>CP106726.1:42913066-45538774 GCA_025506655.1 Gossypium rotundifolium
ACTTTCTCTTGACTTTCTTTAACCAAATCAACCCGTGAATTTGGTTCTCTTTAAGTTCATCCAAAACAAAGGAGTTCGCAGACTTACGCCCATATAGGGCCTCATAAGGCGCCATCTTTAAGCTCGATTGAAAGCTATTATTATAGGCAAATTCTACCAATGGGAGAAACTTTTCCCAACTACCTTGGAATTCCAAACACAACATCCGAGCATGTCCTCGAGTACTTGAATTAACCTTTCGTCGACCGATCGTCACCGAGGGTGAAAAGCTATGCTAAAACTCAATTTTGTACCCAAAGCTTCTTATAGCTTCTTCTAGAATCTGGATGTGAATCTCAGATCTCTATCCGATATGATCGATAAGGGAACTCTGTGAAGTCTTATTATTTCTGAAACATACAAGTTTGCCAACTAGTCTAGTGAGTAATTCACTCATACAGGTATAAAGTGGGCTGACTTCGTGAGTCTATCAATCACTACCTAAATAGCATCTTTCTTGCTCGGAGACAACGGTAAACCCGTTATGAAATCCATGGCGATACGGTCCCATTTCCACTCGGAACTAAGATAGGCTGAAGCAACTCGAAGGTACTTGGTGCTCAGCTTTTACTTGCGGACAAATCATGCACTTGGAAACAAATTCTGAAATGTCTTTCTTCATTTTCGGCCACCAATACTGTTGCTTTAAATCATTACACATCTTGGTGCCACCTGGATGTACAGATAAACATCCATTATGTGCCTCGTGCAAAATTTTCTAAATAAACTCCTCTTTTCTTGGCACACAAACTCTATCTCTAAACATTAAATATCCATCAGAATTAATCTAAAAGTCGATTCAAAGACCGACTCAGACCGAGCTCTCTTAACTTGCAATTCACTATCTTATTTCTGAGCCTCCATGATCTCTTGAAGGAACATTGGTCTAACTCTCAACTTAGCTAAAATAGAACCATCATTGGATAAAGATATTTTTGAATTCAATGCTCTCAAGGCAAATAGGGATTTTCTGCTTAAATCATCGACGACCACATTCGCCTTTCCAAGATGGTAATCAATGACCAACTCATAGTCCTTTATCAACTCTAACCATATTCGTTGTCTTAAGTTCAACTCTTTCTGCGTCATCAAGTACTTCAAACTTTTGTGATCGGTAAAAATCTGACATCGTTCACCATATAAATGGTGTCTCCAAATCTTTAGAGCGAAGACTATGGCAGCCAATTCAAGATCATGCGTCGGATAATTTTTTCATGAGACTTCAACTGTCGGGAGGCATAAGCAATTACTTTTCCTTCTTGCATGAGTACACAGCCTAATCCATTTAAAGATGCATCGCTATAAATTATGAATTCTTTCCCTGCCTCGGGTTGTACTAAAACTGGAGCTTCTGTTAGCATTGCTTTCAACTTCTCAAAACTTTGTTGGCATTTTTTCGACCACTCAAACTTCACATTCTTCTCTAATAATTTAGTCATCAGGGTTGCAATCATAGAAAACCCCTTGACAAATCGTCTGTAGTAGCCGGCCAGGCCCAAAAACTTCTAGTCTCCATGATGTTCTTCGATGGTTTCCAGTCTATTATAGCTAAGATCTTACTTGGATCTACTCGAACTCCATCTCTCGAGAAAATATGTCCCAGGAATCCCACTTCTTGAGCCAAAATTCACTTTTACTAAATTTGGCATACAACCGATTTTCTCGAGTCTCAGAAACTATCCATAGATGATCAAGATGTTCATTCTCGTCTCAGGAATAAATCAGTATGTCACCAATAAAAATGACTGCAAACTTATCAAGGTATGGTTTGAAAATGTGGTTCATTAAGTCCATGAATACCGCAGGAGCATTGGTCAACCCAAAGGGCATGACTAAAAATTCATATTGCCCATACCTCATTCGAAAGGTAGTCTTGGATACATCTGAATCTTTCACTCTCAGCTGGTAGTACCCTGATCTCAAGTCTATTTTGGAGAACACAGTCGCTACTTTCAATTGATCAAAAAAATCATCGATCTTAGGTAATGGGTACTTGTTCTTTACTGTCACTTTATTAAGCTAACAGTAATCAATGCACAATCTCATGGTACCATCTTTCTTTTTCACAAACAAAACCGGAGCGCCCCATGGTGAATAACTTGATCTTGCAAAGCCTTTGTCTATCAACTCTTGCAACTGTAACTTCAACTCTTTCAACTCTATTGGAGCCATTCTATAAGGAGTAATGAATATTGGTACAGTACCGGGAGTTAGCTCAATGCTGAACTCAACTTCTCTAACTGGTGGTAATCCTGGTAATTCCTCAGGAAAAACATCTACATACTCACATACTATCGATTAATCGATTCAATCTTTAACTCGTCTCTTTATCATTCATTACAAAGGCCAAAATGCCTCATACCCTTTTCTTAGATATCTCTGCGCCATCATATGAGAAATTCTTTCCGACGATCTACCTTGCTCATCTGATTCTACATGAAGAGTATCCCCATTCTCACATCTCATCTCAATGTATTTCTTCCCACAATTTACAATTACATTATGAGTAGTCAACCAGTCCATACCAAGAATGAGGTTGAATTCATCAAATGGTAACAACATAAGATTTGCTTTAAAGCAATGACCTCTAATCATTAATGGACAATCTTTACAAACTTTATCAACTAACATACTCTTGCTTAAAGGATTAGACACCTTAATCACAAACTCTGTGGTATCTATAGGCACACCCAAACCGGGTAATAATTTCATGCAAATGTAAGAGTGTGGATCCGGGATCTATTAAAGCAATAACTTTGGTATTGTAAAGAGAAAATGTACCCGTAATAACATCAGGGGAAGATGCCTCTTCGCGAGTGCGAATGGTATAAATCCTTGCAGGCATTCAACCCTCGGGTCTCACAGCCTACTTTCTGGGGTTACCTCTTCCACTTGCCCCACTTCCTCGGTTCCTCTGTGGTCTCCCTCTGACCATACTCTCGGATCTCGGGTTCTGAGTTCTCTCTTCTTTAGTCATCTCTGGACAACCTTTTATGTAATGGTCTTGGGAACCACATCTAAAACATACATTTTCATGTGCTCATCATTCTCCCAAATGCCGTCTACCACATTGTGGACATTCAGGTCTGTCAGGTCTAAAATTCCCAACACTTGCAACTGAAGTCATCTGTGCTTTATTTCCCAAATACTACTTACTCTTGTCTTTTCTTGAAAATCCAGTGGAAGTAGCTATTCGAGTAGAGAAATCTCTTGACTTCTTGGATGATGATTGGAACGACTTGTTCCACTGTCTCTTTCTAGAATCGCGAGACTCCATTTCAAATTTTTTCTTCTCTTTTACTAGTTCTTCAGCTTTACAAGCACAACAAATTCTTTTAATTCGAGGACAGCAAAAACCAGCTTAATGTCCTCGTTTAAACCATCTTTAAACCTTTTACTCATAATGGCCTCAATGGACACACATTCATGAAGCTGCATTTGCTGAGTCGCATTTAACTCTCACTCATAATCGCCATCGACATCTTACCTTGCTTCAGCTCTAGAAATTCTTTTCTCTTCTGGCCTACAAATCTCTGGCTAATATATTTTTTCTTAAACTCTTCTTGAAAGAATTCCCATGATATTTTTGCCCTTGGTACCACCGACACAAGGGTGTTCCATCATTGGTAAGCAAAATCTCTTAAGAGAGAGACTAAACACTTCATGCATTCATCAGGGGTGCAGGATAGCTCGTTAAATACCCTGATGGTATTTTCTAACTAGAACTCAGCTCTTCCTGGATCATTATCTTTTCTAGCTCGTAATTCTTCTGCCCCATACTTCTTGATCCTATCAATTGGAGGTTTACCTCCTCTTACCACATCTACTACCTGAGAGGTTACTAGAGTAGGTTGTGGAATAGGCGGGGGTGGAGGGGGTTGTGCATTCGGGTTCGCTTGAAAGAACTCCGTGTACCAGGCATTCATCATATGGAGAAAGACTTCTCTAGCCTATTCTCCTCCTCCTTGACGCACCATAGTGGGTCTATTCTCATTCTCATACGGCACCGTCCCTTCTGCGGGAGCTAGTGCGTTACTTTCTACATCATCCTCCTTAGCTCTTTCGGGATCCATTACTATATGTATAAACATAATTTAAGTCGTTAGGAGTCGTCACACTATCATTATAAAAATATTCTTACGTATGGCATGTATAGCTAGACTCATGCTCGTGCTATGTTAGTCCAAGAATCGGCTAAATCGTAGCTCTGATACCACTAAATGTAACACCCCGCAACCAAGACCGATACTAGGTCTGGATACGAGACATTACTATGCTTGAACTCACTGAAACATGTACTTACAGGTTATAAAATTCTATTTTGACTTAAAAACTTCACTTTCTTAGTCAACACATATAACAAGGGCCTACGAGGCCTTTAACTCATGTCAGAAAACTTTCAGAATTAAATCAAATAACTCATTTTTGAAGCAGGGTTCACACGTCCATGTGACTTGGAACACGCCCGTGTACCCTTAAGCATGCCCATGCCCTTAAACAGTGGAGAGCTACTGACTAATTTCGCAGGGCCATGACACGCCCGTGGACTTAACCCGTGTGCTAATCCTTGTATACTGACTAAATTAACACGGTCTGGGCACACGCCCATGTCCAAACCATGTGTCTTACATGGCATACACACACAGCCGTGGGATTTGCCCGTGGCCTATCTGATTAATAATACTAAGGTGTAGGGTTAACACGGCCTTGACACTCGCCCGTGTGTCCAACCGTGCCGGCACTTAAAAGGCTATTTACCAAGCCAATTGCCACCCTGAAAAGAAGATCATGCTTAAACTCAAATCAACAATGCAATAACAACTCATCTTTCATGAATAATACTACATGCTTCATTGATCTCAATAAACATACATACTTAGTCAAATACAAAAGAATAATGAACTTGATGGCCTATACAATGGCCTTTCTTAAAGCATATACACAAAATGAATGATTCCTATACATGCCATACTTAGTAAAATAACTTGGCTATACCAAAATAAGAGTTGATAGTGTGCTGCGAGCTCCGACT
The DNA here is from genome assembly GCA_025506655.1 of Gossypium rotundifolium. Classification (NCBI taxonomy): domain Eukaryota; kingdom Viridiplantae; phylum Streptophyta; class Magnoliopsida; order Malvales; family Malvaceae; genus Gossypium; species Gossypium rotundifolium. Next base: position 42,918,138 of record CP106726.1, read on the forward strand.
TTAATGATCCACTAGTTAGCTTGGCGGGACTGCATAATAAGAAAGAATTATAACATAAGCATATAGCTTAGTAAGTTTGTATGTACAACACATATCAATATACTTGCTTAACATAAGCCATTTAGCTTACAATGGTATCATAATTTCAGCTATAAAGCTTACTTACTCATACTTGATTCTTACATGTCTTATGATACTTAACATTCTCATACTTGTAAGGTAAACATGGTACCTGTATCACTTGATAACATTGATCAGTATACTTTAATAATAATCATAATATTTACTTCCTCATTCATAACATGAATAATACTCAATTTTATCTTGATACTAACTTTGCTTTCTTAGCTTTCTTGATATCTTCTTTTTGACTTACTCGTTAGCCCGATGAATTTCTGTGAATAACCAAGGATACTAAATCTCGACCCACATAACTTGATACCAAAGCCATATCTTCGGTATGGTCTTACATGGAATATCTCATCTTGGTTTCAAGGCATGTCTTGACATGGACTTATATGAAGTCTTGCTCTTGATAACATACTCAATGCCAAGCTTGCCTTGGACTTACATAATAACTTGCTTGCTAACTTGATCAATGCCAAGCTTGCCTTGAACTTACATGATATCTTGATCAATGCCAAGCTTGCCTTGGACTTACATGATAACTTGCTTGCTAACTTGATCAATGCCAAGCTTGTCTTGGACTTACATGATATCTTGATCAATGCCAAGCTTGCCTTGGACTTACATGATAACTTGCTTGCTAACTTAATCAATGCCAAACTTACCTTGGACTTGCATGATATCTTGATCAATGCCAAGCTTGCCTTAAACTTACGTGATAACTTGCTTGATAACTTGATCAATGCAAAGCTTGCCTTGGACTTACATGATATCTTGATCAATGCCAAGCTTGCCTTGGACTTACATGATAACTTGCTTGCTAACTTGATCAATGCCAAGCTCGCCTTGGACTTACATGATATCTTGATCAATGCCAAGCTTGCCTTGGACTTACATGATAACTTGCTTATTAACTTGATCAATGCCAAGCTTGCATTAAACTTACATGATATCTTGATCAATGCCAAGCTTGCCTTGGACTTACATGATAACTTGCTTGCTAACTTGATCAATGCCAAGCTTGCCTTGGACTTACGTGATAACTTGCTTGCTAACTTGATCAATGCCAAGCTTGCCTTGGACTTACATGATATCTTGATCAATGCCAAGCTTGCCTTGGACTAACGTGATAACTTGCTTGCTAACTTGATCAATGCCAAGCTTGCCTTGGACTTACATGATATCTTGTGTGGTAGATCGAGTATCCTGGGAAATTCATCTTCAATCGGGACTTGCTTGTACTTATTATCGTGATTTCTTGCTTGAAAATGACATGATCATTTCATACAATTATTGTACATTATACTAAGTAAATTAATGATAAAAATCATAAAGCTTAGAAATCATACAAACTTACCTCAATATACAAAATGTATGTAGATATGCAATTTAGTCCACAACTTTATTCTTGCCTCGGTTTCGATCTGGGCTTTGTTTTTCTTGATCTATAATCATATATAGATCATTCAATAATCATATTGACTAAATTAACACATAACTCATATTTTGGCAAAATTACTATTTTGCCCTTATACTATCTAATATTTGCACTTTTGCCCCAATTCTCGTAAACTAATTTTCATGCAACTTTATTAAACTTCATGCTTAGCTGAATCATTTTCTCTTCTATAACAATCATCAATTCTCACTATTTCTAGTAGGTATGACCAATTTTATAACTATTACAAAATGGTCCCTACTACCATTTTTCATGAAACTCATTAAGGAAAAGATGTTTATCTAACATCAAACTCACTTAAATTTCCATAAAACATCATTTAACAAGCATATCATTCAAGGGTAAATTTTTGAACATGCATCTTAGCTCATTTTATAGCTAAAATTAGCTAATTCATAATACGAGAACTTCAAAATACGAAGAATATTAAAAACTGGCTAAGATGAACTTACTATGAGCTTGAAAAAATGAAGAACCCTAGCTATGGTGTCTTCAAATTTTCTAAGAAGACAAGGAAGAAGATGAGTGAATTTTTCTCATCTTTTCCCATTTAAAACACTTAATGGGAAAATGACCAAAATGCCCTTCCTCAAAAAAATCCTATTTAACACCATCTCAAGGTCAATTTTGTCCAAAATTTAATTTTGGGCAAATTGCTATTTAAGGGCTCATAATTATTATTCTAAAGCTATTTCATGCAAAAAGCTTCTAGAAACTCATATATTGCAACTTTTCCAATTTAGTCCTTTTTGGACCAATTGACCTCAACTTAAAAAAATTGCTTTACAAAACTTTCATACTAACGTGCAAACATGGCATAAACGTGAGAAACACATAAATTCACCTCGAGTTCGTGGCCTCGCACCACTATCCCTACTAGGCCCTAAATCGGTCTGTTACAGGGTCCCTGATCGATATGATGGACACTGGTACCCCATGCAACCTCACAATCTACGCCACATACAACTTAACCAATCTCGAGTGAGTAGTCAGTGCGACTGGTATGAAGCGAGCAGACTTAGTTAGCCGATCAACAACTACCCACACTGAATCTTTCTTGGTAGGCGTCAAAGGTAATCCACTAACAAAATCCATCGTTATCCTCTCCCACTTCCACAATGGAATCTTCACTGATTGCAACAATCCTGAAGGCAACTGATGTTCTGCCTTTACTTGCTAACATGTCAAACATTTTCTCACGAAGTCAGTAACCTCACGTTTCAACCATGGCCACCAGTATTGCTCACGCAGATCTCGGTACATCTTGTTTCCAACGGGATGCATAGCATATGGGCTACTATCCGCCTCCCGTAGAATCATCTATCTTAACTCAGAGTCCTTCGGCATACAAATTCTTCCACGAAAACATAATATGTAACACCCCAAACCCAGCCCAAAAAGCCACGACTAGATCTGGTATGCTACGGGTTAAATGTTGAAAACTTTGCTTTGGAGGGTTTTGAAAATCTCGGTTCGTTTATGTAGGTATTCGTTAAATAAGTGATATTTGTAGAAAACCTTTGTAGTTCTTTTTTTTTTTTTTTTTGCAGAACTTGTTTGAAAATCCCATTTTTTTTTCTTCTTATAATTAAGTCTTTGAACATAAATTTATAGAATGTAAACAATAACAAATATAAATTGATAACCTAAGCTATAGAGGCCTTATTACATATATAATCCCAAAATTAAAACTTAAAGGAAAACCGAAAATAGTTTATGAAAATAAAAGACTTGATGGCCCCTCGAGTCCGCCTCGGCTCCCATGTCCACAATCTACTGCTTATCTGAAAAGTTAGGGAAATAAAAGGGGTGAGTCACCAAGACTTAGTGTGCAAAACCCAAAAACACATAAAAGGCTTGAGGCTGACAAATACATTATGGGCCTTGGCCCATACACAATGGCAACAAAATATTTACATGCTACATGGCCCAAACCAACCTAAAAGTCCATCCTCTACACACCAGCCCATACCAGCCATCACACCTTGGGGATTTCTACAATCAACCCACCAATCGCTACACACCATATCGACAGCCATGCTGCCTATTCCTAACAATCAGGAATAAATTTAACGTGGCTTAGCTAGCGATCACTATTGTGACCTAACTTTACAATTCGTGGTTTAACCACCGATCACCAAGTGACCTATTAACATGCTCTTCCCCTTCATCATATTAACCCCATCCCATGCATACATCCATGTAGAATCAAAACAATATACTACCTAAAAGATCACAGACTATCACAAACTTTGATACACATAGAGAAGTTTCTATGATTACGTACCTGGCATCCCTTGCCTACCCATTTTCGGTATACGACTGTCCATACAGCCTTTTTTTATCGGCTTTTAGCCCATAACATATAGAGTACAGATTAACTAGTTTGATAGAGATCTACACACCTGATTACAGACAAGATGAGACTTTCTATGCCGACACTATCAAAAGCCAATATGACTGCTAACTGTCTAAGGTTTTATTCTGAAGCCGGTCCATAACATGGTGGCCAATCCCTTACTGCTGACACCGCTAGCTTCTTAAATCTAGGGGTTGGATTTATGGGTCCAATTCCCTATTTCGTTTGACTAGCGTTTGTATCCATGGAACAGATCTTAGTCAACAAACCGGATTAAAACATTGAATCGAATACAAGCACGAATGTACATTCATAGTGCAGAGGTCCCTTACCTAGAAATCTTGAAAGATATGGAGTTTAGAGACTAGCGGTTTTGGCTTTTAGATCTAGACGATCTACTTCGATTCTCGATGTGTCACCCCAAAATAAGAACACTAGAATAATCAAAACATTAAACCAAGGATAATCTTATCACGCCAACTAGCCTTTCGGCTTTGGCCTCAATAAAAAAAACTGGAAGAGAAAAAGTGAAGAGAGAATTCGGCACTTACCTTAACACCAACAGATTCGACTAAGCCTTAGAGATTCTAGCACTCAGCACGATAGAAGAAAGAAATCGGCAAGGAGAAAATAGTGGACAAGGTATTCGGCTAGTAGGAAAGAGTGGAGAAGAGAGCTAAAGTAAAGAGATTCGGCTTTAGAAGAGATCAAAAGAAAAGATGTAGAGAGGAACTGTGAGGTTTCGGCTTGTAGAGGGAAGCAGAGAAAAGAATAATGGAATTTTAGCTTTTGCATCAAAGTGGAGATGAGAGGGAAGAAAAGAAAAGAAAAGAATAGGATCCAAATGCCGGAATTGAAGAGATACCCCCTACTTAACCCAAATTTCAGCACCTACTACCTAAAAACCGAAAATGCCCCTTTTCAAACTAAAACTAAGTTATTAATCAAGGGAAATTTTAGCACCCCTTGAACATATTAGAACCGATTCCTCCTCCCCCTCAGTGTTGGAATTTTGGCCACCACTGTGACCAGCAGATAAATCCTAAATTTCCTCCCTTATCTTTATCTGATCACACCTCCTAAAGAAGCCTAGATAACATTACCTCTTCCTCCCTTTATCTGCCATATTATCTGTATTATCTACTCAAATAAATCCTCCTATTTCCAAGCCTCATTGTCGTCCCACTCTACCCTCTTAAATGCTAAAAATTAACTAAATTTAATTAAAGTAATTGGTTCTCATGCGACTCGAACTTGGGCCTCCTCAGTTGACGCCACCTTATAGCTCCCTTATGTAGCGCCACTACCCACTGGGCTATAAGCCCATTTTGTATTTTAAAATACATATAACATCTTTTAAGCCCTATCCTAACTGGCTTTCCATTAGCGTGTCCAAAAAAAAATTCGATTAAGGCCTCGGCCCAACCCTGAGCCCATTTTGGACCCCTAACACTCATATTAAACATAACCACACATTAAACGCAAAGGCCCATTAATTTAGAATGTTACAGTTCTACCCCTTAAAGAAATTTTGGCCTCGAAATTACCTGTTCAGAATAGATGCGGGTATTGCTACGCATCTCTTCCTCCGGTTCCCATGTAGCATCCTCAGAACCACGATTTTTCCATAGAACCTTAACCAAAGAAATCATCTTCCTCCGCAATACTTTGACATCACGATCCAGAATTTCCACCGGTTCCTCTTCAAAGGATAAATCGGGTCTTACTTTGATTTGTTCCACAGACACCACAATGGATGGATCCTAACGGTATTGTCTTAACATAGAGGCGTGGAATACATTGTGAATTTGGCTTAGTTCAGAAGGTAGCTCTAGCTGATAGGCTACCGATCCCACTCGTTTCAACCCCCAATAAGATCTGATAAATTTGGGACTTAATTTACCTTTCCATCCAAACCTCAGTACTTTTTTCCATGGTGACACCTTCAAGAACACCTTGTCACCCACTGCAAACTCTATGTCCTTACGCTTCAAATTAGCATAGGACTTCTGTCTGTTTGACGCTTCCTTTAGTCAAGCATGAATTAACTCAACCTTTTCCTCTGTCTTGATAACCAACTCCAGACCCAAAATCTGACGTTCCCCTAATTTCGTCCAACAGGTAGGAGTACGACACTTCCTCCCGTACAATGCTTCACAGGACACCATTTGAATACTAGACTAGTAGCTGTTGCGTAAGCAAACTCCGCTAATGGTATAAATTCCTCCCAACTACCCCTAAAATCAATGACACAACCTCTCAACATGTCCTCCAAGATCTGAATTACCCGCAGACTATCCATCGATTTGAGGATGAAACGCTGTGTTGAAATCCAACTTCGTACCCAACGCTTGATGCAATACCTTTCAAAATCGCGACGTGAACCTAGGGTCCCTGTTCGATATGATCGATACTGGTACTCCATGCAACCTCACTACCTCGCTATGTATAGTTTAGCCAATTTTTGCAGAGAGTAATTGACCCGTACTGGTATGAAATGAGCAGACTTCGTCAAGTGATCAACAATCACCCAGACCGAATCTTTCTTAGTAGGCGTGAGAGGTAGCCCACTAACAAAGTCCATTATGATCCTTTCCCACTACCATTGTGGAATCTTCACCGACTGCAATAACACTGATGGTAACTGATGCTCCGCCTTTACCTGCTGACAGGTCAAAAACTTACTCACCAATTTAGTTACCTCTCGCTTCAAGCCCGGCCACCAGAACTGATCTCACAAATCCCGATACATCTTACTCCCTCCAAGGTGCATAGCATATGGACTACCATGCACTTCTTGCAAAATCCTACGCCTCAACTCGAATGTTTTTGCATGCAAACTCTCCCTTGAAAACATAACAGTCCTTCCTAATTCACACTGAATTCCATTGGCCCATCATTTGATATTATCTGCAACTTCACCTTAAGCAACTCATCGATCTACTGCTTCTCCTTAACCTAACTGACCCAAGAGGGTTTCATTTGAAGTTTAGCTAATAAACTCCCATTATCGTATAAACTAAGGTGAGCAAACATTGCTCTCAAGTCAGAGATTACTTTACGACTTAGGGCATCCACCACCACGTTAGCTTTACCCGGATGATACTCGATCGAGCAGTTATAATCCTTTAACAACTCGATCCACCTCCTTTGCCTTAGACTCAATTCCTTATAGGTCAAAAGGTATTTCAGACTCTTGTGATCAGTATATATGATGGACTTCCCCATACAGATAATGTCTCCAAATCTTCAAGGCAAAAATCACTGCCGCCAATTCCAAATCATGCTTGGGATAATCCAATTCGTGCGGTCTTAACTGTCAAGATGCATACGCAACAACCTTTCCATCCTGCATCAATACGCATCCTAGTCCCGTGTGTGACGTATCACAGTAAATCACGAACTCCCTTCCAACCTCCGGCTGAATCAACACCGGAGCCTCCATCAAAATCCTTTTTAACCTCTTGAAACTCTTTTGCTGCTTATCAGACCAAACAAACGAAATCCCTTTCCATAACAACTTAGCCAATGGTGCAACAATTAAAGAAAATCCTTCCACAAACCTTCAATAGTACCCGGCCAGACCAAGAAAACTTCAAATTTTCGCCAAAGACCTAGGCGACTTCCAATCCAACACCACCTCAATTTTTCGAGGGTCAACCCTAATCCCCTCTACCGACACAACATGGCCTAGAAAAGTAACTTCACTTAGCCAAAATTCACACTTACTAAATTTGGCATACAACTGCTTCTCCCTCAGAATCTACAAAACCACTCGCAGATGTGAATCATGCTCCTCTTCTGACCTTGAATAAACCAGGATATCATCTATAAATACCACGACAAACTGATCCAAGTAGGGTTGGAGCACTCGGTTCATCATACCCATAAACGCTGCTGGTGCGTTAGTGAACCCAAATGGCATCACCATGAATTTGTAGTGACCATAGCGAGTCGCGAGTCCTGAATGCCGTCTTATGAATATCCGCCTGCTTGACTCTAAGCTGATGGTACCCTGATCTCAAATCTATCTTCGAAAAGACTGAGGCCCCCTTCAACTGATCGAACAAGTCATCGATCCTCAGCAACGGGTATTTATTCTTGATTGTTAACTTATTCAACTGATGATAGTCAATGCACATACGCATTGATCCATCTTTCTTATTAACGAATAACACCGGCGCTCCCCAAGGCGACACACTTGGTCGAATAAACCCTCTATCCAGCAACTGCTGAATTTGCGCTTTCAATTCCACCAACTCCTTCAGCGCCATTCTATATGGAGCAATAGATACTGGCACTATTCCTAGAAGAAGATCGATACCAAACTCCACTTCACGATCCGGGGGTAATCTCGGAAGCTCTTCTGGGAAAACATCAGGAAATTCTTTCATCGTCCTAACATCCCTGACAGTTAGTTCCTTGGCTTTGAGCCGGAACAAACATTAGAATTGGCCTGCATTCTTTCCTCACCATCCTTTCTACTCTTAAGGCAGTCACCACATTCGACAAACAGTTTTCCCTTTCACCTATTACCAGCACTTTGCCACCCTCGGGAGTTTTTAACGCCATACGCTTGGCTGCACAATCTACATTAGCTTGATACCTCACCAGCCAGTCCATGCCTAAGATTAAATCAAACTCTCCGAACGGTAATTTCGTCAGATCAGTTAGGAAAACTATTCCTTGAACTTCTAAAGGTACCTCCCAATAAAGCTTATTTACCACCACAGAGAGTCTTAACGGGCTAATTACAATCATCTCCCTAGAAGAAATCTTAGAATATATGTTTAAAGTTCCAGGCACTCTACTAGCAACATATGAATGTGTTGACCCAATATCAATCAATGCAGTGTAAGACAAACCAAAAATTAAAAACGTACCAGTTATTACATCCAGTGCATTAGTCTACTCTCAACGTCTGGCAGCATAGACTAACCCCGGTTGTCCCGCCTTAGTGTTTTCTGCCCCTTGGCCTGATGCTTCACGGCCCCGACTGGAACCATTACCATCTCTGGCTGGACCATGACCTCTCTGTGGTGCTTGACCTCCTCGCCTGTTGGCATTCTCTCGATCTGTGGGCCTTTCACGCCCCTGTCATGGACAATTTCTAACTTGGTGGTCCATAGATCCACACCTAGAGCACCTCCCACTGCCCGCCCAACACTCACCTGCATGGAATTTACCACATCGAGCACACTTTTGTGTCTGGCTAGCAGCTGCAGGTCTCTCATCCCGTCTCGACCCATCTAACCTAGGTCTTTTCTGAATACGCCCAGCTGCCCCTGATGATCCAAAATTTCTCTTAGTTTTACCCCTATCTCTATCCCGGTTCAATTTTTCTATCTGCTTCACCTCTTCAGCTATCTTAGTTTTTTCCACAAGGACAGCAAATCCCCTCTCCTACTGTGGGGCTATCAACACACGCAGATCAACTCTCAGACCATCTTCAAATCGAACACACCATTCATGGTCTGTGGCCACCATCCCTCGAGCATAACGACTAAGGCGTAAGAATTTCGCTTCATATGCAGCCACTGACCTACTTCCCTGAACCAAATTTAGAAATGCTCTACGCTGTGCATCCACATAGCTCGATCCAATGTACTTATTCTAAAATGCCGATTTGAAGAAATCCCAGGTGATATGGTCAGCCACTATACCATCCTTAATCGTAAGCCACCATTGATATGCTTCGTCCCGCAGGAGAGATACAACCCCTTTCAGTTTCTCCTCTTCCGTGAAATCATGATCATCCATTATGTGTTCAACCGCCTCCAACCAATACTCAACTGTACTCGGGGCTATACCAAAAATTTCCCTAAACACTTTTGCCCCATTGGCTCTAAGTCGCTTCGACACGAATTTTCGAGCTCTTGTGCCCATGCCTGCCCCAGCAACCCTCTCTAAAACCCTTAACATCGCCTGAGATACCACATCATCTCCGGCCGTCTGATCTTGAAATTCCACCTCCACAGCTGGGGGTATTAGCATCTCGTCTCTTGACCCATGGCCAGATCCCACTGGTTTTGACACAACCATCTTGCCCCTACCATGACCACGCGCAGGATGTCTACGACCCCTTGTACTCATTCTACCGATTCGCGTTTATCTGATTAGAAATTTTATGAATTATTAATTTCTTTCATTGATTAACCACGAACAATCTTATGGATAGTAGTTTCAAGAGTAGTTCTTTCGAATTCAAAATTTTATCTACGAGTTTCAGTCTCAAGTCTGAATCTCCTAGTTCTAGGAACCACATACATTCAACCATCATACATCAACATACAAGCAGCATCTATGAACTCATATTCATCACATAGAGGTATTTTCGTCATTTCACTACCTAAGGGTACTTTCATAATTTTATCCTATCAGGGTATTTTCGTAGTTTTCCAAAATAGGGTATCTTGGTGATTTTACAAAATAGGGGTATTTTGGTAATTTTACAATCTGGGGGTATTTTAGTAATTTTTCCAATCGGGTATTTTGGTAATTTCACAAATTTTGGTAATTTTACAAATCCAGGGTATTTTGGGAAATTTTCACAAATCAAGGGTATTTCAAAAATTTTACAAAACTAGGGGTATTTTAGTAATTTTACGAAATAGGGTGGCTGGTCCCTTTCGGGTTTTAGTTATAAATTTTGGCCCGTCAACAAGTCCTCGTGGCTAAGGTGAGCAAATACCACGCACTGTAGGATTCCAATAAGAGGAGGTGAGCCACTAGGGCCGCTTAAGTACCAAGCTCTCCTTGGATCCAATCCTAGATATTTATATGCCTGTTACCACACCCTAACCTAGCGACTTGTTCACGGACATGTTTAATTAGATTAAGTCTTATGAGATTTGAAGAATTGTTCAAACTAAGCCTAAAGTCCATCAAACTCTAATCATACTAGCCTACGTCCCTATAGAGCCCATCAAGCCCAACATGCATATCACATAATGAGTTTAGAATACTTACCTACGTGGATCAAGTGCCGGTAGACTCGAAGGTCATATCTCAACTAAAACTTCTCTCAAGTTCACCTCAATTTTACAAATCACTACTGGACCCATTTCACAGCCCGAGTTTTGCAACCTTGGCTCTGATACCAAAATGTAACACCCCAAACCCGGCCCAAAATGCCACGACCAGATCTGGTATGCTACGGTTTAAATATTAAAAAATTTGCTTTGGAGGGTTTTGAAAATCTCAGTTCATTTATGTAGGTATTCGTTAAATAAGTGATATTTGTAGAAAACCTTTGTAGTTCTTTTTTTTTTTTTGTAGAACTTGTTTGAAAATCCTATTTTTTTCCTTCTTATAATTAAGTCCTTGAACATAAATTTATAGAATGTAAACATTAACAAATATAAATTGATAACCTAAGCTATGGAGGCCTTATTACATAGATAATCCCAAAATTAAAACTTAAAGGAAAAAGGAAATAGTTTATGAAAATAAAAGACTTGATGCCCCTCGAATCCGCCTCGGCTCCCATGTCCACGACCTACTGCTCATCTGAGAAGTTAGGGAAATAAAAGGGGTGAGTCACCAAGACTCAGTGTGCAAAACCCAAAAACACATAAAAAGCTTGAGGCCGACAAACACATTATGGGCCTTGGCCCATACACAATGGAAACAAAATATTTACATGCTACATGGCCCAACCCAACCTAAAAGTCCATCCTCTACACACCAGCCTGTACCAGCCATCACACCTCGGGGATTTCTACAATCAACCCACCAACCGCTACACACCATATCGACAACCATGCTGCCTATTCCTAACAATTAGGAATAAATTTAACGTGGCTTAGCCACCGATCATATTGTGACCTAACTTTACAATTCATGGTTTAACCACCGATCACCAAGTGACCTATTAACTTGCTCTTCCCCTTCATCATATTAACCCCATCCCATGCATACATCCATGCAGAATCAAAACAATATACTACCTAAAAGATCACAGACTATCACAAACTTCGATACACATAGAGAAGTTTCTATGATTACGTACCTGGCATCCCTTGCCTACCCTTTTCGGGTATACGACTGTCTATATAGCCTTTTTTTTCGGCTTTTAGCCCATAACATATATAGTACAAATTAACTAGTGTGAGAGAGATCTACACACCGATTACAGACAAGACGAGACTTTCTATGTCCACACTATCAGAAGCCGATACGACTGCTAACTGTTTAAGGTTTTATTCTGAAGCCGGTCCACAACCCGGTGGCCAATCCCGTATTGCTGACACCGCTCGCTTCTTAAATCTAAGGGTTGGATTTACGGGTCCAATTCCCTCTTTCGTTTGACCAGCGTTTGTATCCATGGAACAGATCTTAGTCAACAAATTGGATTAAAACATTGAATCGAATACAAACACGAATGTACATTCATAGTGCAGAGGTCCCTTACTTAGAAATCCCGAAAGAGATGGAGTTTACAGACTAGCAATTTTCAGCTTTTAGATCTAAATGATCTACTCCGATTCCCGATGTGTCACCCCAAAATAAGAACACGAGAACAATCAAAACATTACTCCAAGGATAATCTTATCACGCCAACTAGCCTTTCACTTTGGCCTCAACAAAAAAAATTAGAAGAGAAAACATGAAGAGAGAATTCGACACTTACCTTAACACCAACAGATTCGACTAACCCTTAGAGGTTCCAGCACTTAGCACGATAGAATCAAGAAATCGGAAAGGAGAAAAGAGTGGACAATGTATTCGGCTAGTAGGAAAGAGTGGAGAAGAGAGTTGAAGTGAAGAGATTCGGCTTTAGAAGAGATCAAAAGAAAAGATGTAGAGAGGAACTGTGAGGTTTTGACTTGTAGAGGGAAGTAGAGAAAAGAACAATGGAATTTCAGCTTTTACATAAAAGTGGAGATGAGAGGGAAGAAAAGAGAAAAAAAAGAATAGGATCCAAATGCCAGAATTGAAGAGATATCCCCCCTACTTAACCCAAATTTGGCACCTACTACCTAAAAACTAAAAATGCTCCTTTTTAAAACTAAAACTAAACTATTAATCAAGGGAAATTTAGCACCCCTTGAACATATCAGAACCGATTCCTCCTCCCCCTCAGTGTTGAAATTTAGCCACCACTGTGACTAGCAGATAAATCCTAAATTTCCTCCCTTATCTTTATCTGATCACACCTCCAAAAGAAGCCTAGATAACACTACCTCTTCTTCCCTTTATCTGCCATATTATCTGTATTATCTACTCAAATAAATCCTCCTATTTCCAAGCCTCATTGTCGTCCCACTCTACCCTCTTAAATTCTGAAAATCAATTAAATTTAATTAAAGTAATTGGGCTTCATGCGACTCAAACTTGGGCCTCCTCAGTTGACGCCACCTTATAGCTCCCTTATGTAGCGCCACTACCCACTAGGCTACAAGCCCATTTTGTATTTTACAATACAAATAACATCTTTTAAGCCCTATCCTAACTGGCTTTCCATTAGCATGTTCAAACAGAAAATTCGATTAAGGCCTCGGCCCAACCCTGAGCCCATTCTAGACCCCTAACACTCATATTAAACATAACCACACATTAAACGCAAAGGCCCATTAATTCAGGATGTTACATAATACCCTTTCACTATTCAGTTCAAAATCCACTATCTCTCCACTTTCCACTTGCTGAAGCCGAGAACCTAACGCTTCATCCAACAGCTGCCTCTCTTTAATTTGACTAACCCATGTTGGCTTTACTTGAAGTTCCGCTAACAAGCTACCATATTCATAAAGACTGAGATGAGCAAACATTTCTCTTAGATCAGATACCACCTTACGATTTAATGCATCTGCCACCACGTTGGCTTTACGCTAGTGATACTCGATCGAGCAGTCGTAGTCTTTCAGCAACTCTATCTATTTTCGTTGCCTCAAGTTCAGCTCTTTTTGGGTAAGTAGATACTTTAGACTCTAGTGATCGGTGTAAATAATCCACTTTTCCCCATACAAGTAATGTCTCTAAATCTTCAGTGCGAACACCACTACAGACAGTTCTAAGTCATGGGTGGGATAGTTCACCTCATGAGGCCTTAACTAATGGGATGCATATGCCACTACCTTCTCTTCTTGCATCAGCACACATCCCAAACCTGTGTGTGACGCATCACAATAAACAACAAATTATTTCCCTGCCTCAGGCTGAATCGACACTGGCGCCTCAGTCAAAATCTTCTTTAGATTTTTAAAGCTTTCCTACTGTCTATCGGTCCTAAAAAAATGGCATTCCCTTACGTAGTAACTTAGTTAAGGGTGCAGCAATCAAAAAATCCTCAACAAACCTTTTGTAATATCTAGCCAAACCCAGGAAACTTTAAATTTTCGATATCGACTTTGGTGGTTTCCAATCCAGTACTACTTCAACCTTTGAGGATCAACCCTAATCCCCTCGGCAGACACCACATGACCCAAGAATGTCACTTCCTTTAGCCAAAACTCGTACTTACTGAATTTGGCATAAAGTTACTTCTCTCTCAATATCTGTAGGACAATCCGAAGATGCGAGTCATGCTCCTATTCCGTTCTTGAGTATACCAAGATGTCATCTATGAATACCACCACAAATCTATCTAAATAAGGTTGGAAGACCCGATTCATCAACTCCATAAAAGCGGTGGTGCATTCGTCAATCCGAACGGCATTACAAGAAACTCATAATGCCCATAACGAGTTTGGAAGGCAGTCTTGTGAATATCTGCCTCCTTGAACCTCAACTGATGGTACCCTAACCTCAGATCTATCTTCGAGAAAATTGAAGCTCCTTACATTTGATCGAACAAATCATTAATCATCGGTAGCAGGTATTTGTTCTTAATAGTTAACTTATTCAATTGACAATAGTCAATGCACATATGCATCGACCCACCCTTTTTCTTCACAAACAATACTGGCGCTCCTCATAGAGATACACTTGGTCAAATAAACCCACGGTCCAACAGCTCTTGGATCTGAGCTTTGAGTTCTACCAGCTCCTTCGATGCCATCCTATAAGAGGCAATCGACACCTGAGCTGTTTCGGTAATAACTCAATGCCAAATTCCACCTCGTGATTCGGATACAACCCCGAAAGCTCTTCAGAAAATACATTCGAGAGCTCCTTCACGGTTCTGACATCCCCAACAGACAATTCCTTAACGTCTAATATGATGATGAAAGCTAGGAACACCTCACACCCTTTATGAACCATCTTTTAAGCCTTTAATGCCGATATCATATGAGATAGATAATCCCTTCTTTCTCTTATTACTAACACTTCCTCATCCCCTGGAGTCTTTAAAACCATGCACTTAGCAGTGCAATCCAAATTTGCACGGTGCTTGACTAGCCAGTCCATGCCTAAAATAAGATCAAACTCTCCAAACGGTAGTTCCATCAAATTCGCCGAAATACCACTCCATGAACCTCTAAAGGCACATCCCTTAACCACTTGTTCACTACCACTGATTGTCTTAGAGGGCTAATTATAGACATTTCTCTAACAGCAATCTTAGATTTTATACCCAAAGTCCCAGATACAATACTAGCAACATATAAATGGGTAGATCCAATATCAATCAAAGCGTAAATGGCACATCAAATATAAAAAATGTACCAGTTATGACGTCCAGTGCGTCGCCCTCCTCTCAACGTCTAACCGCATAAACCAACCTCGGCTACCTTGCATCTATATTTCTAGCACCTCTACCCGATGCTCCACGGCGTCGACCAAAACCATTTCCCCCTCGGGCTGGGCCACGACCTCTCAGTGGCTGCTGGCCACCTCACTCTGGCTGAACATAACCCTGTCTTACAGCTGGCATCGGACCCAATTTCTACAGACAGTCCTTAATTCTGTGGTCTCTCAACCCACACTTGAAGCAAGGCCCAACTCTCCTCCAACATTCACCCTAATAAAATAACCCACACACGACACAAGGCTGAGGTCTACCAGCAGCATCCGGAACTCCAGTTCGGGCCAACTCATCAAATCTAGGCCTCTTTTAAAATATATCATAAGGACTAGAAGGCCTAGAATCCCTCTTATTCCTACCCTTATCTTTGTCACGATTTTGACGCTCAGTGCACTTCACCTCTTCAGCAATCTTGGCTTTCTCCACCAATACAGCAAAATCCCTTTTCCCGCTGTGGAGCTATCAGTACTTGCAACTCATCTCATAGCCCATCTTCAAAATGCACACAGCATTCATAATCAGTCGAGACTATCCCGGGCTTACCGGCTCAGATATAGAATCTCTGCCTCGTACACTGCCACAAATTTACTCCCCTGAACTAGACTTTAAAATTATTTCCTCCGAGCATCCACATAGCTAGCCCCGACATATTTACCTTGGGAAGTCGCTTTAAAGAAATCCCAGGTGATACAATTCGCCTGAGTACCCTTCTTCACTATAAGCCACCACTGGTATGCCTCATCTCGCAAGAGAGACACTACTCCTCTCAATTTTTCCTCTACAATGCAATCTAGGTAATCCATAATTCATTCAAGTGCCTCCAGCCAGTATTCAGCTACACTTGGAGCTATCCCAAAAATGCCCCTAAATACCTCAGCTCCCTTTGCCTAGAGTCACTCAGGAATAAATTTTCGGGCTACCGATCCGGTACTTGCTCTAGCAACCCACTCCAAGACTCACAGCATAGCTTGGGACATAGCATCGTCCCTCAGTCCGATCTTGTGATCCTACTTTCGCTACTAGCTACGCTGGCACTTCACCTTCTGGCTCATGCCCTGATTCTAAGTATCCAGCCTCAGCACCCCAGCCTCTACCACGGCCGCGTGTACCACGTCCACGTCCTCTTGCACTCATGTTACTAAATCAAGTTAATCTGATATTAGAAATTTTATGAATTAGTTTATAATTTAAATTTTTATTAGCAGATGTTTTATGAATAACAACATTATGAGTAGTTTTTGCGGCTCGAGTTTCCCTAATGTCTCAATCTTTATATGCTTAGCTCCTATAGCTAACAGTCTCAGTATACTAACTCTAATATTTTCATACTAAAGTAATTTCATCCATTTACTGAACAGAATCAAAAGACTTATGGATTTGGTGCCGGAGACTTGGGTGCCATACTCCCACAAATACATATTTTTCTAAAACAAATTTCAAAAAGCATTTTCGAACCCATTCCACTATATGTAACACCCTAAACCTAGCCTAGATGTTACGGTCGGATCTAACATGTCACATGAAGGTGTTGTTGGAAGACACGCGTTTGATAAAACTTGAATCCTTTTGAAAACTTCGAGTTCAGACGTTTGTTTATAAAGACCCATTTTACGCACTGACCATTTTAGAAAAAAAGGTTATTATTAATTTTGAAAACTATCTTTGTTATGAAATTCGAATTTGAACATTTACAGGGACATGATATTTTGGAAAAATAGTTATCAATGTTTTAAGGAAAACATCCATTTTAAACATTTAAAAATAAACAGTAATGGAAATGTAAGTTTTAAGAAAAGTTATACCAATGGCCTTATTACAACAATAATCCCAAAGTAAATATTATCCTGAAATTTAAAACGTAATGGAAGTTTACTAGAATTTACTATGTATGGCCACCTTAGAGTCCTCCTTAGCTCCAAATCCACTAGCGCTGGGGATCACCTGCAAGGTTGAAACCACGGGGTGAGTTACGAGAACTCAGTGTGTAATCCCCTAAATAGTTATTACTGGGCCTGAGCCCATAAGAAATCCTAATTGGGCCAAAACCCCATCAAGTAATGATCTGGGCCTTAGCCCTATACAGTATAAATCTAGCCCACGGGCCCAAAATCATGGTAAAGTAAACATAACATGCAACCCTTCTCGAACCTAATGATCCATCCGCTACACTCCACCCATACCAGCTCCTACACACTTGTAGGGATTTCTAAATCAACCTACCCATCTGCTACACACCAAAAATGCAATCAAGTTGCCAATATAGTCGCAGCAAAGCTGCTGGTATCAATAAATTGTGGCATAGCCACCAGTATCAATATTGCAGCGGGGTTGCCAATAATAGTACACTTCCTCTAACATATACATAACCCAACCCCGTGCATCATGTCATGGCATAATAATCTCGTTAATGCAATAATGTGTCATCATGGCAAATTAAACAAGTATACACAACATAGCATAACTACCCCTTAGGGCATAACAGTCATTTACCCAATGAGGGCATTTCAGTAAATTACCCTCTAGGGGTATTTGGTAAACTTTACCCATTACGGGTATTTCAGTAACATTACATTAATCGCTCACTCTGAAGGCCCATGGTCGCCTTGAGCGACTCGGCCACCATTTTTAGTCGTTACTGGACTGTTGAGCCTAAAATCTGGTTTTGGCCCATTCAATCCCACACGCTCATGTGGCTCATTTCGCGAGGTTTCAGTCACAGATTTCTAGTTTTTCACGACCGTACTTACTTTGACGACTTTTTGCTATCTTTGCCCATATGGGCCGAAAAGCCCATTAGGGCCGTTAAGCCCCTATTGACTCGGTTAGGCCCGTTACAGCCCAAATGTCACGAGAGCACTCATGACGCTCTCAACGAATTACCGTCACTGCTCATATCATGATTTACCACTACAAACGCTCGCATGCTCGAGTGGCACAGATGCCAATTTTTAGCTTTTCGTATTTTGGTCGATTTGTAAATCATCACATGCCGACATTCCGAGGGTGTAAGGTTACACTCACCTGGAACGAGCGTAGATTTAATCCTCAAAATTACGCACCTATGAATCCATACACTTAAACCATTAGTATTAATCTCAATAATTTGTATCCACAGATTGAAAATGACAACCCAATTCACATCACTTACCAAGAATGTCAACAACTCTTTGTTACGATTGAGAGTTTGGTACGCTTTCTCCAATCACCAACCGAGTCCCTAAGAAGGAGTACCAGTCAGTTATGTTATCACAAAATGAAGAAGAAATGGCCTTTCAGCCTAAATAAACTTAGAAAATAAAATGTCCAAACACCCCTTCCATTTGGCCAAAACTATCTTACCAATGAACTTTCGGAGACCAAGGTTAAAAGAATGATGAGAGGTGGAAAAGGGTGATTTGATTAAGCCCTTACCCAAAAAAGAACAAAAGAGAGTTTAGAATAAAACAAGTGATTGCATTCGACTTAACCAAGAGAAGAGAACAATAAGAAAGAAAGATATCATGCATTCGGCCAAAGGAGAAAGAATTAACACTGCAAGAAAAAAAAGAAGACCTAATGGCATTGAGAACTTACCTAATTGACCGCTATCCAAAGAAGGGAATGATAGAGCAAGAAATATTCGGCACTTGCAAATGGGAAGGTAAAAGATTGAAGAAGAGGAAAAAGAAGAGTAATAGTGGTTTCGGCTATGTGCAGCATAGAACAAATGGGAACAAGAAATGGAAAGGCTCAGCCAAAACTGTTAAGCACCACAAATGAAGAAAATGAATGGGAAGAAGAAAAGAAACGAAATGAGAGAACACAAGAAGAGAGTTGAAGTTTCGGTATCCCAAAAATGCAAAGAAAACAAACACCTACCAAAGAATTCATTTTACTACTTTCATAGACCGAAAATGCACTCACTAAAGACCCTTGGCCGAAACACCCCTCTCCCCCTTGGCACTCTCTCACACACGGCACAACCCCCCACACAACCCACATTCAGCCAACCATTAACCAATCCCCCAAATCCCTTGATCCACTTCTTGTTTTACTCCTCTACTCACTCCCCATCACCCATTCAAAGTATTTGACCAGGTCTTCCCTCTCTCCTCCAGAGTTTGAACTCCACTCAGCCACCTCTCTTGCCTGAATACAAAAATAAAACCTCTAAATTCTTCTTGTGAGATTTGAACCTCACTTCCCTTGCTTCACAAGTGACACCAACTCCACCCTTACACTTGCTCAACTTGTGCTAGCAATCTACCAATAATTTCTCTTGAGCCCAGCCTCCAACAGTCCTCTCCCCTAAAATGACCAAAAACCAAAGTTTTACAGGTCAAACTCGACCCCAGGCCTCCCTAGGCCCCTATACACCCCTAAACCACACAAAGAACCAGCACAACATGCAAAAGCGCAAATTTTACAGACCCCCAGATTTTAGGATGTTACAGCATCTGTCACAGTTGATTTCAGTGCTTATGAGTGATGTTTTCTTTTAGAATTTCTCTGGGATATTATTGAGACCTTTATCATTCTTTATGGGTTGTAATTTTCAGAAATTCTGTATAGTTCCATACTTTGAGATTTTGCTACCTCAGTTTTATTATGATTCTATGTGATTATCTGCAAGAGACATTCTTTTGACGGAGATGAATATATTTATTATTATTATAATTTTTGGTTTGATCATGGCAGTACTATAGCACCCCAAACCCGGCCTAGACATTATGGCCGAATCTGGCGATGTCACATTGAAGTGTTTAGCATAAACTTGTTATCGTTGAAATCCTCAAAATCAATTAATCATTTTGTTATTAAATGGTGATTCCAAAATGGGTTGTTCATTTCTAAAGCGTGCATCATTTAAAGCTAATCACTTTTAAAACGTTATTAATTTTAAAATCTCATTTATTGCGAAAGTTTTTTTAGGAAATGTTGCAAAAACATGGTGTCTTTGAAAATAGTTACCTTTTGAAAACCCGTATTTTTCTACAACCAGCAGTTTAAATCAAATTAAATAAATAAAAACCCCAATTTAAAGTGTATAAATTTAAAGAGGCCTTATTACATAAAATACCCAACTTCAGTTACTTATAAATCAAAGCTAAAAATGAAAGCTGATGTAGTTGTGTGGCCATCATCGAGGCCCTCGTAGCATCGACCCGCCTACTACTGGAGATTACCTGCACAGTTAAATAGAGGGGTGAGTTTACGAAAACTCAGTGTGTAATCCCTAACAAGCAAATAGTCAATTAAACAGTAGATAAATGTAGTTTGGGCCTGAGTCCATTACAATAATAGTCCAGTTCAGTGTAGGCCTAAGCCCTTTTCTGTAACAGTAAATGATTGGGCTTGAGCCCATCCCAATGCCAGTAATTAATAGGGCCTTTGCCCAATTTCTGTATTAGTATTAGTGGGGCCTTGGCCCATAACAGTAACGGATATTAGTCACATTGGGAACAGTATGTAATATCATTAATCGATGCAGTAACAATATAGTATCATTAATCAGTGTAGATATGTAGTCAGAAATCCTACCCAATCTAGCCTCTACACACCACTCCATCCCGTCAAACATACCATGTGGGGATAAAATTGACCCACCCATCCAGAGACACCAAGATTAGCACCGGTTACGACACTAAACACTATTGCAGCAAAGTTACCAGTAAAATAAATGATATATATCCATCAATAGGTCCACAGTCATCTTGGGCGACCCATGCGACCTAATCAGTACAGTACACTTCATCCAAATATAACGACCTATCCCCAAGCAATATGTCATGACATAATATCATACATGTATGCAAAATGTCATGTTCAATCATAGTCATACATATCATAGAGCAAATCAGTCATACATAAAATAAGGCTATAACAGTCATTTCATCTCCTAAGGGTATAATAGTCATTTTACCCTATGGGGGTATTTAGGTTATTTTACCCTATAGGGGTATTTCAGTCATTTTACCCTATGGGGGTATTTAGATCATTTTATCCTATGAGGGTATCTCAGTCATTTTACCCTATAGGGGTATTTTGATTATTTTACCCTATGAGGGCATTTCAGTCATCATTTCGACCCAACATGGCCCAAAATGGCCTAAGCCCATGAGATCGCTCATGGTGGCCTTTACAGACAAACGCCCTATTTCATAGGCTCGGATTGCCACACGTGCGATCATACGCCTGTGTAGCATCAAATGCCATATTTTTTGACTTTTCAACTTTTATCGAACTACGGTTAAAACAGTGTGAGTACACACTTTTTTGACTTTTTCACCGATTACTATTTACAAAGTACTGTTACACACCTGATGCGATTTCCAGTTTCTCCTCGTTCTGAACACTCTTATTCCAAAATCAATGATCATCGCACCCTTGGTTCCTAGGCAATGTGCCAATCAACCTCGACCACCACCTACACAAAAGTCACCATCTCTATATTAGACTCATACTTGACAAACCATCTCAATTGCACCCCACTTACCACTCAATACTATTTCTCAAAAAGTAACAGATGACTCCTTATCATACCATAACCACTTACCAACAATGATAAAATAGATTGTAGATCAGAGATGTAGCATACAAAAAAACCAAGAATCGGGATTAATCTATCAGTATTGACCAATGAAGAGCACTTGAGGAGAGGAAGAAACAAACCGTGCACTCCCAATTGATCAACGAACCCTTGCTAAAGCCGAGAGTAAAAATAGAAAGGTGCAATAGGTGCTCAGCCAAAGTAGCAATGTAACAAGGAAAAGAACATAGAAAAAGAAAATAAGGGAGAGTATTCGGTAGAGCTTAAAAAAAGAAGAAGGGAGAATCGGCTAGGAGAGAAAACCAAAAAAAATGGTGAGGAATGAGAGAAGCTATATTCGGCCAAGGTTGAAAGAAAGGTGTAAAACCAAAACTTAAGAATTGGAAGAGATCAGAAAAGATTTTACAAAGAGAGAAGAGGATCAACAAACAAAATGAAAATCAAAGGCCACCAAAATCGAAAGGTACCTAAAAACACTATCAAAATTCGGTACTAAGGAAAAACCAAAAGTCGGCAAAGGATAATGACAAACACAATTATGGCCAAAAATAAAATGAAGAGAACTCTCCAAGTTTCACTCAGCCACAGAAAAAAATGAAAGAAAAGGAATGAAACCTGAATCTAACTCTCACCAAATTGGCAACAACCCTAAATCCCAAAAATCCCTCCTCAAATTCGGCTACACACTCTCAATCAACTTCTTATCCCTTAATTTTCTCCTATTATCTCTCCACAACAACAACCTCCCCAAATCCCAATATTCTCTCCTCAAATCTCTCCAAATATCCCTCCTCAATTCTCTCTATGACCAGTTCAAACTCCATTCAGCAGTATTTCAATCCAACTCTACCACCCACACGAATTAGGTAGCAAAATAAATATCCCTTTTTGATGTGCCACCACTCGAACCTTAGACCCCATGTGCACTCCACACATCCCTTACCACTAGACCAACAACTCCTTTGTATCATATTTTATCCATAATAATTTAAGAACCTACTATCTAGATCCAATGATTTTATTCACTTAAAATAAAAATTTTCCATAATCCAATGCTTGAACCCCTGACTTCTCAGGCACTCCCATAACACTCATAAATCACTTAACCACTGAAGCAGACATTCATTTATGTCACTTTCTTGCACAACTAAATATTTATGTGCAGTCTCCTAATTGTTCCCTTGTTCAAAACCTATTTCTTCCAGGCCCAAAATTTGAGGTGCTACAATTCACCCCTCTTTAAAAAAATTTCATCTTTGAAATTTCCAATTATCAAATCTGTCGAATAACACAGACTCCACCACTACGCTTCTGCTGCGCACTCTAATTCCAAATTAGGTATATTGCCAAACGACATGGACCCAACTCGAGAACCTCTATGGCCTCTACCATGTCCTCTTGTACCTCGTCCGTGTGAACCTCTTGTGCTGATTATCTATTCACAGTTTATTTGAATTAACAATTTTATGCAGATTGGTTTACAGTTCTAGTTGTTTATTAACAAATGTCTTATGAAAAGCAGTAATTTAGAGTTTGTTTTCACACAACATAGTGCCTATCAGTGTCTACTGGTTTACTATAGTTTCAGTACATTCTACTAAAGAGTTTGCAGAACTACCTACAATAGTCTCAATACTCCTACCTATGGCAGTTTCAGTCAAAATCAAAGTACAGTTTTAGAGAGAACTTACAGGATCGGTGCGGAGACTCGGTGTGCCACACAATTAGAAAATCCTTCCAGAACAATTCAAATTATTTAAAAGCAACTTTTAGAAATTCAAAGTTTAAAATCCCATTCCATAGTCGAGTTTTGCAACTTGGCTCTGATACCACTAAATGTAACACCCTAAACTCGGCCTAGACGTTATGGCCGAATCTGATAATGTCACATTGAAGTGTTTAGCGTAAACTTGTTGCCGTTGAAATCCTCAAAATTAATTAATCATTTTGTTATTAAATGGTGATTCCAAAACGGGTTGTTCATTTCTAAAGTGTGCATCATTTAAAGCTAATCACTTTTTAAACATTATTAATTTTCAAAATCTCATTTATTGCAGAAGTTTTTTTAGGAAATGTTGCGAAAACGTGGTGTCTTTGAAAATAGTTACCTTTTGAAAACCCGTCTTTTTCTACAACTAGCAGTTTAAATCAAACTAAATAAATAAAAACCCCAATTTAAAGTGTATAACTTTAAAGAGGCCTTATTATATAAAAATACCCAAATTTAGTTACTTATAAATCAAAGCTAAAAATGAAAGCTGATGCGGTTGTGTGGCTATCATCAAGTCTCTCGCAGCACTGACCCGTCTACGACTGGAGATTACCTGTATAGTTAAACATAGGGGTGAGTTTATGAAAACTTAGTGTGTAGTCCCCTAACAAGCAAATAGTCAATTAAACAATAGATAAATATAGTTTGGACTGAGCCCATTACAATAATTGTCCAGTTCAGTGTAGGCCTAAGCCCTTTCCTATAACAATAAACGATTGAGCTTGAGCCCATCCCAATGCCAGTAATCAGTAGGGCCTTTTCCCAATTTCAATATTAGTATTAATGGGGCCTTGGCCCATAACAGTAACATATATCAGTCATGCAGGGAATAGTATATAATATCATTAATCGATGCAGTAACAGTACAGTATCATTAATTAATGCAGATATTCAATCAGAAATCCTACCCAATCCAGCTTCTACACACCACTCCGTCCCGCCAAACACACCATGTGGGGATAAAATCGACCCACCCAGCTAGACACACCAAGATTAGTATCGGTTGTAGCACTAAACAGTATTGCAGTAAAGCTGCTAGTAAAATAAATAGCATATAGCCATCAGTAGGTCCACAGTTGTCTTGAGCGACCCGTGCGACCTTATCAGTATAGTACACTTCCTCCAAGTATAACAACCCATCCCATGCAATATGTCATGACATAATATCATACGTGTATGCAAAATGTCATGCTCAATCATAGTCATACATATCATAAAGCAAATCAGTCATACATAACATAAGGCCATAATAGTCATTTCATCTCCTAGGGGTATAACGATTATTTTACCTTATGGGGGTATTACGGTATTTTACCCTGTGGGGGTATTTTGATCATTTTACCCTATTAGGGTATTTTGATCATTTTACCCTATGGGGGTATTTCGATCATTTTACCCTATGAGGGTATTTCAATCATTTTACCCTATGGTGGTATTTCAATCATTTTACCATATGGGGGTATTTCGGTCATCATTTCGACCCAACATGGCCCAAAACGGCCTAAGCCCATGAGATTGCCCATAGTGGTCTCTAAGACAAACGCTCCTATTTCATAGGCTCGGATTGCCACACATGCAATCGCATGCCCGTGTGGCATCAAATGCCATATTTTTTTACTTTTGACTTTTGCTGACCTACGGTTAAAATAATGTGAGTAAACACTTTTTCCACTTTTCACCGAATATCGTTTACAGAGTACTATTACACACCTAATATGATTTGCTATTTCTCCTCGTTCTGTACACTCTTATTCCAAAAATCAATAATCATCGCACCCTTGGTTCCTAGGTAATATGCCAATCAACCTTGACCACCACCCACACAAAAGTCACCATCTCTATATTAGACTCATACTTGACAAACCATCTCAATTGGACCCCACTTACCACTTAATACTATTTCTCAAAAAGTAATAGATGACTCCTTATCATACTATAACCACTTACCAACAACGATAAAACAAATTATATATCAGAGATGTAGCATACAAAGAACAAAGAATCAGATTAATCTATCAGTATTCGGCCAATAAAGAGCACTTGAGGGAGAGGAAGAGGAAAATCGTGTGCTCTCAATTGATCAACGAACACTTGCTAAAGCAAGAGAAAAAATAGAAAGGTGCGATGGGTGCTCAGCCAAAGTAACAATGTAACAAGGAAAAGAACATAGAAAAAGAAAATAAGAGAGAGTATTCGGTAGAGCTTAAAAAAAGAAGAATGGAGAATCGACTAGGAGAGAAAATCGTAAAGAAAAATGATGAGGGAGGAGAGAAGCTGTATTGACCAAGGTTGAAAGAAAAGTGTAAAATTGAAACTCAAGAATTGGAAGAGATCAGAAAAGATTCCGTAAAGAGAGAAGAGGATCAACAAAAAAAATGAAAATCAAAGGCCACCAAAATTGAAAGGTACCCGACAACACTACCAAATTTTGGTACTAAGGAAAAACCAAAAGTCGGCAAAGGATAATGATAAACACAATTATGACCAAAACCGAAATGAAGAGAACTCTCCAAGTTTCACTCAGCCATCGAAAAAAATGAAAGAAAAGGAATGAAACCCAAATTCTAACTCTCACCAAATCGACAATAGCCCCATATCCCAAAAATCCCTCCTCCAATTCGGCTACACACTCTCCATCAACTTCCTATCCCTTAATTTTCTCTCATTAGCTCTCCACAACAACAACCTCCCCAAATCCCAATATTCTCTCCTCAAATCACTCCAAATATCCCTCATCAATTCTCTTTATGACCAGTTCAAACTCCATTCAGTAGCATTTCAATCCAACTCTACCACCCACACAAATTAGGCAGCAAAATAAATACTCCCTTTTGATGCGCCACCACTCGAACCTTAGATCCCATGTACACTCAATGCACCCCTTACCAATAGACAAACAACTCCTTTGTATCATATTTTAACCACAATAATTTAAGAACCTACTATCTAGATCCAAGGATTTTATTCACTTAAAATAAACATTTTGCCTAAGCCAAGGATTGAACCACTGACTTCTCAAACACTCCCATAACACTCCTAAATCACTTAACCATTCAAGTAGACATTCATTTATGTCATTTTATTGCACAAGTAAATATTTATGTGCAGTCTCCTAACTGTTCCCTTGTTCAAAACCTATTTCTTCTAGGCCCAAAATTTGGGGCATTACAAGTACAATGGTATTGTCATCAGATTTATAGAAATTATGTTTCTACATTAACAGCTGGGTATTATCTATTTATACAGTTGAGGTCTCGATTTTATAATGGCAATATGATTTTTATCTGACGGAGGTGGCTTCAGTATCGTACAACACTTCGATGATTAATAGTTGAGATAGCTTTATTATATAATACTTTCTAGTTTTCCTGAGAAGGAGTTGACGTCAGCAAATGCATAGAGGATAGAAGATAATGTTCAAATCTGTATAATAGTTATCATTTCTAGGTAAATCTTGATATATGTCAATGAGTAAAGACGGAATGTTATGTCATATTCGAGTTATACAATTTTTAATAAAATCTTTAACTAGTATCCTGAAGAAATTGTGATAAATTGTATGTCTGAGTTATCTTGACAACAAAAAGAAAGGTTTTCTTTGAAAAGTTATTGTTTGACAGCCAAGATCAATTCAGTTGTTTAGCTTGATTTGGTTTAATATATGTTGATAAAGTTATAAACAGTTGAAAACACTGTTAATTGAAGTATCAGTTTTGATTCAGCCTGAATCAGATAAAGAGTTTATGATTTTCAGTCATGCGTCATTGGATGGTTTAGAGTGTGTTTTAGTACAAGAATGTATAGTGATGGCTTATGCTTCCATACAGTTGAAGTTGCATGAAAAGAGTTATTCGACGTGCGAATTATAGATGGTTAACATTGTAATTGCATTGAATAGTTAGCGACATTAATTGTTGGTGAGTAATGTAATCTAATTGATGACTGCAAGAGTTCAAAATATTTGACGTTACAGAGAGATCTGAATTTGGGATAGCAAAGATGGCTTAAATTGTCGAAAGATTTTGAGTTAGTAATTGGTTATCATCCTGGACAAACTATTATAGTCACGAATATTATGAATAAGAAATCTTTGTGTGCCTTACAAGCGATGAATACAGATTGATCTTATCGGATGGTGGATAGATATTAGCTGAGTAAAAGCTAAATTGATGTTTATTCCATGATTTTGTGAAGCTTAGAAATGTATCAGTGAATTGCAACCTAAAGGAGTTCAACGTGAATTGACTTTTGATTTAGAGCATCAGATTGGAATCGATGATTATTTATTATTTTGAGATAGAGTTCGTGTACTGATAAATCTAGAGATTATACAATAATTGTTATATCTAGCTCACAGAGGTAATTATATGTTCATTCGGGGAATACTAAGATGCAAAATAATATGAGACAGTTTTACTGGTGGATGAGTATGAAATGTGATACTTCTGACTTGGTTATCAATAGGTTAAAGCTAATTATCAAGAACCTTCAGGACTGTTACAGTCTGTATTATTATCTGAGTAGAGATGAAATAGAATTTCGTTGGATTTTGTAAAAGGAAGATGTTATCTGAACTATTGTTGATTGTTGAAGAAGTCTGTACATTTTATCTCAGTGTGTATAATTTTTCTCTTGATAGACTAGCTAAGTTATATATTTCTGAAATTGTCAATTTTACAGAGTGCCAGTCTCCATTATTTCGGATAGAGATCCGAGGTTTATATTGTGTTTCTAAAGAAAACTACTGTAAACTTTGGGTATGAGGTTGCATGATTTGTTACTGTATTTTAGAATGTGAAAGCAATTAAGAAAGACAATTGTTGTTGGTTGAGTTTGAGCATATGGTATTGTATCAAGTATTGTATGATTGCAATTACTAAACTCCGTTGTTATTGGATTGAGCTTTGTGAGAAAAAGATTCATAGGATTATTTGCAATATAGAAATTGAAGAGAAAGTGAAAGTAATTTGTAAAAGTTAGAAAGCAGTTTCAGATTGACAGAAGAAATATGCAGAGTTGATATATAAAAGCATTGAATTTCAATTAGTGAATTGAGTGTTTGTGAAAGTATTGTTGTAAGAATAGAATTTATTGAATTAGCTATAAAGAGAAGTTGAGTTTGTGATTCATCGGGCGTATGAGATTATTGAGAAAATAAAGCCAATGGCTTATTCAACTTATATTTTTTTAGAACTTAGAAGATCCAAAATGTGTTTCTTCTATCTATGATGCGATGATTTAGATAAGACCCTTTGTATATAATATCTCTTTCAGAAGTTGAAATTTAGACTCATAAGACGTATAGTGAAGGATAGATTAGAGTTAAGAAATTCGAGGCTATGTGAGAAATTGATAAGGTTATACCAAAGCAAATCTCTAATTTATTATCTTATAAGATTTTTGAGGACGAAAGTCACTAAGGGGGGAGAGTTGTAACAATCGTTTTTGAGTCAAACCGGAACAGTAATTTTGGGACCACAAATCTGAAGTCAAAATATTTATTTTATTATTTTAATAAGGTTTATAGCATGATAGATTAATTACGTGAAAGTTTTGTAAAGAAATTTTACCGTTTAAATGCTTAATTCGGTAAAAAGGACTAAATCGTGTAAAATGTAAAATGCATGTTCTATTAGTTAAAGGTGTCAAATAGCTATAGAACATTAAATTAAAGGTCCTTTAGTGGTAAATAGGCCATTTATGGGTTAGTGGATGATGATAGCATGCCAATTGGTGTAATTTTGATTTATTAATAAGGTTAATTTTGTAATTTAGTAAATAATGATAATTAAAACAAATAAAATAAAGCCAACATCTTTTCTTCTTCATTATTCAACCGAACCTAGGGTAAGAAGAAGCCACTTTTCTCCTTTAAATTCAGCCAAGGATTTTGTGCTCAATTAGGTACGATTTTTGTCCAGTTTTTAATAAATTTTACGTTTCTGAGATTGTTGTAGCTTAATCTAGCTAGCCTGTATCTTCGATTTTGAAGATGTTAAAGATTTAACATGTTGCCATTGGTGAATGCTTGAGTAATTTGATGTTTGATGATAGATTATAAAGGTTTATTGATAGATTTACTAGTTTTGTAAAGTGATTTTTGACAAAAATGTCAAAAAGGGATTAAATTGAGAATTTGTAAAATTATGTGGGTAAAAGTGTCAATATATTGAAAATATGGGCTGCTAGTAATTTGTACTAAATTCGAATAAGCATGGGTTTGTACTAAATTAAATGAATAGTGATTTTATGTGATAAAGACTAAATTACAAAATGTAAAATAATAGGGGCAAAAATGTAATTTTACCAAATTGTGTAAATTGTGCTAAATTGAATGTAATGATGATTAAATAAGTAAATGTGATATTATATAGATTGAGATAAATGAGATTTGGATCTAGAACGAGGTAAAATAAAGTATCAGATTAGTCGACCTAATTCGTCGTTACAGCGAACGAGGTAAGTTCGTATGTTTAAATAAGCATTGAATTATATATGTATAAATACATAATTGATATAATTGTTGTAAATGCTACATTATTGAAATGAATTGTGAATGCTATTGAGTACGATACTATAGAAATGACCGACATGGATTCGATATAATGAAAGTCTCGATTGAACCTTAGGAATAAATAGAATACAAATGTCATGACATTAGAGTTACTGATATTACGAGTAAGACCATACTTAGGATGTGGCATTGATATGAGACTTCATGTATGACCATAGTTGGGCTATTGGCATCGATATGAGATTACATGTAAGACCATATCTGGGATATGGCATTGGTACGGTACTATCTATACGAGATTTTCGAGTATCCTTCAGTACTCCAAATGGTTCAATGGGAAATGTTGACGAAACATGATTACAAGTAATGGTACGACTCAGTCATGGTACTCATAATAGAATTCAATAAGTAAGTGTTAAAAGTGAATTTCATATGATGAGTAAGTGGAAAATTATAAGAATTCATATGATTCAATGAAATGGGTATAAATGTGATGGCTATTGAATTGAATATAGTCTATTTCTATTTGCTTATGCTTATGTAAATGTGAATGAGCTGATAAGAAGTATTCGAATCATATAAGCATTGAAATGATTAAATTTGTGGAATTCTTGGTTAACTATGTGAAAGGATGCATGACATAAATGTGGAATTATACAAGTTATATTATAGTTTTTATAATGGTTTAAAATGTGTTTATTTGATGAGATGAGTTATTATCATACGAGCTTACTAAGCTTTATAGCTTACTTTGTTTTTTTTCGTGTTTTATAGTGATATTGAAGCTAGCTCGGATTTGGAGATCGTTGGAGATCGCTTCACACTATACACCTATAACTTGGTATCTATGAACTTTGGTAATTTGAATATATGGCATGTATAGGGATTTTGAGTCATTGTTAGTTATATTTAGGTAATGACTTAGGCCATATGAATTGGCTTGTAAATGCTTATATTTTGGTTTGTATATATATAGCCATGGGTGATGGTTTAAGTTTGATATATTTGTTATATTTGAGTTATGTATATATATATATATATATATATATATATATGCTTATGTTTTATGCTTATTTAGTTGGTTAAAATGATTGATGATAATAGGTACCATGAATAGTAAGTTAATGATTTGAAGAATTGGTAACATGCTTGTGAATATGTAGATATATGAGTCTTGTTGATTAGTATATGTATTTGAGTAGGGTTTGGTTGAGTTAAACTTGAGTTATAAGAATGTTGTGTGTTGGTATTGAGATTGGTATGGATTAGTCTTGAAAGTGGCTGAATTGAATGTTATTTATTCTATGATGTCGTACCATTTGGGTTGGTTTAAGTATGTGCAAAATGGGTGGCAAAATGGCTTAATAAGTAGCCTATTTTTATCCACAGGCAGAGACACGAGCGTATGTCTCAGTTGTGTGTGACACACGGTCATGATACATGGCCGTGTGTCCCCTGGTGTTTAAATTTAAATGAAGTCAGTATGCTCCACACGGTCTCACACATGGGCATGTGACTTGGCCATGTTGCATAAGTCAGTTTACCCTACAGGTTTGGCATGGCCTAATACATGGTTTGGCACACGGGTGTGTGTGGCCACTTCGAAGGGCACACGGGCTAAACACACGGGCGTGTGGTTGGCCGTGTGACCCAAGTCAGTATGTATGCCCTGTTTCCACATAGCCTGAGACACGGGCGTGTCTAGAGCCATGTGAGGCACTCGGCCAGTTCACATGGGCGTGTGACCCCTAAATGATTGAAATTTTTCTAAGTTTCCAAAAATTTTTCGAGTTATTGATTTAGTCCCGAACCACTTCTAAAGTATGTGTAAGGCCTCGTAGGCCCTTATAAGGGGCAATGGGATTGTGATTAAATGATATTTGAGGATGAATGCATAAATGTATGAGATATGTATGTTAAATGATATGTATTGATCGGTAATACCTCGTAACCCTACTCGGTGACAGATACGGGTTAGGGGTGTTACACCGATTAACCAAACTATATTGGTTTGGTCAGTTAATTCAGTTTTAACTGAAATTTGAACACCCCTAATTGGGTGGGTTTTATCTAAGTACTACCATCGATCCAAATAGGATTAAACTAAGACCATAAAGCGAATAAAAACACTTATAATTATATATGAAAAAGAAATTTCCTCAAGTAATAGTTATGCAACGATAAAAAATATTATTTTCTTTCAAATAAACATTAATTTTTTAATAAATAAGAGCCTTTTATTTAATTAAAGAGTTCGAAAAAATTCAACTCTATCAGTCTCCATAACAGGATAAAGTTCAATGGGTCAAAATAAATAACAAAATTATTAGATAAACTCCTAATTTCATACTGGAAGTCGAATTGCTTTATCTTGTAACAAGAGAATCAACACATTTATTACCATTTCGATAACATTGAATTACATAAAAATGTTGGTTTTATAAAATATTTACTGGATTAAACTGATTTTTTGAAAAATGATGGGACTAGATCGAAATAACAAAAATGCTTTCAGTTGGAAGCGCTTTTTGCCACATCAGCTGAACACGCTTCCAATTGGAAGCGTTTTCCCCCAACGATCACTCGCAACAACTATTTTCTCCAATGGCTATTTAATTAGTCATTCAAGAGCAATGACTCCCCCTAAACTGTTGGAACCAACGGCCCCCCTTGACGATCACTTTTAATTTCTATATAAACCTCCCCCGTTTCATTTTTTTTTCAATTCAATCTCAACTCTCTCTCACATTCTCAAATCTCTTAATTTCTCAATCAAATTTTATTTATCTCTCAACTCTTTGTTTATTTATTAAAGTTGTCTTAAGATTTTCATAAATTATTCTCTTGATTACAATTTATTGTCTTTTTTTTGAAATTAACATTGTTATAATCTCTAATCCTTTTGGATGGCAAGTACATTTCTATCAATCAATTGCAAATGATAAGAAATTTTTTATTATATTTAATTTCATTTAATTTAAATATTTTCTTATTATATTGGAATTTAATATTTTGTATATATATTTTTATAATTATAGGCTAAAGATCAAATTTTAGAGACGTATATTCATAATCTACCCACTCCTCCCTTACCCTGAGTCAAACTCTACTTGAGAGATGTCAGATTTTTGCACGTGGCCCTTATGGGTAGGGGTGTAAATTGGACTTCACACTTGTAAGCGCGTTGGTGGAAAGGTGGAGACCTGAGATGCACACATTCCATCTTCCATGCGGTGAGTGTACTATCACTCTAGAGGACATGTAATTATAGCTCGGGTTACCGATAGATGGACCGGTAGTTACTAGGTCAGCTCACGCAATAGATTGGAGAGACGTATGTGAGCAACTTTTTAGGAGGGTTTTGAAAATGATTTTTGGAGGCTGGATAGATATGAATTGGTTAAATAGAAATTTTAGTGGGCTCGATGAGAATTCGATTGAAGTCCAAAGAGAACAACACGATCGGGAGGACATCCTTATGATTATCAAGGGTCTTCTAATGCCCGATAAGTCATGAAATTTTGTCCATTTAAGGTGGCTTCTAAAACTCATCGACTTTAGAGAAGTGGACGAACTCAGTTGGGGGTCAGCCATGTTGGTGATGTTGTACCAAGAAATGTGTCAGGCGAGAGAACCATAAAAAAACAAAATCATTGATTACATTCTACTACTACAATTATAGGCATGGTACCAGCTGTCATTTTGATGCCCTCAAGCGGATTACCCTTAAATATTTTCACTCATAACAAGGTAAAATTCATTAGATAATCTATTTACCATAATAAAATTATTTAAAAATTCAATTATTGTGTTAACCTATTATTTCAATAGATGGAACCATGGGCTGAGTTACGTAGGACTATCGAATGAGTTTTGAGATATATACCTTCTGTTAGACTAACGATCGGAAGTGGAGGTACGCAATTTTTAAAATTTTAATTATATAATATTAATGTAGTTCATTTAAAAATAAGAAGTATATAGATAACTAAAATTTTTATTATTTTAATATAGTTTGAATGGACCCCATACTCTAATCCGACAATTCAAGAATGCATCTCGTTCAAATTCATGGTGAATCCCAACATTTGGCATGTGAAGGTGCCATTGGTAGTATATGCTACTGTGGAGATGCACGGGTCAAATAGAATGTTACGGAAATTTGGGTTCAAGTAATCAATTCCATCAGAACCCTAAAACATCAAAAATTTGCTTCATATCGACTTGTGGGGGAGAACGGATGAGCATTGGCTTACATTCCACGTGCAATATGTCAACATTTGGAATAATAGGTATGAGTTTTTACCTACTCGTGAGGCCATTTTTGCTCCAGAGTTAGCCTGATATCCAAAGCACATGCCATGATTAAGGGACCATGGAAAGCTATATCTACTAGGTGAAGAGGTGAGGGCAACTACATACGAGGAGGCCACGACAGGTGCCTAGATATCCAAGATCTGGTGGAAATGCCGAGGTGGGTCCATTGTCTACACCTACGGAAGAATTGACACCGATGGCTACACCACCTCCTGGTCATTATGACTTGACTTATTCTGGTGCTTATACTAACCCCATCATTTTTACACAAGCGCCATATATTGCACCACATTTTTGTACTTCTACTTCAATTCTAGGTTTTGTTTATGAACTTCCATCTTCGGCATATTACACGTCAATGCCATCAATGTTTCAAATGATGACAATGTCGATGATAAAGTATAAGCCATTTATGTTTGGGGCACTAATCAAAAGTTTAATCGTTATGCCATTAGTGTATGGGACATAATATAGTTATACCCCTACATTGATGGTGTCACAAACACCTCCAGGATCTTTGTTCTACCAAGGTGGACCATCTTCACAACCACCTATTCCTAGAATGAAGGATATACACTATGGAAATTGAGGAGAAATCAATCGCAATCCATTACGAACGAAGGCAAAGAAGATGAGAGGCCGAGACCACAACCTATATAGGAGGTTGAACCAAGAAGGAATCCGGCTCGCAATCGTCGACCACCCCGATGTGGACACATTCTGATAGGGGATTGGATTGATTGTTTTTTTGTACTTATCATGTAAATTTTCAAATAAATGTGAAATGTTTTTATTGTATCGATGTTGTACGTACTTATGTTTTTAAATAAATATCATTTTTGCATCAAAATTGACTGGCGTTGTCATTTCATATTATTGTATCAAGTCTACACTGGAACAATGAAACAAACTTGTATATTTTATTTATTTGTATGGTATAATAAAAACGTGTGTTTACAAATTACAACAAAATCTGAGTATGAATGAAAAAAATCAACAAATAGATTGCAGTTAAAAAATTAATAAATTTGTTAACAAGGTGTTGTCTTATATCATCTCGTCAATGTGGACATGACGACATTTATGCCCTGGGTTCCTACACCACCTATATAACCTCGGTTGGTTTGTCTTCTCCTGAATATCCATGTTCTCACATATCCAAATCGATGTCATTCGACCTTTTGGTTTGCTACGCAATGATCTATTAGCTAACAACTTGAATGGAGTGCTTGATATCGGTGGCCACATATGTTCATCTGGGACCAGTGGGAATGTGTTTCTCTACACGTTATACATGTATTCTAGTTTGTACACTTCATCCACAAAGCTCATGTGATCTAAACATTAACTGTTACATGTTGTAATTGAATGAGTACATGGAAAACGAAGTACGTCAAATCTCCCACAGTTGTAGGTCTGTTCTCTTAGGTTGTACACGGTATGCTCCCTCGACAATACCTTGGTCCAATTTGTCAAACTTTGTAACCCAAAACAATAGGTCTTTGCTCATATGACACACTTGATACATATAATTCTCTTGTGTTGTAGCCTTCCTAGTTTCTTTCAATACGTTCTCGCTCCAAACGTGGCCGCCCTTCATCTGTCCAACAGATTTTCCACTCACTTTGGAGAAAGTTCAGCCAAACGAAAATATGTTTCTTTGACAACTAAGGTTATTCACAAATGACACATTCCCTTTAGTACGAAATTGATGCATTTCGCATAGTTTATTGTCTTGTGCACATATCCTAAACCCCCATCATACGATTGTGTCCACTAATCGAAGGGTATGATAGAGAGGCACCTTGCCCCGAAACTGTTAATTGCCCTAAGTTTTCCAACATTTCATGGAAATGATATTTGATGAGCTCATACCTTGTTAAGAAAAGTGGTAAATGCATACCCATGTTAATCATTTGTGCGTTCTAAGCTGCAAAATCGTGTTGTCTATGGTAGTTCTCTACAACATGTCTTAAACAGTACCTATGGTGTGTACGATCCCAAAGGCTTCACTGTCATTCAATTGCGGCCAGTATCCTAGGTCCCCTATTGGAGATGACACATATATCGGGTTGGGGGCAAACATGCCTCCTCAACCTAGACAGGAAGAAATCCTAATCGTCTACTAACTCTCTCGGCATTATTACAAAGGCAATCGACTAGATTTCTCGATTTTCATCTTGTGCCATAGCCAATTACAATTGATGGGTATATCTCTCATACATAAAGGTACCATCGATTTGTACTAATGGCTTACAATACTAAAATGTAATAGCCCAGTTTAGATCCTAGTTGGAATAGTGGTTTTGAGGCCACAAATCCGAGGTCAAAAAAATATTTTAATATAATTTTGTGTTTGCAGTATGTGATTGAGCATGTGTGAAAATTTTGTGTGAAAATTTTATCGTTTGTGTGTCGAATTGAGAAAAAGGACTTAATCGCATTAAATGCAAAAGCTATGTGCTAGTTGTTAAATGTGTTTAATTGTCATGGATTCTTAAATGAGAAGTCCTTATGTTGTAATTAGATCATTGATAATGGAATTTGACATAAATGACCATTAAATGAATGAAATAATAATGTTTTATTAAAGAGTATTTTAGTAATTGATGAAATAATATGTATTAAAATAAAACAAAAGAAATTAAAGGCCATTATCATCTTCCTTAGCCAAAAAATAAAAAGAAAAAGAAAAAGAAAAAGAAAGCTAGGGTTTGGCCATTGTTAAGCATAATTGAGGTATGTTTCAAACTTGGTTTTTGATGATTTCTACGTTTTTGTGATCGTTGCTTAGTGTACTATCAAGCCCATGTCTTAATTTTAGAGTTTGATGGTGAGTTTGAGATGTGCGATTAATGAATGCTTGAGCTTTGTGATAGTTGATGATGAAATATGAAAGATATGTAATAGATTAACATATTTTGTCTTTGAATTTTTGATGAATTTGACTATTTTGGGCTAAATTGTGAAAATGAGAAATTAGAGGACTAAAATGTGAAATAAATGAAATGTGAGGGCTTGTATGAGATAGGGGAAGATTTGGCTAAGCTTGTATAAAGTGAAATTATGTGTATTTGATGACTTTACGAATTAGGGACTTAAATGTCGAAATGTAAAATGTGAGGGCTATTTTGTAAAATACCCTAAATATGTGTGTTTGGGTTAAATTGAATGAATTGGTGATTGAATGAGTTGATTTTAATGTTATATAGATCAAGAAAAGAGAGATATGGATCCAGATCAAGGCAAAGACAAAGTGCTCGATTGATCGACTTGTATCGTGTTTCTTCGTCTAAGGTAAGTTCGCGTATAATGCAAATTGCTTAAATCATGTTCATGTGTTATGTAATGAATGAATATGTGGTTGATGAATTAGTAATGTTATATGTGGATTTGAGAAATGTGGCACTAAGTGTGCGTAAATAGATTCAATTTAGTGGTGAATGGCATAATGTGTGAGAAATAAAGAAAGCATTGATTATATTGATTGGCACTGTGAGTGCGATACTGAGTTAAATTTGGTTTAATGTAAAAGCACTAAGTGTGCGATGATATTAAAGCTTGACTAAGAAATTGACACTAAGTGTGCGATAATATTGTGGCTTGACCAATTAATTGGGACTAAGTGTGCGAATCCATCGAATGTTAAAGAGAATTAAATAAGTAATGGCTCGGAGCATTAAATTGTAAATGTTGTTGTTAAATGCGTGATGGTACAAGTACGTACGTAACCTATGTGGTTGATAGAGTTGTGTTGAGTCAAATGGATAGTTATGTGAATAAATGATGGAATAAGTGAGATTAAGCATCTTGGTAAATGCTTGTGCATTAGACATATAGTTATGTATGAAAATGATGAATTGTGGGGGATAAGAATTGAGTAATTGAAATGAATTTAACTAGGTGCTGGTAATTTTTGTATATTGAATTTGAATTGTTGAGATAGTTGTATTATATGATGAACTTACTAAGCTTTTAAGCTTATTGTGTGAAGTGTTTCTCTGTTTTACAGTGTCATTAAAGCTAGCTCGGATCCGGGGATCGTCAGTGACTCAATCACACTATTGGCTACCTATTTTGGTACTTTTGGAAGTTGTAAATTTGGTATATGGCATGTATAGGCTAGTGTTTATGGTATATTTAGAAGTGTATAAATCTTTCCATGTGATATGGCTTGATAGTTTAATGATGTTGGTATATGCTTTGGGTAGATGTAAAAGATGGTTAATACGTGTATGTGTGTTCTATGAGAATGATCATCTTGGCTTAAATTAGTAAAATGGAAATGGTATGTTTCATGTTTAGATTTGGTAAGGATTGAATGATGAATTGATTATATGTTTTTGAATGTGTAATTGATACTTTGTGAGACTATGTTGAGTTGAATTGTATAGCGAGATAAATGATGATGTTAAGAGGTTGAATGAGCATGTTTTGGTATGTTTGGATGCCATTTGGGGTATGAAATTGAATTGGTTAATGCTTGTAGGTGTGACCCAAAGTGTGGGTGGCAAATTGGCCTTGCAAATGGCCTATATTTGTCCACACGATTGAGCACACGGGCGTGTGGCTTCGATCGTGTCCCTTAAATTTGTAATTTGATTCAAGTTAGGCTCGCACACGGGCTGGACACACGCTGTGTGACTGGCCATGTGAAATAAGTAGTGTCGACCACGGGTAACACACACGGGCGTGTCTTGATCATCTGGACAATTCAGTATGTATGCCCTGTTTTGCCACAGCTTACCCACATGGGAATGTGACCTCTGTAGCTTTGGAAAATGTTAAGTTTTGGAAAATTCATATGAGTTTGGTTTAGTCCCGACCTCTTTCCAATGCGTGTTTAAGGTCCCGTAGACCTTATTAAGGGACTTAGTGACATTGTTTGATTATGATTTAATGATGTATGAGAAATGAAGGTTAAATGTTATGATTTGATCGATAATGCCTCTTAACCCTATTCTACCAACGGATACGGATTAGGGGTGTTACATGGAATGTCTGTCGACATTTCTTGAAAGTCCAGAAGAAACGATGTAACACTCAGCATCCATGGAGCAATGGTCATTGTAGAACACGAGCATTGTTTCTAGATCAGTTACGCAACCTAGAATGTACCTATCCAATAGCCCTAGGACTTGTTTTCACCATAGCTAGTATTATGTCTACGATCATCTTTGAATCCAATTTTGGATGATCCCGTGAAATACCTGTAACAACATGAGTATGTATAAATTAGCAATTCAACTATCCAAATATAAAATAGTCTTGATGAAGTACTTACGGCAACACACGGATACGGAGTTGTATATTTCTTTATGGCCCACAACCCTGTCTTCATCTTAACAAAAGCCATGATTTTCAATGCACATATGTTGTCTCACATTGCACACTTCGCTTCGAACTTGTCAAATTAAGATTTAACAATATGGAAGTTTACCCTATTCTTGATGTTGTATCGCTTCAGCTGCAGTGACAAAACCATCTTTAAAGGAAAACTCCTTCTGCACTTCTAAATCACTCGAATCCAACGAAGAACTCGTATGGCCTAATCTTTTGTGTGGTAGTTCTACAAACTCCAACTCATCTTCTACTGATAGGTCCACATTATGCATGTAGGTTAAAGGTGAGTACACCTTGAATTGAAGATCTTCTATGACATCTTCACGGGACCTTCACCGTCTAAATCGCCATCTTCTGGTTCAGTTGGAACCGACTATGGTTCAAAAATTAATGCAATTTTCAAACCAACGGCACTAGACTCCTGAATTGGATTGGCATCGGATTCAATGCCTTCTTTATTCTCAATCCCATAAACATCTCCAGGGTTGGATGTCCCATCGTCGATGGACGTCGTAAGGATTACATCATCCCTTTTTGTATAGTTGTCAAAACAACCAAAATCACCTGCTGATTGCCAACTCTTGGAACTTGATGTCATTCCCCTGTAAGTGTTCCTAGCACTAAACATCGGCTAATTGAAGTTCAAATCAAAACAACTAACTGAGTGTCATGCAGGGGTCTAGTATCTTGTGTTACCACAAAACCCTAACTATTCATTGTTCTTCCTGCCGCAGTTGAAATCTAAGGCTGAAACTGTAACCCCTCAAACTGGGCCTAGACGTTACGGCCCAATCTAAGCAATTACATGGGCCATAGATATGGAAAAAGCATTAGTTGAAGTGAATTCGTTCATCTTTGAAATATGTGTTATTATTTCTCTTAAAAATGATAAGTTTAATTTCAAAAACTTTGGTAGAAATCCTTTGTCATTATTTGGAAAACAACTTAGTGATCTTTAAATTCAAATACGATAAAATAAGTTTGCAGAAGTAGTTTTTCTTTAATTGTTCAAAACTTTATTTATTAAGAAAGTTTCCAATTTATTCAATCCAAAAGTATAATCCATGCATAATGACCAATGTTAAAAATCCCATGCCACAGTACCATAATTTAACATAAAAAGTCCGAAATAGCAATAAAGTCCATAAGCATCCAAATCATAAATAAAAGTCCATATGTTTATTTTAAAACATTTCAAAGAGCATCACCGATGACGCATCTGAGTCCTAACCACGATGATTATTTGAAACACACAAGTAAAGTGGGTGAGTTTTAAAGGGTCCAATGTGAGATCAACACAAATATATATTCATATAAATATCAAAATATAAATCTCAACATATCAATCATCATAAA
The DNA here is from genome assembly GCA_025506655.1 of Gossypium rotundifolium. Classification (NCBI taxonomy): domain Eukaryota; kingdom Viridiplantae; phylum Streptophyta; class Magnoliopsida; order Malvales; family Malvaceae; genus Gossypium; species Gossypium rotundifolium. The sequence goes on from CP106726.1 coordinate 42,959,601, forward strand.
TTTCATAAATTTTAACACTTTTACTTATGCATGAACTTGTCAATACATATTTTAAAAACGATGTACATTTTATAAAATTTTTACACATCTCCACTACATACCACTATCTAGTTCCCCAGAACCCGTCCATCCGAAACACCTTTTGTGCAAGCCACCACTGATTTGCAAATAAACTGCCACTAATAACACTTTGTGGACAAGCCACCACATATGCAGATATACTGCCACTACAACACTTTGTGGACAAGCCACCACTAATTTACAGATAAACTGCCACATACTTCCACCTTTCACAAAACCAACACCATTCGTGTGATATGACAATTTTGATTTTTAATACATATGAATCACTTTTACACTTAGGCATGTGAGCATGCTCACATGCTCACAATCACTTAAAAATCACTTTTAATCACTTTCACATGCTTTTTACATTAGATCATAGATCTTAATAATAACATACACATATATAGATATCACATATTTAAATAATAAATGCATCACATAAGTTGTGCATCACATATCCTGAGGATGAGATCTACACATACATCTTTGTCAAACTTATAATCACATCATATTTCATGCATTTCATAGAATTACTCGGTTAAAGTCACTTACATGGGTTCCCCTTGATGAGTTTTTCAACTCCTTTTTGAATACTTAGTGTACTCACGATTAATTATAATTAATTTATTAATATAAAAAAGGAATCACATCACACACAACTAATAGTATTAAACCCACACCTTTTTTGTAGATCAAATATGCCACAATCCCCTAGTAGTGATTTTGCTTGGATCTAAACCCCAAAAAATTATCCTTGATCTAACACTCGAATTCAATGCCTTTGCTCCAAATGTTAGTAATTTCCCTGGTCGTTTACATTTGGTCTTTACTTGATTATCATGATGAGATTGGTGATTCAACTTGGTAAAGGGATGAAGAAGTTTAGTGCTCACCAGTAGAGACAGTGACGATGATTTGGCGACCAGAGGAGTGGTGGTTAGGTGAAGGGTGTAGGAAAAATAAATAGTAATAATAAAGGTTTGGTGCAAGAAATGATGGAAAAAGGAGATGAAAGGAGGATGGAGATGGAGGAGAAAAAAGACTTGCGGTGGCAGTCACAATGGTGATAGGCAACAATAGGGAAGAGAATGAAGAGGAGGAAGAGCTAAAGTAACTAAAAGGTACGGTGTTTGGTGATGATAAGGTTGGTCATGATGGAGGAAGGAAGAAAAAATAAAAAAGAAAAAGGTGATGGCTAGCAAAAGGGAGAAAAATGGATGAGAAAAAAAAAGAAAAAGAAAGAACATAGATGAGAGGGAGGAGGGACGACAAGGAGAGGTAGGGAGTGAGGGGAATGGGTGGTTAAACTAGTCTAGGTTCAATGAACCACTTCTATGGCAATGGGGAGAAAAAATGGTAAGAGAATGAGGCATAGAGTGAAAAGGGGATCATGTTATCTCAACTTATGGTAAGTTTGACTCCTAAAGAGGGAATGAAATTTTCCTAAACAAGGTAGCTATGGGGTGGATGGAAAGCTCATTATGTACATGGGAAATGTTTTTAAAAAATTAAATAAAAAAGATGTGAGCAAAGGGACTTGAACTTAGTACCTTTAGGATAACTTTGGAGCATTAAACCATTAGACCACTTCACTTTCCTTCTTTTTTTATGCTACTAAAGTAAAAATGTGGGATGTGACAACTCGACGCTCCATAAAAACAAATTTCATCCTCAAAATTTACTTGATGGGAAAAAGTGAGGATATTGTTGGCGCATCAAATCTTCTGACTCCCAAGTGGCCTCATTAGAACCGTGATTCGTCCACAACTTTTACAAACAGAATCTGGTTCTTTGTAAAACTTTGATCTCACGATCAAGAATCTATACCAGTTCTTCAAATGGAAAATCTGAATGAACCTCAATCTCCTCAACCGGAGCTATATGAGAAGGGTCAGATCAGTATCATCTCAACATGGACACATGAAAAACGTCGTGAATACGATCCAACTCTGGAGGTAACTCTAGCTAATATGCCACTAGTCCAAATCGCTTAACGATGTGATAAGGTCCAATGAATCTCAGACTTAACTTTCCCTTACGACCAAATCTCAACACTTTCTTCCTGAAACACCCTATACTCAGCCTGATCGCCATGCCCTAATACGGGATGTCACACCACTGTCTCATGTCATATACAATAAGTAAAAGTTCATTCTAAATGAATCATCTTCCATTTTAGTATTTGTATAGGTTTTAAGTCAATTATGCTTGCTAGTTATCAATGTTATGTGCAAATCATATAGAAAAATAATCCTAAAATGAGCATTAACATGCATAAGGTCCATTTAGAAAAATTCTCAAAATGTGTCTGTAAGTATTGATATTGAAACCAGGGTATCGATATTTTGCTCAAGAGGTATCAATACTTCTTGGAAAATCGATACCAAAACTGCTTATTGTTTTTTCACTTGAAAACCCAAACTTAAAAAATTATCGGTACCTGTCATGAAATATCGATACTTTAACCTCGAGTATCGATACTCAAGCAAAGGTGTCGATACCGAATCTCTATTCTGACTTTCTGCACGTTTCAAAACACAGCGGTATCAATTTTAAAACTCAGTTATTGATACCTCTGCTCTAGACCTAAAAAGGCATCATACTTAAGCAATTAGTCCATTCCAATTTAGTTCCTAAACATCATACATCAATTACTTCAAGAAATAATCATTCAACGACCTAATTAATAGTTAAATAATGCAAAATCATGTTCGACAAAGTAATGAAAATATACCCTAATGGTCATGAACCCAAGCATAACAATAACATGTAATTTTTATAAACTGAACCAAAAACTAGAAAAATATCTAAAAGTTAAAATGGCTATAAATAGGTCTATCACATTGCCTTGTTCCTTAAAACATAATTAAATGTAGAATACATACAAAATAACAAATAGACTTGCTTGGATCACCCTTGGAACCACACAGCTCACACTGGCACACAACTCATCTGCAATGGTTAAAGAAGGGAGTGGGTGAGCTTAACAAGCTCAATGAATTCTCAGAATAACCACAATGCAAACAATTCATCAAGCATCAACAAACACATAACCAAATATCACATGTTATAACATCTCATCTCAATTCACATATTCACAAACACATAAGCACTTTATTCACCAATTACGCTTTCGCCGAAAAGCCAAAAACTCAAACTAGCTTTCCCTTGCCTTTATCTCTACTTGTAGAAGGTTTTATAAAATCCGGAACTTCAACACAACAATGCATTTGATAATCAACTAGAACTCACCACAAGCAATCAAAAACATAAGGCCAAGCTATGTTCCCATGTAACCGAAACTTTTAACATAGCAAACTTTAAATTCGAATATCTCGATCTATACTTAACCTTTTCACCTAAAGTTCATCTTATAATTCACCCACAACTAATTCTCAACCATTAAACTATACAAAACTACTTAATTCATGATATTGACTTTTTCGACATGTTTTATGGATATTTTCTAAAAATTCATTAAAACTCAAGAATTCTTTAACGAAATGTCAAAGTAAATTTAAAACCTTCTAATCATGTTAAAAGAAGTTGAAAAACACTTTGAAACCACGTTTTATATAAAATCCCAAAATTCACCATTAACAACCCAATTTTTTACTTTTATTCAAAAAAGTGATTTAATGGCTAAAAACTTGGTTTTAAATACTAAATAACATTTAAAATTGATAAGAAGTTGAATTTCTACCTTAGTTGACAAATAACTGAGCATTTAATCGAAAATCTGAAAACCTACAAGCTTGACAATAGAGGAAACTATAGTGTTTTTGTAACACCCTTAACCCGTATCCATCACCGAATTAGGATTAAAGGCGTTACCAAACAGATTAGAAACTTTTACAAACATTTCATAATACAATTCATCAATCTCAATCAAAGTGTCCCTTTTTGTAACGCTCTGAATTTAGGCCTAGTAGATTTGGGCCTATTGGGTTGTAACACCCAAAATCCTAAAACCCTAATTTCTATGCACTAGAGTTGATTTGCATGAGTAGCACTTAAGGTAATAATTTTAAGGTATTATCGATATTATTTGAAGTCTTAGAGATAGGGAAGACCATAGGGAAAAATTTATTTTTCTTGCTTTAGTGGACCCTAGTCTCGGCATTAGGCCTCTTAAGTAGATTAAAGGAAAAAAGGACACAAATGGGCTTGTGGTCTAGTGGCAAGGTGGAGTCAGTTGGGGAGCTACAAGGTGGCGTGAAGAGGTCCAAGGTTCGACTAGTGGTAAGGTGTTTTTGGAGTGTTTATTGTATAGTGGACGGCCAGTGTTGTGTGGAATTTGGTCTTGTGACTTGATAAATGAGGGAATTTCAGATGAGATAAGGGAGATATCATGGAGAAAAATTAGGAGATGAGAGGTGGGAAGAGTTGGTGCCAAATTGGACTGTGGGGGAAGGTAGAATTCGACTATTGGCTATAAAAGGAGGTGTCAAATTCCTTTGAGAGGTTCCTTGGGTTCCATTACATTTTTTTTCTCCCCATTAGCCGAATTCTTCCATTTGCAGAAAAAAAACCCATCATTCCTTTGCTAAAATTTTGGTTTTCTCTCTAGCCTAATTCCCCATACCTTCTCTTCTTAAATTCCTTCTCTTGTTCACCTTTAGTTTTAGTGATCACTTCTCCTCTTCTTCTCCTTATTGGTGTCAAATTGTCTCTGTCACCATACTAATCTCAAAAGTCAAATTTAGGCCACAAGATCGAAAGTGGATTTGGTAAGTATTTAGTTAGCCTATTTTGTACTTTTTTTAAAAGCCGAAAGGCTATCTAACTGTCCTGTAGTTAACTCTATGATAATAAGAATAAGGTTCAAAGATTGCAAGCGTGGTAGGTAAGGATCGTTAGCAAAGTGGTAAGTGTTCTCGACTCAATTATGGTTTAGTGGATGGCCGAATGTAAGTATGGCCTATAAGGGTGACTTATGTGGAATATGAGTCACTTGGTTTGACGATATATGTTTGAGTGCAGATCTAGGGGATATTAGCGAATAGTAGCTAAAGAAGGGCTATTAGAACGTGTAGCACATGGTAAGGTTATGGTAAGGCTTCGGCTTTTGGTAAATGTGTTGATTTAGTGATTGATTGAAGGTTGGTTGGTTGTAGGTTCAAGACCAAGGATAGAATAGCATGTCGCAGTAACCAAGTGTGTACAAACACTACACACACATGACATCGGCAATGCCAAAAAGCGAAAAGTTGAAAAACCGAAAAGTCGAAAGTGGCTAAATGGGCCCGGTGGGTCCTAAGGCTAAGTTTGATGAAATTGATTGATCTGGGTATATGAATTGTGTTAGACATGCATGTTACATGATCTGGAATTGTTTTCGGCCTAATGGGACATAAGAATGTGATTTGGGCATAAGGGGCTTTATGAACGTGAAATGGGTTTGATGGCTTGATGGGAGCGTAAACATGTATGCTAGGGTTTAATAGACTTTAGGCCTAGTTCTGAACAACTCTTAAACCGCATAAGACTTAATCTAATAATTCAACATGTCCGTGAATAAGTCGATGGGTTAGAGTATGGCAACAGACATATGCATGTCTAGGACTGGATCTAGAGAGAGCTTGGTACTTAAGTGGTCCTAGTGGCCCACCTCCTCTTCTTTGGAATCCTACCTAGTGCATAGTGTGTGTTCACTTTAGCCGTAAGGACTTGTTAATGGGCCAAAGTTCAAAACTAAAACCCGAGAGGGACTAAAACACCCCTGATTTGTAAAAATTACCAAAACATCTTTAATTTGTAAATTACCAAAATACCATTAGTTTGAAAAATTACCATAATACCTTTGATTTATGAATTTACGAAAATACCCTAATAGGGTAGAATTACAATAATACCCCTGTAGGGTAAAATTACAATAATACCCATATAGGGTAGGATTACGATAATACCCCGGTAGGGTAGAATTATGATAATACCCCTGTAGGGTAGAATTACAGAAATACCATTGATTGTGAAATGACTAAAGTACCCCTATGTGATGAGTATGAGTTTTTATGGATGTTAGTTATGTGTTTACAACATTCATATGATATTCTGTTTAGGATGCATATGGGTGGGAATTATGGTACGGAGGAAGAATTTGAGGATAGCATAGTCGCGTGACGACCGTGGATCCACTAGTGGCTTTAAGCCCATTATATTATTAGCGACTTTCTTTGCAACGTTGAATCTTGCTTGTTGTGAGTGCTACCATTGGAGTGTAGCGGAGGGGTGGGTCGAGCTAGAATTCCCCACAGGTGTATAAGGTTGGAAGGGAAATGGAGTGTAGTGGATGGATTTTTGGGGAGGGCTTTGCATAATCTTGTTTCCATGATATATGATATGATATGATATGAGGTCATTGTGGGCTAAGGCCCAAGACCACCGATTTTTATAGGGCTTAGACCCAATGTGATAATTGTATATTGAATTGAATGCCAAGGGTCGTACACACTGAGTTTTGAAAATCACACCCTTTTTATTAAATGTTTCAGGTGACACTCAGTAGATGGCTTGACGTAGGAGATGGCCACTTTGCAAGTTAATTAGAACTTTTGTTTATTTGTTTCGAATGACTTTAGTTTAAATACTTTATTTCCATTGGTTGTAATAAGGCCTTGCTCCAATTTGGCGTCACTTATGGGTTTTATTTTTATTTCCGCTGCTTAATTTTTATTTTAACTTAAATAAATTTCTAAATTTTAGCAAGGTTTTCAAAATAACTATAACCTATGTGCTTTTAAAAAACATGGGCATTCTTCATAACTTTTCGAGTTACTTAGATTTTGGGCTTCTAAACCTTAAACTTAAGTTTTCCGCTAAACAAAGTCATTTTTGAGATTTTCCTTCAATGTGACATTGCATGATTAACCATAACGTCAAAATTTGGGTTGGGGTGTTCACTTTTATAGGTTAACGAGACCTTAATTATGCTTTAGAATAGTGTCAGGACTAAATCAAACACATACTAAAATTCTCAGAAATTTGAAAACTTTTCTAAGTTATAGAGGTCACACGCCCGTGTGGGCAGGCCGTGTACCTTCACGGCTACCAGACACACCCATGTGTCTTGGCCGTGCCAAAACAAAGCATGCATACTTACTTATCCACAAGGCCACCAGACACGCCCGTGTGCTATGGCCATGTAAAGCTAGGCTAGCTACTGACTTATTCACACGGCCACCAGGCACGCCCGTGTGCCACGACAGTGTATGCAAAATAGGCTATTTGCAAGGCTAAAGTGCCAACCACACTTGGGTCATACCTACAAGCACATACAAGTCTATTTTCACACACAATTTGGTAACCAAATACATGTCAATTAATCAAAAAATCTTCACATTCAATTTCATTTCCAATCATGCCAATTTGCACAACTAAAACACATATATGTTCAAACATGATTCATTCATAAATACCTATCATATAATCATTTCTTTGATCAAACATGCATACTCAAATTTCATCCATATGCTTACCATTCATAATACCATTTCACCACCATCAAGCTATATCAAAACTTGCATCATATATCATATTCTCCCATGTATACTACCAACATTTATCTAGCCAATTCACATGGCTATTTACATCTCAAAAATATACCAAATGACTAGCCTATGGATGCCATATTTAATATATACATTTCCAAAAGGTACCAAAATGAGCTTAGGTAGTGGGATGGCAATCCTCGACGATCCCGAGCCTTTAGTAGCTTTGACGATCTATAAAACATAATAAACACACACAAAGTAAGCTTTCGCTTTCCAAAAGCTTAGTAAGCCATAGACAAATAAACTTAACATATAAGCATTCAAAACATATAATCAATATGGATTCACTATTAGCTCAATTGCATAGCCAAAATTCTTCTTGGCACATTCACTTAGCCATTCATCTTTCAATCTTGCATATCACCATACACTTTCTCATATTCAAATACATAACTCATCTAAGTAAGTTTATGAATATACATACCTTTTTATACACACAATGTGTACATATACCTAAAACGGATATACAAATCACATAGTCGTTCGTTTCTCGGACTTGCCCGTTGAACCGTTAGGAATCTAATAGGATACTCAGAATGCTCGGAATAGTCGTACAATGCCAACATCCCAGACGTGGTCTTACATGTATCCAGATATCGATGCCATTGTCCTAGATAGGGTATTACACGAATCAAATACGATGCCAATGTCCTAGACATGGTCTTACACGTAAATCTCATATCGATGCCAACGTCCCAGACGTGGTCTTACACAAAAATTTCATATTGATGCCAACGTCCCAGATGTGGTCTTACACGAAATCTCAAATCAACGCGAACGTCCCAAACATGGTCTTACATGATATCACATAACAGACACCTATGTCATGACATAGTTAATCCTATCTATTCCTAGGTTCGTACGGGACTTCTCAGATATTGACTATCTCATTGATTTTTTCTCGGAATCCATATATCCATCATTTCATACACATTCAGCATAATGTAATCTCATATGAATATACATGATTTAATACAAATACATTTGTTTGTATATCGACTTACCTCGAATTCGGATTAACGAAAATGGATATGGCTACTCGTTTACTTTTGATTTCCTACGATCTAATTCCGTTTTCTTCGGTTATTGATCTATACATATTCAAATTTAAGCGTTTTATTCACTAATTCATCCAATTCAATCCAAATACACATATTTAGGGTAATTTGCAATTTAGCCCTCACATTTTCACGTTTGGACATTTTAGTCCCTATTTCACTGAATCACAAAATACACCAAACTTGTTTTTACCCATGCTTGGCTGAATACACACTATGCTCATATCAATCCATACATTTCATTTATTTTACAATTTAGTCCCTTAAAATACTATTTTCTCAATTTAGCCTTAATTTGCTAAATTCACCAAAAATTCAAGAGCAAAACATGTTTATTAAGCACATATCTTACATTTAACACCAATATTTATTACAAAACACACCATTTCATCAATGGAACATCTCATAAACATCATCAATTCTTCAAATTACAACATGGGTTTCAAAGTATACGAAGCAAAGATTGCAAAAACGTAGAAATTATCATATCCCAACACATAGCCTCTTCTATTTTGTGTCGATATCGCAACACTTTCAATAATGGAATTTTCATGTTTCTTAACTCTTTCAGGTCACTAGCTAGGATACGAATTGGTTCTTCCTCATAAATCATATCGGATCGGATTTCAATTTTAGATGGAGAGATCACATGTGACGGATCGAATATGTATCTACGGAGCATCGAAACATGGAATACATTATGTATTTTTGCTAGTTCAGAGGGCAACAATAATCTATATGCAACTGGTCCAATACGTTTAATGATCTCATACGGTCTGATGAATCTCGGACTCAACTTGCCTTTATGTCCGAATCAGAGTACTTTCTTCCACGGAGACACTTTTAAGAAAACTTTGTCACCGATTTCAAATTCAATCTCTTTTCGTTTCAAGTCTGCATGGGATTTCTGACGATCAGATGCTGCTTTCAAATTGTCATGGATCACTTTTACTTTTTGTTCAGTGTCTTTTATCAAATCAACTCCATGTAGCTTATTTTCACTGAGCCCAGTCCAATATAGAGGTGTTCGACATTTTCGTCCGTACAAAGCTTTATAAGGTGCCATTTTAATGCTTGATTGAAAACTATTATTATATGCAAATTCAACCAGTGGTAAGTACTATTCCCACATACCACTAAACTCAAGAATACAGTATCTCAACATATTCTCGATAATCTGAATAATCTGTTCAGACTGGCCATCTGTTTCCGGATGAAAAGCGGTACTGAAATGTAATTTTGTGTCTAAGGCTTCTTGTAATTTCTTCCAGAACCTTAATGTAAACCTCAGATCTCTATCTGAAACAATAGATAGTGGCACCCTATGTAATCTCACAATCTCAAAAATATAAAGCTCAGCTAATCTATTAAGTGAGTAATCAGATCGTATCGAAATAAAATGGGTGGATTTCGTCAATCGATCAACTACAACCCAAATCGCATCTTTCTTTTTCAGAGTCAGAGGCAATCCTGAAACAAAATTCATTGTCACTCTATCCCATTTCCACTCGGGAATCAGGATCAGTTGTAGCAACCCAGACGGAACCTGATGTTCAGCTTTTAGTTGTTGACAGACTAAACATTTTGAAACAAAGTCAGAAATGTCTTGTTTCATACCGGACCACCAATAGTGTTGCTTCAAATCATGATACATCTTTGTACTTCCCAGATGAACAGATAGACGACTGTTATGTGCTTCATTCAAAATCAACTGAATCAAATTTAAGTTTTTGGAACACATAGCCGATCTTGAAATCTCAAGAAATCATCAACATCCACTCGAAATTCAGAATCCGAGTTCGAATCACACTGGGCTCGTTTCGCTATTATTTCCTTATCAAAATTTTGAGCATCATATATCTGCTATAAAAACAACGGTTTCGCTTTCAATTTAGCTAACACTGAACCATCATCAAACAGATCTAAATGAGTATTCATAGCATACAATGCAAACAATGACTTTCGACTCAGTGCATTGGCAACAACATTTGCCTTACCCGGATGATAATCTATTACAAGTTCATAATCTTTTAATAGTTCTAACCATCTTCTCTGTCGAAGATTCAAATCTTTTAGTGTCATCAGGTATTTTAGAGTTTTATGATCTGAAAATACGTGTCATTTCTCACCAAACAGATAATGTCACCAAATCTTTAATGTGAACACAATCGCAGCTAGCTCAAGGTTGTGTGTCGGATAGTTCTTTTCATGTCACTTCAATTATCTCGAGGCATAAGCTATAACTTTTCCTTCTTGGTACACATCCCAGACCATTCAAAGAAGCGTCACTGTAAACTACAAACTCTTTGCCTGATTCTTGCTGTACCAAAACTGGAGCTTTAGTCAAAAGAGTTTTCAATCGATCAAAACTTTTCTGACACTTATCGGACCATTCAAATTTTACATCTTTCTGAAGCAATCTAGTCAACGGAGTAGCTATCATCAAAAAGCCTTTTACGAACCTTCGATAATAACTAGCAAGTCCCGAAAACTACAGACTTCAAACACATTCTTCGGAGGCTTCCATTTCAGAATAGCAGAAATCTTGCTCAGATCAACTCGTATTCCTGATGCTGACACAATATGCCCCAGAAAACTAACTTCACGTAACTAGAATTCACATTTGAGTTTCGCATCTAATTGCTTTTCTCTCAAATTTTACAACACAATTCTCAGATGTTCAGCATGTTCAGTTTCATCCCGTGAATAAATCAAAATGTCGTCAATGAATACAACAATAAATCGATCTAGGTACGGTCTAAAAATTCTATTCATCAGATCCATAAAAATAGCAAGAGCATTCGTTAAATAGAAAGGCATAACTAAAAACTCATAATGCCCGTATCTCGTTCAGAAAGTAGTTTTCAGAATGTCTGAATCTTTTACTCTCAATTGGTAGTATCCTGATCTCAAATAAATCTTAGAAAACATAGTGGCTCATTTTAACTGATCAAACAAATCGTCAATCCTGGGCAACATATATTTGTTCTTTATAGTCACTTTGTTCAACTGACTATAAACAATGCACATTCTCACCGCGCCATCTTTCTTTTTCACAAACAGAACAGGAGCACCCCAAGGTGAGAAACTCAGTCTTGCGAACCCTCTGTCAGTTAACTCTTGCAACTGAGACTTCAACTCTTTCAATTCTGTTGGTGCCATTCTATATGGAGATATCAAAATCGGTGACGTACCAAGAAACAGATCAATACCAAATTCAACTTCACATATCGGAGGCAAACCCGGTAATTCTTTAGGGAATACATTAGAAAACTCACAAACAATTGGCACTGATTCAACTTTCCTTTCAGACACTTTCGAATCACTCACTGATATACCGTAAAAGTAACATATTTTTAATCCCACATTTAGTATGCTTTTGGATGATTTATCCCTGATTTATGTAAAAGGTGCTCTTAGTCCTTTCTTTTCATGTCTTATGCTCAGGAAAGCACCTAAGGATAAAAAGAACGTAAAAATGGCTTAAAACGGACCAAATTGGGCCAACCCAAGAAATTGACACGGCTTGGACTTCAAGCTACACGGCCGTGCCTTGCCATTTACTTCACACGGCCATGCCACGATTCATACGGCCATGCCCCAACCGACAGAATCGAGACACGGCCTGAAGACGACTTACACGGGCGTGTGCCATGGGCATGCCCCTGCTGCGAGAAAGAGCAATTTCACTCAGATTTGGATGCTTGAAGGCAAAGAAACACATTCGTAAGTCTACTTAAACATCCTAGGAGGAATTATACTTGAATTAGGATACTTAGGAGCTAAGTAAAGTATCTCAAAGCCTATATAAACACCCAAGGTAGCAACTAAAAAGGGAGTTCGGCAGAAGTCGAAACAAGAGCTTTTTGGCAGAGGCTTTTAGGCTGAAGCATTCATCTTTTAGGGAGTCACTTGAAGATAGCCAGTTGATCCATCTCAAGAAGTCGAAACTCTATTCAAGATGGAGGATCTCTCCTTCAATTCCTTCAGAGGGTTTTAGGGAGTTCTTATGTTTTGTTTATTCTTTACTCTTGAGATGTTTTCGTATTTAGTTATGCACTAAACCCCTCAGATACCTGAAAGGGATGAAACCTATGATGGATCTGGTTATTTGATTATATGATAAGTACTTGGTTTGTTCTTAATTATGGTGCTTAATTTAGTCTAATGTGCTTAGGTGGAGGAGGAATAGACCCCGCCTAAGAGTAGATCTAGCATAATTGAGCAGAGTTGATCGGGCGCCTAGAGATAGGGTTACGAGATTTTATCGAATTAGGGTGAAACCTAATATGGGAATCCATTGATCGATTTACTGCTTCCTTAGGAGGTTATTATAAGAGAACGAGAGTTCCACTAATTAACCTAAGGTTAGACATTATTCGCCTCGATAGAGGGTTTAATATAGGTTAGGGAGTCTCACGGATCAAGCTAAGTAAAGAAATCATATGGTTTGGGGAATAAATAATAAGTGAAGTCATAGGTGGATTCTTCTTGAGGGTATCATCTTTATCAACTGAGTTTTCTTAAAGTCTTTCTCCAATTTATTCTTTTGTCTTTGCATTTAGTTTAAGTATTTCGTTAGTTTAATAATCCAATCACTCCATATTTTAGGCTAAATAATAGAAAGAAAGTGAGTAGTAGTACTTTTAAGTTCCCTTGGGTTCGATAAGATATTCTTGTCTGAGCTATACTACTGTTTGATAGGTGCACTTGCCTCTGTTGTTGTCACAGTCAGTCTACAGGTTCGATCACTCTTTTATAAATATTAAAACTCGACTGTTTTGACACGATCAATCACATAAGCAAAATATACCTAATATCCCTTTTTCATATATCTTTGAGCTTTCAACACAGATATCACATTTGGAAATCCATTCAAATCATTAGACTCAACCCGAACTACTTCATCATTCAGATATTTCAAATCAATTGTCTTTCTTTTACAATTCGTAACAGCATCATGCAATGTCAACCAGTCCATACCCAAAATGATATCAAACTCATCAAATGGTAATAGCATCAGATCAGCAAGAAAATAGATATCTCGAAACATTAACAGACAATTGTTGCATACTTTGTCAACAAAGACACTCTTACCTAAGGGGTTTGATACTTTTATAACAAACTCAGTAGACTCTATAGGAAAAGTCTTACTAGATACTAAGTTCATCCATATATACGAATGAGTAGAACCATGGTCTATCAATGCAATCACATAAGTATCATTTAAGTGTAAATTTGTAACACCCCTTACCCGAGACCGTTGTCAGAGTCGAGCACGAGGTATTACTAAACTTAACTACTAAATTTTTTTTGTATACTTATACGTACCCAGAACCAAATCAACCAAAACCACAACCAAACATGATAATCAAACCAAAATATAAATCCCAAGATTTAACAAGATGGACAAGCCATTTTCGCATGACTTAGACATATATATACAACTTCAACCATATTCAAAAAGTACTATAGCCTATACATGCCATAAATTTCTAATTCACTTTTGAAAACCCGAAATCATCGATAGTGTGATAAACTTCGCTAACGATCCCCAAGCTTGCAACTAGTCTCCAAAATCTATAAATAAAGGTAAAAATACACACACAGGGTAAGCTATCATAGCTTAGTAAGTCATAAGCAAATAATAACCCAATAACAATAATAATCTAATAAAACATAACCAAACCATACTTGTAAATTCAAATATCCACATGTAACTAAACATGAAATAAGTTTTGTCCAAACAAGCATCTCTTTTTACTCAGTAGCAATAGAAATTTCATTTGACCGAACACATGCTATCATAATATATTTATACAAATCACATTTCCTTAGTCATAATCTCACATTCAATTACCATATAGACAAATGCACATATAAACTTTGGCATGAATATGAATTTAGCATCTCCATATCATATATATATTTATAACATTAAAACGAATATAACCAATCATATGCTTAAACATATGGTTTCATTCACTTAATTCATAGCTTAATTTAATTCAAATATTACCTCAATGGCATTGATAATTTATTAAGGTACAAACAAGCCATACTTATGAAATTTAAGCGCCAAACATTTATCCACTTTGAATTATAACATTTCCAAACACATATTGATCATTAATATGTTTAATATCCCATAGACCTTATTTTCGCTAAATATATATATATATATAATCCTATAAACATGTTAAAGGTTCACATTTGAAATACCTACTAATCGAATGCATATAAATCTTTTAATATTAATATGAATTTTACAATTCAATTTATTCCTCATGTTACATTAGGCGAATATAAGCTCAAAATCAAACATTAATATCACATATTTATGCATTAATCCATAGATGGCTTTTCATGTACACATTCACTACCATTAACGTCATTTTAAACTTGTATCACATATCAAATAATCAACTTACCTTATTTCTAAAAAGGAAATAAATTGTTACATACCTGTTCACTTTAATTCATTTAGCACGTTTGATTATTTTTACCGTTGCTCCCGTAAAATTTGCTAGGCATAAAGCATCATGTAATACACCGGCACAAAGCCTGCTAGGCATAAAGCCTATTATTATACACCGGCACAAAGCCTGCTAGGCATAAAGCCTGTTATTATACACCGGCACAAAGCCTGCTAGGCATAAAGCCTGTTATTATACACCGGCACAAAGCCTGCTAGGCATAAAGCCTGTTATTATACACCGGCACAAAGCCTGCTAGGCATAAAGCCTGTTATTATACACCGGCACAAAGCCTGCTAGGCATAAAGCCTGAATACTATCCACCGGCACAAAGCCTGCTAGGCTTAAAGCTCGATACTATCCACCGGCACAAAGCCTGCTAGGCTTAAAGCCCGATACTATCATATTAATAAAGCTGTTTCACAACCAATTCATATATCGAAACTTTTATATACTTCATGATCCTTGTACGAATTTTTTTCGAACATCATATCTCAATCGAACTAAACGTAATCATATTAAATTATACTTTTTAAAATAATGATTCATCTAAACCACCCTTTAACATATATATTCACATATTATAAATATGAACATACACCCATACGCACATTCAAACCAACTCTTTCTTCCTATAATTTACCATCACATTCAGGTCACACTCAAATAAACACATTTTATTTATTCAATCACCACCATCACCTATTTCATGGTCCACTATTAAATACTACTCAACTCGTAATTATTTATCCAGTCCAAACATATCAAAATTTCATACATAAGGCAAATATACATTCGGCCAATACCAATATTTAATCTTATACCCTATCACATTGGTAACATTTATATATATATATATATATAAATATATATATATATATATATATATCTTTATACATATTTCAACCATCCAAGGTATTTATATAATAAACACATATTCATGATACTATCATAATCGGCAAACACATTTAAAGTCACCATACCACATTTGGCATCATCAAATATATATATACACTCACACATATCCGAATATTCTATTCCCATACATATATATAATTATATATATTTATCCCTTATCACAAGTGCATATATTTTGCCAACTCAATTATTCAATGGTTATAGATATATACATGTATTTATTAATCCGTATTCTGCTATCACATATAATAATTCCTATGCCTTATTAACAATTTGACAATAAAATTTGTTATGTCATTCAAACATGTACAATTTAATATAGCGATAATTTAAATTAATCCAATTGCTTAAAAACTTACCTCGATAGTTGTCGAATTAAACTTCCCGGCTACTCGTTAATTTCCTCGATCCAAAGCCTTTCCCTTTTTATACTTGATCTAAATAATTTAAATTGAACTCAATAATTAATTTTTTTTATAATCATTCAATTTGATCCATAACACAATAATTTAGCAACTTACTGAATTTACCCTTAACTTTTACAATATATACAATTTAGTCCCTAATACAATACTCATAATTTACTCAAAACTTGTCCAATACCCTTTAGGGCGAATCTTTCTAAGGGTCATATACATCAATACAAAGTAACTATTTAGCATTATAATCCCTCAATTATATATTTTAACCTTAATTTCTAGTTTACTCTATTTCATCAAAATGCAAGAATAGAGCTTACCAATCTAACACCTAACATTAATATTTCACCATTAATCCATAAAAATCTCAAGCTTTCAACAATGGGCTATGTAAAGCTCTTAATAACCATCTCAAAAGTGCAAAAATCATCCAAAAATCTAAAACATACATACCCAATTTTTGACTTGAGATGACCGAATAAGAGAAAGCTTATTCTCTTCTTCTTCTCTAATGGTTTCGGCAATGAATGGTAGAAAATGAGCATGCAAATGATGTTTTTATTTCTTTTATTATTTATCTTCTACTTACTAATAAGAATTCAATAAAAAAAAATACATAGGGGCATAATGCCGTCCACTTCAATTGCAATTTTGTTTAATTGCAAATTTGATCCTCAAATGAAATAATAAGTTAATTTAGCCACCCAATTATAAAATATAATAATACACCACTAACTAAAAACAATTGATATTTACTATTCATGTAATTATCATGCCGTCCACTACAAACAAAATGGATTATTTGACATGCAAGTCCTTTCTTGCAACCAACACTTAAATTAAACCCATTTAGTATGATTTTGGATGATTCCCCGATTTATGTAAATAGGTGCTCTTAATCCTTTCTTTTCATGTCTTTTTAAAACGGACCAAACCAACCAAGAAATTGACCCGGCTTGGACTTGTAATTGCCACGATTTACAGCCATGCCCCAATCGATGAATCGAGTCGACTTTTTGGGCATTCGCCACGAGAAAGAGCAATTTCACTCGGTTTGGATGCTTACACACTAAGTCTACTTAAACATCCTAGGAGGAATTATAAATTAGGATACTTAGGAGCTAAGTAAAGCATCTCAAAGCCTATATAAACACCCAAGGTAGCAACTAAAAAGGAGTTCGTGAAGTCGAAACAAGAGCTTTTGGCGAGGCTTTTAGGTGAAGCATTCATCTTTTAGGAGTCACTTGAAGATAGCAGTTGATCCATCTCCAAGACGGAGGATCTCTCCTTCAATTCCTTGAGAGGGTTTTAGGAGTTCTTATGTTTTGTTTATTCTTTACTCTTGAGATGTTTTCGTATTTAGTTATGCACTAAACCCCTCGAGATACCTAAAAGGGATGAAACCTATGATGGATTTGGTTATTTGATTATATGATAAGTACTTGGTTTGTTCTTAATTATAGTGCTTAATTTAGTCGATGTGCTTAGGTGGAGGAGGAATAGACCCTACCAAGAGTAGATCTAGCATAATTGAGCGGAGTTGATCGGGCGCCTAGAGATAGGGTTACGAGATTTTACCAAATTAGGGTGAAACCTAATATGGGAATCCATTGATCGATTTATTGCTTCCTTAGGAGGTTATTATAAGAGAACGAGAGTTCCACTAATTAACCTAAGGTTAGACATTATTCGCCTCGATAGAGGTTTAATATAGGTTAGGAGTCTCACGGATCAAGCTAAGTAAAGAAATCATATGGTTTGGGAATAAATAATAAGTGAAGTCATAGGTGGATTCTTCTTGAGGGTATCATCTTTATCAACCGAGTTTTCTTAAAGTCTTTCTCCAATTTATTCTTTTGTCTTTGCATTTAGTTTAAGTATTTCGTTAGTTTAATAATCCAATCACTCCATATTTTAGGCTAAAAATCGAGTGAGTAGTAGTACTTTCAGGTGGGTTCGATAAGATATTCTTATTAGCTATATATAGTTGATAGGTGCAATTATAAAACAATTATAATATAATCTTTTATAAATATAAAATAATACGATCAAAAACATGTTATAAGACCACATTGCCGTCCACTACAATTTAAAATGGGTATATTACCCTTTAAGGACTTCACTAAAATAAAGCCACATCAATTTAACCATAAATCAAATAATAGTCTTTCTTTTACCAATAAAGATCATGCAATTTAGTCCTTTTCAAACTCATAATTGAGCACATCAAAGCATTAAATAGATATCTCGAAACTTTAACAGACCATTAATTCATACATATAACAAAGACACTCAAATTATAATATTAAAATATTTCTGGACTAGGATTCATGGTACTAAAACCACCATTCGAGTAGAACCATGGTCAAATTTCACATAAGTATCATTTAAGTGTAAATGTACCCGTTATAACATCTGGAGATGAAGCTTCCTCTCGAGTTCGGATAGCATACGCTCTGGTAGGTGCTCTAGCTTCAGATCTCACAACATTATCTCTAGTAGTTCTCTAACTATCACTGACATTTCTTACATTTCAGAAAGGTCCATCTCTCACTAGAGCATTATCGGATCTCGAATTCTTGGCAGTCTCTAGCTCAACAGACTCTGGGAAATCATGGATGAAATGGTCTAATGATCCACATCTGAAACAAGGTCGGTCATTCAATCTATAACTTTTGGATGCCTTTTACCACAATGTTTATATTCAGGTCTCTCAGATCGAACATTTCCAACACTTGCCATTGAAGTTGTCGGAGCTTTAAAACTCAAAATGTGATCTAGCTCGATCTATACTAGAATGTCCCACGTTAGCTCTCGGACGGCTTTGTTCATCTCTGAATTTCTTCAAAGTAGACTAAATTAATTTACCTAGAAATCTCTTTCTCACGTCTCTAGCTTCAGACTCAGCTTTTCTTTTATCTTTCCCAAGTGCCTCAGCTTTGCACGCTAGGTCAACAAGCACAACAAACTATTTTATCTCCAAAATCCTGACTAGCAAGTGGATATCTTCATTAAGGCCATCTTCAAATCTCTTACACATTATTACTTCAGATGAAACACATCTCGGGCATATTAACTTAGCCTCACGAACTCTCATTCGTATTCAGTGATAGACATGCGGCCCTACTACAATTCTAGAAATTTATTCCTTTTCTGATCAATGAATCTCTGACTAACGTATTTCTTTCCGAACTCAGACTGGAAGAAATCCCAAGTGACCTATTCCTTTAGAACCACAGAAATCAAAGTCTTCCACCACTGATAAGCTGCATCTCGTAACAGTGAAACAACAAATTTAATACATTCTTCCTGAGTCAAAGACATCTCATCGAATACTCAGATAGTGTTTTCTAACCAAAACTCGGCTTTCTCAGCATCGTCATCACTAGTGGCCATGAACTCTTCGACCACATACTTACGAATTTTGTCTACTGGAGGCTTGTTCAATAGATTCAGATACATAACCGGAGGCACAACTGAAGTCTGAGGGGGATTAAGCAGGGGGAGGTTGTGAAACAGTCAGATTATTTCTCACAAACTGAGTGAACCACTCACTCATCATTTGGAAGAAAGCTTGTTTAGCTTCTCCCTCTTGATCGGTCATAGCCGGTCTCGATTCAGATGGCGTTTTCCCTTAAGTGGGAGCAGGCCTATTGCTTTCTATGTCATCAGCTATGGCTTTTCGAATCTATTACTATACGTAAATTGCATTTTACACATTAGGATTCATCACACTATCACAGATCAAATATATGGCATGTATAGCTAGGCTCTTACATGCTACGTTAGTCCAAGAATAGGCTAAATCGTAGCTTTGATACCAATCAAATGTAACACCATTAACCCCTATCCATCATTGGATTAGGGTTAAAGGCGTTACTGGACAAATCAAAATCTTTTAAGGACATTTCATAATACAATTCATCAATCGTAATCAAAGTGTCCCTTTTATATGTCAACGAGACCTTAATCACGCTTTAGAATAGGGTCGGGACTAAACTGAACACATACTAAAATTCTCTAAAATTTAAAAACTTTTCTAAGTTATAGAGGTCACACGCCTGTGTGGGCAGGCCGTATACCTCCCAAGGCTACCAGACCCACCAATGTGTCCTGGCCATGCCAAAATAAAGCATGCATATTGACTTACCCACACGACCACCAGACACGCCCGTATGTTGTAACACCCAAAACCTGGCCCAAACACTACAACCGGATCTAGCATGTCACTAGAAAAATTTTAATAAAATAATTCAGGTTACCAGAAAACCCCAAGTAAAATTTTGTATAAAATATACCTTTACGAATAGAAACCCAAATTTCAGTACATGCTTTAGTTCAATTAAAGTAAATCCGTGAATAACAGGGAAAAAAACAAGTAAATACAAACCCATATTAAAATCCAAAACGTAACTTAGTGGCCCATGGCCATATTACAACGGAATTCAAATCCATAACATAAAATATTTTTTAAAAAAACTATTAAGTTAGGAATTTCTGCCGGATCCACATATTCTTTTGCATGGCCACCTTGCACTCCTCTCCGGCCCGGTCTGATGCTCTAAGTGTCACTTGAAAGGTTAATTTAATTGGGTGAGTCGTGAGACTCAGTATGCAACCCTCATGCACCACTAGATTTGGGCCTTAACCCATAAAAACATAATAATCATTTCATTTACATAGATAACAAATAATATGCAAAACCCAACCCGTTTGCCTAGGTTTCCATCCGCTACACACCCCCGTACCAACCATTCTCACCATTGGGGATTTCTACAATCAACCCATACCGCTACACGCTAAGATGGCAGTCATGCTGCTCATCAACATATTATGGCCGAAGCCCTTATAATAGATCACGGCATTAGCCGCTACAGCAAATCACGGTAAAAACCGCTAACATATACATTTAACTTCCTCCTTTCATTACCCGACCCATGCAATCACACACAAACAATTTACTTATAGCATTTAATCAGATTATTTACTAACCTGGTGGTCTGCGTTTACCCTCTTTGGGTTTCCATCATTAAATCGAGATTTCGGCATTTATCATAACATATGAGCATGTATTAATAATCAGATCTAGATGGTGGGGAAGTATTACACACCCGATTCTCGTACTAATGCTTTTGCTATGTCTACGATACTATCACTCGAGACTACCACAATCGGCCTACGATTTGACTTCGATGTCCAGACCACACCCTGATGGCCAATCTCGCACTACCGAAACAGATCACTTCTTGTATTTAGTTTATGGGTTTACAGATCCAACCCCTCCTATTACTTGACTGTTATTCGAATCCATAATAATTCCTTGGTCACTAAATTGAACGTAAGCAATGAGATCCAATTAAATAAATAATCATAATACTTAAAATAACCCTTACCTAGTTAATCGAAATCGAAAGTCCTCTTGAAAACGTCACTTCCCTACCTATATTCGGCCATCACCAAAATATTAAACCCTTACGATGGTCTCAACCAATTGATTACCATATGAAATTCGGGAAAAGGGAAAGGAATTAAAAAGTGGCCATTCAGCCAAACCTACCACCACCTACCTTCGGCTTTTCCAAAAATCGGCACTACAGATCTCAGCAAGAAAGGATGTGGCTTTTAAGATTAAAAAGTGAACATCAATTGAGACGTTAGAGGGGTAATTCGGTTTAAGAATAATATGGGAAAGGAAGAAAGATTGTAGAAACAAATCACAAAGAACTTACCCAACTAGGAGGGTGTAATCGGCTATGGTGCACCTTCGGAAAATCAATCTCAAGATTGGTAGGCACCTTACGAACAAAGAATTTGGCTATTAGGGAAAATATTGAGGAGAGGAGAAAACAACTAGGGGGTTTCGATTTTGAAAAGAAATTAAAGCAAATGGGAGAAGAAAATTTCGGCTAGGTGAGAAAGAAGAGAAAAAAAACAAAAGAAAGGATGTTCACTTGGCTTATATATATTTCGGCAATACACCCCCTTTCCAAGAGTTGGATTTTCAGCCAACTCTGTAGACACCTGATAGCTCAAATCTTTATCCCTTATCATAATCTACTGACTCATCTAAAAGAGTCACTAATAGATCCAACTCCTCACCCTTTATCAGCATTAAATCACTTAAATTAAAACACCATAAACTCGTTAAAATTTGCCTTGTGCCGTCCCCCTCCTAAGGCTCCTAAGTGCCGAATTTTTGACCCAAAACTTGGGCTTCTGGTGGCCACAAATTGGGCCTCCTCCCCTTTCCTTTTGACGCCAACTCCTCTCCTTCCTTATGGCATCATTTCCTTCTGGGCCACAAGCCCAAAATGCTCATTAAACTACTTAAAACTTTATTTTAACCCAAGCAAGCTTAAACAGAATATTTAATTTAGGCCTGAGCTTTAAAACTAAATTTCCAAATGTTAACATATGAAACAAACACCACATATAAATGCACAGGCCCACCTTTAGGATGTTACAGTTCTACCCCCTTAAAATAAATTTTAGCCCCGAAATTTACCTGATCAGAAAAGATGGGGATATTGTTGGCGTATAACATCCTCTGGCTCCCACGTCGCCTCTTCTGCGCCATGATTTTGCCACAAGACTTTGACCAACAGAACAGACTTTCTTCTTAACACTTTTACATCTCGACCCAAAATTTGCACTGGTTCCTCCTCAAAAGACAAATCTGGCCTTACTTCTATCTCTTCTACTGGCACTACGTGCAATGGATCAGATCGATAACGTCTCAGCATTGAGACATGGAACACATCATGTATCTGCTCCAACTCCGAAGGGAACTCCAAACGATAAGCCATTAGGCCCACACGATCTAGTATTCGGTAAGGCCCAATAAACCGTGGACTTAACTTCCCCTTTCCTCCGAACCTCATTACCTTCTTCCAGGGGGATACTTTCAAGAAGACTTGATCATCTACCGTAAATTCCACCTCTTTCCATTTTAGATCCACGTAAGACTTCTGTCGATCAGACGCTTCCTTCAATCGAGCCTGTATTAACTTAACTTTCTCCTCCGTTTTGAAACTAATTCTGGACCTAACACATTACGTTCACCTAACTCCATCTAACAAGTTAGAGTACGACATCTCTTTTGTATAACGCTTCATAAGGCGCCATCTGAATGCTAGCTTGATAACTATTATTGTATACAAATTCTGCCAAAGGCAAGTACTCTTCCCAACTACCCCTAAAATCAATGATGCAACCCCTTAACATATCCTCCAAGATTTGAATTACCCTATCGGACTGACCATTAATATGTGGGTGGAAAGCAGTACTAAAGTCTAACCTTGTTCCCATTGCTTGATGAAGAGCCTTCCAAAATCGTGACGTGAACCTAGGGTCCCTATCTGATATGATCGACACTGGCACACCATGCAATCTTACAACCTCAGTCACATACAATTTTGCCAACTTTTGTAGAGAAAAGTCCACTCGAATCAGTATGAAGTGAACAGACTTCGTCAGTCGATCTACAATCACCCAAATCAAACCTTCTTAGTGGGTGTAAGGGGTAACCCACTAACAAAATCCATCGTGATTCTCTCCCATTTCCATTGGGGAATCTTCACTGGCTGTAAAAATCCCGAAGGCACTTGGTGTTCAGGTTTGACCTTCTGACTCGTCAAACATTTTCCTTCGATTTTCGTTACCTCTTTCTTCAGACCTGGCCACCAAAATTGCTCTTGTAAATCACGGTACATCTTGACTCCTCCAGGATGCATAGCATAAGGGCTATTATGCGAATCCCGAAGAATCCTCTGTCTTAACTCATCATCTTTAGGCATGCAAATCTTCCCACGATAACACAGAACTCTATCATTGTTCAGACTATAGTCCTCCATTCTACTATCCCTCACTTGCAACAGTCGAGCACTCAGGTCTTTATCCCCTAACTGTTTGTCCTTAACCTGACTTACCCATGTCGGCTTTACTTGCAACTCAGCCAGCAAACTCCCATCGTCGAATAAACTTACATGAGCTAACATGGCTCTCAGTTTCGATACTACCTTACAGCTTAACGCATCTGCCACCACATTCGCCTTACCAGGGTGGTATTCGATCAAACAATCATAATCCTTTAAGAGCTCGATCCACCTACGTTGTCTTCAATTTAGCTCCTTCTCGGTAAGGAGGTACCTCAGACTTTTATGGTCGGTGTAAATTATCGATTTCTCCCCATACAAGTAGTGCCTCCAAATCTTCAAGGCAAACACTACCGCCGCCAACTCCAAGTCATGCGTAGGGTAGTTCAACTCATGCGGTCTCAACTGTCGAGACGCATACGCCACCACCTTTCCTTCTTGCATCAAGACACACCCTAAACCGTGTGATGCATCACAGTAGATGGTAAATTCCTTTCCTGCCTCTGACTGAATTAATACTGGTGCTTCCGTTAGGATTCTCTTCAACTTCTCAAAGCTCTCTTGCTGTTTGTTGGTCCATACAAACGATACTCCCTTCCTCAACAACTTAGTTAGAGGTGCCGCTATTAGAGAAAACCCTTCAACGAACCTTCGGTAATACCCCGCCAAACCTAAGAAACTCCGAACCTCCACCACAAACTTTGGCCATTTCCAATCCAATACCGCCTCTATCTTTTGAGGGTCCACCCTGATTCCCTCGGCCGAAACTACATGCCCTAAGAAAGTCACTTCCTTCAACGAACTCACACTTACTAAACTTTGCAAACAACTGCTTCTCCTTCAGAGTTTACAACACCACACGAAGATGTTCATCATGATCCTCCTCCGACTTAGAATAAACCAGGATGTTGTCGATAAACACCACGATGAACCGATCAAGATATGGTTGGAACACCCGGTTCATCATATCCATAAAAGCTGCTAGTGTGTTTTTCAACCTGAACGGCATCACCAAGAACTCATAATGCCCGTACCGAGTCCGAAACACCGTCTTATGAATGTCTACTTCTTTAACCCTTAATTGATGATATCCAGACCTTAAGTCAATCTTAGAAAGGACCGAAGCTCCTTTGAGCTGATCAAACAGATCGTTGATTCTCGGTAATGGATACTTGTTTTTAATCGTCAACTTATTCAGTTGACGATAATCCACGCACATACGCATGGATCCGTCCTTCTTCTTCACAAACAGGACCGGCGCTCCTCATGGAGACATACTCGGTCGAATAAACCCTCGATCCAATAGTTCTTGAATCCGAGCCTTGAGCTCCACCAATTCCTTCGATGCCATTCTATAAGGAGTAATGTATACTGGAGTTGTACCCGGAAGTAGGTCTATTCCAAATTTCACCTCACGATCCGGGGTAATCCTTGCAATTCCTCTAGAAAGACATCCGCGAAATCCTTGACTGTTTGAACCTCATCAATAGTCACCTCCTTAGCATCCAATGCACCAATAAAAACTAGAAATGCACTACATCCCTTCCATAACATCTTAATAGATAGCTTTTAAAGATGATACCACGTTGGACAAGTAATTCCTTATTTCTCCTAACACAACCACCTCCCCGCCTTCTGGGGTACTCAACACCATACGCTTATTCCTACAGTCCAACTTGGTGTGATGCTGAGTCAACCAATCCATTCCTAAAATAAGGTCAAACTCCCCAAACGATAATTCCATTAAATCTGCTGGGAATACTACCCCTTGCGTCTCTAAAGGTACATCTCTAAACAGTTTGTCCACTATCTTAGATTGTCCTAAAGGACTAACCACAGTTATCTTCCTAGTGGTTGTTTTAGAGTCTAAACTTAGAGTCTCAAATACTGAACATGCAACATAGGAGTAGGTTGACCCAATATCAATCAAGGTAAGTAAAGGATTATCAGTAACAAAAAACGTACCGGTTATAACATCCGGTGCATCACTATCCTCTCGTCGATGAGCTGCATAAACTAAACCCAGCTGCCTTGCATCTACATTACTTGCACCCCTACCAGGTGCTCCACGACCCCGACCAGATCCATTTGCCCTTCTAGCTGCACCACGACCCCTTAGTCTAGACCGATCACCTCTCCTAGTCAGTTTAGAACCTCGGCCCGCCGGCTACCCCCATCCATCTGAGGACAGTCCCTCATCAAATGTTCTGTGGATCCACACCTAAAGCATCCACGGGTTTTCATTCTGCACTCCTCATAATGGGTTCTCCCACATGTAGAACATGCTTGATTTTGGCCCGCTAAAGCACGAGCTGGCCCATCAGTCCTAGGCCCCTTTTGAAAATTTCCAGTTGCTCTAGAGGGTCCAAAACTTCTCATACTCTTGCCCCGATCCTTATCCTTCTCTTGTCTCTCCACCCATTTCACTTCCTCAGCTATTTTAACTTTATCCACCAAAACTGCGAAGATTCTCTCTCGCTGTGGTGCAATCAGAATCCTTAGCTCATTCTGTAGCCCATCCTCGAACCGAACGCATCATTCATACTCCGTTGCCACCATTCCCCGAGCATAACGACTCAAGCACGAAACTCAACCTCATACTCGACCACTGACCTACTCCCTTGCACCAAATTCAGGAATGCTTTCCTTTGAGCATCCATATAACTAGCCCCAACGTACTTTCCCTGGAATGACTCCTTAAAGAAATTCCAGTCAATCAGATCCGCGATCGTACCCTCTTTCACCGTGAGCCACCATTGGTATGCCTCATCTCGAAGAAGAGACACGACCCCTTCAGCTTCTCCTCCACCGTGAAGTTTAGGTCATCTATTATACGTTCCACTACCTCCAACCAATATTCAGCAGAACTTAGGGATACGCCAGAGACTCCCACAAATACTTTGGCCCCATTGTTCCTCAGCCTCTCTGCCTAGATTTTCAGGCTCTTATGCCCATACCAGCCTCAGCCACTCTTTCCAAAACTCTTAAGACCGCCTGTGACACCACGTCACCTCCACCCGTCTGGTGTTGAAATTCCACCTCAGCAGCTGGTGGAACCGATATCTCACTTTTAGACCCAAGACCCGATCCTACGGGTTCTGACACAATCATCCTACTTCTACCACGTCCACGTGGCGGACGTCCTCGACCTCTTGTACTCATTCTTCTAGTTCGCGTTTATCTGATTTAAAAATTTTATGAGTCATTAGTTGTTTCCACTAATTATCTCCGAATAATCTTATGAAACATAGTTTTTAAAAGTGATTCTTTGAATTCTAACCTATCTACAGTCTTCATTCTTCCTATTCTAGGAGTTATACACACAACATTTGCACGAGTAACATCCATCACCTAAGGGTATTTCATCATTTTGCTACCCAGGGGTATTTTCATAATTTTATCCTATAGGATATTTTCGTAAATTTTTTTAAAATATGGTTCCGGATGATTTTGCGAAATAAAGGTATTTTGGTAATTTTTCAACTCGGGGGTATTTCAGTAATTTTGCAAGTCAGGGGTAACTTGGTCATTTTGCAAATTAGGGGTATTTTGGTCATTTTCCAAAACTAGGGAAATTTTTACGAATCAAAGGTAATTTGGTATTTCAGAACTAAGGTTTACTTTAGGATTTTACAAAACAGGATGGCTAGTCCCTTTCGGGTTTTAATTGTAAGTTTTGGCCTGTCAACACGTCCTCGTAACTAGGGTGAATAGTCACTATGCACCAGGTAGGATTCTAGTGAAAAAGAGGTGAGTCACTAGGACTGCTTAAATACCAAGCTTTCCCTGAATCCACTCCTAGACATGCATATGCCTATTGCCACACCCTGTCATGGCTAAAGTGAACAATCACTATGCACCAGGTAAGATTCCAGCGAAGAGGAGGTGAGTCACTCGGACTGCTTAAATACCAAGCTCTTTCGGATCTACTCCTAGACATGCATATGCTTGTTACCACACCTTAGTCTTGTGACTCGTTTACAGGTTTTGTTTAATGAGGTTAAGTCTTATGGATTTTAAGAGTTGTTTGTCTAAGCCTAGAGTCTATCAAGTTTTAACCTAGATAATCTACGTCCCATAAAACCCATTTAGCCCATATTTATCACAATCAGGAGTTCAAAATACTTATCTGGTGATCTTGGGCAGGAGACGCAGGTGCCATGCCGAGCTAACAAACCTTTACTAAAAGAAATCCATGTTTCAAAAGCCATTTTTAGAAAATCTTTTGAGCCCAAAACCCCCAGAGCTGAGTTTTGAACTGGGCTCTGATACCAATTTGTAACACCCCAAACCCGCCCAAACACTACAACCAGATCTGGCATGTCACTAGAAAAATTTTAATAACATAATTCAGGTTACCAGAAAACCCCAAGTAAAATTTTGTATAAAATATACCTTTACGAATAGAAGCCCAAATTTCAGTACATGCCTTAGTTCAATTAAAGTAAATCCATGAATAACAGGAAAAAAAACAAGTAAATACAAACCCATATTAAAATCCAAAATGTAACTTAGTGGCCCATGGCCTTACTACAACGGAGTTCAAATCCATAACATAAAATATTTTAACAAAAACTATTAAGTTGGGACTTTTTGCCGGATCCATATATTCTTTTGCATGGCCACCTTGCGCTCCTCTCCGGCCCGGTCCGATGCTCTAAGTGTCACCTGAAAGGTTAATTTAATTGGGTGAGTCGCGAGACTCAGTGTGCAACCCTCATGCACCACTAGATTTGGGCCTTAACCCATAAAAACATAATAATCATTTCATTTACATAGATAACAAATAATATGCAAAACCCAACCTGTTTGCCTAGGTTTCCATCCGCTACACGCCCTCGTACCAACCGTTCTCACCATTGGGGATTTCTACAATCAACCCACACCGCTACACGCCAAGATGGCAGTCATGCTGGTCAACAACATATTATAGCTGAAGCCCTTATAATAGATCACGGCATTAGCTGCTACAGCAAATCACGGTAAAAACTGCTACACATATACATTTAGCTTCCTCCTTTCATTACCCGACCCATGCAATCACACACAAACAATTTACTTATAACATTTAATCAGATTATTTACTAACCTAGTGGTCTGCGTTTACCCTCTTTGGGATTCCATCATTAAACCGAGATTTTAGCATTTATCATAACATATGAGCATGTATTAATAATTAGATCTAGATGGTGGGGAAGTATTACACACCTGATTCTCGTACTAATGCTTTCGCTATGTCTACGCTACTATCACTCGAGACTACCACAATCGGCCCACGATCTGACTTCGATGTCGCCCACACCACGATGGCCAATCTCGCACTCTCAAACAGATCGCTTCTTGTATTTAGGTTTCGGTTTACAGATCCAACCCTCCTATTACTTGGTATTATTCGAGTCCATAATAATTCCTTGGTCACTAAATTGAACGTAGCGATGAGATCCAATTAAATAAATAATCATAATACTTAAAACAACCCTTACCTAGTTAATCAAAATTCGAAAGTCCTCCTGAAAACGTCACTTCCCTACCTATATTTGGCCATCACCAAAATATTAAACCCTTACGATGGTCTCAACCAACCGATTACCATATGAAATTCGGGAAAAGGGAAAGGAATTAAAAAGTGGCCATTCGGCCGAACCTACCACCACCTACCTTTGGCTTTTCCAAAAATCAGCACTACAGATCTCAGCAAGAAAGGATGCGGCTTCTAATATTAAAGAGTGAACATCAATCGAGACGTTAGGGGGGTAATTCGGTTTAAGAATAATATGAGAAAGGAAGAAAGATTGTAGAAACAAATTACAAAGAACTTACCCAACTAGAAGGGTGTAATCGGCTATGGTGCACCTTCAGGAAAATCAATCTTGAAGATTCGGCTATAGGAGAAGGAGAGTACGAACAAAAGAGAATTCGGCTGTCAGGGAAAATATTGAGGAGAGGAGAAAACAACTAGGGGGTTTCGGTTTTGAAAAGAAATTAAAGCAAATGGGAGAATAGAATTTCGGCTAGGTGAGGAAGAAGAAAAAAAAAACAAAAGAAAGGATGTTCACTTGGCTTATATATATTTTGGCAATACACCCCCTTTCCTAGAGTTGGATTTTTGGCCAACTCTGCAGACACCTGATAGCTCAAATCTTTATCCCTTATCATAATCTACTAACTCATTTAAAAGAGTCACTAATAGATCCAACTTGTCACCCTTTACCAGCATTAAATCACTTAAATTAAAACACTATAAACTCTTTAAAATTTCCTTGTGTCGTCCCCCTCCTAAGGCTCCCAAGTACCAAATTTTTGACCCAAAACTTGGGCTTCTAGTGGCCACAAATTGGGCCTCTTCCCATTGCCTTTTGACGCCAACTCCTCTCCTTCCTTATGGCATCATTTCCTTCTGGGCCACAAGCCCAAAATGCTCATTAAACTACTTAAATCTTTATTTTAACCCAAGCAAGCTTTAATAGAATATTAAATTTAGGCCTGAGCTTTAAACCTAAATTTCCAAATGTTAACATATGATACAAACACCACATATAAATGCACAGGCCTACCTTTAGGATGTTACATGTGCCATGGTCGTGTAAAGTTAGGCTAGCTACTGACTTATTCAACGGCCACCAGGCACGCCCATGTGCCACGACCATGTATGCAAAACAGGCTATTTGTAAGGCTAAAGTGCCACCCACACTTGGGTCATACCTACAAGCACATACAAGTCTATTTTCACACACAATTTGGTAACCAAATACATGTTAATTAATCAAGAAATCTTTACATTCAATTTCATTTCCAATCATGCCAATTTGCAAAACTAAAACACAGATATGTTCAAGCATGATTCATCCATAAATACCTATTATATAATCATTTCTTTGATCAAACATGCATACTCAAATTTCATCCATATGCTTACCATTCATAAGACCATTTCACCACCATCAAGCCATATCAAAACTTGCATCATATAATATATTCTCCCATGCATACTACCAATATTTATCTAGCCAATTCACATGGCAATCTACATCTCAAACATATATCAAATGGCTAGCCTATGCATGCCATATTTAATATATACATTTCCAAAAGGTACCAAAATGAGCTTAGGTAGTGTGATGACGATCCTCGACGGTCCCGAGCCTTCAATAGCTTTGACGATCTATAAAACATAATAAACACACACAAAGTAAGCTTTCCAAAAGCTTAGCAAGCCATATACAAATAAACTTAACATAAAAGCATTCAAAACATATAATCAATATGGACTCACTATTAGCTCAATTGCATAGCCATAATTCTTCTTGGCACATTCACTTAGCCATTCATCTTTCAATCTTGCATATCACCATATACTTTATTGCATCATAGCTTGTCCATTCATGTAACACAATTTCTTTCTCATATTCAAATACATAACTCATCTAGGTAAGTTTATGAATATACTTACCTTTTTATACACACAATGTGTGCATATCAAACGTACCTGAAACGGATATACAAATCACATAGTCGTTCAGTTCTCGGACTTGCCCGTTGAACTGTTAGGAATCTAATAGGATACTCAGAATGCTCGGAATAGTCGTACAATGCCAACGTCCCAGACGTCGTCTTACATATATCCAGATATCGATGCCACTATCCTAGACAGAGATGTACATGAATCAAATACGATGCCAATGTCCCAAACATGGTCTTACACATAAATCTCATATCGATGCCAATGTCCTAGATGTGGTCTTACACGAAAATTTCATATCAATGCCAACGTCCCAAATGTGGTCTTACACGAAATCTCAAATAAACGCCAATGTCCCAAATGTGGTCTTACATGATATCACATGACAAACACTAATGTCATGACATAGATAATCCTATCCATTCCTAGGCTAGTACGGGACTTCTCAGATATTGACTATCTCATCGATATTTTCTCGGAATCCATATATTCATCATTTCATACACATTCATCACAATGTAATCTCATATGAATATGCGTAATTTAATACAAATACATTTATTTTTATATCGACTTACCTTGAGTTCGGATTAACAGAAACGGATATGGCTACTCGATTACTTTCGATTTCCCACGATCTAAATCTATTTTATTCGGTTCTTGATCTATACATTTTCAAAGTTAACCCTTTTATTCACTAATTAATCCAGTTCAATCCAAATACACATATTTAGGGCAATTTTCAATTTAGCCTATACATTTTTACATTTGGACATTTTAGTCCCTATTTCACAGAATCACAAAATACACCAAATTTGCTTTTACCCTTGCTTGGCCGAATACACACTATGCTAATATCAATCCGTACATTTCATTTATTTTACAATTTAGTCCCTCAAAATACTATTTTCTCAATTTAGCCCTAATTAGCTAAATTCACCAAAAATTCAAGAACAAAACATGTTCATTAAATATATATCTTACATTTAAAACCAATATTCATCACAAAACTCACCATTTCATCAATGGCACATCTCATAAACATCATCAATTCTTCAAATTACAACATGGGTTTTGAAGTATAAGAAGCAACGATTATAAAAACTTAGAAATTATCAAAAATCGAAATCAAACATACCTTGAATTGAGCTTATAAGCAGCTGAATGCCCTAACTAGTTTTTCTTTCTTCTTTTTCTTTCAATTTTCGGCTAGATGGATGAGCATTATGACTTATTTTCATGTTATTATTTTATTTAATTAGCCTTAATAACATAATTCCAATTTTACTTAATAACATAATTCCAATTTTACCCTTTAAAACAAAATATGTATAACATATAATACAAGGTCATTCTTTACCTTTGCCATCCACTAACTAAATAATGGTTTAATTGCCTCATTAGGCCTCCCCATTTAAAAGCCACAACACATTAGTGCTCTTAACATGTGACATGCCAATTTTTCATTTTTCACAATTTAATCCTTATGTCAAATTAAGCATATAAACGGGCAAATTAATTCACAGAAATTTCACACATACTAATTCATATATCAAAAGCACGAAAAATAATATTAAAACATTTCACTGACTAGAATTTGTGGTCCCAAAACCACTATTCTAACTAGGTCTAAACCGAACTATTACAATTTTAGGTGCTTTTCTTGGTTTTTATAGAGGTTTATAACTTAAGAGATGATAGAAATCAAAAGGAATTAGGATTTGTAGTTCAAAATTGATTGAAATAGCCAGACAAAATCAATGGACGACAAATACAAATTTTGGGTAGTTTTTATGTGAAATAACTTGGTGAAGAAAGGTTATTTAGCTTGGATTTTAAAATCTGGTTAAAATGTTTCATAAAAACTTTCAATTTTGACTTTTTTTACAAATCAGTCCTATTTTCAAATTTAAAGGTATTTAAAACTCATTTTCAGAAATTGATTTAATTTTTTAAAAATCATAGTAAAAAACATTATTGATAAACCATGTCGCAAAATTTTGAGCACTCTAAGGCTAAAATTCCTAAATTACCCCTAAAACTCTTAGACCCTATTTTGGGGTGTGACACTTCCAAGGTAAAACCTTAAGGAAGACTCTATCACCAACACTTAACTCTATAGCCTTCCTCTTCAATTCAAAATAAGACTTCTGTCGATCCAATGCTACTTTTAAATGATCCCGGATAATCTTCATAATATTCTTCGTCTCTTGCACTAAATCAATCCTAACACTTTCTTCTCCCTCAATTCAGTCCAATATAGAGGTGTCCTACAGTTGTGTCCACAAAGATCTTTATAAGGAGCCATCTGAATGCTCGACTAGGAGCTATTATTATATGCAAATTCAACAAACGCAAGTGTTCCTCCCAACTGCTCAAAATCAATCACACAACCTCTCAACATATCCTCGAGAATCTAGATAACCCTATCAGATTGCCTATCAGACTGTGGATGAAAAGTTGTACTGAAGTTCAACCTCGTACCATGAGCCTCATGTAGTTTCTTCCAAATTTGAGACATGAAATGAAGATCCTGGTCAGAAATGAGAGAAATCGATACCCTATGAAGTCTCAATCTCATAATTATACAACTTCACCAACCTCGGTAACAAGTAGTCGGTACTTGATAAAGACGTATACGATAACTGCTTCAACTTGATCTTCTCCAACATACTAGGGCACACTTGTAACTTGTCAAGTAAGCCTTCATCCTCAAACAAACTCAATCTAGCAAACATTGCTCTTAACTCTTTCATCGCTTTTCTACTCAATGCATCAGTCACAACATTAGCTGTAACACTCCTCACCCATATTCAAAGCTGAAATAGGGTTACGGAGCATTACCAAATTTATAAAATAATTAAACATTCACTTAGCATACATTTTAACAATTCATGCATTCATCATTCAATCTCAATCAATTTGTCCCTAATACAAGCTTATGAGGCCCTAAACATGTATTGGGAGTGGTTCAGGACTAAACCGAAAACTTTGAAAACTTTTTAAACACTTAGAAATTTTTTCTCAAAATAGGGGACACATAATCGTGTGACCCGGCAGTGTGTCTCACATGGCCAATAGACACGCTTGTGTCACAAACCGTGTGGACATTCGAAATGGGAGCACATAACCATGTCCCAGCCCGTGTTCGACCCCGTGTAACTCTCTAACTTGGGTCATACAGGCCAACACACACACCGTGTGACTAGCCTGTGTGCCCTACATATGGCCATACACCGTATGCTAGGCCGTATGCTAGGCCGTGCCAAACCTATAGGGTATACTGACTTATGCCACACGGCTAGGTCACATGCCCATGTGGAGCATACTAACTTAATTTTAATTTCAATAGCAAGGGACGCATGGCCGTGTAACATGACTGTGTGTCACACACGACTGAGACATACGCCCATGTTGGACAAAAATAGGCTATTTACCAAGGTATTTTGCCACCCTATCTTATGCACATCTATACCAAATTCCATGGCACCAAAACATAACATTTAAAAGCATTTAAACAACCCCAATCAAACATCATTCATACCATCTCAATTCCAACAACTAGTAAGCTTATAATCTCATGTTTTCCTTATTCAAATCATACCAATTATACTTTTTCCAAACATGCATCATCGTGCACCAATCCACAAGCACATAGCTTCTCAGTTATCAACCATTTGACATCTATAATATCAACTATCAATAACATTGCAAAACCAATCTCAACCACATAACATAAGCCATATGCACACTTATATATATACATAACCAAACTAATCAAGTTAAGCCAAGTCTCATGGCTATATATACAAACCAAAACATCACCATTCACAAGCCATCTCAATTGGAAAAACTCACTACTAAAATACATATCAAAATGACCATAATCCTATACATGCCATATGACCAAACCATAAGCTCAAAAGTACCAAAGTGATGGTTGGATAGTGTGATGTTGTCTCCGGCGATCCCTGAATCCGAGCTAGCTTTGAAATTACTATAAAACATGACAAAATAAAAAAAGTAAGCTTTATAGCTTAGTAAGCTCGTATGAAATAAACTCAACTAATCATAAATACACAAATCATCAATTTGATCATATTAATATGTAATTCATGATAACTAACAAACCTTTCACATGCTTAATTATAGGATTATATGCAAACTTCATAACTTCTTCGATTTAAAGCTCATACGATTCATGTACATACCTATACCAATCTGTAAAGAATTCATATCTATACGAAATAATGTCAAATACTCGAACTCTCGCACACTAAGTGCCAATACATAGCCGAAGCTAATTTAATCTCACACACTAAGTGCAACACATAGCCGAAGCTATCTCGATCTCGCACACTAAGTGCCATACATAGTCGAAGCTATCTCGATCCCTCACACTAAGTGCCCACAAGTAGCTGAATCATTGTCAAACACGATTGTAGTCTCGTATATATAATTTATGCAATATCAAAGCATTTAAAGCATAATTATAATAATGCTTATTACATACGAACTTACCTCGGATGTAAAAACCACGACACGAGTCGATTAGTCGAGAACTTTGTTTTTCCCTCAATCTAGATCCAATTTTTGCCTTTCTTGATCTATATATAATCAAATTTAGCTTATTTAATCATCAAGCTATTCAATTTAATCCAAATTTCACATTATGGTAAAATTACAATTTTTCCCTTAGTATTTTATATTTTTACACTTTAGTCCTTATTTCATAAAATCACAAATTCATGCAATTTAGGACTAACCCATGCTAGCCGAATTTCTCTAGTATTCATATAAGCCCATATTTTTTTCATTTATTTCACATTTTAACCATAAAGTTTCCACATTTCACAATTTAATCCCTAATTTGCATTTTCACTAAAAATCACTTAACAAAACTTATATAACTATCATCAAACATCAAAATACATGCTTATTCATCAATGGAAACTTTCTAAATCTTTAATAGTTTTGAAAATTAGTCCTTGGGCTAGGTAAACCTACTTACAACGATCTCAAAAACATAGAAATTATTAAAAACTAACCTCAAATTGAATACATGAATGGACTTCAAGTGCCGAAACTTTAAAGCACCCAAAAATGGTTTTTTTCCTTAGATTATTTCAGTGGAAGAAGATGATACCAAATGCTAGCTTTTTTTATACTAAATTTTAATTTTATTACTAATTTACTTATTTAACCTTGGCTATTAATATTAAAAACACTTAATCTCATTTCCATCTTTGTCCATTTCATTAAACAAGGATATAATAACCATATAAATCCCTCAACTGCATAATTCTATAGTCATTTAGTACTTTTAACTATTAGAACATGCATTTTACACTTTATGCGATTTAGTCCTTTTTTATCAAATTAAGCATTTAAACGATAAAATTTCTTAATGAAAATTTCACACAATCATATTTTCATGCCGCAGACATTAAAATAATAAATTAAATATTTTGACTTCAGATTTGTGGTCCCAAAACCACTATTCTGATTTGACTAAAAATAGGCTGTTACATTAGCTTTACCCAAATGAAATTCAATAGTGTAGTCGTATGAATGGACTTCAAGTGCCAAAACTTTAAAGCACCCAAAAATGGTTTTTTTCCTTAGATTATTTCGTGGAAGAAGATGATACCAAATGCCAGCTTTTTTTTATACTAAATTTTAATTTTATTACTAATTTACTTATTTAACCTTGGCTATTAATATTAAAAAACTTAATCTCATTTCCATCTTTGTCCATTTCATTAAACAAGGATATAATAACCATATAAATCCCTCAACTGCATAATTCTATTGTCATTTAGTACTTTTAACCATTAGAACATGCATTTTACACTTTACGCGATTTAGTCCTTTTTTATCAAATTAAGCATTTAAATGATAAAATTTCTTAATGAAAAATTCACACAATCATATTTTCATGCCATAGACATTAAAATTATAAATTAAATATTTTGACTTCAGATTTGTGGTCCTAAAACCATGTCCTGATTTGACTAAAAATAGGCTGTTACATTAGCTTTACTTGAATGAAATTCAATAGTGTAGTCATAGTTCTTAAGTAACTCTATCCAACGCCTTTGTCTCAAGTTTAACTCCTTCTGAGTGAGGAGATAATTAAGACTGTTATGATTTGTGTAGATGACACACTTCTTCCCATAAAGATAGTTCCTCCAGATTTTAAATGCAAAAACTACCGTAGCCAATTCAAGGTCATGCTTTGGATAGTTACACTCATGCGGTTTGAGCTACCTCGAAGCATAAGCCACTACTTTCCCGTGTTGCATCAACACACATCCAAGGCCTATATGAGAAGCGTAACTGTAAACCAAATAATCCTTATCAGACTTAGGTTGAATCAATATGGGTTCCTGTGTTAATACTGCTTTGAGTTTCTCGAAACTAGCCTATTGTTCATCAATCCATTTAAACAACGCGCTCTTTCTCAATAGCTTCATCATCGGTGCCATAATAAACAAAAATCTCTTAACAAACCTCTGATAATACCCAGCAAGCCCAAGAAAACTCTGAATCTCACTAACATTTTTTAGGCTGCTTCCAATCCAGAATAGCCTCGATCTTCTTGGGGTCAACACGAATACCTTCAGCAGATACCACATGTCCTAAAAATATCACTTCTCAGAGCCAAAACTCACACTTACTTAGCTTCGTGTTTCTCACGTAATGTTTGAAGGACTAACCTTAAATGTTCCTCATGCTCCAACTCAGACTT
The DNA here is from genome assembly GCA_025506655.1 of Gossypium rotundifolium. NCBI lineage: Eukaryota > Viridiplantae > Streptophyta > Magnoliopsida > Malvales > Malvaceae > Gossypium > Gossypium rotundifolium. The sequence goes on from CP106726.1 coordinate 42,998,175, forward strand.
CGAATAGATCAGAATGTTATCAATGAAGACTAATACAAACTTATGTGATAAGGCTTAAAGACTCTATTCCTGAGGTCCATGAAAGTGATGGGAGCATTTGTAAGTCCGAAGGGCATCACTAGAAATTCATAATACCCATACCGAGTGTAACACCCCTTACCCATATCCTATGCCAAAACAAGGTACGAGGCGTTACCTAACTTAATAACACGCATACAAACATTTCTGGGTTATGAAATTTTGTTCACATTTAAAACTTTTTAAACTTCAGCTTAAAGTCCCTAATATGGGCCTACGAGGCCCAAAACATACTATAGAAATGGTTCAGTACTAAACCAGACACATTAGAAAACTTTGAAAAATTTCACTGAAAATAGGGGCATACGCCCGTGTGGCAAGGGACACGCTCGTGTGGGCAGACCGTGTGGTCACACATGCCCATGTCCCTAGACATGTGGATTTATTTTTCAATTTGAACCTATAGGGGTTTTCACATAGCCTGGAACACACCCATGTCCATGGCCCGTGTCCCTCACACGGCCATGACACACCCGTGTGTTAAAACCTTGACATTTTGTTTCTGACGTAAACAATATTTTATGGTCACACGGCTAAGGCACACACCCGTATACTAAGCCGTGTGGCGAATTTAATTCTGCATTTAAGGTGTAGGCTTCACACAGCCTGGGCACATGCCCATGTACAATGGTCGTGTCTTCCACACGATTGAGTCACACGGTTGTGCCTTAGCCTATGTGGTTACTACTGGGCATTTTGTTTTACCAAATTAAAGTGTATGGGACACACGGCCGGACTACACACCCATAGGGCAGACCGTGTGTCACACACAACCTAGACACATGCCCTTGTGTCTACCCGTGTGGACAAAAACAAGGCTATTTACCAAGCCCTTTTCCACCTTTACTTGCACCGACATAAGCCACAACCAAGACATACACACATCAAGGCCACTACACTCCTTTCACATTCAAAACTTATCACATACTCAACCATGCAATTTGCTCAATCATGAAAAACATCATCATTTGCATAAATCAACAACAAATATTAGCCATTATCCATGGCCTTATACAAAATAGATCAACTTCAAGACAAGCCAACACATATCATCAAAACAATATGACACTTAACAAAAAGACCCAGTCCCTATACATGCCATTACTCAAAATATTAAGACTAGCTATACCCAATGTTCTTGTAGATAGTGTGATCGATGCCTCTGACGTCTGTTGATCCCCGAGTTAGCTTGGCGGCACTATAAGAAAATGGAAAAGAGAGGGAGGAAGTATAAAGCTTAGTAAGTCGCATATAAATAATTAACAACATCAACAGTGCATCTTTAAACACATAACATATTATAAACTAGCACATCATTCTTGATTTAGCAATGGTAGATTTACTACATATTTACACATCACAAATATAAGCCAAAGGTTACAAGATCGTTCCAAAATCATTCTCATAGATAGAACTTACTCAATTTCATCCTTACCATTAAGGCATCATAACTAAGTTCATATCTCATGAGTTTCGAGTAAGAACCTGTACCACTCACAACATGATTATATCCTTTCATATCTTTATCATAAGCTTTAAATAGCCCATGGAACCATTTGGAATACTAAAAGATATCCGATAAGCCTCACACAAGAGGGTAAAATGCCGATGCCATGTCCTAGACATGGTCTTACATTGGCTCACATGTCGAGGTTGATGCCAAGTCCCAAACATGGTTTTACACTAGCTCTCATCTCAACGCCGATGCCATGTCCCAGACATGGTCTTACACTAGCACACATATCAACAACGATGCCATGTCCCAAACATGGTCTTACACTAGCTCTCATAATGTGGCCGATGCGATGTCCCAAACATGGTCTTACACTAGCACACATATCAACGCTGATGCCATGTCCCAGACATGGTCTTACACTGGCTCCCATATATCCCTAATGTAATAGCATGGATATCCGATCTACTCCTAAGGTTCAACCGGGAGTTTTTACTACATCAATTCTCATCATGCATATTCACAACAATAATCAAACAGTTTATGCCATATTAACTGTTCAATACATAATAACAATAAAGTTGTATTATTTACGTACAACTTACCTCGGTATACAAAATAAGGGCGACTACTTCGATTTAGTCCAATAGCTTAGTTTTCCCTAGTCTGGGTTCAGATTTCGTTTTTCTTGATCTATAATGAAAAATTCACTTATTTAATCACTACATTAATCAAGATAACCTATAATTCATACATGGGCAAAATTACCATTTTCCCCTAGACTTTTACATAATTATGATTTTGCCCCTAGGCTCGTAAAACGATTTTAATGAAATTTCCTCACTTAACAAGCCTAGCTGAACCTTTATTACTCTTATAGCAACTCATAATTTTCAATTATTTCACACATTTACAACCTATTTTATATACTTCACAAAATGGTCCTTTTAAGTGTTTTAATGAAAACCCCTTTCACAAGAGTTGTTTATATAACAACAAAGATTCATTTTCTTTCATAAAATTTTAGAAAACAATGTAAATACTCTCATGGAAAGACTTAGACTCTCAACCATTTTGCAAAATACTCCCTTCATTAGCTAGATTAAGCTATAGGGGTTCCAAAAACACAAAAATTATCAAGAATGACCATTAAAATCACTTACTTGCAAGGGTGAAGAGTTTCTGAAATTTCAAGCTTCCAAAACCCTTATTTTTACTAAAAATTTTGGTGGAAGAGGAAGAAGATGGGAAAAGATGATAACTTTTTCTTTGTTTTATTTTATTTTATTCATTTAGTCACCTAATGCCACCAAACTTTGACCATTCATGATTTTTGAATTCCATGTCCAGCCACCACTAATTTTATTGGTATTTTTACTCAATAAGGACCTATACTTTAGTTTTCCATAGCTATTTAACACCTTTAGCTTGTAGAACAAAACTTTCACTCTTTATGCGATTTAGTCCTTTATTAAAATTAAGCATGAAATCGCTAAAATTTATTTACCAAAATTTTCAAAGACAAATAAAATCATGCCATGACACTTGAAATAATATTAAAATAATTTCTCCAACCTTGAATTTGTGGTCTCAAAACTACTATTCTGACTAGGCCCAAAATCGGGCTGTTACACGAGTCCTGAAAGTAGTTTTAGGTATATCAGCTTCTCTCACATGCAATTGATAGTAACCTAACCTCAGATCAGTCTTGGAGAAAACTGTGGCACCCCTAAATTGATCAAAAAGGTCATCAATCCTCAGCAAAGGGTACTTATTATTTACAGTCAGTTTATTCAACTGCCGATAATCAACACAAAGCCTCATTGAATCATCCTTCTTCTTCACAAATAGCACTGGAGCTCCCACAGTGATACACATGGCCTTATGAAGCCATGATCAAGTAACTCTTGGAAATAAACTTTGAACTCTCTAAGCTCCTTAGGTGCCATACGATAAGATGCAATGGGCACCGTGCTATCCCAGGTAGCAATTCAATTCTAAACTCACACGTTGTGGAGATAAACCAGACAAGTCTTCTCGAAAGACGTAAGGAAACTTTTTCACTACTCAAATATTTTTCAACACAGCACAATCCCCATTAGTATCCATGATGTACACTAGATAGGCCTCACATTCTTTACGAATTAGGTTATCTGCTACTAAGGCAGAAATCACGTTAGATAAGTAATTCTGATGCTCCCGATCATAATTATCTCATTCCCATTTGGAGTCCTTAGGGTAACTTGTTTCGTATCACAATCAAGACTAACTTGATGCTCACTCAACCAATTCATGCCCAATATGAGATCAAACTCTCTAAAAGACAATTCCATTAGACAAGTAAGAAATACCTCACCTTGGACTTGCAATGGATATATCCTATATATCTTGTTCATATGCACAGATTGTCCAAAGGAACTAAGGATAGTTTCATCATTTACAATCTCTTCCACCCAAATTCCCAGCTTATCAGCCATCGCACAAGACACATATGAGTGGATGGATCATTATCAATTAATGAAAAGTATGAAATAACATTAATGGTAAAAGTATATGTTATCATGTCTGCTGAATCACGATCCTCTCTGCGTCTAGTAGCATACACAAGTGCTAGTTGCCACACATCTACTCGGTTAGCACCTTGACCCGGTGTTCACTGCCTCTACCCAACATTTCCACCTCTATTCTATCCCTAAGCTCTCTAAGGCTATTGTCTAGCTCTTTAATTCACGACTTGATTCTGTCCCAGTACTTACATCTATTCATTGAGTTATGGACAATCTCGGATCTTATGATTCAATAACACGCACTTCAGACATGCACCCATGTTCTTCCAACAATCACCTAAATTCTACCTCCCACTGTAACAATGTTTTGACGGGTTGATCATATCTGGCCCACTTAACTATACGCAGAGTTTACACAGTAGGTGTAACAGCCCGATTTTAGGCCTAGTCAGAATAGTGGTTGCGAGACCCACAAATCTGAGGTAGAAATATGTGTTTTATGACTATTATGAGAACTATAGCATACTTGCATGATTGTGTGAAAAATTCATGAAGAAATTTTATAAATTAGTGAACAATTTGTCTATTAGGACTAAATTACAAAGATTGGAAAACATAAAATTCTAGAAGATTTAAGTATAAAATAGCATTATAAAAATTATTAGAAGTCCTTATTTAGAAATTAGGCCAATATATGTCAAGATGGACAAAAATAGACATAGGAAGGAAAAATTTTAAGAAAAGGGTCTTAAGGGCATTTTTGTCATTTAGTTAATAAAAGAATTAAAAGGGAAAAAGAAGTCAAAATTCATTGCCCATCTTCTTCATGCTATTCAAAATTTTCAAGCTCTCCATAGCTAAGGTTTCTTCATCTTTCAAGCTTGATTGTAAGTACCTCTTAGCCCCGTTTTAATATTCTTTGTATTTTTGAGATCCTCGTAGCTCTATTTAGCTATTTCTAGCTATATTTTGAGCTAGGGTTTATGTTCAAAAATTTACCCATGTATGATATGCATTTATTTTGATGATTTATGGAAGAATATGAAAGTTTGATGTATGATAAACATCTTTTTCTAAGTGATTTTCATGGGAAATTCATAAAAAGGACTAAATTGTAAAAGTTATAAAAATGGTCATACATGAGTGAATTAGTGGAAATTAGAGGTTGTTGTAGTTAAGAAATAATTTGGCTAGGCTTAAAATATAAGGAAATTGAATAAAAATCATTTTATGAGCCTAGGGCAAAGTGTAATTATGTGAAAGTTTAGGGGAAAAATCGTAATTTTACCAAAATATGATTCATGGGTTAATTTAGTGAATGTGAGTATTAAACAAGTGAAATTTTTATTATAGATCAAGAAACACGAATCCCAGACCCAAAATCAAGGTAAGGACAAGGTTGTGGACTAAATGAACAACTATACGTATTTTGAGTACCGAGGTAAGTTTGTGAAATTAAAGCTACATAATGTTATTATGTTTTTAATTACTTTATATTATGAGAAATGTATATTATTTCAAAAATTGATTAATGATGCCTCGATAAAATTATAATGAGATCATGTTAAGTTAAAGTCCCGATTGAACATTCGGAATAGCATGGATTCTTGTGTCACAACATGAAATAAGGAAGGTCCCGTATAAGACCATGTCTGGGACATGGCATCGGTACCAAATAAAGAAGGTCCCGTATAAGACCATGTTTGGGACATGGCATCGGCACCAAAAAAAGGAGGTCCTGTATAAGACCATGTTTAAGACATGGCCTCGGCACCAACGAAAGATCTCGTGTAAGACTATGTCTAGGACATAGCATCGACATCTATATGCGATCTCGTATAAGACCATATCTAGGATATGGCATCGACATCGAGATATGAGATCTATGTAAGACCATATCTAGGATATGGCTTCAGTATCGAGATGTGATCCCATGTAAGACTATATTTGGGATATGGCATTGGCATCATGATACATGTATGATGAGATTGAGTATCCTTCGATATTCTGAGTAGTTCAACGGGCAAATAGCTAAGTTTATGTACACATAACAAAGAGCTAAGTCTATGTTTAAGAGAATAAAAGCACTAAAGTTGTGTGATGAAGTGATACAGGTACCATGAGTAACTTACGAGATATAAATGCAAAATGTGATGTGTGATTTGGTAAGATTGAGCATGAGAAAGTTATGTTGATGTATTTGAGAACTTGTGTTGCTATTATTCAATGAGATGAATGGATGTTATCGTAAGTCTTTATGTTGCTATTTATTTCATGCAAAAACTTACTAAGTTTTATGCTTACCTTTCTCTTCTCCCTTTTCCCTTGTAGTATCACCAAGCTAACTCGGGGATCGTAGGATGTTGGAGTTCGGATCACACTATCAACTATTCTTTTGGTATAGTAAAGTTGATTTATTTTTGGTATGGCATGTATGAGAACTTGGTCATTTTGTTATGTCATATTTGTTAGCCAAAGTGCTGGTTATTATTGTTACTCCTCCATTTTTTAAATGGCTATTGAGAATTGGCCAATACTTGTTATGTTTTATATATATCCAATGATGATGATATTCATGAAGTGCAAGTTCGTGTAATTGATCAAGAAAGATGTGAAGTGTATTATTGCTATGTTATGTGTTGCTTGTGGTGGTATAAGTGTATTTGTTTTTCAGGGTGGCAATTGGCTTGGTAAATAGCCTTCTAATTGTCCACACGAGTAGACACACGGGTGTATGTATAGGCCGTGTGTGACACACAGTGAGACCCATGGGTGTGTTTATAGGCCTTGTGTCCCTTACATCAAATTTGCAAAAATATAGTTCGTTACACGGGCTAGCACACAGCGTATGACTAGGCCGTGTGCCCTAAGTGTTTGTTGACGTCATAAATAGAATAATAAGGTTTTCACACATGGGTGAGGGCACGGGTGTGTCTTGGCCGTGTAAAGGATACGGGCCATAGACACAAGTGTGTGCCAGGCCGTGTGAAACCCCTGGAGGTTCGAAATGAAAAATAAAATCTACACGGGTTAGGAACATGGGTGTGTGTGACCACAAAGCCTACCCACACGGGAGTGTAGCCCTGTTTTGAGTAAAAATTTTCTAAGTGTGCCAAAGTTTTTAGTTTAGTACTGAACCATTCTGTATGTATGTTTAGGGTCTTATAGACCCATAATAGGGACATTATGAATATCAATGAAAAAGTTTTAAGTTGAAACAAAATTTTATGGCCCGGTTTAATTTGTTTGAGCAAGTTAAGTTTAGTAATGCCTTGTATCCGGATCCGGCGTTGAATACGGGTAAGGAGTGTTACATTTAATTGTATCAGAGCAATGGTTTAGTCAATTCTCAGACAAGTGTAGCATATGCATAAGTCTAGCTATACACGCCATACATATGAGTATTTACCTAATGATAGTGTGACGACTCCTGATGATTTAAATTGTGTTTTTATATAGTAAATGGATCCCGATAGAGCTGTGGTAGATGATGTAGAAAGTAACGCGTCGGCCCCTACTCAAGGGACGGTGCCGATTGAGAATGAGAATAGACCAATGATTGTAAGTCAGAGAGGAAGAGAAGAGGCTAGGGAAGTCTTTCTCCATATGATGAATGCATGGTATGCAGAGTTCGTTCGTACAAACCCGAATGCGCAACCCCCTCCACCCCTACCTATTCCTCAGCCTACCCCTGTAGCTCCCCAATTGGTAGAAGTGGTAAGCAGAGAAAAGCCCCGGTTGATAGAATTCAAAAACAAAGAGCTAAGAAATTTTGAGCTAGTAAAGACGAAGATCCGGAGAGGCGAATTTTGGCTTGAAAATACCATCAGGGTATTTGATGAATTATCTTGCACACTTGAAGACTGCATGAAATGTTTGGTATCTCTCATGAAAGATTCACCTATCAATGGTGGAACACCCTTGTGTCGATAGTACCAAGGGAGAAGGTTAATTGTGAGTTTTTCTAAGAAGAGTTCCAGAAGAAGTACATTAGCCAAAGGTTTATCGACCAGAAAAGAAAGAAATTTTTGAATTAAAATAGGGTCGGATGACAGTAATCGAGTATGAGCTTGAGTTCGTAAGGCTCAGCAAATATGCTCAAGAGTGTGTATCCACTGAAGTCATTATGTGTAAAAGGTTTGCGGATGGATGAAATAAAGATATTCAATTATTTGTTGGTGTCATAGAATTGAAGAAATTTATTGTGCTAGTGGACAGGGCTTGCAAAGCCGAGGAGTTGGTTAAAGAGAAAAGAAAAGCTAAAATAGAGTCTCGTGACTTAAGAAAAAGACAACTCAACAAGCCATTTCAATCCTCATCCAAGAAGTCAAGATATTTCACTACTCGATCAGCTACTTCAGCTGGGTTTCCAAGTAGAAGTAAGGGTAAACAGTACTCAGGGTCTAAAGCTCAGACCACTTCAGTTGCTATTGTTGGGAACGCTCGACGAAATAGACCTTAATGTCCACAGTGTGGCAGACGTCACCCCGGTGAGTGTCGAGCAAATGAGAGTGCCTATTTTAAGTGTGGTTCCTAAGATCATTTTATTAGAGAGTGCCCCGAGATGGTCAAAAAGAGAAAATTTAGAGTACAAGACCGGGAAGTACTACTAGAGAGAGACAGCAGAGAAACCCAAGAAGTGGAACGAGTAGTAAGAGTACACCCAGAGGGCAGACTGCAAGATCTGAGGGTAGAGCACCTGTGAGGACTTATGTTATTCGTGCTCGCGAAGAGGCGTCATCCCCGGATGTAATTATGGGTACATTTTCTCTTCATGATACTCATGTTGTTGTTTTAATTGATCCGGGATTTACCTACTTATATATTTGCATGAAAGTAGTAACTAGTATGAGTATGCCTGTAGAGTCTATAGAATTCGTGATAAAAGTTTCCAATCCCTTAGGCAAATGTATGTTAGTTGATAAGGTATGCAAAGATTGCCCATTGATGTTTAGAGGTCACTATTTTAAGGCAAATCTCATGCTATTGCCATTTGATGAATTCGATATAATTCTTGGTATGGACTGGTTAACTGCTCATGATGTGATAGTAAATTGTGGAAAGAAATACATTGAATTGAGATGTGAAAACGGGGACACTTTTCATGTTGAATTAGATGAACAAGAATGATCGCATGTAGTGATTTTTCATATGTCTGTCCAAAAATATGTAAGAAAGGGATATGAAGCTTATCTTTCCTTTGTGATGAATGCCAAAGAAATTGAGTTAAGAATTGAATCAATGCCGATAGTATGTAAGTATCCAGATGTATTCCCAGAAGAATTACTAGGGTTGCCTCCAGTTAGAGAAATTGAATTTGGCATTGAGTTAACCCCTAGCACTGCACCTATATCGATTGCTCCATTCAGAATGGCTCCAATTGAGTTTAAAGAATTGAAGGCACAGTTACAAGAGTTGACGGACAAAGGCTTTGCATGACTGAGTTATTCTCCATGGGGTGCTCCCGTATTATTTGTGAAAAAAAAAGATGGTTCCATGAGGTTATGTATAGATTATCGACAGCTCAATAAAGTAACCGTGAAGAACAAGTAGCCATTTCCAAGAATCAATGATTTGTATGACCAACTAAAGGGAGCCACTATGTTTTCCAAGATAAACTTGAGGTATGGATATTATCAGTTGAGAGTCAAAGATGCAAACGTGCCGAAAATTGCATTTTGGACAAGGTATGGGCATTATGAATTTTTAGCCATGCCTTTTGGTTTAACAAATGCCCGATGCCATGTTTATGGACTTAATGAACTACACCTTTGGGCCATACTTGGATAGATTTGTTGTTGTCTTCATTGATGATATATTAATTTACTCTCATAATGAGGATGAGCATGTTGAACACTTGAGAATGGTTTTGCAAAATTTGAGATATAAATAGTTATATGCCAAGTTTAGTAAAAGTGAATTTTGGCTTTAAAAAGTTGGATTTTTGGGGCACATTGTCTTGGGAGATGGAATTAGAGTTGACCTGAGTAAGATCTCAGCAATTGTGGATTGGAAACCACCAAGGAACGTATCCGAGGTTAGAAGTTTTATGGGCCTAGCTAGCTATTATAGACGATTTGTTAAGGGATTTTCCATGATAGTGACTCCAATGACGAAGTTGTTACAAAAAGATGTGAAGTTTGAATGGACAGAAAAATGCCAACAAAGTTTTGAGAAACTAAAGAAAATGTTGACTTAGGCTCCAGTTCTAGTGCAACCTGAACCAAGAAAAGAATTTGTTGTTTATAGTGATGCATCCTTGAATGGATTGAGCTGTGTGCTTATGCAAGAGGGTAGTGTGATAGCGTATACCTCTAGATAGTTAAAGCCGCACGAGAAGAATTATCCGACACATGATTTAGAGTTGGTTACCATTGTGTTTGCATTAAAGATATGGAGACACCATTTGTATGGTGAAAAATGTCGGATATTCACCAATCATAAAAGCCTAAAGTACTTGATGTCTCAAAAGGAATTGAACTTAAGGCAATGAAGATGGTTAGAGTTGATAAAGGATTATGAGCTAATGATTGACTACTCCCCGGGAAATGAAAATGTAGTCACCGACGCTTTGAGTAGAAAATCCATGTCTGCATTGAGAGCCATGAATACATGATGACTTTGTCAGATGATGTTTTTATCCTAGCTGAATTGAGAGCTAGACCGATGTTTCTCCAAGAGATTTGTGAAGCTTAGAAAGGTGATAGCGACTTGCAAGCCAAAAGAGTTCAGTGTGAGTTGGGTGTTGAATTAGATTTTTAGATTAATTCTGATGGATTTTTGATATTTTGAGATAGAGTCTGTGTACCAAGAGATGATGAGCTCATTCGAAAAAATTTACATGAGGCACATAGTGGATGTTTATTGTACTCCCACCACATAAAATGTATAATGACTTGAAGAAATGGTATTGGTGGTCAAGTATGAAGAAAGATATTTCTGATTTTGTATCAAAATGCTTAATTTGTCAGCAAGTGAAGGCTGAACACCAAGTACCTTCGGGTTTACTTCAACCTATTATGGTTCCCAAATGGAAATGGGACTGTGTTACTATGGACTTTGTAATGGGTTTGCCGTTGACACCGAGCAAGAAAGATGCCGTATGGGGTGTGGTAGATAGACTTACGAAGTAGGCCCATTTCATACCTGCACGCGTTGATTATTCACTTGATAAGTTGGTAGACTTGTATATTTAAGAGATTGTAAGATTACATGGAGTGCCCTTGTTGATTATATCGGATAGAGATCCAAGATTCACATTCCGATTTTGGAAAAAGTTGCAAGAAGCTTTGGGCACAAAGCTGAGTTTTAGTACAACTTTCCATCCACAAACTGATGGACAGTCAGAGAGATTAATATAAATACTTGAGGATATGCTCCAGTGTTGAGTTTCAGGGTAGCTGGGAAAAGTACTTACCGTTGGTAGAGTTTGCCTTTAATAACAGTTTTCAGTCGAGTTTGAGAATGGCGACTTATGAGGCATTGTATGGGTGGAAGTGTTGAATGCCTTTATATTGCAACGAACTCAAAGAAAATCAGATTCACGGGGTTGATCTGGTTAGAGAAATCGAAGATAAGGTAAAAATAATTTGTGATTGTTTAAAAGCTGCTTCGGATAGACAAAATTCCTCCTCGTACTTGAAACGAAAAGAGATCAAATTTCAAGTTGGTGATAAGGTATTCTTAAAAGTGTCGCCATGGAAGAAAATTCCTAGATTTGGCCAGAAAGGCAAATTGAGTCCGCATTTTTGGACCATATGAGATTACTGAGAAGATAGGACCTATAGCTTATTGACTGGCTTTGCCATCTGAATTGGAAAAGATACATGATGTATTTCACGTGTCTATGCTACGTCATTACGGATCAGATCCTTCACATGTGATCACACCGATAGAGGTTGAAATTCAACCCGACATGACTTATGGCGTAGAACCGATTAAGATTTTGGCACGAGAAGTCAAACAGTTAAGGAATAAAAGTATAGATCTTGTGAAAGTATTGTGGCAAAGACATGGTGTAGAAGAGGGTACATGGGATCCCGAGAAGGCTATGAGAAACCAATATCCAAACCTTTTTACCTGTAAGATTTTTGAGGATGAAAATCCCTAAGGGAGAGAATTGTAATAGCCTGATTTAGGGCCTAGTCATAACAGTGGTTGCGTGACCACAAAATCGAGGTATAAATATGTGTTTTATGACTTTTATAAGGCCTATAGCATGCTTGCATGATTGTGTGAAAATTTCATGAAGAAATTTTATAAATTAGTAAACAATTTGTCTATTAGGACTAAATTGCAAAGATTGGAAAATATGAAATTCAAGAAGATTTAAGTATGAAATAGCATTATAAAAATTATTAGAAGTACTTATTTAGCAATTAGACCAATATATGTCAAGATGGACAAAAATAGACATGGGAAGGAAATATCTCAAGAATGGGGTCTTAACGACATTTTTTCCATTTAGTTAATAAAATAATTAAAAGGGAAACTCATGTCCATCTTCTTCATGCTAGCTGAATTTTTCAAGCTCTCCATAGCTAGGGTTTCTTCATCTTTCAAGCTTGATTATAAGTACCTCTTAGCCCCTTTTTAATGTCCTTCATATTTTTGAGATCCTCATAGCTAGATTTAGCTATTTCTAGCTATATTTTGAGCTAGGGTTTATGTTCAAAAATTTACCCATGTATGAAATGCATGTATTTTGATCATTTATGGAAGACTATGAAAGTTTGATGTATGATAAACATCTTTTTCTAAGTGATTTTCATGGGAAATTCATGAAAAGGATAAATTGTAAAAGTTATAAAAATGGTCATACATGAGTGAATTAGTGGAAATTGGGGGCTGCTGTAGTTAAGAAATAATTCGGCTTGGCCTAAAATATAAGGAAATTGAATAAAAATCATTTTACGAGCCTAAGGGAAAATGTGTAATTATGTGTAAGTTTAGGGGCAAAATCATAAATTTTTAAAAGTATGATTCATGGGTTAATTTAGTCAATGTGAGATTTAAACAAGTGAAATTGTTATTATAGATTAAGAAACACGAAACCCGGACCAAAACCGAGGCAAGAACAAGGTTGTGGACTAAATCGAACAACTATACGTATTTTGAGGACCGAGGTAAGTTTGTGTGAAATTAAAGCTACATAATGTTATAATGTTTTTAATTACATTATATTATGATAATCCATGTAGTTGATTAATGATGCCTCGATGAAATTGTGATGAGATCATGTTAAGTTGAAGTCCCAATTGAACATTCAGAATAGCAAGGATACATGTGTCATAACATGAAATAAGGAAGGTCCCGTATAAGACCATGTTTGGAACATGGCATCGACACCAAATAAGGAAGGTCTCGTATAAGACCATATTTGGAACATGGCATCGACACCAAATAAAAGTGGTCCCATATAAGACCATGTCTGGGACATGGCCTCGACACCAAAGAAAGATCTCGTGTAAGACCATGTTTGGGACATGGCATCAACATCTATATACGATCTCGTATAGACCATATCTGGTATATGGCATCGACATCGAGATATGAGATCCTGTGTAAGACCATATCTGGGATATGGCATCAACATCAAGATGTGATCCCATATAAGACCATATCTAGGATATGGCATTGGCATCATGATACATGCATGATGAGATTGAGTATCCTTCGATATTCCGAGTAGTTCAACGAGAAAAGAGCTAAGTTTATGTACACATAACAAAGAGCTAAGTCTATGTTTAAGAAAAAAAACACTAAAGTTGTGTGATGAAGTGATACAGGTACCCATGAGAAACTTACGAGATATAAATGCAAAATGTGATGTGTGATTTGGTAAGATTGAGCATGAGTAAGTTATGTTGATGTGTTTGAGAAGTTGTGTTGCTATTATTCAATGAGATGAATGGATGTTATCATAAGTCTTTATGTTGCTATTTATTTCATGCAAACTTACTAAGCTTTATGCTTACCTCTCTATAGTCTCCAGCCAATACTCAGCTATAGTGGGGGTTGTCCTAGCAACGCCCCTAAACAACTCAGCTTTACTCAAATAAAGCCTTTTAGCAACAATGCGACAACTATTGGACCCAGACTGAGCACCTATCACTCGCTGTAACACTCGAAGCATCGCCTGGGATATAGCCTCGTTCACAAACTCATGTTGACTCTCCTCAATAATGGGTGCATGATCAACGTTTTTCGCTATTGGCTCAGGGGTTTGCACTTCGAATGTGAACGTGTCAACCTGGGTTCCATGACCTTGCTCTCTGTGACCTCTCATTCCCCATGTTCTAACTCCACGAGTACTCATTTTAAGTTTTATGAATTGTCTGTCAATAGAGATAAGTTTTTATGTTATCACTTGAATTTTTTAAATGAAGTTTCATTTCAATTAACACTTGTCTCACTATTTATCATTTTCACAATGTAGAGTTTTCACAGTCTATAGTTTCAAATCTAAAGAACACTTCACTCGAATCGGCTTCAGGAGTTACAGATTTTTTTACAACAATTTTAACATGTGGCATTTTTCATAAATACCCCTTTATAATGTAAATGTTTTTTTTTTTGAAAATACCTTACCCATAGTTCGAGTTTTGAATCGAGCTTTGATACCACTAAATGTAACCCCTCAAACCGAGCCTGAACGTTACGACCCAATCTAAGTAATTACATAGGCCATAGATATGGAAAAAACATTAGTTGAACGGAATTCGTTCATCTTTGAAAACATGTGTTATTATTTCTCTTAAAAAATGATAAGTTTAATTTCAAAAACTTTGGTAGAAATCTTATCATTATTTGGAAAACAACTTAGTGATCATTAAATTCAAATTTGAAAAAATGAGTTTGCAAAAACAATTTTTCTTTAATTGTTAAGAACTTTATTTATTATCAAAAATTCCAACTTTTTCAATCTATAAGTATAATCCATGCATAATAACCAATGTTAAAAATCTCATTCCACAGTACCATAATTAAACATAAAAAATCCCAAATAGCAATAAAGTCTATAAACATCCAAATCATAAATAAAAGTCCATATGTTTATTTAAAAACATTTCTGAGAGCATCACCAATGATCGCATCTAAGTCCTAACCACAAGGATTATCTAAAACACACAAGTAAAATGGTGATCTTTAAAAGGGCCCAATGGGTGAGCTTTAAAGGGCCTAGTGTGAGATCAACACAAATAAATATTCACATAAATATCAAAATATAAATCTCAACATATCGATCATCATAACTTTCATAAATTTTAACACTGTTACTTATACATGAACTTATCAATACATATTTTAAAAATGATGCACATTTTATAAATTTTTCTACCCATCTCCTCTACAAACCAATATCGAGTTCCCCAGAACTCGTCCACTCGAAACACCTTTTGTGGATAAACCACCATTGATTTGCAGATAAACTGAAACTAATAAGACTTTGTAGACAAGCCACCACATATGCAGATATACTACCACTACAACACTTTGTCAACAAGCCACCACTGATTTACAGATAAACTGCCACATACTTCCACTTTTTACAAAACCCACCTCATGAATGTGATATGGAAATTTCACTTTTTAATACATATGAATCAATTTTACACTTAGACATGTGATGTAACACCCTAAAAATCCGAGTAATTAAATTGCATGAATTGGTGTTTAGATTTTTTTTTTAGGAAAAATCTCTTATTTTTATTTTAGTGCTTATTGAAGTCCTAGAGAGGGTAAAGCATAATTTGAAGAAGGAATAAAATTTATTAATTGAGAATTTATTGAAGTGAAACAAAGGTGATTAAGACTTAAGCTAAATTATGTGCTAAAGAGTGTTATAAGTGAGTACATGGTAAGGTGGAGTTGGCATGGGTTCAAGTAAGAGGAAGAGGTTGAATCCCTTGTATGGCACCTAAATGAATTTTTGCTTTTAATTTTCTGCTCATGGATAGGAAGTGTCGGCAATGATCAATTAAGGAAGGTGTTGACCATGTTAAGTGTATCAATGGAAACATGGAATCAAAGACTTAAGGAAAGATAGGGAGACATAAGGCACATATCAAGGGAAGAAACAAAATCATGGCCAATTGACCAGCGGCATATTGGTAAGGAGGGAGCCTAATTGTTGAATTAGTTTGGCTAAGAATTTTCTTTTCTCTCTTTGGTCATTCTTTGCACTTTGTGCAGAATTTTATTCCTCTCCTTTCAACATTCTTCTTGGCGAATTTTTGCATTTGGTAAAGCCAAAATCTTTTGACCATTTGGTCACTTTTGTTCCTCTTGTTAATTTTCTTTTGTATTCTCCTTGTCGAAAATCACTTATGCCAAAAGCCAATTCTTTTCTTTTCTTTTGCCATTGCGAATATACATCCCTCCTAAAGCTTGTCTTTTCTTTTCTTTTCTACTAATCTCCTTGAAATCAAAGCAACATCATCACCATCTTTTCTTGTATTCTATTTCCTTTTCAATCGAAGTTTTCTCCATCTACACTCCCTTATGCTAGTGTGCCTATAAGCCAAAATTATTTTTTTATTCTTAATCACATATAGAATCTTCCATCAATTAAACATCATTCTCAATCTTTTCTTTTCGATAGTGGGAAGTAGGTAAGGGTTCTTTTCCATTTTCGATTTATTGATTAGTGATATTATGGCGAATATCATTGGTTTTATGAGGGTCTTTTGGATTGATATAAAGTTCATTCTAATAACGTCTCTTTCGTTATTATTTAGTGCAATAACGGAGATCGGAACTCAAGTGATCGGAGAATTGTAGAAACGTTGGAAGCGTTTTACTTTGGTAAGGAAATCAAATCTCTTTAAAACCTCTAGTATTATTTGATATCATTTTAGATCTAACTAAATTTCATTGGATCTTGAAACTAAGACAACCGGGTTGTGGGCCATCTTAGAAAGAAGTCCTTGTCAACAAGTGATTCAAAATCAAGAGGGTAAGATTTTGGATCCATTATCGATTAAGATTAGCGAATCAAAATATATTTTAGGTGCCGGAGCGAGAAGGGTTACCACGGTATCGAGGTGTGTAATTTCACACTCATTATTTTGGTTGGATGTCAAATTTCGGTATGGAAGTAAATCGTAAAACGATTGGATCGGTAAAACGTAAAATTTATATTTTGACGAAAATGCGTAAAAAACGACTAAATCGTGAAAATTACGAAAACGCCTCGAGAAATTAATTGTTATTATGAAAATACTCTAGTTCGTGAAAATGGGCCGTAAATACCTAGTTCGTGAAAATGGGCGTAAATACTAGTTCGTGAAAATGGGCCGTAAATACTCTAATTCGTGAAAATAGTAGTAAATACTCTAGTTCGTGAAAATCTAGTTCGTTAAAATTTAGCCAAAACACTCTAGTTTGGTAAATGGGCCAAAGCCCACTAAACTGCTAAATAGACAAATTGCTATAATTATGGGCCAAATGAAATGTTATTGATAAACCCACCATACATGTTACAAAACCCTTACCTCATGCCACAATATAAACTTATTGCCTCTATGGTGCCTCTAGTTATGCTATGAAAGGCTTAATGCCTACGATTGGTGTGATGGCGGGGTGGGTTGACTTGATCCCCACAGGTGTGATGGTTGGTGCAGGGGTGTTAGCGGATGGATATTAGGTATGGGTTTGGAATTTCATTTTACATGCATTATTAATTGTGTTAATTCATGATATATTGTTGAATTGAATTGGGCTCAAGCCCAAGATAATATCTTGACAATCTGGCCCAATAATGGTGGTAAGTGAGTTACACTCGAGTTCTAAGTAACTCAATTTTTCCATCTCGGGTAATGGAAATTGATGTGGACTTGGGCGAGGATTTTGGAGGCCATACTAAATATGGGTTATTAAACTGAACTTTTAATAATTATTTTTCTATTTTGGGATGTTGTAATAAATGGCCTCTATAAATAACTTAGGATTTTATATGTGTTTGGAATTTAAACTACATTTTGGACTTTTAAATCATGGGCTATGATTATATGATGCATTATTAAAATAAATTTGGGTTTTCAAGTATATGAAATTCTTTTATAAATATTTCTTTTTAGTGTTAACTCTTTAACAAATCTCTAACGGTTTTAATAATACAATGAATTTCAACTAATATTTCAAATATTTATCAAAATCAAATACTCTTCAAATTTTAAACCCCATATATAAAATTGTAGTTTTCAACTCATTGAAGATTTAAGAATAGCTCGAATCATGTAACAAACCAAATCTAGTCTCAACGCATAGACCGGGTTTGGGGTGTTACATTTAGTGGTATCGAGCGATTTCAAAAACTTCGGTACGTGGTTTGGGTTCAAAAATAATTTCGTATGAAATCATTCAAAATCAGTATGGCACCACAAGCATCCATGACAAGTCAAGTAAGTATTTATTACTTAATGATTACTATGATATGATCATAGGAACACTCTAGAACTTCTAGTTTTAGACGTGAAAAACTGTAGAGATTGAGACTATAGGAAATGTTGCGAAAAACAACTTTATATCTTAAATCTCATAAAATATCGCTAATAAACACCGAAACAAAATTTCTGATTCATAAAACTTGTAATCAGATAAACGAACAAGCAATCATGAGTACAAGAGGGCGTGGTCGTGGATGCGATAGACGTGGCGTGGTAGAGGCCGAGGTGCTACTACCAAGCACCAAATCATATGCGTAAGTAGACGCACTGCGTCAATTGAAAGTGAGACCGGATCACGCGATCACATGGAAGAAGATCATGCATTGACTCAAGCAATGCTACGAGTCTTGGAAAGGGTCATTGGAACTAGAATTGGGCCAACAACTCGTGGGTCAATTTGAGCGACTTAAGGCAAATAATGCGAAGTTTTCGAGAGGAGTCTCGGTGTAGCTCGAATGTGGTGAATCTTGGCTCAAGCGGTGGAGCGGATTATGGATGATATGGAATGCACGGTGAGCAAAAGCGAGAGGAGCTGTATCCTTATTGAGAGATGAGGCGTGTCGGTGGTGGCTCACTGCTCGAGAAGGCTTGAAGTCGACCGATTAATTGGGAATTCTTTAAAGCCGCCTTCCAAGGAAAATCGTCGAACGAGCTATGTAGACTTCGAAGGAAGGAATTTCTGAATCTTGTCCAAGGAAGTAAGGCGGTGGCGACCTATGAAGTGAAGTTTTTACGTCCGAGCCGTTATGCGGACAATTGTAGCACAGATCATGAGCGTTGTGTACGTTTGAGGATGGACTTAATGATGAGTGAGGGTTACGATTGCTCGCGACAAGTTAGAAATTTTTCCACTCACGGTGGAGAAGGCCAAAATAGCCAAGAGGCTAAGAACTCGAGCAGAAGCGAGAAAGATCCGAAACAAGAGAGACACGTGATCTGGTTCTTCCAAGAGATTCGGAAGAAACCGGAATGATGAATCGGTTCAAAGCGAACCCCGGTAGCAAATAATCGAAGTCGAGATTGCATTGAGTGTGGGAAAAGGCATTTTGGGAATGTTGGAGGAAAGCGGGTGCATGCTACAAATGCGGTTCAATGGAACATCGATACAAAAGTTGTCCTCGACGAACGGATCACGACTCAAGAAGTCCGTAATAATGATGCACAAACGGTCAAGGGTAATCAAGAGCCACCGAGAGGTCGTGGACCGGTCGTGGTGGTAATGGGGCTGGTCGTGGTCAAGGTGCACCGGTCGAGGAAATGGTAATAGAGGAAATGCTGGATGCTAGATAGCACGGACTGGTCTATGCGGTTAGGACGCATGAGGACGGCAATGCACGAGATGTGATAACCAGACGTTCTTCATTTTTGATGTACTGTTATTACCTTAATAGATATTGGCTCTACTCATTCATATGTATCTAGTGCCATATCTCGAAATCAATTTAGAATCAAATTACCGAAAATGAGATGACGATGTCAGTCCTTTAGGACGATCAAGAATAGTTAATAAAATATTTAAAGGCGTGCCTTAAAAATCCAAGAGGAAGTATTCTTAGCAAATTTGATGGAACTACCTTTGGTGAGTTCGATCTCATTCGGGCATGGATGGTTGGTTAACCATCGGGCACAATTGGATTGTGCTAAAAAGCGAATGTCGAAGGACCTCGGATGATAAGGAAGTCATAATGATTGGTGAACGAAAGAACTATCGGCAAATGTGGTATCGCATTAAAAGTCGAGAAGTTGGTGCGGAAAGGATATGGAGCATTCCTAGCCTTTATCTCGTGCTTTGGATGCCAAAGAATTATCCGTGAATGATGTGAGGACGGTGAAGGAATTTCCGATGTATTTCGAAGAACTTCCCGGTATACCTCGGATCGGGAAGTAGAATTTGGCATTGAGCTTTTGCACGGACGGCTCAGTGTCCATTGCTCCCTATAGAATGGCAAGAAGGAGTTGGTGAGCTCAAAGCTCAAATTCAAGAATTCTTTGGATCGGGATTCATTCGACCAAGTGTGTCTCCGTGGGGAGCACCGGTCTTGTTCGTCAAGAAGAAGGATGGATCGATGCGTATGTGCATTGACTACGACAGTTGAATAAATTGACGATCAAGAATCGGTATCCTCTCGCCAAGAATTGACGACTGTTTGATCAATTAAAAGGAGCTTCAGCTTTTCTCAAAATTGATTTAAAGTCGTTATCACCAACTTAGGGTGAAAGAAGCGGACATTTATAAGACGACATTTCGGACACGCGTTACGGACACTATGAGTTTGTAGTGATGCCGTTTGGATTAACCAATGCACCAGCTGCATTTATGGACATGATGAACCGAGTCTTTCAACCATATTTAGACCGGTTTGTGGTAGTGTTCATAGATGATATATTGGTTTATTCGAGAAATGAGGAGGAGCATGACCAGCATTTGCGGATAGTATTACAATTACTTCGTGATAAGCAATTGTATGCCAAATTTGGTAAATGCGAATTTTGGCTAAAGGAGGTGACTTTCCTTGGTCATGTAGTATCAGCCGAAGGAATAAGGGTGGATCCTCGGAAAATTGAGGCTATTCGGATTGGAAACCACCAACATCGATGGTGAAATTGGAGTTTCTTGGGCTTGGTGGATACTATAGACGTTTTGTAGAGGGGTTTTCATTGATTGTTGCACCCTAACTAAAGCATTGCGAAAGGAGCTCCGTGATATCTGGTGAAAAGCAAGCAAGAGAGTTTTGAGAAATTGAAGAAGATTCGATGAAGCTCAGTTTTAATTCAACTTTGAGGTGGAAAAGAATTCACTGTTTATTGTGATGCGTCTCACACGGGTCTGGGTTGTGTATTGATGCAAAATGGAAAAGTGGTGGCCTATGCTTCTCGTCAATTGAGACCACACGAAGTAAACTACCCTACACATGATTTGGAGTTAGCTGCCGTTGTCTTTGCTCTAAAGATTTGGAGGCACTATCTCTATGGTGAGAAGTCCATAATCTTCACGGATCACAAGAGTCTTAAATACCTCCTTACCCAGAAGGAGTTGAATTTAAGACAAAGAAGATGGGTAGAATTGTTAAAAGATTACGATTTCTCCATCGAATACCATCCTGGAAAGGCTAACGTGGTAGCTGACGCGTTAAGTCGTAAGGCGGTATCTGAATTAAGAGCTTTGTTTGCCCATTTGAGTCTGTATAAGGATGGCGGTTTGTTAGCGAACTTGGTGAAACCTCCGTGGTGGAGCAAATCAAGGAAAAGCAGGACATCAGATGAGAAGTTGGGACCTTTACTGCGACAAGTTGAAAATGGTGAAATTGAGGATTTTGGAATAAACACGGAGGGTGTGTTGTGCTTTCGAGGGAGAGTATGCATGCCTAAGGATCTAGATTTGAGGCAACTGATTCTACTGAGGAGGCGATAGTAGCCCTTATGCTATGCATCCGGAGGAAATAAGATGTATCGAGATCTCCGTGAACGATATTGGTGGCGGGGTTGAAGCGTGAGATTACAGAGTTCGTGGGAAAATGTTTGACTTGTCGACAAGTGAAGGCGAACATCAATTACCGTCGGATTGTTACAACCGATAAAGATTCCTCTTTGGAAATGGGAGCGGATAACTATGGATTTTGTTAGTGGGTTACCGTTAACACCTACTAAGAAAAATTCCGTTTGGGTAATTGTTGATCGGTTGACGAAGACTGCTCATTTCTTGCCGGTTAATCTGCATTATTCATTGCGAAGTTGGCGAAACTTTACGTATCCGAAATTGTGAGGTTGCATGGGGTACCAGATATCTATTATATCGGATAGGGACCCTAGGTTTACATCACGATTCGGAAAGCTCGCATGAAGCCTTGGGGACGAGTTGAATTTGAGACGGCTTTTCATCCTCAATCGATGGTCGATCGAGAGAGTAATTCGAGATATTGGAAGATATGTTAAGAGGATGTAATCGACTTGAGGGTAGTTGGGAGGATTATCTACTTTGGCGAATTTGCGATAACAATGACTATCGGTCTAGCATTCGAGATGGCACCTTACGAGGCATTATATGGTCGTAAGTGTCGCTCTCCTATTGTTGGACCGAGTTGGGCGAAAAGATGATGTTAGGTCCTGAGATGATATCCGAGACCGAGGATAAGGTAAAAGTTATTCGAACACGGTTGAAAGAAGCCTCGATAGATGTAAGTCGACGCAGATCTGAAGCGAAGGACATCGAGTATAGTGTGGGAGATCGGGTTTTCTTGAAGGTATCTCCTTGGAAAAAGATCTTTAGATTCGGAAGGAAGGGCAAGCTAAGTCCTAGATATATTGGACCTTATCGTGTCTTTGAAGCGTGTTGGTCGATGGCATATCGATTGAGTTACCTCCGGAGTTAGATCAAATTCATAATGTCTTTCATGTTTCCATGTTGAGGCGTTATAGGTCGGATCCTTCGCACATTATACCCGGTAGAAGAATTGGAGTGAATTGATTTGTCCTTTGAAGAAGAACCAGTGGAAATCCTAGACCGAGATGTCAAGGTACTAAGGAAGAAAACTGTGCCGTTGGTCAAAGTTCTATGGCGTAACCACGGAGTGGAAGAAGCTACGTGGGAGCCAGAGGATGCAATTCGGCAACAATACCCTCACCTTTTTCAACCAGGTAAATTTCGAGGACGAAATTTTCTTTAAGGAGGGTAGAGTTGTAACACCCTAAAAATCTGAGTAATTAAATTGCATGAATTGGTGTTTAGATTTTTTTTAGGAAAAATCTCTTATTTTTATTTTAGTGCTTATTGAAGTCCTAGAGAGGGTAAAGCATAATTTGAAGAAGGAATAAAATTTATTAATTGAGAATTTATTGAAGTGAAACAAAGGTGATTAAGACTTAAGCTAAATTATGTGCTAAAGAGTGTTATAAGTGAGTACATGGTAAGGTGGAGTTGGCGCATGGGTTCAAGTAAGAGGAAGAGGTTCGAATCCTTGTATGGCACCTAAATGAATTTTGCTTTTAATTTTACGCTCATGGATAGGAAGTGTCGGCAATGATCAATTAAGGAAGGTGTTGACCATGTTATTTTTGGTTAGTGTATCAATGGATTAAGGAAACAACTAACTTATGGCATGGAATCAAAGACTTAAGGAAAGATAGGGGAGACATAAGGCACATATCAAGGGGAATTTTTGGAAACAAAATCATGGCCAATTGACCATGTGCTGGACGACATATTGGTAAGGAGGAGCCTAATTGTTGAATTAGTTTGGCTAAGAATTTTCTTTTCTCTCTTTGGTCATTCTTTGCACTTTGTGCAGAATTTTATTTCCTCTCCTTTCAACATTCTTCTTGGCCGAATTTTTGCATTTGGTAAAGCCAAAATCTTTTGACCATTTGGTCACTTTTGTTCCTCTTGTTAATTTTCTTTTGTATTCTCCTTGTGCCGAAAATCACTTATGCCAAAAGCCAATTCTTTTCTTTTCTTTTTGCCATTGCCGAATATACATCCCTCCTAAAGCTTGTCTTTTCTTTTCTTTTCTACTAATCTCCTTGAAATCAAAGCAACATCATCACCATCTTTTCTTGTATTCTATTTCCTTTTCAATCAAGTTTCTCCATCTACACTCCCTTAGCCGAATGCTAGTGTGCCTATAAGCCAAAATTATTATTTTTTATTCTTAATCACATATAGCAGAATCTTCCATCAATTAAACATCATTCTCAATCTTTTCTTTTCAATAGTGGGAAGTAGGTAAGGTTCTTTTCCATTTTCGATTTATTGATTAGTGATATTATGGCGAATATCATTGGTTTTATGAGGGTCTTTTGGATTGATATAAAGTTCATTCTAATAACGTCTCTTTCGTTATTATTTAGTGCAATAACGAGATCGGAACTCAAGTGATCGGAGAATTGTAGAAACGTTGGAAACGTTTTACTTTGGTAAGGAAATCAAATCTCTTTAAAACCTCTAGTATTATTTGATATCATTTTAGATCTAACTAAATTTCATTGGATCTTGAAGATCTGTCAAAATAGGGAAGAAAAGGGCGTGGTTAGTCACGTTAAGAGGGCGGATCCGTAAATCCCCATTCAAGCGAAGAGCGGTTTCGGCATCAAGGATTTTCCAGGGTTGTGGGCCATCTTAGAAAGAAGTCCATTATTCGAAGTAGTACGAACCTCCGAGCCGTTATACGTTGGTGGATTCTCGGCGGCTAGTGAATCGATAAACGAGGCAAAGCCGAAAATCGAAGTGATTCAAAATCAAGAGGGTAAGATTTTGGATCCATTATCGATTAAGATTATTTTTACGAATTAGTTGTCTAACGAATCAAAATATATTTTAGGTGCCGAGGAGCGAGAAGGGTTAGTACTCACGGTATCGAGGTGTGTAATTTCACACTCATTATTTTGGTTGGATGTCAAATTTCGGTATGGAAGTAAATCGTAAAAACGATTGGATCGGTAAAAACGTAAAAATTTATATTTTGACGAAAATGCGTAAAAAAACGACTAAATCGTGAAAATTACGAAAACGCCCTCGAGAAATTAATTGTTATTATGAAAAATACTCTAGTTCGTGAAAATGGGCCGTAAATACTCTAGTTCGTGAAAATGGGCCGTAAATACTCTAGTTCGTGAAAATAGGCCGTAAATACTCTAGTTCGTGAAAATGGGCCAAAATACTCAAGTTCGTTAAAATTTAGCCAAAACACTCTAGTTTGGTAAATGGGCCAAAGCCCACTAAACTGCTAAATAGACAAATTGCTATAATTATGGGCCAAATGAAATGTTATTGATAAACCCACCATGTTATGTATTGTTAATAAATTTTATATTTTAAAGTACATGTATAATTGCATGGGTGGGATATATGAAGAGAAGAATGGCGATTGTTACAATAAACTTATTGCCTCTAGTTGGTGGCTCGCCACAATATCGACTTATTGCCTCTAGTTCGGTGGCTTTCCACAATATCGACTTATTGCCTCTAGTTCGGTGGCTATGCCACAATTATAAAAAGGCTTAATGCCTACGATTGGTGTGATGGCGGGGTGGGTTGACTTGATCCCCACAGTGTGTGATGGTTGGTACGGGGTGTTAGCGGATGGATATTAGGTATGGGTGGGAATTTCATTTTACATGCATTATTAATTGTGTTAATTCATGATATATTGTTGAATTACGAATTGGGCTCAAGCCCAAAGATAATATCTTGACAATCGGCCCAATAATGGTGGTAAGTGAGTTACACATCGAGTTCTAAGTAACTCACCCCTTTTTTATTTTTCCATCTCGGGTAATGGAAATTGATGTGGACTTGGGCGAGGATGACTTCGTGGAGGCCATCTTGCTAAATATGGGTTATTAAACTCGAACTTTTAATAATTATTTTTACTATTTTGGGATGTTGTAATAAATGGCCTCTATAAATAACTTAGGATTTTATATGTGTTTGGAATTTAAACTACATTTTGGACTTTTAAATCATGGGCTATGATTATATGATGCATTATTAAAATAAATTTGGGTTTTCAAGTATATGAAATTCTTTTATAAATATTTCTTTTAGTGTTAACTCTTTAACAAATCTCCTAACGGTTTTTAATAATACAATGAATTTCAACTAATATTTCAAATATTTATCAAAATCAAATACTCTTCAAATTTTAAACCCAGTATATAAAATTGTAGTTTTCAACTCATTGAAGATTTAAGAATAGCTCGAATCATGTAACAAACCAAATCTAGTCTCAACATGTGAACATGCTTACATGCTCACATATCACTTAATAATCACTTTTAATCACTTTCACATGCTTTAACATGCTTTTCACATTAGATCATATATCTCAATATTAACATACACATATATAGACATCATATATTAAAATCATAAACATATCACATAAATCATGCATCACATATCATGAGGATGAGTCTACACATACATCTTTGTCAAAGTTATAATCACATCATATTTCATGCATTTCATAGAAGTACTAGGTTAGAGTCACTTACTTAGGTTCCCCTTGTTGAGTTTTTCAACTCTTCTTTGAATATTTAGTGCACTCATGATTAATTATAACTAATTTATTAATATAACAAACGTAAACACATCACGCACAAATAATAGTATTAAACCTACACATTTTTGTAGATCAAATATGCCACAATCCGCTAGTAGTGATTTCACTTGGATCTAAACCCGAAAGATGTATCATTGATCTAACATTCAAATCTAATGCCTTTGCTCCCAATGTTAGTGATTTCTTAGGTCATTGTCATTTGGTCTCTACTGGATTAGCACACGAGATTGGTGATTCGACTTGGTGAAGAAACATAATTTTAGTGACACCGAGGATGATGGTGGTCCAGCGACCAGAAGAGCAATGGTCCAGCGAAGGATGTAGGAAAAATAAATAATAATAATAAATGTTCAGCGCAAGAAGTGATGGATAAGGGAGATGAAAGAATGAGGGAGATGAAGGAGAAAAGAGACTTATGGTGGCACATGGTGGTGGTCACAGCGATGATAGACGACGATAGGGAAGAGAACGAGGAGGAGAAGAAGGTACGGTGCCTAAAAGGTGCGGTGTTTGGTGGTGATAAGGTCGGTCATGGTGGAGGAAGGAAGCAAAAATGAGAAAAAAAGGTGATAGCTAGCAAAAGGGAGAAAAATATATGAGAAAAAAGAGAGAAAAAGAAAGAATATGGAGGAGAGGGAGGAGGGGACGACAAAGAGAGGTAGGGAGTGAGAGGAATGGGTGGTCAACCTAGTCTAGGTTCAATGAACCACTTCTATGGCAATGTGGAGAGGAAATGGCAAGAAAATGAGACATGGAGTGAAAAGGGTATCATGTTACCTCAAATTATGGTAAGTTTTACTCCTAAAGAGGGAAAGGAATCCTACTAAACAAGGTAGCTATGGGGTGGATGACAAGCTCATTATACTCATGGGAAATATTTTTTTAAAAAAAATTAAATAAAAAGCATATGAGCAAGGGGACTTGAACTTATGACCTCTAAGATAGCTAAGGAGCATTAAACTACTATACCATTTCACTTCCTTATTTTAATTTTTACTCTACTAAAGTAAAAATTTGGAATGTGACAGAAATAGATGAGTTTCTTCTCATTGATGATTCTAGGATATCATAATGGGAACTTTTTAACAAAGCGGTGAACCCACCACACAACTGTTTCATTAGAATCTCGGCGTGTTCTTTCGTTCTGGCCTCTTGAACTGGAACATATGTCGACTTTTGAGGGCTCTCATTTGTCCTTACAAACTTTGCACATAACTCGAGAAATGGTAATCCACTATCTATATGCGTCTACACTATCAACTCCAACCCCTTTGTGCCTCTGATATCAAAAGCGTCATATCTACAGGGGTCGACCGAAGCACAAAATTGATATTTAAGTGATGGTACTCTCATTTGGTTGGACCCGATGCTTGTTTTTCCTAATTCTTTGGTGCAGCTCTAATAATATTATATTCGGGTTAAAAGCCAACCGCATTGTGTTCTTTGATAAGAAACGATCTCATTGTAATAGGCCATTGTTGGTGAGATCAGAACAGTGGTTTCGGGACCACAAATTTGAGTAAAAAAATTTAATTTATTTTATTTTATGGTTTGTATTATGTTAGGAAGGTCACAGAAAAATTTTGATATAGAAATTTTATCGACTGTTTGGTTAATTAGGTAAATGACTAAATTGCATAAAATGCAAAAGTTGGATTCTAGTAGCTATAGGTATTAAATAACTATGGAATTCAAAACTTAAGGTCCTTATATGGTAATTAGACCATTGAAGAGTAGTTAGCAGATATTGTAATGACTCATCCATGGAAAAATTAGAAAAGGCAAGGGACTAAATTGGAAATAAATAAAATTAAAAGATGATAAATAATTAAAAGGAAATTATCATCTTTTTATTCATCTTCTTCCCAAAAATTTCTATGGAAACCCTAAGAGAAAGGATGAAAACTTTTCAAGATTAATAAGATATGAAATCAAGTCCCGCTTTTAATGATTTTTATATTTTTGAAATCGAGATAGTCTAATTTTTCTATTTAGGGGATTAATTTGAAAACTTATCAAGGTAAGAAATTTGGGTCATGGATGAATATGCTGAAAATTAGAAATTTATGGTAGAAAATGAAAGGTTGTTCATAGATAAACAACTTTTACAAAGCAACATTTGATGAAAACTTGATTTAGGGACTAAAATGAAAATGGTAAAACCCATGGAAAATTCTAAAATCCGTGAAAAATGTGTGCTGTAATTATTGTTTATAAATTTTGGCTAGGATTGGAAACGTGGTTAAATTTCATGAATTTCATTTTTCGAGCCTAAGGACGAAATCAAAACTTTTTAAAGGATAGGGGCAAAATGGTAATTTTTCCTAGGATGCAATAGAATACAAATGTATATGAAATGTAATAGATTAATAGTTAAATTTATCCACATAGATCCAAAAAGACCAACTATGGAACAAGATCGAGGAAAGCAAAAAGTGTTGGATTAGTTGAAATTCAAAAATGAACCATTTTCAAGGTAAGTTCGTGTAACTTAAATATGTATGTTAAATGCTTGAATTTAATTTTATGATTGTGTTGATGCCAATGAGATGGTATACATTATGAAATAATCATAAGTCGTGAAATGTGGACAAATTTCCATGTTCCGGTTGAACGTTGAAATTCGATGGATTAAGGTGATATGCTTGAATGAGAATAATATTACACATGTTGTATAAAGAATTTAGCCCGGACGAGTAATCTTGATATAAGTCGCTCGAGCATATGCTATAGGTCGATTTAGCCTGGGCGGGCAATCAAAATTAAGCTACTCAGAGCATGTGATATAAAAAGGATTTACCCTGGACTGGTAATCCTGTAACATAATATTTGGCTCGAGAGTGTGCTTGTTACGTTTGTGCCCAAGTGGGTACTTTTTGGTATACTAACTGGATGTCCATCAACCTTTCAATAGTTTGACGGAAAAGGAATCTTGAAACATGGAAAGGTGGAAATTTATGGAACTTGTAATATGATGAGCTTATCTATGATTTATTTGAAATTCATATGTGATTATGTGACTAACTTGTTTGAATAAGTGATAGTGTGTTTAGGTAACTCACCCAAAATTGATGGAATGTGTATTATGTAAGCTTGTATTAATAAATATGATCGGTAAGTTTATTTTCCCTTATACGAACTTACTAAACATAAAATGTTTTCTCCGTTTAATTTTCCCAGTTTTATAGTGCTTAAAGCTTGCGAAGGTTGGAAGTCGATCGGAGTAATCATCACACTATCAACTATCTCTTTTTGGTATAAATAGAAATCTCATTTTGGTATAATGGCATGTATAAGCTTATTTGTCCAATTGTGGCTTGATAATGATGGTTGTAATCTAGCCATAGGAATGGCTAGTAATGGTTGTTTTGATATACTTATAATGTCATGCTATGGTAGCTTCATATTTATTAAGTAGTTGTTTAAATTATGTCTAACATATGGATTAAACCAAGGTAAAATTATAAACATGTATGCATGTAGTGATATGCCTTGTAAATGATGAAATTTGCTTGAGATGGATGCTTGAAATGGTTGGATTGTATTTGGTATGTTTTAGTGCAGGAACATGGTAAAATTTGGTGACAAATGAGGCTAGGAAATGACTTAATTTTGTGCACACAGTTAGACACACGGCCAGCCCCATGGTCATGTGGTCCAATCATGTGTCCCCTGCATATAAAAAAATGAGAAACAGAATGCTTAGAATTGAGCACGGGTAGAGACACGGGCGTGAGTCTCAGTCGTGTGGTTGACACGGCATTGAACACGGGCGTGTTACATGGCTGTGTGAAAACTGCACCTAATTTCAAAAATAAAAATTCGCCACACGGCCTAGCACACGGGCATGTGATTTCAATTTCTTCATGCCTTAAAAGTTAGAGAGTTAGACGGGTTAGGGACACGGGCGTGTATAGTCACACGGCCCGACCACATGGGCGTGTCCCTAGACCACATGGGCGTGTGATCTTGTAACTTAGAATTATTTTTTTCTAATTTTGTGAAAAATTCATAGAGGATCCGATTAAGTCTCAATTTGTTTTTAC
Source organism: Gossypium rotundifolium (assembly GCA_025506655.1). Classification (NCBI taxonomy): domain Eukaryota; kingdom Viridiplantae; phylum Streptophyta; class Magnoliopsida; order Malvales; family Malvaceae; genus Gossypium; species Gossypium rotundifolium. Next base: position 43,028,766 of record CP106726.1, read on the forward strand.
TATTCATATTGGGCCTCAAGGGTCTATTTAAGGTGCGTTATGAATAATTTCAATTTATAAAAAGAAATTTACATGAATTGTTTCCAAAATGTTCTGTCTGGTAATGCTTCGTAACCCTATTTCGGTGATGAATACGGTTATGATGTGTTACATTTAGTGGTATCAGAGCTACGGTTTAGTCGATTCTCGGACTAACATAGCAAGTACGAGTCTAGCTATACATGCCATTATATAAATTACGATAGTGTGATATCTTCTAACCATTTTTAAATGTATTTTCATATAATAATATATTCTAACCAAGCTAGAGCCGAGACTGAGGAAGCTAAGAGCAATGCTCAAGCTTCCGTGCAGCGAGTTGTATCTAGTAGTAGTAGAAGGCCGTGTACTGAGGGCCAAAGTGAGGCGGCAAAAATAGCCTTCTTCGAATTAATGGATGAGTGGTTTAGTGAGTATATGAGAACAAACCCTTCTGTTCAACGACCTCCCCCACTTGCTTCACAACATGAACAAGCGCCACAGGGTACTAGACTTATAAGAATTGATAAAGCTCCAGTAGATAAAATCAAAAAATATGAGGCTGAAGAATTTAGTGCTACGATTGACGATGATCAATAGAGGGTCGAGTTCTTGCTGGAAAATACTATTTGGGTTTTAGGCGAGCTATCATGCCCACCAGCCGAATGTTTGAAATGTGCGGTGTCATTGTAGAAAGATATAACCTACCATTGGTGGAAAACCATATCTTCTGTGGTACCAAGAGAAAATATCACATTAGAATTCTTCCAAATAGATTTCAAAAAAAGTATATTAGTCAGAGATTCCTAGACCAGAAAAGATGGAATTTCTAGAGCTCAAATAGGAAAATATGATAGTGTCCGAATATGAACAGGAATTTGTTAGATTGAGAAAATGCTAGTGAATGGATCCAGACTGAAGTCGACATGTGCAAATGATTTGAAGAAGGGCTTAATGAAGATATCAAGCTATTGATTGAAATTCTGGAATTAAGAGAATTTGTGGTGTTGGCTGAACGGGCCTACAAGGTCGAGGAATTAAGCAAAGAAAATAAGCAAGCAGAAAGGGAAGTTCGGGTTTCAAGTAAAAGATTTATAAGCAAGACGCAATCATCTACTTCAAAGAAATCAAAGAATTTTCATGAGCATTTTGCTACATCAAGGGAGTATTTGGGAAAGGAACGAAGTTATAAGCATACTAACCTGAGGTCTTCGTCTCGCTTAACAACTAGTGTTGGGAGTGTTGGAAACCCCAAACCATGATGCAATGTCTGTAATAAATTACATTACAGAGAGTGTTGGATAAGAAGTAGGGCTTGCTTTAAATGTGGTTCTCTTCACCATTTTCTTAATGATTGCCTGGAAAGGGTTGAGAAAGACGTTGAATAGACCCCGAAGCCGAGTAATCCTGTCTCGTAGTGTTGTAAATGGTTCAATAGCTAAATTTGAGGCTCGGGCTCTAGCAAGAATATATGCGATATGTGCAAGAGAAGATGCTTCAACACCAGATGTTATTATTGGTACATTCTCTCTACTTGATACTGATATTATTGCTTTGACTGATCCTGGTTCCATGCATTCATATATATGCACAAAATTTGTGTCTGATAAAAATATGATTGTTGAATTCACTAAATTTGTGGTTAAAGTTTCAAACCCTTTGGGTCAGCATGTTATGGTGGATAAAATGTTTAGGAATTATCCATTGATAATAGAAGGTCATTGTTTTCCGGCTAATTTGATGTTGTTACCCTTTGATGAATTAATGTACTATTGAGAATGGATTGGTTAAGCCAACATGACGCAATGGTAAATTGTAAGTATAAATACATTGAATTGAAATGTCAGAATGATGAGTTACTTCGGGTTGAATCTGAGAAACTGGATGGATTATCAAATGTGATTTCAGCTATATCAGCACAGAGATATATTAAAAAGTGATATGAGGCTTATCTTGCAATTGTACTGGATGCCAAAGTTTCAGAGTTGAAAATCCAGTCGATGCAGGTTGTTTGTCAGTTTCCTGAGGTATTTCCAAAAGAGTTACCTAGTTTACCTCCAACTAGAGAGGTGGAATTTTCCATAGACCTTGTGCCAGGGACGATGTCGATATATATAGCACCACATAGAATGGCTCCTACCGAACTGAAAGAGCTGAAGGTGCAGTTGCAAGAGTTGATTGATAGAGGATTTGCCCGACCCAGCTTTTCACCATGGGGTGCATCGGTATTGTTTTTAAAGAAGAAAGATGGATCATTGAGACTATGCATCGATTATAGACAGCTTAATAAAGTCACAGTAAAGAATAAATACCCGTTGCCTCATATAGATGATTTGTTTGATCAATTAAAAGGTGCCTCTGTATTTTAAAAAATTGATCTATGATCTGGATACTTTCAACTACGAGTAAAGATTAAGATGTGCCGAAGACAACTTTCAGGACCAGATATGGGCATTATGAATTTTTAGTGATGCCATTCGGATTAACTAATGCCCCGACGGTATTTATGGATTTAATGAATAGAATTTTTAGACCTTACCTGGACAGGTTCGTGGTTGTTTTTATTGATGATATTTTGGTTTACTCTCGGGATGTGAATGAGCATGCTGAGCATCTGAGAATTGTATTACAAACTCTACAAGAGAAATAATTGTATGCTAAATTTAGTAAATGTGAATAATGGCTATGGGAAGTTAGTTTCCTTGGACATTTTGCATCTACACAGGATATTCGGGTGGATCCGGACAAAATTTTAGCTATTGTAAGTTGGAAGCCACCGAAGAATGTTTCAGAAGTCAGAAGTTTTCTGGGACTAGTAGGATATTATCGGAGATTTGTTAAAGGGTTTTCAATGATAGCTTTTCTGATGACTCAATTGTTGCAAAAAGAAGTAAAATTCTAGTGGAATGAAAGTGCCAGTAGAGTTTTGATAGATTGAAAGCTTTATTGATTGCAACACCGTATTAGTCCAACTTGAATCGAGTAAAGAATTTGTAGTCTACAACGATGCCTCATTGAATGGTTTGGGATGTGTATTGGTGCAAGATGGTAAAGTAGTGGCTTATGCATCTAGGCAACTAAAACTGCATGAAAGAAATTACCCACTACATGATCTCGAATTAGCAGCCATTGTATTTGCACTCAAAATATGGCGACATTATCTTTTTGGTGAAAAGTGTTGCATCTTTATGGATCACAAAAGTCTGAAGTATTTAATGACACAAAAAGAACTGAATTTGAGACAACGTAGGTGGTTGGAATTATTGAAAGATTATGATCTCGTTATTGATTATCATCCGGGGAAAGCGAATGTAGTGGTGGATGCCTTGAGTCAAAAATCTTTATTTACCTTGCGGGCGTTGAATGCCCAAATGTCCTTGTCTTATGACGATTCGATTATAGCTGAGTTAAGAGCTAGACCAACATTTCGGCAACAAATCTGTGAAGTTTAGAGGGATGATGGTAAATCACGAGCTAAACTAGTACAGAGTGAGTCAAACCCTGATTAGAGTTTCAAATTGATTCTGATGGTTGTTTGTTATTTAGAAATAGAATATGTGTTCGAAGAATTTGGAATTGGTACAGAAGATTTTACATGAGGCTCATCATGGTACGATGTCTATCCATCCTGGTAGCAATAAAATGTACAATGATTTGCAAAAGATGTACAGGTGGCCGGGAATGAAACATGATATTTTTGAATTTGTATCGATGTGTTTGATATGTCAACAGGTGAAGGCCGAACACCAAGTACCCTTGGCATTATTGCAGCCAATTAGAATACCGGAATGGAAATTGGGAAAGAGTTACCATGGACTTTGTAAAGGGATTACCCTTATCACTGAAAAAGAAAGATGTTGTTTGGGTAATCATTGATTGTTTAACGAAGTCTGAACACTTTATCCTGGTACGTATGGATTTTTCATTGGATATATTGGATGAATTATATGTCTTTGAGATTGTAAGACTACATGGAGTGCCAATCTCCATTATTTCAGATAGAGATCCACGATTTACGTCCCGATTTTGGAGTAAGTTGCAAGAAGCTCTAGGCACTCATTTACACTTTAGTATTGCATTCCATCCTCAAAAAGATGACAATCTGAACGTGTGATACAAATTTTATAAGACATGCTTCGGTGTTGTGTACTTGAATTTAGAGGTAACTGGGAAAAATACTTGCCTTTGATTGAATTCGCTTACAATAACAGTTATTAATCCAGTATTAAAATGGCACCATATGAGGCTCTATATGGTCTCAAATGTAGAACTCCCTTGTATTGGATAGAGTTAAGTGAGAAAAAAGATCCACGGTGTTGACTTGATCTGTGAAATTGAAGAGAACATAAAAGTAATTTGAGACAGTTTGAAAGCAGCCTTTGACCGTCAAAAGCCCTATGCTGATTTGAAACAGAAAGAGATAGAATTTCAGATTGGTGATAAAGTGTTCCTAAAAGTATCACCATGGAAGAAAGTTCTTCGGTTTGGTCAAAATGGGAAATTGAGTCCACGGTTCATCGGGCCATATGAGATCACTGAAAGAATCAGGCCTGTTGCATATCGGTTAGCATTACCACCAGAACTCGATAAAGTTCATAACGTGTTTCATGTATCCATGCTGCGACGCTACAGATTGGACCCTTCGCACGTTATTACTCCAACAGAAGTGGAGGTTCAGCCTGATATGACCTACAATAAAGAACCGATTAAAATATTGGCATATCAAATGAAAGAGCTAAGAAATAAAAAAGGTGGCATTGGTAAAAGTGCTCTGGCAACAACATGGATTAGAGGAAGCTACCTGGGAGACGGAGGATACTATGAGGACGAAAATTTTTAAGGAGGAGACTTGTAACAACCCATTTTCGGTGAGACCAAAACAGTGGTTTCGAGACCACAAGTCTGAGTAAAAAAATAATTTTATTTTATTTTATTTTATGGTTGGTATTATGATAGGAAGGTCACATGAAAATTTTGATACGAAAATTTTATCGATTGTGTGGTTAATTATGTAAATGACTAAATTGCATAAAATGCAAAAGTTGGTTTCTAGTAGCTATATGTATTAAATAGCTATGAAATTCAAAACTAAAGGCCTTTATATGGTAATTAGACTGTAACACCCCAAACCCGGTCTATGCATTGAGACTAGATTTGGTTTGTTACATGAATCGAGCTCTTTTTAAATCTTCAATAATTTGAAAGCTACAATATTAATTACAGGATTTAATAAAATTAGAAGAGTATTTGCATTTGATAAATATTAGAAAACATTAGTTGAAAAACATTATTAACATTGTATTATCAAAAACCTTTAGGTAATTTATTAAAGAGTTAACAATAATAAAATATTTATAAAAGAATTTCATATACTTGAAAACCCAAATTTATTTTAATAAAAATCATATAATCATAGCCCATATTTAAAAGTCCCAAGTATAGTTTAAAACCAAACACACATAAAATCCATAAATTATTTATAGAGGCCCTTATTACAATAACCCAAAATAGTAAAAATACTTATTAAAAGTTCGAGTTTAAATAACCCATGTTTTGCAAGATGGCCTCCACGAAGTCATCCTCGGCCCAAGTCCACGTCAATTTCCATTACCCGAGATGGAAAATTAAAGGGTGAGTTACTTAGAACTCGTGTGCAACTCACTTACCACCATTATTGGGCCGGATCATCAAGATATTATGTCGGGCTTGAGCCCAATTACGTAATTCAACAATATATCATAAAATAAAATAATTTAAAATGCATGTAAAATGAATTTCCCAAACCAAACCTAATATCCATCCGCTAACACCCCTGCATCAACCATCACACCTGTGGGGATCAAGTCAACCCACCCCGCCAACACACCAATCGTAGGCATTAAGCCTTTTTATAATCGTGGCAAAGCCACCGAACTAGAGCAATAAGCCATTTAATTATTTGTGGCAAAGCCACCTAACTAGAGGCAATAAGCCATAATTGTGGCGAGCCACCGAATTAGATTTTTGGCAATCGGCCATTCTTCTCTTCATATACCCCACCCCATGCAATTATGCGATATATCAAAATATAGTCATAAAAAATTTCTTCATAATGGTGGGTTTATCATTAAACATTTCATTTGGCCCATAAAAATAATTTAGCAATTTGCCCATTTAGCAGTTTAGTGGGCTTTGGTCCATTTATCAATCTAGAGTATTTTGGCCCAATTTATCGAACTAGAGTAATTTGGCCCAATTTATCGAACTAGAGTATTTTGGCCCAATTTATCGAACTAGAGTATTTTGGCCCAATTTATCGAAACATACAATTTACATATTAACAAGTAATTTCTCGAGGGCATTTTCGGAATTTTCACGATTTTAGTCGTTTTCACGTATTTTCACCAAAATATCGCTTGTTACATTTTTTACCGATCTAGTCGTTTTACGATTTTACTTCAATACTGAAATTGACATCCAACCGAGAAATAGTGTGAAGTTACACACCTCGATACCGAGAGTACTAATCCTCTCGCTCCTAAGACCTAAAACATATTTCGATCTGTTAGAACACTATTTCAGATAAACATACTTAATCGATAATAGATCCAAAATCTTACCCTCTTGATTTTGAATCACTTCGATTTTCGGCTTCTCCTCGTTTATTGGTTCGTTAGTCGCCAAGAATCCACCAACGTATAAAGGCTCGGAAGTTCGTACCACTTCAAATAATTGACTCCCTTCGAAAGATGGTCCGCAACCCGGTGGAAAATCCCGGACTGCCGAAACCTCCCTTCGTTTAAATGGGGGATTTACAGATCCGCCCCTCTTAACGTGACTAACCACCGCCCTTTTCTTCCCTATTTTGAAAGTCTTCAAGATCCAAAGGGATATTAGTTAAATAATATCGAAATAGTACTAGAGGCTTTAAAAAGGATGTGATTTCCTTACCACAATAAATCGATTCCAACGTTTCTATGATTCTCTCGATCACTTAAGTCCCGATCTTCCGTTATTGCACTATATAATAACGAATGAAACGTTATTAGAACGAACGTTTATTTCGATCCAAATAGCCCTTCATAACACCATTAATATTCGGCCATAACACTATTAATAAATTGAAAACGAAAAAAAAGAAGAACCCTTACCTATAATCCACGATCGAAAAGAAGGATTGAGAAAGGTGTTTGTGATGGATGAAGATTTGGTTATGTATGATCAAAGAAAAGAAATAATGATTCGCTAAGGGCACTCTAGCATTGACCATGAGAGTGTTTGATGGAGAAACTTTGAATGAGAGGAATTAAAATATGAAAGAAGAGATGGCGATGATGTTGTTTGATTTCAAGGAGAAGAGAAGAAAAAGATGGATTTTAGGAGCTAATACATTCGGCCATGGTAAAAGAAAAGAGAAAGGATGGTCCTTTTGGTATAGTTGATTTCGCACTCAAAGAAAGACACAAAGCAATGGCTAAAGAAATAAAAAATGACCAAATTGATCACAAAATTTGAGCTTTACCAAATGCACAATTCGCCAAGATGAAAAGTTGAGAAGAGAAAACAAAATTCTGCACAAGGTGCAAGGAATGACCAAAGAGAAAATTAATTTCTTAGCCAACTAATACTAAAATTTGGCTCCTCCCTATACCAAGTTGCCGCCCAAAACATGATCAATTGGCCATGATTTTGTTTCCAAAATTCTTCCTTGATATTTGCCTTATGTCCCCGCTATCTTTCCTTAAGTTTTTGATTCCATGCCATAAGTTAACTATTTCCTTAATCCTTTGATACACTAACCAAAAATAACATGGTCAACACTTACCATATATACTCTTGGCGACACTTGCTATACATGTGCGTAAAAATTAAAATAAAATTTACCTAGATGCTAAACAAGGATTTGAACCTCTTCCCTCATGCTATAACTCATGCGCCAACACCACCATGCCATGTACTCAACTTATGACACTCATTAACACTTAATTTAACTTAAGTCTTAATGACATTTGCTTCTCTTCAATAAATTCTCAATTATTAAATTTATTCCTTATCCAAATTATGCTATACTCCTCTTTAGGACTTCAATAAGCACTAAAATAAAAGTAAGAAATTTTCCTTTAAAATCTAAACACCAAATCATGCAATATATATATACTCGGATTTTTAGGGTGTTACAACTCTACCCTCCTTAAAGAAAATTTCGTCCTCGAAATTTACCTGATTGAAAGAGGTGATGGTATTGTTGCCGAATTGCATCCTCAGGTTCCCACGTAGCTTCTTCCACTCCGTGGTTACGCCATAGAACTTTGACCAATGGCACGGTTTTCTTTCTTAGTACCTTGACATCTCGGTCTAAGATTTCCACTGGTTCTTCTTCAAATGACAAATCTGAATTCAGCTCCAATTCTTCTACCGGTATAATATGCAAAGGATCCGATCTATAACGCCTCAACATGGAAACATGAAAAATATTATGGATTTGGTCCAATTCCGGAGGTAACTCAATCTGATAAGCCACTGGACCAACACGCTTCAGCACACGATAAGGTCCAATGTATCTAGGACTTAGCTTGCCCTTCCTTCCAAACCTAAAGATTTTTTTCCAAGGAGATACCTTCAAGAAAACCTGATCTCCCACATCATACTCGATATCCTTTCGCTTCAGTGCGCATATGACTTACGTCTATCGAGGCTTCTTTCAACCGTGCTCGAATAACTTTTACCTTATCCTCTCGTCTCGATATCATCTCAGACCTAACATCTCGTCGCTCGCCCAACTCACCCAACAATAGGAGAGCGACACTTACGACCATACAATGCCTCGTAAGGTGCCATCTCGAATGCTAGATCGATAGTTGTTGTTATACGCGAACTCGCAAGTGGTAGATAATCCTCCCAACTACCCTCAAGTCGATTACACATCCCTTAACATATCTTCCAATATCTGAATTACTCTCTCCGATCGACCATCGACCGAGGATGAAAAGCCGATCAAGTTCAACTTTGTCCCCAAGGCTTCATGCGAGCTTTCGTAATCGTGATGTAAACCTAGGGTCCCTATCCGATATAATAGATACAGTACCCCATGGAACCTCACAATTTCGGATACGCATGGTTTCGCCAACTTCGTAATGAATAATCCGATTAACCGGCAAAAATGAGCGTCTTAGTCAACCGATCAACAATTACCCAAACGAAATTTTTCTTAGTAGGTGTTAACGGTAACCCACTAACAAAATCCATGGTTATCCGCTCCCATTTCCAAAGAGGAATCTTTATCGGTTGTAACAACCTGCACGGTAATTGATGTTCGCCTTCACTTGTCGACAAGTCAAACATTTTCCCACAATTTCAAATCTCACGCTTCAGCCCTGGCCACCAATATTTTTCACGGAGATCTCGATACATCTTATTTCCTCCGGGATGCATAGCATAAGGGCTACTATCGCCCCAGAGAATCATTTGCCTCAGATTTGAGTCCTTAGGCATGCATATTCTTCCTCGAAAACACAACACACCCTCCGTGTTTATTCCAAAATCCTCAATTTCACCATTTTCAACTTGTCAAATAAAGGTCCCAACTTCTCATCCGATGTCTATTTTTCCTTGATTTGTTCCCACCACGGAGGCTTCACCAAGTTCTCGCTAACAAACCGCCATCCTCATACGCACTCAAATGGGCAAACAATGCTCTCAAATCGACATCGTCTTACGACTTAACGCGTCGCCTACCACGTTAGCCTTTCCAGGATGATATTCGATTGAGAAATCATAATCTTTTAGTAATTCTACCCATCTTCTTTGTCTTAAATTCAACTCCTTTGGGTAAGGAGGTATTTAAGACTCTTGTGATCCGTGTAGATGATGATTTCTCACCATAGAGATAGTGCCTCCAAATCTTTAAAGCAAAGACAACAAAGAACTAACTCTAAATCATGCGTAGGGTAGTTTACTTCGTGTGGTCTCTATTGACGAGAAGCATAGGCCACCACCTTTCCATTTTGCATCAACACACAACCTGCACTCAGGAGACGATCACAAGAACATGAATTCTTTTCAGCCTCCTACTGAATCAAAACTGGAGCTTCCGTCAGATCTTCTTCAATTTCTCAAACTCTTCTCGCTTTTACCCAAATATACTGAGCTCCTTTTCGCAGCAGTTTAGTTAGGTGCAGCAATCAACGAAAACCCCTCTACAAAACGCCTATAGTATCCACCAAACCCAAGAAACTCTCAATTTTAGCCATCGATGTTGGTGGTTTCCAATCCGAATAGCCTCAATTTTCGAGGATCCACCCTTATTCCTTCTGCGATACTACATGACCAAGGAAAGTCACTTCCTTTAGCCAAAATTTGCATTTACTAAATTTGGCATACAATTGCTTATCACGAAGTAGTCGTAATACTATCCGCAAATGCTGGTCATGTTCTTCATCATTTCTAATAAACCAATATGTCATCTATGAACACTACCACAAACCGGTCTAAATATGGTTGAAAGACTTGGTTCATCATGTCCATAAATGCAATTTGGTGCATTGGTTAGTCCAAACGGCATCACTACAAACTCATAGTGTCCGTAACGTGTCCAAAATGCCGTCTTATAAATGTCCGCTTCTTTCACCTTGATTTGGTGATAACCCGACCTTAAATCAATTTTGGAGAAAATCAAGCTCCTTTTAATTGATCAAACAGTCGTCAATTCTCGATGTAGAGGATACCGATTCTTGATCGTCAATTTATTCAATTGTCTGTAGTCAATGCACATACGCATCGATCCATCCTTCTTCTTGACGAACAAAACTGGTGCTCCCCACTGGAGACACACTTGGTCGAATAAATCCCCGATCCAACAATTCTTGAATTTGAGCTTTAAGCTCAGCCAACTCCTTCGGTGCCATTCTATAAGGAGCAATGGACATTGGAGCTGTCCCATGCAAAAGCTCAATGCCAAATTCTACTTCCGATCTCGAGGTATACCAGGAAGTTCTTCGGGAAATACATCGGAAATTCCTTCACCGTCTCACATCATTCACAGATAACTCTTTGGCATCCAAAGCACGATAAAGGCTAGGAATGCTCCATATCCTTTCCGCACCAACTTCTCCGCCTTTAATGCGATACTACATTTGCCAAATAGTTCCTTCGCTCACCAATCATTATGACTTCCTTATCATCCGAGGTTCTTATTGACATTCATTTTTCAAAGACAATCCACTTGCATACCGATGTTTAACCAACCAATCCATGCCCGTAATGAGATCGAACTCGCCGAAAGGTAGTTCCATCAAGTTTGCTAAGAATATCTCCTCCCGAATTTTCAAGGCACGTCTTTAAACACTTTATTAACAATTACCGAATCATTCTAAAGGACTAATTCATCGTCATCTCATTTTCGGTAATTTGATTCTAAATTTAGATTTCGGATATGGCACTAGCTACATATGAATGGGTAGAGCCAATATCTATTAAGGCAATAACAGTACATCAAAAATGAAGAACGTATCAGCTTATCACATCCGGTGCATTGCCGTCCTCATGGTGTCTAACTGCATGACCGACCCAGTCGCCTTGCATCCGCATTTCTCTAGGACCATTGCCTCGACGGTGCACCTTGACCACGACCAGCCCCATTACCATCACGACCTAGTCCACGACCTCTCTGGTTGCTGATTACCTCCGCCTAATTGGCATCATTATTACGAACTTCTTGAGTCGTATCCATACGTCGAGGACAATTTTGTACCGATGATCCATTGAACCGCATTTGTAGCATGCGCCTTTTCCTCCAACATTCTCCAAAATGTCTTTTCCCACACTCGGTGCAATCTCGACTTCGATTATTTGTTACCGGGTTCTACCTTGAACCGATTCATCATTCCAAGGTTTCTTCCGAATCTTTTGAAGAACCAGATCACTGTGTCTCTCTTGTTTCGTAATCTTTCTCGGCTCGCTGCTCAATTCTTAGCCTCCTCACTATTTTGGCCATCTCCACAAGAGTGGAAAAATTTCTAACTTGTCTTTGTGGAGCAATCGTAACCCTCACTCATCATTAAGTCCATCCTCAAACGCACACAACGCTCGTGATCCGTTGCTACAATTGTTCGGGCATAGCGGCTCACCAGTAAAAACTCGACTTCATATCTTGCCACTGGCCTTACTTCCTTGGACAAGATTCAAATTCCTTCCTTCGAGCATCTACATAACTCGCTCCAACGTATTTTCCTTGGAAGATGCATTTTAAAGAATTCCCAATTAATCAGTGCGACTTGGTGCCTTCTCGAACAGTGAGCCACCACCGACACGCCTCATCTCTTAATAAGGATACAGACTCCTCTCGCTTTTTGCTCGACAAAGGCATTCCATATCATCCATAATCCGTTCCACAGCTTCGAGCCAGTATTCAGCCACATTTGGAGCTACACTAGAGACTCCTCTAAAAACTTCTGCATTATTTGACTTAAGTCGCTCTCAAATTAACCCACGAGTTGTTGGCCCAATTCTAGTTCCAAATGACCCTTTCCAAGACTCGCAGACATTGCTTGAGTCAATGCATTATCTTCTTCCATGTGATCGCGTGATCCCGTCTCACTTTCAATTGATGCGGTGCGCCTACTTTAGGCATATGATTTGGCGCTTGATCAGTAGCACCTCGGCCTCTACCACTACCACGTCTACGCGTCCACGACCACGCCCTCTAGTGCTCATGATAGCTTGTTCGTTTATCGATTACAAGTTTTATGAATCGTAAAATTTGTTTCGGTGTTTATTAACGATGTTTTATGAGATTTGAGATATAAAGTTATTTTTCGCAACATATCCTATAGTCTCAATCTCTACGATTTTTCACATCTAAAACTAGAAGTTCTAGAGTGTTCCTATGATCATCATAGTAATCATTAAGCAATAAATACTTACTTGACTTGTTGCCGGATGCTTGTGGTGCCATACTGATCTTTAAAATATAATTGAACGATTTCATACATAATTTTATTTGCGAACCCAATCCACAGTGAGTTGTAACACCCTTAAACCGGTCAACACACCAATGATCGAACGGTATGTTACAGGAAAAAGGATTTTGAGAGGTTTAGGTTTCGGTTTAAAATTTGATGAAAACACTTCGCTAAATTGTGTATTTGAAGAAAAACTTGAGCAGTGCTTGATTAAAATCTAATGATGTAATTGAAAACCGGTAATTTTAAAACTTAAACAGATGTGTAGGTACAACAAGTTTATCTCATTTAGAAGTTTAAGTTGTTTATTATTATTACTAAAACATTTTGACTTAGTAGAAAATCGAGTTTAAGTTAGAAAATCATTTGAGTTCTCTTTATACCAAATCTTAGTGTGATACAGATGGTATAGTTTAAAATATCATTTTGTAGTTTTGAAAGCGTTGTCTTTTCAAGTTTTAGCACATTTAACCCAATTAATTCGTTAAGGCATATTAAAATCTACTTTAAGCATAAACATAGCAAAACATAATTTTAAAAGGCCTTTTACAAACCAATATAAAACCAAATAGTAATAAATAAGCTAATGTACCAAATTTTATAAAGTCTGAGCAAATCCTTATTTAAGCATGGCATGTGCACCTCGAGTCGAGCCCGGCTCCATGTCCGCGTCTCAGTCACCTGAAATGTCAAAGGAGAGAGAGTGAGTCGCAAGACTCAGTGTGTAAATCCCCCTCCCGATAATACAACATGCTAACACACATCATGACAAAGCAATACAATTAATGCACCCATTCCTAACCATCCATTACACCTTCTCTACCCCGTGTGGTACCAAACCACTGGTGGTGCCAAGGTCACGATATCCATAACGTGGTGCCAAACCACTGGTGACCCAAAGTCACGAATAATCCAATGATGGGGCCAACCCATCGTGTGATACCATATCACTAGCGACAATCCCGTATCTCATAAGTGGGGCCAACCCACGGTGGTGTCAAACCACGAGGGACGAGTCGACCGAGGTGCCAAACCTCCGGTGTCCCAAAGACACAAGTGTGATACTAAATCACTTTGGTGACCGCAATCACAAATCCGATGATGGGGCCAACCCATCGTGTGATACCAAATCATCGGCGTCAATCCGTATAATCAATCTGTGGGGCCAACCCACCGTGGTGCTAAGCCACTGGGACGAGACGAGGTGCCAAACCTCTCGTGACCCAAAGTCACAAAATATGTGGTACCAAACCACCGGAGGTGCTAAACCTCCGTGTCCCAAAGACACGGATATCATATTTTCCCCCTCCACTCATATCACCCATACATGTCATACTGATGCAAATCATGCCATAGTGCAAACATGCTAACATAGTATCACCTCACATATTACGTAAATCAGCAATCATGCTAGCATATACCCTTAAGAGAACTCGCAATGGAACGAACTTACCCGGATCCGAACACATACCCCATAGGGTACCAAAACAATCATCATACTGTTCCACTTAATACACGAACATATTATTATTAACATATTACTAGGTAATCAGTGTGTTAGTTTACACACCGTATATCGCAAGCCTTAATCCCAAAGAACCCGATCTAACACCCTCAACCCTCTTGCTCCTAAAAACAATCGGCCAACCATGGATTAATCACTTAAACCATTCTACCATAACCATATAAACCAAAGGGTATATTGATTAACCCTTACCTTGCAAACGTTTGGTTTCCTACCAAACCCGAATCGACAATGGTTCCTCTTTTAACAATCGACACACCCTATTAAAAGAACAGTTAATCCATTGAAACTTTGGCTTATAGAACTCTAAAAGAATAGACTAACAAGATAACCTCTTACCCCTACTTACCACTTGACTTCTCCAATCGGCTGCTTCGAAATCCAAAGGCCCTATATGAAAACGATTACCAAAATCGAACGTTACTCCTTTTTAGCAGATAATCGACATCGGCTTTCAAACACCAAAGATTGACAAAGCACAAGAAAGGGAGAATGGCCATTCGCCAAACACTTACCTCCTACTAGGCCGATTGAAACAAGAATCTAACAAGAGGAATAGGTTCGGCTAACACCCTTAATCAAGAAGAGAAAAGTTTAAAAAACAAAGAAGAAATCGGCAAGGGTTGTAGTAAGGTTCGGCTAAAAGGTTTTGGAAAAGAAAGAAAAAAAAAAGATGAATGGAGGGGTGCTTTTTGCTAAAAGAAAAGAAGATGAAGGTTGTAGGTTTTGGAGGATGGTGTTTTGGTCAAGAAGGAGAGAAAAGAAACTAGCTTCGCTTCAACAAATTGGAAAAGAAAGAGAGAGAGAGATGAACATTCGGCTACCAAGGTTTTCAAATGAGAAAGAGAAAGAAAAAATGTGGAGAAGAAAGTGTTGTAGTTTTGCAAGTGAAGGTGCTTGAGGTTTGGTTTACACAAGAGAAGGGAATGGAGAAAGCAAATGGAGCATTGGTTGGCAACCACAAGGTGTAGAAGAAAAGTGCAAAATTTTGCAAATAGAGTTCCTTGGGGTTTGGTTTCAAGAAGCAAAATGGGAGGGTTTTTCGCTTAGGCTATATGCAAGTGAAGAGAGCTTTTGCTTACCACTCTTTGACCAAAATGCACCAAAATGCCAAATGACCATTCTAAGACACTACTCCCCAACTTTTTCCAACCGCCACTCCCCAAAACCTCTCCAACAACCGGCCAAACTCCCCCCAAACACTCCCAAGCCACCAATTCAAATTACCTTGACCAAGTCTTCCTCCATAATTTGCTCTCCACCCATCATTCAAATAGGAAGAGTTAGTCCAAGGCAGAGTTCGAACTGCCTACAACTCCTCCCTCCATGCCATCAAAATGGAACAAAAATGTGGGATTTTCGCAGCTTGGACCTGTGACATCCTCCCTTGCACTTGACGCCACACACAAGCTCTAAGTGGCGCATGCTTTGCCACTTTGCTAGCTCTTCACTTGTGCAACAATTCACCAAATAAAATACATAAGACCCAAGCTCCTTCAAATTTCTATCACATAAAGCCCAAAACAAAAATTTTTCCTACCACTGAGCTTACACCTAGCTTATAACTAAGCCCCAACAACATCGAAATAACAACATAACACATCAAGCACATGCAAAGAAAGCCAAAATAAAATAGCCCTTAACCCGGATATTACGGTTCTACCCCTTAATAATAATTTCGCCTCGAAATTACCTGATCAGAAGAGTTGTGGGCATTGTTGTCTCATCACATCCTCGGGTTCCCAAGTAGCTTCTTCCATGCCATGATTCCGCCAAAGAACTTTAACCAAAGGCACAGACTTCTTACGTAGAACCTTCACATCCCGATCTAAAATCTGTACAGGCTCTTCCTCCATAGTCAAATCTGGGTTTACCTCAATCTCTCCTACTGCTACCACATGCGACGGATCGGAACGATATCGCCTGAGCATCGAAACGTGGAACACGTCGTGAATCTGACTTAGCTCTGCTGGCAACTCGAGCTGATATGCAACTGGTCCCACTCGTCTCAGTACCTTATACGGCCCAATAAACCTCGGACTTAGCTTGCCTTTCCTCCCGAACCTTAACACTTTCTTCCATGGCGAGACCTTCAGAAAAACTTGATCCCCACAACAAACTCTATATCTCTTCGCTTAAGATCGGCATAAGACTTCGCCAATCAAGCTTCCTTCAATCGCTACCAATCAACTTAACCTTGTCTTCGCCTCAAAGAACTAACTCGGTCCTAACAACCGACGCTCACTTAACTCTATCCAACAAGTAGGTGAGCGACACTTCCCTCGCATAACGCCTCATATGGTGCCATCTTGATGCTTGCTTGGTAACTATTGTTGTAGGCGAATTCACTAACGGTAGATACTCCTCCCAACTACCCTCAAGTCCAACACACAACCTCGTAATATGTCCTCTAAGATCAGATAACCCTTTTCGATCGCCCGTCCTACCTACGGATGAAATGCCGTCTTTGAAATCCAACCGCTGCACCAGAGCCTCGATGCAACGCTCTCTAGAACCTTGACGAATGGGATCCCTATCCGAGATGATCGATACTGGCACCCCGTGCAGTCTCACAATCTCTGACACATATAGCTTCGCCAACCTCTGCAGAGAGTAATCCACCCTCACCGGAATAAAGTGAGCTAATTTAGTCAGTTGATCCACAATTACCCAAACTGAATCCTTCTTGCTTGGTGTAAGCGGTAATCCACTGACGAAATCCATAGTTATCCTTTCCCACTTCCACTGAGGAATCCTCACTGGCTGAAGCAACCCTGACGGCAACTGATGCTCAGCCTTGACCTGCTGACATGTCAGACACTTCCCTACAAACTCGTCACTTCCTTTTTCGCACTGCCACCGTAATCGTTTTCCGAGATCCCTATACATCTTGCTACCTCCGGGATGCATAGCGTAGGGCTACTATGTGCATCCCAAGAATCTTTTGCCTTAACTCGGTGTCTCTCGGCATACAAGCCTTCCCCGAAAACACAAAGACCCCATCACTAGACAAACTATAACCCTCCAAACCATCATTACGCACTTGTGTCCTCTGCAAGACTCAAAACCTCATCCATCAACTGCTTTTTCTCCGACCGCCAACCCAAGTAGGCTTAACTCGCAGCTCGCTAGAATACTCCCGTCGCCATACAAACTCAAGTGGGCAAACAACGCCTTAAATCTGAAACAACCTTACGGCCAACGCGTCGCCACAACGTTAGCCTTGCCGGATGATACTCAATTGAGCAATCGTGGTCTTTCAAAGAACTCAATCCATCTGCGCTGCCTCGATTCAAGTCTTTCACGAGTCAAGGTACTTCGACTCTTGTAATCCGTGTAGACTATCGATCTCTCTCCGCACAAGTAATGCCTCCATATCTTCAAGGCAAAGACTACACCGCTAACTCCGGATCGTGCGTTGGATAATTTACCTCATGTGGCCTCATTGCCGATATCGTAAGCCACCACCTTCCTTCTTGCATCGAACACAACCCAAACTCAGATGTGATGCATCGCAAGACATCGTGAATTCCTTACCACCTCAGTTGAATCGTAACCGAGCTTCACAAAATCTTCTTCAACTTATCGAAGCTCTCTTGTCGCTTCTCCCAAATGAACGGAACCCCTTTTCTTAATAATTTGGTCGCCTACGCTACGATTAATGAAAACCCTCTACAAACCTTCGATAGTATCCACGCCAAACCCGTAAAACTCCGAACCTCGACCATCGACCTAGGCGGCTTCCAATCCAAATCGCTTTCAATCTTTCGAGGATCCACTCGATCCCTCAACCGATACTATATGACCCAAGAACGTCTACCACCTTAAGCCGTAACTCGCATTTACTAAACTTCACATAAAGTCGCTTTCTCTCGTAATCTGCAATACCACCCGCAAATGCGCATCATGTTCCTCCTCGCCCTTGAATATACCAAGATGTCGTCGATAAAACCACTACGAACTCGATCTAAATCTCTTTGGAACACCCTATTCATCATATCCATGAAAGTCGCGCGCTTGTCAACCCAAACGGCATAACTAAGAACTCAAAGTGCCCATACCGAGTAATGAAATACCGCCTTGCGATATTCGCCTCCTTCACCTTCAATGGTGATACCTGGATCTTAAATCGATCTTCGAGAAAATCGACGACCTTCAAACCGATCAAACAAGTCATCTATCCGAGGCAATGGATACTTGTTTTTGATCGTCGACTTATTCAGGTTATGTAGTCTATACACATCCGCATAGTACCGCAATCTTTATTCTTGACAAAGAGTACCCCAAGGCGCCCCAAGGCGTAAACACTTGGCCCGATAAAGCCTTGGTCCAACAATTTCGGATCTCGAGCCTTAAGCTCCACTAACTCCTTAGGTGCCATCCTGCGGAGCTATAGATACGGTGCGCCCGTAACAGATCTATCTCGAACTCTACCTCACGATCTAGTGGTAGACCCGGGAGCTCCTCAGAACCACATCAACAAATTCCCTAATCGTCCGAACCGCCTCCACAGCAGACTCTTTAGCCTCCAAGGCATACACATGAACCACATATGCTTACAAATCTTTTCGACCATCTTCTGGCTTTCAAAGCGATACCACATTGGATGATAATTTCTCCTATTACCGATCGAACTAGCTCATCACCCTTAGTCAGTTCAGAACCATGCGCTTAGTGGCAGAATCCAACTTTTGCTCGCTACTTAACCACCAATCCATCCCGAGAATCGATCGAACTCCCCAAACAGCAGTTGCATCAGATCGCCACAAACACTACCCTTGGAGTTCTAGAGGTGCGCCTCTATACAAACTCATCTACAACTAATGAGTGACCTAAATGGCTTATTACTACCATCTTCCTGAAGATATCTCGAGTCTAAAACCATGGTCTTCACTATGCTACTTGTAATATATGAATGTGTTGAACCCACATCAATCAAAGTAGTAAATGGAGAACCAAAGATTAAAACGATCGGTTATGACGTCCGGTGCGTCGCCTCCTCTCGGTGCCTCGTCAGATATACTAGCCCCTACCGTCGGCCTCGTAACCACCGCACCTCGCCGGTGCTCCTACCGACTAGAACCATTACTTCTCTACCATTACCTCGGCCCTCTCATGTGATGGTCCATTATTCTTGTATTGAGCACGGCCGACTTCTGGACCAATCCTAGCCAACTTGCACCTGACGGTCCCTCACACGGTGGTCCAATGAGCCACACTCAAAATAGCCTTTTCCACCGGTCCAACATCCTCCCCAATGAGCTTTCCCCACAGTTACTACGCGGCGGTCCCCGCCTAGCAGCAACAAACCTACCAGACTGATTTAGCCCACTCGGTCTAGCCCTTTTCTGCGGATTACCCGCCACCCGTAAGATCCAAAACTCCTCTTGTGTCGGTTCCTATCCATGCCTTGCCTCACGACTCTTTAATACCCTCGGCCACCTTCGCTTTTGAACGAGTAACAGAATTCACGCTCCGCCGAGGCGCAATCAACAATCTTAATTGTCTCGCAGCCATCCTCAAACGAACACACCTCTCGTGTTCAAGAGCTACCATACCCCGCATACCGACTCGACTCGTAAACTCGCCTCGACTCGACACGATTTACTCCCCGAACTAACCTCGTAAATGCTTTCCGTTGCTCATTAATGTAGTTAGCTCCACGTATTTTTCCGATAAGGAGCCTGAAATAGTCCCAAGTCGATCTTCCACGCAGTACTGTCCGAACCGTGAGCCACCATCGGTATGACTCATCTCGAGAAGTGATACTATCCCTTTAACTTTTCTTCAGCATCAGGTCTAGATCGTCCATGATCCGCCTCTGTCGCCTACCAATATTCAGAAGCTAGGAGCAACACCGAGACACCCCGAAGAATTCAGCCCGTTGCCACTGAAGTCGCCAGCACGATTTCCTAACTCCTGCGCTCCACCTACTCCAGCTACCCTTTCTAAAACCCGCAAGATCGCTTATGACATCTGCGTCGTCCCGATCTGATCTTGAAACTCACCACCTCCAGCTGGTGGCGGAACCAGTATCTCATTTTCTGACCCTTGACCAGATCCTACGGGTTCAGAAACTGTCATCCTACCGCGACCACGTCCACGACCACGTCCACCTCGGGTACTCATTACTAAATCTCATCTGATTTAAAGAATTTTATGTATCGAATTATTCCAATCGCTTAAAAGCAAAGTCTTATGAATATTAAAGAAGCGTTGTTTTCGCGAGTCCACTCAGTCCTATCAGTTTCAATTTCTAAAGTAGTCTTACTATCACTAGCCATCCAATCACATCTCATCAATATCATTATCTCAACAATAGTAAGGGTACTTACACAGGCGGATTGGTGCGGAGACTCGGTGCCATGCCTTTCGCACCATACTTTTAAAACATAACACTTAAAATGACTTTTGAAAACATTTTGGGCCTCAGGCCCAAATGAGCCTTTGAACTTGGCTCGATACCACAATTGTAACACCTTAAACCGGTCAACACACCACGATCGAATCGGTATGTTACAGGAAAAGGATTTTGAGAGGTTTAGGTTTCAGCTTAAAAATTTGATGAAAACACTTCGCTAAATTGTGTATTTGAAGAAAACTTGAGCGAGCTTGATTAAAATCTAATGATGTAATTGAAAACCCTAATTTTAAAACTTAAACAGATGTGTAGGTACAACAAGTTTATCTCATTTAGAAGTTTAAGTTGTTTATTATTATTACTAAAACATTTTGACTTAGTAGAAAATCGAGTTTAAGTTAGAAAATCATTTGAGTTCTCTTTATACCAAATCTTAGTGTGATATTCGATGGTATAGTTTAAAATATCATTTTGTAGTTTTGAAAGCGTTGTCTTTTCAAGTTTTAGCACATTTTAACCCAATTAATTCAATTAGGCATATTAAAAATCTACTTTAAGCATAAACATAGCAAAACATAATTTTAAAAGGCCTTTTACAAACCAATATAAAACCAAATAGTAAGAAATAAGCTAATGTACCAAATTTTATAAAGTCTGAGCAAATCCTTATTTAAGCATGGCATGTGCACCTCGAGTCCATCCCGGCTCCATGTCCGCGTCTAAGTGTCACCTGAAATGTCAAAGGAGAGAGAGTGAGTCGCAAGACTCAGTGTGTAAATCCCCCTCCCGATAATACAACATGCTAACACACATCATGACAAAGTAATACAATTAATGCACCCGTTCCTAACCATCCATTACACCTTCTCTACCCCGTGTGGTACCAAACCACTGGTGGTGCCAAAGTCACGATATCCATAACGTGGTGCCAAACCAACGATGACCAAGTCACGAATAATCCAATGATGGGGCCAACCCATCGTGTGATACCAAATCACTAGCGACAATCCCAGATCTCATAAGTGGGGCCAACCCACGGTGGTGTCAAACCATTGGGACGAGTCGCGACCGAGGTGCTAAACCTCCGGTGTCCCAAAGACACAAGTGTGATACTAAATCACCGGTGACCGCGATCACAAACCGATGATGGGGCCAACCCATCGTGTGATACCAAATCACTGGCGTCAATCCCAGATAATCAATCTGGGGCCAACCCACCGTGGTGCTAAGCCATCGACGACGCCGAGGTGCCAAACCTCCGTGACCCAAAGTCACAAAATATGTGGTACCAAACCTTTGGAGGTGCCAAACCTCCGTGTCCCAAAGACACAAAGGTCCCAAAGACACGGATATCATATTTTCCCCTCCACTCATATCACCCATACATGTCATAATCGATGCAAATCATGCCATAGTGCAAACATGCTAACATAGTATCACCTCACATATTACATACATCAAGAATCATGCTAGCATATACCCTTAAGAGAACTCACAATGGAACGAACTTACCCGGATCCGAACACATACCCCATAGGGTACCAAAACAATCATCATACTGTTCAACTTAATACACGAACATATTATTATTAACATATTACTAGGTAATCAGTGTGTTAGTTTACACACCTGGTATATCGCAAGCCTTAATCCCAAAGAACCCGATCTAACACCCTCAATCCTCTTGCTCCTAAAAACAATCGGCCAACCATGGATTAATCACTTAAACCATTCGGCCATAACCATATAAACCAAAGGGTATATCGATTAACCCTTAATTTTGCAAACGTTTGGTTTCCTACCAAACCCGAATCGACAATGGTTCCTCTTTTAACAATCGACACACCCTATTAAAATA
This sequence comes from Gossypium rotundifolium, assembly GCA_025506655.1. Taxonomy (NCBI): domain Eukaryota; kingdom Viridiplantae; phylum Streptophyta; class Magnoliopsida; order Malvales; family Malvaceae; genus Gossypium; species Gossypium rotundifolium. The sequence continues at coordinate 43,051,466 of CP106726.1, forward strand.
ACAGTTAATCCATTGAAACTTTGGCTTATAGAACTCTAAAAGAATAGACTAACGAGATAACCTCTTACCCCTACTTACCACTTGACTTCTCCAATCGGCTGCTTCGAAATCCAAAGGCCCTATATGAAAACGATTACCAAAACCGAACATTACTCCTTTTTAGCAGATACCGACATCGGCTCTCAAACAACAAAGATTGACAAAGCACAAGAAAGGGGAGAAATGGCCATTCGGCCAAACACTTACCTCCTACTAGGCCGATTGAAACAAGAATCTAACAAGAGGAATAGGTTCGGCTAACACCCGTAATCAAGAAGAGAAAAGTTTAAAAAAACAAAGAAGAAATTGGCAAGGGTTGTAGTAAGGTTCGCTAAAAGGTTTTGGAAAAGAAAGAAAATAAAAAGATGAATGGAGGGTGCTTTGGTTAAAAGAAAAGAAGATGGAGGTTGTAGGTTTTGGAGGATGGTGTTTGGTCAAGAAGGAGAGAAAAGAAACTAGCTTCGCTTCAACAAATTGGAAAAGAAAGGAGAGAGAGAGATGAACATTCTGGCTACCAAGGTTTTCAAATGAGAAAAGAGAAAGAAAAAAATGTGGAGAAGAAAGTGTTGTAGTTTGACAAGTGAAGGTGCTTGAGGTTTTGGTTTTACAAGAGAAGGGAATGGAGAAAGCAAATGGAGCATTGGTTGGCAACCACAAGGTGTAGAAGAAAAGTGCAAAATTTTGCAAATAGAGTTGCTTGGGGTTTTGGTTTCAAGAAGCAAAATGGGAGGGTTTTTCGACTTAGGCTATATGCAAGTGAAGAGAGCTTTTGCTTACCACTCTTTGACCGAAAATGCACCAAATGCCAAATGACCATTCAAGCACACTACTCCCCAACTCTTACCAACCGCCAAACTCCCCCCAAACACTCCCAAGCCACCAATTCAAATTACCTTGACCAAGTCTTCCTCCACAATTTGCTCTCCACCCATCATTCAAATAGGAAGACTTAGTCCAAGGCAGAGTTCGAACTGCCTACAACTCCTCCCCTCCATGCCGTCAAAATGGAACAAAAATGTGGGATTTTCGCAGCTTGAACCCAGGACATCCTCCCTTGCACTTGACGCCACACACAAGCTCTAAGTGGCGCATGCTTTGCCACTTTGCTAGCTCTTCACTTGTGCAACAATTCACCAAATAAAATACATAAGACCCACTCCTTCAAATTTCTATCACATAAAGCCCAAAACAAAAATTTTTCCTACCACTGAAGCTTACACCTAGCTTATAACTAAGCCCCAACAACATCGAAATAACAACATAACACATCAAGCACATGCAAAGAAAGCCAAAATAAAATAGCCCTTAACCTGTGATATTACACGAGTTTTTGAAGCGGCTCGATACCACTAAATGTAACACCCCAAACCCGGTCTATGCATTGAGACTAGATTTGGTTTGTTACATGAATCGAGCTATTTTAAATCTTCAATAATTTGAAAGCTACAATATTAATTACGGATTGAATAAAATTAGAAGAGTATTTGTATTTGATAAATATTAGAAAACATTAGTTGAAAAACATTATTAACATTGTATTATCAAAACCTTTAGGTAATTTATTAAAGAGTTAACAATAATAAAATATTTATAAAAGAATTTCATATACTTGAAAACCCAAATTTATTTTAATAAAAACATCATATAATCATAGCCCATATTTAAAAGTCCCAAGTATAGTTTAAAACCAAACACACATAAAATCCATAAATTATTTATAGAGGCCCTTATTACAATAACCCAAAATAGTAAAAATACTTATTAAAAAGTTCGAGTTTAAATAACCCATGTTTTGCAAGATGGCCTCCACAAAGTCATCCTCGACCCAAGTCCACGCCAATTTCCATTACCCGAGATGGAAAATTAAAGGGGTGAGTTACTTAGAACTCGATTGTGCAACTCACTTACCACCATTATTGGGCGGATCATCAAGATATTATCTTTGGGCTTGAGCCCAATTATAGAATTCTACAATATATCATAAAATAAAATAATTTAAAAATGCATGTAAAATGAATTTCCCAAACCAAACCTAATATCCATCCACTAACACCCCGCATCAACCATCACACCTGTGGGGATCAAGTCAACCCACCCCGCCAACACACCAATCGTAGGCATTAAGCCTTTTTTTATAATTGTGGCAAAGCCACCGAACTAGAGGCAATAAGCCATTTAATTATTTGTGGCAAAGCCACCAAACTAGAGGCAATAAGTTATAATTGTGGCAGAGCCACCGAACTAGATTTTTGGCAATCGGCCATTCTTCTCTTCATATACCCCACCCCATGCAATTATGCGATATATCAAAATATAGTCATAAAAAAATTCTTCATAATGGTGGGCTTATCATTAAACATTTCATTTGGCCCATAAAATAATTTAGCAATTTGCCCATTTAGCGCTTTAGTGGGCTTTGGCCCATTTATCAATCTAGAGTATTTTGGCCCAATTTATCGAACTAGAGTAATTTGGCCCAATTTATCGAACTAGAGTATTTTGGCCCAATTTATCGAACTAGAGTATTTTGGCCCAATTTATCTAAACCGAGTATTTTGGCCCAATTTATCGAAACATACAATTTACATATTAACAAGTAATTTCGAGGCGTTTTTGGAATTTTCACGATTTTAGTCGTTTTCACGTATTTTCACCAAAATATCGCTTGTTACGCTTTTTTACCGATCTAGTCGCTTTTACGATTTTACTTCAATACCAAATTGACATCCAACCGAGAAATAGTGTGAAGTTACACACCTCGACATCGAGAGTACTAATCCTTCTCGCTCCTCAAGACCTAAAACATATTTCGATCCGTTAGAACACTATTTCAGATAAACATACTTAATCGATAATAGATCCAAAATCTTACCCTCTTGATTTTGAATCACTTGATTTTTGCTTCTCCTCGCTTATTGGTTCGTTAGTCGCGAGAATCCACCAACGATAAAGGCTCTAAGTTCGCACCACTTCAAATAATTGACTCCTTCGAAGATGGTCCGCAACCCGTGGAAAATCCTGACCGTCGAAACCTCTCTTCGCTTAAATGGGGATTTACGATCCTCCCTCTTAACGTGACTAACCACCGCCTTTTCTTCCCTATTTTGAAAGTCTTCAAGATCCAAAGGGATATTAGTTAAATAATATCGAAATAGTACTAGAGGCTTTAAAAGGATGTGATTTCCTTACCACAATAAATCGATTCCAACGTTTCTACGATTCTCCCGATCACTTGAGTTCCGATCTTCCGTTATTGCATTATATAATAACGAATGAAACGTTATTAGAACGAACGTTTATTTCGATCCAAATAGTCCTTCATAACACCATTAATATTCGCCATAACACTATTAATAAATTGAAAATGAAAAAGAAGAACCCTTACCTATAATCCATGATCGAAAAGAAGGATTGAGAAAGGTGTTTGTGATGGATGAAGATTTTGTTATGTATGATCAAAGAAAAAGAAATAAAGATTCAGCTAAGGGCACTCTAGCATTCGCCATGAGAGTGTTTGATGGAGAAACTTTGAATGAGAGGAATTAAAATATGAAAGAAGAGATGGTGATGATGTTGTTTGATTTCAATGAGAAGAGAAGAAAAAGATGGATTTTAGGAGCTAGTACATTCGGCCATGGTAAAAGAAAAGAGAAAGGATGGTCCTTTTGGTATAGTTGATTTCGGCACTCAAAGAAAAGACACAAAGCAATGGCTAAAGAAATAAAAAAAATGACCAAATTGATCACAAAATTTGAGCTTTACCAAATGCACAATTCGGCCAAGATGAAAAGTTGAGAAGAGAAAACAAAAATTCTGCACAAGGTGCAAGGAATGACCAAAGAGAAAAATTAATTTCTTAGCCAACTAATACTAAAATTTGGCTCCATCCCTATACCAAGTTGCCGTCCAAAACATGATCAATTGGCCATGATTTTGTTTCCAAAATTCTTCCTTGATATTTGCCTTATGTCCCCTCTATCTTTCCTTAAGTTTTTGATTCCATGCCATAAGTTAACAATTTCCTTAATCCTTTGATACACTAACCAAAAATAACATGGTCAACACTTACCACATATACTCTTGGCCGACACTTGCTATACATGTGCAGAAAAATTAAAAATAAAATTTACCTAGATGCTAAACAAGGGATTCGAACCTCTTCCCTCATGCTATAACTCATGCGCCAACACCACCATGCCATGTACTCAACTTATGACACTCATTAACACTTAATTTAACTTAAGTCTTAATGACATTTTCTTCTCTTCAATAAATGCTCAATTATTAAATTTATTCCTTATCCAAATTATGCTATACTCCTCTTTAGGACTTCAATAAGCACTAAAATAAAAGTAAAAAATTTTTCCTTTAAAATCTAAACACCAAATCATGCAATATATATATACTCAGATTTTTAGGGTGTTACAGAGACCATTGAAGAGTAGTTAGTAGATGTTATAATGACTCATCCATGGAAAAAATAGAAAAGACAAGGGACTAAATTGGAAATCAATAAAATTAAAAGATGACAAATAATTAAAAGGAAATTATCATCTTTTTATTCATCTTCTTCCCTAAAATTTCTATGGAAACCCTAGGAGAGAGGATGAAAACTTTTCAAGATGAATAAGGTATCAAATCAAGCCCCGTTTTTAATGATTTTTATATTTTGGAAACCTAGATAGTCTAATCTTTCTATTTAGGGGATTAATTTGAAAAGTTATCAAGGTAAGAAATTTGGGTCATGGATGAATCTGCTGAAAATTAGAAATTTATGGTAGAAAATGAAAGGTTGTTCACAGATAAACAACTTTTACGAAGAAACTTTTGATGAAAAATTGATTTAGGTACTAAAATGAAAAATGGTAAAAACTCATGGAAAATTCTAAAATTTGTGAAAAATGTGTGCTGCAATTGTTGTTTATAAATTTCGGCTAGGCTTGGAAAGGGGGTTAAATTTCATGAATTTCATTTTTCGAACCAAAGGACGAAATTGGAATTTTTGAAAAGGATAGGGTCAACTACGGAAGTGAGATCCAAAAAAAGTGTCGGATTAGTTGAAATTCAAAAATGAACCATTTTCAAGGTAAGTTCGTGTAACTTAAATATGTATGTTAAATGCTTGAATTTAATTGTATGATTGTGTTGATGTGAATGAGATGGTATACATAATGAAATAATCATAAGTCGTGAAATATGGACAAATTGCCATGTTCGGTTGAACGTTGAAATTTGATCGATTAAGGTGATATGCTTGAACGAGAATAATATTACACATGTTGTATAAAGGATTTAGCCCGGACGGGTAATCCTTATATAAGTCGCTCGAACATATGCCATAGGTTGGATTTAGCCCAACGGGCAATCCAAATTAAGCTATTTAGAGCATTTAATATAAAAAGGATTTAGCCTGGACTGGTAATCCTGTAACATAATATGTGGCTCGAGAGTGTGCTTGTTAAGTTTGTGCCCAAGTGGGTACTTTTAGGTATACTAACCGAATGTCCATCGACATTTCAATTGTTCAACAGAAAAGGAATCTTGAAACATGGAAAGGTGGAAATATATGGAACTTGTAATGTGATGAGCTCATCTATGATTTATTTGAAATTCATATGAGATTATGTGACTAACTTGTTTGAATAAGTGATTGCATGTTTAGGTAACTTACCCAAAATTGATGGAATGTGTATTATAGTTGCTTGTATTAATAAATATGATCAGTAAGTTTATTTTCCATTAGACAAACTTACTAAGCATAAAATGCTTACTCCGTTTAATTTTCCCTGTTTTACAGTGCTCAAAGCTCGCGAAGGTTGGAAGTCGGTCGGAGCAATCATCACATTATCCACTATCTCCTTTTGGTATAAATAAAAATCTCATTTTGGTATAATGACATGTATAAGTTTATTTGGCCAATTGTGGCTTGATAATGATGGTTGTAATCTAGCCATTAGAATGTCTAGTAATGGTTGTTTTGATATACTTGTAATGTCATGCTATGCTAGCTTCATATATATTAAGTAGTTGTTTAAATTATGTCTAACATATGGATTAAACCAAGGTAAAATTATAAACATGTATCCATGTAGTGGTATGCCTTGTAAATGATGAAATTTGCTTGAGATGGATGCTTGAAATGGTTGGATTATATTTGGTATGTTTTAGTGTACGAACATGGTAAAGTTCGGTGACAAATGAGGCAAGGAAATGGCTTATTTTTTTCCACACGGGTAGACACTGGGGCATGTGTCTAGGCAGTGTGTCCCTTGCACCTAAAAAAATGAGAAATAGAATCCTTAGAATTGAGCACACGTACGTGTGTCTCAGCCGTGTGGTTGACACGGCCTTGAACACGGGCGTGTTACATGGCCATGTGAGAACTTCACCTAATTTTACGGTCGTGTGACTTGGCTGTGTGACTTCAATTTCTTCATGCCTTAGAAGTCAGAGAGTTACACGGGTTAGGGACACGGGCCTGTATAGTCACACGGCCCGACCACACGGGCGTGTCCCTAGACCACATGGGCGTGTGAGCCCTACAACTTAAAATTTTTTTGTAATTTTGTGAAAAAAATTTGAGAGGTTCCAATTAAGTCTCGATTTGTTTCTATTGGTCATATTGGACCTCGAGGGTCCATTTAAGGGACGTTATGAATAATCTCGTTTTATAAATAAAGATTTACATGAATGTTTGCAAAATTTTTTGAAAGTTCTGGTACTGCTCTGTAACCCTATTTCGATGACAGATACAAATATAAGGTGTTACACTTATTCTCGATGTCAGGCACTACACTTCATAATAAATAATAACATTAATTTGTCCACTTATTTTCAATGAAATAACCTATTCCACATGTTCGAAATAGAAACATTATGAAGAAAAATAATGTTTTGATTAAATATGAACAACAAAAATCAATCCTTACGTGCTGAAAATTGTGTCGTAGCTCCAAATTATGCCTTAGGTGCGAACTTCCTCTTCTTTTGATTCTTCTAATAATTTTTTTACTCGTTAATGCCTTATGCCAATCAATGCTGAAAGCCACCCTTTTATAGAGCCGGGGTGTAATGCCTCAAAACTTAAGTATTTATTTTTGCATGTTTTTAACAAAAATACATGTTGCTTCAATGGTTGAGTGATTTGGGTGTTTTTGGGAGTGTTTGAGAAGTCCTGGGTTCGAGCCTGGGCTTGTGCAAAATTTTGGTTTTTGGGGAATAAAACCATTGCCTTTGGTTAGTAGGCTTTTAAATAAATGTGGGTAAAGTATGACATAAAAAGCCTGCTGGTCTAGGAGGTAAGTGGCGTGTTACTTAGGCTAGAGGACTGAGGTTTGAATCTTGGTAGTAGCAAGGGAATATTTATTTTGTTGTTGTGCTGTGGGAGGTGATAGAGTTTGACTGGAACACTGAAGTGGTTGAGGTGGATTCGAATTGAGTGGTTGAGGGAAGGTGTGATCAGGTGGAGGGATTTGAGGAGGGATTTGAGGAGAAAATAAAGGTAAGAGAGGGGAGAGGGAGTGGTGTACCGAATTGGGACTCTAAGGCACTCAAGAATTCGGCTAGAGGGGTTCTTTCCCATTTTCAGCTCTGCTTTGTTTTCCCTTTGCCGAAAATTCCCCCTGCCAAAACATCTCCTCCCCTTTTTTCATCTTTTTCTTCTTTTTTCTTTTCCCTTTACTAAAACCTCATATCCCCTAAACTGTTTTCTTTTTTTCATCCTTTCTGTTACCACATTCTCTTAGTCTCTTTTACCATTTTGGACTGCTCCTCCTAACACCCTGCTTGTGTTGGCTGAACATACCCTTTTCACTTCTTCTCATCTTTTCTTCTCTCTTTTTTCCTGCTGTTGGTCAAATACTCCTTCTTCCTTTCTTTGCCTCTTTCTTATTTGATTTCAATAATTACGATGCTTGCTGTTATTTTTGCTTGGCCGATTCTCTCTTCCTCTACCCCCACTGTGCCGTCTTTTTTTTTGATCTCTACCGATTTAGTGTTCATTGCTAGTCTACGGTTTGGTACTTTTAGGAAGTTGATACTCGTTTTGGGCTTAAATCGTGCTTATAGATACTTCTTAAAAAGGGGTTTCGATTGGATTGCAGGTAATAACACAAGTTCTAGTGATCATCATTTTCCAGTGAGTGAAGTGTGTAGGAATTCGATTGTTCAATCAAGGTAAGTGGCTAGCGATTAAGTGGTTATGTATATTGATTTGGGTTCATTTTAAATTTAATTAATATGTAAGTAACCAAATGTTATGGGTGAACATAGGTTTAGGAGTGATCAAGGACTGTCTGCGCATATTTTGGATCCAGGTGTGTAATAGTACTCTAGTAAATAGTATTGGTTAAATGCCAGAAAGTGTGTAAACACTGCCCAAATCGTAAGCCGACAATAGCCGAAAAAGCATGACATTGACGCTACACCAGCGTGCGCTCTCTCGTGTGGTAAACTAAACGCATAAAACATGGGTGTTAGACTACCAAGGCCACTGTGAGGGATCTCATAGTCTTGGGCTGTTTTGGGCCATGTTGGGCTGAAATAGGCTGTGTGGGCCCAATGAGCTTGTGGGCCCCATACGGGTAAACCACACAAACGTGTGGAGAATATTGGCCCAAGCTATGTAAATTAAATGGTCGAGCCCATTTTTGGGCAAAATGGGCCACACGAGCGAGTGGGCCCGCATTATGGGCCTTGGGCCCATTTGCACTGTTTGACTGTTAAGGTTGCACGAGTCGCCTGAGATGACTATGGATCTACTGATGGGTCGGTAAGTACACCTAGACCCCAAACTGATAAAATAACTGTTATGCCCTTATGGTAGAATGACTGTTATGCCCCTATGTTATTTATGACCGTATATGAGCATGCCATGATATATATATGTATGTTGCATGGGATGGGGTTATTATGATTGGAGGAAGTGTATTGTACTGGCAGCTCTCTGCAAATACTGTTAAATGCCGTAACCGGTGCTAATTTTTGGACTGTAGAGATGGGTGGGTGATTTTATCCCCACATGGAGTGTTGGGATGGACGAAGTGGAGTGTAGAGGCTGGATGGGTAGGATTTCTGATTGTATGCTTAAGCTGTTACTGATACTGTTATGTGCTAAGGCCCACACTGATACTGATACTATAATGGGCTAAGGCCCAACTGAGCTAAACTATTATTGATTTGGGCTTAGGCCCAGACTGTACTTGCCTAAAGGCATGATTGGTTGTTTATTTGCATGGGGTGACACTGAGTTTTCATAAACTCACCTCTCTGTTTATCTGTACAGGTAATCCCCAGTCTTTGGCAGATTGGTGTTGCGAGGGATTCTGAGGTGGCCACACAACCGCACCAATTTATATATTTGAGTTTATTTCCTATAAATCTAATCTGGGTTTTTGTTATGTAATAAGGCCTCTTTAATTTCTAACTTTTAATTTTGGATTTTACTTATTTTAATTTACATTTGATTAGTAGTAGAACGCGTGGTTTTCCATTAGATAATTGGTTTTTAAAACACCACGTTTTCATAATTTATACTAAAAGCTTCCGCTTCAAACTTGGCTTTAAAATATAAACATTATATTAAAATAAACTTACGTTTTGAAAGAATAAGTTACCCTAAATTTCTGTTCAAGATACATAAATGAGGTTTAATAATAAGCATGGGTTTTCTAAAGAAATGATGTTTTCAAAAAACACTTCAATGTGATATCGCCAGATTCAGCTATAACGTCTGGGCCGAGTTTGGGTGTTATATTTAGTGGTATCAGAGCCAGATTATAAAAACTCAACTGTAATTTTGGGATCTTCCAAAAAAATTAAAATTTTTAAAAGAACTGTTCCAAGCAATTTGGTAGCTTTTTTTACTGATGTGTGGTACACCGAATCTCCGGCGCCAATATTGCAAGTCCTCGGAAACCTCTATTTGCTTAAAGTGAAATATGGATACTATTATTAATAGTAGATTGTACTGAAATATTCTGTTTAGGAAAACTGAGACTGTAGTAAGATTGTGTTCTGCGAAAACAAACTCTTAAGTACTGATACTATTTTACAGAAGATGTCTATTAAACAAACACTAGAACTGTAAATTGATGCATAAATTTTTAAAAATAGATAATACGCAAATAGATAATGAGCGCTAGGGGTACTTGTGGAAGGGGTACAAGAGGCCGTGGCGGAGGCCATAGAGGTGCTCGGGCTGGGTCTTCATCATCGGGCCACATGCCTAACGCTAAAGCTAGAGAGGCACCGGCTTCACCTGTAACTGAGACTAGGTCTCACGATCGATCAGCTGGGGATGATGCATTGTTCCAAGCTATGTTGCAAATTTTGGAGAGGGTTTCTAGGCCTAATACTGGTATTGTGGGCTATGGGCGATCACGGAATGACTTTAGTCTAATGGGGATGAGATCTTTAGGGGTATCACAAGAGTTGCCCATAACGTGGTTGAATATTAGATTGAGGCCACAGAGAGGATCATGGATGACCTCGACTGCACCTCCGAATAGAAACTAAAAGGAACCGTGTCATTGTTACAAAACGAAGCCTATCAGTGGTGGCTTATAGTTAAAGAGGGTACTCAGGTTGACCGATTGACATGGGAATTCTTCAATATTACTTTCCAAGGAAAGTATGTGGGCACTAGTTATGTGGATGCCTAGAGGAGGGCATTACTAAATTTGACTTAGAGGGATAAATTAGTGGCTGAATATGAAGCTGAATTTTTACGATTAAGCCGCTATGCACGTGGGATGGTGGCAACTGATTATGAGCGGTGTGTATGTTTCGAGGACGACCTCAGAGATAGTTTGAGAGTTTTGGTAGCTCCACAGAGGGAGCGAGATTTCACCACACTGGTTGATAAGGCGAAGATCGCCGAGGAGGTGAAGCGTACTAAGCGTTTGACCAGAGAAAAGGGTAGGAATAAGAGGGATTCGGAGCTCTCAAGTTACGTTCATAAGGATTCGGAGCTCTCATGTTACGTTCAGAGGTCAAATAAAAAGGCTAGTGTGGATGGGCTGGTCAGAGTTAGGGCCCCTATTACTGCTATTGGATCGCAGCCATGTGGTGACTATGGTAGATGCCATTAAGACGAATGCTGAAAAAGGATTGGGGCATGTTTGAGGTGCGGATCACTAGAGCATCATATCAGAGATTGTCCACGGAGGCTCGATAAGATGCAAACTACTGACCGGGTACTGTCCAAACGAAGAGAGGTGTTCAGTAGCCACCAAGAGGCCATGGCCAGGCTAGAGATGGAAATGGTATGGATTGTGGTCGTGGAGCATCGGGCAGAGGTGTTGGTCATACTGACGTGAGGCAGCCAGCTTTGGTTTATACTGCACGTCACCGGAAGACAGAGACACCCTAGATGTTATTACTGGTACATTCTTTATCCATAATTTACCTTATACTGCACTAATTGAGGTTGGGTCTACGCATTCGTATATAGCATGCTCGGTGTCTGAGACTTTGGGTATAATGGTTAAAACCTCTGCGAGTGAAATTACTGTGTTGAGTCCTTTAGGATAGTCAGTTAAAGTAAATAAATTGTTCAGAGATGTACCTTTGGAGGTAGAAGGAGACATCTTTTTGGCGGACTTAATAGAACTACCTTTCAATGAATTTGACTTAATACTGGGCATGGATTGGCTAGTTTAGCATCAAGTGAATTTGGATTGTGTTGCTAAGTGGGTGGTACTAAAAACTCTAGAGGGTGATGAAGTGGTGGTAATAGGGGAACGTTAAAATTATTTGTCAAATATGATTTCTGCCCTGAAGGCCGATAATTTAGTTTGTAAGGGTTGTGAAGTGTATTTAGCCTATATCAGTGGTGCTGATTCTGAGATTCTATCTGTTAAATATATCAAAATAGTCAGAGATTTTTCGGATGTTTTTCCCAATGAACTACCTCGATTGCCCCCAAACTAGGAAGTTGAATTTGGGATTGAGCTCTTACCGGGTTTAGCTTCAGTGTCCATCACTCCCTAAAGAATGGTACCAAATAAGCTAGTGGAGATTAAGGCTCAGATTCAAGAGTTAATGGATCGAGGGTTCATCCGCCCTAGCATGTCTCCATGGGGAGCACCGGTGTTATATGTGAAAAAAAAAATGGGTGATTGCGTATGTGCATTGACCGACAACTGAATAAACTGACTATTAAGAATAAGTACCCCCTACCAAGGATTGATGATCTATTCAACCAATTTCGAGGAGCTTCAGTCTTCTCCAAGATTGACCTCTAATCAAGGTATCATCACTGAGGGTCAAAGCAGCTGATGTTCACAATATAGTGTTTAGGACTTGTTATGGTCATTAAAAGTTCTTTGCGATGCGTCTGGACTGAAGAATGCACCTGCAGCTTTTATGGATCTGATGAGCCAAGTGTTCCAACTTTACTTGGATCGGTTTGTAGTGGTTTTTATAGATGATATCTTGGTGTATTCAAGAACTGAGGATGAACATGACACATATCTCTGAGTTGTTCTACAAATTCTGAGGGAGAAATAGTTATACGCTAAGTTCAGCAAGTGTGAAGTTTGGCTAGGAGAGGTAACATTTTTGGGTCATATGGTATCTACTAAAGTGATTAGAGTGGATCCTCGAAAAATTAAATTTGTTTTCTATTGGAAGCAGCCTAAGACGGTATCTGAGATTCGAAGTTTTCTGGGTCTGGCAGGGTATTATAGACATTTTGTTGAGGGATTTTCATTGATTGCTGAACCTCTGACTAAATTCTTGCGTAAAGGGTACCATTTTTTGAATTGATAAGCAGCAAGAGAGTTTTGAGAAACTTAAGAAGCATCTGACAGAGGCCCTTGTCTTGATACAACTAGAGTTTGGGAAAGAATTCACTGTCTACAGCGATGCATCACATGTTGGTTTGGGATGTGTGTTAATGTAAGAGTGTAAGGTAGTGGCATATACGTTTCGCCAGCTTAAGTCTGATGAGGCGAATTTTCTAACGCATGACTTGGAGTTGGCCGTGGTAGTATTCGCATTGAAAATCTGGAGTCATTACCTACACAATGAGAAATGTATCATTTACACAGATCACAAGAGCCTCAAATATCTCCTCACTTAGAATGAGCTAAATCTTAGGCAACATAGATGGGTTGAGCTGCTTAAAAATTATAACTGTTCGATTGAATACCATCCTAGCAAGGCCAATGTGGTGGCTGACGCACTGAGCTGTAGGGCTATGACAGATCTGAGGGTGATGTTTGCTCGCCTCAGCTTATTTGATGACAGTTGTTTATTGGCCGAACTCTAAGTTAAATCATTGTGGATTGAATAGATTAAGGGTAAATAGTTGAAGGATAGGTCTTTGGGTCCTCGATTCTGACAAATTAAGAATGGGGAATCTTTAGATTTTGGACTGAATAGCGAAGAGGTACTATGTTTTCGCGGGAGAGTCTGTGTTCCAAGAGATACTGATTTGAGGCAGTCTATACTGTAAGAGGTGCATAGTAGTCCTTATGCTATGCATCCCGACGAGAATAAAATGTACCGAGACCTTCAAGAGTTATATTGGTGGCCAAGTCTTAAGCGTGAAGTTACTGACTTTGTGAGTAAATATCTGACTTGCCAATAGATTAAAGCCGAACATCAGTTACCTTCAGGGTTACTTTAGCTAGTTAAAATTTCACTTTGGAAGTGGGAGAGGGTAACTATGGACTTCGTTAGTGGGCTGCCCCTAACGCCTACTAAGAATGATGCAATATGGGTCATAGTGGATCGATTGACCAAGTCAGCCCATTTCATACGAGTTCGTACTAATATTCTTTGTAGAAGTTGGCTAAACTGTATGTGGCTGAGATAGTGAGACTGCATGGGGTACCGATTTCTATCATATTAGATAGAGATCCTTGTTTCACGTCTCGATTTTGGAAAAAGTTACACGAGGCTTTGGGTACAAGACTAGACTTCAATACTATGTTTCACCTCTAAACAGATGGTCAATCAGAAAAGGTGATTCAAATACTGGAAGATATGTTAAGGTGTTGTGTAATAGATTTTGAGGCTATTGGGAAGACTATTTGCCATTGGCAGAGTTTGTGTATAACAATAGCTACCAGTCTAGCATTCAGATGGCACCTTACGAGGCGTTATATGGCTGTAGGTGTTGTACTCCTTTGTGTTGGATTGAGTTGGACGAGCAGCGTGTTCTGGGCCCTAAATTGGTTTCTAATATTAAAGAAAAAGTCAGATTAATTTGGGATCGATTGAAGGTGACATCTGACAGACAGAAGTCTTATGCAGATTTGAAGTACAAGGAGATTGAGTATTCTGTGGGGGACTTCGTCTTTCTTAAGGTCTCACCATGGAAGAAGGTATTGAGATTTGGATGGAAGGGCAAGTTGAGCCCTAGGTTTATTGGGCCTTATCGCATACTGAAACATGTGGGACCAATTGCCTATCAACTTGAGTTACCTCTAGAGTTGGATTGGATTCATGATGTGTTCCACGTCTCTATGCTGAGGAGTTATCACTCTGATCCCAGGCACATGATTTTGATTGAGGAGATTGAGGTTAGACCGGACTTAACATTTGAGGAGAAACCGGTTCAGATCTTAGATTGAGATGTGAAAGTCTTAAGGAAGAAGTCTATCCCACTGGTTAAGGTACTTTGGCTCAATCAAAGTTCAGACGAGGCTACATGGGAGCCCAAGAGGCAATGCGTGAACAATACCTTCATCTGCTTTGATAGGTAAATTTCGAGGCCAAAATTTTTCTTTTATAGGGGTAAAGTTGTAACGCCCCAAAACTTAGGTATTTATCTTTGCATGTTTTTAACACAAACACTTGTTGCTTCAGTGGTTGAGTGATTTGGGTGTGTTTGGGAGTGTTTGAGAAGTCTTGGGTTCGAGCCTGGACTTGTGCAAAATTTTGGTTCTTGGGGAATAAAACCCTTGCCTTTGGTTAGTAGGCTTTTAAATAAATATGGGTAAAGTAGGATATAAAAAGCCTGCTGGTCTAGTGGGTAAGTGGCGTGTTACCTAGGCAAGAGGACTGAGGTTCGAATCTTGGTAGTGGCAAGGGAATATTTATTTTACTGCTGTGCTGTGGGTGGTGATAGAGTTTGACTAAAACACTGAAGTGGTTGAAGTGAATTCGAATTGAGTGGTTGAGGGATGGTGTGATCAGGTGGAGTGATTTGAAGAGGGATTTGAGGAGAAAATCAAGGGAAGAGAGGGGAGAGGGAGTTGTGTGTCGAATTGGGACTCTGAGGCACTCAAGAATTCGGCTAGAGGGATGCTTTCCAATTTTTGGTTCTGCTTTGTTTTCCCTCTGCCGAAACTTCCTCTGCCGAAACCTCTCTTCCCCTTTTTGCATTTTTTCTTCTTTTTCTTTTCCCCCTACCGAAATCTCACCTTCCCTAAACAATTTTCTTTTTTTCTCCATTTCTGTCGCCATATTCTCCTAGTCTCCTCTGCCGTTTTGGACTGCTCCTCCTAACACCCTGCTTGTGTTCGCCAAACATACCCTTTTCTCTTCTTCTCATATTCTTTTCTCTTTTTTCCTGATGTTGTCCGAATACCTCTTCTTTCTTTCTTTACCTCTTCCTCGTTTCTTTTCAATAATTACGATGCTTACTGTTATTTCTGCTTGGCCGATTCTCTTTTGCTTCACCCTCACTTGCCAACTTTTTCTCTGATCTCTGCCGACTTAGTGTTCATTGCTAGTCTACAGTTTGGTGCTTTCAGTAAGTTGATGCTCATTTTGGGCTTAAATCATGCTTGAAGATAATTGTTAATAAAGGATTATGATTGGATTGCATGAAATAACCCCGAGTTCTAGTGATCATCTTTTTCTAGTGAGTGAAGTGTATAGGGATTCGATTGTTCAATCAAGGTAAGTCGTTGGCGATTAAGTGGTTATGTATATTGATTTGGGTTTGTTTTAAATTCAATTGATATGTGAGTAACTGAATGTTATGGGTGAATATAGGTTCTGGAGTGATCGATGACTGTCTGCTCATCTTTTCGGATCCAGGTGTGTAACAGTACTCTAGTAAACGGTATCGGTGAAATGCCAAATGTGTAAACACTGCCCAAATCGTAAGTCAAAAAAGTGAAAAAGCATGACATTGACGCTACACGAGCGCATGCGCTCGCTCGTGTGGTAAACTGAACGCATAAACGTGGGCGTTAGACTACCGAGGCCATTGTGATCGATCTCATAGTCTTGGGCCATGTTGGGCTGAAATGGGCTGTATGGGCCCAACGGCCTTGTGGGCCCCACATAGGTAAACTGCATAAACGCGTGGAGAATATTGGGCCAAGCTGTGTAAATTACATGGTCGAGCCCATTTTGGGTAAAGTAGGCCACAAGAGATGTGGGCTCGCATTATGGGCCTTAGGCCCATTTGCGCTATTTGACTGTTAAGGTTGCACGGGTCGCCCAAGACGACTTTGGACCTACTGATGGGTCGATAAGTACAGCTAGACCCCAAACTGATAAAATGACTGTTATGCCCTTATGGTAGAATGACTGTTATGCCCCTTATGTTATGTATGACCGTATATGAGCATGCCATAATATATATGTATGTTGCATTCATGTGTGATATGTTGCATGGGATGGGATTATTATGATTGGAGGAAGTGTACTTTACTGGCAGCTCTATTAAAAATACTGTTAAGTGCCGCAACTAGTGCTAATTTTTGGAGTGTAGGGATGGGTGGGTGATTTTATCCCCACATGGAGTGTTGGGCTGGACGGAGTGGAGTGTAGAGGCTGGATGGGTAGGATTTCTGATTGCATGCTTAAACTGATATTGATACTGTAATGGGCTAAGGCCCAACTGAACTGAACTGTTATTGACTTGGGCTTAGGCCCAGATTGTACTTGCCTAAAGGCATGATTGGCTGTTTATTTGCATGGGGTTACTCACTGAGTTTTCGTAAACTCGCCTCTCTTTTCTTTGTACAAGTAATCCACAGCCTTAGGCAAATCGGTGCTGCGAGGGATTCAGAGGTGGCCACACAACCGCACCTATTTATATATTTGAGTTTATTTCCTATAAATTTAATCTGGGTTTTTGTTATGTAATAAAGTCTCTTTAAATTTTAACTTTTAATTTGGGGATTTTACTTATTTTAATTTACATTCGATTAGTTGTAGAACGTGATTTTCCAAAAGATAATTGGTTTTCAAAACACCACGTTTTCGTAATTTATACTAAAAGATTCCGCATCGAACTTGGTTTTAAAATATAGTAACAAACTAATATGATCAATGTTCTACTAAAATAAACATAAGTTTTGAAAGAACAAATTACCCTAAATTTCTGTTCAAGATACATAAACGAGGTTTAATAATAAGCATGGGTTTTCTAAAGAAACGATATTTTCAAAAAACACTTCAATGTAATATTGCCAGATTCGATCATAACGTTTGGGCCGGGTTTGTGGTGTTACACGGGGTGAGTGGCAATTGATTTAGAAATTTTTTCTAGGTGAGTAGGGAGTTGAAAGTGCTAGAGAACATGCTTCCAACTTGACGCTTTTAGTGCTTTTTTAGTGCACTTAAAGCACGTTCTATGTGGAGCGCTTTTTCTCTAGCACTTTCAACTCCCCACTTTCTCCCACTCACCCATCAAATATCCGAGATTCCATGATATATTTTCTAAAGAAAAATGCATTGAAAGTTCAAAAATAATGCACTGAAAAATCTGATCAACTTTAATCTCTCGTAAAAAAAATTATCAAAACTCATTGAATTCAAAAAAATAAAAAAAAATTACAAACTAAGATTTAATCAAATCGAGTAGTTCGAGTTTCGATTATGAATCGAATTGAATTTTACAATCCAAACAATTCGAATATACAACTGGTATAAATACGATGCTTGTATATATCGAATTAAATAATTATTAACTTTACTTCTCAAAAATTTATAAAAAAAAAAACTAAAAAATATATAATAAACTTAAAAAAAAAAAACCTTGAAACTTTAAATCTAAAATTCTAAAACTCACAAAAACCTAACCCTAAAAAAAGTCAAAAACGCTTTCAACTGGAAATATTTTTAATTGATGTGACCGAAAGTGCTTTTAGCTGAAAGCGTTTTTTTGTCAATACGCTGAAAGTATTTTCATTATTTCAACTTAATCTCATCATTTTTAAAAAAAATGACTTAATTTAATAATTTTTTAAAAAATAGGTATTTTTCATAAATTAAGTCTTCGGATAAGTATGCGAAAGACGGATACATTGAAAGCTGTTAAACAGAACCATACCGTCAGAAATAAGAGATCAAATAATTTGTTAACATAATTCTGACTTTTGATAAGATGTGAAATATTAAGGCTGCTAATTGTAAAAGAAAATGTTGAGTAAACGTACATTTTATATAAAATGAAAAATAAAAGTTACTTTAGAACCGCATATATAATAATTATGATATGGTTGCATAAACTTTAATATAATAAAATTTGTTGTTTAAGCAGTAATTTGTTCTTCCAAATAGTTTTATTTACCCTACCAACTTTATAAAAATTAAATTAAATTTTTAATTTATTTTTTCAATTTTTAATTTTTTAACTTATATTTGTTAAAATGAATGAAAAAATTAATATTTGATAACTTTACTTATCTGTGTTAAAAAAACCGAGAAACTTAAAAATTTTATATGATTTTTTCATTCATATATCTTACAAAATGATTTACAAATATATATACATTGTCAAACCATCACCCAGGAGAAATAAAAAATTGTCATCTACTAGCTAACTCTAACTAATTGAAACTAACAAACTAACTATTTGTTTCAACACTCCCCTTCAAGTTGGTGGTTGAAATACATCTTTAACCCCCAACTTGGATACTAAATGCTCATGTTGTTGTACCCCTAAAGTCTTTGTAAGGATGTCTGCCAACTGCTCTGTGGAGGATACATGCTCAGTCTTTATCAGACCATTCTAAATCTTCTCTCTAATGAAATGGCAGTCCACTTCTATGTGCTTAGCTTGTTCATGGTAAATCAGATTTCTTGCTATCAGTAAAGTAGCCTTACTATCACAGAAAAGCTTGACTGAATTGCTTTCTCCTGATTCCAATCTTAGTCAGCAAACCATCTAACCAAACCACCTCTGTTGCTATGACTGCCATACTCCTGTACTCTGCTTCTATTGAAGACCTAGCTACAGTGGATTGCTTCTTTGATTTCCAAGAAATCAGCGACTTGCCAAGTTTCACTCAAAACCCTTATACAGACTTTCTTGTCATTGGGCAGGATGCCCATTCAAAGTCACAATGTGCAACCACCTCACACTCACTCGAGGCATTAAGATATTCCTTGTCTTGGATTTTTCTTCAAGTATCTCACCACTCTTAATCTTGCTTTGTAACACCCCTTACCCATGTTTTACACCGGAATAGGGTACGAGGCATTTCCTGACTCAAACACATACTAACATACGTTTTCGGGTCATAAAAGTTCGTTCAAATTTAAAAGTTTTCAAACTTCATCTTAAGGTCCCTAATATGAGCCTACGAGGCCCAAAACAGAGCTTAGAAATAATTCGGGACCAAACCGAGTTCTTTACAAAAACTTTGAAAAATGTCACTAAAAATAGGGGCACACACGTGTGGAAGGGTGATACGCCCGTGTGACCTAATAACATGGCCATGTTGAAGAACCGTGTAACTCACACGGCCTCAACCTATAGGGATACACCCATGCTCCTTACCCATGTGGGTTTATTTTTCAATTTGAACCTACAGAGGTTTTCACACGGCCTGGCACACGACTATGTCCATGGCCGTGTCCTTCACATGGCGGTGACACTCCCGTGTCTCAGCCCATGTGCAAAAACCTTAACATTCTGCTTTTGACGTCAGCAACATTTTAGGGTCACACGACCAAGGCACACGCCCGTGTTCTAGGCCGTGCGGAAAATTTAATTTTGCATTTAAGGTGCAGACTTCACACAGCCTGGGCACATGCCCATAACCTATGGCCGTGTCTTCCACACGATTGAGACACACGGCCGTGCCTCAGCACATGGTGTTACTACTGGGCATTCTGTTTTACCAAATTAAGGTGCAGGGGACACACAGCCGGACTACACACCCATGGGGCATACCGTGTGTCACACACGGCCTAGACACATGCCCATGTGCCTACCCATGTGGACAAAAACAAGGCTATTTACCAAACCCTTTCTGCCACCATTACTTGAACCAACATAAACCACATCAAGTAACCTACTTTTTCATGCATTAATATACCAAATACTTAACCATGTAATTTCCACATTCATGAAAAATATCATCATTTTCATATATCAATAACAACTAGTAGCCATCATTCATGGCCTTATACAAAATGAACCAATCTTCAAGACCAGCCAACACATTTGGCCAAAACAATATGACACTTGACAAAGACCAAGTCCCTATACATGCCATACTCAAAATGATAAATCTAACTATACCAAATGTTTAGGTCGGTAGTGTGATCGATGCCTTCGACGTCTGTTGATCCCCGAGCTAACTTGGCGGCACTATAAGAAAGTGGAAAGGAGAGGGAGTAAGCATAAAGCTTAGTAAGTCGCATGTAAATAATTAATAACAATTTTCATGCATTATCATACTCATAGCATGTTATAAACTTGCACATTATTCTCAAATGATTAAAGGCATAACTTACTCATTTTCATCCTTACAAATCATACAACATAAATCGAGCCCATTTCTCATGAATATCGTGTAGGTACCTGTATCACTTACAACATAGTCGTAAATTTTCTCACTTTTGACAAAAGCTTTAAATTACCCGTTGAACCAGTTGGAATACCAAAGGATACCTAAAAAGCCTCACACAAGAGGGTATGATGCCGATGCCATGTCCCAGACATGGTCTTACACTGGCTCACATATCGAGGCCGATGCCATGTCCCATAAATGGTCTTACACTAGCTCTCGTCTCAATGTTGATGCCATACCCCAGACATGGTCTTACACTGGCTCTCATAATGTGGCCGATGCCATGTCCCAAACATGGTCTTACACTAGCACACATATTAACGCCGATGCCATGTCCCAAACATGGTCTTACACTAGTACACATATCACCCAAATAACATGGCATGGATATCCAATCTATTCCTAAAGTTCAACCGAGAGTATATCACATCATATTTTGTCATCCATTTTCATAACAATAATCAAACCTTTTATGTCATATCAATTTTTTAATGCATAATAACAATGAAGTTGTATTATTTACGTACAACTTACCTTAATATACAAAATATGGGCCACTAGTTCAATTTAGTCCAATAGCTTGGTTTTCCCCCGGTCTAAGTTCGGACTCCATTGAACATGATCTATAATGACAAATTCACTTATTTAATCACCACATTAATCAAGACATTGCAAAATTCCTACTTTGTCAAAATTACCGTTTTGCCTTTAGATATTCATATAATTACAATTTTGCCCCTAGGCTCGTAAAACGATTTTCATCAAATTTCCTTATTAACCAAGCCTAGCCAAACCTTTATTAATTTATAGAAACTCACAATACCAATTATTTCACACATTTACTACCCATTTTATAACTTTTACAAAATAGTCCTATTAGGTGCTTTCATGAAAAATCCTTTCAAAAAAGTTGTTTATTTAACAACCAATATTCATTTTCTTCCATAAAATTTCAGCAAACATCATGAATACTCACATGGTAAAACCCTATACTCTCAACCATTTTGCAAAATAGTCCCTCCATTAGTTAGCTTAAGCTACAAGGGTCACAAAAATACAAAAATCATCAAGAATGACCATAGAAAACACTTACTTGCAAGAGGGAACCTTGGCTGAAATTTTGAGCTCTCAAAACCCTTAAGTTTGCTAAAAATTTTGGTGGAGAGGAGGAAGAGGAAAGGTGATATCTTTTTCTTCTTTATTTTATTTTATTATATCAATTAAGTCACCTAAAATTTACCTAACCTTTAACCAATTTCATGAATTAAAAATTCATGTCCAGCCACCACTTTTATTGGTCTATTTACTCATTAAGGACCTATATTTTAGTGTTCCATAGCTATTTAACACATTTAACTTGTAGAACAAAACTTTTACACTTTATTCGATTTAGTCCATTTTTAAAATTAAGCATGCAATCATTAAAATTAAGTCACCAAAAGTTTCATGCACTAATACAATCATGCTATAACACATAAACTAATATTAAAAATAATTTCTCTAGCCTCGGATTACTTGTTTCAAAACCACTATTCTGACTAGCCCCAAAATCGAGCTATTATAATTCTCTCCCTAGGGATTTTCGTTCATGAAAATCTTACCAGCAAAAAGGTTTGGGTATTGATCTCTCATAGTCTCTTTAGGTTCCCATATGGCTTCCTTGACCTCATGTCTATGCCATAATCCTTTACCGATATTATACTCTTATTCCTCAATTGCTTGACCTCTCAATCTAAAATTTTAACCGGCTCTTCACCATAGGTCATATTTGAACAAATCTCAACCTCTGTTGGTAAAATCATATGTGATGGGTCAGAACGGTAACAACGCAACATAGACACATGGAATACATTGTGTATCTTTTCTAGCTCGGATGGCAAGGCTAGTCGATAAGCTACCGGTCTAATTCTCTCAGTCACCTCATAAGGTCCAATAAAACGTGGACTTAATTTGCCTTTCTTACCGAATCTGAGGACTTTCTTCCACGGTGATACTTTCAAAAATACCTTACCACCTAATTGAAACTCAATCTCTTTCCATTTCAAGTCCGCATAGGATTTCTGTCTATTCGAAGCAGTTTTCAAATAGTAACGAATCACTTTTACTTTCTCTTTGGTTTCTCTAACTAAATCAACCCCGTGTATTTGATTTTCCTTGAGTCCAGACCAATACAAGGGCGTTCGGCACTTACGACCATACAAAGCCTTATAAGGCGCCATTTTCAAACTCGACTGATAACTATTGTTGTAGGAAAACTCTACCAATGGTAAGTATCTT
Source organism: Gossypium rotundifolium (assembly GCA_025506655.1). Taxonomy (NCBI): domain Eukaryota; kingdom Viridiplantae; phylum Streptophyta; class Magnoliopsida; order Malvales; family Malvaceae; genus Gossypium; species Gossypium rotundifolium. Next base: position 43,074,496 of record CP106726.1, read on the forward strand.
TCCCAACTACCTTGAAACTCAAGAACACAACACCGCAACATATCTTTAAGAATCTAAATTACTCTTTTCGACTAACCGTCGGTTTGCAGATGGAAAGTCATGCTAAAATTCAACTTTGTCCCCAAAACTTCTTGTAACTTTTTCCAAAATCGTGATATGAACCTTGGATCTCTATCCGAAATGATCGATAAAGGTACCCTGTGAGGTCTCACAATTTTAGAAACATACAAATCGCCTAATTTCTCAAGTGGATAATTGTACGCACAGGTATAAAATGAGCCGACTTTGTTAGCCTATCAACCACAACCCATACAACATCTTTTTCTAATTGGCATCAGTGGCAATCCAAACACAAAATCCATGGTAATACGGTCCCATTTGCACTTGGGAACCATCACGGGCTAAAGTAAACTCAAAGGTACTTGGTGTTCGACTTTCATTTGCTGACAAATTAAACACTTAGAGACAAACTCTGAGATGTCTCTTTTCATTCCCTACCACTAATACATTTTCTTCAAGTCATTATACTTCTTCACACTACCCGGATGGATAGACATACAACTACTATCTGCCTCATGCAAAATTTTTTGAATAAGCTCATCATCTTTGGGTACACAAATTCTGTCTCAAAACATTAAACAGCCATCTGAACCAATCTGAAAGTTTAATTCTATACCCGTCTCGCACTGAGTTATCTTAGCTTGCAATTCTTTATCACCTTTCTAAGCCTCACAGATCTCTTGCAAAAACATTGGTTTCACTCTCAACTTGGCTAAAATTGAACCATGGTTGGTTACTAACAACTGAGTGTTCATAGCCCTCAAGGCAAACAATGACTTCCTAATTAAAGCATCAGCAACCACATTCACCTTCCCCGAGTGATAGTCAATTATCAACTCATAATCCTTTATCAACTCTAACCATCTCCGCTGCCGTAGGTTTAACTCCTTTTGAATCATCAAATACTTTAGACTTTTATGGTCGGTGAATACTCGGCATCTCTCGCAATACAAATGGTGTCTCTAAATCTTCAGTGTGAACACTATGGCGGCTAACTCTAAGTCGTGTGTCGGATAGTTTTTCTCATGTGGCTTCAGTTATCTCGAGGCATAAGCTATTACCTTGCCTTCTTGCATAAAAACACACCCCAATGCATTTAAGGATACATCGCTATACACCACAAATTCCTTTCCCGATTCCAGATGCACTAAAACTAGGGCTTCAGTTAATAGTGCTTCTAGCTTCTCAACACTCTGTTGGCACTTCTCTGTCCATTCGAACTTAACATCTTTCTGTAGAAACCTTGTCATCAGTGTAGCAATCACAGAGAATCCTTTAACAAACCATCTGTAGTATCCAGCTAAGCCCAAAAAGCTTTTAATCTCTAGCACATTCCTCTGCGGTTTCCAATCAACGATACCCGATATCTTACTCATGTCAACTCTAATTCCATCACCCGGCACGATGTGTCCTAAGAATCTTACCTTTTAGAGCCAAAACTCACTTTTACTAAACTTGGCATACAACTATTTATCTTTCAAAGTTTGCAAAACTATTCTCAAATGCTCGGCATGTTCGGTCTTATCACAAGAATAAATCAGTATATCATCAATAAAAACAACAACAAATTTATCCAAGTAAGGTCGGAAAATATGGTTCATTAAATCTATAAATACTTCAGGAGCATTTGTTAATCCAAAGGGCATGACGAGAAACTCCTAATGCCCATATCTCATCCAGAATGCAGTTTTCAAAACATCTTGTTCCTTAACTCTTAGTTGGTAATAGCTAAACCTCAGGTCTATCTTAGAAAACACTGTGGCTCCCTTCAATTGGTCAAACAAATCGTTGATCCTTGGCAAAGGATACTTTTTCTTAACTGTAACCTTGTTGAGTTGTCTATAGTTTATACATAACCTCATCAACCTATCTTTCTTTTTCTTAAAAAAGTACCAGAGCACCCTACGGAGAATAACTCGGTCTCGTAAAACCCTTATCCGTTAAATCTTGCAACTGGATTTTCAATTCCTTTAACTCCGTTGGAGCCATCCTAAATGGGATAATCAAAATAGGTACCGAACCAGTGAGCAACTCAATACCAAACTCGACTTTCTTAGTTGGAGGCAATCCTGGCAACTCTTTCGAAAACACATCCAGGTACTCACATGCCACAGGTACTGACTCAATCTTTACTTCGACTCTTGGGTATTAAACACAAATGCAAGATAAGACTCATACCCTTTTCTCATGTATTTCTCAGCAGTCATAGAAAAAATTAGTACAGGTAAGCTATCCGGTTCACCTGATTCAACTCGAATAATATCCCCATTTTCACATTTCAGTTTAATAAACTTACTGCCATAGTTTACTAACACGTCATGAACAGTCAACCAATCGATGCCAATAATTAAGTCAAATTCATCAAACAGTAGTAGCATGAGGTTAGCCGAAAAACAATGACCTCTAATCATCAAAGGACAGTTTCTACACACTTTGTAAACTATCACATGCTTGCCTAACGGGTTTGACACTTTTATCACAAATTTTGTAGACTCAACAAGCATATTCATGCTAGACACCAATTTCATACAAACATACGAATGGGTAGACCCCAGATCAATCAAATCAACAACAAAATATTATGAAGAGAAAAAGTACTTGTAATCACGTCCGGTGACGATGGCTCTTCGCTAAAGTGAATGGCATAAGTCCTTGAAGGCGCTTGGCCCTCAGACCTCGCTATGGAATCTCTAGGCACACCTCTACTGCTAGCCCCACTTCCCGGGTTCTTCTGTGGTCTACCTCTAGAAGGAGCATTACTCGCTCGTACATCTTGCTTTCTGTCTTTCTCATCCATCTCAAGAAAGTTTCAAATGAAGTGGACTAGTGAACCGCACTTGAAATGGCCTCTATAATTTCCTCGACACTCACCGAAATGTCATCTACCACACTGCAAACACTCTTGTTTATTTGGTCGAGCACTACCAACACTCGCAATAGAAGTGGTCTGGGCTTTAGAAACCGAGTACTGCTTACTCCTATTTCTGTTCGAGAACCCTGCTGAAGCATTTGACCGAGTAGTGAACTCTTTTGATTCTTAGAGGAGGACTGAAATGATTTCCCCAACTGTCTTTTCTTTGAGTCACGATACTCAATATCAGCTTTCCTTTTCTCTTTGGTCAATTCTTTGGCCTTGCACGCTCTTTCAACAAGCACCACAAACTCTTTTAATTCTAGGATGCCAACTAATAGTCGGATGTCTTCATTTAATCTATCCTCAAACCTCTTACACATGATGGCTTTGGTGGACACGCACTCCCGAGTGTATTTGCTGAGCCTTACAAATTCACGTCCATACTCGATTACCATCATTCGACTTTGTTTTAGTTTAAGGAATTCTTCTTTTTTCTGATCGATAAACTTCTGGCTAATATACTTTTTACGAAACTCTTCCTGGAAGAATTCCCAACTTATTCTCTCCCTTGGTACAACTGACATAAAGGTGTTCCACCATTGGTAGGTCTAGTCTCGCAGGAGTGACACAATACACTTCATGTACTCCTCAAGTGTGCAAGACAATTCATCGAATACCTTAATGGTATTTTCTAGCCAGAACTCTACCCTCTCTAGATCATCATCTATATTCGCTCAAAATTTCTCGGCCGCTTGTTTTCAAATTCTGTCTACTGGAGGTTTTCCCTTCTAATCATTTCCACTACTTAGGGAGCCGTAGGGCAAGCTGAGGGATTGGAGGGGGTGAAGGAGGTGGAGAGTTCGGGTTTGCACGAACAAACTCTGAATACCAAACATTTATCATATGGAAGAAGGCTTTTCTAGCCATTTTGCCCTGACCCAGTGTCACGGGCCCACTTTCGACTGGCGCAGTCCCTTCTGAAAGCTAGCGCATTACATTCTACATCATCTACCACTGATCCGTCGGGATCCATTTACTATATAAAAATACATTTTAAATTGTCAGGAGTCGTCACACTATCATAATTCATATATGGCATGTATAGCTAGACTCATACACACGCTAGGTTAGTTTGAGAATCGACTAAACTATAGCTCTGATACCACCAAATGTAACACCCATTACCCGTGTTTTACGTCGAAATAGGGTACGAGGCGCTACCTAACTCAAACCCATACTAACATAAGTTTCAGGTCATAAAAGTTCGTTCAAATTTAAAACTTTTCAAAATTCATTTTAAGGTCCCTAATATAGGCCCACGAAGCCCAAAACACACCTTAGAAACTATTCGAGACCAAACCGAGTTCTTTAGAATAACTTTGAAAAATGTCTTAAAACTAGGGGCACACGCCCACGTGGAAGGGCTATATGCCCATGTGACCTAATAACATGGCCATGTTGAAGGACCGTGCAACTCACATGGCCTAAGCCTATAGGGATACGCCCGTGTCCCTTACCTGTGCAGATTTATTTTTGATTCGAACCTATAGAGGTTTTCACATGGCCTGGCACACGTCCATGTCCATGGCCCGTATCCTTCACACGGGCGTGACACACCCGTGTCTCAACCAGTGTGCAAAAACCTTAACATTCTATTTCTGACGTCAGCAACATTTTAGGTCACACGGCCAAGGCACACGCCCGTGTGCTAGGCCGTGCAGTGAATTTAATTTCGTATTTAAGGTGCAGACTTCACACGGCCTAGGCATATGCCCATTTCCTATAGTCGTGTCTTCCATACAGTTGAGTTACACGGCTATGCCTCAGCAAGTGTGGTTACTACTGGTATTCTATTTTACCAAATTAAGGTGCAGGGGACATACAGTCGGACTACACGCATATGGGGTATACCTTGTGTTACACACAGCCTAGACACACGCCCGTGTGCCTACCTAGGTGGACAAAAACAAGGCTATTTACCAAGCCCTTTCTACCATCCTTACTTGCACCAACATAAACCACATCAAGTAACCTACTCATTCATGCATTAATATACCAAATACTCAACCATGCAATTTGCACATTCATGAAAAACATCATCATTTTCATATATCAATAACAAGTAGTAGCCATCATCCATGGCCTTATACAAAATGAATCAATCTTCAAGATAAGCCAACACATTTGGCCAAAACAATATGACACTTAAGAAAGACCAAGTCCCTATACATGCCATACTCAAAATGATAAATCTAACTATACCAAATATTCAGATCGATAGTGCGATCGATGCCTCCGACGTCTATTGATCCCCGAGCTAATTTGGCAGCACTATAAGAAAATGGAAAGAGAGGGAGTAAGCATATAGCTTAGTAAGTCGAATGTAAATAATTAACAAAAATTTCCATGCACTATCATACTCATAGCATATTATAAACTTGCACATTATTCTCAAATGATTAAAGGCATAACTTACTCATTTTTATCCTTACTAATCATACAACATAAATCGAGCTCATTTCTCATGAATTTCGTATAGGTACCTATATCACTTACAACATAGCTATAACTTTTCTCACTTTTGACACAAGCTTTAAATTACCCGTTGAACTAGTTAGAATACCAAAGGATACCCAACAAGCCACACACAAGAGAGTATGATGCCGATGCCATATCTCAGACATGGTCTTACACTGGTTCACATATCGAGGCCAATGCCATGTCCCAGAGATTGTCTTACACTAGCTCTCGTCTCAATGTTGATGCCATGTCCCAGACATGGTCTTACACTGGCTCTCACAATGTGGCCGATGCCATGTCCCAAACATGGCCTTACACTAACACACATATCAACACTGATGCCATGTCCCACACATGGTCTTACACTGACTCTCATAATGTGGCCAATGCCATGTCCCAGATATGGTCTTACATTAGCACACATATCACCCAAATGTCATGGCATGGATATCCAATATATTCCTAAAGTTCAACCGGAAGTATACCATATCATATTTTGTCATGCATTTTCATAACAATAATCAAACATTTTATGCCATATCAATTGTTTAATGCATAATAACAATAAATTTGTATTATTTACGTACACCTTACATCAGTATACAAAATATGAGTGACTAGTTCAATTTAGTCCACTAGCTTTGTTTTCCCTCGGTCTAAGTTCGGACTCAGTTTATTTTGATATATAATGACAAATTCACTTATTTAATCACCACATTAATCAAGACATTCCAAAATTCCTACTTTGGCAAAATTACCATTTTTGCCCTTAGACTTTCACATAATTACAATTTTTCCCCAAGGCTTGTAAAATAATTTTCATCAAATTTCTTCATTAACCAAGCCTAGCCGAACCTTTATTAATCTTATAACAACTCACAATACCAATTATTTCACACATTTACAACCTATTTTATAACTTTTACAAAATAGTCCTATTAGGTGCTTTCATGAAATATCCATTCACAAAAGTTGTTTATTTAACAACCAAGATTCATTTTCTTCCATAAAATTTCAACAATTATCATGAATAATCACATGGTAAAACCCTAGAATCTCAACCATTTTGCAAAATAGTCCCTCCATTAGTTAGCTTAAGCTACAAGGGTCACAAAAAAATCATTAAGAATGACCATCAAAAACACTTACTTGCAAGAGGGAAGCTTGGCTGAAATTTTGAGCTCTCAAAACCCTTAAGTTTGCTGAAAATTTTGGTGGGGAGAAGGAAGAGGAAAGGTGATATCTTTTTCTTCTTTATTTTATTTTATTATATCAATTAAGTCACCTAAAATTTACCTAACCTTTGACCAATTTCATGAATTAAAAATTCATGTCCAGCCACCACTTTTATTGGTCTATTTACTCATTAAGGACCTATATTTTAGTGTTCCCTAGTTATTTAACACCTTTATCTTGTAGAACAAAACTTTCACACTTTATGCGATTTAGTCCATTTTCAAAATTAAGCATGCAATCACTAAAATTAAGTCACCAAAACTTTCATCCACTCATACAATCATGCTATAACACATAAAAAAAATATTAAAAATAATTTCTCTAGCCTCGGATTAGTGGTTCTAAAACCACTGTTCTGACTAGCCCCAAAATCAGGCTGTTATATGCTTCCAAGTGTGACTTTTTAGGCTATTGCATGAATTGGCTCAAGTGTTGAACTGAGAAGGTTATATATGCTCTAGTATGAGTTAAGTAAACAAGTCTTCCCACAAGCCTTTGAAAAACTGACTTGTCATCCAACAATTCATCACCATTCCTTTCACCATTTTCTTGTTGTATATTATCATCATATTCTACTAAGGTCAACTTTTTATTCAATTCTAGAGGAGTTGCAGCTGACTTTGCTCGCCTACCCTAGTTTCTTCAATCAATGCTAATGTATACTTCCTTTGATTATTAAAATTCCTTCCTTTGTCCTTAGTATTTCAAGACCAAGAAAAAATTTTAACTCTCCCAAATCCTTTATTCTGAAGTTCTAATATAGAATTTCATTCAGCTCTTCAGTCATACTTTTACTACTGCTAGTAATTAGTAAATCATCCACATAAATGAGCATGATTGCTATCTCATTCCCTTTTTTCTTGATAAATAAAGAATAATCATGCCTACTCTATTCATATCTATCTACTGTAAGAGCCTCTGTTAGTTTTAGATTCCATTGTCTTTATGCCTACTTCATGCTATATAATGATTTTTGAAGTCTACATACCTTACCCTCCCTTGGCTGTAAAAACTGGTAGAAAAATCCATGTAAACTTCTTCCACCAAATCACCTTGAAGGAAAGCATTGTAAACATATAACTGAAATAGTGGCCAATTGAAAATAGATGTCAACGCAAGTAAAAGCCTTAAAGTAAAAATTTTGGCAACAAGGAGAAAGTGTCAACATAATCTATCACTTCTTTCTGATTGTAACCCTTAGCCTCCAGTCGACCTTTGAATCTCTCAACTTCACTCGATGCTTTATACATAATCTTTTGAACCCATTTACAACCAATTGGGACTTTTTCAGGAGGAAGAGAGACAACAGACCTAGTCTTATTGGACTCAAGAGCTTGAAGTTCCTTATTCATGGAATGGATCCAATGAAGATATTGAATGGCTTCATTATAGGTGGTAGGCTCAATCAAGGAAGAAGTTAAAGAAATATAGTGTTGAGTATGGGAAGGTAAATGCACATAAGAAATGGCATTTAAAATAAGATACTGAAAAGGAAATAAGGTAGGATGATTACTACAAATGAAACCATTCAACCATTGTAGTAGTTTTGAAACACGAAAAGACTTTCTAGAAACTAGAGCTTCTAGACTAAAAGGACCTAAAGATGATTGTACTGGATTACTTGTTGATGGTGTAGAGCTTGAAACAGTAGGTTGTAGTGAAAACAACTGTGGTGAGTGTGGGGTGGAAACAGTAGGTTGTTATGGATGTAAAACAAGAAATTCTGAATGAGAGAAGGGAACTAAAGAAGGAAAAAAAAAGAAGATTTAGCTAAAGGAAGGTGAAAAGGAAAGGAATGCTCATGAAATATCATATCCCTGTTAACAAAAAATTTATGTGTTTCAAGATTGAACAAGATATAGCCTTTCTATGTAGTATAGTATCCCATAAGCACAGAAGGAACTTCTTTTGGGGAAAACTTATCATGATAGTTAAGTTGTGTAGCATAACAAAGACATCCACAAATCCTAAGATGAGCTAGACTAGGAGGTTTTTTATAGAGACACTCATAATGAGTCTTCCTTTGTGAAAGAGAATATGGAAGTCTATTAATGACGTAACAAGTAGTGGTAACACACTCACCCCAAATTTTAAGAGGTACTTTGGATTGAAAACGAAGGAATCGGGTGACTTTTAGGATGTGTCTATGTTTACGTTCAGTCACCCTATTTTTTGAGGTGTATGAAGACATGAACTTTGATGCACTATACCAATAGAGGGAAAAAGAGCAGAACATTCCATATTGAAAAAGTTTGTCCCATTACCACTACGGATATTCTTAACTTAGAGAGAAAATTGGGTTTTAACAAAGGAGAAGAAATGTTTGAGAAACAAAATTGTGTCACTCTTAACCCTTAAGAGATAAATCCAAGTCATGAATGTACAATCATCTGCAATAGTGAGAAAGAGCCTCTGTCCACTATGTGCTGAAACATGATAGGGACCCCAAAGATCAACATGAATAAGTTCAAAAGGTATGTCAGCCCTTGAATGACTAAGAGGAAAAGGTAATATATTCTATTTGGCTAAAGGACATTTATGCGATCTCGCATCGGTATGTTGAGTTGAGTCGTTTAGATGCCCGATCGTCGAATGAGAAAGTATCGTTCCAAACTTGAAATATGTTTGTATTGGCTATGTATGGAAAATAAGAATGAAGAATAGGCTTGAATTGGCTAAGTGTTTGTGGATTTAGGTTCGGCTAACAAAGAAAAAATAAAATGGATAGTTGATAGTTGGAAGGGATAGAAATTGAACTTAAGTGTTAAGGACAAACCAACACTAAGAAGAGTGCTGACACGGGCTTATATGACTTAAGGTGGTTCGGTGATGAAAGGTAGGGGACCTTGACCCGTTACCTAGCAAGGTAAGACCAAAGGTATAAGGTTGGGTGAACGCCACACTACAAGAGTGATAAGTTCGAAAGAAGAATCAAGTTGACGCCACTGACTAGTAGATAAGTTAAGCTAAGTCTCGGATGAAATTTGAGAGAGGAAAACCTCACAAATAACTCAATGTTCATTCAAATTGGCAAAAAGTCCCTACAAATAGCAAATAACAAAGTATTTATAGGAAAAACCTAAGGCTAGTTGAATAGGTACATTAGTGACTTAATGAATAAGTATTTTGGCTTTAAATGAGCTAAAAGTTCTAAAACAAAACCATATCTATATTCAACCTTTGGGACGCCACTAGACAACTTCTAGATGAAGGATATTCAGCTGAATAAACTTGGAAGAATTTGGAAATTGATTGGGCATGTCTAGGTTCGGCCATGAGCTTAAATGAGCTTAATTGCTTTCCTTTGATCAGCTGAATGGATGGATGAATTAAACTGGTAGCTAGGTGAGTGCAATAGGCATTAGAAATGTGAACACGTAACTTGAAGGGCCATCCATGTGTGAATGCACAAAATCAAACAACTCTCTTGTGTGAATGGATTAATTCGGTTGGTGTGAAAGCATTCAAGCAGCTTGGGGGAGCTAACCAGCAAACTTGGGAGCCTAAATGTGCAGATAACCTTTGGCCAAAAAGGTGCTTGGAGAAGCCAAATAATCAGCACGCCATGCATTGAAGCCATGCATGCTTGTATCTCTCCCTACATTGTAGCCGGCCATTCATGCACCTTGCATTAAATCTCCTTCATGCATTTGGTTGCACATAAATCCAATGAACACATTAAATTGATTCATGACAAGTTTAATTTGGCTAAATTATGACAAAATAAATTCATACTTTACTTAGACACATTAATAACACATAATTAAGCTAAAACAAATTAAATATTGACATAAAACATGACACATTAATTCAGCTAACACAAAACATATTAAACACATATAATGAGATGTAATGAGCTAAGGAATGTATTAATGAGCTGAAACAAATTTAACTATCTAATAGTAGACACTTAGTTTATTCTAGAAAATAAGCAAATGAGCTAGAAAGAAATAAGAATGAGCTCAAATGAGCTGAAATGAGCCGAGCTAAGCTCGTGGAGCTGAATGTGAGCTAAGGTCGACTTGCAAGAGATTGCAAGAGTCCTTGTTGAGCTGGTCCAAGCTCTTTCAATATGTTCGGCCAATGTTTCACCCCATACTTGATTGACTAAGGCCAAAATGGCCTCCTTAAATAGCTTGGCTCGAGCTCGTGTGATAGGGCTTTTGGGCAGCTCCAATGGATCCTTGTTCGAACTAGGTGCACTCCAGGGCATGATAGTATCATCCTCCCTCTTCAAAGCGACTTGTCCTCAAGTCGAAACCAGCATCGAAAGGAGATAAATCAGAAACATTGAAACTCGCACTTATGTTATACTCACCCGGTAAGTCAAGTCGATAGGAATTTTCCTTGATTCGTTCTAGGACTTGGAAAGGTTCGTCTTCTCGAGGCAACAATTTAGACCTACGTTGGGCTGAAAAACGTTCTTTGCACATATGAACCCAAACCCAATCATCGAGTTTAAAAACAACTCACTTTCGACCTTTGCTCGTTTTTTAACATAGCTCTCAGTTCTTGCTTCGATATTGGCTTGAACCTTTTGATGCAACTCCTTGACATACTCGGCCTTCTTCTTTGCATCTACATGAATGAATTGGTCGTTAGATAAAGGCACTAAGTCTAAAGGAGTTAACAGACTAAAACCATAAACAATTTTAAAAGGAGAAAACTTAGTAGCCTAATGGATTGATTAATTATATGCAAACTCGATATGAGGTAGGCATTCTTCCCACGATTTTAAGTTTTTGTGGATGATGGCTCGCAATAATGTAGACAAAACTCCATTAACCACCTCCGTTTGTCCATCCGTTTGGGGGTGACAAGTGGTTGGAAATAGTAGCTTAGTTCAAGCTTTCCCCATAATGATCTCCAAAAGTGACTCAAAAACATTGCATCGCGATCGAACACGATCGTTCTCAAAATTCCATGTAGTCGAACAATTTCCCTAAAGAAAAGATTAGCAATATGGATAGCATCATCAGTCTTTGTACATGCTATAAAATGTGACATCTTAGAAAACCTATCAACTACAACATAGGTAGAGTCCTTCCCCATTTTTGTTCACAGCAATCCAAGGAAAAGGTCAATGGATATATCCATCCATAGAGCTTCGGGTATAGGCAGTGGAGTGTATAGGCCGTGTGGTTGAATCTTGGACTTAGCCATCTTACACGTTACACAATGCTCGCAAACTCGTTCCACATCCCTTCTCATCCTAGGCTAATAAAAGTGTTTTTGGAAAGTTGATAAGGTCTTACCTATACCAAAATGTCCCATGAGGCCCCCGCTGTGCGCCTCGTGCACAAGTAAGCCCCAAATGGAACTTTACGGGATGCACAATTTTCCTTCCTTGAAAAGGAAGCCTTCATACCTATAAAACTTCTTAACAGAAGCATTCTCACAAGAAGCAAATATCTCACCAAAATTATTGTCATTAGCATACAAATCATTCAATAAAGAGAATCCAAGCAATTTAAAATCAAGAGAAGATAATAAAGCATACCTTCTCAAGTGTGCGTCAGCCATAATATTATCTTTACCTTTCTTATACTTGATAACGTAAGGAAAGGATTTGAGGTACTCAACCCATTTTGCATGATGCTTATTCAACTTATGCTGGTCCTTGATGTGTTTCAACGCTTCGTGATGGCAATGAATCACGAACTCCTTTGGCTATAGGTAGTGTTACTACGTCTAAAGAGCTCAGATGAGTGCGTACATTTATTTATCTTAGATAGGATAGTTAAGTGTGGCTCTATTGAGCTTCTCGCTAAAATACGCAATAGGCCTTCTATCTTGAGTAAGTACAGCCCCGATTCCAACACCTGATGCATCACATTCAAACTCAAAAGTTTTAGAAAAATCAAGTAATGCTAATAAATGAGCTTTTGTAAGACAATTCTTAATCTCAATGAAAGACATCTCTTGCTCATCGGCCCAATAGAAAGTCGAGTTCTTCTTGATTACACTCATTAAGGGCGTGGCTATAGTGCTGAAGTTAGGCATGAAATGCCTATAGAAGCTAGCCAAACCATGGAAGCTTCGAACTTGGCTGATACTCGTAGGTCTCGGCCACTCTTGAATAGCTTTTATCTTATCTTGGTCGACTTCTAAACCTTCCAATCTAACCACGAAACCTAGAAAAATAACCTTGTTAGAACAAAACATACACTTTTTAAGGTTAGCATAAAGGGTCTCCTTCCGAAGAACCACCAAAATAGATTTGAGGTGTAATATATGCTCTTCCAATGATTTGCTAAATGTCATCAAAATACACAGCACAAAACTTACCAATAAATGATCTTATGACATAGTTCATTAACCTCATAAAGGTACTAGGAGCGTTGGTTAGACCAAACAACATGACCAACCACTTATGCAAACCGTGCTTAGTTTTGAAAGTTGTCTTCCATTAGTCGCCTTCTTGCATGTGAATCTGATGGTAACCACTCTTCAAATCGATCTTCGAAAATAATTTGGGACCACTTAGTTTGTCAAGCATGTTTTCTAAGCGAGGTATTGGATGCCGATACTTAATGGTAATCTTTTTCACGGCTCAACAGTCCACATACATTCGCCACATTTCATCTTTCTTTGGCACCAACATGACGGGCATGACAAAAGGTCTAAGGCTTTCACGAATGTAGCCTTTCTCCATCAATTCCTTTACTTGCCATTGCAGTTCCTTAGTCTCTTTGAGATTCGTCCTATAGGCTGGTCGATTCAGAATAATAGCTTCGGACATGAAATTAATTTGATGCTCGATTCTACGAAGGGGTGGCAACCCACTCGAAGTTTCTTCCAGAAACACATCTTGAAAATCCTGCAAAAAAGACACAATAGAAGAGGGTAGGTTTTTAGGTAATTCGTTAGTAGTAAACAATTTTTCCTTGTACATGAGCACAAGAAGGGATTGTCTCAACGTCAAAGCCTTTCGTACATAACTTGCTTTTGCCAACACACTCATTTTCTGACATTCTTTTTCTTTTTCATCTTTTTCTTTCTCGCTTTCTTTTCACTTTCTTTTGTTGTTTTTCCTCTCTTTTTCTCATTTTTCTTTTCTTTTACATTTTTATTCTTTTCTTTCTCTCTCATTTGGTCTACAAAATTTTTAATTTTATTTGATCCTCGTAGACTTGCTTCGGCGTCAATGGTGCTAACGCCACATTATTTCCCAAATTTTTAAACTTATACCTATTGGTATACCCATCGTGGATGTCTCTTTAGTCGAATTGCCTCGGCATCCATATAACACCCCTTACCCGTGTCCAAAGCTGAAACTGGGTTTAAGGCGTTACCTAACTTATCTCACTTAAACGTCTCAAATTGGGCTATAAAATTTCAATTAAACCCAACACTTGCTCAATCTTGACTTACGAGGCCCTAAGCATACCTTCGAGAAGTTACAGAATCAATCCGAGAACTTTTACGAGCTTGGAAAAAACTTTTTTTTAGAACAGGGGCCATATGCCCGTGTTGGTCTAAGGACACGCCCGTGTGCCTCTAAGACATGCCCGTGTCTTCCACCTGTGGTCGACACTGACTAAATTCACATGGCTTGAACACGCCCGTGGCCCTAGCCTATGTGCCAGACCTTGGCATTCTGACTTATCCACACGGTCTAGACACACGCCCGTGTCTACCCATGTGTACAATTAACAGGCTATCTACCAAGGCCTTTAGCCACACCCACATGCATACATTCATACACCATCACATAAACTTCACACATCATCAATTGTAACTCTTAAATTATCTCATTTAATCAATAAAATGAAATCTTCATCTCATACCCGAGAGAGAACTATTTCTGGTACAATTACTACTGACTTAAGCCATCATCTATGGCTATACACAACTATGACTTAATCAACTTTAAATACTATCGCTATACATGCCATGACTCATAAGGACTTGGAACCCCGTACCAAATGTCTACTCGATAGTGTGAAAACATCTCCGGTGATCTCCAACCCGAGCTAGTTAAGTTAACCTATAAGAGATGGGAAAAGAAAAGGAGTAAGCGATAAATCTTAGTAAGTTCACATGCAAATACTAATTAATTATTGATACTCATTGATTATATACAATCTAAAGGTGTTATAATGAATTTTACTCGTAAACTCATGGTTACCCATTCAATCATCATAGTGCTTACTCATTCCGTCTCTTACAACATTTTAACTATATCTCGAGCTTAAGGCTCACATTCATTAACTTACATCCCTGCACATAACACCACATAGTTACATGATACAACACGTTATAACTTTTCAATGAATCATTCATACTACCAATCACTTGATGGTTTCGCACTTATCCCACCATCAATCTCTAATAGGGTGGTATCGCACATAGCCCACCATTAATCTCTAATAGGGTGGTATCGCACATAGCCCACCATTTGTTACTAAACTCGATGGTATTGCACATAGCCCATCTGTGACAAAGGATATAGTGGTAACGCACACAGCCCACCATTAATAAAATTATTGATGTTATTGCACACAGCCCATCGGTAACAATTAACAAGGTGGTATCGTACATAGCCCACCGTTATTATACGTTCACGGATATTTACCCACATGCATTTCCCTTTTTTGAATGTTCATCCTAGAACATCCTCACACACTATCATTCTTACTTAGATTTCTACAATAACCATTTGCTTCCACATAATGCATTTATACATACAACATATGAAATTAGGATGCATCATGTACACATGACCCACTATGGTTTCACAATATACCAAATTTTACACATGAAATTAGGATGCATTTATACTTACTTGCTAGGGAATTTGTTCGCTGAAAGTTTGAGCTCCAAAACCCTTGTTTTTCTCTTCAAATTTTCAGTGGTTGAAGGTGAATGAATAGTAAAAGATTATAACATCTTTTATTCATCTTATTTTATTATTTTATCACCTAATTCCCACCAATTTTGTCTAAATTTAAATGCTCTTGTCCCCTATGTCACATGGCCAACCAACTCACTTAAAACAAGGCCAAATTGCACATTTGGTACCTCCAATTAATTTTCTATAGCTATTTGGCACTTCTAGGAATTAAAATAGAACTTTCACATCTTTTGTGATTTAGTCCTTTTTTTGCAATTAAGCCCTCAATCGTTAACATTAAAGCACCAAAATTATCATGCCTCTTTATAAACATATTATAACACATAAAATAATATCAAAATATTTTTCTTCAACCTCGAATTAGTGGTCCCGAAACCACTATTCCAACTAGCCCCTAATTTAGGCTATTACAATTCTCCCCCTTAGAAATTTTCATCCCCGAAAATCTTACTAGGAGGAGTTGCTCTTAACATTCCTGAAACATCTCCACCAACTCTTCAAAATCAAAATTCGGTTTATCCTCTAGTTTCTCTCGCCAACAATCTTTAAGCTGTAGTACACAAGGTCAAAGCACAACTTTGAGACCTAAATTACTCTTCCTCCCTGGCATATATATTTAGTAATCTGACAATATAAACTTTGCACATGCCCAAAATGATCATTCAAATCTTTGTCACACAATTTGCTACAATTCAGATGATATCCTCCTCCTTGGGATATCATGTCAATCCAATTTCGAAATCTATAGTACTCTATTACATTTTCTCCTTAGAATAATCACCAACTGAAATAGTCTCAACTTTGAACACTTTGATAATTCAGCTTTTATCGGTCAACTTCTTCCGAACATAAGCTCAATTATATCATGAAGTGTAATCAGTTGTCAAAAAAATCTATGCATATAATTGCACTTTTTATTAGCCTTGCATGAGTAAACATTCTATTATTAAGTTTCATATCAAAACTTCTGCAAAAGTTCTAAATTCATAATCATACAATTTCTATCTCTAGGTAACATTAACAACAGAAATCTTATCCGCCCTGAATTTTAACATCTTAGTCAAACTCACTCAAAGCTTATTTAAAATACCATCCATGATCTCATTTCTAAACTCATTTGTCTCGAAAGGAAAAACTTGCTCTAGTCATTAACCTCGTTGAAACTAGGATATTACCATCTAAGGTCAATCGAGTAACTAACTCGCATTGTTAAACAAGGATTTTCCTTCAGACATCTGCACTATATCTCCTATCTATGAAGTATTTCTATATCTATACACACCTTTGTAATAGTTCAAGCCATTTTCACTAACTCACAATCAAACTTTCTGTAGCATCAGAAATGCTATCTTATTAAGATTCAGAAAACACATGACGTTTTTCCACAAATCATATTATAACCTCTATTTCACAACTCAGTCATAAAAGTGATCATCTCAAGATTACCAATCTAACAATATCTTTTCGATGCAACTCTAATCACCTAAAAATGTAAACTATTCCTTTACACATTGGTATTAAAACACTTTTTCCCCAATTCAACTGAACTCGATACTAAAATTTTCAGTTAATTGTACTTTAATGGCTTTCAAATAAACCACCACGGTTAGAATATTTCAATGAGCATACTTCTATACCATGCTCTCAACTTATGTACACCTAACTCGAATCATATCTCAATACTTCAATCTACTCTTTTCTCCACGCTGAGAATATATTTCAAACATACTCTCATTTGAATTCCTCTTGATATGCTAAGTTAAAACCTTTACTATCATCTTATCTCAAGATAGCAAATACATCTCAATCGAATGCATTAACTCTATTCAGCTTGTCCGTAAACCCATCACACAACATGAAACTTGTGATTTCACGCCTTATACTAGAATTATCACCTTTCTGTGATCAAATCAAACATATAATCTTAGTAGATATGATTATCACAACTCAAAGAACACACACACTTTTAAAAAAAATTAACCATGATCAGCGAAAATATAAGAGAAATCTCACATAAAGTTTCATCACCTACTTCATCCTCAAAGTACCAGAATAAGGTTACAAGGAGATAAAAGAATGTCAATTTCAATTAACCCAATCGACAACCATTTTTTCTGGTTTTACAATCAGCTAACATTTTCACACGATAACGATGTATGAAAAGAACAACTACATCACCCCTGAAAGGCAACAGATATTTATACATAATACCTAAGGAGATCATTATAATCCATTCATGGCATTAATTAACCATACACAAGTCATAGGCTTCTTGCCATACTTACATACGATTGCCTTTATTTAGCACATACCATGCCACACATCGTACTTGTTTCTCCGTGGCTCGTTCACGAGTACCTACATTCACTCATTCATATAACTTTAGTATAATTCTAATTTCTACTTCTAAACTCATCTATTTATCCCATCAATCACTAGGGATAGTCAAAGATGCATATTCATCGTCATTATTATGGTACTAAACCAATGCCACATCCCCGATGTGGTCTTACATGGAGTCACCCCTATATGCCAATGCCATATCCCAGATATGGTCTTATATGGACTTTCACATCAAGTATCAATGCCACATCTTGTATACGGTCTTAAATGATTTTCATTTTCATTTTTGAAGCCATATTCTGAATATGGTCTTATACAAAAATCTCAATTTGGTGCAGAGGCCATGCCCCGGACATGGTCATATACGGGACCTTACTCATTTCTCATCTCGATGATAGCATTATCATATTCATTATAGTCCCCTAGGACTCAACCTCATGTCCAACAACAATTACTCTATTTAGTAGAGTATCATGAATCAATGTGATACCAAGCATTCTCAATTATGCTAACATACATATTGCACTACTCACATACAAACTTACTCAACTTGACTTTCAGAAACATCTCATCATGATTCAACAGTGGTAAAGGGGTGAAGTCGTAGAGCCCTTAACTTAATTCTCGTGACTACATACATATGATTTAACATTCATCATTAATGAAATATCATCATAGTCACACAACTCGATCCAGGCGAGTTTTCACGCTTACTCATGCTACAATTGTTTCTATCACTCATAATCTCGAACAGTAACTTCACTTACTCAAATTCCACATTAATGTCTATTTGAGTACTCATCATTAAACTCTAATTTCTCTTACCATTGCTTATTAATTTAAAGAATGTCTTATGGGTTTGAGTATGTCGTCTACTTGATAGCCATAGTCCAACTATGGTCTTACTCATACCACAGCATCGTAGCCCAGCTATTACCTTACATGTCGTTATGATGCCATAGCCTCGCTATGGTCTTACACAATAACTTATGTCGATGTCTTGTCCTAGACATGGTCTTATATGATTTCATACTGAAGCCAGGTCCCAGACATGGTCTTACACAGAATCACTATTTGATGCTAATGCCATATCCTAGATATGGTCTTACACGGGGATCACGTATTATTTCTAATGCCATGTACTAGACATGGTTATATATTGGATCACACGTATTACCATGGTCCAACCATGGTCTTATTCATCAATTTATCATTGAACGACTATACTCACCTTCTGCATTCTTCTTAGTCAAACTCGTCAGTTTAACTCCCACACTATAATATGTGTGGCTTCATGGCAGAGTCATAAAACTAAACATCATACATCCTCTATTTTAATAGTTGCACATGAGATTCAACTATGTGGACATATTGATCATTCATCATTCAAACAGTCATACATATACACATATCCCATTCTCTGGGTAAATTTACTCACTATTTGCTCTTAACCCCATAGGTTGAATATATGACATCGTATACATATCAAACCAATATAGATAAGCTTATCACCTTATAACTCTTATTTTATTCCTCAACTTAGAATTATCTCATTTCATGCCTTATCATACACATGTCATAAACTTCTATTCATACCTCTCTGAACTTCAACAATGCATAAGCACATTTCAATCACCTCATTATCACTTACAACATTATTGAAATTAGCATGGTTGGGAATCATCTCTGTCTTAACAAAACAATTTCGTTAGAGGCGAGAGACATCACACTATCACGGTCCACCTATGGCATGTATAGCTAGACTCTTGCTCACGCTAGGTTAGTCCGAGAACCGAGTAAACCATAGTTCTGATACCACTACATATAACACCCCTTACCCATGTCCAAAGATAAAATCGAGTTTAAGGTGTTACCTAACTTATCTCACTTAAACGTCTCAAATTGGGCTATAAAATTTCATTTAAACCCAACACTTCTTTAATCTAGACTTACGAGGCCCTAAGCATACCTCCAAAAAGTTACGGAATCAATCCGAGAATTTTTACGAGCTTGGAAAAAACTTTTCTTTAAAACAGGGGCCACACGATCGTGTGCCCCTAAGACATGCCCGTGTCTTCCACCCATGGTCGACATTAACTAAATTCACACGGCATGGACACACCCGTAGCCCTGGCCCGTGTGCCAGACCTTGGCATTCTAACTTATCCACACGATCTGTACACACGTCCGTGTACATCAGTCGTGTGGCAATTCAAATCCCAAGTGCAAAGTGCAGACTTCACATGGCCTAGGCACACGCTCATGCGCTAACCGTTCCTCCCACACGGTTTAGACACACACCGTGTCTACCCATGTGGACAATTAACAGGCTATCTACCAAGCCCTTTAGCCACCCCCACATGCATACATTCACACACCATTACATAAACTTCACATGTCATCAATTGTAACTCTTGAATTATCTCATTTAATCTATAAAATGAAATCTCCATCTCATACCCAGAGAGAACTATTTTGGTACAATTACAACTGACTTAAGCCATCATCTATGGCTATACACAACTATGACTTAATCAACTTTAAATACTATCCCTATACATGGTATACTCATAAGGACTAGGAACCCCGTACTAAATGCCTGCTCGATAGTGTGAAAACATCTCAGGCGATCTCTAACCCGAGCTAGTTAAGTTAACCTATAAGAGATGTGAAAAGAAAAGGAGTAAGCAATAATGCTTAGTAAGTTCACATGCAAATACTAATCAATTATTGATACTCATTGATTATATACAATCTAAAGGTGTTATAATAAATTTTACTCGTAAACTCATGGTTACTCATTCAATCATTCATAGTTCTTACTCATTCCGTCTCTTACCACGTTCTAACCATATCTCGAGCTTAAGGCTTACATTCATTAACTTACATCCCTGCACGTAACACCACATAGTCATATGATACAACACGTTATAACTTTTCAATGAATCATTCATACTCCAATCACTCAGTGGTTTCGTACTTAGCCCACCATTAACCTCTAATAGGGTGGTATCGCACCTATCCCACCATTAATCTCTAATAGGGTGGTATCGCAAATAGCCTACCATTTGTTACTAAACTCGATGGTATCGCACATAGCCCATCGATGAAAAAGGATATGGTGGTAACACACATAGCCTACCATTAATAATATTATTGATAGTATCGCACACAACCCATCGGTAACAATTAATAAAGTGGTATCGCACATAGCCCACTATTATTTTACGTTCACGGTATTTACCCACATGTATTTCCCTATTTCGAATGTTCATCCTGGAACATCCTCACACACTATCATTGTTACTTAGATTTCTACAATAATTCCACATAATGCATTTTACATACAACATATGAAATTAATGCATTTATACATGACCCACTATGGTTTCACCATATACCAAAATTTACCTCAATTTAGTTCTAACACGTACCCGTACCTCTCGTGGTGCAACCACATACTTTTTCATTTTCAACATATTTATTAAATAACATTTTTGAATTGTATACACATAACATCACATCGACATCATACCCCCGATAGGGTCTTACTCAAAATCTCATATCGATGCCATGTCCCTGACATGGTCTTATTCGATATCTCACACCTAGGCTATATTTCAATATGGTCTTACACGAGACCTTAATTATCATCACACAATGCTATTTACACTCCCCACTATTCTTAGATTCAATTCTCTTAACATCTTGTTAAGACATATTTAATACATTCATAGTATAATATACATTCCATACAGCATTGGAATATTAAATAACCCATATATAATTGCAACATTTGCACACGAACTTACCTCGATATCGAAAAGGGTAAAAATGAACCATTTTTCCCTCATTTCTCTTTTCTCCCATTCTAGGTCCGAATCTCGTTTTCTTTTATCTAGAAAAATAAAATTTACTCTTTCAATCACTTATAAATCTTAATGCATCATTATTTACACTTAGGCAAAATTAACTATTTTGCCCTTGTACTTTGACAAAATTATGATTTTGCCCCTAGGCTCGTAAATCACTTTTCATCACATTCTCTTATTAAACAAGCCTAGCTGAACATTTAATCCTCTTACAACTATTCACAATTCCAACTATTTCATGCATAAATGAACAAATTACAACATCTACATCTTAGTCCTAATTAGGTGTTCTCATGACAACACCTTTCACAAAAGTTGTTCCTCACCTTCCTAAAATTCATTTTCTTCCATAAAAACTCAGCAGCCAATTTAAAATCTTTCATGGCAAGTCCCTATACTCTTAACCATATTGCAAATTAGTCCCCTCATTAGCTAGCTTAAGCTTTGGGGACTCCAAAAGTATAATTTTTATCATGAAAGGTCATCAAAATCACTTACTTGCTAGTGAATTTGTTGGCTGAAAGTTTGAAATCCAAAACCCTTGTTTTTCTTTTCAAATTTTTGGTGATTGAAGGTGAATGAATTGTAAAAGATGATAACATCTTTTATTCGTCTTATTTTATTCATTTTATCACCTAATTCCCACCAATTTTGACCAAAATTAAATGCTCTTGTCCCCTATGTCACATGGCTTGCCAAATCACTTAAAACAAGGCCAAATTGCACATTTGGGACCTCTAATTAATATTCTATATCTATTTGGCACTTTTAGGAATTAAAATAGAACTTTTGTATCTTATGCGATTTAGTCCTTTTTCGCAATTAAGCCCTCAATCGCTAACATTAAAGCACCAAAATTCTCATGCCTCTTTATAAACATATTATAACACATAAAATAATATCAAAATATTTTTATTCAACCTCAAATTAGTGGTCCCGAGACCACTGCTCTAACTAGCCCCTAATTCGGCATGTTACAGTCCAAGTAGCAAATGGCCCGCATACATAGGCACAACATCACAAAGCACTTTATTTGCATATTTTCCACTAGAGAATGATACAAGCACTTGTTTTGTTACCTTTAATTCACCACCATCATTGTGCCATTCAAGTTTGTACGAGCTCGGGTGCTTGGTGGTCAATAAACCTAGTTTCTCCGCCATGAGAGTGCTCGCCACGTTTGTGCAACTTCCACCATCACTAATTAAAGTACAAACTTTCCCTTGGACTTGGCACCGCGTGTGGAATATGTTTTCCGTTGCTACTCATTCTCCACACTTTGGAGACTTAAATTTCTTTTGACGATGAGTAACCGTCAACAGCATGCTCCAAGTCCTCATCTTCGTCAGATGTGGCTTCAGGCTCATTTTTAGTCTCTTCCTCTTACTCGATCTCACCATTCGCACGCACCACCATAGTGCTTTGGTTTGGGAATTGACTTGCAATATGCCCCCTCCCGAGGTATTTTAAGCACTTGATGTCCCTCAAACGGTTGGGAAAACTCTTGACAGCCTTGCCTTTGCTTGATTCAGCCATGAGTTTATTCGACTTTGTTGGCACCGTGGGCTCTTTAGCTCGGTTCGGTGGAGTTTTTTGCTAACACCTTGGCTCCATTTGGAAGTATTCGTGGTGGAATAGCCTTGGACAATGCCTTTACGCTTCAATTGCTTCTCCACCTTGATGGCCATGTGCACCATGTCCACCACTTCCACGTAATGTTGTAACTCCACAATATTGGCAATGTCTCGATTGAGACCAGCTAGAAAGCGCGCCATGGTTGCCTCGCCATCTTCTTGTACATCCACTCGTATCATCGTGATCTCTATTTCTTTGTAGTAATCCTCCACGTTCCTCGATCCTTGGGTAAGGCTTTGGAGCTTTTGATAGAGCTCACAGTGGTAATATGATGGTATGAACCTTCGACGCATCACCGATTTCATTTTGGCCCATGTGATTATTGGTTATTCTTCGTTCCTTCTATGGTACGTGGTTAATTGATCCCACCATATCATCGAGTAACATGAAAACTCTATTACGGCCACCTTAACTTTTTTGGCTTCGGAGTAATTGTGGCACTCAAACACCGTTTCTATCTTTTTCTCCCGCTCAACATAAGCCTCCGATTTTGATCAACCTTGAAATGGTGGAATTGAAAGTTTGATATTTTTAAGGTCGTTGTCAATCCGACCACGTTCTCTTTGGCCACAATTTCTTGGTCCCCTTAGCCGATCACTTAGGTTGGACCTTTGGTAACTCTCGTCATCACTTGGGCCATACAACTTGTCTTCATTGATTCGTTGCGACCTCGATTTCATTGGGGTCTTTGGGGTATCCTCTCCCTTTGGCTCTCTCCTCGACTTGATCTAGCCTTTCTTGGATAGGCTCGAGTTTTCAATTAAACAGACGCTCCACTTCACACAATAGGGCTTGGATATTTAAATTGGTACTCCTCCTCTGGTCGCTACATTTTGAATTGGTTTTAGTTCGGGTCTTTCGCTATATTTTGTTCAGAACTTCTAGACATAGAAAAAGAAAACCCTCACCACAAAACCTCTCGTTCACTTGGAAAGAAAGAATAGATGACACTCACACTCGTGTTTGCACTAATTAAGAGGCTTTTTCTTCTCTCTAATGTGCTCACACACTCATGCCTTTTTCCACTCTTTTCTTTTCTCGTCACTTCTTAGAAGACTCTTTTAACCTATAAGAACCTATATGGGTAATAGTATATGTTTTACCATTTCGTTGATGAACATAACGAGGTATAGCGCATGAAACATGAAACAACAAACTCTCAAAGTTAGATAAGATATTATCTGTCACCCTTGTATCCAAAATCCAATGAAGAGATCCATTAGTAGTAAGTAAACATCCAAAAATCATCCCTACAAGATTCACAATGGAATCCTTCAGAAAAGCCTTGTTGATGAGACTCAGAATTTGGTTGTATTGGTCAGCAGTGAATATCGGTGAAGACAAGGTAGTAGAAGTAGCTGATGAACCAAGGTTAGAAGTTGAGTAACCAATTAACTGTAAATTGATGGCCATAGTTGCCTATGGAATTTTCTTCTTTGTGAACTTAAAATCTGAGGGAAACCAATCAGTTAGTAGTAATTATAACGGTGATGGCCCTTAATTTTACAGTAGTCGCAAACCCCATTGTATCGTCAGCGATCTAAACTCTTAGAGGCATTTGAAAACATTACAACAGTCTCCACAATAGGAACTCCAAACAAGTGCACACATTGTCATTCATCTTGTACTATCATCGAATATGCTTGATTTATCGAAGGAATGTAACAGCCTAATTTTCAGTGGTGTTGGAAATAGTGGTTCGAGACAACCAAATCAAATGAGTAATCTCAAAAATTATATTATTTAGTATTTACGATTCAAACGTATTTTTAGAAAGATTTTTGCATTAGTAATTTGTGTTTTATAAAGAATTTGCTAGGTTGAGTGGTTTAGACAATGAGGTATCGAGACCTTATTTTTACAAACCGAGCCATAAATATTTTTATAAATATTTATAGAGTGAGATTAAGGTAGTATTAAAGTTTCATTACAAAATTTTAACATTTTGATAGTTAATTAATTAAAAAAGGACTAAATTGGAAAAGGTGTAAAATATGCTAATTAAAGAAATAGTGATAAAATAGCCTAAATGTTAAATAAGGGAGGACTTAAAGAGTAAGTAAGCCCAAATGAAATGGCTGAGGCAGCATAAGAACAAAAAAAATGTTAAAATGATGTGATTAAAGGGCAAAATTAGAAATAAATGTAATTTAAATATCAAATTGAAAAACCTAAAAGTTTCTAGACATTTTCTTCATCAATTTCCTATCGAAAAACACCATTGAAGAGCTCTCAAAGTTGGTTTTCATATTTTAGCTTCATGTGAGTTTAATTCTTGCCTTTTTCTTGTAATTTTTGTATTTTTAAGACTTTTATAATTAGGTCCAATTAGCCATTTCATTAGTTTTTATTTTATTGGAAATTTTGAAAGTTACCATTGATAAATACTGGATGTTTTTGATGAAATAACTTGGATTTAGAGCTTTAATTTTGTTGTATAATTATTTTATAAGGTGATTTTCTTAGATGTTGATTTTAGGACCAAATTGTGAAAAGATTAAATATTAGGATTTGGTATCAAATTTTATTTAGTAAGGGCTGAATAATAGGCTAGAATATTTAGATAAATTATCAATTGAGAAAAATTAGTTCATTTGATAGACCAATTAGTTAAAGAACTAAATTTCAAAAGTTGTAAAAGTTGGGGTAATTGTGTAAATTTAAAAATTAAGTGGTATTAATTGTAAAGTAAATTGGAACAGAAATGTATGCTAATGAATGAGTAATTTTATATTTCAGATCAAGAACCGTAGATATTCATGAAAAAGAAAAATTAGCAGAATAGTCCTTGAACTTCTGTAAATCTTATGACTTAATCCAGGTAAGTTCGTATGGTTAAACTTTAATATTTATATTGAATTGATGAATAATATAATGCATTTAGTAAATTATTAAAAAATGGAATATTGTTAAATTATAAATTTGAAGTGAATATCCTATTTAAATGGTACGAGGAATTTGAGTACAATCGTTGTGTGGCGAAAGACAGCGAAGGAGGAATTGATGACAAATTACCCAAGTAAACCAAGGTTTAGCATTTGTTGTGAACTTTTGTGTTTACTTTTTGTTTAGCTCTCACGAGCTTTTGTTTAACTCATATGACTTCCCGTTCAGCTCTATTGAACTTCTGTTCAACCCTTATGGGTTTCCGTTCAGCTCTTATGAGATTCTGTTCAACCCTTATAGGTTTTTGTTTAGCACTTATGTGCTTCTGTTCAGGCTTCGGGCTTCTAAAAATGTTGTACTCTTATCCGTAAGCCGTTCTCTGATTTGGTAAGATTTGGTAAGTGACTTATGTAATTGAAATTAAAAGATTTATTGTTTATTATTGATATCGATTTGAAAGAAATGTGATCTTCAATTAAAGTTGTGATTGACAGGGAGATTGCATGAATAATTTGCTTATTTGATTTGTTACATTTAGTTTCGGTAATATTTACGTTTAACCCATCAAACTTACTAAGCTTCATTAAGCTTAATTGTATTGTTTAATGTCTTTATAGATTAACGTGAGGTCAGGAGATCGGATCAACACATCAAGCCACACTATCCAGCTCATTCCGGTAGTCTTTAAAATGTACATTATGATTTATATTGCATGTATAAGGTTGGTGTGTATTATGAATCATATTTTTTTTCACATATACAACTTAAATATGTATGTGTAGTCTTATCTTGCTTGATAAATGTTTGGGTGTTGTAATAGCCCATTTTTCAGTGAAATCAGAACAATGGATTCAGGACCACAGATCCAACCCAAAATTTATTTTTATTTTATTATATGGTCCGTAATATGATAGACGTGACATGTGGAAGTTTTGACATGAAAATTTTATCGATTTAGTGCCTAATTACGAGAAAGACTAAATCGCATAAAATGTGAAAGTTAAATTCTAGTAGCTGTAAGGATCAAATAGCTATGGAATTCAAAACTAGATGTTCTTATATGGTAATGAGACCATTAGGAAAAGTATTTAGATTTTTCATGGTGACTCATCCATGGAATTATAGAAAAAGGTCAAGGAATAAATTGGAAATAGCAAAAATTTAATTAATTAAAAGATGATCATCTTATTATTGTCATCTTCAACCTAAAATTCTCTAGAAACCCTAGGAGAGAGAGGAGAAACTTTCAAGGCCTAATTGGGTAAGTTTCCTTGTCCCATTTTTAGTAATTTTGATATTTTTGAAACCGGGATAACTTAATCTTTCTATTTGAGGGATTAATTTGAAAAGTTATCAATGTATGAAAATGGGTCATGGATGCATTATGCTGGAAATTAGAAACTTATCGTAGAAAATGAAAGATTATTGATAGATAAATAACTTTTACAAAGTGATTTTTGATGAAAACATGATTTAGGGACTAAAATGAAATGTTGTAAAAAATTTGATGAAAAATTTTGAAATTTTATGAATACATGTGCTGGAAAATTTGTAATGGAGATTTGGCTAGGCTTGATATAAGGAGTAATTTGCACAAGTTTTATTTTCCGGGCCTAGGGACAAAATTGAAATTTATGGAAAAGTTAAGGGCAAATGGTAATTTTACCTAGGACATATGTTGAGTCCATTTAAATATGAAATGTATGAAATTGATGGTTAAATTCACTTATATAGATCTGGACAAAAATTCGAGGTTAGATCGTGGAAAAGAAAAGGTTTCAAATTAGTAGATTTCTATCCAGGTAAGTTCATGTAACTTAATCTGGCATGTAATTAAGTTGTGTTATATGTAATGTGATTTATGTTGATGTGCTTACTTGTATACTATGATGGAAAACTGATATATGCTTAAAATGTGAAAAAGGTTAAGTCCCGATTAAATATTGAATTCCGTTGATTATATGCGCTTACCTAAAATTAATAAGGTCCTGCATTTGTTGCGGATTTAGCTGACGAGTAATCCCATTGAACTTGTTATAGAAAGGATTTAGCCAGGACGGGTAATTCCGGTATAATACCTCTCGAGCATACGTTATGATTAGGGTTTAGCCTGGACTGGTAATCCTAATCGAGCTCCTCTTAGCTTATGCTATATAAAGGATTTAGCCTGGATTGGTAATCCTATTATACAATATGTGGCTCGAGAGAGTTTTTCTTGGTTAAGTGCCCTATTGGGTACCCTTGAATAAGAAATTGATAGATTATTGAATCGTACACTTTGAGTGTACTATTTAAGCATCCATCAGAATTCAATGATTCGACAGACACAAAACTCCTGACATGGCATGAAAATCTTGAAATGATATGATAATGATTCGAAAGAATATTGCTTGGTGAGCTCATCAATGTTACTTGATTAATATGAATATTTAGGTGACTAAATGTTTGATTGAATGTATGTGATTAGGCAATTTAGCCAAATGGATGGAAACATAACATTGTATGCCTAGGTTTTAATAAGTAAGATTGGTAAGTTTAGTTTCCATTATACGAACTTACTAAGCATGTAATGCTTACTCCATTTATTTTTCCCTTGTTTTATAATGCTTGGAAGCTCGCAAGGGTTGGAGATCATTGGAGCATCATCACACTATCAACTAGCATTTTGAGTATATTAAATGAAGTCATTTTAGGTATAATGGCATGTATAGGACAACTTGGCCTGTAACGCCCCAAAATTGGGCCTATTGGGCCCCGAGCGTAGGAGCATTTTAATATTTCAGGGAATATGAAAACGACATTATTTCAAGTTGGACCTGTTAGAAAGGTGATTTTGAAAGGTTATGGGATTTCTATGAAGTCCCGGGTTCAAGTTAGGCCATAGGAAAAATTTTGGTTTTTGCCCTTTAAGGGAGAGGGCTAGCAGAAGCTGGACTTAAGGAAATATGTGTGTGTTTAGGAGACACAAGTGGAGTGTATGGCAAGGTTGTGATGGCGTCAATAGGGAGGCAAAGTGGGATGGTGTTCGAATCCCACAAGCAGCATGTAGGGAGTTTTTATTTTGTGATTTGGTAGTGGAAGAAGTAGAGTTGAGATCAAACTCTACCTTGGAGGTTGAGAGACTTGGTCAAATGGTTTGAATGAGATATAGAGAGTGAATTAAGGAGGGATTTGTGGAGGAAATCATGGGGATGGATGAGTGTAGGGAGTTGGTCAAATATGGGGAGGAGTATGGGGAATATCGGCCAAAGATATTGGCATTTTAGAAAGTGCATATTCGGCCAGTGTAAGTGAAGTGCCGTTTTTGCTCAAGTTCAATTTGGAGAGAATTTTTTTTTTGTATTTTTAGCTATAGCATTTTGAGACTGATTGCTTCGATTTTCTTTGTCGAAACCTCGAGCTTTCTATTCTTTCTTTTTCTCATCTTCTTCAAAACATTATTTCTTTACTTGTTGTTGCCTAAACAGTATTGGCCGAACCCTTCCTCTAACTCTTTTCTTCCTATAGCCGAAATCATTTTCTCCCTTCTTTCTTTTTCTCTCTTTGAGACTTGGCCGAACCTATTGGATAGTTACCACTCGTGCAACTTTTGTTCAACCTCCCATCTCTTTCAATTATTCTTTTTCTACTCAATAGACGAAACCTCCACCCCTCTTCTTCTAGTCTTCAATTGGCTTACTTGCTTCTTCTCATCTTTGGGTTTTCATTTCGGTTAACCTTATAGCCGAATATTGGTTCTGGTGTTTACTACTTGTGCTAAATTCCCTCACCCATTCGGCTCACTTCTAGCCTAAGGTATGGTTTGCTCTCCCTTTAGTTTCTCTTTCTCTTCTTTTTCTAAAACCAAATCCCTCACCCTGTTTCTCTTTGACTAAGGTTTAATCAATTCTCTCTCTTACCTCAAATCCCTCTTACTCCTTTTTGGGTAGGCCGAATCTATTGAAGGGATAACATACCCTTTCGTCCTTCTTCTAACCATTGGTTTTCGAGAGTTGGTTGATAAGTAAGGTCGAATATAGTGGTGAGGTTATACTTATTGGTTGATTCCTACTCAAGCCAAATGGCTGACTTGAGTTCTTCTGGGGTCAGGATTAAGGTGCTGTAAACATCTATTTTTCGTGCCAAACACTTCTAGGGTCTCGACGCACTTAATTAGAGGACCATCTAAACACCTATCCCTTGCAGTAGATCTCTTGGCTGTTGGTAAGTGGTGTGAATTTAGTTGTCAATTTTGACCTATTGGATATATCTTACTAAGATCAAGACTAATGGTTCAAAGTGTATTGACTCAGTAGCTGCGTAATCTCGAAGGTTTCAACCTACATTGGTAACAGGTGTGTAATCTCACACCTTTTGGATGAATGCTTGCAATGCTTTGTGAAACGGCCGAAAGCCGAAAAGCCAAAAAACTAGCAACTGTGAACTCAAGCGTGTGAGCACTAGTAGTGGTAATAGAAAACTTGAATATTGATGGTAAACCATCGAGCAGTGTCACGAGCACTCGAGGTCAGAATGGGCCTAACCGAGCTGAAACAAGTTGCACGGGCCCAATGGGCTAATAGGCCCAAATGAGTAAAATTGATGGAAAACTATCAAATGATAGATGTGATTGCAAAATTTGAGAAACTGAGACCGAAACCATGCGAAATGGGCCACAGAGGCGTGTGGGCCTTTTGGGCTTGAAATAGATTTTAGGCCCAATAGTTTCGTAGAGACCAAAAAGGGTCCTATGTCGCTTGAGGTGACAATAGGCCTTCGGAAAGGCCGTTAAATGCAAAATTATCGAAATAACCCTATAAGTTAAATTACTAAAATACCTCTGGAGGGTAAATGACCGTTATACCCCTGATTATGGTTGGTTGTTAAGTATATGCTTTATTTATACTTTTATACGTATGATTGATTGCATTTATGATATGTTGCAAGGGGTGGGCTTGATGATTGGAGGAAGTGTATTCTAGTGGCTCTGCCACATTCTGTGTGGTGGCTATGCCATGTATATTCTATTATTCTAGTGGCTCGCCACAAATTCTGTGATTAGCAGCTTGTCTGCCATATTGGTGTGTAGGGCTGGATGGGTTGACTTGGTCCCCATAGGTTTGTAAGGCTGGTACGGGGGTTTGTAGTGGATGGATTATTAGGTTAGGCTACATACTTTGTTTACATTATCATGTTTATAGGGCTAAGGCCCAAATTGTTACCAAATAGGGCTTCAGCCTAGACTGGTTCTGTATGAGCTTCAGCCCAGTTTACTTCCGTATGGGCTTGGGCCCAGTTAACGATAGACTAGGGGATTACACACTGAGTTATCATAACTCACCCCTCTGCTTTAACCTTACAGGTGATCCTCAGCGTTGAGGATTTGGAGCTACGAAGGACTCTGTGGTAGCCATACATCAGAGTACTTCCCCCAAACTTTAGTAAATTTCATTTTTACTTTATTTTGAGATTTATTTTAATTTGGGTTTAATATTTTGTAATAAGGCCACTGGATTTTAATTTTTCCTTTAGCTTTCATTTCAGTTATATTCAAACTATAAACGATTAAACTCTGGATTTTCTTAAAACGACAATAATTGTTTTCAAAATATCACATTTTCGCAATTCACTGAATCTTATTTCTGTTTTAAATAAAGTTTTCAGAAATAATATTAATAACGTTTTTACAAGAAAGCCATAAAAACAAATCTGAATTTCACAAACAACAAAGCTCGAAGTTGCAAAAGAGAATACAAACTTTTTAACGAACGTGCAGTTTTTAAACAACCCTTTATGTGACATGCTAGATCCAATCATAACGTCTAGGCCGGGTTTGGGGTGTTACATTTTATGGTATTAGTGCCTGGCTTGCAAAACTCGGCTGTGGAATGGGTTCGAAAATGTTTTTCAAAATTTGTTTGAAATATGGTTTGGAAAATATATATCTTTACTAGAAGTATGGCACACTGAGTCTCCGGCATCAAATCTGTAAGTCCCCTTACTTTATATATAGTTATGTGATGAAATGGCTATAGGGAGAAAACTACTAGAAATAGTGGTAATACACATGAGTTATAGGAACTAAGGCTATAGAAACTGAAATAGTAGGAAATTTGATCTGAAAACGACTCTTATAACTGTTTTCCATAAAACACTTGTTAATAAACATTGGAACTATAGATTGGTTCGTAGAATTCTTAATCAGATTAACTTGATTCAGTAGTATGAGTACGAGAGGACGTGGACGCGGTACACGCAGCCGCGGTAGAGGCCGAGGCTTTAGGGCTTGATATTCAGCATCAGGGCATATGCCCAAAAGGGAGGTGCCGACATCACCAGTGATTGAGACGGGGTCTCATGACCGAGCCGGAGCTAATATGCTAACTCATCTAGTTAGGGAGGTACTGGAGGAGGTTAAATAAATTGGTGAAACACTTCGAGTGGGAAGCGTGGATTGTAAGAAGAAAAGAGATCGCAGTTCTCAAGGCGTAGTCTCGTTCTGTGAAGCATGATAAGGCACATCCACACTTTTCAGCTTGCGAATATTACAAAAGGCGTCATCTGGGTGAATGCTGGAGGAGGTCAGGAGCATGCTTAAGATGCGGGTCTATGGAGCATAAGGCTCGGGATTGCTCCATCACCATTAAATCGAGTATGTTTTTGTTGGATGTGGTGTTTGAATGTAGGAAATTTTGTGTATGTGTGATAAATATCTATTTGGTTCTGTGGTTAGATATTTGGTTGGGTGAAGAGGTTTATAGATTAGAGTAGAAGTGTATTAGTGTTATTAAGTGCGCAGCGGTAGTGTAGTGGAGTAGCCTATGTTAAAACCACTGTTAGATAGTTAGAAATTTTGAGGATAAATTTTTTTAAGGGGGTAGATTTGTAACGCCCCAAAATTGGGCCTATTTGGCCCCGAGCGTAGGAGCATTTTAAAATTTTTGGGAATATGAGAATAACATTATTTCAAGTTGGACCTATTAGGAAGGTGATTTTGGAAGGATACGGAGTTTCTATGAAGTCCCGGGTTTGAGTTAGGCCATAAGAAAAATTTTGGTTTTTGGCCCTTTAAGGGATAGGACTAGTAGAAGCTGGACTTAAGGAAATTTGTGTGTGTTTAGGAGACACAAGTGGAGTGTGTGGCAGGGTTGTGATGGCGTCAATAGGGAAGCAAAGTGGGATGGTGTTCGAATCCCACAAGCAGCATTTGGGGAGTTTTTATTTTGTGATTTGGTAGTGGAAGAAGTAGAGTTGAGATCAAACTCTGCCTTGGAGGTTGGGAGACTTGGTTAAATGGTTTGAATGAGATATGGAGAGTGAATTAAGGAGGGATTTGTGGAGGAAATCATGGGGATGGATGAGTGTAGGGAGTTGGTCAAATATGGGGAGGAGTATGGGAAATATCGGCCAAAGATATTGGCATTTTGGAAAGTGCATATTCAGCCAGTGTGAAGTGCCGTTTTTGGTCAAGTTCAAATTGGAGAGAATGTTGTTTTTGTATTTTCAGCTATAGCATTTCGGGACTGATTACTTCGATTTTCTTTGTCGAAACCCCAAGCTTTCTATTCTTTCTTTTTTATCATCTTCTTCAAAACATTATTTCTTTACTTGTTGTTGCCTAAACAGTATTAGCCGAACCCTTCCTCTAACTCTTTTCTTCCTACAGCCGAAATCATTTTCTCCTTTCTTTCTTTTTCTCTCTTTGAGACTTGGCCGAACCTGTTGGAAAATTACCACTCGTGCAACTCTTGTTCAACCTCCCATCTCTTTCAATTATTTTTTTCTACTCAATAGCCGAAACCTCCACCCCTCTTCTTCTAGTCTTCAATTGGCTTACTTGCTTCTTCTCATCTTTGGGTTTTCATTTCGGTTAACCTCATAGTCGAATCTTGGTTCTGGTTTTTACTGCTTGTGCTGAATTCCCTCACCCATTTGGCTCACTTCTGGCCTAAGGTATGGTTTACTCTCCCTTTAGTTTCTCTTTCTCTTCTTTTCTCTAAAACTAAATCGTCACCCTGTTTCAATTTAACTAAGGTTTAATCAGTTCTCTCTCTCCTACCTCAAATCCCTCTTGGTCCTTTTGGGGTAGGCTGAATCTATTGAAGGGATAGCATACCCTTTCGTCCTTCTTCTAATCTTTTGGTTTTCGAAAGTTGGTTAGTAAGTAAGGCCAAATATAGGTGGTTAGGTTATACTTATTGGTTGATTCTTACTCAAGCCGAATGGCTATCTTGAGTTCTTTTGAGGTCAGGATTAAAGTGTTGCTAACATCTATTTTTCGTGCCAAACACTGCTAGGGTCTCGACGCGCTTAATTAGAGGGCCAACTAAACACCTATCCCTTGTAGTAGATCTCTTGGCTGTTAGTAAGTGGTGTGAATTTAGTTGTCAATTTCAACCTATTGGATATGTCTTACTAAGATCCAGACTAATGGTTCAAAGTGTATTGACTCAATAGGTGCGTAATCTGGAAGGTTTCAACCTACGTTGGTAACAGGTGTGTAATCTCACAACTTTCTAGATGAATGCTTGCAATGTTTTGTGAATCGATCGAAAGCCAAAAAGCTAGAAAATTGACAACTGTAACCACTCGAGCGTGTGAGCGCTCATAGTGGTAATCAAAACTCGACTATTGAAGGTAAACCATTAAGAGTGTCATGAGCACTCCCACAAAACTGAGGCTATAATGGGCCTAACCGAGCTGAAACAGGTTACACGGGCCCAATGGGCTAATAGGCCCAAATGAGCAAAATTGATGGAAAACTATCAAATGATAGATGTGATTGCGAAACCTAAGAAACTGAGACTAAAACCATACGAAATGGGCCACACGGGCATGTGGGCCCATTTGGGCTTGAAATGGATTTTAGGCCCAATATTCTGTAGAGACTAAAAAGGGTCCTATGTCACTCGAGGCGATAGTAGGCCTTCGAAAAGGCCGTTAAATGCAAAATTACCGAAATACCCCTGGAAGGTAAATGATCGTTATACCCCTGATTATGGTTGGTTATCAAGTATATGCTTTACTTATACTTTTATATGTATGATACATTGCATTTATGATATGTTGCATGGGGTGGGCTTGATGATCGAAGGAAGTGTATTTTGGTGGTTCTGCCACATTCTGTCTGATGGCTATGCCACGTATATTCTATTATTCTGGTGGCTCCGCCACAAATTCTATGATTAGCAGCTTGTCTGCCATATTGGTGTGTAGGGCTGGGTGGGTTGACTTGGTCCCCACAGGTGTGTAGGGCTGGTACGAGGGTGTGTAGCGGATGGATTGTTGGGTTAGGCTGCATACTTTGTCTACATTATCATTTTTATAGGGCTAAGGCCCAGACTGTTACCAAATAGTGCTTTAGCCCAGTCTGCTTCCATATGGGCTCGGGCCTAGTTAATGATCGACTAGGGGATTACACACTGAGTTATCATAACTCACCCCTCTGCTTTGACCTTGCAGGTGATCCCCAGCGTTGAGGATTTTGAGCTGCGG
Source organism: Gossypium rotundifolium (assembly GCA_025506655.1). Classification (NCBI taxonomy): domain Eukaryota; kingdom Viridiplantae; phylum Streptophyta; class Magnoliopsida; order Malvales; family Malvaceae; genus Gossypium; species Gossypium rotundifolium. Next base: position 43,110,233 of record CP106726.1, read on the forward strand.
AGGACTCTGTGGTAGCCATACATCGGAGTACTTCCCCCAAACTTTAGTAAATTTCCATTTTGCTTTATTTTGAGATTTATTTTAATTTGGGTTTAATATTTTGTAATAAGGCCATTGGATTTTAATTTTTCCTTTAAGCATTCATTTCAGTTATATTCAAACTATAAACGATTAAACTCTGGATTTTCTTAAAACGATAATAACTGTTTTCAAAATATCACATTTTGCAATTCACTGAATCTAATTTTTGTTATAAAGAAAGTTTTTGGAAATAATATTAATAAAATTTTTATAAGAAAACAATAAAAACAAATCTGAATTTCACAAACAACAAAGCTCGAAGTTTTAAAAGAGAATACGAACTTTTTAACGAACGCGCAGTTTTTAAACAACCCTTCTATGTGACATGCTAGATCCAGTCATAACGTCTGGGTTGGGTTTGGGGTGTTACATGGCCAATAGTGGCTTTAAATGTTATTTTGTTGTCTAGCCATTGGAATGGCTAGTAATGGTTCATTTTGGCATGACTAAGTAGATTATTATGATATATTCATATACATGTGTTATGTTAAGAATTTGTGATCAATGTTGTGAATGCCTAAGATGTTCCAAGGTAAGTCTATAAGCACTTATGCATGTAGTGATATGCTATGTTGAAAAATAGAAATTGCCCAATTTGAAGGCTTGAATTGGTTGGTATTTGATGTATGTTTCAAGTGCAGGTCGTGGGTGAAATTTTGGGTGAGAAATGAAGCTAGAAATGGCTTCATTTTGTCCACACAGGTAGACATACGGCCTAGTAACATAGGCATGTAATTAGGCTATGTGTCCCCTGCACCTGAATTTTGAAAGATAGAATGCTCAGAATTGGGCACACAGGCAGAGACACAAGCGTGTGTCTTGGCCGTGTGAAACCTGCACCTAATTCAAATTAATTTAATTAACCACATGGCCTAGCACACGTACGTGTGGCATGGCCGTGTGGCGCAAGTCAGAGAGCACCCTAAATTGAACACGACCTGTAGCACAGGCGTGTTCTAGGGTCAAACGGATGTGTGAGTCCTGCACCTTAGAAAAATTTTGTAATTTTTTGAAAAATTCTTAGAGGTTCCGATTAAGTCCTGATTATATTCTAATGCTTGTATTGAGCCTCAAGGCCCAATCAAGGGACATTATAGAGGATCTCGGTAAATAAATAGTAAATTTTTATAGTTTAATAGAAAAATATTTTGAATGTTCTGGTAATGCTCTGAAACCCTAATCCGTGATGGGTATGGGTTAGGGGTGTTATAGGTGTGGTTAATTAATGGATAAATTATGAGCATGCAGGTGAATGAGTTGGTAAAATATGGTTGTTGTAAGTAATCAAATGTGTGAATTGATTAATGTGGTAGTTTAAAATGTTGGGATATATGTGATAATATGATATATTTAGAGCTAACAATAGGTTGTATTGAAGGTCTTGTTATGACCTATGAGCATGAATTTTTTGGTGTTTAGGTTGAAATCATGAAAGGGTGAGAAATGTGGCCTTAAAATGGACTATTTTAGTTCACACAGGCAGAGACACAGGAATGTGTCTCAGAAGTGTGTGACACATGGCCTAGCACATCAGAGTGTGGATAGGTCGTGTGTCCTCTACATCTTTAAAATTGAGAAATAGAATGCCCAGGTATTTTCACAAGGGTGTGTGGCTTGGCTGTGTAACCCATGCACTTTAATTTTACTAGTCAGTATGCTCACATGACCTAGCACATGGGCATATGGCTTGGCCGTGTGACCCAAGTCAGAGAGTTACACGGGTCAGGACACAAGTTGGGACACGGCGGTGTGCCCCGCATCGAATGCCCACATGGCCTAAGACACGAGTGTGTCTCTTGGCCGTGTGAACCACATGGCCTAGCCACATGGGCGTGTGTCCTTTGCACTTAACAAAAATTTTGAAATTTTACAAGAAATTCTATGAGTTTTCGGTTTAGTCCTAATTCATTTCTAACGTGAATTTTGGGTCTCAAGGGCTCATATAAGGGATTATGATTAGTTTCTAATATGTATGTTAAATGATATGAAATGTTCGTGTTTGATCTAAAAAGTCTGGTAATGCTCCGTAACCCTTTTTTGATGAGGGATTAAGATTAGGGGTGTTACATTTAGCGGTATTAGAGCTTCGATTTAGTTGATTTTTAGAATGAACGTAGTGTGTAAAATGTCTAGAAATACATTACATATAAATATGTGATAGTGTGATGTGTATGATTCGATCTAACATTTGTTTTCTTATAGATTGTAAAGATATCAAATGGATCTGAACATGCTGACCATGATGAGGTCAATAGTAGAGCACTGAATTCTGAACATGGTATGAGTAGCAATGTCCCAATTCCTCTGGCTCAAGAACAGGAACTTAAAAGAATGTTCTTTGGATATATGAACCAATGGTTTAAGGAGTTCTTACAGGGAAGAAATCTAGCTCAACAACCTCCTCCCCCTACTGTACCACCTGTAGTGCCATCTATTGCACCTCCACCTCCTCCAATGACTGAATCTAGAAAACGTTCTCCGATTGAGAAACTCTAAAAGTGTGGGGCTAAAAAATTTTGGGGTAGGTTAGATGATGATCCAATCAAAGTTGAATATTGGCTTCAAAATATAATAAGAGTTTTTGAAGTAATGGCTTGTTTCCCCGATGATTATCTAAGATGTGCTGTTTCATTACTGAAAGAGGAAGCATACAACTGGTGGTCAACAATAGTGGTTGTAGTGCCAAAAGAGAAAATATCTTGGGAATTCTTTCAGACTAAATTTAAGAAGAAATATGTCGGCAAAAGGTATATAGATAAGAAAAAGAGGGAATTGCTTGAGTTGCGCCAAGGGAACAGATCAGTAGCTAAGTATGAAAGGGAATTTGTATACCTCAGTAAATATGCTCGGGAAATTGTGCCAACCGAAGAAGAAATGTGTATTGAGTTTGAAGAAAGGCTAAATGATGAGATCCGAATGATGATTGGGGCACTGAAATACGAGAATTTGTTGTTTTTTAGATAGTGCACAGAATATGGAAGAGGTTTATAATAGAAAAATGCAATGATATAGTCAAAATCGAGAGTCTTATAAAAGAAGTTCCTCCAAATCATTTTCGGTATTGTCAATTAAAAAAGTCTAAAGATGATTTCAGTCGAGCCATTTGAATGTCTGAACGCTCGAATAAAAACAAGAAGATTCAACAAGATTTCAGGGTATCAACTAGACCCGCTGTTAGTTTGGGTAGTGTGCAGAATGCTCCAAAGCCTAAATGCAAATACTGTGGAAAATACCACCCTGGTGAGTGTAGAAGTAAAGAAGGGGCCTATTACAAGTGTGGATCAACTGATCATTTTATCCGTAATTGTCCCCAACTGCAAAAAGAAGAGGAATAGCATAAAGAAAAGCAATTGGCTACTTCTCAGAGAAATAGACGTTCGGGTCAAAATAGTGCCACTAGGACTACTCATTTGGGTATGAAATATACTGCTGCTCGGTCGGAAGCAAGAGTTATTAGACCGAGGGTTTATCAGAGGGTGCACCTATTTTATTTGTGAAAAAGAAAGACGGTTCTTTGAGACTGTGCATAGACTACAAACAATTGAACAAGGTCACAATTAAAAACAAATACCCTCTGCCATGTATCAATGATTTGGTTGATCAACTGAAAGGTGTCGTAGTGTTCTTGAAGATAGACCTTAGATCCGGGTATTATCAATTGAAGGTTAAAGAATGTGATGTGCCAAATACTGCTTTTAGAACTCGATACGGTCACTATGAGTTTTTGGTAATGCCATTTGGTTTGACGAATGCCCCTACTGCTTTCATGGATTTAGGCTCCGTTTGTTTGCCAGAAAAATATTTTCCAAAAAATGATTTATGGAAAATGATTTACTTTTCTGGTGTTTGGATGAATCTGTGTAAAATATTTTCTGTTGTTTGGTATATTTCTTGAAAATATTTCATAAAAGCTATTTTAAATGAAACAAATATATATTTGAGAATCTATTATCTTTTCATTGTTTAATTGAGTTTATTTTTTATATATTAATAAATTTATATTTTAAATTGTTTTTACATATATTGCAATAATTTATTTATAAATAAATCAAATAAATATATAATAATACTCAATTATTAAGCTAGAATATTAACCGTCATAAATTGAAAACAACCAAAGTAGATAAATTATTTCTAATTGTGTTATAAAAATAAAAAACAAAGATTGAATATTTATAAATTAGCTTCCAAACCACAATTAATATTAGAAATTAATAATATTATCCAAATGCATAATTAGTAGTACACCACATGATAACAACAACATTGTCCAAGTGCATAACTAATATTACACCACATTAAAGTATCAATATCTTCAACCTTGAGAAAATTTTTGAAGCCAAATTTTTCTATGCTTCTTACTTTTAACTAAAAAAGCTTTGGCCTCAGGTTCATGACCCACAAGATAATCAAACACACTACAAAGGAAGTCATCATCAAATCCTTCTACCTCCATTAACATCACTTCTTAGTAAAGATGTGGTGTCTTATCCGTAGTAAATTGTTCCAAAGCATTAGCAATTTTTCCAAGTTGTTCACCCACAAATTTAATTTGTTCATCAAAGAAACTTTCTTGAACATTTTTTCTTTTACGTTTAGATGTGCTAGATGAAGATACTTTTGTTCTTACCTCCTTAATCTCTTCATTTTCACAGTCTATAGGCACTGAATCTTGGTTACCATCATCCAAATCTATGTAATCAAATGTGTGGAAAAACTCCCAATTGCCATATCTTTTCCAACAACCAAAGCTATTTCATCATAACGATCAATGCTTTTATTCAAAAATGGTTTATACTTTTTGTGTGCCTATTGGATATTATACACAATTAGAATAACAAGTAAAAAACAATTGAAATATACTTAACATATATATACATATATTATTATCACTGCTACATCATATGTCGGTCACTTCATCACATGTGATCATTTTCATGTTATCATCCCATCCAAAACCTCTTTTAGCCTGAATTGTGCATATAATCTACCACTGGTTTTTTACAGTCCTCAAATGATTTTCCACATGCTTCACATTGTATTGGACTTAAAATCTTTTAGAAATAGCTACGGCAACTCGATTAACAGAAATTGCTTTGAAAGTGTTAGAAGGCTTATTTCCTTTCTGGGCGTCCTCTACTAGAATTTCAAGAAAAAGATGTTTCATCTGTTTTGTCCACCTGAATTACTTGGATGTCCCTTATTTGTTGCCCTTACCCATTCTACATTAATAATTGTCATTGTCAATCATTTCAATATCCAACAAGCTTAAAACATAATAAATTCAATATCTAACAAATTTAAGACATAATAATTTCAAAATCTAATAAACTAATTTCAATATCATTATCCAACCAACATTAAAAAACAATTTTAATACTAAAAAATACATAACATAGAAACAATAAACCTAAGCCCTAAACCTATCTAATATTTCTAGCCATATAATTAGTCAACATAGTTTGTGTAATTTCCTCTCTCTTAGCAGACCATTCTCTTGCTTCTTCTCTTTCTTCTCGCTTCGTAAGAGTTGGTATTATCAAATCAGACTCAAGCTCCTTGTATAATCCTTAATTAAGTAAATCATTATGATCAACTCTCATTATATGATTATAAATGATACAACAAGCCAAAACCATATCTACTTGAGTTTGAAAATTCCAAAATGGTTCAGCATCTAATACACAAAATCATTTGTTCAAAATCCCAAAAACATGTTCAATAGTGATTCACAATGATGAATGACGATGATTAAAGAGTTTGTTTGCATTTTCTGGCCCCTGAGCACTAACCTCTTTTAAATGATATCGGACACCATGATATGGGGTAATATATCCATTTCGAATACCATATCCAGCATCAACAAGATAATATTTGCCTACAATTTTACAAAACATATTTATTACTAATAAATTATGAGGTTACTTGAACTATTTGGTTTTTAATGTACATTCTTACCTTCCGGAATTCTTAATCCTCTTTGGCGTGAAAGTGCATCACTTAAAATACGAGAATCATGTGCACTACCTTTCGAACAAGTTAGAACATAGGAAAATTTCAAATCAAATGTAATGGCAGCCAATACATTTTGTCTCTCCCCCCCCCCTTTACGGCTACGAAATCTTCCTTGAATGCTAAGTGGAACGGATGCATGAACATGAGTTCCATCTAATGCTCCAACACAATCTTTAAAATAAGGATAAAACCTTGGATTGTTTCTGATTTCACTAGGAGTTGACTCATCAGGTAATCTAATAACTAGTTCATACAATTTCAAAATAGCTCTCAATACAACCCTAAAGTAACAGTGAATTGTCTCAATTGATCTATAATATCTAGATCCAATCACTCGAAACTTTACATTATGACCAATTATATGTAAAAATATAACTACGTACTCCTTAATATTCACCGACTTAGTTGATTATAACAAATTATTCATACTAAGAATATCACACAAATTAAAAAAGGCAATCGATCTCATCCTTATCACATCAATATAATGTTGGTCACCACTATATAAAATACTATTAATATGATTTTCTCTTTCATAATCTCAATTCACACGAGGGTGAGAAGTAATTTCCTTTCTAATTTTTAATTTTTTAATCCAAAAAGCCCCAAAAGCTAAAACTGAAGCCACAACTCTGACAATTGCATTTTGATCTTGATTACGATCCATCTACACAAAATAATGCCGCACAAATATTTGATCACTATAAAAAAGATGCAAGCTTGCCATAAGATCACACAAAAATTTACAAATTAATATGCAATTATTACGAATCAATGTGCAATTAATTTGAAAATTAATAATAATCCGATCTAACTTAAAGAAATGGCATAACAAAATCTAAATTTAAAGACTTATTAATGAAATTAATAATAATCTGATCTAACTTTGGAATTTTAATATTTGGAACTCCTAAGCTGCCTGAAATAACAGTAAGTTACCATGACTAAAGTGCATACATAAATATACGAAAGTTTCTCAAGAAATGATAAGATAATTAATTGATAAAAACCTTTATTGATTTTGTAAAGACACAATCAGACAAGTCATGTCAGATTAATAATGAGATAAAAAGGTTTTCTGGACTTTTAAAGTTATGAATTCATCTATCAGGCTCAAGCATTTCCAACATCTAATTTATGACTTACATCTCAAAGCAAAGAATACAAAGCATCAGGCTTAAAGATCATAACATGCACAACAAACGTAGTGGCCCTGCAAGGTCTGCATCATGTCATGCATGCATAGATACATTACATTACGACAAGAAAATTTACAGCTTTATCAGTCTATAACACGGTAGCATAATCAAAAACTATCAAACATGTCAGAGCGTGCATATCAGAATCGAAGTACAAAGGGAAAAATATACAGGTTTTTTCTCACTACAGTATAGTAGAAACAAACTTTTATTGCCTGCAAAAGATGGAAGATGCTAACTCAAGCCTTACAACAGTGCATACATCACAAGATGCATGCGAGCCAATGGCGCCTCAAGAGACATGAAACTTTACACAGTTAGAATATTCACATTTACCCTAAAAGTTCAGACTTTAGACAACAGAAAATGGTAGATGAACTAACTTTTTATAGTGTCAAACATGCTACATTGCAACAAAATATTCAGATTGATCTTCTCCAATAAAATAAGAGTTTAAAACAAACGGAAAATGAAAATGTAATACCCCTTACCCATATTCAACACCGAAATATGGCTTGAGGCATTATAGGACTTATAACACAAACAATCACACAATTTTGAGTCATAAATTTTGCGTCCAAATTAAAACCATTCATATTCAATCATAAAGTCCCTTATACGAGCCTCACGAGGCCGTAAACGTACTTTGGAAGTGGTTCAGGACTAAACCGTGAACTCAAGAAACTTTTACAAGACTTAGAAAATTTTTGCTAATTATAGGGCTCACATGCGCATGTTGTCCAAGGGACATGCCCGTTTGACCCTAGGACACCCTCGTGATTCAGACCGTGTTCAAATTAGGGTGCTCTCTGACTTGTGCCACACGACCATGCCACACAACCGTGTGCTAGGCCGTGTAGTATACACAGCTGAGACACGCGCCCATGTCTCTGCCCGTGTGCTCAATTCTGGACATTCTGGTTTTCCAAAATTAAAGTGCAGGGGACATATAGCCGGAACACATGCCCGTGGGGCAGACCATGTGTCACACACAGCCTAGACAGACGCCCGTATGTCTACCTGTGTGGACAAATTAAAGGCTATTTACCAAGCCATTTGCCACCCTTGTACACACATACTCTTACACCAATTCAAGGCACATACATAACATACTTAGATAACCAAATCATCCACAACTATGACAAAAACATTTTCAATTATCTTAGTATCACTTTAAGCATTTTCGAAAGAAGCTCAGTTGGAAAACATCTCTGCCTCAACAAAAAATTTCATCAGAGTCGGGAGATATCACACTATCATAGGTAGTAATATGGCATGTATAGCTAGACACTCACTCATGTTAGGTTAGTCCGAGAATTGACTAAACTGTAGCTATGATACCACTAAATGTAACACCCCTTACCCGTATTCAATGTCGAAATAGGGCTAGAGGCATTACTGGACTTATAACACAAACAATCTCACAATTTCGAGTCATAAATTTTGTGTCCAAATTAAAACCATTCATATTCAATCGTAAAGTCTCTTATACGAGCCTACAAGCCCAAAACGTACTTTAGAAGTGGTTCGAGACTAAACAGAGAACTTAGGAAACTTTTACAAAACTTAGAAAATTTTTGCTAATTACAGGGCTCACACGTCCGTGTGGTCCAAGGGACACGCCCGTGTGACCTTGGGACACGCCTGTGCTTCAGACCGTGTTCAAATTAGGGTTCTCTCTAACATGTGCCACACGACCGTGCCACACGCCCGTGTGCTAGGTCGTGTAGCACACATGGCTAAGACACACGCCCATGTCTCTGCCTTTGTGCTCAATTTTGGAAGTTCTGTTTTTCCAAAATTCAAGTGCAGGAGACACATGGTTGGAACACATGCTCGTGGGGTAGACCATGTGTCACACATGACCTAGACACAAGCCCATGTGTCTACCCGTGTGAACAAATTAAAGGCTATTGGCCAAGCCATTTGCCACCCTTGTACCTTACACCAATTCAAGGAACATACATAACATACTTAAGGTAACCAAATCATCCACAATTATGACCAACACAATATCTACGTCTATCATACTTACAACATTTATTAAGTCACAATTGACTACTTTCAAGATACCTAATTGTACTTTACTTTATCATTTCATCAATAGACTACATCTCCAGACATCTCACATTCATGTCATAAATAACATTTCTATCATTCACCAAGCATACCATGACCATATCACCAAAGTCATTAGCACACACATATATATACTTAGGCTTACAACCATGATAGCCTAAATAAACCAATCTACATGGCCAATTATCAAAACAAGCATTTGACAATCACAAGCCAACACATTGGCTACAATCACAATGACACATTTAACAAATGACTAAGTCCCTATACATGCCATAGACTTAAAATATTTGAATTCACTTATACCCAAAATGATAGCTTGATAGTGTGATAGGATCTCCGGCGAACTCCAACCCGAGTTAGCTCAATGACCCTATGAGACATTGGAAAGGAAGAAGAGTACGCTATATAGCTTAGTAAGTCTGTACGAAAATAATAAGCAACTCCTATAAATCTTTTATCAATTCCTATAATTTAAACATAAGATAATACAAATTACTAAAAATCTCACGCTTATAATTCTTATTCAATCATAATATTTACTCCTTCAACTTATAAGCATAATTTAACATATCTTGGCATTAGCCTAACAACCATAATCTCTCCCTTGTAACATATTACTGTAAATAACAAATCATTTCAAACCTCATAGGAAACATGCAAATTAATTATGAGTATTTACATTTCAAGCATATACTTTAACATCTTTCAATTGCCTAAGTTCTTATCTTCTCATTTTCTCATATCGATAAGTCACAATTTGCATTAATAAAACATGTTATATCATAACTCAATTTGGCACGAAAGCCAATCACATAATCGTCACCCGGATTTAACATGAATTTCACACATCACAAGTATAGACTAATAATCACAAGGTTTTCACAAAATCATTCTCATGGAAATCATGAACTTACAATTTCATGAACATAACATGCTCAATCACATTCTTACCAATGGTTCATCATACCAAATTCATTTCCTTTGAGTTTTTTGTACATACTTGTTCCAATTCATAATACTTACATACTCTTTCTCTTCTTTGACATACCCGTTGAATTTTCCGTTGAACCATTTGGAATACTAAAGGATACTCGGCGATCTCGTACACACAGTACCGTACCAATGGCATATCCCAAATATGGTCCTACATGTAATCTCATATCGATGCCAATAGCCCAGCTATGTTCTTACACGAATTCTCATATCGATGCCAGATCCCAGATATGGTCTTACACGAAGTCTCATATTAATGTCATATCCCAAATATGATCTTACACGTAATCTCAATAACCCTAATATCATGACATTTATATCCTATTTATTCCTAAGGTTCAACCGGGACTTTCACTGTACTGAATCTCTATCGGTCATTTTCGTAGTATCGTACTCAATAGCATTCACAATTCATTTCAATAATATAACATTTACCATAATTATATCAATTAAGCATTTATGCACATATAATTTAATGCTTATTAAACATATGAACTTACCTCGACATAAAAATAGTAAAAAGGACTAAATCGTCAAATACTCATTTTTCCCCGTTCTAACTCCAAACCTCATTTTTCTCGATCTATAGTGTCACATTTTTGCCCCTAAAATTTGACATTTTTACAATTTAGTCCCCAGGCTCGTAAAATGAAATGTTCTCAATTTCTTCAATACCAATACCTAGCCAAACCTTATACATGCTGATAACAGCCCACAATTTTCATTTATTCACATTTTTACACCATATTTTATAACTTTTACAAATAATTCCTTTCAGGCCTTTTTAACGAAAATCACTTAGCAAAAGTCATTTATCATACACCAAACATGCAATTTCTACCATTGGACATCAAAATACACAAACATCCATCATGGGTAAAATTTTAGACCTTGACATCTCTTCAAATTGATGGTAGAAATAGAAAGATCATTTTACAAGTATTTCAAAAACATCAAAATCATTAAAAACAGGGCTAGAATGGACTTACAATCGAGCTTAAAAGTGGACAAAACCCTAGCCATGTCTTCTCTATGTAAAATTCAGCCAAGGGGAAGAAGATGAGCAAAAATTGGCTTTTAATTTGTAACACCCTAAACCTGACCTAGGCGTTACGACCGAATCTAGCATGTCACATGAAAGTGTTGTTGGAAGACCGCGCGTTTGATAAAACTTTGTATCCTTTTGAAAACTTCGAGTTCGGATGTTTGTTTATAAAGACCAGTTTTACACACTGACCATTTTAGAAAAAAGTTATAATTAATTTTAAAAACTGTCTTTGTTATGAAATTAGAATTTGAACATTTGCGGGGACGTGATATTTTGGAAAAACGGTTATCAATGTTTTAAGGAAAACATCCATTTTAAACATTTAAAAATAAACAGTAACAGAAATGTAAGTCTTAAGAAAAGTTATACCAATGGCCTTATACAACAATAATCCCAAAGTAAATATTATCCTGAAATTTAAAACGTAATGGAAGTTTACTAGAATTTACGATGTATGGCCACCTCAGAGTCCTCCTCAGCTCCAAATCCACTAACGTGGGGGATCACCTGCAAGGTTGAAACCATGGGGTCAGTTATGAGAACTTAGTGTGTAATCCCCTAAACAGTTATTACTGGGCCTGAGCCCATAAGAAATCCCAATTGGGCCGAAGCTCTATCCAGTAACGATTTGGGCCTTAGCCCTATACCGTATCAATCTGGCCCACATGCCCAAGATCATGGTAAAGCAAACATAACATGCAACCCTTCCCGAACCTAATGATCCATCCGTTACACTTTACCCGTACCAGCCCTACACACCCATGGGGATTTCTAAATTGACCCACCCATCCGCCACACTCCAAAAATGTAGTCAAGCTGCCAGTATAGTCACAGTAAAGCTACGATGTCGATGAATTGTGGCATAGCCACCGATGTCGATAATACAATGAGTTGCAAGTAATAGTGCATTTCCTCCAACATATACATAACCCAACCCCGTGCATCATGTCATGGCATAATAATCTCGTGAATGCAATAATGTGTCATCATGGAAAATTAATCAAGTATACACAACATAGCATAACTACCCATCGGGGCACAACAGTCATTTACCCAACGAGGGCATTTCAATAATTTACCCTTCAAGGGTATTCTGGTAAATTTTACCCATCACGGGTATTTCAGTAACTTTGTATTAATCGCTCACTTTGAAGGCCCATGGTCGCCTCGAGCAACTCGGCCACCATTTTGGTCATTACTGGACTGTTGGGCCTAAAATTTGATTTCAGCCCATTCGAGCCTACACGCTCGTGTGACCCATTTCGCTAGGTTTCAGTCACAGATTTCTAGTTTTTCACAATCGTACTTACTCTTGATGACTTTTCGCTATCTTTGCCCATGTGGGCCGAAAAGCCCATTGGGCCCATTAAGCCCGTATCGGCTCGATTAGACGCGTTACAACCCAATTGTCACGAGAGCACTCTTGACGCTCTCAACTAATTACTGTCACTACTTGTATCATGATTTACCACTATGAACGCTCGTACGCTCGAGTGGCACAGATGTCAGTTTTCTAGCTTCTCGACTTTTGGCCGATTCGTAAATCATCACATATCGATATTTCAAGGGTGTAAGGTTACACACTCCTGAAACGAGGGTAGATTTAATCCTCGAAATTACGCACCTATGAATCCATACACTTAAACCATTAGTCTTGATCTCATTAAGTAGTATCCATAGATTGAAAATGACAACCCAATTCACATCACTTACCAAGAATGTCAACAACTCTTTGTTATAATTGAGAGTTCGGTACACTTTCTCTGATCACCAACCGAGTCCCTAAGAAGGAGTACGAGTCAGTTATGTTATCACAAAATGACAAAGAAACGGCCTTTTGGCCCAAATAAACTTAGAAAATAAAAAGTCCAAACACCCCCTCCATTCAGCCAAAACTATCTTACCAATGAACTTTCAGAGACCAAGGTTAAAAGAATGATGAGTGGTAGCAAAGGGTGATTTGATTAATTACTTACCCAAAAGAGAACAAAAGAGAGTTTCAAATAAAAAAATGATTGCATTCGTCTTAACCAAGAGAATAGAATAATAAGAAAGGAAGATATCATGCATTCAGCCAAAGGAGAAAGAATTAACAAGGCAAGAAAAGAAAAAGAAGACCCAATGGCATTAAGAACTTACATAATCGATCGCTGTCCAGAGAAGGGAATGATAGAGCAAGAAATATTCGGGACTTGCAAATGGGAAGGGTAAAAGATTTAAGAAGAGGAAAAAGAAGAGTAATAGTGGTTTCGGTGATGTTCAGCAAAAAACAAATGGGAAAAAGAAATGGAAAGGTTTGGCCAAACTATTAAGCACCACAACTGAAGAAAACGAATGGGAAGAAGAAAAGAAACAAAATGAGAGAACACAAGAAGAGAGTTGAAGTTTCGGTATCCCAAAAATGCAAAGAAAACAAAACACCCACCAAATAATTTCGGTTTACTACTTTTACAAATGACCGAAAATGCACTCACTAAAGACCCTTGGCCGAAACACCCCTCTCCCTCTTGGCACTCTCTCATACGCGGCACAACTCCCCCACACAACCTACATTCGGCCAACCATCAACTACTCCCCCAAATCCCTTGATCCACTCATTGTTTTACTCCTCTACTCACTCCCTATCACCCATTCAAGATATTTGACCAGGTCTTCCCTCTCTCCTCTAGAGTTTGAACTCTATTTAGCCACCTCCCTTGCCTGAGTACAAAAATAAAACCCCCAAATGCTTCTTTTGAGATTCGAACCTCACTTCCCTTGCTTCACAAGTGATGCCAACTCTACCCTTACACTTGCTCAACTTGTGCTAGCAATCTACCAATAATTTCTCTTGAGCCCTGCCTCCAATAGTCTTCTCCCCTAAAATGCCCAAAAACCAAAATTTTACCAGGGCCCAAACTCGACCCCAGGCCTCCCTAGGACCCCTATACACCTATAAACCACACACAGAACAAGCACAACATGCAAAATCCCAAATTTATAGGCCCCTAGATTTTAGGATGTTACAATTCTACCCCCTTAAAGAAATTTCGACCTCAAAATTTGCCTGGTTAAAAGAGATAAGGGTACTATGTCGCATTGCCTCTTCAGGCTCTCCTGTAGCTTGCTCTAAACCGTGATTATGCCACTACACCTTGACCAACGGAACTGATTTCCTCCTCAACACCTTAATATCTCAATCCAGGATCTGCGCTGGTTCTTCTTCAAATGATAGATTCTAACCTCAATTTCCTCCACCGGTACTATGTGAGAGGGATCTGAATGATAGCGTCTTAACATCGAAACATGGAATACATTATGTATCTAATTTAGCTCAAGGGGACGACTTAAAGCGTCGCCGATTGGTCCCACATGTCTCATCACCTGATAAGGTCCGACGAATCTGGGGCTCTACTTGCCCTTCCGTCCAAATCTTAAAACCTTCTTCCAAGGTGAGACCTTTAAGAAAACCTGATCTCCCATTGAAAATTCTATCTCCTTATGCTTCAGATCGGCATACGACTTCTGTCTATCAGAAGCTTCTTTTAACCTTTCTCGAATCAACCTAACCTTTTCCTCAATTTTTGTGATCAATTCTGGAACCAACAACTGTCGCTCATTTAATTCTTTTCAACAGGTAGGGGTACAACACCTACTACCATATAATGCCTCGCAGGGTGCCATCTGAATGCTTAATTGGTAGCTGTTGCTGTACGTAAATTTTGCTAACGGCAGATAATCTTCCCAACTACCTCTGAAGTCAATCACACAGCCCCTTAACATGTCCTCCAGAATATGGATTACCCTTTCCGACTGACCATCAGTGTGTGGATGAAATGTTGTGCTGAAATCTAGCCTCGTACCCAAAGCTTCATATAATACTTTCCAAAATCGAGATGTAAATCTAGGGTCCCTGTCTGATATGATGGACACTTGTACCCCATGCAACCTCACAATCTCTGCCACATACAACTTAGCCAATTTCTGGAGTGAGTAGTCAGTGCGAACCGATATGAAGTGAGCAGACTTAGTCAACCTGTTAACAACTACCCACACTAAATCTTTCTTGGTAGGCATCAAAGGTAATCCACTAACAAAATCCATCATTATCCTCTCTCACTTCAATAATGGAATCTTCATCGATTGCAGCAATCCTGAAGGAAACTGATGTTTCGCCTTTACTTGCTGACATGTCAAACATTTACTCAAGAAGTTAGTAACCTCACGTTTCAACCCTAGCCACCAGTACTGCTCACGCAGATATCGGTACATCTTGTTTCCACCGGGATGCATAGCGTATGGGTTACTGTGCACCTCCCGTAAAATCATCTGTCTTAACTCAGAGTCCTTCGACATACAAATTCTTCCACGGAAACATAATACCCCTTCATTGTTCAGTCTAAAATCCACTGTCTTTCCATTTTCCACTTGCTGAAGCCGAGAACCCAATGTTTCAGCCAACAACTGCCTTTCTTTAATCTGACTAACCCATTTTGGCTTTACTGAAGTTCTGCTAACAAGCTACCATTTTCATAAAAATTGAGATGAGTAAACATTGCTCTCAGATCCGATACCACCTTACGACTTTATGTATCTGCCACCACGTTGGCTTTACCCAGGTGATACTCGATCGAGTAGTTGTAGTCTTTCAGCAACTCTATCCATCTCTATTGCCTCAAGTTTAGCTCATTTTGGGTAAGGAGATATTTCAGACTCTTGTGATCCGTGTAAATAATCAACTTTTCCCCATACAAGTAATGTCTCCAAATCTTCAGTGCGAACACCATTACAGCAAGTTCTAAGTCATAGGTGGGATAGTTCACCTCATGAGGCCTTAACTAATGGGATGCATATGCCACTTTCCTTCTGGCATCACCACACATCCCAAACCTGTGTGTCACGCATCACAATAAACAACAAATTCTTTCCCTGCCTCAGGCTGAATCAACACTGGCGCCTCAGTCAAAATCTTCTTTAGCTTTTCAAACTTTTTTGGTGTCTATCGGTCCAAACAAATGGCACTCCCTTATGCAGTAACTTAGTTAAGGGTGCGCAATCAACAAAAATCCCTCAACAAACCTTCTGTAATATCCAGCCAAACCCGAGAAATTTCAAATTTTTAATATTGACTTCGGTGGTTTCCAATCCAATACCGCTTCAACCTTTCGAGGATCAACCCTAATCCCCTTGGCAGACACCACATGACCCAAGAATGTCACTTTCTTAAGCTAAAACTCTTACTTACTGAATTTGGCATAAAGTTGCTTCTCTCTCAATATCTGCAGGACAACCCGAAGATGCGATTCATGCTCCTCTTCCATTCTTGAGTATACTAAGATGTCATCTATGAATACCACCACGAATCTGTCTAAATAAGGTTTGAAGATCCAATTCATCATATCCATAAAAGTGGCTGGTGCATTCGTCAATCCGAATGGCATCACAAGAAACTTGTAATGCCCATAACGAGTTCAGAAGGTAGTCGTGTGAATATCCACCTCTTTGACCCTCAACTGATGGTGCTCTAACCTCAGATCTATCTTCGAGAAAATAGAAGCTTCTCGCAGCTGATCGAACAAATCATCAATCCTTGGCAGCGGGTATTTGTTCTTAATAGTTAACTTATTCAATTGACGATAGTCAATGCACACACACATCGACTGTCCTTTTTCTTCACGAACAATACCGGCGTTCCCCATGGAGATACACTTGATCGAATAAACCCACAGTCCAACAGCTCTTGGATCTGAGCTTTGAGTTCTACCATCTCCTTCAGTGCCATCCTATAGGGGGCAATGGACATCGGAGCCGTTCCCGGTAATAACTCAATGCCAAATTCCACTCGCGATTCAGAGGCAACCCTAGAAGCTCTTCAGGAATACATCCAAGAATTCTTTCACGGTTCGACATCCCCCCCAGACAATTCCTTAACGTCGATGTCTTGTGAAAGCTAAGAATGCCTCATACCCTTCTGAACCATCTTTTCACCTTTAATGCCAATATCACATGAGCAGATAATCCCTTCTTTCTCCTATTACTAACACTTCCTCATCCCGGTCATTAAAACCATGTGCTTAGAAGCGTAATCCAAATTTGCACGGTGCTTGACTAGCCAGTCCATGTATAATATAAGATCAAACTCTCGAGCAGCGGTTCCATCAAATTCGCCAGAAATACCACTCCCTAAACCTCTAAAGGCACATCCCTAAGCCACTTGTTCACTACCACTGATTGTCCTAGAGGGCTAATCACAGACATTTCCCTAATAGCAATCTCAAATTTTATACCCAAAGTCCCAGATACAATACTAGCAACATATGAATGGGTAGATCCCATATCAATCGAAGCAGTAAACGACACATCAAATATAAAAATATACTGGTTATGACGTTCGGTGCATCGCCCTCCTCTCGACGTCTAACCCCATAAACCAACCCCGGCTGCCTTGCATCTGTATTTTTAGTATCTCTATTCGGTACTCCACGACCTCTCGGTGGCTGCTGACCACCTCTCTCTGGCTGAACATAATCCTGTATTGCAGCTGGCATTGGACCCAATTTCTCTGAGCAGGTCCTTGATTCTGTGGTCTCTCGACCCACACATGAAGTAAGCCCCAACTCTCCTCCAACATCTACCCTGATAAAATAACCCACACATGGCACAAGATGCGATGCGCACGGCGACACTCGGAACTCGATTCGGTGGCTCATCAAATCTAGGCCTCTTTCAAAATCTATCAGAAGGACCAGAAGGCCTAAAATCCCTCTTATCCCTGCCCTTATCTTTGTCACGGTTCTGACGCTCAGTGCGCTTCACCTCCTCAGCAATCTTGGCTTTCTCCTGTCTGAGAAAATTTATTTCCGTTGTGGAGCTATCGGTGCTTGTAACTCATCTCGTATCCCATCTTCAAAATGCACCGACATTCATAATCAGTCGAGACTATCCCCCGGAAGTACCGGCTCAGACGTAGAAACTCTGCCTCGTACACTGCCACAGATTTACTCTTCTGAGCTAGACTCAAAAATTCTTTCCACCGAGCATCCACATAGCTAGCCCCAACATATTTACCTCAGAAAGCAGCTTTAAAGAAATCCCAGGTGATACGATCCGCCTAAGTACCCTCCTTCACTGTAAGCCACCACTGGTATGCCTCATCTCACAAGAGAGACACTGCTCCTCTTAATTTTTCCTCTACAGTGTAATCTAGGTCATCCATAATTTATTCAACTGCCTCCAGCCAGTATTCAGCTACACTTGGAGCTACCCTGGAAATGCCCCTAAATACCTCGGCCCCGTTTGCCCGGAGTCGCTCAAGAATAGATTTTCAGGCTACCAATCCAGTACTTGCTCCAACAATCCGCTCCAAGACTCGCAACATAGCTTGGGACAGAGCATCGTCCCCTCTAGTCCGGTCTTATGATCCTACTTTCGCTACTAGCGACGTTGGCACTTCACCTTCTGGCTCATACCCTGATTCTAAGGATCCAGCCTCAGCACCCCAACCTCTACCACGGCTGTGTGTTCCACATCCACGTCCTCTTGCACTCATGTTACTAAATCGAGTAGATGTTTTATGAATAACAGCAATATGAGTAGTTTTCGCGGCTCGAGTCTCCCTAATGTCTCAGTCACTATAGGCTTAGCTCCTATAGCTAACAGTCACAGTATACTAACTCTAATATTTTCTTACTAAAGTAATTTCATCCATTTACCAAACAGAATCAAAAGAATTACGGATTTGGTGCCGGAGACTCGGGTGCCACACTCCCACAAATACATATTTTTCTAAAACAAATTTTGAAAAGCATTTTCTAAAACCATTCTACAAGCCAATTTGTAATAGGGCTCTGATACCACTAAATGTAACACCCTAAACCCGGCCTAGACGTTACGACCGGATCTAGCATGTCACATGAAAGTTTTGTTGGAAGAACGGGCGTTTGCTAAAACTTTGTATCCTTTTGAAAACTTCGAGTTCGGGCGTTTGTTTATAAAAACCAGTTTTACGCACTGACCATTTTAGAAAAAAGTTATAATTAATTTTGAAAACTGTCTTTGTTATGAAATTAGAATTTGAACATTTACGGGGACGTGATATTTTGTAAAAACAGTTATCCATGTTTTAAGGAAAACATCAATTTTAAACATTTAAATATAAACAGTAACAGAAATGTAAGTTTTAAGAAAAGTTATACCAATGGCCTTATTGCAACAATAATCCCAAAGTAAATATTATCCTGAAATTTAAAACGTAATGGAAGTTTACTAGAATTTACGATGTATGGCCACCTCAGAGTCCTCCTCAGCACCAAATCCACTAATGTGGGGGATCACCTGCAAGGTTGAAACCATGGGGTGAGTTATGAGAACTTAGTGTGTAATCCCCTAAATAGTTATTACTAGGCCTGAGCCCATAAGAAATCCCAATTAGGCCGAAGCCCTATCCAGTAACGATTTGGGCCTTAGCCCTATACCATATCAATCTGGCCCACAGGCCGAACATCATGGTAAAGCAAACATAACATGCAACCCTTCCCGAACCTAATGATCCATCCACTACACTCTACCCGTACCATTACACACATGGGGATTTCTAAATCGACCCACCCATCTGCTACACTCCAAAAATGCAGTCAAAGCGCGGTATAGTCAAAGCAAAGTGCGTTGTCGATAAATTATGGCATAGCCACCGATGTCGATGTTGTGGCGGGCTGCAAGTAATTGTACATTTCCTCCAACATATACATAACCCAACCCCGTGCATCACGTCATGTCATAATAATCTCGTGAATACAATAATGTGTCATCATGGCAAATTAATCAAGTATACACAACATAACATAACTACCCATCACGGTACAACAGTCATTTACCCAACGAGGGCATTTTAGTAATTTACCCTCCAAGGGTATTCCGGTAAATTTTACCCATCGCGGATATTTCAGTAACTTCGCATTAATCGCTCACTCTGAAGGCCCATGGTCGCCTCGAGTGACTCGGCCACCATTTTCGGTCATTACTGGACTGTTGGGCCTAAAATCTAATTTCGGCCCATTCGAGCCCACATGCTCGTGTGGCCCATTTCGCTAGGTTTCAGTCATTGATTTCTAGTTTCTTACAACCGTACTTACTCTTGACAACTTTTCGCTATCTTTGCCCATGTGGGCTGAAAAGCCCATTGGGCCTGTTAAGCCCGTATCGGCTCGGTTAGGCCCGTTACAGCCCAAATGTGAGGAGAGCACTCGTGACGCTTTCAACTAATTACCGTCACTACTTGTATCACGATTTATCACTATGAACACTCGTACGCTCGAGTGGCACAGATGTCGGTTTTCTGGCTTCTCGACTTTTGGCCGATTCGCAAATCATCACATACTGACATTTCAAGGGTGTAAGGTTACACACACCTGAAACGAGGGTAGATTTAATCCTCGAAATTACGCACCTATGAATCCATACACTTAAACCATTAGTCTTAATCTCAATAAGTTGTATCCATAGATTGAAAACGACAACCCAATTCACATCACTTACCAAGAACGTCAACAACTCTTTGTTACAATTGAGAGTTTTGGTACACTTTCTCCGATCACCAACCGAGTCCCTAAGAAGGAGTACGAGTCAGTTATGTTATCACAAAATGACAAAGAAACGGCCTTTTGGCCCAAATAAACTTAGAAAACAAAACATCCAAACACCCCATCCATTCAGCCAAAACTATCTTACCAATGAACTTCCGGAGACCAAGGTTAAAAGAATGATGAACGGTAGCAAAGGGTGATTTGATTCGGCCCTTACCCAAAAGAGAACAAAAGAGAGTTTCGAATAAAAAAAATGATTGCATTCAGCTTAACCAAGAGAATAGAATAATAAGAAAGGAAGATATCATGCATTCGGCCAAATGAGAAAGAATTAACACGGCAAGAAAAGAAAAAGAAGACCCAATGGCATTGAGAAATTATATAATCGATCGCTGTCCAGAGAAGGGAATAATAGAGCAAGAAATATTCGGGACTTGCAAATGGGAAAGGTAAAAGATTTAAGAAGAGGAAAAAGAAGAGTAATAGTGGTTTCGGTGATGTGCAGCAAAGAACAAATGGGAAAAATAACTGGAAAAGTTTGGCCAAACAATTAAGCACCACAAATGAAGAAAATGAATGGGAAGCAGAAAAGAAACAAAATAAGAGAACACAAAAAGAGAGTTAAAGTTTTGGAATCCCAAAAATGCAAAGAAAACAAAACACCCACCAAATAATTTTGGTTTACTATCAGATGACCAAAAATGCACTCGCTAAAGACCCTTGGCCGAAACACCCCTCTCCCCCTTGGCACTCTATCATACACGGCACAACTCCCCCACACAACCCACATTCGGCCAACCATCAACTTCTCCCTCAAATCCATTGATCCACTCCTTGTTTTACTCATCTACTCACTCCCCATCACCCATTCAAGATATTTGACCAGGTCTTCCCTCTCTCCTCCAGAGTTTGAATTCCACTCAGCCACCTCCCTTGCCTGAGTACAAAAATAAAACCCCAAAATGCTTCTTTTGAGATTTGAACCTCACTTCCCTTGATTCACAAGTGACGCCAACTCTACCCTTGCACTTGCCCAACTTGTGCTAGCAATCTACCAATAATTTCTCTTGAGCCCTGCCTCCAATAGTCTTCTCCCCTAAAATGCCCAAAAACCAAAATTTTACCAAGGCTCAAACTCGACCCCAGGCCTCCCTAGGACCCCTATACACCCCTAAACCACACACAGAACAAGCACAACATGCAAAAGCCCAAATTTTATGGGCCCCTAAATTTTAAGATGTTACAATTCTACCCCCTTAAAGAAATTTCAGCCTCAAAATTTGCCTGGTTAAAAGAGATAAGGGTACTATGTCGCATTACCTCTTTAGGCTCCTGTGTAGCTTGCTCTAAACCGTGATTATGCCACTACACCTTGACCAACGGAACTGATTTCCTCCTCAACACCTTAATATCTCAGTCCAGGATCTGCGCTGGTTCTTCTTCAAATGACAGATCGATTCTAAACTCAATTTCCTCTACCGGTACTATGTGAGAGGGATCTGAATGATAGCGTCTCAGCATCGAAACATGGAATACATTATGTATCTAATTCACTCTGAGGCGGCTCAGTCGATCATAATCGTCCCACATGTCTCATCACCCGATAAGGTCCGATGAATCTGTGGCTCTACTTGCCCTTCCGTCCAAATCTTAAAACCTTCTTGCAAGGTGAGACCTTTAGGAAGACCTGATCTCCCACTAAAAATTCTATCTCCTTATGCTTTAGATCGGTATACGACTTCTGTCTATCAGAAGCTTCTTTTAACCTTTCTAGAATCAACCTAACATTTTCCTCAGTTTCTGTGATCAATTCTGGAACCAACAACTGTTGCTCATTTAATTATGTCCAACAGGTAGGGGTACAACACCTACTACCATATAATGCCTCATAGGGTGCCATCTGAATGCTTGATTGGTAGCTGTTGTTGTACGCAAATTTCGCTAACGGCAGATAATCTTCCCAACTACCTCTGAAGTCAATCACACAGCCCCTTAACATGTCCTCCAGAATATGGATTACCCTTTCTGACTGACCATCAGTCTGTGGATGAAATGCTGTGCTGAAATCTAGCCTTGTACCTAAAGCTTCATGTAATACTTTCCAAAATCGAGATGTAAATCTAGGGTCCCTGTCCGATATGATGGACACTTGTACCCCATGCAACCTCACAATCTCCATACATACAACTTAGCCAATTTACGGAATGAGTAGTCGGTCGAACTAAGTGCAAGTGGCGGACTTAGTCAATCGGTCAACAACTACCCACACTGAATCTTTCTTGGTAGGCATCAAAGGTAATCCACTAACAAAATCCATCGTTATCCTCTCTCACTTCAACAATGGAATCTTCACCGATTGCAGTAATCTTGAAGAAGCGATGTTACGCCTTTACTTACTGACATGTCAAACATTTGCTCACGAAGTTAGTAACCTCACGTTTCAACCCTGGCCACCAGTACTGCTCACGCAGATGTCAGTACATCTTGTTTCCACCGGGATGCATAGCGTATGGGTTACTATACACCTCCCGCAAAATCATCTGTCTTAACTCAGAGTCCTTCGGCATACAAATTCTTCCACGGAAACATAATACCCCTTCATTGTTCAGTCCAAAATCCATTATCTTTCAATTTTCCACTTGCTGAAGCCGAGAACCCAATGTTTCATCCAACAACTGCCTCTCTTTAATCTGACTAACCCATTTTGGCTTTACCTGAAGTTCGCTAACAAGCTACCATCTTCATAAAAACTGAGATGAGCAAACATTGCTCTCAGATCCGATACCACCTTACGACTTTATGTATCTGCCACCACGTTGGCTTTACCCAGGTGATACTCAATCGAGTAGTTGTAGTCTTTCAGCATCTCTATCCATCTCTATTGCCTCAAGTTTAGCTCCTTTTGGGTAAGGAGATATTTTAGACTCTTGTGATCGGTGTAAATAATCGACTTTTCCCCATACAAGTAATGTCTCCAAATCTTCAGTGTGAACACCACTGCAGCAAGTTCTAAGTCATGAGTGGGATAGCTCACCTCATGTGGCCTTAACTAATGGGATGCATATGCCACTACCTTTCCTTCTGGCATCAGCACACATCCCAAACCTGTGTGTCACGCATCACAATAAACAACTAATTCTTTTCCCTGCCTCAGGCTGAATCAACACTGGCGCCTCAGTCAGAATCTTCTTTAGCTTTTCAAAGCTTTCTTGTTGTCTATCGGTCCAACCAAATGGCACTCCCTTATGCAGTAACTTAGTTAAGGGTGCAGCAATCAATGAAAATCCCTCAACAAACCTTCTATAATATCCAGCCAAACCCAAGAAATTTCAAATTTTCAATATCGACTTCGGTGGTTTCTAATCCAATACCGCTTCAACCTTTCGAGGATCAACCCTAATCCCCTCGGCAGACACCACATGACCCAAGAATGTCACTTCCTTCAGCCAAAACTTGTACTTACTAAATTTGGCATAAAGTTGCTTCTCTCTCAATATCTGCAGGACAACCCGAAGATGCGATTCATGCTCCTCTTCTATTTTTGAGTATACTAAGATGTCATCTATGAATACCACCACGAATTTATCTAAATAAGGTTTAAAGACCCAATTCATCATATCCATAAAAGTGGTTGGTGCATTCGTCAATCCAAACGGCATCACAAGAAACTCATAATGCCCATAACGTGTTCGAAAGGCAGTCGTGTGAATATCTGCCTCTTTGACCCTCAATTGATGGTACCCTAACCTCAGATCTATGTTTGAGAAAATGGAAGCTCCTCGCAGTTGATTGAACAAATCATCAATCCTCGGTAGCGGGTATTTGTTCTTAATAGTTAACTTATTCAATTGACGATAGTCAATGCACACACACATCGACCTGTCCTTTTTCTTCACGAAAAATATCGGCGCTCCCTATGGAGATACACTTGATCGAATAAACCCACAGTCCAATAGCTCTTGGATCTGAGCTTTGAGTTCTACCATCTCCTTCGGTGCCATCCTATAAGGGCCAATGGACACCAGAGCCATTCCCGTTAATAACTCAATGCCAAATTCCACCTCTCGATTCGGAGGCAACCCTGGAAGCTCTTCAGGAAATACATCCGAGAATTCTTTCACGGTTCTGACATCCCCAACAGACAATTCCTTAACGTCCGATATGATGACGAAAGCTAGGAATGCCTCACACCCTTTACGAACCATCTTTTCAGCCTTTAATGCCAATATCACATGAGACAGATAATCCCTTCTTTCTCCTATTACTAACACTTCCTCATCCCCTGGAGTCATTAAAACCATGTGCCTAGAAGCGCAATCCAAATTTACACGGTTCTTGACTAACCAGTCCATGCATAAAATAAGATCAAACTCTCCGAACGACAGTTCCATCAAATTCGCCAGAAATACTACTCCCTGAACCTCTAAAGGCGCATCCCTAAACCACTTGTTCACTACCACTGATTGTCCTAGAGGGCTAATCGCAGACATTTCTCTAATAGCAATCTCAAATTTTATACCCAAAGTCCCAGATACAGTACTAGCAATATATGAAGGGGTAGATCCCATATCAATCAAAGCAGTAAACGACACATCAAAAATAAAAATATAATGGTTATGACGTTCGGTGCATCTCCCTCCTCTCGACGTTTAACCGCATAAACCAACCTCGACTGCCTTGCATCTATATTTTCAGTATCTCTGTTCGGTGCTCCACGACCTTTCGGTGGCTGCTGACCACCTCTCTCTGGCTGAACATAATCCTGTATTACAGCTGGCATCGGACCCAATTTCTTCAGAAAGTCCTTGATTCTGTGGTCTCTCGACCCACACCTGAAGCAAGCCCCAACTCTCCTCCAACATCTACCCTGATGAAATAACCTACACACGGCACAAGACTGCGGTCTGCCAGTAGCACTCGGAACTCCAATTCGAGCCAGCTCATCAAATCTAATCCTCTTTCGAAATCTATCAGAAGGACCAGAAGGCCTAAAATCCCTCTTATTCCTGCCCTTACTTTGTCACAGTTCTGACGCTCAGTGCGCTTCACCTCTTCAGCAATCTTGGCTTTCTCTACCAATACAGCAAAATCTATTTCCTGTTGTGGAGCTATCAGTACTCACAACTCATCTCGTAGCCCATCTTCAAAATGCACACAGCGTTCATAATCAGTCGAGACTATCCCCCGAATGTACTAGCTCAGACGTAGAAACTCTGCCTCGTACACTGCCACATATTTACTCCCCTGAACCAAACTCAAAAATTCTTTCCACCGGGCATCCACATAGCTAGCCCCAACATATTTACCTTAGAAAGCCGCTTTAAGGAAATCCCAGGTGATACGATCCACCTGAGTACCCTTCTTCATTGTAAGCCACCACTGGTATGCCTCATCTCACAAGAGAGACACTGCTCCTCTCAATGTTTCCTCTACAGTGCAATCTAGGTCATCCATAATTTGTTCAACTGCCTCCAGCTAGTATTCAGCTACACTTGAAGCTACCTTAGAAATGCCCCTAAATACCTCAGTCCCATTTGCCCGGAGCCGTTCAGGAATAGATTTTCGGGCTACCAATCTAGTACTTGCTCCAACAACCCGCTCCAAGACTCACAGCATAGCTTGGGACAGAGCATCGTCCCCTCTAGTCCGGTCTTATAATCCTACTTCCGCTACTAGCGATGCTGGCACTTCACCTTCTGGCTCATGTCCTGATTCTATGGATCTAGCCTCAGCACCCCAGCATCTACCACACTGTGTGTACCATGTCCACGTCCTCTTGCACTCATGTTACTAAATCGAGTGAATCTGACATTAGAAATTTTATGAATTAGTGTATAATTCCAATTTTTATTAGTAGATGTTTTATGAATAACAGCAATATGAGTAGTTTTCGCGGCTCGAGTTTCCCTAATGTCTCAGTCACTATAGGCTTAGCTCCTATAGCTAACAGTCATAGTATACTAACTCCAATATTTTTTTACTAAAGTAATTTCATCTATTTACCGAACAGAATCAAAAGACTTACAGATTTGGTGCCGGAGACTCGAGTGCCATACTCCCACAAATACATATTTTTCTAAAACGCATTTTGAAAAGCATTTTCTAAACCCATTCTACAAGCCAATTTGTAATCGGGCTCTGATACCACTAAATGTAACACCCTAACCCGGCCTAGATGTTACGATTGGATCTAGCATGTCACATGAAAGTTTTGTTGGAAGAACGGGCATTTGATAAAACTTTGTATCCTTTTGAAAGCTTCGAGTTCGGACGTTTGTTTATAAAGACCCGTTTTACGCATTTACCATTTTAGAAAAAAGTTATAATTAATTTTGAAAACTGTCTTTGTTATGAAATTCGAATTTGAACATTTATGGGGACGTGATATTTTGGAAAAACAGTTATCAATGTTTTAAAGAAAATATTTATTTTAAATATTTTAAAATAAACAGTAACGGAAATGTAAGTTTTAAGAAAAGTTATACCAATGGCCTTATTACAACAATAATCCCAAAGTAAATATTATCCTGAAATTTAAAACGTAATGGAAGTTTACTAGAATTTATGATGAATGGCCACCTCAGAGTCTTCCTCAGCTCTAAATCCACTAACGCGGGGGATCACCTGCTAGGTTGAAACCACGGGGTGAGTTACGAGAACTCAGTGTGTAATCCTCCAAACAGTTATTACTGGGCCTGAGCCTATAAGAAATCCCAATTGGGTGAAGCCCCATCCAGTAATGATCCGGGCCTTAGCCCTATACAGTATCAATCGGGCCACGGGCCCAAAATTATGGTAAAGCAAACATCACATGCAACTCTTCCCGAACCTAATGATCCATCCGCTACACTCCACCCGTACCAGCCCTAAACACTTGTGGGGATTTCTAAATCGACCCACCCATCTGCTACACTCCAAAAATGCAGTCAAGCTGCTAGTATAGTCACAGCAAAGCTATCGGTATCAATAAATTATGGCATAGCCACCAGTATCAGTATTATAGTGGAGCTGCCAGTAACAGTACACTTCCTCCAACATATACATAACCCAACCCCGTGCATCATGTCATGGCATAATAATCTCGTGAATGCAATAATGTGTCATCATGGAAAATTAATCAAGTATACACAACATAGCATAACTACCCTTCAGGGCATACCAGTCATTTACCCAACGAGGGCATTTCAGTAATTTACCCTCCAGGGGTATTCCGATAAATTTTACCCATCGCGTGTATTTCAGTAACTTCGCATTAATCGCTCACTCTGAATGCCCATGGTCGCCTCGAGCGACTCGGCCACCATTTTCGATCGTTATTGGACTATTGGGCCTAAAATCTGACTTCGGCCCATTCGAGCCCACACGCTCGTATAGCCCATTTCGTGAGGTTTCAGTCACAAATTTCTAGTTTTTCACGACCGTATTTACTCTTGACGACTTTTTGCTATCTTTGCCCATGTGGGCCAGAAAGCCTATTGGGCTCGTTAAGCCCGTATCGGCTTGGTTAGGCCCGTTACAGCCTAAATATTGCGAGAGCACTCGTGATGCTCTCAACGAATTACCATCACTACTCATATCATGATTTACCACTACGAACGCTCGTACGCTTGAGTGGCACAGATGTCAGATTTCTGGCTTTTCGTCTTTGCAAATCATCACATGCCGACATTCCTAGGGTGTAAGGTTACACACACCTGAAACGAGCGTAAATTTAATCCTCAAAATAATGCACCTATGAATCCATACACTTAAACCATTAGTCTTAATCTGAATAAATCGTATCCACAGATTGAAAATGACAACCGATTCACATCACTTACCAAGAACGTCAACTATTCTTTGTTACGATTGAGAGTTCGATACACTTTTTTTGATCACCAACCGAGTCCCTAAGAAGGAGTACGAGTTAGTTATGTTATCATAAAATGATGAAGAAACGACCCTTCAGCCCAAATACACTTAGAAAACAAAACGTCCAAACACCCCTCCATTCGGCCAAAACTATCTTACCAATGAACTTCGGGAGACCAAAGTTTAAAGAATGATGAGCGGTAGCAAAGGGTGATTTGATTCGGCCCTTACCCAAAGAGAACAAAAGAGAGTTTAGAATAAAAAGAGTGATTGCGATCGGCTTAACCAAAAGAAGGGAACAATAAGAAAGGAAGATATCATACATTCGGCTAAAGGAGAAAGAATTAACACGGCAAGAAAAGAAAAAGAAGACCCAATGGCATTGAGAACTTACCTAATCGACCGCTGTCCAGAGAAGGGAATGATAGAGCAAGAAATATTCGGCACTTGCAAATGGGAAAGGTAAAAGATTGAAGAGGAAAAAGAAGAGTAATAGTGGTTTCAACTATGTACAGCAAAGAATAAATGGGAAAAAGAAATGGAAAGGTTCGGCCAAACTGTTAAGCACCACAAATGAAGAAAACGAATGGGAAGAAGAAAAGAAACAAAATGAGAGAACACAAGAAGAGAGTTGAAGTTTCAATATCCCAAAAATGCAAAGAAAACAAAACACCCACCAAAGGATTTCGGTTTAATACTTTCACAAATAACCGAAAATGCACTCACTAAAGACCCTTGGCTGAAACACCCCTCTCCCCCTTGGCACTCTCTCCACACGGCACAACTCTCCCACACAACCCACATTCGGCCAACCATCAACCACTCCCCCAAATCCCTTGATCCACACCTTGTTTTACTCCTCTACTCACTCCCCATCACCCATTCAAGATATTTGACCAAGTCTGCCCTCTCTCCTCTAGAGTTTGAACTCCACTCAGCCACCTCCCTTGCCTGAGTACAAAAATAAAACCCCTAAATACTTCTTGTTAGATTAAAACCTCACTTCCCTTGCTTCACAAGTGACGCCAACTCCACCCTTACACTTGGTCAACTTGTGCTAGCAATCTACCAATAATTTCTCTTGAGCCTTGCCTCCAACAGTCCTCTCCCCTAAATTGCCCAAAAACCAAAATTTTACCAGGGCCCAAACTTGACCCCAGGCCTCCCTAGGACTCCTATACACCCCTAAACCACACACAGAACAAGCACAACAAGCAAAAGCCCAAATTTTACAGACCCCCAAATTTTAGGATGTTACATAATTTGATTATTAATTCATTTTAATAATCAAATTACTAAAATGCCCTTTAATGAAAAACATTAGAAACATACCAAATCATGTCCATTTTTGTCCATTATAAAATATAATGGTATAATTACCACTTAAGGACCTCTAATTTAAAATCTCATAGAAATTAGAAACCTTTAACATAATTCAAGTTTTGCACTTTTTGCAATTTAGTCCTTTTAACTAAATTGAGTGCCCAAACGTCAAAATTTTCGAATGAAATTTTCACGAAACTGTTCCATAAAACTATAGACCATAAAAATATAATAAAAATAATTTTTTTCATCAGATTTTTTGTCCCAAAACCACTTTTCTTCCTAGACCTAAAATCGGGCTGTTATAGAAAAAACATCAACTTTTGTAACTAGTGGTTTGATTTTATTTTTAAGTTTTGTTTTTCTAGGCAACCAAAGATTAAAAATAATCCCTAATATTATAGAAAAACATGAATAATGTAAAAGAAATAGGTAAATTATCATTTCCCAAACTATGCACCAAAACAAAAATAAAAATAAAATAAAATCCACTAGTGATAAAATAAGGAAGTATATTTTAGCAAAGACATACTAATACTATAATATAAGTTAATTAATTTTTTCTAATGATAGTCTGTCAAGAAACCATTGTAGAATCTAGACTAGAATCAAACCATTGGGAGCCATAACAGACAAACTCAGGCATGAGAGCCCTAACTAATCATAGCAAAACAAATAAGCTAGTATAGAATGGCACACTTATCAACAGACTTACCGAATCCTAGGTTGTAGATGGAAACAAACTATTAAACAAATGAAAAAATGGAAAATAATTTCTGATATATATATATATATGCTAAATAAAAACCCAAAATGGCAATCGGTCTTGAATCCTAATATCTTAACAATTCAAGAAACAAATTTCAATTCCAAAAAATCCCAGTCTCTTAATAAAAAAACCAAATATACCAAATACCCTTTACCTTACACACAAAAGCTAATTCAAGAGATTTTCCCTAAAAAAAAGCTAATTCAAGAACCAAGCTTGAGAAACAACCAAAACCCTAATTAAAATCTTGGTCAGCTTACCCTAAAAAATCACATAGAAAGAGAAAAAGAGAAACTCACAAGTGGCCATGTAAAAAGAAACCAATTTACAGAGTAACTAAAATGCAATAACTTTGAAGAAAAAAAATAATCAGGGAAATAGCAAAAGAGAAAAGCAACAAGTTAAACCCTATGAAGGAAATTCCAACTGCCCATTTACAGAGTAATCAAAATAAAAGATAGTGATATACCTTGATAGGATTGGAAAGCTATATTTGGGGGTTTCTTCAAAATGTATGTAACACCCTTATCCCATGTCCGATCACCAGAATAGGGTTAGAGGCGTTACCAGACAGATCAAAAATAGTTACAGAATTAATCGTACAACCATTCATCAAATATCAATCATAATGTCCCTTAAATAGGTCATCGAGACCCTAAGCATGCTTATAAATCGAGTCGGGACTAAACCAAAACACATAAGTAATTTCATAAAAATTTGAAACTTTTCTAACATACAGGGGACACACGGTCGTGGGGGTAGGCCGTGCCTCTCCCACGGCTACTTGACACACCCGTGTGTCTTCCCCGTGGCTATATACTGCCAAAATCAACACGGTCACCAAGCACGCCCGTGTGCTATGGCCGTGTACTACTAGATCACATACTGCCATTTCTCACACGGCCATCAAGCACACCCGTGTCGAAGTCGTGTGCAATTTATGCTATATTCTGCCAATTTACCCACGGTCTTAGGCACGCCCGTGTGACATTATAGGCCATTTACAAGGCCAAACTTCCACCCACAAGGGTCACACCTATAGGCAAAATATACCAAGACACATCATGCATGTATGGAAACCAATAACATACCAATTTGTCCTCCAATCCATGCATTTAATAGCCAAATCATCCATATCATCTTTCAAATAATAACACATACATAACCAAAGCAAAACTTCATCATTTAACTAACCATAAACCTGGCTATTTCATGGGCATTTAAACCATACCAAAATCATACATATGCCACATTCATCAAAGCATAATATGAGCCAAATTAAACTTTCCAAAACACATGGCTAAGTTCACTTTCAAAAACATATACACATATCTAGTCTATACATGCCATAATCAGCCATATACATTCCAAAAGGGTACCAAAATAAGTTTTTGTAGTGTGATGACGATCCTTGACAATCCCAAGCCTTCAGTAGCTTTGACGACCTTTAAAATAGAGAAAATACACACATAGAGTAAGCTTTCTGAAAACTTAGTAAATCATATACAAATAAACACATTGGCACATATATATATATATATATATATATCAATCCCTTAGCAACTATCATATATATATATATATATCTTGGTTCATAAACTTATGGCCATATTTGCCACATTCAACATTTTAAGATTCACATTATCATTTTCAATCATACTCTTCTTCATATCAAAGTCATATGCTTACTTACCTTTCATCCATACTTAATGCACATTCAACATACCTGAATCGGATATTCATTCACTTAATTGATCATGGCTCGGATATACCATTCGTATTGCAGACTTGCCTATTGTGCCCATAGGAACCTAGTAGGATACCCAGAAAACTCGGAATAGTAGTACAATGCCAACATCCCAGACGAGGTCTTACGTGCACTCGTATATTGATGCCACTTGTCCCAGACAGGGTCTTATATATAATCAGATGATGCCTATGTCCCAGACGAGGTCTTATGTATAATCAGATAATGTTGCCTACGTCCCAGACGAGGTCTTATGTATAATTAGATAATGTTGCCTACGTCCCAGACGAGGTCTTACACGAAATTTCAAATCAACGCCAATGTCTCTTACATGATAAAACAGAACAGATACCTAAGTATTCCTAGGTTCATACAAGACTACTCGGCTTTATCACTATATCGAATTTATTTCAGAATTCACGTACTTAGCATCTCATACTCATTCATTTTATCGATAGACATATGAATACATATATTCAATTCAATATAGATAAGTTTATTTTCATAATAACTTACCTTGGATTTGGTTTATCGAACGGAAATGGCTACTCGGTTATTTTCGCTTTCTCGCAATCTAAATCTATTTTCCTTGGTTCTTGATCTAAAAATTCAGAATTAACCCTTTTATTCACCATTCCATTCAATTCAATCCATTGACACATATTTAGGGCAATTTACAAATTAGCCCTCATATTTTCACATTTTTACATTTTAGTCTCTATTTCATAAAATCATAAAATACACATAATTCAATATAACCCATGCTTAGCCGAATTCTCTATAGGTCCCTAGAAACCCATATTTTTAATTTATTCACATTTTAGTCCTTCAAAATATTATTTTCACAATTTAGCCCAAATTACTCAAATACACCAAAAATCCAAAGACAAAACATGTTAATCTAACACATATGTTTCATTTTTCATCAACTATCATCACAAAGCTCATGAATTCATCAATGGCACATTTCAAAATCATCATCAATTCACAAAATTAAGACATGGGTTTTATAGTACTCGAAGCAATGATTACGAAAACGTAGAAATTATCAAAAATTGAAACCAAAACATACCTCAATCAAGATGAACAAGGGCCGAATACCTAGCTATCTCTTTTTCTTCTCTTTTCTTTCAATTTTCGCAAAGACAAAGATAATAGTGGCTTGTTTTATGTTTGTTTTATTTTAATATAACTTATTAATCATTTTACAACTTTAACCTTTATTAAACCATATAAAAATCATGTAAAATATGGACATAAATGTCCACTAGCATTAAAAAAGTATAATATGCATTTAAGGACTTCACCTTTAATAAGCCATGTCAATTTAACACATTAACATATGAATTTCAACTTTTACCTTTTATGCAATTGAGTCCTTTTCTCAAATTAAGCACACAGACAACCAAATTAATTCACGAAACTTTCACACATGCTTTATCACACACTGTAAACATGAAAAATAATATTAAAATATTTTTCTAACTCGAATCTGTGGTCCCGAAACCACTATTCTGACTAGGGTATAAATAGGACTGTTACAATGTAAACTTGGTAAGGGCGATGAGATGATGAGACTCAGATTTAAAGGTGAGGCCAACGAACAGAGATGAGGAGGAGAGGCGAAGGTTGATGGACAGAGAGGAAGGAGAACGACTATTGTGATGAGAGTGTAGGAAAATGGAAAATGTCTTACAAAAATAAAATCGGTAAGATGTTTTCCGTAAAAAGCCATTTCATTTACTCATGTTTTAGAAATGTTTTCCCATAGTAATTTATTTTCCACCAAACAAACACCATAAAATAAGGAAAATAATTTACGAAAAATGTTTTACTGGCAAACAAATGGAGCCTTAATGAATCAGATTTTTCAACCTTATTTGGATAGATTTGTTGTTATGTTTATTGATGATATACTAATCTATTCCAAGATATAATCCGAGCATGAACAACATTTAAGGATTGTGCTACAGACTTTGAGAGAAAAACAGTTATATGCAAAGTTTAGTAAATGTGAATTTTGGCTCCGTGAGGTTGGATTTTTGGGTCACTTAGTATCAGCTGATGGGATTAGAGTTGATCCGAGTAAAGTTTCTGTTGTGATAAATTGGAAAACTCTGAAAAATTTTCTGAAGTGCGAAGTTTTATGGGTCTAGTAGGTTACTACCGATGTTTTGTCAAAAAATTTTGATGATTGCTTCACCAATGACCCAATTATTACAAAAAATATTGAATTTCTTTGGTTCGATAAGTGTCAACAAGCTTTGATCAGTTGAAGAAAATCTTGACAGAAGCTCTAGTCTTGACTCAGCCAGAATCTAGTGTACCATATGTTGTTTACAGTGATGTGTCTCTAAATGGTTTGGGTTGTGTACTGATGCAGCCAGGAAAGGTAGTGGTCTATGCTTCTCAAAAATTAAAGCCGCATAAGAAGAATTATCCTACACATGATCTTGAGTTGGCTGCAATCGTATTCGTTTTGAAGATTTGGAGACATTATTTATACGATGAGAAATGTTACGTGTTTACAGATCACAAAAGTTTGAAGTATTTGATGACTCAAAAAAAATTGAATTTGAGACAGAGACGATAGCTAGAGTTACTAAAAAATTATGATCTGATTATTGACTACCATCCGGACAAGGCTAATGTGGTTACGGATGCACTTAGTCAGAAGTCATCATTGTTTGCACTTTGAAGTGTTGAACACTCATTTATCTCTTAATGAAGATGGTTTTGTATTAGTAGAGTTGAGAACAAAACCTCTTTTTTTCAATGAATTTGGGGATTACAAGATGATGATCCAAAATTTTATTGAAACAACAGATGGTTCAAGATAATTTAAGTTTAGAGTATAACATTGATGATAATAGTATGTTACATTATCGCAATAGAATTTGTGTTCGAATAATTCAGATTTGAAAAATGATATTCTTTCTGAAGCTCACAGTATCATGTACCCCATTCATCCGTGTAGTACAAAGATGTATTATGATTTGAAATGGATGTATTGGTGGCTGGGTGTGAAACGAGAAATTTTTGAATTTGTAGAAAATGTTTGATTTGTCAGCAGGTGAAAGCAGAACATCAGGAACCAACGGGTCTATTAAAACCTATCATGATTCCTGAATGGAAGTGGGAGCATGTCACGATGGATTTTGTATCTAGTTTACTTGTAACTCCAAGAAATAAAGATTGAATATAGATGATTGTTGATAGATTGACTAAACCAACACATTTTATTCCATTCATAATAGACTTTTCACTTGAGAAATTAGATGAATTATATATATCGAAATTGTAAAGTTACACGGGGTTCCAACATCCATTATTTAAGATCGAGATCCAAGATTTACATCGAGATTTTAGAGTAAATTGCAAGAGGCTCTAGGTATAAAGTTAAATTTTAGCATAGCATTTCATCCTCAGACTGACGGGCAATCAGAATGAGTGATTTAAAATTTGGAAGATATGTGGAGATATTGTATACTTGAGTTTAGATGTGGTTGGGAAAGGTATTTATTGTTAGCTGAATTTGTGTATAATAATAACTATCAATCCAGTATAAAAATGGCACTATTTGAATCTCTTTACGGGAGGAAATGTAAGACACCATTGTATTGGTCTAAATTGAGTGAATCCAAACTAGTAGGAGTTGACTTGATTCGAGAAGCTGAGGATAAAATTTAGATTATTCAGGATAGTTTGAAAGCTACTTCTGATCGTTAAATATCGTATGCATATTTGAAAAGAAAAGATATGGAATTTGCTGTTAGTGATCAGGTATTCTTAAAAGTCTCTCTATGGAAGAAAGTGTTGCGATTTGGTAGAAAAGGGA
This sequence comes from Gossypium rotundifolium, assembly GCA_025506655.1. Lineage (NCBI taxonomy): Eukaryota > Viridiplantae > Streptophyta > Magnoliopsida > Malvales > Malvaceae > Gossypium > Gossypium rotundifolium. Next base: position 43,146,739 of record CP106726.1, read on the forward strand.
AACTAAGTCCAAGATTTATCGGACCGTATGAAATTATTGAAAAAATCGACCCTGTAGCTTATCGATTAGCTTTGCCTCCTGAACTTGAGAAAATTCATAATGTGTTCCACGTATCGATGTTGAGATGGTACAGATCTGATCCTTCACACGTGATTCCTCATAATGAGATTGAGCTACAGCCAAATATGACGTATCCTGAAGAACTAGTAAGAATTTTAGCTCGAGAGGTTAAAAAATTGCAAAATAAACGAGTATTGCTAGTAAAAGTATTGTGGCATCATCATGATTCAGAAGAAGCTACTTTGGAAATAGAAGAATCAATGAGATCACAATATTTGAACTTATTCCCAGGTAACAAATTTCGAGGACGAAATTTCCTAAGAAGGAGAGTTGTAACAGCCTAATTTTCAGTGTTGTCGGTAAAGAGTGGTTTGAGACCACCAAATCCGACGAGTAAGCTCTTGAATTATATTATTTACTATTTACGAGTCAAACGTGATTTTAGAAAGATTTTTGCATTAGTAATTTTTTTTTATAAGGAATTATTAGGTTGAGTGGTTTAGAAAATGAGGTATCGAGACCTCATTTCTATAAACCGAGTCGTAAATATTTTTTATAAATATTTATGAAGTGTCATTAAGGTAGTATTAAAGTTTTGTTAGAAATTTTTTACATTTTGATAGTTAATTAATTAAAAAAGACTAAATTGAAAAGGTGTAAAACTTGCTAATTAAAGAAATAGTGATTAAATAGGCTAAATTTTAAATAAGGGAGGACTTAAAGAGTAATTAAGCCTAAATGAAATGGATGAGGCGGCATAAGCACAAAAAAAATGTTAAAATGATGTGATTAAAGGGTAAAATTGGAAATAAATAAAATTTAAATATCAAATTGAAAAACCTAAAAGTTTCTAAACATTTTCTTCATCAATTTCCTGTCCAAAAACACCATTGAAGAGCTCTCAAAGCTGGTTTTCATATTTTAGCTTCATGTGAGTTTAATTCTTGCCTTTTTCTTATAATTTTTTGTGTTTTTAAGACTTTTACAATTAGGTCCAATTAGCTATTTTATTAGTTTTTGATTTTATTGGAAGTTTTGAAAGTTACCATTGATGAATACTGGATTTTTTTTTTTTATGAAATAACATGGATTTAGAGCTTTAATTTTGTTGTATGATTATTTTATAAGGTGATTTTGTTAGATGTTGATTTTAGGACCAAATTGTGAAAAGATTAAATATTAGGGTTTGGTATCAAATTCTATTTAGAAAGGGCTGTATAATAGCCTAGAATATTTAGATAAATTATCAATTGAGAAAAATTAGTTCATTTGATAGACTAAAGTTCATTTGATAGACTAATTAGTTAAGGGACTAAATTGTAAAAGTTGTAAAAGTTGGGGTAATTGTGTAAATTCAAAAATTAAGGGACATTAATTGTAAAGTAAATTGGAACTGAAATGTATTCTAATGAATGAGTAATTTTATATTTTAGATCAAGAGCCTGTAAAAATTCGTGAAAAAAGAAAATTAGTAGAATAGTCCCTGAACTTCTGCAAATCTTACGACTTAATCCAAGTAAGTTTGTATGGTTAAACTTTAATATTTATATTGAATTGATGAATGATATTATGAATTTAGTAAATTATTGAAAAATGGAATATTGTTAAATTATAAATTTAAAGTGAATATCCGATTTAAATGGAACGCGGGATTTGAGTCAATCGTTGTGTGGCCAAAAACAGCAAAGGAGGAATTGACGACAAATTACCCAAGTAAACCAAGGTTCAAGATTTGTTGCAAATTTTCGTGTTTACTTTCCATTTAGCTCTCACGAGCTTCTGTTTAACTCATATGAGTTTCCGTTCAGCTCTATTGAGCTTCTGTTCAACCCTTATGGGTTTCTGTTCAGCTCTTATGAGCTTCCGTTCAACCCTTATGGGTTTCTGTTTAGCACTTATGTGCTTATGTTGAGCCTTCGGGCTTCTGAAAATAATGTATTCTTATTCATAAGCCGTTCTCCGATTTGGTAAGATTTGGTAAGTGACTTATGTAATTGAAATTGAAAGATTTATTGTTTATTATTGATATTGATTTGAAAGAAGTGTGATCTTCTATTAAAATTGTGATTGACAGGGAGATTACATGAATAATTTGTTTAGTTGATTTGTTTCATTTAGTTTCGATAAGATTTACATTTAACTCATCGAACTTACTAAGCTTAATTAAGTTTACCTGTATTGTTTAATGTCCTTGTAGATTAACATGAGGTCGAGAGATCGGGTCAACACATCAAGCCACACTAACTAGCTCATTCCAATAGTCTTTGAAATGACACTATAGTTTATATGGCATGTATAGGGTTGGTGTGTATTATGAATGATATTTTGTTCACATATACAACTTAAATATGTAAGTGTAGTCTTATCATGCTTGATAAATGTTCGGGTATGGTTAATTAATGGATAAATTATAAGCATGCTGGTGAATGAGTTGGTAAAATATGGTTGTTGTAAGTAATGAAATGTGTGAATTGGTTAATGTGGTATTTTAAAATGTTGGGATATATGTGATAATATGATATTTTTAAAGCTAAGAATTGGTTGTATTGAAGGTCTTGTTATGGCCTATGAGCATGAAATTTGAGGTGTTTAGGTTGAAATCATGAAAGGGTGAGAAATGTGGCCTTAAAGTCGTCTATTTTCGTCCACATGGGCAGAGACACGGGTGTGTGTCTCAGCCGTGTATGACACACGACCTAGCACATCAACGTGTGGATTGGTCGTGTGTCCCCTGCATCCTTAAAATTGAGAAGCGAGATTGTAACACCCCAAACCCGCTCAATACACCACGCATCGAATTTGGTATGTTCTGAGGAAAAAGGTTTTGAGAGGTTTAGGTTTGAGTTTAAAAGTTGGAGAAAAACACTTTGCTAGGTTGTGCATTTGAAAAAAACTTGAGTAGGTTTGATTGAAATTTGATGATGTATTTGAAAACCCGGAAATTTTAGAAACTTACTTCGATGGGTAGACAAAACAGGTTTATCTCGTTAAGAAGTTTGAGTTGTTTCTCATTGTTACAAAAACATTTGTCTTAGAAGAAAATCGTGATTAGGTTAGAAAACATTTGAGTACTTCTTTATTCCAACTCTTAGTGTGATACCCGATGGTATAGTTTAAAAATATCGCTTTTGTATTTTTTTAAAATCGTTATATTTCCAAATTTTAGCACGTTTTAACCCAATTATTTTGATAAGGCATATTATAAATCCACTTTAATCATAAACCAAACACAATTTAAAAAGGCCATTTACAAACCACAAATAAAACCAACTAGTAATAAAACTTAAGTACCAAATTTTATAAAAATCCGAGCAAATCTTTATTTGAGCATGGCATGAGCACCTCGAGTCCATCCCGGCTCCATGTCCGCGTCTATGTGTCACCTGAAATAGTTAAAGGAGAGAGTGAGTCGCAAGACTCAGTGAATAATTCCCTCTCCCGGTATAACATGCCAACACACATATCATAACAGAATAATGCAAGTAATGCACCCGATCCTAACCAACCATATCGCCTTTTCTACCCCGTGTGGTACCAAACCACCGGTGACCCAAAGTCACGATATCCATCTTGTGGTACCAAACCCTTTGGTGACCAAGTCACAAATAATCCAATGATGGGGCCAACCCATCGTGTGATACCAAATCACTAGCGACGATCCCGTATCTTAAAGTGGGGCCAACCCACGGTGGTGCCAAACCACGGGGACGAGTCGCAATGAGGTGCCAAACCTCCGTGTCCCAAAGACAAGCAGTGATACCAAATCACCGTGACCGTAGTCACAAATCCGATGATGGTGCCAACCCATCGTGTGATACCAAATCATTGGCGCAATCCCAGATAATCAATCGTGGGGCCAACCCATCGTGGTACTAAACCACTGGACGAGACGCGAGGTGCTAAACCTCCGTGACCCAAAGTCACAAAATATCATTGTGGTACCAAACCACCGGAGGTGCCAAACCTCCGTGTCCCAAAGACACAGTGTCCCAAAGACACGGATATCATACTCCCCTCCTCTCATATCACCCAATAGCATATCATATTAAATGCAAAACCGTGCAATCATGCTATCATGCTCACATGCTTAATATGGCATCTCAAAGTATCAAAATCATGATATCATCATCATCACATAACTCATAATGAAACGGACTTACCGAATCAGTATCCATACCTCAATGGGTATCGAAATAATCAATCACCTTGTTTCATTTACACAAACAAAGTTATCACATTATTTAGTTAAGATAGTGTGTTGGTTTACACACCTGAATAGCGAAGATGTTAATCCTAAGAACCGGTCAAAATCTTTTGATCACCTCAACAGCCTTAATCCTACAATCGGCCAACAAAGGGTTAACACTAACTCATTATACCATTCGGCCAAAAGTAGATAACCCAAGGGGTTGCGTTAGCCTTACCTTAGCCTTGATTTGGTTTCCTACCAAATCCGAACCCAACAATGGTTCTCCCGAAGGTCTAATGTTACCCTGAGCGACTCGACTACCATTTTTGGTCACCACTAGACTATTGGGCCTAAAACCCGACTTCAGCCCATTTAGGCCCACACACTCGTGTGGCCCACCTAACACAAATCTAACCACGTATATAGGTTCCACCTAGTCTAGTTCACTATATACTATATCATCATACAATTATTCCAATTGGGCCCACGGGCCCATTGGGCCCACTTCAGCCCATCGTGGCCCAAGTAACACCAACCCACAAGAATACTATTGATGGCCTTAACTATTATGTCGAAGCCCCACACGCGCGCCGCACGCCTGCGTGTAACTACTATTGCCGTGGATGAAGACTTCAGCATTTGCATTCTACAACTAGAGTAGAGAGAGTTACACACCGATAGGACTCGGTGCTAAACTGCACTGCGACCACTCCCGTGCCTAACGCCCACCAAGGTATGCTAATCCTTCTCCGGCATGCTCTTTATATAGCTAGCTCTTCACCTTCATTCCTTGTATCTTTCTCGATGTGGGATCCTTCACAAGAGAGTTTAAATTCAATGAAACTCTTACCGTCCACTCATAAAATAAATACTCCTTGCTTCTCATGAGATTGAACCTGTGCTCCCTTATAACATAATCCACGCTGCTAGCCACCTTACCAACTAGCTCCTTGTGTCTTAAACCATGCAACTAAATATAACCCTATGGCCAAGGTCTAAATTCATTTAATAAAAATAATCTAAAAGGAATGCAAACGCTACAACTAGAACCTTGGACCTCCTTCCTTCCTTGTGGCGTCACTTTGCCACTACACCACACACACCACTTATGTCATTTTCCTCCACATTTTATTCTTAAGGCCTATCTCGCCAACTTCCGGGTTTTTTCACCTAAAACTAAAATTTTCCCAAAGCTAATATTTGATCCCGGACTTCATGAAGCCCCTAACCTTCCAAAATCACTTATCTAAAAGGTCCAACTTGCACTTAAGCCGATCTCCTATTTTCCAAAAAATTTTAAACGCTACTACGCCTAAGGCCCATTGGGCTCAATTCTCTTAGGCCCAATTTCAAGATGTTACAAGAATACCCAGGTATTTTCACACGGCTTAGCACACGGGCATATGGCTTGGCCGTATGACCCCTGCACTTTAATTTTACAAGTCAGTATTATAACATCCCGATTTTGGGATAGTGGTTTTGAGACCACAAATTCGAAGTAAAAATAATTATTTTATGAACATGAAAGACCATGGTACTTTGTGAAAGGTTATGGTAAGTTACAAGTTGGTATAGGTATGTGCACAAAACTCATGCTCAATGAACTCGATATGTGATAAACCCTCGGTTTGGTTTGATTAAGTTACGATGTTAAGGTTTTGATATCATCTATGCCAAGTTTGACTATTAGATTTACTATGATGTGAATTTATTTCATGTTAAGTATATGTTAAAGTGTGTTTGTAATGCTTATTATTTGCATAGGAACTTACTAAGGTTTAAAGCTTACTCCCTTTCTTTTTCCCTTGTCTTATAGTGTCGCCAAGCCAGCTCGGGATCAAAGACTGTTGGAGATCCATTCACACTATCACCTTAACATTTTGGGTACTTATGATTATATTTTTTTTTGAGTTATGGCATGTATAGAGACTTTGTAATATCCGGGATCTAAGGGTTATGCGTTTTAACTTGAATGTATGTGGTAGCGTGCCTATGTATGGTTTGAGTGTGTTTTGGGAGTTTCAGGAACTTTAGAATGTAGGTGAATGCCTTGGAAATATATTAGATTTTTAATTCTTAAAAGGGAGCTAGTCAAGATAGGCCTTAAGAAAATTTGTTGGAGGATTTAGACACAAGAATTCAGTTGGCAAAGTGGCAAGGGAGGTGCCACTTAGGGCCTTAAGAAGTGACGCCACAAGTAGTGTGAGGGGGGCTTAGGTTCGAATCCCATGGATGGCAATAAGGTGACTTTTATTTTTGCATTTGTATGGCATGTGTCGGTCAAACTTTAATTATGGTAAGGATGGACTTTTTCATTTATGGATAGTAGACTAAGGGAAAAAGGCAAGTGATTAACTTAAGGAATGAAATCCTAAGCTTTTGTATGATAAGGGGACATAAGGCTTAGATTAAGGGATGAGGTTTTGGAAACTTTTTAATGGCCAACTTGACCATGTATGTGGACGGCATTATGGTCTAGGAAGTGGCCGAATTTTTGTGGTAGACTTTGGTAAGGATGAGTTGTTGGGTGTATTTCCATTTGGTCATTTTTGTACTTCCAAAACACCTTTTCTTTTGTAGCCAAATTTGCATAGGGAGGTTTAGGCATTTCCTTGTACGATTTCTTTTCCCAAAAGCTCTTGTGTTCTTTTTCTTTTCTTTTGTGACTAGAAGCCGAAACCTCTAAAACCTTACCTTCTCTTCTTCTTCATCTTCTTACCAATTCAACCATCTTCAAAAGCCCAAGGTATCTCTCTCAATCTCCCCATTGCCGAAACTTCTTCAACCCCAACTCTTCTTTTCTCTTCATAACCCTCAATAGTCGAACCTCTATTGAACCTCCCCAAATTTCTTTGCTTCACTTCTTTTCTTTAAAGCCGAAAGTACCATAGGCTAGAATCTGCTCCAATCATTTCACAATAGTGGGTAAGAGTTCTCTTCTAATCATTTTTCTTCTATCTCTTTTGATTGCCGAAAGTCAAGAAGTCTAACTCCATTTTCTTGTTATGGCCAAATCTATGAAAGGTGATATCGGGATTTCAGTAGTCTAACGTTAAAGGAGTAGAGATCCCTAGGGTTTCGATCCATCAAGGGATTTCGAAAGACCGTTAGGTTCAAACGTGTGATTCCGGGATTCGATCAATAGAGGTAAGATGATGGTAGTAGTAGGCTGAAGGCCGTTACTTCTGTTCATTTATGTAAGAGCTGAATCTAACATAGTTGTGTAGGAGGAGTTCAACAAATCGCAAAGTGCAAATTGTGTAGGCTACGGGGTTTGGGTTTAGGCGACTTTTGCTTATAAGGTGTGTAGTTATCGCACTGTTCTCCTGTTGTTTGTATTTGTTGTTATATATGTATGTATATATATATATATATATGTGTGTGTGTGTAATGATATGTGTGGTGGCCAGAAATATGATTGAGATGGTGACTACCCATGGTGGGTAATCGGGTAATCAGGACAGTATTTAATGATATTAATCTACCTATGATTTATGTATGAAATTGTGGTAAGCATGTGGTATAAACTCATTTAAATGTTATTCTGACATGATATATATATATATATATGTATGGGGATTGGGACATGACTATTGAAGGACAGGGTGTACATTTATATACGTGGTCTGATGCTAGCCTTGAGCTACATTGGCGCTTGATGTTGGCTATGTGCTTCATCAAGGTGGGGTGTTGGCTATGTGCCACTTCATGGGCGAATGATAGCTGTGTGCATCACCGTGGATTGAGGATGACCTTGAGTCACCTCGTGGATATTGATATGTGGGGTCACTTAGGTGATCGGTGGCTAAGCCATGGTCTTGGGCAGCAAGTCTGCCAAGGAGGTGTGTAGCGGTTGGAGGGTGATTTAGTAATCCCCTGGTGTGTGCGGCAGGTACGGGGGTGTGTAGCGGATGGACACTAGGATGGGTTGGGATTCATTTTGCATGATTATGACTGTGGACTATGATTGTGGACTGTGTGGTGGGCCAAGCCCATTTGTGGAGACATGTGAAATAATTGCACACTGAGTCGGTTTGACTCACCCTATTTTTTTTCAAAAACAATGCAGGTGATACATGATTCTTGGACCGGGTTGGAGCGGATACGAGGTGGCCATGCAGAAGATGTTTATTTGTTTTATGCACTTTATATTTTTAGTACTTTTGAGTAAATCTTTATTGTAATAAGGCCACTTAAAGTATTTGGGAACTTTTTATGGTTTGAAGTTAAATTGTTATTGTACTAACCACTGGAAATGATTTTTGGAACCTATTTATATCTTAAAAACTTATATTAAAGTTTTAAACCCAGAAATTTGTAACAACATAATTTTTACTTAAGTATTTTAAATGTACAATGTTTTATAAATGACGAAAAATTATTATGTTTTCACTCTTATGACAAATTCTTTTCAAACTTTTTCCTCAGTAGCATTCTAAATTCGGTCGTGGTGTTTGGGCTGGGTTTGGTGTGTTACAATTTGGTATCAGAGCAAGGTTCAAAACTCAGCTTTGAGGGTTTTTGGGCCAAAAACATTTTTTTTAAAAAAAATGAGCTTTTCAAAACATAAACTTTATGAACTATTTCAGGTTTATTCTGGCATGGCACTTGTATCTCCGGCCCAAAGTCCACCAGGTAAGTACCCCTAACTACTGAAGTGATTGGTATGTGAAACTTTATGGGCATTATGGGATCGTAGATTAGTAGATTAGAAGCTGTTGAACCCTAGGACTAGTTTACTCCAACACAAGATACATAAGACTTAAGTGCAACCAAACAAACCTATGAGTAAGTCACCGAGTTAAGGTGTGGCAACAGTTGTGCGCATGTCTAGGATTGGATTCGGTGGGAGCTTGGTATTTAAGCAGTCCTAGTGACTCACCTTCTCTTCACTCGAATTCTACCTGGTGCGTAGTGACGGTTCACCCTAACCAAGAGGACCTATTCACCGGTTAAACCAGATAATTAAAACCCGAAAGGGACCAGCTACACTGTTTTGTAAAAACTACCTTAGATTTGAAAAATGACTAAAATACCCCAATTTGGAAAATTTACTAAATTACCCCTGATTTACAAAATTATCGAAATAAACTCGATTTCTAAAATTTCAAAAAAAAAATACCTCTAATTTGTATCAATTTTCAAAGTGATCCCGATTTCTAAAATTTTTGAAATACCATTGATTTGTAAGATTATTTTTGAATTAACCCCGTTTTATTGCTAAAATACCCTATAGGATGAATTACGAAAATACCCCTGGGTTGGGAACGGACAAAATGCCCAAAGTAGTGTAGTGGATGTTGTTGATGAGTGAATGTGACTCTCTGAATTAGGGTAGTAAACTTGAGATGAAAATTTTGGTTGATCGAAAGAACTACTACTAAAAACTTCTTTACATAAAATTGTTCGCGGGTAATCAGTGGAACTAATAACTAATGCATAAAATTTCTTAAATCAGATTAAATCGCGATAGTAGACATGAGTTCTAGGGGACGTGGTCGTCGTGGACGCGGCAGAGGCAGAATGGCTGTGTCGGAACCAGTTGGGTCTGGTCAGGGTTCCAAAAATGAGGCTCGCCACCGGCTATTGGGGCGAAATTTCAAGAGCAAACTGGAGGAGATGACGCAATATCGCAGGCTATGCTGCGAGTTTTAGAGCGAGTAGCGGGAGCTAGTATGGGTAATGGAGCTCGAAAGTCAGTAGCTGAGAGACTTAGATCCAATGGAGCTGAGGTTTTTAGGGGAGTATCTGGGGTAGCTCCGAATGTAGCGGAGTACTGGTTAGAGGCAGTCGAGAGGATTATGGACGATTTGGACTGCACTGCTGAGGAAAAGCTGAAAGGTGCTATTTCGCTGCTTCGAGATGAGGCCTACCAGTGGTGGCTCACTGTCAAGGAGAGTATTCCTATAGATCGAGTGGATTGGGGGTATTTTAAGTTTAAGTTTGAAGGGAAATACGTCAGAGCTAGCTACATAGACTCTCAGAGAAAGGCGTTTCTAAATTTAGTACAAGAAAATAAGTTGGTAGCTAAGTATGAAGCGGAGTTTTGCGGTTAAATCGGTATGCTAGAGGGATTGTAGCTACTGATTACGAGCGGTGTGTCAGATTTGAGGATGGGTTGTGAGATGAGCTGCGAGTGTTGATTGCTCCGCATCGAGAGAGGGACTTTGCAGTCTTAGTGGATAGGGCACGGATAGCCGAGGAGGTCAAGAGGGCCGAGAGGCTAAATAGAGATAGGGATAGGAACCGTGATAAGAGGAGTTTTGGACCGTCAGAATCATCTGGGAGTGTTTAGAAAAGACCGAGGGTTAAAAATTTTGCTCGTGTTTCTATGCCAGCTGCTGGAAATCAGGACCGTCCGTGTGCTCGGTGTGGAAGGTTTCATGTTGGCGAATGTTGGGGACGGGATCGGGAGTATTTTAGGTGTAAGTCTAAGTCTCATTTGATTAAATATTGTCCTCAAGATCCGAATAGGGCTCGTCCGGGGTATGTGCAGCCGGGCAGAGGTGGTCAGCAAGCGACGAAGGGTCGTGGTCCGAACCATGGAGGGAATGGTTCCGGCCGAGGTCGTGGAACACCAGGCCGAGGTGCTGGGAGTTCAGATGCGAGACAGCCAAGATTGGTTTATGCAGCCAGACGTCGCGAGGAAGGTGATGCGCCAGATGTGGGCACGGGTACGTTTCTTATTGCTGGATTACCCTTTATAGCTTTAATAGGCATCGGGTCAACCCGTTCTTATATTGCTAGTAAAGTATCTGGAACTTTGAGTGTGAACTTGGAGACTGTACCTAGGAAGATGACTGTAGTTAGTCCTTTAGGGCAATTAGTCTTTAGGGAAGTGTCTTTAGAGGTTTAGAGGTTATAGTGATAGGTGAACGGATGAATTACTTATCCAATGTAGTGTCTGCTCGTAAGGCAGAGAAGATGGTGAGGAAGGGTTCCAAGATTTAGTAGAAAGTATATTGGTTTTATTAAGATCAGAGTGCGCAGCAAGAGCGTAGTGTGGTGAGATAGGATGTACGATTGCTAGTTAGTTTGTAATTTTGAGGTCGAAATTATTTTTAAGGGGGTAGAATTGTAATATCTGGGATCTAGGGGTTATGTGTTTTAACTTGAATGTACGTGGTAGCGTGCCTATGTATGGTTTGAGTGTGTTTTGGGAGTTTCGGGAACTTTAGAATGTAGGTGAATGCCTTGGAAATATATTAGATTTTTAATTCTTAAAAGGGAGCTAGTCAAGATAGGCCTTAAGAAAATTTGTTGGAGGATTTAGACACAAGAATTCAGTTGGCAAAGTGGCAAGGGAGGCGCCACTTAGGGCCTTAAGAAGTGACGCCACAAGCAGTGTGAGGGGGCTTAGGCTCGAATCCCATGGATGGCAATAAGGTAACTTTTATTTTTGCATTTGTATGGCATGTGTCGGTCAAACTTTAATTATGGTAAGGATGGACTTTTTCATTTATGGATAGTAGACTAAGGGAAAAAGGCAAGTGATTAACTTAAGGAATGAAATCCTAAGCTTTTGGTATGATAAAGGGACATAAGGCTTGGATTAAGGGATGAGGTTTTGAAAACTTTTTAATGGCCAACTTGACCATGTATGTGGACGGCCTTATGGACTAGGGGGTTTGTGGTAGACTTTGGTAAGGATGAGTGGTTGGGTGTATTTCCATTTGGTCATTCTTGTACTTCCAAAACGCCTTTTCTTTTGTAGTCGAATTTGCATAGAGAGGTTTAGGCATTTCCTTGTGCGATTTCTTTTCCTGAAAGCTCTTGTGTTCTTTTTCTTTTCTTTTGTGACTAAAAGCTGAAACCTCTAAAACCTTACCTTCTCTTCTTCTTCATCTTCTTACCAATTCAACCATCTTCAAAAAGCCAAGGTATCTCTCTCAATCTCCCCATTGCCGAAACTTCTCCAACCCCAACTCTTCTTTTCTCTTCATAACTCTCAATAGCCGAACCTCTATTGAACCTCCCCAAATTTCTTTGCTTCACTTCTTTTCTTTAAAGTCCAAAAGTACCATAGGCTGGAATCTACTCCAATCGTTTCACAATAGTGGGTAAGAGTTCTCTTCTAATCGTTTTTCTTCTATCTCTTTTAATTACCGAAAGCCAAGAAGTCTAACTCCATTTTCTTGTTATGGCCAAATCTATGAAAGGTGATATCGGGATTTTAGTAGTCTAACGTTAAAGGAGTAGAGATCTCTCAGGTTTTGATCCATCAAGGGATTTCGGAAGACTGTTAGGTTCAAACGTGTGATTCCGGATTCGATCAGTTGAGGTAAGATGATGGTAGTAGTAGGCTGAAGGCCATTACTTCTGTTTATTTATGTAAGAGCTGAATCTAACATAGTTGTGTAGGAGGAGTTCAACAAATCGCAATGTGCAAATTGTGTAGGCTACGGGGTTCGGGTTTAGGCGACTTTTGCTTATAAGGTGTGTAGTTATCGCACTGTTCTTCTGTTGTTTGTATTTATTGTTATATATATATATGTGTGTATGATATGTGTGGTGGCCGAAAATATGATTGAGATGGTGACTACCCATGGTGGGTAATCGGGTAATCAGGTCAGTATTTAATGATATTAATCTACCTATGATTTATGTATGAAATTGTGGTAAGCATGTGGTATAAACTCATTTAAATGTTATTCTGACATGATATATATATATATATATACATGGGGATTGGGACATGACTATTGAAGGACAGGGTGTACATTTATGTACGTGGTCTGATGTTAGCCTTGAGCTACATTGGCGCTTGATGTTGGCTATGTGCTTCATCAAGGTGGGGTGTTGGCTATTTGCCACATCGTAGGCGGATGATAGCTGTGTGCATCACCGTGGATTGAGGATGACCTTGAGTCACCTCGTGGACATTGATATGTGGGGTCACTTAGGTGATCGGTGGCTAAGCCACGGCCTTGGGCAGCAAGTCTGCCAAGGAGGTGTGTAGCATTGGAGGGTGATTTAGTAATCCCCGTGTGTAAGTGTGTGGGGGTGTGTAGCGGATGGACACTAGGATGGGTTGGGATTCATTTTGCATGATTATGACTGTGGACTATGATTGTGGATCTGTGGTGGGCCAAGCTCATTTGTGGAGACATGTGAAATAATTGCACATCGAGTCGGTTTGACTCACCCTATTTTTTCAAAAACAATGCAGTGATACATGATTCTTGGACCGGGTTGGAGCGGATACGAGGTGGCCATGCGTAAGATGTTTATTTGTTTTATGCACTTTATATTTTTAGTACTTTTGAGTAAATCTTTATTGTAATAAGGCCACTTAAAGTATTTGGGAACTTTTATGGTTTGAAGTTAAATTGTTATTGTACTAATCATCGGAAATGATTTTTGGAACCTATTTATATCTTAAAAACTTATATTAAAGTTTTAAACCCAAAAATTTGTAACAACATAATTTTTACTTAAGTATTTTAAATGTACAATGTTTTATAAATGGCGAAAAATTATTATGTTTTCACTCTTAATTCTTTTCAAACTTTTTCCTCAGTAGCATTCTAAATTCGATCGTGGTGTTTGGGCCGGGTTTGGAGTGTTACAGACTTGGTTATATTGTTATGTGTCATTTTCAATTTGGCCAAATGTGTTGGCTTATAATGGTTGATGATTCATTTTGTAAATAGCCATTGGAATTGGCTAATATTGGTTAAGTATATATGAATATGAAGATGTCTTCCATGAATGTGGATTTTGCATGGTTAAAGATGATAAGTATGAGAAGTTGTGCATGATAGGAAATGGCATGTAATTGATGTATGGATGACTAGGTTGTGGCTGAATTGGTTGTATATTTATATACTTGAATTTGTGTTGCTTGTTATTGTGTAAGTTTGTGCAAGTAAGGGTGGCAAAATAGTTTGGTAAATAGCCTTATTTTTGTCCACACTGGTAGACAAACGGGCATGTGTCTAGGCCGTGTGTGACACACGGCTTGCCCCAAGGGCGTGTGTTATGGCCATGTGTCCTCTACACCTTAATTGTTGCAAAACAGAATGCTCAATAATGAGCACATGGGCATGTGTCTCAGCCGTGTGGATGACACGGTCTTGAACACTAGCGTGTGTTTTGGCCGTGTGAAGTCTGCCCCTAATTTATGAAAAATTATGAAAATATAATCGATCACACGGCCTAAGCACATGGGCGTGTGACTTGGCCGTGTGACCTTTGATGATGACGTCATAAATAGAATACTCCACATTTTGAACATGACCTGAAGCACGGACGTGTCTCGAATCTACACGGGAATGTGGTCCCTTTTGTATGAAAATTTTCTAAGTTTCTAAAAGTTACCCAAGTTCTCGATTTAGTCCTAAACCACTTCGATGTATGTTTGGGGCTTCGTAGGCTCGTAATAGGGACGATATGAATGTATATGAAAAGTTTTAAATTTGGATGGAAATTCATGTCTCGATTTTGTATGATTGCTTATGATAAGTCCAGTAACGCCTCGTACTCTGTTTTGGCGTCGAATACGGGTAGACTCACAATCACATGATACAAATGAGACCAAAGCACTATACTCGTCCCACAAAAGTTTGAGACATGTGAAGTAAATAGAAACAGTAGACTCACCCTAGTTAAGAGTTGCAATCGGTCGATGAAGGAAGAAGATCCTAGACCCATTAACTTTGTCAAAGCGTTCCTTCAATTCTTGCCACACCAACGTCGCACTGGAAGCAAACACAATCCTAGCCAAAAGTTCTTAATTCATGGTGTTGAGTATCTAAGATAACACGATTACGTTGCATCTCTCCCATTATGGATGCAACGTCAACTCATAATCGTCTTTTCCACAGTCTCCATCAATGAATCCTAGCTTGTTTTTTTCCAAGAAGGACAATCGGCATCGATCTTCTCCATAAAATATAATTTTCCAAACGCACAAGCTGATAAGAGACCATATGCACTCCTGGCATATCCGAGGGATGCAAAACAATGGACGATTGAAATCAACGATGCCTTTCATGCTTTACGCCTGAAACCCTAATCGAACTCAATGAAAAAACGAACACGATTAGGGAAATCTGATCAGGAAATCTGAAGGAAACTTTAAAAATTGTCCAAAGAAAACCTATTTTGTAACCCAAAATGATTTACAAATCGCTCTGGTACCATGTTAAAAAAATTGAGAAACTTAAAAATTTCATCTAATTTTTCATTCATATATCTTACAACATGATTTACAAATATATATACAATTGTCAAACCATCACCCGAGAAAAAGAAAAAATTGTCATCTACTAACTAACTCAAACTTTTGAAACAAACAAACTAACTATTTGTTTCAACAATGTGGCATGCATGTATTACACGCCAACAATTAATTAATTTTCAAATTACTTAAAATGAGAGAAAAATTAATATTTTTAAATTTGTTTATGTGACATCAACGTGTATGACACATCAACAATTAATTAATTTTTTAAAAAGATCAAAAATATAAAAATTCTAAAAATTCAAAAATATAAAAATTTATAATTTTACATGATATAAAATTTATTTGATAATAAAAATTATAATAATATTCTATCATTTTTATAATTTTTAAAATTTTAATTAATTACCACGTCAATAAAGCTAACATTAATTTTTTTTTCAATCTATTTGGAAGTATTTTAATAAAAAACACTAATTTAAAAACTAAAAAGTAAAAATAATTAAATAATTAAAAATTTTAAAAAATTTGGATGACGAAATAAACTAGTTAATATCAACATACCTTTAACACATTCTTTGTGTGTCATTTATTGTCAATGAATTTTCTGGATTTTACCCACAGATTAGAACTAGTTTTGTCTTTTCTTTTTGATAGTTTTGAATAAAAGGGTGTTGGTGGTTTTTTTTTTTTTTTTTTTTTGGGGTGATTACTACAATTTGATCTATTCATAAAACCCATCTTTTCTGATTCAAATAATAGTAAAATTTATGGTGATTTTGTACCATCTCACAAATCTTTCATTACTTCATTGGGGACCGATAGGAGAGATGGGAATAAGGAATCTTGTTATTTGCCTATTCGTGCATTAAGAACACTTGAAAGATGACTAAAGTCACCAACTTGTTAGCTATCTATATTTCACATGGCATTATTAAAATTGGCAAGTTGCAATGGGGCCAGAGATAGCAATTGTCTGGTCCAGCATCCACCTCTCCTCACCAACCTAACCTTCAACCCTACCAACATCATTTGGATTAAGTAGTAACAAATACAGTGTCACTTAAATAAGATTCAAACCAAATTCGGGTTTTATGAATTAAAAAATTATTAAATTTTTACTTAAATTTGATTTAATTACTCTATAGAAAATGAAATCTAACACGAGTAATGGATATAAAAAGTTTTAAACTGTATTTGGTTGAAAATTTTAAATTTTTGAGAATTTTAAAATTTTAGTATTTTACAATTTATGAATTTAAAATATTAGGATTTGTAATTGCTTTGTTTAAATAAAAATTGATTTATAAAAATTAAATTATTAGAATATTACAAATAAAAATTTTATAAAAGAAGAAGAATTATATTAATAAAAATATAAAAATGATATAGATATCATTATATTTTTAAAATTTATAAATAGTTTTAATAAAATAAACTTTAAAAAAGTATATATTATAGTTGTTTAGTGGCATTTGTTGTTTGGGTTTTACCCGATATGTAATTCACCAAAAAAAATATATACTATAATTAAAAATAATAAAATTTTAAGTTTAAGCTTTTTATTTTATAATAGAATATGTGTATTAAATCAAATAAAATTATGAGAAATTTTAAAAACATAAAATTTATAAAATAAATTTTAGCTATAAAAGTTCCTCTTAAAATTGCTCATAAATTTTAAGTTTGCTCAATATATTTACTTAAAAATAAATTTATTTGTAAAATTTTAAAATCTCGACAAAAATAACTTTTTATATAAATTTCTCACCCAAACTTACTTTTATAGAATTTTTTTCCTATCCCTTTATCGCTAAACTTGTTTATGCAAGGCTCAACTTACAATGCACCCCAAAGACGAATTTAAAACTACTAAAATTTTTAGTTTAATATTGTTGGTCATGATAAAAAAATTTGTTGTGGGTTACTCTATAAAATATAAATAGGGTCAGATTATTTCAGCGGAACAATAGATGGGATGCTCCTGGCGTGGGACGACAAACAAGACCAATAAGTTTCTATTATTAGTGTCCAATGGATGGGATGATTTTATTATTAGGATGTGCAGTTTTACATCTATATATTCAACCCTTATGCCTACTATTTTTTTGTCAGCTCGTTTTACGTATTTTCCATTGAAAGGGTCTGTATGTGTTCTGAATAGTACACTTTTTGAATAGTAGAGGTTGCGAAAAATGAATCTAAAATAATTTTATATATATATAAATTCCGAGCCGAGCCTTCTAGATGTTGAATCCGTGTCCCAACCTGATGGGTTATCTATAAAGATGGAAATAAGAGGGGTAGTGAGCTTATGAAGCTCAGTGTGAGTTCAATCATAAGAAAACTAGTGCAAAAGTAAAAAATCATACAAAATATCAACTCATAGAATAAATCACAATTGATTAGCAATATAGAATATCAGTAATTCATATCAACTCATCAACATAATATCTCAGTGTTAATAACCATGTAAACGTCTTATGAATGCAATGTAATTTCAATTTATCAGAAAAGGTTTCTACCTCATCGTTGCACACCACAATAGGAGTTCCTCATAACTACTCCACCTTTACACCACATTGTGGATGAACCATTAGTCATTGCATATGAACTGCTAATGATAAAATATATTGGTGGATGATGTAACACCCCTAACCCGTATCCATCGCCGGAATAGGGTTACGAAGCATTACCGAAGTTTGCAGAACATTTACAGATAAATCATGTCAATTACTGTTCATTTTCTGAGATTATTCATAACGTCCCTTAAATGGACCCTCGAGGCCCAATATGAGCATTGGAATCGAGTCGAGACTTAATCGCAAACTCTAAAAAATTTTCGTGAAATTTCAAAATTTTTCTAAGTTATAAGGCGCATACTCCCGTATGGTCTAAGGGACACGCCCGTGCTACAGGCCGTGTTCGACCCCGTGTAACTCTTTGACTTATGCCACACGGTTAGCCACACGTCCGTGTGCTAGGCCGTATGGTTAATTAAATTCTTTGAAATTAGGTGCAGGTTTCACACGGCCAAGACACACGCCAGTGTTCTAGGCCGTGTAGCACACACGACTGAGACACAGACCCATGTCTCTGTCCGTGTTCTCAATGTTGAGCATTCTGTTTCTCAAATTTAAGGTGCAGGGGACACGCGGCCTAACCACACACCCATGTGACACACTGTCTAGACACGCGCCTGTGTGCCTGCCGTGTGGACGAAATAAAGCCTTTTCTAGCTTCATTTCTCACCCAAATTTTTACCAATGACCTGCACTAAAACTCACATCCCAATACCAGCCATTTCAAGCATTCAAATTAAGCAAATTATATCATTCAGCATGGCATATCATTACAAGCATATATGTTTATAAACTTACATTGGTTTAGTCCATATTTTAAACATAATTTGATCAACTACTTAACATATATGTAGCTATCATAGTATAACATTACAAGCATATCAAAACAAACCATTACTAGTCATTCCAATGGCTAGATTACAAGCATCATTTTCAAGCCCATATTGGCCAAGTTATCCTATACATGTCATTATATCAAAATGATTATATTATAAAACCCAAAATAAGCTAGTGGATAGTGTGATGATGCTCCAACTGATCTCCAGCCTTCGCGAGCTTCCGAGCACTATAAAATAGGAAAATAAAATCTAGTAAACATTACATGCTTAGTAAGTTCGTATAACGGGAATTAAAACTTACCAATTTACATTATTTAACAATAAGTATTCAACAACATGCTTTTCATCAATTTGGCAAATATACCTAAACACATACACTCAATCTAACAAGTTAGTTACACAAATGTTCACATATGCATCAAGTAAGCATAGATGAGCTCATCATACTATATTCCTTCAAGACATCATTCATTTCATTCCATAATTCTCTTATCATGCCAAGAGTTTTTTCCGTTGAATCATTGAAATTTCAATGGATACTCAAGTAGTACACTCAACGTGCACAATTCATTAACCGTCAATTCTTTTTCAAGAGTACCCATTAGGGCACCAAATCAAAGAACACACTCCCGAGCCACATATCGTAAAACAGGATTACCAGTCCAGGCTAAATCCTTTATGTAACGTATGCTCAGAAGAGCTCAATTAGGATTACCAGTCCAGGCTAAATCCTAATTGTAACATATGCTGGAGAGGGATTATATCAAGATTACCCGTCCGGGCTAAATCATTTCTATAACGAGGTCAATAGGATTACTCATCCTAGCCAAATCTCATCAGCAACAAATGCAGGACATCATTCATTTCGAGAAAGCACATATATTCATCGGAATTCAATATTCAAACGGAACTTAACCCTTTTTCACTGTTCAAACATGTATTCAATTCTCCATTATAACAATCAAATAATTCACATCAATATAAATCACATTCCATACAAACACAACATTCAACTTAACATATTTACTTGCTCAATTAAGTTACACGAACTTACCTCGACACTTTTCGCATTTAAAAATCTACTAATCTGAAACTTTTTCTTTTCCCCGTTCTAACTTCGAATTTGTGTTGTCCGGATCTATGTAAGTGAATTTATTCATAAATTTATCACATTTCATATTCAAGTGGACTCAATTTACATCCTAGGCAAAATTACCAGTTTGCCCCTAACTTTTCCATAAATTCCAATTTCGTCCCTAGGCTCGGAAAATGAAATTTATGCAATTTACTCCCTATTCCAAGCCTAACTAAAATTTCAATATAGAATTTATAGCACATATATTCTATAAATTTTAGAAATTTTCTTCAATTTTCACAACTTTACATTTTTGTCCCTAAATCATGTTTCCACCAAAAATCACTTTGTAAAAGTTGTTTATCTAACAACAACCTTTCATTTTCTACCATAAATTTTAAAATATCAGCATATTCATCCATGACCTAATTTCCATACTTTGATAGATTTTCAAAGTGATCCCCCAAATAGATAGATTAAGTTATCCCAGTTTCAAAAATATCAAAATCACTAAAAAGGGGATAAGAAAACTTACCCAATTAAGCCAAGAAAGTTTCTTCTCACCTCCTAGGGTTTCCATGTATTTTAGGGTTGAAGATGACATAAAAAAAGATGATAATTCTTTTATCATATTTTAATTAATTAAATAATTTCAATTTCCAATTTAGTCATAGCCCTTTTTCTAAATTTCCATGGATGACTCACTAAAATATCTACATAATTTTCTTTAGTAGTTTAATTACCATATAAGGACCTCAAGTTTTGAATTCCATAGCTATTTTATCCTTCTAGCTACTAGAATTCAACTTTTGCATTTTATGCAATTTAGTCTATCTCGTAATTAAGCACTTAATCGATAAAATTTTCTTATCAGAATTTTCACATACATCTTTATCATAATACAAACCACATAATAAAATAAAAATAACTATTATTTTTTGAAACACCCCAAACCCGGCCCAAAAAGCCTAACCGGATTTGGTATGTTCCTCGAGTAAAACTTTAGCGGAATATCATTTTGTTCAAGAAAACTTGATGATTTTAAGTAAAACGGATTAACCTAAAGATCGAGTTGGGCTTAGTTGAAAATAGATTTGTATTTTCTTAAAACATATATATATATATATATATATATATATATATTGACAAAAATCTTTTTAAATTATTTATCGAAAACCACTTAGTTATTTAATTGATAATTGTTCATGGCAGAATTTAAAATAAATCCAAACACAAAATCTAAAAGTAGTTTATAGTGGCCTTATTACAAAAATAGCAAACCCAAAATAAAGTCTAAGTAATAAAATTTAAATTAATAAGTTTAAGTTGGGAAATCTCCACAATACTTGATACGAGCACTGGCCACTTCGAAATCCTTGCTGACCCGATCCATCGCACTACGAATTATCTGAAAAGTTATCCCAAAAAAATGGGTGAGTTATAAACTCAATGTGTAACACATACATCAAAAAGCCCATTTTATCATATGCTTTAAAGTCCAAAAATTTCACATATGGCCATAGGCCCATTTAACTCATATTTAGCCCAAAGGCCCATTTAGCTCATATTTAGCCCAAAGGCCCATTTCATAGCAGATCAAATAATAATCATTCAATATTACATGGTTATGTACATGAAATGAAATGCAAGCCCGGCCCACCTAAATTTCCATCCGCTACACACCACCCGTACCAACCAACACACCGTGGGGATTACTAAATCAACCCTCCATCCGCTACACACCATCGAAGGCGATTCTTTGCAGTCAACATGCACATCGCCTTATAATATTGTGGCAAAGCCACCAAAAGCAGAATGTGACCAAGTCACCGACCAAGTCCAAATTTCAAATACGTGACCGAAGTCACCAGATTCACATATGTGACCGAAGTCACCGGAGCCAAATATACGTGACCGAAGTCACCGGAATCAAATATGTGACCGAAGTCACCGGAGTCAAATATGTGATCGAAGTCACCGGAGTCAAATATGTGACCGAAGTCACCAGAAATGTGGTAAAACCACCAGAATACTTCCTCCTTTATTAACAATACCCATATGCCCATGCACATACATATCAAATCAGATTTTCATGCTATTTACCCCAAAAAACATAATATAATCATACCCATTTCGTATTTATGCATATAGCAAAAAAATAAATGAATATTGGGGTAAACATACTGAATTTTGTATACCAATGATTGGTATCCACAAATAAACATATTGTCATATAATCACTTTTTAAAAATATAGATCTATGGAAATTTTAATGTAAGGTTACACACCTAGTGACAGTGAGAACAATACCCTCTAGTTCGTCAACACCTAATTGATTAACACACTTGGTTAGTATAAACTATTGTTAACAAAACTATACTTATTGACCATGGATCTAAATCCTTACCTCGGAATCTCGAGCAGCGTTATTTGTGGTTTTCTCCACTAGATGGATCAAAACCGGCGATATTCCACCAACGTAAAGTGGTTCGATTGTACATACTACTTCAAATAATCGATCCTCGTTAGCGGAGGGTCCACAACCCGGTGGAAAGTCTCTTACTCCGTCTGACTCTTCGCTTGTAGTTCGATGGTAAAGGAATACCACCTCTCTTCCAAACACTCAAATGCGGCTCTTTTCTTACCTATCTTGTTGATCTTAAATCACCCCTAAAATAACATAGATTAGTGATCCATCTAAAGAAATTGATATGATCTAACTTAATAAACTTACCTTGATGATTTTGAATGGTCACTTAAAGGTTGTCTTCAACAAAGATCTTTGAAAAATCCTTTCAAATGATTCGGCTTAGGAGAGAAATAAAAGATTATGATTCTAATTTTGCTAAAGTAAAAAGAATTGATGAAAATAATTGATAAAATCTTACTTTGAGTTCTTCAAGATTCGGCTTTGAATAAGAAGAAAAGAATATGATGATTCGGCCTTAACAAAAGAGAAGAGAAATGGTGGTTTCAATATGATGGTTTCGGTTTTGAAAGAAAGAAGAAAGAGAATGAAAGAGAAGGAAAAGAGAAGGAAGAAAAGAGAAAAGAAGAAGAAGATGATGATGGTGATTTCTCAAATGAAAAGAAATGTGTTTAGGAGTCTTCGCACATTCTACCAAGGAGAGAAATAAAGAAATTGGCTCTTTGAACTTTGTAGTTTCGGTTTCAAAAAGAAAGATGGGAGAAAGAAAATAGTATTTGGTTCAAACACAATTGAGGGCTAAATCAAAAGAAAAAGTGTACCAAAGTGCCTAAGGTACATTCGGCCAAAGTGGGAGTTTTTGGAGAAAATTGGTCAAAGAAAAGAAAGCCAAAACTAAAAGAAAATTTTTTACCTAAACTCAATGACAAATTCGGCTAGGAGAGAAACTATTGGAGAAAAGAGAAAAGATGGACAAACAACAATTTTGGCCAACTTTCCCCCCTAATGGCAAAGCAAAAATTCGGCCAATCAATGCCAACATTATCCCCTTTTTCCTCCTTGTTTCTTCCCCATCAACTCTTGATTTGCTATCAACAATAAACCACTCCCTTTAGCCCTTCATGCCGTCTAGGTTCATGGTCAAATGACCATGAACAAACTCCCAAAACCTTGCCCCATATCATGCCTTTTGTCCCCCCTCATCTTATCATCAACTTATGACTCCATACCATAAGTTCCTAGCTTCCTTTTTCACATGGTCAAATAGCCAAAAATGAATGAATGCTCATCCACTCTAGAACATTCTTGGTCGACACTTATAAGGAAGAAAGCAAAAAAATAAAATCCTCCCTTATGCTAGCTAGGAGATTCGAACCTCACTCCTCAAGCACACATCCATGCATCTTAACCACCTTGCCAATTACTCAATTCATGCTAAAACTTCTTATCATTAATTCTTAAGGCCTAACTTGTTTAGCTCTCTCTCTAATTAATAGGAATTAAAAGTTTACTAAGCATTCACTTAATTAATGAAGCTCAATTAACTTCCAAAAAAAATACACTTAATAATAATTAAGCATGCAACCTCATTCAATTAAGTAAAATGCATAACCCCTAATTATCAGGATGTTACAGTTCTACCTCCTTAAAATAATTTCGTCCTCGAAATTACATTTGGAATAAGTGAGGGTATTGCTGTCGCGATCGCTTCCTCCAGTTCCCACGAAGCTTCTTCTGATCCATGATTACGCCATAATACCTTGACAAGAGGTACCAACTTTCTCCGTAAAACCTTTACATCTCGCTCCAGAATTTGAATTGGCTCCTCTTCATATGACAAGTCTGATCTTAATTCCACCTCCTCAACTGGCACTACATGAGATGGATCGGACCGTGTTGCGTAACATTGAAACATGGAACACATCATGCATTTGCTTCAATTTCGAAGGCAAATCTAATTGATATGCCACAGATCCGACTCGCTTCACAATCCTATATGGTCCAATGAACCTGGGACTTAGTTTCCCTTTGCGTCCAAATCTCATCACCTTTTTCCAAGGTAAAGCCTTTAGGAAAACTTGGTCTCCCACTGCATACTCTATTTCTTTCCGCTTAAGATCTGCGTCGATTTTTGTGCATCGGATGCTTCTTTTAACCGAGCACGGATTACCTTAACCTTTTCTTCGGATTCACCACATATAACTTTGCCAATTTTGCAAAGAGTAATCAACCAGGCGGGATAAAATGTGCGATTTAGTCAATCGGTCCACTATCACCCATCTGAGTCTTTCTTAGTAGGCGAAGAGGAAGCCCACTAACAAAGTCCATGGTGATTCTCTCCCACTTCCATCGAGGAATCTTTATTGGTGAAGCAATCCGAAGGTACTTGATGTTCAACCTTGACTTGTCGACACGTCGAGCACTTTCCTACAAACTCAGAACTTCCCGCTTAAGTTCAGGGCCACCAAAATTGATCTCGCAAATCTGGTATAATTTACTTCCTCCGGATGCATAGCATAGGGGCTACCATGCGATTCACAAGTATATTTTGCCTCAACTCCCGATCCTTTGGCATCTGAGACTTTACCTTTGCGGTACAATACCCGTCATTTATTAATACCAAAATCTTCCAATTTCCCACTGTACTGCCAAGCTTTTCACTTAGATCCTCATCTACTAATCGCCTCTCTTTCACTTGATGTAACCATGTAGAAGCTTAACTTGAAGTTCTGCCAACAAGCTTCCATCATCGTAAAGACTAAGATGTGCAAACATCGCCCTTAATTCGACACCACTTTTCGACTTAGGCGCCCGCCACCACATTCGCCTTGCCCGGGTGGTACTCGATAGAAACGATCGTAGTCCTTCAACAACTCTATCCACCTTCGTTGCCTCAGATTGATTCTTTTCCGAGTCAAGAGATATTCAGACTTTTGTGGTCCGTGTATATCACGACTTTTCCCGTATAAGTAATGTCTCCAAACCTTAAGAGCAAAGACTACATTTGCCAACTCCAAGTCATCGTCGGGTAATTAACCTCGTGCGGTCTCAAGCGCCGAGACGATCTTTAACTACCTTTACGCTTTGCATCGAACACATCCTAATCCCGTGAGAAGCGTCACAATACACGACAAAATCCTTTCCTACCTCGGTGCGGATCAAAACCGGAGCTTGGTCAAAACTTTCTTGAGCTTCTCAAAACTCTCTTTGCTTATCGGTCTACACGAAAGGTACTTCTTTTTCTCGAATTTCGTTAAAGGTGCAAACTATCGAAGAAAATCCTTCAACGAATCTTCAGTAGTATCCGGCTAAACCCAAGCTGCGATCCTCGATTCACGGACTTAGGTGGTTTCAATCTATCTGACCTCGATCTTCCGAGGATCCACCTAATCCTTCCGCAGATACCACATGACCTTAAATGCAACTTCTTTCACCAAAATTTACACTTCTTGAATTTAGCGTACGGTTTCTTTTCCTTAAAACTCGTAACACAATCGGAGATGCTCATCATATTCTACTTCGGACTTAGAATACACCAGATATCGTCTATGAATACCACGACGAATTGATCCAAGTAGGGCTGGAAAATTCAGTTCATCATATCCATGAACAATTTGGGCATTAAATCAATCCGAATGGCATTACCGAAATTCATAATGCCCATATCTAGTTAGGAAGCGTCTTATGCATATCCGCTTCTTTCACTTTAGTCGATGATACCCCAACCTTAGATCAATCTTTGAGAATACATGACTCCTTGGTGATCGAACAAGTCGTCGATCCTTGGCAAAGGATACTTGTTCTTGATGGTCACTTATTTAAGCTCCGGTAATCTATACACATCCTCATCGATCCATCTTTCTTCTTCACGAATAGGACCAGGTGCTCCCCATGGAGACACACTAGGTCGGATGAATCCATGATCAAGCAATTCCTGAATCTGAGCCTTAAGCTCAACCAATTCCTTCGATGCCATTCTATATGGAGCAATAGAAACTGGCGCCGTTCCAAGCAATAAATCAATTTCGAATTCTACCTCACGATCCGGAGGCAAACCTGGAAGTTCTTCCGGAAAAACATCTATAAATTCCTTCACTGTCCTGACTTCATTAGCAGTTACTTCCTTAGCCTCCAAAGCATTCACCAATATCAAAAAGGCTTCGCATCCCTTTCTAACCATCTTTTCCGCCTTAAGAGCGGATACTACATTAGATAAGTAGTTCCGTCTCTCGCCCATCACTACAACTTCCTTGTCATCAAAAGTTCTTAAGGACATTCTCTTAGCAAAGACAATCCACATTTGCACGGTGCTTCACAAGCCGTCCATGCCTAAGATTAGGTCAATTCTCACGAATGGCAACTCTATTAGATCGGTAGGAATCGTATCCTTGAACTTCTAAAGGCACTTCCTTAAAAGTTTGTCTACAACTCATACATCATCCTAAAGTACTAAGTACAATCATCTTCCTAGGTACAGTTTCAGAAGTCACATGCAAAGTCCCAGATACTTCACTAGCGATGTAGGAATGAGTTGACCCTATATCTATTAAAGCAATAAAGGGCAACCCAGAAATCAAAAACGTGCTCGTGATAACATCAAAAGCGCCATCGTCTTCTGCGATGAAGCGCATACACCAAACTCCGGTTGTCTCGCCTCAGAGCTACCACTGCCTCTGCCTGAAGTTCCGCGACCTCTACTGGAACCATTGCCCCTTCCATTTGGGCCACGGCCTCTTATCGACTCTTGTCTGCACATCCTGATTAGCACCACAGCTTCTTGGGCGGTTCTTCTCCGAGTTCATCGGACAATCTTTGATCATATGATCCTTTGAACCGCACTTGAAACATCCGCGGTCTTTTTCCGGCATTCTCGAAAGTGCATTTTCCCACATTGAGAACAAGTACGATTTTGTCCACCGTAGTAGTCTGTTGATTTCGTGAGACCATCACTTCTTGATTTCTTTGAAAATTCGGGACGACCACGAGGACCCAAAGCTTCTCTTATTCTTGCTCGCCTCTATCCCGATTACATCTCTCGGTCAGTTTAGCCTCTTCAACAATTCTTGCCCTTTCAACTAAGATTGCAAAATCTCTTTCACGGTGTGGAGCAATCATCACTCTTAGCTCATCTCTAAGTCCATCTTTAAATCGATACACGTTCATATTAGTAGCCACTATCCTCGGCATAACGGCTAAGTCGCAAGAATTTCGCTTCATATTCAGCTATCGACTTGTTTTCTTGGACCAAATTCGAAATGTCTTCCTCACGGGAGTCGATGTAGCTAGCTCCAACATATTTTCCTTGAATTTAATCTTAAAATACCCCAATCCAGACGATCCACGTGGGTACTCTCCTTTATAGTGAGCCACCTTGGTAGGCTTCATCACGAAGAAGTGAAATAGCACCTTTTAATTTCTCTTCATCGGTCAGGTCTATATCGTCCATGATCCTCTCATTGCCTCCAACCAATATTTAGCTACATTAGGAGCTACTCCAGATACTCCTCTGAAAACCTCAGCTCCATTCGATCTAAGTCTCTCAGCTACTCAGACTTTCGAGACCCATTTCCAAAACTAGCTTCCGCTACTCGTTCTAAAACTTCATGGCATAGCTTGTGATACTGCGTCACCTCCTTCATTTTGTTCTTGAAAGTCCACCCCAACAGCTGGTGGCGGAGCTTCATTCTCGGAACCTTGACCAGATCGAACTGGTTCCGAAACAGTCATCCTTCCTCTTCCATGTCCACGACGACCACGTCCCCTAGAACTCATGTCTACTACGTATCTTATCTATTTTTACAAAAAAGTCTTATGTATTAGAGTCTTTTCACTTCTTATTAAAGGAAAGTTTTATGAAACAGATATTCAGTAGTTTTTCCGTAGTAGCACATATACACCTAAGGTCCATGTCTCTAAAGTATAGTTTAAGTTTAAACAATCATACATATCACATATCGATAAAGTACATACCTAATAGATCTGGGTCGAGAACTCGAGTGCCATGCTCTTATAAAATCATTTAACTTAAGAAAACTTTCAAAAAAAAATCATTTGGGCCAACTTTTGAAAACGTTGTGGGCTTCAAAACCCAAGGCCGAGAGTTTAAAACTGGGCTCTGATACCAAGCTGAAACACCCCAAACCCGGCCCAAAAAGCCTAACCAAATTTGGTATGTTCCTCGAGTAAAACTTTAGCGGAATATCATTTTGTTCAAGAAAACTTGATGATTTTAAGTAAAACGGATTAACCTAAAGATCGAGTTGGGCTTAGTTGAAAATAGATTTGTATTTTCTTAAAACATATATATATATATTCTTGACAAAAATCTTTTAAATTATTTATCGAAAACCATTTAGTTATTTAATTGATAATTGTTCATGGCGAATTTAAAATAAATCCAAACACAAAATCTAAAAGTAGTTTATAGTGGCCTTATTACAAAAATAGCAAACCCAAAATAAAGTCTAAGTAATAAAATTTAAATTAATAAGTTTAAGTTGGGAAATCTCCACAATACTTGATCTGAGCCTTTCGCCACTTTGAAATCCTTAACGACTAGATCCATCGCACTTCTGAATTATCCGAAAAGTTATCCCCAAAAAATGGTGAGTTATAAACTCAATGTGTAACACATACATCAAAAAGCCCATTTTATCATATGCTTTAAAGTCCAAAATTTCACATATGGCCATAGGCCCATTTAACTCATATTTAGCCCAAAGGCCCATTTAGCTCATATTTAGCCCAAAGGCCCATTTCATAGCAGATCAAATAATAATCATTCAATATTACATGGTTATGTACATGAAATGAAATGCAAGCCCGCCCACCTAAATTTCCATCCGCTACACACCACCGTACCAACCAACACACCGTGGGATTACTAAATCAACCCTCCATCCGCTACACACCATCGAAGCGATTCTTTGCGGTCAACATGCATATCGCCCTTATAATATTGTGGCAAAGCCACCAAAGCAGATGTGACCAAGTCACCGATCAAGTCAAATTTCAAATCGTGGCCAAGTCACCAGATTCACATATGTGACCGAAGTCACGGAGCCAAATATACGTGACCAAGTCAGGAATCAAATATGTGGCCAAGTCACCAGAGTCAAATATGTGGCGAAGTCACGGAGTCAAATATGTGACCAAAGTCACCGAAATGTGGTAAAACCACCGAATACTTCCTCCTTTATTAACAATACCCATATGCCCATGCACATACATATCAAATCAGATTTTCATGCTATTTACCCCACAAAACATAATATAATCATACTCATTTCGTATTTATGCATATAGCTAAAAAATAAATAGAATATTGGGGTAAACATACCTGAATTTTGTATACCAATGATTGGTATCCACAAATAAACATATTGTCATATAATCACTTTTTAAAAATATAGATCTATGGAAATTTTAATGTAAGGTTACACACCTAGTGACAGTGAGAATAATACCCTCTTGTTCGTCAACACCTAATTGATTAACACACTTGGTTAGTATAAACTATTGTTAACAAAACTATACTTATTGACGATGGATCTAAATCCTTACCCTCGGAATCTCGAACGACAGTTATTTGTGGTTTTTCTCCACTAGATGGATCAAAACCCGCTGATATTCCACCAACGTAAAGTGGTTCGGTTGTACATACTACTTCAAATAATCGATCCTCATTAGCAGAGGGTTCACAACCCGGTGAAAAGTCTCTTACTCTCGATACGGCTCTTCGTTTGTAGTTCGATGGTAAAGGAATACCACCTCTCTTCCAAACACTCCGTACGGCTCTTTTCTTACCTATCTTGTTGATCTTAAATCGCCCCTAAAATAACGTAGATTAGTGATCCATCTAAAGAAATTGATATGATCTAACTTAATAACCTTACCTTGATGATTTTGAATGGTCACTTAAAGGTTGTCTTCAACAAAGATCTTTGAAAAATCCTTTCAAATGATTCGGCCTAGGAGAGAAATAAAAGATTATGATTCTAATTTTGCTAAAGTAAAAAGAATTGATGAAAATAATTGATAAAATCTTACTTTGAGTTCTTCAAGATTCGCTTTGAATAAGAAGAAAGAATATGATGATTCTAGCCTTAACAAAAAGAGAGAGAAATGGTGGTTTCAATATGATGGTTTTGATTTTGAAAGAAAGAAGAAAGAGAATGAAAAGAGAAGGAAAAGAGAAGGAAGAAAAGAGAAAAAGGAGAAGAAGATGATGATGGTGATGGTGATTTCTCAAATGAAAAGAAATGTGTTTAGGAGTTTTTGCACATTTGGCCAAGGAGAGAAATAAAGAAATTGGCTCTTTGAACTTTGTAGTTTCGGTTTCAAAAAGAAAGATGGGAGAAAGAAAATAGTATTTGGTTCAAACACAATTGAGGGCTAAATCAAAAGCAAAAGTGTACCAAAGTGCCTAAGGTACATTCGGCCAAAGTGGGAGTTTTTGGAGAAAATTGGTCAAAGAAAAGAAAGCCAAAACTAAAAGAAATTTTTTTACCTAAACTCAATGACAAATTCGGCTAGGAGAGAAACTATTGGAGAAAAGAGAAAAGATGGACAAACAACAATTTTGGCCAACTTTCCCCTAATGGCAAAGCAAAAATTCGCCAATCAATGCCAACATTATCCCCTTTTCCTCCTTGTTTCTTCCCCATCAACTCTTGATTTGCTATCAACAATAAACCACTCCCTTTAGCCCTTCATGTTGTCTAGGTTCATGGTCAAATGACCATGAACAAACTCCAAAACCTTGCCCCATATCATGCCTTTTGTCCCCCTCATCTTATCATCAACTTATGACTCCATACCATAAGTTCCTAGCTTCCTTTTTCACATGGTCAAATAGCCAAAAATGAATGAATGCTCATCCACTCTAGAACATTCTTGGCCGACCCTTATAAGGAAGAAAGCAAAAAAATAAAATCCTCCCTTATGCTAGCTAGGAGATTCGAACCTCACTCCTCAAGCACACATCCATGCATCTTAACCACCTTGCCAATTACTCAATTCATGCTAAAACTTCTTATCATTAATTCTTAAGGCCTAATTTGTTTAGCTCTCTCTCTAATTAATAGGAATTAAAAGTTTACTAAGCATTCACTTAATTAATGAAGCTCAATTAACTTCCAAAAAAAATACACTTAATAATAATTAAGCATGCAACCTCATTCAATTAAGTAAAATGCATAACCCCTAATTATCAGGATGTTGCATTTTTAGCTTGGATTTGTGGTCTCAAGACCACTGTTCCGATTTCACTGAAATTGGGCTGTTACAGATCAACCAACCGTCTATGTAGATAAAAGTTACTAATACTTTGTGGATGAACCATTGGTCAAGTAGGTAAACTACCGACTAAAAGTTTGGTGGATGAACCATTCATTTGTGCACATAAATTCTATTAAACATTGTGGATTAACCATTGGTCGAGTAGGTAAACTGCTGACTAAAATATTGTTGGATGAACCATCCATTAGTGCATATAAAAGCTGCTAATACGTTGTGGATGAATCACTGGTCAAGCATATGGTTGCTGACTAAAAGATGTTGTGGATAAACCACTGGTCGAGCAGATGGCTACTGACTAAAATATGTTGTGGATAAAACTATTGGTCGAGAAGATAAACTGTTGACTACTTCCTCTACTCAATTCATCCAACCCCATGCAATGCAACATGACATGATATAACAGATCAACACAGAAACAATAACATGTTTAACAAATAGATATTCAGTAACAATTATCATGATTTATAACAGTTCTTTGTAGTAGTAGTGAACTTGCTTTTAAAATGTATTTAGTTTAGTGGTAGCAATAGACATGCCTAGCATGTATTATTTTAACAACAATGTTAGTCATGTGTAACATGCACTCAGTGGAGCAAAAGAAATAATAACATTATCAATTTATCAGAATTATAGTGACAGTATATATGCAACCATTCACACATCGTATATTATCATAGTAACAATTTAGTCATTAAATCATAAATTTCAGAATATTCATAACATTAGAGACTCAATTGAGTGAATACAGCCTCTAAAAACTATTCGGGAACTATTCAGCGGCTAAACTGGTCATATTATAAATTTCTAGATAAAACTTGTAAAATAGGGGTCATTTAACCATGTGGAAAGCTATAGGTCATGTGTAAGGGTTACACGACCAGTGTGGCCAGGCCATGTAACAGGCTCTAGCCGTGTGGCAAATGCAAAAATAACCTACAAGGGAGACATGACTGTGTGGCAAGCTGTATGGTCCACACACCTATGTGACAGATTGTATGGCCCTAATCCTAGGCACGATTTGCCTCGACTCACTTGTAAAAAAACACACACATTTCACCAGAATACCGATGGACGTCCCTCATGAACAAATCTAATCTGATGTACCTAAAATAGGTCTTTCAAATGAAAGTTATACACGAGTTAACAATCAATTTCAAGATCCGTCTAGATTTTGAAAGATTTAGTAAGAACCTAGAAATATTGTATAATTAGGTTACAAGATTAACGTAGATAGAAATTCTATAGAATTTTGAGATTAAACATCGGAATTGAGATTTACTTACTAATTCTTTAGCAAGGTTCGAGATGTTATGGATGTCGATTATGAGTCTGGTAGAAAAATGGGTAACATGTATGATTTAATTTTGAGAAAACAAAATATCCAGCAGCAAAATATGTAAATTTTGATTTGAAAATAAAAGAAAGAAAAGAAAAGATGAGAAGAAATAGGGAGAAGCAAGAAATTCTATTTGGATTTAAAGAGAAAATAAAATCTTAGTTCTATTGGGAAAATTGGATTAAATAGGTTAGGGTTTGGAAACCCTAAGGCCGTAAGGGTAATTTTCCAAAATTTTGGACCTAAAATTAAAAGAAAAATAAAAGAAACGAGTTTGGGAATGGAGTGGCTCGAACTTGGGCAAACAAAGGGGGGAAGAGTGGCATGTTAACTATTAGGCCTAATGCCTATTCCTTGTTTAGTTTTTACTCCAAATAATATTTGTTTTAGTGTAGCTTTCATCCTAAGTTGCTAAAAATTAAAAGAAAAGAAATGGGAGGATGGAAGCTTGAACCTAAGACCACTAGGATAAGGGAATACGACTTAACCGTAAAGCCTAAGGCTTATTTCTTGTCTATTCATTACGATTAACCCTCTATATTTTGGGGCGTGACAAATCTCCCCTCCTTCAAAAATAATTTGTCCTCAAAATTTCCCTATTGACACATCAATTGCTTAACCACAAAATCCATTATTCCTCTTTTCAAAACCACCACCACGCTTTCGTTACATAACTCTGATTCCTATATAGTTCCATACAATTCTTCTCCATAAACTTTTTATGGCTTTTCTTGAAGATCCTATTCACTACCACAGATTATCCTTCGGTAACTTCACTGATAGTTTCATTTACCTCGAATTTCGATATTATGAGTAATATATGTATGAGTGAATTTTATGTCTATTAGGGAAAAATACATGCGACGACATCAAACGCATCACTTTCCTCACGAATTCTAATGACATAAACAAAGGTGAGCTGTTTAGCCTCAATTCGGTTCGCTCCAGTTGCTATGGTATTTACAGCCCTATTTTAACCTCAACCCCTTAGAGGTGTAGCAACCCATTTTTAATGTTGTCAGAAATAGTGGTTTCGGGACCATAATTTCGACCAGTGAGTCAATCAACTATCCAAATGTAAAAATTTTCTAACCAAATTCTAATATGATAACTTTATGTTTATAAAGTTATTAAAGTGTCGTATTAAATTTGGTTAGAAAATTTTTATGTTTGGATAGTTAATTAAGGAAAATAGACTAAATCGTAAAAGTTGAAAAAGCTATTGTTATTAATTTATGTGTTGAATGGATATAAAAACATGAATTGAGGATTTAAACAGTAATTAGACCATAAGTAATTTATAGTGGACGGTCATGGTGGGTTATTAAGGAAATTTTGAATAAAACAAAAGGGTAAAATGATAATTAATAATTAAAACATAAACTAAAACAAAACTAAAGCTATCATCTTCCTCATTTTGGTGTGTTCAATCGAAATCACCATTTTTGGAGTAAGAAGAATCGACCAAGCTAGGGTACTTTGCATGTGAGTGATTTTTTTTGCTCGTTTTTTGTAATTTTTATGTTTTTGACATTATTGTAGCTTAATTTAGCTAACCCGATGACTAATTTGTAAAACTTTTAAATGTTTAGAATTTTTCCATGGATGAATTTGTGATGGTTTTGAAGTTCGATGATAGATTATTAAGCATGTAATTAAATAGGACTATTTTGTAAAGTGATTTTGGTTAATTTTAAGTTAAAGGATTGAATTGATAAAATATTAAATTGGACATGAAATCTTTGTGAAATTTTATTAAATATGGGTTGTATAGGTACAAGAGAAAATTCGACTAGCTTGAAATTGGGTTAAATTGTGATTGAATTGAAAGTTTTGGGTTCGGAAACTAAATTGATTAAAAGGTAAAAGGTTAGGGTAAAAGTGTAAAACATTGATAAATCATCAAATAAGTGAATTTAAGTATTGATAATATTTTAATTGATTAATTGAATAAAATTATTATATTTGGATCAAGAAACGGGTCAATCGGTTGATAAACACGGGAAAGGAAAAGTTTTCGAGTAGTCGTCCTCGAGTGTTGGTGGCTATCGTATTTTGGTAAGTTCGTATTATGTTTATTATGTTTGTTAATGGCTTGATTGATTATGTGTTTGGTTAAATGAATTTGATTGATACTAGGATCTATTGAATGGTAATGAAATGGAAGAATTATGGTTTGAAAAGTAAATATGAGCATGGAATGATCTCGGTATAACAAGATAAGCCCATGTGAACTTAATGGATAGAGAGTGTAACACCCCTTACATGTATTCAATGCCAGAACAGTACGAGGCATTACTGGACATAAACACAAGCAAAACATACAAAACTTAGAAAATTTTCCATGTTACAAGGCTAACACGCCCTGTGGTCCAAGGGACACACCCGTGTGATCCTTAGACACGCCCGTGCTGTAGGCCGTGTTCGAAATTAGGGTTCTCTCTAACTTGTGCCACACAGTCGTGCCACACGCCCGTGTGCTAGGCCGTGTAGCACACACGGTTGAGACACATGCCCGTGTACTCAATTCTGGACATTCTATTTTGCAACAATTACGGTGTAGGGGACACACGGCCGGAACACATGCCCGTGGGGTGAACCGTGTGTCACACACGACCTAGACACACGCCCGTGTGTCTACCCGTTTGGACAAAAACAAGGCTATTTACCAAGCCTTTTTGCCACCCTCACTTGCACTCATCTACAAAACATCACATGACACAAATTCAAGCATATAAATGCAACCAAACAACCAAAAACAAGACAATAACATGTCATTCTTATACCATTATTTATCATGCTTAATACATCATTCTTAGCTCGTTAAAAAATACTAATTTCACATTCACAAGAGGGCATTAACATATGAATAATGTAACACCCCAAATTCAGCCTAAACGTTCCGACCAGGTCCGGTGTGTCACAGGGAAATGTTTGTAAAATGACTGTGAAATTTTGATGAAAATCCATAACTTTGCAGCTCTCTTTTTTTTATTTTTCTCTTCTTGTTTGTTTTAGGTGATGTTTTGAAACCAGTGGGTTGTAGCTTAAGAAAAATTCCCGAGTTTAATTAATCGTTAATTGTTATCTTTGTTAGCACTTGTGGGAAAATGAACGTTTAACGTTACTACTATTAAAAAACTTTAATTTACTTCTGGCTTAAAAGAAAACATGTTAATGTCGTGGTGTAAGCAAATGATAACGATTAAAACCAAAATATCAGTTTAAAAAGGCCTTATTACAACAACTAAAATCCCCAAATTAAAGCAGGTTTAAGAAAGAAACTGAGTTTACAGAAAATGATATACTATGGCCTCCACGAGTCCGCTTTGGCTCACTGATCCACAATCTACTGACAACCTGCAAGGTTAAGCAGAGGGGGTGAGTCACCAAGACTCAGTGTGTAAATCCCCCTTAAAATAACTTGAATGGCTCCAGGCCCACAATAACATATTGGACCTTAGCCCAGTCAAAATAACATGCACAAATATGAATGCAGTATACCCAGCCCCAACCTAGATTTTCCATCCTCTACACACCACCCGTACCAACCAATCACACCATGGGGATTTCTACAATCATCCCTCCATCCACTACATGCCTTATGTGGAACCTAGCCACTGGTGACAGAGTCACAAAATATCCCGTGTGGGGCCGACCCACTTGTGGTACCAAACCACTAGTTACAATCCCTAATAATCATGTATGTGGGGCCAACCCACTGTAGTACCAAACCACTGGGACGAGTCACGAAATCATGTACATGTGGTACCAAACCACTGGTGGTTCCAAACCACTGAGACTTAGTCACAAAATCAAGAATGTGGGGCCAACCCACTTGTGGTACCAAACGACTAGTGACAGTCTTAAGCACTTCCCCTCCTTACATCATATCCAACCCATGCGTAACTTGTGTAAACCAAATGAAAGTATCATGCTATTTAAAAGATCGGTATCATTTTTTATGATATATTGTTGAATTCAGTAATTGGGCTCAAGCCCAAAGATAATATCTTGATGATCTCGCCCAATAATGGTGGTAAGTGAGTTACACATCGAGTTCTAAGTAACTCACCCTTTTAATTTTCCATCTCGTAATGGAAATTGACGTGGACTTAGGCCGAGGATGACTTTGTGGAGGCCATAATGAAAAACATGGGTTATTTAAACTCGAACTTTTAATAAGTATTTTTACTATTTTGGATTATTGTAATAAGGGCCTCTATAAATAATTTAAGGATTTTATGTGTGTTGGGTTTTAAACTATACTTTGGACTTCTAATTATGGGCTATGATTATATGATGTTTTATTAAAATAAATTTGGGTTTTCAAGTATATGAAATTCTTTTATAAATATTTTGTTATTGTTAACTCTTTAACAAATTTCCTAAAGGTTTTTGATAATACAACGATTTTCAACTAATGTTTTTCTAATATTATCAAATTCAAATACTCTTCTATTTTTTTTAAATCTGAAATTTATATTGAAGTTTTCAACTTATTGCAAAATTTAAAATAGCTCGATTCATGTAACAAACCAAATCTAGTCTCAACGCATAGACCAGTTTGGGGTGTTACATTTAGTGGTATCGAGCCCAGCTTCAAAAACTCTACTGGGTGGTTTGGGTTCGCAATAATTTCTCGATGAAATCATTCAAAATCAGTATGGCACCACAAGCATCCCATGACAAGTCAAGTAAGTATTTATTACTTAATGATTACTATGATATGATCATAGGAACACTCTAGAACGTCTAGTTTTAGATGTGAAAACTATAGAGATTGAGACTATAGGATATGTTGCAAAAAACAACTTTATATCTCAAATCTCATAAAATATCGCTAATAAACAACAAAACAAAATTTTCGATTCATAAAACTTGTAATCGATAAACGAACAAGCTATCATGAGCACTAGAGGACGTGGTCGTGGACGCAGTAGACGTGGCGTGGTAGAGGCCGAGGTGCTACAATCGAAGCACCAAATCATATGTTTGGTAGACGCACAAGGCCAATTGAAAGTGAGACGGATCACGCGATCACATGGAAGAAGATCATGCATTGACTCAAGCAATGTTATGAAAAGGGAAAGGGTCGCTGAACTAGAATTGGGCCAACAACTCGTGGGTCAATTTTAGAGCGACTTAAGGCAAATAATGCGTAAGTTTTCGTGAGGTGTTCTCCGTGTAGCCCGAATGTGGTCAATATCGCTCAAGTCGTGGAACGGATTATGGATGATATGGAATGTACCGTCGAGCAAAAATTGAGAGGAGCTGTATCCTTGTTAAGAGATGAGGCGATATCGGTGGCTCACTGCTCGAGAAGGTATCAAGCCGCATCGATTAATCGGGAATTCTTTAAAGTCGCCGCCCAAGGAAAATATGTTGGAACGAAGTTATGTAGACGATCAAGGAAGGAATTTCAATCTTGTCCAAGGAAGTAAGACCGTGGCAAAGATATGAAGTCTGAGTTTGTACGCCCGAGCCGCTATGCCCGGACAATTGTAGTAACGGATCATGAACGCTGTGTACGCTTCAAGATGGACTTAATGATGAGTCTGGGGTTCCGATTGTTCCGAACAAGTTAGAAATTTTTCCACTCGTGGAGAAGGCCAAAATAGCCAAAGAGGCTAAGAACTCGAACGGCAGTAACCGAGAAAGATTCTCGAATAAGAGAGAGACACGTTAGCCTGGATCTTCAAAGAGATTTCGAAGAAACCCCGAAATGATGAATCGCCTTCGCGTAACCCCTAGAGCAAATAATCGGGTTTAGATTGCATCGAGTGTGGGAAAAGACATTTTGGGAATGTTGGAGGAAAACGGGCGATGCTACAAATGCGGTTCAATGGAACATTAGTACAAATGTTGTCCTCGACGAATGGATACGACTCAAGAAGTCCGTAATAATGATGCACAAATGCCGAGGTAATCACAGCCCACCGAGAGGACGTGGACCAAAGTCGTGGTGGCAATGGGCTGGTCGTGGTCAAGGTGCACCGGGTCGAGGCAATGGTAATAGAGGAAATGCAGATGCAAGATAGCCTGGACTGGTCTATGCAGTTAGAAGTCGCGAGGATGGCAATGCACCAGATGTGATAACCGGTACGTTCTTCATTTTTGATGTACCTGTTATTGCCTTAATAGATATTGGCTCTACTCATTCATATGTATCTAGTGCCATATCCGGAACCTAATTTAGAATCTAAAATTACCGATAGTGAGATGATAAGAATCGTATCCTTAGACAACTTGAATGGTTAATAAAATATTTAAAGACGCGTCCTTAAAAATCCAAGAGGAAGTATTCTTAGCAAACTTGATGGAACTACCTTTCACGAGTTCGATCTCATTCGGCATGGATTGGTCGGTCAAACATCGCAAGAATTGGATTGTGCCGAAAAACTAATGTCAAGAAAAAACCCTGATGATAAGGAAGTCATAATGATTGGTGAACGAAAGAACTATCCGGCAAATGTGGTATCTCGCATTAAAAGTCGAGAAGTTGGTGCGTAAAGGATACTGGAAC
This sequence comes from Gossypium rotundifolium, assembly GCA_025506655.1. Classification (NCBI taxonomy): domain Eukaryota; kingdom Viridiplantae; phylum Streptophyta; class Magnoliopsida; order Malvales; family Malvaceae; genus Gossypium; species Gossypium rotundifolium. The sequence goes on from CP106726.1 coordinate 43,186,259, forward strand.
ATTTCTAGCCTTTATCTCGTGCTTTGAATGCCAAAGAATTATCTCGTGAATGATGTGAGGACGGTGAAGGAATTTCCAGGTATTTCCCCAAGAACTTCCCGGTATACCTCAGACGGGAAGTAGAATTTGGCATTGAGCTTTTGCTCGGGAGCTCCAGGTCCATTGCTCCCTATAGAATGGCAATCAAGGAGTTATCGAGCTCAAAGCTCAAATTCAAGAATTGTCGGATCGGGGATTCATTCACCAAGTGTGTCTCCGTGGGAGCACCGGCCTTGTTCGTCAAGAAGAAGGATGGAACGATGCGTATGTGCATTGACTACGCATAGCTTGAATAAATTGATGATCAAGAATCGTGTCCTCTCGCCAAGAATTGATTTAACTGCTTGATCAATTAAAAGGAGCTTCAATTTTTCCAAAATTGATTTAAGGCTCCGTTATCACCAAACTAAGGTGAAAGAAACGGACATTTATAAGACGGCATTTTCTATACACGCTATTTTACACTATGAGTTTGTAGTGATGCCGCTTGGATTAACCAATGCACCGTATGTGATTTATGGATATGATAAACCTAGTCTTTCAACCATATTTAGACCGGTTTGTAGTAGTGTTCATAGATGACATATTGGTTTATTCGAGAAATGAGGAGGAACATGACCAAGATTTATGATAGTATTACAACTACTTCGTGATAAGCAATTGTATGCCAAATTTGGTAAATGCGTAATTTTGGCTAAATGAGGTGACTTTCCTTGGTCATGTAGTATCACCGAAGGAATAAGGGTGGATCCTCGTAAAATTGAGGCTATTCTCGATTGGAAACCACCAACATCAAGAGCTGAATTTGAGTTTCTTAGGTTTGGTCGATACTATAGACGCTTTGTAAAGGGGTTTTCGCTGATAGCTGCACCCCTAACTAAACTATTGCGAAAGGGAACTCCAGATATCTGGACCTAAAAGCAAAGAAGAGAGTTTCGAGAAATTGAAGAAGATCCCTATGAAGCTCCAGGTTTAATTCAACCGTAGGTCGGAAAAGAATTCATCAGATATTGTGGAGCTGCCTCACACGGGTCTGGTTGTGTATTGATGCAAATGGAAAGGTGGTGGCCTATGCTTCTCGTCAATTGAGACCACACGAAGTAAACTACCCTACTCATGATTTGGAGTTAGCCGCCGTTGTCTTTGCTCTAAAGATTTGAAGGCACTATCTCTATGGTGAGAAGTCCATAATCTACACGGATCACAAGAGTCTTAAATACCTCCTTACCCAAAAGGAGTTGAATTTAAGACAAAGAAGATGGGTAGAATTGTTAAAGGATTACGATTTCTCCATCGAATACCATCCTCGAAAGGCTAACGGTGGCCGACGCTGCTAAGTCGTAAGGCAGTATTCTAATTAAGAGCTTTGTTTGCCCATTTGAGTCTCAGATGAGGATGGCGCTTGTTAGCAGTAACTTCTGTGAAACCTCCGGGCGGAACAAATCAAGGAAAATGTGACATCGATGAGAAGTTGGGACCCTTACCGCAAGTTGATAACGGAGAAATTGAAGATTTTGGAATAAACACTGAGGGATGTTGTGCTTTCGAGGAAGAGTATGCATGCCTAAGGACCTCGATCTAAGGCAATCGATTCTACGGAGGTGCATAGTAGCCCTTATGCTATGCATCCCGGAGGAAATAAGATGTATCGAGATCTTCGTGAAATGATTGGTGGCTGTGGTTGAAGCGAGATTACAGAGTTTGTGGGAAAATGTTTGACTTGTCGCAAGTGAAGGCAGTAACATCAATTACCGCTCGATTGTTACAACCGATAAAGATTCCTCTTGGAAATGGGAGCGGATAACTATGGATTTTGTTAGTGGGTTACCTTTAACACCTACTAAGAAAAATTCCGCTTTGGGTAATTGTTGATCTGCTGACTAAGACCGCTTATTTCTTGCCGCTCAGCATGATTATTATTCATTGCGTAAATTGGCTAAACTATACGATCCGAAATTGTGAGGTTGTATGGGTATTGTGATTCTATTATATCGGATAGGGACCCTAGGTTTACATCACGATTCTGGAAAGCTCTCGCATGAAGCCTTGGGGACAAAGTTGAATTTCAAGACGGCTTTTCATCCCCGCTTGATGGTCACTTGAGAGAGTAATTCAGATATTGGAAGATATGTTAAGAGGATGTGTAATCGACTTCGTGGGTAGTTGGGAGGATTATCTACCATTGCGTAGAATTCACAGATAACAACAGCCTATCGCCTAGCATCCAGATGGCACCTACGAGGCATTGTATGGTCGTAAGTGTCGCTTCCTATTTGTTGGACCGAGTTGGACGAAAGATGTATGTTAGGTCCCGAGATGATATCCGAGATGAGGATAAGGTAAAAGTTATTCGAGTACGATTGAAAGAAGCCTCGATAGACGTAAGTCGACGCAGATCTGCCGGCGGGACATCGAGTATAATGGGGATCGTTTTTTGAAGGTATCTCCTTGGAAAAGATCTTCGATTCGAAGGAAGGGCAAGCTAAGTCCTAGATATATTGGACCTTATCGCAGTCAAGCGTGTTGGTCCAAAGGCATATCGATTGAGTTACCTCCTGAGTTAGATCAAATTCATAATGTCTTTCATGTTTCCATGTTGAGGCGTTATAGATCGGATCCTTTGCACATTATACCCAGAGAAGAATTGGAGCCGAATTCAGATTTGTCTTTTGAAGAAGAACCGTGGAAATCCTAGACCGAGATGTCAAGGTACTAAGGAAGAAAACCGTGTTGCTGGTCAAAGTTCTATGTATGCGAATCCACGGAGTGGAAGAAGCTACGTGGGAGCCAGAGGATGCAATTCAAGAACAATACCCTCACTTTTTTCAACCGTAAATTTTGAGGACTAAATTTTCTTTAAGGAGGGTAGAGTTGTAACACCCTAAAAACCGAGTATTTAAATTGCATAAATTGGTGTTTAGATTTTTAAAGGAATAAAATTTATTAATTGAGAATTTATTGAAGGAAACAAATGTCATTAGGACTTAAGTTAAATTATGTGCTAAAGAGTGTCATAAAATGAGCATATGGCATGGTGGTATTGGCGCATGGGTTATAGCAAGAGGGGAAGAGGTTCAATCCTTGTATAGCACCTAGATGAAATTTTTTTTGTTTAATTTTCCGCACATAGATAGGAAGTGTCGGCCAAGGACAATTAAGGTAAGAGTTGACCATATTATTTTTGGTTAGTGTATCAAAGGATTATGGAAATAGAAAATATATGGCATGGAATCAAATACTTAAGGAAAGATAGGGGGAACATAAGGCACATATCAAGGGAAATTTTGAAAGAAATCATGGCCGATTGACCATGTGTTGACGGCAATTTGGTATAGAGGAGGAGTCTAATTTTTGAGTTAGTTTTGGCTAAGAATTTCTTTTCTCTCTTTGGTCATTCCTTGCACTTTGTGCAGAATTTTTAATTCCTCTCCTTTCAACTTTCATCTTGGCCGAATTTTGCAATTGGTAAAGCCAAAATCTTTTGACCATTTGGTCACTTTTATTCATCTTGTGAATTTTCTTTTGTATTCTCCTTGTGCAAAAATCAACCATACCAAAAACCAGTCCCTTTCTTTTTCTTTTTGCCATGGCCGAATGCACTAACTCCTAAAAGTCCATTTTTTTTCTTCTTCTTTTCTCTTTGAAATCAAACTACCTCATCACCATCTCTTTCTCATATTCTAATTATTTCAATCAAAGTTTCTCCATCAAACTCTCTTTTGCCGAATGCTAGAGTGCCATAACCGAAATTATTTTCTTTCTTTTTGGTTGCATAGTCGAATTCTCCAACTCTCACAAACACCTTTCTCAATTCTTTTTTTTTGATCGTGGATTATATGTGTGGGTTCTTCTTTTTTTTCTTTTTTTTTCTTTTTTTTTTCGTTGCTTTTAATTAGTGATATTATGGCCGTATAGTAATGGTGATTTGAAGGACTTTTTGAATCGATATAACGCTCATTCTAATAACGCTTTTTCGTTATTATTTAGTGCAATAACGGAGATCTAACTCAAGTGAATCGGAATCGTGGAAACGTTGGAAACGTTTCATTGTGGTAAGGAAATCCCACTCTTTAAAATCTCTAGTATTATTTGATATTATTTTAGATCTAACTAAAATTCCTTTGGATCTTCAAGACTTTCAAAATAGGGAAGAAAAGGGCGGTGGTTAGTCACGTTAAGAGGGCGGATCCGTAAATCCCCATTCAAACGTAAGAGCGATTTCGACATCCGGATTTTCCACCGGTTATGGGCCATCTTCAAGGAAGTCCATTATTCAAGTAGTACTAACCTCCGAGCCGTTATACGCGTGGATTCTCTGCTAGCTTAATCAATAAACGAGGAAAAGTCGAAAATCAAGTGATTCAAAATCAAGAGGGTAAGATTTTGGATCTATTATCGATTAAGATTATTTTACTAATTAGTTGTCTAACTGATCAAAATATGTTTTAGGTGCCGAGGAGCGAAGGATTAGTACTCTCAGAATTCAGTGTGTAACTTCACACTCATTATTTTCTGCTGGATGTCAATTTTGTATGAAGTAAATCGTGAATGACGAGATCTAAGAAAAACGTAAATATTGATATTTTGACTAAAATACGAAAACGTTTAAATCAAAAATTACTTAAAACGCCTCGAGAAATTTTTCGTTATTTTGTAAATTGATGTTTCGACAATTGGGCCAAAATACTCTAGTCGATAAATTGGGCCAAAATACTCTAGTTCGTTAAAATTGGGCCAAAATACTCTAGTTCGTTAAAATTGGGCCAAAATACTCTAGTTCGTTAAAATTGGGCCAAAATACTCTAGTTCGTTAAAATTGGGCCAAAATACTCTAGTTCGATAAATTGGACCAAAATACTCTAGTTCGTTAAAATTTGAGCCAAAACACTCTAGTTCGGTAAATGGGCCAAAGCCCACTAAACTGCTAAATAGACAAATTGCTATATTATAATTATGGGCCAAATGAAATGTTATTGATAAACCCACCATGGCTTGTAATGATATGAGTTTATTTCTTTGGAATCATCATGGTTGGAATTGGAATTGAGTGTATAAATTGAATGGTCAATTTGGTATGTTTTGGTTGCCATATATGTAAGGTATGTGTTGATATATACATTGCTTGTAGGAAGACCCCAAGTGGGTGGCATATTGGCCTTGTAAAATGACCTATAATGTCAAACGGTTGAGGCACACTGGTGTGCCTAAGACCGTGGGTAAATTGGCAGAATGTGGCTTAAATTGCACACAGCCTCGACACGGGTGTGCTTGGTGACCGTGTGAGAAATGGCAGTCTATGATCTATTAGTACACGACCTTAGCACACGGGCATGCTTGGTGACCGTGTTAATTTTGGCAGTATACTACCACGGGGAGGACACATGGGAGTGTCAAGTAGCCATGGGTGAGGCACGGTCTACCCCCACGGCCGTATGTCCCCTGTATGTTAGAAAAGTTTCAAATTTTTATGAAATTACTTATGTGTTTTAATATAGTCTCGACTCGATTTATAAGCATGCTTAGGGGCTCGATAACTCATTTAAGGGACTCTATGATTGAATTCAAATGAGATTGATAATGATTGACTTTGTGTCGCGAATGTGATGTGAAATGATCCTATTGTTCGGTAATGCCTCTTAAACCTATTTTGGTGACGATTTTTGGGTTAGGGGTGTTACATTTTATTGGTATCAGAGCTATGGTATAGTCAATTCTCGGACTAACGTAGCGTGTCAGAGTCTAGCTATACATGCCATATATTTGAACTGTGATAGTGTGATGAATCCTGACATGTAAAATGTGATTTTTGTATAGCAATGGATCCCAAAAGAGCCGTAGCTGACGATGTAAAAAGTAATGCGCCTACTCCCACGCAAGGGGCAGAGCCTTCTGATCCGAGACCGACTACAAGTGGCCAGGAGGGAGAAGCTAAACAAGCATTCTTCCAAATGATGAGTGAGTGGTTCACTCAAATTATGAGAAATAACCCGACTGTTTCACAACGCCCGCACCCAGTTAATCCCCCTCAGACTACAATTGTGCCACCGGTTGTGTATCCAAATCTGTTAAATAAGCCTCTGGTTGACAAGATCTGTAAGTATGGGGCTAAAGAGTTCCGAGCTACCAATAATGATGATGTTGAAAAAGCTAAATTTTGGATTAAAAATACTATTCGGGTATTTGATGAGATGTCTCTGACTCGGAAGAATGCATAAAGTGTGTTGTATCGTTACGTTGAGATGCAGCATATCAATGGTGGAAAACTTTAATTTTTGTTATTCCGAGAGAACGAGTTACATGGGATTTCTTTCAGACCGAGTTCAGGAAGAAATATATCAGTGAGAGATTCGTTGATCAGAAACATAAAGAATTTTCAGAACTAAAGCAAGGCCGTATGACTGTTACAGAATTAAACGGGAATTTGTCAGGTTGAGTCAGTATGCTCGTGAATGCGTATCATTTGAAGTAATAATGTGTAAAAGATTTGAAGACGGTCTTAATGAAGATATTTGGTTGCTAGTTGAGATCTTAGAAATAAAAGAGTTCATAGTACTCGTTGACCGAGCATGCAAAGCTGAGGCACTCGGAAAGATAAAAGAAGAGTGAGTCCAAGCTCGAGATACAAGAAAGAGATTTCGTAATAAATCATTTCACCGCTTCAAGAGATATAGAGATGATCAAAGTCATTCCACAGAAAATGCAGGACATTTGAACAGAAACAGAGCTAGATCATAAATGAGTTCCAAAAACCCAAGAACTTTAGTAGCTAGTGTTGGTAATGTTCGATCTAAGAGAACCGAATGTAAACATTGTGGAAAAAGACATCCAGGAAGCTGTAGATTAAATGATAGAGCTTACTTCAGATGTGGATCGCTTGATCATTTTATCTGTGATTGCCCTGAGCCTGTCGAACCATAGACTATTCAGAATCCAAGATTTGATAATGCACCTGCGAGAGGTCGATCATCAAAGAATGTAAAGAATGTTAGTGGTAGTTAGAGAACTATGAGAGACAATATTGTCAGATCCGAAGCCAGAGCGCCTGTCAGAGCGTATGCTATCCGAGCTCGTGAAGAAGCTTTGTCACCTGATGTTATAACGGGTACTTTTTACTCTTTATGATACTTCTGTGATAGCTTTAATAGACTTTGGTTCTACGCATTCATACATATGCATGAATTTAGTATATGGTAAGACTTTGCCTGTAGAGTCTACTGAATTTGCTATAAAAGTATCGAACCCCTTAGGTAAAAGTGTCCTTGTTGACAAAGTATGCAAAAACTGTCCGTTAATGTTTCGAGATATCTATTTTCTTGCTGATCTGATGCTCTTGCCATTTGATGAATTCGATATTATTCTGGGTATGGATTGGTTGTTTATGCATGATGCCATTGTGAACTGTAAAAGAAAGACTATAGATTTACAAGGTCCAAATGATGAGATTGTACGGATTGAGTCTAGTGATTTAAATGGTTTGCCTGCTGTGATATCCATTTTGAAAGCTCAAAGTTATGTAAAAAAGGGGTATGAATCATATTTTGCTTATATGATCGATTTAAAAGAATCCGAGAAGAAAGTTGAATCAGTACCCATTATTTGTGATTTTTTTGATGTGTTCCCTGAAGAGTTACCGGGTTTACCTCCGATTCGTGAAGTTGAATTTGGTATTGAATTGTTGCCTGGTATGACACCTATTTCGATAGCTCTGTATAGAATGACACCGACAGAGTTGAAAGAGTTAAAGTCTCAACTACAATAATTGACTGATAGAGGGTTTGCTAAACCGAGTTTTTCGCCTTGGGGTGCTCCTGTTCTATTTTTGAAAAAGAAAGATGGCACGATGAGAATGTGTATCGATTACCGTCAGTTGAAAAAGGTGAGCCTAGAATTGATGATTTGTTTGATCAGTTAAAAGGAGCCACTGTGTTTTCCAAGATTGATTTGAGATCGAGATACTACCAATTGAGAGTTAAAGATTCAGATATTCCGAAAATTACTTTTCGAACGAGGTATGGGCATTATGAGTTTTTAGTTATGCCATTTGGACTAACCGATGCTCCTGCTGTCTTTATGGACTTGATGAACAGAATTTTCAGACCGTATCTGGATCAATTTGTTGTTGTATTCATTGACGACATTTTGATTTACTCACATGATGAGAATAAGCATGCAGAACATTTGAATATTGTGTTGCAAACTTTGAGAGAAAAGCAATTGTACGTAAAATTCAGCAAATGTGAATTCTGGTTGAATGAGGTCAGTTTTCTGGGGCAAATTGTGTCAGCTTCTGGGATTCGTGTTGATTCAAGCAAGTTTCTGCTATTCTGAATTGGAAACCTCCGAAGAACGTGTTTGAAGTTCGTAGTTTTCTGGGTTTAGCTAGTTATTACCGCAGATTTGTTAAAGGCTTCTCGACTATAGCTACTCCGTTGACCAGATTACTTCAGAAAGATGTTAGATTTGACTGGTTGAATAAATGTCAGAAAAGTTTTGACCAGTTGAAAACTTTATTAACAGAAGCTCCAGTGTTAGTACAGCCAGAATCGGGTAAAGAATTTGTTGTTTACAGTGATGCTTCGTTAAACGGTCTAGGATGTGTTTTGATGCAAGAGGGCAAAGTGGTAGCTTATGCTTCGAGACAATTAAAGCCTCATGAAAAGAATTATCCGACACACGACCTTTAGCTTGCTACGATTGTGTTTGCACTTAAAATTTGGCGTCATTATTTGTACGGTGAGAAATGTCATGTATTTTCAGATCATAAAAGTCTAAAATATCTAATGACCCAGAAAGATTTGAACCTGCATCAGAGAAGATGGCTTGAATTCTTAAAAGATTATGAGCTGGTGATAGATTATCATCTGGGGAAAGCAAATGTTGTTGTAGATGCTCTGAGTAGAAAATCATTGTTTGCACTAAGTGCTCTGAATGCTCAGTTAGATCTGTCTGATGATAGTTCTGTGATAGTTGAATTAAAAGCAAAGCCGTTGTTCTTACAACAGATATGTGATGCTCAGAAATCTGACAATGAATTGCTAGCGAAACTAATTCAGTGTGAAGTGAATTCTGAATTTGAATTTCAAATTGTGGATGGTTGTTTGAGATTTCGGGATCGTATCTGTGTTCCGAGAAATCTAGAGTTGATTAGAATGATATTGAGCGAAGCACATAATATTCGCCTATCTGTTCATCCAGGGAGTACTAAAATGTATCATGATTTGAAACGACACTACTGGTGGTCTGGTATGAAACGGGACATTTCTGAATTTGTTTCAAAATGCTTAGTTTGTCAGCAAGTGAAAGCCGAACATCAAGTTCCATCGGGATTGCTGCAGCCGATTCTAATTCTTGAGTGGAAATGGGATAGAGTAACAATGGACTTTATTTTGGTTTGCCCCTTACTTTGAAAAATAAAGATGCAATATGGGTCATAGTTGATCGTTTAACTAAATCATCCCATTTTATTCCAATAAGATCTAACTGCTTGCTTGAAAGATTAGTTGAGCTTTATATTTTTGAGATTGTGAGATTGCACGGGGTACCACTATCTATTGTGCCGGATAGGGACCCGAGATTCACATCACGATTCTAGAAGAAATTGCAAGATTCTTTGGGTACGAAATTGCATTTCAGTACAGCTTTTCATCCGCAAACGGATGGTCAATCCGAGCAAATTATTCAGATTCTCGAAGATATGTTAAGATGTTGTGTACTTGAGTTTAATGGTTCGTGGGAACAATACCTGTCGTTGATTGAATTTGCGTATAACAATAGTTTTTAGTCGAGCATCAAAATGGCACCATATGAAGCTTTGTATGGACATAAATGCCGTACACCTCTATATTGGACTGAACTCAGTGAGAATAAGTTACACGGAGTCGATTTGATAAAAGATACCGAACAGAAAGTGAAACTGATCTGAGATTGTTTGAAACCAGCATCTGATCGTCAAAAGTCCTATGCAGACTTAAAACGAAAGGATATAGAATTTGAGATCAGCAACAAAGTATTTCTGAAAGTGTCTCCGTGGAAGAAAGTGCTCCAATTCGGACGTAAAGGCAAGTTAAGTCCGAGATTCATCAGACCGTATGAGATCATTGAACGTGTTGGGCCTGTTGCAATAGATTGAAGTTACCCTCTGAACTAGAAAAGATTCACAATGTATTTCACATTTCGATGCTCCATAGATATCTGTCTAATCCGTCACATGTAATTGCCCCATCTGAAATTGAAATCTGATCTGATATGACATATGAAGAGGAACCGATCGTATCTTAGCTCGTGAAGTAAAAGAGTTAAGAAACAAGAACATTCCATTAGTGAAAGTATTGTGGAATCGACACGGATTAGAAGAGGCTACGTGGGAGCCTGAGGATTCAATGAGACAGCAACATCCAAATCTATTTAACGGTAAGATTTTCGGGGATGAAAATCCCTAAGGGGGAGAATTGTAACAGTCCGGTTTATACCCTAGTCGGAACAGTGGTTTTGGGACCACAAATCTGAGTCTGTATAATATTTTAATATTATTTTTTGTGCCGTTGATATGTGAATTAGCATGTGGTAAATTTCCATAAGCGAATTTGTCTGTTTGCATATTTAATTTGACAAAAGGACTGAAATGCATTGAATGTGAAAGTTGCATGATATTTGTTAAGTATCAAGGTGTTATGGCTTTTAAAAGAGAAGGCCTTATGAGGCAATAAGACCACTATTTAGATAGTGGATGGATAAAGGTCAAATGTGCCCTTGTTATATATATATATATATATATATATATATGTTTTCTTATATCAAATGAAATGGTATTTTAGTAAATGGAATAATAATATGATTATAAAAAAAACAAACAAAGAAAAGATGATAGTTATCATCCTTTTTAGCCGAATATAGCTAAGAAAGAAAGGAAGAAAACCATTTTAGGTTTCGGCACTCATCTAGTTAAATTCAAGGTATGTTTTAATCAGTTTTTTTGATAATTTCTACGTTTTTGTAATCATTGCTTCGAGTGCTATCCAACCCATGTTTCAATTTTGTGTTTTGATGATGTATGTGAAATATGCCATTGATGATTTTACAAGCTTTATGATGTTTGAGGATGATATATGAAAGATTTTAGCTAAATGAACATGTTATGTTCTTGAAGTTTTGATAAATTTAGCTAAATAGGGCTAAATTGTGAAAATGGTGAATTAAGGGACTAAATTGCAAGTTTGATGAAAAATGTGGACTTGTATGTGATGTATATGTATTCGGCTAAGCTTGTGTATGCATTGATCTTGTGAAATTTGATGTTTTGAGTAAAATAGATTAAATTGATAAAATGTGCAAATGTGAGGGCTAATTTGTAAATAGCCCAAAATATTTGTGTATGGATTGAATTGAACGAATTAGTGAATAAAAGGGTTAATTCTAAATATGCTTAGATCAAGAACCGATGAAAATGGGCTTAGATCGTAGGGAAGCAAAAGTTAATGAGTAGCCGTCTTCATTCTGATATATAGAATCCGAGGTAAGTCACTATGCAAATAAACATATTCATATGATATTATACTTGTTCGTATGACTAATGTTGATAATGTATACCTAGGAGAGTATATTCTTATGAATTTTGAGATGAGTCTGACATAGTGATTAAGTTTGAAAAGTCCCGATCGAACCTAGGAATAGATAGGATTAGCTATGTCATGGCATAGGTATCTGTTCTATTTTATCATGTAAGACCACGTCTGGGATGTTGGCGTTGATTTGAAATTTCGTGTAAGACCTTGTCTGGGATGTAGGCATCGATATGAATTATATGTAAAAGACCTCGTCTGGGATGTAGGCATCGATATGAATTATATGTAAAAGACCTCGTCTGGGACGTAGGCATCGATATGAATTATATGTAAAAGACATCGTCTGGGATGTAGGCATCGATATGAACTTTATGAGTAATACCATGTCTGGGACATCGACATCATATTGACTCGTGTAAGACCTGTCTGGGACAGTGGCATCAATATCCGAGTGTATATAAGACCTCGTCTGGGACATCGACATTGTACAACTATTTCGATCTTACTAAGCATCCTACTAGATTTCTAAAGGCTCAACGGGCAAGTCTGTGAAACGAATCGTAAATACGAGCTGTGAGCAAATAAGTGAATGATTATCCGTTTCAGGTACTTTGATATGAAGAAAGGTATTATTGAAAATGAAAATGTGAATCTTGAAATGTTGAATGTGGCAAACGTGGCCATAAGTTTACTAACCAAGTTATACATATATGTGATAGTTGCTAAGTGATCGATATATGTGCCAATGTGTTTATTTGTATATGACTTACTAAGCTTTCGAAAAGCTTACTCTGTGTGTGTGTTTTCTCTGTTTTATAGGTCGTTGAAGCTACTGAAGGCTCAGGATTGTCAAGGATCATCATCACACTACAAAAACCTATTTTGGTACCCTTTGGAAATGTATATAGCTAAATATGGCACGTATAGACTAGATATGTGTATATGTTTCTGGAAGTGAACTTAGCCATGTGTTTTGGCAAGTTTAATTTGGTAATATGCTTGAATGAATGTGATATATGATGCATATCTTGGTAAGGTGGAAGCTTATGAAATGGCCAAGTTTTGAGTGAGCTATTGAATGAATTATGCTTGTAATGATATGAGTTTATTTCTTTGGAATCATCATGGTTGGAATTGGTACTGAGTGTATAAATTGAATGGTCAATTTGGTATGTTCTGGTTGCCATATATGCAAGGTATGTGTTGATATATATATATTGCTTGTAGGAATACCCTAAGTGGGTGGCATATTGGCCTTGTAAAATGGCCTATAATGTCACACGGTTGAGGCACACGAGCGTGCCTAAAACCGTAGGTGAATTGGAAGAATGTGGCTTAAATTGCACACGGCCTTGACATGGGTGTGCTTGGTGGCCGTGTGGGAAATGGCAGTATATGATCTATTAGTACACGGCCTTAGCACATGGGCGTGCTTGGTGACCGTGTTGATTTTGACAATATACTACCACGGGGAGGACACACGGGAGTGTCAAGTAGCCGTGGGTGAGGCACGGCCTACCCCCACGGCCGTGTGTCCCCTGTATGTTAGAAAAGTTTCAAATTTTTATGAAATTACTTATGTGTTTCGATTTAGTCCCGAATCGGTTTATAAGCATGCTTAGGGTCTATATGACTCATTTAAGGGACTCTATGATTGAATTCAAATGAGATTGATGATGATTGACTTTGTGTCATGAATGTGATGTGAAATGATCCTATTGTTCGGTAATGCCTCTTAACCTTATTCGGTGACAGTTTTCGAGTTAGGGGTGTTACATTACTACTGAGCATAGTGACTTGTAAACCTAGCATGCAAGGGGACATAAGGACAATCAACACACCGGTAGGGCTGACCGTGTGTCACACATAGCCTAGACACACGCCCGTGTGTCTACCCGTGTAGACATTTGAAAGGCTATCTACCAAGCCAAATGCCACCCTACACAACAACCATACTTAAATCAATTCAATCTAACATATATCATAACCATAAAGCACTTATAGGGACTCAAAATCAAGACATCCATACAAGCATACACTTCATGAAATTTCATCATCATTGAATATATAAACTTGTTGAGTATTGGCCCATTTCCCATGACCACTTACAAAATGAAATTGATAACACAAATATCAACATTTTGACTAACAAATATGACATAACAAAACGACCACATGCCAAACTCAAAATGAATCTAACTTGGCTATACCAAAAAGTAGTTGATAGTGTGATTTCTGAACTCCGATGTTCCAAGAATTCTCGAACTAACTTGGCAATGCTACAAGGAAAAGGGAAATGAGAGGGGTGAGCATAAAGCTTAGTAAGTTTGCATGAAATAAATAGCAACATAAGGCTCATAATGTCATCCATCCATTTCATTGAATAAAACACAAGTCTTAAGCTCATTTCCATAACTTACTCATACTTACTCTTACCAATTACCTATCATGCGACTTATCGAAAATCATTCTCGTGAATTACTCACATATACCTATATCACTTCACTACATAGTCTTAGCATTAATCACATCTCTATGATAAGCTTAACTATTTACCCCATTGAATCACTTGGGACATTCAAGGATACATGATCATCCTCATTCACATAATTACGACGCCAATGCCACATCCCATATGTGGTCTTACGTGGGGTGACTTCTAGATGCCAATGCCATATCACATATATGGTCTTATTCGGGATCTCATATCGATTGTCGATGCCGTATCCTAGATATAGTCTTATACATTTCTCATATTCAATGTCGATGCCATATCCCAGATATGGTCTTATATGGGATTTCAATTTGGTGTCGAGGCCATGTCCTGGACATGGTCTTATACGGGACCTTATACATTTCAAGTCTTGATGATATTGTTCTCTCATTTATTTAAGTCCAACCGGGACTTCAACATCACAATTCTCATCATTTTCTCATACAACACCATTATTTAAATTCATAGACATATCATACATCTTCACAAATATCAAACATTTAAAATCATACTAACATAGTGTTGAACTTATTACATGCAAACTTACCTCGATTTCAAAATAGGCTAGATTGTCGATCTAGTCCGATACCTTGCCCTTTCCTCGGTCGAGGTTAATTCTTCGCTCTTCTTGACCTATAGTAGCAATTTAGCTCATTTAATCGCCACATTAATAAATACATTTCAATAATCATAATGTTGGCAAAATTACCATTTTGCCCTTAAGCTTTTACAAAATGACCATTCTACCCCTAGGCTCGAAAATCAATTCTAATCAAATTTATTTCTTTAACGAGCCTAGGTGAACATTTATTACTCTTATGGCAACCCTCAATACTCATTATTTCACGCATTTACCACTTATTTTACAACATTTACAAAAAGGTCCTTTTAAGTGTTTTCATGGTAACACCTTTCACAAAAGTTGTTTATCTAACAACTAGGACTCATTTTCTTCCATAAAAATGAAGCAAACCTCATAAATGCTCACATGGTAAAACTCTAAACTTTCTACCATTTTGCAAAATAGTCCCCCCTTTAGCTAGCTTATGCTTTAGGGTTTCCAAAAGTACAAATATTATCAAGAAATGATCATCAAAGCACTTACTTGTAAAGAGAAGAGCTTGCTAAAATTTTTGAGCTTTCAAACCCCTATTTGCTGCTAATTTTCGGTGGAAGAAGGGAGAAGAAAAGATGATATCATTTCTTTCTTTATTTTATTATATGTCTAGACAATTTATCACCTAATCCACCAACTTGACCAATTTTGACATCTTTTTGTCTCCTATGGCCGGTCAACCATTACTACGGGGTCAATTGCACTTTAAGGACCTCTAATTAATATTCCATAACTATTAGACACCTTTAGCTTGTAAAATAGAACTTTTGCATTTCATGCGATTTAGTCATTTTTTGCAATTAAGCATGAAATCGCTAAAATTAAAGCACCAAATTTTTCATGCATCTATATAATCGTGCTATAACTCATAAAATAACAAAAAATAATTTTCTCTGACCTTGGGTTAGTGGTTTCAAAACCACTACTCCTACTAGCCTCTAAATCGGGGTGTTACAATTTTCTCCTGAAGGATTTTTGTCCCCGAAAATCTTACTGGTAAAAAGGTTGGGATATTGGTTTCTCCTAGTCTCCTCAGGCTCCCAAGTATCCTCTTCTACTCCGTGTCTTTTCCATAATACTTTAACAAGGGCTATAGTTTCTCAACGGTTTGACTTCTCGTGCTAAAATCTTGACTGGCTCTTCGCCATAAGTCAAGTCCGATCGAATCTCTACCTCTGATGGTACAATCACATGCAAAGGGTCTGATCAGTAGCAACGTAACATAGACACGTGGAAGACATCATGAATCTTTTCCAACTCCGGTGGTAAGGTCAAACGATAAGCTACCGACCCTATGCTCTCTATAATCTCATAAGGTCCGATAAAATGCGGACTCAATTTGCCTTTCTGGCCAAATCTGAGGACCTTCTTCCATGGTGATAATTTCAGAAACACTTTATCACTGACTTCAAACTCAATCTCTTTCCGTTTCAAGTCTGCATAGGACATTTGTCTATCTGAGGCAGCTTTTAAGCACTTACGTATCAATCTTACTTTCTCTTTGATTTTTATGACTAAGTCGACCCTGTGAATCTGATTCTCTCTGAGTTCGATCCAATACAAGGGCATTTGGCACTTACGTCTATGTAATGCCTCATAGGGCGCCATCTTCAAACTCGACTAAAATCTGTTATTATAGGTAAATTCCACCAACAGGAGATATTTCTCCCAATTACCTTGGAATTCCAAAACACAACATCGAATTATGTCCTCAAGTATCTGTATTACTCTCTATGACTGCCCGTTGGTTTGTGGATGGAATGCTATACCAAGCTCAATTTTGTGCTTAAGGCCTCTTGCAACTTTTTCCAAAACTGTGACGTAAATCTCGGATCTTTATCCGAAATAATCGATAATAGTACTCCATGAATCTTACTATTTCTGTCACGTACAAATTTGCCGACTTATCGAGTGATTAGTCGACCCATACTAGTATGAAATAGGCTGACTTTGTGAGTATATCCACTATGACCCATACGGCATCTTTCTTTTTCGGTGTCAACAGTAAACCTGTCACGAAGTCCATAGTAATACGGTCCCATTTCCACTCGAGAACCATAATAGGCTGAAGTAGACCTGAAGGTACTTGGTGTTTAGCCTTCACTTGTTGACAAATTAGGCATCTCGAAACAAACTTAGAAATGTCTTTCTTCATACTCGGCTACCAATACCATTTCCTCAAATCATTATACATTTTGTGCTACCTAGATGTGCAGTCAAACATCCACTATGAGCTTCATGCAGAATCTTCCGAATAAGGTCATCATCTATGGGTACACTGACCCTATCGTGAGACATCAAACATCTATCAGGACTTATCCGAAAGTCTGACTCAACATTTACCTCACATTGAACTCTTTTAGCTTGTATATCATTGTCGCCATTTTGGGCTTCATAAATCTCTTGAAGAAACATTAGTCTAGCCCTCAACTCGGCTAGAATAGAACCATCATCTGACAAAGCTATCCATGTATTCATGGCTCTCGGCGCAAACAAAGATTTCCTACTCAAGGCATCAGTGACCACATTCGCCTTTCCCGAATGGTAGTCAATTACTAACTTGTAATCTTTTATCAACTCTAACCATCTTTGTTGCCTAAGGTTCAACTCTTTTTGAGTCATCAAGTACTTTAGGCTTTTATGATCAGTGAACACCCAACATCTCTGACCATACAAATGGTGTCTCTAAATCTTTACTGCAAAAACAATTGCAATTAACTCCAAATCGTGAGTCGGGTAATTCTTCTCGTGTGATTTTAATTGCCTAGAGGCATATGCTATCACCTTGCCCTCTTGCATAAGTAAGCAACCCAATCCATTTAGGGAGGCATCGCTATAAGCCACGAATTCCTTTCCCTGCTCGGGTTGTACTGGGATTGGAGCCTCTGTCAACAATACCTTCAATCTCTCAAAACTCTGTTGGCACTTTTCTGTCCATTCAAACTTTACATCTTTTTGTAGCAACCTCGTCATCAGAGTAGCTATCATGGAAAATCCCTTGACAAAATGTCTATAGTAGCCGGTTAGGCCAGAAAACTCCTAACCTCGGTTACATTCCTTGGTAGCTTCCATTCTACAATTGCTGAGATCTTACTCGGGTTGACTCTTATTCCATCTCCGAGACAATGTGCCCCAAAAACCCAACTTCCTTAAGCCAAAAATCACTTTTACTAAACTTGGCATATAATTGTTTATCTCTCAAAATTTGTAGAACCGTTCTCAAATGTTCAGCATGCTCATTCTCATCCCGAGAGTAGATCAATATATCATTGATAAAGACTACCACAAATTTATCCAAATACGCTCGAAAGATATGATTCATCAAATCCATGAAAATCACAGGGGCATTTGTTAAACCAAAAGGCATAACCAAAAATTCATAGTGGCAAGTCCTTGACTCTCAACTGATAATATCCAAACCTTAAGTCTATCTTGGAAAACATCATGGCTCCCTTTAATTGGTCAAATAAATCATTGATTCTTGGAAACTGGTACTTGTTCTTCACAATTACCTTATTGACTTGCCGATAATCTATACATAACCTCATGGAGCCATCTTTCTTCTTCATAAATAATATGGGAGCACCCCACTAAGAATAACTCGGTCTTACGAAGCCTTTACCCATCAACTCTTGCAATTGTGCCTTTAGTTCTTTTAGCTAGGTTGGAGCCATTCTGTATGGAGCAATAGAAATGGGGGTAGTACCGGGAGCTAACTCAATTCCAAATTCGACTTCTCTAACTGGAGGTAGCCCTGGCAACTCCTCTAGGAAAATGTCTGGATAATCACGTACTATGGGCGCTGATTCAATTCTTAACTCAATCTCTCTAGCATTCATTACAAAGGCAATGTAAGCTTCGTACCCTTTCCTTAAATACTTCTGAGTCGACAAGGAAGATGTCAATACTGGCAATCTATCTTGCTCATCTGATTCAACATGAATAAGATCCCCACTTTCACATTTTAGCTCAATAAACTTCCTTCCACAATTCACTATCATATCATGAATAGTAAACTAATCCATCCCAAGGATGACATCAAATTCATCAAACGGCAATAGCATGAGATTAGCAGGAAAACAATGACCCCTAATCATCAAAGGCAACCTGTGCATACTCTATCGACCAACACACATTTTCCTAGAGGATTTGATGCTCTTATCACAAATTTAGTAGACTCTACAGGCTAGAGACTAATTTCATACAAATATATGAATGGGTAGACCCCAAATTAATTAAAGCTACAACATGAGTATCATAGAGAGAAAATGTACCGGTGATCACGTCGGGGGAGGATGCCTCTTGGCGAGCACGAATGGCATATGTTCTCGCCGGTGCTCTACCCTCAACTCTTGCAGTATGCTCTCTAGATGAATTCTTGCTACTTATTTCATTCCCCGAGTTTCTTTGTGGTCTTCCTCTAGAAGTACTTCCCGGTTTTGCATTTTGAGGCTTCTCTTTCTCACCCACCTCGGGGTAATCTCTGATAAAACGGTCTAGAGATCCAAACTTGAAATAAGCCTTCTCATTTGCTCGAAACTCTCGGGATGATGTCTGCACACTACGGGCATTCTGGTCTACTTGACCGAGCATTGCCAACACTAGCAACCAAAGTAGTCTGAGCCTTAGACCCCAAGTATTGTCTACCTTTACTTTTGTTTGAAGTAGCCCGTGTGGACATTTGAAAGGCTATCTACCAAGCCAAATGCCACCCTACTCAGCAACCATACTTAAACCAATTCAATCCAACATATATCAAAACCATAAACAACTTATAGGGACTCAAAATCAAGACATCCATACAAACATATACTTCATGAATGTCATCATCATTGAATATATAGCTTGTTGAGTATTGGCCCATTTCCTATGACCACTAACAAAATGAATTTGATAACATAAATAGCCAATATTTTGACTAACAAATATGACATAACAAAACGACCAAGTCCTACACATGCCACACTCAAAATGAATCTAACTTGGCTATACCAAAAAGTAGTCGATAGTGTGATTTCTAAACTCCGATGTTCCAAGAATTCTCGAACTAACTTGGCAATGCTACAAGGAAAAAGGAAATAAGAGGGGAAAGCATAAAGCTTAGTAAGTTTGCATGAAACAAATAGCAATCTAAGGCTCATAATGTCATCCATGAATAAAACACAAGTCTTAAGCTCATTTCCATAACTTACCCATACTTACTCTTACCAATTACCTATCATGCAACTTATCGAAAATCATTCTCATGAATTACTCACATATACCTGTATCACTTCACCACATAGTCTTAGCATTAATCACATCTCCATCATAAGCTTAACTATTTACCCCATTGAATCACTTGGGATATTCAATGATACATGATCATCCTCATTCACATAATTACGATGCCAATGCCACATCCCAGATGTGGTCTTACATGGGGTCACTTCTAGATGTCGATGCCATATCCCATATATGGTCTTATACAGGATCTCATATCGATTGTCGATGCCATATCCCAGATATGGTCTTATACGTTTCTCATATTCAATGTCGATGCCATATCCCAAATATGATCTTATACGAGATTTCAATTTGGTGTCGAGGCCATGTCCCGGATATGGTCTTATACGGGATACATTTCAGGTCTTGATGATATTGTTCTCTCATTTATTTAAGTCTAACCGGGACTTCAACATCACAATTCTCATCATTTTCTTTTACAACACCATTATTCAAATTCATAGACATATCATACACCTTCATAAATATCAAACATTTAAAATCATACTGACATGGCGTTGAACTTATAACACGCAAACTTACCTTGATTTCGAAATAGGCTAGATTGCCAATCTAGTTCGATATTTTGCCCTTTCCTCGATTGAGGTTAATTCTTCGCTCTTCTTGATCTATAATAAAAATTTAGCTCATTTAATCGCCACATTAATAAATACATTTCAATAATCATAATGTTGGCAAAATTACCATTTTTCCCTTAAGCTTTCACAAAATGACCATTCTACCCCTAGGCTCGAAAGTCAATTCTAATCAAATTTATTTCTTTAACGAGCCTAGGTAAACATTTGTTACTCTTATGGAAGCCCTCAATACTCATTATTTCACACATTTACCACATATTTTACAACCTTTACAAAAAGATCCTTTTAGGTGTTTTCATGGTAACACCTTTCACAAAAGTTGTTTATCTAACAACTAGGACTCATTTTCTTCCATAAAAATGAAGCAAACCTCATAAATGCTCACATGGTAAAACTCTAAACTTTTTACCATTTTGTAAAATAGTCTCCTCTTTAGCTAGCTTAAGCTTTAGGGGTTCCAAAAGTACAAATATTATCAAGAAATGATCATCAAAGCACTTACTTGTAAGGAGAAGAGCTTGCTGAAATTTTTGAGCTTTCATACCTCAATTTACTGCCAATTTTTGGTGGAAGAAGGGAGAAGAAAAGATGATATCTTTTCTTTCTTTATTTTATTATATTTCTAGACAATTTATCTCCTAATCCACCAACTTGACCAATTTTGACATCTTTTTGTCTCCTATGGCCGGTCAACCATTATTAGGGGGTCAATTGCACATTAAGGACCTCCAATTAATATTTTATTGCTATTAGACACCTATATCTTGTAAAATAGAATTTTCATATTTTATGCGATTTAGTCTTTTTTTTTTACAATTAAGCATGAAATCGCTAAAATTAAAGCACCAAAATTTTCATGCATCTATATAATCGTGCTATAACTCATAAAATAACAAAAAAATAATTTTCATGTAAAATAATTTTCTCCAACCTCGGGGTAGTGGTTCTGAAACCACTGCTCCGACTAGCCCCTAAATCGGGCTGTTACACATAATCGTCAACTGAATTTACCATGTATTTCATACATCGCAGGTATTGACCAATAATCACAAGGTTTTCACAAAAACATCACTGTAGAAATCATAAACTCACATTTTCTTGAAGTCAATGCTTATAAAATTTACGTACATACTTGTACCAATTCGTAATACTTACAAACTTTTTCTCTTCTTTGACATACCCATTAAATTTCCCGTTGAACCATTTGGAATACTAAAGGATACTCGGGAATCTTGTACATACGATACCGTACCAATGCCATATCCCAGATATGGTCTTACATGAAATCTCGTATCGATGCCAATAGCCTAGCTATGGTCTTACACAAAGTATCATATTGATGCCATATCCCATATATGGTCTTACACGAAGTCTCATATCGATTCCATATCCCAGATATGGTCTTACACATAATCACAGTAACCCTAATGTCATGACATTTATATCCTATCTATTCCTAAGGTTCAACTGGGAATTTTGCTATACCGAATCTCTATCGGTCATTTCCATAGTATCGTACTCAATAGCATTCACATTTCATTTCAATAATATAAAATTTACCTCAATTATATCAATTAAGCATTTATACACTGATAATTTAATGCTTATTAAACATACGAACTTACGTTGGCATAAAAATGGTAAAAAGGACTAAATCGTCAAATACTTGTTTTTCCCCCATTCTAGGTTCGAACCTCATTTTTTTGATCTATAACATTTTGTATTTAACTAATTTAATCATTATACTATTCAAACCAGCCCAAAATCACATTATGGAAAAAATTACATTTTTGCCCCTAAAGTTTGACATGTTTACATTTTAGTCTCTAGGCTCGTAAAATGAATTTCATTCAATTTCTTCACACCCACGCCTAGCCGAAACTATTTTTATACTCATAACAGCCCACATTTCTCATTTATTCACATTTTTCTACTCATTTTATAACTTTTAAAATAAAACCTTTTTTACATTTTTACCGAAAATCGCTTAGTAAAAGTCGTTTAACAAACAACAAACATGCATTTTCTACCATCAAATATCAAAATACACACAAGTCTAATATGGGTCAAACCCTAGACCTTGATCATTTCTTAAATTAGTGGTAGAAATAGATAGACCATGTTACAAGGATTTCAAAAACATAAAAATCATTAAAAATGGGGCTAAAATGGACTTACAATCAAGCCTGAAAGCTTGAAAAACCCTATGATGTGATCCTGCCTGAGTTAATCGAGTCGTTTCACTTGTTTTCCTGATCGTCTACGAGGAGTAATGGAGTTGTCGAAAAGATTAAAAATTAGCAAATGTTGCGGAAGCTTTCAAAGGATTGGTCTTTTAAATTTGGTTAAGTTAGGAATGAAGGTTCGGTTAACAAAGGAATCAAGAAAGAAGACTATTTGGGTAGGTTCGATTTAGCAAAAAAGATTAAAGGATAGTAAAATTCAGGATAGGTGATGGATTCGGATAGTAATCTTAAGCGTCATAAACGATTCAACACTAAAGAGTGTCACCCTGGTTTCTATATGATTTAAGGTGGATTTACGGGATAAGATGGTTGTTGAACGCCACACCAAAATAGGTGATAAGTTCAAAGAGAATCGAATGACGCCACTAGCTCGCTAGATAAGTCAAGTCGAAACTCGTACAAAAATAGAGAGAAGATAGCTCGCTCTTGAACAAATGTTGATTCAAAGTTTTACCAAAAATTCCCCTCAAAATGGCTAATTACACATATTTGTAAGGTTACAAAAAGCTAGCTGAATAGTCACGAGTATTCATCTTAATATGCTAATTAAAGCTGAAATAAGACTCAAGTCTCTTGACATTCTTGTAACAATTAACTTCCACCCTTGAATTCACTTTAATTCAGCTGAATGAATATCCTTGAATGCTTGTAAAATGACTCTTGAATTGTCCCTTGGCTCGCCGAATAGACACCAGCTCCTTAATGGTGTTTTGAATGCTTGATTTAATCTTTTGAAAGAGCAAAAGCAGCTAGTAGATGAAAGGATTGCTACCGAATTTAAAGGGTGTTATAATTCTCTTTAAAACTCCTCAAATGATGTATAAAACCCCCTTTGTAACAGCTCCTTCTTTTGTAACCAAAAAACACTTGAAAAGTCACTTCAATTAAGTTGTAACAGCCTTGAAATGTAACGGTTGTAGGCTGAAGAGACACCTGTAATAAACACATTAAAATGAACTTATTAAACATATTTAAACACTAATTAAACTCAAAACATTAAACACTTAACTTCAATTAATGAACTAGAAACAAATTCATCAATTAATTCAGCAACTAGTTTAATTAAATGAATCTAAATTAAATAAACTTAAACATATGCTTCAATAAATAATCCTAGTAACTAGATTAATTAATAAGCAACTAATTAAATGAAGTTCAATTTAAACTCAATTAAATAAACTAAGATGAGTTAAAGACCAACAACTCATTTATTAAATTTAAGATGAGTTTATTAAAATTTAAATTCAACTTGCAATAAATTTCAAGTGACGTCTATTAGGTTAATCCGTGCATGACGAATAGACTCAGCTTCTTATTCATCCCAAACTCGATCCACATAGCTTTGCAATGCATATTTAAATTTCTTAGCTCGTGACCTAGTTATAGGCCCTTATGGCGGCTTAATGGATTCAGTAGAAACATCCAAGGCTAACGCCGTATCACTCTGAAAGGTCGAATTGTGAATCCTGGGTTGCCCCGGGTGTGTTTACATCACCCTAGCCATGGTTTCCCCTTGTAAAATTTGGCCATGGGAGGAGGATGAGCAAAAATTGGCTTTTAATTTGGCTTTTTAATTCATTTAATAACCAAATTACTAAAATGCCCATAATGAAAAACTTTAGAAATATACCAAACCATGTCCATTTTTGTCCACCAACTTAACCAATGGTCTAATTACCAATTAAGGACCTCTAATTTAAAATCTCATAGCAATTGGACACCTTTAACATATAAAATTCAAGTTTTGCACTTTTTACAATTTAGTCCTTTTAACTCAATTGAGTGCCCGAACGTCAAACTTTTCAAACGAAATTTTCACGAAATCATTCCATAAAATTGTAGACCACAAAAATATAATAAAGATGAATTTTTCTTCATTGGATTTGTGGTCCTGAAACCACAGTTCTGACTAGACCCAAAATTAGGCTATTATAACTAGGATACAAATGACATGTCATTAGGGTTTATATTCAACAAGTACTATGTATCGGTGTTGGCTATGTGCCATTTATATTTAGCAGGTACAATGTACCGGTGATCGATACCATACTGATGACTTAAGATTCTACATGAGTTGCGGATTCTTTGAAACTTGTGTGAGCAACATCATGCATCAATTAATGTCCTTCTGTCAGCTTGTGTATCGATGTTGGCATTGTGCCATTTATGAGTCCCACGAACTAGCTATTCTATACTTACCTCTGTTCTATAGGGAAAATCCTTAACCAGATGATCCTTGAATCCACATCCAAAACATGCTCCAGAATGCCTCCAACATTTTCCTTCATGGTCTCTTCCACAATGCTCACAGTTAACATTTCTCATTACTTTAGATCCACCAGAGCTTGCCATTGAAACAGTTGGTCTGCTAAATCCTTCACACCTAAAACTCATAGGTTGTGAATCTCTTCTTGATGTTGAAAAACTTTGATCTTTGGGCTTTTTAAAACTTGTTGGAGGTGGAGGGTTAGACAATCCACACTTTATTATTTCTCTTTCAGAAATCCTACTTTTGTCCCGAATAATTATTTCCATTTTATGAGCTTTGGCTATCATAGCTACTAAAATTTTACATTTTGAAGCTGCTACCAGAGCACGAATTTCATCTCTCAAGCCCCACTCAAACTTATCACATATTTTTCTCTGATTGTAACATGTTCTTAGCATAACGTCTGAGTCTAACAAACCCTCATTCATATTCCATCATTGACATCCTTTCTTGTCTAAGATACAGAAATTCTTTCTTCATCTGCTCTACATACATTTGGTTTGCATACCTTTCTCTAAACTTCTCCAGAAAGAAATCTCAATCAATCATCTCTTCAGGAGTCACACTGGACAATGTTTCCCACCACCGGTAGGCTTCTCCTTCCAGCAATGATATCACACACAAAAGACTATATTTTGACCTACATTTCAATTCCATTATCACTCTGCAAAATCGAGACAACCACTACTTAACCACAGTGGGATCATCACTTTTGTCCCTTAGAAATTCCTTAGCAGCCCTCTTATGTATTTTTTTATAAGGCCTCCTATAGGTGGAGTTATAGTCGGTACTAGTGGTGTAGCTAGTGTTGGGCGAACCACTTCTAGTTGTGGTTGTTGATACTGTTGAGGTTGGGGCACTTGAGTATTCCCTATAATCTGGTCAAACATTTGTGTCGTCATTGTAAAAAAGTCATTTCTGAAAGCATTTCTAGCTGCTCCCAAACTAGTTGTAGGTGCTTCCTTTGGAATATGTGGCACATGACTTTCTATTTCTTCACCGATCACTTCTTTGGATCCTTCAGACATTGTTATCACACTACAAGAAAATGTAGATTAGTTTAAATTATAGAGACTATGCCAAAGGTGTATCATGCATACTAGGGCATGACACAACCTTCAATTTTTTTGAGAATCAGCTTAACCTTGGCTCTAATACCAAACTTGTAACACGCCAAACCTAGCCCTATGATCGGATCCAAGTTTCATGTGTCTCTACTCAAAATCAGACTAACTTATAGTAAAATAATTTGGTGGAAGCTTTATAAAATTTTTACAAAGTTATACATATAAACATATGATAGTTGTGGTTTTACTGAAGTTTGAATGAAATCATTAACAGTTTGAAATAACATTTATTCTATTTGGTGTATAAGTTCAAATATAATAACTTCATTAAACAAAATGCAATAATTCAATCCAAACATTGATACTTACTAGAAATAGTGTAAAAATAAAGTTTTGTCAAAATAGGAGTTCTTTATATAGTTCATTTCCAAAATACATTTATACGTCCACCCTAACTGTAATGCATGATACAAAACAAAACAGTCAACTCGCAGTAGTAACAACACTCTAGCGTAATCCTTCTAACAAAGTTTTCTTTCAATCAGCAAGCCTAAGAAGGAAAAGGTAGTGGAGTAAGTTCATATGAACTTAATGAGTCCCAAAGAGACATTATATATACATATATATCTTTACCTATAATACAACTGAACCTTTCAAAGGGACTTACACACAATAAACATAGTACGCCCAATGGCATATACAGAACATAGAAAGACTCAATATGCCAACTTATTTATCACTTAAGTGTATACTGTATGCCAATTTAACATAACTCGGACAACCCAACTTCATGCCAACCACATACCCAAAATTCAAAATTAGAAGTATATTATGCAGACTCATTCACATACATTCTCCCCCTTAACTCATCATATAATTTTCATTTAGAATAGCATGTTTTATCGTGATCTGTCAATCTGGTTTACAATATAACTGCCCTACCATAGGCTATATAAACATATCTCTCCATCTCCATCACCACATATAAGATCATATCATACATATCAGAAGTAGATGGTAGTGGTTTAAGTATGAATAATGACACTTACTTCATATCACAGATGGGCTTAACTTAGACTGACGACTTTGGATAATCATTATCCACATATAAACCTTTCATCTATTACAGAGAAGGATTACTTTCCTTATATAAAATATATAAACGAGAAATTTACAACACATGGAAGTAAGAAGGAACTCACTACAAATTCTAGCATAGTCTACAAAGCAAGTCCTTTCCTTTATTACTTGGACCCTTACCAGCTTCTTGAATAGTGAGTTGGTAATAGCGTATGTGTTAGCTAGATATTGTGAACCTTCACTATGAAAATGTAACACCCTGAATTTGGGTCTAGTAGAATTGGGCCTATTGGGCCTTGGGCATAGGAGCATTTAAAACTTTTGTGAACAAGAGAACGGCACATATACAAGTTGGACCTAGTAGGTGAGTGATTTTGGAAAGTTAGGGGGCTTCCATGAAGTCTTAGGTTCAAACCTGGGCTTTAGGAAAAATTTTAGTTTAGGTGAATAAAACCCTGGATGTAAGTGAGTAAGCTTTAAGAATATTGTTGGGGAAAACATGACACAAGGAGCTAGTTGGTTAAGTGGCTAGCGGTGTGGATTAAGTTGCAAGGGAGCCTGAGTTCCAAACCCCTTGTATACAAAATGTGACTATTTTGCTAATTTGGGATGGTTTTGGAGGATTGATGGAGGGATCCCACATCAGGAAGCTAGCATGAGAGTAGGCAAGAAGCTGGCTTTAAATAGAGCTATCTATGAGGAGAGTAAGCATACCTTGATTGGCATTTGGGTATAGGAGTGTTTGGAGCGCGGATTAACTTTAGATTCCTATCAGTGTGTATTTCGTACTACGCTAGCTGTAGAGCGGCAAATGCCAAAATGCCGGCACACGACAATGGTAGCCACAGGAGCGTGAGAGCGCACGTGTGGGAGCTTCGACGCGATAGTTGAGGCCATCATGAGTGTTCTTGTGGGTCTAGGCTATTTGGGCCACGATGGGCCAAAAGGGGCCATGTGAGGATAATGGGCCCATGGGCCCAATCAGATAAATTGTAAGATTGTGTAGTAAATATTGGATTGGACTATGTGAATCTCATATCTATGGCTAGATTTGGGCTAAATGGGCCACACAAGCATGTGGGCCCATTTGGGTCGAGAATGGGCCCTAAGCCCATCGCATCATTATATCTGTTTAGAATATCCTGGTATTCAAAATTATCAAAATACCCTCGATTTGTAAAAATTATCGAAATACCCGTAATTTATGAAATTACCGAAATACCACCAATTTATGAAATTACCTAAATACCCTTGGTTTGCGAAATTACTGAAATACCCCTAGTTTGTAAAATTATCGAAATACCCTTGGTTTGCAAAATTATCGAAATACCCCTGAATTGTAAAATTACCAAAATACCCCCAATTTATAAAATTACTAAAATACCTTCAGTTTGTGAAATTATCGAAATACCCTTGGATTACAAAATTACAAAAATACCCACACTTTATGAAATTACTAAAATACCCCTAGTTTGTAAAATTATCAAAATACCCTTAGTTTGAAAAATTACTAAAATACCCCTGATTTAGAAAATTACAAAAATACCCTCACTTTATGAAATTACTAAAATACCATCAATTTGTGAAATTACTGAAATACCCTCGATTTGTAAAACTATTGAAACACCCTCGATTTGTAAAATTACTAAAATACCCTCAATTTGTAAAATTACTAAAATACCCCTATAGGGTAAAATTACCGAAGTACCCTTGAAGGGTAGGATTATCGAAATACCCTTATAGGGTAAGATGATTATTTTGCCCTTGTGGGTAAATGACTGACTTAGACTATGAGTTGACTAATTTGACTGTGGTTGAATGACTGATATGCTTTTATTACATGTTTAAATGATTGTTACTGAGCATGGCCATTTTGCATACACATGTAATGATTGAGCATGACATACACGACATTTTGCATGGGGTTAGGACATTGATATGGAGGAAGTTCTGATAGGGTCGCACGGGTCGCAAGACTACTGTGGACCAACGGACGGCTTAAAGCCACGTAATATGATTATGGCTCTATGCCATCTTAATTATGGCTTTGTGCTAGTCGTATTTACCCGTGGCTATGTCCCTAACGTATATATTGATGACTCTGTGTCGATCATATTTACCTAAGGCTGTGTGTCGATTATATTACCGTAGCTGATGGCTATGTGCTGATCTTATTCTAGTTACCGATGGCTATGTGCCAATTATGAGACTGTTACTGAAGGCTTAAAGCCGCATATATACTAGCAGCTTTGATGCGATTTCGGTTAGTGCTGCAATCGGTGCTAACACTATAAGCGTAAGGATGCCGTGGGTGATTTATTCCCTACAGGTAGTGCAGGGTTGGACAGAGGCAAATGCAAGGTTGGATGGGTTTGTATACATCATGCATCATTCATCTTGAGACTAATTACATTATGGGCTAGGCCCAATTGATTCTCAAGTATGGGTCGTGACCCAAATGATATTGTAATGGGCTTGGCCCACGTATGCTCTGATCTGTATTGTACTGTTATTGTTAAAAGGGCTTTGGCCCAGACTATTTAGGTTTCCGTTTCTATATATTGTCTGTTACTCTAGTAAGGGGATTACACATTGAGTTATTATAACTCACCCCGTTTTTAACTGTGCAGGTAATCCCCAGCCTTTGATGTGTCGGTGCCGCAAAGGACTCAGAGAAGGCCACACACTGCTTGTGTTTTCTGTTTTGATTATTTACATTCAAGTATTTTGATTTGGGTTGTAATAAGGCCACTTATAAGTCCTGGTTTTTATTTGGGATATTTATCAACGATGTTTTATAACCGTTAAAAGTAGATCACGATTTTCCTAAACAAAACTATTTTCAAAACATTACGTTTTTGCAACTCAATTTTTAAATACCACATTTTCGTAAATCATCTGTTTTAATTAGCTTCCGCAACTGAAAAGATGTTTTGGGAATAAAACTAATAATTTTTCAATGTACCACGTTTTAAAAATAAACTAACATAACTAGGATTTTACTTAAGCCTTTAAACAAGAAGGGTTTTCAATGAAAACATGGTTTTCGAAAAACCCTTCAATGTGACACGCCAGATTCGGGCCTAACTTCTAGGCCGGGTTTGGGGTGTTACATTTAGTGGTATCAGAACCTGGTTGCAAAACTTGGCTATGGATTGGGTCTTTAAAATTGATTTTCCAAAAGAATTGTTTCAAAAATATTTGAAAAGAGTTGAGGTTTTTGAAATGTTGTGTTGACTATTTTTTCTGAAAGTGTGGTTCACCGAGTCTCCAGGTCTCGAATCGTAAGTTTTACATTGAGCAAGATTTAAAATTAGATTTTTTATTTATTCAGTGTATGTTCTGGAAATCAAATTATTTTTTTACTAGCAACAGTACTGTGATGGACTCCAAAGGCAAGCAAGGTCGTGAAGAGTTGCCCGTCTCTCTGAAACTTAAGATTGTTCAGGAGATGGTAGTCGAGGTAAGTCCGGCAACTTCGGGTAGTGATAACCCGAAGCTTGGTACGGAGGCACTAACCCGATTGGTAAGGGAAGTGTTGGAAGAAGTGTTTGAGGAAGGAGTTAAGGCGTATGGTGAAACACTGCAGGCTAGATGCTCAGAGGGTAGCAGGAAGAGGGATCACAGTCCTCTGAAGCAGGAGCCTCGATATGTGACATGCATTAAGACGCGTTCAAACTTTTTAGCCTGCGAGCATTGCAAAAGGTGCCATTTGGGTGAATACTGGAGGAAGGCAGGAGCGTGTCTTAGATATGGGTCTAAGGAGCATCAGGTTCGAGATTGCACAGTCCCTTTTAGGTCAGGTGTGTTTTATTTTGATGTGATGTTTGAATATAGAAATTGTATGCTTGTGTGATAAATATCTGTTTGCTTCTGTAGTTAGATGTTTGGTTGTGTAAGAGGCTTCAAGATTAAGTGAAAAGTGTATTAGTGTTATAGGATTAAAGTGCGCAGCAAAAGCGTAGTGGTGTAACCTGTGTTGTGCGGCTATAAGATAGATGGAAATTTCGAGGACAAAATTTCTTTAAGGGGGTAAAATTGTAACACCCTAAATTTGGGCCTTGGGCATATGAGGGTTTAAAACTTTTGTGAACAAGAGAACAGTACAAATACAAGCTGGACCTAGTAGGTGAGTGATTTTGGAAGGTTAGGGGGCTTCCATGAAGTCTTGGGTTCAAACCTGGGCTTTAGGAAAAATTTTGGTTCAGGTGAATAAAACCCTGGGGATTTAAGTGAGTAGGCTTTAAGAATATTGTTGGGGAAAACATGACACAAGGAGCTAGTTTGTAAGGTGGCTAGCGGCGTGGATTAAGTTGCAGGGGAGCCTGAGTTAGAAACCCCTTGCATGCTAAATGTGACTATTTTGCTAATTTGGGACGGTTTTGGAGGATTGATGGAGGGATCCCACATCGGGAAACTAGCATGAGAGTACACAAAAATCTGGCTTTAAATAGAGCGATCTATAAGGAGAGTAAGCATACCTTGGTTGGCGTTTGGGCATAGGAGTGTTTGGAGCGCAGATTAACTCTAGATTCCTATCAAGTGTGTATTTCGCACTACTCTAGTGTAGAGTGACAAATCTTTGAAATGCTGGGTACACTGGCGATGGTAGTTACACGAACGCTTCGGAAAGACGTGTAGAGCTTCGACATGATAGTTGAGGCCATCATGAGTGTTCTTGTGGGTTTTGGCAGTTTGGGCCACGATGGGTCGAAAGGGGCCATGTGGGGCCAATGGGCCTATGGGCCCAATCAGATAAATTGTATGATTGTGTAGTAAATATTGGATTGGACTATGTGAATCTCATATCTATGGCTAGATTTGGGCTAAATGGGCCACACAAGCATGTGGGCCCATTTGGGCCGAGAATGGGCCCTAGGCCCATCGCATCGTTATATCTGTTTAGAATACCCTGATATTCAAAATTACTGAAATACCCTCGATTTGTAAAATTACTGAAATACCCCCGATTTACAAAATTATCGAAATACCCCCAATTTGCAAAAATTATCAAAATACCCCTAATTTATGAAATTACTGAAATACCACCAATTTATGAAATTACCTAAATACCTTTGGTTTGCGAAATCACCGAAATACCCCTATTTTGTAAAATTATCGAAATACCCTCGATTTACAAAATTACCAAAATACCTTAATTTGTAAAATTACTGAAATACCCCCAATTTATGAAATTACTAAAATACCTTCGGTTTGTGAAATTATCAAAATACCCTTGGTTTAGAAAATTACAAAAATACCCTCACTTTACAAAATTACTAAAATACCCCCAATTTGCAAAATTATCGAAATACCATTAGTTTGTAAAATTACTAAAATACCCCCAATTTATAAAATTAAAAAAATACCCTTACTTTACGAAATTACTAAAATACCCTCAGTTTGTGAAATTATTGAAATACCCACGATTTGCAAAATTATTGAAACACCCTCGATTTGCAAAATTACTAAAATACCCTCAGTTTGCAAAATTACTAAAATACCCCTATAGGGTAGAATTATCGAAGTACCCCTGAAGGGTAGGATTATCGAAATACCCTTATAGGGTAAGATGATTATTTTGCCTTTGTGGGTAAATGACTGACTTAGACTATGAGTTGACTAATTTGACTGTGGTTGTATGACTGATATGCTTTTATTACATGTTTAAATGATTGTTACTGAGCATGGCCCTTTTGCATACACGTGTAATGATTGAGCATGACATACACGACATATTGCATGGGGTTGGGACATTGATATGGAGGAAATTCTGCACGGGTCACACGGGTCGCAAGACGACTGTGGACCAACAGACGACTTAAAGCCGTGCAATCTGATTATGGCTCTGAGCCAACCTAAATATGGCTCTGTGCCATCTTGATTATGGCTTTGTGCCAATCGTATTTACCCGTGGCTATGTGCCTAACATATATATCGATGACTCTGTGTCGATCATATTTACCCAAAGTCGTCTGTCGATTATATTACCAGTAGTGATGGCTATGTGCCGATCTTATTACGCCATCTTGATGGCTATGTGCCAATTATGAGATCACATCAAGGCTTAAAGCAAGATATATACTAGTAGCTTTGCTGCGATTTTGGTTAATCTTGCAATCAGTTGCTAACACTATAAGTGTAGGGATGGCGTGGGTGATTTATTCCTCACGGTGTAGTGCAGGTTGGTGTAACACCTCAAACCCTACCTGTAAGCCTGAACGGATCCGGTATGTCACGCAAAAAGAACGGTTGAAAATCTTTTGACTTTAGAATAAAACATGTAAATTTGTTAACTTTTGAAAACCATGTCCATTTAAAATTATAAGTAAAACCTTGTTATTATAAAATGTCCAAATTAAAACTTTTATGTATATACTTTGAATAAATAGGTGGCTAAAAATAAAATCATCTTCACATAGTAATTTAATTAAATTAAGCCCATAATAAAATAATACAAAAAATAATAACAAGGCCCTTATTACAAACCAATATTTAAACAAAATACTTAATTTCAAAATGCATAAAATAATCAAAATCTCTTTTCAGATGGCCACCTCGTATCCACTCCAACCCTGGTCCAAGCTCATGAATCACCTAAAATGGTTAAGAAAATTGGGTGAGTCCACGCACTCGAAGCATAATCATTACACATGTTTCCACACGTATGGGCTTGACCCATATCCACACGATCCATGCAACCAGTCATGCCAAATGTATCCCGGCCAACCTAAGTCCATCCATTACACCAACCTTAGCAGACTCTCACCAAGGTCGTATTAATCCATCCATCACAACCGAAAGTGATCCCACATATCCTACCTCGGCAGACACTGCAGACAAGGTCAGTGGTCGAGCCACCGATCACATCGTGATCTCAAATCCTACCTTGGCGGACTTGTCGCTCAAGGTCGTGGCAGAGCCACCGATCACATAAGTGATCCCAACATTAATCCGCTCACTGGTGATGCACTCACTATCAACCGCCGAGATGGGCACCTAGCTAACATCTCCCTTGATGAAGCACATGACTAATCATCAAGCGCTTAATGTAGTACGAGGCTAACATTAGACCAATACATAATATGTACACCGATCCTTCCTTCATCAAAACCAATCCCCATGCAAATATGCAAATGTATCATGTCAAATCATCATATCGAATGAGTATACCTCACATGCTCATTATTATATCACATGTGCACCATAAATAATTTAATATCACAATTTACTAACTCATAACCGATTACCCCAAACATGGGTATCCACCACTTTAGCCTTTATTGTCGGCTACCACACATCATACACAAGTATATACATCAATAAACAATTAACCGGAGAAATAAGGCGATGATTACTTTTTGATTAGCATGATTGACTAAACCCCAAAATCACACGTGGCTCCTAAAAGTCTCAAGTCTCCAAATCTCAAGAGATCACTACGCAAATGCCGACTATACGCCCTAAAAGGTTTCGCCTTCCCTACAATCGGCCAAAACTAAACAACATAATCATGCTAATCAACCTCTAAGGTATAACCGTAATTTTACCTACCAAGGGCATTTTCGTAATTTACCCACCAAGGGTATTTTCAGAATTCACAAATGTAATGGCCTTAGAAGGCCTAATGTCGCCACTAGTGACTCACTACCATTTTCTGGTCAGATTGATTTATTGGGCCTAAAACCCGATTTTGGCCCATCCGCCCACATACTCGTGTGGCCCACCTAGCACAAATCTAGCCACGATATAAGTTCCACCTAGTCTAGTTCAACATATACTAACCAATCATACAATTTACTCATATGGGTCCACGGCCCATTGGGCCCACTTTAGCCCATCGAGGCCCAAGCAAATTTCAACCCACGAGAATACATCGATGGCCTCAACTATCGTGTCGAAGCCCTCATACATGCGCCGCACGCGCTGTAGTGGCTACTAATGTCGGTAATCACATTTCGCATTTTGCCATTTACAACTAGAGTAGAGAGTTACACACCGACAGACTGGGCTAATCCGCGCCCGATCACTATTGTGCCCAAACGCCTCCAAGATGTGTTTACTCTCTCCTAGGATGCTCTTTATATAGCTAGCTCTTCACCATCCTTCTTGTATCTTTCCGATGTGGGATCCTTCACAAGAGAGTTTAAACCAACTCAAACTCTTGTCGTCAAACCGTAAAATAATACTCCTCGCTTCTCATGAGATTCAACCTAGGCTCCCTTGCAACATAATCCACGCCGCTAACCACTTGGCCACAAGCTCCTCTTGTGTCTTAAACCATGCGAACTAAATATAAACTATGGGCCAAATTCTAAGGTCCAAGCAAAAGAAACCAAATGCAAAAGCCAAGACTTGAACCTTGGACCTCCTTCCTTCCTTGTATGCCACTCCTTGTCTCTATGTGGCGCCACTTTGCCACTACACCACACACTCCACTTGTGTCATTTTCTCCATATTTTATTCTTAAGGCCTATCTCGCCAACTTCCAGGTTTTTTTCACCTAAAACCAAAATTTCCCCAAAGCCAATATTTGATCCCGGACTTTATAGAAGCCCCTAACCTTCCAAAATCACTTATCTAAAAGGTCCAACCTCGCACTTAAGCCGATCTCCTATTCTCCAAAAATTTTAAACGCTACTACGCCTAAGGCCCATTGGGCTCAATTCTCCTAGGCCCAATTTTGGGATGTTACAAATTCATTCTCCTTAAAGAAATTTCGTCCCGAAATTTCCAACTAACTACTGCTTGCACATCCTAACCTACCACACTACGCCTTGTCACAAGACTGATTTTAATAAAACTAACCACATTCTCTAGGCACGGTTTCTAAGTCCACATTCAAGGTTCTAGATATCGTCATCCCGCCACTACCACGCCCACAGTATTGCGACCACGCCCCTAGAACTCATATCTAGCGTCACGACTTAACTGCTTAGAAAGTTTTATGCATTAGAAAATTTGTTCTCTATTTATCCACGAGCAAATTTTATGAATAGAAGTTCCGTAGTGGTTCTTTCGATCACACAAAGTTTCATCTAAAGTTCTCTATTCTAACTCAAACATTCACATTCTTCACTAAAGACACATACATTCATCCATGTCACTTTCTTGAGCATTCCCAACCTGTGGGTAATTTCGTCATTTTCCTATAGGGTATTTCTTGAATAAATCGTGGTCAATTTGAAAATAATTTTTTAATTTAAGGACATTTCAAAATTTTACCAAATCTCGAGAGTCATCTTGAAAATTTATTTTTCAAATCAGCGGTGTTGTAAAAATTTTTCAGAAATCGGGGTTATTTCCGTAATTTTGGAAATCATGATCGTAAATTCTCCCAAATCAGGATAGCTTAATACTTGCAAAATAGAAGTTTTGTAACGTAGAAACATTTTCGTAAAAGTCGAGGGTAATACGAAAATTCAGAAACCAAGGGCATTTTGGTAATTTTATCACCCAGGGGTAATTTTGTAAATTTTCAAAATCAGGGTATTATTTTGAATCACAGGATTTTTGAATACTTTTGCAGAGTAAAAAGTTTGATTGAAATCAGGACACTGCGGTAATTTTAGAAACTGAGGGTATTTTTATAATTTTGCCACTATGGGCATTTTGGTAATTTTGCAAGTAGGGGTATTTTTAGTAATTTTGGTAGATGAGAAAACGTTTTTCAAAATCAAATTTAGGGTTTTAAAACAAGAAGGCCACCCTTAGGGTTTTAATAATTGGTTCACTCGTGAACAAGTCCTCTTGGTTAAGGTGAACCAAGCCACGCACTGTAGGATTCGAGTAAAGAGGAGGTGAGTCGCCAGATCGCTTAAATACCAAGCTCTTCATCAATACCACTCCTAGACATGCGACAAGGATTACCACACCTTAACTCTTGACTTACTTCTGTGTTTGTTTAGTAATCTTTAAGTCTTATGCATATGTTTGAGTAAACTAATCCTAGTGGTCCAATAGCCTTAATATTCTAATCTACGAGCCCAAACTATCCCATAACAATTCATATCAACAAGTCACTTCAAAAGTCCAAGTACTTACCTGTGGACTTGGCCGAGGTACAAAAGCCATGCCGTAATAATCGAGATTTTTTTATAAAAGCCTATATTTTCTAAAAGCCCATTCTTGAAACCATTTTGGACCTAAAACCTCAAAGCCGAAGTTTTGAACCGGCTCGATACCAATTTGTAACACCTAAACTTGGCCCGGAAGCCCGACCGGATCCGTATGTCACTTTGCGGAAGAACGGTTGAAAATCTTTTGACTTTAGAATAAAACATGTAAATTTGTTAACTTTTGAAAACCATGTCCATTTAAAATTATAAGTAAAACCTTGTTATTATAAAATGTCCAAATTAAAACTTTTATGTATATACTTTGAATAAATAGGTGGCTAAAAATAAAATCATCTTCACATAGTAATTTAATTAAATTAAGCCCATAATAAAATAATACCAAAAATAATAACAAGGCCCTTATTACAAACCAATATTTAAACAAAATACTTAATTTCAAAATGCATAAAATAATCAAAATCTCTTTTCTCATGGCCACCTCAGATCCACTCCAACCCTGGTCCAAGCTCATGAATCACCTAAAATGGTTAAGAAAATTGGGTGAGTCCACGACTCAAGGCATAATCATTACACATGTTTCCACACGTATGGGCTTGACCCATATCTACACAAATCCATGCAACCACCATGCCAAATGTATCCCACCCAACCTAAGTCCATCCATTACACCAACCTTAGCAGACTTCGCCCAAGGCCGTGGCTAATCCACCGATCACAACCGAAAGTGATCCCACATATCCTACTCGATGCACCTCAGACAAGGTCGTGGTCGAGCCACCGATCACATCGTGATCTCAAATCCTACCTTGGCGGACTTGTCGCTCAAGGCCGTGGCAGAGCCACCGATCACATAAGTGATCCCAACATTAATCCGTCTACGGTGATGCACTCGACTATCAACCGCCGAGATGGGCACCTAGCCAACATCTCCTTGATGAAGCACACACTAATCATCAAGCGCTAATGTAGCACGAGGCTAACATTAGACCACGTACATAATATGTACACCCGTCCTTCCTTGATCAAAACCAATCCCCATGCAAATATGCAAATGTATCATGTCAAATCATCATATCGAATGAGTATACCTCACATGCTCATTATTATATCACATGTGCACCATAAATAATTTAATATCACAATTTACTAACCATTAACCGACACCCAAACATGGGTATCCACCACTTTAGCCTTTATTGTCTGGCTACCACACATCATACACAAGTATATACATCAATAAACAATTAACCGAGAAACAAGGCGATGATTACGCTTTGATTAGCACAATTGACTAAACCCCAAAATCACACGTGGCTCCTAAAAGTCTCAAGTCTCCAAATCTCAAGAGATCACTACCGCAAATGCCGACTATACGCCTCCTAAAAGGTTCGCCTTCCCTACAATCGCCAAAACTAAACAACATAATCATGCTAATCAACCTCTAAGGGTATAACCATAATTTTACCTACCAAGGGCATTTTCGTAATTTATCCACCAAGGGTATTTTCAGAATTACAACCGTAATGGCCTTTCCGAAGGCCTAATGTCGCCACTAGCGACTCACCTACCATTTTCAACAGACGACGATTGGGCCTAAAACTCGATTTTACCATCCAGCCCACATACTCGTGTGGCCCACCTAGCACAAATCTAGCCACGATATAAGTTCCACCTAGTCTAGTTCAACATATACTAACCAATCATACAATTTACTCATATGGGTCCACGGGCCCATTGGGCCCACTTTAGCCCATCGAGGCCCAAGCAGCCCCAACCCACGAGAATACTACTGATGGCCTCAACTATCGCGTCGAAGCCCTACACATGTGCTCGCACGCTCATGTGGCTACTAATGTCGTGTAACCGACATTTCGGCATTTTGCCGCTCTACAACTAGAGTAGAGAGAGTTACACACCTGATAGGACTCGGGGCTAATCCGCGCCCGATCACTATTGTGCCCAAACGCCTCCAAGATGTGTTTACTCTCCTCCTAGGATGCTCTTTATATAGCTAGCTCTTCACCATCCTTCTTGTATCTTTCCGATGTGGGATCCCTTCACAAGAGAGTTTAAATCCAATCAAACTCTTGTCGTCCAAACCGCAAAATAATACTCCCTTGCTTCTCATAAGATTCAACCTAGGCTCCCTTGCAACATAATCCACGCCGCTAACCACTTGGCCACAAGCTCCTCTTGTGTCTTAAACCATGCGCAACTAAATATAAACTATGGGCCAAATTCTAAGGTCCAAGCAAAAAGAAACCAAAATGCAAAAGCCAAGACTTGAACCTTGGACCTCCTTCCTTCCTTGTGGCGTCACTCCCTTGTCTCTATGTGGCGTCACTTTGCCACTACACCACACACTCCACTTGTGTCATTTTCCTCCATATTTTATTCTTAAAGCCTATCTGCCAACTTCCAGGGTTTTTTTTCACCTAAAACCAAAATTTCCCCAAAGCCAATATTTGATCCCGGGACTTCATAGAAGCCCCCTAACCTTCCAAAATCACTTATCTAAAAGGTCCAACTTGCACTTAAGCCGATCTCCTATTCTCCAAAAAATTTTAAACGCTACTACGCCTAAGGCCCATTGGGCTCAATTCTCCTAGGCCCAATTTTGGGATGTTACAGTTGGACAGAGGCAAGTACAAGGTTGGATGGGTTTGTATACATCATGCATCATTCATACTGAGACTAATTCTGTTATGGGCTAGGCCCAATTGATTCTGTTATGGGCTGTGACCCAAATGATATTGTAATGGGCTTGGCCCATGTATTCTCGATCCGTATTGTATCGTTATTGTTAAAAGGGCTTTGGCC
This sequence comes from Gossypium rotundifolium, assembly GCA_025506655.1. Taxonomy (NCBI): domain Eukaryota; kingdom Viridiplantae; phylum Streptophyta; class Magnoliopsida; order Malvales; family Malvaceae; genus Gossypium; species Gossypium rotundifolium. The sequence continues at coordinate 43,226,394 of CP106726.1, forward strand.
TGCACTATTTAGGTTTCGTTTCTATATATTGTCTGTTACTCTAGTAAGGGATTACACATTGAGTTATTGTAACTCACCCCGCTTTTAATCGCAAGGTAATCCCACCTTTGATGTGTTTGCCATGAAGGACTCGAGAGAAGGCCACACCGCTTGTGTTTTCGCTTTAATTATTTACATTCAAGTATTTTGATTTGGGTTGAAATAAGGCCACTTATAATTCCTGGTTTTTATTTGGGATATTTATCAACGATGTTTTATAATCGTTAAAAGTAGATCACGATTTTCCTAAACAAAACTGTTTTCAAAACATTACGTTTTTGCAACTCAATTTTTAAATACCACGTTTTCGTAAATCATCTGTTTTAAATTAGCTTCCGCAACTGAAAAGATGTTTTGGGAATAAAACTAATAATTTTTCAATGTACCACGTTTTAAAAATAAACTAACATAACTAGGATTTTACTTAAGTTTTAAACAAGAAGGGTTTTCAATGAAAACATGGTTTGAAAAACCCTTCAATGTGACACGCCAGATTCGGGCCTAACTTCTAGGCCGGGTTTGGGGTGTTACATTTAGTGGTATCAGAACCTGGTTGCAAAACTCGGATGTGGATTGGGTCTTTAAAATTGATTTTCCAAAAGATTTGTTTCAAAAATATTTGAAAAGAGTTGAGGTTTTTAAAATGTTGTGTTGACTATTTTTTCTGGAAGTGTGGTTCACCGAGTCTCCAGTGCCGAATCCGTAAGTTTTCTATTAGACAGTATTTAAAATTAGATTATTATTTATTTAGTGTATGTTCTAGAAATCAGATTATTTTTTTGCTAGCAACAGTATTGTGATGAACTCCAAAGGCAAGCAAGGTCGTGAAGAGTTGCCCGTCTCTCCAGAACTTAAGATGGTTTAGGAGATGGTAGTCGAGGTAAGTCCGGCAACTTCGGGTAGCAATAACCCGAAGCTTGGTACGGAGGCACTAACCCGATTGGTATGGGAAGTGTTGGAAGAAGTGTTTGAGGCAGGAGTTAAGGCGTATGGTGAAACACTTCAGGCTAGGTGCTCGGAGTGTAGTAGGAAGAGGGGTCATAGTCCTCTGAAGCAGGAGCCGCATTAAGACGCGTTCAAACTTTTTGGCCTGCGAGCATTGCAAAAGGCACCATTTGGATGAATGCTAGAGGAAGTCAGGAGCGTGTCTTAGATATGGGTCTAAGGAGCATCAGGTTCAAGACTGCACAGTCCCTTTTAGGTCAGGTGTGTTTTGTTTTGATGTGATGTTTGAATATAGATATTGTATGCATGTGTGATAAATATTTGTTTGCTTCTGTGGTTAGATGTTTGGTTGTGTGTAAGAGGTTTCAGGATTAAGTTAAAAGTGTATTAGAGTTATAGGATTAAAGTGCACAACAAAAGCGTAGTGGTGTGACCTGTGTTGTGCGGCTATAAGATAGATGGAAATTTTGAGGATAAAATTTCTTTAAGGGGGTAAAATTGTGACACCCTGAATTTGGGCCTTGGGCATAGGAGGGTTTAAAACTTTTGTGAACAAGAGAAAGGCACAAATACAAGATGGACCTAGTAGGTGAGTCGTTTTGGAAGGTTAGGGGGCTTCCATGAAGTCTTGGGTTCAAACCTGGGCTTTAGGAAAAATTTTGGTTTAGGTGAATAAAACCCTGGGGATCTAAGTGAGTAGGCTTTAAGAATATTGTTGGGGAAAACATGACACAAGGAGCTAGTTGGTAAGATGGCTAGCGGCGTTGATTAAGTTGCAGGGGAGCCTGAGTTCGAAACCCCTTGCATGCTAAATGTGAATATTTTGCTAATTTGGGACGGTTTTGGAGGATTGATAGAGGGATCCCACATCGGGAAACTAGCATGAGAGTACACGAGAAGCTGGCTTTAAATAGATCGATCTATAAGGAGAGTAAGCATACCTTGGTTGGCGTTTGGGCATAGGAGTGTTTGGAGCACTGATTAACTCTAGATTCCTATCAAGTGTGTATTTCAGACTATTCTAGTCAGAGAACGACAAATGCCAAATGCTTAAGACACGACGATGGTAGCCACACGAACGTTCGAGCGCACGTGTAGGAGCTTCGACGCGATAGTTGAGGCCATCATGAGTGTTCTTGTGGGTTTAGGCTATTTGGGCCACGATGGGTCGAAAGGGGCCATGTGGGGCCAATGGGCCCATGGGCCCAACCAGATAAATTGTAAGATTGTGTAGTAAATATTGGATTAGACTATGTGAATCTCATATCTATGGCTAGATTTGGGCTAAATGGGCCACACAAGCATGTGGGCCCATTTGGGCCGAGAATGGGCCCTAGGCCCATCGCATCGTTATATCTGTTTAGAATACCCCGGTATTCAAAATTATTGAAATACCCTCGATTTGTAAAATTATCGAAATACCCTCGGTTTGCAAAATTATCAAAATACCCCCAATTTGCAAAAATTATTGAAATACCCCTAATTTATGAAATTACCTAAATACCCTTAGTTTACGAAATCACCAAAATACCCCTATTTTGTAAAATTATTAAAATAACCTCGATTTACAAAATTACCAAATTACCCCTAATTTGTAAAATTACCGAAATACCCTCAATTTATGAAATTACTAAAATACCTTCGATTTGTGAAATTATCGAAATACCTTTGGTTTAGAAAATTACAAAAATGCCCTCACTTTATGAAATTACTAAAATACCCCCAGTTTGTAAAATTATTGAAATACCGTTAGTTTGTAAAATTACTAAAATACCCCTGATTTATAAAATTACAAAAATACCCTCACTTTACGAAATTACTAAAATACCCTCAGTTTGTGAAATTACTGAAATACCCTCGATTTGTAAATTATTGGAACACCCTCGGTTTGTAAAATTACTAAAATACCCTCAGTTTACAAAATTACTAAAATACCCCTGTAGGGTAGAATTACCGAAGTACCCCTGAAGGGTTGGATTATCGAAATACCCTTATAAGGTAAGATGATTATTTTGCCCTTGTGGGTAAATGACAGACTTAGACTATGAGTTAACTAATTTGACTGTGGTTGTATGACTGATATGCTTTTATTACATGTTTAAATGATTGTTACTGAGCATGGCCATTTTGCATACACGTGTAATGATTGAGCATGACATACACGACATATTGCATGGGGTTGGGACATTGATATGGAGGAAATTTTGATAGGGTCGCACGGATCACAAGACGACTGTGGACCAATGGACGGCTTAAAGCTGCATAATCTGATTATGGCTCTGAGCCAACCTAAATATGGCTCTGTGCCATCTTGATTATGGCTTTGTGCCAATCATATTTACCCATGGCTATGTGCCTAATATATATATCAATGACTCTGTGTCGATCATATTTACCCAAGGCTGTCTGTCAATTATATTACCATAGATGATGGCTATGTGCCGATCTTATTACAGTTACTGATGGCTATGTGCCAATTATAAGATCATATCAAGGCTTAAAGTCAAGATATATACTAGCGACTTTGTTTGCGATTTGGTTAGTCAGAATTTGCTAACACTATAAGTGTAGGGATGGCGTGGGTGATTTATTCCCCACAGGTAGTGCAGGGTTGGACAGAGGCAAGTGTAAGGTTGGATGGGTTTGTATACATCATGCATCATTCATACTGAGACTAATTCTGTTATGGGCTAGGCCCAATTGATTCTGTTATGGGCTGTGACCCAAATGATATTGTAATGGGCTTGGCCCACGTATGCTCTGATCTGTATTGTACTGTTATTGTTAAAAGGGCTTTGGCCCAGACTATTTAGGTTTCCATTTCTATATATTGTCTGTTACTCTAGTAAGGGGATTACACATTGAGTTATTGTAACTCACCCCATTTTTAACTGTGCAGGTAATCCCCAGCCTTTGATGTGTCGGTGCCGCGAGGGACTCAGAGAAGGCCACACACTGCTTGTGTTTTCTGTTTTGATTATTTACATTCAAGTATTTTGATTTGGGTTGTAATAAGGCCACTTATAATTCCTGGTTTTTATTTGGGATATTTATCAATGATGTTTTATAACCGTTAAAAGTAGATCACGATTTTCCTAAACAAAACTATTTTCAAAACATTACATTTTCGCAACTCAATTTTTAAATATCATGTTTTCGTAAATCATCTATTTTAAATTAGCTTCCGCAACTAAAAAGATGTTTTGGGAATAAAACTAATAATTTTTCAATGTACCACGTTTTAAAAATAAACTAACATAACTAGGATTTTACTTAAGTTTTAAACAAGAAGGGTTTTCAATGAAAACATGGTTTTCAAAAAACCCTTCAATGTGACACGCCTTGATTCTAGCCTAACTTTTAGGTCGGATTTGGGGTGTTAGATTTAGTGGTATCAGAACCTGGTTGCAAAACTCGGCTGTGGATTGGGTCTTTAAAATTGATTTTCCAAAAGAATTGTTTCAAAAATATTTGAAAAGAGTTGAGGTTTTTGAAATGTTGTGTTGACTATTTTTTCTGGAAGTGTGGTTTACCGAGTCTCCAGTGCCGAATCCGTAAGTTTTCTGTTAGATAGTATTTCAAATTAGATTTTTTATTTATTCAGTGTATTTTCTAGAAATCAGATTATTTTTTTGCTAGCAACAGTACTGTGATGAACTCCGAAGGCAAGCAAGGTCGTGAAGAGTTGCCCATCTCTCCGGAACTTAAGATGGTTCAGGAGATGGTAGTCGAGGTAAGTCCGGCAACTTCGGGTAGCAATAACCCGAAGCTTGGTACGGTGGCACTAACTCGATTTGTAAGGGAAGTGCTGGAAGAAGTGTTTGAGGCAGGAGTTAAGGGGTATGGTGAAACACTTCAGGCTAGGTGCTCGGAGTGTAGTAGAAAGAGGGATCATAGTCCTCTGAAGGAGGAGCCTCGATCTGTGAAATGCATTAAGACGCGGTCGAACTTTTTGGCCTGCGAGCATTGCAAAAGGCGCCATTTGGGTGAATGCTAGATAAAGTCAGGAGCGTGTCTTAGATATGGGTCTAAGGAACATCAGGTTCGAGATTGCACAGTCCCTTTTAGGTCAGGTGTGTTTTGTTTTGATGTGATGTTTGAATATAGAAATTGTATGCATGTGTGATAAATATCTGTTTGCTTTTGTGGTTAGATGTTTGGTTGTGTGTAAGAGGTTTCAAGATTAAGTTAAAAGTGTATTAGTGTTATAAGATTAAAGTGTGCAGTAAAAGCGTAGTGGTGTAACCTGTGTTGTGCGGCTATTAGATAGATGGAAATTTCGAGGAAAAAATTTCTTTAAGGTGGTAAAATTGTAACACCCTTTATTTGGGCCTTGGGCATATGAGGGTTTAAAACTGTTGTGAACAAGAGAACGGCACAAATACAAGCTGGACATAGTAGGTGAGTGATTTTGGAATGTTAGGGGGCTTCCATGAAGTCTTGGGTTCAAACCTGGGCTTTAGAAAAAATTTTGGTTTAGGTGAATAAAACCCTGGGGATCTAAGTGAGTAGGCTTTAAGAATATTGTTGGGGAAACCATGACACGAGGAGATAGTTAGTAAGATGGCTAGCGGCGTTGATTAAGTTGCAAGGGAGCCTGAGTTCGAAACCCCTTGCATGCTAAATGTGAATATTTTGCTAATTTGGGACGATTTTGGAGGATTGATGGAGGGATCCCACATAGGAAACTAGCATGAGAGTACACGAGAAGCTGGCTTTAAATAGAGCTATCTATAAGGAGAGTAAGCATACCTTGGTTGGCGTTTGGGCATAGGAGTGTTTGGAGCGCAGATTAACTCTAGATTCCTATCAGGTGTGTATTTCGCACTACTCTAGCTGTAGAACGACAAATGCTGAAATGCCGGCACACGGCGATGGTAGCCACACGAACGTTCGAGCGCACGTGTAGGAGCTTCGACGCGATAGTTGAGGCCATCATGAGTGTTCTTGTGGGTTTAGGCTGTTTGGGCCACGATGGGTCGAAAGGGGCCATATGAGGCCAATGGGCCCATGGGCCCAATCAGATAAATTATATGATTGTGTAGTAAATATTGGATAGGACTATGTGAATCTCATATCTATGGCTAGATTTGGGCTAAATGGGCCACACAAGCATGTGGGCCCATTTAGGTCGAGAATGGGCCCTAGGCCCATCGCATCGTTATATCTGTTTAAAATATCCCAGTATTCAAAATTACTAAAATACCCTCGATTTGTAAAGTTATCGAAATACCCTCGATGTGCAAAATTATCGAAATACCCCTAATTTGCAAAAATTATTAAAATACCCCTAATTTATGAAATTACCGAAATATCACAAATTTATGAAATTACCTAAATAACATTGGTTTATGAGATCACCGAAATACCCTCTTTTTGTAAAATTATCGAAATACCCTCGATTTACAAAATTACTGAATTACCCCTAATTTGTAAAATTACCAAAATGCCCCAATTTATGAAATTACTGAAATACCTTTGGTTTGTGAAATTATTGAAATACCCTTGGTTTAGAAAATTACAAAAATACCCTCACTTTACGAAATTACTAAAATACCGCCAGTTTGCAAAATTACCAAAATACCCTTAGTTTATAAAATTACTAAAATACCCTCGATTTATAAAATTACAAAAATACCCTCACTTTATGAAATTACTAAAATACCCTCAATTTGTGAAATTACTAAAATACCCTTAATTTGCAAAATTACTAAAATACCCCTGTAGGGTAGAATTACCGAAGTACCCCTAAAGGGTAGGATTATCGAAATACCCTTATAGGGTAAGATGATTATTTTACCCTTGTGGGTAAATGACTGACTTAGACTATGAGTTGACTAATTTGACTGTGGTTGTATGACTGATATGCTTTTATTACATGTTTAAATGATTGTTACTGAGCATGGCCATTTTGCATACACGACATATTGCGTGGGGTTGGGACATTGATATGGAGGAAATTCTGATAGGGTCGTACGGGTCGCAAGATGACTGTGGACCAACGGATGGCTTAAAGCTGCATAATCTGATTATGGCTCTGAGCCAACCTAAATATGGCTCTGTTCCATCTTGATTATGGCTTTGTGCCAATCGTATTTACCGGTGGCTGTGTGCCTAACATATATATCGATGACTCTGTGTCGATCATATTTACCCAAGGCTGCCTGTCGATTATATTACCATTGCTGATGGCTATGCGCCGATCTTCTTACAGTTACCGATGGCTATGTGCCAATTATAAGATCATATCAAGGCCTAAAGTCAAGATATATACTAGCGACTTTTGTCTGCTATTTTGGTTAGTCTCGCAATCGGTGCTAACACTATAAGCGTAGGGATGGCGTGGGTGATTTATTCCCCACAGGTAGTGCAGGGTTGGATAGAGGCAAGTGCAAGGTTAGATGGGTTTGTATACATCATGCATCATTCATACTGAGACTAATTCTGTTATGGGCTAGGCCCAATTGATTCTGTTATGGTCTGTGACCCAAATGATATTGTAATGGGCTTGGCCCACGTATGCTTTGATCTGTATTGTACTGTCATTGTTAAAAGGGCTTTGGCCCAGACTATTTAGGTTTCCATTTCTATATATTGTCTGTTACTCTAGTAAGGGGATTACACATTGAGTTATTGTAACTCACCCCATTTTAATCGCGTGTAATCCCCACCTTTGATGTGTCGATCATGAGGACTCAGAGAAGGCCACACACTGCTTGTGTTTTCTCTTTTAATTATTTACATTCGAGTATTTTGATTTGGGTTGTAATAAGGCCACTTATAATTCCTGGTTTTTATTTGGGATATTTATCAACGATGTTTTATAACCGTTAAAGTAGATCACAATTTTCCTAAACAAAATTGTTTTCAAAACATTACATTTTCGCAACTTAATTTTTAAATATCACGTTTTCGTAAATCATCTATTTTAAATTAGCTTCCGCAACTGAAAAGATGTTTTGGGAATAAAACTAATAATTTTTCAATATACCACATTTTAAAAATAAACTAACATAACTAGGATTTTACTTAAGCCTTTAAACAAGAAGGGTTTTCAATGAAAACATGGTTTTCGAAAAACCCTTCAATGTGACACGCCAGATTCGGGCCTAACTTCTAGGTCGAGTTTGGGGTGTTACATTTAGTGGTATCAGAACCTGGTTGCAAAACTCGACTATGGATTGGGTCTTTAAAATTGATTTTCCAAAAGAATTGTTTCAAAAATATTTGAAAAGAGTTGAGGTTTTTGAAATGTTGTGTTGACTGTTTTTTCTAGAAGTGTGGTTCACCGAGTGTCCAGTGCCGAATCCGTAAGTTTTTCGTTAGACAGTATTTAAAATTAGATTTTTTGTTTATTCAGTGTATGTTCTGAAAATCAGATTATTTTTTTCCTAGCAACAGTACTGTGATGAACTCTGAAGGCAAGCAAGGTCATGAAGAGTTGCCCGTCTCTCTGGAACTTAAGATGGTTCAGGAGATGGTAGTCGAGGTAAGTCCGACAACTTTGGGTCGCAATAACCCGAAGCTTGGTACGGTGGCACTAACTCGATTGGTAAGAGAAGTGCTGGAAGAAGTGTTTGAGGCAAGAGTTAAGGCGTATGGTGAAACACTTCAGGCTAGGTGCTCGGAGTGTAGTAGATAGAGGGATTATAGTCCTCTGAAGGAGGAGCCTCGATCTGTGAAATGCATTAAGACGCGTTTGAACTTTTTGGCCTGCGAGCATTGCAAAAGGTGCCATTTGGGTGAATGCTGGAGGAATTCATGAGCGTGTCTTAGATATGGGTCTAAGGAACATCAGGTTCGAAATTGCATAGTCCCTTTTAGGTCAGGTGTGTTTTGTTTTGATGTGTTGTTTGAATATAGAAATTGTATGCGTGTGTGATAAATATCTATTTGCTTTTGTGGTTAGATGTTTGGTTGTGTGTAAGAGGTTTCAAGATTAAGTTAAAAGTGTATTAGTGTTATAGGATTAAAGTGCGCAGCAAAAGCGTAGTGGTGTAACCTGTGTTGTGCGGCTATTAGATAGATGGAAATTTCGAGGATAAAATTTCTTGAAGGGGGTAAAATTATAACACCCTGAATTTGGGCCTTGGGCATAGGAGGGTTTAAAACTTTTGTGAACAAGAGAGCGGCACAAATACAAGCTGGACCTAGTAGGTGAGTGATTTTGGAAGGTTAGGGGGCTTCCATGAAGTCTTGGGTTCAAACCTGGGCTTTAGGAAAAATTTTGGTTTAGGTGAATAAAACCCTGGGGATCTAAGTGAGTAGGCTTTAAGAATATTGTTGGGGAAAACACAATGAGATAGTTGGTAAGATGGCTAGCGGCGTGGATTAAGTTGCAGGGGAGCCTGAGTTCGAAACCCCTTGCATGCTAAATGTGACTATTTTGCTAATTTGGGACGGTTTTAGAGGATTGATGGAGGGATCCAACATCGGGAAACTAGCATGAGAGTACACGTGAAACTGGCTTTAAATAGGGCGATCTATAAGGAAAGTAAGCATACCTTGGTTGGCGTTTGGGCATAGGAGTGTTTGGAGCGCAGATTAACTCTAGATTCCTATCAGGTGTGTATTTCGCACTACTCTAGCTGTTGAGCGACAAATGTTGAAATGTCGGTCACACGTCGATGGTAACCACACGAGCGCTGCGAGCGCACGTGTAGGAGCTTCGACGCGATAGTTGAGGCCATCATGAGTGTTCTTGTGGGTTTGGCTATTTGGGCCACGATGGGCCAAAAGGGCCATGTGGGACCAATGGGCCCATGGGCCCAATCGGATAAGTTGTATGATTGTGTAGTAAATATTAGACTAGACTATGTGAATCTCGTGTCTATGGCTAGATTTGGGCTAGATGGGCCACGTGAGCGTGTGGGCCCATTTAGGCCGAGAATGGGCCTTAGGCCCATTCGTATCATTATATCTGTTTAGAATACCCCCGGTTTGCAAAATTATTGAAATACCCTCAATTTGTAAATTTATTGAAATACCCCCAGTTTGTAAACCAAAATACCCCTAATTTGTGAAAATTACCAAAATACCCCTAGTTCGCATAATTATTGAAATACCCCCAGTTTATGGAATTATCGAAATTCCCTCGGTTTGTGAAATTATTGAAATAGCCCTAGTTTGCGAAATCACCGAAATACCTCCAATTTATAAAATTATCGAAATACCCTCGATTTGTGAAATTACTAAAATACCCCTAATTTATGAAATTACTAAGATACCCTCAATTTGCAAAATTACTGGAATACCCTCGATTTGTGAAATTACCAAAATACCCCCAGTTTGCAAAATTATCAAAATACCCTCAGTTTGTGAAATTACCAAAATACCTTTGGTTTGTAAAATTATCGAAATACCCCCAATTTGCAAAATTATCAAAATACACCCGATTTACGAAATTACTAAAATTCCCTTAGTTTGCAAAATTACTAAAATACCGTCGATTGTAAAATTACTGAAATACTCTCAGTTTGCAAAATTACTAAAATACCCTTATAGGGTAAGATGACTATTTTGCCCTTGTGGGTAAATGACTAACTTAGACTATAAGTTGACTAATTTGACTGTGGTTGTATGACTGATATGCTTTTATTACATGTTTAAATGATTGTTACTGAGCATGGCCGTTTTGCATACACGTGTAATGATTGAGCATGACATACATGACATATTGCATGGGGTTGGGACATTGGTACGGAGGAAGTTCTGATAGGGTCGCACGGGTCGCATGAAGACTGTGGATCCAGTATTGATCTGTTGAGGTCGCACGGGTCGCAAGATGACTGTGGACCAAATGACGGCTTAAAGCCGCGTAATCTAATTATGGCTCTGAGCCAACCTAAATATGGCTCTGTGCCATCTTGATAATGGCTTTTTTGCCAATCGTATTTACCTATGGCTATGTGCCTAACATATATAATGATGACTCTATGTCGATCATATTTACCCAAGGCTGTGTGCCGATTATATTAACGTAGCTAATGGCTATGTGCCGGTCTTATTACAGTTATCGATGGCTATGTGCCAACTATGAAACCGTTACTGAAGGATTAAAGCCGCATATATACTAGCGACTTTTGCGATTTTGATTAGTGTCAGAATTCGGTGCTAACACTATAAGTGTAGGGATGGCATGGGTGATTTATTCCCCATAGGTAGTGCAGGGTTGGACGAGGCAAGTGTAAGGTTGGATGGGTTTGCATACATCATGCATCATTCATCCGAGACTAATTACTAGTATGGGCTAGGCCCAATTGATTCTTATGGGCTATTGATTCTGTTATGTGACCCAAATGATATTGTAATGGGCTTGGCCCACGTATGCTCTGATTTGTATTGTACAATTATTGTTAAAAGGGCTTTGGCCTAGACTATTTAGGTTTCTGTTTCTATATATTGTCTATTACTCTAGTAAGGGATTACATATTGAGTTATTGTAACTCACCCCATTTTTTTTAATCGCATGTCGGTGTAATCCCCACTTGTGTTTTTCTTTGATTGTATTTTGATTTGGGTTGTAATAAGGCCGCTTTTAAAGGACTCGATGAGAAGGCCACAAGTATATCACGATTTTCCTAAACGCTTGTCAAAACATTACATTTCGCAACTCAATTTTTTTGTTTTGATTATTTACATTCAAGTTTGGGGTGTTATAGAAAAAGTTCTCTAAACTTAAGTTTTTTAGAGACTTTTAGTGGAAATCAAGAAAGAAGAAGAAAAAGAAGAAAAAGATATAAAAGGAGTTCAGAAAAATCACCGCCATCCTTATATACTTAAGCACGGAGACAAGGACTAGTGGAAAATTTAAATAATTCCACTAACTCTCTTGATTCACGTGATTAAGTTCACTTAAAAAAATTTAGGTCTTATCATCTACAGTTGTCTAGTTCTGTTCTAACTAGACCTGAACTTGACTATCTAATCACCATACAAAAATAATAAACAAATCTAAACAACTACGAACTTATTGAGTTTGCCCAAATCATCTGGGTTGGGCGGATACTTAACAAAAGAGTTCGCCAAACCTTAAAGCTCATCAAACTAGAATTTCACCAAATGGTGTATTATACATAATTTTATACTTAGCCAGAACAAATACTTTACTTGCTTAAATAAATCCTTAATTTACCATCTATATGCCAAAAAATAACCAAATATGAAGACTTCATCGAGGAGGATGTTACAATATGCCTTGAAATTATTCTTTCCTCGAAATTATTGAATTGAGAACTTTGGTTTAGCTAGAGACGGGTGCCCTTGGTCGTTTTTAAACAAAGTTTCATCATTTGCATGAGGGGCACACCTAGCATTATTTCCACAAGAACGAGGCTGTTCAACACCATCATCATTGCCCAAATTATGAGTTGGATGTTCATTTTGAGCATTCAAGAGCTCCAAGATTGTCTGAAGTAGAGACCCCCTTGTTTGTCTTTAGCCTCTCGAGCTTCTAGATCTTGTTGTATCTTGCCAATCAAGTGTTCAAACTTATCATTGATTTCATAGAGGTCATTTTGTAATTTTGTCGTGAAACCAACAAGGTTCTCCATTGTAACTGGTGGCTTTTCACTTGGATTATCACTCCTTTCGCTCTTACGAGTATCAGAAGTCCTAATACAAGCCTAGGAGGCCCAAAACATGCTTTAGAAGTGGTTTGGGACTAAATCAATATCTCAGCAAATTTTTGAAAACTTAGAAAATTTTACAAAATACAGGGGACACACGCCTTTGTGGCCCAGCCGTGTGTCTCATATAGTCAGAGACACGCCCGTGTCACAGCCCATGTGGACTTTTGAAATGGGATCACATGGTTGTGTCCAAGCCAGTGTCCGATCCTGTGTAACTCCCTGACTTGGGTCACACGGCCAACCACACGCCCGTGTGCCCTTGAAATGTTCTCACACACTCATGTGCCAGGATATGTGCTAGGCTGTGCCAAACCTTTAGGGTATACTGAATTATGCCACACGGCCAAGTCACACACCCATGTGTTGGGCCGTGTAGAGTGTACTGACTTGATTTCTAATCACACACCAGGGAACACATGATTGTGTGATACACACGGCAGACACACGCCTGTGTGGACAAAAATAGGCTATTTACAAAGCCATTTTGCCACCCAAATTGCATAAACCTACACTAAACCAATTGGCACCAAAACATGACATAATAAGGCATTCATCCAATCTCAAATAAGCTTAATTCATGGTACATCAGTACCAACAATACTAGGTACACAAATACCACAATATGCCATTCAATTTCATACCAAAACTCATAATTTTAAATCATCAATAAGACCACATTCATTTAAGCATCATCTTGCCTAAAATCACAAACATACCAATATAAAATGTCAACATTTGATACTCCAACTACCAATTCACAAAAAGCATATAAATGGCAATTATGCACAACATTTCAAAAGGCCCTTCTCGCATATATACAACAATCATCAAACATACCAGAATAAACCAAATCTCATGGCTACACATAACAAACCACATAACATTTACAAGCCACTTCAAATGGTAAATTCATTACTATCATATATACCAAAATGACCATACTCCTATACATGCTATATAACCAAATACATAGATTCAAAAGTACCAAAGTGACAGTTTGATAGTGTGATGAGGTCTCCGATGATTCCTAAATTCGAGCTAGCTTTGATTTCTCTATAAAACACGAAAAAAATAAACAAAGTAAGCTATAAAGCTTAGTAATCTCTTATGAAATAATAAGCAAAGCTCACCACTCAATTACCATTCAAGAATATGAACATAACATACTACAAAATATTTAATCAAAATGTTAACATATATTCAATCACATAATTAAACATGAATTCAAACTTCCATAGATTCAATGCTTATATAGTTTTCGTACATACTTGTGCTGATACGTATCTATTTCTCACCATTTCATATCTTCGATATACCCGTTGAACCATTTGGAATACTATTGCATACTTGGGAATCATGAACCCGAAGTGCCACATATATAGCCGAAGCTATCTCAATCTCTTATCACGTAAAATGCTCACTCTTGAGCTATCAACGGGTCTGCTCACACAAGTTGACGGTCTTGACAAAGCTACACAGTACTACTCACACAAGCTGACGAGAATCCGTAACACATGCTGTATAACTCAGCCACTGGTAGGACATACGAACCAGTACCGAAATCACATAGCCCCTAATGACATGTCATTCATATCCTAATCTATTCCTAAGGTTCAACCGGGATTTCTCTTTTATCGAATCATCGTTGAACATTTTCGTACAATCATATTCAACAAAAACCTAAATATAAAGCATTTAAAACATAATTTCAATAATGCTTATTAACATACGAACTTACCTCGAATGTAAAAACAAAGAAACTAATCGACTGATCTAGAACTTTGTTTTCCCCCGATCTAAATCTGAACTTCATTTTTCTTGATCTATATAAAATCAAATTTAACTTATTCAATCATCAATTTATTCAACTTAGCCCAAAATGCACATTATAGCAACTTTACACTTTTGCCTCTAATATTTCAACATCTTTACAATTTAGTCTTTATCACATAAAAATAAAATTCATGCAATGAGGTCACTACCCATGCTAGCCGAATTTCTATTATTACCATAGCAGTCCATATTTTTCATTTATTTCAAAATTTAACCACAAAATTCCCACATTTATGAATTAAATCCCTAAATAACAATTTTATAAAAATCACTTCACAAATGTTGTTTATCTAACAACAAGCATACATTTTCTATCATCAAACATCAAAATACACCTATATTCATCAATGGAAAAATCCTAAACCTTTAACAGTTTTGCAAATTAGTCTTTGGGCTAGATAGATTAAGTTGCAACGATCTCAAAAACATAGAAATCATTAAAAATCGAGTCAAAATCGCTTACATGCAACCTAGGGACAGTGTCGAATGGTTCAAGCTATTTCAATGGCTTTTCAACATTAATTTTCGGCTAAAAAGATGATGAATGAAATAAATGGCCTTTTGTTTTATTAATTTATCATTTAATTATCTAATTAATTAACCTTATACATTAACCATTAAAACCATTAAAAAGATGTCCATCTTTGTCCATTCATATTATCAATGGTCTAATTACAACATAAGAACCTCCATCTTAAGGTTCTATAGCTATTAGGCACCTTTAGCTAATAGAACTCAAGTTTTACACTTTACGCGATTTTGTCCTTTTTATCAAATTAAGCACTCAAACAATAAATTTCTTAACGAAATTTTCACACTGTCATACTATCATGCTGTGGACATTAAAATAATAATAATAAATTATTTTGACCTCAAATTTATGGTCTTGAAACCACTATTTTGATTTGACTAAAAATGGGTTGTTACAACTCTCCCCCCTTAGGAATTTTCGTCCCCGAAAATCTTACCGGAAAAGAGGTTAGGATACTATTTTCTCATAGCCTCCTCAGGTTCCCACGTAGCTTCTTCAACCCCGTGATGTTAACACAAAACCTTCATGAAAGCTATGATTTTGTTTCTCAACTCTTTAATCTCTCGAGCTAGAATTCTGATTAGTTCTTCACTATACATCATATCAGGTTGAATTTCAATCTCTGAAAGCGAAATTACATGTGACGGATCTGATCTATATCGATGCAACATTGAAACATGAAATAAGTTTTGAATCTTTTCTAATTTTGAAGGTAAAGCTAATCGATATGCCACTGGCCCTATTCTCTCCATAACTTCATATGACCCGATAAATTGCGGACTTAATTTGCCTTTACGACCAAATTGAAGAATCTTTTTCCATGGAGATACTTTCAGGAATACTCTGTCACCAACTTGAAATTCAATGTCTTTACATTTCAAATTCGCATATGTTTTCTGTCAATCTGAAGTTGCTTTTAAACTGTCACGAATTACTTTCACTTTATTTTTGGTCTCTCTAACCAAATCAACCCGTGAATCTTTTTTTCACTAAGCTCAATCCAGTATAATGGAGTTTAGAATTTGCAACCATACAATGCTTCATACAGTGTCGTCTTTATGCTCGATTGAAAACTATTGTTATACGCGAATTCAACCAACGGTAAATATTTCTCCCAATTGCCTTCAAACTCTAAAATATAGCAACGAAGCATATCTTCAAGAATTAAATTACTCTCTCAGACTAACCGTTAGTTTGAGGATGGAATGTGGTACTAAAGTGCAACCGCGTACTCAAAGCTTCTTCAATTTATTCCAAAATTGAGACGTAAACCTCGAATCTCTATCTGAAATAATAGAAACTAGTACTCGTGCAATCTAATAATCTTAGAGATGTACAATTCAACCAATCTATCAAGTGATTAATCTGTAGGTATAGGAATGAAGTGTATAGATTTTGTCAGTAGATCAACGACAACCCAAATAGCATCTTTCTTTTTCGGAGATAGGGGTAATCCTGATACGAAATCCATCGTAACTCTGTCCCATTTCCACTCTAGTATCATCACAGGCTGTAATAATCCCGAAGGCACTTGATGTTCGGCTTTGATTTGTTGACAAATCAAGCATCTCAACACAAACTCTAAAATATTAGAAAATCATTATCAAATAGAAAATTAGAAAATCATCGGATCCGATCTAATAGTCTAAATTAGTAGTCGATTCACATTGTGCTCTTTTAGCTTGCAATTCATTATCACATTTCTAAGCTTCACAAATTTGCTCTTATGGTCATTAAATACTTTAAGCTCTTATGGTCGGTAAAGATATGGCACTTTTCACCATATAAATGATGTTACCAAATTTTCATTGAGAATACAATAGCGGTCAACTCTAAATCGTGATTCGGATAATTCTTTTCATGTGGTTTCAATTGTCTAGAAGTATAAGCTATCACTTTGACCTCTTGCATAAAAATACATCCCAAACTATTCAGTGACGTGTCACTGAAAATCAAAAACTCTTTACCCGACTCAAGCTGAACTAAAATTGGTGCTTCAGTTAATAATGCTTTCAACTATTCAAAACTCTATTGGCATTTCTTGGACTATTTGAATTTCATATCTTTCTGTAGCAATCGATTCATCGGTATAGAAATCATAAAAAAATCCTTTTACAAAATGCCGATAGTAGCCAGCTAATCCCAAAAAACTGCTGACTTCAGACACGTTTCTTGGTGGTTTCCAGCCAACAACAGCTGAAATCTTACTCGGATCAACTCGGATGACTTTCGCTGAAACAATATGCCCCAAAAATCCAACCTCTCAGAGCCAAAACTCACATTTTCGAATTTAGCAAATAATTGCTTATCTCTCAAAGTTTGTAACACAATCCTTGAATGTTCAGCATGTTCAGTCTCATCTCGAGAATAGATTAGAATGTCATTAATAAATATAATAACAAATCTATCTAAATACGGTCTAAAGATTTGATTCATCAAATCCATAAAAACTGCAGGAGCGTTAGTTAATCTTAAAGGCATAACAAGAAATTCATAATGCATGTACCTTGTTCTAAACGCAATTTTCGGCACATCTAAATCTTTAACTCGCAACTGATAATAGCTAGATCTCAAATCAATCTTCGAGAACACTGTTGCTCCTTTCAACTGATCAAACAAATCATCAATTCTTAGTAAAGGATACTTGTTCTTTATTGTAACCTTGTTGAGTTGACAGTAATCAATACAAAGTCTCATTGATCTTTCTTTCTTCTATACGAACAACACTGGTGCACCCCAGGGCGAAAAACTAGGTCGTGCAGAACCTCTATCTATTAACTCTTGCAACTGAGCTTTCAACTCTTTCAATTTTGTTAGAGCCATTCTATACGGATCTATCGATATTGGTGATGCTCCCGTTACTAACTCAATAGGAAACTCGACCTCTTTGATCGGTGGTAACCCAGATAAATCTTCTGGAAACACATCCAGATTCTCACAAACTACTGGCACTGATTCAATCTTCGATTCAGAAACTTTTGTATCTAATACATAAGCAAGGTAAGCGTCACAACCTTTTCTCACATATCTCTGAGCTAACATCGACAAAATCGCAACAGGCAATCCACTCGACTCATTTGATTCAATTCAAATAATTTCACTATTTTGACATTTCAATTCAATAGTCTTTCATCTATAGTTCACAACAGCATCATGCAGCGTCAACCAATCCATACCCAGAATTACATTGAATTCATCAAACAGTAATAGCATCAAATTTGCCAAAAATAGTAACCCCGAGTCATTAAAGGATAGTTCTTGCAAACTTTATCAACTAGGACATACTTGCCTAAAGGGTTCAATATTTAAATCACAAATTTAGTAGACTCAACAGGTAAACACTTACTAGACACTAAATTCATACAAATATATGAATGAGTCAATCCAGGATCAATCAAGGTAATTATATTAGTGTCATAGAGAGAAAATGTACCGGTGATAACATCTGGTGACGACGCATCTTCGCGAGTGTGAATAGCGTAAGCTCTGGCTGGTGCTCTAGCCTCAGATCTCACAGTCAAATCCTTTGACGTACCTTTGCTACTAGTTACATTTCCTATATTTCTAGGTGGCCTCCCTCTAATAGCTGTGTTGTTCGGTCTTGCATTCTAGAATTTATCTTTCTTGGTTAACTTAGGGCAATCTCGAATAAAGTGATTTAACGAACCACATTTGAAATAAGCTTTATTATTCATCCAGTAATCTCCAAAATATTATCGTCCACATTGTTGACACTCTGGTTTATTCTCTCACACTACCAACACTTGATACTGAAGTAGCTTTAGCTTTAGGACTCGAGTATTCTTTCCATGATCTCTATTTAGATATTCCATTGAAGCATTTGAATGAGTATACGAATCTCGTGATTTCTTTGACGAAGATTGATATGCTTTACTCATCGATCTCTTTCTCAAATCTCTAGCTTCAAAATTAGCTTTTCTCTTTACTTTACCAAGTTCTTCGGCTTTACAAGCTCTGTCGACTAGCACCTCAAATTCTTTCAACTCTAGAATCTTGACTAGCAATCTGATATCTTCATTCAACCCATCATCAAATTGTTTACACATAATTGCCTCAATTGAAACACATTCTCGAGTATATTTATTGAGTCTCACAAACTCTTTTTCATACTCGGTCACAAACATTCGACCCTATTTCAGCTCTAGAAACTCTTTTCCTTTTGATCAATAAGTTGTTTGTTGATGTATTTCTTTCTGAATGTGGCTTGAAAGAATTCCCAAGTAACTTTTTCTCTCGGTACCACAGATACCAAAGTATTCCACCTTTGATACTCAGTGTCTCTCAGAAGTGATACGTCACATTTTACACATTTAGCTAGTGTGCAACATAATTCATCAAATACTCTGATCATATTCTCAAACCAAAAATTGGCTCTCTCAAGATTGTCATCAACTGTAGGTCTAAATTCTTATGCCCCATATTTTCAAATTTTATAAACAGTGGCTTATTCAATCGTAAAGGTTCCAAGCCTTAAGGAGCTACAGGAACCGGTTGGGGAATAGGTGGGGTGGAGGTTGTTGAGTAGCCGAATTTGTTTGAAGAAACTCCGTGAACCACTCATTCATCATTTGGAAGAAGGATTCCTTAGCCTCTCTTCCCTAACTTCCCGATACGGGTCTCGACTCAGATTGAGCTACTCCGTGAATGGAGGATGGCTCATTACTTTCAACATCATCAGCTACAACTCGATTGGGGCCATTTACTATATAAAACATGATTTAAAATTGTCAGAAGATATCACACTATCATAGGTTATATATGGAATATATAGTTAGACTCTCACATAAGCTACATTAGTCCTAGAATTGACTAAACCGTAGCTCTGATACCAATAAATGTAACACCCCTAACCCATATTCATTGTCAGAATAGGGTTACGGAGCATTACCAAACTTAAAAGATAATTGAACTACTTTTTTCATACAATTATCAATATTAATACAAGTATTTCATAATCATCCATCAAGTCCCTAATACGAGCCTACGAGGCCCAAAACATGCTTTAAAAGTGGTTTGGGACTAAATCGATATCTCAAAATTTTTTTAGAAAACTTAGAAAATTTTACAAAACACAGGGGACACACGCTCGTGTGTCTCACACGGCTAGAGACACACCCATGTCAAGGCCATGTGGACATTCGAAATGGGATCACATGGTCGTGTCCCAGCCAGTGTCCGATCTTGTGTAACTCCCTGACTTGGGTCACACGGCCAACCACACGCTTGTGTGCCCTTTGAAATGTTCTCACACGCTCGTGTGCCAGGTCATGTGCTAGGCCGTGCCAAACCATTAGGGTATACTGACTTATGTCACACGCCCAAGTCACACGCTCGTGTGTTGGGCCGTGTAGAGCATACTTACTTGATTTCTAATTACACCCCAGGGAACACACGGCCATGTAACCTGACCGTGTGTTACACACGGCTGAGACACACGCCCATGTCTCTACCTGTGGACAAAAATAGGCTATTTACCAAGCCATTTTGCCACCCAAATTGCATACACCTACACCAAACCAATTGGCACCAAAACATGACATAAATAGGCATTCATTCAATCTCAAACAAGCTTAATTCATGCAATATCAATACCAACAATACAAGGTACACAAATACCACAATATGCCATTCAATTTCATACCAAAACTTATAATCTCAAATCATCAATAAGACCACATTCATTTAAGCATCATCTTGCCTAACATCACAAACATACCAATATCAAATGTCAACATTTGATACTCCAACTACCAATTCACAATAAGCATATAAATAGCAATTATGCACAACATTTCAAAAGGCCCTTCTCACATATATACAACTATCATCAAACATACCAAAATAAACCAAATCTCATGGCTGCACATAACAAACCACATAACATTTATAAGCCAATTCAAATGGCTAAATTCATTACTATCATATATACCAAAATGACCATACTCCTATACATGCCATATAACCAAATACATAGATTCAAAAGTACTAAAGTGATAGTTTTGATAGTGTGATGAGGTCTCCGACGATTCCCAAGTTTGAGCTAACTTTGATTTCTCTATAAAACACAAAAAAAATAAACAAAGTAAGATATAAAGCTTAGTAAGCTCTTATGAAATAATAAGAAAAGCTCACCATTCAATTACCATTCAAGAATATGAACATAGCATACTACAAAATATTTAATCACAATGTTAACATATTTTCAATCACATAATTAACCATGAATTCAAACTTCCATAGATTCAATGCTTATATAGTTTTCGTACATACCTGTACTAATACATATCTATTTCTCACCATTTCATATCTTTAATATACCCGTTGAACCATTTGGAATACTATTGGATACTCGGGAATCACGAACCCGAAGTGCCACATATATATCTGAAGCTATCTCAATCTCTTATCACATAAAATGCTCACTCTCGAACTATCAATGGGTCTGCTCACACAAGTTGACAGTCTTGACAAAGCTACACGGTGCTGCTCACACAAGCTAACGAGAATCCGCAACACATGCCGTATAACTCAGCCACTGGTAGGACGTACGAACCAACACCCAAATCACATAACCCCTAATGACATGTCATTTGTATCCTAATCTATTCTTAAGGTTCAACTGGGATTTCTCTTTTGTTGAATCATCGTCGAATGTTTCTGTACAATCATATTCAACAACAACTTAAATATAAAGCATTTAAAACATAATTTCAATAATGCTTATTAATATATGAACTTACCTCGAATGTAAAAACGAAGAAACTAATCGACTGATCCAGAACTTTGTTTTTCCCCAATCTAAATCCAAACTTTATTTTTCTTGATCTATCTAATATCAAATTTATCTTATTCAATCATCAATTTATTCAAATTAGCCAAAATGCACATTATAGTAACTTTATAGTTTTGCCCCTAATATTTCAACATCTTTACAATTTAGTCCTTGTCACATAAAATTACAAAATCATGCAATTAGGTCCCTACCCATGCTAGTTGAATTTCTATTATTACCATAGCAGCACAATTTCATTTATTTCACAATTTAACCACAAAATTCCCACATTTCTCAATTAAATCCTTAAATGACAATTTTGTTAAAAATCACTTTACAAATGTTGTTTATTTAATAACAAGTATACATTTTCTATCATCAAACATCAAAATACACCTATATTCATCAATGAAAAAAACCCTAAACCTTTAACAATTTTGCAAATTAGTCCCTGGGCTAGCTGGATTAAGCTGCAACGATATCAAAAACATAAAAATCATTAAAAATTGAGTCAAAATCACTTACATGCAAGCTAGGGAACGTGCCGAATGCTTCAAGCTTTTTCAATGGCTTTTTCAATCTTAATTTTCAGCTAGGAAGATGATGGATGAAATAAATGTCCTTCTATTTTATTAATTTACCATTTAATTATCTAATTACTTAATTAACCTTATACATTAACCTTTAAAACCATTAAAAAGATGTCCATCTTTGTCCACTCATATTATCAATGGACTAATTACAACATAAGGACATCCATTTTAAGGTTTTATAGCTATTAGACACCTTTAGCTAATAGAACTCAAATTTTGCACTTTACACTATTTAGTCTTTTTTATCAAATTAAGCACTCAAACAATAAAATTTTCTTAGCAAAATTTTCACACAATCATACTATCATGCTGTAGACATTAAAATAATAATAATAATAAAATAATTATTTTGACCTCAAATTTGTGGTCCCGAAACCACTGTTCTAATTTAACTAAAAACGGGCTGTTACAAGTGACTAATAGCGTTATAAACGTTAAACTTCACGATATCTCCGTCAAACTCCATCGTGAGAGTTCTGCTATGCACGTCAATCTTAATGCTAGCGGTACTATGGAAAGGTCGTCTCAGCAAGATGTTCGAAGATCCAGAAGTGTGATCCTCTTCCATTTTTATCACATAAAAGTCTATAGAAATATAAGTTCATTGACTTTCACCAATACGTCCTCGAGGACTCCTTCGGGATGCACAATAAACCTATCTACTAACTAAATGATAACACCTATTTTCGTCAAAAAACCCGCGTTAAGTGATTCATAAATAGAAAAAGGCATGACATTTATAGAGGCCCCTAAATCACACAACTTTTTTTATTCCTAAGTGACCTATTTTGCATGGTATTTCAAACATGCCCCTATATTTACATTTTACTGGCATCCTCAGCTGGAACACCGCAGATACATTTTCACTAACACTTACTCTTTCATTTCCAGTCAATTTTCACTTGTTGGTGCAAACTTCCTTAAAGAACTTGGGATATTATGAAATTTGTTTGATGGCATCCAACAATGGTATGTTAATCTTAATATTTCTGAATGTTTCGAGGATCTCTTCATCCTCTTTACCTTTTCAGTGTTGGTTCAATCATCCTGGAAATGGAGGTTGAATTATGGGCAATGGAGGTTTTGTTCAGACCAATTTATCGTTCTCCTACTTTTTCTAGGCAGATTCTTGACCAAGATTCTTGCAGGATTTGGTTCTAGTACTTTTCCACTTCACAACATCTCTGTATTTACATGTTGTCTTGGGTTAGGTTTCGTTTGTGATGGCAGCTTTCCTTGTGAGTTCATTTTCTCAATTGATGTGGTCAACTCTCTTATAGACGCCTCGATTTTCTATTAAAAATATTTTGTTTCCTTTTGGAAATCAAGAGTTTACAGTTGTATTTGTTGTTGGAAATCAAGCACATTTTTTGCTAATTTATTGACCATGGTTTCTAGAGAGGTACCTGAATCTTGTGTTTGTTGTGGAAACTAGTTTTGGTATGGCTGGTTATACTGCAGGTTTGCCCTATAACTCAAGTTAGGATGGTATTTCCATCATAAGTTATATGTATTTGCATAGGGGTCTTATCGCCTTTAGGGCGATCGAGGAAAGTTCCCTGCAACATTTAAATAAGCCATAGTATTCTTAAACTAAGGCATGCATCAATTGTATGTTCGGGTGTTGCACAAATTTCGCACAGACGGGTTGGTCCTATTTTTACTGCAAAAAGAGAATTCATGATATTAGTAAGTCGATCAACTTTATCTTATAAGGTTGAATTACTTAGCTGGTGAACCCTTCTAGTGGGTTCATGATTGGCTCAAAAATGCTAAGTATTTATAGCCATCGTGGATATCAAGTCCCTTGCTTGTTGGTGAGTCATGTTTACCAATGCTCCTCCACTGGCGATATCTACCATATTCATCTCTATGGGCTTTAAGCCCTCATAGAAGTATTGGAGCAGAGACTGTTCTGTTATCCCATATTGTTGGCAACTTGCACACAATTTCTTGAATTGCTCCCAATAGTTGTAAAGAGACTCTACTTCTTTTTGTCTTATCCCAAAGATCTCCCTTCATAATTCAGCTGCACGCGATGCTAGAAAAAAACCTATTGAGAAACAAATGGGAAAGATTAATGTAACAGCCCGATTATGAGCCTAGTCGAAACAATGGTTTCGGGACCACAAATCTAACACAGAAAAAAATTATTTTTATCATATTTTATGGTCTGTAGTTTTATGGAATGATTTCGTAAAAATTTCGTTCAAAAATTTTGATGTTTGGGCACTCAATTTAGTTAAAATGACTAAATTGAAAAAGGTGTGTTCTAGAAGCTAAAGGTGTCTAATTGTTATGAAATTTTATATTGAAGGTCCTTAAATGGTAATTAGACCATTATACCTTAGTATGGACAAAAATGGACATGGCTAGGTGAAATTTTAAAGTTTGGCATTAAGGGTATTTTGGTCATTTGGTAAATAAACACAAATAAAACTAAAATAAAAGTGTTCATCTTTTCAAATTAGTCCCTCCATAGCCAAAAATTTCAAGGTCTACATAGCTAGGGTTTGGCCAACTTCCAAGTTCGGTTGTAAGTCCGTTCTTGCCCTATTTTTAATGATTTTTACATTTTGAACTTGTTTCAACCTAATCTAACTATTTCAAAGGCTAATTTGAAGAGATGTCAAAGTCTAAAATTTTACCCATGTTAGATATTTGTGTATTTTAATGTTTGATGGTAGAATATGTATGTTTGATGTTAGATAAATAACATTTACCAAGTGATTTTTGATGGAAATACCTAAAAGGACCTTTTTGTAAAAAGTTGTAAAATTTGTGTTAAAATGTGAATAAATAGAAAATGTGGGTTGTTATGAGCATGAAAAAGATTCGGCTAGACTTGGGTGTAATGAAATTGAATGAAAATCATTTTACGAGCCTAGGGACTAAAATGTAAACAGTTGAAAAGATAAAGGGAAAAATATAATTTTTGCTATAAGATGTTTTTGGGATTAAATTGAATAAGGTGATAACTAAATAAGCTAAATTTGATATTATAGATCAAGAAAGAAAAGGTTCTGACCTAAACCAGGGAAAGAATAAGATTGTGGATTAAATCGAACAATTATCCATTTTGTACCGAGGTAAGTTCGTATGTTAAAAATAAGCTTTAGAATAATTACATTTAAATGCTTTAATATTGTATGAATTGTATGTTTGATTTTGTGAATGAGTACAATCCTACGAATGAGTCCAAAGATGAATCGACAAGCAAGAAATCCGTTTTAACCTTAAGAATAGGTAAGGATACAAGTGACATGTCACTACGGTCATTATGTGTTATGTGACTATGTGATCAGGGTGTTGGTCTCATACGTCTTACCGGTGGCTGAGTATATCGGCATATGTTGCGGATACTTGACAGCTTGTGTGAGCAACATCATGTAGCTATGTATTAACTGATGACTTGTGTGAGCATGCTCATCGATAGCTCGAGAGCGAGCGATTATGTGATATGAGACTTAGGTAGCTTTGGCTACATATTTGACACTTAGTGTGCAAATTTTCCCGAGTATCCGAAATTGTTATTCTCGAGTGGTTCATGGGTATGTCAAAGATGAGAATATGTGTAAGTTCATTTCGAGATGGCTCAGGTATGTACATAAAGCTCATGTTTAATAAATATGTAAACTGTTGAATATGAGGTAAGTTTTTATGATGGAATAGATGATGATCATGAGACCATAGTAAGTCTACATTTTATTATGTTATAGCAATTGAATGTTAATGGCATGGTAAGGTTTCTTATTTCTTGCATACGAGCTTACTAAGCTATATAGCTAACTTCATTTATTTTCTATGTTTTTTATAATATCACCAAGCTAACATTTTGGGTATTAATGGTCTTAGCATTTTGGGTTAGAGATTCGGATCACACTATCAAACTCACATTTTGGGTATTAATGGTCTTAGCATTTTGAATGTATGGCATGTATAGGGACTTGATCATTTTGTTATATATGTCATTGGTAATGTGGCCAAATGTATTGGCTTATATTGCTTAATGATTTCATTTTTGTATATGGCCATGTAAGTTGGCTAATGTTGGTTAGGAGTATATTTATTTATTGATACCATTCATGATCATGGAAACTTGCATGATCTATGTTGATAAATTAAGATGTTAAAGCATTTTAGTTGTTAGCATATGGATGTGATGATGATACCTTGGTTGTAGATGTTTTGGTTGCCAAAGTATGCTATGAATTGTGTCATTGAACTGATGTAAGTGTAGGTGTAAATGAAGGTGGAAAATGACTTGGTAAATAGCCGTTTTTTTATCTACACGGGTAGACACACGGGTGTGTGTCTAGGCCATGTGGGACATACGGTCTGCCCCATGGGCATGTGTTTCAGCCGTGTGTCCCCTTCACCTTAATTGTTGCAAAATAGAATGTTCAGAATTGAGCACACAGGCAGAGACACGAGCGTGTGTCTCAGATGTGTGAAACCTACAATTAGTTCGAATTAAATTAATTTACCACACGGTCTGAAGCACAGGCGTGTCCTAGGGTCACACGGGCCTGTCCCTTGGACCACACGGGTGTGTGAGTCTTGGAGTTAGTAAAAAATTTCTAAGTTTTTTAAAAATTTTCTGAGTTCTCGGTTTAGTCCCGAACCACTTGTAAAGTATGTTTTGGGCCTCGTAGGCTCGTATTAGGAACTTTATGATTGAATGTGGATGGTTTTAATTTGGACACAAATTTTATGATTTGATTTGTATGAATGCTTGTGTTGGTAATGCCTCGTACTCTGTTCAAATGTTGAATACAGGTAAGGGGTGTTACATTTAGTGGTATCAGAGTTACAGTTTAGTCGATTCTCGGACTAACATAGCGTGTGTAAGAGTCTAGCTATACATGCCAGATATGAATTTTGATAGTGTGGTGACTCCTCACAATTTAAACTGTGTTTTCATATAGTAAATGGATCCTGACCGAGAAGTGGCTGATGACGTTGAAAGTAATGCGTCGGCTCCTGCCCAAGGGATCGCGCCATCCGAAAGTAGACCTGTGACAATTGGTCAATGAGGAGAGGCTAGAGAAGCCTTCTTCCAAAGATTGAATGAGTTGCTTACCGAGTTTGTTCGGACAAATCTGGCCACCTAACATCCTCCACCCCAACTAACCCTCAATTGGTTCTCGTAGCTCCTCAAGGTGTGGAAATGGTAAGACTGAACAAGCCTTCAATCAATAAGATTCGAAAGCAAGGGGGCTAAAGAATTTAGATCAAATGTCGATGATGATCCCAAGAGGGCAGAATTCTGGCTTGACAACTCTATCTGGGTATTTGATGAGCATTCTTGCACACCGGAAGAGTGCTTGAAATGTGCTATATCACCCCTGAGGGATTCGACATATCATTGGTGGAACACTTTCGTATCGGTAGTACCAAGGGAAAGAGTTACTTGAGACTTCTTCCAAGAGGAGTTCAGAAAGAAATATATCAGCAAATAGTTTATTGATTAGAAATGCAAAGAGTTCTTAGAGCTGAAATAAGGTCGAATGACTGTGACTGAATACAAGCAAGAGTTTGTAACACCCCAAACCCGGCCCAAAACACCACCGCTGAATTCGGAATGCTACTAGGAAAAATATTTGAAAAGAATTTGACTTAAGGGTGAAAACACGTTTTGAGTTTAAAATATTTACCTTAGTTTTATAAAAGATAACGGGTTTATAATATGTTCGTCATTTTGAAAATAAGTTTCCGAGGGTAATGAAAAACTTTGATGGTTGTGTGCAGTTTAAAACCATCATACGTTTGGAAACTCAAGAGAAATCGAGTTGTTATAAGTATCCGGGTTTTAAAACTTTAATGTAAGTCTTTAAATTGTAAGTTGTTTCCAAAACCATTGCCAATTATTAACCGATAGTCAATCTAACTAAATATAGTAAAAATCCTCAAATATTTAAAATGGCCTTATTACATGAAAGAGAAATTAACCCAAAAGCAATTAAAAATCCAAGTGCATAAAGAATTAAAACAGCTTCTGGATGGCCACCTCGAATCTACTCCAGCCCGGTCCATGTATCACATATCACCTACATTGTATAAGAAAATAGGGTGAGTCGAATAGACTCAGTGTGCAATTATTCCACATGTTTCCCAAATGGGCTTGGCCCAAACCACACCATCCACATACCACACACATGATGATGCAAAATGTTACCCATTCCAACCTAATATCCATCTGCTACACACCCCTGTATCCTGCCACACACACCAGGGGATTACTAAATCGACCCTCCATCTGCTACACACCTCTTTGGTAGTCGAGCTACTCAAAGCTAATATAACGTGGCCTAGCCACCGATCACCATGTCACCAAAGTATAACGTGGCCTAGCCACCAATCACCATATGACCAAATCTCGATATCCACGATGTGACCCATGGTCATCATCGACCCTAATAAAGCACAAAGCTAACATCATCCCTCGATGTGGCACATAGCCGACATCAAGCCATGATATGGCACATAGCCAACCATCACCATGTACATAAATGTACACCCTGTCCTTCATTGAATATATACATCCCGACCCCATGCATATTCAACATGTTATAATGATATGATAGAATAATGCATGGACATATTAGATAGGCATACGGCATGCTCACAAGTATTCATAGTAATCAACCACAACCACACCTCAGATAGGGTACTAACCTGGTTATCGAAATATCCAATTAAGGGTAACAATTCCCCACAACCACTGTACCGATTATCACACACATAACACATATAATTAATTGACTAACAGGAAACAGCGAATTAACCACACACCTGATAACTCGAAGCACTAGACTCTCGATTTCCATAGTGTCCTCACTCGAAAAGACTACAGTGATCTACTTGTCTCTATCCGATGCTGGCCCACACCCGGTGGCCAATCCCGAACCACAAAAACTAAACGTTTCTTGAACCTAGGGGTAGGGACAACCCCTTTCTCTCCTTTTCTGGTACTTGCATCCATTGAACGGCACTCAATCAAGAGATCCGGTTAAACGTTAAATTAAAACTTAAACGAGACAACACCAAATCTAAATCGAATACTCTTACTGAAATAGATCCAAATTTCGAAGGCTCTTACCTGATTATGAGAGTTGTCGAAATCCCTACACAACTTATGTTAGATCCGATTCTAACATTAAATCGATGAAAAGGAAGTGGCCTTCGGCCTAAGGTTGCATCTTGCTTACCTTTACTGATCAAAACCTCAAAAGATCCTTAATCCCCCTCAATGCTAGCCCAACAGAGATCCCAAAATCAGCCTTTCCAAGATTCGGCCACCCACACACATATACAAAGTTAGCCATCTAACTTTCAGCAACCAAAAGAGAAAGAAGAAAATCGAATAGAAGAAACCCTTACCAACTATTAGATCCAATGGAACAGAGTCTGACAGATTCAGCCTAGAGTAAAAGGTTTGAAAAACTGGCGAAGAACGCGAAAAAGAAAGAGATGAGATGCCTTAGAAGATTCGGCCAAGGTATAGAGAGGTTTTCAGTTTTCTAGCAAATGAGAAGAAAAGAAAGGGTTGGGGTTTATGGGTGTTTCGGCTATGGTGACAATGGAATGTGTGTTTTGGCTCTTTGAGAGAGAGAATTGGGAAGAGAGGAAGGGATTGTAAAGAAAAGAAAAGATGTACAAATGGTCACTACCCCTTTCGGCTTTGAACTTAAGAAAAGAAAAGTCAGAAAATGATATTTCCTTGCTGACACTTGCGGAAAAACTTAGAGAAGAAAGAAGAGAGAATCAACAATCTACACATCCAAAAACTAAAAAAAAGAACCCCCTCTAAGGAATTTCGGCACCCACATATCCTACTACCACTAACCGAAAATGCCACCCTCCAAAGCCCCATATTCACCAACTCTTCCTCTCTCACCCAAATCCCTTCTTTTCCTCCTATTTTTCCTCCCCTCCACTCATTCAAATAAGTTTGAGTGAATCAAACTCCTACCTCCTTTCTTAGCCACAAATTTAAGCTGTTGACTCAATCCACACCTCATCCATGCAGAGTTTGCTTGCCGTCTAACTCTTCCACTCCCTTGACGCAAAAAGCAACCCTAAAATGCTTCCTCTGCAGCTCGAACCTTGCCCCACTAGCTCCCTGAGGTGTCACTCCCCTATGCACTAAGTGGCGCCTCCCAAGCCACTTCACCACATCAATCCTTGAGTCTTAAACTCTACACAAGAACTCTTAAGGCCTATCTTCCCTAGCTCTCCCCTAAAGGCTCTAAACCAAAAATTTACCTAAGGTCTAAACTTAGCCCCAAGATTTCCCGAAACCCCCAAACACATACAAACAGCATATAGAGCACACTACCACATACATATAACTTAAGAAGAAATGCAAGACCCCTAACCCTGGATGTTACAGAGTTTGTTAGACTCAGTAAGTATGCTCTAGAATGTGTTTCAATAGAAGCTAACATGTGTAAGAGATTCGAAGATGGTTTGAATTAGGATATTAGACTATTAGTTGGGATTTTGGAACTAAAAAAATCTATTGTGCTAGTTGAGCGAGCTTGCAAAGCCGAAGAGTTGAGAAAAGAAAAGAGAAAAGCTGAGTTTGAGGCTAGAGACTCGAGAAAGAGGCTAATGAATAAGTCATTTCACTCTTCGTCAAAGAAATCGAGGGATATGCATACTTGTTTGAATGCTTCAGCTGGGTATCCCAATAGAGATTGTGGGAAGTAATATTCAGGTTCTAAGGCCCAGACAACATCTATAGTGAGCATTGGTAATGCCAGGTCTATTAAACCTAAATGCCAACACTGTGGTAGGAGACACCCCGGAGAATGAAGGATGAACAACTGGGCTTGTTTTAAATGTGGCTCTCAAAATCACTTCATTTGGGATTGCCCTGAAATGGTTGAAAAGGATAATTTTTAGAATGCAAGATCGAGTAACACTATTTCTAGAGGGAGATCGATGAGAAATATGGGAAATGGGGCCAGTAGTAGATGTGTATCCAAGGATTCAACTGTGAGATCGAAAGCTAGAGCACCTGCTAGAGCTTATGGAATTCGTGCTCGCGAGGACACGTCCTCCCCTGATGTGATCACTAGTACATTTTCTCTTTATGATGTTAATGTTATTGCATTGATAGATCCTAGATCGACTCATTCTTATGTTTGTGTGAATTTGGTATCTAGTAAGAGTTTGCCTATTGAGTTTACTGAGTTTGTGATTAAAGTGTCAAACCCCTTTGGCAAATATGTATTAGTTGATAGATTTTTCAAGAATTGTTAATGATTCGAAGTCACTGTTTTTTGGCTAATTTAATATTGTTTCCATTTGATGAGTTTGAAGTTATTTTGGGTATGGATGGTTAACACTGCATGATGCGGTAGTGAATTGTAGACGAAAAATTATTGAATTGAAATATGAAAATGGTGAAATTCTTCGGATTGATTCAGATGAGTACTATTTTGATCTCTTCAATGTCTGCCCAGAGATATGTAAGAAAAGATTGTAAAGCCTATCTAGCTTATGTGTTGAATACAAAAGTGTCTGAATTGAAAATTGAATCAGTGCCAGTAGTTTGTGAATATCTAATTTTTCCAGAAGAGTTGCCTAGGTTGCCACCGATTAGAAAAGTTGAGTTTGGTATTGATTTAGTGTCAGGGACTTCATCGATATCGATTACTCTATATAGAATGGCTCTGACTGAATTGAAAGAATCAAAAGCTTAGTTGCAAGAGTTAACAGATAAGGGTTTTACGAGACCAAGTTTTCCTCCTTAGGGTGCTCTAATTTTATTTGTAAAGAAGAAAGATGGATCTATGAGACTTTGTATCGATTATTTACAGCTTAACAAGGTGACTATAAAGAACAAGTATCATTTTCGAGAATTGGTGACTTGTTTGATTAGTTGAAAGGAGTAACAATATTCTCAAAGATTGATTTGAGATCTGGCTACTATAAGTTGAGAGTTAAAGAGTCGAATGTGCCTAAAACTGCTTTCAGAACAAGGTACGGGCATTATGAATTCTCATCATGCCTTTCGGACTAACTAATGCTCCTGCTATTTTTATGGACTTGATGAACCAAATCTTGACCATATTTAGACAAATTCGTGGTTGTGTTTATTGATGATATCCTGATTTATTCTCAAGATGAGACTGAGCATGTCAAGCACTTAAGAACTATATTGCAGACTTTGAGAGATAAGATATTATTTTCTAAATTTAGTAAAAGTGAGTTTTGGCTCTGAGAAGTCAGATTTTTGGGATATATCATTTTAGGTGATGGTATTCGGGTTGATCCAAGTAAGATTTCAACAATTATTGATTGAAAACCGCCAAGGAATGTATCTAAAGTTAGAAGCTTTTTAGGCTTAGTAGGTTACTACCGATAATTTGTTAAGGTTTTTTCAATGATTGCTACTTCTATGACTAAGTTGTTGCGAAAAGATGTTAAGTTTGAATGGTTCGAGAGATGCCAAAAGAGTTTTGAACAGTTGAAAGCCTTATTGACTAAGGCACCGGTTTAGTACAACCTGAATCGAGAAAAGAATTCGTAATTTATAGTGATGCGTCATTGAATGGCTTGGGTTGTGTGTTGATGCAAGAGGGCAAAGTGATAGCTTATGCCTCGAGACAGTTAAAACTACACGAGAAGAATTATCCGCACGATTTGGAATTGGCCGTCATTATTTTTATTTTAAAAATTTGGCATCATCATCTATACAGTGAGAAGTGTTGTATCTTTACCGATCATAAGAGTTTAAAGTACTTGATGAGTCAAAAAGATTTAAATTTGAGACAATAGAGATGGCTCGAGTTGCTAAAAGATTACGAGTTGGTAATTGACTATCATCCGGGAAAGGCGAATGTAGTCGCAGATGCTTTGAGCAAAAAGTCCTTGTTTGCCTTGAGAGCTATGAATATGAGATTGACTTTATCCGATGATGGTTTAGTTTTAGCTGAGTTGAGAGCTAGACCGTTATTTCTTTAGCAAATTTGTGAAGCTCAAAAGTGTGACAAAGAACTTAAAGTTAAGAGAAATCAGAGCGAATCGACTATTGATTCAGATTTTCAAATTTGGGTTGATGATTGTTTGATATTTTGAGGTAGGATTTGTGTACCGAGAGATGCTGAGCTTATTTAGAAAATTCTTCATGAGGTTCATAATGGTTGTTTGTCTGTTCATCTTGGAAGTACGAAGATGTATAATGATTTGAAGAAACTGTATTGGTAGTCAGGTATGAAATATCTCTGAATTTGTATAGGAATGTTTGATTTGTCAACAAGTAAAAGCCGAACACCAAGTACCTTCGGGTTTACGTTAGCCAGTAATGGTACCCGAGTGGAAATAAGACAGAATTACGATGGATTTTGTAATGGGTTTGCCTCTGACTCCGAAAAAGAAAGATGTTGTTTGGGTCATTGTTGATAGATTAAGGAAATCATCTCATTTTATTTCAGTACGTACCGACTATTCACTTGATAAACTAGCTGAATTGTATGTTGCTGAAATTGTTAGATTGCACGGAGTGCCTATTTCTATTATTTCGGATAGAAATTTGATATTTATGTCTTGATTTTGGAAAAAGTTGCAAGAAGCTTTGGGTGGAAAGTTGAATTTTAGCACCGCATTTCATCCATAAATCGATGGACAATCTAAGAGAACGATTCAGGCACTTGAAGATATGCTTCACTGTTGTGTATTAGAGTTCGAAGGTAGTTGGGAAAATATGTACCTTTAGTCAAATTTGCTTATAACAATAGTTTTCATTCGAGTATAAAGATGGCACCATATGAGGCATTGTATGGCTGCAAGTGTCGAACTCCATTGTACTGGACTGTAACAGCCTGACTTAGGGCCTAGTGGAATAGTGGTGCGAGACCACAAATTTGAAGTAGAAATATGAGCTTTATGATATCTATAAGGTTTATGAGGTGATTTCATGATTTTGTGAAAACCTTATGAAGAAATTTTATTAATTGGTGATTAAATTGTCCATTAGGACTAAATTGCAAAGAATGGAAATTATGAGATTATAGAAATTTTAAGTATGAAATAGAATTATGAAAATTTCTAGAGGTCCTTATTTGATAATTAGACCGTTATATTTGATGATGGACAAAAATGAACATTGGAAGGAAAAATCTCAAGAAAGGACCATTAAGGGCATTTTGGTCATTTGGTTAATAAATGAATTAAAAAGGGAAAAAGAAGCAAAAATCATGTCCATCTTCTCCTACCTTAGCTGAAATTTGCAAGGAGCCATAGCTAGGGTTTCTTCAACTTCCAAGCTTGATAGTGAGTGCATCCTAGCCCCGTTTTTAATGTTCTTTATATTTTTGAAACCCTCGTAGCTTGGTTTAGCTATTTCTAGCTATATTTTGAGCTAGGGTTCATGTTCAAAAATTTACCCATGTGTGACATGCATGTATTTTGATGTTTATGGAGGAATATGAAAGTTTGATGTATGATAAACATATTTTTCTAAGTGATTTTCATGAAAAATGCATGTAAGGACCAAATTGTAAAAGTTATGAAAATGGTCACATATGAGTGAAATAGTAGAAATTTAAGGTTGCTATAATTGAGAATATGATTTGGCTAGGCTTGAAATACAAGAAAGATGAATGAAAATCATTTTACGAGCCTAGGGAAAAAAGTGTAATTATGTAAAAGTTTAGGGGTAAATTTTGTAAGTTTGCCAAAATATGAATTATGAGTCGATTTAGTCAATGTGTGTATTTAACAAATGAAATTGTTATTATAGATCAAGAAACGCGAAGCCCGAATCGAAATCGAGGCAAGAACAAAATTGAGGACTAAATCGAGCATCGATATATATTTTCAAAATCGAGGTAAGTTTGTATGAAGTTGAAGTTTCATAATGTTTTGATGTTTGAAACTACTAAATATTACGACAATGTATGTCATTACTATAAATAACCAAGCGATGAAGCCTCAATGAGGAAATAGTGAAAATAAGTTATGTGAAATCCGAATAAAGATTCGGAATAATGAGGCTACCCATGTTTAGCATTGAATAAATAAGGTCCCATGTAAGATTATGTCTGGGATATGGCCTCGATACCAAAAGAAGATCTCGTATAAGACCATATCTGGGACATGGCATCGACATTCATGTATGATTTCGTATAAGACCATAGTTGGGATATGTCATCGACATCGAGCTATAAGATCTCGTGTAAGACCATATCTAGGATATAGCATCGGCATCAAGGGGTGATCCCGTGTAAGACCATATTCGGGATATGGCGTTGGAATCAAGATTTATGCATAATGAGTTTGAATATCCTACGATAATCTGATTCATTCATAGGCAAAAGAGTTAAGTATGTGAAATGGTATAGATGCAATCTGTTTATAGGTGACCTTAAGTTTCATTCATAATAAGAATGATGAAGATTTGAGTTTATGTTTATGTTAGCATATGTGCTAAGTCATGTGATTAAGTGATACAGGTACTATGAGTAAGTACAAGTTACTAAATCATAATGTGATATGAGATGGGTAAGGATGAATGTAAGTAAGTATGTATAAGCATTTGAGACATATGTTGCTATTATTTCATGAAAGGGATGAATTTGGTTTGAGCAATTATGTTGCTTTAAAATTTCTTGCAAACTTACTAAGCTATATGCTTACCCCTCTCTTTTCCCTTTTCCCTTTTCTTGTAGTTTCGCCAAGTTAGCTCGAGGATCATAGAACGTCGGAGCTCGGATCACACTATCAACCGTTCTTTTGGTATAGTAAAGTTAATTCATTTTGAGTATGGCATGTATAGGAACTTGATCATTTTGTGTCATGTTATGTTTGAAGGCCAAAGGGTTGGCCATTAATGCTTCACATTCATTTTTGTAAATGGCCATGATGAATTGGCCAATATTGTCAAGTTCATGTTCCAAGTTTGATGGATATAACAAAATGAATGTTCATGCAAGATATTGAGTAAAATGTGGATGAAATGAGTGATAATTTAAGGGTTATTCATAGTTTGATATTGTCTTACTATGTGCTTCTTGTGATGAAATGAACGAGTTTAAGTTTCAGGATGGCAAAGAGACTTGGAAAATAGCCCCTAATGCCCACACGGGTAGACACACGAGCATGTGTCTAGACCATGTGAGACACACGGTCAACCCATATGGGTGTGTTGATAGGCCGTGTGTCCCTCTGTATTTTAATTACGAGAATTCGATTCGTCATACGGACCACCACACGGGAGTTTGCCTTGGTCATGTGCTAATTAGGGATTGTTGGTGTCATAAACAGAGAGCTCCACGGGTAGGAGACACGGGTGTTTCTAGGCCGTGTGAAGGACACGGGTTATAGACACGGGCGTGTGTTCGCCGTGTGAAATAAGTCAGTGTCGACCACGAGTGAAGAACACGGGCATGTCTTAGGGGCACACGAGCGTGTCCCTTGGACAACACGAGCGTGTGGGCCCTGTCTAGGCAAAAAATTTTAAAAAGAGAAAAAGTTTCCAATAAAACTCTGGAATCTTCCGGAAGTAAGTTTAAGGCCTCGTAGGACCAAGATATTTATGTTATGGTTAAGAAGAAAAAAAATAATTTGAAACGAAATTTTATAGCCCAAAAATGCATGTTCAAGTAAGGTTAAGTACGGTAATGTCTAGTATATGGTCTCGGCATCAGAGACGGGTAAGGGGTGTTACATGGACCGAGCAAAGTGAGAGATAGATTCATGAGGTCGATTTGGTTAAAGAAACTGAAGAAAAAGTGAGAGTAATACGAGATTGTTTGAAAGCAACTTTGGATCGATAGAAATCCTACACAGATATGAAAAGAAAAGAGATTGAGTTTCAAGTCGGTGATAAAGTATTTCTGAAAATATCTCCACGAAAGAAAATTCTGAGATTTGGTCACAAAGGCAAATTGAGTCTGCGTTTCATTGGACCATATGAGGTTATTGAAAGAATAGGGCCAGTGGCATATCAGTTAGCTTTGCCGACAAAGTTAGAAAGGATTCACAATGTATTCCATGTGTCGATGTTGCGACGTTATCATTCTAATCCTTCACATGTGATTTCTCCGATAGAGGTTGAGATTCGACCCGATATGACTTATGGGGAACAACCGATCAAGATTTTGGCTCGGGAAGTCAAACAGTTGAGAAATAAAAGTATAGCCCTAGTGAAAGTTTTATGGCAATGCCACGGGGTCGAAGAGGCTATGTGGGAACTTGAGGAAGCTATGAGAAAACAGTACCTAAACCTTTTTTCTAGTAAGATTTTCGGGGTTGAAAATCCCTAAAGGAAGGAGAGTTGTAATAGCCCGATTTTGAGCCTAGTCAAAATAGTGGTTTCGGGACCACAAATTTGATGAAGTAAAATTTATTTTTATCATATTTTATGATCTGCAGTTTTATGGAATGATTTCGTAAAAATTTCGTTTGAAAATTTTAATGTTTGGGCACTTAATTTAGTTAAAAGGACTAAATTGCAAAATATGCAAATGTGTGTTCTAGAAGCTATAGGTGTCTAATTGCTACGAAATTTTAAATTGGAGGTCTTTAAATGGTAATTAGACCATTACACCTTGGACAAAAATGGACATGGCTAGGTGAAATTTTAAAGTTTGGCATTAAGGGCATTTTGGTTATTTAGTAAATAATGACAAATAAAAGTAAAATAAAAGTGTTCATCTTCTCAAATTAGTCCCCCCATAGCCAAAAATTTCAAGGTCTCCATAGCTAGGGTTTGGCCAACTTCCAAGCTCCATTGTAAGTCCGTTCTTGCCCCATTTTTAATGATTTTTACGTTTTTGAAATTGTTTCAACCTAATCTAGCTATTTCAAGGACTAATTTGAAGAGATATCAAAGTCTAAAATTTTACCCATGTTAGATATTTGTGTATTCTGATGTTTGATGGTAGAAAATGTATGTTTGATGTTAGATAAATAACATTTACCAAGTGACTTTTGATGAAAATACTTAAAAGGACTTATTTGTAAAAAGTTGTAAAATGTGTGTTAAAATGTGAATAAATAAAAAATGTGGGCTGTTATGAGCATGAAAAAGATTTGGCTAGACTTGGGTGTAATGAAATTGAATGAAAATCATTTTACGAGCCTAGGGACTAAAATGTAAATAATTGAAAAGATAGGGGAAAAATGTAATTTTTGCCATAAGATGTTTTTGGGATTAAATTGAATAAGGTGATAATTGAATAAGCTAAATTTAATATTATAGATCAAGAAAGACGAGGTTCTGACCTAGACCAGGGAAAGAGCAATATTGTGGACTAAATCGAACAAGTATCCATTTTGTATCGAGGTAAGTTCGTATGTTAAAAATAAGCTTTAGAATAATTGCATTTAAATGCTTTAATATTGCATGAATTGTATGTTTGATTTTGTTAATGTACAATCCTACGAATGAATTTGAAGATGAATCGACAAGCAAGAAATATCGTTTGAACCTTAGGAATAGGTTAGGATACAAATGACATGTCATTAGGGTCATTATGTGTTATGTGACTATGTGATCCAGGTGCTGGTCTCGTACGTCCTACCGGTGGCTGGGTATACCGGCATATGTTGCAGATACTTAACAGCTTGTGTGAGTAGCCTGTAGCTCCCTCTTGACTAACAGCTTGTGTGAGCAGGCCTGTCGATAACTCGAGAGCGAGCTATTATGTGATATGAGACTTAGGTAGCTTTGGCTACATATTTTGCACTTAGTGTGCAAATTTTCCTGATTATCTAACATTGTTATTTCGAGTGGTTCACAAGTATGTCAAAGAAAAGAATATGTGTAAGTTCATTTCAAGATGGTTTAGGTATGTACATAAAGCTCATGTTTAATAAATATGTGAAATGATGAATATGAGGTAAGTTTTTATGATCGAATAGATGAAGATCATGAGACCATAGTAAGTCTACATTTTATTATGTTATAGTAATTAAATGTTACATGCATGGTACGGTTGCTTATTTCTTGCATACGAGCTTACTAAGCTATATAGCTTACTCCTTTTATTTTCTATGTTTTTTATAGTGTCGCCAAGCTAACTCAGAATCGGAGATCGTCGGAGATTCAGATCGCACTATCAAACTCACATTTTGGATATTAATGGTCTTAGAATTTTGAATGTATGGCATGTATAGGGACTTGGTCATTTTTTTATATGTGTAACACCCCTAACCCGAATCCGTCGCAAGAATAAGGTTTAGAGGCATTACCGGACATATTGGAACATTTTACGCTCATTTCACAACATCACTTATACAACATCATTACATAATGAATCACACACATATAGTCCCTTTAGAAAGTCTACAAGACCTTAAATATGCTTTAGATAAGGTTTGGGACTAAACCGATCTCATACAAAACTTTGCAGAACTTGGAATATTTTTCTTTCAAAACAAGGATACGCCCATGTGGTTAGGTCATGTGCTTCACACGGCCGTGCCTTGGACCATGTCTCAGCCCATGTGAAAAACTAACTTGAATCACACGGCCTATCACACGCCCGTGTGTCTTGCTTGTGTGCAAGTCTGACTTGCTTTGAATTGGGACAGTGAAGGACACGGTTGAGACACACGCCCATGTGCTTAATCGTGTGGGCAATTATAGGCCATTTGCAAGGCCAAATTGCCACACATTTTAGGTCATACCTACAAGCAACAATTCATGTCCCAAAGGTAGCTAAAACTTACCAAATTATACACCATTTGACCCATAACAACATCATTCATTTCTATATACAAATCCAACTTAAGATACCAATTCAAAATACCAATCTCACATAAAAAACATGTGATTCATACCTCATATAAAACCATTTCAATTCATAACATTTCTCATCATTTCAATTCCCAAAAACAACCATGAATCTTACCAAGGTTGACCATCTCTTTTAGCCATTCATGAGCATATCAAAACATATCAACTTTTGCATCACTTAACATGGACTAAATTCACTCCATAGTCACATTCATTATCAAGCCATATCACATGGCTATAATTACACATTTCAAAACAAACTCAAAGTTCTCCTGCCTATACATGTCATATTTCTATATGTACATTTTCAAAAGGTACCAAAGTATAGTTTAATATTGTGGTGATGATCCTCGACGATCCCCGAGCTTCTAGTAGCTTCAATAATCTATAAAATAATTAAAAACACACACAAAGTAAGCTTATAAAAGCTTAGTAAGCCATATACAAATAAACTTATCACATAAATAGTTTCAAAATAAACTATGGCAATCAAAATAGCAAATTCATATTTCTCGTCTAGCTCAATTGTTCATAACCACTTGCTCATAAACATATCACAATTTCATGTAGCTCACATATCAAAAGAACATATTCATACTTAACTTCCATTGCCAAACTTCATATATATTTCATACATACCTAAAATGGATACATATTCACATATTCAATCATATCTCGGAATGCCCGTTGAATCGTTTGAAATCAATAAGGATACTCAGATTACTCAGAAAGCTCGTACAATGCCAACGTAGCAGACGTGGTCTTACATGTAATCAGTATCAATGCCACTGTCCTAGACAGGGTCTTACATGAAACCAAATACGATGCCGATGTCCCAGACATGGTCTTACATGTAAATAACAAATCTATGCCAACGTCCCATATGTGGTCTTACACGATAACATATATCGGAATCCTATGTCATGACATATGTATCCTAACTACTTCCTAAGGTTTGTACGGGACTTTTCAGACGTCGTCACATTATCAGAACTTTATCGAATTTCACATATTCAGCTCAAATAGCCATATATCACAATTCATTCACATACAAGCAATATTAATTCAATCTAAACACATTTATTTTTATATCGACTTACCTCGTACAGGAAAGAATGAAAATGAATGGCTATTCAACTACTTTCAATTTCCCTCGATCTAATTCTATTTACATTGGTTCTTGATCTATACATATTCAAATTAACTTATTCATTCAACAAATCATTCCATATACACATATTTAGGGCATTTTACAAATTAGCCCTAACATTTTCACATTTTGACACTTTAGTCCTTATTTCACAAAATCACAAAATATGCATAATTCAATTCAATCAATGCTTGGATGAATATTCCTACACTTCATATAAGCCCATTTATTTCATTTATTTCACATTTTAGTCTCTCAATTTCTCATTTTCAGCATTTAGTCCAAAATAGTCAAATTCATTAAAAATTCAAAAACAAAACATATTAATCTATCACATATCTTTCATATTTCATCAAATATCATCACAAAGCTTACAAAATCATCAATGGCATAACTCACAATCTTCATCAAATTTAGAAATTGAGACTTGGGCTAGGTAGAAATCAAAGCAATGATCTTAAAAACATAAAAATTATAAAAAAACCGAGCAAAACACATACCTAATTCAAGCTTTCAAAGGTGCCAAATATTCAAAGATAAACTATGGTTTCTTTCTACTCACTTTCGGCCATAAAAAGATGAACAAAACATGTTTTTTTTTTACTTTATGTTTTATTTTATTATCATATATTAACATAATTACCATATTAGCCTTTTTCATTTCATTTAAAATCCACTAACCTTAGGTTTTTATTCCCATCCATAATTTCAATGGTATATGTAGTAGGCCCAATTTGCCCGGGCCCATTTTAAGCCAAAATAAAACCAAAACAAAATTAAAAAAACCAAAAGTCCAAAACAGTCCCTCTGTCATTACAAACCAAAATATTACAGGCCCGGTTAAAAGAACCCAAATAGGCCTAAAAGTCCCGAAGCCCAAATGGCCCAAGCAAAGGATTCCCAGAAACCCTAGGGGTTTCTTCTTTCTCCAGCGCCGTAAGCCAAGCACCTCAACAGCTCCGTATGCTCCCCACGCGCTCGTCACGTCCACGCGTATAGCCTACATGTCGCCAGCGCATAGCCTTCGTACGAGGATCGTACCTGCAAAGAAACAAAATAGCAGCAAGCAATAGCAAAAAGAAGAAAGATATTGCATTTTGATCTATTATTTTTTCTTTTCCTTTCGGCTATAATAAACCGAAACAAATGATTGTAAAAGGGGGATCCTTT
This sequence comes from Gossypium rotundifolium, assembly GCA_025506655.1. NCBI lineage: Eukaryota > Viridiplantae > Streptophyta > Magnoliopsida > Malvales > Malvaceae > Gossypium > Gossypium rotundifolium. Next base: position 43,268,834 of record CP106726.1, read on the forward strand.
TTTTTTACGATTTTTTTAATATAGAGAATACAGAAAATATGAACAAGAAACAAAATTTCAAAGGTTTTTTATTTCAATTTCCTTGAACTTTCGAATTCATTCCTGTTAGTTATCGATTCATTTTCCTTTTTTCGCATGTGAGGATTAAAATAGGAAAAAGATACGAGAATACCTACTTGGGGGGCCGTCGTCAAATTTCTCTCCACTCCGCTGAAATTAGAGTCGAGAGGGAAATCTGGATAAATAGGTGATGGCATCTCCGGACGAGTGCCCAGAAGGGCTATATCCGGCCTCTGCCCAGTGCCTTTGCCGATTCCGGAAACACATGGCCATCGGCGAAGGGCCTGTAACGTTGACTTTGTGAGGTGGTTGAGCAGAGGAAACGATTGGGGGGAGTTCTCTATTTTTTTTTTTTACAGGAGGAGAATCAAATGGAAAAAAAATAAAGGTGGCTTTTATAACAGGAGAAACGGCACCGTTTCATTTGGGGAGAAACTCGCGCGTCGACCCGAATCCGCCCCAAGATCCGCGCGTTTTTTTTAATGGGATATTTACTCTTTCGGCCCTTTCGCATTTCATTTCCTTTTAATCAACTTTTATTTTATTTTAATTTGGCCTTTAATATTTGTTACGTTTTCAATTTAGTCCTATTAAACGCAACATTTTCGCGACCGAGAATAAATGCTAGTTCAATCCCTGATCGTTAGCGTGCATTTCATTTGAGTCCTTTGATTCTCTTTCATTTTCAATTCTTGCCCTAGATTCCTGCTTTCATTTTAATTTTATTTTTATTTTTTATTTTCTTTAATTATTTTTGCTATATTTTTATCATTTAAATATTATTATTATTATTATTACTACTTATGATATGATTATTGTTATAATTGTATCTATTATTAATTTCATATTATTTATGCATGTATTTTCTTTTAAATTCATCTATATATATATTTTATTTTATATAAATATAATTGCTCATTTAATGATCTTATTTTAAAATTATATATTTATTTATTCCAATTACTTTTATATATCATTTGTATATTTTATTATATAAATGTTTAACTTCAAATATTTTTATGTTCCATGTTTTAAAGAATTGCATAATTAGTATTAAAATTATTCTATTGATTTTGGTAATATTGTTGGTGTATGTATTTTATTATTCTTATTATTTTGCTTATCATTGATCCAATGTTTGATAGTTATTGCCATTATGTGTGTTTTAATTCTCGTTTCATATTTATTTGTTGTTTGAGATTCAATAGCATTATATTTCATGTGTAAATAATTGCTCCACATTGCATGTTAATATGCCATCACATTTTATTTTAACACCATTTGAGTTTTAAAATCATTTTACGCAAAATTAAAAAAAAAGGCAATGTTAGTGTTATAGGTTTCGAGAAAATGGTGCTCTAACTTACTGAGTTCTAATTCTCCTATTTTAAAACCTAGCGACCAAGTATCCTTTCTCTCTCAAATCAAAATACATAATATTTCAAATAAAAAACCTTTTCTTGGGATTTTTGGAGACATTGCGCCCTAACTTACTGTGTGTGATATTTTATTATCTCGAGATAAGATTTTCAAAAGAACAAAGGCAATATTCCGTATTTGAAAATTTTGAGAAATAGTGCCCTAACTTACTGGGTTGCTATTTTTTCATTTGACCCAAATAAGAGAATATCCTTCTTATTTTTTTAAATATATAAGTATTGAATGTCGAAGGATAAATCCTACTTCGAGAATACAAGATGTTATGCCCTAACTTATTGGGTACGACATTTTATTTCTTCGAAATAAGAAATCTTAGCATCCAATATGATTCTGTCCAAATATATCTTAAGTAAACGGATCATAATCTAAAATCTTTTCAAATTTTCAACGTCAGGACATTAATTAATCAATTCGATACCAATTTTGGGTGTTACGGGGGTGCTAACCCTTACTCATATGTAATTGACTCGAACCTATTTTCTTGAATATTCGTAGACCAAAATTATTGTTTTAATAAAATTTTTTATTAAAATAATACATCTCAAGGTGACCCAATCACACCTCATCAAAAAGATCGTGGCGACTCCATTTGTCATTTTAAAGTCGATCCCCGTTTTTCTAAAACCCAATTTTAAAAATGGTTTCAACAGCTTGGCGACTCCACTGGGGACTGGTTGAGAGTTAAGCCATAAATTGATTAATTTCTGTCCCTTTGTCAAAATTTGAAAATTTGATTCAAAAATTTACGATCCCTTTTTATTGCACTTGCTTTCGCCATCTCATTGTTGTGATTCGAGTATTGTAGAGTACTTTGCATCATATTGCATGATCGCTAGGTCACACCCTTAAGTGGGAGTGAGAAGCTACTCCTTCGTGAGGTTTTCACCTCCGTGCAGGATAATGAATCGCTTCGGGATACATCCGTACTTATGTCTTCGTGAGATTTTCATCTCCGTGCAGCCATAGGGAAATGTATTCCCCTGAACCGAACTCGGTCTGTATGAGCCTATAATGGGTAAGGATAGAGGAATTTGCTGGTTCAGGTACCTCAACTCTAGAATCGAACCGCATATAGAAAGCCCTAGGAGCCTACCACAGATGGAGTTGTGAAAACCCTAGTGATCACCCGATAGGTGCTTGAATGTCTTTACGTGCTTTGAACTTCATTTATATCGTACTGACTATTTATTTCATTTTTGTGGCTTTGCATGCATTTTCATATCAGAGAGGGGTGTCGATTCGGGTTCGGTTGCTAAATTAGGGAGCTTGACATGGAAAACAACTTTCTTGGTAAAATGGAAGATAATACGGATGTCCGTATATTTGTAATCCACTTTATGTAAAGAGCTTTATTTTCAAATAAAGTTTCCTAAAAGGAATTGAATTAGAATCGGCTTCTTCTGCATTGCATGCATTCACATAGCATCACATCGCATGTGCTAGATTTCATGAGAAGACCCTGATTAATTAAAATTCATTTCAGTAACCTGAACACCAACAAAACCAAATATCCTTACGGTACCCGAACTATGACGAAAGATATGGATCAGAGATTAGAGAAGCTTGAACAACTCCAAAGGGAGATGTAGGATAAACTTCAGCTGCAAATGTAAGAGCAACTCGCTAAGATCTAGCAAGATATGATAGACCGAATGATGGAATTGCAACAGAATATGATGACCCAATTGACTCAATTACTAGCATGAGGAATAAACAAGGGGAAAGGCCCTATGGATAATGTCAGGGAAAGTAACCAATATCCTCTTGGTTTTACTCCAACACAGGTACATGCACCACCAGAAATAAATCTACAAAAGCCATCTGTCTCCATTAGGCCACAACAGATTCTAGACGGAGTCTCAACACCGGTCAATTTCCAAGCTTGCTCAGGCTCTAACCCTGGTCCTAATTTAAACAATCCAATTATCCCTGACCTAGATGAAATGGTAGGAGAAGAAGGAGTAATGGCGGAATCCCAAAGGCAACTAGAAGATACATATAAACGGTTGGAGGAGAAGTTTAAAGTGATAGAAAGCGTTGATAGGTAATATGGAATCGACGTTAAAGATCTAAGCTTAATGCCAAATCTAATACTTCCCCACAAATTCAAGGTGCCAGAATTTGAAAAATACAATGGGACTACTTGCCCAGAGGCTCACATAACTATTTTTTGCCGGAGGATGACTGGGTACATCAATAATGACCAACTGTTGATCCATTGGTTCCAGGATAGCCTGGTGGGAGCAGCAGCCAAATGGTATAACCAATTGAGTCATGCTAGAGTTGGTTCATGGAGAGATTTAGCCCAAGCATTCATGAAACAGTACAGTCATGTAACAAACATGACCCCCAATAGAATTACCCTTCAAAACATGGAGAAAAGGGCGAATGAAAGTTTTAGACAGTATGCGCAGTGGTGGAGAGAGGTTGCCATCCAAGTCCAGCCACCACTTTTGGAGAAAAAGACCACAATGCTCTTTATTAATAAGCTGAAGGCCCCGTTCATCACTCATATGCTAGGGAGAGCCACAAAAAGCTTCTCAGACATCGTAATGACTGGAGAAATGATTGAGAATGCCATAAAGAGTGGAAAGATAGAGGCGGGAGAAAGTGTCAAAAGATCAAGCCCAAGAAATAAGGAAAATAAAGTGAACAGCTTGAGCAAGCGTCCCAAATTAGTCACTGTAAGTCAACCAACTGCTCATCAGGGCTCATCAAGACAAGAATCTAGTGCAAAGCAACTCGATTTACACCAATTCCAATGACATATAGAGAGTTGTATCAAAGCCTATTCGATGCACATATGGTAGCTCCTCATTACATGGAACCAATACAACTCCCATACCCCAAATGGTATGATTCGAATGCTCAATGCGAGTATCACGCGGGGATAACGGGTCATTCAATCGATAATTGCATTGCATTTAAGAAATTGGTGGAGAGCTTATTAAAATAGGGGTTTTGAAGTTCGAGTGAGTCGACCGGAGTAATAATTTGTGATAATTGAATGAGGGGGCAAGAGAGTTACGATTCCTTAAAGAATTCATCAGAAGCCTAGAAATTGGGAAGTCAGAACACCAATGGCATATCCAAAGAGTGAACGAAGGAATAAAAGTTTTTCGAGCATTGGCCTTTATATACTTGAGAGTGTTTTGAAAAATAGGACTGTGGAAGAGACACATATTTTTAAGGCTAATCTAGAGTAATATTCAAAACATGCTTATTGCTTTTAGCCTAGAAGTGATAAGAGTCATTTTGTGAAATAGGCTTGTTTTCAGAATCCTTATTTCAATGAAATGCATCTTTTTATTTATAGATTCTTTCGTACTTTGGATTACTATCCAAATATTCTTTTATTCTTTATTCATGATTATACATACAAATATTCATTCATAGGTTCATTCATTCTTTCCATTTTCTTTTGAACTTACAATAGGTCCCCGGATATCAATGACATTGGCGACGCTGTTACTGACTCCTTTTTGAGTAAAATAAGGATCTAAGGGATATCAGGACTTTGAAGATGATAGAAATTGTAACATATCTTCTAATTTGTTAATAATAGATGAAAAACAGATCCTACATCGTGAGCCAAAAAAGAAGATGAAGATCAAAGCCTAGCTCAATGCAGAAATAAGATTTCCTATATGTGGGGCATGGATGTTATCAAGCCAGTCTCATCAAAAGCTTCTGGCCAATGTCGGTTCATTTTGTGGATGTCTGTTACTTTACTAAGATGGTAAAAGTCACTTCATATGCCAATAATATAAAGTCAATAGTCATTAGAACAAAAAAGAAAGAAAGAAAGAATATTGACAAAAAAAGAATGTCGAAAAGATCATATTTAATCGCACAATGTCAAAAGTTTACGGTCTATTCAAAGATCAGATGCCACATCACAGTAAAGGCAGCCAAAAATAAAAACAAAGGATCAAAATTTCAAAAAAAAAGAGAGAGACTTGTAAAGATTGGCTTACAGAAGTTACTATTTACCCTCTACGCTTATCAAACATTGGCCAGGATGAGTCACTAGGGCAGTACATTTCTCATTGGTTTCGCCCATTGAAGTCAAATTTCCCTTTTCAAGTCTTATCAGAACTAAATTTGGATGAGGCAGAACGCGTTTAATCTCAATATGATCAGTTGAATTTGAAGAGAAAATGTTAAAAGCTATCTGTCACGGTCAGATGATGTGAGCTCACAACAAAAATGATTCGCCCTAGAAAATTTCATTATAGGGCTTTGAATAAGACTTTCCCATGTAAAAGGGACTTCAGAAAAAGCATATCCCAAATTGGGAAGGACATTATATGGCAAAGAAGGCCTGTTTTGGAGAAGCATGGGTGTTGTCTGAGATAGATGGCAAGGACCTGGCCAATTCGGTGAATTAAAAAAAAATCAATCAAAAAGAAAAAATAGAAATTTCAAGCAAAAAGGAAGAAAGAAAAAGGAGAGGCCAAGGCCAAAACCCAAAAGGGCACTTTGAGACCAAAGGAGATTTGAGTTGAAAACCTGAAAAGGGCGGCTCAAATTTTGATCAAGAGTGGGGCATATAGCAATCCTGCTATGCCTGAATTAACAATGAAGAAGTATGCTATGTCTTGGGGCATCGACAAAGTACTTCGGATCCCCTAAACACATATTGAGCTTAAAATGGCCCTCAAGAAGTTAGAACAGAGAAGCTCAGGCTGTGATATCTGGGGCACCTAGTTTCCATTTTACCATTTTAAATTTGTTATTTGTGATTATATTATTCTTTTCAAAATATGTTCACAATAAATTTCCTTCTTAATTGTGATTGCTATCTTTGCTTAGCGTATTTGTTTTAAGCTATGCTCCTAATCAAATTCCCTCTTGTCCATGGTTATGATCTTTTTCAGGCATTTTGCATTGAAATAATGATTAGTGGACTAATAATATTTTCATAAAATTAGTTTCGCATATTACTGTGGAAACTCTTTGAATAATACAAGAACTCGAAATAGGATTATTGTTTTAAAACTCATAAAGATTAAGGAAGAGTCTAAGTTGAGGGTATCTCATTGGATTTTCTGTTAAAATAGTTAACGATACAATCCTAACGAAAAAAGGGCATCATTAACCCAAGTGTAAAATAGGAATCATTGATATTCTGCATTCACGCGAGCATCATACATACACATCTAGTTGGGTCCCCCAAGGAGTGATCAGTTGATAGAATGAGCTACAGGCCCTATACCCCCGAGTCGTAGTGGGATAGATGGAAGAAATTCAGATCCTATACCCCTAAGTCACAATGAGATGAACCCTGAAGTTACAGTGGGGCAAGTCTGTTGAGCAAGATATTTGTTTTCTCAGGTTTTCTATCGAGAATACCAGTCGAACAAGATGACAGCATAATACATCAAGGATAAAGCCTTAATGAATAATGAGCGATGACACCTTAAAAGGGATCATTCTCATGAAATTCTGCATTCATGCAAAACACATTTAGTTAGGAGCATTTGATTCATTCCGATCATTGCATTCTAATCATTGCGAGAAATCATTATCATGACATCCTGCATTCATACAAATGTCATCCATAAGACACATCTATTTAGGGGAATTTGATTTATTCCGATCATTGCATCCTAATCGTTGTAAGAAATCATTCTCATGACATTCTGCATTCATACAAATGTCATTCATAAGACACATCTATTTAGGGGCATTTGATTCATTCCGATCATTGCATCCTAATCTTTGTAAAAAGACCATTCTTAGGACATTCTACATTCATACAAATGTCATCCATAATACATTTCATTAGGAGCATTAGATTCATTCTAATCATTGCACCCTAACCATTTTGCATAGGCATAAACACAAAATTGATTTTACAGGACAGGTCCCTAGAGGATGTTGTCGCAATATCGGTGAATTCGAAGATCTTGCCTTCTTGAGTGAAGCGGGTCAAAGATTGTAGATCTTGTCACCCTAAGCAGTAGGGAACCAAGATCGAACGGCAAATCTTGCCTCCCTAAGCAGTAGTGGAATAGATTTTAGCCATCAGCGCTATCTCCCTGACCAGCAATGGAATAGGTCAAAGATTGTAGATCTTGTCGCCCTAAGCAGTAGTGGACCAAGATTGAACGGCAAATCTTGTCTCCCTAAGCAATAGTGGAACAGATTTAAGCCACCAACCCTATCTCCCTGACCAGCAGTGGAATAGGTCGAAAGTTGTAGATCTTGTCACCCTAAGCAGTAGTGGACCAAGATCGAACACAAATCTTATCTCCCTAAGCAATAGTGGAACAAATTTAAGCCACCAACCCTATCTCCCTAACCAGCAGTGGAATAGGTTGAAGATTGTAGATCTTGTAGCCCTAAGAAGTAGTGAACCAAGATTGAACGGAAAATCTGGCCTCACTAAGTAGTAGTGGAATAGATTTTAGCCATCAACGCTATCTCCCTAACCAGCAGTGGAATAGGTCGAAGATTGTAGATCTTGTTGCCCTAAGCAGTAGTGGACCAAGATCGAATGGCAAATCTTGTCTCCTTAAGCAATAGTGGAACAGATTTAAGCCACCAACCCTATCTCCCTGACCAGCAGTGGAATAGGTTGAAGATTGTAGATCTTGCCACCCTAAGCAGTAGTGAACCAAGATCGAACGGCAAATCTTGTCTCCCTAAGCAGTAGTGGAACAGATTTAAGCTACCAACCCTATCTCCCTAACCAGCAGTGGAATAGGTCAAAGATTGTAGATTTTGTCGCCCTAAGTAGTAGTGGACCAAGATCGAACGGCAAATCTTGTCTCCCTAAGCAGTAGTGGAACAGATTTAAGCCACCAACCCTATCTCCCTAACCAGTAGTGGAATAGGTCGAAGATTGTAGATCTTTTCACCCTAAGCAGTAGTGGACCAAGATCAAACAGCACATCTGGCAATCCTGAGTTTGCAGGAGCAGATTGAAGATAGCAAATCTGGCAATCCTGAGTTTATAGAAGGAGATTGAAGATAGCAAATCTGGCAATCCTGAGTTTGCAGGAGTAGGTTAAAGATAGCAAATCTGGCAATCCTGAGTTTGCAGGAGCAGATTGAAGATAGTAGATCTAGCAATCTTAAAGTTGTAGGAGCAGATCGAAAACATTAGATTCTTATTTCCTTAAAGTTCTAGTAGAGTAGATCGAAGCTACAAATCTCTTCTCTCTAAAATTACATTAGAGCAGATCGAAGCGCTAGTTCCTACACCCTTGAAGATGCAGTGGGATAGAATGAAGCTACTTGAAGAAAAGAAGTGCCAAGAAGTCAAGATCTTGCAAGACCAGGCAAATTTGGCCCTTCTTGTGAGTCTTTGCTCCATTCTCGTTACACGACAACAAGCAAAGAGGGGCAGCTGTAGTAGGCCCAATTTGCCCGGGCCCATTTTAAGCCAAAATAAAACCAAAACAAAATTTTAAAAAAAGTCCAAAACATTCCCTCTTTCATTACAAACCAAAATATTATAGGCCCGGTTAAAATAACCCAAATAGGCCCAAAAGTCCCGAAGCCTAAATGGGCCAAGCAGAAGGATTCCCTAAAACACTAAGGGTTTCTGCTTTCTCCAGCGCCGCAAGCCAGGTGCCTCAACAGCTCCGTATGCTTCCCACACGCTCGTCACGTCCGCGCGCAAGATAGCCTACATCGCCAACAGATAGCCTTCAGACGAGGATCGTACACAGCAAAGAAACAAAATAGCAAACAGCAACAAAGAAAAAGAAGAAAGATATTGTATTTTGATCTATTATTTTTTCTTTTGCTTTCGGCTATAATAAACCAAAATAAATGATTGTAAAAGAGGGATCCTTTTTTTTACGATTTTTTTAATACGGAGAAAACAGAAAATACGAACGAGAAACAAAATTTCAAAGGTTTTTTATTTCAATTTCCTTGAACTTTCGAATTCATTCCTGTTAGTTATCGATTCGTTTTCCTTTTTTTGCATGTGAGGATTAAAATAGGAAAAAGATACGAGAATACCTACTTGGGGGGCCGTCATCAAATTTCTCTCCACTCCGCTGAAATCGGAGTCGAGAGGGAAATCTGGGTAAATAGGTGATGGCATCTCCGGACAAGTGCCCAGAAAGGCTATATTCGGCCTCTACCCAGTGCCTTTGTAGATTCCAGAAACACATGGCCATCGGAGAAGGGCCTGTAACGTCGGCTTTGTGAGGCGGCTGAGCAGAGGAAACGATTGGGGGGAGTTCTCTATTTTTTTTTTACAGGAGGAGAATCAAATGGCAAAAAAAAATAAAGGTGGCTTTTGTAACAGGAGAAACGGCGGTGTTTCATTTGGGGAGAAACCCGCGCATCGACCCGAATCCGCCCCAGGATCCGCGCGTTTTTTTTAATGGGATATTTACTCTTTCGGCCCTTTCGCATTTCATTTCCTTTTAATCAACTTTTATTTTATTTTAATTTGGCCTTTAATGTTTGTTACGTTTTCAATTTAGTCCTATTAAACGCAACGTTTTTGCTACCGGGAATACTTGCTAGTTCAATCCCTGATCATTTGCTCGTATTTCATTTGAGTCCTTTGATTCTCTTTCATTTTCAATTCTTGCCCCAGATTCCTGCTTTCATTTTAATTTAGTCCTTTTTTTTCTTATTTTTTATTTTCTTTAATTATTTTGCTACATTTTTATCATTTAAATATTATTATTATTACTACTTATGATATTATTATTGTTATAATTGTATCTATTATTAATTTCATATTATTTATGCATGTATTTTCTTTTAAATTCATCTATGTATATATTTTATTTTATATAAATATAATTGCTCATTTAAAGATCTTATTTTAAAATTATGTATTTATTTATTCCAATTACTTTTATATATCATTTGTATATTTTATTATATAAATGTTTAACTTCAAATATTTTTATGTTTCGTGTTTTAAAGAATTGCATAATTAGTATTAAAATTATTCTATTGATTTTGGTAATATTGTTGGTGTATGTATTTTATTATTCTTATTATTTTGCTTATCATTGATCCAATGTTTGATAGTTATTGCCATTATGTGTGTTTTAATTCTCGTTTCATATTTATTTGTTGTTTGAGATTCAATAGCATTATATTTCATGTGTAAATAATTGCTCCGCATTGCATGTTAATATGCCATCACATTTTATTTTAACACCATTTGAGTTTTAAAATCGTTTTACATAAAATTAAAAATAAGGCAATGCTAGTGTTATAGGTTTCGGAAAATCGTGTTCTAACTTCATCGAGTTCCGATTCTCCTCGTTTAAAACCTAGCAACCGAGTATCCTTTCTCTCTCAAATCAAAATACATAATATTTCAAATAAAAAACTTATTCTTGGGATTTTTTGGAGATATTGCGCCCTAACTTACTGTGTGTGATATTTTATTATCTCGAGATAAGATTTTCAAAAAAACAAAGGCAATATTCCGTATTCGGAAATTTTGAGAAATAGTGTCCTAACTTACTGGGTTGCTATTTTTTCATTTGACCCAAATAAGAGAATATCCTTTTTTTTAATATATAAGTATTGAATGTCGAAGGATAAATCCTACTTCGAGAATATAAGATGTTATGCCCTAACTTACTGAGTACGACATTTTATTTCTTCGAAATAAGAAATCTTAGCATCCAATATGATTTTGTCCAAATATATCTTAAGTAAACGGATTGTAATCTAAAATCTTTTCAAAATTTCGACGTCAGGACATTAATTAATCAATTCGATACCAATTTTGGGCGTTACGGGGGTGCTAACCCTTCCTCGTATGTAACCGACTCCCAAACCTATTTTCTTGAATACTCGTAGACCAAAATTATTATTTTAATAAAAATTTTATTAAAATAATACATCTCAAGGTGACCCGATCACGCCTCATCAAAAAGATCAGTGGCGACTCCATTTGTCATTTTAAAGTCGATCCCTGTTTTTCTAAAACCCAATTTTAAAAATGGCTTTGACAGTATATTATCAACATAAGGACCCCATATTAAAAGAACACTTTAATTCAGCAAATAATCAATTAAACCATAACTTTTACATTTTACGCGATTAAGTCCTTTTATGAAATCGGACACTCAAACGATAAAATTAAATCACGAAAATTTCACACATGCTTAATCACATATTGTAGACTCAGAAAATAATATAAAAATATTTTTCTAAGTCAGATTTGTGGTTCTGAAACCCTGTTTTGACTAGGGTTTAAACTGGGCTATTACAATATGAGTCATTGGTAATGTGGCCAAATGTATTAGCTTGTATTGCTTAATGATTTCATTTTTGTATATGGCCATGTAAGTTGGCTAATGTTGGTTAGGAGTATATTTATATATTGATACCATTCATGATCATGGAAACTTGCGTGATCTATGTTGATAAATTAAGATGTTAAAGCATGTTAGTTGTTAGCATATGGATGTGATGTTGATACCTTGGTTGTGGATGTTTTGGTTGCAAAAGTATGCTATGAATTGTTTCATTGAATTGGTGTAAGTGTAGGTGTAAATGATGGTGGAAAATGGCTTGGTAAATAGCCTTATTTTTGTCCACACTGGTAAACACACGGATGTGTGTCTAGGCCATGTGTGACACACAGTCTGCCCCAAGGGCATGTGTTTTAGCCATGTGTCCCTATACCTTAATTGTTGCAAGACAGAATGTCCAGAATTGAGCACAAGGGCAGAGACAATGGCATGTGTCTCAGCCATGTGTGCAAGACGGCCTAGAACACGGGCATGTGTCTTGGCCGTGTGAAACCTATACTTAATTTGAATTAAATTAATTTACCACACGGCCTAGCACACAGGTGTGTGACATGAGCATGTGACACGGTCGTGTGGCACAAGTTAGAGAGCAATCTAAATTGAACACAGTCTGAAGCACGGGTGTGTCCTAGGGTCACACAGGCGTGTCCCTTGGACCACATGGGTGTGTGAGCACTGCAGTTAGTAAAAAAAAAATTCTAAGTCTTGTAAAAATTTCTTGAGTTCTCAGTTTAGTCCCAAACCACTTTTAAATTATGTTTTGGGCCTCGTAGGCTCATATTAGGGACTTTATGATTGAATGTGGATGGTTTTAATTTGGATGCAAATTTTATGATTCAATTTGTATGAATGCTTATTTTGTATGTCCGGTAATGCCTCGTACTCTATTCTGACATTGAATACGGGTAAGGGGTGTTACAATCAGTCCAAGTTGTAATAGATCCAAGGGGTATATAAAATAGCCATTCCCTAGCAAAATCTACTAGGGAGAAAGGGAAAGCACGTAATTTGATTTGATCCTCAGTTACGCCCTGAGGTTTCATACTAAGACAAACCATATGAAACTCTTTTAGATGTTTGTGTGGATTTTCATTTTGTAATCCATAGAAAGTTGGTAGTAATTGGATTAATTCTAACTTCAATTCAAAATTAGTATCCATAGTAGGATACGTAATGCATAACGGTGGTTGTTCTACAGGAGCGTCGGCCAATTACCGTATCGTTTGAGCTATATGTTGGATGTGTTATATTCAGGTTTTTGTTAACCCTAGTGTTGAGCATTTCTTCTGGTGGATCAACTTCTATTCTTTCATTCTCTAGTGTTTGAGTAGGGTTTTCATTAACCCTAGACTCAACTTCGTCGCCTGCTTCTATTTTCGACGGTGAGTTACTCTGAGTCCCTACCACCTCTGACTGCTTTTTATGTAACTTTGTTTCCATACAATTAGCTTTCGTAATCTTTACTATTTCTGAATCAAACGCAAGAATACGTGGAGCAGATTTGGTCATAAGAAACAAAAGAAACAAAATTAGTACATTTCCATTCCCCAGCAATGGCACCAAAATTTGATGCGTTGTTGAGAGCACCAAAAATATCCTATCCCTATAAAATAATGAAAATAATAGTATAAGCGAAGTAGGGTCAAATCCTCAGGGACTGGATTTGCACAAATTCCTGTTCCTCGAGATCCCAGGTAGAGTCGTACCCAAGAAAAATGGCGTACCTAGAAAAAATTAAAAAAAAAACAAAATTAAAAGTATGGATTAATTGAGATTGCATAAATTGAAATTAAAATTGTAAAAATAAACAGAGTTGAGAAAATAGATTTTTAGATTGAGAGATTCCAGCCTCTGGTTATCTCGATCCTCCTTAGGTTCAATCCTAGGCCTTTAGATGATCCTTCTCATGATAGAATAAGCCAGTTATAGTGGAAGAAGATTCCTATGACCACCAGCTCCACTTAGATTTTAGACTTACGATATAGAGGAACCTAACTCTAGCCAATCGTCACTTTTGTAAGACCGTCTTACACTAGATCATCACTTTTCAATGGCAAATGCCATGCCATTTTGTCTCTTGGGCTCGACAACCATTGATGCAGTCAGCTAACAAATCGACTATACAACCTTCCCAAAACATACAAAGCGGCCGCCTTTGCACAAGATGAAAAGATCACTTTTGAAGGGATATGGACAGAAGCGTCAGTCCCGTAGTGTGGAGAAACGATAAATATTCGTTGAGAAGGCTAAGTGCGGATTCTAAGCCTCATGAACCATTTTTGGGGAATCTCGACAACCTTTGGATAGATGAGTTTTAGTGGCTCATGATTTTTGGTAAAAAAGAAATAAACTTAATAAAAATATAATTTTATTGAATAAATGAAAGGAAAAAAAGCTAGAGCTTTTTGGGAAAGAGAGCTTTTATAGAAAAAAATAAGTGAAATTTGTGTCACTCCATCCCCTATTTATAGTACTTAGAAAACTTAGCTTGTTCCTATTTAAATTCTAAAAGATAAATAAAGATAAAACCTAAAATTAAAGCTAAAAAATAGTCCTAATATAATTCAAATTTAAATAGAGTATTGTGTTTATAAAATCTCTTCTTTGAAATTTTACCACCAAGTCTTCCATACTTTGCATTTTCGGCACCACTTCATTCCTATTTCTTATCCTGGCCCATTTTATCTTTAAATTCACACTTTTTGCCCCTAAATTTCCTTTTGCCTTTAATTTAGCACCTACAAGATAAAAAACCATAAATAGCTCATGTAACATCCTAAAATTTGGGGTTCTGCATTTTGCACTATTTCATGCGTTTAGCTATGCTTGTTATTTGGATATGTTTGGGGGTCCTAGAAGGCTCGGGGTCGAGCCTAGGCCTTGGTAAATTTTTGCTTTTTGGGCACTTAAGGGGGGAAGGCTGTGGACGGCAAGGCTTAAAAGATAATGTTGGTAAATTGCTAGCACAAGAGGTGCAAGTGGCAAGGTGGTGTCACGTCACTAGTAGAGAAAAGAGGGAAGGAGTTGGAATCCCATCTACTGCATTGTGCAGATTTATTTTTGTGTCAGGATGGAGAGGAGGTGGCTTTCAGCTGGGACTCTACCAAGGTGGTTGTTTAATAAGTCAAACAAATTCAAATGGATGGAGGAGAGGAGCTTGGGAGATTGAATGGGTCAACCAATTCAAATTGGTGGATGGAGAGTGAATGGAGGAGAAAATCGTGGGAGGTGGGGAGAGAGGAGGAGTTTGGCAGAAAGTGGAGTGGTGCTAAGGGGGGAGCATTTCGGTTTTTAGCTAGTAAAGGGGTGTGCCAAAATTTCTTTTAGCTCTTAGGCATGTCCATCTTAGCATATTCGGTCATAGTGTGTAGCGAGAGTGCCAAAATTTTCATTAAGTACTTTTAGCTATTCTTTTTCTTTTCTTTCAAATTTGTGCATTGTTATTCTCTTGAGCATTTCTGAATTTTCAGTTGCTTTCCTTCTTTTCACACCGTTTTCTTTTATTGTCACCTAAGTCCATTTCTATCTTTTCTCCTCTCATCTCTTCTTCTGGTGATCTTCATAGCCGAAACTTGGGTTTTTCTTCATTGCTCTTCCAATTCTTTTTCCCTTAAGCCGAATCTCTATTGTTCATCTCCTACAATTTGTTTTCATCACCATAACCGAACCCCCTTGTTACCCCATTCTAAATCGACTTCTTTCTTGTCTGTTCATCTTAGTCGAACCTCAGTTTGCCCACTCTCTTCTCCTTTTTTTGTCTCTTTATTGTTATATTCTTGAGCCAAAACCTCTCTGGTGTCAAACTAAACCCATTCTTTCATCTTTTGTTGCTAACCGAACATCAAGAAGTAAGGTGGTGGAATTCCTTTGGTGGCTGAAAGTCCCTTCCAATCGGCTTTACTTGTTGTAATGTAACGGGTTCTCTTTTCATATGATTTCTCTTCTCTCTTGTAACGATCAAAGCAGTCATCCTGCTACTCCTTTCTTTTTCGGCTGAATATATGTACCCTCTCCACTTTGAGGTGTGTTCATTCTTTCGTAGGAAGCCAGGCTCTTGTCAGCAATGGTCGAATACAGAATCAATCTACGTTGATTATTAAGGTAAGGAGTTTTCTCTAGTTTCTATACGATTAATCTCTTTTCATTGTACTCTGCCTTAACCAAACATCTTTGTTAGGCAATCGCTGCATTCACTGTGGTACCTTACTGATCGAACTCTCTTCATGGATGCAAGTGCTAGTCATTCTAAGGAGGCATCAACAAAGAAGCCTAAGGGAGTGGACTTGTACCCTCTGCTCCTAAGTTCAAACGGCGTGCAATATCAGCCGTTAGGGATTTTCCACTGGGTTGTGGTAGAGAGCCGACATCTGTTTGGGTTAGATAGATCGTAATTGTTCGTAAGAGTGAGAGTGACGACGATCAGGAGTGTTTAGTTCTTCGCGTAATCAGGTGTGTAATTCTCACACCTTCTTTGGTTGTTTAGTATTTATATGTGTAACACCCCAAACTCGGTCAACATACCACGACCGAATCTGGCATGTCATAGAGTGAAAATGTTTCGAAGGAAACAAGTTGCCGGTTTATTTTCAGCGAAAAGCTCTTTGTTTTTGTGTTTGCAGAAACCCGGTGCATGTATAGTTGAAATCGTTAAGTTGCTTTGAAATCTTAAAAGGCTTTTTAAAACTCGTTTATCATTCATTACTTAAGAAAACATTAAAGTCTATTGAAACCCGAGAGAATTCTTACTTACTTAATTTTAAACCATTTGATTTTGAGCTTGGAAAACTTAGATTTTGAAAATCATTTAAGTTAACTTTGTTATCCTCTTGTAAATATTGTTACCCGATGGTAAGATTTAGAAAACCCGTTGTGTAGTATAATTTTCAAAAACTTTGGTTATCAGGTTATTTAAAACATGTTAAACAGTTTACTTAGCAACATTTAGAAATTTAAAGCAGATATAATAAAACCCTAAATAAAAATACTAATAGCCTTATTACAAACCCAAATAAAATCAAAATTTAAAATAAAGGTACCCAAATCGAAAGTCCAAGTAAAATCGAAAATAAATGTCGCATGGCTACCTCGAGTCCACCCGGCTCCTCATCCACGATCTACAAGTCACCTGAAAAGATAAGGGAGAAGGTGAGTCACCAAGACTCAGTGCATAATCCCCCTCCCGATTATAGCAACATTCTTACACAGGTCATAATCACGCAAACATATCATGCACCCAAACCTAGCCATCCACAACTCCTTTTTCTACCCCGTGTGGTACCAAACCACTGGTAGTGCCAAACCATTGGTGACCCAAAGTCACTGATATCAATAATAATGTGGTGCCAAACCACTAGTGACCCAAAGTCACGAATAATCCATATTTGGGGCCAACCCACGTTGTGATACCAAATCACTGGCGACAATCCCGTTTTATCAAATGTGGGGCGAACCCACTGTGGTGCAAAGCCACTGGGACGAGTCGCTATGAGGTGCCAAACCTCTGGTGACCCAAAGTCACGAATATCAACTGTGGTACCAAACCACTGGTGGTGCCAAACTGCTGGTGACCCAAAGTCACAGATATCATCCTTCCCCTTCCTCTCATATCACCCATAATAACTGGTGACCCAAAGTCACAGATATCATTCTTCCCCTTCCTCTCATATCACCCATAATAATGCACATGCATATATATATCATGCCAACATGCTTAATCGTTAAACATATATCGAACATAACATAGATAATAGCATCAGCAATCATGCATCTTAAACTCATCAAACAGACTTACTCGAATCCTTGCTCATACCCATAAGGGTATCGTATCGTAATCTACACAATTTTTTGCTTTTAACAAAGTTTAGGTTATTAGTACATTTACATGGATTATGAAGTGTGTAAGATACACACCTGGTTACTAACGAGACTAACGGATCCCGACAAATAAGATCTACTCATAAACCGAGTGAAACCCGGGAACCTAACGTTTGATCTCCCCCTTCCTATATTCGGTCAACACAACATCATTAGTACAGAGCCATTCGGCTTAACCAAGAAATACCGCACAAGACAACCAATCTTACCTTAACACCCCGAGGCCACACGATGAGCCTCCCCCTACAATCGGCTAAGGACCACTACCATTGGGTTAAAGCCTTTGGTATTAACATAATAGGAGATGTCGAAATAGTAAAAGTACTTACCCCCTCACTAACGAGATTGACTAAGTGTGATAACGAATAGCCCACCGAATTTGTTGTCACAAAACACGAAAGAACATTCTATGAATACCAAGAGAATTCGGTTTCATGGATGCCTGAGAATCATGGCAGCCAAATGCCAAAATTTAGCTTTTGTGTCATGTAAGTCAATGAAGAAAGAAAAAGAGAAGATAGGAGAGATTCGGCCATAATAAACTTACCTCCTCCAAATCGAAGTTGACCCACCAAACCCGAGAGGACACTTGTCTAATATTCAGCCAAAAGGGTTAAACAAAAAAAGAAGAGTAGAGAGGTTTCGGCTGACAAAGAAGGTTCGGCTTATGAATCTAAGAAAGAAGAAAAAAAAGAAATCACAGGGGATGAGGAATGATGCTGTCGAATGGAAAAAGAGAAGAAAGTTGGGTATTTCGGCACAAAAAGATTGAGAGAAGACGTCGAATGGAGAAAATATTGAGTTCAGCTTTTGAGTAAAATACCGAGAAAGAAGGTGAAAGTAAGTTTTCAAGTCTTTAAGGAAATAACAAAAGTGATTTGGCCAAACCCCCTATTGTAGAAAAAGAGAAGAAGAAAAAGATGCAAGTATGGTTTTGGTTTCAAGAGAGAAAAAAAACAATGGTTTGGATGCTGGAGAGTGAAGTCAACTAGAGCCTAGGGGTTTCGGTTTTGCCTCAAACAACATGCTTCAAAGCTTGCTTAGCCGAAAGTACCTACCTAGAATAACTATGGAAAATCGGCACTTCTCCCAAGTCTCCCAACCGATTACTCCTCCTCCCAACAGTCCATACTTCGGCCAACACTTCAAGCCCTCTCCTGACCACTCATTCAAATCAGTTTGAATGAGTCAACCTCCACAATTTTCTCCTCTCCATCCATTTCAAATCTGTTGACTCGATCCACATCCTCCCAAGAGAGTCCTTTCTAAGTCTATCTCCTCCTTGCCTATGGCGTCAAAAATATTTACACAAGGGGAGACTTCTGCAGCTCGAACCAAGGCTTCCCTTCCCTGCATGTGGCGTCACCTTCCTTGTACCTTAGTGGCGCCTCCCTTGCCACTTTACCACTAGGTTATTTGCATCAAGACACTCCAACAACTCCTTTTAACCCCTAACTTCCCTAGCTCCCCCTTCCAAGCACTTAAAACAAAAATTTTAACCATGACTCAGGCCTAACCCGAGGTCATGCCTGGACCCCAAAACACCCTAAACTAGCACAGCAGGCATATTATAACATGCAATTACGCAAAAATGCAGAGACCCCAATTTAAGGATGTTACAGTTCTACCCTCTTAAGAATAATTTCAGCCTCAAAATTACCTGGTCAAAAGAGTTGAGGGTATTGCTGCCGCATCACATCCTCTGGTTCCCACGTGGCCTCTTCCGTATCATGGTTCCGCCATAATACCTTCACCAGAGGAACTGATTTCTTACGCAGAACTTTGACATCCCGATCCAGAATCTGCACGGGTTCCTCTTCCATGGTCAAATCTGGGCTCACTTCAATTTCCTCCACTGATACAACATGCGATGGATCTGAACGGTAATGCCTCATCACTTTCTTCCATGGCGAGACCTTCAGGAAAACCCTGTCACCCACTACAAACTCTATATCTCTTCGCTTAATATCAGCATATGACTTTTGCCTGTCCACAGCTTTCTTTAGACGAGCCTGAATTAACTTGACCTTATCCTCAGTTTCAGCAACTAACTCCAATCCCAACATCTAACGCTCACCCAACTCTGTCCAGCACGTAAGTGTACGACACTTCCTACCATACAATGCCTCATATGGTGCCATCTTAATGCTTGCCTGGTAACTATTGTTGTACGCGAACTCTGCTAATGGTAGAAACTATTCCCAACTGCCATTGAAATCCAAAACACAGCCCCTCAGCATATCTTCCAAGATTTGTATAACCCTTTCTGACTGTCCGACTGTCTGTGGATGAAATGCCATACTAAAATCCAACCACGTACCCAACGCCTGATGCAATACTTTCCAGAACCTCGATGTGAATCTAGGATCCCTATCCAAGATGATTGATACTGGCACACCGTGCAACCTCACTATCTCTACCACATACAACTTAGCTAACTTTTGAAGCGAGTAATGAACCCTTACCGGTATGAAATGAGCTGATTTCGTCAAATGGTCCACAATCACCCAGACTGAGTCCTTCTTACTAGGCGTAAGGGGTAACCCACTGACAAAGTCTATAGTGATCTTTTCCCACTTCCATTGAGGAATCTTCACCACCTGGAGTAAACTCGACGGTAACTGATGTTCAGCTTTGACCTGCTGACACGTTAGACACTTACCCACAAACTCAGTCACTTCCCGCTTCAAACCTAGCTACCAAAACTGCTCTCGCAAACCCCGGTACATCTTGCTACCTCTAGGATGCATAGCGTATGGGCTGCTATAAAGCGTCTGAAGAATCTTACGCCTTAACTTGCGTCCTTCAAGATACAAGCTCTCCTTGAAAACACAACACTCCATCGTTGGTTAAGTCAGTAACCTCCAAACCACCATCCTGAACTTGCAACCTCCGAAGCGGTCAAACCTCATCCACTAACTGTTTCTCTTTAATCTGCTCTACCCAAGTCGGCTTTACTCGCAACTCGCTTAGCAGACTCCGTCGTCATACAAGCTAAGATGAGCAAACATCGCTCTCAGGTCTAACACTACCTTACGACTCAATGCATCTGCAACCACATTAGCCTTGCCCGGATAATACTCAATTGAATAGTCGTAGTCCTTCAACAGCTCAATCCATCTTCCTGTCTCAAATTTAAGTCCTTCTGCATTAAAAGATACTTCAGACTCTTGTGATCCGTGTAGACTATTGACTTCTCTCTGTACAAATAGTGTCTCCATATCTTCAGGGCGAAAACCACTGCAGCCAACTCTAAGTCATGTGTTGGATAGTTACCCTCATGCGGTCTCAGCTATCGAGATGCATAAGCCACTACTTTCCCTTCCTGCATCAGCATACATCCCAAGCCAGTATGTGATGCATCACAGTAGACCGTGAATTCCTTTCCTGCCTCAGGCTGAATCAAAACCAGAGCTTCCGTCAGAATCTTCCTCAACTTGTCAAAACTTTCCTATTGTTTCTCAGACCACACAAATAGAACTCCTTTCCTCAATAACTTGGTCAACGGCGCTGCGATTAGAGAAAATCCTTCTACAAATCTTCGGTAATACCCTGCCAGACCTAGAAAACTCCAAATCTCTGCAACCGACTTAGGCGATTTCCAGTCCAACACTACCTCAATCTTGCGAGGGTCCACTCTAATCCCTTCAGCTGACACTACGTAAACTAAGAAAGTCACCTCCCTAAGCCAGAACTCGCACTTACTGAACTTGGCAAATAACTGCTTTTCCCTCAGAATTTGCAAAACTACCCGCAAGTGCGTATCATGATCCTCCTCAGACTTTGAGTACACCAATATGTCATCTATAAATACCACGACAAACTGGTCCAAGTACTACTGAAACACCCTATTCATCATATCCATGAAGGCTGCCGACGCGTTAGTCAATCCAAACGGCATTACTAGAAACTCGTAGTGCCCATATCGAGTACGAAACACCGTCTTGTAGATATCAGCCTCTTTCACCTTAAGCTGATGATACCCTAACCTTAGATCGATCTTGGTGAAAATTGATGCCCCCTTAAGCTGATCAAACAA
Source organism: Gossypium rotundifolium (assembly GCA_025506655.1). Classification (NCBI taxonomy): domain Eukaryota; kingdom Viridiplantae; phylum Streptophyta; class Magnoliopsida; order Malvales; family Malvaceae; genus Gossypium; species Gossypium rotundifolium. The sequence continues at coordinate 43,290,506 of CP106726.1, forward strand.
GTCATCTATCCTCGGTAACGGATACTTGTTCTTGATCGTCAGCTTATTCAACCGGCGATAGTCTATACACATCCGCATTGTACCATCCTTCTTCTTAACAAAAGCACTGGCGCTCCCCAAGGTGAAACACTTAGTCGGATAAAACCCCGATCCAACAACTCTCGAATCGAGCCTTGACTCCACCAATTCCTTTGGCGCCATCATGACGGGCAATAGACACCTTTGGCGCAGATTACGGGTAACAAATCTATGCCAAATTCAACTTCACGATCTGAAGGCAACCCAGAAGTTCTTCTAGAAATACAAGGACAAATTCCTTCACTGTTCGGACATTCTCTACGGCTGACTCCCTAGCCTCCAAAGCGCACACATGAACCATGAACGCTTCAGCCCTTCCTGACCATCTTCTCAGCTTTCAAAGCAGACACCACGTTGGATAGATAATCTCTTCTATTACCTATCATCACCACTTCTTCACCCTCAACTGTTTTCAAAACCATGCGCTTAGCCGCACAATCCAAACTTGCTTGGCACTTCACCAGCCAGTCCATCCCAAGAATCAGATCGAACTCCCCAAACGGCAGTTCCATCAGATCAGCCACAAATACTACCCTTGAAGTTTTAGGGTACATCCTATCTGACTTATTTACTTCTACAACAGTGACCTAGAGGGCTAATTCATCGTCATCTCCCTAGAAGTAGTCTCAAAGTCTAGGTTCATGGTTTCCACTAAGCTACTAGCAACATACGAATGCGTCGAACCCACATCTATCAAAGTAGTATATGGTAATCCAAAGATTAAGAACGTACCGATTATGACGTCTGATGCGTCGCCTTCCTCTCGACGCCACGCTGCATATACCAATCCAGGTTGTCTTGCTTCAGTGTTGCCTACACCTCTGCCCGGTGCTCGCGGCCCCGACTAGAACCATTACCTCCTCTACCGAACCACGACCCTCTGCGGTTGCAGTCCACAGTTCTGAATCGAGCACGACCGACCTCGATGAATCTCGCTAGCTTACGTGGACAGTCCCTCACACGATGATTCAGCGACCCACACTCAAAGCATCCTTTGCCAGAGGTCCAACATCCTCCCCAATGAGATTTTCCACACCGATTACACTGTGCTGGTCCCTAATTAGTAGCAACAAGCCTCCCAGACTGATACGGCCCATCATGCCTAGCCCTTTTCTGAGAATTTTTGGCTGATTCAGATGATCCAAAACCTCTCTTTTGTCTATTCCTATCGAATTTCATCTCATGATTCCTTGACCCCTTCGACTATCTTAGCCTTCTCTACCAACACGACAAACTCCCGCTCTTGCGTGGAGCAATCAGTAATCTTAGCTCATCCTCGGTCCATCCTCAAACGACACATCGCTCATGCTCAGTAGCCACGATACCTCGAGCATACCGACTCAACCTTAAAAATTACGCCTCGACTCGTCTGGACTTACTCCCGAACCAACCTCGAAACGCCTTCCTCACAGCATCAATATAACTAGACCCAATATACTTCTTTTGATAAGCCACCTTGAAATAATCCCAAGTGAGATCATCCGTTGCAGCACTATCCCGAACCGTGAGCCACCACTGGTATGACTCATCTCAGAGAAGTGACACTATCCCTTTCAGTTTCTCCTCGGCAATAAGGTCCAAATCATCCATGATACGCTCCGTCGCCTCCGACCAATACTCAGCCGTATTGGGCGCCACACCAGAACACCTCAGAATACCTCAGCTCCATTGGTTCGGAGTCGCTCAGATATAGACTTTCAAGCTCCCATACCTCTACCTACTCCAGCCACCCTCTCAAGAACGCACAGCATCATCTGCGATACTGCATCATCTCCCGTCTGATCTTGAAACTCAACACCTGCAGCTGGTGGTAGTGGCATCTCATTCTTTGACCCTAACTGCAGACCCCACTGGTTCAGACACAGTCATCCTACCCCGATCGCTTCCACGTATATTACGACCTCAACCTTGAGTGCTCATGGCTAATATCTCGACTTATCTATTTTAGAAGTTTTATGCGTTAATCTTTATTCCACTATTATTAAGGCACAATCTTATGAATAGTTCTTTAAAGAGTTTTGTTTTTCGTGAGTTCATAGAATCCTATCGGCTTTAGTCTCTAGGGTAGTCCACAATACTACTCACCCATATCATATATCATATACCATTACAATCATTTGCAAACAACAGTTAGGGGTACTTACCTGGGCGGATCGGTGCCGGAGACTCGGTGCCATGCTTTTCAGACCATGTATTTTTCGAACAACCTTTCCAAAATCCCAAATTAAATTATTTTGGGCCTTGGGCCCACAGCCGAGCTTTTGAACGTGGCTCTGATACCAAAATTATATCACCCCAAACCCAGTCAACATACCATGACCGAATCTGGCATGTCACAGAGTGAAAATGTTTTAAAGGAAACAGTTGCGGTTTATTTTCAGCGAAAAGCTCTTTGTTTTTGTGTTTGCAGAAACACGGTGCATATATAGTTGAAATCGTTAAGTTGCTTTGAAATCCTGAAAGGCTTTTAAAACTCGTTTATCATTCATTACTTAAGAAAACGTTAAAGTCTATTGAAACCCGAGAGAATTCTTACTTAGTTAATTTTAAACCATTTGATTTTGAGCTTGGAAAACTTAGATTTTGAAAATCATTTAAGTTAACTTTGTTATCCTCTTGTAAATATTGTTACCCGATGGTAAGATTTAGAAAACCCGTTGTGTAGTATAATTTTTGAAAACTTTGATTATCAGGTTATTCAAAACATGTTAAACAGTTTACTTAGCAACATTTAGAAATTTAAAGCAAATATAATAAAACCCTAAATAAAAATACTAATGGCCTTATTACAAACCCAAATAAAATCAGAATTTAAAATGAAGGTACCCAAATTGAAAGTCCAAGTAAAATCAAAAATAAATATCGCATGGCCACCTCGACTCCACCAAGGTTCTCATCCGCGATCTACGAGTCATCTGAAAAGATAAGGGAGAAGGTGAGTCACCAAGACTCAATGCATAATCCGCCTCCCGATTATAGCAACATTCTTACACAGGGCATAATCACGCAAACATATCATGCACCCAAACCTAGCCATCCACAACTCCTTTTTCTACCCCGTGTGGTACCAAAACCACTGGTGACCCAAAGTCACTGATATCAATAATAATGTGATGCCAAACCACTAGTGACCCAAAGTCACGAATAATCCATATGTGGGACAAACCCACGTTGTGATACCAAATCACTAGCAACAATCCCATTTTATCAAATGTGGGGCCAACCCGCTGTGGTGCAAAGCCACTGGGACGAGTCGCTATGAGGTGCCAAACCTCTGGTGACCCAAAGTCACAAATATCAACTGTGGTACCAAACTACTGGTGGTGCCAAACCACTGGTGACCCAAAGTCACAGATATCATTCTTCCCCCTCCTCTCATATCACCCACAATAATGCACATGCATATATATATCATGCCAACATGCTTAATCGTTAAACATATATCGAACATAACATAGATAATAGCATCAGCAATCATGCATCTTAAACTCATCAAACAGACTTACCCGAAATCCTTGCTCATACCCATAAGGGTATCGTATTGTAATCTACACAATTTTTGGCTTTTAACAAAGTTTAGGTTATTAGTACATTTACATGGATTATGAAGTGTGTAAGATACACACCTGGTTACTAATGAGACTAACGGATCCCGACAAACAAGATCTACTCACGAACCGAGTGAAACCCGAGAACCCAATGTTTGATCTCCCTCTACCTATATTCGGTCAACACAACATCATTAGTACAGAGCCATTCGGCTTAACCAAGAAATCCTGCACAAGACAACCAATCTTACCTTAACACTTATGATCTTAAAAAAAATCCGAGGCCACACGATGAGCCTCCCCCTACAATCGGCTAAGGACCACTACCATTGGGTTAAAGCCTTCGGTATTAACATAATAGGAGATGTCAAAATAGTAAAAGTACTTACCCCTCACTAACGAGATTGACTAAGTGTGATGATGAATAGCCCACCGAATCTATTGTCACAAAACACGAAAGAACATTCTATGAATACCAAGAGAATTCAATTTCATAGAAGCCTGAGAATCATGGCAGCCAAATGCCAAAATTCAGCTTTTGTGTCATATGAGTCGATGAAGAAAGAAAAAGAGAAGATAGGAGAGATTCGGCCATAACAAACTTACCTCCTCCAAATCGAAGTTGACCCACCAAACCCGAGAGGACACTTGTGTAATATTCGGCCAAAAGGGTTAAACAAGAAAAGGAGAGTAGAGAGGTTTCGGCTGACAAAGAAGGTTCGGCTTATGAATATAAAAAAGAAGAAAAAAAGAAATCACAGGGGATGAAGAATGATGCTGTCGAATGGAAAAAGAGAGAAAATTGGGTATTTTACACAAGAAGATTGAGAGTAGACGTCGAATGGAGAAAAGAGTATTGAGTTTGGCTTTTGAGCAAAATACCAAGAAAGAAGGTGAAAGCAAGTTTTCGGCTCTTTAAGGAAATAACAAAAGTGATTCGGCCAAAACCCCCTATTGTCAAAAAATAGAAGAAGAAAAAGATGCAAGTATGATTTCGGTTTCAATAGAGAAAAAAATAATGGTTTGGATGCTGGAGAGTGAAGTCAACTAGAGCCTAGGGGTTTCGGTTTTGCCTCAAACAACATGCTTCAAAGCTTGCTTAGCCGAAAGTGCCTACCTAGAATAACTATGGAAAATCGGCACCTCTTCCAAGTCTCCCAACCGATTACTCCTCCTCCCAACAGTCCATACTTGACCAACACTTCAAGCTCTCTCGACCACTCATTCAAATCGGTTTGAATGAGTCAACCTCACAATTTTCTCCTCTCCATCCATTTCAAATCTGTTGACTCGATCCACATCCTCTCAAGAGAGTCCTTCCTAAGTCCATATCCTCCTTGCTTCTAGCATCAAAAATAATTACACAAGGGGAGATTTCTACAGCTCGAACAAAGGCTTCCCTTCCCTGCATGTGGCGTCACCTTCCATGTACCTTAGTGGCGCCTCCCTTGCCACTTTACCACTAGGTTATTTGCATCAAGACACTCCAACAACTCCTTTTAACCCCTAACTTCCCTAGCACCCCTTCCAAGCACTTAAAACAGAAAATTTTAACCATGACTCAGGCCTAACCTGAGGTCATGCCTAGACCCCAAAACACCCTAAACTAGCACAGCAGACATATTATCACATGCAATTATGCAGAGACCCCAATTTAAGGATGTTACCATATGTGTATAAACTAAAAGTCGAAACAAATGTAACGGCGGTTGTGATGACCTAGCGGGTAAGATTGGAAATATCAGGTATGTAACGCTTATGGCTATATCATTTGAATCACTTAGTATGATTATATGTGTGTTATAAATATCCGATGTACTTTGATGTATGTTTTGCATCCATCACATTATGATGATATGTTGCATGGGATTGGGATATGATATTGATAAAAAGTGGTAGTGTATTTCGATGGCTCTGCCACATATTTTGTATTTCAGTGGCTCTCCACATATTTTGAATTTCAATGGCTCTGCCACATATATTTCGACGATGAGCAGCGTGACTGCCATTGAGGTGTGTAGCAGATGGAGGGTTGATTGTAGAAATCCCTACAGGTGTGTTAGGATGGATACGGGTGGTGTGTAGAAGATGGATACTTAGGTTGGTTTGGGTTGCATTGCACTCATTATCTGATATGACATGTTATTAGGGCTTCGGCCCACTTCGATCAGTATGGGCTTCGACCAATTTGCATCTGTGGGCTTAGGCCTAAATTTGTCCGTAAGGGGAATTACACACTGAGTTCTCGTAACTCACCCCTCTGCTGTAATTTTTGTAGGTAATTCCCAGCATTGAGAATTTGGATGCCGAGACAGACTTTGGGGTTGCCATACGTCGTTACTTTAGTAAATTTCATTTGACTTTACTTTAAATAATTATTTTAATTTGGGTTTATGTTTTGTAATAAGGCCTCTGGTATTTTATTTGGGTATTAACTTTAATTTGGATTTTGCTTGTAACACCCCAAACCCGGCCCATGCGTTTCGACCAGATCTGGCGTGTTATGAAACACATAACACTTTATCGGATTTTGAAAACACAAGTTAATTATTTAAAATTTGAATAAAGAAGTGACTTTTTGGAAATAAACCTCTTTGTATTATTATTACGTATAATTAAACCTTGTCATAAATTCATAAGTTGCACAACATTGAAAACTACTTAGTTGAATAAAACTAGCGGCCTTATTACTTAAATATTCTCAAATAAAATAAAATAAAATTTAAAGAAATCCCAAAAAATAATTTGTAGAAATAAAACTTGATGGCCCCTCGAGTTCGTCTCGGCTCCCATGTCCACGATCTACTGCTCATCTGGAAGATTAGAGAAAAGGAAAGCGTGAGTCACCAAGACTCGGTGTATAAATCTCAAAACACACAACGACCCGAGCCCACAAACACATTATGGGCCCTGGCCCATACATGAAGGTAACAATCATAATCACATGGTAAACGTTAAATAATGAATAACCCAACCCATCCTAGGTTTCCATCCTTTACACACCAACCTGTACCAGGCATCACACCTTGAGGATTTCTACAATCAACCCTCCATCCTCTACACACCAAAACAACAGCCGTACTGCCTATTCCTAATAATTAGGAATCATTGAATGTGGCATGGCCACCGATCACTATGTGACCTAACATTTGTATATGTGGGATTTCCACCACCAATCACCAAGTGACCTATCATGCACTTCCCCTTCAATATCATATTCCCACCCCATGCATACACATAAATAAAACATCATGCAGTCATATATATTTTCTGATACACATAGGGAGTTCTATGGTTACGTACCTGGCATCCTTGCCTAACCCTTTTAGGGTTCCATTCGACTGTCTATACAGCCTCATTTTGGCTTTTAAGCCCATACAGGTTTATTAGTGTGTTAGAGATCTACACACCTGATTACCGATAAGACGATACTTTCTATGTCGACACTATCCTTAGTCAACACTCTCGCTATCCGCCTAAGGTGTTGTTCGAAGCGGTCCACAACCAAGTGGCCAATCTCGAATGGCGAATCTTGCTCTTTTCTTAAACTTAGGATTTTCTCCTTTGCACGATCCATATTTAATTAGTCACAAGTCCTTATCGAACTACTATCACAATATTTAATCGTTAATTCTCATTATAACCTTAAAATCTTGTATATGATGATCAAATCTAATAGAAATCTAGGGAAATATTCTTACTTTAAAAATCCCGAAAGTGGAGACTAGCTATTTTCGGCTTTCAGATCTAATTAACCAAGCTTCCTTAGTATAGGGAATTAGGCTAACACTTGGAAAAGAGATTTGACAATGCCAAAGGAAAGTTTTAAATGCCAAAAGAATAGAACTAATTCTCAAATAAGATGAATAAAAGAAAAGACTATAGATGCTTCGGCTTTTTAGAGAAATCGGCACAAGGAGGAAAAAGTGGAGAAGAGTTTTGGCTTTTGAAGAAATTGGAGAGGGAGAGGCTAAGGAATTTTGGCATAATGGGAGAAGAAATTAGGGTTTTCAATGTCAGAATCAAGGAGCTATCCCCCCTATTTATAGATATTTCGACACCTCATGTATAAAACTGAAAATGCCATTACTAATTAATTAAAATTCAAGCTAAATGAGAGGGAAAATTCGGCACCCCCTTTACCATGCAGTAGCCGATTTCTACACTCCTCTAGGTGATGGATTTTGGCCATCACCTCCCTTGTAGATAAGCTCCTAACTTTTCTCCTTTTTATCTACTATTTTATAAATTATAAAATCCATCTAAATCTTCCTATTTTTGAGCCTTGTAGCCGTCCACCTCATCAAATCTTAATGCCTAAATTTAACTCACTTAAATTAAAAGATATGGGCTTTATTAAACTTAAATTTTGGCCCCTAACTCCTTGTTTGTGGCGTCACTCCTTGCTTCATTTTAGGTGCCAAAATGGCCCTAAAAACATGGGCTCCTTATGCCAAAACTTGGGCCTCTTTTATTGTTAATGACGCCACCTTAAAATAATTCAATCAAGGCCTTTGCCTAATCCTAAGCCCAATTTTGAACCCTATCACTTAAATTAATAAATTAAACATATCCCCACACTAAATGCATAGGCCCATAAATTTAGGATGTTACATTGCTTATTATTAGATGTTCAATATGGGCTTTTCTTAAAAAAAACTTTAATAACTGTTTTCCAACATATTAACGAACGGTTCACAAGCTATAAATAATTAAACTCGGGATCTTCTCAAAACTACAAAACTATTTTCAAAATCTCACATTTTCGGGAACCACTGAAATTGATTTGTAGGTTATAAAACGAAGTTTTCGATGTTAGGAATATTAATAACATTTTGCAAGAAAACCTTGAAAATGAATCTGATTTTCAAAATGGAAACAAAACTCAAAATTTTTGTCAATCGCGAAGTTTCTTTAACAACCTTTCCATGTGACATACCAGATCCGGTCGTAACGTCTAGGCCGGGTTTGGGTGTTATAGCTCAAATTAGTAGAATCATACTCAAAATAAATATGTAATTAATTCATAAAAATATATCCTTCTAGAGTATTATCAGTCGCCCTAAGGCTTATAAATAGTTTTTTGAAACTTGTTCAAAATGTTTCTATCAGACTCGAACACATCCATGCAACCCCCACTCTATATGCATATATGTCCACATCGTCACTCCTTTGGCGCAGCCCTGGCATCATCCCTCCTGGCGTCTCCTTTACCTGAGACAACACACAGAGGTGTAACTTCGATAGAACTTAGTAAGAAATCCCTCTTTTACTTGGGCCCTTATTCAAGGATTTCATCATTTGTTTCTCGTTCATGACTTTGACCCTATTGGTTGTACAGACTTCATTGTAACCATCCATATTGGCTTTTCCTTTTAAGTTAATCGAAACTTGCCAACTCTCAGACTACCGTGTACATCATTCATTTAGAGTCTGCCCAAATGTGTTGTCTTCAGATGGTCATCATAAGCATCATTCTTCATAAGCATAGTGTTACCACAAGGAATCCTTCTAATAGAGAGAGCCATAAAGGCATTCTTTTTATCAGAGATCGCCACAAAGGCTTCTATAGGAGCCCATTTGTGCCCGGCCCATATCAATAATAAAAAAACCCAAAATAATAATAATAATAAAGTCCATTAGTTTTTTTTACAGTAAACGGGCCTAAAACCCAAAACCAAATGCCAACCCAAACCCCATTACACCCTCAGACCCAAAACATTAAAACCTAGCCCAATCTAATACCTAAAGCCCAAATGGCCCAATAGCCCAAATATGATTGCAGAAATAGGAAACCCCGAACCCTAAGGTTCCTGCTAGGCGTCGCAAGCATCCATACCAGCCTCCTCATCGGACATCACGCCACCATTAGCGCGTGAATCGCTCCCCCATCTTCGTCGTTCATCTGCAACAAATAGAGAAACAAACAGCAAAGAAAACCAACAAATGAACCGAATTTAGGGATTTTTTATTTTTTCCTTTTTTATTTTCATCTCTAAATCGGCTATAAAAATCGAGAGAGAAATTATTGTAAAAAAATGGATTTTTTTACAAAGATATATACAATAGTACATTACATTTTATAAGCACACGAATCAATACGAACACACAGTCGAAAAATCAGCAAAGGTTTCTTTTTGTTTTCATTTTTTTTCCTTTCTTTCTCTTCAAAACAGTCTATATACACATACCAAAATATTTTTTTCGTTATATATATATATATATATATATATTATATGTATATAAGAGTATAAAAATAAAAAAAAAGAAGAAATTTTTTACCTTTTGAAGTTCCGACCATCATGCATGCAATGGTTGTGCAATAAATCTTGAGCTTCGCCGAAACAAGGCCGAAAAATTGTTGGGGGTAGAGGGAAATGGGAGCTCCCTCTTTTTTTTTTTTAAACTAACTTCAAGAGTGATTTTTTCTTTTGATTTTTTGCTTTAAATACTTAGTCTAAACAGCGCCGTTTTGAAGACCCTTCTTAAGGCCAAAACGACGTCATTTCCTTCTTAGACCCGCGCACTGACTCAACCCGCTCCAGGGATCCACGTGTTTTTGCGAAATGGGCTAATTTCGTATCAAGCTCTTCCGCATTTTTTGTTTTCTTAATTTAGTTCTCTTTTATTTTAAATTTACCCCAAACTTTTATTTAAGGATTTAATTTCATCCTTTTTTTATTTCTTTTGTGATTTTTATTATTTTCTTATTAATTTTATTATTATCGTTAATTTTGACTTTTATTATCATTAATATTGTTTTACTATTATAATTATCATATTATTATTGATTTTACTATTATTATTTTATTATAATTATTATTTTAATTTTAATTTTACCATTACTATTATTGTTTTTTCTTTATTATCATTATTATATTAGTATTAATAGTATTATTTTATTATTACCATTATTATTTTTATACATAATATTATTGTTACTATAATCATATTTCTTATATTTATTATTATCATTGTTTTTATTATTATTACTTTCAATATTACTATTTATTATTTCTATTTTCATTATTATTTTTATTTATCACTATTAATTCTAATATTATTACTATTATTTTGTTACTAATACTTTTTTTATTTTTACTATTACTCTTATTATTGTTTTCATTATTATTATTATTATTATCATTATGATTATTATCATTACCCTTATTTTTTATTTTTTATTACTAATATTTATTTGTTAACACATTTTCATTATAATTTTTTTTGTAACTATTAGTATTACTATTTTATTGTCTTTAAATTATTTTATATAGTATTTATTTATTTCTTGATTTACCATTTGCTATCATTTTCCTTTGTTCATCTATTCTTGTTTCTTATTATTTCATATAGATTGCTAATTTTAAATTCTATCTTATTGTATTTTGTTTCGCTTTTATTTTTGTTATTTACATTATTATTCTTGTTTTATTCTATTATGTATTTGTATTATAATTCATCTTCCATTCTTTTACGGCCATATCACATTTTATTCGAGACATTACAACTTTCGTTTTGAAATAAGTAAACATTCCGCGTTCTAAGGTTCGAAAAAATCGTACCCTAACTTACTGGGTTTTGATTTTTCTCATTGAATCTAAAGAACCTATTATTTTCTTTTTAAAATCAAAATACATGGGTTAAATAAAGATTTATTTTGGGAATTCAAAATGTTGTGTCCTAACTCACTAGATATAATATTTTGTTATCTCGATATAAGGATTTCCAAAATCAAAGGCAATATTTTGTATTTGGGGAATTTTGAGATAGTGTGCCCTAACTTACTGGGTTTCGTTTTCTCATGCGACCCAAATAATTGAATACCCATACAAGCTTAGTTTTGAGGATCCGAAATGTCGTATCCTAACTAACTAGGTATGATATTTTATTCCTTCGAAATAAGCAGATCTCAGTATTCGGTTTACTTTATTTAATTTTTTTAACAAAAAGGGATCGTATTTTAAAATCTTTTCAAATTTTTGACATTAGGACATCAAATAATCAATTAGGTACCAATTTTGGGCGTCACGAGGGTGCTAATCCTTCCTCGTGCGTAATCGACTCCCGAACCCATTTTTCTAAATTTTGTAGACCAAAACTATCATTTTAACGATCAATCATAAGGTGATCTGATCACGCCGAAACAAAAAAGGATCGGTAGCGACTCCATTTTCATTTTTTTAGTCGATCCCCATTTTCATAAAAACTTTAAATATAGTTTCGACAACTTGGCGACTCCGCTGGGGACATAAGAGAGTCAAGTCGTAAAATTGATTATTTTCTATCCTTTGTCAAAATTAGAAAATTTTATTTGAAAATTTAAAAAAAAATTGAACATATGATTATTATTTTCTTGCACACATTGCATTGCATGACCGTTGTGGTCGCACCTTTAAGTGGGAGTGAGAAACTGTGCCTTCGTGAGGTTTTCACCTCCGCATGGGTTAGTGGGCTGCTTCTGGGATACATCCGTACCTATATCTTCGTGAGGTTTTTACCTCGCATGGCCATAGGGAAATGTATTCCCTTGAACTGAACTCGATCCATTTGAGCCTATAATGGGTGAGGATTGAGGAATTCGCTGGTTCAGGTGCCTTCCCTTTAGAACTAAGCCACATATAGTGATCCTTAAGAGCCAACCATAGATAGAGCTATATTAAACCCTAGTAGTCATCCAGATAGGTGTTCTATGTTGTTTATTTCGCCTGTGCTAACGTGTTTTGTTTTGTTTTGTTTTGGTTGCATTGTATTTACATTATAGAAAAGAGGTCTTGATTCAAATTCAATTGCTAAATAAAAGTGTTTGTCATGAGAAAATGGATTTCTTGATAAAGTGGATTATAATACGGTATCGAATATGGTCCAAGTAAATACAAACGAGAGAAGAAGGAATACAAGACTTTATTGCCCAAGGATTCAAGCTGACAAAGACTATTCGAGAATCACCACATCTTGGCTTTCTTGAAGAGGCTAACGAGCATTATGGAAATAAGTGAGCAGTGAACCGCGGTCTAGATCAAGCAAAAAGGAGCTAGTGGAGGCATCTATTAGAAAGTTCACGAGATTAGACCTTAATATCTGGATAAGAAGAAAGGAATCAATGTCTTCGCTTGGAATATCCGTTTTATGTAAAGAAATTTATTTTCTAGAAAAGTTCTTCTAATGAAATTGAATTCAAAATCAACGCCTCTCTTTCTTTCTGCATTCATTCCTTTGCATTGCATTTCATGCATCACATCATAAGCATTTAAGTCCATAGAAAAATCCTAATTAGTTAAAATTAACAGAGAGAGAAAGAGAGAGAAAAGGAAAAATCTAGAAATCAAACACCGTTACGGTACATGCAAGAACAAAAGCCATGGACCGAAGGTTGGAAAAAATAGAGCAAAGGCAAATACAGATGCAAGGGCAATTGACCAAAATTCAACAAGAAATGCGGGAACAAATGCTAGATTTCCAAAGGAATATGATGGGCCAGTTAACTCAGTTACTAGCCGTAGGACGTGAAAAAAGGAGTGGCCCAGTGGTCAACAGTGGGGATGATGATGAAGACATCGTTTATTCCCTAGGTTTTTCCCCAATAAGTGTCCCGACCCAACCAGACACGCATTCGCATGGGGTACCCGTCATTATCGGACCCCAATGTCAGACTGATACCTCGGCCCTGTTGAACTTCCCGATGAGCTTAGTTTTTAACCCAGAGGATGATCAAGCCAAACTATTTGTTCTGGCAAAAACAAAGGAAAGGGGAGAGTGGACCTTAAAGGCCCCGAAGAAGAAGAAAAAGGAAGTGAATAGTACGAGTAGGTATAACAAGGGCCATTTGGAGTCGATTACCATAAGCCAGCCAAGGACGGTAACTACCAACCATCAGGTATCCCCAAGGCAAGAACCTCATCCAAGACCGAACTCAGAAAAACCCCAGTTTGCACCCATCCCAATCACATATAGGGAGTTGTACCAAATTTTGTTTGACGCTCATGTTGTATCCCCTTTTTATATAGAACCATTATGGCCCCCATACCCTAAATTGTACAACGTAAATGTCCAATGCGAATACCATGGAGGAACCATAGGGCATTCGATCGAGAACTACGTCATTTTAAAAAGATAATCGAAAGACTCATCAAATTGGGTGTTGTAAAATTCGATGATCCCTCTCGTGCAGAAAATTTGTTACCCAACCTTTCTATTAAAGGGGTAAACATTATGAGTTCCATGATAGATAGAGGCAGAAGATCCAAGAATGCATCGAGCTCAGGGCCCTATGAAAAGAGAACCGGGGAATAAAAGTTTCCAAGCCCTTACATGCTTGGGAAGATTTTAAACAATGGAGCTGTGGAAGGAATCCCTGTATTTTTAAGACCAATCTAGAGTAATATTCAAAATGTGCTTGTTGCCTTAAGCCTAGATACAATAAGAATCCTTTTGTGAAATAAGCTTATGTCCAGAATTTTTATTTCAATAAAATGCATCTTTTTTAATCAAATGTTTTTTCATTATTTACATTTCATACTGTACATTCTTTTATTTCTTTCAAGTATTCTTTCATCCTCTATTTATGACAATACAAATGATCATTCTTTCAATCATTTATTCTTTGAAATCTTGCTTCGAACTTACAGTAGGTCTCCAGATATTAATGATGTGAGCAATGTTGCTACTGACTCAGAGTTTCCTTTCAAATAAGATATGTGTCTAGAATGATCTCAGGACTTTGAAGATGATAGAGATTGTAACCTATCTTCTGATTTGTTAAGAAGGGCAGAACAAGATGAAAAACAGACCCTACTCTACAAAGGGTCATTGGACATTATGAGCCTAGAAAAGAGGACATGCCTAGGCTAATAAGATGTGAGCTAAGCATGAGGATCGGGCACTGTTGGTCTACCATGGATGGGGTTGCATCAGTTATACCGCAAATACTAAATCAATGAAAACAAGATTCATGTGACTTTTCATTTTCTTCACAAATTTTTCGTATGTGTGGTATGGATGTGATGGGGCCAATCTCGTCAAAAGCTTTTAGCCAATATCGATTCATCGTCTTGGTCGTCGTTTACTTCACTAAGAGGGTGGAAGTAGCTTCATATGCCAATATTGCAAAGTCGGCCGTCATCAAAATCAAAATTAAAAAAAGGAGGATCAGATGCCAGCAAAGAATGCCAGAAAGGATCATGTTTAATAATGCATAACTATACAATGTCAAAGATTACGTTTGCTCAAAGATCAAAGTGAGATATCACAAAGCAAACAAAGGTTGTCAAAAAATGAAAGGTGACCAAAGACTTGTAAAGATTGGCATAAGAAACTATCATTTACTCTCTATGCTTATCAAATGTCGACCGGGACTTTCGCTAGAAACCCACGACCTAGTCGCCGAGTTAGGTGTGGTAACCCTAGTGCATGTCTAGGATTGGATCCGAAAGAGCTTGGTATTTAAGCGTCCTCGTGACTCACCTCCTCTTCGCAGAATCCTACCTTGTGCGTAGCTTCGGTTCACCCTAACCAAGAGGACTCATTCATAGGCAAAACCTAAATAAAACCGAAAGGATTAGCCATATTTTCATGAAAACTCGAGTTTTAAAATTGTTTAAGTACTCTCTAGATATTAGGAAAAATTTATTTTGAAAAAAAAATCTTCAAAATATACCCGGTTTACCAAAATTACCAAAATGCCCCTAGTGGCAAAATTACGAAAATGCCCTTGGTTCTAAAATTATCGAATTACCTCGATTTCAACAAAATCTTCTTACTTTGCAAAAGTAGTCGAAAATCTTGTATTTCAAAATATATACACTGACTTTTGGAATTTACAAAATTACCCTTAATTAACAAAATTACCAAAATACCCCTGGTTTTCAAAATCCCGCCATACCTTTAAATTGAAGAATTTTTCAAAAATACTCCTCAGTTTTAGAAATTACAAAATGATTTGATTTATTAAAATTTTCAAATTCCTTGGTTTATTACATAAAAATACCTCAGAGAAAAATGACGAAAATACCCTCGGTTAGAAACAGACGTAAATGCCCAAGAGTGCATATGTATGAAAGGTATTAGGAATGGATGTACTTTTAATGTAAACTAGATAGAAGACTTAAAACCTTGATTGATCGAAGAATCCCTATTGAGCTTTCCATAAAACTTCTTCGCGAATAACCAAGTGAAACAAATTACTAATCCATAAAATTTTTCTAATCGCATTAAAAGCGCGATAGTTAGAATGAGCTCTAGAGGGCGTGGTCGAGGACGCGAAGGGAAGGATGACCGTTCCGAACCTGTTAGGTCGGGTCAAGGTTACGAGAATAGTACCACCGCCACCACCACCCCCAACTTTTAGTCTGCAGAGTAGATCGACGGTGATGACGCAGGTCACAAGCGGCGTCATGGTTTCGAAAGGGTAGTGGAATGGGTGGAGGTGGAGGAGCTCGTAAATCGGTACAGAGACTTCGAGCTAACTGAGCTGAATTTTTCTCGAGGTGTATCTGTGTAGCGCCAATACTACCGAGTATTGGCTTGAATCGATCGAAAGAATCATGGATGAGATAGATTTGACAAATGAGGAGAAACCGAAAGGGCGGTGTCGCTTCTCAAGGATGAGTCATATCGATGGTGGCTCACGGTTCAAGATAGTGCTACGGTGACGATCTTACATGGGATTACTTCAAAAGCGCTTTTCGGAAGAAATATGTGGGCACTAGCTACATCGATGCTCGGAGGAAAGCTTTTCCGGGTTGGTACAAGGAAATAAGTCCGTGTCGAATATAAAGCGAATTCTTGAGATCGAGCCGTTATGCTCGTGGAATTGTGTCAACGGAGCATGATCGGTGTGTCCGCTTTGAAGACGGACTGAGAGATGACTTGAGATCGCTAATTGCTCCACAACAAGAGCGTGAGTTTGTCTTTTGGTGGAAAAGGCTAAAGTAGTCAACAATGTTCAAAGATAAAACATCTACTTCCATTCTTATTTCTTCTTTTCTTTTCAAATCAACCATAACCGAACCTTTTTCTTCTCTTTTTAGTCCTTGTTTTCGAATATTCAGGGTAGATTTTCTTTGATTTCTATTCAATCGATTTTGAAAGATAGGCTCTTTGGGACTTTGGAAGCAATTGATTTAAGTCTATCTCTCTCTAGCAATCAAAGGTTGGTAAGTTAAAGGGTAAGGATTTTAGTTGATTCATCATTCTTTTGAAAAGACTAAAGTTTTGGAATTAAAGTATTGTGGTTTGGCCGAATGGCCTTTGTCAATAATTTTTAGTATTGGCCGATTGTAGGGACAAAGTGATCTAGTGCGATAGATCGGATTTTTGGAAGATAGTTCTTGCGTTGGTAAAAGGTGTGTATCTTACACACTTATAACGGCAACAATGTTTCCATTGGTTTATGGAATAAAAGTGGTTTTATCCATGAAAATCAAGATTCCTCTACCCTGAGCTTTGATTGAGTCAAGAATTAGATGACGTAGAATGTCTCTAGTGAACTTGGCTGAAGAAAAGGGTTTGAAAGTATTCATCATAGTAAAAAATACCAAAATGGATGATTTTAATTTATGTCAAAAATGGACCACCCAAGGGACTCTCATGATGGGGACCTAGTATTGAGGAAGATCCGTCTTATACAAAAGGATTTCAGAGGAAAGCATATGCCAAATTGAGAAGGACCTTATGTTGTAAAGAAGGCCTATTCTGAGGGAGCATTGATATTGACTGAGATAGATGCCAAAGACTTGCCTAGTCCGGTGAATTCAGGTGCAGTCAAGAAGTATTTTACCTGAAAAGGAAAAGGCTAAGGTGAAAACTCGCAAAGGGCACTTTGAGCTCAAATTTGTTCAAAAAAAAGGGGGGGAGAGGCCAAGGTGAAAACCCGTAAAGGGCGCTTTGAGATCAAATGGGTTTTGAACTGAAAACCTGAAAAGGGCGGCTCAAATTTTGATCAAAGATAGGGCATGTGGTAGTCTTACTATGCTTGAATTAACAATGAGGAAGTATGTTATGTCTTGAGGCATTGACAAAGTACTCTGTATCCTTTAAACACATATTGAGCTCAAAATGGTCCTCAAGAAGTTTGTACAGAGAAGCTCAGGCTGCGATATCTAGGGCATCTAGCTTCTATCTTACCCATTTTGAATTTGCTATCTTTGATTGCTTTTTTTTCTTTTCAAAGATACACCCCATTCAATTTTATTCTATAGCCTTGGCTATCTTTGCTTACTTTATTCTTTTCAAGATACACCTCAATCAATTATCTTTCATTGCTTTGGTTATCTTTGATTAACTTATTTGTTTCGAGCTATGCTCCTGATTAATTTCTTTTATGTCCATTGTTGTGATTTTTTTCAAGCATTTTATATTGAAATAATGATTATTGGACTAATAATACTTTCATAAAAGGAGTTTCGCATATTACTCTAGAAGCTTCTAAATAACATGAGAATTTGAAACAGGACTATTGTTTAGAACTCACCAAGCCTAAGAGTTTGGAAATATCGAAAGATGATTATCTCTTTTGGATTTTTATTGGTTGGATAAAAGACAAGACAATTTGTTAAGTGATACCATCTCGACAAATGACGAGCAATGTCAACCCAAGTGTAAAAAGGGGATTATTCTCGGCAAAAGAAAAACGATACCCTGCATTCATGGAAATTTCATACACATACATCGGGTCATTACACCTAGGGAATGGTGTAACAGATCAACTTGATTGAAGATGATACAAATTTCATACCTCTGACTGGTAGCAGGATGGATGAAAAAACCAAATGTTTTTCCCCTAAAGTTGCAATGGGAGATACAAACTTTATATCCCAAAAGGTACAGTGGAAGGGACTCGAAAATTACAGCGGGGCAAGCTTGCTGAGTAGAATATGATCGTTTCTTTGAGTTTTTTGTCAAAGGTATCAGCTGAACGAGAAAGCATGGTAACTCATCAGTGATAAAACCTTGATGAACTATGAGCAGTGACAACCCAAACATTAAAAAGGGATCATTCTCATGCATATATCATTTATACACTTCCAGTTAGGAGCTTTAGATTCATTCCGATCATTGAACCCTAATCAAAAAGGGATCATTCTTATGACATTCTGCATTTATGCAAATGTCGTCCATAATACATTCGAGTCTACAGGACATGTCCTCTAGAGGATGGTATAGCAACATCGATGAATTCACAGATCTTATCTCCCTAAAGTGATAGTAGCGCAAATCGAATTTGGTGAATCTTATCTTCATGTATGGGCAATGGAGCAGATTCAAGCCACCAACCTTATCTCCCTGAAGTAGCAAGGGAGCAAGTTAAAGTTTATAGTCTTATTTTCCTAATGTAGCAATGAAGCAGACTGAAGATTGTAGATCTTATCTCCCTAAGCGGTAGCGGAGCAGATTGAATTTTGCAAACCTTATCTTCTTGATGTAGCAAGGGAGCAGATTTTAGCCACTAGCCTTATCTTCATGATGTAGCAAGGGAGCAGGCTGAAGATTATAGTCTTATCTTCCTGATGTAACAAGGGAACAGACTAAAAATTGTAGATCTTGTCTCCTTGAGATAGCAGTGGGGCATATCAAAGATGGCGAATCTAATCTTCCTAAGGTAGCAGGGGAGCAGATTTTAGCCATTATCATTATCTTCTTGATGTAGCAAGGGAGCAGGCTGAAGATTATAGTCTTATCTTCTTGATGTAGCAAGGGAGCAGACTAAAAATTGTAGATCCTGTCTCCTCGAGATAGTAGTGAGGCAATTCAAAGATGGCGAATCTTATCTTCTCGAGGTAGCGGGGGGAAGATTTTAGCCACTAGCCTTATCTTTCTGATGTAGCAAGGGAGTAGGTTGAAGATTATAGTCTTATCTTCCTGATGTAACAAGGGAGCAGACTAAAAATTATAGATCTTATCTCCCTGAGTTTGCAGTGGAGTAAATTGAAGATACCAGATTTAGCATTCCTGAAGTTGCAAAAAGCAGATCAAAGATATCAGGTCTTGTCTCCCTAAAGTTGCTGGAAGAAGATCAAAGACGTTAGCCTTGGCTCTCTGAATTTGCAGTGGAGCAGGCTAAAAGACAGCAGTTTTGCATCTTTGAATTTGCAGTGGATTAGACTAAAGATAGTAGATATTGTCTTCCTGAAGTTGCAGTGAAGCAGATTGAAGATTGTAACACCCCAAACCCGGTCCAGACGTTACGACCAGATCTGGCATGCCACATGGAAAGGTTGTTCACGAAGCTACGCGTTTGTTAAACTTTGAGTTCTTTTTTTTTTTGCAAACTTCGAGTTTAGATGTTTGTTTATGAAAACCTGTGTATTCAATGTTTATTTTGGAAAAATTGTGATTGATTAGAAAATCTGCATTTGTTAGTAGATTCGAGTTGGAAGTATTGGTAAAATCTTATTTATAACAAAGAACTGCTTCAGTGGAATTCTATACATGTGATATTTTGAAAACTGTTCCGATGTTTCTGAGAATCCAGTGTATAATCAATTATAATTTGAAAACTGTTTGTTGACAATTTTGGAAAAAAATTAGGTATTAAGGTTTTTAAAAAAATCTCGTATTGAACATTTAGTGATAAGAAAATCCAAATTTAAGTTAATAACCAAATAAAATACCAATGGCCTTATTACGAACATAACCCAAATTTAAAATAAAAAGTTAAAGTAAAATGTCTGAATTTACTAAAGAAAGGCGTATGGCCACCCAGAGTCCACTTGGCTCCAAATCCTCAAAGCTAGGGATTACCTGCAAGATTAAGCAGAGGGGTGAGTTACGAGAGCTCAGTGTGTAAATCCCCAAAAATGAATACTAACTGGGCCTAAACCCAAGTAGATACAATTTGGGCCTTAGCCCTTACGAAATCAAACTGGGCGAAGCCCGTACGGAAACGAACTGGGCCTGAGCCCTTCTTACATGGTAAATAGGTAAAAACATGCAATGCAACCCAGCCCAACCTAGAATCCATCTGCTACACACCACCCGTTCCAACCATAACACACCGATGGGGATTTCTACAATCAACCCTCATCCGTTACACACCATGATGGCAGTCACACTGCTCATCCCGAAATTATGGTTGTGCCACCGAAATAATGTGATAGAGTCACCTAAATATATGGCAGAGCCACCAAAATAATGTGACAAAGTCACCGAAATACACTTCCCCTTTCATCAATGTCATGTCCCTTTCCCATGCAACATGTCATAATATCATAATGTGATGAATGCAAACATATATCAAAGTATGTCAGATAATCAGATCACACATCCAATCATGCTAATTTACTCCCAATGGTATAGTCATAAATTTACTTACCTGGTATACCTCCAACCATACCCGCTAGGATATTTCAACTGCATTCCCCTTACGGGTATTTTGGCTTTTAGCCGCCACATAGTATAACATAGACAAAACGAATTAGAGGCGTGAAATTACACACCTGATTACGCGAAGAACTATACACTTCTGATCTTCGTCACCCTCACTATCACGAACAACTACGATCTATCTATTCAGATCCGATGTCGCCTCTCTTCCACAACCCGGTGGAAAATCCCAAACGGCTGACACTGCACGTCGTTTGAACTTAAGGAGTGGAGACTGCGAGTCTGCTCCCTTTTGGCTCCTTAATTGATACCCCTTTAGAATGGCTACCACTCGCCTCCATGAAGAAAATCTTGTCAGTAAGGTATCACAGTGAAAACGGCAATTGTTTAACAAAGAGGTTTGGTTTAGGCAGAGTAAAGCGAATAGAGACTAATCGTAAAGAAATGAGAGAGGAACTCCTTACCTTAATCAATGGAGAACTGAACCCCAACGGATTCGGCTATCAATTTAAACCTGAAGTGAACACACCATGCTGAGAGGAGAATAGAAGAGATTAGACATGAACTGTCATTAAGAAGAAAATAAGAATAGCGACTTCGGCTATGCCTACACAAGATCGAAAGGAAATGAAGGAAGCGAAGGAATTTCATTGCCTTGCAATAACAGATGATTCGAGAAAGCAAAACGGATTTGATGGTCACAAGAACGCCCCCACCTGTGGCTACAAGTACTCGACTAATGGCAAAATGGAGGCCACCGATTCACTTGGAACGAAAGGGAAAGTATTCGACTTAACCCATGCAATACTACCTATGATGTGAACAACAGAAAGGGTTACAAAAAGATGGAGTAAACAGTTAAGAAAGAGAAACCAAATTTGATTTGTGATTAAAGGATGAGTTTTGGCTTCCTTAGAAGAAGTAAGGGAGATGAAAAGAATAAAAAGGAGAGTACATTACCTTAGATAGAGAGAAATTAAATAGAGTCTAAGAAGGTTCGGCATAAGACTAGAACAAGAAAGAAATGAAAAGAAAGGAAAAAGGCAAGCTGAGATTCGGCTATGAAAAAAGTGTAAAAAAAAAGAAGAGAATTGAAATGAAAAGAGAGATGATATGAGTGAAGGAGGGTTCAGCTAATAGTAAGGCGTATTCAGAACAACTTCAGGTTACGAAAAGAAGAAGAATATGACTTCGGTTAGCAAGCAAACAAATAGAAGAAAAAAGACCTGAAATGCCTTATGGTCAAAAGCACAAAACGTCAAAAGTGCTAAAGAAAAGCTATAGGAATTCGACGTAGCACTCTTCAAAAGGTTCAGTTTTGCTAACACATTTCCCCAACTGCCGAAATTCCCCTGCTAAACACCCTATAGCTGAAATTTACCTCCCACGTCTCCAACATTCGGCCAACTCTCACCCACCCTCTCAAATCCCTTATTTTGCTCCACCAAGCTCTCTCCATCACCCTTTCAAATTGGTTTGACCAATTCAACTCCTCAATCCCCTCACCACCATCTGTTTTGAATTGTTTGACTCCTTCAACAACCACCTAGGTAGAGTCCCAGTCGAAAGCCACCTCTTCCCCATCTTGAGCATAAAAATTAAACTCCATAGTGCAGCAGATGGGATTCGAACCTTTCTTTCCTTGCTCCCCATGTGACACCAAGTCCACTAGGCCACTCTGCTTCCTTTTGCTAACACAACACCAACTTTTATACTTAAGTCCTGCCTCCACTAGCTCACCCTCACAAAGTGCCCAAAAACAAAAATTTCACCAGGGCCTAGGCTCAACCCCAAGCCTTCCCAGGACCCCAAAACACACCCAAACAACAAGCTTAGCTGGCCAAACACATAAAATTATGCAATAATGCAGGACCCCTAATTCTAGGATGTTACAAAGATACTAGCCGATCTCCCTGAAGATATAGCCATATGGACATGACAGGGCAAAATGGGTCCTTTTATTGTCTTTGCTCTATTCTCGTTACACGACAATGAGCCAAGAGGGGCAACTGTAAGAGCCTATTTGTGCCCGGGCCCATATCAATAATAAAAAAACCCAAAAAATAATAATAATAAAGTCCATCAATTTTTTTTTACAGTAAACGGGCCTAAAACCCAAAACCAAATGCAAACCCAAACCCCATTGCACCCTCAGACCCAAAACATTAAAACCTAGCCCAATCTAATACCTAAAGCCCAAACGGCACAATAGCCCAAATATGATTGCTGAAATAGGAAACCCCGAACCCTAGGGTTCCTGCAAGGCACCGTAAGCATCCATACCAGCCTCCTCGTCGGACATCACGCCACCATTAGTGCGTGAATCGCGCCCCCATCTTCACCATTTATCTGCAACAAACAGAGAAACAAACAGCAAAGAAAACCAGCAAATGAACCAAATCTAGGGATTTTTTATTTTTTTCTTTTTTCTTTTCATCTCTAAATCGGCTATAAAAATCGAGAGAGAAATCATTGTAAAAAAAATGGATTTTTTACAGAGATATATACAATAGTACATTACATTTTATAAGCACACGAATTAATAAGAACACACAGTCGAAAAATCAGCAAAGGTTTCTTTTTGTTTTCATTTTTTTCCTTTCTTTCTCTTCAAAACAGTCTATATACACATACCAAAATTGTTTAATTTTTCGTTATATATATATATATATATATATATATATATATAAGAGTATAAAAAATAAATTTTTACCTTTTGAAGTTTACCACATGGCGACGTGGTGGTCGTGCAACGAGTCACTTTAGGAACAAAGTAGAAAAAATTGTTAAGAAGCGAGAGAAATGGGAGCTCGCTCTTTCTTTTTTTTTTTTAAACTGACTTCAAGAGTGATTTTTTCTTCTGATTTTTTGCTTTAAATACTCAGTCTAAGCGACGTCGTTTTGAAGACCCTTATTAAGGCCAAAACGACGTCGTTTCCTCTTTAGACCCGCGCACTGACCCGACTCGCTCCAGGGATCCTCGTGTTTTTGTGAAATGGGCTATTTGCGCATCAAGCCCTTCCGCATTTTTTGTTTTCTTAATTCAGTTCTCTTTTATTTTAAATTTGCCCCAAACTTTTATTTAAGGATTCAATTTCATCCTTTTTTAATTTCTTTTATGATTTTTATTATTTTATTATTAATTTTATTATTATTATCGTTAATTTTACTTTTATTATCATTAATATTGTTTTACTATTATAATTATCATATTATTATTGATTTTACTATTATTATTTTATTATAATTATTATTTTAATTTTACCATTATTATTATTGTTTTTTCTTTATTATCATTATTATATTAGTATTAATAGTATTATTTTATTATTACCATTATTATTTTTATATATAATATTATTGTTACTATAATAATATTTCTTATATTTCTTATATTTATTATTATCGTTATTTTTATTATTATTACTTTCAATATTACTATTTATTATTTCTATTTTCATTATTATTTCTTATTTATCGCTATTAATTCTAATATTATTACTATTATTTTGTTACTAATACTTTTTTTATTTTACTATTACTCTTATTATTGTTTTCATTATTATTATTATCATTATGATTATTATCATTACCCTTATTTTTTATTACTAATATTTATTTGTTAACACATTTTCATTATAATTTATTATTATTTTTGTAACTATTATTATTATTATTTTATTGTCTTTAAATTATTTTATATAGTATTTATTTATTTACTTGATTTACCATTTGCTATCATTTTCCTTTGTTCATCTATTCTTTTTTTTTATTATTTCATATAGATTGCTAATTTTAAATTCTATTTTATTGTATTTTGTTTACGCTTTTATTTTGTTATTTACATTATTATTCTTGTTTTATTCTATTATGTATTTGTATTATAATTCATCTTCCATTCTATTACGGCCATATCACATTTTATTCGAGAAATTACAACTTTCGTTTTGAAATAAGTAAACATTCCGCGTTCTAAGGTTCAAAAGAAATCGTACCCTAACTTACTGGGTTTCTATTTTTCTCATTGAATCTAAAGAACCTATTATTTTCTTTTTAAAATCAAAGCATATGGGTTAAATAAAGACTTATTTTCGGGAATTCAAAATGTTATGTCCTAACTCACTAGATATGATATTCTGTTATCTCGAGATAAGGATTTCCAAAATCAAAGGCAATATTTTGTATTTGAGAAATTTTGAGATATTGTGCCCTAACTTACTGGGCTTTGTTTTCTCATGTGACGCAAATAATTGAATACCCATCTTAATTTTAAATGTATGAGTTTTAAACGGTGAAAGACAAGCTTAGTTTTGAGGATTCGAAATGTCGTATTCTAACTCACTGGATATGATATTTTATTTCTTTGAAATAAGCAAATCTCAGTATCTGGTTTAATTTATTTAATTTTTTAACAAAAAGGGATCGTATTTTAAAATCTTTTTAAATTTTTGACATTAGGACATCAAATAATCAATTAGGTACCAATTTTGGGCGCCACAAAGGTGCTAATCCTTCCTCTCGGTTTAATTTATTTAATTTTTAACAAATTAAAACTTTTATGTATATACTTTGAATAAAAGGTGGATCGCCCATAATAAAATTTTAAAATCTTTTAAACAAAAACTTAATTTTGACATTAGGACATCAAATAATCAATTAGGTACCAATTTTTGGGCTTGACCCATATCCACATGATCCATGCAACCAGTCATGCCAAATGTATCCCACCCAACCTAAGTCCATCCATGACACCAACCTTAGCGCGAAAGTGATCCACATATCCACAAGGGTGCTAATCCTTCCTCGATCACATAAGTGATCCCAACATTAATCCGTCTACGGTGATGTGTAGCCAACATCGACTCCGAATTAGACCACCATAATATGTACACCCGTCCTTCTAAATTTTGTAGACCAAAACTATCGCACCATAAATAATTTAATATCACAATTTACTTTAACGATCAATCATAAGGTGATCACAAGATCACACCTAAAATAAAAAGGATCGTGGGTTGTAACTCTAGTTTTCATTTTTTAGGTTCGCCTTCCCTACAATCGCCAAAACTAAACAACATAATCATGCTAATCAACCTCTAAAGGTATAACCGTAATTTTACCTACCAAGGGCATTTTCGTAATTTACCCACCAAGGGTATTTTTATAATTTACAACCAGAATGGCCATTTCAAGGCCTAATGTCGCCACTAGCGACCCAAACTACCATTACGGTCGCATCGGATGATTGGGCCTAAAACCCGATTTCGCTATTTGGGCCCACACGCCGTGTGGCCCACCTAACACAAATCTATCCACGATATAAGTTCCACCTAGTCTAGTTCACTATATACTATATCATCATACAATTTATTCCAATTGGGCCTCACTGGCCCATCACCAAGCACCCCAACCCATAAGAGTACTCACGATGGCCTCAACTATCACGTTGAATTACGTGTGGCGCACTTCGGCATTTGCCGCTCTACAACTAGAGTAGAGAGAGTTACACACCTGATAGGACTTTGGTGCTAAACCGCGCTGCGACCACTCCTGTGCCCAACGCCCACCAAGGTATGTTAACCCTTCTCCTGGCATGCTCTTTATATAGCTAGCTCTTCACCATCATTCTTTGTATCTTTCCGATGTGGGATCCCTTCGACAGTAGAGTTTAAATCCAATTGAAACTCTTGCCGTCCAAACCATAAAATAAATACTCCTTGCTTCTCATGAGATTGAACCTAGGCTCCCTTGCAACATAATCCACGCCGCTAACCACTTGGCCACAAGCTCCTCTTGTGTCTTAAACCATGCATAACTAAATATAAACTATGGGCCAAATTCTAAGGTCCAAGCAAAAAGAAACCAAAATGCAAAAGCCAAGACTTGAACCTTGGACCTCCTTCCTTCCTTGTGGCGTCACTCCTTGTCTCTATGTGGCGTCACTTTACCACTACACACACACTCTACTTGTGTCATTTTCCTCCATATTTTATTCTTAAGGCCTATCTCGCCAACTTCCGGGTTTTTTTCACCTAAAACCAAAATTTCCCCAAAGCCAATATTTGATCCCGGGACTTCATAGAGGCCTCTAACCATCCAAAATCACTTATCCAATAGGTCTAACTTGCATTTAAGCCGATCTCTTATTCTCCAAAATTTAAACGCTACTACGCCTAAGGCCCATTGGGCTCAATCCTACTAGGCCTAATTTGGGATGTTACAAATCTACCCTCCTTAAAGAAATTTCGTCCTCGAAATTTTCAACTAACTATGATACACGTCCTAACCTACCACACTACGCCACGCTGCAAGACTCGATCTAATAACACTAATAAACCAAATCTTGAAACTTCTTTCTCATAACTAGATAACTAAACACAAAAGCAAATCGATATTTATACATACAATTTCTATATCCAAACCAAGACACACAAAATAAATACCAAAATACAATCATAACATTGTCTTAACAAACATAAAATAAGGAACTTACAGTTTGGATCTTGGAGACTCAAGGTGCCATACTTCCAAACAACATGTATTTTCGGACAAACTTTTTTGAACCCCATAACCCCCAGTACCAGTTTTTTGAAACCTAGGCTCGATACCAATTTGTAACACCCCAAACCCGGCCCACAAGCCCTGACCGGATCTGGTATGTCACTGCGGAAGAACGGTTGAAAATCTTTTTGACTTTAGAATAAAACATGTAAATTTGTTAACTTTTGAAAACCATGTCCATTTAAAATTATACTTAAACTTTGTTATTATAAAATGTCCAAATTAAAACTTTTATGTATATACTTTGAATAAATAGGTGGCTAAAAATAAAATCATCTTCACATAGTAATTTAATTAAATTAAGCCCATAATAAAATAATACCAAAAATAATAACAAGGCCCTTATTACAACCCAATATTTAAACAAAATACTTAATTTCAAAAATGCATAAAATAATCAAAATCTCTTTTCAGATGGCCACCTCGTATCCACTCCAACCCGGTCCAAGCTCATGAATCACCCGAAATAGTTAAGAAAATTGGGTGAGTCCACACTCAATGCATAATCATTACACATGTTTCCACACGTATGGGCTTGACCCATATCCACACAAATCCATGCAACCGGTCATGCCAAATGTATCCCACCCCAACCTAAGTCCATCCATTACACCAACCTTAGCAGACTCCCAAGGCAGTGGCTAATCCACCAATCACAACCGCAAGTGATCCCACATATCCTACCTCGGACAGACCTGCTTGACAAGGCAGTGGCTAAGCCACCGATCACATCGTGATCCTCAAATCCTACCTTGGCGGACTTCTTTGCTCAAGGCCGTGGCAGAGCCACCGATCACATAAGTGATCCCAACATTAATCCGTCTATGGTGATGCACTCAGCTATCAACCGCCGAGATGGGCACCTAGCCAACATCTCCCTTGATGAAGCACACAGCTAATCATCAAGCGCTAATGTAGCACGAGGCTAACATTAGACCACGTACATAATATGTACACCCCGTCCTTCCTTGATCAAAACCAATCCCCATGCACATATGTCAATGTATCATGTCAAATCAACATATAAAGTGAGTATAATCACATGCTCATTACCATATCAAGCAGGCACCATAAATAATTTAATATCACAATTTACTAACTCATTAACCGATTACCCCAAACATGGGTATCCACCACTTTAGCCTTTATTGTCGGCTACCACACATCATACACAAGTATATACATCAATACACAAATAACAGGAGAAACAGTGCGATAATTACGCTTTGATTATACGGTGACTAAACCTCGAAATCACACGTGGCTCCTAAAAGTCTCAAGTCTCCAAATCTCGGTAGATCACTATTGCAAATCTTGACTATCGCCTCTAAAAGGTTACGCCTTCCCTACAATCGGCCAAAACTAAACAACATAATCATGCTAATCAACCTCTAAGGGTATAACCGTAATTTTACCTACCAAGGGCATTTTCGTAATTTACCCACCAAGGGTATTTTCGTAATTTACAACTGTAATGGCCTTTTCGAAGGCCTAATGTCGCCACTAGCGACTTAGCTACCATTTCTGGTCGTACCGGATGATTGGGCCTAAAACCCGATTTCGGCCATTCGGGCCCACACGCTCGTGTGGCCCACCTAACACAAATCTATCCACGTATATAAGTTCCACCTAGTCTAGTTCACTATATACTATATCATCATACAATTTATTCCAATTGGGCCTACGGGCCCATCGCAGCCCAAGCAGCCCCAACCCACAAGAGTACTATTGATGGCCTCAACTATCGCGTTGAAGCCCACACGTCGCGGCCGCACGCGCTTCGTTTCTATTGTATTGTCGTGACCGCACTTGCATTTGCCGCTCTACAACTAGAGTAGAGAGTTACACACCGATAGGACTCGGTGCTAAACTGCCACTGCGACCACTCCTATGCCCAACGCCCACCAAGGTATGTTAACCTTCTCTGGCATGCTCTTTATATAGCTAGCTCTTCACCATCATTCTTTGTATCTTTCCGATGTGGGATCCCTTCGTCAAGAGAGTTAAATCCAATGAAACTCTTGCCAGTCAAGCTGCAAAATAAATACTCCTTGCTTCTCATGAGATTCAACCTAGGCTCCTTGCAACATAATCCCGCCTGCTAACCACTTGGCCACAAGCTCCTTTTGTGTCTTAAACCATGCAACTAAATATAAACTATGGGCCAAATTCTAAGGTCCAAGCAAAAAGAAACCAAAATGCAAAAGCCAAGACTTGAACCTTGGACCTCCTTCCTTCCTTGTGGCGTCACTCCCTTGTCTCTATGTGGCGTCACTTTGCCACTACACCACACACTCTACTTGTGTCATTTTCCTCCATATTTTATTCTTAAGGCCTATCTCGCCAACTTCTAGGGTTTTTTTCACCTAAAACCAAAATTTCCCCAAAGCCAATATTTGATCCAGGACTTCATAGAGGCCTCTAACCTTCAAAATCACTTATCCAATAGGTCTAACTTGTATTTAAGCCGATCTCTTATTCTCTAAAAATTTAAA
This sequence comes from Gossypium rotundifolium, assembly GCA_025506655.1. Classification (NCBI taxonomy): domain Eukaryota; kingdom Viridiplantae; phylum Streptophyta; class Magnoliopsida; order Malvales; family Malvaceae; genus Gossypium; species Gossypium rotundifolium. The sequence goes on from CP106726.1 coordinate 43,320,510, forward strand.
CGCTTACTACGCCTAAGGCCCATTGGGCTCAATCCTACTAGGCCTAATTTCAGGATGTTACATGATCACACCTAAACAAAAAAGGATCGGTTGTAACTCTAGTTTTCATTTTTTTAATCGATCCCCATTTTTCATAAAAACTTTAAAAATGGTTTCGGCAGCTTCCAGTTAACAGAGGTCGCCACAAAGTCTTCCATTTAATTAGAGGTTGCCACAAAGACTTCCATTTTAACAGAGATCGCCGCAAATGCTACTATTTTAATAGAGGTTGCCACAAAGGCTTTATTACGAAAATTGCCACAAAGACACTTCTTTAACAGAGATAGCCACAAAGGTTCACTTTTAACTAAGATAGCCACAAAGGCATCCTTTTATGAAAATTGGTATTTTTAACGATAGGGATTTGCCTATACTTACCATACTGTCCTTTACAAATTCCACATGATGTCATGGCCTAGCCAGGGTCTTACACGATATGGTCTTTAGAGTGCCATGGACTTTTCCTTTCAGATATTCATGTTTTTAGTCCCGACGGACCCCTTTCGATGACTCCAAAAATAGACACAAATACTTCATGCAGACTTATGCTTGACAGGCGTATTCCTTTCAAACTTCTTCATGATAGAAGCATTTATGCTTAAGACATATAACACATTCCCTTAAACTTCATGCATAAATCCTTCATCACAAACTTGTTCAAATAGTGACTAACTCATGATAGACATTATCATGCTTTTAGACATACATACACACATATCATTCATTTCCTTTTTAGAGTCATAGAGTTATGCTTTAATAGTTCCAATTTAATACTTTAGTCAATTAGCACAGAAATATCTAGACTACAACATACATGTAAAAGTGAGTTTAAAGACTCACCTAGTAACCTTATTAATAGCTTGGGCTCCAGTTTTAAGTTTTCTTCAGGGATTACTACGATAACTGAAGATAATAGGATTTTTGAAGAGGGAGAGAAAGGGTCTGTTATATTTTTCTTTAGAAAATACCTTATTGAAGAATGAAAACAAAAACTCCCTCATTTTATGGCTGTCTAGATTTATACAACCCTTATCCATATGATAACTTGACACGTCTTACAACCCTAATCAAGCTATCATACGGGTGGTTCATAGTTGTAAAGAAATGTGTATGACAATCCACCTATATATTAACATAGATATTCGTGATTTTATTGCATGGTTTGTTCTTGACTACCCGTTAGGATGTAACCAGGATCATACCAGACAAATTTCTTGCAATGTCGACGGTATCCCTAACACTCGAAATTCTATGACAACTTCCTAAGTCTCTTTCATAAAAACCCTTAAGCTAACTACTCACCTTACTTTTTTTCACCAAAAGCATCTATCACACCCCAAAATAGGGCCTAAGAGTTTTAGGGATAATTTAGGACTTTAGCCTTAGAGTGTTTAGAATTTTGCAACATGGTTTATTGATAATTTTTTTTACTATGGTTTTAGAAAATTAAATCAATTTCTAAAAATGAGTTTTAAATACCTTTAAATTTGAAAATAAGACTGATTTGTAAAAGAGTCAAAACTGGGAGTTTTTATGAAGCAATTTAACCAAATTTTAAAATTCAAGCTAAATAACCCCTCTTCATCGAGCTATTTCACGTAAAAACTATCCAAAATTTTTGTTTACCATCCCTTGATTCTCTCTAGTTATTTCAATCAATTTTGAACTCCAAATCCTAATTCCTTTTCATTTCTATCATATCTTAAGTTATAAACCTCTATAAAAACTGAGAAAAACACCCTAAACACCATAGTTTTCTCCAAGCTTTTAGATTTTCGACCAAACGCTTAGTTTTTCATCAACCAAGGTAACAATTCAACTTCTAATAAGTTTTAAATGTTATTTAGTCTTTAAAACCAAACTTTAACCATTAAATCGCATGTTTTAAATAAAAGCCAAAAATTGGGTCGTTAATGGTGGATTTTAAGATTTTGCATAAAAACGTGGTTTCAAAGTGTTTTCCAACTTGTTTTAACATGATTAGAAGGTTTCCAAATTTACTTTGACGTTTGTTAAAGAATTCTTGAGATTTAATGAATTTCCAAAAAATAGCCATAAAATATGTCGAAAAAGTCGATATCATGAATTGAGTAGTTTTGTGTAGTTAAAGGTTGGAAATTAGTCATAGGTGAATTATAAGTTGAACAGAATTAGTTTTAGGTGAAAAGATCAAGTATAGATTGAGAATTCAAATTTAAAGCTTGCTATGTTTTAAGTTTCGATTACATAGGAACATAGCTTAGGCTTATGTTTCTGATTACTTGTGGTGAGTTCTTAGCTAATTATTGAATGCATTGTTGTGTTAATTATAGTGTTGAAGTTCCAGATTTGATAGGACCTTCTACAAGTAGAGATAAAGGCAAGAAAAAGCTAGTTTGAGCTTTCGGCTTTTCGGCGAAAGCGTAATTGGTGAGTGTTTGAGATAATTACTTGTGGACATGATTCAATGCATTATTTGGGAATTTAGTAGTAGCCTAAACATCTTCTTTAAATTTCAAGTGTAAGATTTCTCATATCTATGTTATCTTGTGAATAAAGTGCTTATGTGTTTGTGAATATGTGAATTGAGATGAGATGTTATAACATGTGATATGTGGTTATGATAATTGTTGTGAAAGTGCAAATGTGTACATGTTATGTATATGTTAAATGTTAGTGACAGTGTTTTGCTAAAGATGCAAATATGCGATGATAGTGCATGGATAATCGGTAAGTGATATGTGTTTGATTTCAGATATTTTGGCCTTGTGATCTTGAAACTGTTGGATATAGTTGGCATGCCATAGGATTGTGGGTAATCACTTACATGTATAGTGATTTTGGGCGTTGAGGCCCTAGACATGTTGGAGGGATAAGGGAATGTGAGCTAAGCTCCATTCAACGGGACATGTGAGGGGAAATAAGGAGAGTGTTAGCTTTATGCTTCACTTTTGGGACATGTTTGACTCTATGAGTCTACATGGTGTGTTGGAGATCAGTGTATCCGATTAGTGATGATAGAGCTCACTTTTATGCTTCATAGCTCAAATGTCAAATTATCTTAAAATGTATATATGTGTAATGTGATGTAAGCCTAAATGAGTTTGTGACCATTGTATAACTTATTTTATAAAGATGTTTTGAATATTGTGATATATGCTTGAACGTTAGGTGATTATATGTGTAATAAGATATATGCTTTTAAGTAAATATGTTACCATGTAAAAGAACTAGTCAAAATGCACGAGTAAGTATAATATGACACCAGAGTTAGAACTGTTGAGGTTATGCTATATGGTTGTTTAGTTGATGCTTGATGAATTGTTTGCATTGTGGTTATTCTAAGCATTCACTGAGCTTATTAAGCTCACCCACTCCCTTCTTTAACCATTGCAGATTAGTTGTGTGCTGGTGTAAACGATGTGATTTTGAGGGTGATCCAAGCAAGTCTATTTGTTATTTCATATGTGTTCTACATTTATTTATGTTTTGGGGAATAAGGCAATGTGGTAGGCTTATTTATAGCCATGTTAACTTCTAGACATTTTGCTGGTTTTTGGTTCAGTTTATAAGGATTACATGTTATTGTTATGCTTGGGTTCATGAACTTGAGGATGGATTAACGTTATTTGCTCGAACACGATTTTGAGATATTGAACTGTTAACTAGACCGTTGAATGATTATTTGCTAAAGTAATTGATGTGTGATGTTTAAAAACTAAATTGGAATGGATTAATTGCTTATATATGTTACATTTTTGAGGTCTGGAGCAGAGGTATCGATAATCATGTTTTAAACTTAATACCTTTGTGTTTTCAAAAGTGCAAGAAGTTAGAATAAAGATTTGGTATCGATACCTTTGCTCGAGTATCAATACTTGGGGTCAAAGTATTGATATTTCATGATAGGTACCGATAATTTTTGAGACTTTGGGATTTTGTCGAGAAACAGAATGCAAGTTTGGAATCGTTTTTCCAAGTGGTATCGATTCCACTTAAAGAAAATATCAATTCCCTGGTATTAGTATCGATACCTATTGACACATTTTGAGAATTTTACTAAATGGACCTTATGCATGTTAACACTTGTTTTTAGGATTATTTTATATGATTTACACGTACCATTGATAACTAACAAGCATAATTGACTTAAAACCTATACGAATACTAAAATGGAATACGCTTCGTTTAGAATAAACTTTTACTTGTCGTATATGCCATGAGAAGGTAGTGTGGCATCCCGTATTTGGGTTTAGCGACTAGGCCAGGTATAGGGTGTTACAGCATCGTTGGGCGGGTAGTACCATCTCAACCTATTTTTTTCAGAGACTTTGTTGCACTTGTGAACTTCAACTCTTAGTCGAATCTAACATCTCGACTTCTCAGGACCTGTTCCAAAATTCTTGCAATATTCAAATATCAAGGCTTCACCCACTCTATGTGCCATCAAAGTTTTTGGGTGAATCCTTCCTATACAGACACTTCTTGATCACTATGTGTCAAGCTATTGCTCGCCAACATCAAGGCGTTACAAGCATGCTCAGAGGGTTTATACTTAGTCTAGTTCTAACACTGTACCTATTCAAAACCTATCTTATCTTCCTTATTTATCTAAACAATATCCAAACACTAAGATTTTATCGGGCGGGGTGTTACACAATCATCTGAATTCGAGCTTAACGTTTAGGCCGGGTTGGAGAGGTTACAAATTGCAAGTAGTCTATAAAAGTTGACACAAAATTGCATTTGATCAAGATCTAAATAGAGATCAAATCTTTCACGTGCTTAAAATATAAAAATTAAACAAATTAATCATAATTAATTAAGAATTAAAATATTAATAATCTAAATATGAAACATAAAATAAAAACTCCATTCAAAATTTTGCATCTTGGAGGATAAGTGTAATCTTCAACACATAAGATTTTTTATTTTTGAGCAAGATTATGCTGACAACGTATTATAAAACTAAAAGAAGAATATAAAGATTAAGAGAGAAAGAAAGATAAAGAAATAAAAGAATGATTCAATTTTCACTTAAGATACAATAAGCTTTTATATGCCCTCTATTTATAGGGCTTTAAGTACCATAAGTTAAAAAGCAGTAAGGACCAACATTAAGAACTAACATTAAGATACCTTATAAATGATTTTAAGGGTTATAAGATAATAAATTTAGGGTCATAGACATTTATTCTTTAAGGGTTACAATAGAATATATTTAAGGGAATTATAGATATCCATTTATCAATAGATTTACAACAAAACATATTTTTATAAATAAAAAGTAAAAGTATATTCCTTAAAAAGAGTAAAAACATATAATATATTAAAAATTAATATTTGATATAATAAAAGTATATACTTTATGTATTAAATCTTCTTTATTTTTTGAATTAATGTATTTTTCATTTTCATCTTATCATTTATAATGATTAATGGATTAATATACTTTTTAAAAGTTGAAAGTTTTCTCATTAGGTTAAAGTAAAGTACATTATTAATAAATTTATTTCCTTTAAATGATAAATCATGATATAATATAAAATTATATACTATCAAATATTTTTTTAAAGGGATATACTATCAAATATTAACATATATATTAAATATAATTATAAATCATGAAAATACATTAATCCCGTACTAATACACGAAGATCCAGGTATAACCACATCATGTTGATTTTCTCTCTCTTTCACTGTCAAAGCGAGTCCCTTTACCTCTTTTGCTTTATTATTATTAATTTTTCTTATTGCTTTTCCTCCCTTTTTCTTGTCTCTTTCCTTTCCTCTTCTTCTACTCACCACTCTACTCTTCACGGTGTCTCAAAAGAAACCAAGAAAAAGAACCATCTTTTCCTATTGTTATTAAAAAAACTAGGAAAAAAAATTTGAAAAGCACACTGTTTTACTCTAGCTCAAAGTGTTCATTCACTTTCCTGCAAAAGACCCAGATTCTGAATAGGGTTTTTGCATTTCTTCTCAATGTGTAAAGCTTGAATATCCTTTCATATCTAAGAGCTCTTTGCTGGTTTTTTTTTTTTTTTTTTTTGCTTGAGTGAAAGTGGCAATGGGTAAAAATGTGTTGGTCTTGGGTATTGCTCTTTTGCTTCTTCTTGGAGGTGTCACTTCAGCTCCTACTACTTCTTCACCTGCAAGTAAGTTTCCTAACAAATGAAAAAGCTCGCATTGATTTTGATCTGCTTCTAGATTTAAGCTAAATCCTTGCTTTAATGGAAAATGAATTTGATTCTTTGTTCCTGCAGAGATCGTAAGTGGGGTTTTCTCTAATGCCGTGTCTGCTTCTATGAAATGGTTATGGTCACTCAAAGCTACCACTAAAACAGGTTAAGATCTCCGACTATTAGAATTTAGAATTAAAACCCACATTTCCTCTTTTTTTTTTTTTTTGGCTTTGAGATTAGCATCTGATGTGGTAGTCTCCATGGTATTTTATGTATGTATAGCAATTACTGGCCGTCCAATGATGAAGTTTGAGGGTGGATACACTGTGGAGACTGTCTTTGATGGAAGTAAGCTTGGGGTTGAACCTCACACTGTTGAGATTTTGCCCAGTGGAGAGCTGCTAATTTTGGACTCTGCTAATAGCAACCTTTATCGGATGTCTAGTTCTTTATCTCTGTGTAAGTGGGATTTTCTTCTTTCTCGTAGTATTATTCAAATGGTTGGCTTTGTTAATTTTTGTTGCATTTGCATTAGTAATTCAAATTGTTTGCCTTGTTTGGGTAATGCTTTGTTCTTTTAGTGTGATCTTTTCTTACTGAATGTTTCAAGGCTTGTTATTAATAGAAAAAGTTGAGGTATTTGCATCTGTTGGCAGTGAGTCCTGTTGCTGAACCTGCCTCATAAATGACAGTGCACGTTTAGCTGAGTTGGCATACATTCTCCATTGTCCAAGTGCTGAGTGCAATTTTTTATTTTGATGGTCTTGTTAGAGTTAGAGCAAGTTGTTTCATCTGTCAAGCATTTTAATGTACTTCAAATGCATTTCCATTTCATATATTTGAAAGATGCCGGTTATAGAAATATTTGTAAGTTAGAACTTAGATGAATGGTGCAGATGTTCTACCAATATTTTATAAAATATTGTTACATTTTTCTTCAAATAAATTGGAAACAAATAGATCTTTCACTAAGAGCATTTACATCATTTTGAGGATTATAACATTTTCAACTTGGTAACTTGGGAATGCTGTAAACTGTGAATATTTTGTATATATCATGGACGTTTGGCGAGTTCAATGGAAACTCAGTTTTATTCTTCTTAGGTTATTTTGATGTCTTAACCAGTCATTGAAAATTTTTTAAGATAAAGATTCTGTCCATTGTGTGATGTCTCAACCGTGTTACTCTTTTCTCTCTGCACTGCATGCGTATTAACCTATTACGATGTTACCAGGAATGCAGATCAGTCTGTACAAGGAACGACAATTAGAACTTAAATCGCTACTAATATGAAACCTAATTTAGGGGTAATAGGAATAAAATACAATTTATTAGAACATTGAACGTATTTCTGGAACTTAGATATATAGTTTTTGTGTTTATATAATTAAATAAGTCTAAATAGATGAATAAATTCTGAAGTTAGTGAATTGTTTGTATTACTCAAATTTATGATGAACTATATGCTGTGGGATCATTATTCTTACTGAATTGGATCCCTAGTGTTCCTTTATTGGGATCATGCATACCAATACAAAAATGGCTAGGGAGATGGCGGTTTCTGGTAACAGAACCCTATTAAGATTGATTACATGTAAGGTTATGGTATTCACTCAATCAATTCCCCAGGCATGCTATTGTCTTGAGTTGTCCATAGAAAAGTCTTTTCTCGTAAGTATTTCATTTAAATTATGGGAGAACTGCAGATAGTAGACCAAGGCTGGTTGCTGGATCCCCGGAAGGATACCCTGGACATGTAGATGGGAAGCTGAAAGAGGCAAGGATGAACCATCCGAAAGGGCTAGCAGTAGATGATAGAGGGAATATTTATATTGCAGACACTATGAACATGGCAATCAGGAAGATAAGTGATGCAGGTAAGCAATGTAAATTACTGAGTTTCCTGAAAGAGGAATTGCTAATCACTTGTTATTTTGACGTAAGTGTGCAAGTTTTATATCCTTCATTCTTCTTGCATCTTACTTCTGTGCATCGCATTTTCCTCTTTTTCTCAAAATTATTTATAGGATCACTATTTGGCAAGCTTAGTGTTTGTCATCATGTTAAACTTTTGCAATGTCTTAAAATTCTCAAAGGATTGCTAATACAAGTGAAATCCTCTTCAGGTATTACAACAATTGCTGGTGGGAAATTGACCCGGGGAGGGGGACATGTAGATGGACCAAGTGAAGATGCAAAGTTTTCTAACGATTTTGATGTAGTCTATGTTGGAAGCAGTTGCTCTCTTCTTGTGATAGATAGAGGAAACCGAGCGATTAGAGAGATTCAACTACATTTTGATGACTGTGCCTATCAGTATGGAAGTGGTTTTCCTCTTGGTAAATTAATTCACCTAAATTTGATCTTCATTAGTTCTCGATATTGGAGGTTTACACATTGTAATATCTGTCATTGCAGGAATTGCTGTTCTTGTTGCTGCTGGCTTCTTTGGTTACATGCTAGCTTTGCTGCAGCGTAGAGTGGGCACCATTGTATCAACCCAGAAAGTGAGTATTCAGTATTATTATTCATATACAAATCCTTTACCTGTGATTCTCCTCTAGAATATTGTAACTCGACTTTTGCTTTGGCTGAATATTGTATGTAAAAATAGCATCTCCGTAAGTGTTCCTCAATCATAAGCCTTGTTCCATAACAGAAGAGCATAGATGCTTTGAGATTAAAATTTGACCCAACATGAGAACAGCAAGCATTCTTCTTGTTAACTGGAAATTCTGGATGATGTTTCTGTTGCTTTTATAAAAGAAAATGAAATCTTTTTAACATTTGTTCCATACTCATGAAGGATCAGGATTCAGTTAAAGTAGATGCTGCTGTATCGAGTCCATATCAGAAACCGCTGAAATCAGTCAGGCCACCTTTAATTCCGACGGAAGATGAACAAGAGAAGCAAGAAGAAGGCTTCTTTGGATCCCTCGGGAAGCTTTTTGTCCATGGTGGTGTTTCTGCATTGGAAATTTTCAGAAGCGTACTTCCCGGTTTTAGAAAGGAGCCACCGAACTATCAATATCAGAGCCAGCACCAGCAACAACTGAAGCACACAATGCCATGGGCTGCACAAGAGAGCTTTGTCATACCAGATGATGATGACCCTCCATCAATTGATACTCGAACCCCCACTCCACGCAAAACATACCCTTTCATGTCCAAAGATGCTGACAAACTCCATCAGTTGCATCAAAGCCGGGCCTTCTACAATGGATGGGATGTTGATATGCAACAGCAGCAGCAGCAGAAACAGCATCATCATCGCCATCAGACGTCTACCCCACATACAGTCTATGAGCAAAGCCATGAGAAAACCAATGAGATAATTTTTGGAGCAGTTCAAGATCAAGAAGGGAAGCGTGAAGCTGTGGTCATAAGGCCGATCGATTATGGAGACAAAACGTACTATCATCAAAATTTCCGGTTCCGGTCAAATTTGGGTTACAATGGTGGCTATTAAATACACAACAGAGATTTTGCGAGTTCTTACCTCATTCAAAGCTTTATGTTGGTCCATAAAAATTTAGGATATAATAGTAGTTAAGATTTGTGTCTGGTCTTGTCGTGCAGCTCGGTGTTACTTAAGGTTCACTTTCAGCTGGCCTAAATTTTGTAAGGCTACTGGTATTATAATATCATGAAACTCTCTTCTCTGATACATTCTCTAGCATGTTCTCTTAATTCACAAACATGGCTAAAAGTAGTCACATTTTAGGCTTTTTGCACGCTGGCACTGCACGTGATCGCAAATTATTTTAAGATTTGTGCCCTTCTTTGTTGGAAAAAATTAAAAAACAATGTATGCTTATTGCTTATTGCTTAAAGCAATAATGTTACTTTAGACCGTTGAAGATCCATAATGTTTTAGTGTTTAGGAAAGGATTATTATTATATAATAGACGCATGTTATGCTCACAATTCATATAATTATTCCTGATAACCTTACAATCCCTCAAATGAGGCAGACAGACAAACAAGTATTGCAATACCATAATTCTTTAAGTCACTGCAGGACTTTTTCATTAATACTTTAATGCTTACTTTTTAACTAATGTAGATTCTCAGTCACATGAAACGACATAAATTTGAAGTGATACAAGATTTCTGCATATGCTAGTACTCTTATTTTAACATCTTCAGTATTTCTTTTTTTCATTTTGGATCGCTTCTTTTATTCGTTTTATTAAAATACCAATTTAATTTTACAAACTTGCAATATTTCGTTTTAGATCACTCCCTTTTTATTATATATTCTTTTCATTACACAATGTCACATAGGTATCAACATGAAATACGTGTCCAATGCATCGCCGAAAATTAGGATAAGCACTCTTGTGATTTATCCAAGTTTTATTTCATTTTTATGCATATGCATATCAAAATTATTGAATAGGTTAATTTTTTTTTTATATAAATACAAATATGATATATGTATTAATGTCTTGTATTAATCTTGTTTGTTGTATTATTTTATGTCTATTAATCATGTCGTACTCATTATATTTTTGTCCACAAAATTATTATATAGAAGAAAAAAGGAATGAAAGAAAAAACAGAAACAACTTTGTTGCAGAGAAATGAAAATCAAGACAGACAAGTGTAGGCTGCACGTGCGTTAGGCATTTATTTTAATTGCAACAAATTGGGATTAAAAGGTGCCAATATTTGGTTTAAATCATTTCGATTATTTAAAATTATTAAAATATTAATTATAAAAATTATAAAATGTGTAATTCTTTCAATTTTATATTAGTGTAGCTTTGCATACTTTTATAATTCTTTTACAAATAATTTTTAATCAAATTTACAATTAATAATTTAGCAATAATACAGTTAAATTTATTAATATAATTTTATTTATATATATAAATTTTTTAATCAACCTATGTCTATTTTATCTATTAAGAATACTTTCCAAAATTATATTTAATGGCTAAAAATTTATAAATAACAAACTAATTAATTTTACACATTTTCCTAGTGTTTAATTAAAATTAAATATATGGATAAAGTTACAATATTATTTTAGTTAAAAATTTCTTCAATCTATACTTCTTTCCATTTAAAATTTTATTTTCCTCAATTTTCTTTAAAATCAAAGCTTTTCATTATAATTTGCTAACAATCAAGTTCCTCCACACTAACAAAATAAACAATAGAGAAGAAAGGGTTTAGCAATATGTCGAAAAACTTGGCTGACGATGGCAATATCAATACTCCAATTGAGGACAAGAACACCAAAAAGGTTAGTTTCAAGGATGTAGATACGAATTTGAGAACTGAGATGGTCGTGGATCTATCCCCTGCGTCGATGACGTCCTGGAGGAATAAAGTGAGAGGGAAAGGTCCATCTGAGTCTATAAGTGAAGAGGAGATTGAATTTCAGGAGGGAGACATCACGAGAACTATGGTTAATGGATACCAACAATTAATTTTTCTGATCGGATAAAGCGAATCATGATAATGGATATGGAAACCACGGTGGTGGTGAAATTAATGGGAAGGAATTTGGCATATTCTACTCTCCATAATAGGATCTTTAGTCTCTGGAAACCAACACATTCGTTTCAACTCATGGATGTTGAAAACAGTTACTTTCTAGTGAAATTTCAGAATAGGGAGGACTATGAGAAGGCTCTCACTCAGTGTCCATGGATTGTTTTAGCCAATACCTCAGGGTTCAGCTGTGGACTCCGAACTTTAGTCCCCTTCAACCATTCCCTAATACTGTTATGGATTGGTCGGACTACATGAGCTACTAGGGGTTCTTTACAAATGCCAAATCTGGGAAGAAATAGGAGGATTAATACGTAAAGTTGCGAAGTTAGATTTCAAAACAGACAATGGGTCGAGGGGGCAGTTTGCCCGAATGGTGGTGTTCATTAACCTGGATAGTCTCTCAAATTACGGTGAACGGAACGATACAGAGGATTGAGTACAAATCCCCACCGATGGTGCGCTTTTTGTTTGGTTGGTACGAGCATGTGCGAGATCTTTGCCCTTTCGATGGATCTGTGAAGAGTTGCGGTGGTGACAAGGAGGAAATAGCGGCGACCTTACTTGAAAAGGAAAGAACGGTGGAGGCGTCGGAATCCTTTGGACCATGGATGCTCGTCGAGAGAAAATATCTGTGCAACCCAAGAACAAACGGCAACATAACTCCCAAAAATAGGCCAAAGAAGGGGGAGGTTCTTGAATTAACGCCTTATCTTCCTTAGATTCAGGTGAAGCCGAAAATGGTGTTACAGATGTTGATATTTCAAGGATAAAGTTTCAGAAGGGTGAGTTTTTGAAGAGACAGGAACGGGCAAAAATACATAGGGATAGCCCCCAACTTATTGGGTCGACAATATAAGGGCCATCATCTCTAAACAAAATGGGCCAGGTAGTTCATATTGGACCTAGGGAAGGTAATGGGGCAAAAGTTAAGGGCTGGTATTAGGCCAGAAGGAAGGAGGTGATTTATGCCTTATGGCCTATGATAACCACACTAGGCTGAAAATTGGGACACTCCCGAAAGCTAAAGGAGGAGGGCCTTCCGATCTAATGAAAAATAGTGCGATGGTAGATCCCATAACACTGTTTAATTGTACGAATTTAAATGTGAACAATGGAAATTCAATTTCTCCAAGTCCTATCGAATTAAACACGCCAATTTTGATGGTTAATGGTAAGGAAAAAGTGGAGCCGACGATTCTTAGCTTACATTTTAATTCGACATTTGAAGGACTGACTAAGCCAGTGTTGAAAATTAATCTAAATATTCTTGATCCCAGAAGACATTGGGCTATCTCCTTCAAAGAAAATATTATTCCTAATTCTCCTAAGGATTTGGAAAACGTTGTGAGTGAGGTTGCTAGAGGTCACCCGATTTCTAAAGAATAGGGTTGGGGGAAGGTGTGGCTGTCGGTAACGTCAAACCTTTTAGTATAATTATTTAGGATCGCGAGGTCACTTTAAAAATTCTGGAAATCTAAGAGACCTTTTATTAGAATAAGTGAATTCCATGGTCGAGCTCATACCTTCCCAAGTCGAGAATAAAACTGAGAAGGAGACGTTGTATAAGGCTGATAATCGTTGAGAAAAGCCCAGATGTTCTTAGCAGTAAAGGTAAGTTATTTCCCTTCTTTTTATTTTTAAGAATTTAACTCTATTTTCATGGAACTGTTAGGGGTGTGAGTTTCCCCGTATTTTTCGTGAGTACAATATGTTGGGAAATGTGCCCATATTATAGTAAACATGTAATTGTTTTCTATTTATTGGAACGATAAATAAATAAATAAAGTTAATTTCACATTTCACTATTATGTCTTTTGTATTTATGTCTTTTATATTTTGCATGCATAGCGAAATTGTGACTAGCAAATATTATCTCATTGATTGTCTAAAGTTCAAACTGAAGATAAGTAGAATTGTAAAGAACATTTACATTGTGAGAAAGACAACTTACTTCAGTAGATAATTTAAATGAGTCCGTAATCCGTAAAAGAATCAAAGTGAGTATTTGATTCAAATATTGAAAAGGATTATTATGTTATCTACAATTCCAATTGGGGAGATGACTAGTCTTGGCCATTGGAGCAGTTGACTCCATGAGTAGAGACGTAGATGTATTTATTAGTAGAATGATACATTGGATTGGATCTAAGATGAATTAATTCTGAACCCATTTGTGAATTAATTCACTTGTGATGTTCATGGTGTGATTTACCTAAATCCTGAGTAAGTCACTGACCATGTGTATGCAACTCGTGTGCTTTGATATAAGTGGAGGCCTATGCTCTAAATATGATCGAGCCCATAGCTTGTATGTTGGGTACGTGACTTGTGTATGGCATGACTTTACTAGAAAAAGTGGAATTCATAGATCAATTAAAGAGTTAATGATTTCCTCTCATTGGCATTGCGTGGATTTATAAATATGAAATATGGCCACGAGTTGCTCGTTCTCGAACGAGCGATTTATCATAGTCATTTGTTGACAATGATCATATTAATCATTAAGAAGACACAATGATGACAATGAGATAAAATAGGATTGTATTGAGTGAGTAGATTTAACTCAAAAGAATCAAGGATATCATATGAGTGTAACACACACATGACGTGTAACACCCTGCACCCAAGATCGATACTGGGTCTGGATACTAGACATTACTATGCTTGAACTCACTGAAACATGTACTTACGGTCTATAAAATTTCGTTCCGACTTAAAAACTTCACTTTCTTAGTCAAAACATATAACAAGGGCCTACGAGGCCTTTAACTCATGTCAGAAAACTTTTGAAATTAAATCAAATAACTCATTTTTGAAGCAGGGTTCACACGCCGTGTACCCTTAAGCACGCCCGTGCCCTCAAACCGTGGAGAGCTACTGACTAATTTCACATGGCCATGACACGCCTATGGGCTTAGACCGTGTGCTAATCCTTGATATACTGACTAAATTAACACGGTCTAGGCACACGCCCATGTCCAAACCGTGTGTCTTACACGGCATACACACACGGCCGTGGGATTTGCCCGTGGCCTATTCTGATTAATAATACTAAGGTGCAGGGTTAACACGGCCTTGACACACGCCCGTGTGTCCAACCGTGCCGGCACTTAAAGGCTATTTCCCAAGCCAATTGCCACCCTGAAAAGAAGATCATACTTAAACTCAAATCAACAATGCAATAACATCTCATCTTTCATGAATAATACTACATGCTTCATTGATCTCAATAAACATACATACTTAGTCAAATACAAAAGAATAATGAGCTTGATGGCCTATACAATGGCCTTTCTTAAAGCATATACACAAAATGAATGCTTCCTATACATGCCATACTTAGTAAAATAACTTGGCTATACCAAAATAAGAGTTGATAGTCTGCTGCGAGCTCCGACTTTAATGATCCACTAGTTAGCTTGACAGGACTGCATAGTAAGAAAGAATCATAACGTAAGCATATAGCTTAGTAAGTTTGTATGTACAACACATATCAATATACTTGCTTAACATAAGCCATTTAGCTTACAATGGTATCATAATTTCAGCTATAAAGCTTACTTACTCATACTTGATTCTTACATGTCTTATGATACTTAACATTCTCATACTTGTAAGGTAAATATGGTACCTGTATCACTTGATCACATTGATCAGTATACTTTAATAATAATCATAATCTTTACTTTCTCATTCATAACATGAATAACACTCAATTTCATCTTGATACTAACTTTGCTTTCTTTGCTTTCTTGATATCTTCTTTTTGACTTACTCGTTTGCCCGATGGATTTCTGTGAATAACCGAGGATACTAAATCTCGACCCACATAACTTGATACCAAAGCCATATCTTCGGTATGGTCTTACATGGAATATCACATCTTGGTTTCAAGGCCATGTCTTGATGTAACATCCTAAATTAGGGGTTGTTTGTAATTTAATTATTTTTCCCATGTGTGTGCTTGAAGAAATGAATACTATGATTGCTAAGCATGTTCTAGGGACTAGAAATAACCCCGAGCTAGGCCTGACTCAGGACTGGAAATTTCTTTTTAAATGTTTAAAAGGAGGGGGCTAGGTGAGATAGTGGTTAAGGAAAATTCCGGGAGAAGCATGACACAAAGAATTAAGTGGCAAAGTGGCTTTCATGCGCCACTTAAGGGCTTAGAGGTGACGTTTGGGCGTGTCTTGGGTTGAATCTCAGGAGTTACAAGGGGGATGTGTTTTATTTTTGGGCTTTTTGGCGTTAAAGGAAAGGGGGCCAAGTTAGAAGGCTTTAAAAGATTTTTGTGGGTGAATTTGGGCATGAAAGACAAGGTGGTAGAATGGTATGGGGCATTGAAAGGGGCTGCGGCAGTTTGCCTCCACCAGGTCCTGTGTTCGAACCCAAGAAGCTGTAGGTTGGTTTTATTTTTTTTTTGTGCACGCCGGCGTGAATGGGAGAGTGAGTAATGGTTTGATTTTGGACTCTTAAGGTGATAAGGATAAACATTGTTTTTCTTTTTAATTTTCGGCTGGAAGAGTTGTGATGTTGTTATACTATATTTTTTTTTATTTGTAAAGGTGATAAAGGTAGGGATAGGAGATAAATCTTGATTTGGGGGATAATTAAAAGCTAAAATTATCAAAAAGGGGGAGAGTTGGCCGAAGGTGGGATTGTAGGCAAGGTTGGCTATCGATTTTGGGAGCATAAGCATAGCCGAATGTCCCCCTAAACTCATTCAAGGCTATTTTCTATTCTCTCAAGAACTTGGCCGAATTCTCCCTAACCATATTTGCCAAATTTCTCCAGAATTTCTCTCTTCTTTTCTTCTACTTGGCCGAACCTACCCCCCCTTCTACTAAAAATTTCACCTTCCTTGCTAGCGAATATCTCTTCCATAAAGGGCTTAGTAGAATCCCCTAGTAAGGTGCTATCGATTTTCAAAGGGTGGTAAGTGTGTCACTTTAACATTCGGCTTCTTTTCTTTTCCTTTGTGTCTTTGAAAGCTTGAGAAACAAGCCTTGGTAAGTTGGTAGAATGTGGTTATGGTTCTAATGGTGTATGCGTTTGTGTGTAGATAACGTTAAGGTACATTGAGGGAGCCTATTGGGATTTGATTTTTCAAGGTAAGGCTTATACATCATTCGGCCAAGGGCTATTTGTTGAGAATTAGTGCCTAAAGTTGAAACTAACATGTGCCATATAAGGATTCAACGATTTCAGGAATAAGTGCAGCTTCGGGATTAGTTTGGAAACCAAATCCGTTTAAGGAAAGTGCCACAAATGAGCCTTTGGTATTAAGTTGTTATGGCCGAATAGGCCTATGTCACTAACCTTGTTGTTGGCCGAATATAGGGTCAAGGGATCTAGCATCGTAGATCGGATCTTCGGGATCTAGGAATTTCGGTAGTAACAGGTGTGTAAAATTCTTTACACACTTTATTAATTAACATTGTTATATTGTGCCTTTTAATCATTATGGTAGTGATTTGCTTGTGGGCTTAAGCATGGATTCGGGTAAGTCCCCTATTACGTGATCTATGATATATGATTTTGAATGCCATCATATGCTGTTGGATGCTATGCTATACGTGAATGCATGATATATGTGATTATGACATTTGTTATGTAAGCATGATGATGGTGGGATTGATGAGAGGAGGGGGATGATTTCTATGGACTGTCACCAGTGGTTTTGACCACAAGATGGGTTGGCCCCATCAGTTTAATTGTGACTTCGGTCACCAGTGGTTTTGACCACACCGTTGATAAATCGTGACTAAGTCCCAGTGGTTTGGTACCACCAGTGGTTTTGACCACATTATGATATTTGTGACCTATGGTCATCAGTGGTTTTGACCACACGATGGGTTGGCCTCATCATTTGATTTGTGACTCTAGTCACCAGTGGTTTTGACCACCAGTGGTTTTGACCACACGGGGTAGTTAAAGGAGTACGGATGGTTAGTGTGGTTGCATATTTGCATGTTTGTTAATAATTTGTGTATGAGTTACATTTCCGGGTGGGGGATTTACACACTGAGTCTTGGTGACTCACCCCTTCCCATACTATTTTGCAGATGAGTAGATCATGGAGATGGAGCAGAGAGGACTTGAGGCGGCCATGCTTGTTCCTTAGTTTTTGGAATTTTATTTGATTCTGTTCATGTTTATTTACTTTCTACATTTTTAATTTGGGTTCTAATAAGGCCGCTAATTATTATTTGGATGTTTAATTAGTTGTTTAGATTTACTTATACTATATTACAAAATGGAATTATAAATGTTAAGTAAATCGGTTAAAAGCAACATTTTCAAATTAAGTAACTTTTACGAGTTTTTTTAAGATGTTACCATCGGGTAACAAAATACACCAAGTCAACTATAACCTTGACGATTTTAAAATTTTACATGATCAAACGTTTTCAAAGGGTTTATCAACACAACCATGTTTATAAAAATAATCCCAACTGAGTTTTAGCAAACCCTGTTTTAATACCTTAGCCATATTTTAACAAGTTTTCACCAGACACTCAAAATGTTTCAATTCATTCTACTCCGTGACATACCAGATGTGGTCAGGACTCATGGGCCGGGTTTGGGGTGTTACACTTGACATGGGCTTATATGAAGTCTTGCTCTTGATAACATACTCAATGCCAAGCTTGCCTTGGACTTACATAATAACTTGCTTGCTAACTTGATCAATGCCAAGCTTGCCTTGGACTTACATGATATCTTGATCAATGCCAAGCTTGCCTTGGACTTACATGATATCTTGATCAATGCCAAGCTTGCCTTGGACTTATATGATAACTTGCTTGCTAACTTGATCAATGCCAAGCTTGCCTTAGACTTACATGATATCTTGATCAATGCCAAGCTTGCCTTGGACTTACATGATAACTTGCTTGCTAACTTGATCAATGCCAAGCTTGCCTTGGACTTACATGATATCTTGATCAATGCCAAGCTTTCCTTGGACTTAAATGATAACTTGCTTGCTAACTTGATCAATGCCAAGCTTGCCTTGGACTTACATGATATCTTGATCAATGCTAAGCTTGCCTTGGACTTATATGATAACTTGCTTGCTAACTTGATCAATGCCAAGCTTGCCTTAGACTTACATGATATCTTGATCAATGCCAAGCTTGCCTTGGACTCACATGATAACTTGCTTGCCAACTTGATCAACGCCAAGCTTGCCTTGGACTTACATGATATCTTGATCAATGCCAAGCTTGCCTTGGACTTAAATGATAACTTGCTTGCTAACTTGATCAATGCCAAGCTTGCCTTGGACTTACATGATATGTTGATCAATGCCAAGCTTGCCTTGGACTTACATGATAACTTTCTTGTTAACTTAATCAATGCCAAGCTTGCCTTGGACTTACATGATATCTTGTGTGGTAGATCGAGTATCCTGGGAAATTCATCTTCAATCGGGACTTGCTCGTACTTATTATCGTGATTTCTTGCTTGAACATAACATGATCATTTCATACAATTATTGTACATTATACTAAGCAAATTAATGATAAAAATCATAAAGCTTAGAAATCATACAAACTTACCTCAATATACAAAATGTATGTAGATATGCAATTTAGTCCACAGCTTTGTTCTTGCTTCGGTTTCGATCCGGGCTTTATTTTTCTTGATCTATAATCATAAATAGATCATTTAATAATCATATTGACTAAATTAACACATAACTCATATTTTGGCAAAATTACTATTTTGCCCTTATACTATCTAATATTTGCACTTTTGCCCCAATTCTCGTAAACTGATTTTCATGCAACTTTCTTAAACTTCATGCTTAGTTGAATCATTTTCTCTTCTATAACAATCATCAATTCTCACTATTTCTAGTAGGTATGACCAATTTTATAACTATTACAAAATGGTCCCTACTACCATTTTTTATGAAACTCATTAAGGAAAAGATGTTTATCTAACATCAAACTCACTTAAACTTCCATAAAACATCATTTAACAAGCATATCATTCAAGGGTAAATTTTTGAACATGCATCTTAGCTCATTTTATAGCTAAAATTAGCTAATTCATAATACGAGAACTTCAAAAATACGAAGAATATTAAAAACAGGGCTAAGATGAACTTACTATGAGCTTGAAAAAATGAAGAACCCTAGCTATGGTGTCTTCAAATTTTGGCAGCACAAGGAAGAAGATGAGTGAATTTTTCTCATCTTTTCCCCATTTAAAACACTTAATAGACAAATGACCAAAATGCCCTTCCTCATAAAAATCCTATTTAACACCATCTCAAGGTTAATTTTGTCCAAAATTTTATTTTTGGGCAAATTTCTATTTAAGGGCTCATAATTATTATTCGAAATCTATTTCATGCAAAAAGCTTGTAGAAACTCATATATTGCAACTTTTGCAATTTAGTCCTTTTTGGACCATTTGACCTCAACTTAAAAAAATTGCTTTACAAAACTTTCATACTAACGTGCAAACATGGCATAAACTTGAAAAACTCATAAATTCACCTCGGGTTCATGTCCTCGCACCACTATCCCTACTAGGTCCTAAATCGGGCTGTTACATGACGAGGTCATTAGACAAAGCAATTGGATGAATTGCTTTCGTAAATTGGACAAAAATAAGGAGGTTTCAATCATGGCACTTCTTGTGGATTGACTCCATAATTAAGTAATTGTTAATTATCGGAATGATGCTTCTGGACATAATTGCAATCACTAGAGTCTAATTATGTATGTCTGATTGGTCCCTCCACTAGCTCAACAAAAGCTCGATCGGACTACATTTGAATCAGAAGAAAATTCTATGACTTTGGGAATAATTTAATTGTGTCGATTTATTCGATGTGGAATTAAATCAGGTGGTCATAACAATTGTTCAACTAGTGAATTTGAATAAAATTTTTTCTTGAAAAATTAATTTGGAAAATCTAAGAGATTTTTGAAAAAATTAATTTTGATCAAGTAAAATTAAACTAATCAAATTAATTAAAATTAATATGATAATTGTGGAAGTTAATTTTCAAGTCAGACAATTGACCCAATGGGTATTTGAACTTGAAAATTGGACATGAGATTGTAAATTAGGCCCGGGAGCACAAAATCAATATCAAGACCCAGAAACTGGTTGAACCGGGCTTGGTATGTGAAACTGGGTCAACGATCCAACCGGTGGCTAGATTGGATTGGTCAGGTTGTCATTGACCTGGGCCGAACTAGCAACAGCTGAACCAGCTCAAGGTGTCGTAAGGGTATCGCACCTGTATCACCGGACAGGGTAGTATCAGTGGCTGCAATTATAACACCCAAAAATAGTGCCTATGAGTTTTACGAGTATTTTAGGAATTTTAGCCTTAGAGTGCTCGAAATTTAGTAGTGTGGTAAATCATATTATATTTGACTATGGCTTCTTAGCTGTTAAATCAATTTTCAAAAAAAGTTTTAAAAGTCTTTCAATTTGGGCTTAGGGATTGATTTGTAAAAGGGAAAAACTGGGAGTTTTAAGGGCAATTAGCCCATATTTTAAAATTTCAGCCTATTTCTTTCCCCCAATAGCAGATTCACGTTAGTTTTATCCTCTTCTATCTCTTATTGTCATCCCTCATTCTCCCAACATTAAACTACTCGATTTTTTATTTCCAAACTATAAGCTTTTGATTTCTCTCAACACCCAAGCCTTAAACACTCATAAAGTCACTTTAAAAACACCCAAAACTCCATAGATTTCATCATCTTCTCCAAATGTGGGTTTATTAGATTTGCGTCAAAACTCGTTCAATCTTTTTTTCAAATGTAATGCTTTGAATTTTTACGAGATTTTCATGATACCTAGCCCTTAAAATTGAATTATTAGCCATTGAATCACAAATTTTTAATAAAACCTAAAAATTGGGATACTAATGGTGGATTTCAAGATTTTGAGTAAAAATGTGGTTTCGAATTATTTTTCAAATCATTTTGTCATGATTATAAGGTTTCTAAATTTACCTTGAAGTTTCGTTAATGATTTCTCACAATTTAATGAATTTTGTGAAAATCGTCAAAAAGATGTTGAAAAATTTTGATACCATGAATTGGGTAGTTTTCAGTGGTTTAAGGGTTGAGAATTAGGAGTAGATGACTAATTAGGTGAACGGAATTTGTTTTAGGCGAAACGGTTAAGCATAGACCGAGTTATGAGCATTCTCAGTTTGTTATGTTAAATTTTGGGTTACATGAGAACTTAGAATAGGTTGATATTTTAGTTGGTTTAAATGAGTTCTTGGATACTATCTGATTGTAAATTTTGTAGGTTATTGTGTGTAAAGCCTTGGATTCATTGGAGCCTTCTACAAGTTAAAGGAAGATCTAGTTTAAGCATTCGACTTCTTGGCATAAAGATAGTGGTAAGTGTTTGGAATCACTAGTCGTAGAAATGAGTCATGTGTTATTTGGGAATCTAGTAGTAGCCTAAAACCTTACTCTAAATTTTGAGTGTAAGTTTTCTTGTATCTATATTTATCTTTTGGTTTTGTGCTTATATGATTATGAAATTGTGCATAGTGATGAGAAGCTCATATATGTTATGTGTTGATATAGTAATTGTTGTGAAAAGTGAAAATGCATACATGATATATATGTTGTATGACAGTGATAGTGTTTTGCAAAAGATACTAGCATGTAGTGACAATGCACGATAATCGGTAAGTGTTATGTGTTTGATTTCGGATATTTTGGCCTTTTGATCTTGAAACCGTTGGACGTAGTTGGCATGTCTGTGACAGCCGATTTTGAGCCTAGTCGGAACAGTGGTTTCGGGACCACAAGTCTGACATAGTAAAATTTATTTTTATTATATTTTCATGTTCTATAGTTTTATGGAATTGTTTTGTGAAAATTTCGTTCGAAAATTTTGCGTTTGGGCACTCAATTTAGTTAAAAAGACTAAATTGTAATAAGTGCAAAATGTGAGTTCTATAGGTTAAAGGTGTCAAATTGTTATGAATTTTAAATTGGAGGTACTTAAATGGTAATTAGACCATTGGTTAAGTTGGTGGATAAAATGGACATGGTTAGGTATGTTTCCAAAGTTTTTCATTAAGGGCATTTTGGTAATTTGGTAATTAAAATGAATTAGAAAGCAAAAATCAAGCCAAAATTTGTCCATCTTCTTCCTCATGGCCGAATTTTACAAGGGGAAACCATGGCTAGGGCTTTGGCCACTTTCAAGCTTGATTGTAAGTTCGTTCTTGCCCCCTTTTTATGATTTTTATGTGTTTGAAATCCTTGTAACATGATCTATCTATTTCTACAACTAATTTGAAGAGATGCCAAAGTCTAAAATTTTACTCATGTTGAACATGTATGTATTTTGATGTTTGATTGTAGAAAATGCATGTCTTAAACGAGTTTTGCTAAGTGATTTTTGGTAAAAATGACAAAAAGGACCTATTTGTAAAAGTTATAAAATATGGTGTAAAAATGTGAATAAATGAAAATTTTGGGCCGTTATAATTATGAAAATGGTTTGGATAGGCTTGGGTTTTGAAGAAATTGAATGAAAATCATTTTACGAGCCTAGGGACTAAAATGTAAAAAAGTCAAACTTTAGGGGCAAAAATATAATTTTTACCATAATATGATTTTGGGCTGATTTGAATAGTATAATGATTAAATAAGCTAAATGTGATGTTATAGATCAAGAAAAATAAGATTCGGGATTAGAACGAGGGAAAAATAAGTATTTGACGGTTAGGTCCTTTTTACCGTTTATATGACGAGGTAAGTTCGTTTGTTTAATAAGCATTAAATTATATGTGTATAAATGCTTAATTGATATAATTGTGGTAAATGCTATATTATTGAAATGAAATGTGAATGCTATTGAGTACGATACTACATAAATGATCGATAGAGATTCAATACAGCGAAAGTCCCGGTTGAACATTAGGAATAGATAGGATACACATGTCATGGCATTAGGGTTACTGAGACTTCGTGTAAGACCATATCTGGGATATGGCATCAATATGAGACTTCGTATAAGACCATAGCTGGGTTATTGGCATCGATATGAGATTTGATGTAAGACTATATTTGGGATACGACATTGGTATGGTACTGTATGTATGAGA
Source organism: Gossypium rotundifolium (assembly GCA_025506655.1). Taxonomy (NCBI): domain Eukaryota; kingdom Viridiplantae; phylum Streptophyta; class Magnoliopsida; order Malvales; family Malvaceae; genus Gossypium; species Gossypium rotundifolium. The sequence goes on from CP106726.1 coordinate 43,344,342, forward strand.
TTCCGAGTATCCTTTAGTATTCCAAATAGTTCAATGGAAAATTCAATGGGTATGTCAAAGGAGAGAAAAAGTATGTAAGTAATATGAATTGGTACAGGTATGTACGTAAAGTTTATAAGCATTGACTTCATGAAATTTTGAGTTCATGAGTTCTACAGAAAACCTTGTGATTATTTGTCAATACTTGTGATGTATGAAATACATGGTAAATTTGGTTGAGGATTATGTGTTTGGCTTTCAGGCTAAATTGAGTTATAATGTAACATGTTTTATTTACACAAATTGTATTTAATAGGATATAAGAAAACGAGAACATTGGCATAATTGCCTATTAAAAAGGTTATGGAAGTATAGGAAGATAAGATATTAGGAAATTGAAAGATGTTGAAGTATATGCTTGAAATGTATATACACATAACTAATGTGTATGTTTACTATGAGGATTGAAATGATTTGTTAATTGCTGCAATATGTTACAAAGGAGAGATTATGGTTGTTAGGCTAACGCCAAGATATGTTAAATTATGCTTATAAGTTGATAGAGTAAACATTACAACTGAATAAAAACTATAACTATGAGTTTTATAACAATTTGTATTATCTTGTATTTAAATTGTTGAACTTGATAAAAGATTTGTAAGAGCTGCTTATTATTTTCGTCGGACTTACTAAGATATACTCCTCTTCCTTTCCCATGTCTTTTAAGGTTATTAAGCTAGCTAGGGTTGGAGACCGCCGGAGATCCTATCATACTATCAAGCTATCATTTTGGGTATAAATGAATTCAAGCATTTTAAGTCTATGGCATGTATATGGACTAGGCCAATTTGTTATGTGTGTCATTATTAATTTGGCCATATGCGTTAGCATGTAATTGTTAATGCCCTCTTGTGAATGTGAAATTAGTATGTTTTTAACGGGCTAAGTATGATGTTTTAACCATGATAAATGATGGTATAAGAATGACACTGTCTTGTTTGTGGTTGTTTGGTCACATTTATATGCCTGAATTTGTGCCATGTGATGTTTTGTAGATGTGTGCAAGTGAGGGTGGCAAAAAGGCTTCGTAAATATCCTTGTATTTTTCCATAAAGGCAGACACATGGGTAGACACACGGGCGTGTGTCTAGGCCGTGTGCGTCACACGGTCTACCCCATGGGCATATGTTCTGGCTGTGTGTCCCCTATTTTGGAAAAATAGAATGTCTAGAATTAAGAACATGGGCAGAGACACGGGCATGTGGAACAAGTCAGAGGGCACCCTAATTTGAACATGGTTTAAAGCACGGGCATGTCCCCCGGGGTCACACGGGCATGTCCCTTGGACCACACTGGCGTGTGAGCCCTGCTTCTAGCAAAAATTTTCTAAGTTTTGTAAAAGTTTCCTGAGTTCCCGATTTAGTCTTGAACTACTTTCAAAGCATGTTTTGGGCCTCTAGGCTCGTAATAGGGACTTCATGATTGAATATGAATGATTTTAATTTGGACGCAAATTTTATGACTCGGAATTGTGTGATTGCTTGTGTTATAAGTCAGGTAATACCTCGAGCCCTATTCCATCGTTGAATATGGTAAGAGGTGTTACAATGCCATTGGATTGTGAGTACGCATCTATATGTACAGAGATTTTGGGTGTTGAGGCCCTAGGATATGTTGGAGGTATAAGGGAATGTGAGCTAAGCTACATTCAATGGGACATGTGTAGGGAAAAAAAAGGAGTCTTAGTTTTATGCTTCACTTTTGGGACATGTTTGACTATAAGAGTCTATGTTTGGTGTGTTGGAGATCTGTATCGATGTGTGATGATAAAGCTCACTATATGTTTCATAACTCAAGTACCAATCTAACATATTATATGTAACTATAAAGATCATGTTGTATGCTTAATGGAGTACGTGCTATGTTGATAATTTATTGTTATATGTGACTTGTGTGAAATGTGATTATAACACCCCATACCGGGCCTGGACACCAGGCCGAATACTAAGATGCCACACCACCATCTCACGTCGATTTCATTGTAATTATTAGCGTTGAAATACATGCAGTTTTGTTTTACTTTAATTTTTCTAGCATTTATGATAATATCAAGTCATGCAAGCTTAGTTTAGTGTTTAATCATACTAACATACGACAAACAAACATAAAATGTACATATCCCGAGCATTGGGACCACTTAGCAAATTTTCCCAAAAATGTTACATAGGTATCGATATTGCCTCTATGGTATCGATATTTCCTTTAAGTGGTATCGATAGCACCTATGAATCTGATACCAAACTAGCATTCTGTTTCTTGCCAAATTTCAAAACATCGGTACCTTTTGCAAGGTATTGATAATTACACCACGAGTATCGATACTCGAGCTAGGGTATCAATACCAAATTGGTATTCTAACTCCTTGCACCTCACGTCAATTTCATTGTAATTATTAGAGTTGAAATACATGCAATTTTGTTTTACTTTAATTATTCTAGCATTTATGAGAATATCAAGTCATGCAAGCTTAGTTGAGCATTTAATCAAACTAACATATGACAAACAAACATAAAAAGTACATATCCTGAGCATTGGGACCACTTAGCAAATTTTCCCAAAAATGTTACGTAGATATCGATACCGCTTCTATGGTATCGATATTTCCTTTAAGTGGTATTGATTTCTTGCCAAATTTCAAAACATTGAAAAATATTGGTACCTTTCGCAAGGTATTGATAATTACACCACGAGTATTGATACTCGAGCCAGGGTATCGATACTAAATTGGTATTCTAACTCCCTAAACTTTCAAAAATAAAGAGGCATCGTTCTAAAATCCTTAATATTGATACCAGTAACATCCTAAAAAGGGCCTATGCATTTTGGCCTAATTGTGCGAAAAGACATGTTTTATGTGTTTTGGAATAAATTTGGAATAATTTTGAAACACGAGAATGTATGGAAATATTACGTTGAAAATAGGAAAATGACCATTTTGGAAACCTAAGCAAATTAGGAAAGTGAACATTTTGGAAGCCTAAGTAAATTAGGAAAGTGAACATTTTGGAAACTAAGCTAAAAGAGGAAAGTAAACATTTTGGAAACTAAGCTAAAAGAGGAAAGTAAACATTTTGGAAACTAAGCTAAAAAGGAAAGTAAACATTTTGGAAACCTAGGAAATGTCAAGTTTACTGAGCAGCGAAAATTTTGGAAACTAAAAATAACCCCAAATGTCAAATTTTAAAGTTCAAAGGGAACTTAGGGCCAGTGACCCTAAAATAAAAAGCACATGAAATTTGACCCAAAACGGACTTGGAAAAGTGGCTGAAGATGCCACTTAGGGCCTCAGAAATGGTCCACATGCAAGGGTGTTGGGCTGAGTTCGAGTCACTTGGGAAGCAAATAAAAGGAGTTTTATTTTTGCTTCGAAGCGAGGAGGAGTGGACGGCAAGGCTTCTAGAAAAAGGAGTTTTATTCCCTTTAAATTTCGACAATTAATGGGATAAATAAGGATTTAAATTGGATTATTTTTTGAAGAGATAATAGATGGATAAATATGGATTTATCCCTTTTATTTTGATAGATAAGGAAGAGATATAAGAGGATTATTATTAGTATTATTTTTATTAAGAGATAAGAGATAATAAAGGATATTTCTTTAATTATTTTAAATTAAAGAGATAAAGCTATCAAATAAAGAAGAGTGGTGGCCAAGTAGGGACTCTAGCCTACTAAATTTGGCTATAAAAGGAAAAGAGAGGCCATTCATTCATTCACTTTTCCTTTGCGAATTTCTTAAGCAAATTCTCTCTCTCGCTGAATTCTCTCTGTCATTGTTCTTCTTTCTCTTTTCAATTCTTCACAAAGCGAAAGCGAATCCCCTAGTCTTGCCGAATTTTCCTAAGTTTTATATCTTCCTCTTCTTTCTTTAAAAAAAACCAAAAATCCTCATCTGTTCATCAAGAAGTCAAATTTTAATCCACATCAAGGCCATAGCCAAATATTGTTAAAGGCTCAAGCAAGGATTGTCGATTCCTAAAGTAAGGAGATCTTTCGGGATTTACTAAGTGTCGACTACAAGGAAGGAGAAGTTCTTTTCCCGAAGGTACACCATAAGCCGCGTGTTCCCTAGTTATTCGGTGAATTTAGGATTTAAGAATCTAAGGTAAGTCATATTTAACATACGGCTAAGGGTTATTTGTTGTGAATAAATGTTAGAAATTGATCTAACATGTAGTTATAGGGATTTGACGAGATGGATACAAGGATTTGGATTTGAGAATTTCAAGGTAAGTTTTAAGAATACTAATCCTACTAGGATTTGGATTTATGGTCGAATGGCTTTTTATTAAAGTAGTAAGTGATTAATCAAATGTAGGAATTTGTGATCTAAAGCGAGAGATCGATTTTGGGATTTCAAGGAATTAGTTAACAAATCGGTGTGTACCCTACCCTAAGTTTTGATAGGTTCATGGCTATGTTTAAATTAAATGTATTATTAAGAATGTGTGTACCCACACTATTTCATAATATGTGTTATGGCTATGTTTAATTAATATATGTGATATTAAGAATATGAAAGTGGCTAAGGTACCATGTTATGGTACTAAGTACTCAGGTATGTTTCCTATGAAAGTGGCTAAGGTACCATGTTATGGTACTAAGTACTCAGGTACGTTTCCTACTCCTACTAGGAATATGAAAATGTTATTTGTAACATGAGAATATGTTAAGAATGTGAATTGTGGCATGTAATTGCATAATATGTTATGGGGCATATGGGTTTGTTTGAAAGGGGAAGTGGAAAGTGGTGACCTAAGACCACAGTAATCTAAACGTGGTGACCTAAGACCACGAATGCGGTGACCTAAGACCGCAATTTGGAGTGTAGCGGAAGGAGGGTCGACTTAGTAGTCCCACGTGTGTGGTTGGCAGTGCTGGGGTGTGTAGCGGATGGACAATTAGGTTTGGGTTTGGGAATGCATCATTAATTGTATTCTATGATTTGAATGTGTATCATTTGTATGCTCGATTCTATTATGACTTAGTGTTGTGTACACATTGAGTCTGTTGACTCACCTGATTGGGGAATATTTTTCGTGATGAGCAAGAATGGACCTGGTTGGCAAGAGCTTAAAGGTGGCCATGCATAGCAAGAAATTTATGATTTGGACTTTCAATTTATTTTAAGTACTTTAAGTTTTACTTTGGGATCATTGATATAATAAGGCCATTGTGGTTTACTTTATTTTTATTTTATTTATTATGTTTATGGATTTTTATCAATTAAAGTTTAAGTAAATTCCTTTTAAAATTAACTCTAAATATTTTGTCACCTTAAATAAATGGGTTTTAACATAAGATAAATTTGTTTTCAACTCAAGCCCAACCCAAACAATATTTTTTTTAAAAATCACACAAGTTTTTCCTAAGTAACAAAAGAATTTTGAACCGGTTTACTTGAGGAACATACCAAATCTGGTCAAAGCTCGTGGGCCGGGTTTAGGGTGTTTCAGTTTGGTATCAGAGCCCAGTTTCAAACTCTCGGCCTTGGGTTTAAGGCCCAAAACATTTTCAAATCGAGGCCAAATATGGAAGTATTTCTGAAAATAGGTAGGCTTGATGGCATGGCACCTAAGTCTCCGACCCGCAGTCCACCAGGTAAGTACCCTTAACCATCTGTGTGATTATGTGATTTATATTATATGATTTATAGAAGGGTAGAAAAGGAATGGAACGTAGAATAGAATGATAGGTACTTTGAACCCTAGGACTAGTCTACCCCAACTACTACATAAGACTTAAATGCCTAACTACACAAACCTATGGCTAAGTCAACCGAGTTAGGGTGTGGCAACCATGGTACGCATGTCGAGGATTGGTTTTGGTGGGAGCTTGGTATTTAAGCGGTCAGTGTGACTCACCTTCTCTCCACTCGAATCCTACAGTGCGTAGCCTCGGCTCACCCTAACCAAGAAGACTTATACAGGCTAAACCCCAACTAAAACCCGAAAGGACTAGCCAGTATATTTTGGAAACCCTAGTTTTAAAATTTCCAAATTATCCTCTTGACTTGAAATTATTTTTATAAATTTTCCTGAAATATTTCTGATTTACAAAATTACCTAAATACCTTTAGTGGTAAAATTACTAAAATGCCCTTGATTTTCCAAAATTACCATACTACCCCCGATTTCAATAATAATTTTTGATTTTTTCACAAGTATTCAAAAACTTTACAAAATATCAAAGAAACCCTAATTTGGAAAATTTACGAAAATATCCCCGAGTTACAAAATTACCAGAATAACCCCCCGATCTTCAAAAAAATTACGCAACAACACCGATTTGGAAAACAAATTCTAAACAACCTTCAAGTTTTGTAAAATCCAAAATATCCTTGATTTGTTAAGATTTATAAATTTACCACGGTTTATTCTTGAAATACCCTATAATTTCAAAATTTTGAAATACCCGAAATTTTAAAAATTACCAAAATACCTTTATTGACAACATCACCAAGGAACCTTGTTTCGATAAATTGCGAAAAAAAATACCCCTGTAGGACAAACTACGAAAATACCCCGAGTTAGTGGAAAAACAACAACAATGAAAACTACAACATTTCTCTGAATGAACGAAAGTTCATAATTGATTGATGGATGTATGAATGTAAAGACTGTGTGCATGTATGAATACGAAAGAACCACTTCTAAAAATTCTTTCCATAAAACTTCTTCGCGGTTAATCAGTGAAACAAATTTTTTTAATACATAAAACTTCTTAATCAGATTAAATCGCGACGTTAGAAATGAGTTCTAAGGGACGTGAACTTAGAGATTGTACCTGGAAAGTATGATGGTTCTATTAAGATCAGAGTGCGCAGCGTAAGCATAGTGCGGTGAGAAGGATTGTACGACTGTTAGTAAGTAATTTCGAGGACGAAATTATTTTTAAGGAGGGTAGAACTGTAACATCCTAAAAAGGGCCTATGCATTTTGGCCTAATTGTACGAAAAGACATGTTTTATGTGTTTTGGAATAAATTTGGAATAATTTTGGAAACCTGAGAATGTATGGAAATATTACGTTGAAAATAGGAAAATGACCATTTTTGGAAACCTAAGCAAATTAGGAAAGTGAACATTTTGGAAACCTAAGTAAATTAGGAAAGTGAACATTTTGGAAACTAAGCTAAAAGAGGAAAGTAAACATTTTGGAAACTAAGCTAAAAGAGGAAAGTAAACATTTTGGAAACTAAGCTAAAAGAGGAAAGTAAACATTTTGGAAACCTAGGAAATGTCAAGTTTACAGAGCCGCGCGAAAATTTTTGGAAACTTAAAAATGACCCCGAAATGTCAAATTTTAAAGTTCAAAGGGGAACTTAGGGCCAGGTGACCCTAAAATAAAAAGCACATGAAATTTGACCCAAAAACGGACTTAGAAAAGTGGCCTGAAGATGCCACTTAGGGCCTCAGGAAATGGTCCACATGCAAGGGGTGTTGGGCCTGAGTTCGAGTCACTTGGGAAGCAAATAAAAGGAGTTTTATTTTTGCTTCCGAAGCGAGAGGAGTGGACGGCAAGGCTTCTAGAAAAGGGAGTTTTATTCCTTTAAATTTGACAATTAATGGGATAAATAAAGGATTTAAATTGGATTATTTTTTGAAGAGATAATAGATGGATAAATATGGATTTATCCTTTTATTTTGATAGATAAGGAAGAGATAAAAGAGGATTATTATTAGTATTATTTTATTAAGAGATAAGAGATAATAAAGGATATTTCTTTAATTATTTTAAATTAAAGAGATAAAGCTATCAAATAAAGAAGAGTGGTGGCCAAGTAAGGGACTCTAGCCTAGTAAATTTGGCTATAAAAGGAAAAGAGAGGCTATTCATTCATTCACTTTTCCTTTGCCGAATTTCTTAAGCAAATTCTCTTCTCTCTGCCGAATTCTCTCTGTCATTGTTCTTCTTTCTCTTTTCAATTCTTCACAAAGCCGAAAGCAGAATCCCCCTAGTCTTGCCAAATTTTCCTAAGTTTTATATCTTCCTCTTCTTTCTTAAAAAAAAAAAACCAAAAATCCTCTATTGTTCATCAAGAAGCCGAAATTTTAATCCACATCAAGGCCATAGCCGAATATTGTTAAAGGCTCAAGCAAGGATTGTCGATTCCTAAAGTAAGGAGATCTTTCGGGATTTACTAACTATCGACTACAAGGAAGGAGAAGTTCTTTTCCCGAAGGTACACCATAAGTCGCGTGTTCCCTAGTTATTCGGTGAATTTTGGGATTTAAGAATCTAAGGTAAGTCATATTTAACATACGGCTAAGGGTTATTTGTTGTGAATAAATGTTAGAAATTGATCTAACATGTAGTTATAGGGATTTCGACAGATGGATACAAAGATTTCGGGATTTGAGAATTTCAAGGTAAGTTTTAAGAATACTAATCCTACTAGGATTTGGATTTATGGTAGAATGGCTTTTTATCAAAGTAGTAAGTGATTAATCAAATGTAGGAATTTGAGATCTAAGGCGAAGAGATCGATTTCGGGATTTCAAGGAATTCGTTAAGCAAATCAGGTGTGTACCCTACCCTAAGTTTTGATAGGTTCATGGATATGTTTAAATTAAATGTATTATTAAGAATGTGTGTACCCCACACTATTTCATAATATGTGTTATGGCTATGTTTAATTAATATATGTGATATTAAGAATATGAAAGTGGCTAAGGTACCATGTTATGGTACTAAGTACTCAGTGCACGCTTCCTACTCCTACTAGGAATATGAAAATGTTATTTGTAATATGAGAATATGTTAAGAATGTGAATTGTGGCATGTAATTGCATAATATGTTATGGGGCATATGGGTTTGTTTGAAAGGGAAGTGAAAAGTGGTGACCTAAGACCACGAGAATCAATGTGGGACTAAGCCCACGATATCCGAATGTGGGGACCTAAGCCCACGATATCCGAAAGTGGTGACCTAAGACCACGATAATCTAAACGTGGTGACCTAAGACCACGAATGCGGTGACCTAAGACCGCAATTTAGAGTGTAGCGGAAGGAGGGTCGACTTAGTAGTCCCACGTGTGTGACCGAGTGCACGGGTGTGTAGCGGATGGACAATTAGGTTTGGGTTTGGGAATGCATCATTAATTGTATTCTATGATTTGAATGTGTATCATTTGTATGCCCGATTCTATTATGACTTAGTGTTGTGTACACATTGAGTCTGTTGACTCACCTGTTGAGAATATTTTTCAGTGATGAGCAAGAATGGACCGGCTGGCGGGAGCTTAAAGGTGGCCATGCATAGCAAGAAATTTATGATTTGGACTTTCAATTTATTTTAAGTATTTTAAGTTTTACTTTGGGATCATTGATATAATAAGGCCATTGTGGTTTACTTTATTTTTCTTTTATTTATTATGTTTATGGATTTTTATCAATTAAAGTTTAAGTAAATTCCTTTTAAAATTAACTCTAAATGTTTTGTCACCTTAAATAAATGGGTTTTAACATAAGATAAATTTGTTTTTCAACTCAAGCCCAACCCAAACAATATTTTTTTAAAAATCACACAAGTTTTTCCTAAGTAACAAAAGAATTTTGAACCGGTTTACTTAAGGAACATACCAAATCTGGTCAAAGCTCGTGGGCCGGGTTTGGGGTGTTTCAATACCTCTACTATAGGTTACAAAAATTCAGCATATAAGAGCATTTAAATCATTCAAATTAGGTCCCCAAATGTCATGTTTCATTCACCTAGCCACATATGCATCAAAATGTCTAAACAATAAACCAAACACCATGTCCAAGATCACAAACTTCCCAAACATACGCAATATACAAATAATCCCTAATATATCTTAATAAACTTATATAAATGTCTACCACATTGGCCAATCACATTGCATTTATTCCCCAAACATATAAATAAGCATAGAACACCTACTAATATAAGCTAAATAATCAACTTGGATCACTCCCTTGAAGGCCACACTACTCACACCGACACTACTTATCTACAATGGTTTAAAAAGAGTGGGTGAGCTTAACAAGCTCAGTGAATGCTAAGAATAGCCACTACGCAAACAAGTTGTCATGCATCAACCAAACAACTTATAGAATATTTTTTCCAAAATGTCTTTAACTTAGTGCCATAATTTACAAATTTAATCATCTTTCATGTATCCCTTTTGTAACAACCCAATTTTGATGAAATCGAAATAGTGGTTTCAGGACAACAAATCCGGGCTAAAAATAAAATTTATTTTTATTTTATAGACCGTATTATGTTAGAAAAGTCATGTGAAAATTTTGATACGAAAATTTTACCGATTATGTGTTTAATTACGGGAAAGACTAAATCGCATAAAATGCAAAAGTTGAATTCTAGTAGCTATAAAAATTAAATATCTATGGAATTCAAAACTAGAGATCCTTATATGGTAATTAGACCATTAAAGAGAAGTATGTAGATATTTTGGCATGACTCATCCATGGAAAAATAAAAAAAAAAGGCTAAGGACTAAATTGGAAAGATGAAAAGTTATTAAATGGCAATTTAATTAAATGAAAAAGAAAACAATTTCATATCATCTTCCCCAAAAATTTTCATGGAAATCCTAGGAGAGAGGAAGAAGACTTATCAAGCTTATTTGGGTAAGTAATCAAGCCCCGTTTTTAATAATTTTGATATTTTTAAAATCGGGATAGCTTAATCTATCTATTTGGGGGGATCAATTTGTAAAGTTATCAAAGTATGGAAAATAGGTTATGGATGTATATGCTGAAAATTAGAAATTTATGGTAGAAAATGAAAGGTTGTTGATAGATAAACAACCTTTACAAAGTGATTTTTGATGAAAACATGATTTAGGGACTAAAATGCAAAGTTGTGAAATTTGATGAAAAATTCTAAATTTTTATGAATACATGTGCTGTAAATTTTGTCATGGGATTTTGGTTAGTCTTGGAATAGAGAGTAAATTGCACAAGTTTCATTTTTTGAGCCTAGGGACGAAATGAGAATTTATGGAAAAGTTAGGGGCAAATAGTAATTTTTCCTTGGATGTAAATTGAGTAAAAATGTATATGATATGTGTGAATTTGATGTTAAATTTACTTGTATAGATTCGAATAGACAAAATTTAGAGTTAGAACGAGGAAAAGAGGAAAATGCCCAATTAGTAGATGTTTGTACACGAACCTTTGTTGAGGTAAGTTCGTGTAACTAAATTGTGTTTATTTACATGCTTGCACTGATTGTGTTTATGTAAATTGTATAAATGCCATGAATATATGAAATGATTACATATTCGATCAAGCTCGATAAATAAAAATGTTTAAATTAAACTATAATTCCGATAGATAATAAAGGACAAGCGATGAAAATGTTAATTTTATGCTTGGAATGTGATCATTTGAACTATATGGATGTTATAGATGTATGAAATAATCACATACTGGAAAATGCTTGAAAATGGTAAATCCCATTTGAATAAATGAAAATCGATTTATAAATGTAATTGCCGAAATGAATGAGCTCCTACATTTGTTGCAGATGGATTAGGCTCAAACGAGCAATCCTAATGACTTCATTACAGAAAGGATGTAGCCCAGACGAGTAATCCTGATATAAGTCCTCTCGAGCATATGTTATGGATTGGATTTAGCCCTGATAGGTAATCCAGAACAATCTCTTTAGAGCATATGTCATAAAAAGGTTTAGCCTGGACTGGTAATCCTGCTATTTTTATATATGTGGCTCGAGAATGTACTCTCTGAAATAGTACCTTATGGGTACCATTGGACATGAATTGACGGATTCTAATTCGTACACCTCGAGTGTACTACTTGTGTACCCATCGATATTTCAAATAAATTCAACAGGTAGAAGTTCTTGACATGTGAAGACATGAATAAGAAATGAGTTATTACACATAACGGCCTGACATAGATGAAAATGACAATACGCGACAATTGATATGTGGAAATAGGAAATGATGATATTGTACATAGAGTTTATTTAATGAGTATTGTAATAGCCCATTATTGCCCGGGCTTAAACAAATAAATAATAATAAAATAAAACCCAAATGCCCAATTATAGTCCATTTACAGGCCCGAATTACACCCCAAGCCCAAATTACACCCTCAGACCTAAAATAGACTACCCAAAACTAAAAACTAAGCCCCAGACCCAAACTCACAGGCCCAAAAGGGCCCAAAACCTAAACAGAAACATAGACTTAGGGTTTTTGAAACCCTAGGCGCCGCAAGCCCCAACACCAGCCCTTTGGTCACGCCGCAATCAGCGCACGGACAGCGCTCCATTGCCATGGTTCTCACCATTCACCTACAAACAAGGAAAGGAAATAGGCAGTAGCAGCAGATTGTGATTTTGCATTTATTTATTTTATTTTATTTTGGGTTATAAATAACCCTAAGGCAATCTATAAGAATACACATATACACGCATACATACAAAGAAATAAAAATATGAAAACTTGATAGCAGAGGTGATTTTCTCAGTTATTTCATTTTGTTTAATTTTTTTTCTTTTCGATCTATGCATTTTTTTATATGTAAATATACTGTTAAAAAAAATAAAGAAAAGGGGTTCACCTCTTTATTTGCACTGAAAAATGGAGTCTTTAATTTCACAACTGCCGTGTATGGTGGCGCGTGTAGTGGCGCGCGGTGGTAGGTCGGACCGAAGCCCTGGCCGAAGGCCAAAGGACAGAGAGAGCTTTTTTTTTTGAACTCAGTTTGTTTTTTTTTTTCTGAAGTGGTTCTAAATGATTTTTAAAAACAAAAATTTAGCTTTTATAATGCCATCATACGACGCCGTTTTAGGATTAGCCATTAAGTCCCAAAATGACGTTGCTTTAAGGCTAGACCTGCACGTTGACCTGATACTGGGGTAGGATCCGCGTGTTTTCATAAAAAGGGGAATTTGCCTCTTTAGTCCCTCCGTAATTTTACGCTTTGTAATTTCGTCCAATTTAATTTTTTTATTTTTAATTCAACCCTCAAAGTTTGCTTCTATTCCAATTTAGTCCCTCGAGTTCTTTAAGGGATAATATCAAAATGACGTCGTTTAGGAGATAAGGCATAATTGCCTAATTGGTCCCTACGGTGTGATGCACGTTCTGATTTGATCCTTTTATATTTTATTTTTATTTATATTTAATCCCTATTTCTTTGTTTATTTTTAAACCCTTTTTATTTTTATTTTATTTTCAAATTATTTTAAAATTATATTAAATTATTTCATTTTATAAAATTTCGTATTATTTTTTTATATTTGTATAGTGTATATCATTTTATTAATAATATAAATTTTTATGTATTGTTTATTCTAAATATGTATTATTTTATATATATTCATTATTTATATTAAGTTATTTTATTAATATTATTTATACATTATTTTAAAATTTAGCATTAGTTATTATATTACATTTTTATTTTATATATTATACATTATTATATTATATTTTATATATAACTTTTAAATTATTTTATCCTTAATATTGTATATAATTTTGTATCTTGTATATTGTTTATATTATTTATTCTTAAATATGTAGTTTTATGCATATATGTATTAGATTATTATATTATAAATATATTTTTATTTATATATCATTTATTTATTTAAAATGTGTTTTATTTATTTTCTCATGAATATATATATTATTTTATGCCATATCATCTTTTATATATATGCTTTTTTTGGCAATATCTATTATTACATATTACTCATTCTATGTTGATTATTTTATTTTACATTTAATTTTGCATGTAAAGTTTCATGGTTATTTAGTAGTTTTTTTTTTTTTATCTTTCATTATTTATTGCCTTATATCTTATATTTGTTTGTCCATGCTCTTTTATTTGTTTATGATTCTTATGTTTGCTTTAGTATAATTATTCTATTATTTGTATCATTTGTTATTTCATATTATTCTTTCTTTAATTATCTATATTAGTAATAATTGTTAATATGACTACATTTGTAGTCATGAAATTGCTATTTGGTATGTATGTTGTAACGTATTAATGCAATATCTTACTCAAACCATTTTTTATAAAAGACATTTTGCTAAATTGACGCATTTCATTCATATGTTTTTAAATATGGCGATACATGATATTTGGGGACTTCGAGAAAGAGTATACCCTAACTTATTGGGTTTTAATTTTTCTCACGAGACTTAAGGTATCAAGTATCCTTAAAAAAAAAAAAACCATTTTTAAAGTTTTTATGAAAAATGGGGATCGACTAAAAAAATGAAAACGGGAGTCGCCATCGATCCTTTTTTGTTTAGGTGTGATCAGAACACCTTATAAAACATGTTTCGTTTAAAACATTAATTTTGGCCTACGAAATTTGAGAAAACAGGCTCGGGAGTCGGTTATGTATGAGGAAGGGTTAGCACCCTCATAACGCCTAAAAGTTGGTACCTAGTTGTTAAAATCATGTCTTAATGTTGAAAAGTTGAAAAAATTTAAAATACGATCCATTTATTTGAAAGAACACTAAAACTCACTTATCTCAAAGAAATAAAATGTCACACCCAATGAGTTAGGATGTAACATCTCAAGACTTTGAAATTAAGCTTACCTTTATTTGCAAAAATCCGTACCTTGAGATATGAAACATTATATCTAATAAGTTAAGATATAACATTTTGAATTTTCGATAATAAGTTTTGATTTGAAGTTTATAGGGATTTTTTTAAGGAAACCTGATACCTTAAGTCTCGTGAGAAAAATTAAAACCCAGTAAGTTAGGGTATAACCTTAACTGGAGGGGATGATGCTTTGTCCCAAGCTATGCTGCGTGTTCTAGAGTGGGTTGCTGGAGCAAACACGAGATCAGTAGCTCAGAAATCTATTCCTGAGCGACTTCGAGCAAATGGGACCGAGATATTTAGAGGTATTTCTAGTGTGGCTCCAAACATAGCGAAGTATTGGCTGGAAGTAGTCGAGCGGATTATGGATGATTTGGACTGCATGACAGAGGAAAAGTTGAAAGGAGTAGTGTCCCTCCTTTGAGATGAGGCATACTAATGGTGGCTCACGGTACGAGATGGTACACCAGTGGATCGTATTACCTGGGACTTCTTTAAGACAGCGTTCCGGGGAAAATATGTTGGGGTGAGCTATGTGGATGTTCAGAGGAAGGCATTCCCAAACTTGGTCCACGGGAATAAGTCAGTGGCGGAGTATGAGGCAGAGTTCCTGCGTTTAAGCTGCTATGCTCGGGGTATCGTCATAATTGATCATGAGCGTTGTGTTCGGTTTGAGGATGGTCTGCGGGATGAGTTACGGGTACTAATAGCTCCACAATGAGAAAGAGAGTTTGCCATTCTGGTTGAGAAGGCAAAAATAGCCGAAGAGGTGAAATGGTCTGAGAGGCAGAATCGGGATCAGGATAGGGGTAGGAATAAGAGGAACTTTGGATCGTCAGGATCTGTTGGGGGTTTTCAAAAGAGGCATAGGTTTGAGGGTCCGGGTCGAGTTGCGATGCTTGTTGCCGTTGGTCAATCTCAACCATGTGCTCGATGTGGGAATTTTCATTCGGGGGAGTGTTGGGTAAGAAATAGAGGATGTTTCAGGTGTGGATCTATGGATCATCGGATAAAGGACTGTCCATAAGAGCAGACGAGGTATGATCGATGGGTCGTGGATATGCACGATCCGAGAAGAGGTGGGCAGCAGCCACCAAGAGGTCGTGGTCCGGTCAGAGGAGGAAACAGAGTTGGTCGAGAGCGTGGAGCACTGGGCAGAGGTGCTGGTGGTATAGACACAAGACAGTCAGGGCTGGTTTATGCGGCTAAACATCGTGAGGATGGCAACGCACCGGACTTCATAACCGGTACATTTTTCATATTTGATTCACCCTTTACAACTTTGATAGATGTTGGGTCTACACATTCTTATATTGCCTGTACTATATCTGGGACTTTGGGCATTAATTTTGAGATTGTTGCTGGAGAAATATCTGTGGTTAGCCCTCTAGGACAATCTATGGTAGTGAACAAGTTGTTTAGGAATGTGCCTTTAGAAGTTCAAGGGATAGTGTTTCTGGCAGACTTGATGGAATTACCGTTCGATGAGTTTGACCTCATCTTAGGTATGGACTGGTTAGTTAAGCATTGGGAAAACTTGGATTGAGCTTCTAAGTGCATGATACTGAAGACTTCTGAGGATGAGGAGGTGCTGGTGATAGGTGAGAGAAGGAATTACCTGTCCAATGTGGTGTCTGCACTAAAGGTTGAAAGGATGGTGCGAAAAGGATACGAGACGTTCCTAGTTTTCGTCAGTGCTTTGGATGCCAAGGAGTTGTTGGTGGAGAATGTTATAATGGTGAAGGAGTTCTCAGACGTATTCCCTGAAGAATTCTAAGATTGTCCCCTAATCGCTAGGTGGAATTTGGCATTGAGCTGTTACCAGAAACGGCTCCTGTTTCCATCACCCCATATAGGATAGTGCCAAAGAAGATGGTGGAACTTAAAGCTCAGATCCAGGAAATGTTGGATCGTGGATTTATCTGACCAAGTGTGTACCCGTGGGGAGCGCCGGTGTTGTTCGTTAAGAAAAAGGACGGGTCGATGCGGATGTGCATTGACTATGGAAATTGAACAAGTTGACGATTAAGAACAAATACCCGTTGCCAAGGATTGACAACCTGTTCGATTAGCTGTGAGGCACTTCGGTCTTCTCGAAGATAGACTTGAGGTCAGGGTATCATCAGTTAAAGGCCAAGGAGGAGAATATTCATAAGACTACTTTTTAAACTCGTTATGGTCACTACGAGTTCTTAGTGATGTCGTTCGGGTTGACGAATGCACCAGCTGTATTTATGGATATGATGAACCGGGTATTCCAAGCCTACCTGGATCGGTTTGTCATAGTGTTCATAGATGATATCTTGGTATATTCAAGGACTGAGAAGGAGCATGATTCTTATCTTCGGATAGTTTTACAGATTTTGAGAGAGAATCAAACTGTATGCCAAATTCAGCAAGTGTGAATTTTGGTTGAGGGAAGTTACCTTTTTGGGGCATGTTGTTTCTACCGAGGGGATTAGGGTTGATCCCCGAAAGATTGAAGCTGTCTTGGATTAGAAACTACCGAAGTCAGTAGGAGAAATTCAAAGTTTCCTTGGGTTAGCTGGGTACTACAGAAGGTTCGTTGAGGGATTCTCGCTGATTGCTGCACCACTAACCAAGCTATTACGGAAGGGGATACCGTTTGTATGGACTGATAAACAGCAGGAAAGCTTTGAGAAGTTGAAGAAGATTTTGACGGAGGTACCAGTGTTGATTCAGCCTGAGGCTAGAAAGGAGTTTGTCATCTATTATGATGCGTCACACACAGGGTTAGGATGTGTGTTGATGCAAGAAGGGAAGGTGATAGCGTATGCGTCTCGGCAATTAAGACCACATGAAGTGAATTATCCCACTCACGATCTGGAGTTAGCTGTGGTAGTGTTCGCCCTGAAGATTTGGAGACACTACTTGTATGGAGAAAAGTCAATTATCTACACCGATCATAAGAGCCTAAAATATCTCCTTACCCAGAAGGAGTTGAATTTAAGGCAGCGGAGGTGGATTGAATTGTTGAAAGACTATGACTGCTCGATTGGGTATCACCCGGGTAAAACTAATGTAGTGGCGGATGCGTTGAGCCGTAAGGTAATATCGGATTTGAGGGAAATGTTTGCTCATCTCAGTTTGTATGAAGATGGAAGCTTGTTAGCTGAACTTCAAGTGAAGCCTTCATGGGTAGGTCAGATTAAGGAAAAATAGTTGTCAGACGAATTGTTAATTTCTCGACTTCAACAAGTGGAAGGTGGTGAGATAGAAGATTTTAGTCTGAATAGTGAAGGGGTATTATACTTTCGGGGAAAGGTTTGTATGCCGAAGGATTCTGGGTTGAGATAGATGATTCTGCGGGAGGCACATAGTAGCCCATACGCTATGCATCCCGGTGGGAGTAAGATGTATCGAGATTTGTGTCAACAGTTTTGGTGCCCAAGTCTGAAGTAAGAAGTTACTAAGTTTGTGAGTAAGTGTTTAACGTGTCAACAGGTAAAGGCAGAGCATCAGTTGCCTTCGGGGTTGCTACAGCCAGTGAAGATTCCACTGTGGAAGTGGGAGAGGATAACGATGGATTTTGTTAGTGGGCTACCTCTTACGCCTACGAGGAAAGATTCGGTGTGGGTGATTGTCGATCGGTTGATGAAGTCTACTCACTTCATACCGGTTCGTATCGACTACTCACTATAATAGTTAGCCAAGCTGTATATAGCAGAGATTGTGAGATTACATGGGGTACCAGTGTCTATCATATCAGATAGGGACCCTAGGTTTACATCGCGATTTTGGAAGGTGTTACATAAAGCATTAGGTACAAGACTGGATTTCAGCACGGTATTTCATCCACAGACTGATGGTCAATTAGAGAGAGTAATTCAGTTTCTGGAAGACATGTTGAGAGGTTGTGTAATCAACCAGGAACGGCTCTGATTTTCATCACCCCATATAGGATAGCGCCAAAGAAGATGGTGGAACTTAAAGCTCAGATCCAAGAAATGTTGGATCGTGGATTTATCTGACCAAGTGTGTACCCGTGGGGAGCGCCGGTGTTGTTCGTTAAGAAAAAGGACGGGTCGATGCGGATGTGCATTGACTATAGGAAATTAAACAAGTTGACGATTAAGAATAAATACCCGTTGCCAAGGATTGACAACCTGTTCGATTAGCTGCGAGGCACTTCGGTCTTCTCGAAGATAGACTTGAGGTCAGGGTATCATCAGTTAAAGGCCAAGGAGGCGGATATTCATAAGATTGCTTTTTGAACTCGTTATGGTCACTACAAGTTCTTAGTGATGCCGTTCGGGTTGATGAATGCACCAACTATATTTATGGATATGATGAACCGGGTATTCCAAGCCTACCTGGATCGGTTTGTCGTAGTGTTCATAGATGATATCTTGGTATATTCAAGGACTGAGAAGGAGCATGATTCGTATCTTCGGATAGTTTTGCAGATTTTGAGAGAGAATCAACTGTATGCCAAATTCAGCAAGTGTGAATTTTGGTTGAGGGAAGTTACCTTTTGGGGCATGTTGTTTCTACCGAGGGGATTAGGGTTGATCCTCGAAAGATTGAAGCTATCTTGGATTAGAAACTACCGAAGTCAGTAGGAGAAATTCAAAGTTTTCTTGGGTTAGCTGGGTACTACAGAAGGTTCGTTGAGGGATTCTCGCTGATTGCTGCACCACTAACCAAGCTATTACGGAAGGGGATACCGTTTGTATGGACTGATAAACAGCAGGAAAGCTTTGAGAAGTTGAAGAAGATTTTGACGGAGGTACTAGTGTTGATTCAGCCTGAGGCTGGAAAAGTGTTTGTCATCTATTATGATGCATCACACACAGGGTTAGGATGTGTGTTGATGCAAGAAGGGAAGGTGATAGCGTATGCGTCTCGGTAATTAAGACCACATGAAGTGAATTATCCCACTCACGATCTGGAGTTAGCTGTGGTAGTGTTCGCCCTGAAGATTTGGAGACACTACTTGTATGGAGAAAAGTCAATTATCTACACCGATCATAAGAGCCTAAAATATCTCCTTACCTAGAAGGAGTTGAATTTAAGGCGTGAGGTGGATTGAATTGTTGAAAGACTATGACTGTTCGATTGGGTATCACCGGGTAAAACTAATGTAGTGGTGGATGCGTTGAGCCGTAAGGTAATATCGGATTTGAGGGAAATGTTTGCTCATCTCAATTTGTATGAAGATGGAAGCTTGTTAGCTGAACTTCAAGTGAAGCCTTCATGGGTAGGTCAGATTAAGGAAAAATAGTTGTCAGACGAATTGTTAATTTCTCGACTTCAACAAGTGGAAGGTGGTGAGACAGAAGATTTTGGTCTGAATAGTGAAGGGGTATTATACTTTCGGGGAAAGGTTTGTATGCCGAAGGATTCTGGGTTGAGACAGATGATTCTACGGGAGGCACATAGTAGCCCATACGCTATGCATCCCGGTGGGAGTAAGATGTATCGAGATTTATGTCAATAGTTTTGGTGCCCAAGTCTGAAGTAAGAAGTTACTAAGTTTGTGAGTAAGTGTTTAACGTGTCAACAGGTAAAGGCAGAGCATCAGTTGCCTTCGGGGTTGCTACAGCCAGTGAAGATTCCACTATGGAAGTGGGAGAGGATAACGATGGATTTTGTTAGTGGGCTACCTCTTACGCCTACGAGGAAAGATTCAGTGTGGGTGATTGTCGATCGGTTGATGAAGTCTACTCACTTCATACCGGTTCGTATCGACTACTCACTATAATAGTTAGCCAAGCTGTATGTAGCAGAGATTGTGAGATTACATGGGGTACCAGTGTCTATCATATCAGATAGGGACCCTAGGTTTACATCGCGATTTTGGAAGGTGTTACATAAAGCGTTAGGTACAAGACTGGATTTCAGCACGGTATTTCATCCACAGACTGATGGTCAATTAGAGAGAGTAATTCAGTTTCTGGAAGACATGTTGAGAGGTTGTGTAATCAACTTCAGAGGTAGTTGGGAGAATTTCCTACCGTTGGCAGAAGTTGCGTATAACAACAGCTATCAATCTAGTATTCAGATGGCACCTTACGAAGCGTTGTATGGTCGTAGGTGTCGTACCCCTACCTGTTGGACAGAGTTAGGTGAGCGACAGCTATTGGGTATAGAATTGGTCTCTGAGATGGAGGAAAAGGTTAAGTTGATTCGGGCTCAGTTGAAGGAAGCTTAACGCGGACATAAATCGTGTCATGCGATCTGAGCGAAAGAGATAAAATTCTCGATGGGTGATAAGGTTTTTGAAAGTTTTATCGTGGAAGAAGGTTCTAAGATTTGGGCGGAAGGGCAAGTTGAGCCTGTGGATTATCTGCCTTACCGTGTTAAAACATGGGACCAAAGTGGCTTATAAACTTAAGTTACCTCCGGAGTTGAGTCGGATACATGATGTATTTCATGTCTCAATGTTGAGGCGTTATCGTTTGGATCCATCTCACATTGTGCCGGTGGAAGAAATTGTAGTGAGACCTGTCTTTTGAAGAAAAACCAGTGCAGATCTTAGATCGAGATGTTAAGGTGTTGAGGAGGAAGTCGGTTCCGTTGGTCAAGGTTTTATGGTATAATCATGGTTCAGAAGAGGCCACGTGAGAGCCAGAAGATGTGATGCGACAACAATACCCTTACCTCTTTTGATCAGGTAAATTTCGAGGCCAAAATATCTTTAAGGGGTAGAACTGTAACATCCTAGAATTAGGGGTTCTACATTTTGTGCTATTCTATGTGTTTGGCTTGTTTAGCTTGTTATTTTGGTGTGTTTGGGGGTCCTGGGGAGGCTTAGGTTTGAGCCAGAGCTTTGGTAAAATTTTCTCTTTAGGGCACTTTAGGGGGAGAGCTAGTAGATGCGGGCCTTAAGGATAATTATTTGTGTTGAGGACACAAAGATAAGCTTATGTGGAATGGATGTGGCGTCACTTGTAGGAGTAAAAGGGGAGGAGTTCGAATCCCATCTGCCACATTATGGAGCTTTATTTTTGGTGCTAGGATGAAGAAGAGGTGGCATTCGGCTGGGACTCTGCAAGATGGTTGTTGAATGAGTCAACAAATTCAAATGGATGGACAAGAGAGCTTGGGGGAATTTGAATTGGTCAAACAATTCAAATTGGTGGGTGGAGAGTGAATGGAGGAGAAAATCAAGAAGGTAGGGAGGTAAGTGAGAGTTTGGCCGAATGTGGGAAGGTGGATAGGAGTGCATTTTCATTTTGAACTGGTGGGTGTGAGCCATTTTCTTGTGTCCCTTTAGGCATTCTTCAACATTCGGTCATAAGGGGTAGTAGAGTGCCGTTTGTGCCATGTTGGAAAATAGTAAAAAACGAAGCCCATTTAGAAGCCTTTTCTTTCTTTTGCATTTGAGTTTTTCATTCACTTCTTTTTACCAAGATCGTAGCATACTTTCTCTCTTCTTCTTGTTTTTGGTATTAGCCAAATCTTGGAAGTGGCCATTTGTGCATTCTTTCTCTTTTCATCCATTCTCATCAAACTACTATTTTTTTCTTCGACCAAACCTCTCTTTTCCCTCTTGCGATTTGTTTCTTCTCCATAGCTGAATCCCTCTTGTAGCCATTTTGAGTTGTTCTTTTGAGTGTGTGTGCCATAGCCGAATCCTGTCTTTCTTTTTTACTTCTTCGTTCTTCTCTATTCTCTTCCCTTTTCAAGACCGAATCACCCCTTGTGTCAAACTAAACCTGTGTCTCTCACCTATTGTTATAAGCCGAACATCAAGAAGCATCCCCGTGGTTTGCCAAAAGTCTCCTCTTTAATCGGGTTCTATTTGTGCAAGGCAATGGAAACTCTTTTGACTCTTTCTCTATTTTTTCTGTCGGTTGTGATCATAGCCGAAATGGATATTTTGTTCTTAATGTTAGATTTTGGCTAATCCCTCCTTTTTCTTCTCTCGTTATGGAACATTTACCTAGTGAACCCCAATAGCCGAACAGTTTGTAGTCTGAAGGTTGAAGGTCAGTTGATTGTCGAATCTTACCATTCATTCGGGTTCTTAAGCCGTAAGGGTCGAATCTCCTACTTGGGTTTTCTGAAGAATAGGTAACACTTTCTTTTCCCTTCTTTTAGTTATGGCCGAATGGTAATGTTATAAGCCAGGCACTCATTATCTCGATCTTGCTTGGTGTTGTTTATCATTGTGTAAGGGTTGAATTCTTGATTGATCAAGAACCTGCTTGTGCCGAACTAGGGGGAACCAGTCAAGAGGATAGAACTAATCTGCGTTGATTATTAAGGTAGGGAATCCTTTTCAGTTTCTTAGCTATTATCTCCTTTTCGTTGTAGTCTGCTTTAACCAAATTCATGTATTAGACAACCAACGTTTCTCTCTGAGTACTGATGAAGGTTCTCTTCATGGATGCGAGTGCTAGCCAATCTAAGGAGGGGAGTGGACTCGTAGTCTCTGCTCCCAAGTTCAAACGACGTGCTGTGTCGGCTGTTCGAGACTTTTCGCTGGGTTGTGGTAGAGAGTCGACATCCATTTGGGATAGGCAGACAGTGGTTATTCCCGCTAGTGAGAGTAGCAACGATCAGGAGTGTTTAGTCCTTTGCGTAATCAGGTGTGTAATATTCACACGATCTTTTGTTTGGTTACTAATTGGTATGTGAATTGCTTAAAAGCCGAAACATTGTTAATGGCTATTGAGATACCTTTGGGGGGGTTTAAAATCAGAGATACCAGGTTAGTTACCATTAGTGATGTCTTGTAAATTCTTTATCACGAATATCTATGTACTCTGATGATTCGATTTACGTTGACATATGTGTATTCATTACATTATGATTATATGTTGCATGGGATTGGGATATGATATTGATTAAAAGGGGAAGTGTATTTTCTTGGTTTGGTACCACATATATTAGTGACTCATCACATTATTTCAAATGGTTTGGTACCACATATATTGGAGACTCATCATATTATTTCAAAGTGGTTTGGTATTACATTCGGTGGCTTGGTGCCACAGTGTATTAGGTGGTATTGGTGGTGTGTGAGGATGGAATACTAGGTTACTGGGTTGCATTGCATACACTCTTTGATATGCCATGTTGTTAGGCTAAGGCCCAATGTTATCTCATGGGCTTAGGCCTGATTTCGCTCAGAAGGGGAATTACACACCGAGTCCTCATGACTCGCCCTCCGCTAATTTTGCGGGTAATCCCTAGTTTGAGGATTTGGAGCCGAGGAGGACTCGAGGTGGCCATGCATTACTTGCTCAGAATTTCGCTTCCTTTATTTAAACTTACTTTTAATTTGGGAATTTGTTATGTAATAAGGCCCCCGTAATTTTATAATTTGGTTTTTGACTTATTACGGTGATTATAATTTTTTATGAGACGTAAATTGGGAGTTTTCTAAACAAAATGAAAACAAACATTTCTTTTAATAATGACACACAGATAATAAGAAAATGAATAATTAAACTCGAAATTTTCCTAGAACTACACAAACTGTTTTTGAATGTCACATTTATGAAATCCCCTAACTTCGATTTTCGTATTACCATACCTGTTTTCGACTATTAATTATTTTTAATAAAAAGTTGGTAAGAAACCCTTAAACAGAATTAAATTCTCAAGATGGAAACACAAAACGAAAAGTTTTAAAAATTGCTAAGTTACTTTCAAATTGCAAAACAATCTTTCCTTGTGACAAACCAGATCCGTCGTAACGTTTAGGCCGGGTTTGGGGTGTTACAGGTCGTGAAATCAAAGACTCCGTTTTTCAGCGCAAACAAAGAGGTGGACCCCTTTTCTTCATTTTTTTAACAGTATATTTATATAATAAAAAATGCATAGATCGAAAAGAAAAAAATTAAACAAAATGAAATAACTGAGAAAATCACCTCTGCTATCAAGTTTTCGTATTTTTATTTCTCTGTATGTATGCATGTATATGTGTATTCTTATAAATTGCCTTATAACCCCAAATAAAAATAAAAAAATAAATGCAAAATCACAATCCGCTGCTACTGCCTATTTCCTTGTTTGTAGGTGAATGGCGAGAACCATGGCAGTGGAGCGCTATCCATGCACTGATTGCGGCGTGACCGAGGGGCTGGTGTTGGGGCTTGTGGCACTGTAATATCCCGGGTTAAGGGCTATTTTATTTTGGCATTGTTGCATGGTTAATTGATTGCTATGATGTTGTTTGTGTGGTTACTGGGGCTTAGTTGTAGGCTAGGAGTGTGCCCGAGTAGGAGGAAAATTCTTGTTTTGGGCTTTAGGGATAGGAGTCAAGGAGATGGGGGTTTTAATTAATTTAAGAGAATTTGTAACACAAGAGATGAGTTGGTGGAGTGGCAAAGCAAGGCGCCACTAGGAGCTTGTGGTTGGCGTCAGAGGCAAGGGGGAAGTCTTGTGTTCAAGTCGCAAGAATCCCACCCCTTTTGGCTCTCATTTTGGCGACATGGAGGGAGGAGTTGTGGCAAATTTAAACTCCACCTTGGACTTGGTCAAGTGGTGACTTGGATGGTGGGGAGCAAAGTGTGGAGGAGGACTTGGTCCACTCATTTCAAATGAGTGAATGGGAGCTTTTGGGGGGATTGTGGCCGAATTGAGGGGAGTTGGAGGGGGAAGGTGACGGCTTGGTGTGGGAGAGGGGAAGGCCGAATATGCCTTTGTGCATGTTTTTTTTTGGTCATAGAAGGGAGATAGCAACTAAGTCTTTTCTTTTCTTTTAGTCAAAAACAAGCAATTCACTCTTTGGTAGAAGCAAACCGAAACCCCTAGTGTATTTTCATTTTTCCTTTTCCTTTCTCAATTTGTGCTCCTAAACCGAAAGTTCAAATATCTTGTTGCCAAATTGCTTTCATCTTTTACTTGGTGTGTGACCGAATATTGTTTGCATTTTCCTTTCACTTGCATCTTGTGCAAAGTCAACCTAGCACCCCTTTTCAACTCTCTTTTCCTTTCAAATTTTTGTTAGTGAAAGTCTCCCAAAATCTTCATCTTCATTTTCTTTTCTTTTCCAAGAAAGAACCAAGGTGTTCTCTTACTATTGTTCTTCCCATTTCAATTCTTGGCGAAACTTCATCTCCACAATACTTTTTCTCTTCTTTCACACAAAACCGAAAGCACCTCTCCATATCTTCAAACTATTTCTTTTCTTCCAAAACTTATTAGCCGGATTTTCTCCATTGTTTTCT
Organism: Gossypium rotundifolium; assembly: GCA_025506655.1. NCBI lineage: Eukaryota > Viridiplantae > Streptophyta > Magnoliopsida > Malvales > Malvaceae > Gossypium > Gossypium rotundifolium. The sequence goes on from CP106726.1 coordinate 43,370,122, forward strand.
CATCATCTTGGAGCCGAACCTAGCATTTTCTTTCTCCTTTTCTTGAAGGATTGTAGCGAAACTAGTTCTTCTTCTAAACACACCTTATTCATTACTTTCCTTTTAAAACCGAAAGTGACCCCCTCATTCATCTATTTTATTTGCTTGTCTTTTCCAAAACCCATTGTTTAATCATTCTCCTCCGTGTTGTGTGGCCGAATATTTGGTGGTGTTGGGTGTGAGATTCCCAACCGATTGATAGTGGGTAAGTGTGGCTGAATGGCCTTGTTCCTTTCATTGGTACTTTGCCGATTCTTGGTATGTTAGGGCTGATTTCGATATTGATTTAAGAGATGTTAACTTCTTGTTTAATCTTTTCGTATAGGATCTTTGGACTTTGGAAATAATCAAGAGAAGCCTCCAACTCTTTTAGCCGATTGTTAAGTGGTGGTAAGAGGAGTACTTTGTTAGGCCGTTCTTTTAGCCTCGTTAAAGCAAGTTTCAATGAATTAATGGATTTTCTTTTTAGGTGGAGGCCGGTTGTAAAGGAGAAACCTTTGTGGTTCAAGTTTGGTAGGAAGCCAAACGGTTGCAAGGTAGGGACTATGTGATAAACTCTCTTTGGTTTAATGCTTGTGGCCGATGGTTTGATGGGTAATCCATTTGTTGGCGATTGTAGGATTCGAGTTGTAGAAGTGAGCGAGGGACGAATCGATTCTAGGATTAATACCTTCACAATTCGGTGTGTAAACTAACACACTTCTGTTTAGTAATATAATGATAACCTTGTGTGATGATTAATGAAACCAGTGATGATTGATGTGATACCCTAATGGGTATGATTCTGGACTCGGGTAAGTCAGTATTATTATTATGTGTATTTACTGATGATTTATATGATACCATGGTTGTGGATATATGTGACATGGGGTATGAGATTAGACATATTAGCATGATATGCATGATTATATGATATGCATGATTACATGAGTGTGGTATGTTGATGGGTGATACGAGTGGAGGGAGCAGTGATATTTTGTGCTGACGAGCACCAGTGCTTTGGTAGCACACTTTGTGACTTTGGGTCACCAGAGGTTTGGCACCTCATTGCGACTTGTCCCTGTGGTTTAACCACCGTGGGTTGGCCCCACTTGAGATATGGGATCGTCTGCTAGTGATTTGGTATCACACGATGGGTTGGCCCCATCAACAGATTTGTGACTTCGGCCACCGGTGCTTTGGTAGCACAATTGTGTCTTTGGGACACCAAAGTGGTTTGGCACCACATTGACGGATATTGTGTCTTTGGGACACCAGTGTTTTGGTAACACATTGTGACTATATGTCACTGGTGGTTTGGCACCACCGGTGGTTTGGTACCACACGGGTAGAAAAGGCGATATGGATGGTTAGGATCGGGTTGCATTAATTATGTTGCTTTGTATGATGTGTGTTAGCATGTTGTTCTTGGGAGCGGATTTACATGATCGAGTCATTCGACTCACCCTCTCCTTTGACATTTCAGTGACTCGTGACGCGGACATGGAGCCGGATGGACTCGGGTGCACATGCCATGCTTTAATAAAGGATTATTGAATTTGGGTACTTTGGCTTATTTACTTTATTTGGGTTTTATTTTGGATTTGTAAAAGGCCTTTAATTTATGTTTTGGTGATGTTTATGTTTTAATTAGATTTTAATATGCCTTAACAAAACAAGTTGGTATGAATTTTACTAAAACTTGGAAAGATAATGATTTCAAAATTTTAACGCAATGTGTTTTTAAAACCATACCATCGGGTATTACACTATGTCCTTACAGTAAGAAAATTCAAATGATTTTCAAATCAAACTTGTATTACTCCTAAGTCTAAAAAGAAAGGGTTTTAAGTAACACTAAAAAAAAAAAAACTACTAAGGTTTAAATGGTTTTAAACTCGTTTAACCACACGTACTGGTTAGGATTTCAAAATCTTCGGGTTTCAAATACTTCATCTGATTTCAACAAGTCTACTCAAATTGTCTCCTAAAATACACTGTGTTTCCACTCGGCTTCTAACGAAAAATTTAACCTCTCACAAACATGTTTTCCCGTAACATACCAGATTCGGACGTGGTGTCTTGTCCGGGTTTGGGGTGTTACAGGCACCTAGGGTTTCAGAAACCCTAGGTCTCTATTTCTGTTTTGGTTTTGGGCCTTTTTGCATGTTTTTGGGTCTGGGGCTTAGTTTTTAGTTTTGGGTAGTCTGTTTTAGGTCTAAGGATGCAATTTGGGCTTGGGATGTAATTCGTGCTTGTAAATGGACTGTAATTGGACATTTGGGTTTTATTTTATTATTATTTTATTATTTGTTTAAGCCCGGGCAATAATGGGATATTACAAGTATGTACATCCTTGATTATAAACTTGTACACCTTGAGTGTACTAATCGTGACCTTGATATTCCGAGTGATATGGGTAAATTTTGATATGAAATGATATGAACTCGAGATAAAATATTATGAAATTATACATGTTTAATTAATACATGTTGAAGAAAGCATATGTGCCTGGAGACTTGATTGTTGTTGAGCCCATATATGTTTTGATGTTATTATGGAATATATATGACTAATAAGGGAAATGAGGATATGTGTAGGGCTTAAGGGCAAATTGATTGAATATTCCTTACATAGTTACCTCAAAATAGAATGAATGGTAAGTTAAGTACCATGTTATACAAACTTACTATGCATGTAATGCTTACTTAGTTTTATTTCCCTATTTTATAGTAAATCAGAAGCTCGTTGGATTGGAAGCTTGGCGGAGATCACTCACACTATCTATCAGCCTATTTCGGTGAATATTGTAAAACAATTATGGTTATAATGGCATGTATAGGTTATATTGGCCCTATTGGCATGTAAATGTAAATGATGCTTGTAATCTAGCCATTGGAATGGCTAGTAATGGTTTGTTTTGATATAATTGCAATATCATACTATGGTAGCTACATATGTGTTAAGTAATTGATCAAATCATGTTTAACACATGGATTGAACCAAGCTAAGATAGTAAGCATGTATGCAAGAAATGATATGCCATGTTGAATGATGGAAATTGCTTAATTTGAATGCTTGAAATGGTTGGAATATGTTTGGTATGTTTTAGTGCAAGAAAATTGCAAATTTCGGTGACAAATGAGGCTAGGAAATGGCTTTATTTTGTCCACATGGGCAGACATACGGGTGTGTGTCTAGACCGTGTATGATACACGACTGGGTACATGGGCGTGTGGTTAGGTCGTGTGTCCCCTACACCTTAATTTTGAGAAACATAATGTTCATAATTGAGCACACGGGCAGAGACACGGACGTGTGTCTCAGCCATGTGTGCTACACGGCCTAGAACACGGACCTGTGTCTTGGCCGTGTGAAACCTGCACCTAATTTGAAATGAATTAATTAACCACACGGCCTATAACATGAGCGTGTGGCTTGGCCATGTGCACAAGTCAGAGAGTTACAAGGGTCAAACATGGCTTGCAGCACGGGTGTGTCCCAGGGTCACACGGGCGTGTCCCTTGGACCACATGGGCGTGTGAGCCATGCACCTTGAAAATTTTTGAAATTTCACGAAAAATTCTTAAAGGTTTCGATTAAAATCGACTCGATTCTAATGCTCGTATTGGGCTTCGAGGGTCCATTTAAGGGATGTTACGAATGATTTTGAAATTTGAATAGTATCTTGCATGAATTATCTGTAAATGTTTCTGAATGTTTCGGTAATACTCTGTAACTCTATTCTAGCGATGGATATGAGTTAGGGGTATTACATTTGTGGTATCAGAGCTACATTTTAATTGATTCTCATACTAGACGTAGCATATGTGGAGTCTAGAAATACATGTCATTATATAACCTGTGACAGTGATATCTCCCGACTCTGATGAAAATTATTTTACAAATGACAGAGATGCTTTCCAACCGAGCCGATTTCGATACTGCTGAAAGTGATACTCACGTGTCCGAGTAAAAAAATGTTACTTATGATGAAATGAGACTTGTTAAGATATGAAATAAATGTTTTATAGTGAACATGGTAATGGTACATGTTAAGTGATATGTGTGTTTTTATGAATGTTAAATTTTGAGGCTTACGATCTCCACCCCCTCACCAGTACAATTTTATACGATGAAATTCATAAGATCTCTATGGATTAAGCTCATGAAGGTGGAACTAAAGAGTTCAAAGGTTGAATGATAAATAATGTAGTCAGAATTGAGAATGGGTTAATAAGTAAAGACGGTATTAAAAGAGATATCAGACTTTTCTGAAGATTATTCTGAATATGTGATGTCATTGTTAAGGAAGAAGTTATTCATGAGTAATTGACTTATCCGGTATGATAATTACAGAACGAATTAGTCGAAAATTCTTCTGAATTGACTCTTTCAGTGAACTGAATGATGCAAGATTATTGATGACTTTATTGGTCAGTGGAATAGTGATAAAATTGCAAAGATATTTGAATACAGCTGTTATAATTGAGTATATTACAACAATTTCTTCTGGGTACTCTATAAGTTCTGTTATTATCAGAGGCATATAAAATTGTGCATGTTCAGATGCAATTTTATCATATTGAAAGACTAGTAAATTATGACAAATGGAATTACTGTAAGTCTGGTTCATTCATTAGTGGTATTGCTCTATCATACTTGGGCTTTCTAATTCATCATGATTGATATAATATTTGATGATAAGGTTCATATGATATTATTCTCAACTTCTACTAATTAAAGCTTAAATTGCGAATATGAAAATTATATTGTCTTTATCACAGTTGTTTCTACTGAGTATGTGAGATATTATTCTTCTGAATTTTCTCTAAGATATCAACAATCTCTTTAGAATGTAAACATGGGATATTTGTGAAAGATATTCTTTGATCAGAGGTAATTACATTTATTACCGTTATAAATATTGACTCGATCATGAAGTATGGTGATAGAGATCACAAATTATAGAAACTGTATTACTGCATTGGTTATTATTGGGGCCACTTTCAATTCTCCCTCTTCTAAGTTGAGGTGTGCTATTGATGTTGAAGTGTTGCTTTATTTATACAGTTGAAATGTCAGTCATATTATAGCACTATGGTTTTGAATCTATCTGATGGTTGTGGCTTTGGGAAAACTCAAAGCTTCAATGTTAATAATTGAAATAGCTACATTGATAACCCAGTTATTACAGAAAAGAGGTAAGATTTGAATGGACTGATAAATATCGGTAAAGTTTTGACCAGTTGGAAGCTCTATTGATCAAAGTATTAATACTGATTCAGCTTGAATCGAGTAAGGAATTTTTTATTACAGTGGTGTACTATTGAATGGGATTAGACTGTGTTTTAATGTAGTAAGGCAAAATAATAGCCTGTGCTTTCAAATAGTTAAAAACCACATGGAAAGAATTACCCTATACATGATCTAGAATTGAAAGATATTGTTTTTGTATTGAAATCTGACAACATTACTTGTTTGGTGAAAATTGTCATATATTCACCGATTATAAAAGTTTGAAGTATCTGATGTTGCTAAAAGATTTGAATCCGAGATAGCGTATATGGTTTGAAATGTTGAAAGATTGTGATTTGATAATTGAATATCATTCGGAAGGAACAAATGTGGTTCCATATATACTGAGTAGAAAATTTCTGTATACTTTGCAAGCTATGGATACCAATCATGATTGTCTGATAATAGCTCAATTTTAACTGGGTATAGAGCTAGAATGATGTTTCTACAACAGATTAGTGAAACCCAGAAAAGTGATAATGAATTGTAAGTTAAATGAATACAATGTGAAATAATTTTTGATTTAGAATTTTAGAGTAGAACTGATAAATGCCTGTTCTTCAGAAATAGTGTTTGTGTATTGAAGAATTTAGAGTTTATACATGTAACAGCCCAATTTTAGGGCTAGTCAGAATAGTGGTTTTGGAACCACTAATCCGAGATCGAAGAAATTTTTTTAATATTATTTTATGTGTTATAGCATGATTATATAAGTGCATGAAAATTTTGGTGCATTAGTTTTAGTGATTGCATGCTTAATTTTAAAAAAAGACTAAATCGTATAAAGTGTGAAAGTTTTGTTCTACAAGCTAAAGGTGTCAAATAGCTATAGAATATTAAATTGGAGGTCATTAATGTACAATTAGGCCTTTAGGGGAGTGTTGGCCGGCCATAGGGACAAAATGGTTAGGTGTAGTATTTGGTGACTTAATTGATAAATAAAATAAAGAAAAGCTATCATCTTTCCATCTTCTTCTTCTTCTTCTTCTTCTTCTTCTTCCACTGAAAATATCAACAAGAATAGGGGTTTGGAAGCTTGAAATTTTTAGCTACTTACACTCCTTGCAAGTAAGTGATTTTGGTGATCATTCTTGATAATTTTTGTACTTTTAGGACTCTTGTAGATGATCTAGCTAATGAAGGGACTATTTTGCAAAATGATTGAGAGTCTAGGGTTTTTCCATGTGAGTATTCATGTGTTTGCTGAAATTTTATGGAAGAAAATGAATCTTGGTTGTTTAACGAATAACTTTTGTGAAAGGATTTTTATGAAAACTCCTAATAGGACTATTTTGTAAAAGTTATAATATGGATAGTAAATGTGTGAAATAATTGGAATGGTGAGTTGCTATAAGAGAGAATATGAATCGGCTAGGCTTGGGTGTGTGAAAAATGAACACATTTCATTTTACGAGCCTATGGGCAAAATGATAATTTTGCCAAAATAGGAATTTTTGGAGTGATTTGATTAATGTGGTTGTTTAATAAGCTAAATATGTCATTATAGATCAAGAAGAACGTGGAGTCAACCTTGACCGAGGAAATGGCATGGTTTTGGACTAAACTTCAAATTGACATATTTTGTATCGAGGTAAGTTTATATGTAAATGACATATACTTTTTACTTATGTTTTTACATATTAATGCATTGTGTGAAATGTGAACAAATATTATGATATCTATTAAAATGACAGAAAATGAGGAACGTCTCGGATGAACCTTTGGAATAGGAAAAGGATTCGAATAAACATCTGTGAATAAGTGATTGTTGGGGGGCTGTGTGCGATACCACAGATGTTTATTATTGTTGGTGGGCTATGTGCAATACCACCGTGGTTTATTATTATTGGTGGGCTGTGTGCGATACCACCATGGATATGTGATTACTGGTGGGCTGTGTGCGTTACCACTGTGTTATTTATTAATAGTGGGCTGTGTGCAAAACCACCGAGTATCCAGTATTATTCTCAAGTGTTCATCAAGAAACTTTGACTAAGTGAAATTATGCGTGGCTATGTGATGACCAGTGCAGGGTATAAGTGCATGTAAATGTGAGCTATGTTTATGTTATGCATTTGGAATGTGGTAAGATTTGAAATGTGTAAGTACAACTACAAGGATTTAAATTGTTCTTGATTAGTATGTAATGTTCTTGATTGATAAGTATGTGGTATGATGTTCATTGCTTACATATAGACTTATTAAGCTTAATGCTTACTCCTTTCTCTTTTCCCTTGCTTTATAGTGTCAAAGAGCTAGCTCGAGATACAGAGATCATCAGAGGACCACCCACACTATCCACACATTTTGGTATAGTTAGATTTAGCATTTTAAGTATGGCATGTATAGGGACTTAGTCTTTTATCGAATGTCATATTGTTCTGGCCAAATATGTTGGCTTATTTGAAGATGAATTCTTTTGTATAAGGCCATAATTGATGGCTATTTCTTATTAATATATGAAATGATGATGTTTTTATTAAATGTGCAAGTTGCATGGTTGAGTAACTGGTGTAGTCATACATGAATAAATAGGTTGCTTGATGTAGCTTATGTTGTTGCAAGTAGAGGTGGCGGAAAGGGCTTGGGAAATAGCCTTGTTCTTGTCCACACTGGTAGACATGGGCGTGTGTCTAGGCCGTGTGTTACACACGGTCTGCCCCATGGGCGTGTGGTTTGGCCGTGTGTCCCCCTGCATCCTAAGTTGGCAAAATAGAATGCCCAGTAGTAACCACATGGGCTGAGACACGGCCATAGGACATGGGCATGTGCCCAGGCCGTGCGAAGTCTGCACTTGAATTTAGGAATTTAATTTGCCACAAGGTCTAAGGACATAAGCGTGTGCCTTGGCCGTGTGACCTTATTGAGTTTATGACGTCAGAAATAGAATGTCAAGGTTTTTGAAAATGGGCCAAGACACGAGCATGTCATGGCTGTGTGAGGGACATAGGCAATGGACTCGAGCGTGTGTCAAGCCATGTGAAAACCCCTGTAAGATCGAATTGAGAAATAAATCTGCACGGGTGAGGAACACAGGTGTGTCCCGACATGTTTGGGTTGTGTGAGTTACACGGTCCTTTAGCATGGCCATGTTATCAGGACACACGGGCGTGTACTCATATTTTTTGTGACTTTTTCCAAAGTCCTCTAGAGAATTTGGTTTGGTCCTGAACCGTTCTTAAAGTGTGTTTTGAACCTCGTAGGCTCATTAAGGGGTCATATGAATGTTTATGAAAAGTTTTAAATTTGAATGGAAAATCATGTCTCGATTTTGTATGAATGCTTGCATACAAGTCTAGTAATGCCTCGTACCTATTTCGACATCGAATACAGGTAAAGGGCGTTACATTTAGTGGTATTAGAGCTATGGTTTAGTCGATTCTCGGACTGCCATAGTGTGTGTGAGAGTTTAGCTATACATTCCATAAATATATTACGATAGTGTGGTGACTCTTGACAATTTCAAACTGTGTTTTCATATAGTAAATGGATCCCGACAGAGCTGCTGTTGATGATGCTGCTAGCAATGCTCCGGCTCCTATACAAGGGATCGCGCTAGTAGAAAGTAGACCTGAGACTTTGGGTCAAGGAGAAGAGGCTCGAGAAGCCTTTCTCTATATGATGTGTAATTGGTATACCAAATTTGTTCGAGCAAATCCTAATGCTCAACCTCCTCCACCCCCTCCTATACCTCAGCCGATCCCCGTAGCTCCTCAAGGCATTGATTTGGTAAGATTGACTAAACCCTCGGTTTCGAAAGCAAGGGGCCGAGGAATTTAGAGCCAACATAGATGATGACCCTGAAAAAGTAGAGTTCTGGCTTGAGAATTCTATGTGGGTGTTTGATGAACTTTCTTGCATGCCCAAGGAATGCTTAAAATGTGTTGTATCATTATTGAGGGACTCAGCATACCGCTGGTGGAAAACACTGACATCTATAGTTCCAAAGGAGAGAGTGAAATGGGATTTCTTTTTAGAGGAGTTCCGTAAGAAATACATAAGTTAGCGGTTCATCGATTAGAAACGGAAAGAGTTTCTCGAATTGAAGCAAGGCAAAATGTCTGTGTCAGAGTATGAACATGAATTTGTCAGACTCAATAAGTATGCTCAAGAGTGTGTATCTACTGAAGCTATTATGTGTAAAAGATTCGAAGATGGGCTGAATGAGGATATTAGATTGTTAGTCAGGATTTTAGAGTTGAAAGAATTCGTGGTATTGGTTGATAGAGCTTGTAAGGCTGAAGAGCTGAATAAGGAAAGGAGAAAAGCTATGATTGAGGCACGAGATGTAAGGAAGAGGCCGATGAGTAAGTCGTTCCAATCTCAATCAAAGAGGTCCAAAAAAAGGAACCCTCGGATGACTGCTTCAGCTGGGTATTCACACCGAGATCGTGGTAAAACATATTCGAGCTCTAAAGTTCAAGCCACCTCGATGGCAAGTGTGGGTAATGCGAAGTCTAATAAACTCAAGTGTCAGAATTGTGGTAGACAACATATTAGAGAGTGTTGGGGAAACAATCAAGCTTGCTACAAATGTGGTTCACTAGACCACTTTATTCGAAACTATCCTAAGATGGATGAGAATGACAGAAAATAAGAAGTGAGAGCGAGTAATGCACCTTCGAGGGGTAGACCATAGAAGAACCTGGGAAGTGGGGCTAGCAGTAGAGGTGCACCTAGAGATTCTACTGTGAGATCAGAGGGTAAAGCGCCTGCAAGGACTTATGCCATTCGAGCTTGCGAAGAGGCATCATTCTCAGATGTGATTACGGGTGCTTTTTCTCTTCATGATATTTCTGTTGTTACTTCGATTGACCTGGGGTCTACTCATTCGTATGTTTGTATGAAATTGGTGCCTAGCATGAATATGATTGTTGTGTCTATAGAATTTGTGATACAAGTGTCAAACCCATTAGGCAAGCATGTGATAGTTGACAAAGTGTGTAGAAACTGTCCGTTGATGATTAGATGCCATTGTTTTCCGGCTAGCCTCATGCTACTACCGTTTGATGGATTTGACCTAATTGTTGGCATGGATTGGTTGACTGTTCATAATGTGTTAGTAAACTATGATAGTAAGTTTATTGAACTGAGATGTATAAATGGAGACATTATTCGGGTTGAATCAGGTGAATCAAATAGCTTGCTTATTGTGATTTCTTCTATGGCAGCTGAGAAATGTATGAGAAAAGAGTATGAGTCCTATCTTGCATTTGTGTTAAATACCCAAAAATCGAAAGTAAAGATTGAATCAGTGCTTGTGGTCTGTGAGTATCTGGACGTGTTTCTAGAAGAGTTACCTAGATTGCCTCCAGTTAGGGAGGTTGAGTTTGGTATTGAGTTGGTTCCTAGTACGACACCTATTTCGGTTGCCCCATATAGGATGGCACCATTGGAGTTAAAAGAATTGAAGGCTCAGTTACATGAGTTAACTGATAAAGGTTTCGCAAGACCAAGCTATTCTCTGTAGGGTGCTCCAGTAGTTTTTGTGAAAAGGAAAGATGGGTCAATGAGGTTATGTATAGACTAAAGATAGCTCAACTAGGTTACAGTTAAGAACAAGTATCCTTTTCCAAGGATCGACGATTTATTTGACCAATTTATAGGAGCCACAGTGTTTTCTAAGGTTGTCCTGAGGTCTGATTATTACCTGTAACACCCCAAACCTGGCTTAGACGTTATGACCGGATCTAGCATGTCACATAGAAAGGTTGTTTAAAAACTTGTGCATTCGTTTAAAAGTTCGTATTCTCCTTAAAACTTCGAGCTTTTTTGTTTGTGAAAATTTGATTTGTCTTTATGGTTTTCTTCTCCAAACATTATTGTTATTATTTTCGAAAACTTGTTTATAAGAGAAATCAGATTCAGTGAATTGCGAAGATGTGATATTTTGAAAATAGTCATTGTCGTTTCATGAAAACCACGTATTTATAAGTTTAACAGTTACTAATGAAAACTTAAAAAAAATAAACAAACGACCTTATTACAAAATATTAACCCAAAATAAATAAACTTGAAATAAGGTAAAACTGAATTTACTAAGTTCACGAGAAATATTCCCGATGTATGGCCACCACAAAGTCTTTTGTCGCTCCAAATCCTCTAATGCTGGGGATCACCTACAAGGTTAAAGCAGAGGGGTGAGTTACGAGAACTCAGTGTGTAATCCCCTGATCAGTCATTAACTGGGCCTGAGCCCATGCAGAAACAGACTGGGCTGAAGCCCATACAGAAGCAAACTGGGTCGAAGCCCATGCAAAAGTAGACTAGGCCTTGTCCTATTCGGTAACAATCTGGGCCTTAGCCCTATAAACATGATAATGCAACCAGAGTGTATAGCCCAACCTAATAATCCATCCGCTACACACCACCCGTACCAGCCCAACACACCTGTGGGGATTTCTAAATCAACCCACCCATCTATTACACATCAATAAGGCAGACAAGCTGCTAATCACAGAATTTGTGGCGAAGCCATCAGAATATCAGAATATACGTGGCATAGCCACTATACAGATTGTGGCAGAGCCACCAGAATATACTTCCTCCGATCATCAATATCCCAAACCCATGCAAAATGTCATGTATGCAAAGCACATATCGAAATGATGTAAGAAATAAATTACCATCATGAACAGTTAAATAGAATACACACAATCGTACTAGTTAACCCCTAAAGGTATAGCGGTAATTTGCCCAACAAGGGTATAATGGTCATTTACCCTTTAGGGGTATTTTAGTAATTTTACCCTTTAGGGGTATTTTGGTAATTTACCCTCTAGAGGTATTTTGATAATTTGGCCGATTCACAGAATAACCCATAACATAACAAACAATAGTGTGAGATTACACACCTGATCACGTAGAGTACTATACACTCACGATCTTCGTCACCTATACCAAACATATCACAAGATTAACTTATAACAATAGAAATGGGAGATCCTTAATCCACACCTAACCATACGATTTACTAACACTTACCCTCACTAGCACGATCAACTACTATTTGCTTATCTAAACTAGATGTCGATACCCTTCCACAGCCTGGCTGAAAGTCCCAAACCACTGACACTCTACGCCGCATAAACTTGGGAGTGGAGGCTATGTGCACAGTCTCGGCTGGCACCTTTGTCGCCCCTCCATAGCTAGAATCCCCTTTGCTCATCAAGAACACGATCTTACCGAGCCGGAGTCAACACGAATGCTTAAAGTACAACCACAAAGTTACCAATCACTCTAACTGGAAGAAACGAGATAACGATGCGATTGGGCCTAGGGCCCATTCTCAGCCCAAATGGGCCCACAAGCTCGTGTGGCCCACTTAGCCCAAATCTAGCCATAGATACGAGATTCCCATAGTCTAATCCAACATCTACTACACAATCATACAACTTATTCATATGGGCTCATCGGGCCTATTAGGCCCACTTGGCCCAAATAGCATTAACCCACAAGAATAATCATGGTGGCCTCAACTATCGCGTCGAAGCTCCCACACGTGCGCTCGCACACTAGTGTGGCTACCATCGTCGTGTTATCAGCATTTTGGCATTTGTCGCTCTTCAACTAGAGTAGTACGAAATACACACCTGATACGAGTTTGAAGCTAATCCTGCTCCGAATGCTCCTATGCCCAAACGCCCACCACGGTATGCTTCTTCTCCTCATGGACAGCTCTATATATATCCAGCTTCTCACTTTCCCTCTTGCTAGATTTCTAATGTGGGATCTCTTCTTCAGTAGAGTTTAAATCCAACACAAACTCTGGCCGTCCAATCCGCAAAATAAATACTCCCCTACTTGTCATGAGATTCGAACCCAGGCTCTCCCATCGGCCAATTCACGCCACTTGCCACTAAGCCACCTGCTCCTCTTATGTCTAACATCATGCGCAACTAGATATAAGTCTATGGGCCAAAGTCCAAGTTCACTTAAAAAATTAAATCAAAATGAAATGCCAGCACCAAGGCTTGAACCTTGGACCCCTTTCTTCCTTGTGGCGTCATCTCCTTGTCTCTTATGTGGGGTCATTTTGCCACTACACCACAAGCTCATTTTGTGTCATTTTTCTCCACATTTTATTCTTAAAGCTACTAACTCTGTGGTTTTTACATAACTCCTAATCGGTTCAGTGGTTTCGGACCACTAATCCGAACCCGAGAAATATTTAAATATTATATTTAGTGCTTATTATATATGAATTTATGTTTGAAAGTTTGTAGAAAAATTTTATCGTTTGAGTATCGAATTAGACAAAAGGACTTAATCCAAAATAAAAGTCACCTAATAGATGTAGGGTAAAATAGTAATTTACCCATTTATGTGCTTAGGACTAAATTGAGATGAATTGTGGTTGAATGAGCTAAACTTTAATGTGTTTTAGATCAAGAGCAAAGAAAAACGGAATTAGACCGGGAAAGTCGAAGGTTCTCGAATAGCCGATTCGCATACGGACCACCGACAACCGAGGTAAGTCCTTAAGCAAGTATAGATTATCGAATTATTATGAATGTACTAAATGATGTTATTAAATAAAGTTTTCTATAAACTCTTATGTTAGCGAATGTGAAAGTATTGGTATGGGATTGGTTGAAATTTTATATAAGTGATAGTGAATTTGAAATGAAATGTTGTTATATCTCTAAACGAGTTGGCATGTTAAAGTGACTTGAATAATGTGTGTTTTATGCTATTTTGGGCAGCATTACTGTAAGGTGTATAAGTTGGTAATGACATATTCGGCTTCGTGCCTCAGGTGCTTAGTGCTGGTGACATATTCGGCTTCGTGCCTAGCGTGCTTAGTGCCATTGACATATTCTAAGCTTCGTGCCTAAAGCGTGCTTAGTGCTGGGTGACATATTCGGGCCGTGCCTAGCAGCGTGCCTTGTGCTTGTTTGATTTCGGCTTTAATGCCTAGCGGGCTTTATGCTTGATGATGTGTTTTACCAAGGAGAAACCAAATTGTGGTTCAAGGTAAATCGTAACTAATGTGCTTAGTAAAGGCTCGAGATAAGTAAGTAAGGTTTGATATGTTTTAATGTTGCTAGAGTTTATTTAATGCCATGAGTACAAATGATATGTATATTGAGATTACGATTGATGTGCACAAGTATTATGTGGTGAGTTTGAGCTTGAATGTGCTATAATGAATATTTGGTTTCTAATAGTAGTGCTAAAGGTGTAAGAAATTTTAATATGTTAACATGGTTGAGATAAATGATTTAAATGATTAAGTAATTGAATGTAGTATCATTTTGAGCTTGGGACTTACTAAGCTAGTAAGCTTCTTGTGTGTATGTTTTTGTCTACCTTTGTTTTATAGATCTTGAATCGAACTACGTGCTCAAGGATCATCCGTGAAGTCAATCACACTATCTACTTTCTTTTGGGTATTGAAAACTTGGTTTGTTATTTAAAAGGGCATGTATAGGCTAGATTGAACCATATAACTAATGTTTTGTAATAGTGTAAATATGCTAGCCATGCGAAAATGGCTAACTATTTTGAGATAACTTGTTTCGTGTTTTGATGATATTGTTTGATCATGCCATGAACTATTATTTATGCTTGATTATGGTTTAATCATGTGAGAGTGGTATTATTATTTGTGCATGTTAGATTATGATAGGAAAGACTTATTAATTGGTTCATGTTGATGAGCTTAATATATGGTATATACATTGATAATGTTGGATTCATGATTGACAAAGTATTAGATTCTTATTATTGAGTATATGGTATAGTATATGTTATGTATTGAGATTATCTAGGAAGACCGAATAGGTAGTTAAGTGATTGATTTTGTGTATGTATTTTAAGAAGGAGAAATGGTATAATTTGGCATGATAATGAGGTAAAATGATGGATATGTATTTGATTGAGTATTGGCTATATAAGCTTGGTTGCTAAATGATATGTAAAGAATATGTTTCATGACTATTTTTGTTGTGAAACAGTTTTAGTTACAGCAGTGATGTGATTTTGAAAATCACCAAAATAGGAGAAATTGAATTAGAAAGTGAATAAGACATAGAATTAAAGTTTATTATGTCTATTTTGATATGAAAGAAACAAGTTAGGCAAAGGAATTATATATAATGAGATATTTAAGTTTTAGTGAGACTTGTCCTGAATGAATTCGTGAGTCCCTGTTCTGTCTTAGAAAAAAGTTAAAATTGTACAAAAATAATTATGGAGTATAGTTTATATGTTTAGAATCCTTAATGAGTCTATTTTGATTGGAATATACAAGGACATTATTGAAATTTTTGCAGTGAGATAACTGAGTTTTTGTAAAGATAGGTCAGAATTATCAAACAGTGAAATAAGGGTAACTTTGATGAATAAACTGTACTAATTGGCCACATGAAAAATTCTGGAAAATTATGGTAAAAGTTATATGAGTCTAGTTTCAATAAAAATTTACGGATCTAAATTTTGAGTTTTGTAACTCGAGTTATGGTAAATTTAGTCAGCCTGATGCAGTTGGACAACTTTAAATTTTCATGCCCCAAACTAGTAGTCAAGACTAGTAATGCCCCATACCGACTCCAAGCAAAGGTTTGGGTAAGGGTGTTATGTTTTATTCACCTAAAACCAAAATTTTCCTAAAGCCCAAGTTTGATCCCGGGACTTCATAGAAGCCCCCTAACCTTCCAAAATCACTCACCTAATAGGTCCAACTTGCACTAATGGGCCCAATTCTATTAGGCCCAATTTTAAATGCTCCCACGCCCATGGCTAATGGGCCTAATTCTATTAGGCCTAAATTCGGGTCGTTACATTACCAGTTGAGAGTTAAGGAACAAGATGTGTCGAAAATCGCATTTCAGATAGGGTACGACCATTATGAGTTCCTCATTATGCCTTTTGGTTTAACGAATGCTCTTGCCAAAATTTATGGATTCAATGAACCGTATTTTTCGACCGTACTTAGACAAGTTTGTAGTTGTTTTTATTGATGATATATTAATTTATTCTCGGGATGAGAGTGTAACAGCCCAATTTAGGGCCTAGTTAGAATAGTGGTTGTGAGACCATAAATTTGAGGTAGAAATATGTGTTTTATGATTTTTATAAGGCTTATGATATGTTTGCATGATTATGTGAAAATTTCATGAAGAAATTTTATAAATTAGTGAACAATTTGTCTATTAGGACTAAATTGCAAAGATTGGAAAATATGATATTCCAGAAGATTTAAGTATGAAATAGCATTATAAAAATTATTAGAAGTCCTTATTTAGAAATTAAACCATTATAAGTCAAGATGGACAAAAATACACATGCGAAGGAAAAATCTCAAGAAAGGGGCCATAAGAGCATTTTTGTCATTTGGTTAATTAATGAATTAAAAGGGAAAATAAGTCAAAAATGGTGTCTATCTTTTCTATGCTTGGCCGAAAATCACAAGGACACCATAGCTAGGGTTTCTTCAACATCCAAGCTTGATTGTAAGTATCTCCTAGCCTCGTTTTTAATGTTCTTCATATTTTTGAGATCCTCGTAGCTCTATTTAGCTATTTCTAGCTATATGTTGAGCTAGGGTTTATGTTCAAAAATTTACCCATGTATGACATACATGTATTTTGAGGATTTATGGAAGAATATGAAAGTTCGATGCATGATAAACATCTTTTTCTAAGTGATTTTCATGAGAAATTCATAAAAAGGACCAAATTGTAAAAGTCATGAGAATGGTCATATATGAGTGAATTAATGAAAACTAGGGGCTGTTGTAGTTATGAAAATGATTCAGCTAGGCTCAAAATGCAAAAAAAGTTAAATGAAAATCATTTTACGAGCCTAGAGGCAAAAGTGTAATTATGTAAAAGTTTAAGGGCAAAATCAAAATTTTGACAAAGTATGATTCATGGGTTAATTTAATCAATGTGAGTATTAAATAAGTGAAATTGTTATTATAGATCAAGAAACACGAAGCCCGGACCAAAACCAAGGCAAGAACAAGGCTGTGGACTAAATCAAACAACTATACGTATTTTTAGTACCGAGGTAAGTTTGGGTG
The DNA here is from genome assembly GCA_025506655.1 of Gossypium rotundifolium. Taxonomy (NCBI): domain Eukaryota; kingdom Viridiplantae; phylum Streptophyta; class Magnoliopsida; order Malvales; family Malvaceae; genus Gossypium; species Gossypium rotundifolium. Next base: position 43,387,466 of record CP106726.1, read on the forward strand.
AAATTAAAGCTACGTAATGTTTTTATATTTTTATTTGCTTGATATTATGAGAAATGAATATTATTTATATGAAATTGACTAATGATGCTTCGATGAGAGTATGATGAAAATATGTTAAGTTAAAGTCCCGGTCGAACATTCGAAATAATAAGGATACCGGTGTTACAACACAAGATAAGGAAGGTCCCGTATAAGACCATGTCTGGGACATGGCATCGGCACCAAATAAAGGAGGTCCCATGTAAAACCATGTCTGGTACATGGCATCGACACCAAATAAAGGAGGTCCCGTGCAAGACCATGTCTGGGACATGGCATCGGCACCAAATAAAGAAGGTCACGTATAAGACCATTTCAGGGACATGGCCTCAGCACCAACGAAAGATCTCGTGTAAGACCATGTCTGGGACATGGTGTCAACATCTATATACGATCTTATATAAGACCATATTTGGGATATGTCATCGACATAGAGATATGAGATCCCGTGTAAGACCACATCTGGGATATGGCATTGGCATCGAGATGTGATCCCATGTAAGACCATATCTGGGATATTACATTGGCATCGTGATACATGTATGATGAGATTGAGTATCCTTCAATATTCCAAGTAGTTCAATAGGCAAAGACCTAAGTTTATGTATAGATGACAAAGAGCTAAGTCTATGTTTAAATAGTATAAAAGTGCTAAATTTATGTGATGAAGTGATACAGGTACCCATGAGTAACTTACGAGAAATGAATGCAAAATGTGATATATAATTTGGTAAGAGTATGCATGAGTAAGTTATGTTGATGTGTTTGAGAACTTGTTTATTATTCAATGAAATGAATGTATGCTATTAGAAGTATTAATGTTGCTATTTATTTCAAGCAAACTTACTAAGCTTTATGCTTACCCCTGTCATTTTCCTTTTCCTTGTAGTATCGCCAAGCTAACTCAGAGATCGTAGGAAGCCAGAGTTTGGATCACACTATTAACTATTCTTTTGGTATTGTAAAGTTGATTTATTTTGGGTATGGCATGTATAGGAACTTGGTCATTTTATTATGTCATATTGATTAGCCGAAGTGTTGCTTACTATGGTTACTCATTCATTTTGTAAATGACCATTGGAAATTGGTCAATACTTTTTATGTTTCATATATTCAATTATGATGAGATTCACGATGTGCAAGTTCATGCAATTGATTGAGTGAAATGTGAAGTGTATGCATGATGACTTAATGATAATTGATAGTGTATAATTTTTATGCTATGTGTTGCTTGTGACGGTATAAGGGTGTCTGCTTTTCAGGGTGGAAATTGGCTTGGTAAATAGCCTTATAATTGTCCACATGGGTAGACACACGGGCATGTGTGACACACGGTCAGCCCCATAGGTGTGTTGATGGGCTGCCTGTCCCCTGCATCAAAATTTTGAAAATTTAGTTCATCACACGGGCCAGCACACGGGCGTGTGACTAAGTCACGTGCCTCTAAGTGTTTGCTAACATCATAAAAAGAATACCAAGGTTTTCACACACGGGTGAGGACACGGGCGTGTCTTGGCCGTGTGAAGGATAAGGGCCACAGACACAAGAGTGTGCCAGGCCGTGTGAAAACCCCTGTGGGTTTGAAATGAAAATAAAAATCCACACGGGTTAGGAACATGGAAGTGTGTGATCGCACGACCTGCCCACACCAGCATGTTCATTTCTACACGGGCATGTAGCCCTGTTTTGAGTAAAAATTTTCTAGTGTCTGAAAGTTTCCTGTTTAGTCTTGAACTATTCCATATGTATGTTTAGGGTCTCGTAGACCCATAATAGGGATATTATGAATATGAATGAAAAAGTTTTAAGTTGAAACAAAATTTTATTGCCCGATGTTATACGTTTGAGCAAGTTAAGTTTGATAATGCCTCGTATCTAGTTCTGGCATTGAATACGGGTAAGCGGTGTTACATTTAGTGGTATCAGAGTTACAGTTTAGTTGATTCTTAGACTAACGTAGCGGATGCATGAGTATAGCTATACATGCCATACGTATGAGTATTTACCTAATGATAGTGTGATGACTCCTGATGATTTAAATTGTGTTTTTATATAGTAAATGGATCCCGATATAGCTGTGGAAGATAATGTAGAAAGTAACATGTTGGCCCCCGCTCAAGGGATGGTGCTGACTCAGAATGAGAATAGACCAGCGACTGTGAGTCAGAGAGGAGGAGAAGAGGCTAGGGAAGCCTTTCTCCACATGATGAATGCATGGTACACGGAGTTCATTCGTACGAACTAGAATGCGCAACCCCTTCCACCCCCACCTATTCCTCAGCCTACCCCTATAGCTTCTCAAGTGGTAGAAGTGGTAAGGAGCGAAAAGCCTCCGGTTGATAGAATCAAAATAAGGAGACGAGGAATTTCAAGCTAGTAAAGATGATGATCCGAAAAGAGTATAATTTTGGCTTGAAAATACCATCAGGGTATTTAATGAGTTATCCTGCATACCTGAAAAGTGCATGAAATGTGTGTTGTCCCTCTTGAGCGATTCCACTTATCAGTGGTGGAACACTCTTGTGTCGGTTGTACCAAGGGGGAGAGTTAATTGGGAGTTTTTTCGAGAAGAATTTCGGAAGAAGTATATTAGCCAAAGATTTATTGATTAGAAAAGAAATGAATTCCTTAAACTGAAGCAAGGTAGAATGATAGTAACAGAGTATGAGCATGAGTTTGTGAGGCTCGGCAAATACACTAAAGAGTGTGTATCCACTGAAGCCATTATGTGTAAAATATTTGTGGACGGATTAAATGAAGATATCCGATTATTTGTTGGTGTCCTAAAATTGAAGGAATTTGTTGTGCTAGTGGACAGGGCTTGCAAAGTCGAGGAGTTGGTTAAAGAGAAAAGAAAAGCTGAAATGGAGTCTCGTGACTCAAGAATGAGACAATTGAACAAGTCATTTCAATCTTCATCCAAGAAGTCAAGAGATTTTACTACTTAATCAGCTATTTCAGATAGGTTTCCAAGTAGAAATAAGGGTAAACCGTATTCGGGGTCTAAAACTTAGACCACTTCAGTTGCTAGTGTTGGAAACACTCGACCTAATAGACTGAAATGTCCACAGTGTGGCAAACGTCACCCTAGTAAGTGCCGAGCACATGAGATGTAATAGCTTGATTTAGGGGCTAGTCAGAATAGTGATCTCAAGATCACTAATCCAAGATTAGAGAAATTTATTTTCATATTATATTATGAATTAAAGCATGATAGCATATGTGCATGAAAATTTTGGTGCTTTGATTTTAACGATTTCATGATTAATCGTGAAAAAGGACTAAATCGCATAAAGTGAAAAAGTTCCATTCTATAAGCTAAAGGTACCAAATAGCCATAAATTTTCAGTTTGAGGTCTTTAAAAGGCAATTAAACCTCGAATATTTGCTTGGCCAACCATGGACTAGCATAGGAGACAAATTTGTCAATGTTGGTCAAAGTTGGTGATAGTAGGTGGACTAATTTGACTAGTATTAATAAAATAAGGAGAAAAAAGATATCATCTTTTTCTCTTTCACTCTCCCACCAAAAATTATTAGCAAATAGAGGGTAGAAAGCTTCAAAAAATTCAGCACACTTATCTCTTCACAAGTAAGTGTTCTAGTGATCTTTTCTAGAAAATAGTTATACTTTTGGGACCCCTAAAGCTTAGGCTTTCAAATGAGGGGACTATTGTGCAATATGGTAAAAAGTTAAGAGTTTTTTCATGAGAGCTATCTTATCTATTTGCTGCATTTTTTATGGAAGAAATTGAGTCTTAGTTGTTAGATGAACAACTTTTGTGAAAGGTGTTGTCTTGAAAACACCTAATTGGACTTAGATGAAATGGTTACAAATTTGTAGTAATTATGTGAAATGCTGAGTTTTGATGATAGCTATAAGAGTATTAAATGTTCACCTAGGCTTGTTGAAGGTAGAAATGTAATTAGAATTAATTTTCAAGCCTAGGGGAAAAATGGTCAATTTGCCAAAGTCTAGGGGCAAAATAATAATTTTTCTAAACATGATTTTTGAAATGCATTCATTAATATGGTGATTAAAATGAGCTAAATTGCTATTATAGATCAAGAAGAACCAAGAATCCTCCTTGACCGAGAAAAAGACAAAGTATTGGACTAAACCGACGAGTTAGCTCATTTTGAAATCGAGGTAAGTTTGTATGTGATTAATGCAATAATTATGTTAGCATAACCGAGAATGCTTGGTATTCTATTGATGCATGATGCTCTACTAAATTGATGATGAAATCCTAGTGGACCAAATTGAATATGAAAATGCTGTCATCGAGATATGAAACAGATAAGGTCCCGTATAAGACCATGTCCGGGACATGGCCTCGACACCGAGTTGGTATCTTGTATAAGACCATATCTAGGATATGGCTTCGGTGATGAATATGAAAATCGTTTAAGACCATATCTGGGATGTGGCATCGTTACTTGATGTGGAAGTCCATGTAAGACCTTATCCGGGATATGGCATTGGCATTTAGAGGTGACCCCATGTAAGACCACCTCAGGGATATGGCATTGGTTTTGCACCCATCTCAATAACGATGGAAATACATCTTTGACCATCTCTAGTAAATAATGGGATAAGTAGATGAGTTTAGAAGTTTGAATGAGAATGATATTAAAGTCATGGGAACGAGTGAATACAGGAACTTGTGAGTGAGTTACGATGAAACGATTATAACATGTGGCACGGTATGTGCTAAATAAGGGCAATCGTAAGCCTTTGACTAGAGTATGATTAGTTATTGCCATGGATGGATTATATTATGAACTTATTATTACTATACATATTTCCATGCAAACTTACTAAGCTTCATGCTTACCCCTTTCATTGCCCTTCTTCCTTGTAGTATTGCCAAGACAACTTGAGGATTGTGGACGTAGGAGTTCGGAAATCACACTAACAATTTAGATTTATTTTGTATAGGAATTGGGTATTTTGTTAAGTTGTAATTGTTAGTCAAAGTGTTGGCTATGTAAGTTATAAAAGTCATGTTGTAAATGGCCTTGTAAGTTAGGCAAATACTTGGCAAGTTCTATTATTTAATAAAGATGAATTTCATGAAGTATATTTCCTTCTGTATTCTTGATTCTTGAGCTCCTAGAAATACCTTTCGAGGTACTTTTATGTTGGAATATGTATGTGTGTAACGTAGGGTGGCAAGGGCTTGGTATATAGCCTGCTAATTGTCCTCATGGGTAGACACACAAGTGTGTGTCTAGACCGTGTGGGAGGCATGGCTAGCACATGGGCGTATGCCCAGGCCGTGTGAAGCCTGCACCTTGTACTTGGGATTTAAATTGTCACACGGCTGAAGCACACGGACGTGTGTATAGGCCGAGTGGATAAGTCAGAATGACATGGTTTGGCACACAGACCAGGACCACGGGCGTGTCAAGGCCGTGTGAAATTAGTAAGTGTCGACCATGGGTGAAAGACACGGGCATGTCTTAGGGGCACACGGGCGTGTCCCTATTTCAACACGGGTGTTTAGGGCCATGTAGGCTGAGAATGAGCAAGAAATGGTTTGAACAAAATTTTATAACCCTATTCGAGATGTTTAAACAAGATTAGTTAGGTAATGCCTCAAACCCTATTCCGACTTACATACAGGTAAGGGGTGTTACAAGAGAGCCTGTTTTAAGTGTGGTTCCCAAGATCATTTTATTAAGGAATGCCCTGAGATGGTCGAAAAAGAGAATTCAGAGTACAAGATCGGGAAGTACTACTAGAGGAAGATAACAGAGAAACTCGAGAAGTGGAATGAGTAGTAAGAGTACGCCCAGAGAACAGACTGCAAGATCTAAGGGTAGAGTGCCTACGAGGACTTATGCCATTCGTGCTCGCGAAGAGGCATCATCCCCTGATGTAATTACGGGTACTTTTTCTCTCTATGATACTAATGTTGTTGCTTTAATTGATCCGAGATCTACCCACTCATATATTTGCATGAAATTAGTATCTAGTATGAGTATGCCTTTAGAGTCTTCAGAATTCATGATAAAAGTGTCCAACCCCTTAGGAAAATGTGTATTAGTTGATAAGGTATGCAAAGATGGCCCATTGATGATTTGAGGTCATTATTTTAAGGCGAATCTCATGCTATTGCCATTTGATAAATTTGATATAATTCTTGGTATGGACTGGTTAACCACTCAAGATGTAACAGTAAATTGTGGAAAGAAATACATTGAATTGAGATGTGAAAACGGGAACACTCTTCGTGTTGAATCAGATGAATAGGACAGATCGCCTGTAGTGATTTCTCATATGTCTGCCCAAAAATATGTAAGAAAGGGATATGAAGCTTATCCTGCCTTTGTGATGAATGCCAAGGAAATTGAGTTAAGAATTGAATCAGTGCTGATAGTATGTGAGTATCTAGATGTATTCCTGGAAGAATTGCTAGGGTTGCCTCCAGTTAGGGAAATTGAATTTGGCATTGAGTTAGTCCCTGGTACTACACCTGTATCGATTGCTCCATACATAATGGCTCCAACTGAGTTGAAAGATTTGAAGGCATAGTTACAAGAGTTGATGGACAAAGGCTTTACAAGACCGAGTTATTCTCCGTGGGGTGCTCTAGTATTATTTGTGAAAAGGAAAGATGGTTCCATGAGATTATGTATAGATTATTAGCAGCTTAATAAGGTAATCGTGAAAAACAAGTACCCATTGCCAAGGATCGATGATTTGTTTGATCAATTGAAGGGAGCCACTGTGTTTTCAAGATAGACTTGAGGTCTAGTTTGTAACACCCCAAACTGGGCCTAGAAGTTAGGCCCGAATCCGAAATGTCATATTAAAGGCACAATTCAAAATGGTTTTGCTAATTAAGAAATTAAGGCCCAAAAGCCCAAAATCTAATAGACTTATTAATTAAAGGAAAAAAAACTCATTTTTATTATTTTAAGCATTTAGTAAACCAAGTTTGAACATAAGAGCTTACTTAGGTTTAATAATTAAATAAACATTTAATCTCAAAACCCAAATTAAATCCGAAGTCAAAATGGAGTACAAGGTCTTATTTCGTCCACTGAAAATTAAGTAAATAAAACATGTATTTTGAAACAAATAAATAAAAATTCAAGCTTTTGTAGTGTGGCCATCTCCGAGTCCTCTCCCACGTCGAGTCGTCTATTCGGGATAACCTAAAACATTAAATTTAAGGGGCGTGAGTTTGAAACTCAGTGTGCACAACCCTTGGAACACAAATCACTTACAAATATCCACATTGGGTCTAAGCCCTATCAAAATCGATGGTCTTAGCCTTAGCCCACAGTAACCTCATATCATATCATAACCGCATCATATACACACAAGATAATGCAAAACCCACCCTAAAATCCATCCGCTACACACACTATTTCCCTTCCAACCTTATGACTACTCTGGGGAATTCTAGCTCGACCCACCCCTCCGCTACACACCAAGGGTAGCCCGGTTGAGGTATTACCGAACGTTGCAGCAAAGCTACTAATCAAATATTGGGCTTAAAGCCTCCGGTGGATCCATACCATACAGCCATGCGACCCTGGATCCATACCATACGGCCATGCGATCCTCAAATATTGACACAGAGTCATCAATATATATGTTAGATACATAGCCACGGTAAATATGATTGGCACAAAGCCATAATAACAGCACAAAGCCTTTAGTATTGGCACAAAGCCCATAATTACGAGACGAAGCCCATATTAATGGCACAAAGCCCATAACATTATGGCATGGTCGCTCGGTGGCTAAAGCCTATGGTGGATCCATACCATACGGTCATGCGATCCTCAAATATTGACACAGAGTCATCAATATATATGTTAGGCACATAGCCACGGTAAATATGATTGGCACAAAGCCATAATAACAACACAAAGCCTTCGGTATTGGCACAAAGCCCATAATTATGGCACGAAGCCCATATTAATCCGATAACACTATCGACTATGCTCCACTGCGGTGGATCCATACCATACGGCCATGCGATCCTGGATCCATACCATACGGCCGTGCGATACGGCCATGCGATACTCAAATCTTCCTCCGTACTATAATTCCCACCCATATGCATCCTAAGCAGAATATCATATGAATGCATCAAACACAAAAGTAACATCCACAAACTCATATTCGTCACATAGGGGTATTTTTGTCATTTCACTACCTAGGGGTATTTTCGTAATTCTACCCTACAGGGGTATTTTGGTAATTTTGAAAATTAGGGGTATTTTAGTAATTTTACAAATCATGGGTATTTTGGTAATTTTACAAATTAGGGGTATTTTGGTAATTTTCAAATCAGGAGTACTTTGGTAATTTTGCAAACCAGGGGTATTTTAGTAATTTCATAAATCGAGGGTATTTTGGTAATTTCACAAGTCAGGGGTATTTCGGTAATTTTGCAAATTAGGGGTACTTTGGTAATTTCGCAAACCAGAGGTATTTTGGTAATTTTGTAAATCGAGGGTATTTTGGTAATTTCACAAGTCGAGGGTATTTCAATAATTTTGCAAACCGAGGGTATTTTAGTATTTTGCAAATCGAGGGTATTTTGGTAATATCACTAATCGGGGGTATTTCGATAATTTCACAAACTAGGGTATTTCAGTAATTTCATAAATTAGGGATACTTCGGTAATTTCACAAATCAGGGGTACTTTGGTAATTTTAAAAACTGGGGGTAATTTGGTAATTTTGCAAATCGGGGTTCTTTGGTAATTTTGCAAATCGAGGTATTTTGGTAATTTCACACATCGGGGGTATTTTAGTCCCTTTCGGGTTTTAGCTATGAACTTTGGCCCATCAACAAGTCTTCGCGGCTAAAGTGAACAGACACTACGCACAAGGTAGGATTCCAGAAAAGAGAAGGTGGGCCACTATGGCCGCTTAAGTACCAAGCTCTCCCTATATCCAATCCTAGACATGCGTACGCCCGTTGCCACACTCCAACCCTGCAACTTGTTCACAGACATGTTTAATTAGAATTAAGTCTTATGGAATTTACAAGTTGTTCAAACTAGACCTAAGGTCCATAAACCCTAACATACATGCCTACGTCCCCATAAGCCCAAATCTCATCATATGGCCTATTAGCCCCAAAACAAATCCAATTCATGTATCATGCATGACTAATTCAATTCGTATAACCAACCAAACCATTTCATCAAACTTAGCCTCAAGGCCCACTGGGCCCATTTGCCACTTTCGACTTTTCGACTTTTTGGCTTTTCGGCATTGTTGATATCGTGTGTGTAGTATTTGTACACACCTGGTAACCACGCGTGCTACAAACCCCTTAGTCACGAACCTACAATCGACATCACCTAATGATTAATCATAACTTAATATGCACTTATCGGAAACCGAAACCTCACCATAACCTTACTGTGTACCTCACGTTCTAGTAGCCCTTCCTTCGCTACTATTGGCGATTATCCTCTAGGTCTGCACCCAAACGCCCACCAAGGTATATTAACTCTCCTCATAGAATGCTCTATATATATCTAGCTTCTCACCTTCCTTCTTTGTATCATACCAATGTGCGATCCCTCCGTTAGCAGAGTTTAAATCCAACTCAAACTTTTCTCGTCCAATCCACAAAATAAATACTCCCTTTCTTGTCATGAGATTCGAACCTAAGCTCCCTTGCACCCTTAATGACGCCTTGCCACTAGACCACTCAATTTCTTGTGTCTAAAATCATGCGAACTAAATATAACCCTATGGAAAAATTCTAGAGTCCATTTAAAAAGAAATCCCAAAATGCAAGAGCCAAGACTTGAACCTTGGACCTCCTTCCTTCCTTATGGCATCACCCCTTGTCTCTTATGTGGCATCACTTTGCCATTAGACCACACACTCCACTTGTGTCATTTTTCTCCACATTTTATTCTTAAAGCCTACTACTAACTCTTAGGGTTTTATTCACCTAAAACCAAAATTTTCCTAAAGCCAATGTTTGAACCCCGGGACTTCATAGAAGCCCCCTAACCTTCCAAAATCACTCACCTAATAGATCCAACTTGCACTAATGTCGTTCTCTTATTCTTAAAAATTTTAAACGCTCTTGTGCCCAAGGCCCCATGGGCATAATTCTTCTAGGCCCAATTTCGGGATGTTACGAATCTACCCTCCTTAAAGAAATTTTGTCCTCGAAATTTCCAACTAACTACTAAACGCACCACTCAAGTCACACCACTATGCTTTCGCTGAACACTCTGATTAAGAATTTTATGAAATTAGCACTTAGTTCCACTTGTTTAGGGCCCATGTCTTATGTAAGTAACAACAATTTCTTAGAGTTATTCCGCGGTTGAGAATCCACTATAGGCTTAAGTTTCCTATGGGATTTAGTCTCTAAAAGCCTATTTTTAAGTAGCCCATTATCTATACAGTTCAATAATTCAAACAATAATAGAAAAACTTACTTGGCTCGACGTCAAGGGCTCGATGAACCACACTTCAAGAATTCTGCCAAAACTTTTAAAAAAAACCCAAAATCTAAGGCCCATTTCACAGCCTGAGCTTTGCAATCGGGCTCTGATACCACTAAATAAAACACCCCAAACCCGTCCTAGAAGTTAGGCCCGAATCCGAAATGTCACATTAAAGGCACAATTCAAAACGATTTTACTAATTAAGAAATTAAGGCCCAAAAGCCCAAAATCTAATAGACTTATTAATTAAAGGGAAAAAACCCATTTTTATTATTTTAAGCATTTAGTAAACCAAGTTTGAATATAAGAGCTTACTTAGGTTTAATAATTAAATAAATATTTAATCTCAAAACCCAAATTAAATTCGATGTCAAAACGGAGTACAAGGTCTTATTACGTCGCTAAAAATTAAGTAAATAAAACATGTATTTTAAAACAAATAAATGAAAATTCAAGCCTCTTGTAGTGTGGCCATCTTGAGTCCTCTCCCACATCGAGTCGTCTATTCGGGATAACCTAAAATATTAAATTAAAGGGGCGTGAGTTTCGAAACTCAGTGTGCATAACCCTTGGAAAACAAATCAGTTACAAATATCCACATTGGGCCTAAGCCTTATCAAAATCGGTGGTCTTGGCCTTAGCCCACAATAACCTCATATCATATCATAACGCATCATATACACACAAGATAATGCAAAACCCACCCCAAAATCCATCCGCTACACACACCATTTCCCTTCCAACCTTATGACTCCTGTGAGGAATTCTAGCTCGACCCACCCCTCCGCTACACACCAAGGGTAGCCCGATTGCGGTACTACCAAACGTTACAGCAAAGCTGCTAATCAAATATTGGGCTTAAAGCCTCCGGTGGATCCATACCATACGGCCATGCGATCCTCAAATATTGACACAGAGTCATCAATATATATGTTAGGTACATATCCACGGTAAATATGATTGGCACAAAGCCATAATAACAGCACAAAGCCTTCGGTATTGGCACAAAGCCCATAGTTACGGCACGAATCCCATATTAATGGCACACAGCCCTTGGAAACATTATCTGTGTAGCATGGCTGCTCGGTGGCTAAAAGCCTGCAGTAGATACATACCATACGGCCATGCGATCCTGGATCCATACCATACGGCCATGCGATCCTCAAATATTGACATAGAGTCATCAATATATATGTTAGGCACATAGCCACGGTAAATATGATTAGCACAAAGCCATAATAACAGCACAAAGCCTTCAGTATTGGCACGAAGCCCATATTAATGGCACACAACCCTCGGTAACATTATCGATGCAAAGATGGTCGCTCGGTGGTAAAAAGCTTGCGGTGGATCCATACCATACTACCATGCGATCCTAGATCCATACCATCTGTAGTGCGATCCTCAAATCTTCCTCCATACCATAATTCCCACCCATATGCATCCTAAGCAGAATATCATATGAATGCATCAAACACAAAAGTAACATCCACAAACTCGTATTCGTCACATATGGGTATTTTGTCATTTCACTACCCAGGGGTATTTTCGTAATTCTACCCTATAGTTTTGGTAATTTCGCAAATCAGGGGTATTTTAGTAATTTTACAAACCAGGGGTATTTTGGTAATTTTACAAATCAGGGGTATTTCGATAATTTTACAAATCAAGGATACTTTGGTAATTTTACAAACCAAAGGTAATTTAGTAATTTCATAAATCGAGGGTATTTTGGTAATTTTACAAATTGAGGTATTTCGATAATTTTACAAATCGGGGGTACTTTGGTAATTTTCAAACTGGGGGTATTTTGGTAATTTCATAAATCGGGGGTATTTTAGTAATTTCACAAGTCGAGGGTATTTCGATAATTTTGCAAATCGGGGGTATTTTAGTATTTTGCAAACCGTGGGTATTTTGGTAATATCACAAATCAGGCATATTTCAATAATTTCACAAATCGAGGGTATTTCGGTAATTTCACAAATTGGGGTATTTTAGTAATTTCACAAATTAAGGGTATTTCGGTAATTTTACAAATCGGGAGTATTTCGATAATTTTACAAATCGGGGGTATTTCGATAATTTTACAAATCGAGGTATTTTAGTAATTTCATAAATCGATGGTATTTTGATAATTTCGTAAATTAAGGGTATTTCGATAATTTCGTAAACCAGGGGTATTTTGGTAATTTCATAAATTAGGGGTACTTCAGTAATTTCACAAATCAAGGGTACTTTGGTAATTTTAGAAATTGAGGGTATTTTGGTAATTTTACAAATTGAGGGTACTTTGGTAATTTTGCAAATCGGGGTATTTTGTAATTTCACACATCGGGGGTATTTCGGTCCCTTTCGGGTTTTAGCTATGAACTTTGGCCCATCAACAAGTTTTCGCAGCTAAAGTGAACAGACACTACGCACTGTAGGATTCCAAAAGAGGAGGTGGGCCACTAGGGCCGCTTAAGTACCAAGCTCTCTCTAGATCCAATCCTGACATGCACGCTTGGTTGCCATACTCCAACCCTGCAACTTGTTCGCAGACATGTTTAATTAGAATTAAGTCTTATGGAATTTGCGAGTTGTTCAAACTAGACCTAAGGTCCATAAACCCTAACATACATGCCTACGTCCCCATAAGCCCAAATCATTCCCTTACGGCCCATTAGGCCCAAATCTCATCATATGGCCTATTAGGCCTAAAACAAATCCAATTCATGTATCATACATGACTAATTCAATTCGTATAACCAACCAAACCATTTCATCAAACTTAGCCTCAAGGCCCACCGGGCCCATTTGCCACTTTCTGCTTTCGGCTTTTCGTCATTGTCGATATCGTGTATGTAGTGTTTGTACACACCTGGTAACCACGCGCTCTACAAACCTCTTAGTCACGAACCTACAATCGACATCACCTAACGATTAATCATAACTTAATATACATTTATTGGAAACTGAAACCTCACCGTAACCTTACCGTGTACCTCACGTTCTAGTAGCCCTTCCTTCGCTACTATTGGCGTTCCTTCGCTACTATTGGCGATTATCCTCTAGGTCTGCACCCAAACGCCCACCAAGGTATATTAACTCTCCTCATAGAATGCTCTATATATAGCTAGCTTCTCACCTTCATTCTTTGTATCTTATCGATGTGGGATCCCTCCGTTAGCAAAGTTTAAATCCAACTCAAACTCTTCTCGTCCAATCTGCAAAATAAATACTCCCTTGCTTGTCATGAGATTCGAACCCAATCTCCCTTGCACCCTTAATGACGCCTTGCCACTTGACCACTCACTTTCTTGTGTCTAAAATCATGCGCAACTAAATATAACCCTATGGAAAAATTCTAGAGTCCATTTAAAAAGAAATCCCAAAATGCAAGAGCCAAGACTTGAACCTTGGACCTCCTTCCTTCCTTATGGCGTCACTCCCTTGTCTCTTATGTGGCGTCACTTTGCCACTAGACCACACACTCCACTTGTGTCATTTTTATCCACATTTTATTCTTAAAGCCTACTACTAACTCTCAGGGTTTTATTCACCTAAAACCAAAATTTTCCTAAAGCCAAATTTTGAACCTCGGGACTTCATAGAAGCCCCCTAACCTTCCAAAATCACTCACCTAATAGATCCAACTTGCACTAATGTCGTTATCTTATTCTTAAAAATTTTAAACGCTCGTGCCCAAGGCCCCATGGGCTAATTCTTCTAGGCCCAATTTTGGGATGTTACATGGTTATTACCAGTTGAGGGTCAAAGATTTAGATGTGCTGAAAACTGCATTTTAGACAAGGTATGTGTAACCCGTGTTCGACGTCGGGACAGGATACGATGCATTACCGAACTTAAACAAAAACCTTTATACAAACCAACTATAAAATTTCATTCAATTTAACATTCCTCATTCCAATGCAAATTGCCCCTTCTGTGGGCCCACAAGGCCTAAAACATACATTAAGAACTGTTCGGGACTAAACCGAGAACTTAGGAAACTTTATGAAGACTTAGAAAATTTTTCATCAAAACAGGGGTCACACGCCTGTGTGGGTAGGCCGTGTGGTCACACACGCCCCTGTCCTCAGCCCATGTAACTCTCTGTTTATGACATCATCAAAAAAATAGGGTCACACGGCCAAGTCACACGCCCGTGTGCTTAGGTCGTGTGGCAAATTAAATTCTAAAAAATAAATGTAGGCTTCACACGCCCATGTCCCAGGGCCATATCCACACGGCTGAGACACACGGCAGTGTCTCTACCGTGTGGCCCAAAAAATGGCTATTTACCAAACCCGTTTGGCACCCTCATTTGCACATACTTATACACAACTTCAATGGCATCTTTCATGGCATAATTGAGCACTAAAACATCATCAAACAAGTCATGATCATAGAGAATTCATATAATCTTTTTTTTGCATAAGGCACCTTACTTTGCCTAGCTTAAACATATCAAAATTTCATGCCATGATTATCATCAACACATCCTCAATCCATCTATACCAAACACAGATAACCACATCACATGAAACTTTTAGTGTAAGAACACACATATAAATAGGCATAACAACTCATTAACCAATATGAGCCACATCTCATAGCCATATACAAAATGAATCATATTACCATTATGAACCAACACATTTGGCCAAATCAAATGACACATACACAATTGAATAAGTCCCTATACATGCCATAAACTTAAGAGGTCTGTATTCACTTTTACCCAACATGATAGCTTGATAGTGTGATAGCATCTCCGCGATCTCCAACTCGAGCTAGCATAAAACCCTATAAGATATGAGAAAGGAAGGGGAGTAAGCTATAAAGCTTAGTAAGTATGTATGTAAATAATAAAAAATTTATTACCATGCTTTAAAAAATATTACCATGCTTTAAATAATCCTTATTTTGAGTTCTCAAGATAATGCCATCATTATTGCATAAAATTTCTCAATTCACTTATGTTCATCTTGAGCTGTCTACTCGAGTTACAATCACTAAATTATTTTTATCTAGAGATAAAAAAAACTCCAAATTAAGATCTGCTAATTTTCCTTGAATTTAAACTCACATATCTTCTTACCATAAAATTTCCAAAATTTTTTAGTTTAGCCAATCAATGCAGTTTATTCTTTAAAGTTTCCCCTATTTCGCAGTCTGACAGTTCTGACCCCTCTTCACTAAAAATTTATTTTCTCATTGCAAAAAACTCAAAAGACATTCCCGTTTGTTTCTCTTGAAAATAGACTCATTAAGAAATTCAAGAATAAAATTTTATCCATTTATTATTTTTGTACAATGTTTAATGAATTTCCAAAGTCAGAATAGGGAATTTCGAAATCATTCTAACCCTGTCTTATAAAAATTCAAATATCTCATAATCTGAAATTTTTTTTCTTACACCGTATCTTTTATGTGAAAATAGACTCAATAAGATTTAACTTCATATCCTATTCAACTTCTAGTTCAATTTCCACCATTTTTGGTGAATTTTTAAAGTGATTCAACTGCTGCTGTCCAAACTGTTTTATTGCTAATTTTTCTCTATCATTTTTTCTTTGTGCTAATTCTCATTTACACACTTATAATACTAAAGCATATCCATAGTTAGCCATGCCAATAGCTAGTCATCATCAAATATTTACAAGCCATTCATTGGCCAATTTAACTTACACATCAACAACAAAAACTTGAACATTTCATTTCTCAATTTAATTTGGCTTAAAAGCCTCTCACATGATCAAAATCCACATTTCCCACATATTCTTACATCATAAGCATGGACTTAACTCTTTGTCATTGATGCATAAACTTAGCTCTTTATCATTGATGCATGGAATTAGCTCTTTGTCATTGATGCATAAACTTAGCTCTTTATCATTGATGCATCGACTTAACTCTTTGTCATTGATGCATAAACTTAGCTCTTTGTCATTGATGCATAAACTTAGCTCTTTATCATTGATGCATAAACTTAGCTCTTTGTCATTGATTCATAAACTTAGCTCTTTATCATTGATGCATAAACTTAGCTCTTTTCCCGTCAAACTACTCGAAATATTAGAAGATGCTTATCTCATCATACATGTATCACGATGCCAATACCATATCCCAGATATGGTCTTACACGGGATCTCTTAACTCGATGTCGATACCATGTCCCATACATGGTCTTATATGAGATCGTATATAGATGTCGATGCCATATCCCAAATATGGCCTTACACAAGATCTTCCTTTGGCGCCAAAGCCATGTCCCAAACATGGTCTTATACGGGACCTTCCTTATTCGATGCCGATGCCATGTCCTAGACATGGTCTTATACGGGATCTACGTTTGGTGTCGATGCCATGTCCCTGACATGGTCTTATACGGGACCTACATTCAGTGCCAATACCATGTCCCAAACATGGTCTTATACGGGACCTTCCTTATTTGATGCCGATGCCATGTCCTAGACATGGTCTTATACGGGATCTATGTTCGGTGCCGATGCCATGTCCCATACATGGTCTTATATGATACCTACATTTGGTGCTGATGCCATGTCCCAGACATGGTCTTATACGAGACCTTCCTTATCTCATGTTGTGACATTAGTATCCTTGCTATTCTGAATGTTCAATCGGGACTTCAACTTAACATAATTTCAACATACTTTCATCGAGGCATCATTAGTCGATTTCATAAAAATAATATTCATTTCACATAATATATAGAAATTAAAAATATAAAAAAAATATTATGTAGCTTTAATTTCACACAAACTTACCTCGATACCAGAATGGCAAGAAGAGACCTAACCGTCAGTTACTCGTTTTTCCCCCGTTCTAAGTCTGAACCTCGTTTTCCTTGATCTATAACATCACATTTAAGTTACTTATTAGTCACATTATTCATTGTGACCCAAAACTCATACTATGGCAAAATTATGTTTTTGCCCCTAAACTTTATCATATTTACACTTTTGCCCTTAGGCTCGTAAAATATATTTTATTCAATTTCCTTGTATTTTAGGCCTATTTGACCCTTTTCATAAATATAGCAGTCCAAAATTTGCATTCATTCACACATTTTCATACATTTTTCAACTTTTTACAAATCCTTTTATGCGATTTCATCGAAAATCACTTAGTAAAAGTCGTTTACTACACACCGAGCATTTATATTCTACCATTATACATCAAAGAACATGCATGTCATCCATGGGTAAATTTTTAAACACAAACCCTAGCTCAAAATAATGGTAGAAACAGCTAAACCGAGTTACGGGATCTAAAAAATGTAAAGAACATTAAAAATGGGGCTTGGATGCACTTACTATTGAGCTTGAAAACTTGAAAACCCTAGCCATAGCTTCCCCCATGCTAAATTCGTCCAAGGAAGAAGATGGACAAAGGTTTTTGCCTTTTATTTTGTCTTTTAGTCCATTTAATTACCAAATTACCAAAATGCCCCTAACTTAAAAATAATCCTATTTCACTTATCTAATGTCCATTTTTCCAAAAATTTAACCAATGGTCTAATTTCCATTTAAGGACCTCCTATTTAAAATTTCATAGCAATTGGAAACCTCTAACATGTGGAACTCAACTTTTGCACTTTTTATAATTTAGTCCTTTTGACTAAATTGAGTGCCCAAACGTCGAAATTTTCGAACAAAATTTTCATGAAATATTTCCTTTAAATTGTATACCATAAAAATATAATAAGAATAAGATTTTTTTCCTCATCGAATTTGTGGCCCAAAACTACTATTTTGACTAGACTTAAAATTGGGTTGTTACAGTATGGGCACTGTGAATTTTTAGTCATGCCTTTTGGTTTAACAAATGCCCTTACTGTGTTTATGGATTTAATGAACTGCATCTTTCGGTCATACTTGGATAAATTTGTTGTGGTTTTTATTGATGACATATTGATTTATTCTCATGATGAGAATGAGCACGCCGATCACTTGAGGATGATTTTATAGATTTTATGAGATAATTAGTTGTATGCCAAGTTTAGTAAAAGTGAATTTTGGCTCAAAGAAGTTAGATTTTTTGGGCACATTGTTTTGGGAGATGGAATTCGAGTTAACCCGAGCAAGATTTCAGCTATTGTTGATTGGAAAACCGAAAAACGTATCAGAGGTTAGAAGTTTTCTGGGCCTAGCTGGCTATTACCGATGGTTTGTCAAAGGATTTTCCATGATAACGACTCCAATGACGAGGTTGTTACAAAAAAAATGTGAAGTTTGAATGGACAGAAAAATGCCAACAAAGTTTTGAGAAACTAAAGACTTGGTGAGGCTCCAGTTCTAGTGCAACCTGAACCGGGAAAAGAATTTGTGGTTTATAGTGATGCATTCTTGAATGGATTGGGCTGTGTGATTATGCAAGAGGGCAAGGTGATAGCATATGCCTTCAGACAGTTAAAGCTGCACAAGAAGAATTACCCGACACATGATTTAGAGTTGGTTGCCATTGTGTTTGAATTGATTATATGGAGACACCATTTGTATGGTGAAAATGTCGGATATTCACCAATCATAAAAGCTTAAAATATTTGATGACTCAAAAGGAATTGAATTTAATGCAACGAAGATGGTTAGAGTTGATAAAGGATTATTAGCTAGTGATTGACTACCACCCGGGAAAGGCGAATGTAGTCACTGACGCTTTGAGTAAAAAATCCTTGTTTGTATTGAGAGCCATGAATACACGGATGACCTTGTCAGATGATGGTTCTATCCTAGCTGAATTGAGAGCTAGATCGATGTTTCTCAAGAGATTTGTGAAGCTCAAAAAGGTGATAGCGACTTGCAAGCCAAAAAAGTTTAGTGTGCGTCGGGTGTTGAGTCTGACCTTCAGATTAAATTTGATGGATGTTTGATGTTCGAGATAGAGTTTGTGTACCAAGAGATGATGAGCTCATTCAAAACATTTTACATGAGGCACATAGTGGATGTTTATCTGTACATCTAGGCAGCACAAAAATGTATAATGACTTGAAGAATTGGTATTGGTGGCCGAGTATAAAGAAAGATATTTCTGAGTTTGTATCAAAATGCTTGATTTGTTAGCAAGTGAAGGCTGAACACCAAGTATCATCGGGTTTACTTCAACCTATTATGGTTCCTAAGTGGAAATGGGACCGTGTTACTATGGACTTTAGAATGGGTTTGCTGTTGACACCGAGTAAGAAAGATGCCGTATGGGTTATGGTAGATAGACTCAAGAAGTCGGCCCATTTCTTACCTGTACGCGTTGATTATTCACTTGATAAGTTGGCAGACTTGTATGTTTCAGAGATTGTTACACTACATAGAGTGCCCTTGTTGATTATATCGGATAGAGATCCGAGATTCACATCCCAATTTTGGAAAAATTTGCAAGAAGATTTGGGCATAAATCTGAGTTTTAGTACAACTTTCCATTCGTAACGATGGATAGTCGGAGAGAATAATACAGATACTTGAGGATATGCTCCATTGTTTTATTCTTGAGTTTCAAGGCAACTGGGAAAAGTACTTATCGTTGGTAGAGTTTGCCTATAATAATAGTTTTCAGTCGAGTTTGAGAATGGCGCCTTTAGAGGCATTGTATGGGCAAAAGTGTCGAACACCTTTCTATTGGACCGAACTCAGAGAAAATTAGATTCACGGGGTCGATCTGATTACAAAACTGAAGAGAAGGCAAAAATAATTCGTAATTGTTTAAAAGCTACTTCAGATAGAAAAAAGTCCTACTCAAACTTGAAACGGAAAGAGATCGAATTTCAAGTTGGTGATTAGGAATTCTTGAAAGTGTCACCATGAAAAAAAGTTCTAAGATTTGGTTGGAAAGGCAAATTGAGTCGCGTTTTATCGGACCATATGAGATTACCAAGAGGATAAGACTGGTAGCTTATTGACTGGATTTGCCATATGAATTGGAAAAGATTCATGATGTGTTCCACGTGTCTATGCTACATCGATATCAATCGGATCCTTCACATGTGATTACACAGAAAGAGGTTGAAATTCAATCCGACATGACTTATGGTGAAGAATAGGTTAAGATTTTGGCACAAGAAGTCAAACGGTTAAGGAATAAAAGTATAGCTCTTGTGAAAGTACTATGTCAAAGACATGGGGTAGAAGAGGCTACATGGGAGCCCGAGGAGGCTATGAGAAACCAATACCCAAACCTTTTTACCGGTAAGATTTTCGGGGATTAAAATCCATAAGAGGGAGAATTGTAGCAGCCCAATTTAGGGCCTAGTCAGAATAGTGGTTGTGAGACCACAAATTCTAGGTATAAATATGTGTTTTATGATTTTTATGAGGCTTATGATATGTTTGCATGATTATGTGAAAATTTCATGAAGAAATTTTATAAATTAGTGAACAATTTGTCTATTAGGACTAAATTGCAAAGATTGGAAAATATGAGATTCCAGAAGATTTAAGTATGAAATAGCATTGTAAAAATTATTAGAAGTCCTTATTTAGCAATTAAACCATTATATGTCAAGATGGACAAAAATAGACATGGGAAGGAAAAATCTCAAGAAAAGGCCTTAAGGGCACTTTTGTCATTTGGTTAATTAATGAATTAAAAAGGAAAATAAGTCAAAAATGGTGTCCATCTTCTCTATGCTTGGCTAAAAATCAAAAGGACTCCATAGCTAGGGTTTCTTCAACTTTCAAGCTTGATTGTAAGTATCTCCTAGTCCCGTTTTTAATGTTCTTCGTATTTTGAGATCCTCGTAGCTGAATTTAGCTATTTCTAGCTATATTTTGAGCTAGGGTTTATGTTCAAAAATTTACCCATGTATGACATGCATGTGTTTTGATGATTTATGGAAGAATATGAAAGTTTGATGCATGATAAACGTATTTTTCTAAGTGATTTTCATGAGAAATTCATAAAAAAGACCAAATTGTAAAAGCCACAAAAATGGTCATATAGGAGTGAATTAATGAAAATTAGGGGCTGTTGTAGTTATGAAAATGATTCGGCTAGGCTTAAAATGCAAAGAAATTGAATGAAAATCATTTTACGAGCCTAGGGGAAAAAGTGTAATTATGTAAAAGTTTAGGGGCAAAATCATAATCTTCCAAATTATGATTCATGGGTTAATTTAGTCAGTGTGAGTATTAAATAAGTGAAATTGTTATTATAGATCAAGAAACACAAAGTGCGGACTGAAACCAATGCAAGAACAAGGTTGTGGACTAAATCTAACAACTATATGTATTTTGAGTACCAAGGTAAGTTTGGGTGAAATTAAAGCTACATAATGTTTTTATTTTTTTAATTTCTTGATTTTATGAGAAATGAATATTATTTCTATGAAATTGACTAATGATGCTTCGACGAGAGTATGATGAAAATATGTTAAGTCGGTTGAACATTCAGAATAATAAGGATACCGGTGTCATAACACGAGATAAGCAAGGTCCTGTATAAGACCATGTCTGGGACATGGCATCGGCACCAAATAAAGGAGGTTCCATGCAAGACCATGTATGGGACATGGCATCGACACCAAATAAAGGAGGTCCCGTGTAAGACCATGTCTGGGACATGGTATCGACACCAAATAAGGAAGGTCCCGTATAAGACCATGTCGGGGACATGGCCTCGACACCAAAGAAAGATCTCGTGTAAGATCATGTCTGGGACATGGCATCAACATCTATATACGATCTCGTATAAGACCGTATCTGGGATATGGCATCGACATCGAGATATGAGATCCCGTGTAAGACCACATCTGGGATATGGCATCTGCATCGAGATGTAATCCCATGTAAGACCATATTTGGGATATGGCATTGGCATCGTGATACATGTATGATGAGATTGAGTATCCTTCGATATTTTGAGTAGTTCAACAGGCAAAGAGCTAAGTTTATGTACAGATGACAAAGAGCTAAGTCTATGTTTAAAGAGTATAAAAGTGCTAAAGTTATGTGATGAAGTGATACAGGTACCCATGAGTAACTTACGAGAAATGAATGCAAAATGTGATATATAATTTGGTAAGAGTATGCATGAGTAAGTTATGCTGATGTGTTTGAGAACTTGTGTATTATTCAATGAAATGAATGGATGCTATTATAAGTATTAACGTTGCTATTTATTTCATGCAAACTTACTAAGTTTTATGCTTAACCCTCTCATTTTCCTTCTCCTTGTAGTATCGCCAAGCTAACTCAAGAATCGTAGGAAGTCGGAGTTTGGATCACACTATCAACTATTCTTTTGGTATAGTAAAGTTGATTTATTTTGGGTATGGCATGTATAGAAACTTGGTCATTTTGTTATGTCATATTGATTAGCCAAAGTGTTGGCTATTATGGTTACTCATTCATTTTGTAAATGGCCATTGTAAATTGGTCAATACTTGTTAAGTTTCATATATTCAATTATGATGAGATTCACGATGTGCAAGTTCATGCAATTGATTGAGTGAAATGTGAAGTGTATGCATGATGAATTAATGATTATTCATAATGTATTATTATTATGTTATATGTTGCTTGTGATGGTATAAGGGTGTTTGCTTTTTAGGGTGGCAATTGGCTTGGTAAAGAGCCTTATAATTGTCAACATGGGTACACACACAGGCATGTGTCTAGGCTGTGCGTGACACACGGTCAGCCCCATGGGTGTGTTGATGGGCCGTGTGTCCCTAGAATCAAAATTTTGAAGTTTCAGCTCGTCACACAGGCTAGCACATGGGCATGTGACTAGGCCGTGTGCCTCTAAGTGTTTGCTGACATCATAAATAGAATACCAAGGTTTTCACACACGGGTGAGGGCACAGGCGTGTCTTGGCTGTGTTAAGGACATGGGCCCCAGACACGGGTGTGTTCTAGGCCGTGTGAAAACCCTGTTGGTTTGAAATGAAAAGTAAAATCCACACGGGTTAGGAACATTGGCGTGTGTGACCACACAGCCTACCCAAACAGGCGTGTTCCTTTCCACACGGGCATGTAGCCCTATTTTGAGTAAAAATTTTCTAAATGTGCGAAAGTTTTCTATTTAGTCTTGAACCATTCCGTTTGTATGTTTCGGGTCTCGTAGACCCATAATAGGTGATACGATCCGCCTTGGGGTGAGTCGAGTCGTATGTGAATTGCCCAATCGTCTACGAGGAGGAATCAAGTCTTCAAAAAATAATCGAAAAAAATATGGATGAGTTTGCGGAAGCTTTAGGTGAATTTGTTTAGAAGGTGGGTTTAAGTTAGGAATGGAGGTGTTTAAATGAAAGAGTTGATTTGGATAATTAATAGGATAGGTTTAGTTTAAGATGAAGGGAAAGAAAATGGGATTCGGTTTAAGGTTGAACAAACATGGTAGGCTGATGGTAATGGAATTGGATAGATGGATAAGTGATGATTTAGATAAATGATAGGTGATAGTTGATGGGAATGGATGAAAGAACTTAAACAAAGAATCGATTCAACACTAATAAAGTGTCACCCCGGGTTCTATATTTGTTTAAGGTGGAAAAAATGGTAGTCGATAATGGACCAAGACCCGTTATCTATAAAGATAAGAACCTATGGTATAAGTTGATGGAAGAGAACGATTGACGCCACAAGCAAGAAAACTTGATAAGTCGAAATCGAAACTTGTACAAAAGATAGAGAGGAGAATAATCTCACTCAATGAACAAAAGTTCATAAAATATATTCAAAATTCCAAAGTTTTAAAAATTCCCTTTTTACAAAGTAATAATAGGTATATATAGTGCTTACATGTGGTTAGTTGAAGAGACAAATGAATTCAACTTTAATATGCAATTAAATGGTGAAATAAAATCTAAAACTCTTGAATTCCTCCACCAAATAACAGCAACTTTATGACTCCTAATGAGATGATTAAATGAATTTGAATGCTTTAAAAATGTCTTTTGAGTTGCCTTTGGCTAGCCGAAAAGTCTCCAACAACTAATGGTGTTTTTAAAGGCTTAAATGTCCATCATGAATGCTTTTAAAATATGTCCCTTGAGTTCTTCCATGATCAACTGAAAAGTCACCAACCAAATGAAGAGTCTCAACCTTTGGAATTCTATCCATGTAACTTTCTTCTTCAATGTGAATAACTCTTCAATGAATGCATAACAGCCTTTAGAAATAATAGTTGTAAGATGAAAAGTCTCCTGCAATTATCACATGTAACCGACAAATTAATGCAATTATTAAACTTAAAATAAATTAACAACTAACTTAATTAAATGAACTAACACTTAAGCTTCATTTATTCTAGCAACTAGACTTAAATAAATGAACTAACACTTAAACTTCATTTATTCCAACAACTAACTTAATTAGATAAAGCATCATTAAATGACCTTAACTCATGCATCAATAAATTAACCTAGTAACTAGATTAATTAAAGACACAACTATTAAATTCACTAAAAGAACTCAATTAATTAAACTAAGTTGAGTTGAATTAATGACCAGCAACCATTTATTGAACTAAGATGCTTAAATGCAAGCATTTTAAATGAAAACTAAATGCAAAGCTGAAAATTAAATAAAGAGCTCAATTTAGTTGGATCGGTTCAAATAACTGGAATCAGTTTCATTTTACACTTTGGCCCCTCGAGCTTAGGCCACTATCGATGGCATCGGATGGAGTCGAACCATGATGTGACTAGGATCACATCATACCCCCTCTTGAAAGCGATTCGTCCTCGAATCGAGCCGATGGTTCTCTCGAACAGAATTCCTTTTGATCGGCTTTCCTCGATCAAACAGGGAGGATGGTAATCGAGATACCTGTAAAATATAACCAAAAGTTAGCAAGAGTTGTGTCAAACAAACTTGCAATTGAAATATGAGCAAAACAAAATGAATAGATAGAACGTAAACGGGCATATTCGCATTATCATACAAAAGGGACAAAGCCTTATCAAATATTTGAATCTGAATTGGATAAGTTTCATGGTATGCATACAATTCGAATGGATTCCACAAGTCAAATTCAACATGCGAATAACACATCAAATGATAGATATATTCATCACAAGTAGATAGTTGAGAAAATGCATATGGCACTCGAAAGTAAACATCCAATCTTGCATTGAACGACATATATAATCACTCGCACATGAATAAAAATTATCAAACACAAGATTCCTTTTGTCAACAAGTAGACCATTATTAAACACAAGAATCCTGTCATCATTCAACAAAACAGATAGATCACAAACAGGAAAAATAGAACAATTAATCATAACATGATCTAAATGTTTTATAAAAACTAGTTCATCAACGCAAAGCTCGTCACTTTTCAAAAAGATCACAAAGGTGTCAACAAGTTCAGAAGACTTACCTTTATAGTCAAAAAGAAAAAGATCAGTCTTACCATGGTCAAGCAATACAAACCTTCTCTCTTCGGGAAAATAATGCAGTCAAAGCCTCGCGTTTGATTCAGCACTTTTCAAATGGAATGTAAATTTCAAGTGCAACCATAAAATTTGTTTAAGGAGCAAATAAAAATTGAACACAAAATGGGTAAATTTTGCAACCTTAATAAAAAACCAAGTATCAAAATGATTGAAATTCTTCAAGCACAATTGTCGTTGCTTTATTTTCCAACAAGGCATACCAAATGATACAAAACATAGTCCCAGTTTAAAGACATGATTTTGATTATTAAACTCAAGATGTGACAAGGGTTTAGAAAAATCAAACATGTTAAACAAATAAGACTTATGCACATTCAAGATCGATCAATCAAAACTCTTTATATGTTTCAAAATTGACTTACAAAAACTCATAGTTTCCGTATTAGACAATGAATGAATTTTGTATAATTGGTTGAATTGTATTTATATGATGAATTAAGTTATTTACATACGAGCTTACTAAGCTATGAAGCTTAGTTTGTGTTATTTTTCTATGTTTTATAGTGAATCAAGGCTATCTCAGATCTGGGAGTCGTCGGGAACATCATCATCGCACTATCGGACATTTATTTGGTACTTTTGAGTTGTGTATATATGGTATATGGCATGTATAGGCTATTTGTGGTATTTTGGTTGTGAATATAGCCATGAGAGTTGGCTTGTAAATGATGTTAATATAGTTGTGTGTTTAGCTATTAGAAATGGCTTGTAAATGCATATGTTTTGGTTGTATTTATATAGCCATGGGTGATGGCTTATTTTGGCATGTTTAGAATGAAAATGGTGATGGTTATATAGTTGTAAATGGTTAAATTGATTTATGGAGTTTAATGCTTGAGAAATGTTTTGGTGAAGTATGATTTTAGAAGTTGAGTTGATAAGTATTTGAATAGGTATTTAGCATTGAATTGAGTATTGAAGTTGGTTGAAATGGATATGGTATGAATTGTGTTTTTGGTTGATAATTTTGGCTGCTTATTGGTTGACGAAATGGTACCATTTTGGTTGTTTAGGTGGGCATGAGTAAGGGTGGCAAATTGGCCTTGCAAATGGCCTATTTTTGTCCACACGGGCATGTGTCTCAGCCGTGTGCTACACATGGTCATACTACACGGCCGTGTGTCCCCTAGTGTTGATATTAAATAAAGTCGGTATGCTCCACACGGTCTCACACACGGGCGTGTGACCGACCGTGTGGTACAAGTAAGTATACCCCTTAAATGGCACACGGCCTAGCACACAGGCGTATGACTTGGCCGTGTTGCATAAGTCAGTATACCCTACAGGTTTGGCACAGCCTAGTACACGGCCTAGCACTCTGGCGTGTGTGGTCACTTCGAAGGGCACACGGGCATGTGGTCGGCCGTGTGACCCAAGTCAGTATGTATGCCCTATTTCCACACGGCCTGTGACACGGGCGTGTCTAAGGCCGTGTGAGGCACACGGCCTGTTCACACGGGCATGTGACCCCTGAATGAATGAAAAATTTTGTATGTTATCAGTTTAGTCCCGAATCACTTCTAAAGCATGCTTAAGGCCTCATAGGATCTTATAAGGGACAATGTGATCATGTTGAATGGTATTTGAGTATGAATGCATAAATGTATGCGTATTGGATGTTAAATCATGTGTATTGATCGGTAATACCTCGTAACCCTATTCTAACGGTGAATACGGGTGAGGGGTGTTACAATTAACTCGAACACCTTTTTTTCACAAGGAGATAAAAGAGCATTAAAATCTCCTATCACCATCCACGAAGACCCATTACCCGCAATGGCCATCTTCAAGTCATCCCAAAGATATTTCCATTTCTAAATATTAGCACTACTATAAACAAACGAACAAAAACATGCTGCTAAAGGGAGCTATCACAAACTCGAGTCAAAACAAATTGGGGATGGCTCTGGAGTATCTCAATACAAATCGACTCCTTCCAACCAATCCATATACCCCCCAAGAAACCAATAACTTCCACACAATGAGATAAATGGAACCCAAGCCAAGCAATAACTAAATTAGTTTCCCCCACTAACTCTTTTATCTAAGATGCCCATAATGCTAGGTTTAAATTCCCTATTGTGTTGGAAAAACAAGTTTGAAAAATGCAACGGAAAATAAATTTAGGGAAAAACCAAAATTTTAATTTTTTTCCAAAAACAAGATCTTGGTTGTGATATCTAAAGTAGTAAACACTTAATAAAAATTGTACTTTTTGATTCATCTAGGATGAGCACTTCAACGAGTAGTATTCCCACTATCCTCAAGCTCACGTTGCCGAGTGTGGGCTTGCTTTGAATCAGAAAAATTTTCATAAAAATTATCAGTGGGGTAATTTTGCAATTTCTCTAAACTTTTGGGTCAAGTTGTAAATCAAAAAAATATCTCTATAATTTTTTTGGAATAATCTCTTCAGAGAATTTTCTCTCCACAACTTTCTCTTGAATTCAAGTGTGTGTAAATAATGACCCAAGACTCTTTTTATATGGGGAGAGTTTAGAGAGTTCAATTATAATTAAACTTAATCACTTTAATATTAAATTAATATAATATTTATCAAGCTAAATATTAGATTAAATTTAAATTAGATCTTATTAAAATAATAGAATGTTTATCTTGTAGATAAACATTAAATTAAATTTAATATTAATATATTCAATTTAATATTAATTTAATAAAATACTATTAAGATAAGTATTAATGTAACATCCCGAAATTGGGCTTAGTAGGATTGGGCCCAATGGGCCTTGGGCGTAGGAATGTTTAAAATTTTGAGAACAAGAGAATGGCATTATTGCAAATTGGACTTGTTAGTTAAGTGAATTTGGAGTTTACGGGGTTTCTATAAAGTCTCGGGTTTAATTGGGCCTTAGGAAAAATTTGGTATTTTAGCACTTTAAGGAGAGATGGTAAGTAGCTTCAAGGCTTATTGAAATAAATGAATAAATAGTGAGCATAAATGAGCTTATGGTAAAAGGGTTATGGCGCCACATGATGTACTTTGAGGGAAGAGGTTCAAATCCCTTTGCATGCAATTTTTGACTAATATTTTTGCACTCTTTCCTTAAGTGTCGGCCAAGAGGTATTATTGGCAAGTTTGACTTCTTTATTTTTGGTATGGTGGCTAAAGAATTAAGGAAAGGTTGAGGTTGGGGAAAGGAATCAAAAGGAAAAGGCAAGTAAGGGGGACAAGAGGCTTATTTCGTGGGTGGTGTTTTGGAAAGTTTGGGTGGCCAAACTCTTATCCTAGGGGGGATGAATGTGGACGGGTTAGGGCTAGGATGATAGCCAATTTGGTGCTTGTTGTTTTGGTAAAAATAAAAGTGATAGTTTTGGACAAAATATCAATACATCAATTGTTTCTTTTTCTCTCAAAACTCCCTCTCCTAGCTGATTATGATCATTGGTAATTGGTAAATTTTGGTTATTTTGGCCTATTCTTCAATGACAATTTGGTATCATTTTCTTTTCTTCCCAAACTTCTTTGTCCTCTTTTTGTCGAATCCATGCAACCTTGAAGAGACTTATTCCATTTCTTTTCTTTGCCAAATGCATACAACTTGGAGACCATTTCTTTGTTCATTCATCATCCTTGAAAACCGAAACTAATCCATCATCTTTCTTCTTCTTTTCTTTTAGCAAAAATCCTTCAAGCATCACTTTCACTCTAATATTTTCACCATAGTTGAATCTTCCATCTTTCATTGATCTTCTTTCCATTCGAGTTGTCATTCATCTCTTGAACAATCGGTAAGAACCCTTTCAATTCTTTTTATTTTCTTCTCTCTTTTGCCGAATCTATATTATGGCTTGGGAGGGTCTTTTTGACCGGAATCATCATCTATTCTCTTTTAAACAAATCCCTTTCTTTTTCGTAGTGCTTTAAGTGGGAGACCGTGTATTGTTCTAGCCGAAGTCAAACGGTGGTAATTGGATCCAATATCGATAAGGTAAGGGGGTTTGTTTTTGGATTTTTTGCTATATCCCTATTTGGCTATGTTGCAAATCGGATTGAAGTTTCGACTAATCGACTATATGTTTTAGGGACAAATCACTGATATATTTCTACCTTCGGATATAGTGGTAAGTGATTCAAGTGTAAGTGATATGAAATCTTTTGGAAATTCGAGGCTAACTTTTTGTTGGTATTGTTCTAGGTCAACGACGAGTGGTTCGTTAGGAAATCGAAATCAAGGTGTGTAATCCCGTACCTTCCTAAAACATGTTTGAAATGGTGTGTAATCTCACATTTCTCTGAAATTTTGTATGATATGTTCTGTAATTTGGTCGAAATACCAAAGAAAACCGGAAATCGGCATCCGGGATCACTCGGGGGTGCGTAGGTTCATAGTGGTAACCATGTTTTTGTAATAAAACAGTTTTGGTCAGTGGCAGTGATGTGATTTCAAAAAATCATGAAAAATAGGAGAAAGGGAATTAATACGTGAATAAGATATCAAATCAAATCTTACTGTGTTTATTTTGATAAGGAAGAAACGGAGAAGGAAAAGGAATTTTATATTCTGAGATATATTAATTTTAGTGAGACTGGTTCTGAATGATTTCGTGGTTCCTGATCTATCTTGGAAAAATCATATAAAATTTTACAAAGTGAATTAAGAGATATTCTTTATATTTAAAGATTCCTTAGTGAGTCTATTTTCAATAGAAACAAGTGGGAACAACATATGAAAACTGTACAGTGAGATATTTGAATTTTGGGTAAAAGAGGTCAGAATTGTTGGACAGTGAAACAAGGGAAATTTTAAGGAATAAACTGTACTAAATGGTTAAGCCAAAAATTCTAGAAAAATTGTAGTAAGAAGATATATGAGTCTAGTTTCAAGGAAAATTTACGGATTTAGATTTCAAGATTCCTCACTCGAGTTAGGGTCAATTAAGTCAGTATGACGCAGATGGACAATTTCAAACTTTTATGCCCCAAATTAGGGGTTAAGCCTTGGTTACGAAATTACCATAATACCTTTAGAGGGTAAATTACCGAAATACCCTTAGTGGGTAAGATTATCGAATTACCCTTAGCGGGTACGATTACCAAATTATGAAAATGCCCTTATGGGCCGAATTATGGAAATGCCCCTATTGGGCCGATTTGTAAAGTGTTAATGGGCCGAAATACGAAATTGCTTAATGGGCTGAATTGACATATTGCTTTATGGGCCAAATGTGATATTTGATATATAGGCCAAATGTGATATTTGATATATGGGCCAAATGTGATATGAGTTATAAGGGCCAAAATGTGATATGGGCCAGATTGTGAAAATTTTATAATGGGCCATATGTTTGTAATAATTATATGAATGGATTGTTGTAATTGAATATGCATATTATATACATGATTTGCATGGGTTGGGATATTTGATGAAGAGAAGTTCTGGTAGCTTTGCTGCAAAATTCTGGTGGCTTGTCCACAAATTGAGATATGGCTTAATGCCCAGTTTGATATATGGCTTAATGCCAAGTTTGATATATGGCTTAAATGCCCAGTTTGATATATGGCTTAATGCCCAATTTGGTGTGTTGGCGGGGTGGGTGAGTAAAGCTCCCCACAGGTGTGTTGGTTGGTACGGGTGGTGTGTAGTGAATGGAAAACTAGGTTTGGTTTGGGAATTGCATATCACATGCATATTATATACATGTTATTATGTTATAATTGTAAATGGGCTTTGGCCCAATAAATGCTTAATTGGATTTTTGGCCCAGTGGACAATGGTAAGTGGGTTACACACTGAGTTCTTGTAACTCACCCCCTTTCTTTCTTAACCCTTGTAGGTAATGCTCAGTGACGAGGACTTGGGGCCATGGATGACTCGGTAGAGGCCATACTTCAGAAATGGTTTTATTTGGACTTTAGTTTCTTACTTCGTTTACTTTATTACTTTACTATTTTGGGTTATGTGTTGTAATAAGGCCTCTGGATTATTTTATTTTGCTTTATGTTTGACGTGTTTATATTTTACTCACATTATTTTAAATGGGATTTTCTAAAATCATAATAAAGGTTTTTCCAAATCAATTAACAAATGAATTTTAAAATAAACTTTTACAAATATTTTTAATAAGGAAATTTCTCTCGAACTATCAACGATATTTTCAAAAGTCACGTTTTATAAGATTATTAGTTCAAATCTAACGATTTATCAATCAATCTTCGAGGTTAGTAGTATTTTATCAAATGTCTCAAATCAAACTTGTTTTTCTTGATTTTAACAAAACTTATTTTAGTACGAATCACAAATCCTTTATACGTTTTTTTCAATGTGACACACTAGATTTGGGCCTAACTTCTAGGCCGGGTTTGGGGTGTTACAATTAAATTTAATTTAATATTAACTATTAAAATAATATTTTTGGAATAGTTAATATGAAATCAAATTCTCTGGTAGAGTCTCAGTAAGAGTGTAACCCTTTCACTACTTAACCATCGATGACCAACCGTCACCGGTCATTGTGGAGGGGCCACCCGTCAATGACCAAACACCATTGTGTTTGATGATGTAGGTGCGACACCCTTATGGCACTCTGAGCCAATTCACCTTCTATCGATTCGGTCCGGGTCAATAATGAATCTACTAGTTCGGTCTAGCCACTAACTGTATCGTCAACTTGGTTTCACATACCAGGCCCGATTCGACCAGTTTTTGGGTCTTCTTCTGATTCAAATGTAGTCCAATTGAGCTTTTGTTGAGCTAGCGGAGGGACCAATTAGACATATACAATTAGGCTTTAGTGATTGCAATTATCTCTAAAAGCATCATTTCGATAATTTGTAATTACTTAATCATGGAGTCAGTCGACAAGAAGTACCATGATTGAAAACTCCTTATTGTATACTCTTTACAAAAGCAATTCATCCAACTACTTTGTCCAATGACCTCGTCATGTGTGTGTTACCCTCATATGATATCCTTGATTCCTTTGAGTTAAATCCATTCACTCAATACAATCCCATTTTATCTCATTGTCATCATTGTGTCTTCTTAATGATTGATATGACCACAGTCAACAAATGACTGTGATAAATATCTTGTTCGAGAACAAACAACCCGTGGCCATATTCCATATTTATCGATCCATACAATGCCAATGAGAGGATATCATTAACTCTTTAATTGAGCTATGAATTCCATTGTTCCTAGTAAAGCCATGTCATACACAAGTCACGTACCCAACATACTGGCTATGGGCTTGATCATCTTTAGAGCATAAACCTCCACTTATATTAAAGCACATGAGTTGCATATGCATGGTTAGTGGCTAACTCAGGATTTAGGTAAACCATCAACGTCACAAGTGTAATTCACAAACGGATTCATAATTAATTTTCTTGGGTCCATTCCAATGTATCATTCTACCAATGAACACATATATGTCTCTACTCATGGAATCAACTGCTCCAATAGCCAAGACTAGCCATCTCACCAATTGAAATTGTAGACAACATAATAATCCTTCTTAGTATTTGAATCAAATGCTCACTTTGATTATTTTACGGGATTACAGACTCATTTAGATTATCTACTGAAGTAAGTTGTCTTTCTCACAATGCAAACATTCTTTACAATGCCACTTATCTTCAATTTGAACTTTAGACAATCAATGAGCTAATCTTTGCTTGTCACAATTTTGCTATGCATACAAAATATAAAAGAGATAAATACAAAAGACATAATAGTGAAATGTGAAATTAACTTTAATTATTTATTCATCATTCAAATAAATAGAAAACAATTACATGTTTACTACAATATGGGCACATTTCCCAATAATTTTACACTTGCCCTAGTGAAGTAAATGTGTCATGTTTCGCATCCTCATATCCTCAACGTGTTTTTTAAAACTCCTAGTTACAAGAATCTTAGCAAAAGAATCCGCAAGGTCATTTTTAGAAGTTACTTTTATCACATCTACAATTCCTTTAGCTACTGTGTCTCGTATGAAGTGATACTTCTAATAAATGTGTTTCCTCCTCTTTTGGCTTCTCATTTTCTTGGTATTTTATATTGTAGCACTATTATCACGATACAATATTATAGTTTTTTCCTTACCAAGAATAAATTCAAGTTCAGTATGAATTTTCAAAGTCATATTGCTTCTTTCGTTGCCTCAGAAGTAGTCAGCCTCCAAAATAGAGTCAGCAGTGCAAGTTTGTTTTACACTTATGCTTACTATGGCTCCATGGCCTAAAATGAATACATTTCCCGACATCAATTCTCTTGAATCCTTATAGGTTTGGAAGTTTGAGTCTATGTATCCAACAGGAGCAAGGTCCTCCCTAGAATACACAAGCATATAATCCCTGGTTCTTTTAAGATACCTTAATATATGCTTTACAGCTTGCCAATGCTTGAGACCTAGATTCGTTTGATATCGGCTAACTATTCCTACTAAAAAAAATCTAGACGTGTACAATCACATACATAAGACTTCCAACTGCCAAGCATATGGAACCTTACTCATATGCTCTCTTTCCAACTACCGAAGCATATGGGAACTTACTCATATGCTCTATTTCTTCTGCTATCTTATGATAGTCACTTAAAGAAAGATGAAAACCTGATGCAGTCAGCTGAACGCTTAGATTTGCATCTGTCATTGCAAAACGTTCTAGTACCTTAACGATGTATGAAGCTTGAGATAGAGCTATCATTTTATTCTTTGGATCCCTAAGGATTTGAATTCTAAGAATATAACTAGCTTCACCCAAGTCCTTCATGCTAAATTGTTGAGCTAACCATAGTTTAATTGATGAAAATTCTCTTACATAGTTTCGATAAGTAGAATATCGTCGACATACAAAATGAGGAAGACAACCTTTTTGTCCTTTATACGCTTATAAACACAAGGTTCATCAATGTTTTGCTCAAATCCAAAAGTCTTGATCATTTGATCAAATGTTTTATTCCATGAGTGGGACACCTGGTTAAGTCCATAAATGGATCATAGCAGTTTGCAAACTTTCTGCTCCTTTCTTTTGACAACATAGCCTGTGGGTTGAACCATGTAAATGGTATCATCAAAATATTCATTCAAAAATGTTGTCTTGACATCCGTTTGCCAAATCTTATAATCGAGAGCAACGTTAACGGATAATAGTATGCATATAGACTTGAGCATGGCTACCAGAGAAAAGGTTTCATCATAATCGATACCTTCGTTTCTTGTGTAACTTTTCCCTATAAGTCTAGCTTTGTGTGTTTCCACTTTCCCTTTCGCATTTCTCTTCTTCTTTTAGATCCACTTACACCCTATTGGTTTAATCCCAATCAGTAAGTCTACAAGTTCCAACACCTTACTGGATTTTATGAATCCATCTCGGCATCCATGGTTTGTTTCTAGAGCTTGGAATCAACGTCCTGCATAGCCTTCTCATAAGTGAATGGATCATCATCCTCATGATTGGCTTCCGTATTATAAATACTATCATGATAGATAAAGATGTCTAGTTTCTTAGAAACTTTTCCACTACGACGGATTCCCTTATGTTGTTGATCATTTATAGGTTTTTCTACAACTTTCTCGAGTATTGAACTTGATGATTGTTTTGCCACTCCCAAAAGTTCCTCAAGTATCACTTTACTTCGAGGCTTAAAGTTATCCACATAGCTTTCCTCGAGAAAAGTAGCATGAGTAGAAACTTTAATCTATTATCTTTGGAACTGTAGAATAATCCTCCATTTGTTCCTTTTAGATATCCTACAAACATGAACAATTTTATCTGAGCATCCAACTTTTTTGCATCCTTATCCAAAATGTGTGCTAGACAACCCCATATTCTAAAGTGATTTAGAGCAGGTTTCTTTCCATCCAATAGTTTATAAGGTTTCTTACAAGAAGACTTGGTTGGCACATCATTCAGAATATAGCAAGTCCTTTGTATCACATATCCCTAGAAGGAAATAGGAAGTTGTGAATAGCTTAACATTGAACGACCCATGTCAAGCAAGGTTCTATTCCTTCTCTCAACTACGCCATTCTGCTATGGAGTGCCCGACACAATCAATTAGGATAAAATCTCATTCTTTATGAGTTATCCTAAAAACTCATTTGACAAATATTTCTACCTTAGTCAGATCGAAGATTCTTTATGGATAAACCTAATTGCTTTTCCACTTTCGCACGAAACTCTCAGCAAAGGTTTTGCTTTTGCAGTGCATTAGATACGCATTTCCATATCGAGAATAGTCATTGATAAAAGTCACATAATAATCGTAATTTCCTCGGGCACTAATGTTCATAAGACCACATACATTAGTTTACACAAGTTCTAAAGGTTGGTTGGCCCTTGTACCTTTCACACTAAAAGACCTCTTAGTCATTTTATCTTTCAAGTAAGATCCACATTGTGGTAGACTAACTTCCTTAAACATACTTAGGGACCATCTTTCACAAGTATAGTTATTCTTTCTTGGTTAATATGACCAAGTCTTAAATGCCATAGGTACCCTTCATTAGAGTAAGAAGTTTTAAGCTTTTTATTCATTATTTCAGTTTGAGGCATCAAGTGTTTATTTTGTTTGATAAAGTAAAGATTATTTTCCATCCATCCATTACAGATTAAAGAATGATTTTTCTGAATAGCAATCCTTTTATTGAATGTCACAGTATAACCATCATAAAATAAACATACTACAGAAATTAAATTCCTCTTAAAATGAGGTAAATAAAACACGTTCTTTAAAACAATCTTCCTAAAATTATTGAAGTGTAAAATAACTTCTCCCACTACTTTGGCTGAAACATAGCTCCCATCTCTGGTTCGCAATGAGAGGTTCCTGCCATGCAGACTTCTTGTTTCGCTGAACTCATGCAAAAAACACACACACATGGTTAGTCGATTCAGAATCAATAACCCATATATCAATTGATTCTTCCATTAAGCAAGCTTCAACCACAAAGAGTTTCATAACTTTGCCCTTTTTGGTTAGGTAATCCAAATACTCCTTTCAATTTAATTTGAAATGCCCTTTTCTATGGCAGAAGAAACATTTGATCTTTTTAAGATCTTTTGACTTCTTAGCCTTCTTCCTACCCACACGAGGTGGAACTGAAGACTTCGTTGGTTTCCTTTTCCCCTATCTTTTATTTCCCCTTAGAGGATAATGAGCCCACAACTAAGTTTGCCTTAGGTTTCTCTTGAACCGACTTACCACCATTTAGCATCAACTCATAGGATTTTAATTTTTTCATAAGTAGAGTCAAGGTAAGCGCCTTGTTCCCCAAGTAGTAAGAAGTCCTAAAACCAACAAACTCTTTGGTTAAGGATTTCAACACTATTTCAATTTGAGTGTTCACATCTTATTCAGCCCCATTGTCCTCCGCTTTTGTAAAGAGTCCCAAAAGCTTAATAATATAATCTTTGACCAGAGTGCTTATTTTCTATTGAGAATTCATCAAATTTGTAATAGCAGATTGCCGAGCCAATGTAACTTGGCCTCCGAGCAAATCCTCCAAATTTGTCGTGATCTCTTTGGCAGTACGAAAATTCTCATGTTGCCTTTGCAACACACTACTCATGCTCGCTAACATATAACATCGAGCAATTGAGTCAGAATCTCTCTAGTGATTTCTCATTTTGGGCTGAACTTCAGGAGGGCACGTTTCGTCAAGGACGAATTTGTGTTTCTCACAGCAAAAAACTATTAGCAAGTTCCGTTTCCATTCTCGAAATTTATCCCCATTTAATTTATTCTCAATAATAATTCTAATAAGAGGAGTACGAGACATATTTGAATTGAAATAATAAAAATTTCACTATTTACTATCTTTGTATTAAGCAAATATTTTTCTTTTCAGCAACATATCAAGAATGCAGTATGATGCATGTGTCTTGTATTAAAACCTTAAAAAATTATTGCTACGATCATTCTTACACCCATCAACCATGTCGCCTTGGGGTCCCATGATTAACTAGCAAGAACATGGATTACATCCAATCAGTTCGTGAATCTTAATTCTTAAGACTCCACATGAACTAATGATCGTTTAACGTTTGACCATCATCTCTAGCTTAAATATCGTTTCTTAGGAAACTATTTAACAAGAGATGATCTTGAGTGTGTAACCATTGAATCAACACCTATCATGAACATGCTCTCATTTGTGAGTCATCTTGTGTAACACCCTAAAAAAATTGAGTATTTATTATATTGCATGTTTTTGGTGCTTAGATTATGAAGGAAAATTTTCTTACTTCTTTTCATAGTTATTATAGTTCTGAAGAAGAGTTTAGAATTATTCGGGAAAGGAATAAATTTTTAATTTTGAGAAATAAATGAAGTGGATTAAGTGACATTAATACTTAAGTAAAAATAAGTGTCAAAGTGAAGCATAAGATGTGTAAATGGTAAGGTGGTGATGGCGCATGAGTTATGGCATGAGGGGAGTGGTTCGAATCCCTTGGTTAGCATCTAGAAATTTTATTTTTTGGCTTTAATCCATGTATGTGTCGGCAAGGGGATAAGGATGGATGAGTTGTATTGTTTTATTTTTGGTAAGTAAAGGAAAAAGGTAATTTTTAACTTATGGTATGGAATCAAGGAACTTTAGAAAGATATGGGGACATGAGGCTAGTATCAAGGAAGATGTTTTGGAAACAAATTCATGGGCATTTGACCAATGAATTTGGACGGCAATATGGCTAGGGGAGGTTGGCCGATTTTTGCTAGTAGTTTAGCTAGGGTAGGAATTTTGTTTTGGTCATTTCTAGCATCTTGTGCAACTTTGTTTTTTTTTTTTTCTCTCAACCTTCTCTTTGGCCGATTTTGTGCTTTTGGTTTACCAAAATTCTTTTGACCATTTGGTCATATTGCTATCACATTAGTATTCTTTGTATGCCTTTTCATTGTGCCAAAATACAACACCAAAGGTCATTCTTTTCTTCCTTCCTCCATTGCCGAATGTACCTTGCTCTAAACACATCTCTTATTTTCTTTTTCTTCTTTTGATAATGAATCCTCATCATTCCTTTCACTCATCTTTTAATTTTCTTTTCAATCATTATATCTCCATAAACATCTCTCATGGTCGAATGTTAGTGTGCCTTTTGCGAATCATTTTCTTTTCTCTTTGGCTTTTCATAGCCGAATCTCTCTCTATTCTTAAGCATCTTTCTCAATCATCTCTTTTCAACCGTGGAGAATAGGTAAGAGTTCTTTTAGTTCATGTTAGTTAATGGTGGTTTTGGCCGAATATGGATGGTGGTAAGAAGGATTTCTTGAATTGAAATACCCGTTCATTCTATTAACATTTCTCTTTATTATACTTTAGTGCGATAACGGAAGATCGAAACTCGAGTGTTCGTGTGCATCTTGGAACGTTTTTGGTCGACTCTCTTTTAGAGAAGCAAGAACCTTTGTGGTAAGGAAATCTCACCTTTAAGATCTTTAGTATTTTCGATATATTATTATTAGGATTAACAATCTTTGTTATTGAAGACATTCAAAATAGGGAAGAAAAAGGCGGTGTTTAGTCTTCGTAAGAGGGGCGGATCCGTTATTCCCCCTAATTATAAAAGAAGGGCTATTTCAGGAATCCGGGATTTTCCACCGGGTTGCGGACCATCTTCCGAAGGAAATCAATTATTTGAAGTAGTACGAACTTTCGAGCCTTTGTACGTTAGTGGATTTTCAGCGAATAACGAATCGATAAACGAGGAGAAACCGAAAATTGAAGTGATTCAAAAACAAGAGGGTGTTGAAGAGCGGGAAGGATTAGTACTCACGATATCGAGGTGTGTAACTTCACACTTTTCTCGGGTTTGGATGTTATTCGTGGTATGGAGTTAAATCATAAAAACGACTAGATCGGTATAAAACGTAATAACTGGTACTTGGTGAAATTACATGAAAACGGTTAATATGGTGAAAATTACGAAAAAGCCCTCAATGAGTTAGATGGTAAAATATAAATTTTCATGTCTTCGTAAAATGGACCGATAAGTTTGATAATTAGTAAATGGGCCGAAAAATTATGCTAGTTAATAATTGGGCCAAAATCTCTGTTAGATTAATAATTGGGCCGAAATCTCTGTTAGATCGATAATTGGGCCGAAATCTCTGTTAGATCGATAATTGGGCTGAAATCTCTGCTAGATCGATAATTGGGCCAAAATCTCTGCTAGATCGTAAATGGGCCGTAATCTCTGTTAAATTGTTAAACGGGCTGAAATCCCTGCTAGATCGATAATTGGGCCGAAATCTCTGCTAGATCGATAATTGGGCCAAAATCTCTGTTAGATCGATAAATGGGCCAAATTCATACTAGATCGTAAATTTGGGCATAAGATGTTAAATTGCTAAATGGGCCAAATGATTGGGCCTTAATAAAAATATGAAATATCGACTCTTGTTAATGGGCCTTTTTAATAAAATCATGGTATGATCATAGACTACTTTGCATACATGTTGCATGGGTTAGGAAAATGATGAAGAGAATAAAGGCCTGTTGCCAAAATCTAGTTCGGTGGCTTTACCACAAAATTATGGCTATTTGCCTCTAGTTCGGTGGCTTTGCCACAAAATTAATAAATGGCTATTTGCCTCTAGTTCGTGGCTCTACCACAAATAATAATTGGCTCAATGCCTCTAGTTCGGTGACTTTGTCACAATCTAGTTCGGTGGCTCTGCCACAAATATAAAAAGGCTTAATGCCTACGATTGGTGTGATGGCGGGGTGGGTTGACTTGATCCCCACAGGTGTGTTGGTTGGTACGGGGGTGTGTAGCGGATGGAAATTAGGTTTGGGAGGGAAAATACATTTTGCATGCATATTATTATTTATGTTGTTAATTCTGCTAATGGGCTTAAGCCCAAATCCATAACTTGAAAAATCTGGCGCAGTGGACAAAGTAAGTGAGTTATACACTAAGTTCTAAGTAACTCACTCCCTCAAAATTTTCGTCTCAGGTAATGGAATTTGACGTGGACTTAGGTCGAGGATGACTTCGTGGAGGCCATACTGCAAAACATGGGTTTATTAAACTTCGAACTTTTTAATAAGTATTTTTACTATTTTAGGTTGATGTAATAAGGGCCTCTATTAATATTTCATGGATTTATATGTGTGGTTGGTTAAAACTCTATTTTGGACATTTTATTATGGGCTGATGATTATATGATGTTTTTCTCAAAATAAATTGGGTTTTCAAATATATGAAATTCCTTTATAAATATTTTTAGTATTTTTAACTCTTATATAATTTACCTAAGGATTTTTGATAATCGATATTAATGATGTTTTCAACTAATGTTTTCTAATATACATCAAATTTAAAATACTCTTTTGATTTTTACTAAACCTTGTACTTAAAAATAATATTGTAGATTTCGACTCATTTGAAATTTTAAGATAGTTTCGATTCATGTAACAAACCAAATCCGGTCTTAATGCATAGACCGGGTTTGGGGTGTTACATTTAATGGTATCGAGCCAATTCAAAAACTCTTGTGGTTTGGGTTCACAAATAATTTCTATATGAATTCATTCAATTATGTTATAAAGATCGTATGGCACCACAAGCATCCCAAGCAACAAGTCAAGTAAGTATTTATTACTTAATGATTACTATGATGATCATAGGAATACTCTAGAACTTTTAGTTTTAGATGTGAAAATCGTAGAGATTGAGACTATAGGATATGTTGCGAAAAACAACTTTATCTCTCAAATCTCATAAAACATCGTTAATAAACATCGAAACAATTTTTGATTCATAAAACTTGTAATCGATAAAACGAATAAGCCATCATGAGCACTAGAGGACGTGGCCGTGGACGCGGTAGACGTGGCCGTGGTAGAGGCCGAGGTGCTACGACTGAAGCACCAAATCATATACCAGAAATGGATGCACCTGCATCATTTGAGAGTGAGATGGGATTACGCAATCACATGGAAGAAGATAATGCTTTGACCCAAGCAATGCTGCGAGTCCTAGAAAGGGTCGCCGGAACTAGAATTAGGCCAACAACTCGTGGGTCAATTTCAGAACGACTCAAGTCAAATAATGCAGAAGTTTTTAGAGGAGTTTCCGGTGTAGCTCCGAATGTGGCCGAATATTGGCTCGAAGCGGTGGAACAGATTATGGATGATATGGAATGCACTGTTGAGCAAAAACTGAAAGGAGCTGTGTCCTTGTTAAGAGATGAGGCGTATCAGTGGTGGCTCACTATTCAAGAAGGCACCGAAGCTGCACTGATTACTTGGGAATTCTTTAAAGCTGCCTTCCAAGGAAAATACGTTGGAACGAGTTATGTAACGCTGAAGGAAGGAATTTCGAATCTTGTACAAAGGAGTAAAACAGAGCGAGATATGAAGTCGAGTTTTACGTTTGAGCCACTATGCTCGGACAATTGTATCAACAGATCATGAGCGTTGAGTGCGTTTCGAGGATGGGCTTAATGATGAGTGAGGGTTACGATTGCTCCACGACAAGTTAGAACTTTTTCCACGCTTGTGGAGAAGGCCAAGATAGCCGAGGAGGCTAAGAACTCGTAACGTCGAATCGAGAAAGATTTAGAAACAAGAGAGACGTGATCTGGTTCTTCAAAGAGATTTGAAGAGACCTCGAAATGATGAACCAGTTCAAGGTAGAACACCGATAAAAAATAATCAAGTCGAGATCGTGTCTTGAATGTGGAAAAGACATTTTGGAGAGTGTTGGAGGAAAAGCGGCGCTTGTTACAAATGCGGTTCAATGGATCATCAAGATAGAAATTGTCCTCGACGTATGGATACGACTCAAGAAGTTTGTAATAATGATACAGCTGGCCGGAGGTATTCAAGAGCCACCGAGAGGTCGTGGACCAGTCGTGGTGGTAATGGGGCTGGTCGTGGTCAAGGTGCACCGGTCGAGGCAATGGTCCTAGAGGAACGCGGATGCAAGACACTGGGTCGGTCTATGCAATTAGACGCCATGAGGACGGAATGCACCGGATGTGATAACGGTACGTTCTTCATCTTGATGTACTGTTATTGCATTAATAGATATTGGTTCTACCCACTCATATGTTGCTAGCGCCATAACTGGAAATCTAAATTTAGAATCTGAAATTACCGATAGTAGGATGACAGGAATTAGTCCTTTAGGACAGTCGGTAATTATTAATAAAATGTTTAGAGGCGTGCCTTAAAAATTCAAGAGGAGGTATTCTTGGCGAATTTGATGGAAATGCCTTTCGGCAAGTTCGATCTCATCACCGGCATGGATTGGTTGGTTAAACATCGAGGCGAATTGGATTGTCTTTGAAAAGCGAATGTCAATAAGAACCTCGGATGATAAGGAAGTCATAATAATTGGTGAGCGAAGGAACTACTTAGCAAATATGGTATCTGCATTGAAGGCAAAGAAGTTGGTTCGAAAAGGATATAGAGCATTCCTAGCCTTTATCTGTGCTTTGGATGCCAGAGAGTTATCTGTGAATGATGTGAGAATAGTGAAGGAATTTCCAGATGTTTTTCTCGCAGAACTTCCTGGTATACCTCCAGACCGGGAAGTGGAATTTGGTATTAAGCTTTTGCTCGAACCACTCCGGTGTCCATTGCTCCTTATAGGATGGCAAGAAGGAGTTAAGCGAGCTTAAGGCTCAAATTCAAGAATTCTTGGATCGAGATTTATTCGACCGAGAGTGTGTCTCCGTGGGAGCACCGGTTTTGTTTGTCAAGAAGAAGGATGGATCGATGCGTATGTGCATTGATTATAGATAATTGAATAAATTGACGATCAAGAATCGGTATCCTCTGCCGAGAATTGACGACCTGTTTGATCAATTAAAAGGAGCTTCAGTCTTCTCCAAAATTAATTTGAGATCGGGTTATCACCAGCTCAAGGTGAAAGAAGCGGATATCTATAAGACGGCATTTAGGACTCGTTACGGACATTATGAGTTTGTAGTGTTGCCGTTTGGATTAACCAATGCACCAGCCGCATTTATGGACATGATGAACCGAGTCTTTCAACCATATTTAGACCGGTTTGTGGTAGTTTTCATAGATGACATATTGGTTATTCAAGAAATGATGAGGAGCATGACACGCATTTGCGTATAGTATTACTGATTACTTCGTGATAAGCAATCTGTATGCCAAATTCGATAAATGCAAATTTTGGCTAAAGGAAGTGACTTTCCTAGGTCATGTGGTATCGGTGAAGGAATAAGGGTGAATCCTCGGAAAATTGAGGCTATTCGGATTGGAAACCACCAACGTCGGTGGAGTGAAATACTGAAGTTTCTTGGGTTTGGTGGTTACTATAGGCGTTTTGTAGAGGGTTTTCGTTGATTGTCGCACCCTAACTAAAGCTATTGCGGAAGGGAGTTTCAGTATAATTGGACTTAAAAGCGAAGAGAGTTTGAGAAATTAAAGAAGATCCGACGAAGCTCCAGTTTGATTCAAATTGAGGTTGGAAAAGAATTCACTTGTTTATTGTGATGCATCTCACACGGTGCAGGTTGTGTATTGATGCAAAATGGAAAGGTGGTGGCCTATGCTTTCG
The DNA here is from genome assembly GCA_025506655.1 of Gossypium rotundifolium. Taxonomy (NCBI): domain Eukaryota; kingdom Viridiplantae; phylum Streptophyta; class Magnoliopsida; order Malvales; family Malvaceae; genus Gossypium; species Gossypium rotundifolium. Next base: position 43,431,874 of record CP106726.1, read on the forward strand.
TCAATTGAGACCGCATAAAGTAAACTACCCTACTCATGATTTGGAGTTAGGCTGCTGTGGTCTTTGCCTTAAAGATTTGGAGGCACTATCTCTATGGTGAGAAGTCCATAATCTACACGGATCACAAGAGTCTTAAATACCTCCTTACCCAAAAGGAGTTGAATTTGAGACAAAGAAGATGGGTAGAATTATTAAAGGATTATGATTTCTCAATCGAATATCATCCTGAAAAGGCTAACGTGGTAGTTGACGCGTTAAGTCGTAAGGCAGTATCTGATTTGAGAGCAATGTTTGCTCATTTGAGTTTGTATGAGGATGGGAGTCTGTTAGCAGAACTTCAGGTGAAGCCACTGTGGCTGGAACAAATCAAGGAAAAACAGACATCAGATGAAAAGTTGGGACCTTTACTTCAGCAAGTTGAAAATAGAGAAATCGAGGATTTTGGAATAAACACGGAAGGTGTGTTGTGCTTTCGTGGAAGAGTTTGTATGCCTAAGGACTCAGACCTGAGGCAAATGATTCTTCAGGAGGGCATAGTAGCCCTTATGCTATGCACTCCGGAAGAAATAAGATATATCGAGATCTCCGTGAACAGTATTGGTGGCCAGGGTTGAAGCGTGAGATTTCAAAATTTGTGGGAAAATGTTTGACTTGTCAGCAAGTGAAGGCAGAACATCAATTACCGTCTGGATTGTTACAACCGGTAAAGATTCCTCTTTAGAAATAGGAACGGATAACTATGGATTTTGTTAGTGGGTTACCTTTAACACCTACTAAGAAAAATTCTGTTTGGGTAATTGTTGATCGTTTGACGAAGACTGCTCATTTCCTACCAGTTCGTACGGATTTTCCATTGCAGAAGTTGGCGAAGCTATACGTATCTGAAATTGTGAGGTTGCATGGGGTACCCGTATCTATTATATCAGACAGGGATCCAAGATTTACATCACGATTTTGGAAAGCTCTGCATGAAGCCTTGGGGACAAAGTTGAATTTCAGTACGGCTTTTCATCCTCGATCGGATGGTCGATTAGAGAGAGTAATTCAGATATTGGAAGATATGTTAAGGGATATGTAATCAATTTCAGAGGTAGTTGGGAGGATTTTCTACCACTGGCAGAATTTACGTATAACAACAGCTATCAGTCGAGCATTCAGATGGCACCTTACGAGGCATTGTATGGTCATAGGTGTCGTTCTCCTATTTGTTGGACCTGAGTTAGGCGAGCAGCGGATGTTAGGTCTGAGATGATATCGAAATAGAGGAAAAGGTAAAAGTTATTCGAGCACGGTTAAAAGAAGCCTCAGATAGACAGAAGTCGTATGCAGACCTGAAGCGTAAGGATATCGAGTATGATGTGGGGGATCAAGTTTTCTTGAAGGTCTCACCTTGGAAAAAGATTTTCAAGTTTAGAAAGAAGGGCAAGTTAAGTCCTAGGTTCATTAGACCATATCGTGTGCTGAAGCGTGTTGGTCCAGTGGCCTATCAGATTGAGTTACCTCTAGAGTTGGGTCAAATTCATAATGTTTTCATGTTTCCATCTTTGGCGTTATAGATCGAATCCTTCGCACATTGTCTAGGTAGAAGAATTGGAGTTGAATTTAGACTTGTCTTTTGAAGAAGAACCAGTGGAAATCTTAGACCGAGATGTTAAAGTGCTAAGAAAGAAAACCGTGCCGTTGGTCAAAGTTTTATGGCGTAATCACGGAGCGGAGGAAGCTACGTGGGAGCGAGAAACTATTAACAACAATATCCTCACCTCTTTTAACCTGTAAATTTTGAGGACGAAATTTTCTTTAAGGAGGGTAGAGTTGTAACACCCTAAAAAAATTGAGTATTTATTATATTGCATGTTTTTGGTGCTTAGATTATGAAGGAAAATTTTCTTACTTCTTTTCATAGTTATTATAGTTCGAAGAAGAGTTTAGAATTATTAGGAAAGGAATAAATTTTAATTTTGAGAAATAAATGAAGTGGATTAAGTGACATTAATACTTAAGTAAAAATAAGTGTCAAAGTGAAGCATAAGATGTGTAAATGGTAAGGTGGTGATGGCGCATGAGTTATGGCATGAGGGAGTGGTTGAATCCCTTGGTTAGCATCTAGAAATTTTATTTTTGGCTTTAATCCATGCATGTGTCGCAAGGGATAAGGATGGATGAGTTGTATTGTTTTATTTTTGGTAAGTAAACTAAAAAGGTAATTTTAACTTATGGTATGGAATCAAGGAACTTTGGAAAGATATGGGGACATGAGGCTAGTATCAAGGAAGATGTTTTGGAAACAAATTCATGGTCATTTGACCAATGAATTTGGACTGACAATATGGCTAGGGAGGTTGGCGATTTTTGCTAGTAGTTTAGCTAGGGTAGGAATTTTGTTTTGGTCATTTCTAGCATCTTGTGCAACTTTTTTTTTTTCTCTCAACCTTCTCTTTGGCCGATTTTGTGCTTTTGGTTTACTAAAATTCTTTTGACCATTTGGTCATTTTGCTATCACATTAGTATTCTTTGTATGCCTTTTCATTGTGCCGAAAATACAACACCAAAAGTCATTCTTTTCTTCCTTCCTCCATTGCAAGAATGTACCTTGCTCTAAACACATCTCTTATTTTCTTTTCTTCTTTTGATAACCGAATCCTCATCATCCCCCACTCATCTTTTAATTTTTCTTTTCAATCATCATATCTCCATAAACATCTCTCATGGCGAATGTTAGTGTGCCTTTGCGAATCATTTTCTTTTCTCTTTGGTTTTCATAGCGAATCTCTCTCTATTCTTAAGCATCTTTCTCAATCATCTCTTTTCAATCGTGGAGAATAGGTAAGAGTTCTTTTAGTTCATGTTAGTTAATGGTGGTTTTGGCCGAATATGGATGGTGGTAAGAAGGATTTCTTGAATCGAAATACCCGTTCATTCTATTAACGTTTCTCTTTATTATACTTTAGTGCGATAACGGAAGATCGGAACTCGAGTGTTCGTGTGCATCTTGGAATGTTTTTGGTCGACTCTCTTTTAGAGAAGCAAGAATCTTTGTGGTAAGGAAATCTCACCTTTAAGATCTTTAGTATTTTCGATATATTATTATTAGGATTAACAATCTTTGTTATTGAAGACATTCAAAATAGGGAAGAAAAGGGCGGTGTTTAGTCTTCGTAAGAGGGGCGGATCCACTATTCCCCCTAATTATAAAAGAAGGGCTATTTTGGGAATCCGGGATTTTCCACTGGGTTGCGAACCATCTTCCGAAGGAAATCAATTATTTGAAGTAGTACGAACTTCCGAGCCGTTGTACGTTAGTGGATTTTCAGTGAATAACGAATCGATAAACGAGAAGAAACTGAAAATTGAAGTGATTCAAAAACAAGAGGGTGTTGAAAAGCGGGAAGGATTAGTACTCACGATATCGAGGTATGTAACTTCACACTTTTCTCGGGTTTGGATGTTATTCGTGGTATGGAGTTAAATCGTAAAAACGACTAGATCGGTATAAAACGTAATAAGCGGTACTTGGTGAAATTATATTAAAGCGGTTAATATGGTAAAATTACGAAAAAGCCCTCGATGAGTTAGATGGTAAAATATAAATTTTCATGTCTTCGTAAAATGGACCGATAAGTTTGATAATTAGTAAATGATTGAAAAATTATGCTAGTTAATAATTGGGCCAAAATCTCATTAGATTAATAATTGGGCGAAATCATTAGATCGATTAGATCGATCATTGATCGAAATCTACATTAGATCGATAATCAATAATTGGGCCAAATCTCGCTAGATCGTAAATGGGCCGTAATCTCATTAAATTGTTAAGCAATTTGAAATCTCGCTAGATCGATAATTGGGCCAAAATCTCTGCTAGATCGATAATTGGGCCGAAATCTCTATTAGATCGATAAATGGGCCAAATTCATACTAGATCGTAAATTTGGGCATAAGATGTTAAATTGCTAAATGGGCCAAATGATTGGGCCTTAATAAAATATGAAATATCGACTCTTGTTAATGGGCCTTTTAATAAAATCATGGTATGATCATAGACTACTTTGCATACATGTTGCATGGGTTGGGAAAATGATGAAGAGAAAAAGGCATGTTGCCAAAATCTAGTTCGGTGGCTTTGCCACAAAATTATGGCTATTGCCTCTAGTTCGGTGGCTCGGCACAAAATTAATAAATGGCTATTTGCCTCTAGTTGGTGGCTCGCCACAAATAATAATTGGCTCAATGCCTCTAGTTCGGTGACTTTGTCACAATCTAGTTCAGTGGCTCGCCACAAATATAAAAAGGCTTAATGCCTACGATTGGTGTGATGGCGGGGTGGGTTGACTTGATCCCCACGGTGTGTTGGTTGATGTACGGGGTGTGTAGCGGATGGAAATTAGGTTTGGGAGGAAAATACATTTTGCATGCATATTATTATTTATGTTGTTAATTACGCTAATGGGCTTAAGCCCAAATCCATAACGAAAAATCGGCCCGATGGACAAAGTAAGTGAGTTATACCTTGAGCTCTAAGTAACTCACTCCCTCAAAATTTTCGTCTCGGGTAATGGAATTTGATGTGGACTTGGGCCGAGGATGACTTCATGGAGGCCATCTTGCAAAACATGGGTTTATTAAACTTGAACTTTTTAATAAGTATTTTTACTATTTTGGGTTGATGTAATAAGGGCCTCTATTAATATTTCATGGATTTATATGTGTGGTTGGTTAAAACTCTATTTTGGACATTTTATTATGGGTGATGATTATATGATGTTTTTCTCAAAATAAATTGGGTTTTCAAATATATGAAATTCCTTTATAAATATTTTTAGTATTTTTAACTCTTATATAATTTACCTAAGGATTTTTGATAATATGATATTAATGATGTTTTCAACTAATGTTTTCTAATATACATCAAATTTAAAATACTCTTTTGATTTTTACTAAACCTTGTACTTAAAAATAATATTGTAGATTTCGACTCACTGAAATTTTTAAGATAGCTCGATTCATGTAACAAACCAAATCCAATCTTAATGCATAGACCGGGTTTGGGGTGTTACATCTTGGGACAATCTCTTTGAAAGTCTTGCATGATTAGTTGTACTTAAAAGGAAATCTCATCTAGTGAACCCACATGACAAAGTTTACCTTGGAGGCCATAGGTCTTGCGGCTAAATGACATGCTTCCAATATATACATGGCAGTATGGGAATCAATCAATCTTAAAACAAATAATTTTGATTCTCCATACTCAAAATTTTATCGTGAAAGGGAGGTGAGCTATCACTTAGGGACCATGGTTCTATTTCTAGAAAATAAATGGAAAAATAAAATTACATAATATTTCATCATAAGGCATTACTTGGGTCTTCAACCGCCATCACATATTTTCCTCGTCATGAACTCCTTTTGCAAAAATTACATTTAAATCCTATGTCCATTTCGGGGTCATAAGAATTCTATGAATTTTAAAAAAAAATAGCCCTACATGGAGGTGATAGTCCACGATCTATTTCCTATGACCCACAACCTCGGTAAAAAATAATTATATAACAAATATATAATATCGCATCTATTCTCATATATAACTCAAAATGTAACATCCCAAATTTGGGCCTAGTAGAATTGGGCCCAATAGGCCTTGGGCATAGTAGCGGTTAAAATTTTTGGGAATAAGAGAACAATTTTAATGTAAGTTGGATCTAGTAGGTGAGTGATTTTGGAAGGTTAAAGGGCTTCTATGAAGTCCCGAGTTCAAGCTAGGCTTTAGGAAAAATTTTGGTTTTAGGTGAATAAAACCCTGGGAGTTAGTAGGTAGGCTTTAAGAATAAAATGTGGAGAAAATGATATAAGTGGAGTGTGTGGTTAGTGGCAAAGTGATGCCACATAAGAGGCAAATGGGTGACACTAAAAGGAACGAAGGAGATCCAAGGTTCAAGGCATGGCACTTGCATTTCTTTTTGGTATTTTTTCAAAATGGATTTAGACCTTGGCCATAGATTTATATTTAGTTGCACATGGTTTTAGACACAAAAGAGCTTGTGGCCTAGTGGTAAGTGGCGTGTTGAGCTATTGAAGGGAGCAAGGGTTTGAATCTCATGGAAAGCAAGGGAGTATTTATTTTGCGGATTGGACGGTAAGAGTTTGAGTTGGATTTAAACTCTACAGATGGAGGATCCCACATCGGAAAGATACAAAGAAGAAAGGTGAGAAGCTAGCTATATATAGAGTTGTCTGGGAGGATAATAAGCATACCTAGTTGGCGTTGGATGTAGGAGTGCTCGGAGCATGATTTAGCAGCTTCAGACTCCCTATCAGGTGTGTATTCTCTCTAATCTAGCTATAGAGCGGCATATGCTGAAATGCCGGTGACACGGCAATAGTAACCACACGAGCGTGCGAGCGCACGTGTGGGGCTTCAACGCGATAGTTAAAGCCATTAGTAGTGTTCTTGTGGGTGTGGGTTGTTGGGCCACGTTGGCCTGAAAGGGGCTGAGTGGGCCTAATATGCCCGAGGGCCCATATGAGTAAATTGTATGATTGAGTAGTAGGTAGTGAACTAGACTATGTGAATCTCATAAATGTGGTCATGTTTGGGCTAAATGGGCCACACGAATGTGTGGGCCCACTTGGGCCAAGAATAGGCCTTAGGCCCATTCGCATCGTTATCTTTGTTTAGAATACTTGGGTCATTTGAGGCGACAGTGGACCTTCTATTGGGTCGTTAATATCCTGATTTGTAAAATTATCGAAATACCCCTATTTTATGAAATTACCAAAATACCCCTAATTTGTGAAATTATCGAAATACCCTTGGTTTTCGAAGTTATCAAAATACCCCTGGTTTGCAAAATTATCGAAAACCCTAATTTGTAAAAGTACCAAAATACACCCGATTTGTAAAATTATCGAAATACCCCTTATTTGTAAAATTATCAAAACACCCTCGATTTGTGAAATTACCGAAATACCCCTAATTTGTGAAATTACCAAAATACCCCCAATTTGTGAAATTACTATTTTACCCTCAATTTGTGAAATTACTGTTTTATCCCTAAATGACAAAATGACCGTTGTACCCTCATGGTAGTACTAGCGTTTTATGTGTTAATTGTATGATTGATTATGTTTGAGATACACTGAATATAGGAATTTGTTATGAGTAGAATTACTGAACTACCCCTGAAGGGTAGGATTACCGAAATACCCTTACAGGGTAAAATGAATGATTTGCCCTTGTAGGTAAGTGATTGGCTTGTGCTATGATATGACCAGTTTGGCTATAGTTGTATGATTGATATGCTTTTATTACATGTTTAAATGATTGTTATTGAGTATGTCCATTCTGCACATACATGTAATGATTGAGCATGGCATACACAACATATTGCATGGGGTTGGGATCTTGATGATCGAAGAAGTATATATCGGTGGCTCTGCCACATTCTGTATAATGGCTATATGCCAACCTAAATATGGATCCGCGCCATATTGATTATGGCTTTGTGCCAATCGTATTTACACCAAGGCTGTGTGTCGATTATATTACCGTCGCTAATGGCTATATGCCAAGCACAATACAGTTATTGATGACTCTGTGTCAATCATATTTACCTAGGGTTGTATGCCGATTATATTATTATTTTGGTGGCTTTGCCACATTGTTTCGATGGCTTGGTGCCATACATATCGGTGACTCTATCACATTATATCGGATTTGAGCAGCATGACTGTCAGCATGACTGGCAAAGAAGAGTGTAGAGGATGGAGGGTTGATTGTACAAATCCCCACAGGAGTGCTGAGGTTGGATATATGGAGTGGAGTGTAGAGGACGGAATACTAGGTTGGGCTGGGTTGCATTGCATTCACTATTTATGCCATGTTGTTAGGGCTACGGCCTAGTTCGACTCGTATGGGCTTCGACCAATTTCATTACTGTGAGAGCTAAGGCTCAATGTGCTTCTGTGGGCTTAGGCCCAGTTATCGTTCGTATAGGGGATTACACACTGAGTTCTCGTAACTCACCCCTCTGCTTAGTTTTGCAGGTAATTCCTAGCTTTGCAAATTTGGAGCCGAGGTGAACTCTATGGTGGCCATACATCGTAGCTTAATAAATTTCGTTTTGCGGTACTATAGATTTTATTTAAATTTGGGTTTTTGTTTTGTAATAAGGACTTTGGTATTTTATTTTAGCTTTTAATTTAATTACTGCTTATTAGTTTTGAATGCTTAATTTGGGATTTTCTAAAACATTAATAACGATTTTTCTATAATATTGATACACGGTTTACAAACTATAATGGATAAAACTCTGGATTTTCTTAACGTTAATAACTCTTTTCAAAATATTGCATGTCTACTATAATTTTAATGTCGTTTTTTTGAAACACATTGAGTTGGATTAATTATAAACAAGATCATCAGAAATAGCAATGAAAATGTTTTTGCAAAGAGAACTATAAAACAAATTGGATTTTTCACAAAACTTGATATTTTTAATGAACGCGTAGATTCTTTAACAACCTTGTCCATGTGACATGCCAGATTCGATTGTAACGTCTAGGCCAGGTTTGGAGTGTTACAATTGTGGTATCAGGGCCCAATTGCAAAACTTAGCTGTGGGTTTGGTGTTCAAAATGTTTTTAAAAGTTGGTTTGGAATACGGTTTAGAAAAAAAGCATGTTTTCTAGAAGTATGGCACCAGAGTCTCCGACACCAAATCCGTAAGTTCTCTTACCTTATACTCTATTATGTGCTGAAATGAATGTATTTCTAGTATTCATTCTGTGATGTGTGGATGTGATGTATGACTATAGAAATTGTGTGCATGTATGGTAAAAATCTATTTACTTCTGTGTTAGATAGTTGGTTGTGTGAAGGGGTACCAAGATTAAGTTAGAAAGTGTATTAGTGTTATTGGAATCAGAGTGCGCAGTGTGAGTGTAGTGTTGTAGGTTAGGATGTACGACTGTTAGTTAGTTAGAAATTTCGAGGACAAAATTTTATTAAGGGTGTAACATCCGGGTTCTAAGGGTTATGCATTTTGTGCATAACTCAAGTAATGGTAGGCTTATGGTGAAGTTGGATGAGTTTTAAGGGGTTTGGAGAACCCTAGAAGGTAGGTGATGCCTTAGGAAATTTTGGTTTTAGTGTTAAAAGGGAGCTTGGCTATAGGGGTCTTAAGAGAAATATTTGGGAGGTTAAGACACAAGAATTGCTTTGGAAGAGTGGCAGGGAGGCGCCACTTAGAGGCTTGGAAGGTGACGCCTCAAGGAGCTGAAGAGGTCTCATGTTCGATTTGCAAAGACGACATTTTGGTTTTGTTTTTGCGTCATGAGAAGGGAAGAGTTGGTTTGGTTTGGCACCTAAAAGGAGGATTTGACTATTTTAAATAGTTTTAAATGTGTAGCTAGGAGAAGAGATGGGTTGGCTTTTGTTTGAAATGGTTTGAAAGGTTGGTGTAGAGTGTTTTAGGAGGAATCAAGGATTGGGTGAGAGGTAAAGGAGTTGGAATGGCTGGGGGTTCTCATGAGGATATTTTGGCCATGAAGGTTTGGGGAGTGGCGAATTCTATTTAAGGGATGGGGAGCTTCCTTTAGCGAATTTTGGCTTGCTCTCCTAAAACCTTCACCTTTTCTTATTTCAAACACTACCTCTATCTGCTTTTTTCAAATCCTTTCTCCTTTGAACATCTCTTGCTTTCTTCTTTTCTTATCGATGAGTGAACCTCTTCAAGCCCAATCAACTTTCCTTTTTCTTCTCTTATTCCATCAAAACTGAATGCACTCTTAGCCGAAACCTGTCTCTCCTCTTGCCATCTTGCTAAAGCCGATTCTTGAGGCCGTCAAGCACTCTCTCTCAGTCTCTGCAAGCGTGTGGTAGTAAGTAAGCTCTTCCCTAGTATCGGTTTTGTTTCTTTCTCTTGTGGGGTGCCGAAACCAAAGGGTGGTCTTGGTATTTGGAGTTGGCCGAATGTTCTTAAGGTCTTAATATGGTATTTCTTTCATGTGTAGCCAAAGGAAGGAAACGCTGAGGATTTTTTCAAGGCTTGATTGCATAAGGTAAGGGGCAGATCGACAGAAGCATTTAGTAGCCTCCGGGATTCAAGTTGGTTTTGGTAAGCAATTTTGGTAAGATTCGTTGTTAGATTTATGGTTTGGAGGATTAACCGTTTGGTGCGATTAAGTGTTTTAATGGAGGCGAGTACCAGTCAAGGAGGGCAAGGAAAGTTCCTATCCAGAAGTTCAAGAAAAGAGCTATCTCGTGATTCGAGATTGGCCAGGGGTGTGGGCGGCGTCGAAAGCGACACTTTAGGCGGATCACCGTAGTTTCGTTTAGCGATAGCGATGAGATCGAGGTCTAGAACTTCAAGTGATAAGGTGCGTAATCATTGCCTTGTTTCTTGATTAATTGTTTATTAATGTGTACTTGTGCATCTTTGTGTGGTAGCCGACATTAAAGGCTAAGGTGATGGATACCCATATGTGGGGTAATCGATTATCAGGTTGGTAAATTGTGTTATTAAATTTACTTATGGTGTATGTATGATATGGTAATGAGCATGTGATGTATACTTATTCGATATGATTGACTTGACATGATGCATCGACACTTATGCATGGGGATTGGATGTGACCAAGGAAGGATGGGTGTACACATTGATGTACGTGGTCTAATGTTAGCCTCGTGCTACATTAGCGCTTGATGATTAGCTATGTGCTACATCAAGGGAGGTGTGGCTAGGTGCCCATCTCGGCGGTTGATATCTGAGTGCATCACCGTAGACAGATTACTGTCGGGATCACGATATGATTGGTGGCTCAGCCACGGCCTCGTGCAGCAGGTCTGCCGAGGTAAGATATGTGGGATCTCTCGGTTGTGATCGGTGGACTAGCCACGGCCTTGGGCAGGGAGTCTGCTGAGGTTGGCGTAATGGATGGACTTAGGTTGGGTTGGGTCATAATTGCAGTTCTGTTGGTATGGATTGTATGGTTATGGGCTAAGCCCAAACGTGTGGAAACATGTGTCATGATTATGCACTGAGTCTGTGGACTCACCCAGTTTTTCTTAACCATTTCAGGTGATGCGTAAAGTTGGACCGGGTTGGAGAGGATGTAGGGTGGCCCATGCCGAAGGAGATGTTTTAATTATTTTATGGAATTTAATATTAATTATTTTCTTTAAGTATTGGTTGTAATAAGGGCCTTTTTACTATATTTGGTATTAATTTAATTATGGCTTGTTTTAATTAAATTACTATGTGAAGATGTTTTTATTTTAGCAACTTATTGATTCAAATTATATATATATGGGTTTAATAAAGTTTTAGTTCGGACACTTTATGGCGTTAAGGTTTTCATAATATTCTAAGTGGACATGATTTTCAAAAAAATAACACTATTCTTACCATTTAATCCTAAGTCAAAAAAATTTTCAACCATTTTTCCACAGTGACACAACCAGATCCGGTCAAAGCTCGTGGGCCGGGTTTGGGGGTGTTACAAAGGGGGTAGATTTGTAACATCCTAAATTTGGGCCTAGTAGAATTGGGCCCAATGGGCCTTAGGCGTAGTAGCTGTTAAAATTTTTAGGAACAAGAGAACGGCTTTAATGCAAGTTGGATCTAGTAGGTGAGTAATTTTGGAAGGTTAAGGGGCTTCTATTAAGTCCTGGGTTCAAGTTAGGCCTTAGGAAAAATTTTGGTTTTAGGTGAATAAAACCCTGGGAGTTAGTAGGCAGGCTTTAAGAATAAAATGTGGAGAAAATGACACAAGTGGAGTGTGTGGCCTAGTGGCAAAGTGACGCCACATAAGAGGCAAGGGGGTGACGCCAAAAGGAAGGAAGGAGATCCAAGGTTCAAGGCATGGCACTTGCATTTCTTTTTGGTATTTTTTCAAAATAGATTTAGACCTTGGCCGTATATTTATATTTAGTTGCGCATGGTTTTAAACACAAGAAGAGCTTGTGGCCTAGTGATAAGTGGCTTGTTGAGCTATTGAAGGGAGCAAGGGTTCGAATCTCATGGAAAGCAAGGGAGTATTTATTTTGTGGATTGGACGGCAAGAGTTTGAGTTGGATTTAAACTCTACTGACGGAGGGATCCCACATCAGAAAGATACAAAGAAGAAAGGTGAGAAGCTAGTTATATATAGAGTTGTCTAGGAGGAGAATAGGCATACCTAGTTGGCGTTGGACGTAGGAGTGCTCGGAGCGCGGTTTATCAGCTTTAGACTCCCTATCAGGTGTGTATTCTCTCTACTCTAGGCGTAGAGCGGCATATGCCGAAATGCCAGTGACAGCGATAGTAACCACACAAGCGTGCAAGCACACGTGTGGGGCTTCAACGCGATAATTGAGGCCATCAGCAGTGTTCTTGTGGGTGTGGGTTGTTGGGCCACGATGGCCTGAAAGGGGCTGAGTGGGCCTAATGGGCCCGGGGGCCATATGAGTAAATTGTATGATTGAGTAGTAGATAGTGAACTAGACTATGTGAATCTCATATATGTGGCTAGGTTTGGGCTAAATGGGCCACACGAGTGTGTGGGCCCACTTGGGCCGAGAATAGGCCTTAGGCCCATTCGCATCGTTACCTCTATTTAGAATACTTGAGTCGTTTGAGGCGACAGTAGACCTTTTGTTGGGTCGTTAATACCCTGATTTGTAAAATGATTGAAATACCCCAATTTTGCGAAATTATCGAAATACCTCTGGTTTGTGAAATTACCGAAATACCCTTAGTTTGCAAAATTACCGAAATACCCCTGATTTGCAAAATTATCGAAATGCCCTAGTTTGTGAAAGTATCGAAATACCCCTGATTTGCGAAATTATCGAAATACCCCTGATTTGCAAAATTTTTGAAATACCCTCAATTTGCGAAATTACCAAAATACCCCTAATTTGTGAAATTGTCGAATACCCCTAGTTTGTGAAATTACTGTTTTACCCCAATTTGCGAAATTAATGTTTTACCCCTAAATGAGAAAATGGCTGTTGTACCCTCGTGGTAGTACTAGCGTTTTATGTGTTAATTCTATGATTGATTATGTTTGAGATACACTGCATACAGGAAATAGTTATGAGTAGAATTGCCGAACTACACCTGAAGGGTAGGATTACCGGAATACCCTTACAGGGTAAAATGACTAATATGATCGGTTTGGCTATGGTTGTATAACTGATATGCTTTTATTACATGTTTAAATATTGTTATTGAGCATGTCCATTCTGTATATACGTGTAATGATTGAGCATGACATACACGACATATTGCATGGGGTTGGGATATTGATGATCGGGGAAGTATATTTCGGTGGCTCTGCCACATTCTGTATAATGGCTATATGCCAACCTAAATATGGATCCGTGCCATATTGATTATGGCTTTGTGCCAATCGTATTTACCCAAGGTGTCTGGAATTATATTCTGTCGCTAATGGCTATGTGCCAAGCATAATACAGTTATTGATGACTCTGTGTCAATCATATTTACCTAGGGCTATGTGCCGATTATATTATTATTTTGGTGGCTCAGCCACATTGTTTCGATGGCTTGGTGCCACACATATTGGTGACTCTATCACATTATATCGGCTTTGACTGACAGATTTGTCGACATGTGGCAAAGAGGAGTGTAGAGGATGGAGGGTTGATTGTAGAAATCCACGAAGTCTTGAGGTTGGATAAATGGGTGGAGTGTAGAGGATGGAATACTAGGTTTAATTGGGTTGCATTGCATTCACTATTTATGCCATGTTGTTAGGGCTACGCCCGATTTGACTCGTATGGGCTTGACCAATTTAATTCTTGTGAGAGCTAAGGCTCAAAGTGCTACGTGGGCTTAGGCCCGATTATCGTTCATATAGGGATTACACTTTGAGTTCTCATAACTCACCCTCCGCTTAATTTTTCAAGTAATTCTAACTTTTGGATTTGGGCCGAGGTGAACTCTATGGTGGCCATACATCGTAGCTTAATAAATTTATTTTTTTGCGGTACTATAGATTTTATTTAAATTTGGGTTTTGTTTTGTAATAAGGCCTTTGGTATTTTGTTTTAGCTTTTAATTGATTCTTGCTATTAATTAGAATGCTCAATTTGGGATTTCCTAAAACATTAATAACGATTTTTCTATAATATTAATACACAGTTTACAAACTATAATGGATAAAACTCTAGATTTTCTTAACGTTGATAACTCTTTTCAAAATATCGCATGTCTACAATAATTTAAATGTCATTTTTCTGAAACTCATTGAGTTGGATTAATTATAAACAAGATCATCAGAAATAGCAACGAAAATTTTTTTTAAAGAGAACTATAAAACAAATTGGATTTTCCACAAAACTTGATATTTTTAACGAACGCGTAGATTCTTTAACAACCTTTCCATGTGACATGCTAGATTCGGTTGTAACGTCTAGGCCGGGTTTGGGGTGTTACTCAAAACATGCATAAGATCTAAAGAATGTCACTTTCCATGTAATCAAATCATTCAAGAAGAAGAGAAATTTATTTTTATTATCTATCTATACTTATAGATAGAACACAACCTATCTCTAATACCAATTGTTGGAAAATAGATTTGGAAAATGCGGAGGAAAATAAATTTAAGGAAAAACCAGAGTTTTATTTTTTGCAAAACCAATATCTCGGTTGTGATATCTAAAGTAATAAACACTTAATCAAAATTGTACATTTTTTATTCGTCTAGAATGAACGCTTCAACCGAGTAGCCTTCTCCGCTATCCTTAAGCTCACGTCTGCCGAGTATGGGCTTGCTTCGAATAAAAAATTCACAAAAATTACCACTGGGGTAATCTAGTAATTTCTATAAACTTTTGGGTCAAGTTGTAAATTAGAAAAATATCTCTAGAAATTTTCTAGAATAATCTCTTTAGAGAATTTTCTCTCTACAACTTTCTTTTGAATTCAAATATGTGTAAATAATGACCCAAGGCTCTCTTTATATAGGGAGAGTTTAATGTAACACCCCGAAGTCGGCCTAGAAGTTAGGCCCGAATCTAGCGTGCCATATTGAAGTGTCTTTCGAAAACCATGTTTTCATTGAAAACCCTTCTTAATTAAAAGCTTGGGTAAAATCCCAGTCACGTCAGTTTATTTTTTTCGAGGTTTATTAAAAAAGTTATTACCTTCAAAACCTTATTGTTGCGAAAGCTTAATTTAAAACAAATGATGTAACGACCCAAATTTGGGCCTAGTAGAATTAGGCCCATTGGTGCAAGTTGGAAGGTTAGGGGGCTTCTATGAAGTCCCAGGATCAAACTTGGGTTTTAGGAAAATTTTAGTTTTAGGTGAGTAAAACCCTGAGAGTTAGTAGGTAGGCTTTAAGAATAAAATGCGGAGAAAAATGACACAAGAGGAGCTTGTGGTGTAGTGGCAAAGTGATTCCACTTAGGAAGCAAGGGATCCAAGGTTCTAGTCTTGGTACTTGCTTTTCTTTTAGATTATTTTCTTTTAAAGGGAATTAGACTTTGGCTGTAGGCTTAACTTTTATTGTGCACGATTTAAGACACAAATGGCCACATGGTGGAGTGGTGGTGGCGTCAATATGATAGCATGGAGGGAAGGGGTTCGAATTCCACATGCAGCTTATTGGAGGTTTTTATTTTGTGCTCAGGAAAGGGAGGTAGCTGAGTGGAGACCAAACTCTGCAGGAGAAAGGGAGGACTTGGTCAAATTATTTGAATGGGTGATGGTGAGGAAGTTGGAGAGAAAATTAAGGAGAGAATTAGGGGATTTGAGAGTGTGGAAGTGGTTGGCCGAATGTGGAGTGTGTGGGGGGTGTAATTTCGGCTAGAGGTTAGTATAGGGAAGGAAATTGACAATTGGTAGGTAGCAAAAAAAAAAAGAGAAACTGAAACCTTTTTGGTGGGGGTGTGCCGATTTTGTGTAGGAGCTTTTGGGGTCTTTTTCTTTTCTCATTTTTTGTTTAGTAAGTTCTTCATTTTTGTAGCTTTTGTTTCCCTTTCTTTTAGGCATTTCTTGACCTTTCGGAACCTTTTCCTCTCAACTCCATTTTCTAAGAGTTAACTCTCTTTAGCCGAAATCCCAGTCTTTCTTATTCTCTTTTTCTCATTTATTGGCCGAACCTTTTCTTTCTTCTTCTCTCATCTCCTTTGGTTGGCTTTTCTTCATAGTCGAACCCCCTCCTATTCATTTATTCCCTCATTTCATCCTACTTCTACCTTGATTCTTTGAGCCGAATGCTTGGTAACTAAAAGATTAGTGTTCTTTGTCTGCTGAATCCTCATTTCCTAATCGATTCTTCTGTAATCAAGGTAATGCTTCTTTCCTTGGGTTATTTCTTTATCTTCTTTGTGTCTTTGTTTTGTTCACTCTCTTGTTCTCTCCTAAAAATCAAAAATCTTGATCCCATCTCTTTGTGTCTAGGTCAATTTTATCTGGAGTCAACTATCGAATCTCTTCTCATCTATTTCTCGTGTTGTGATACTCCTCTCTTCATTGTACTAAACTAGCATTTTGGGGATAGGCCGAATCATGCTCTTTTATTCTATGTGTACTTCTAAATTTTTCTTCTTCTTCCTAGTAATCGTCGTCTCTGAGGGCTGTGCGTGGTTAAACTTCTCTTCTTCAAAGGGGCTACTGTTGCTGAATCTAAGGGTAGGTAACACTTATCTTTATTAAATCTCTCCCTAGTGCCGAAGGTGATAGATGCTAACACCCCCTGGAACATCAACCAGTGTAGGTAATCGGTTGCTCTAGCCAAGAAAGAGGAAAAGTCGAATCTTGTCTCACTATTGAAGAAGATCTTTCTGGTGGTAAGTGGTGTTAGTAGCTATTTGAGTTCAACTTAGGTAAGTTTTAGCAGGGTGTTTAATAACCGTTTGGAATATATTGGATCGTAGGTACGAGATTTTGGGAATTCAGGCAACGCTAGTATCAGGTGTGTAATCTCACACTTATTTGAATGTTTACGTGAGACGTTTTACGAATCAGACAAATGCCGAAAAACTGGAAAAGCTGGCAACTGCGACTATCCGAGTGTGCGAGTGCTCGTTGTGGTAAAACGAGATGCAAAACATGACGTTAAGTTGTTGAGGGTGTCAAGAACACTCTCGCGATACTGAGGCTGAAATAGGCCTATTCGGGCCGAAATGATCCAAACGGGCCCAATGGGCTATTCGGCCCACATGGGCAAATTTGATGGAAAATTGTAAAGGAGCACGTGCGGTTGCGAAATCTGAAAATCTAAGATTGTAACATTTCCAAATGGGCCATATGAGCGTGTGGGCCCATTTGGGCCTAAAATAGATTTTAGGCCCAATAGCTCCGTAGAGACCCAGAAAGCGTCTCATGACGTTCGAGGCGACAGTAGGCCTTCGGGAAGGCCATTAGTTGGTAAAATTGCTGAAATACCCTCGGTGGGTAAATTACTGAAATACCCTCGGTGGGTAAATTACTGAGATACCCTCGTTGGGTAAAATTTTTGTTATACCTTTAGGGGCAGATTTGGTATGATTGTGTATAACTTGATTAACTGCCATGAGGATACATTTTGCATACACTGAATTATTATGCCATGACATGTTGCATTGGGATGGGTTGTAATGATGGAGGAAGTCTTTGTCTTGGTGGCTATGCCACAATTCTTGATTTCGATGGCTCGACCACATATTTCGATCTTGGCGACTTTCTTTGTGTTTATCTTGCGACTTACTGCATTCTTGGAGTGTAGGGTGGGTTGACTTGGTCCCCACATAGAGTGTAGGGCTGGTACGAGTGGAGTGTAGTGGATGGACTATTAGGCTGGGTTGCATTTTATGTTTGCATTACCATGATTTTGGGGCCGTGAGCCCAAATTGATACTGTATGGAGCTTAGGCCAAGACTGAGACCATGACTGTGACTGAAATCGGGGTTACACACTGAGTTCTCGTAACTCACCCCTCCGTTTTAACCTTGCAGGTAATCCCCAACGTTAGTGGATTTGGAGTTGTGGACGACTCTATGGTAGCCATACATCAGGATTTATTATCGCGAACTTAGTAAATTTTTGTTTTGCTTTACTTTAGGCTTATTTTTATTTTGGGGTTAATATTTTTGTAATAAGGCCATTTTTTTATTTTCTTTAAGTTTTCTTTAATAACTACTAAATTTATTGATACGTGGTTTCTTAAAACGACGATAATCATTTTCAAAATATCATATCTTTGCAAATAACTGAACTTGATTTCTATTTAAAATAGAGGTTTCAATAGTTATAAAAAACAACGTTTTTACAACAACACCATAAAAGCAACACTAATTTTCACACACAACAAATCCAAAGTCTTAAAATAAAAATATATGAAGTTTTAACGAGAACACAGCTTTTAAACAACCCAACCATGTGACATGATGGATCCGGTCGTAACGTCTAGGTTGGGTTTGGAGTGTTACGAATGATTTACGAAAACGTGACGTTTAAAGATTAAGTCTCGAAACCATTTCAAAAATGTTGCAGAAACGTAGTGTTGTTGAAAAATAAAATAGTTAACATTTTTGGAAAACTATGACTTACTTCTAACAGATACAAGCCAAAGTAAATAAAAACCCAAAGTTAAAATCTAGAAACTTAAAGAGGCCTTATTACAACCCAAATCGAAATACTTGAATTTAAATAATCAAAACGGAAAACATAAGCAGTGTGTGGCCTTCACCGAGTCCCTCGCAGCACTGATCCGTCTAAGGCTGGGGATTTCTTTAAAAGTTAATAAACGGGGTGAGTTTACGAAAACTCAGTGTGTAATCCCCTTGCTAGAGTAACAGTTAGTATACAGAAATAGAAATCGAAATAGTTTGGGCCAAAGCCCTTTAATAGTAATAGTACAGTCCAGTTCAGAGCATACGTGGGCCAAAACCCACTACAATATCATTTGGGTCACAACCCATAATAGAATTAATTGGGCCCAGCCCAAACCAATAACAGAACAAGTGGCCTAAGCCTAGTACAGTGACATGTCTCATAAACAGATATGCAATAGTATGAGGATACATCCCACCCCGATCCAGCCAACACACCACCGTACCAGCCCTACACTCCTATGGGGATTAAATCGACCCATCCAGCCAACACACCAAGCTTAGCATCGGTTGCGGCACTAAGTTAACAGAACGGCTCAGTGCAGTAGATAGAATGGCTAAAAGCCATAAACAGAATGGTTATAAACCATAATCAGGATGGCACAGAGCCATAATCAAGATGGCACAAAGCTATCGGTAACTGTAATAAGTTTGGCACATAGCCATCAGCGACGGTAATATAATCAGCATGCAGCCACGGGTAATTATGATCGACATAGAGTCATCAATATATATGTTAGGCACATAGCCACGGGTAAATACGATTGGCACAAAGCCATAATCAAGATAGCACAGAGCAATATTTAGGCTGGCATCGAGCCATAATCAGATTACGCGACTTTAAGCTGTCCGTCGGTCCACAATCGTCTATGCGACTCGTGCGACCTTACAGATCAATACTGGATCCACAGTTGTCTCATGCGACCCGTGTAACCCTATCAGAACTTCTTCAGTATCAATTTTCCAACCCCATGCAATATGTCTTGTATGTTATGCTCAATCATTTCACGTGTAAGCAAAATAGCCATGCTTAGTAACAGTAATTTAAACATATATTAAAAGCATATCAGTCAAATGACCACGGTCAAGTCAGTTAAAACACAGTCATACGATCACAGTCAAATCAGTCAAATTTATAATCTAAGTCAGCCATTTACCCATAAGGGCAAAATAGTCATTTTACCCTATAAGGGTATTTCGGTAATTTCACAAATCGAGGGTATTTCGGTAATCTTACAAACTGAGGGTATTTAAGTAATTTTACAAATCGAGGGTATTTTGGTAATTTCACAAATTAGGGGTATTTCGATAATTTTACAAATCGGGGGTATTTTTGTAATTTTGCAAATTGGGGGTATTTTGATAATTTTTCAAATCGAGAGTATTTCGGTAATTTTACAAATCGGGGGTATTTCGATAATTTTGTAAATCGGGGGTATTTCGATAATTTTGTAAACCTGGGGTCCTAGCGACCCAACAGAAGGTCCACCGACGCCTCGAGCGACTTAAGTAACCTATACAGGCGCAACAATGTAAATAGGCCTAAGGCCCATTACTCGGCCCAAGTGGGCCCACACGCTTGTGTGGCCCAATTAGCCTAGAAATAGCATCGGCTGTACGAACAGCACAGTTCAAACTGTAATAGGCCCAATTTACTCGGGCCCATTAACCTAATGTTAACCCATTAAAAAAACCAAAATAATAAATAAAAAAAAGTCCAAATTTATCAGTCCAATGTCCATTACATTAAGCCTAAAAATAATAAACCCAAATTACATTACATTAAATAAGTTTAAAACCCGATTCTATAGGCTCAATTTCTAACCCAAATTAAATTACCCAAATTGTACCCAAAACCCAAATAATAAAACCAGACCTAAAGACCAAAATTTATACCAGCCCAAATATAAATTTCTAAATGACCTAAACTGGGCATGGCCCAAACTAATTACAAGCCCGAGTGACCCAAATTGACTAGGGTCTCAGGAACCCTAAAAGATTCTAGGATCGCCTGGTGCCGCAGCCTTCCCCCACGCGCGCCCCGCGTGCATCCACGTCAGCCTCCTACGAGCAATTTCTCCACAGATTGTACCTGCAACAAACTAGAAAACAACGGCAGCAATAAGAAATACTACAAATCTAGAATAACAGAAAAGAAAAAAATGAATGTATTTTGGGATTTTATTTTTCATTTTTATTTTCATCTTTATATAGCCAAATGAAATCGATGTAAGGGCTACACATTTTTACAGAAACAGGGAATACAAAAGGATCAGAAAGGTTCTTACTTTATTGTTTTTCTCTTTTTCTTTTTCGAAACTGTTTTTTTTTTTTACATACAAAGATTTTCTATTTTTATTTTTTTAACTACATATATAATATAAAAATATAATATAATAGTATAAAAAAGAGAAAAAAATCACCTATTTTGGGCTCCGACTGTCGTGTATGGCAGCGGTGGACGGCAGAGGACGGCGATGACTGGCCGAAACTCCCGCTGGAACCTGGCCGGACTCTAGGGGAAGGGGAGAGAATTCTAAAGAGCTTTGATTTTTTTTTTAAAACAAAGGAGAATGAAGTTTTTTTTTTGTAAAATTTTGGGTTTATAAGAACCCTATACGGCGTCGTTTTGGGGCAAACATCAGACGCCCAAAATGGCGCCGTTTTGCCTTGACCCTTGTGTGCGACCCAACCCAGCCTTAGGATCCGCGTGTTTTGGGTGGAAGGTCTGTTTCCGCATTTGGCCCTTCCTCATTTTTTAGTTTTTTAATTGCGTTTTCTTTTATTTTTAATTTTGCCCTTAAATTTTGTCCCGAGTTCATTTGAGTCCTTTGAAGAGTGCTGCGTTTTGGAGGGCTAGGATATTTTCCCCTTTAGTCCCTCCTCGTTATTCGCGCATTCAATTTAGTCCCTTTCTTTTTATTTGTTTGCATATTTTCCCCCAAATTTTTATTTTAAGTTCAATTTTGTCCCATTTTTATTTCTTTTGTAATTTTTGTTATTTTATTATTAATTTTACTATTATTATTATTATTAATTTTAATTCTTATTATTATTAGTATTATTATTACTATTATTATTATTAATCTAGTATTACTATTGTATTTTACTATTATAATAATTAGCTTAATATTACTACTACTATTATTATTTTTATTAAAATTAACTTTATTAACTTTATTATTATTATTATATTATTATTATTACTATGACTATTATTTTATTATTACTAATATTATATTTATATTTATTATTACTTTTATTATTCTTTTCATTACTATTATTATTATTATGATTGGTGTTATTACTCTTATTTATTATTACTATTATTATTTATTTGTTAACATATTTTCATTATAATTTATTATTATTTTATTTTTTGTTATTATTATTATTTTATTATCTTTAAACTATTGTACATAATATTTATTTGTTTATTGATTTAAAATTGTCTTTCCTTCATGTTATTCATTTATTGTTTAAAATTTGTTACATTTAATTTGTGTTAGTTTGTTTGGTATCTCTTTTAAAATTGTCTTTTGATTCATTGGTTTTGAATGTTAATGTTGGTAATTGTATGGTGTATAATGTATTGTCATTGTATGTACCCTAATTTGGTTTCTCGATATATGTTGATTATTCATTCGCATAATATTATTGTCATGTATTACTATTCATGCTTGTAACTACGTTTTTTTTTTTGTCATTGCATCATGATTCAAATTCCCACTTTCGCCCGATATTGATTATCTTTTATCCTCAAACAAGATAAATAAATATATTTTTGAGTCCATTTTATAATCGCTTAGTAAAAGCTTTCAAAATAAGGCAATATTCTATGATTGGAAATCTGAGAAATCGTGCCCTAACGTGCTGGGTTTCGGTTTTTGTTTGGCCAAATAATCGAATATCCTTTTGATATTTTCAATGTATGAGTCTCGGGAATCATGAGATGATCTTGAATTCGAGGATTTAAATTGTCATATCCTAACGTGTGGATGTGATTTTTTATTCCTTCGGAGCAAAAGAATCTTAATAACCAATTCGAGTAAATTCAAATATTTTAAAAAGAGATTGTATTTTAAATCTTTTCAAATTTTCGACATTAGGGCATTAATTAATCAATTAGGTACCAATTCTGGGTGTCGCGAGGGTGCTAATCCTTCCTCGTACGTAACTAACTTTCGAACTCATTTTTCTATTTCGTAGACCAAAATTATTTTTTACAAGGTGATCCAATCACACCTAAACAAAAAAGGTTGGTGGCGACTCCATATTTAATTTTAAAGTCGATCCCCGTTTTTCCAAAATAAAAAAATGGTTTTGACAACTTGGCGACTCCACTAGGGACCAAATAAGAGAGTCAGGCCTTAAAATTGATTATTTTTGTCCTTTTGTCGAAAGTTAAAATTTTGGTTTGAAAAATCATGACTCTTTTGTTGCATTTGTTTGTGATCCTTATGATTGTTATGGTTTGAGTCTCGCAGAATACTCTTGCATTGCATTGCATGACCGTTGTGGTTACACCTTTTAAGTGGGAGTGAGAAACTATGCCTTCGTGAGGTTTTCACCTCCGCATATGCTAGTGGATTACTTCGGGATACATCCGTACCTATGTCTTCGTGAGATTTTTGTCTCCGCATGGCCATAGGGAAATGTATTCCCCTGAACCGAACTCGATCCATATGAGCCTATAATGGGTGAGGATTGAGGAATCTGTTGGTTCAAGTACCCTCTCTTAGAACCAAACCACATATAGTGAACCCTAGGAGCCCACTTTAGGTAGAATTATGGTGAACCCTAGCAGTCACCGGGATAGGTGTTTGACTATTTTCTGTTTGATTTGATTTTTACCATCCGTATATGATACTAACGTGTTTTATTTTGTTTATGACTACATTGCATTTCATCATCATAGAAAGGAGGTGTTGATTCATATTCGATTGCTAAATAGAAGAGTTTGTCATAGGAAAATGGATTGTCTGATAAAGTGGGTTTTAATACGTTCGTCCAAACATAGTCCAAGTAAACACAACAAGAAAAGATTGATAGTATATTACTTTGCCTCGTTGCCCGGGGATTCAAGCCAACAAGGCGAGAGTCATCACGTCTCAACTTTCTTAAAGAAGCTTATGAGCATCACGGAGGATAAGTGAGTGAAGAGTCACAGCCTGACTAAGTAACAAAGAGCTAGAAGATGCATCTATTGATAAAGTTCATGGGACACGACCATAACATCTGGATATGAAGAAAAGGATTGATGTCCTCACCTGGGCTATGAGGACAAAGCCGCATATGTAATCCGTTTTATGTAAATAAATTTATTTTTTAGAAAATTTCTTCTAATGAAATTGAATTCATAATTAACGCCTCTCTTTCTTTTTGCATTCATTCCATGCATTTGCATTACATCACATCATATGCATTAAAATTTGTAGAAAGACTCTAATTAATTAAAAATTATTCCAGTAACCTAGAAACTGACAAAACCTTACCAAATACGCATCCCTACGGCACAAGAAAAAAGACCAAGTCAATGGATAAAATACTAGAAAAATTGGAGCAAATGCAAAAGGATATGCAAGAATAAATGCAGGTACAGATGCAAGAGCAGCTAGCTAAGATCTAGCAGGAGATGAGGGATCAAATGATGGAGTCCCAAAGAAACATGATGGCTCAATTGTCCCAACTGTTGGTGGGAAGGATGGACAAAGGGAAAGGCACCATGGATAATGAAGATCTTCAATATCCTCCTGGTTTTATCCCTACCAATGCTCAAACACAACTTGAGGTATACCTGCAAAGACCATCTATCACAATTAGTCCCCAATAGTTTCAGGTTGAGGCTTCAATACCGGTGAATTCCCAAACTAGATCAGGCTCTAATCCAAAGGGTAATCCTGCCAATCCCGTTGTTCTCGATCTAAATAATGTAGCAGAAAGAGAAAGAGCAAGAATGGAACTCCCAACGCAGTTGAGGGCCGATGTAAATGGCTGGAAGAAAAATTTAGAGCAATGGAAAGCGCTGATAATTATAAAGGAGTCGATGCTAAGGATTTAAGTTTGGTTTCGGACCTAGTACTTCCACACAGGTTCAAAATGCCGAAGTTTGAGAAGTACAACGAAAATAGTGGTCCCAAAAAGCTCATATCACTATGTTCTGTAGACGTATGACTGGGTATGTCAACAATGATCAATTACTGATCCACTGCTTCCAAGACAGTCTAACTGGGGCAGCGTCCAAATGGTATAACCAATTGAGTCGTACCAATATTAGTTCATGGAGAGATTTAGCTCAAGCTTTCATGAAGCAGTATAGTCATGTAACAGATATGACCCCCGATAGAATCACTTTGCAGAATATGGAGAAGAGAACAAATGAGAGTTTCCGACAGTATGCCCAAAGATGGAGGGAAGTCGCTATACAAGTCTAGCCACCTCTACTGGAAAAAGAAACCACGATACTCTTCATCAATACTCTGAATGCGCCATTCATTAACTACATGTTGGGCAGTGCCACCATGAGCTTTTTAGATATGGTAATGTCCGGCTAGATAATTGAGAATGCTATAAGAAGCGGAAAGATAGACGTGGAGAAAGCACCAAAAGATCAACTTTGAGAAACAAGAAAAATGAAGTAAATATCCTGAGCACGCATAAGACTAAAATCAATAGCTATCAAGGCTCTTCAAGGAAAGAATTCAACTCGAGGCCAAATACAGAAAGGCTCCAGTTCACACCCATCTCGATAACATATAAAGAGTTCTATCATAATCTTTTTGATGTGCATGTATTGTCTCCGTTCTACTCGAAACCTATGCAACCTCCATACGCAAAATGGTATAACGAGAATGCCCAATGTAACACCCCAAACCCAGTCAATACGTTACGACCAAATCTGGTATGTTATAGGAAAAGAGGTTTTTGAAAATTTTAACAAAACATCGAATTCCCCAAAAACATTTCGTTGAGTGTCTTCAAATTATAACAATTTAAAATTTTGGTTTGAAGGTTTCGTACCGTCTTTATATTAAATTGATCCAACAGGTTGTAACAACTTTGTTTTATAAAAATCGAAATCAAGGACATTCATAAATGTGATATTTGAAAACTATGTTGCGGTTTTAATAAAATCTCCGAGTTAATTAGTTATTCGTAACCCGTTTTTTGTTAACACTTTGAAAACTATTTGCTTATGTTTATTTGCTTTTGTTTTAACTTTAGAAAAACCCCATGTTCGATAGTTTATAGAATATATAATATCAGCATTTAATCAAAACCCAAATTTAAGTTATAACGGCCTTATTACATAATAAAATCCCAAACTCAAAATAAGTTTAAATAAAAAGAAACGAGTTTACGAGAAACATTACATGGCCACCTCGAATTCCACCTCGGCTCCTAAAACCGCAATCTAAGGATTACCTGCAAAATTAAGCAGAGGGGTGAGACATCGAGACTCAGTGTGTCAATCCTCTATAACGCAATCGGCTTTAAGCCCACATAGGCCCATTGGGCCTTAGCCCACACAATATAGTAAAATAGTCATGCATGCAATGCTGCCCGTACCCAACCTAATTTTCTATCCTCTAGGTCACCTAAATCATTCAATCACCCGTGGCATTTTGCCACCGTGGTTTCAGACCACTTGTGACAGAGTCACAAAATATTTATATACGTAGGGCCAACCCACCGTGGTCCTAGACCACCGTGACGATCTCTGAATAATATACGTGGGGCTAACCCACTGTGGTTCTAAACCACTGAGATGAGTCACTGATAAGTAAATATGGTTTCAAACCACCGTGACATGGTCACTCAATAAATATGTGGGCCGCCCACCGTGGTTTTAGACCACCGTGACAGAGCCACATAATCACACTTCCCCTTCTAATCATTTCCTAAACGCCCATGCAACATATTGTCATACTGTGATGAATGCAACATACTTTCAATGTATAGAATATAACTGGTTAAAACACACAATAATCTGTATGTAACATAATAGCAAAACTTACCCGGTGTCTCAATCTCACCCACAAGGGTATAACGACTATCAAATCAATCGTTCGGCTTTCATTCAACACAAACATTAACATAGATTAATACAGTAGAGTGTGAGCATTACACACCTGATTACGCATAAAACTATACTCTCTACGTCGACGCTCTCACTAGTAGGGATAATAGCGATTTGCCTATCCCAGGCAGACGTCGGTTCTCTACCACACCCCGATGAAAAATCCTGAACCGCCGACACAGCACGTCTTTTAAACTTGGAAGCGGAGATTACAGGTCCACTCTCCTCCCGGCTTGACCGACACTTGCATACATGAATAGACTTGATCAGAGGTCAGAGAGAAATGTCGATTGTCTAATAAGGGAATTTGATTAAAGCAACCAAAAACGCATTGGAAAATAATAATAACCAAGGAATCCAATAAGATGATCTCTTACCTTGGTTAAGAAGTCGCACCACACTAGGTTTGCTATGGTCTAAAAGAGAACCCTATAATCGGTAGAAGAGATTAGATTCTATATCAAACCGGAGTGATCATGCCATGTTAAAAGAGGGTTAAAAGAGATTAGATGCAACTTCATCAAACAACAATAGCCACTTCGGCTATGACCGCACATAGGACCGAAAAAAAAAAAAAAAGAGAAGAACCCATATTACCTTGCGCTTACCAAAGACTTGAGAGAACAGAACGGATTCACTGCCCAAAAGCACCCGCTTACCTACGGCCATAAGAGGTGGAAGACATGGAAGAAAAGAATCGGTATTGAAGGTTCAGTTGTGCGGTCATAACTTTAGAAAAGGAGAAGAAAATCATATGACTAAGTAAATGTATTACCTTGCACTATCACAATCAGATGAATAGGGACCTTCGGCAATCCTACTTACACCTTGCTTCTTGGTATACGACTAGAGAACAAGAAATAGAGATGAGCAAATGAGAAAATAAAAGATATGGGAGAGGTGCAAAAATATCCGACTAGAAGAGACAGTAGTAAAGAAGAGGAAAAGAGAAGAGAATAGAGTTTGACTTTGAGGGAGATGGTTAAAGAAAATAGAAGAAGGGTGTTTGAACTAAACCATAAGGGAATGGTTCGGTTATGGTGTTTAAGAGAAAAGAACAAAGGATAAGAAAGTGATTTGGCAATGGGGCGACTTCAAGGGGTTTCGTCTTGTGAAGAGTCGAAGTAAGAAATGAGAAGAATGACCACAAGAACCAAAAGCACAAAGAAGATTAAGAAGAAAAACGAGAAAAGGAAAAGAGAGTAGAAAAACTAAGATGCTCTTGTGGACTTTCGGCACACCAAAAATAAGTAACTTAAAATGGATACAAAAGAGCTCTCTCTCCAATTCGGCACCCAATCTACCAAGTTTTTGGTTTTGTTAAAACACACCCCATGCCGCCACTCCTTAGCCTCAACAACACCTAGCCGAAACTTCCCCTCCCCATTCTCTAACATTCGGCCAACACTCACAACCAACACCAAATCCCTTGATTTCCTCCTAATTCCACTCCCTATCACTCGTTTGAAATGTTTGACCAATTCAAACACCACCATCTCCTCATGACCACTCATTCAAATGCTTTTGACTCATTCAACCAACAACCTTGAAGAGTCCCTGCCGAATCCACCTTCTCCCCATCCAAGTGCCAAAAATAAAACTTCATACTGAGGCCTATGAGATTCGAACTCATTCCCCTTGCTACTCCCTTGTGACGCCACTTCCTTAATCCCTACGTGGCGTCACTTGCCACTTTACCACATTCCATATTATGTCAACAAACCCAAGAAAATATTCTTAAGGCCTGTCTCAACCAGCTCTTCCCCTAAAGTGCCCAAATATGAAACTTTACCAAGGCTCTAGCTTGATCCCGAGCCTCTCCAGGACCCCCAAACAAACCAAAATAACAAGCAGAACAAGCCAACACACAGAAACACATAAAATGAAGAACCCTAACTTTCAGGATGTTACAGTTCTACCCCCTTAAAGAAATTTCAGCCTCAAAATTTACCTGATCAAAAGAGGTGAGCGTATTGCTGTCGCATCACATCCTCCGGTTCCTACGTGGCTTCCTCTGAACTATGATTCTGCTACAAAACTTTCTCCAACGGAACTGTCTTCTTTCTCAAAAATATCGATCTAAGATTTGACCTGGTTCTTCTTCAAAAGATAGATCAGGTCTTACTTCAATTTCCTCCACTGGCACTATGTGGAATGGATCCGAACGATAGCGCCTTAACATCGAGACATGGAATACATTATGTATCAGCCTAAATTTTGGAGGTAACTCAAGCTGATACACCACTGGTCCTAGATGTCTCAATATCCGATAAGGCCCGATGAACCTGGGGCTCAACTTGCCCTTCCGGCCAAACCTCAGAACCTTCTTCCAAGGTGAAACTTTAAGAAAAACCTTATCAGCCATTGAAAATTCTATATCCTTGCGCTTCAGATCTATATACGATTTCTACCTGTCGGAAGCTTCCTTTAATCGAGCCCGAATCAACTTAACATTTTCCTCTGTTCCAAAAACCAATTCTAGACCCAACAACTGTTGCTCACCCAACTCGTAGGGGTACGGCACTTACGACCATACAATGCTTCATAGGGTGCCATCTGAATACTAGATTGATAAGTATTGTTGTATGCAAATTCTGCCAACGATAGAAAATCCTCCTAACTACCCTTGAAGTCGATAAAACAGCCTCTGAACATATCTTCCAAAATCTAAATTATCATACTGACCATCAGTCTATGGATGAAATGTCGTGCTAAAATCTAGTCTTGTACCCAACGCTTGATGCAACACTTTCCAGAATCGCGATGTAAACCTAGGGTCTCATGCGATATGATGAACCTTTGGTACCCGTGAAACATCACAATCTCTGCTACATATAGCTTGGCTAACTTCTGAAGTGAATAATCCACTTGAACCTATATGAAGTGAGTAGACTTCGTCAACCGATTGATAATTACCCACACTGAATCTTTCTTAGTAAGCGTAAGAGGAAGCCTACTAACAAAGTCCATAGTTATCCTCTCCCACTTCCAAAGTGGAACCTTCTTCGGTCAGAGTAACGCAGCGATAACCGATGTTCGCCTTTACATTGACACGTCAAGCACTTACCTACAAACTCGGTAACCTCTTTCTCAGACCTGGCCCCCAAAAATGTTCACGTAAATCTCGATACATCTTACTCCCACCAAGATGCATAGCGTATATGCTACTATGCGCTTCCTGCAAAATCTTCTGCCTCAACTCGAAATCCTTCGGCATACAAATCCTTTTGCAAAAGCATAGTACTCCATCACTGATCAAACTAAAATCTTCTATCTCACCACTTTCCACTTGCTGAAATCTAAGACTTAACGATTCATCTGAAAGCTACTTTTCTTTAATCTGACTTACCCATGAAGGCTTAACTTGAAGTTCAGCTAATAAGCTCCTATATTCATATAAACTGAGATGAGCAAACATTGCCCTCAAGTTCGATATTACCTTACAGTTCAATGCATCCGCCACTATGTTAGCTTTACCCGGGTGATACTCGATTGAGCAGTCATAATCTTTCAACAATTCAATCCACCTCTGCTGTCTTAAATTCAACTCCGTCTGGGTAAGAAGATATTTCAGGCTCTTATGATCTGTGTAAATAATTGACTTTTCTCCATACAAGTAGTGTCTCTAAATTTTCAGAGCAAACACTACCACTGCTAACTCAAGATCATGCGTGGGATAGTTCACTTCATGTGGTCTCAATTAACGAGACGCATACGCCACCACTTTTCCCTCTTGCATCAACACGCACCCTAGTCCTATGTGCGATGCATCACAATAAACGACAAACTCCTTCCCAACCTCAGGTTGGATTAGCACTGGTGCCTCTGTCAAAATCCTTTTTAACTTCTTAAAGCTTTCCTGCTGCTTTCCTGACCAGACAAACGGTACTTTTTTCGTAACAACTTAGTTAAAGGTGCAGCTATCAATGAGAATCCCTCAACAAACCTTCTGTAATACCCAGCTACCCCAAGGAAGCTTGGAATTTTACTACTGACTTTGGTGGTTTCTAGCTCAACACAACTTCAATTTTTAGGGATCAACCCTAATTTATCAAGCAGACACAACATGCCCCAGAAAAGTAACTTCTCTCAACCAAAATTCACATTTGCTGAACTTGGCATATAGTTGCTTCTCTCTCAAAATCTGCAGAACCACCCGAAGTTGCGAATCATGTTCCTCTTCCATCCTTGAATAAACCAAGATATCGTCTATGAACACTACGACAAATCAATCCAGATAGGGTTGGAATACTCTCTTCATCATATCCATAAACGCAGCTGGTACATTCGTCAACCCGAATGGCATTACTAAAAATTCATAATGACCGTAACGAGTTCAAAAGGCTGTCTTTTGAATATTTGCCTCTTTGACCTTAAGCTGATGATAGCCTGAGCTCAAGTATATCTTCGAGAAGACCGAAGTGCCTCGCAGTTGGTCAAACAAGTCGTCAATCCTTGGCAACTGGTACTTGTTCTTAATCGTCAACTTGTTCAATTACCTGTAATCAATACACATCCTCATCGACCCGTCCTTTTTCTTGACAAATAATACTGGTGCTCCCCATGGAGACACACTTGGTCAGATAAAACCATGGTCCAACAATTCCTGAATCTAAGCTTTAAGTTCCACTAGCTCCTTCGGTGTCATTATATATGGGGCAATGGACACTAGAGCTGTTCCCGAAAGAAGATCAATACCGAACTCTACCTCACGATCCAGAGGTAACCCTGGAAGCTCTTTTGGAAAAACATTAGAGAATTCTTTCACCGTTCTAACATCTCTTACAGTCAACTCCTTGGTTTCCAACACACTGATGAAAGCTAAAAACGCCTCACACCCTTTTCATACCATCCTATCGGCCTTTAAAGTAGACACCACATTGGACAAGTAATTCCTTCTCTCACCTATCACCAACACCTCTTTATCCTCAAGAGTCTTCAGTATCATGCGCTTAGCAGCACAGTCCAAGTTTGCTCGATACTTGACCAACCAGCCCATGCCTAAAATCAAATCGAACTCACCGAA
Organism: Gossypium rotundifolium; assembly: GCA_025506655.1. Classification (NCBI taxonomy): domain Eukaryota; kingdom Viridiplantae; phylum Streptophyta; class Magnoliopsida; order Malvales; family Malvaceae; genus Gossypium; species Gossypium rotundifolium. Next base: position 43,463,581 of record CP106726.1, read on the forward strand.
TGGTAACTCCATAAAATTAGCCCGAAAAACTATCCCTTGAACTTCTAAAGGCACATTCCTAAAGAGTTTATTTACTACTACTGATTGTCCTAAAGGGCTAATCACAGTCATTTCCCTAGGAGTAACTTCAGATTCTATGTTCAAAGTTCCAGACATAGTACTAGCAACATACGAGTGTGTAGACCAAATATCTATCAGTGCTGTAAAAGGCAAACCAAAAATAAGAAACGTACCTGTTATAACATCCGGTGCATCTCTGCCCTCTTATCGTCTAGCTGTATAGACTAACCCAAGCTTTCTCACATCTGTATTCCCAGCACCTCTGCCCGGTGGTCCACGTCCTCGACCATAACCATTTCCTCCTCGGGTCAGACCATGACCTCTCGACAATTGCTGCCCACCTCTTCCTTGCTGTACAAAACCCTGACCAACTGGTTGTGCCCTGTTTGGCTCCTGTGGACAGTCCTTTACCAAATGACCTACAGATCCACACCTGAAGCATTCTTTACTTCTTGCCCAGCACTCCCCTAAATGGAATCTACCACATCTAGCACATTGTTGAGTCGACCAACAATAGCAACAGGCCTCGCAACTCGACTCGGCCCATTCAACCTAGGTTTTTCTGGAAACTCCCAGCAGATATTGATGACCCAAAATTCCTTTTATTCTTTCCCCTATCCCTATCTTAATTTTGTCTTTCAGATCGCTTCACCTCTTGACTATATTTGTCATCTCAACTAGAATAGCAAATTCTCTTTCCCGTTGTGAAGCTATCAGTACTCGTAACTCATCCTTCAGACCATCTTCAAATCAAACACAACGTTCATGATCTGTCATAATAATACCCCGGGCATATCAGCTTAATCGTAGGAATTTTGCCTCATATTCAGCCATTGTCTTATTCCTTTGGACCAAGTTGAGAAATGCCCTCCTCTGAGCGTCCAAATAACTTGCTCCAATGTACTTTCCCTGAAATGCTAACTTAAAGAAGTCCCAGGTAATGCGGTTAGCTGCTGTACCATTCCTTACCATGAGCCACCATTTGTATGCCTAATCTTGAAGAAGGGACACTACTCCTTTCAACTTCTCTTTTGCTTTACAATCCAGATCGTCCATGATTCGTTCGACCACTTCCAGCCAGTACTCGGCTACGTTAGGAGCTACACCATAAATGCCCCTAAACATCTCAGCTCCATTAGCTCGGAGTCGCTTAGAAATAGATTTTCGAGCCACTGACCCCGCGCTTGCTCCAGCAACCGCTCCAGCACACGTAACATAGCTTGAGACACTGCATCGTCTCTACCAGTTTGGTCCTGAAATCCCACTTCCATAATTGGTGATGCCGGCACTTCACCTTTCGACCCATGCCCTGATTCTGAGGGTTCAGCCTCAACACCCCGGCCTCTACCACGGCTATACATACCACGTTCACGTCCTCTAGCACTCATGACTACCGATTCAACTTAATCTGATTAGAAATTTTATGAATTAGTACTTCTTCCACTGTTTATTACCGAACAGTCTTATGAAATTAACATTAGAAGTGGATTTTCGCAAGAAATATTTCTAAGGGTCTCTATTCTTAGAGTGGTATTTCTTAACACTATCCATCACAACATTTCATAAAAAATCAAGCAATAATCAGAGAACTTACCGTGTAGTTTGGTGTCAGAGACTCGAGTGCCATGCTTCCAGGAAATATGTATTTTCAAAACCATTTTCTAAACTGACTTTTGAAAATATTCTTGAACTCCATAACCCACAGCTGAGTTTTGCAACCTAGGCTCTGATACCATAATTGTAACACCTCAAACCCGTTTAATACGTTACGACCAAATTCGGTATGTTACAGGAAAAGAGGTTTTTGAAAATTTTAACGAAACATCAAATTCCCCAAAAAAATTTCATTGAGTGTCTTCAAATTATAACAATTTAAAACTTTGGTTTGAAGGTTTCGTACCGTCTTTATATTAAATTGATCAAACAGGTTGTAACAACTTTGTTTTACAAAAACCAAAATCAAGGACATTCATAAACGTGATACTTGAAAATGATGTTGCGATTTTAATAAAATCTTGAGTTAATTAGTTATTCGTAACCCGTCTTTTGTTAACACTTTGAAAACTATTTGCTTATGTTTATTGCTTATGTTTTAACTTTAGAAAAACCCCATGTTCGATAGTTTATAGAATATATAATATCAACATTTAATCAAAACCCAAATTTAAGTTATAGCAGCCTTATTACATAATAAAATCCCAAACTCAAAATAAGTTTAAATATAAAGAAACGAATTTACGAGAAACATTGCATGGCCACCTCGAAGTCCACCTCGGCTCCCAAAATCGCGATTTAAGGATTTCTGCAAAATTAAGCAGAGGGGTGAGACATCGAGACTCAGTGTGTCAATCCCCTACAACGCAATAGACTTTAAGCCCACATAGGCCCATTGGGCCTTCCCCATACAATACAGCAAAATAATTATGCATGCAATGCTACCCGTACCCAACCTAATTTTCCATCCTCTAGGTCACCTGAATCATCCAATCACCCATGGCATTTTGCCACCATGGTCCCAGACCATTTGTGACAGAGTCACAAAATATAAATACGTGGGCCAACCCGCCGTGGTCCTAGACCACCGTGACCATCTCTAAATAAAATACGTGGGGCTAACCCACTGTGGTTCCAGGCCACTGAGATGAGTCATTGATAAGTAAACGTGGTTTCAAACCACCATGGTCGCAGACCACCGTGACATTCCACTCAGTAAATACGTGGGGCCAGCCCACTGTGGTTCCAGACCACCGTCACAGAGTCACATAATCACACTTCCCCTTCTAATCATTTCCCAAATGCCCATGCAACATATTTTCATACTGTGATGAATGTAACATACTTTCAATGTATAGCATATAAGTGGTTAAAACACATAATAATCTGTAAGTAACATAATAACAGAACTTACCTGGTGTCTCTAACTTTACCCACAAGGGTATATCGACTATCAAATCAGTCATTTGGCTTTCAGCCAACCAAAACATTAACATATATTGATACAGTAGAGTGTAAGCATTACACACCTGATTACGCGTAAAACTATACTCTCTACGTCGACGCCTCGATGGCGAGGGATAACGATGATTTGCCTATCCAGTGGAGCGTCGATTCTCTACCACACCCCAGCAAAAAATCCGAATCGTCGACATAGCATGTCTTTTAAACTTGGGAGTAGAGATTACGGGTCCACTCTCCTCCCCGGCTTGACCGACACTTACATCCATGAATAGACTTGATAAGAGGTCAGAGAGAAACGTTGATTCTCTAATAAGGGAATTTGATTAAAGCAACCAAAAATGCACAGGAAAATAATAATAACCAAGGAATCCAATAAGATGATCTCTTACCTTGGTTAAGAAGTCGCATCATACTAGGTTTAGCTATGGTCTAAAAGAGAACCCTATAATCGTTCGATTCCATATCAAACTGGAGCGATCATGCCATGTTAAAAGAGGGTTAAAAGAGATTAGCCACAACTTCATCAAACAATAATAGCCACTTCGGCTATGACCACACATAAGACAGAAAAGAAATAAGGAGCAGAAAAACCCATATTACCTTGTGCTTATCGAAGACTTAAGAGAATAGAACAGATTTACTGCCCAAAAACACCCTCCTACCTATGGCCACAAGAGGTGGAAGACATGGAAGAAAAGAACCACTATTAAAGGTTCAATTCGTGCGGTCATAACTTTAGAAAAAGGAGAAGAAAATCATATGACTAAGTGAATGTATTACATTGCACTATTACAATCAGATGAATAGGGACCTTCGACAATCCTACTTACACCTTGCTTCTTGGTATATGACTAGAGAACAAGAAATAGAGATGAGCAAATGAGAAAATAAAAAATATGGGAGAGGTGCAGAAAATATTTGACTAGAAGAGACAGTAGAAAAGAAGAGGAAAAGAGAAGAGAATAGAGTTTCGGCTTTGAGGAGATGGTTAAATAAAAGAAAAGAAGGGTGTTTGAACTAAAGTACAAGGGAATGGTTCGGTTATGGTGTTTAAGAGAAAAGAACAAAGGCGAAGAAAGTGATTCGGTAAGGGGGTGACTTCAAAGGGGTTTCGACTTGTGAAGAGTTGAAGTAAGAAATGGGAAGAATGACCACAAGAACTGAAAACACAAAGAAGATTAAGAAGAAAAATGAGAAAAAGAAAAGAGAGTAGAAAAACTAAGATGCTCTTGTGGACTTTCGGCACACCAAAAATAAGCAACTCAAAATGGATACAAAAGAGCTCTCTCTCAAATTCGACACCCACTCTACTAAGTTTTCGATTTTGTTAACACACACCTCATGCCTTCACTCCCTAGCCTCAACAACACCTAGTCGAAAGTTCCCCTCCGCACTCTTCAACATTCGGCCAACACTCACAACCAACACCAAATCCCTTGATTTCCTCTTAATCCCACTCCCATCACCCGTTTGAATCGGTTTGACCAATTCAAACACCACAATCTCCTCATGACCACTCATTCAAATGCATTTGACTCTTTCAACCAACAACCTTGAAGAGTCCCTGCCGAATCCACCTTCTCCCCATCCAAGTGCCAAAAATAAAGCTTCATATTGAGGCCTATGGGATTCGAACTCCTTCCCCCTACTGCTCCCTTGTGACGCACTTCCTTGATCCCTAAGTGGCATCACTTGCCACTTTACCACATTCCATCTTGTGTCAACAAACCTAAGAAAATATTCTTAAGGCCTGTCTCAACCAACTCTCCCCCCTAAAGTGCCCAAATATGAAATTTTACCAAGGCTCTGGCTTGATCCCGAGCCTCACCAGGACCCTCAAACACACCAAAATAACAAGCTGAACAAGCCAACACACAGAAACACATAAAATGCAGAACCCTAACTTTCAGGATGTTATACCCAATGCAAGTACCAAGCGGGAATAACAGGGCATTCAATTGAAAAGCGCCTACATTTAAAAAATTGATCGAAAGGCTCATTGAAATGGGAATTATGAAAGTCGACGAATCCTCAGACCTAATCACTCAGATGAAGCAGTGAATATGATAGTTAAAAGTGGAGGCATAAGAGTTGCAATTCCTTGAAAAGTTAGGAATTAGAGGCTTGAAGGAATATTAGGGAATCTGAACATTAATGACATATCCGAAGAGGGAATAGGGGAATAAAAGTTTCCAGGCCCTTACATACTTGGGAAGATTTTAAACAATGGGACTGTAGAAGGGATCTCTATATTTTTAGAGCTAATCTAGAGTAATATTCAAAACATGCTTGTTTCTTTAATCCTAGAGGCAATAAGAATCTTTTTGTGAAACAGGCTTGTGTCCAGAATTTTTATTTCAATAAAATGCATCTTTTTAAGTAAATATTTTTTCATTCTTTCCATTTCATACTATACATTCTTTTATTTTTAGAATATTCTTTCATTCTTTATTCATGACCATACCATACAAATAATCATCCTTAGAATCATTTATTCTTTGGATTTTTTGCCTTCATACCTAGGTACCCAAATATCAATGACATGAGCAACGTTGTTACTAACTCCCTTTTTGAATGAGATATAGGTCTAAGGGATCTAAGGACTTTTAAAATGATAGAGATTGTATCCTATCTTTTGATTTGTTAAGGATGGTAGAACAAGATGAAAATAGACTCTACCTTTCAAAGGGTCAGTAGACGTTGCGAGCTTAGGAAAGGGTAAAGATCGAAGCCTAACTCATCACAAAAATAAGGCGAGACATCATTGAGCTATTTTTAAGAATTCAAAAATGTTTTCACAAGATCATATCAAGGTACTCTAGGCTACTGAAACATGGGTATGCTGTTAATGTTGGGAAAATATTAAAAGGGATCCATCAAGGTGTTTAAAGAACCCATGTTAATGGTTGTACAATGGCCAGGTTAATCCAGAGGTTTGGGCCACTGGTTTACCAAGAAAGGAAAATTGCATCAGTTACGCTGTAAATGCCAAATTGAGGAAGACAAGACTTATGTGCCTCCTCCATTTTTTCTATATGTAGGGTATAGATGTTATGGGATCGATCTTGTCAAAAGCATCTAGCTGACACCAATTCATCTTCGTGGTTGTCAACCACTTTACTAAGAGGGTGAAGGTCACTTCATATGCCAAAGTTACAAAGTCAGCAGTCATCAAATTCAAATTTAAATTCAAATTCAAATTCAAATCCAAATTCAAATTCAAATCCAAATTCAAATCCAAATCCAAGTTCAAATTCAAGTTCAAATTCAAATTCAAATTTAAGTTCAAATGCAAATTCAAATTTAGAAAAAAAAAGTGGCAATAAAGAATGCCAGAAAGGAACATGCCTAGCATAATTGCACAATGTCAAAGATTTACAGTCTGTTCAAAGATTAGACACCATATCATTGCAGCAAAGGCAACCAAAAACCATTCGAAATTTTTAAAAATGGTGAGATTTGTAAAGGTTGGCATAGAGAAGTTACCATTTACCCTCTATGTTTCTTGAACATTGGCCAGAACCTTCACCGGAGCCACATCTTTCTCATAGGTTTATGAAAGAGAAACAATTGTTGGAAGTTAAGATTCTTTTCTCCAAGCTTTGATTGAATTAAGAATTAGATGAAGCAGAATGTCTCTAGATTGAATTAAGAATTGGATGAAGCAGAATGTCTCTAGTAAGCTTGATTGAAAGTATTCATCATGGTCTAATATACCAAAAAAATGGATGATACGGACTTATGACAAAAAGGTTCGCCCAAAAGAATTTCATGATGGGGACCTGGCATTAAGAAGGATTCTTCTTATACAAAAGGACTTCAGATGAAAGAAAAATGCGTGAAATTTGGAAAAACCTTATGTGGTGAAGAAGGCTTGTTCTGGAAGATCATTAACTTTGACCAAAGATGAATGGCAAAGACATGCTCAAGCTGGTGAATTCATATTTTATCTAAAAGGAGAGGCTAAGGTGAAAACCCACAAAGGGCACCTTGAGACCTTAAAAAAACAAAATAAAAAAACCAAAAAAAAAAAAAAGAAACAAAAATATAAAAATCAAATAAAAAATTTCAATCAAAAAAATAAAGAAAAGGAGAGGCCAAGGCGAAAACCTACAAAGGGCGCTTTGAGACCAAAGGGGATTTGAGTTGAAAACCCCAAAAGGGCAACTCAAATTTTGATCGAAAGTGAGGCATATAGTAGTCTTACTATACTTGAATTAATAATAAGGAAATATTCTACATATTGGGGCATCGACAAAGTACTCGGATCCCCTAAACCCATATTGAGCTTAAAATGGTCCTCAAGAAGTTTGAACAGAGAAGCTCAGGCTACGATATCTGGGGCACCTAGTTTCCATATTACCCATTCTGAATTTGTTATCTTTAATTATTTTATTCATTTCAAAATACACTACCAATAAATTTCCTTCTTGATTGTGTTTGCTATTTTTGCTTAACTTATTTGTTTCGAGCTATGCTCCTAATTAATTTCCTTCTTGTCGATTGCTATGATCTTTTTCAAGCATTTTGCATTAAAATAACGATTAGTGGACTAATAATACTTTCATAAAAAATTTTGCATATTACTCTGGAAGCTTTTAAATAATACAAGAATTTGAAACAGGACTATTGTTTAGAACTCGCCAAGCCTAAGGGTTGGAAATATTTGAGAATGAAACTCTAAACAGTGACATTTCTTCAGACTTTTTGTTAAAAATGGTGATTGAACAAAATGATAAGATATTGTGTCAGTGATACAATCTTGAAGAAAAATGGGAAATGTTAACCCAAGTGTAAAAGGGAATCATTCTCGAAAAAAATGATATTCTGCATCCATGCAAATATCATGCATACACATTTGGTTAGGTCACCTGGGGAGTGATCAGTTGATTGAACAAGTTACAGATCTTCTACTCTTGATTTGAGTAGGTTGGATTGAAGATGAAACAAATTCTATACCCCTAAGTTGCAGTGGGATAGGTTGAAGTTGATACAGATTCTATAGCCATGAATCGCAGTGGGATGGTTTAAAGATGGTACAAATATTATGTCCCCAAGGTACAGTGGAAAGGACGCTGAAGTTACAGTGGGGCAAACCAGTTGAGCAAAATACGATTGTTTCTTCGGGTTTTCGGTCAAAATACCACCCAAGCAAGAAGACAGCATAATACGTCAGTGATAAAAATGAGCAACGAGCAATGATGCCTTAAATATTAAAAAGGATCATTCTCATGAAATTATGCATTCATGCAGAACACATTTAGTTAGGAGCATTTGGTTCATTCTGATCATTTCATCCTAATCATTGTACATTTAAAAAGCATCATTCTCATGACATTCTGCATTCAGGCAAATGTCATCCATAATATCATTTAGTTAGGAGCATTTGATTCATTCCGATCATTGCATCCTAATCATTGTATATTTAAAAAAGGAATCATTTTCATTCATATCATTCATAACACATGTTCTAAGAGCATTTGATTCATTCTGATCATAGCATCCTGATCATTTGGCATAAATATATTCATGTGGAACCGAGTCTACAGGGCATGTCCCTCAGAGGACGGTGTAGCAACATCGGTGAATTCATAGATCTTATCTCCCTAAGCAGTAGTGGAGCAGATCAAATTTGGAAAATCTTATCTCTATGTATCGGCAATGGAGAAGATTCATGCCACCAACCTTATTTCCCTGAAGTTACAATGGAGTAGGTTGGAGATACAAGTCTTATCTCCCTGAAGTAGTAGCAGAGTAGACTAAAGATTATAGATATTATCTCCCTAAGCAGTAGTGGAGTAGATCGAATTTGGCAAATCTTATCTCTATGTATCGACAATGGAGCAGATTCAAGTCATCGGCCTAATCTTTCTGATGTAGCAAGGGAGCAGGCTGAAGATTATAGTTTTATCTTCTGATGTAGCAAGGGTGCAGACTAAAAATTGTAGATCTTATCTTCCTAAGCGGTAGTGGGGTAGATCAAATTTGGTGAATCTTATCTCCATGTATCGGCAATGGAGTAGATTCAAGTCACCAGCCTAATCTCTCTGAGGTAGCAAGGGAGCAAATGAAGATTATAGTCTTATCTTCCTGATGTAGCAAGGGAGTAGACTAAAAACTATAGATCTTGTCTCCTCGAGATAGCAGTGGGACAGATCAAAGACGGTGAATCTTATCTTCTCGAAGTAGCAGGGGAGCAAATTTTAGCCACTGGCCTTATCTCTCTGATGTAGCAAGGGAGCAGGTTGAAGATTATAGTCTTATCTTCCTGATGTAGCAAGGGAGCAGACTAAAACTTGTAGATCTTGTCTCCTCGAGATAGCAGTGGGGCAGATCGAAGACGGAAAATTTTATCTTCCCAAGGTAGCAGGGGAGCAGATTTTAGCCACCAGCCATATCTCCCTAAGGTAGCAAGGGAGCAAGTTGAAGTTTGTAGTCTTATCTTCTTGAGGTAGCAAGGGAGCAAACTAAAGTTTGTAATCTTCTCTTTCTGAGATAGCAGTGGAGCAAATCAAAGATGGCAAATCTTATCTTCCCGAGGTAGCAGGGGAGCAGATTTTAGCCACCAGCCTTATCTCCTTGAGGTAGCAAAAGAGCAGCTGAAGTTTATAGTCTTATCTTCCTAAGGTAGCAAAGAAGCAGACTGAAAATTGTAGATTTTGTCTCCCTGAGATAGCAGTGGATCAAATCAAGGACGATGAATCTTATCTTCCGAGGTAGCAAGGGAGCAGATTTAAGCCACTAGTCTTATCTTCCTGATGTAGCAAGGAAACAGACTGAAGATTGTAGATTTTGTCTCCTCGAGATAGCAGTGGGGCAGATCGAAAATAGCGAATCTTATCTTCCCAAGGTAGTGGTAGGGCAAGTTGAAGCTACAAGTCTAAATTCCTTGAATTGGATCAAAGCGCTAGTTCTCATGCCCCTGAAGATGCAATGGGATGGAAAGAAACTACTCGAAGAAGAAAAGCACGGGAAGAGGTCAAGATTTAGCAAGACCGGGCAAAATTAGCCCTTTTTGAAGTCTTTGCTCTATTCTTGTTACACGGTAATGAGCAAAGATGAGCAGATGTAATAGACCCAATTTTCCCGGGCCTATTAACCTAATATTAACCCATTAAGAAAAACCAAAATAATAAATAATAAAAAGTCCAAATTTATCAGTCCAATGTCCATTACATTAAGCCTAAAAATAATAAACCCAAATTACATTAAATTACATTAAATAAGTTTAAAACCCGATCTATAGGCTCAATTTCTAACCCAAATTAAATTACCCAAATTGTACCCAAAACCCAAATAATAAAACCAGACTTAAAGACCCAAATTTATACCAGCCCAAATATAAATTTCTAAACAGACCTAAACTGGCATGGCCCAAACTAATTACAAGCTCGAGTGACCCAAATTGACTAGGGTCTCGGGAACCTTAGAAGATTTTAGGATCGCCTGGTGCCGCAACCTTCCCCCACGCGCGCCCCGCGTGCATCCACGCCAGCCTCCTACGAGTAGCTTCTCCACAATATGCACAGTAATAAATCGAAAACAACAAACAATAAGAAATCACAAAATCTAGAATAACAGAAAAGAAAAAAAAATGTAATTTGGGATTTTATTTTTCATTTTTCTTTTTTATTTTCGGCTTTATAAAGCCAAATGAAATCGATTTAAGGGCTACACATTTTTACAGAAACAAAGAATACAAAAAGATCAGAAAGGTTCTTACTTTATTTTTATTTTTTCTCTTTTCTTTTTGAACTATTTTTTACATACAAAGATTTTTTTATTTTTTAACTACATATATATAATATAAAAATATAATATAAGAGTATAAAAAGAAGAGAAAAAATCACTGCTTCGAACTCGATCATGAGTGTCACGATGGCGATGGCAATGGGAGGGCTATTGTGGATCGCCGAACTCCCACCGGAACCTGGTCGGACTTTAGGGGAAGAGGAGAGAATTCTAAAGAGCTTTCAGAATTTTTTTTTTTAAAACTAAGGAGAATGAAATTTTTTTTTTGTAAAATTTTGGGTTTTATAAACACCCTATACGGTGTCGTTTTGGGGCAAACATCAGACGCCCAAAACGGCGCCGTTTTCCCTGGACCTGTGTGTGCGACTCGATCTATCCTTAGGATCTGCGTGTTTTGGGCGAAAGGGTCTATTTGCTCATTTAGCCCTTTCGCATTTTTTAGTTTTTTAATTGAGTTTTCTTTTATTTTCATTTTTGCCCTTAAATTTTGTCCCGAGTTCATTTGAGTCCTTTGAAGAGTGCTGCGTTTTGAAGGGCTGGGATATTTTCCCCTTTAGTCCCTCCTCGTTATTCGCGCATTCAATTCAGTCCCTTTTTTTTATTTGTTTGCGAATTTGCCCCCAAATTTTAATTTAAAGTTCAATTTCATCCCCTTTTTATTTCTTTTGTAATTTTTGTTATTTTATTATTAATTTTAATTCTTATTATTATTAGTATTATTATTACTATTATTATTATTACTATTATTATTAATCTAGTATTACTATTGTATTTTACATTTTACTATTATAATCATTAGCTTAATATTACTACTACTATTATTATTTTTTATTAAAATTAACTATTATTATTATTATTATTGATATTATTATTATTACTACTGTTATTATTATTATTATTATTATTATTATTATTATTATTATTATTATTACTAATATTGTTTTTATTTTTATTATTACTTTTATTATCATTTTCATTACTATTATTATTATTATTATGATTATTATTACTCTTATTTATTTATTTTTACTATTATTATTTAGTTGTTAACATATTTTCATTATAATTTATTATTATTGTATTTTTTGTTATTATTATTATTATTTTATTATCTTTAAACTATTGTACATAATATTTATTTGTTTATTGATTTAAAATTGTCTTTTCTTCATATTATTCATTTATTGTTTAAAATTTGTTACATTTAATTTGTGTTAATTTGTTTGGTATCTCTTTTAAAATTGTCTTTTGATTCATTGGTTTTGAATGTTAATGTTGGTATTTGTGTGGTGTATAATGTATTGTCATTGTATGTACCCTAATTTGGTTTCTCGGTATTTATATATGTTGATTATTCATTCAGTATAATATTATTGTCATGTATTACTATTCATGCTTGTAACTTCGTTTTTTTTTTTTTTTGTTATTGCATCATGATTCAAATTCTCACTTTACCGATATTGATTATCTATTATCCTCAAACAAGATAAATAAATATATTTTTGAGTCTATTTTATAATTTCTTAGTAAAAGCTTTCAAAATAAGGCAATATTCTATGATAGGAAATCCGAGAAATCATGCCCTAATGTGTTGGGTTTTAGTTTTTCGTTTGGCCAAATAATCAAATATCCTTTTGATGTTTTCAATGTATGAGTCTCGGGAATCATGAGATGATCTTGGATTTAAGTTGTCACGTCCTAATGTGCTGGATGTGATATTTTATTCCTTCGAAGCAAGAGAATCTTAATATCCAATTCGAGTAAATTCAAATATTTTAAAAAGAGATTGTATTTTAAAATCTTTTAAAATTTTCGACATTAGGGCATTAATTAATCAATTAGGTACCAATTTTGGGCGTCGCGAAGGTCCTAATCCTTCCTCGTATGTAACCGACTTCGAACCCGTTTTTCTATTTCGTAGACCAAAATTATTTTTTACAAGGTGATCCAATCACACCTAAACAAAAAAGGTCGGTGGCGACTCCATATTTAATTTTAAAGTCGATCCCCGTTTTCCAAAATAAAAAAAATGGTTTTGACACAAACCAATCGAAACCATATAACATGCACTTTATCCGTGTGGCGCCCACCAGCCTAGTGGGCCCACACAGCCCATTTCGGCCCCAACGTGGCCCAAAACGACCTAAGCCTATGAGAACTCTCATGGTGGCCTCAACCATCTTACGCCCATATTCATAGGCTCGGTCCACCACACGTGTAGATCTATGATCTACGATTAGAAGGAGTGTGGTTACACACCTTCTATCGGCTTTCTCGCCGACTATCGAATACAGGGTACTATTACACACCTTCGGCTTATCAGTCGACTATCAGGTATAGGATAAATATACACACCTGATTGCGAATGTGCGCGACTAACCCACAAGAACACCAACCTAACACAATCAGAAACTTCGGTTAGTCGCTTATCAATCAATTGAAGAGAACCTTAACCCAAAACTCCTGTTTAGAGGCTTACCTATCACCCGCCTTAATCAATCTCACTCAGGCTATCGCAGGAGATCACTTCACTTCAAGTCCTTAAAAAAAAAACTACATGCATCCCATTCGTGACTCAATAACTAATATCATATATACAAATAATTAAACCAGGAGTATCGTAACTTACCCAAACTGTGAAATTAAGACTGAGAGATAGAAGTATTCGTTCACCACCACAACACACCCTTAAACCTAGGAACGAGAAGAAAAAATTGTACTCCCGAGACCAAGTATTCGACTAGCACAAAAGTTCAGAGGTTATTCGGCTCTAGCAAAAGATGAGGGAAATGAGAAAAGTCGAAAGAAGGAAGAGAGGAGATAACAATATGTTTGGCCAAAAACATATCAACCAATTGAGAGAGAAAAGAAATATTCGGTAAAAGTGTGAAGAGGTAGATGAGAGAAAAAGAATCGATTTGACAGAAAGTTTGCAAAAGAAAGCAAAATAGAGAACAGAAGCACCCGAAAGGTATTTGATATGACCAAAAATGAAAAGATACTGCCCACACTCTTAGCACAAATTAGCCTCCAAGAAAGAAAAAAAACCAAAATGTTTGAAGCCATCGAATTAGAGAGTAAAAGACTACTCAAAGTCAATTTCTAATAAGCCAGAATTCTCATTCGGTACACATCCCTCTTTCCTTTCAAAATCTCAAAATTTCCTCCCCAAATCACTCAAACCATCCACCACCCTTAATCCACTCCTAAAATCCCTCCTCTAACCTCTCCACATACATTTCAAATTCCCCTTTTTCCTCCTACATTTTCTCCATTACCAATTCACCCTTCACCCTTTTACCAAGTCCACAACATCCTTCCAGAGTTTCAATCCAAATCGACCACTTACCATCCCCATGTAGCAAAATAATTGTATTTTGCTTGCAAGGGGATTTGAACCCAAGCCCCCCTCAATAGCTCAACACGCCACTTGCCACACGCTCTTTTGTGTCACAAAATATCCTCAATTAATAAAAAGGTCTATAGGCCAAAGTCCAAGTTCCTTTAAAGAAAAACCAAAATAAATTGCAAGAGCCAAGACTTGAACCCAGGCTCCCTTACAACCTTAACGACACCACAACCACTAGACCACAAGCTTTTTTGTGTCTTTTTTTAACACAATAATTTAAAAGGCCTACATCCAAGCATCCAGGGTTTTATTCACTTAAAACCAAATTTTTTGCTAAAGCTCAGGTTTGAACCCAGGACTTTTCCAACTTCTCTCAGGATCCTTAACCACTTGAGTAGACATTTAATTGTGTCATTTCCTTGCATAATTAAATACCTATTTACAGCCTCCTTACGGACCCAAACTTAAGGCCCAATACTGCTAGGCCCAAATTCGGGGCATTACATTTAGAGAGTTCAACTATGATTAAACTTAATCACTTTTGTAATAGCCCATTCTTCAGTGATGCCGAAAATAGTGGTCTCGAGGCCATAAATCCTACGAGTAAGTTGGTTAATATTATTATTTAGTATTTATAAGTCAAATATGGTATTAAAATAAATTTTAAATTAACAATTTATGCTATTCGAATGAATAATTAGGTTTAAATGGTATGACCCTAAAGTCCAGTGGTTTTAGAAAATGAGGAATCGGGACCTCGTTTCTATAAACCAAATTGGAAATATTTTATTAAATAGTCATGTAGTGTTGTTATTAAGGTTATATTAAAGTTTCTTTAAGAAATTTTAATGTTTAAATGTTTATTTAAGCGAAAAGGACTAAATCGTAATAGTTGAAAAAGTCAATCACTATTAGGTTAAAGGTGTTAATTGATTAAAGAAACATAATTTGATGGCCTTAATGGATAAATTACCCATTTTTAAGATGGTGGAGGGTTTAAGCTTTAAATTCTTTTAATTTTATATGTTTATATGTTATTTTTTATTATTAAAATAAAGTAAAAAGGTCAAAAAATAAATAAACAAAAGTCATCTTCTTCAATTTTCTTTCAAACCGAAACCAAGACATGAAAACCCCATTTTTGAGCTTAAAGGTTCGGCCAAACTTCAACTTTTGCATGTAAGTCCATTTGAATTTTGTTTTTCATAATTTTTATGTTTTTGAGATCGTTGTAGCTTAATCTAGTTAACCCGTATCTCTGTTTTTGAAATTCTCAAATTTTTTAGAATGTACCATGGATGAATTTTAAGTGTTCCTGAAATTTTATTATATATTGTTAAGCTTTGCTGTTAAATAGACATATTTCATTAAGTAATTTTTGGTAATTTTTAATGTTAAGGACTAAAATGTGAAATTAGTAAAAGTATAAGGACTTGCTATGAAATAATAGAAAATATGGGTTGTAAAATAGTTCCAAACTATACGAATAAGCTTGAAATTTAATAAAAATGGTTAATTTGCATGTTTTAGGCTTAGGGACTAAATTGAATAAAAGTAAAATATTGGGTGCAATTTTGTAAAATGTTAAAAAGGACTTAATTGCATCAAATGAGTTGGTTTTATTGTATGAATTAATTAATTGAATAAAATTATTAATTTTGATCAAGAGCGAGTGGAAAATCGAGGAGAAGAGAAAATTACCAAATAGTCCTATACTGAATCATTGATGCAATTTAGCCAGGTAAGTTCGTATGAACATTTACTGTGTTCTTGTTAATTAAATTAAATTTTTATTATATTTTTTTAATGTAAATGGATCAATATATATGTGAATATATCCTCCTTATGACGACTTGATGGTTATCGAGCCCCGTTTGAACCTTAGGATTTTGTAGGATACAAATGACATGTCATTAGGGTTTCCATGTTTCTGTGCTAGTCTTGAATGTCCTACCGATGGCTGAGGTCCTGCATTTGTTTTGGATACTTTACAACTTGTGTGAGTAACATTGTAACACCCCAAACCCGGCCTAGAAGTTAGGCCCGAATTTGGCATGTCACATTGAGGTGTTTTTTCAAAAATCGCATTTTCATTGAAAACCCTCTTGATATTTAAAAACTAAAGACCCAGTTTGGTTGTTATTATTAATCGACATTTATTAAGAAGTCATTACCTTCAAAACCTTGTTCGTTGCGGAAGCTTAATTTAAAACAACTGACTTATAAAACGTGATATTTACAACTTGGTTGCGAAAATGTAGTATTTTGAAAACAGATATTGTTTTGGGAAAACCGCGATTCAATGTTGAGCAGATTTAAAACATAATAAACTAAAAATCCCAAACTATACCAGAATTTAAGAGAGGCCTTATTACAACCCAATAAAAACGGTTTAATAAAGTAAAGTAGAATACTAAAATCCAAAACTGCTTGTAGTGTGGCCACTTCTGAGTCCTCCAATACGTCGAACTGCCTACTGAGGGTTACCTGGAAAAATTAAAAAGAGGGGGTGAGTTTGCGAAAACTAAGTGTGTATAACCCTAATGAGTAAAAACATGCATCACAACAATCCGGGCTAAAGCCTATTACAATAAAGGTGGCAATCGGGCCTCGGTTGGGCCTTAACCCATATCATATATCACATATCATAAATATCTGGGCCTAAGCCCATCTCAATATTAAAATCCATATATGCAATGCATTAATGCCCATACCAACCCTGCACTCCGTCTCCTGTCCAACCGTCACTCTTGTGGGGATTTAATCGGCCCACCCATCCTCACACTCCTTTTGTAGCACCGGTTGCGACACTAACTTATCGTTGCAGCATGGCTGCTCGGTGGCTAAAAAGCCTTCGGTGGATCCACAGTCGTCAAACGACCATGCGATCCTATTAACACTTCCTCCATATTAATAATCCCATTCCCATGCAACATAATAACACATGAATGCATCATACAATAATAAACATACCATAATAATCATAAACCGCATACAAGAATAACCATATAACATGTAGGGGCGTTTTCGTCATCTTACCCTTCAGGGGCATATCAGTTACTTTACCCATCGAGGGTATTTCGATAATTTTACAAACTAGGGGTATTTCGATAATTTTGCAAAATAGTGATATTTTGATAATTTTACAAACTAAGGGTATTTTGGTAATTTCACAAACCAGGGGTATTTCAATAATTTCTCAAACTAGGGGTATTTTAGTAATTTCTCAAACTAGGGGTATTTCGGTAATTTTGTAAACTAGGGATATTTTGGTAATTTTGTAAACCAGGGGTATTTCGGTAATTTTACAAACTAGGGGTATTTCAGTAATTTCTCAAACTATGGGTATTTCGGTAATTTCATAAACTAGGGGTATTTCGGTAATTTCACAAACTAAGGGTATTTCGGTAGTTTACCCATCGAGGGTACTTTGGTAATTTTACATTTAATAGCCTTTCCAAAGGCCTAGTACCACCCCGAGCGACTCAGATAACCTAAATGGTCATAACGGTGTAAATGGGCCCGAGGCCTCTTATTCGGACCACGTGGGCCCATACACTTGTGTGGCCCACTTAGTCCAAATCTAGCCACAGATCGAGATTACCATAGTCCAGTTCACTATATACTACACAATCATACAATTTATTCATATGGGCCCATGGGCCTATTAGGCCCATCGTGGCCCAAATAGCCTAAACACACAAGAACACTCAAGCTAGCCTCAACTATCACGTCGAAGCTCCCACATGTGAGCTCATACGCTCGTGTGGCTACCATCGCCGTGTGACTGACATTTCCATATTTGCCGTTCTACAGCTAGAGTAGAGAGAATCCACACCTGATAGGAGTCTGAAGCTAATCCGCGCTCTGAATGCTCCTATGCCCAAACGCCCACCAAGGTTTGCTTCCTCTCTTCATAGACAGCTCCATTTATAGCCAGCTTCTCACCTTCCCTCTTGCTATCTTTCCTATGTGGGATTCCTCCGTCAGTAGAGTTTAAATCCAACTCAAACTCTGGTCAGTCAATCCAAAATAAATACTCCTTGCTTGTCATGAGATTCAACCAGGCTCCTTGCACCTTAATGACGCCTTGCCACTAGACCACTCACTTTCTTGTGTCTAACATCATGCGCAACTAAATATAAATCTATGGGCCAAAGTCCAAGTTCACTTAAAAATAAATCAAAATGATATGCCAGTGCCAAGGCCTGAACTTTGGACCCCTTACTTCCTTGTGGCGTCACCTCCTTATCTCCCATGTGGCGTCACTTTGCCACTAGACCACAACTCCTTTTGTGTCATTTTTTTCTCTACATTTTATTCTTAAAGCCTATTTACTAGCTCTCAGGGTTTTATTCACCTAAAACCAAAATTTTCCTAAAGCCCAAGTTTGATCCCGAGACTTCATAGAAGCCCCCTAACCTTCAAAATCACTCACCTAATAGGCCCAACTTGCATTAGGTCCATTCTCTTATTCTCAAAAATTTTAAGATGCTCCCATGGCTAAGGCCCAATGGGCCCAATCCTACTAGGCCCAAATTCAGGGTGTTACAAGCATCATGTAGCTTACATTCTGAACCACAGCTTATGTGAGCAGGACCATTTCATAGCTCGTGTGAGCAATGATGTAAAGGAAAAGGAAAAGTTACAATTATGTGTTTAGCACACTTCGTGTGAGATTTCCCGAGTATCCAATGATATTCTAAATGGTTCAACGGGCATGAAAAGGAATGAATAGTAAGTGTTCAAATGAACTATGTTATGAATCTATGAACAGGATTGAAAAGGTAAGCTTTCATTTGGCAATATGCATATGTTCATGGAAAGATTAAATGATTCAAATGAAATATGTTCACTTGGAAATGGATCTACTACACCAAAACAGACTTTTAGCGACGTTTTTAGTGGCGTTTTAATGAAACGTCGCAAATATTATACATTAGCGGCGTTTGAAAGAAAATGCCGCAAAAAGTTGATCAATAGCAGCGTTTATTTCAAAACACACTGAAAAGGAGAAATAGCGGCATTTTTTTCCCAAACGCCACTAAAGATCTGAGGGGTCTATCGAATAAAGACAGAATATCAAATTTCATTTAATTATTAAAAAATTATAAAAATATATGCTATAAAATGGTGAGATTGCATTTTTATTTACAAATTAATTTTATTTTGCTATTTGAAACCGACTTAATTATGAAAAGTTACAAATTGATAACTAAACTATTTAAAATTTTTGCTTTATCGAAACCCCTAAACCCTAACTATTTATATTAATTAAAATAAAATTATTTTAATTAAATATTTATATTCTTCAAGAAAATAATAACACCTAATTGAGAGTAAAAACATAGAAAAATATATGTTAAAAATTAAAAAATTAAAATACTATTATTTAAAATAAATTTAAATTTAAGGTTAAAATGCGATGTAAGTTTAACTTTAAGGTTTCAGTGTTAGATTCTGTAGTTATGACAAGCGTTTAGGATTTTAGGGTTTAATAATTTAAGGTTTAAGGTTTATGATTTTAGGGGTTATGGGTTTGAGATTTAGGGTTTGTGTTTAGGACTTAAGATTTTAGGGTTTAAGGCTTTGATAAAAATATTAAGGATTAATTTTGAATTTTTAGAATATAAATCAAAATAAGATAAATATAAATTATTATTTTAAAAAATATATCAAAATAGGTTAAATCCCAAAAGCATACATGAACAATGGTTTAATGTGCAATTGTATACATAAACTTTAATTTGATTCAAATCTTGTAAAATATTAACACAATTATTGATATAATTAACATCATTTTATTTATATATTGCATACATGAAAATTTATATTTATTCAATATAAAAATATATTAATGTATTTATATTTTAAAATAATGTGTATGATTAAATCAAAATTAAAGTTTCAACTATACATTTAAACCACAATTAGAATTTCACATCTAGAATTACACATTAAACAAAAATTTAAAATTTAAAAATTTAAAACTTAAAAACTTAATATTTAATATTTTAATAAAAATTTCAAAACTCAAAATATAATAAAAAATTTTAAAAATAATAATATCAACACAAAATTTTAAAAAAAATATTAAAAAATATAAATTAAAAAAAAAATAAAAATTAAAAATATGTAATAATGGCGTTTTTACAAAAAAAAATGCTGTTATGGTGCTATAACTATACCGGCGTTTTTATTAAAAAACGCCGCAAAATTTGATCACAAATAGGTGTCGTTCTTTTCTCTGCTAAAAACCAAAGTTTATTATCTATAACCTCCGTTTCTCAAGACTGCTTCCTTAGGGTTTGTGCCTTTCTCTTCTCTATTCCCCCCACTTTCCCCTTTTCCTTTTAATACCATCTCATGTCCCGCCCTTTTCTAATATCATCAAATCAGAGGCTAAATTTCAAATCCCACCCAGTCAACTACTTCTCTTAAGATGTTATGGCTCTCTTTTTTCAACACAACTTTTCCATAAGATCTCTCATCTTTTTAAGCTAATCCTGTTAATATATATGTTTTTATGGCTTGTTTTGATAGGTTAAACATATCTTTTTTGTTGTGTAAAAGATGGAGTGCAATCGAAATCAAACGATCGAGGAAATTGACGAAAGCATCAACAACAACATCGCCGTCATCATCAATGAAGAACGCCATCAATCCAACAATACAATACCCACTTTCTCAGCTTCTGACGCCACCGTAATGGACCCCAACCAACCCATGAAAGAAGAGGATTTAACAGATACGGAGCCGAAAGAATTGGCTAACTCAACCCTGGTTCAAGTCGTGCCTGCTGCTCGAACTGAACGGTCTTTGGCCCCCAAACGCCCATCAAAAGACCGTCACACAAAAGTCGAAAGCCGTGGCCGTAGGATCCGCATGCCCGCCGCTTGTGCTGCCAGGATTTTTCAGCTCACTAGAGAACTGGGTCACAAGTCCGATGGCGAAATGATTAGGTGGTTATTAGAGCAAGAGAAGTTACAAACGGTAGTGGGAAGTTTTTAGGATATAGTTATATGAGAGTGATATAAAACATGAGTTATAATTTGTATTTCTAGTTAAGGATAACAAATAGACAGTCCAAAGTGCATATGTTAACTTAGGGTTCTGCATTTCACTTGCTAGTTTTGCAACATTTTTTGAGCACTGAGATGATTAATCTAGCTTCTGTTAAACTTTAAATGTGCAGATGCCTTGCATTCAAGTTATAATTGATTCCCGTGGCGTCCATGATTCACATGGTAATTTGCTGGGGTAAGTAGCGATAATTGAAATTTGGGAGATGGAAAGTGTTACTAACATGTTAAGGAGATTAACCTGATATTATATTGTTTCCCTTGCAGAGCACAATACGGGATGCTATAGAAGATAATATCATGTGGACTGTAAGAAAAATTATACCGATTTTGCCTAGTGATTATAGGTATGTCCTTTATTTTTCTTTTTTCTCAATAGATGATAATATAATGTAATATAGAAAAGAAGGAAGCTAAATTTTATCTGAAACTGTTGTTTGTAGAGAGGTCACTTGATAACATAAATGTATTTTCACTTGAATATAGATGCTGTGTGTATCCCACATAGAGGATGCAAGCACCTATGAATTGGTTGATTTATTTAGGCTGTGGTGTCATTCTCTCTGTGAGCACCTATGAATTGGTTGATTTATTTAGGCTATATGTCGTGAGGACATTGATTACCTTCCTTTAGTTGTATAACTTCTGATTTATTATTGGCTTGTATATATGTTTTCAGCAACTTGAACATTTCCTAGAGTGGCTTTTTATTCTTTCAAATGGTGATGTATGCTGAGTAGTTTTAAAGGGTTGTATATGCAAGGGTAACTACAATAATATAAATATCCTGTCTTACAATTTATACAAATATTCTGGTTCTTGGATTCAACTATATTAATAATGGCATTCGGCATAGTTTATGAATAAATTTAATAGAACTCCTATCAACATTAAAACCAAATTGGATTTGTTTAAATTACACCCAATTTGAATTGGATTTGTACTGCTCATGCCAAAATTGAAATCAAAATTGAAATCATGCCATAATCCACACTACATAAACAATTATACTTTAACATGGCTGGTGTTGTAAATAAATTATTTAATTCCTTCTCCGCTAAATTTATTTGTTTAGTGTGATGAATTTAATTACTATAAAATCAATTTTAAATAGATTTTATTCTTTATTTTTATCTTAAATTATATACGTTTTCTTGTGTTACATCATTCAGTTCTCTTATTTTGTATTAAATAACTATTTAAATGTTAATGTTATCATTTTAATTACTATTCTTTTTTATATTAATAATGTTTGATTTTAATATGATGCAGAATAGAAAGTACGAGGAACTCCAGCTATGAGGTCTATCTCTCTCTCTCTTTTCCTTTTTGTTTATTTTTTGTTTGATTTTCATTAAAATGCCATAAAATGTTGTTGAATTAATGTCAATGCAATGCTGCTGCTCATAAGCTGAGCTTCGATTGAAGCTTGTTTAATGTGAAAACTGTAGAAATATATAATTTGCAAACGATATTGAAAGGTGGAACTTCAAATGCAACAAGGATTAGTACAATCTTTTATCATTCTGTGAGTTACATCCCTTTATTTCTCTATAAAAAATTAAGATTTTTGGGATTAATTCTTTTGTCCAGTTACTAGATGCTACCCACCTTGGTTTTTAATGAAAACTTCTTTATAATTTTTAAAACAGGAAGAAGTCAAAAGTAGCAAAAGAAAACATTTTAGTAATCCCATGACAATATTACCCTGCAATTTGACCAACGATTTCTATTTAATTACTAAGGCCTCTTAGTTATAGTTTGCTCACCTTACTTTCCTCAACACCATAATTTCCCTGATATAACCATGTTCAGGATTGGATCGAGGTTTGTTTCTTCATTTTTTTTTTTTCGTTCAGAGTATTTGGTAGTATTCTTCTTCTTTTGCGAATTCAAAGTCATTTTTCAGTTACAGGTTCATATAAAAATGCAAACCCTGTTTATACAGCTCCTTCATCGGTTGGACTCTTATGTTTTTCTTAATATATATATATATATATTATGCATATATGTGGAGGTAGAAGTGCAACTTGTGTAATTTGGTTCCAAAAGTATCAATATAAATTTTTAGCATTTAATTACGGTTTCAAGGTTAATTCGATGAAAGTTAATTATTAGTATTACTAGTGTTGAATTTTCATGATTTTGTTAATAAAATGGATTTAGTTTTAATTGTGAATTTGTTTGATTTTGTGTTTAATTTGTTAAATAAGTCGATGCTTGTGTTTTTTGGGTTATAGAGTTGAATTGATGAAAGCTAGTTGTTGATATTATTAGTTAAGGGTAAATATAATTTTGGTAGTTGAATTTAGATTTAATGTTCAAATTGATAGATATGTTTATTCTTGCTCGATTAGTACCCAAATTTGACTTTCGTCACACCTTTTAATTTGTTTTGTAACTTCATTAAAATTGGATAAAGTGGACCAAACATCAAGTTACATGTAACAGTACATCACTAATGATGTGGCATGTGTGCCACGTGTCTAAACCTAATTGGTCCACGTCATCTAAATTTGGTGAGTTACAAAAATAGGTTGTCAAATGTGTGAAAGCCAAATTTAGATACCAATTTAAACAATAAAAAAGTGTATATTGTTAAGCTTCTATTTGTGTATATTGCAAAAAGGTGCTTTAAGTATGCTTTTTGAGTTTTTACTTTCTATGAATTTTGGTTTGGTTTACGTATAATGCAATTCATTTACCAATTGAGGCGAATTTAACTCACATCACTCAAATATTGAAGATCTTGGCTTTTCTTCTCTATTTCCACGATATTTTGCGGTTTACCTATTATATTATCTTGGTTTGGGATAATTGGGGTGCGGCATTGACCAACAAAGTAACATATAGGAGTATATACGTATGAACTAGCAAACTGTCTCATCAACATGTCAAAATAATTCTCAATTTCAGTAAATATGTTTTAGCAAATGCCTTTCATGTTAAATGCTCATATTTCATTGTTGCTCATTGTGTGAGGATAGAAGTGCTTTGATTCGAGCCCTCTTTACAAATCCAGTGTCTCGAAGAATAAGGTTTAGTTTTCTTCTATGTTGATGGAAATTTTGATTTTGCCCAAATCTCAAAAGTTTTACTATTCTGTAAATTGGTTGTGCATGTTTGATATAGAAGACACATTTGTTTCAGAAAATGATCGACTCCAAACCAGCCAAGACCTGGTTTCTTATGTATAGTCGTAAACTTGCCAAGTTAGTGGTATCTTTGTAGTATAGGTTTTGTGGGAAATGAGCAATGTAAATATTACTGATATAAAAGGGTTGGTGATTGCAAATGTTGGAGGGGCAAGAAATTCGTGTAAACAAGGCATAAAATGGGGTGCTCCATCTTATCCTGTATTCATTTCACATTCATTGCAAAGTAGGGTAGTTGTTTTGTTTTGTTGAATGGACAGTCACTCAACTTATGAGGTAGTTGTAATTATAGGAGGTTGAAGCTTAATTTGTTGAACTGGAAAAGGAGAAAGAGGATAAACACTTTTTCATTTGGGAAGTTGAGTCTGACGTATATTATACCAAATTTTAATTAATTGTTTGGGAAGATTAATTTTAATTAATTAATTTTTTTTAATTTTTCATGACCTTTAGACCTTTAGTGGCGTTTTTGAAAAAAGCGCCGTTAAAAGTATGATATTGTAATTTTTTTTTATTTTTTATGACTTTTAGCGTTTTTTAGCAAAGCGTTGCTAAAGGTTATGACCTTGAGCGGCATTTGGGGGAAAGTTTCGTTAAAAGTCATGACCTTTAGCGGCGTTTATGGGAAAAGCGTCGTTAAAGGTTATGACCTTTAGCGGCGTTTGGGGGAGAAAGCGTCGTTAAAGGTCATAATTTTTAGCGGCGTTTGTGGGGAAAATGCCGTTAAAGGTCATGACCTTTAGCGGCGTTTGGGGGGAAAGCGTTGTTAAAGGTCATGACTTTTAGCGTGTTTTTCTCATAAATGTTGCTAAAAGTTTGCGGCGTTTGCTTTAGCGGTGCTTTCAAAAGCGTCGCAAATACTATTAGTGGCGCTTATCAGCACCGCTAAAAGCTTAAAAACGCCGCTAAAAGTCTGTTTTGTTGTTGTGATCATCATATGTCATATGTTTAATTTAAGTGAATTATGTATGTATGCACTAACTTGTGTATTGATGATGTTTAGGCTAGTTCCAAAGCTTGTGGTTATGGTTGATTTTTATGCTTATGCTTTGTACTATGCAAATGAAACAGGTAAAAAATGGGAAAGAAATGGTAAGTTCATAAATGGGATATAATATGATGATATAAAAGGATTAATGAGTTAAATGATGTACCTATATGTGAGAAATCTACTTATGTTATGGATGTATTTACTTATATCATGGATAAATATACTAACTCGTGAATGATAATGTTGTATGGGCTTTGTAACATCCTTAAATGGGGGTTTGGCATTTTTTTCATTGTTGCATGTGTTTAGCTTGTTTAGCTTATTGTTTCGGTGTGTTTGGGGGCCCTGGGGAGGCTCGGGTTCGAGCCAGAGTTTTGGTAAAATTTTTCCTTTTGGGCATAAGGGGAGGGAGCAAGTGGAAGCAGGCCTTAAGTATAATTGCTTGTGTTTTGATAACACAAGTTGAGCAGGTGTAAAGGTGGTGAGGCGTCACTTGTAGAAGCAAGGGGGGACGGGGTTCGAATCCCACATGCTGCATTTTGGGAGTTTCATTTTGTTCCAGGATGGTGAAGAGATGGTGTTGGCGTGGAACTCTAAGGGGCTGGTTGTTGAATGAGTCAAACAATTCGAAATAGATGGAGGAGAAGAGTTTGGGGAGTTTGAATGGGTCAAAGTGGCTGGATTCAAAATGGTGGATGGAGAGTGAATTGTGGAGGTATTGGGGAGAATCATGGGAGTGGGTATGTGAAAGTGTTTGGCCAAAAGTGGGGAGGTGTGAGGGAGTATTTACGGTTTTAGTTACTGTGGGTGTGTGTCGTGGGTTATTTTGGTTCTTAGGCAAATTTTGTTGGCATAATCGGTCATATGTTGTGTGGGGTGCCGAATTTTGCTTGAAAAGTTCTTTTTAATTTTCCTTTCTGTTCTTTTCTATTCTTTGCTCGTGTGCCGAACCTCTCAACTATTCTTTTCCATATTTTCTTTTCATTTGAGTGTTAACTGAATCTTTAGCAATTGACCATTTGTGCATTTTTTTTCTTTCATCTTTTTCTTTTCAACTTTTGTCCCCTTTTTCCTCTTTGTTCTCAACATAGCCGAATTCCCTTTCTTCTCCCAGTTGAAGCTTGTTTCTTCTAGCTACACTTTAGCCAAAAACCTCTTCTTTTCTTCATTGTTTTTCTACCCTTCCCTCCACCGATCGGACCTCCTCCCATTCTTTTTGGAATTAGTTTCTTCATTTGTTGGTAGCCAAAACTCCCTTTTCTTTTTCAGTGTTCTTGATGCCCTTCCTATATCAATTGAGTTTACATGTCGTATTTTAAATTGGTTTCTCTCCTCTATTGCCAATAATCAAATCAAGAGTTTGGGGTTATCATTGTTAGAGCCGAATCTTGCTTTCCATTCGGCGCATTCTTAATACTAAAGGCCGAATCTCTCTTCAGTCGACTTCTCCTTGAGCTAGGGCTCACTTCGATTTAGTCCATAGTGAATCTGTAACATCCTAAAATTTGAGTTTTTATATGTTGCATTATTTTGGTGCTTAGTAGTTAAATTATCCAATGTGCGTGTTTAAATAGTCCTGAGAAGGCTCGGGATTTATTTGGATTTGGTATAATTTTTGGTATTTAGTACCTTAATGAAATGGAACAAGTGACCTTAAAGCTTAAGGTAATTAAGTGGTAAAAAGTTAGCATAAATGAGCAAAGGGTAAAGAGGAGATGGCGCCATATGTGTTCCTTGAGGGAAGGAGTTCGGATCCCTTAGTGTACATGTGAGAATTTTATTTTTTTGCTTTCCTTCCTCATAGTGTTAGCCAAGCATTGAACTTATCGTAAGTTGAACTTTTATTTTTTTATGGCAAGGTGGCTAAGAGAAAAGGCAAGCTTGAACATAGGGAAATGAACCAATTGGAAAAGGCATGTAGGGGGAACATAAGGCTTATAACAAGGGAGATGTTTTGGAAAGTTTGGGTGGCTAAACTTTGACCATTTGGCCATGCACTTGGACGGTTTTAGGGGCAAGGGGATGGTAGGATTTTGGTTAGCATTTGGTAAGGTAGGTGCTAGTTTTGGTCATTTTCATTTTGGCATTTTGGTGTATCAATAGTTTTTCTCCAAAATCTCTTCAAATTCTTCTCCCTAATGAATGTGTCTTGAGCAATAGGTAAAATTTGTGTTTTGTTTTGGCCATTTCATTTTGACCATTTCGGTATTATCTTTCATTCTCCCCAAAATCTTTTCCTCTTTGTATCGAAACCATATAATCTTGAAGGGCATTTTTTTCTTTTCTTTTCTTTTCTTCTCTTGTCGAATGCACACTAGCCTCAAGACTTTTTCTTTGTTCATCTTCCATTCTTGAAAGAAAACCCAAACTTAAACACTATATTTTCTTCTTTTCTTGCCAAAAACTCTCAAACATCACTCCCTCTTTAATATTTCACCATGGCCGAATGTTATTGATCATCATCCTCTCCAATATTTTCACTATAGCCGAATCTTCCATCTTCCATTTAACTTTCTTTTTCATTTGAGTGGTCATCTTTGAACAATCGGTAAGAACACTCTTTTCAATTCTTTTATTTTTCCTCTATTGTCGAAATTCATATGTTGACTTGGGAGGGTCTTTTTGAACGAAATCATCATCTTTTCTCTTTCAAACAAAACCTTTCTTCTTGTAGTGGTATAGTGGAGTGTCGATTATTTCGACATCGTTTAATCGACTCTAGCCATAGGAAGATCGTGTGAAAAAGGAAAATTCATCGTTCAAGGTAAGAATTTTTTTGAAGGGTTCTATATTACTTTTTATTTGTTAAAGATAGTGTTGATTAACCGATTTTATCATACGGACTCTATCACTCGATTTTCATCCTGTGAACGTAATTTTATGGTAAGCCGACTTCGCTCATAAGATCAATCGATTATAATAACGAAATATTAGTTTGGACTAATATTTATTTGTTCAATGGATGCAAACAAGATCGAATCAAAAGGAGTAGTGATTGGTGATCGAAAAAGGAGCAGATTTGCGATCCCTTCTAGATTCAAACGAAGGGCTGTTTCGGTAATTCGAGATTTTTCACCGAGTTGTGGACCTTCATTCGGTAAAAATCAACTATTCGAGGTTGTTCGCAGTTCTGAGCCATTAGCTATTCGAGATTTTTCACCGGGTTGTGAACCGTCAACCGAGGAGAATTGATAAATAGTAGTCATTCGCGATTCCGAGGGTAAAACTCCTAGACCGTTTATCTTAGAGTAGATTTACTATAAGTGTTAATGATCTAATAGAGCGTTAAAAATATTTTTAAGTGTTGACGATTAGGAAAGTGTAGTGCTTACCGTAATCAGGTGTGTAATCTCACATCGTATCTTGGGTTGGATGACTATATCATATTAATCGCTTGATTAAATCACAAGTTAGTGAAACCGGGTAAAATGACATATTTATCACTTTATTGGTAAAGACTATGAAATTGGTATGAAGACTCTGAAAATTTTGAAATTTGCCCTCAATGGGCCAAATGTGATATTTGAAATATGGGCCAAATTTGATATTTGAAATATGGGCCACATGAGATATTTGAAAATATGGGCCAATATGTGATATGGGCAAGTGATATGAGGCCAAAATGTGATATGGGCCAGATTGTAAAAATTTTTATAATGGGCCGTATGTTTGTAATAATCATATGAATGGATTGTTGTAATTGAATATGCATATTATATACATGATTTGCATGGGTTGGGATAATTGACGAATAGAAGTTCTAGTAGCTTTACTACAAAATTCTGGTGGCTTTGCCATAAATCTGAAAAATGGTTATGCTATGTAAACTTTGTAAATCTGGTGGCTTGTCCACAAATTGATATACGGCTAAATGCTTATTTTGGTGTGTTGGCGGGGTGGGTGACTAAAGCTCCCCATAGGTGTGCTGGTTGGTACGGGTGGTGTGTAGCGGATGGAAATTAGGTTTGGTTTGGGAATTACATATCACATGCATATTATATATGATATTATTGTTATAATTGTAAATAGGCTTTGGCCCAATAAATGCTTAATTGGACTTTTGGCCTAGCGACAACGGTAAGTGGGTTACACATTGAGTTCTAATAACTCACCCCGTTTTTCTTACCCTTCTCAAGCAATGATCAGTGACAGAGGCTTGGGCCGTGGACGACGCAGTGGAGGCCATATTACGAATAATGGGTTATTTAAATTTGGATTTCTTTTAAGTACTTTTTATCATTTTGCTATTTAAGATTAAGTTGTAATAAAGCCTCTAGATAAATTTTTAATGATGTTTTACTTTTGGATGGATTTTATAAATTGCTTGAATACTTTAAGTGGTATTTATCTAAAATTGAAATAAATGTTTTATCAAAAGAAAGGGTAACATTCTTAAATATTTTTACTCGAAAAATTTTGTTAACAATGTTATAATAAATTTTCCAAAATTATTTTAAACTCTTGTAAATATTCTTAAAATATTAATTTAAATTTTCCAAGCTTCATTTTATAAATCCTTACGTCTCAAATTATTAGATTTAGCAATCAACCTTTTTTTTTTAAAAAAAAACTCCACGTCAAAACGTTTTTTTGAAAATTCGATTTCTTTAAATCTTTAAAGGACTAGATGTATGTTCATTTCATGTGACATGTCAAATTTAGTCTTAGCACAGATCGAGTTTGGGGTGTTATATTTTATGGTATCAGAGCCTGGTTCAAAACTTGGCTGTGGTTTGGGTTCTAAAATATTTTTCAAAATTGTTTTGGATTATAGAACGTATGTTTCAAAGGTAGTATGGCACCACGAGTATTCGGCACCAAGTCAAGTAAGTGTATTTTAGAAAATGATTCTGAAAATTGAGCTTGCTGGTTGCAAATTGCTCGATTTATTTTTGAAAAAATATTTGGGGTAGAATTTGTCTACACTTGTTATATAGATGTGGATGCACAGAGGAAGGAATTTCTGAATATGGTTCAAGGAAATAAGACAGTGGCCGCTTACGAAGTAAAATTCCTACATTTGAGTCGTTATGCTTGGACTATAGTGCCAACTGATCATGAGCTGTGTGCGCTTTGAGGACGGGTCGAATGATGAGTTGCGGATACTGATAGCCCCACAACAAGAAAGGACTTTTGCCATGCTTGTGGAGAAAGCCAAAATAGCTGAAGAGGCTAAGAACTCGGAGAGGCAAAATCGAGAAAGAGATAGAGGCAGGAACAAGAGGGACTTTAGGTATTCGGGTCCTGCTAAAAGGTTTCAGAAGAGGCCAGGAATGATGAGCCAGCTCAAGCTAGAGTTTAACATCCGAAATTGGGCCTAGTAGGATTGGGCCCATTGGGCCTTGAGCACGGAACTGTTTAAAATTTTTGAGAACAAGAAAATGGTATTATTTTAAGTTGAACTTATTAGACGGTAATTTAGGAAAGTTATGGGGTTCTATGAAGTTTCGGGTTCAAGTTAGGCTATAGGTAAATTTTTGTGTAAGCACTTTAAGGAGAGAAGATATGTGGCATTAAGACTTAAGGTAATAAGTGTGTTTTTTGCTAGCATAAATGAACTGCTAGTAAAGAGGTTATGGCGCCACTTGTAGTACCTTGAGGGAAGGAGTTCGAATCACCTTGTGTACATATTGGCTTTTATTTTTTTATGTTTCCTTTCTTTATTGTGTTGGTCAAGGGGTAATTTTGGCAAGTGTGGACTTCATTATTTTTGGTAAGGTGGCTAAAAGAATAAGGCAAGGATGAAGTTAGGGAAAGGAATCAAAAGAAAAAGGGAATGTAGGGGGAACATGTGGCATATTTCAAGGGAAAGGTTATGGAAAGGATGGTGGGCAAAGTTTTTGACCTTTAGAGCATGTATGTAGACGATTTTAGGGGCTATAGAGTGATAGCCGAAATTGCTTAGTCTTTTGGTAGGATTTTTGGTGTTGATTAGGCCAAAAATCACTTTTGCACAATTTGGTGTTTTTCTCTCAATCCTTTCCTTTGCTTTGTGCCGAAATTCTTAGCCTTGGTGACCATATTTTTCTTCTTTCATTCTACTTTAGCCGAATTCTTCAAGCACATTTGTGCATTTTCTTACTCTTTTGTTTGATCAAGATTTTCATCTCTTGTTTATCTCTCTCTTGATAGTCGAATCATCTATCATTTATCCAACCTCCCATCTTCTTTTTCTTTCAACTATTTCTCTAATTCTTTCTCTTCTCAAAACCGACACCATCTTTTAATCACAAACTTTGGTATAATCATTTCACATAGCTGAATATCCATTTTCATTTTCTTTATAAACCAAACTCTCATTTCCTTTCTACCTTTCTTCTCATCCGTACTTGCATTCAATCTTTGATCAATCGGTAAGCGTTCTTCCAACATTTATCTCGTTTTCTTTCTCTTGGTGCCGATAGGAGGAACCGAATCATCATATTTTTGTACTCGCTCCAATAAGATCATTTCTTTCTTTGTAGTGGTATAGAGGAGTGCCAATTTTCTACCACATCACTTAATCGACCTTAGCCATAGGAAGATTGTGTGAAACGGGAATTTCATTGTTCAAGGTAAGGAAGCTCTCTCATAGTCTTTTTCAATAACTTCCTTGGTTATTGTATTAATCGGATTGAAGGATAATTAATCGACTATATGTTTTAGGTATTTAATTGCTCGATCTATCCCTCGTAATAAGAGACTCGGATTGTTGGTAAGTGATATAGATTTTTGATTAATCGACATATTGGTTGAAGTGGTAAATTGAGTTTTGGATTAATTATTGACCGATTGTATCTTTAGGTGCCACGGAGAATATCGTGTTATGGGTTCCAAATAAGGTGTGTAATCTCGTACCTTTTGAAAACATGTTTGAAATGGTGTGTAATCTCACATCTCTCTGTAAGTTTGTATGATATGTTCTGCGATTTGGTCGAAATACCAAAGAAAACAAGAAATCGGCATCCGGATCACTTTCGGTAGCGTGAGGTTCATAGTGGTAACCATGTTTTGTAATAAAAAACAATTTTGATCGATTGGAAGTGACGTGATTTGAAAAATCATGAAAAATAGGAGAAATGGAATTAATAAGTGAATAAGATATTAAATCAAAGCTACTGTGTCTATTTTGATAAGGAAGAAAGCGGAGAAGGAAAAGGAATTTTATATTCGAGATATGTTAATTTTAGTGAGACTAGTTACGAATGATTTTGTTGTTCCACGATCATCTTGGAAAAATCTTATAAAATTGTACAAGTGAATTAAGAGATATATTTAAAGATTCCTTAGTGAGTCTATTTTCAATAGAAACAAGTGGGAACAACATATGAAAACCGTACATTGAGATATTTGAATTTTGGGTAAGAGAGGTGAATTGTTGGACAGTGAAACAAGGAAAATTTTAAGGAATAAACTGTACAAAATGGTTAAGCCAAAAATTCTGGAAAACCTGTAGTAAGGAGATATATGAGTCTAGTTTCAAGGAAAATTTACGGATTTAGATTTCGAGATTCCTCACTCGAGTTATTGTCAATTTAGTCAATATGATGCAGATGGACAGTTTCAAACTTTTATGCCCCAAATTAGTAGTGAAGCCTTGGTTACGAAATTACCAAAATACCCTTAGAGGGTAAATTATCGAAATACCCTTAGCGAATGCGATTGCCAAATTATGAAAATGCCCTTATGGGCGAATTATGAAATGCCCTATGAAATTTGATTTATAAAGTGTTAATAGGCCAAAATATGTATTTGCGTAATAAATTGGGCTGAATTGAGATATCTGATATATGGGCCAAATGTGATATCTGATATATGGGCCAAATGTGATATCTGATATATGGACTAAATGTGATATTTGATAAATGGGCGAAATGTGATATGAGTTATAAGGGCCAAAATGTGATATGGGCCAGATTGTGAAAATTTTTATAATGGGCTGTATGTTTGTAATAATTATATGAATGGATTGTAGTAATTGAATGTGCATATTATATACATGATTTGCATGGGTTGGGATATTTGACGAAGAGAAGTTCTGGTAGCTTTGCTACAAAATTCTGGTGGCTTGTCCACAAATTGATATATGGCTTAATGCCCAGTTTGATGTATGGCTTAATGCCTAGTTTGATATATGGCTTAATGCCCAGTTTGGTGTGTTGGCGGGGTGGGTGACTAAAGCTCGCCACAGGTGTGTTGGTTGATACGGGTGGTGTATAGCGGATGGAAAACTAGGTTTGGTTGGGAAATTGCATAACACATGCATATTATATACATGTTATTATGTTATAATTATAAATGGGCTTTGGCCCAATAAATGCTTAATGGGATTTTTGGCCCAATGAAATGGTAAGTGGGTTACACACTGAGTTCTTGTAACTCACCCCCTTTTTCTCTTAACCCTTGAAGGTAATGCTCAGTGACGAGGACTTGGGGGCGATGGATGACTAGATGGAGGCCATATTTCAAAAATTGGTGTTTCGAACCTTTGTTAAATTACATATTCCGTTTTATTACTTTTGCTATTATGGGTTTTATTTGTAACAAGGCCTCTGGATTATTTTATTTTGCTTTATGTTTGACGTGTTTATATTTTACTCAAATTATTTTAAATGGAATTTTCTAAAATCATAATAAAGGTTTTCCAAAATCGATTAACAAATGGATTTCATAATAAAATTTTACAAATATTTTTAATACGGAAATCTTCTTCAAATTTTCAACGTCGTTTTTCAAAAGTCACGTTTTATAAGATTATTAGTTCAAATCTAACGATTTATCAATCTTCGAGGTTAGTAGTATTTTATCAAATGTCTCAAATCAAACTTGTTTTTCTTAATTTTAACAAAACTTATTTTAGTACGAATCACAAATCCTTTATACGTTTTCTTCAATGTGACACACCAGATTTGGGCCTAACTTCTGGGCCGGGTTTGGGGTGTTACATTTTATGGTATCAGAGCCCAGTTTCAAAGCTCAGCTATGGTTTGGGTTCAAAAACATTTTTAAAGCTGTTTAAAATTTTAATTTATGTTCTAAAGGAAGTATGGCACCACGGGTATCCGGCACTAAGTCAAGTAAGTACATGTTATTAATGAATGATTATGATTATTATGATATGACTATAGGAACACTCTAGAACTTTTAGTTTTAGATGTTGAAACTATAGAGATTGAGACTATAGGATGCGTTTACGAAAACGACTTTACTTCTTATCTCTCATAAAACATCGTTTAATAAACATCGAATAGCATAATGATTCATAAAACTCTTAATTAGATTATATCGACTTAGTGAACATGAGCGCTAGAAGACGCGGACGCGGTAGACGTGGACGTGGTAGAGGCAGAGGTGCTAGGGCTAGATCTTCGGCACCAAGGCATGTGCCCGAAAGGGAGGCACATACATCATTAGTGGCTGAGACGGGATCTTATGCTCGAGTTGAGGTTGATGAGCTGACTCAGATAGTTAAGAAAGTATTGAAGGATGTTAAAGGAATCAGTGAGGCACTTCGAGTTGGGTGTGTGGACTATAAGAAGAAAAGAGATCGTGGTTCTTTAGGGTCACAGTCTCGTTCTGTGAAGCGTGTCAAGGCACGTCCAAACTTTCTAGCTTGCGATTATTGCGGAAGGCGTCATCCGAGTGAGTGCTGGAGAAGGTCAGGAGCATGTTTGAGATGTGGGTCTAAGGAGCATAGGGCTCGAGATTGTTCCATCACCATTAAGACGGGTATGTTTTGGTTGAATGTAGAAAATTTTATGAATGGGCGATAAATACCTATTTGCTTCTGAGGGTTAGATATTTGATGATGTGAAGAATTTTAAAGATTTAGATAGAAAGCAAATTAATGTTATTAAGAACCAGAGAGCGTAGCGAAAGCATAGTGGTGAGACTTGAGCAATGTGTTTAGTAGTTGATTGAAAATTTCGAGGACAAAATTTCTTTAAGGAGGGTAGAATTGTAACATCCTGAAATTGGGCCTAGTAGGATTGGGCCCATTGGGCCTTGAGCACGGAAGTGTTTAAAATTTTCGAGAACAAGAGAATGGTATTATTTCAAGTTGAACTTATTAGACGGTAATTTTGGAAAGTTATGGGGTTCTATGAAGTTCCGGGTTCAAGTTAGGCTATAGGTAAATTTTTGTGTAAGCACTTTAAGGAGAGAAGGTACACATTAAGACTTAAGGTAATAAGTGTGCTTTTTGCAAGCATAAATGAGCTGCTAGTAAAGAGGTTATGGCGCCACTTGTAGTACCTTGAGGGAAGGAGTTCGAATCACCTAGTGTACATATTGGCTTTTATTTTTTTTTTTATGTTTCCCTTCTTTATTGTGTTGGTTAAGGAGTAATTTTGACAAGTGTGGACTTCATTATTTTTGGTAAGGTGGCTAAAAGAATAAGGCAAGGATGAAGTTAGGGAAAGGAATCAAAAGAAAAAGGGAATGTAGGGGGAACATGTGGCATATTTCAAGGGAAAGGTTATGGAAAGGATGGTCGGCAAAGTTTTTGACCTTTAGAGCATGTATGTAGAGCGGTTTTAGGGCTATAGAGTGATAGCGAAATTGCTTAGTCTTTTGGTAGGATTTTGGTGTTGATTAGGCCAAAAATCACTTTCGCCTAATTTGGTGTTTTCTCTCAATCCTTTCCTTTGCTTTGTGCGAAATTCTTAGCCTTGGTGACCTTATTTTCTTCTTTCATTTTACATTGGCGAATTCTTCAAGCACATTTGTGCATTTTCTTACTCTTTTGTTTGATCAAGATTTTCATCTCTTGTTTATCTCTCTCTTGATAGCCGAATCATCTATCATTTATCCAACCTCCATCTTCTCTTTCTTTCAACTATTTCTCTAATTCTTTCTCTTCTCAAGACCGACACCATCTTTTAATCACAAACTTTGGTATAATCATTTCACATAGCCGAATATTCATTTTCATTTTCTTTATAAATCGAACTCTCATTTCCTTTCTACCTTTCTTCTCATCCGTACTTACATTCAATCTTTATCAATCGGTAAGCATTCTTCCAACATTTATCTTATTTTCTTTCTCTTGGTGCCGAATATAAGTTTTGATTTGGGAGGAACCGAATCATCATATTTTTGTACTCGCTCCAATAAGATCATTTCTTTCTTTGTAGTGGTATAGAGGAGTGCCAATTTTCTACCACATCGCTTAATCGACCTTATCCATAGGAAGATCGTGTGAAACGGGGATTTCATTGTTCAAGATAAGCAAGCTCTCTCATAGTCTTTTTCAATAACTTCCTTGGTTATTGTATTAATCGGATTGAAGGATAATTAATCGACTATATGTTTTAAGTACTTAATCGCTTGATCTATCCCTCGTAATAAGAGACTCGGATTTTGGTAAGTGATATAGATTTTTGATCAATCGAAATATTGGTTGAAGTGGTAAATTGAGTTTTGGATTAATTGTTGACCAATTGTATCTTTAAGTATCGCGGAGAATATCGTGTGACGGATTCCAAATAAGGTGTATAACCCCGTACCTTCCAAAAACATGTTTGAAATGGTATGTAATCTCAAATCTCTCTATAAGTTTGTATGATATGTTCTGTGATTTGGTCGAAATACCAAAGAAAATCAGAAATCGGCATCCGAGATCACCGGTAGCGTGAGGTTCATAGTGATAACCATGTTTTGTAAAAAATAGTTTTGGTCAATAAGCGTGATGTGATTTGAAAAATCATGAAAAATAGGAGAAAGGAATTAAGTGAATAAGATATGAAATCAAAGCTTCTGTGTCTATTTTGATAAGGAAGAAACAAAGAAGGAAAAGAAATTTTATATTCTGAGATATGTTAATTTTAGTGAGACTGGTTTTGAATAATTTCGTGGTTCCCTGATCTGTCTTGGAAAAATCGTATAAAATTGTACAAATTGAATTAAGAGATATAGTTTATATTTAAAGATTCCTTAGTGAGTCTATTTTCAATAGAAACAAGTGGGAACAACATATGAAAACTGTACATTGAGATATTTGAATTTTGGGTAAGAGAGGTCAGAATTGTTGAATAGTGAAACAAGGGAAATTTTAAGGAATAAACTGTACTAAATGGTTAAGCCAAAAATTTTGGAAAAACTGTAGTAAGGAGATATATGAGTCTAGTTTCAATGAAAATTTACGGATTTAGATTTCGAGATTCCTCACTCGAGTTATTGTCAATTTAGTCAGTATGACGCAGATGGACAGTTTCAAACTTTTATGCCCCAAATTAGTAGTTAAGCCTTGGTTATGAAATTACCAAAATACCCTTAGAGGGTAAATTACCAAAATACCCTTAGTGAGTACGATTGCCAAATTATGAAAATGCCCTTATGGGCTGAATTACGAAAATGCCCCTATTGGGCCGATTTGTAAAGTGTTAATAGGCCGAAAAATGTATTTGCTTAATGGGTTGAATTGAATATCTGATATATGGGCCAAATGTGATATCTGATATATGGGCCAAATGTGATATTTGATATATGGGCCAAATGTGATATGAGTTATAAGGGCCAAAATGTGATATGGGCAGTTGTGAAAATTTTATAATGAAATTTGGATGTTTGTAATAATTATATGAATGGATTGTAGTAATTGAATGTGCATATTATATACATGATTTGCATGGGTTGGGATATTTGTGAAGAGAAGTTACGATAGCTTTGCTACAAAATTCGGTGGCTTGTCCACAAATTGATATAGGCTTCTCGCTTGATTTGATATATGGCTTAATGCCCATTTGGTATATGGCTTAATGCCCGATTTGGTGTGCTGGTAGGGTGGGTGACTAAAGCTCCCCACAGGTGTGTTGGTTGGTACGGGTGGTGTGTAGCGGATGGAAAACTACGTTTGGTTTGGAAATTGCATAACACATGCATATTATATTCATGTTATTATGTTATAATTGTAAATGGGCTTTGGCCCAATAAATGCTTAATGGGATTTTTGGCCCAGTGAATAATGGTAAGTGGGTTACACACTGAGTTCTTGTAACTCACCCCCTTTTTTCTCTTAACCATTGAAGGTAATGCTCAGTGACGAGGACTTGGGGCCATGGATGACTCGATGGAGGCTATATTTCAGAAATTGGTGTTTCGAACCTTTATTAAATTACATATTCCATTTTATTACTTTTGCTATTATGGGTATTATTTGTAATAAGGCCTCTGGATTATTTTATTTTGCTTTATGTTTCACGTGTTTATATTTTACTCAAATTAATTTAAATGGGATTTTCTAAAATCATAATAAAGGTTTTCCAAAATCGATTAACAATTGGATTTCATAATAAAATTTTTATAAATATTTTTAATACGGAAATCTTCTTCGAATCTTCAACGTCGTTTTTCAAAAGTCACGTTTTATAAGATTATTAGTTCAAATCTAACGATTTATCAATCAATCTTCAAGGTTAGTAGTATTTTATCAAATGTCTCAAATCAAACTTGTTTTTCTTATTTTAATAAAACTTATTTTAGTACGAATCAGAAATCCTTTATACGTTTTCTTCAATGTGACACCAGATTTGGGCCTAACTTTTGGGCCGGGTTTGGGGTGTTACATAGAGCACCTGCTGCTACTAATCAAATTCAATCATGTGTTGACTGTGGAAGACGACACCCTGGTGAATGCTGGAAGAGAACCGGTGGTTGTTTCAAATGTCATTCTAAGGACCATCAGCTTAAGAATTGTCCTTGACGGACTGCTTCGATTCAGGAAGCTCGTAACCATGATGCACAACCAACTAGAGGCGCTCAGCAGTCACAGAGGGCCGAGGACCAAGTCGAGGTGGTAATGGCGAGGTCGAGGTCAAAGTGCACCGGGCAGAGGTAATGGTTTCAGGGGTAACGCGGAGGTGAGGCAGCCAGGGTTAGTTTATGCTGTTAGACGTCGAGAAGGTGGTGATGCACCTAATGTGATAACCGATACATTCATCTCCGATGTACCTGTTACTGCTTTGATTGATATCGAATTTACCCATTCGTATGTTGCTAGTGCTATATCTAGAAATCTGAACATTAGATCTGAGATTTCTGATAAAGAGATGACGGTAATTAGTCTTTTAGGACATTCTATGCTAGTAAATAAATTGTTTAGAGACGTGCCCTTAGAAATTCAAAGAGAAATATTCTTGGCGGATCTGATGGAACTGCTTTTGTGAGTTCAACCTTATTTTGGGCATGAATTGATTGGTAAAGCACCGGGTGCACTTGGATTGTGCTGCAAACCGGATGTCGATAAGGACTTTAGAAGATAAGGAAGTGGTGATGATAGGCGAACGGAAAAACTACTTAGCAAATGTGGTATCTATTTTAAAGGCAGAAAAGTTGGTGCGAAAAGGGTGTGGAGCATTCCTAGCCTTCATTAGTGCTTTGGATGCCAAGGAATTATTGGTGGAAGATGTTAGAACGGTGAAAGAATATTCAGATGTCTTTCTCGAGGAACTTTGGGTTTACCTCTAGATCGAGAAGTAGAGTTTGGTATTGAGCTTTTGCCTGAAACGACTTCGGTGTCATTGCTCCTTATAGGATGGCGCCAAAGGAGTTAGCGGAGCTTAAAGCTCAAATTCAGGAGTTGTTGGATCGGGGATTTATTCGACCGATAGTGTCTCCGTGGGGAGCACCGGCCTTGTTCGTTAAGAAGAAGGATGGGTCGATGCGTATGTGCATTGATTATAGACAGTTGAATTAATTGACGATCAAGAATAGGTATCCATTGTCGAGAATCGATGACCTGTTTGATCAATTACGAGGAGCTTCAATTTTCTCCAAGATAGATTTGAGATCGGGTTATCACCAACTCAAGGTTAAAGAGGCGGATATTCATAAGGCGACATTTCGAACTCGTTATGGACATTATGAGTTCTTGGTAATGCCGTTTGGATTGACCAATACACTAGCTGCATTTATGGACATGATGAACCGAGTCTTTTAACCCTACTTAGACCGGTTCGTGGTGGTGTTTATAGATGATATCTTAGTATACTCGAAGAATGAAGAAAAGCATGATTCACATCCGCGGATAGTATTACAAATATTGCGGGGAGAGCAACTTTATGCCAAATTCAGAAAGTGTGAATTTTGGCTAAAGGAAGTGACTTTCTTGGGACATGTTGTGTCAGCCGAAGGAATCAGAGTTGATCCTTGGAAGGTAGAGGTCGTGTTGGATTGGAAACCATCGAAGCGATGGCGTAAATTGAGTTTCTAGGATTGGTGGTTATTATAGATGTTTTGTTGAGGGTTTTCGTTGATTCGCACCCCTAACTAAATTGTTGCGAAAGGAGTATCATTTGTGTAAGCGAGAACAATGAGAAGAAAGTTTTGAGAAATCAAGAAGATTTTGTGAAGCGCCAGATCTTGATTCAACTGAAGTGGAAAAGAGTTTATCATTTTCTTGCGATCGTCACACGGGTTTAGGATGTGTGTTGATGCAAGGTGAAAAAGTGGTGGCCTATGCATCTCGTCAGTTAAGGCTGCATGATGTCAACTATCCTACTCATGATTTGGAGTTAGCTGCGGTGGTTTTTGCTCTAAAGATTTGGAGGCTCTAAAGATTTGGAGGCACTATCTCTACGGCGAGAATTCGATCATTTATACGGACCATAAGAGTCTAAAGTACCTCCTTACTTAAAGGAGTTGAACTTAAGACAACGGAGGTGGATAGAGCTGTTGAAGGATTACGACTTCTCAATCAAGTATCATCCGGGAAAAGCTAAAGTGGTGGCAGACGCGTTGAGTCGTAAGGTGATATCGGAGTTGAGAGCGATGTTTGCTCATCTCAGTTTGTATGAAGATGGCAGTCTGCTAGCCGAACTTCAGGTGAAACCCATGTGGTTAGGTCAGATCAGGGAAAAATAGTTATCAGATGAAAAGTTGGGTCCTTTACTTCAGCAAGTGGAAGGTGGTGTAATAGGGGATTTTGGATTTGATAAGGATGGAGTACTGTGTTTTCGCGAAGAATTTGTATGCCCAAAGATTCAGATTTGAGACAAATGATTCTGCGAGAGGCGATAGTAGCCCTTATGCTATGCACCCCGGAGGAAATAAAATGTATCGAGACCTCCGTGAGTAGTATTGGTGGCCAAGGTTGAAATGGGAAGTTACTGAATATGTGAGTAAGTGCTTGACTTGTCAACAAGTAAAGGCAGAACACCAATTACCATCGGGATTGTTGCAACCGGTAAAGATTCCATTATGGAAATGGGAACGGATAACGATGGACTTTGTTAGTGGGTTACCTTTATCGCCTACTAAGAAAGATTTCGTTTGGGTAATAGTGGATCAGTTGACTAAGACTACCCATTTTCTACCTGTTCGTACGAATTACTCATTGCAGAAGTTGGCCAAGTTGTATGTAGCAGAGATCGTGAGGTTGCATAGGGTACTAGTGTCTATTATTTCGGACAGAGACCCTAGGTTTACATCATGATTTTGGAAAGCCTTACATGAAGCTTTGGGAACCAAGTTGAATTTCAGTACGGCATTTCATCCTCAGACGGATGGTCAGTCGGAGAGAGTAATCCAGATCCTGGAAAACATGTTAAGGGGCTGTGTGATTGACTTCCGGGGGAGTTGGGAGGATTTTCTACCGTTGGCAAAGTTTGCGTATAACAATAGTTATCAATCCAGTATCCAAATGGCACCTATGAAGCATTGTATGGTCATAGGTGTTGTACTCCTACTTGTTGGACTAAATTGGGGGAACAACAGTTATTGGGTCCTGAATTGATATCAGAGACGAGAAGAAAAGGTAAAGGTGATTCGGGCTCGGTTAAAGGAAGTTTCGGATAGACAAGTCGTATGCGGATCTGAAGCATAAGGACATTGAGTTTGCGGTGGGAGATCAGGTCTTCTAAAGGTCTCACCTTTGAAGAAGATCTTCAGATTTGGAAGGAAGGGCAAGTTGTGCCCTCGGTTCATCGGGCCGTACCGTGTGTTGAAGCGTGTAGGACCAGTGGCTTATTAGCTTGAATTACCTCCGGAGTTGAGTTAGATTCATAGTGTTTTTCATGTCTCAATGTTGAGGCGTTATCGATCGGATTCGTCTCTGTAAATCTGGTGGCTTGTCCACAAATTGATATACGGCTAAATGCCTATTTTGGTGTGTTGGCGGGGTGGGTGACTAAAGCTCCCCACAGGTTGGTACGAGTGGTGTGTAGCGGATGGAAATTAGGTTTGGTTTGGGAATTGCATATCACATGCATATTATATATGATATTATTGCTATAATTGTAAATGGGCTTTGGCCCAATAAATGCTTAATTGGACTTTTGGCCCAGTGACAACGGTAAGTGGGTTACACACTGAGTTCTAAGTAACTCACCCTGTTTTCCTTACCCTTCTCGGGTAATGATCGGTGTGGAGGCTTGGGCGTGGGACGACTCGATGGAGGCCATACTACTAATAATGGGTTATTTAAATTTGAATTTCTTTTAAGTACTTTTTATCATTTTGCTATTTAAGATTAAGTTGTAATAAGGCCTCTAGATAAATTTTTAATGATGTTTTACTTTTGGATGAATTTTATAAATTGCTTGAATACTTTAAGTGGGATTTATCTAAAATTGAAATAAATATTTTCTCAAAAAGAAAGGGTTACATTCTTAAATATTTTTACTCGAGAAAATTTTTGTTAAAAATGTTATAATAATTTTTCCAAAATTATTTTTAAACTCTTGTAAACCTTCTTAAAATATTAATTTAAATTTTCCAAGCTTCATTTTATAAATCCTTACATCTCAAATTATTAGATTTAGTAATCAACCTTAGTTAAAGAAAAAAAAACTCCTCGTCAAAACATTTTTTTGAAAACCCGATTTCTTTAAATCTTTAAAAGACTAGATGTATGTTCATTTCGTGTGACATGTCAAATTTGGTTTAGCGCATAAATCGGGTTTGGGGTGTTACAGAATCTATCTTGGATCAGTTCCCTTTAATCAAGGCGAGTGCTAGTCGTTCTAAGGAGGGTTCGTTAATGGAGCCTAAGGGGAGTGAACTCGTAGTCTCTGCTCCCAAGTTCAAATGGCGTAAGGTGTCAGCGATTCAGGATTCTCCTTCGGGTTGTAGAAGGGAGCCAACATCTATTTGGGATAGACAAATTACTGTTGTTCACGCTAGTGAGGGCGACGATGAGCAAGAGGGTATAGTTCTTCGTGGTAAGGTGTGTAATCTCACACCTGTATTTTGTTATGTTTGTGTTATGCTATGTGTCGGCTTAAAGTCGAAATACCCTTAACGGGAATGCAGTTGAGATACTCTAGTGGGTAAGATTGGAGATGTACCAGATAAGTAAAATTCATAACTATACCATTTGGATAAATTAGTATGATTGTACGTATGTTCCGATTATCTGATGTACAGTGATATTTGCATGCAGTCACCACATTCTGATGATATAACATGATGCATGGGAAAGGGATAATTTTTAATCGAGAAAGTGTACTTTTGTGGCCTTGCCACATATTTTGGTGGCTCTGCCATATATTTCGTATTTCAGTGGTATCAGAGCTAGACTCGTAACGAATTTGGGGTGTTACGTTTTGTGGTATCAGAGCTAGGGTGTAAAACTTGGCTGTGGAATGGGTTCGAAAATATTTTTTCAAAATGTGTTTAGAATTTGGTTTAAGAAATGTACGTCTTTCTGGAAGTATGACATTCGAGTCTCCGGTACCAAATCCATAAGTCTTCTGACTTTTTTTGATATTATGATTTTTGAGTGGGAACTATTAGCATTAGTATTTTATGACTGCTAGCTATAAGAGTTAAGACTGTAGAGATTGAGACATTAGGAATTCGATTCGCGAAAACCACTTTTAAATTTTTATTCATAAGATATCTGTTAATAAACAATTGAATGATATACTAATTCATAAAATTTTTAATCAGATTAATTTGATCCAGTGAATATGAGTATGAGAGGAAGTGGATGCAGTAGACGCGGTCGTGGTAGAGGCTGAGGTGTTGGGTTAAGATCTGAGGCATCTAGGCACATGCCGAAAATAGAAGCACCTGCATCACCGGTGACCGAGATAGGGTCCCATGATCGAGCTTAAGGGGACGATGCTTTGTCCTAGGCTATGTTGCGAGTTCTAAAGTGGGTTGCTGGAGCAAGTACTGGGTCAGTGGGCCGAAAATTTATTCCTGAGTGACTTCAGCAAATGGGGCTAAGGTATTTAGGGGCATTTCTGGCATGGCCCCAAACGTAGCTGAATATTGGCTAGAGGCAATTGAGCAAATCTTGGATGATTTGAATTGCACAGCGGAGGAAAAAGTGAAAGGAGTAGTGTCCCTCCTACGAGATGAGGCGTATCAGTGGTGGCTCACGGTAAGGGAAGGTACTCCGGCAGAACGTATCTCCTGGGACTTCTTTAAGACAGTATTCTAGGGAAAGTATGTTGGGGCGAGTTATGTGGACGCCCAGAGAAAAGCATTTTTGAACTTGTTCTAGGGGAGTAAATTTGTGGCAGAACATGAGGCAAAATTTCTGCGCCTAAGTCGTTACACCCGGGGTATAGTCGCAATCAATGATGAGCGTTGTGTACGGTTCGAGGATGGTCTGCAGGATGAGCTGCGAGTACTGATAGCTCTGCAGCGGGAAAGATATTTTTCCATTCTGGT
The DNA here is from genome assembly GCA_025506655.1 of Gossypium rotundifolium. NCBI lineage: Eukaryota > Viridiplantae > Streptophyta > Magnoliopsida > Malvales > Malvaceae > Gossypium > Gossypium rotundifolium. The sequence continues at coordinate 43,508,527 of CP106726.1, forward strand.
TGAGAAAGCAAAAATCACCGAAGAGGTGAAACGTTCTGAGAGGCAGAATTGGGATAAAGAAAGGGGCAAGAATAAGAGAAGTTTTGGGACGTCAGGATCTACTGGGGGTTTTCAAAAGAGGCCTAGGTTAGATGGGCCACCGAGTTTGTGATGTCGATTCTTTGTGAGGTCACCAGAACCTTGTGCCTGATGTGGGAGAACACATTCGGGGGAGTGTTGGAGAAGAACTGGAGGATGTTTCAAATGTGGATTGAGGGATCATTTGATAAAGGACCGCCCACGGGGAGTTGGCTAGAGGCGCGATCGATGAGGTCGAGGATTTGCATGACCAAGAAGAGGTGGTCGCGATTCTGCCGAGAGGTCGTGGTCCGGCCAGAGGAGGAAATGGATTTGGTCGAGGTCGTGGAGCACCGGACAGAGGTTCTGGTAATGCAGGTTCAAGATAGCCTGGATTGGTTTATGCGGCTAGACGTCGAGAGGATGATGACGTACCGGACGTCATAACCGGTATATTTCTTATATTTGATGCACTTTACTACTTTGATAGATATTAGGTCTACAAATTCGTATGTTGTCTGTACTGTATTTGGGACTTTGAGCATTAAATCTCAGATTGTTGCTAGAGAAATGTCTGTGATTAGCCCCCTAAGACAATCAGTGGTAGTGAACAAACTATTTAGGAAGGTGCCTTTAGAAGTTCAAGGAATAGTATTTTGGAAGACTTGATGGAACTGCCATTCGACGAGTTTGACCTGATCTTAGGCATGGACTGGCTAGTTAAGCATCGTGCAAACTTGGATTGTGCTACTAAGCACATGATATTGAAGACTCAGAGGATAAGGAAGTAACTGTGATAGGAAAAAGGAAAGATTATTTGTCTTATGTGATTTCGGCACTGAAGGTTGAAAAGATGGTGCAAAAAGGGTGCGATGCATTCTTAGCTTTCATTAGCGCTTTGAATGAAAAGGAATTGTCTGTAGGGGATGTTAGAACGGTGAAGGAGTTCTCGAACGTCTTTCCTGAAGAGCTTCCAGGGTTACCTGTGGATCGCGAGGTGGAATTTGGCATTGAGCTACTTCTGGGAACGACTCCAGTGTCTATCGCTCCTTATAGGATGGCACCGATGGAGCTGGCAGAACTAAAGGCTCTGTTGGATCGAGGGTTTTCAAGTAATTGAACAAGTTGGATCGAGGGTTTATCTATCAACTGTGAGGAGCTTCAGTTTTCTCGAAGATAGATCTGAGATCAAGATACCATTAGTTAAGGGTCAGGGAGGCAAATATTCACAAGATTACTTTCTGAATGCGTTATGGGCATTACGAGTTTGTAGTGACGCCGTTCAGATTGACTAATGCACCAGCCACTTTTATAGACATGATAAACCAGGTCTTTCAATCCTATCTAGACCAGTTTGTGGTAGTGTTCATAGATGACATCCTGGTGTATTCAAGAAAGGAGGAAGAGCATGACTCGCATCTTCGGATAGTTTTGCACATTTTGAGAGAGAAGCAATTGTATGCAAAATTCAGTAAGTGTGAAAATTGGTTAAAGGTAGTGACCTTTTTAGGGCATGTTATTTCTGCTGAGGGGATTAGGGTTGATCCCCGGAAGATCGAAGCTATATTGGATTGGAAACCACCGAATTCAGTGTCAGAGATTCAAAGTTTTTTGGGTTTGGCTAGGTACTACAAAAGGTTTGCTGAGAGTTTTCATTGATTGCTGCACCTTTAACCAAGTTGTTACGAAAAGGAGTACCGTTTGTTTGGGCTGAAAAGCAACAGGAAGTTTTTGAGAAGTTAAAGAAGATTCTGACTTAGGCATCGGTATTGATTCAGCCTGAGCCTGGGAAAGAATTTGTCGTCTACTGTGATGCATCACACATAAGTTTGGGTTGTGTGTTAATGCAAGAAGGGAAGGTGGTAGCGTTTGCATCTCGTCAACTAAGGCCGCATGAGATGAACTATCCCACTCATGATTTGGAATTAGCTGTAGTGGTATTCGCGCTAAAGATATAGAGACACTATCTGTATGAAGAAAAGTCGGTTATCTATACAGACCATAAGAGTTTGAAATATCTCCTTGCCCAGAAGGAGCTGAATCTAAGACAACGAAGGTGGATTGAGTTACTGAAAGACTATAACTGCTCGATTGAGTATCACCGAGTAAAGCTAACGTGGTGGCAGATGCATTAAGTCATAAGGTGATATCAGATTTGAGAGCAATGTTTGCTCATCTCAGTCTTTATGAAGATGGTAGTCTGTTAGCAGAACTTTAGATAAAGCCAACATGGGTAAGCCAGATTAAAGAAAAGCAATCGTTGGATGAATCATTGGGTTCTTGACTTCAGCAAGTAGAAGGTGGGGAGATAGTGGATTTTGGATTGAACAGTGAAGGGGTATTATGTTTTCATGGAAGAATTTGTATGCTGAAGGACTCGGAGTGAGACAGATGATTCTGCGGGAGGCGCATAGTAGCTTGTACGCTATGTATCCCGGTGGAAGCAAGATGTATTGGGACCTACGTGAATTATATTGGTGGCCTGGTCTGAAACGGAAGTTACCAACTTTGTGAGTAAGTGTTTGAAATGCTAGCAGGTGAAGGCAGAACATCAGTTTCCTTCGGGGTTGCTACAGCCGGTGAAGATTCCACTTTGGAAATGGGAGAGGATAACGATGGATTTTATTAGTGGGCTACCCCTAACGCCTACTACGAAAGATTCGGTGTGGGTAATCGTTGATCGGTTGACTAAGTCCGTACACTTCATACCGGTTCGTATCGACTATTCGTTGCAGAAGTTGGCCAAGCTGTATATGGTAGAGATTGTGAGGTTGCATGGGGTACCAGTGTCTATCATATTAGACAGGGACCCTAGGTTTACATCGCGGTTCTGGAAGGCATTGCATGAAGCTTTGGGTATAAGGCTAGATTTCAACACAGCATTTCACCCATAGACTGATGGTCAGTCGGAAAGGGTAATTTAGATTCTGGAAGACATGTTAAGGGGCTGTGTGATTGACTTCAGGGGTAGTTAGGAAGATTACTTGCCATTGGCTGAATTCGCGTACAATAATAGTTATTAGTCTAGCATTCAGATTGAACCCTATGAGGCGTTGTATGGTCGTAGGTGTCGTACCCCTACCTATTGGACTGAGTTAAGTGAGCGATAGTTGTTGGGTTCAAAATTGATTTCAGAAATAGAGGAAAAGGTGAAGCTGATTCGGAACCGGTTAAAAGAAACCTCCGATAGATAGAAATTGTATGCGGACCTGAAGCATAGGGAGATATAATTTTCAGTGGGGGATCATGTCTTCTTGAAAGTATCACCTTGGAAGAAGGTTTTAAGATTTGGACGGGAGGGCAAGTTGAGCCTCAGATTCATCGGGCCTTATCGAGTGTTGAAATGTATGGGATCGGTAGCTTATCAGCTTGAGTTACCCCCAGAGTTGAGTCAGATACATAATGTATTCCATGTTTCGATGTTAAGGCACTATCGTTTAGATCCATCTCATGTAGTGCTGGTGGAAGAAATTGAGGTTAGACCTGGTCTGTCTTTTGAAGAAGAACTAGTGCAGATTTTAGACCGGGATGTGAAGGTGTTGAGAAAAAAGTTTGTTCCGTTAGTTAAAGTGTTGTGGTGTAATCACAATTCAGAGGAAGCCACGTGGGAGCCGGAAGAGGCGATGCGACAGCAATATCCTTACATCTTTTAATTAGGTAAATTTGAGGCCAAAATTTCTTTAAGGGGGTAGAACTGTAACATCCTTAAATGGGGGTCTGGCATTTTTTTCATTGTTTCATGTGTTTAGCTTGTTTAGCTTCTTGTTTGGGGGCCCTAGGGAGGCTCATGTTCGAGCTAGAGCTTTGGTAAAATTTTTCTTTTTGGGAATAAAGGGAGGAGCTAGTGGAAGCAGGCCTTAAGTATAATTACTTGTGTTTTGATAACACAAGCTGAACAGGTGTAAAGGTGGTGAGGCGTTACTTGTAGAAGCAAGGGGGACAGGGTTCGAATTCCACATACTGCATTTTGGGAGTTTCATTTTGTGCTAGGATGATGATGAGATGGTGTTGGGGTGGGACTCTAAGGGGGTGGTTGTTGAATGAATCAAACAATTCCAAATAGATGGAGAGGACTTTGGGGAGTTTGAATGGGTCAAAGTGGTTGGATGGATTCGAAATGGTGGATGGAGAGTGAATTGTGGATGTATTGGGTGAGAAAATCATGGGAGTGGGTGTGTGGAAGTGTTTGGCCGAATGTGGGGAGGTGTGGGGGAGTATTTTAGTTTTAGTTAGTGTGGGTGTGTGCCGTGGGTTATTTTAGTTCTTAGGCAAATTTTGTTGGCATATTCGGTCATATGTTGTGTGGGGTGCCGAATTTTGCTTGAAAAGTTCTTTTTTATTTTTCTTTCGGGTCTTTCCTATTCTTTGCTCGTGTGCCGAACCTCTCAAGTATTCTTTTCCATCTTTCCTTTTCATTTGAGTGTTAACCGAATCTTTAGCAATTGACCATTTGAGCATTCTTTTTCTTTCATCTTTTTCTCTTCAACTTTTGTCCCCTTTTTCCTCTTTGTTCTCAACATAGTCGAATTCCCTTTCTTCTCCCATTTGAAGCTTGTTTCTTCTAGCTACACTTTAGCTGAAAACCTCTTCTTTTCTTCATTATTTTTCTACCCTTCCCTCCAGCGACCGAACCTCCTCCTATTCTTTTTGGAATCGGTTTCTTCATTTTTTGGTAGCCGAAACTCCCTTTTATTTTTCAGTGTTCTTGATGCCCTTCTCACATCAACTGAGTTCTCTTACCGTATTTTAAATTGGTTTTCTCCTCTATTTCCAATAGCCGAATCAAGAGTTTGGGGTCATGCTGCTAAGGCTGAATCTTGCTTTCCATTCGGCACATTCTCAATACTAAGGGTCAAATCTCTCTTCAGTCGACTTCTCCTCGTGCTAAGGTTCACTTCAGTTTAGTCCATAGCCGAATCTGTCTTGGATCAGTTCCCTTTGATCAAAGCGAGTGCTAGCTGATCTAAGGAGGGTGGGTTAAGGGAGCCTAAGGGGAGTGGACTCGTAGTCTCTGGTCCCAAGTTCAAACGGCGTAAGGTGTCAACGATTCGGGATTTTTCGTCGGGTTGTGGAAGGGAGCCGACATCTGTTTGGGATCGACAAATTGCTGTTGTTCGTGGTAGTGAGGGTGACGATGAGCAGGAGGGTATAGTTCTTCGCGTGGTAAGGTGTGTAATCTCACACCTTTATTTCATTATGTTTGTGTTATACTATGTGTCGGCTTAAATCTGAAATTCTCTTAACGGGAATGCAGTTGAGATGCCCTAGTGGGTAAGGTTAGAGGGATACCAGATAAGTAAAATTTATGACTATACCATTTTGATAAATTAGTATGATTCTACGTATGTTCCGATTATCTAATGTGCATTGATATTTGCATGCATTCACCACATTATGATGATATAACATGATGCATGGGAAAGGGATAATGTTTGATCAGGGAAGTGTACTTTGGTGGCCTTGCCACATATTTCGGTGGCTCTGCCACATATTTTGTATTTGGGTGTCTTTGCCTCATATTTCGGCGATAAGTAGCGTGACTGTCATCGAGGTGTGTAGCAGATGGAGGGTTGATTGTAGAAATCCCCACAGGTGTGTTAGGTTGGATACGGGTGGTGTGTAGAGGATGGAATACTAGGTTGGGCTGGGTTGCATTGCATTCACTACTTGATATACCATGTTGATAGGGCTCTGGCCCAATTCGATCCATATGGGCTTTGGCCAATTTGCTCATGTGAGGGCTAAGGCCCAATTTGCTTTGGTGGGCTTAAGGCCAATTCTGTTCAAAGGGAATTACACACTGAGTTCTCATAACTCACCCACTGTTTTAATTTTGTAGGTAATACCTAGCATTGAGGATTTGGAGCCGGAGTGGACTCAAAGGGGCTATACATCGCTACTTTAGTAAATTTCGTTTTACATTACTTTAAAATTTCTATTTTAATTTGGGTTTATGTCTTGTAATAAGGCCTTTGGTATTTTATTTGGTTATTAACTTTAATTTGGATTTTGGCTTATTATTAAATGTTCAATGCGGGATTTTCTTAAAACCTTAATGCCGGTGGTTTTTCCAAAAGTGTTAACAAACGATTTACAAACTATAATTGGCGATGCTATGAATTTTCTTAAAGTGGATAACTCTTTTCAAAATATCGCATGTCTACAAAAATTTAAATGTCGTTTTTATGAAACTCATTGAGTTTAATTAATTATAAGCAAGATCATCGGAAATAACAACGAAAATGTTTTTGCAAAGAGAGCTATAAAACAAATTGGATTTTCCACAAGCAACAGAACTTGAAATTTTTAATGATCGCGTAGATTCTTTAAACAACTCTTCCATGTGACATGCCAGACTTGGTCGTAACGTCTGGGCTGGGTTTAGGCTGTTACTTATGCTAAGCATTTGATTTGGAATAGAAAGTAAGCAAATGGAATCGTTCATAAGCTTATGAAAAGTTTAATGATTGTGTAATATGTCGTATAAAATCCTATTATGTTATAAATGAAAAATATATGTGATGTTGATGGACTTACTTATTTGTGAGTTGATGGTTATATAGCTTTATAAATCTTATGGAATTGGTATAGATGTATGTTTATCCTAAAAAGTTCATTATTTAAGTGGAATATTATGTTTAGAGTTTATACGAGCTTACCAATCATTCATTGCTTTCGTAATTACTTTCCTTTACTTTATAGATTATCAAAAGCTCGATCGGTTGAAAGATCGTTAGAGATCTATCACACTAGCTAGCAATTATATTGGTAGTTTTTCATGTTTTGGCCAAGGTTATAATGGCATGTATAGGTGGCCTTGTGTTTGATGATTAGTTGATAAGTTTGGCATGTATATGTTATTTTGGTTGATGTACTTTTTGGTACTTTTGGTGCCTTGTTGGTATGTGTTAATGTGACTAAGATATGATGGATGCTTGGGTGGCCAAGTGGTATGTTTTTAGGGAAGTCCTAATGATCATAACTATGGTATGTTTGGAAGTGGTATTTAATTATATGAGTATGATTAAGATATGGTAAGTGTACATGTTTAGGTATGCTTAATTGATTATAATTCAGGTGCCTTTTATGGCATATTGGTTGTATGATGATTGTCTATTGAATTGGTCATTTTATGATTGTTTTGGTAAGGTTTTGGTGCTTTGAGTTTGGACACAAATTGCTTTTAGGTACATGCTTGTAATGGTGATGGAAATGGCTTGAATTTGGCAAATTTCATGTCCACATGGCCGGATACATGGGCATGTGACTTCATATGTGACACACGACCATGGACATGGCCGTGTGTCCCCTATAGGTTTTAAGGTTTGCACGTCAGGCTATTCCACGGCCTAGCACACGGCCTGGCACACAAGCGCGTGAGACCATTTCGAGATTTACACTGCCGTGTGACCCCTGCAGTTCAATTTTTCCAACTTTTTCTTAAATGTTCCAAATGTTTATGATTTCGTCTTAAATTGTTTCTAAAGTGTTTTTTTAAGGCCTCGAAGGCTCGAATAAGGGATGATAGGCATGTGATTGAATGATATATATAATGCTTATGTTGATGTATGATATTTATGTTTTTAATGTTGTGTTTATACGGTAATGTTTCGTAACCCTGTTCTGATGACGGATACGGGTGAAGGGTGTTATAACTTTAATATTAAATTAATATAATATTTATCAAGATAAATATTAGATAAATATTATATTAATTTAATATTAAATCTTATTAAAATCATAGAATGTTTATCTACAAGATAAACATTAAATTTAATTTAATATTAAACTATTAAAATAATATTATTTTTGAAATAATTAATCTGAAATCAAATTCTCTAGTAGAGTACAAGTAGGAATGTAACCCTTCCACTATTCAACCACCAATGACCAACCACCACCATCACTTAACACCCTATACCCGGCCTGGTCGCCAAGCCCGAATATGGAATGTCAGACCATCGTCTCATGTCATATACAACGAGTGAAAGTTTATTCTAAAAGTAACGTTTTTCAAATTATTATTAGTATAGGTTTTAAGATAATAATATTTGTTTGTTATCAATGTTACATGTTAACCATTCGTCAAGTAGTCGTATAATAACACTTAAACATACGTAAGGTCCATTTAACAAAATTTTTAAAACTTGCCCATAGGTATCGATACTGACACTTGAGTATCGATATTTTTCCTAGGTGGTATCGATACCACTTTGAAAAGAGATACCAAACTTGCATTCTGTAACAACTCATTTTCAGTGAAATCAAAACAATGGTTTTGGGACCACAAATTCGATCCGAAAATAAATTTTATTTTTATTTTATTATATGGTCCGTATTATGATGGATATGTCGTGTGAAAATTTGGATACGAAAGTTTTATCGATTAAGAGTTTAATTACGAGAAGGACTAAATCACATAAAATGCAAAAGTTGAATTCTAGTAGATATAAGGATTAAATAGCTATGAAGTTCAAATCTAGAGGTCCTTAAATGGTAATTAGACCATTAGAGAAAAATATGTAGATTTTTGGTTACTCATCCATGGAAAAATTACAAAAGAGTAGGGACTAAATTGGAAATTGAAATAACTAATTAATTAAAAAAGATGATAAAAGATATCATCTTATTGTTTTGTCATTTTCAACCCCAAAATTTTATGGAAACCTTAAGAGAGAGAGAATAAACTTTCAAGGCTTAATTGGGTAAGTTTCCTTGTCCTGTTTTTAGTAATTTTGATATTTTTGAAACTGGGATAGTCTAATATATCTATTTGGGGGATTAATTTGAAAAGTTATCAAGGTATGAAATTTGGGTCATGGATGAATATGCTGAAAATTAGAAATTTATGGTAGAAAATGAAAGGTTGTTGATAGATAAACAACTTTTCCAAAGTGATTTTTGATGAAAACATGATTTAGGGACTAAAAAGCAAAATGGTGAAAATTGATAAAAAATTCTAAAATTTATATAAAATATGTGCTATAAATTTTATGTTGGAATTTCGGTTGGCTTGGAATAGGGAGTAAATTGCACAAGTTTCATTTTCGAGCCTAGGGACGAAATTAGAATTTATGAAAAGTTAGGGGCAAAATGGTAATTTTACGTAGGACAAAAATTGAGTCCAAATGAGTATGAAATGTGTGAAATTGATGATTAAAGTTATTTATATAGATTCAAACAACTCAAATTTGAGGTTAGATCGAGGAAAGGAAAAGGTTTCAGATTAGTAGATTACTTACGCGAACAAGTGTCGAGGTAAGTTCGTGTAACTTAATCGAACATATAATTATGTTAATTGAATGTTGTGTTTGTATGTAATGTGGCTTATATTGATATGCATTTCTTGAATGCTATAATGGAAAATTTAATACATGCTTGAAATTTATGAAAAAAGGTTATGTCCCGATTGAATATTGAATTCCGATGAATATATGTGTTTTCTCGAAATGCATGAGGTCCTGCATTTGTTGTTGACGGATTTAGATAGGACGAGTAATCCTATTGAACTCATTATAGAAAGGATTTAGCCTAGATAGGTAATCCTAATATAATACCTCTCGAGTATACATTATGATTAGGGTTTAGCCTGGTCGGTAATCCTAATCGAGCTCTTTTGAACATACATTATATAAAGGATTTAGCCTGGACTAGTAATCCTGTTATACGATATATGGCTCGAGAATTTGTTCCTTGATTAAGTTCCCTAATGGGTACCCTTGAATAAGAATTGACGGATTGTTGAATTGTATACCTCGAGTGTACTACTTGAGCATCCATCAGAATTTCAATGATTCAACGGACATAAAACTCTTGACATGGCATGAGAATTATAAGATGAAATGATAATGTCTTGAAAGATTATTGCATGATAAGCTCATCTATCCTTACTTGATGTATATGTAAAGTTCATGACTAACATGTTTGATTGGATTCATGTGTTAGGTAATTTTGTCAAATGGATGGAAAACATGATATTTTATGCTTAGATTTAATAAACGGGATTGGTAAGTTTAATTTCTATTATACGAACTTCCTAAACATGTAATGCTTACTCCGTTTTATTTTCCCTATTTTATAGTGCTCAGAAGCTCGCGAAGGTTGGAGATCATTGGAGCATCGTCACACTGTCAACTAGCTTATTTTTGGTATACTTAGTAAAATCATTTTGGTATAATGGCATGTATAGGACAACTTGGCCAATAGTGGCTTGAAAATGATGTTTTATAACCTAGCCATTGGAATGGCTAGTAATAGTTTATTTTGGTATGATTAAGTAGGTTATTATGATATATTTATATGTGTTATGTTAAGTATATGTGATCAAATGATATTAAAGCCTAAGTTAATCCAGGGTAAGTTTATAAACACATATGCATGTAATGGTATGCCATGATGAATAATGGAATTTGCTTAAATTGAATGCTTAGAATGGTTGAATTGTACTTAGTATGTTTTAGTGCAGGTAAATGGTAAATTTGGGTGACAAATGAGGCTAGGAAATGGCTTTATTTTGTTCACACGGGGAGACATACAGGCGTGTGTCTAGACCGTGTGTGACATACGGCCTGGTCCATGGGCGTGTGGTTAGGCCGTGTGTCCCCTGCACCTTAATTTTGAGAAATAGAATGCTCAAAATTGAGAACACGGACAGAGACACAGGCGTGTGTCTCAACCGTGTGTGCCACACGGGTGTGTGTCTTGGCCGTGTGAAACCTGCACTTAATTTTGAATTGAATTAATTAACCACAAGGCCTAGCACACAGGCGTGTGGCATGGCTGTATGCACAAGTCAGAAAGTTACACGGGGTTGAACACGGCCTGTAGCACGATCGTGTCCCTGGGTCACACGGGCATGTCCCTTAGACCACACGGGTATGTGAGCCCTACACCTTGGAAAACTTTTTGAAATACTGCGAAAAATTCTTAGAGTTTTTGATTAAGTCCCGACTCGATTCTAATACTCGTATTGGACCTCTAGGGTCCAATTAAGGGATTTTTTGTATAATCTCGGTGAATAAATAGTGAATATCATGAAATGCCTATAAATGTTCTAAAAATTTTTGGTTATGCTCCGTAACCCTATTTTGGCGACAGATAGGGTTAGGTGTAACACCCCTCACTTGTATCCATCGCTTGAATAGGGTTACAGAGCATTACCAAACTTATAAAACATTTAACCATTCAATTCATATATAAATTCACATTTCATGCAAAACTTATCCAACTCAATCACAACTTCTCTATAACGAGTCTATAAGGCCTTAAACATGCTTTGGGAGTGATTCGCGACTAAACCGATAATTTAAGAAACTTTTTAGAAATTTTGAAAATTTTTCTCAAAATAGGGGACACACGCCCTTGTGGTCAGACACACGACCACCAGACACACCTATTTCACAGGCCGTGTGGACATTCGAAATGGGAGCACATGGCTGTGTCCCAGCCCGGGTCCGACCCCGTGTAACTCTTTGACTTGGGTTACACGGCCAACACACAAGCCTGTGTGGCTAGCACGTATGCCCTAAAAATGGCTATACATGCCCATGTACTAGGCCATGTGCTAGGTCGTGCCAAACCTATAGGGTACACAGACTTATGCCACATCGCCAAGTCATATGCCTGTGTGTGAGGCCATGTGGAGCATACATAATTGATTTTAATTTCAACACCAAGGGACACACGGTCGTGTAGCATAATCGTGTGTCATTCATGGTTGAGACACACACCCGTCTCTCTGCCTGTGTGGACAAAAATAGGCTATTTACTAAGCCAATTTGCCACCTCAAACTTAGGCATACCTACACAACCATATGGCACAAAACATAGCATCAATAGGCATATAATTCAACTCCAAACCAAGCATGATTTATACCATTTCTAACACCAACTAATACAAAGCATAATACCACATTATGCCAACTATATTTATACCATTTCATATATTCTCAAATCATCAAAATGACCATTAACAAATATGCATTATCTGGCCTAATTTTACAAGCATCCCAATATCCACAATTCAACCATTTGGACACCTATAACATCTATAACCATAAAACATCACCCAACCATCATGCCATTCATATCAAAAAGCATAAACACATATATCAATACATGATTCAACCATACCAAAATAACCCCAAATAAACCATTACTCAAGGCTATATATATACAAACCAAAACATGCAAATTTACAAGCCGATTCAATTGGCCAAAATCATTACCAAAACATAGCCAACATGACTCGAAGTCTCTATACATGCCATATAATCAAAACATAAGCTTAAAAGTACCAAATCAATAGTAGGATAGTGTGATGAAATCTCGACGATCCCTGAATCTGAGCTAGCTCACTATAAAATATAAAAAAAATAATGTAAGCTATAAAGCTTAGTAAGTTCGTGTAACATCCCAAAAATTAGGGGTTTGTGATTTTTGCATAATTGCATGTTGTGCTTGCTTGGCGGGTTGTTTGAGGGTGTTTAGGGGTTCTAGGGAGGCCTGGGTTCGAGTCTAAGCCTTGGAAAAATTTTGGTTTTTGGCCCTTTAGTGGAGAGGGCTGTTGGAAGCAAGACTTAAGGGAATTTGCATGTGTTTTACTAACACAAGTGAGCTGGTGTTGTGGTGGCAAGTGGCGTGTTGGGCATGCAAGGAGGTATGGGGTTCGAATCCCTCAAGCTGCACTGGTAGCTTTTATTTTGTGCTTTGGGGGAGGAAGAAGCAGAGTTGGGATCAAACTCTTCTATGAGAGTTGAAGAATGGGTCAAATCATTTGAATGGATGATGGAGAGGGTTTGTGGGAGGAAAACAGGGAGAAAATAGTGGGATAGGGGAGAGTGGTAGTGGTGGCTGAATTTGGGAGTGTTGTGAGGAGGAGAAATTCAGCTAAGGAGTTGTGTTAGGCATTTTTATGGCTAGTGAAGAGTGTAGGTGCCGAAACTTTCCTTAGTGTTTTTGGGTACTCTTTGCCCCTTTCTTTTCTTCTCTCAATTGTGTTCTTTACTGAATCTTTTGTGAATTGACCACTCGTGCATATTTCTTTCTTTAACCTTTTGTCTCTTTCACTTTCTCTTGTCAAGTGCTGAATATACTCTACTACATCATTTCTTTCTTCTGCTAGTGACTGAATAGGTAAGCCCCCACTTCTATTTTCTCTTCTTTTCTCGTTACACTACTCTTTCTCCCCTGGCCGAATACAACATATTCTTCTCCTCTTATTGTTCTCTCCCTCTCCATTCAAAGCATAAGTTGAAAAACTTACAATTTTGACCCTTTTTGGGTAGGGCCGAATCTATTCTTCCCTAGCACTTCATCTCTTGTTCTCTAATTGGTCAAGCCGAAACTAATCTCTCATTATTCTTCCTAGTTGATTATCATCTCTGAGGGTCATGCGTGTTCAACTCCTTTCTGCTCAAGAATCTATCCTTGTCGAATCTGAGGGTAAGTAGCACTATTCATATTTTGGGTTTCTCCCTATTGCTAAATATCGGTGGATGATAACTCCCATTTTGTGCATCAATTATTTTAGGAATTTGTTTACTTTAGCCAAGGGATAGGCCGAGCTGTGTTGGTGCACTGAAAGAGATCGCATTGTGGTAAGTGAAGTTAGCCTAGTAAGTGTTCCTAGTTACGTGTATCAAAGTGGAGACTAACATGTTGACAATTATCACTATAGGTGTTTTGAACAGCGTTGGAAAGCACAACTCGTAGTTAGGTGTGTAATCTCACACTATTGATTGTGACTATGTGAGGTTCTGTGATTCGGGCATAAGCCGAAAAGCCAAAAAGCTAAAGTATCGGCAATCAAGACACTCGAGCGTGCGAGTGCTCGTAGTGTTAAATCGAGCCACTAATGATGGCGGTAGATCATTGAGAGTGTCTCGAGCACTCTCGCGAATCTGAGGCCGTAATGGGCCTTATCGAGCCGAAAACAGGCTAGGCAAAACCAATGGAAAAATTACCGAATAACTGTTGTGACCGCGAAGTCTGCGAAATGGAAATCAAAACGTGCTAAATAGGCCACACAGGCGTGTGGGCCCGTTGTGGCCGAAATTGGGTTTTAGGCCTAACTACACCGTTTTGATCAAAAAGGGGTCCCGAGTCGCTCAACCCAATAGAGAGGCCGTTAGATGGGCAAATTACTGAAATATCCTCAATGGGTAAAATTACTAAAATACCCTCAGTGGGTAAAATACTGAAATACCCTTAAAGGGTGAAATTACTGGAATGCCCTTGATGGGTGAAATTACAATTATACCCCTGAGGGGTAAATTATCATTTTACCCCTACCGACCAAATTACCATTATACCCCTAGGGGTAGATTTAGTATGTTTGTGTGAAACTGTTTGAATGTCATGATGTTAAATTATTGCATGCACTATGTTAATATGTCACGGCTTGTTGCATTGGGTTATATATTTTTGAAATCTGCATCTTGGTGGCTATGACACGTTATATCGATTCGATGGCTCGCCACGTTATCTTCGATTTTAGTGGCTCATCCACGATATCTTATTCATCGCAACTTTCTTTGCGTTGATTTTGGCGATTCATTTGGGTTTTTAGTGTGTAGGGCTGGGTGGGTTGACTTGGTCCCCACAGGTGTATAGGGTTGGTACGGGTGGTGTGTTGGTTGGATTCAATTGGGCTGCATTCTCTATTTGTATTACCATGATTTTGATGCTTAGGCCCGAATTGATACTGCATGGGCTTGGGCCCAAACTGTGACTGTAACTTGGATTACACACTGAGTTCTTGTAACTCACCCTTTTCCTTAATTGTGCAGGTAATCCTCAGCCTTAGAGGATTTAGAGCCGCGAGGGACTCGGAGGTGGCCACACGTACTGTATGTTTCGAGGTGAATTTAACATTTTAATTTGAGATTACTTTGCTTTTAATTACTGGGTTTTATAAATTTTGTAATAAGGCCTTTGGAACTATTTTAACTTTTATTTGGGTTTTTTTTAAACACTACAAATTTAATCAACACGGGGTTTTCAAAACAATAAACCACTGGTTTTCAAATATCATGCCTTCGTAATTATTAAGACCAAACTTCTGTAACTGACACGATTTTTAATAAACAAGATAATACGTGCATTATTTTAAAGGGTATTAACTGAGTAAACTTCTTCTGTGAACAAGCAAGGAGAAACAAAATTTTGAACGTTTAAGTTGGAATTTGACAACGCGTTTTTCAAACATCCACGAGGTTTTAAACATCACCTGATGTGGCACACTAAATTCGATCGTAACATTTAGGCCGAGTTTAGGGTGTTATAATTTGTATACAATAAACAAAATTCAATTTCAAGATTATAATCCAACAGTTTGAATATATCAACATGTAGCATATATTGGCTAACAAACCTTTCATATACACAATTACTATTCAATCACATTCTTCACAATTTTCTCTGAACCAAAACTTATACATTTCATGTACATACCTGTACAGTCTCATATCATCCTTATACTCAATCATATCTTTCGTTTACCAGTTGAACCATTCGAAATAGAAGTCAGATACTTAAGGGTCTTTCACAATAAGTACCTATGTAACATCCTAGATTAGGGGTTATGCGTTTGTGCATAATTCATGAGTAGTAGGTTTTGGCAGTGTTTGGAAGTGAATTAAGGGTTTTTAAAATCCTAGGATGGAAGAGAAAGCTTTGGACAATTATTGGTTTTTAAGTTAAAAACAAGAAGTGATGTGGAAAAGTGGCAAGGGACGCCACCTAAGGTGCAAGGGTTATGGCATCAAGTGAAGTACTTTGAGGGAAGAGGTTCGAATCCCATTGTGTGCATTTTTGCTTAATTTTATGAAATAGCATGTTTACTGTGATATGGATGTGTGGTGTGCATTTTTAGAACCTTGGAAATGTAAGGAAATGTATGGAAATGTATGGAAATGTATGGAAATGTATGGAAATGTAAGGAAATGTATGGAAATGTAAGGAAATGTATGGAAATGTATGGAAATGTATGGAAATGTATGGAAATGTATGGAAATGTATGGAAATGTATGGAAATGTAAGGAAATGTAAGGAAATGTAGAAATGTAAGGAAATGTAGGGAAATGTCCTGGAAATGTAAGGAAATGCTTTAGAAATGATAAGTTTAAAGGAGGGAAACGAACGTTTTTGGAAACTTGGAAATGTAAGGAAATGTCTTAGAAATGATAAGTTTTAAGGCAAGGTGGCCTTAAGAAAATTAATAGAAGAAATTTGACACAAAAAGGGGCTAGGAAAAGTGACAAGGAGGCACCACTTAAAGCCCAATAAATGATGCCACCAAAGATGTGTGCAAGCTTAGGTTCGAGCAAAGAAGGAGAGCATTTCAGAGTGTTTTTGAGTCTGAATTGGGCTTGTGGCCCAATTCATTATTAAAGCTAAACTAATCATAGGGAGGCGCCACTTAGGCGTCATAAAGACTGATTTCAGAATTTGTGGGAAAATGTTTGACTTGTCAGCAAGTGAAGGTAGAACATCAATTACCGTCTGGATTGTTACAACCGATAAAGATTCCTCTTTGGAAATGGGAAAGGATAACTATGGATTTTGTTAGTGGGTTACCTTTAACACCTACTAAGAAAAATTCCGTTTGGGTAATTGTTGATCATTTGACGAAGACTGCTCATTTCCTACCAGTTCGTACGGATTATTCATTGCAGAAGTTGGCAAAACTGTACGTATCTGAAATTGTGAGGTTGCATGGGGTACCTGTATCTATTATATCAGACAGGGATCCCAGATTTACATCACGATTCTAGAAAGCTCTGCATGAAGCCTTGGGGACAAAGTTGAATTTCAGTACGGCTTTTCATCCTCAGTCTGATGGTAAGTCGGAGAGAGTAATTCAGATTTTGGAAGATATGTTAAGGGGATGTGTAATCGACTTCAGGGGTAGTTGGGAGGATTATCTACCACTGGCAGAATTTGCGTATAACAACAGTTATCAGTCGAGCATTCAGATGGAACCTTACGAGGCATTGTATGGTCGTAAGTGTCGTTCTCCTATTTTTTGACCGAAAGGCGAACGAGCGAGATGTTAGGTCTGAGATGATATCTGAAATAGAGGAAAAGGTAAAAGTTATTCGAACACGGTTGAAAGAAGCCTCGGATAGATGCGAAGTCGTATGCGGACTGAAGCGAAAGGATATCGAGTATGATGTGGGGATCGGGTTTTCTTGAAGGTCTCACCTTGGAAAAAGATCTTGTGTTTGGAAAGAAGGGCAAGCTAAGTCCTAGGTACATTGGACCTTATCGTGTCTTTGAAGCGTGTTGGTCCAAGTGGCTTATCGATTGAGTTACCTCGGAATCGGATCAAATTCATAATGTTTTCATGTTTCCATTTTGAGGCGTTATAGATCGGATCCTTCGCACATAGTGCTTAGGTAGAAGAATTGGAGTTGAATTGATTTGTCTTTTGAAGAAGAACCGATTGGAAATCATAGACCGAGATGTCAAAGTGCTAAGAAAGAAAACCGTGCTGTTGGTCAAAGTTCTATGGCGTAACCACGGAGTGGAGGAAGCTACGTGGGAGCCTCGAGGATGCATGTAAACAACAATACCCTCACCTCTTTCAATCGTAAATTTTGAGGACGAAATTTTCTTTAAGGAGGGTAGAGTTGTAACACCCTAAAAATTTGAGTATTGATATATTGCATGATTTGGTGTTTAGATTATGAAGGAAAATTTTCTTACTTTTATTTTTATGTTTATTATAGTCCTGAAGAAGAGTATAGTATAATTTGGGCAAAGAATAAATTTTATATTTGAGAATTTATTGAAGAGAAGCAAGTGTCATTAATACTTAAGTTAATTTAAGTGTTAATAAGTGACATAAGATGAGTACATGGCATGGTGGTGTTGGCGCATGAGTTGTAGCATGAGGGAGAGGTTGAATCCTTGTTTAGCATCTAGGTAAATTTTATTTTAATTTTTCTACACATGTATAGCAAGTGTCGGCCAAGCATAAATATGGTAAGTGTTGACCTTGTTATTTTGGTTAGTATATCAAAGGAATAAGGTAAGTGTAAACATATGGTATGGAATCAAAATTTATAGAAAGATATGGGGACATAAGGCTTATATCAAGGAAAAGTTTTGGAAACAAAATCATGGCCATTTGACCATGCATTTGATGACAATATGGTCTAGGAGGAGCCGAATTTTTGGTGTTAGTTGGCTAGGATTAGTTTTGGTCATTCTTAGCATTTTGTGCATAGTTTTGAAACTCTTTCTCTACCTTTCTCCCTTGGCCGAAATTGAGCATTGGTAAACCTTAATCTTTTGACCATTTGGTCACATTTGCATATGACCTTAGGATTCTTTTGTGTGTTCTTTTCTTAGTGTCAAAATCACCTATACCAAAAAGCCATTCTTTTCTTTTCTTCTCCCCATTGCCGAATATACAATGCTATCAAATTCATCTCTTTTCTTTCTCTTTTCTTCTCTTTGAAAACGAATCCTCATCATCATCTTTTTCTTCCATCTTTTATTTCTTTCTCAAAATTCTTTTCAATCAAAATTCTCTCCATTAATTCTCTCATGGCCGAATGCTAGTGTGCCCATAGCCGAATTTTTTCTCTATTCCTAAGCATCAATCTCAACCGTTTCTTTTCAACCGTGGACAATAGGTAAGGGTTCCTTTTTGGTTTATATTAGTTAATAGAGGTTTGACCGAATTTTTAATGGTGGTAAGAGGATCTTTTGGATCGATATTTATTATTCCTTCTATTAAACGTTTCCAATGGTTATATTTTAGTGCGATAACGGAAGATCGGAAATCAAGTGGTCGTGAGTGACATAGAACGCTTGGATCGATTCTCCTTGTGGAACAAGAGTATTGTGGTAAGGAAATCTCGTTCTTAAAACCTTTAGTCATAATCGATATAAATATTATTAGCACGTGCTAACAATCTTTTGATCTTGAAGACTTTCAAAATAGGGAAGAAAAGGGCGGTGTTTAGTCTTCGTAAGAGGGGCGGATCCACTATTCCCCCTAAGTTTAAACGAAGAGCAATTTGGCGATCTGGGATTTTCCACCGGTTATGGACCATCTTCGAAGGAAGCCAATTATTTGAGGTAGTAAAACTCCCGAGCCTTTGTACGTTAGTGGATTCTCAGCGACTAACGAACCAATAAACGAGGAGAAATCGAAAATCGAAGTGATCCAAAATCAAGAGGGTAAGGTTTTGGATCTAATATCGATAATGTATTTTTATACAAAATAGTGTTCTAACGGATCGAAATATGTTTTAGGTGTCGAGGAGCGAGAAGGATTAGTACTCTCGATATCGAGGTGTGTAACTTCACACTTTTTTTTCTTGGGTTTGGATGTTATTGCGGTATTGAGTAAAATCGTAAAAACGTTTAGATCAGCTTAAAACGTAATAATTGGTATTTTGACGAAAATACGTGAAAACGACAAAATTGTAGAAATTATGAAAACACCCTCGAGAAATTAGTAGTAAATATGTAAAATTGTATATCTCGTAATAATTGGGCCGAAATCTCTGTTAGATCGATAATTGGGCCGAAATCTCTGTTAGATCATAAATGGGCCGTAATATCTATTAAATTGTTAAATGGGCCTAAAAGTCTGTTATATTGAAAATTGGGCGAAATCTACATAGATCGATAATTGGGCGAAATCTCATTAGATCATAAATGGCCGTAATCTACATTAAATTGTTAAGCCGGTGAAATCCTGCTAGATCGATAATTGGGCCAAAATCTCTGCTAAATCGTAAATTTGGGCATAAGTTGTTAAATTGTTAATTGGGCCAAATGTTATTTTTGGGCCTTAATAAAAATTGGAAATATTGACTCTTGTTAATGGGCCTTTTTAATTAAATCATGGTATAATCATAGTTTACTTTGCATACATATTGCATGGGTTGGGAAATGATGAAGAGAAGAAGGCCTGTTGCCAAAAATCTAGTTCGGTGACTTTGTCACAATCTAGTTCGGTGGCTCTGCCACAAAATTTATAAATGGCTATTTGCCTCTAGTTCGGTGGCTCTGCCACAAAATAATAATTGGCTCAATGCCTCTAGTTCGGTGACTTTGTCACAATCTAGTTCGGTGGCTCTGCCACAAATATAAATTGGCTTAATGCCTACGATTGGTGTGATGGCGGGGTGGGTTGACTTGATCCCCACAGGTGTGATGGTTGGTACGGGGGTGTGTAGCGGATGGAATTAGGTTTGGGGGGAAAAATTCATTTTTACACGCATGTTATTAATTATGTTATTCATTATATTGTTAATTCTGCTTATGGGCTCAAGGCCCAAATCCATAAATTGAAAATCTGGCCCAGTGGACAAAGTAAGTGAGTTATACACTGAGTTCTAAGTAACTCACTCCCCTCAAATTTTCCATCTCAGGTAATGGAAATTGACGTGGACTTGGGCCGAGGATGACTTCGTGGAGGCCATACTGCAAAAAATGGGTCTATTAAACTCTAAACTTTTTAATAAGTATTTTACTATTTTGGGTTAATGTAATAAGGGCCTCTATTAATAATTTTATGGATTTTATGTGTGTTGGTTTTAAACTATATTTTGAACATTTAAATATGGGCTTATGATTATATGATGTTTTTATCAAAATAAATTGGGTTTTCAAATATATGAAATTCCTTTATAAATATTTTATTATTGTTAACTCTTAAATAAATCACCTAAGGGTTTTGATAATACAATGTTAATGTAATATCCCGGGTTAAGGGCTATTTTATTTTTGGCATTGTTTGCATGTCTATGGTGTGCCATGTTGTTGTTTGTGTGGTTTCGGGGCTTAGTTGTAGGCTAGGAGTGTGCCTGAGTAGGTGGGAAAGTTTTGTTTTTGGGCTTTAGGGGATAGGAGCTGAAGGAGCTGGGGGTTTATAATTAATTTAGGTGAATTTATAACAAGTGAAGAGTTGGAAAAGTGGCAAAGCATGCGCCGCTTAAACATTGGGTGTGACGTCAAGTGCAAGGGGGGAGGTCTTGTGTTCTAGCTGCGAAAATCCCACCCTTTTTGTTCCATTTTGACGGCTTAAGGAGGAGGAGTTGTTGGTATTTCAAACTCTACCATGGACTTGGTCAACATATTCAAACGATGGGTGGAGAGCAAATGGTGGAGGAAGACTTGGTCATAGGCATTTGAATTGGTGGTGTGAGAGTAAATGGGGGGATGTTGTGGCCGATTTTTAGGAGATTTTTGGGGGAGGTTGGCCGGTTGGTAAGCTTGGGTAGGAGGGTGCCGAAATGGCATTTGGCAAACATGCATTTTCGGTCACCCATTCTTTGTTTTGGTAAGCCGATTTTCCTTTTTGTCAAAAGCTTTCTTCTCTTTTTCTCTCTTTCAACCGAATGATCAAGTACCATTTTGCCAAAATTTCTTTGCAACTTTTTTTTACTTAGTGTGTGAGGCCGAATATTGCTTCTCTTTTCCACTTGCATTTTGTGTAAACCGAAACCTCAAAGCACCTACACTTGCCGAAACTACAACATTTCTTCTCCACTTTTGCTTTCATCTTTTTCTCTTTTGAAACCTTGGTAGCCAAAAGTTCTCTCCTCTCCTACTTCTCTTTTCTTTTGTTCATTTGTGTGTCAAACTCCACTCCCCAAACTCTTTTCTTTACTTCTTTTCATTCAAAACTGGAAGCATCCATCATTCTATTTTCTTCTTTTCCAAAACCATTTCAGCCGAAACCTTGGTGTGAAGCCAAAGCTTTTTCTTCATTTCTATTTCCTCTCAAAAATTGAAAGTATCATTCTCTTTTTCCCGTTTTTGGTTGTGGCCGAATAGCAACTCCTTCTTCTTTGCAACTCTCTTTTGTGTTTCTTTCTTTGTGTAAGGCCGAATCTCAGTAGTTGTCCAATCGTTAGAGAAGGTAAGTACATGGCCGAATGTTATTCTCTTCTCCCTTGTTTTATGACAATTTGGATTTGGTTTAGAGCCGATTTTGGCATTTGTGAAAGGAGTTAATCACTTGTTTTGGTAATCGTGTTTTGTATAGGGTCTTTGGAGTTCGAAATCAAGCAAGGAGAGCCTTCTTACTCTGTAAGCAATCGGTAAGTGATGGTGAGATGATTGCTCGTGGTTTATTTGTTTAGTTTTTGATTAAGTATATGGTTTCAAAGGATTAATCGTTCTCTTTTTAGGGTGGAGTCGATTAGTGAAGGAACCCTTGTTGGTTCGAGCCTTGGTTGGTAAATCGATTCAAGGCGGTAAGAGATCGAAGTTAAACCCTCTTTGTGTATGTGGTCATGACCGATTGGTATGATGGTTAATCCATTGTTGGCCGATTGTAGGATTCGGGTTGTAGAGGTGATCAAGGGCGTGGGCTGATTTTTAGGATTAACATCTTCGATATATATCAGGTGTGTAAACCAACACACTATCTTAACTAAGTAATGTGATAACCTGTTGTGTAAATGAAACAGTGTGGTTGACTATTTTGATACCCATTAAGGTACGGATACGGATTCGGGTAAGTCCATTTCATTATGAAATATGTGATGATTTACGATATCATGATTATGGGTGTATATTCATTGAGATGCCATGTTGAGCATGTGAGCATGATAGCATGATTGCACGATTTTGCATCTAGTATGATATGTGATTGGGTGATATGAGGAGGGGAGTATGATATCCGTGTCTTTGGGACACTTGTGTCTTTGGGACACCGGAGGTTTGGCACCTCCGGTGGTTTGGTACCACGTATTTTGTGACTTTGGGTCACAGAGGTTTGGCACCTCGGCGTCTCGTCCAGTGGCTTAGTACCACGATGGGTTGGCCCCACGTTGATTATACGGATTGGCGCTTGATGATTTGGTATCACACGATGGGTTGGCCCCATCATCGATTTGTGACTACGGTCACCGGTGATTTGGTATCACATTGTGTCTTTGGGACACCGAGGTTTAGCACCTCATTGCGACTCGTCCACGTGGTTTGACACCACCGTGGGTTGGCCCCACTTATGAGATCTGGGATCGTCGCTAGTGATTTGGTATCACACGATGGGTTGGCCCCATCATTGGATTATTTGTGACTTGGTCACCGGTGGTTTGGTACCACAATATGGATATCGTGACTTTGGGTCACGGTGGTTTGACACCACCGGTGGTTTGGTACCACACGGGGTAGAAAAGCGATATGGTTGGTTAGGATCGGTGCATTACTTGCATTATTTTGTTATGATATGTGTGTTGGCATGTTATACCGGGAGAGGGAATTATACACTGAGTCTTACGACTCACTCTCTCCTTTGACTTTTTCGGGTGACACTTAGACGCGGACATGGAGCCGGGATGGACTCGAGGTGCTCATGCCATGCTCAAATAAAGATTTGCTCGGATTTTATGAAATTTGGTACTTAAGTTTTATTACTATTTGGTTTTATTTGGGGTTTGTAAATGGCCTTTTAAATTATGTTTGGTTTATGATTAAAGTGGATTTATAATATGCCTTAACAAAATAATTGGGTTATAATGTGCTAAAATTTGGAAAGATAACGATTTCAAAACTACAAAAGCGACACTTTAAACTATACCATCGGGTATCACACTAAGAATTGGAATAAAGAAGAACTCAAATGTTTTCTAACTTAAACACGATTTTCCCCTAAGACAGAATGTTTTTGTAACAATGAGAAACAACTCAAACTTCTTAACGAGATAAACCTGTTTTATCTACCCATCGGAATAAGCTTTTAAAATTCCTGGATTTTCAAATACATCTTAAAATTTCAATCAAACCTACTCAAGTTTTTCTTCAAATGCACAACCTAGCGAAGTGTTTTTCACCAACTTTTAAATAGAAACCTAAACCTCTCAAACCCTTTTTCCCCGTAACATACCGGATTCGGTCGTGGCGTATTGACCGGGTTTGGGGTGTTACATTTGTGGTATCAGAGCCAAGTTCAAAGGCTCGACTGTGGGCCCGAGGCCCAAAATGTTTTCAAAAGTCTATTTTAAGTGTTTTATTTTAAAAAAGTATGGTTTGAAAGGCATGGCACCGAGTCTCCGGCACCAATCCGCCCAGGTAAGTACCCCGTACTATTGGTTGTGATATTAATTGATATGATTGGATGGCTAGTCAGACTACCTTAGAGACTGAAACTGATAGGACTCTGTGGACTCGCGAAAACGAAACTCCTTTAATAAGCAATATTCATAAGACTTTGCTTTTAAGCAATGGAATAATGTGATACATAAAATTCTTTAATCGAGACGAGATTTAGTCATGAGTACCGAGGTGGGCGTGGTCGTGGGCGTGGTCGCAGTAGGATGACAGTTTCGAGCCCGTAGGTTACGGTCGGGGTTCGAAGAATGAGATCTGATTCGCCACCGGTGGAGGTGGTGAGTTCAAAGCATAGGGATGACGATGTCACGAGGCGATCTTTGCGGGTTTTAGAACGGGTAGTGGAGTAGGTGAGGCGTAGGAGCTAGGAAATCGTGCTCGAGCGACTTGCAAGCAAATTTGAATTTTTTCGGTGTCTCGGGTGTTGCTCAAAGACCGCCGAAATCTTGGTGGAAGTGATGAGAATGGATCATGGATGATCTGGACCTAGCTCGTCAAGAGAAATTAAAGGGATCGTATCACTTCTCGAGATGAGTCATACCGGTGGTGGCTCTTTGTTCGGACAATATTGCGGTGAAGATCTGACTTGGGACTATTTTGGGCTGCTTATCAGAAAAAGTACGTGGGGGCTAATTACATTGATGAGCAACGGAAAGCATTTTGAGGTTAGTTCAAGGGAGCAAATCGGTTTGAGTCGAGGCGAGTTTCGAGGTGAGTCGGTATGCCAGGGGTATGGTGGCTACTGAACATGAGAGGTGTGTTCGTTTCGAGGATGGCCTGCGAGACGAATTAAGGTTGATAATTGCATCCCCAGCAGGAGCGTGAATTTGCGGTTCTGGTTGAAAAGGCGAAGGTGGCTGAGGGCATTAAGGAATCTGTGAGGCAGGGTATGGATAGGAACCGACACAAGAGGAGTTTTGGGTCTTCTGGGTCATCGGGTAATCAGCAGAAAAGGGCTAGACCGAGTGGGCCGAATCAGTCGGGTAGGTTTGTTCTTTGCTAAGCGTGGACCTTGTGATGTAACCGTTGTGGGAAGGCTCATTGGGGAGGATGTTGGGTGATGGTAGATTTGTTTTGAGTGTGGCTCATTTGGACCACCGTGTGAGGGACCGTCTGTCGCGCAAGTTAGCTAGGATTCATCGGAGAATCGTACGTACTCAAGTCTGAAATAATGGACCACCGCAGAGGGGCCGAGGTAATGGCGAGAGGAGGTAATAGTTTTGGTCGGGCCGTGGAGCAGGCGGAGAGGTGCAGTAGTTACGAGGCCGACGGTAGGGGTTAGTGTATGTTGCGAGGCACCGAGAGGAGGCGACGCACCGGACGTCATTCTGCAGTGCGTTTTTAATCTTTGGTTCTCCATTTCTTGCTTTAATTGATGCGGGTTCAACACATTCATATGTTGCAAGTAGCATAGTGAAGACCATGGATTTAGATTCGAAATATCTTCTAGGCGGATAGTAGTAATAAGCCCTCTAGGTCACTCTGTAGTGGTAGATAAAGCTGTATAGAGACGCACCTCTAGAATTCCAAGGGGTATCTTTCGAGGTCGATCGATGGAGCGCCGTTTGGGGAGTTCGATCGATTACGGGATGGGTGGTGGTTAAGTACGAGGCGAAGTTGGATTATGTGACTAAGCGCATGGTTTTGAAAACGACTAAGGGGATGAGGTAGTTACGATCGGTAATAGGAGGAATTATCATCCAATGTGGTATCTGCTCTGAAAGCCAAGAAGATGGTCAGAAAGGGCTGTGAAGCATATGTGGTTCATGTATATGCCTTAGAGGCTAAGGAGTCTTTGTGGAGACGGTTGGACGATTAGAATTTGTGGATGTGTTTTCGAGGAGCTTAGGGCTTGCCACGGATCGGGAGGTAGAGTTTGGGATAGATCTGTTACCCGGAACTGCGCCCGTATCTATTGCTCCGTACAGGATGGCACCTAAAGAGTTAGTGGAGCTTAAGGCTCAGATCCAGGAGTTATTGGACCGAGGCTTTATCAGGCCAAGTATTTCACCATGGGGAGCGCCGGTACTCTTTGTAAAGAAGAAAGATGGTACTATGCGGATGTGTATAGACTACATAACCGAATAAGTGACGATCAAAAACAAGTATCCTTGCCTCGGATAGATGACTTGTTTGATCGGTGAAGGGCATCGGTTTTCTCGAAGATCGACTTAAGTGCAGGTATCCCGTTAAGGGTAAAGGAGGCGGATATCGTAAGGCGGCATTTCGTACTCGGTATGGGCACTTTGAGTTCTTGGTTATGCCGTTCGGGTTGACTAACGCCGTGACCTTCATGGATCTAATGAATAGGGTGTTCCAACGATATCTAGATCGGCCAGTAGTGGTTTTATCGACGACATCTTGGTATACTCAAGGACCGAGGAGGAACATGATGCCCATTTGCGGGTGGTATTCTGATTCTAAGGAGAAAGCAAATTTCTATCGAAGTTGATAAATGTGAGTTCTAGCTTAGGAGGTGGCGTTCTTGGGTCATGTAGTATCGGTGAGGGATTAGAGTGGACCTCGTAAGATAGAGGCCGTTTTGGATTGGAAGCCGCCTAAGTCGAGAGCGGAGATTCGAGTTTTCGGGCTTGGCGAGGATACTCTAGAAGATTTGTAGAGGTTTCTCATTGATTGCAAAGACCGATGACTAAATTATTGAGAAAAGGGTTCCGTTTATTTGGTGAGAAGCGGCAGGAGAGCTTCGATAAGTTGAAGAAGATTTTGTTGAAGCTCAGGTTACGATTCAACTTTGAGGTTTGGTAAGGAATTCACGATGTATTGCGATGCATCACATACTGGGATTGGGTTGTGTCTTGATGCAAGAAGGAAGGTTGTGGCTTACGCATCTCGGCGATTGAGGCCACATGAGGTGAATTATCAACGCACGATCTGGAGTTAGCGGCTGTAGTATTTGCCTTAAAGATATGGAGGCATTACTTATGCGGAGAAAGATCGATAGTCTACACGGACCATAAGAGTTTGAAGTACCTTGACTCGGAAAGACTTGAATCGAGGCAAGCAGATGGATTGAGTCTTTGAAAGACTACGATTGCTCAATTGAGTATCATCAAGGCAAGGCTAACGTTGTGGCGACGCGTTGAACCGTAAGGTTGTTTCGGATCTAAGAGCATTGTTTGCCCACTTGAGTTTGTATGACGACGGAGTATTACTCGCGAGCTGCAGCAGAGTTAAGCCTACTTGGGTTGAAGCGGTCGAGAGAAAGCAGTTGTTGGATGAGGTTACGAGTCTTGCGGAGGACACAAGTGCGAATGATGGTTTGAAGGGTTCTGATTTGTCTAGTGATGGGGTCTTTGTGTTTTCGGGGAAAGTTTGTATGCCGAGGGACACCGAGTTAAGGCAAAAGATTCTTGGGATGCACATAGCAGCCCACGCTATGCATCTGGAGGTAGCAAAATGTATAGGGATCTCATAGAACGATTACGGTGGTAAGGTGCGAAAAAGGAAGTGCGAGTTTGTAGGGAAGTGTCGACATGTCGGCAGTCAAAGTCGAGCATCGATTATCGTCGGGGTTGCTTCAATGGTGAAGATTCCACAGTGGAAGTGGGAAAGGATAACTATGGATTTTGTCGGTGGATTACCGCTACACCGAGCAAGAAGGATTCGATTTGGGTAATTGTGGATCTACCGACTAAATCACTCACTTTATTCGATGAGGTGGACTACTCACTTCAGAGGTTGGCTAAGTTGTATGTGTCGAGATCGTGAGACTACACGGTGGTGCGA
Organism: Gossypium rotundifolium; assembly: GCA_025506655.1. Lineage (NCBI taxonomy): Eukaryota > Viridiplantae > Streptophyta > Magnoliopsida > Malvales > Malvaceae > Gossypium > Gossypium rotundifolium. Next base: position 43,536,418 of record CP106726.1, read on the forward strand.
TGTCGATCATCTCGGATAGGGATCCCGATTCACGTCAAGGTTACGGAAAATGTTGCATCGAGCTCTGGGTACACGGTTAGATTTCAAGACTGACATTTCATCCGCAGATCGACAGGCGATCGGAAAGGGTTATCTGAGATCTTGGAGGATATGCTACGAGGTGTGTTTTGGACTTGAGGGTAGTTGGGAGGAGTATCTTCCGTTTGGCTGAGTTCGCCTACAACAACAGATTACCAGCGAGCATCAAGATGGCACCTTATGAGGCGTTAGACGGTAGAAAGTGTCGCTCACCTACTTGTTGGACAGAGTTAAGTGAGCGTCGATTATTGGGACCAGAGTTGGTTCTTTGAGACCAAGACAAGGTTAAGTTGATTGAGCTCGATTGAAGGAAGCTTGGACCGGCGAAGTCTATGCCGATCTTAAGCGGAGAGATATTGAATTTTTGTGGGAGATCGGGTTTTCTGAAGGTCTCACCATGGAAGAAAGTATTAAGGTTCGGAGGAAAGGCAAGCTAAGTCCGAGGTTTGTTGGGCCATATAAAGTCTTGAGGCGAGTGGGACGATTGCATATCATTTCGAGTTGCCAGCAGAGCTAAGTCGATTCATGGCGTGTTCCACGTTCGATGCTTGGCGTTATCGCTCGATCCATCGCACGTGGTGATGGTAGGAGAGATTGAGGTAAACCAGATATGACCATGGAGGAAGAGCACATGATTTTAGATCGGGATGTGAAGGTTACTGCGAAGAAGTCTGTGCCCTTGGTTAAGGTTCTTTGGCGGAATCATGGCGTGGAGGAAGCGGCGTGGGAACCCGAGGATATGATGAGACAAACAATACCCGCAACTCTTGACCGACTGTAATTTCGAGGTCAAAATTATTTTAAGGGGTAAAGCGTAATATCCGGGTTAAGGGCTATTTTATTTTGGCATTGTTTGCATGTCTATGGTGTGCCATGTTGTTGTTTGTGTGGTTTTGGGGCTTAGTTGTAGGCTAGGAGTGTGCACTGAGTGGGTGGGAAAGTTTTGTTTTTGGGCTTTGGGGATAGGAGTGAAGGAGTGGGGTTTATAATTAATTTAGGTGAATTTATAACAAGTGAAGAGGCGGCAAAGTGGCAAAGCATGCTTGTGACTTAAACATTGGGTGTGACGTCAAGTGCAAGGGGGAGGTCTTGTGTTCTAGCTGCAAAAATCCCACCCTTTTGTTCCATTTTTGGCTTAAGGAGGAGGAGTTGTTGGTAGTTCAAACTCTACCATGGACTTGGTCAACATATTCAAGCGATGGGTGGAGAGCAAATGGTGGAGGAAGACTTGGTCATAGGCATTTGAATTGGTGGTGTGAGAGTAAATGGGGGGATGTTGTAGCCGATTTTTAGGAGATTTTTGGGGAGGTTGGCCGATTGGTAAGCTTGGGTAGGAGGGTCCCGAAATGGCATTTGGCAAACATGCATTTTCGGTCACCCATTCTTTGTTTTGGTAAGCCGATTTTCCTTTTTGTCAAAAGCTTTCTTCTCTTTTTCTCTCTTTCAACCGAATGATCAAGTACCATTTTGCCAAAATTTCTTTGCAACTTTTTTTTACTTAGTATGTGAGGCCGAATATTGCTTCTCTTTTCCACTTGCATTTTGTGTAAACCGAAACCTCAAAGCACCTACACTTGCCGAAACTACAACATTTCTTCTCCACTTTTGCTTTCATCTTTTTCTCTTTTGAAACCTTGGTAGCCAAAAGTTCTCTCCTCTCCTACTTCCCTTTTCTTTTGTTCATTTTGTGTAAGCCGAAACTCCACTCCCCAAACTCTTTTCTTTACTTCTTTTCATTCAAAACCGGAAGCATCCATCATTCTATTTTCTTCTTTTCCAAAACCATTTCAGCCGAAACCTTGGTGTGAAGCCAAAGCTTTTTCTTCATTTCTATTTCCTCTCAAAAACCAAAAGTATCATTCTCTTTTTCCCGTTTTTGGTTGTGGCCGAATAGCAACTCCTTCTTCTTTGCAACTCTCTTTTGTGTTTCTTTCTTTGTGTAAGGCCGAATCTCAGTAGTTGTCCAATCGTTAGAGAAGGTAAGTACATGGCCGAATGTTATTCTCTTCTCCCTTGTTTTATGACAATTCGGATTTGGTTTAGAGCCGATTTCAGCATTTGTGAAAGGAGTTAATCACTTGTTTTGGTAATCGTGTTTCGTATAGGGTCTTTGGAGTTCGAAATCAAGCAAGGAGAGCCTTTTTACTCTGTAAGCAATCGGTAAGTGATGGTGAGATGATTGCTCGTGGTTTATTTGTTTAGTTTTCGATTAAGTATATGGTTTCAAAGGATTAATCGTTCTCTTTTTAGGGTGGAGTCGATTAGTGAAGGAACCACTGTTGGTTCGAGCCTTGGTTGGTAACCGATTCAAGGGCAGGTAAGAGATCGAAGTTAAACCCTCTTTGTATATGTGGTCATGACCGATTGGTATGATGGTTAATCCATTGTTGGCCGATTGTAGGATTCGGGTTGTAGAGGTGATCAAGGGACGTAGACCGATTTTTAGGATTAACATCTTCGATATATATCAGGTGTGTAAACCAACACACTATCTTAACTAAGTAATGTGATAACCTGTTGTGTAAATGAAACAGTGTGGTTGACTATTTTGATACCCATTGAGGTACGGATACGGATTCGGGTAAGTCCGTTTCATTATGAAATATGTGATGATTTACGATATCATGATTATGGGTGTATATTCATTGAGATGCCATGTTGAGCATGTGAGCATGATAGCATGATTGCACGATTTTGCATCTAGTATGATATGTGATTGGGTGATATGAGAGGAGGGGAGTATGATATCCGTGTCTTTGGGACCTTTGTGTCTTTGGGACACTAGAGGTTTGGCACCTCGGTGGTTTGGTACCACGTATTTTGTGACTTTGGGTCACAGAGGTTTGGCACCTCGTCTCGTCCCAGTGGCTTAGTACCACGATGGGTTGGCCCCACGATTGATTATCTGGGATTGACGCCGGTGATTTGGTATCACACGATGGGTTGGCCCCATCATCGGATTTGTGACTACGGTCACCAGTGATTTGGTATCACATTGTGTCTTTGGGACACGGAGGTTTGGCACCTCATTGCGACTCGTCCCGTGGTTTGACACCACCGTGGGTTGGCCCCACTTATGAGATACGGGATCGTCGCTAGTGATTTGGTATCACACGATGGGTTGGCCCCATCATTGGATTATTTGTGACTTGGTCACGGTGGTTTGGTACCACAAGATGGATATCGTGACTTTGGGTCACCGGTGGTTTGGCACCACCGGTGGTTTGGTACCACACGGGTAGAAAAGGCGATATGGTTGGTTAGGATCGGTGCATTACTTGCATTATTCATTATGATATGTGTGTTGGCATGTTATACCGGAGAGGGAATTATACTTGAGTCTTGCGACTCACTCTCTCCTTTTACTTTTTCAGTGACACTTAGACGCGGACATGGAGCCGGATGGACTCGAGGTGCTCATGCCATGCTCAAATAAAGATTTGCTCGGATTTTTATGAAATTTGGTACTTAAGTTTTATTACTATTTGGTTTTATTTGGGGTTTGTAAATGGCCTTTTTAAATTATGTTTGGTTTATGATTAAAGTGGATTTATAATATGCCTTAACAAAATAATTGGGTTATAATGTGCTAAAATTTGGAAAGATAACGATTTCAAAACTACAAAAGCGACACTTTAAACTATACCATCGGGTATCACACTAAGAATTGGAATAAAGAAGAACTCAAATGTTTTCTAACTTAAACACGATTTTCCACTAAGACAGAATGTTTTTGTAACAATGAGAAACAACTCAAACTTCTTAACGAGATAAACCTGTTTTATCTACCCATCGGAATAAGCTTTTAAAATTCCCGGATTTTCAAATACATCTTAAAATTTTAATCAAACCTACTCAAGTTTTTCTTCAAATGCACAACCTAGCGAAGTGTTTGTCACCAACTTTTAAATAGAAACCTAAACCTCTCAAACCCTTTTTCCCCGTAACATACCGAATTCGGTCGTGGCGTATTGACCGGGTTTGGGGTGTTACAGTTAATAATGTTTTTCAACTAATGTTTTCTAATATATATATCAAATTAAAATACTCTTCTGATTTTTATTAAACCTCGTACATAAAAAAATAATATTGTAGTTTTCAACTTATTGAAGATTTTAAGATAGCTCGATTTATGTAACAAACCAAATCTAGTCTTAATGCATAGACCGGGTTTGGGGTGTTACAGGAGTAATGTAACATCCGAGAATTAGGGGCTTTGCATTTATTATGTTTCTGTGTGTTTGGTATGCTCTATCTATTAATTTGTTATGTTTGGGGTTCCCGGGAAGGCTCGGGGTTAAGCTTAAGCCTTGGTGAAAATCTCAATTTTGGACACTTTAGGGGAGAGCTAGCGGGGGGCAGGCTTTAAGGATCATTGCTAGTGGTTGTTGACACAAGAAGTGAAGTGGTAAAGTGGCAGGGTATCACCTAGGAAGCAAGGGGGGATGACGCCTCAAGAGGAGCTTGGAGGAGGTGGGAGCAGGTTTGAGTCACATGGTCTGCCTTTTTGGAGTTTATTTGCGTTGGGATGGAGAGGTGATGGATTCGGTTTGGGACCTTAAAGAATGGGAGTTGAATAAGTCAAGTATTTTAAATGGGTAGCCATGAGAGAAAGGTGGAGTTTGAATCATTCAAACCGATTCAAATGATGGGAGGGGAGTGAATGTAGGAGACGATCAAGGGATTTGGTGGCTTGTTGGGGGGTTGTTAACTGAATGTGGCTTTATGGAAGGGGGGAGCTTTTGGTTTTGGGGCTAATTGAGGTGCATGTGCCAAAAGTTGTTTTAGGCATTTTTTTCTTTTCTTGTGTGCACTTTCGGTCATTTGGGGTGTGTGTGCCGATTATTGCAAGCTTGTTTGAGTCTTTTTATTTTGTTTTGTTTTGTTTTCTTATTTGTTTCTCTTCTTTCTATTCTTCCTTTGTGCCAAAATTTTCTTTAGGGGCATCTAGTTTATTCTTTACAATTTGGGCATTGGCATTTCAACTTTTGCTTAAACCGAAACTTCAACTCTCTCTGGTTATTCTCTCTTTGTTTTCTTCCTCCTTTCACCTTTCTTTCTCTTCAACCGAACCTTATGTCCTCATTTTCTTTTCACCATTGTTCACTTGTTCTTCTTCCTAACCAAAATACCTTTTGTTTCTTCTCCTTCTTGTTCTTTTGGTCATAGCCGAATCTCCCTAGCCATTTGCTCCTTGTTCCTCATAGCCGAAGTAGTAAGTGCCTCAATCGAGACTCATTTCCTTTCTTTTAGCACCTTTCTTCTTTGCCTTATTTCATACATTTGTAGAAGCCGAATCCTCTTGTCACATCAAGTGTGGGCACCCTGCCTATCAGTTTTGCTAGTATTTGATTATAGTCTCTCCACTCGTTAATTTGTTGGTTTGGTAAGGAGTTTCTTTCTTTTCTCTTTTCATTCATCTTCCATATTCTCTTAGTCTAATTTGATGCCGAAGGCAGATATTTCACATTTCTTTAGTGCTTGGCCGAATACAGGAGGGGGTGATTGACGCCATCTGGGGTGGAGTTTTCGGGGTTTGTTAGTCGTAAGCCAAGCCTAGACCCTTTGGGATCTGTCGACTTAGGTAAGGGATCTAACTCCGGGATTCCAGTTCTTTATATTTAGTTCACTTCTTTAACCCAATTTAATGATAAGTTATATTATGGATTCGAAGGCTAATCAAGCAGTGGGTGGGGTTAGATCTGAGACCCCAGCCCCTAAATTCAAGAAGAGGGCGGTCTTAGCGGTTCGTGATTGGCCACCGGGGTGTGGACCAGTATCCGAAGCAGGAGAGTAGACAAATCGCGGATGTGTCGATTAGCGATAGTACCGACGTAGAAAGTGTAGTTTTGTGCGTAATCAGGTGTGTATCTCTTACACACTTCATAATCAATGTATGGCTATGTTATTAACTTAAACACTGTTAAAAGCCGAAATAATTGTGGATATCGATATGCTACCCTTATGGGTATGAGGACTCCGGGTAAGTCCGTTTTGATAGTTAATTATATTAGATTGCTGATGAATATGTATATGCTATGTTGCAGTATGTTATTAATTGATAAAGCATGTAAGTAATGTATGTATAAGCATGTGCACTGAAATGGGTATTATGAGAGGAGGGGGAAGATGTGATATTTGTGACTTTGGGTCACCAGTGGTTTGGCACCACCAGTGGTCTGGTACCACATGTGATATTTGTGACTTTGGGTCACCAGTGGTTTGGTACGACATTGGATGTTTTAGTGACTCGTCCCAGTGGCTTAGTACCACAGTGGGTTGCCCCACATATTGCATTAAAAAGGGATTGTCACCAGTGGTTTGGTACCACAAAGTGGGTTGGCCCCACATATGGATAATTGTGATTTGGGTCACCAGTGGTTTGGCACCACCAGTGGTTTGGTACCACACGGGGTAGAACATGGAGTGTTGGATGGCTAGGTTTGGGTTGGATGGCTAGGTTTGGGTTGCATGACATACTTACTTGATTGTGAAATTGTGCAAGAGTGTTGTTATAATTGGGAGGGGGATTATACATTGAGTCTCTGTGACTCACCTCTTCCCTTACATTTTGCAGATGACTCGTAGATCGCGGATTTGGAGCCGGACGGACTCGTGGTGGCCATGTATATTGCGTTTGGTCTTAGTTTGTTCACTCTTTTGGGTACTTTGTTTTTAATTTGGTTCTATCTAGGTTTGTAATAAGGCCACTAACTAATATTTCTGAGTTGTTTAATCTTGTTAAGTTTTGTCATACATTGCTTAAGTTAAGCAACATGGGATGTCTAAATAACCTATAAAAAGAAAAAAATCAATGTTTTTCTAAATTTACACATCTCACTGGGTTTTCTAAACTTTACCATCGGGTAATAACAAGAAGTGATGACCACGAACCAAACTCAAATTTCTTCTTAAAATTTGGTTTTACTCTGAGATCTAATGGAAAATGGTTTTCAACCTTACACTTAAGCGAGGACGGTTTTTTTTTTTTGGTAATGAGAGGCGATGAATGGGTTTTCTCGAGGGAGTCTTTTCCTTCTGCTTAAAAACTTTAGACAGCAAAATGTTTCAATGGTAGTTTTTCACGAAAATAAACCGGCAATGTGTTCTATTCAAACGTTTTCACCCTGTGACATGCCGAATCTGGTCGTAGTGTGTTGATCGGGTTTGGGGTGTTACAAGTAAAATTTTAAAGGAAAAATATAAAAAAAAAATTTTGGGGGGGGGGGATGGGTTTGGGGTAGATAGGAGGTGGGATGGGAAGGGAGTAAAAGTTTTAGTAGAAAAGTGAGAGGGATTAAAAATTTGGGGGGAAAATAAAAAGTTTTAAGGGTTTTGGGAGTAAAATTTTGAGAAAAAGTAAATAGGAGAGTAAAATCTTGGTGGTAAATGGATTTTGTGTAGATTGGAAGGTTGGGATGGAAGGGGAATAAAAGTTTTGGGGGAAAGTGGGAAGGAGTAAAAGTTTTGAAGGAAAAGTAAAAAGGTTTGAGAGTTTGAGGTAAAAATATAAAATATTATATTTTGATATTTGAATTATTTGAATTATTCTAGTTATTCGAATTCGAAAACTCAACTCGATTTGACTCGAAATTCAAAAAAAAATTCGAGTTAACTCGAATAACTTGAATAATTCGATTCGTTTAACTCGAAATTTTAATTTTTTCAATTTTTTTGAGTCGAATCGAGTTTTGCTCACCACTAATGTCATCCAACCGAGCTAGAGCTAAATCCAAGGAAGTTGAGAGCAATGCTTCAGCTTCAGTTCAAAGAGTTGCGTCTGCATCTAGTAGTGAAAGGCCCGTGTCTGAGGGTTGAGGTGAGGAGGCAAAACAAGCCTTCTTTCAAGTGATAAATGAGTGGTTTACCGAGTACTTAAGAACAAACCTCATTGTACAATGACCTCTCCCCCTGCTCCTCAACCGGTTCCTGAGGTACCACACGGTGCTGAAGTCGTTAGAATTGGTAGGCCTTCGATAGATAAAATTTGCAAGCATGGGGCTGAAAAATTTAGAGCTACTGCAGATGATCTGAAAAGGGCTAAATTTTGGTTGGAAAATACCATCCGGGTTTTTGATGAATTATCTTGTACATCTGTCGAATGTCTGAAATGTGTAGTGTCTCTACTGAAAGATAAAACTTACCATTGGTAGAATACCATAACTTCAGTTGTACCGAGAGAGAACGTTACATGGGAATTCTTCCTATTTGAATTCAGGAAGAAATATGTTAGTCAGAGATTCATGGATCAGAAAAAGAAAGAAGTTTCAGAACTTAAACAAGGAAGTATGACTGTATCCAAATATGAATGAGAATTTGTTCGATTGAGAAAATATGCCAGAGAATGGGTTCTAACCGAGGCTATGATGTGTAAACACTTTGAAGAGGGTTTAAATGATGATATCAAGTTTTTTATTGGAATTCTTGAAATTAGGAAATTTATGGTATTAGCAGATCGAGCACACAAAGTTGAGGAATTGAGTAAAGAAAAGAAACAAGTTGAAAGAGAGGCTAAGGTCTCTAGAAAAAGAACTATGAGTAAGTCACAATCATTTGATTCTAAGAAATTAAAGAAGAATTATGATCGTGTTACCACCTCTACGGGATATTCTGGAAGAGAGCGGGGCTCTCAACGTTCTAACCCGAGGTCTTCATCTCCATTTGTGACTAGTGTGGGTAATCCCAAACTAAAATGTAAACATTGTAACAAATTTCATCATGGGGAATGTCGTTCTAGAAGTGGAGCCTATTTTGGATGTGGTTCAATTGACCATTTTAGCATAGATTGCCTAGAAAGAGTTCAAAAAGAGACAGAACTAGCTCCAAAGCCTAGTAATCCTGTCTCAGAGGCATACCACCCCGTCATCCCAACAATGTTGGTGGTAGTCGAAGTACTACCAAGGATACAGTAGTTAGATTTGAGGCACAAGCACTTGTAAAGACATATGCAATTCGTGCTAGAGAATATGCCTCTATGCCAGATCTCATTACTGGTACATTTTCTTTGCTTGATACTGATATTACTACTTTGACTGATCCTGGTTCCACACAATCATACATATGCATGAAGCTAGTGTCTGTTAAGAATTTACCTATTGAATTCACTAAATTTGTGGTTAAAGTTTAAAACCCCTTAGGCTAGTGTTTTATGGTGGATAAAGTTTGTAAGAATTGTCTGTTGATGGTAAAAGGTTATTGCTTTTTGGCTGACTTGATGTTATTTCCATTTGATGAATTTTATGTAATTTTGGGAATGGATTGATTAACCCGAAATGATGCAGTGATGAATTGTAAGTAGAAATATATTGTATTGAAATGTAAGAATGGTGAATTACTTCATGTCGAATCTGATAAACTGGATGGATTACCTAATGTGATTTTAGATCAGCACAGAAATATGTCAGAAAGGTTATGGCACTTATCTCGCATATGTGTTGGATACTAAAAAGTCTGAGTCAAAGATTTAGTCAGTGCCATTGTATGTGAATTTCCTGATGTATTCCCAGAAGAATTACCTGGTTTACAACCGGATAGAGAAGTAGAATTCTCTATAGATCTTGTTCCAAGTACAACACCTATATCTATAGCACCTTATTGGATGGCTCCTACTGAATTGAAAGAGCTGAAAGCATAGTTGCAAGAGTTGATTGACAGGGGTTTTGCTCGACCTAGTTACTCACCTTGGGTGCTCTGGTTCTATTTGTATAGAAGAAGGATGGATCGTTAAGGCTGTGTATTGACTACAGATAGCTCAACAAGGTTACAATAAAGAACAAGTATCCTTTGCTTTGTATTTATGACTTGTTTGACCAGTTAAAAAGTGCCACTTTATTTTTGAAGATCAATCTCCGTTCTAGTTACTATCAACTATGGGTAAAAGATTCAGACGTGCTGAAGACAACTTTTAGAACCAGGTATGGACACTATGAGTTTCTTGTGATGCCATTCAGCTTGACAAATGCACTTGCAGCGTTTATGGATCTAATAAACAAAATTTTTAGCCCGTATTTGGATAGGTTTGTGGTGGTATTTATAGATGGTATTTTGGTTTACTCCCGAGATGAAAATGAACATGCTGAGCATTTGAGGATAGTGTTGCAAACTCTACAAGAGAAACAATTGTATTCCAAATTTAGTAAATGTGTATTTTGGCTAGGGGAAGTTAGTTTTATTGGGCATATAGTATTTGCTGAAGGTGTTAGGGAAGATCCGAATAAAGTTTCAGCCATTGTTAATTGGAAACCGTTGAAGAATGTGTCAAAAGTCTGAAGTTTTCTGGGACTAACTGGTTATTATCAGAGATTTGTAAAAGGATTTTCAATGATAGCTTCTCCGATGACTAGTTTGTTATAGAAAGATTTGAAATTTGAATGGACTGAGAAATGCCAGCAGAGTTTTGATAGATTAAAAGCTTTATTGACAGAAGCTCTTGTGTTAGTTCAGCCAGAATCGGGTAAGGAATTTATAGTTTATAGTGATGCGTCATTGAATGGTTTAGGCTGTGTTTTGATGAAAGAAGGTAAAGTAGTAGCCTATGCTTAAAGACAGCTAAAGCCACATGAAAGGAACTAACCGACACATCACCTTGAATTGGAAGCCATAGTGTTTGCATTGAAAATTTGGTGGCATTATTTATTTGGTGAAAAATGTAACAGCCCGATTTTGACCCTAATCGGAATAGTGATTTCAAAACCACAAATCCGAGTTTGAAAAATATTTTTAAAATTATTTTCCGTGTTTAATATGTGTGAATTTGTTTGTGTTAAATTTTCGAGTTTTAATTTTTTCATTTAGGTGTCCGATTAAATAAAAGGAGTTAACCGCGTAAAATGCAAAAGTTACAAAATAAAGTGTAAGTGTTAATTTGTTAATGGCTTTTTAATATGAGGTCCTTAAAGGGAAAATAGCCAATTTTCAAGGATAGTGGACGGTATATGCCAATAATGACCTTAATTTATATGCTATGTTTATTTAATATAAAAGGTTAAAAAACTTAATATATGTTAAAATTAAAACAAAAATAAGCCATGTTCATCTTTTTTTTAGCTAGCCAAAACTTAATAAAAGAAAAAGAAAGAAATCCTAAGCTTCATTCTGCCATTTTGAGCTTGATTCAAGCTGAGTTTTAACTCGATTTTTGATAATTTTTATGTTTTTGAGATCGTTGCTTTGTGTTCTTCAAAACCCATGTCTCAATCTATAATTTTGATAATGATTTTTGTTTTTCCATTGATGATAGCTTGTGATTTTTTATGTTTGATGATGAAATATGAAATATATGTGTTAGATTAACAAGTTTTGTCTTTGAATTTTTTATGAAATTGCGTAATTTGGACTAAATTGAAAAAATAATTTTTTAGGGATTAAAATGTGAAATAAATGAAATGTATGGGCAATAATAGGAATATTTGACCCTTAAGGTATATAGTCAAATTTTGTGTATTTTTTATTTTGTGCAAAAAGGACTATATTGTAAAAAGTGTGAAATGTTAGGGGAAAAATTGTAATTTGCCCATTTATATGTTTTTAGGCTAAATTGAGTGTAATGGCATTTAAATAAGCTTAATTTGAATCTGTTTAGATCAAGAATTAAAGAAATTAGATTTGGATCGGGGAAAGACGAAAGTGGTCGAGTAGCCGATTTAACAGTCGATGACATCCGAGGTAAGTTAATTAGCATTTAAATGTTGAAATAACAATGGATATGTATTAGTTAAGTATCCAAATGAATTATTTGAATTTACTCATGCTATGGCTGGATGTGGGTATGGTACTTTGGCTAACTTCCGAGCTTGATTCGACCAAGGTTCAACGTCCGGAAGCCCGTATGAACCTTTGGAATAAATAAGATACATATGTCATGACATAGGATATCCAATAAGAGTTATCGTGTAAGACCACGTTTGGGATGTTGGCATCGACTTGTTTTTATGTGTAAGACTATGTTTGGGACATTGGCATCGTATTTGATTCGTGTAAGACCCTGTCTGGGACAGTGGCATTGATATGTGATTACATGTAAGACCACGTTTGGGACGTTGGCATTGTACGAGCTTCGACTATCCGCGTATCCTTTTTAATTTTGAATGGTTCAATGGGCATGTGTAAGTGAAGGCCAATGTGATATGTGAATTAAAAGAACTCAGGTACGTATATATATATATTTGTGTTGAGAAATGAAAGGTAAGTTATATGTTCATTACATTATATAGAAGTTAATGTATAAACATGTAAATGGTGTATAGGCTTCAACTATGTGTACTCGGCCAAAGAGTTTATTATGTGACTTTGATTTGAGATTTGAGTAATTATTTGTTATTGTGTATAAAGTGTTACTTGATATAAATTTTGTATATACGATTTTTCTAAGTTAATTGACTTTACATTGCTATTGACTTAACTAAGCGTAAATAGCTTACTTTGTGTTTCTTTGTCGGTTTCTGTTTTATAGATTTTGGATTTGTTATGAGCTCGGGGATCGTCAGCAGGACTATCACACTATCGACAGGTTACTTTGGCATTTTGGCTATGTTGATTACAAATATATGGCATGTATAGCATACTAAAAGCATGGATATGAATTGAGTACCTATGTATACAATTAATAGCCATGCGAAAATGGCTTATCCTCTTTTGATTAATTTTCAATCTTTGTTGATGGTTTGCAATGGTTGTTTTGAATGAGTTATTACATATGCATATTTGGTTGAGTGTATGTTCATAATAAGTATGTTTGTGTGATGTTCTGAAATTAGGCGTAATGAACTTGGCTATGTGGTTGATACATATATTTTGGTTAGGTCACACAGTGATCGATCTTTATGATAGGCAGTACAGCTGTCGATATACCATAATATATTATTAAGGTCACACAGCGATCGGTGGTTTCGCCACATAGGTCACATAGTGATCGATCTTTATAATGACGACACATTGTCGATATGATGTGTAGCGGATGGAGGGTTGATTGTAGAAATCTCACGGTGTGATGGTTGGTACGGGCTGGTGTGTAGAGGATGGACTCCTAGGTTTGGGATGGGCCATGTTGCATGTAAATATTCTGTTGCCATTGTGTATGGGCCAAGGACCATAATGTGTTTGTGGGCCTCAAGGCTTTTATGTGTTTTTGGGATTTGCACACTGAGTCTTGGTGACTCACCCTTTTATTTTTCCCAACTTTTTAGATGAACAATAGATCGTGGACATGGGAGCCGAGGCGGACTTGAGGGGCCATCGAGTTTTTTTTATTTTCATAAACTATTTCTGGTTTTCTTTTTAGTTTTAATTTTGGGAAATATTTATGTAATAAGGCCTCCGTAGCTTAGGTTATCAAGTTATATTTGTTAATGTTACATTTTATAAATTTGTGTTTAAAGTCTTAATTATAAGAAAAAAAAGTAAAAAGGAGGTTAAAAAATGTTCAACGCAATAGATAAACTGAGATTTTCAAAACCCTTCAAAGCAAAGTTTTCAACATTTAACCCGTAGCATACTAGATCTGGTCGTGGCGAATCAGTCGAGTTTGGGGTGTTACATTTTGGTATCAGAGCTCAATTTAAAACTCGGGCTGTGAAATGGGTCCAGTAGTGATTTGTAAAATCGATGTGAATTTGTGAAAACTTTCAGTTGAGATATGGCCTTCGAGTCTATCGGCACCCGATCCACGTAGGTAAGTATTCTAAACTCATTATGTGTTATGCATGTTGGGCTTAATGGGCTCCATATGAACATAGGCTAGTATGATTAGAGTTTGATGGACTTTAGGCTTAATTTAAACAATTCCTCAAATCTCATAAGACTTTCTCTAATTAAACATGTCCGTGGACAAGTCATTGGGTTGAGGTGTGGTAACAGGCATACGCATGTCTAGGAATGGATCTAGGGAGAGCTTGGTATTTAAGAGGCCCTAGTGGCCCACATCCTCTCCGTTAGAATCCTACCTGGTGCTTAGTGTTTGTTCACTTTAACCGAGAGGGCTTGTTGACGGGCCAAAAATTTATAACTAAAACCCGAAAAGAACCAGCCACCCTATTTCGCAAGATTGCTAAAATACCCCTAGTTTTGTAAAATTTTCGGAATACCCTTGATTTGTGAAAATTATCGAGATACCCCTAGTTTGTAAAATTATTGAAATACCCCTGGATTGCAAAATTTCAAAAATACCCCTATTTTATAAAATACCAAGATACCCTATTTTGGAAAATTACGAAAATACCCCTATAGGATAAAATTATGAAAATACCCCTGGGTAGTGAAATGACAAAAATACCCTTAGGTGATGAATGTGAGTTCATGGATGCTACTTGTATGTTGATGTGTGATGGTTGAATGTATGTGGTTCCTAGAACTAGGAAATACAGACTTGAGACTGAGTTTGAATTCGAAAGAACTACTAATTAAACTACTTTCCACAAGATTGTTCGTGGTTAATTAGTGAAAGAAATTAATAATTCATAAAATTTCTAATCAGATAAACGTGAATCGGTAGAATGAGTACAAGGGGTCGTGGACGTCCTGCGCGTGGGTAGTGGTAAGGCGGGATGGTCGTGTCGAAACCGATAAGGTGCAGTCACGAGTCAGGGAATGAGATACCAGCATCACCAGCTGTAGAGGCAGAATATTAGGACCAAACGGGTAGAGACGATGTGGTGTCTCAAGCAATGCTCTGAGTGTTAGAGAGAGTGGCGAGAGCAAGCATGGGTCACAGGAGCCCAAAAATTTGTGTCAGAGTGACTCAGAGTGAATGGGGCAGAAATGTTTAGGAGAATTTTTGGTATAGCCCCGAGTACAGCTGAGTATTGGTTAGAGGTGGTTGAACGCATAATGGATGATCTGGATTTTACGAAAGACGAGAAGCTGAAAGGAGTAGTGTCCCTTCTTCGGGACGAAGCGTACCAATGGTGGCTTATGGTTAAGGATGGTACAGTGGCTAACCGTATCACCTGGGATTACTTCAGAATGGCATTTTAGAGTAAGTACATTGGAATGAGTTATGCGGATGCGCAGCGCAGAGCATTTTTGAATCTGGTTCAGGGAAGTAGGTCGGTGGCGGCGTATGAAGCGAAATTCTTACGCCTTAGCCATTATGCTCGGGGATAGTGGCCACATAACATGAGCGTTGTGTTCAGTTTGAGGATGGCATGAGGGATGATCTACGTGTTTTGATAGCTCCACAGTGGGAGAGGAAATTTGCTGTGCTTGTGGAGAAAGCTAAGATAGCTGAGGAGGTGAAGCGGATGGAAAGACTGAACATGGATAGAGATAGGAGTGGAAGTAAGAGAAATTTTAGATCATCAGGGGCAGTCGGGCGTGTTCAAAAAAGACCCAGGTCGGATAGGCCGAGACGGGATGAGAGACCTGCTGCTGCTAGTCAGACACAAAAGTGTGCTCGATGTGGTAAATTCTATGTAGGTGAGTGTTGGGCAGGCAGTGGGAAGTGCTTTAAGTGTGGATCTATGGACCATCAGATTAGAGACTGTCTACAGCCACGAGGTGATGTAGGACCCGTAGGGCAGGGAAATGCTCTATTGGGTAGAGGGGGTCAGCAGCCGCAGAGAGGTCGTGGTTCAGTTAGAGGTGGTAACGGTTTCGGTCGGGGTTGTGGAGCACCGGCCGAGAGCGAGCAACATTGAGGTGAGGCGCCTGGGGTTGGTCTATCTTGCCGGATGTCGAGAGGAGGTCGACCTTGGATGTTATAACTGGTACGTTTTTAATATTTGGTTTACCTTACATTGCATTGATTGACATTGGGTCGACGCATTCGTATGTTGCTAGTAGTGTGTCTGGAACTTTAAGTTTAGAGTCCGAGATTACCCCTAGGCCGATGACTGTAATTACCCTTAGGACAATCTTGGTAGTAGATAAACTCTATCGAGAGGTACCCTTAGAGTTCGGGAATAGTTTTCTTGACGGATCTAAGGGAATTGCCATTCGGGGAGTTTGACTTAATATTAGGCATGGACTGGCTGGTGAAGTATCAAGCTAATTCAGATTGTGTAGCCAAGCGTATGGTGTTAAAAACCCCCGAAGGTGGTGAAGTGTTGGTGATAGGAGAAATGGGAAATGTCTGTCGAATGTGGTGACTACCTTAAGAACGGAAAGGATGGTGAGAAAAGGATGCGAGGCAATTCTAATATTTGTTCGGGCTCTGGAAGCCAAGGACTTAACTGTTGGGGACGCTAGAACGGTGAAAGAATTTCCTGATGTTTTCCAGAAGAGCTTCCGGATTACCTCCGAATCGTGAAGTGGACTTTGGTATTGATCTTCTTCCGGGAACAGTGCCAGTATCTATTGCCCCATACAGAATGGCATCGAAGGAGTTGGTAGAGTTGAAAGCGCAGATACAAGAGTTACTGGATAGAGGGTTTATTCGACCAAGTGTGTCGCTATGAGGAGCGCCGGTGTTATTTGTTAAGAAGAAAGATGGATCAATGCATATGTGCATTAACTATCATCAGTTGAATAAGTTAACAATCAAGAACAAATACCCGTTGCCAAGGATCGATGACTTGTTCGATTAGTTGAAGGGGGCCTCAGTCTTTTTGAAGATATACCTGAGATCAGGGTACCATCAGCTTAAGGTCAACGAGGTGGATATTCATAAGACTACATTCAGGACTCACTATGGTCACTACAAATTCATGGTGATGCTATTTGGGTTGACTAACGCACTAGCAGCATTTATGGATATGATGAACCGAGTGTTCCAACCCTACTTGGATCAGTTTGTCGTAGTATTTATAGATGATATCCTAGTTTATTCAAGATCGAAAGAGGAGCATGATTCAAATCTGCAAGTGGTTTTGCAGGTTCTGAGGGAGAAGCAATTGTATGCCAAATTCAGTAAGTGTGAATTTTGGCTAAGTGAAGTTACTTTTCTAAGCCACGTTGTGTCGGCAGAGAGGATTAGGGTTGACCCTCAAAAAATTGAAGCGGTGTTGGATTGGAAGTTGCCCAGGTTTGTAGCAGAAATTCAAAGTTTTCTTGGTCTGGCCGGGTACTACCGAAGGTTTATTGAAGGATTTTCTTCAATTGCGGCACCATTGACTAAGTTGTTACAGAAAGGGGTTCCGTTTGTTTGGTCTAATAAGCAGCAAGAGAGTTTTGAGAAGTTAAAAAGGATTTTGACGGAGGCTCGATATTGATTCAAAGGAGGTGGGAAGAATCCATAATTCTTGTGATGCTTCACACACGAGACTAGGATGCGTGTTGATGCGAGGATGGAAAGGTTGTTGCATATGCATCTCGGCAGTTAAGATCGCACGAAGCAAATTATCCCACCCATGATTTGGAATTGACGGCGGTGGTTTTCACTCTGAAGATCTGGAGACATTATTTGTACAGGGAGAAATCCATCATTTATACCGATCACAAGAGCTTAAAACCCAGAAGGAGTTGAATTTAAGGCAAAGGAGGTGGATCGAGTTGTTAAAGGATTTGACTGCTCAATCGAGTATCATCCGGGTAAAGCTAACGTGGTGGCGGATGCTTTGAGTCATAAAGTAATCTCTGACTTGAGAGCAATGTTTGGGCACCTTAGTTTATACGATGATGGGAGTTTATTAGCTAAACTTCAAGTGAAACCCTCTTGGGTTAGTCAGGTTAAGGAGAAGCAGCGGACCGATGAGTTGCTTAAGGTGAAGTTGTGGCTAATATCAAATAATGGGCCAACGAAATTCAGTGTGGATGAGGAAGGACTGTTATGTTTTTGAGGGAGAGTTTGAATGCCAAAAGATCTGGAGTTGAGGCGTAGGATTTTACAAGAAGCGCATGGTAGTCTATACGCTATGCACCCTAGAGGGAGTAAGATGTATCGGGGTTTACGAGATCAGTTCTGGTGGCCGGGCTTGAAGCGCAAGGTAACTAAATTGGTGAGTAAGTGTTTGACCTGTCATCAGGGTTGTTGTAGCCGGTGAAGATTCCATAATGGAAGTGGGAATTTATCACAATGGACTTTGTTAGTGGGCTACCTCTCATGCCTACTAAGAAAGATTCGGTCTGGGTGATTTTTGATCGCTTGACGAAGTCTGCTCATTTCATACCAGTGCGAGTCAATTACTCTCTGCAAAAATTGGCTAAGCTATACGTAGCGGAGGTGGTGAAGTTTCATGGAGTACCAGTATCGATCATATCGGACAGGGACCCTAGGTTCACGTCGCGATTTTGGAAGGCGTTGCATCAAGCGCTGGGTATGAGGTTGGATTTTAGTACAGTGTTTCATCCTCAGATCGATGGACAGTCTGAGCGGGTGATTCAGATTTTGGAGGACATGTTGAGAGGTTGTGTCATTGATTCCAGGGGTAGTTGGGAAGAGTTTTTACCGTTGGCGGAGTTTGCTTACAATAATAGCTACCAATCTAGTATTCAGATAGCGCCCTATGAAGCATTGTACGGGTGGAAGTGTCGTATTCCTATCTGCTGGATAGAGTTAGGGGAACGTCAGATTTTGGGGCCAGAATTGGTTTCGAGACAGAGGAGAAGGTTGAGTTAATTCGGGCTCGATTGAAGGAAGTATTGGACAGATAGAAGTCCAATGCTGATTTGAAGCGTAAGAACATAGATTTTGCAGTGGGCGACAGAGTTTTCTTAAAGGTGTCGCCATGGAAGAAAGTATTAAGGTTTGGACGGAAGGGTAAGCTAAGTCCCAGATTCATCGGACCATATTAAGTGTTGAAACGAGTGGGACCGGTAGCCTATCAGCTTGAGCTACCTTTAGAGTTAAGCCAGATTCACAATGTGTTTCATGTCTCTGTGCTGAGACGATACCGTTTGGATCCATCTCATGTGGTGCCTGTGGAGGAAATCGAGGTAAGACATGACCTATCCTTTGAAGAGGAACCAATGGAAATCCTGGATCGTGATGTCAAAGTGTTGGGAAGGAAAACGGTTCCATTGGTTAAGGTTCTATGGAGGAATCATGGTTCTGAGGAGGCTACTTGGGAGCCAGAGGAAGCGATGCGGCAGTAATACCCGCATCTATTCTGATCAGGT
Source organism: Gossypium rotundifolium (assembly GCA_025506655.1). NCBI lineage: Eukaryota > Viridiplantae > Streptophyta > Magnoliopsida > Malvales > Malvaceae > Gossypium > Gossypium rotundifolium. Next base: position 43,555,486 of record CP106726.1, read on the forward strand.
AATTTTGAGGCTAAAATTTCTTTAAGGGGGTAGAACTGTAACATCCTGAATTAATGGGCCTTTGCGTTAATGTTGGTTAAGTTTAATGTGAGTGTTAGGGGTCCAGAATGGGCTCAGGGTTGGGCCGAGGCCTTAATCGAATTTTCTGTTTGGACACTCTAGTGGAAAGCCGGTTAAGATAGGGCTTAAAAGATGCCATCTATGTTTTAAGATACAAAATGGGGCTTGTGGCCCAGTGGCAAAGTGGCGCCACTTAAAGAGCAGAGAAGTGGCGTCAACTGAGGAGGCCCAAATTCAAGTTGCCTGAAGCCCAATTCTTTTAATTAAATTTAGTTAATTTTCAGCATTCAAGTGGGTAGAGTGGGACGACAATGAGGTTTAGAAATAGGGGGATTTATGTGAGTGGATAATGTGGATAATGTAGCAGATAAAAATGAGGAAGAGGTGGTGTTATCTAGGCCACTTGTGAAGGTATGAACGGATATGGATAAGGGAGAAAGTTTAGGAATTATCTATTGATCATAGTAGTGGTCGAATTTCCAACTATGGGGGAAAGAGGAAATCGGTTTTGATGAGGTTAAAGGGGGTGCTGAAATTTCCCTTGTTAATTAATTAGTTCTAGTTTTCAAAAGAGGGCAATTTCGGCTTTTGGTTAGTGTGTGTGCCGAAAATTTGATTAGGAAATGGGGTACTTCTTAATTTCAGCATTTATTCTCATTCTCTTCTCTTAGTTGTTTCTTTTCTCAAAAAGCCGAAAACTCCTAAAGTTTCATCTTCTTCTTCATTCTCTACTAAAGCTGAAACCTCATAGCCTTTCTCTACACCTTTTTCTGATTTCTTCTATAAGCCAAAACCCTTAAGTATTCTTTCTCTTTACTCTCTTATGCCATAGCCGAATGCCCTAGTGTCCATTCGTTTTTTTTCTTCCTACCAATTTCTTCATTAAAAAGTCGAATCTCTATAGATTCTTTGAATCATCTTCTTTTTTGATTTTCGCAAAAAGTCAAAATCTTCTAGGAGTAGCCGAATCTCCTGTGATAGGGTAAGTACCGATCTTCTTCTCTTCACTTTTCTTTCAGTTTTTGGAAGCTAAAGTTGAAAAGCTAATGGGCTTGGTAAGGTTGACGTTTGATTAATGGTTTGATGTTTTCTTGTTGGGCAACTTTGGGAATCGAAGTAGATCATTTAGATCTAAAAGCCGAAAACTACTAGTCCCTGAGTCTCAATCTCGTTTCGGCATTTCAAGGTAAGGGGTTCTATTTAGATTTTTGTTAGGTTCGTTCATCGTGTTTATAATCTTAACCATATGTTATGGATTAACAACCATATGTTGTGCTGGTAGCAACTGATAAGGTCTTTTGATGGAATCAAATGTCAATCAGGCGAAGGAAGGATTGGATCTATAAAACCAATCCCTATGTTTAAGAAACGAGCAGTGTCAGCAGTTCGAGATTGGCCGTCGAGTTATGGACCGGCTTCAGAGCAAAACCTTAGGCAATTAGCAGTCGTATCGGCTACTGACAGTATTGACATAGAAAGTATCATCTTGACTGTAATCAGGTGTGTATATCTCTATTACACTAGTTAATCTGTACTATGTATATGTTATGGGCTAAAAGCCAGAAAAAGGTTGTATGAACAGTCATGTTACCCGAAAAGGGTAGGCAAGGGATGCCAGGTACGTAATCATAGAAACTTTTCTGTGTGTATCAAAGTTTGTGATAGACTGTGATCTTTTTAGGTAGTATGTTAATTTGCATGTATGTATGCATGGGATGGGATTGATATTTGAAGGGGAAGAAGGTCACATGGCGATCGGTGGCTTTGTCGCATAGGTCACACAGTGATTGGTCTTTATGACAGGCAGCACAGCTGTTGAAATACCACAATATATTATTAAGGTCGCACAGCGATTGGTGGCTTCACCACATAGGTCACATAGTGATCGATTTTTATGACAGGCAGCATAGCTTTCGATATGGTGTGTAGTGGATGGAGGGTTGATTGTAGAAATCCCCACGGTGTGATGGTTGGTACGGGCTGGTGTGTAGAGGATGGAATCTTAGGTTTGGGATGGGCCATGTTGCATGTAAATATTCTGTTGCCATTGTGAATGGGCCAAGGACCATAATGTGTTTGTAGGCCTCAAGGCTTTTATGTGTTTTTGGGATTTCCACACTAAGTCTCGGTGACTCACTCTTTTATTTTTCCCAACTTTTCAGATGAGTAGTAGATCGTGGACATGGGAGTCGAGGCGGACTCGAGGGGCCATCAAGTTTTTTTTTATTTTCATAAACTATTTCGGTTTTCCTTTTAGTTTTAATTTTGGGAAATATTAATGTAATAAGGCCTCCATAGCTTAGGTTATCAAGTTATTTTTGTTAATGTTACATTTTATAAATTTGTGTTTAAAGTCTTAATTATAAGAAAAAAAACTTAAATGGAGGTTCAAACACGTTCGACGCAATAATTAAAGTTTCTTTCAAAAATATCACAACTAATGATTTGTCGGTTAGATAAACTGAGATTTTCAAAACCCTTCAAAGCAAAGTTTTCAACATTTAACCTATAGCATACCAGATCTGGTCATGGGGAATGGGCCGGGTTTAGGGTGTTATAGTGTTACAGAAAGATGTTAAGTTCGAGTGGTCAGAGAAGTGCCAAAAAAGTTTTGATAAGTTGAAAGCTCTTTTGACTGAAGCTCCAGTATTAGTTCAGCCAGAACCGGGTAAAGAAATTGTTATTTATAATGATGCATCTTTGAATGGTCTGGGTTGTGTTTTGATGTAGGAAGGCAAAGTCATAGCTTATGCCTCGAGACAGCTGAAGCCGCACGAAAAGAACTATCCGACTCATGATTTAGAGTTAGCAGCTATTGTGTTCGCGTTGAAGATTTGGCATCACTATTTGCTCGGTGAGAAATGTCATGTTTATTCTGATCACAAAATCCTGAAGTATTTGATGACTTAGAAAGATCTGAAAGACTACGAGCTAGTGATTGACTACCATCCAGGAAAGGCTAATGTTGTTGCTGATGCTTTAAGTCGAAAGCCATTATTTGCTCTACATGCAATGAACACGCATATGGTTATGTCTGATGATGGTTCGATAATAGCTGAATTAAAAGCAAGACCATTATTTGTTCAACAAATTTTTGATGCCCAGAAAGTTTATGATGATTTGTTAGCAAAGCGAGCTCAGTGTGAAGCAAATGTTGAATCTAAATTTTGTGTTGATGAAAATGGTTGTTTGAGATTCAGAAACCGAATATGTATTCTGAGAAACTCAGAGTTGATTCAGATGATTTTTAACGAAGCTCACAGCAGTCGGTTATCTATTCACTCGGGTAGTACGAAAATGTATAACGATTTGAAATAGTTCTATTAGTGGCTTGGTATGAAATGAGACGTATATGACGTTGTTTCAAAGTGCTTAATCTATCAACAAGTAAAAGCCGAGCATTAGGTACCTTTTGGATTACTTTAGCCGATTATGATACCTGAGTGGAAATGGGACAAAGTCATGATGGATTTTGTATCCGATCTATCGTTGACACCGAGGAAGAAAGATGCATTCTCGGATATTGTGGATAGATTGACTAAAACTGCTCATTTTGTTTCGATTCGCACTAATTATTCACTTGATAAACTGGCTAAATTATATGTATCACAGATTGTGAGATTACATGGTGTGCCTATTTCAATTGTTTCAGACAGAGACCCGAGATTCACATCGCGATTTTGGAAGAAATTGCAAGATGCTTTAGATAAGAAACTACACTTTAGCACAGCTTTTCATCGGTAGACATATGGTCAGTCCGAACAAATCATTCAAATATTTGAAGATATGTTGAGATGTTTCATCCTTGAGTTCGGAGGTACATGTGAATGATACTTACCCCTGATTGAATTTGCTTATAATAATAGCTTTCAATCTAGTGTCAAGATGGCACCCTTCGAGGCTTTGTACGGTTGTAAATGCCGTACACCATTGTATTGGATCGAGCTCAGTGAAAATAAGATACACGGGGTTGACTTGATCAATGAAACTGAACAGAAAGTGGCAGTGATCCGTGATAGCTTGAAAGCTGCATCAGATCGTCAAAAATGATATGCAGATTTGAAACGTAAAGACATTAAATTTCAGATCGGAGATCAAGTGTTTTTGAAAGTTTCACTGTGGAAGAAAGTACTCCGATTCGGTCGCAAAGGCAAGTTAAGTTCGAGATTCGTTGGGCTGTATGAGATCACAGAATGTATCGGGCCGGTTGCTTATAGATTATAATTGCCACCTGAGCTAGAAAAGATCCATAATGTATTCCATGTTTCGATGCTTCGTAGATACCGATCTGATCCTTCACATGTGATCAATCTGACAGAGGTTGAGATACAGCCTGATATGACATATGAAGAGGAACCGATTTGTATTCTGGCTCGTGAGATAAAAGAATTGATAAATAAGAAAATTTTGTTGGTCAATGTATTGTGGCAAAAGCATGGGGTTGAAGAAGCAACTTGGGAGTCAGAGGATACGATGAAAGAACGTATCCAAACCTATTCACTAGTAAGATTTTCGGGGATGAAAATCCCTAAGGGGAGAGTTGTAACAGCCCGATTTTGACCCTAATCGGAATAGTGATTTCAGGACCACAAATCCGAGTCCAAAAATATTTTTAAAATAATTTTTCGTGTTTAACATGTGTGAATTTGTTTGTGTTAAATTTTCATGTTTTAATTTTGTCGTTTAGGTGTCCGATTAAATAAAATGACTTAAACGCGTAAAATATAGAAGTTACAAAATAAAGTGTAAGTGTTAATTTGTTAATGGCTTTTTAATATGAGGTCCTTAAAGGGAAAATAGCCCATTTTCAAGGATAGTGGATGATATATGCCAATAATGACCTTAATTTATATGTTATGTTTATTTAATATAAAAGGTTAAAAAAGTAACTTAACTATAACTTAATATATGTTAAAATTAAAACAAAAATAAGCCATGTTCATCTTTTTTTTTTTTTTTTTGCTAGCTAAAACTTAACAAAAGAAAAAGAAAGAACACCTAAGCTTCATTCGACCATTTTGAGCTTGATTCAAGGTGAGTTTTAACTTAGTTTTTGATAATTTTTATGTTTTTGAGATCGTTGCTTTGTGTACTTCAAAACCCATGTCTCAATTTTTGATTTTGATGATGATTTTGTGTTTTGCCATTGATGATACCTTGTGGTTTTTGATGTTTGATGATAAAATATGAAATATATGTGTTAGATTAACAAGTTTTGTCTTTGAATTTTTGATGAAATTGTGTAATTTGGACTAAATTACAAAAAATTTTTTTGTAGGGATTAAAATGTAAAATAAATGAAATTTATGGGCTTGTATGAATACTAGGAATATTCGGCCCTTGAGGTGTATAGTCAAATTTTGTGTATTTTTTATTTTGTGCAAAAAGGACTAAATTGTAAAAAGTGTGAAATGTTAGGGGCAAAATTGTAATTTTTCCATTTATGTGTTTTTAGGCTAAATTGAGTGTAATGGTGTTTAATAAGCTTAATTTGAATATGTTTAGATCAAGAATTAAAGAAATTGGATTTGGATCGGGGAAAGACGAAAGTGGTCAAGTAGCCGATTTAACAGTCGACGACATCCGAGGTAAGTTAATTAGAATTTAAATGTTGAAATAACTATGGATATGTATTAGTTAAGTATCAAAATGAATTATTTGAATTTATTCATGTTATGGCCGAATGTGGGTATGGTACTTTGGCTAACTTCTGAGCTTGACTCGACCGAGGTTCGACGTCCGTAAGCCTCGTACGAACCTTAGGAATAGATAAGATACATATGTCATGACATAGGATATCCGATATGTGTTATCATGTAAGACCACGTCTGGGACGTTGGCATCGACTTGTGTTTACATGTAAGACCATGTCTGGGACATTGGCATCGTATTTGATTCATGTAAGACCATGTCTGGGACAGTGGCATCGATATGTGATTACATGCAAGACCACGTCTGGGACGTTGGTATTGTACGAGCTTCTGACTATCCGTGTACCCTTTTTAATTCCGAATGGTTCAACGGACATGTATAAGTGAAGGTCAATGTGATATGTGAATTAAAAGAACTCAGGTACGTATATATATCTGTATTGAGAAATGAAAGGTAAGTTATATGTTCATTACATTGTACAGAAGTTAATGTGTAAACATGTGAATGGTGTATAAGCTTAAACTATGTGTATTCGGCCAAAGAGTATATTATGTGACTTTCATTTGAGATTTGAGTAATTATTTGTTAGTGTATAAAGTGTTACTTGATATAAATTTTGTATATGTGATTTTGCTAAGTTGATTGACTTTACTTTGCTATTGACTTACTAAGCTTAAATAGCTTACTTTGTGTTTCTTTGTCGGTTTCTATTTTATAGATTTTGGTTTTGTTATGAGCTCGGGGATCATCAGTAGGACTATCACACTATCGACGGCTTACTTTGGCATTTTGGCTATGTTAATTAGAAATATATGGCATGTATAGCATACTAAAAGGGTGGATATGAATTGAGTACTTATGTATACAATTAATAGCCATGCGAAAATGGCTTATCCTCTTTTGATTAATTTGCTATCTTTGTTTATGGTTTGCAATGGTTGTTGTGAATGAGTTATTACATATGCATATTTGGTTGAGTATATGTCCATAATAAGTATGTGGTTGATACATATATTTTGGTTATGTCAATTTTGATGGAATAGTTTAGTTGATATATGAATTTGAACTAAATGTATATGTTGTTATTTTGTCTATGTTAAGTGATGAAGTCCTGGGTAAGTTGAATGTGATTAGACGATATGTAATGGTTTTCTTGTTATGTATTATGTAAAGATGATTTGCTTATTAAGTGAATTATGGTTAAAAAATCTTTGAATATGTATATGGGTATTAATTGAGTGGTGTTTAATAAATTGTATTTGTATTTAAGTATTGGTAAGGATGATAGTTAATAAGTTAGAATTGGTTTTGATGATGTATATATATGTATTCGGCAATGTGGTGGTATTATAATGGATGAATGCATGTATTACATATGAATTTATAAAATTTATATATATTTGCGGTTATGAAAAGATGGACATATTAATGATTAAATTGGTTTTATAAGTGTTAGCCATTGAATGGAAGAATCATGTAAGTACGTGTTTATGCATTTGATTTAGAAATTTAATTAAGAGATTATAAATGTATTTGCATATGTATTTGGATGTGTTTTAATGTTATATTGGTATGTTCATCTAAATATTTGTTTATGATTTGTCATGGTCTCAAATTTGTAAATTAAAATGATGATGAATATATTTGATTTAGTTATATATAAGATATTAAGTATGGTGAATGTTATACATAAGTGGTTGATGCCATTTTGTTTTAATGTTACATTGTTAGAAAATCATTTATAAGTTTTAAAATTGATGTTTATTTATTTAGACTTTAATAAAATGATTAGACTAATGATGTCAATTATAAATGATTGATTATGTTATAAATTTGAGATAGGTGTTAGATGTGATGTGAATGATTTTGGTTTATGAAATTTGTATTGATAGAATATGCAAATTACTCTATTTAAATGTTTCAAAATATATATGCTGGTTATGATTGGTAAGCAAAGTATGTGTTCATGAAATGTTAAATAAAAAATATATTTATATGCCTATTTTGAGTTGTATCTTCTTCGGTAATGCCTCATAACCCTAGTTCGGTGACGAATACGGGTTAGGAGTGTTACAAAAAATGTCACATATTCACTGATCATAAAAGTCTAAAATATTTGATGTCACAGAAAGATTTGAACCTGAGACAACGTAGATGGCTTGAGTTATTGAAAGATTATGACCCTGTTATTGACTATTATCTGGGAAAAGCCAATGTGGTTGCTGATTCTCTCAGCAAAAAATCCCTATTTTCCTTGCGAGCTATGAATACTTGATTGTCATTATCTGAGTATGGTTCAATTTTAGCTGAGTTAAAAGCTAGACCAATGTTTTTGCTGCAAATCTTTGAAGCTCATAAAAATGATAGTAAGTTGTAAGCAAAACGGATACAGAGTGAATCGACACCTAACTCAGAATTTTAGATCGGGACTGATGGTTGTTTGTTATTCAGAGGCAGAGTAAGTGTACCAAAAGGTTAGAACTCATACAAAAGATTTTGAATGAAGCTCATAATGGTAACATGTCTATTCATCCTGGTAGCAATAAAATGTACAATGATCTGAAAAAGATGTACTGGTGGTCAGGAATGAAACTAGATATTTCTGAGTTTGTATCTAAATGTTTGATATGTCAGCAAATAAAAGCTGAACATCAGTTGCCTTTTAGACTATTACAGCCAGTTACGATACCAACATAGAAATGGGAAAGAATTACTATGGGCTTTGTATCGGGGTTACCCCTGTCTCCAAAGAAGAAAGATGCCATTTGGGTGATTGTTGATCAATTAACAAAGTTTGCACACTTTATTCTGATACGTATGGATTTTTCCTTGGATATACTGGCTGAATTTTATGTCTCTGAGATTGTCAGGTTGCATGGAGTGCTTGTCTCCAGTATTTTAGATAGAGACCCTTGATTTACATATCGATTCTGGAGCAAATTATGTAACACCCCAAACCCGGCCCAAAACACCACGACCAAATTCAGAATGCTACTAGGAAAAATATTTGAAAAGAATTTGACTTAAGGGTGAAAACACGTTTTGAGTTTAAAATATTTTCCTTAGTTTTATAAAAGATAACAGATCTATAATATGTTCGTCGTATTGAAAATAAGTTGCTGAGGGTAATGAAAAACTTTCATGGTTGTGTGCAGTTTAAAACCATCATACGTTTGGAAAAACTCAAGAGAGATTGAGTTGTTATAAGTATCCGGGCTTTAAAACTTTAATGTAAGTCTTTAAATTGTAAGTTGTTTCCAAAACTGTTTCCAATTATTAGCAGATAGTCGATCTAACTAAATATAGTAAAATCCCCAAATATTTAAAATGGCCTTATTACATGAAGAAATTAACCCAAAAGCAATTAAAATTGAAGTGCATAAAGAATTAAAACAACTTCGCATGGCCACCTCGAATCTACTCGGCCGATCCATGTATCACATATCACTGCATTGTATAAGAAAATAGGGTGAGTCGAGCAGACTCGATGTTCAATTAATCCACATGTTTCCCAAATGGGCAGCCCAAACCACACCATCTACATACCACACACATGATGATGCAAAATGTTACCCTCCCAACCTATTATCCATCCGCTACACACCCCCCGTATCGCCACACACACGGGGATTACTAAATCGACCTCCATCCGCTACACACTTCTTTGGCGGTGAGTGCTCAAAGCTAATATAACGTGGCCTAGCCATCGACCACCATGTGACCAAAGTATAATGTGGCCTAGCCATCGATACCATGTGACCAAATCTCGATATCCACGATGTGACCCATGGTCATCATCAACCCCAATGAAGCACAAAGCTAACATCATCCCTCGATGTGGCACATAGCTGACATCAAGCCATGATATGGCACATACCCAATCATCACCATGTACATAAATGTACACCCTGTCCTTCATTGAATATATACATCCCGACCCCATGCATATGCAACATGTTATAATGATATGATAGAATAATGCATGGACATATTAGATAGGCATACGACATGCTCACAAGTATTCATAGTAATCAACCACAACCACACCTCAGATAGGGTACTAACCTGGTTATCGAAATATCCAATTAAGGGTAACAATTCCCCCATAACCATTGTATCGGTTATCACACACATAACACATATAATTAATTGACTAACGGGAAACAGCGAATGAACCACACACCTGATAACCCGAATCACTATACTCTTGATTTCCCTAGCGTCCTCACTCGAAGAGACTACAGTGATCTACTTGTCTCTTTCTGATGCTGGCCCACACCCCGGTGGGCAATCCTGAACCGCAGAAACTGAACGTTTCTTGAACTTAGGGGTAGGGACAACCCCTTTCTCTCCTTGTCTGGTACTTGCATCTATTGAACGTCACTTAATCAAGAGATCCGATTAAACGTTAAATCAAAATTTAAACGAGACAACACCAAATCTACATCGAATACTCTTACCGAAATAGATCTAAATCCCAAAGGCTCCTACTTGATTATGAGAGTTGTCGAAATCCCTACACAACTTATGTTAGATCCGATTCTAACATTAAATCGATGAAAAAGAAGTGGCCTTCGGCCTAAGGTTGCGTCTTGCTTACCTTTACTGATCAAAACCCTGAAAGATCCTTAATCCTCCTCAACGCTAGCCCAACAGAGATCCTAAAATCAGCCCTTCCAAGATTCGGCCACCCACACATATACAAAGTTGGCCATCTAACTTTTGGAAACCAAAAGAGAAAGAAGAAAATCGAATAGAAGAAACCCTTACCACTATTAGATCCATTGGAACAGAGTCTGACAGATTCGACCTAGATTAAAAGGTTTGAGAAATAGGCAAAGAACTCGAAAAAGAAAGAGATGAGATGCCTTAGAAGATTCGGCCAAGGTATAGAGAGGTTTTCGACTTCTAGCAAATGAGAAGAAAAGAAAGGGTTGGGGGTTTATGGGTGTTTCGGCTATGGTGACAATGGAATGTGTGTTTCGGCTCTTTGGGAGAGAGAATTGAGAAGAGGAGAAGGGATTGTAAAGAAAAGAAAAGATGCACAAATGGTCACTACCCCTTTCGGCTTTAAACTTAAGAAAAGAAAAGTCAGAAAATGATATTTCCTTGCTAACACTTGCGGCAAAACTTAGAGAAGAAAGAAGAGAGAATCAACAAGCTACACATCCAAAAACTAGAAAAAAAGAACCCCCTCTAAGGAATTTCGGCACCCACATATCCTACTACTACCAACCGAAAATGCCACCCTCCAAAGCCCCATATTCGGCCAACTCTTCCTCTCTCACCTAAATCCTCCCAAGCCACTTCACCACATCAATCCTTGAGTCTTAAACTCCACACAAGAACTCTTAAGGCCTATCTTCCTAGCTCTCCCCTAAGGCTCTAAACCAAAAATTTACCTAAGGTCGTTATCACGTATGTTTTGATTTCGAGTTGCCATTCTGAGAATTCGACCTAATTTTAGGCATGGACCGCTTGTTAAGCACCGTGCAAATGTGGATTGTGCTAAGAGAATGTCCTTAAGAACTTTTGATGACAAGGAAGTTGTAGTGATGGACGAAAGACGGAACTACTTATCTAATGTAGTATCCGCTCTTAAGGCGTAAAAGATGGTTAGAAAAGGATGTGAAGCCTTTTCGATGTTGGTGAGTGCTTTGGAGGTTAAGGAAGCAATTGCTAATGAAGTCGTGATACCAATGAATTTGTAGATGTTTTTCCCAAGAACTTCGTGGTTGCCTCCGGATCGTGAGGTAGAATCGGGATAGACTTATTGCACGAACGGCGCCATTTCTATTGCTCCATATAGAATGGCACCGAAGGAATTGGTTGAGCTTAAGGCTCTGATTCGTGAATTGCTTGAGCGTGGATTCATCCGACCTAGTGTGTCTCCATGGGGAGCACCGATCCTATTCGTGAAAAGAAGGACGGATCGATGAGGATGTGTATAGACTACCGGCATTGAATAAGTCGACTATCAAGAACAAGTATCCTTTACCCGGGATCGACGACTTGTTCGATCACTTAAAGGAGTCACAGTATTCTCTAAAATTGATCTAAGGTCGGGTATCATCACTTAAAGTGAAAGAAGCGGATATCCATAAGACGGCTTTCCAAACCGATATGGCCACTATGAATTTACGTGGTATTCATAGGCGACATCTTGGTGTATTCTAAGTTCAAGTGGAACATGATGAGCATCTCCGGATTGTGTTACAAGTTTTAAGGAGAAGAAATCTGCACGCCAAATTCGAAGAAGTGTGAATTTTGGTGAAAGAGGTTACATTTTTAGGACATGTGGTATCTCGCAGATGAATAAGGGTGGATCCTCGGAAAATTGAGGTTGTCTAGATTGGAAACCACCTAAATCAGAATCGAGGTTCGCAGTTTCTTAGGATTAGCCGGATATTATCAAGATTCGTTGAAGGATTTTCATCGTTAATGCACCTTTAACGAAATTGTTGAGAAAGGAAGTACCTTTTGTGGGCCGATAAGCAAGAAGAGAGTTTTGAAAAGCTCAAGAAAGTTTTGTAAGCTCCGCTTTGATTCAACTCAAGCAGAAAGGATTTTGTCGTATTACACGCTTTCACACGGGATTAGGATGTGTTCGATGCAAGGCGGAAAGGTAGTTGCGTATGCATCTCGGCGATTGAGACCGCACGAGGTTAATTACCCGACGACGACTTGGAGTTGGCATTTGTAGTCTTTACTCTTAAAGTTTGGAGACATTATTTATACGGGAAAAGTCGGTGATATACACGGACCACAAAAGTATAAAATATCTATCGACCGTAAAGAATTGAACGAGGCGAGAGAAGGTGGATAGAGTTGTTAAAAGACTACGATCGTTTCTATCGAGTACCAACTTCGAGTTGCCGACATGGTTAAGTCAAGTAAAAGAAAGGCAATTAATGGATGAAGATCTGAGTGAAAAGCTTGACAAAGTGCAGAGTGGGAAATTGCAAGATTTTGGTATTAACAGTGACGGAATATTGTGTTTTAAAGGTAAAGTCTGTATGCCGAAGGATCAGGAGTTGAGGCAAAAGATACTTCAGGAATCGCATGGTAGCCCCTATGCTATGCATCCTGGAGGAAATAAGTTATACCGAGATTTGCGAGATCAATTTTGGTGGCCCTGGTCTTAGCGGAAGTTATCGAGTTTGTAGGGAAGTGCTTGACGTGTCACAAGTCAAGGCTGAACATCAAGTACCTTCCGGATTGCTACAACCGATAAAGATTCCGCATGGAAGTGGGAGAGAATCACCATGGATTTTGTTAGTGGGCTTCCTCTTACGCTTACTAAGAAAGACTCCATTTGGGTGATAGTGGACCGATTGACGTAAATCGCACATTTTATCGATTGTCGTTGATTACTCTTTGCGTAAATTGGCAAAGTTATATGTAGTGAAATTGTGAGATCTTATTTTCTCTTATCTTTCTCTCATTGTTAAATCACCATTATCATTTTCTTCTCCTCTTCTCTTTACTTCCTTCTCTTTTCATTCTCTTTCTTCTTTCCTTCAAAACCAAACCATCATATTGAAACCACCATTTTATTCTCTTTTGTGAAGGCGAATCATCATATTCTTTTCTTCTTTTTCAAAGCCGAACCTCCAAGTGATCAAAGTAAGATTCTATCAATTATTTTCATCATTCTTTTTTTTAGCAAACTTAAAATCATAATCTTTTATTTCTCTCCTAGGCCGAATCTTTTGAAAAGATTTTTCAAAGATCTTTGTTGAAGACAACCTTTAAGTGACCATTCGAATCATCAAGGTAAGACTACTAATTTAGATTATATCAATTTTTTTAGACAGATCACTAATCTAAGTTATTTTTAGGAGCGATCTAAGATCATCAAGATAGGTAAGAAAAGAGCCGTTCGAAGTGTTTGGAAGAAGGGAGGTATTCCTTTACCATCGAACTACAAACGAAGAGCGTTATCGGGGTTAGAGACTTTCCACCGGTTGTGGACCCTCGCAAACGAGGATCGGTTATTCAGTAGTCGTACAACCGAACCACTTACGTTGGTGGAATATCGGCGGTTTTGATCCATCTAGTGGAGAAAAACCGTAAATAATCGTCATTCGTGAATCGAGGGTAAGGATTTAGATCCATCATTTATAAGTATAGTTTTGCTAACAATAGTTTATACTAACCGAAAGTGTATTAATCATTTAGGTGTGGACGAGCTAGAGGGTATTGTTCTCATCTTGTTACTAGGTGTGTAACCATACATTAAAAATTTCGATAGATTTATATTATTAAAAAGTGATTATATGATAGTATGTTTTGATTGTGGATACCAATCATTGGTATACAAAATTGAGTATGTTACCCAATATTTCGTTTATTTTGATATATGCATCAATATGAATTAAGCATGACTATATTATGATTTGTGGGTAAATAGCATGAAAATCGATTTGATATGTATGTGCATGGGCATATGGGTATATTTGATAAAGGAGGAAGTACTGTGGTTTTACCATTTCGTGACTTTGGTCACATATGTGAATTTGGTGACTTGAGTCCACGATATTTGACTCCGGTGGTTTTGGTCACATATTTGGCTCCGGTGACTTGGTCACATAATTGACTCATTGACTTGGTCACGTATGTGAATCTGGTAACTTGGTCCGTATTTGAAATTTGGACTTCGTCAGTGACTTGGTCACATCTGTTTTGGTGGCTTTGCCACAATAAGAGCGATGTGCATGTTGACTGCAACAATTGCCTTGATGGTGTGTAGCGGATGGAGGGTCGATTTAGTAATCCCCGGTGCAGTTTGGTTGGTATGAGTGTGTAGCGGATGGATATTTAGGTTGGTTGGCTTGCATCTCATTTCATAAGTATATCCATGTAATATTGTATGATTATTATTTGATCTGCTATGAAATGGGCCTTTGGGCTAAATTTGTACTAAATTGGGCCTTTGGGCTAAATATGAGCTAAATGGGCCTTTGGGCTAAATATTTGATTAAATGGGCCTATGGCCATATGTGAAATTTTTGGGCTTTAAAGCATTTGATAAATGGGCTTTTTAATGTGTGTGTTATACATTGAGTTTATAACTCACCCATTTTTATGGGATAACTTTTCAGATAATTCGTAGTGCGATGGATCGGGTCAGCAAGGAATTCGAGGTGGCCAGTGCTCGTATCAAATATTGTGAAGATTTTCCAACTTAAACTCTTTAAGTTAAATTTTATTACTTAGACTTTATTATGGATTTGCCAATTTTATGTAATAAGGCCACTATAAACCTGTCTTTCATTTAGGTGCTTGGATTTACTTTTATTTTGACATGAACAAATATCTATTAAATAACTAAATTGGTTTAATCCTTCTTTTCCTCTTATTTTTCCTCCCTCCACTCATTCAAATGAGTTTGAGTGAATCAAACTCCTACCTCCTTTCTTAGCCACAAATTTAAGTCATTGACTCAATCCACACCTCATCCATGTAGAGTTTGCTTGCCGTCCAACTCTTCCACTCCCTTGACGCAAAAAGTAACCCCAAAATGCTTCTTCTGCAGCTCGAACCTTGTCCCACTATCTCCCTGAGGCGTCACTCCCCTATGCACTAAGTGGCGCCTCCCAAGCCACTTCACCACATCAATCCTTGAGTCTTAAACTCCACACAAGAACTCTTAAGGCCTATCTTCCCTAGCTCTCCCCTAAAGGCTCTAAACCAAAAATTTACCTAAGGTCTAAACTTAGCCCCAAGATTTCCCGAAACCCCTAAACACATACAAACAACATATAGAGCACACTACCACATATATATAACTTAAGAAGAAATGCAAGACCCCTAACCCTGGATGTTACAGTTCTACCCCCTTAAAAATAATTTCGGCCTCGAAATTACCTGATCAAAATAAGTGATGGTACTGCTGTCGTATCACTTCTTTCGGTTCCCATGAAGCTTCTTCTGAACAATGGTTACGCCATAATACTTTGACTAGAGGAACTGATTTCTTTCGAAGTACCTTTACATCTCGCTCCAGAATCTGAATCGGTTCTTCTTCGTAGGACAAATCTGGTCTCAATTCAACTTCCTCAATTAGCACTACGTGAGATGGATCCGATTGATATCGACATAACATTGACACGTGGAACACATCATGCATCTGCTTCAATTTTGACGGCAACTCCAACTAGTATGCCACTGGCCCCACTCGCTTTAAAACCCTATAAGGTCCTATAAACCTGGGACTCAGTTTACCTTTGCGTCCAAATCTCATCACCTTCTTCCATGGTGAAACTTTCTGGAATACATTATCACCCACAGCAAATTCTATCTCTTTTCGCTTAAGATCTGCATACAAATTCTGTCTATCAGATGCCTCTTTCAATTGTGCTCGGATTACCTTAACCTTTTCCTCTGATTCTGCCACTATCTCTGGACCCACAACATGACGTTCACCTAATTCTGTCCAACACGTAGGAGTGCGACACTTTCGTCCATACAGCGCTTCATACGGTGCCATCCGAATACTTGCTTGGCAACTATTGTTGTATGCAAACTCCGCCAAAGGCAAGAATTCCTCCCAGCTACCCCTGAAGTCAATAATGCAACCCCTCAACATATCTTCTAACACCTGAATCACCCTTACCGACTGGCCGTCTAATTGTGGATGACATACCGTACTAAAGTCCAACCTGGTACCCAAAGCCTGATGCAATACCCTTCAAAACCTCGACGTAAATCTAGGATCCCTATCCGATATGATCGACACCGGCACTCCATGTAGTCTCACAATTTCTGCTATATACAGCTTCGCTAATCTTTGCAGAGAGTAATCAACCCGAACAGGTATGAAATACCTGGACTTTGTCAATCGATCCACAATCACCCATACCGAGTCTTTCTTAGTAGGCGTAAGAGGAAGCCCACTCATGAAATCCATTGTGATCCTCTCCCATATCCATTGCGGAATCTTCACTAGTTGCAGCAACCCCGAAGGTACCTGGTGTTCAGCGTTGACTTGCTGACACATCAAGCACTTCCCCACAAATTCTGTAACTTCTCGTTTCAATCCAGGCCACCAAAACTATTCCCGCAGATCCCTATACAACTTACTTCCTCCAAGATGCATAGCGTAATGGCTACTATGTGAGTCCCGAAGAATCTTCTACCTCAATTCCACATCCTTCGGCATACACACCCTACCATGGAAACACAGGACTCCGTCACCGTTCACACTATAATCCTCTAACTCCCCACTCTGAACTTGCTGAAGTCGAGTACCCAAAACCTCATCCACCAATAGTTTCTCTCTTACCTGACTTAACCATGTCGGCTTCACCTGTAGTTCTGCTAACAAACTCCCGTCGTCGTAGAGACTAAGATGTGCGAACATAGCCCTCAGATCCGATACTACTTTTTGACTTAATGCATCCGCCACCACATTTGCTTTACCCGGGTGGTATTCAATTGAATAGTCGTAATCCTTTAGCAGCTCCACCCACCTTCGTTGTCTCAAGTTCAACTCCTTCTAAGTCAATAGATACTTCAGGCTCTTATGGTCCGTGTAGATCACCGACTTCTCTCCATACAGATAATGCCTCCACAGTTTCAAAGTGAAAACTATTGCCACCAACTCTAGATCGTGCGTCGAATAGTTAACTTCATGCGGTCTCAGCTACCTAGACGCATAAGCAACCACCTTCCCTTCTTGCATCAGTACACAACCTAACCCCGTGTGAGAAGCATCATAATACACCACAAAGTCTTTTCCCGCCACTGGCTGGATCAAAATTGGGGCTTCTGTCAAAACTCTCTTTAGCTTCTTGAAACTTTCCTACTGCTTATCCGTCCATACAAAAGGTACCTCCTTTCTCAACAGCTTAGTCAAAGGTGCCGCTATCGAAGAAAAACCCTTGACAAACCTCCTATAGTACCCTACTAGCCCCAAGAAATAGTGAATTTCAGCTACCAACTTAGGTGGTTTCCACTCCAGTACTGCCTCAACCTTCCGGGGATCCACCCTTATTCCCTCCGCGGATACCATGTAACCTAGAAAAGCAACTTCACTCAACCAGGATTCGCACTTGCTAAACTTGGCATACAACTTCTTTTCCCTTAAAATTCGCAGCACCACCGGCAGATGTGCATCATGTTCTTCTTCCGACTTTGAATATACCAGGATGTCATCTATGAACACCACGACAAATTGATCCAAGTAAGGTTGGAAAACCCGATTCATCATATCCATAAATGCAGCCGGTGCATTAGTCAACCTGAACGGCATTACCAGAAATTTGTAGTGCCCGTATCGAGTCTGAAACGCCGTCTTATGGATATCAACCTCCTTCACCTTAAGCTGGTGATACCTCGGCCTCAAATCTATCTTTGGAAAGACCACAGCTCCTTTAAGCTGGTCAAACAAGTCGTCTATCCTCGGCAGTGGGTACTTGTTCTTGATCATTAGTTTATTCAACTGGCGGTAATCTATGCACATACACATAGACCCGTCTTTCTTCTTTACGAACAACACCGGTGCTCCCCACGGAGACACACTGGGTCGAATAAACCCACGATCCAGAAACTCTTGGATTTGGGCTTTCAGCTCAACCAACTCCTTTGGTGCCATCCTATAAGGAGCGATGGACACTGGCGCTGTTCCTGGCAACAGGTCAATTCCAAACTCCACCTCCTGGTCCGGAGGTAACCCTGGAAGTTCTTCTGGAAAAACATCCACAAACTCCTTCACTATCCTGACCTCCCCCCACAGCTGCCTCCTTAGCATCCAAGGCACTAACCAACATTAGAAAAGCCGAGCACCCCTTCTTTACCATCTTCACCGCCTTAGGAGCAGACACTACATTTGACAGGTAGTCTCTCTTCTCACTTATCACTGCAACCTCATAATTCTCGGGAGTCCTTATTGACATGCGCTTAGCCGCACAGTCCAGATTCGCACGATACCTTACTAACCAATCCATCTTTGGGATTAGGTCAAATTTCCCGAACGGTAGCTCCATCAAGTCAGCTGGGAATACCACCCCCTGAACCTCTAAAGGCACACTCTAAGAGTTTATCTACTACCACAGATTGCCCTAAAGAACTAAGTACAGTCATCTTCCTAGGGACAATCTCGAGTTCACATTCAAGGTTCCGGACACCATGCTAGCAATGTACGAATGCATTGACCCAACATCAATTAAAGCAGTAAAAGGTAATCCATAAATAAGGAACGTACCCGTGATAACATCTGGTGCATCCCCCTCCTCACGACGTCTGGCTGCATGCACTAACCCTGGATGCCTCGCATCTGAGCTCCCAGCACCTCTACCCGGTGCTCCACGACCTCGACCAAAACCATTCCCTCCACAGTTCGGTCCACGACCTCTCGACATCTGTGAACCACCCCTTCCTGGCTGCACATACCCTTGACCCACTAACTGAGCCCTATTCACATTTTGAGGACAATTCTTCACTAAGTGAGCCTTGGACCCACACCTGAAACACTCCCTAATCCTTCCCCAGCACTCGCCTACATGACTCCTCCCACACTGAGCACATGGACAGACCTGATTCCCAGCAGCTAGCATAACAGCACGAGTAGAATTGTCCACCCTAGGCTTTTTCTGGAAACCCCCCAAAGACCCTGACAATCCAAAACCCCTCTTGTTTTGACCTCTGTCTCTATCTCTATTCTACCTTTTGGTTCGCTTAACTTTCTCGATCCGAGATTTCTCCACAAAGTGGCAAAGTCCCTCTCATGCTGAGGAGCTATCAACACCCGCAGTTCATCTCGTAGCCCATCCTCAAACCTCACGCAACACTCATAATCAGTAGCAACAATCCCTCTGTCATACTGACTTAACCTCAAGAATTCTGCCTCATATTCCACTACTGACTTACCCCCTTGTACTAGATTCAAAAACGCCTTCCTCTGTGCGTCCACGTAACTAGCTCCAACATACTTTCCCTCAAACTTTACCTTAAAGTAACTCCAATCTACTCGATCCGCTGGAGTATCCTCTTTGACGGTAAGCCACCACTGATAGGCCTCATCCCGTAGCAGAGATACAGTGCCCTTTCGCTTTTCCTCAACAGTGCAGTCCAAATCATCCATGATCCTCTCGACTGCCTTCAACCAATACTCCGTCACATTCGGAGCCACCCCCAAGACACCTCTAAATATCTCAGCTCTATTCGCTCGAAGTCTCTCAGAAACAGACTTTCGAGCACTGGTACCCACATTCACTCCCATAACTCTGTCTAAAACTCACAGCATCGCCTGAGATACTGCGTCATCTCCACCCGTCTGATCTTAGAACTCAGCTTCTACCGCGGGCGATGTCGTTTCATTCCCTGATCTATGACCAGACCCAACTGGTTTCGATATTGACATTCTGCCCCTACCACGTCTACGCGTATTACGATCTTGTCCCCTAAAGCTCATGTTTATCGCTGCATTTTAATCTATTTTAAGAAATTTTATGCATTAACTTCTTGTTCCACTGATTACCCACAAGTAATTTTATGTAAAGACATTTAATAGTAGTTCTTTCGGTCATTCAAAGTTTTTGTCTCAAGTCCTCCACCCTAACTCAGAGAATAACATTCATTCATCAACACTATCCACTACACATGTTCACCACTTTGAGCATTTTCGTCCCAACCTAGGGACATTTTCGTAATTTATCCTATAAGAGTATTTCAGTAATTTTGCAAATCAGGGATATTTTGGTAATTTTGGTAAACAGGGGTATTTTGATAAGAATCGAGGGTAGTATGGTAATAAAATAATTTTTTTTGAAATCAGAGGTAATTTGTTTTACAAAACCAGGTATTCGATCTCTTTTGGTTTTAATTATAGATTTGGCCTCTTAACAAGTCCACACGGTTAAGGTGAACAATCACTGTGCACCACGTAGGATTTGTAACACCCTTTAACCCGTACTCGTCACCGGATTAGTGTTACGGGCATTACCGATTAAGTCATAACTTCTACTCAAATAAATGACGAATTACACATGTATAATATATGCTTAATACTTTAATTCAAATCATATACATTATAATCATCAACGAACACAAAATAACCCTGAAAGTACATTACGGTAATGTCACACAACAATCCCAATTCCGTATACAACACTCGACAAGTTGGTCTTAATATGTGAAATTTATAAACAAGTAAACCATATGTAACTAATTAATAAAGTAACCCCATTTCAAAAGTTAATTCATTTTAATTACCAATGAAAACAAACCCTATGAACAAAACTTCATGCTAAATGGTCAAGGTACATAAGTTCATTACATTATCAAAGACACAGCTTAATAGCTTTAAAGAATATACCACAACATATATTGCATAACATGTTTCATGTTTCATAAAATAATTAGGATTAATGCACATACAAAAGTTTTAATTTGATACCTATCCAATACCCACTTGTTTTCCATACAATACTCAACTATGACCGTATATAAGTATCCATATAGACCTTGCATCATAATAACATAAACATATACAACATTTGATAATTAAATTTCATATATCTCAAGCTCAAACTAGCACAAGATTAAAACCATATTCGAATGGCCTTACTAATTATAATACAAAATCTTCAACCTAAACATGAATGTAAACATTTCCATGATCAACTTTGAAATTATAACTAACACGTAATAATCTCAAAAGAGAATTTTCATAACCAAATAGGCAATACTTATATATATATATTACGTATAAATGACCAATTCTATATAACCACATTTAACTCCTAAACATGATATGCACACACATTATATCAAGGACTTAAAACAAACCATTATATCAACATATAACTCATACTTAACCAAAAGCAATAGCCTTATTCGCAAGGCCATATTTACATTTACAAACCGAACATCATTCATTACTTGTCAAAATAAAGCCTATACATGCCTTTGATTCAAAAAGTTTACTAAACATATATATACCAAAAAGAGTGATAGAGTGGTCGACTTTCTTGATGATCCCCTGAGCCCGTAGTTGAATCAACGATCTATAAAACAAAAATACAAACACATACAGAGTAAGCTCAATAGCTTAGTAAGTCTTAAGCAACTTTAATATAACATTCGAACGATTAAATTTTATTTCTTTAAAATTATAACATCTATAATTATGCGGCGAATATTATCAGCTTGTTAATCATAGCATTTACACTTCATTACCATAATCCTATAATTCATCGAACCATAGTATAAACGTATTTTACATGAATCACATGCTCCTTATCACATAAGTGCAACATTCATATCAACTATATTATCATATTCAAAGTCTTTCCACTATTAGCATTTCTACTAGTAAACAAACATCCCAAAAATAGCATGTTTAAGCTCAAATTCTATCTTATACCATTCATACATATCACTTAATAAACTCATTCACACAAAACACCAATCTTAATATGATACTTCAACCAAAGTAACATTAATCACAACTTACCTTGCTTCTGATGAATTCACTGAGATTTAAGCTTACCTGAATTTTTAACTCAATAAATTCACTATATTACACTCGACAAATTTATGGTTTCTTCGCTTTGAAGTATCACCGGCATTAAGTTTGCTAGGCACGAAGCTTGAATATGTCACCGACACTAAGCCTGCTAGGCACGAAGCCTGAATATGTCATTTCCAGCTAAGCCCGCTGAGGCACGAATCTGAATATGTCACCTAAGACTAAGCTCGCTAGCACTAAGCCCGAATATGTCACCTAAGACTAAGCCCGCTAGGCACTAAGCCCGAATCAAATCACCAAGACTAAGCACGCTAGGCACTAAGCCGAATCAAATCAAGACAAGGCCTGCTAGGCAATAAGCCCGAAATAATTCATAAACCAATCACATACTTCACATTTTTCCCCAATAATATATCAAAGATACATATTCACATCACATTGTCAATTTATGTATTCAGGCTAATTTAACTATATACATTCGGCTACTGTAATAATTTACCTTCAAATTTATCGAACCTCAACATTTAACAGATTCATAAATAATTCTTTGACATATTTTAGCTTAAGGACTTACCTCGACTATCGACGGACAACGTTAACCGACTAGTCAATAACTTTCATTTTTCCCCGATCCAAGTTCATTTTTCTTTGCTCTTGATCTAAAACACATTAAATTCAGCTCATTCAAGTACATTTCAATTCAATTTAGTCCCAAAACACATAAACATACAAATTACCATTTTGCCCTTAAGGTTTCACATTTTTACTATTTAGTCCTAATTGTACAACACATAAAATACACACAATTTGCCAAGACTATACAAGGGCTGAATGTTCCTAGGGACTTTATAAGCCCTCTCATTTCATTTATTTTGCAATTAAGTCCCTCTAAAATTTTATTTTTACAAATTAGTCCTATTTATTCAATTTCACTAAAATTTCCAACACAAAACATATCAATCTTTAACCTATCTTAAATTTCAAATCATAAAATATCATAAACCACATAAGTTTATCAATGGCCGAACATCAATAATGCATAGATTTACAAATTAAGACATGGGTTTGCTACGGTTCAAAGCAATGATTTCAAAAACGTAAAAATTAACAAAAACTAAAATCAAACTAACCTTGATTTTGTACTTCTAATTGCCGAAAATCAAAGGAACAAAAACCCCTTTTTCTTTCTTCCACATTCGGCCAAAGAACAAAATGAGATGATAATGGCTTTTTCTTTTATTTTATTAGGTATATAATAGGTTATTCACTAATTTACTAATATAACCTTTAAAATAAAATAAACTATTACATATAATAATGGCATATTAGTCAAAAGCCATCCACTAACTTATAAAATGGGATATTTACCCACTTAATACCTCAAATTAAGAAGCCATCATCATTCTAGCACTTTACACTAAAGAATGCAACTTTTACGCTTTACGCGATTTAGTCATTTTATCAAATTCATTACTTAAACGATAAAATTTTTCACTTAAACTTTCACACACATAAATTCACATATAATAAACACAAAATATAATATTTAAATATTTCTCGAGCTCAGATTCGTGGTCTCGAAACCACCGTTCTGATTAGGGTCAAATTCGGACTGTTACAACTCTCCCCTCTTAAGGATTTTCGTCCCCAAAAATCTTACCGTTAAACAAGGTTGGGTATTGTTGCTTCATTGAATCCTCAGGCTCCCACGTAGCCTCTTCAACTCCGTGTCTATTCCATAATACTTTCACTAATGGAATCCTCTTGTTTCTCAACTCTTTCATTTCCCGAGCTAAGATACGGATCGGTTCTTCATCATATGTCAAATCAGGTCAGATTTTAATCTCTGTCGGTGTGATCAAATGTGACAGATCTGATCTGTACTTACGAAGCATCAAAACATGAAATACGTCATGTATCTTTTGTAACTCAGAGGGCAACTTTAATCTATAAGCAATAGACCCAAAATGTTTAGTGATTTCATAAGGTCCGATGAATCTCGGACTAAGTTTGCCTTTCTGACCAAATCGGAGTACTCTCTTCCACAGAGAAATTTTCAAGAATACTCGATCCCCGAATTGAAATTTAACATCTTTACGTTTTAAATCAGCATAAGACTTTTGTCGATCTGAGGCAGCTTTCAAAGTATCTCTGATAACAGCCACTTTTTGTTCAGTTTCCTTGATCAAATCAACCCCGTGTATTTTGTTTTCACTGAGCTCAGTCCAATACAACGGTGTTCAGCATTTACTGTAATATCCTGGAATAGGGGCTATTTTGTTATTGCATTGCTTGCATGTGTTTGATCTGTAGTGTGGTTGTTTTGATGTTTTGGGGCTTAGTTGCAAGCCTAGTGTAAGCTCGAGTGGTAGAGAAAATTTTAGTCTCTAAGCTTAAAGTGAATGGAGCTGGGGGCGCTAGGGGTTATAGGTATTTTGTCGGTGGATTTTAACACAAGAGGAGCCTTGGTGGAGTGGCAAGAGGCGCCACTTAGAGCTTGTGTGTGTGACGCCTTGCAAGGAGAGGAGGTCATGAGTTCGAGCTGCAGAAGCCACACATTTTGCTTCCATTTTGACTAAGATAGAGGGGAGAAGTTGTGTGCGCTCAAACTCTACCATAAACCAAGTCAAATAATTTAAATGGTGGGCAAGGAGTGAATTAAGGAGTGAGTGGGGTTTGACTAATTCAAATCGGTTTGAATTAGTGGCCATGAGTGTTTGTGGGCGGTGGTCGAATGTTGGAGTCTTCATGGGGGGAGTGGCCGATTTGGCAGGTGTGTAAGTGGGAGTGCTGAAATTCTTTTGGCAATTGTTGATTGACTTTCAGCCAGCCTTAGTCTAAGTGCTTAGCTGATTTTCTTCAAAGGAGTTTCTTAATTGTTTTTCTTTTGAAAACCGAAAATCCCCAAGCGACATATACCTTGCCGAAACTTGCTTTGTTTTTCTTTCATTTTCACTAGCAGCCGAATGTTCTTTGAGTTCTCAAGCTTCTATTTCTTTGTTAACTTTGGCCGAACCATATACTTCCCAACTTCTCTCTTTCTTTTTCATTTGCACTAAGCCGAAACTAGTATTCTCTTTTCTCTCATACTTTCTTTCTTTCTTTGAAACCAGGGTAGCCGAAACTTTACACTCCAAAACACCTTCTCCCTTTCTTTTTCTTCCAAAACTGAAAGTACCTTCCTCCTGTCCATTATCTTTCTTCTTCTCAAATCCTTCTTGTCGAAACCTCATCTCTATTTCACTCCTTCTCTTTCTCTCTTACCACCCAAGCCGTACCATAGGTGGTGTTAAACACCTATAACCGAACCTTGTTTGATAGTCTTAAACAAACTCAGCCGAATCCCCTTCTCTTTTTGTTTAAGTTTTGGCCGAATCACAAGCAAAGGGGGGTGGTCTCTCCAATCGGGTTTTTTTTAGAGGAAGGTTAGTGCTAGGTCGAATGCCTATTTCTTTCCCTCCCTGTTCTCTGTCGATTTTTACAAGGTAAGGGTTGATTCGGCCTTTATTTGGAAGTGTGTTAATCGATTTGTTTGGAACCATTTTGTTATAGGAAACCGAGATTTCAAGCGATGCCGAAGCCTCCGCTTGAGAGTGATCGGTTGGTAAGTGGTGGTAAGGGTTGGTTTCATTGGTTTATTCTCTTAGTCTCGTTAAGCCAAAGTCTTCAAGGACTAATTGTTCTTCTTAACAGGGTGTGGCCGATTGTCAAAGGAACCATCAGTTGGTTCGGGATTTGGTAGGAAACCAAATCATTCATAAGGTAAGGGTTTGAGTGTTAACCCTTTAGTTTATTTGGGGTGGCCGAATGGCCTTGGTCCTAATGTTCTTTTTTTTGGCCGATTATAGGAGCAAGCTAATCGAGGGTCTTAGATCGGTTCTTTTGGATTAGGGCTTACGTATTAACAGGTGTGTAAACTAACACACTTTTTACTTAGTGATATGCTTAATAACCTGATTGCTTAAAGCCGAAACAGTATGGTTGATTGATATGATACCCTATGGGGTATGTGCACGGATTCGGGTAAGTCTGTTTCATTACGAGCTCTATTTTTGATATGATATCATGATCTATGATGTATGTGTTATGAGATGCTACATTAAACATATTAGCATGATTTGCATGATTGCACTATTTACATCAGTATGGTATGTTTATGGGTGATATGAGAGGAGGGGGAATATGATATCCGTGACTTTGGGTCACCAGTGGTTTGGCACCACCAGTGGTTTGGTACCACACGGGGTAGAAATGGTGTTATGGATGGTTAGGATCGGGTGCATTAATTGTATTATGTTATGATGTGTGTTAGTATGTTGCATTCTTTGGGAGAGGGATTTATGCACTGAGTCTTGCGACTTACCTTTTCCTTTATCATTTCAGGTGACACTTAGATCGCGGACATGGAGCCGGGTGGACTCGAGGTGACCATGCCATGAATAATTGGGACTTGCACTGTTTCAAAAAAACTTGGTACTTTACTCTATTTATTTCCATTTGGTTTTGTTGGGTTTGTAAAAGGCCTTTTTAAAATTTTACTTTGGTTATTTTTATGCTTAAATTTGATTTCAGATATGCCTTAACAAATTATTGGGTAATATTTGATAAAACTTGGAACGATAAGGTTTTCAAAACTACAAAGCGATATGTTTTAAACTTTACCGTCGGGTATCACGCTGTAATTAAAAATGAATGCAACTCAAATGTTTTTCAAATTCAAGCTGAATCAAAATGTTTTTAAGCAACTAAAAAGGAATAACTCGAATTTCAAAATGATATAAATTAGTTTTGCAATTGGATTCCACTAAGTTTTCAAAACTTCGGGTTAGCAAAGTGCACTATCGGTTTCAAAACAATCATGCCCAAGATTTTTACAAAGTACAAAATACAGCAAAGAGTTTTCATCAAACTTTTATCCGGAAATCTAACCTTTCAAATACGTTTTTCCCGTAACATACCAGATTCGGTCGTGGTGTATTGACCGGGTTTGGGGTGTTACAATTGTGGTATCAGAGCCAAGTTCAAAGGCTCGACTGTGGGCCCGAGGCCCAAGATGTTTTAAATACTGGTTTAAGTGTGTTGGTTTTAAAGTATATGGTTTGAGAGGCATGGCACCGAGACTCCGGCACCAATCCGCCCAGGTAAGTACCCCTTACTAATGCTTGAGATTTTTGATGTGATGTGACTGAATAACTAGCGGTAGTAAACTACTTTAGAAACTGAAAACAATAGGACTTTGTGGACTCGTGAAAACAAAACTTCTTTAATAAGAGATATTCATAAGACTCTTGCCTTTAAAATATTGGAATATTTACTAATGCATAAACTTCTAATCAGACAAGACGAGATTTTAGTCATGAGCGCTCGAGGTGGATGTGGTCGTGGTCGTGGACGGGGTAGGATGACAGCTCGAACCCGTAGGATCCGGGTCGTGGGTCAGAGAATGAGATACTGGTAACGCCACCAGCTGGAGGTGGTGAGTTTCAAGAACAAACTGGGGACGACGCAGTGTCACAGGCGATGCTGCGAGTTCTGAAAAGGGTAGTTGGAGTAGGTGGTGGTGCAGGAGCTCAAAAATCTGTCCCTGAACGACTCCGAGCAAATGGGGCTGAGGTATTCTGAGGTGTGTCTGGTGTGGCTCCCAGCACGGCTAAATATTGGCTGGAGGCGACAGAGCGAATCATGGACGATTTAGACCTGGCTGCTGAAGAGAAACTAAAGGGGATAGTATCGCTTCTTCGAGATGAGTCATACCAGTGGTGGCTCACGGTTCGGGACAGTGCTACAGCAGAAGATCTTACTTGGGATTATTTTAAGGCTGCATATCAGAAAAAATACATCGGAGCTAGCTACATTAATGATCAACGGAAGGCATTTTTGAGGCTGGTACAGGGGAGTAAGTCTGTGTCAGAGTACGAGGCAGAGTTCTTGAGGCTGAGTCGGTATGCTAGGGGCATGGTGGCTACTGAACACGAGAGGTGTGTTCGATTCGAGGATGGTCTGAGAGATGAATTAAGGTTGCTGATTGCTCCACAACAGGAGCGTGAGTTTGCTGTCCTGGTAGAAAAGGCTAAGGTAGCCAAAGGGTTAAAGAGTCTGTGAGGCAGAATGTGGATAGGAACAGGCAAAAGCGGAGTTTTGGATCTTATGGGTCATCAGGTAATCCTCAGAAAAGGGCTAGACAGAGTGGGCCGAATCAGTCTGGTAGGTTCATTGCTGCTAATCAGGGATCACCACAGTGTAACCGTTGTGGGAAAGCTCATTGGGGAGGATGTTGGACTGGTGGAAGAGGATGTTTTGAGTGTGGTTCGCTGGACCATCGTGTGAGGGACTGTCCGCGTAAGTTGGCGAGGATTCAGTCTGAGGGTCAGGGCCGTGCTCAGTTTTAGAATAATGGACCGCCACTACAGAGGGGTCGTGGTAATGGCAGAGGAGGTAATGGTTCTGGTCGGGGCCGCGGAGCACCGGGCAGAGGTGCGGGTATTTTTGAGGCAAGACAGCCAGGGTTAGTATATGCAGTGAGGCGCCGAGAGGAGGGCGATGCACCAAACGTCATAACCGGTACGTTCTTGATCTTTGGTTCTCTATTTACTGCTTTGATCGATGTGGGTTCAACGCATTCATATGTTGCAAGTAGCATAGTGAAGACCATGGATTTAGACTCTGAGATATCTTCTAGGCAGATGACTGTAATTAGCCCTCTAGGTCATTCTGTAATTGTAGATAAGCTGTATAAAGATGTACCCCTAGAACTCCAAGGGGTAGTGTTTGAGGCTGATCTGATAGAACTACCGTTTGGAGAGTTCGATCTGATCCTTGGGATGGACTAGTTGGTTAAGTACCAGGCGATGTTGGATTGCGCGGCTAAGTGCATGGTTCTAAGGATGGTTAAGGGTGATGAGGTGGTCCTGATCGGTAATAGAAGGGATTACTTGTCCAACGTGGTGTTTGCTTTGAAAGCTGAGAAGATGGTCAGGAAGGGCTGTAAAGCATATGTGGTTCATATGTATGCCTTGAAGGCTGAAGAGTCTGCCGTAGGGGAGGTCCGAATAGTTAAGGAATTTGCTGATGTGTTTCCAGAGGAGCTTCCGGGTTTGCCATCGGATCGAGAGGTGGAGTTCGGGATAGATCTGTTACCCGAAACTGCACCAGTGTCTATTGCTCCATATAGGATGGCGTCAAAAGAGTTAGTAGAGCTTAAGGCTCAGATCCAGGAGTTGTTGGATCGAGGCTTTATTAGGCCAAGTGTTTCACCTTGAGGAGCACTGGTACTCTTTGTCAAAAAGAAGGACGGTACTATGCAGATGTGTATAGACTACCGCCAGTTGAATAAGCTGACAATCAAAAACAAGTATCAGTTCCCATGGATAGATGACTTGTTTGATTAGCTGAAAGGTGCATCGGTATTCTTGAAGATCGATTTAAGGTCTGGGTATCACCAGTTAAAGGTGAAGGAGGCGGATATCTGCAAGACGACGTTTCGTACTCGGTATGGGCACTATGAATTTCTGGTAAAGCCGTTTGGGTTGACTAACGCGCCGGCAGCATTCATGGATATGATGAATAGGGTGTTCCAGCAGTATTTGGACCAGTTCGTCGTGGTTTTTATTGATGACATCTTGGTGTATTCAAGGACTGAGGAGGAACATGATGCGTATTTACGAGTTGTGTTACAGATTCTGAGGGAGAAACAGCTTTATGCTAAGTTTAGTAAGTGCGAGTTCTTGCTGAGGGAGGTAATCTTCTTGGGTCATGTAGTGTCGGCTGAGGGGATTAGAGTGGATCCTCGAAAGATTGAGGCAGTTTTGGATTGGAAGCCACCTAAGTCAGTAGTTGAGATTGGGAGTTTTCTGGGCTTGGCAGGATACTACTGAACCAATGACCAAATTGTTAAGAAAAGGAGTTCCGCTCGCTTGGATTTGAAAAGCGCAGGAGAGTTTCGACAAGTTAAAGAAGATTTTGACCAAGCTCTGTTCTAATTCACTGAGGCGGAAAGGAATTCACAAGAAATTGCGATGCATCACATAAGGTTTGGGTTGTGTGCTGATGCAGAAGGGAAGGTTGTAGCATTTAATCGGCAATGAGGCCACATGAAGTTAATTATCCGACGCGACGACCGGAGTTAGTGGCGAGTCTTCGCTTTGAAAATCTGGAGGCACTATTTGTAACGAGAGAGATCGATAGTCTACACAGATCACAAGAGTCCAAGTACCTTTTGACTCGAAGGATTTGAATTTGAGGCGCCGCAGATGGATTGAGTTGCTAAAAGATTATGACTGTTCGATTGAGTATCATCCGGGCAAGGCTAACGTGGGGGCAGACGCGTTGAGCCGTAAGGTTGTAGTGGACTTAAGAGCGATGTTTGCCCATTTGAATTTGTATGACGACGGAAGTATTCTGGCAGAATTGCAGGTTAAGCCTACGTGGGTTGAGCAGATTAAGGAAAAGCAGTTGGAGGATGAGGTTCTGAATGCGCAAAGGTCACAAGTGCAGAATAGTGGTTTGGAGGGTTTCAGTTTGTCTAGTGATGGAGAGATGTGTTTCCAAGGGAGAGCTTGTATGCCGAGGGATATCGAGTTAAGGCAAAAGATTCTTCAGATTCGCATAGCAGCCCTACGCTTATGCATCCTAGAGGCGAGAAGATGTATCGGGATCTAAAAGAGCGATTTTGGTGGCGGGTCCAAGAGGAAGTAATGAGTTTGTAGGGAAGTGTCTCGACATGTCGGCAGTCAAGGCTGAACATCGCTTGCCGTCGGTTGCTTCACCAAGAAAGATTCCACAGTAGAAGTGGGAAAGGATAACTATGGATTTCGTCAGTGGATTACCTCTTACGCCTAGCAAGAAGGACTCAGTTTGGGTAATTGTGGATCGTTTGACTAAATCAGCTCACTTTATTTCGGTGAGGGTGGATTACTCACTTCAGAGGTTAGCGAAGCTGTATGTGTCAGAGATAGTGGGGTTGCACGGGTGCCAGTATCAATCATCTCGTATAGGGATCCCAGATTTACGTCAAGGTTTCGAAAGCGTTGCATCAGGCTTTGGGTACACGGTTGGATTTCAGCACGGCATTTCACCCGATCGATGGGCGATCGGAAAGGGTTATACAGATATTAGAGGATATGCTTCGAGGTTGTGTCCTGGACTTCAGAGGTAGTTGGGAAGAGTTTCTACCATTAGCTAGGTTCGCCTACAACAACAGTTACCAAACAAGTATCAAGATGGCACCGTATGAGGCATTGTATGGTAGGAAGTGTCGCTCACCTACATGTTGGACGAAATTGGGTGACCGTCAGATATTGGGACCAGAGTTGGTTATAGAGACTGAAGACAAGGTTAAGTTGATTCAGTCTCGATTGAAGGAAGCTTCGGACAGACAGAAGTCTTACGCTGATCTCAAGCGTAGAGATATAGAGTTTTTCGTGGGTGATAAGGTCTTTCTGAAGGTCTCGCCATGGAAGAAAGTGTTGAGGTTCGGGAGAAAAGGCAAGTTAAGTCCGAGGTTTATTGGGCCGTATAAGGTACTGAGACATGTGGGATCGGTGGCGATCGACTGAGTTGCCAGCAGAGCTAAGTCAGATTCACGACGTATTCCACATTTCGATGCTTAGGCGATATCGTTCAGATCCATCGCATGTCGTAGCAGTGGAAGATATCGAGGTGAATCCGGATTTGACCTTGGAGGAAGAACCAGTGCAGATTCTAGATTGGGATGTGAAGGTTCTGCGTAGAAAGTCAATTCCTTTGGTAAAAGTGCTATGGCGGAATCATGGCGTAGAGGAAGCTACGTGGGAACCAGAGGATATGATGAGACAGCAATACCCTCAACTCTTTTGATCAGGTAATTTCGAGGTCGAAATTATTTTTAAGGGGGGTAGAACTATAATATCCTGGAATAGGGGCTATTTTGTTATTGCATTGCTTGCATGTGTTTGATCTGCAGTGTGGTTGTTTTGATGTTTTGGGGCTTAGTTGTAAGCCTAGTGTAAGCTCGAGTGGTAGAGAAAATTTTAGTTTCTAAGCTTTAAGTGAATGGAGCTGGGGGAGCTAGGGGTTATAGGTATTTTGTCTGTGGATTTTAACACAAGAGGAGCCTTGGTGGAGTGGCAAGAGGCGCCACTTAGAGCTTGTGTGTGTGACGCCTTGCAAGGAGAGGAGGTCATGAGTTCGAGTGCAGAAGCACACATTTTGCTTCCATTTTGACGGCATGGAGGGGAGAAGTTGTGTGCAGCTCAAACTCCCGCCATAGACCAAGTCAAATAATTTAAATGGTGGGCAAGGAGTGAATTAAGGAGTGAGTTGGGGTTTGACTAATTCAAATCGGTTTGAATTAGTGGCCATGAGTGTTTGTGGGTGGTGGCGAATGTTAGAGTCTTCATGGGGAGTGGCGGTTTGGTAGGTGTGTAAGTGGGAGTGCCGAAATTCTTTTGGCAATTGTTGAGTGACTTTCGGCCAGCCTTAGTCTAAGTGCTTAGCTGATTTTTTTCAAAGGAGTTTCTTAATTGTTTTTCTTTTGAAAACCGAAAATCCCCATGCAACATATACCTTGCCGAAACTTGCTTTGTTTTTCTTTCATTTTCACTAGCAGCCGAATGTTCTTTGAGTTCTCAAGCTTCTATTTCTTTGTTAACTTTGGCCGAACCATATACTTTCCTACTTCTCTCTTTCTTTTTCATTTGCACTAAGCCGAAACTAGTATTCTCTTTTCTCTCATACTTACTTTCTTTCTTTGAAACCTGGGTAGCCGAAACTTTACACTCCAAAACACCTTCTCCCTTTCTTTTTCTTCCAAAACCGAAAGTACCTTCCTCCTGTCCATTATCTTTCTTCTTCTCAAATCCTTCTTGCCGAAACCTCATCTCCATTTCACTCCTTCTCTTTCTCTCTTACCACCCAAGCCGTACCATAGGTGGTGTTAAACACCTATAGCCAAACCTTGTTTGATAGTCTTAAACAAACTCAGCTGAATCCCCTTCTCTTTTTGTTTAAGTTTTGGCCGAATCACAAGCAAGGGGGTGGTCTCTCCAATAGGGTTTTTTTAGAGGAAGGTTAGTGCTAGGCCGAATGCCTATTTCTTTCCCTCCCTGTTTTCTGTCGATTTTTGCAAGGTAAGGGTTGATTTGGCATTTGTTTGGAAGTGTGTTAATTGATTTGTTTGGAACCATTTTGTTATAGGAACTCCGGGATTTCGAAGCAGTCAAGCGAAGCCTCCACTTGAGAGTGATCGGTTGGTAAGTGGTGGTAAGGGTTGGTTTCATTGGTTTATTCTCTTAGTCTCGTTAAGCCAAAGTCTTCAAGGACTAATTGTTCTTCTTAATGTGGTGTGGCCGATTGTCAAAGGAACCATCGGTTGGTTCGGATTTGGTAGGAAACCAAATCATTCGTGAAGGTAAGGGTTTGAGTGTTAACCCTTTAGTTTATTTGGGGTGGCGAATAGCCTTGGTCCTAATGTTCTTTTTTTGGCCGATTATAGGAGCAAGCTAATCGAGGGTCTTAGATCGGTTCTTTTGGATTAGGGCTTTTATGATTAATGTGTGTGTAAACTAACACACTTTTTACTTAGTAATATGCTTAATAACCGATTGCTTAAAGTCAAACAAGATGGTTGATTGATATGATACCTATGGGGTATGTGCACGGATTCGAGTAAGTCCGTTTTATTACGAGCTCTATTTTTGATATGATATCATGATCTATGATGTATGTGTTATGAGATGCTACATTAAACATATTAGCATGATTTGCATGATTGCACGATTTGCATCAGTATGGTATGTTTATGGGTGATATGAGAGGAGGGGGAATATGATATCCATGACTTTGGGTCACCAGTGGTTTGGCACCACCAGTGGTTTGGTACCACACGGGGTAGAAAAGGTGTTATGGATGGTTAGGATCGGGTGCATTAATTGTATTGCTTTGTTATGATGTGTGTTAGTATGTTGCATTCTTTGGGAGAGGGATTTATGCACTGAGTCTTGCGACTCACCTTCTCCTTTATCATTTCAGGTGACACTTAGATCGCAGACATGGAGCCGGGTGGACTCGAGGTGACCATGCCATGAATAATTGGGACTTGCACTGTTTAAAAAAAAACTTGGTACTTTACTCTATTTATTTCCATTTGGTTTTGTTGGGTTTGTAAAAGGCCTTTTTAAAATTTTACTTTGGTTATTTTTATGCTTAAATTTGATTTCAGATATGCCTTAACAAATTATTAGGTAATATTCGATAAAACTTGGAACGATAAGGTTTTCAAAACTACAAAGCGATATGTTTTAAACTTTACCGTCGGGTATCACACTGTAATTAAAAATGAATGCAACTCAAATGTTTTTCAAATTCAAGCTGAATCAAAATGTTTTGAGCAACTAAAAGGAATAACTCAATTTCTAAATGATATAAATTAGTTTTGCAATTGGATTCCACTAAGTTTTCAAAACTTCCGGTAGCAAAGTGCACTATCGCTTCAAAACAATCATGCCCAAGATTTTTACAAAGTACAAAATACAAAGAAAGAGTTTTCATCAAACTTTTATCCCAAATCTAACCTTTCAAATACGTTTTCCCGTAACATACCAGATTCAGTCGTGGTGTATTGACCGGGTTTGGGGTGTTACATTTACGACCGTACAAAGCTTCGTAGGGCGCCATTTTGATACTAGATTGAAAGCTATTATTATAAGCAAATTCAATCGAGGTAGGTATCGTTCCCAAGGACCTTCAAAATTGAGAATGCAACATCTCAACATGTCCTCAAGTATCTTGAATAGTTCTCTCGGATTGACCGTCCGTCTGCGGATGAAAGGCTGTACTAAAATGAAGTTTAGTACCTAAAGCATCTTGCAACTTCTTCCAAAATCGCGATGTGAATCTCGGGTCTCTGTCTGAAACAATGGAACTCGGTACACCATGCAATCTCACAATCTATGATACATATCGAGTGTATAGTCTGTACGAACTGGCACAAAGTGAGCTGATTTAGTCAGTCTATCAACTATAACCTGCATAAACATCTTTCTTACTCGGTGTCATAGGAGACCGGATACAAAATCCATTGTAATTCTATCCCATTTCCATTCGGTATCATGATTGGTCAAGTAGTCCGGATGGCACTTGATGCTCAGCTTTTACTTACTGACAAATTAAGCATTTAGAAACAAATTCAGATATATCCCGTTTCATGCCCGGCCACCAATAGAACTGTTTCAAATCATTATACATCTTTGTGCTACCCGGATGCATTGACATTTGACTATTATGAGCTTCATCCAA
This sequence comes from Gossypium rotundifolium, assembly GCA_025506655.1. Classification (NCBI taxonomy): domain Eukaryota; kingdom Viridiplantae; phylum Streptophyta; class Magnoliopsida; order Malvales; family Malvaceae; genus Gossypium; species Gossypium rotundifolium. Next base: position 43,590,944 of record CP106726.1, read on the forward strand.
TACCATCTGAATCAAGTCAGTATTTCTCGGTATACACAATCGGCCTTTATAGTTCAAACAGTCATTTTTATCAATTTGAAACTCTGACTCTGTATTATTTTCACACTGTGCTCGTCTAGAAATCATATCTTTGTCAACTTTTTGTGCATCATTAATTTGCTGAATAAACAACGGTCTAGCCTTCATCTCAGCTATGATCAAACCATCACCAGACATAACCATATGTGCGTTCAACGCACGAAGAGCAAACAATGATTTTCGACTTAGTGCATCTGCAACAACATTAGCTTTTCCTGGATGATAGTCAATTACCAATTCATAATCTTTTAGTAATTCCAACCATTTGCACTGTCTTAAATTCAGGTCTTTTTGAGTCATCAAATACTTCAGACTTTTGTGATCCGAGTAAGCATGACATTTCTCGCCGAATAAGTAATGACGCCAAATCTTCAGTGCGAACACAACGGCTGCAAGCTCTAAATCATGTGTCGGGTAATTTCTTTCATGGAACTTCAATTGTCTTGAAGCGTAGGCTACAACTTTGCCTTCCTGCGTTAAAACGCAGCCCAAACCATTCAAAGAAGCATCAGAATAAACAACAAATTCTTTACCTGATTCAGGCTAAACTAACACTGGAGCTTCGGTCAAAAGGGCTTTCAGATGATCAAAGCTTTTCTGACACCTTGCCGACTACTCAAACCTGACATCTTTCTACAATAACTTTGTCAACGGGGTAGCTATCATAGAAAAACCTTTCACAAATCGTCGATAGTAACCCGCAAGTCCCAGAAAGCTTCAGATTTTAGAAACATTCTTTGGTGGTTTCCAATCAATAATAGCCGATATTTTGCTCGGGTCAACATGAATACCCGATGCTGAAACAACATGGCCCAAGAAACTGACTTCATTCATCCAGAACTCACACTTATTAAACTTTGCATACAACTGTTGATCTCGCAAAGTTTGTAGCACTAATCTCAAATGCTCGGCATGCTCGGTTTCATCTTTAGAGTAGATTAGTATATCATTAACAAACACTACTACAAACCGATCTAAAAATTGTCTGAAGACCCGATTCATTAGGTCCATAAAACAAAGAGGTGCATTAGTGAGTCCAAAAGGCATAACCGAAACTCAAAATGTCCATACCTCGTCCTAATGCAATTTTGGCACATCCGCATCTCGACTCAAGAATCGATAATAACCCGATCTCAAATCTATCTTCGAAAATCTGAAACCCCTTTCAACCGATCAAACAAATCATCAATTCGAGGTAACGGGTACTTATTCTTTATAGTTACCTTATTCAGTTGTCGATAATCAATACACATTCGCATCGTTCCATCTTTCTTTTTTACAAAAAGAACTGGTGCACCCTAAGGAGAGAAACTCGGTCGTGCAAAACCCCTATCTGTTAACCCTTGCAACTGTGCTTTCAACTCTTTTACTCAGTAGGTGCCATCCGATACGGAGCTATCAAGATTGGAGTCATTCCCGGTGCTAATTCAATGCCGAATTCAATCTCTCTTACTGGTGGTAAACTCGATAGTTCTTCAGGAAACACATCTGGGTATTTACACACAACCGATACAGATTTAATATGCTTTTTAGACACTTTATTATCCAGTACATAGGCCAAATAAGCTTCGCACCCTTTTCTCACATACTTTTGGGCCAACATAGAGGATATTGTTGTAGGAAACCCACTTAAATCACTGGATTCAATTATGATGATCTCGCCGTTCTGACATCTCAAATCAATAAGCTTTCTTTTGCAATTCACCACTGCATCATGTGAAGTTAACCAGTCCATTCCCAAAATTATATCGAACTCATTGAAAGGCAACAACATTAAATCGGCTGGGAAACAAGAATCCCGAATCATCAACAGGCAACCTCTACACACTTTATTAACAAGTACACATCTACCCAGAGGGTTGGACACACGAATCACAAACTCAGTAGACTCAACTGGCAGAGTCTTACCGAGTACTAAAGTTTCACACACATATGAATGAGTCAAACTAGAATCAATCAATTCAATCACAGTAGTATCATAAAGGGTGAAAGTACCGGTAATGACATCAGGGGAGGAAGCATCCTCTCTGGCTCGTGTAGCATAAGCTCTAGCTGGTGTTCAGGCCTCTGATCGAACTACAGTGTCTTTCATCCCTCTCTAACTACCACCTACATTACTAGAATGTTTGGGTGGTCGGCCCCGTGCTGGTGTGCTGCTCGGTCTAATGTTCTGAACCGTATTCTGTTCGGCTAACATCAGGCACTCTCGAATAAAATGGTCCGACGATCCACATTTAAAGCAGGATCGATCACGAACCTTACAACTTTCAGAATGCCATTTCCCGTAGTGTTTACACTAGACCCGATCTTGTGGAACGTTACCAACACTAGCTATCGAAGTAGTTCAATAACTCCGGAGGTCGATCACGTCTAGGTAAGTCTGAAGTAGCTTTATGTCGATTGGATTCATCTCTGAATTTATTAGGTACTGAATGGTAAGTCTTACTCGTTGATCTCTTACGAGTATCTCTAGCTTCTATTTTAGCTTTTCTTTTCTCTTTCCGAGCTCTTCAGCCTTACAAGCCCGCTCGACTAGTATCACAAACTCTTTGATTTCAAGAATGCCGACCAGCAACTTTATATCTTCATTCAGACCGTCTTCAAATCTTTTGCACATAATGGCTTCAGTAGAAACACACTCTCTAGCATATCTGCTAAGTCTGACAAATTTCAATTCATATTCTGTCACAATCATTCACCCCTATTTTAGTTCAAGAAATTCTTTTCGTTTTTGATCGATGAATCTCTGACTGATATATTTCTTATGGAACTCAATTTGGAAGAAGTCCCAAGTTACTTTTCTTTTGAACTACAGACACCAAAGTGTGTTCCACCGGTGATAGGCAGTGTCCCGAAGTAGAGATATAGCACACTTTAGGCATTCATCTAGAGTACAAGATAACTCATCGAGTACCCGAATAGTGTTATCAAGCCACATCTCAGATCGTTTTGCATCATCATTATCATTGGCCTTGAATTCTTCGGCCCCATATTTCCTGATTTTATCAACGGGAGGTCTGCTAGATCTCATCGGATCTACCATCGGGGGTGCTGAAGGTACCGAAGTTGGATTATTTGGGGGTGGAGGTTGTTGTACATCTGGATTATTCTGAACATACTGGGTAAACCATTCATTCATCATTTGGTAGAAGGCTTGTTTAGCCCCCCCTCGTGGTTACCCGTAACTGGTCGAGAGTCTAATGGCGTTGATCCATGTGCAAGACCAGGCGCAACGCTCTCTATATCATCAGCTACGGCTCTATCGGGATCAGAATCCATTTACTATATAAAATACAATTGAAATTATCAGAAGTCACCACACTATCATATATACAATTCAAAGGCATGTATAGCTAGACTCTTACATACTACGGTAGTCCTAGAATCGACTAAATCGTAGCTCTGATACCAATAAAATGTACCACCCCTTAACCCGTACTCATCGTCAGATTAAGGTTACGGGCATTACCGATTAAGTCATAACTTCTACTCAAATAAACAGACGAATTACACATGTATAATATATGCTTAATACTTTAATTCAAATCATATACATTATAATCATCAACAAACACAAAATAACGCTAAAAGTACATTACGGCAATGTCACACAACAATCCCAATTCCGTATACCACACTCGACAAGTTGGTCTTAATATGTGAAATTTATAAACAAGTAAACCATATGTAACTAATTAATAAAGTAACCCCATTTCAAAAGTTAATTCATTTTAATTACCAATGAAAACATACCCTATGAACAAAACTTCATGCTAAATGGTCAAGGTACATAAGTTCATTACATTATCAAAGACACAGTTAATAGCTTTAGCCGAATATACCAAAACATATATTGCATAACATGTTTCATGTTTCATAAAATAATTAGGATTAATGCACATACAAAATTTTTAATTTGATACCTATCCAATACCCACTTGTTTTCCATACAATACTCAACTATGACCGTATATAAGTATCCATATAGACCTTGCATCATAATAACATAAACATATACAACATTTGATAATTAAATTTCATATATCTCAAGCTCAAACTAGCACAAGATTAAAACCATATTCAAATGGCCTTACTAATTATAATACAAAATCTTCAACCTAAACATGAATGTAAACATTTCCATGATCAACTTTGAAATTATAACTAAGCACGTAATAATCTCAGGAGAGAATTTTCACAACCAAATAGGCAATACTTATACATATATATTACCTATAAATGACCAATTTATATAACCACATTTAACTCCTAAACATGATATGCACACATATTATATCAAGGACTTAAAACAAACCATTATATCAACATATAACTCATACTTAACTAAAAGCAACAAATTTTATTCGCAAGGCCATATTTACATTTACAAACCGAACATCATTCATTACTTGTCAAAATAAAGCCTATACATGCCTTTGATTCAAAAAGTTTACTAAACATATATATACCAAAAAGAGTGATAGTGTGGTCGACTTTCTTGATGATCCCCTAAGCTCGTAGTTGAATCAACGATCTATAAAACAAAAATACAAACACATACAGAGTAAGCTCTATAGCTTAGTAAGTCTTAAGCAACTTTAATATAACATTCGAATGATTAAATTTTATTTCTTTAAACTTATAACATCTATAATTATGCAGGGCCGAATATTATCAGCTTGTTAATCATAGCATTTACACTTCATTACCATAATCCTATAATTCATCGAACCATAGTATAAACGTATTTTACATGAATCACATGCTCCTTATCACATAAGTGCAACATTCATATCAACTATATTATCATATTCAAAGTCTTTCCACTATTAGCATTTCTACTAGTAAACAAACATCCCAAAAATAGCACGTTTAAGCTCAAATTCTATCTTATACCATTCATACATATCACTTAATAAACTCAACCACACAAAACACCAATCTTAATATGATTCTTCAACCAAAGTAACATTAATCACAACTTACCTTGCTTCTGATGAATTCACTGAGATTTAAGCTTACCTGAATTTTTAACTCAATAAATTCACTATATTACACTCGACAAATTTATGGTTTCTTCGCTTTGAAGTATCACCGGCATTAAGTTTGCTAGGCACGAAGCCCGAATATGTCACCGGCACTAAGCCTGCTAGGCACGAAGCCTGAATATGTCACCTAAGACTAAGTTCGCTAGCACGAAGCTCGAATATGTCACCTAAGACTAAGCCGCTAGGCACTAAGCCCGAATATGTCACCCAAGACTAAGCCTACTAGGAACTAAGCCGAATCAAATCACAGCACAAAGCCTGCTAGGCACTAAGCCCGAATCAAATCACCGGCACAAGTTCTGCTAGGCAATAAGCCCGAAATAATTCATAAACCAATCACATACTTCACATTTTTCCCCAATAATATATCAAAGATACATATTCACATCACATTGTCAATTTATGTATTCAAGCTAATTTAACTATATACATTCGGCTACTACAATAATTTACCTTCAAATTTATCGAACATCAACATTTAACAGATTCATAAATAATTCTTTGACATATTTCAGCTTAAGGACTTACCTCGACTATCGACGGACAATGTTAACCGACTAGTCGATACCTTTCGTTTTTCCCCGATCCAAGTTCATTTTTCTTTGCTCTTGGTCTAAAACACATTAAATTCAGCTCATTCAAGTACATTTCAATTCAATTTAGTCCCAAAACACATAAACATGCAAATTACCATTTTGCCCTTAAGGTTTCACATTTTTACTGTTTAGTCCTAATTGTACAAAACACAAAATACACACAATTTGCCAAGACTGTACAAGGGCCGAATGTTCCTAGGGACTTTATAAGCCCTCTCATTTCATTTATTTTGCAATTAAGTCCCTCTAAAATTTTATTTTTACAAATTAGTCCTATTTATTCAATTTCACTAAAACTTCCAACACAAAACATATCAATTTTTAACCTATCTTAAATTTCAAATCATCAAATATCATAAACCACATAAGTTTATCAATGGCCGAACATCAATAATGCATAGATTTACAAATTAAGACATGGGTTTGCTACGGTTCAAAGCAACGATTTCAAAAACGTAAAAATTAACAAAAATCAAAATCAAACTAACCTTGATTTTGTACTTCTAATTGCCGAAAATCAAAGGAACAAAAACCCCTTTTTCTTTCTTCCACATTCGGCCAAAGAACAAAATGAGATGATAATGGCTTTTTCTTTTATTTTATTATGTATATAATAGGTTATTTACTAATTTACTAATATAACCTTTAAAATAAAATAAACTATTACATATAATAATGGCATATTAGTCAAAAGCCATCCACTAACTTATAAAATGCGATATTTACCCACTTAATACCTCAAATTAAGAAGCCATCATCATTCTAGCACTTTACACTAAAGAATGCAACTTTTACGCTTTACGCGATTTAGTCATTTTTATCAAATTCAATACTTAAACGATAAAATTTTTCTACGAAACTTTCACACACATAAATTCACATATAATAAACACAAAATATAATATTTAAATATTTCTCGGGCTCGAATTTGTGGTCCCGAAACCACTGTTCTGATTAGGGTCAAATTCGGACTGTTATAGGATTCCAGAAAAGAAGAGGTGAGTTGCTAGGACTGCTTAAATACCAAGCTCATTCGGAATCCATGCCTAAACATGCGCATGCTTGTTACCACACCTGAACTCTGCGACTTATTCCCGAGTTTGGTGAAATAAGTTAAGTCTTATGAAGTTTAGTATTGAGGTAAGCTAATCCTAAGGTTCAATAGTTCCTAACTTACTAATCTACGATCCCATATCACCCTTCACCTTACATACAAATCATGCAACGGTGTAAAGTACTTACCTGGTGGACATCGGGCCGGAGACTCAGGTGCCATGCCAGAAGACCTGAATAGCTTGTAAAAAGAAAATACATGCTTTAGTAAAATCCATCTTCGAAAGACGTTTTGGGCCCAAAAGCCCTCAAAGTCGAGTTTTGAATCGGCCTCTGATACCAAACTGTAACACCCCAAACCCGGCCCAAAACACCACAGCCAAATTCGAATGCTACTAGGCAAAATATTTGAAAAGAATTTGACTTAAGGGTGAAAGCACGTTTTGAGTTTAAAATATTTTCCTTAGTTTTATAAAAGATAGCGGGTCTATAATATGTTCGTCGTTTTGAAAATAAGTTGCCGAGGGTAATGAAAAACTTTGATGGTTGTGTGTAGTTTAAAACCATCGTACGTTTGGAAACTCAAGAGAGATCGAGTTGTTATAAGTATCCGGGTTTTAAAACTTTAATGTAAATCTTTAAATTGTAAGTTGTTTCCAAAACTGTTTCCAATTATTAACCGATAGTCGATCTAACTAAATATAGTAAAAATCCCCAAATATTTAAAATGGCCTTATTATATGAAAGAGAAATTAACCCAAAAGCAATTAAAAATCCAAGTGCATAAAGAATTAAAACAACTTCTGCATGGCCACCTCGAATCTACTCCAACCCGGTCCATGTATCACATATCACCTGTATTGTATAAGAAAATAGGGTGAGTCGAACAGACTCAGTGTGCAATTATTCCACATGTTTCCCAAATGGGCTTGGCTCAAACCACACCATCCACATACCACACATATGATGATGCAAAATGTTATCCCTCCCAACCTAATATCCATCCGCTACACACCCCCGTATCCTGCCACACACACCAGGGGATTACTAAATCGACCCTCCATCCGCTACACACCTCTTTGGCAGTCGAGCTGCTCAAAGCTAATATAACGTGGCCTAGCCACCGATCACCATGTGACCAAAATATAACGTGGCCTAGCCACCGATCACCATGTGACCAAATCTCGATATCCACGATGTGACCCATGGTCATCATCAATCCCGATGAAGCACAAAGCTAACGTCATCACTCGATGTGGCACATAGCCGACATCAAGCCATGATATGGCACATAGCCAATCATCACCACGTACATAAATGTACACCCTGTCCTTCATTGAATATATACATCCCGACCCCATGCATATGCAACATGTTATAATGATATGATAGAATAATGCATGGACATATTAGATAGGCATACGGCATGCTCACAAGTATTCATAGTAATCAACCACAACCACACCTCAGATAGGGTACAGACCTGGTTATCGAAATATCCAATTAAGGGTAACAATTCCCCCACAACCACTGTACCGGTTATCACACACATAACACATATAATTAATTAACTAACGAGAAACAGTGAATTAACCACACACCTAATAACCTGAAGCACTAGACTCTCGATTTCCCTAGCATCCTCACTCGAAGAGACTACAGCGATCTGCTTGTCTCTTTTCGATGCTGGCCCATACCCTGGTGGCCAATCTCGAACCGTAGAAACCGAACATTTCTTGAACTTAGGGGTAGGGACAACCCCTTTCTCTCCTTGTCTGGTACTTGCATCCATTGAACGACACTTAGTCAAGAGATCCGGTTAAACGTTAAATCAAAATTTAAATGAGACAACACCAAATCTAAATCAAATACTCTTAACGAAATAGATCCAAATCCTGAAGGCTCCTACTTGATTATGAGAGTTGTCAAAATCCCTACACAACTTATGTTAGATCCGATTCTAACATTAAAGAGATGAAAAGGAAGTGGCCTTTGGCCTAACGTTGTGTCTTGCTTACCTTTACTGATCAAAACCCCAAAAGATCCTTAATCCCCCTCAATGCTAGCCTAACAGAGATCCCGAAATCAGCCCTTCCAAGATTCGGCCACCCACACACATATACAAAGTTAGCCATCTAACTTTTGGCAACCAAAAGAGAAAGAAGAAAATCGAATAGAAGAAACCCTTACCACTATTAGATCCGTTGGAACAGAGTGACAGATTCGGCCTAGAGTAAAAGGTTTGAAAAATAGGCGAAGAACACAAAAAAGAAAGAGATGAGATGCCTTAGAAGATTCGGCCAAGGTATAGAGAGGTTTTCGGCTTCTAGCAAATGAGAAGAAAAGAAAGGGTTGGGGGTTTATGGGTGTTTCTATAACACCTCTACCCCATACCCGTCACCGGATTAGGGTTATGAGGCATTACCGAACTCGACTCAGATCGTCACAATCATTTATCACAAATCATACATTTATCAAACCCAAAAGAGACTTAATTCATGCTCGTACAATTCAAACCATAGAATCATCGAATATATGCTATTCAAATGTTCGTTACAAGTTTGAGTATGTACTTTTCACTTTATACATATAAAGTAAATATAAATACATTTATTACTTATTCAGTTATCAACTTATCATTTCACATATTATACCCATATACCTATTTAAACATAAACTCTCACAGCACTCTATGGTGTATCCATTCATCTATGAAAGATTCAGTCTAGGTTCGCATATAACATAACCAACTTCTTTCATTTTCATTTATAACATTTAAAACATATATTTTCAGGCATTTCTAACCCGAACCTGACTATTCAAATGGTGTAGCCGAACATACAATGCATGCACACATATATATATATACCAACTTTCCCTATTATAACAAGGATATCTCATAACTCATAGATTCATGGAACATAAATCTAAGACTTGACCATTCAATATCATATCATGCAAACTGAGACATTTGTTCATCTTTACACCCAAGTTTTATCATACAATACACTTCCAAAGAAGTTCATTTCATAACCGAACCACCATATTACTATTTACTACTTAAAACTTACTTATAACCCAATCGTTTCAAGTATATAAGTCATAAAGTCTACCTGTTCAGCATGAAACACATATGAATATGAGTATGTACATATATAACACATACTCATTCATTTCCCAAACCAAACATACACGCATCTCACATCAAAGATAGATTATATCATCGAACATTAACATTAAGAATTAGTCACTTTCGCATGGCTTTTATACATTATCAAAATATCATTCAAAAACTTAGCTAGCCTATACATGCCTTAAGAACCAAAAGTCTAAGCATTTTAGGTACCAACAAGAGTAGATAGTGTGAATGACTTCATTGACGACCCCCCTCCGAGCTCGTAGCTTGATCAAAATCTATAAAACAGAACGATGAACACACGGAGTAAGCTAATTTAGCTTAGTAAGTCTTAAGTAGTCATGATATACCAATTGTACATTCAAGCATTAAAAAAAAAAACAATCAAGTAATAATGTTGAATAAATTAGCTTAACTCGAAGGTCCTCCAAAACCGAATGCCTTTACCTCACTTAACATAACATTTATCATTTCCTTACCATTAACATCCAACTTACCAACTCAGCATTTTAACCAAAATATAAAGCATCCTCTCTTTATGATCTATTCATAACATGCACATATGAAACTCAATAGGTTCACATAATTATTCGAACAAGTAAAGGGCCACGTACATCTAAATCGCCTCTTTAATTACATAAACACAAGTTCGTTTAGCTTAACCATCATCACTATTTTACCTTTAAACCTCCATTTATAATCTCATCATATAATTCACATATAGATTAAATACTCATTTCCAACTACTCATATTTTCGATACACATATTTCCATAGGATCACATATATATATGTATATACAATAAGTATATACTTTACACTTAGTAAATTTCACATAAAAGGAAATATATTCACACATATATATATATGTATATCCATTTGACATTTCATACATTCGTATACATGGCATCAAAGTAATCCCAAGATGTCACGTAAACATAAGCATAAGGCCAAATATACAAGATCAATTTGTATCATTCATATCAATATACTTATACGATTACCTTTAACCACATTATGCTTTCATATACCAATTTCCTCATGGCATAGTTTATACACAATTTGCATCTACCGATTGTATATCACATTTCCTTCATCAATTCATTTACTTATCATCATCACATATATATATGTATAATACATGAATATGAATAGCACATACCTTGTAGCCAAATTAACAAATTCATTTTCAAATGCTTAGGCTCACTTGATTCATTTCATGACTTTACTAGTACACAATCTAAGCTTGGAATTTCAACTCACCTAGTATAAAACCTCGCTAGGCAATTGCCCGAATTTCACATACTGGCATTAGACTTGCTAGACTCAAGGTCCGTAGTTCAAACACCGGCATTTAGCCTGCTAGGCAATAAGCCCGAATATATCACCGACACTAAGCCTACTAGGTATGAAGCCCGAAAATGTCACGCAAGACTAAGCTCGCTAGGCAATAAGCTCGAATATATCATCAAGACGAGGCACGCTAGGCATAAAACCCGCGTATCAATGTAGTCAATCATTCCATACACATTTCATAATTTATCACATATCCAATTCAACTAAGCTTATTCACATTACACAAATAGAATCATTACGTCATTGTAAAACCCACAATTCATATCGAGATACTCATTCATATCACATTATTAAATTATGCATTCAATCTAATTTACTTATATACATTCGGCTATGACATAAACATGTACTCAAATTTATCGAACATCATAATTTAATATGTTCATAAATAATTATTTGATATATTTCAGCTTAAGGACTTACCTCAAACATCGATGGACGACGAAGACCGACTATTCGATAACCTTCGCCTTTCCCCGATCCAAATTCGTTTTTCTTTGTTCTTGATCTAAACATATTTAAAATAAGCTCATTCAAGTACATTTCATCTCAATTCAGTCCCAAAATACATAAATGGGAAAATTACCATTTTGCCCCTATTATTTCACATTTTTACAATTTAGTCCTATTTGCTTAAAACACAAAATACACACAATTTGTATAAATACCTTAAGGGCCGAATATCTATAGCATTCATACAAATCCATATATTTTGGTTTATTTCACATTTAAGTCCCTTTAAAATTTTATTTTCACAATTAAGCCCTAATCTCTCAAAATCACCAAAAATACAAAGACAAAACATATCAATCTAACATATATCTTTCATAATCCATCAACTAACATCATAAAACTCATGAAATCATCAATGGTACATTTCAAAATATTGATCAAAATAAAAAATTCAAGCATGGGTCTTGAAGTATTCGAAACAACGATTTCAAAAACGTAAAAATTATCAAAAACCGAAAACTACACATACCTTAATCAAGGTAATTTTTTGCCAAAATTTGAAGCTTTTCTAAGTCTTTTCTTTAGCTAACATTCGGCTAAGAGAGAAGAAAAAATGATAATGGTTTCTTTTCATGCAATTTTAACATATATTAATCATTTATTAAATTACTATTTTAACCTTTTAATAAATAATAAACATAACATATAACTTAAGGTCATATTAGACCTTTGCCGCCCACTATCATTGAAAATGGGCTATTTGCCCTATTAGTACCTCATAGTAAAAAGCCACTATCACTTTAGCACTTTTCACTATAGTAAGCAACTTTTACACTTTACGCGATTTAATCCTTTTTGTCAAATTAAACACTCAAACGATAAAATTTTCTTACGAAACTTTCACACACATTAATTCACATATAATAAACACCGAAAATAATATCTAAAAATTTTTCGGACTCAGATTTGTGGTCCCAAAACCACCGTTCCGATTAGGGTCAAATTCGGGCTATTACAGTTTTGGCTATGGTGACAATGGAATGTGTGTTTAGCTCTTTGAGAGAGAGAATTGAGAAGAGGAGAAGGGATTGTAAAGAAAAGAAAAGATGCACAAATGGTCACTACCCCTTTTGGCTTTGAACTTAAGAAAAGAAAAGTCAAAAAATGATATTTCCTTGCTGACACTTGCGGTAAAACTTAGAGAAGAAAGAAGAGAGAATCAACAAGCTATACATCCAAAAACTAAAAAAAAGAACCCCCTCTAAGGAATTTTGGCACCCACATATCCTACTACCACCAACCGAAAATGCCACCCTCCAAAGCCCCATATTCGGCCAACTCTTCCTCTCTCACCCAAATCCCTTCTTTTCCTCCTATTTTCCTCCCCTCCACTCATTAAAATGAGTTTGAGTGAATCAAACTCCTACCTCCTTTCTTAGCCACAAATTTAAGCTATTGACTTAATCCACACCTCATCCATGCAGAGTTTGCTTGCCGTCCAACTCTTCTACTCCCTTGACGTAAAAAGTAACCCCAAAATGCTTCCTCTGCAGCTTGAACCTTGTCCCACTAGCTCCTTGAGGCGTCACTCCCCTATGCACTAAGTGGCGCCTCCCAAGCTACTTCACCACATCAATCCTTGAGTCTTAAACTCCACACAAGAAATCTTAAGGCCTATCTCCCCTAGCTCTCCCTTAAAGGCTCTAAACCAAAAATTTACCTAAGGTCTAAACTTAGCCCCAAGATTTCCCGAAACCCCCAAACACATACAAACAACATATAGAGCACACTACCACATACATATAACTTAAGAAGAAATGCAGGACTCCTAACCCTGGATGTTACAAATTACAAGAAGCTCTGGGTACTCAGTTACACTTTAGCAATGCATTTCATTTCCAAATAGATGGACAATCTGAACATGTAATACAGATCTTGGAAGATATGCTTTGATGTTGTATACTTGAGTTTGAAGGTAACCGGAAAAGTATTTGCCTTTAGTTGAATTTGCTTATAATAACAGTTATCATTCTAGTATTAAAATGGCACCATTTGAAGCCATTTATGGTCGTAAATGTAAAACTCCCTTGTACTAGACAAAACTCAGTGAGAAAAATTTACACGAAGTTGACTTAACCGTGAAACCGATGAGAAAGTGAAAGTAATTCGGGACAATTTGAAAGTAGCCTCTGATCGTCAAAAGCCCTATGCTGATCTTAAATGAAAGGAAATAGAATTTCAAGTCGGTGACAAGGTATTCTTGAAAGTATCGCCTTGGAAGAAAGTTCTCCAGTTTGGTCACAAAAGAAAACTGAGTCCACGGTTCATTGGACCATATGAGATTACAGAAAGAATCAGACCGGTTGCATATCGGTCAGCTTTACCACTAAAACTTGATCAGATTCATAATGTTTTTCATGTGTCTATGTTACGATGGTACCGATTCGATCCTTCACATGTTATTTCACCGATAGAGGTAGAGATTCAACCTGATATGACATACAGTGAGAAACCGATCAGAATCTTAGCTCGAGAAACAAAAGAGTTCAGAAATAAAAAGGTAGCATTAATAAAAATTTTGGCAATGACATGGTATAGAGGAGGCTACCTGAGAACCGGAGGGCACTATGAGGAAGCAATACCCGAATTTTTTACTGGTAAGATTTTCGAGGATGAAAATCCTTAAGACGAGAGAGTTGTAACAACCCTTTTTTTAGTGAAATTGAAATAGTGGTTTTGGGACCACAAATCCGATCCGAAAATAAAGTTCATTTTTATTTTATTATATGGTCCGTATTATGATGGATATGTCGTGTGAAAATTTTGATACAAAAATTTTATCGATTAAGTGTTTAATTACGAGAAGGACTAAATAGCATAAAATGTAAAAGTTAAATTCTAGTAGATATAAGGAGTAAATAGATATGGAATTCAAATTTAGAGGTCCTTATATGATAATTATACCATTAAAGAAAAATATGTAGATTTTTTGGTGACTCATCTAAGGAAAAATTAGAAAACAGTAGGGACTAAATTGGAAATTAAAATAATTAATTAATTAAAAAGATGGTAAAAGATATCATCTTATTATTTTGTAACCTTCAACCCGAAAATTTTATGGAAACCCTAGGAGAGAGAGAAGAAAATTTCAAGGCTTAATTAGGCTTTATTTTTCCCGTTTTTAGTAATTTTGATACTTTTGAAACCAGGATAGTCTAATTTATCTATTTGGGGGATTAATTTGAAAAGTTATCAAGGTATGAAATTAGGGTCATGGATTAATATGCTGAAAATTAGAAATTTATGGTAGAAAATGAAAGGTTGTTGATAGTTAAATAACTTTTACAAAGTGATTTTTGATGAAAACATGATTTAGGGACTAAAATGCAAAGTGGTGAAAATTGATGAAAAATTCTGAAATTTATAGACAATATGTGCTGTAAATTTTATGTTGGAATTTTGGTTAGGCTTGGAATAAGGAGTAAATTGCACAAGTTTCATTTTTCGAGCCTAGGGATAAAATTGGAATTTAAGAAAAAGTTAGGGGCAATATGGTAATTTTGCCTAGGACGTAAATTGAGTCCAAATGAGTCTGAAATGTGTGAAATTGACAATTAAAGTTATTTATATAGATCTGAACAACTCAAGTTCAAGGTTAGATCGAGGAAAGGAAAAGGTTTCGGATTAGTAGATTACTTACGCGAACAAGTGTCGAGGTAAGTTTGTGTAACTTAATTGAGCATGTAATTATATTAATTGAATGTTGTGTTTGTATGTAATGTGACTTATATCATATGCATTGCTTGATGCTATAATGGGAAACTTAATACATGCTTGAAAATGATGAAAAAGGGTTATGTCTCGATTGAATATTGAATTTTGATGAATATATGTGCTTTCCCAAAATGCATGAGGTCCTACATTTGTTGCTGACAGATTTAGCTCTGACGAGTAATCCTATTGGCCTCATTATAGAAAGATTTAGCCTGGACGAGTAATCCTACTATAATCCCTCTTGAGTATACGTTATGATTAGGGTTTAATCTAGACTGGTAATCCTGATCGAGCTCTTCTGAGCATATGTTATATAAATGATTTAGCCTGGACTGGTAATCCTACTATACGATTTGTGGTTTGAGAGTGTGCTCCTTGATTAAGTGCCCTAATGTGTATCCTTGAATAAGAATTGACGGATTATTGAATCGTACACCTCGAGTGTACTACTTGAGCATCCATCAGAATTTCAATGATTCAACGGACATAAAACTCTTGACATAGCATGAGAATTATGAGATGAAATGATAATGTCTTGAAAGAGTATTGCATGATGAGCTCATCTACCCTTACCTGATGAATATGTAAAGTTCGTGACAAACATGTTTGATTGGATGCATGTGCGAGGCAATTTTGTCAAATGGATGGAAAACATGATATTTTATGCTTAGATTTAATAAACGGGATTGGTAAGTTAGTTTTTGTTATACAAACTTACTAAGCATGTAATTTTTACTCCGTTTTATTTTCCCTATTTTATAGAGCTCGAAAACTCGCGGAGGTTGAAGATCATTGGAGCATCGTCACACTATCAACTAGCTTATTTTGGGTATACTTAGTAAAATCATTTTGGTATAATGGCATGTATAGGACAACTTGGCTAATAGTGGCTTGAAAATGATGATTTGTAACCTAGCCATTGGAATGGCTAGTAATAGTTTATTTTGGTATGATTAAGTAGGCAATTATGATATATTCATATGTGTTATGTTAAGTATATGTGATCAAATGATATTAAGGCCTAAGTTAATCCAAGGTAAGTTTATTAACATATATGCATGTAATGGTATGCCATGATGAATGGTGAAATTTGCTTAAATTGAATGCTTAGAATTGTTGAATTGTCCTTAGTATGTTTTAGTGCAGGTAAATGGTAAATTTGGGTGACAAATGAGGCTAGAAATGGCTTTATTTTGTCTACACGGGCTTGTGTCTAGACCATGTGTGACACACGGCTTGGTGTATAGGCATGTGGTTAGGTTGTGTGTCCCCTTCACCTTAATTTTGACAAAAAGAATACTTAGAATTGAGCACACAGGCAGAGACACAAGCATGTGTCTCAGCGTGTGTGCCACATGGCCTAGAACACGGGCGTGTTTCTTGGCCGTGTGAAACCTGCACATAATTTTGAATTGAATTAATTAACCACACCGTAATGATCGAATCGACCCTAATCGAAGCGGTGGTTTGGGACCACGAATCTGAACCCAGAAATATTTAAATATTATATTTAGTGCTTATTATATATGAATTTATGCGTATGAAAGTTTTGTAGAAAAATTTTATCGTTTGAGTATCGAATTAGACAAAAAGGACTTAATCGTAAAATGTAAAAGTGGCATACTAGAGTGTAAAGTGCCTATTTGAGCATGGCTTTTAATATGAAGCATTAAATGGGTAAATAACCCATTTTTAAAGTTAGTGGATGGCTTTTGACAAAAATATCCATAGTATATATATTGGTTTTATTTTATATTAAAGGTTATATAAGTAAATTAATAAATTTCTTTATTATATGTTATAATAACATAAAATAAAGCCATGTTATCATCCATTCTCTTAAGGCCGAAAGTTGAGAAAGATAAAAAGGGGTTTTGTTCTTCAAATTTCGGCAATTTGAGGCTTGATTTCAAGGTTAGTTTGATTTCGGTTTTAGTAATTTTACGTTTTGAGATCGTTGTTTCAACAGAATCACCCATGTTGTAATTTTTGAATCTAAGCATGCTTGATGTTCGCCATTGTTGTATTCATGTGGATTTTGATATTTGATGGTTTTAGATGAAAGATATGTAAAGGATTAATATGTTTTGTGTTGGAAGTTTTGATGAAATTGAGTTTTTAGGTTAAATTGTAAAAATAAATTTTAGAGGGCCTATTTGCAAAATAAATGAAATGTGAGGACTTGTAAGGTCCCTAGGAACATTCGCCCTTGCATAGTTTTGGCTAATTTGGTGTATTTTGTGTGTTATGCAAATAGGACTAAATTGCAAAGTTGTGAAATTCTAGGGTAAAATAGTAATTTTCCCATTTATGTGCTTAGGGACTAAATTGAGATGAATTGTGGTTGAATGAGCCAAACTTTAATGTGTTTTAGATCAAGAGCAAAGAAAAACGGAATTAGACCGGGGAAAGTCGAAGGTTCTCGAATAGCCGATTCGCACGGACTATCGACAACCGAGGTAAGTCCTTAAGCAAGTATAGATTATCGAATTATTATGAATGTACTAAATGATGTTATTAAATAAAGTTTTCTATAAACTCTTATGTTAGCCGAATGTGAAAGTATTGGTATGGGATTGGTTGAAATTTTATATAAGTGATAGTGAATTTGAAATGAAATGTTGTTATATCTCTAAACGAGTTGGCATGTTAAAGTGACTTGAATAATGTGTGTTTTATGCTATTTTGGGCAGCATTACTGTAAGGTGTATAAGTTGGTAATGACATATTCGGGCTTCGTGCCTAGCAGGCTTAGTGCCGGTGACATATTCAGGCTTCGTGCCTAGCAGGCTTAGTGCCGGTGACATATTCGGGCTTCGTGCCTAGCAGGCCTTGTGCCGGTGTTTGATTTCGGGCTTTAATGCCTAGCAGGCTTT
Organism: Gossypium rotundifolium; assembly: GCA_025506655.1. Lineage (NCBI taxonomy): Eukaryota > Viridiplantae > Streptophyta > Magnoliopsida > Malvales > Malvaceae > Gossypium > Gossypium rotundifolium. The sequence continues at coordinate 43,609,313 of CP106726.1, forward strand.
ATGCCGGTGATGTGTTTTACCAAGGAGAAACCAAATTGTGGTTCAAGGTAAATCGTAACTAATGTGCTTAGTAAAGGCTCAGATAAGTAAGTAAGGTTTGATATGTTTTAATGTTGCTAGAGTTTATTTAATGCCATGAGTACAGTTGATATGTATATTGAGATTACGATTGATGTACACAAGTATTATGTGACCTGAGTTTGAGCTTGAATGTGCTATAATGAATATTTGGTTTCCTAATAGTAGTGCTAAAGGTGTAAGAAATTTTAATATGTTAACATGGTTGAGATAAATGATTTAAATGATTAAGTAATTGAATGTAGTATCATTTTGAGCTTGGGACTTACTAAGCTAGTAAGCTTCTATCGTGTATGTTTTTGTCTACCTTTGTTTTATAGATCTTGAATCGAACTACAGTGCTCAAGGATCATCCGTGAAGTCAATCACACTATCTACTTTCTTTTGGGTATTGAAAACTTGGTTTGTTATTTAAAAAGGGCATGTATAGGCTAGATTGAACCATATAACTAATGTTTTGTAATAGTGTAAATATGCTAGCCATGCGAAAATGGCTAACTATTTTGAGATAACTTGTTTCGTGTTTTGATGATATTGTTTGATCATGCCATGAACTATTATTTATGCTTGATTATGGTTTAATCATGTGTGAGAGTGGTATTATTATTTGTGCATGTTAGATTATGATAGGAAAGACTTATTAATTGGTTCATGTTGATGAGCTTAATATATGGTATATACATTGATAATGTTGGATTCATGATTGACAAAGTATTAGATTCTTATTATTGAGTATATGGTATAGTATATGTTATGTATTGAGATTATCTAGGAAGACCGAATATGTAGTTAAGTGATTGATTTTGTGTATGTATTTTAAGAAGGAGAAATGGTATAATTTGGCATGATAATGAGGTAAAATGATGGATATGTATTTGATTGAGTATTGGCTATATAAGCTTGGTTGCTAAATGATATGTAAAGAATATGTTTCATGACTATTTTTGTTGTGAAACAGTTTTTAGTTACAGCAGTGATGTGATTTTGAAAAATCACCAAAAATAGGAGAAATTGAATTAGAAAGTGAATAAGACATATAATTAAAGTTTATTATGTCTATTTTGATATGAAAGAAACAAGTTAGGCAAAGGAATTATATATAATGAGATATTTAAGTTTTAGTGAGACTTGTCCTGAATGAATTCGTGAGTCCCTGTTCTGTCTTAGAAAAATTGTTAAAATTGTACAAAAATAATTATGGAGTATAGTTTATATGTTTAGAATCCTTAATGAGTCTATTTTTGATTGGAATATACAAGGACATTATTGAAATTTTGTGCAGTGAGATAACTGAGTTTTTGTAAAGATAGGTCAGAATTATCAAACAGTGAAATAAGGGTAACTTTGATGAATAAACTGTACTAATTGGACACATGAAAAATTCTGGAAAAATTATGGTAAAAATTTATATGAGTCTAGTTTCAATAAAAATTTACGGATCTAAATTTTGATTGTTGTAACTCGAGTTATGGTAAATTTAGTCAGCCTGATGCAGTTGGACAGCTTTAAATTTTCATGCCCCAAACTAGTAGTCAAGACTAGTAATGCCCCATACCGACTCCCAAGAAAGGTTTTGTAAGGGTGTTACATTTATTAGTATCAGAGCTACGGTTTAGTCGATTCTAGGACTACCGTAGTATGTAAGAGTCTAGCTATACATGCCTTTAAGTTGTATATATGATAGTGTGGTGACGTCGACAATTTCGATTGTATTTTATATAGTAAATGGATTCGATCTGATAGAGTCAGAGCCGATGATGTGGAGAGTGTCGCTACTGGTCTCACACATGGATCAGTGCCACTAGACTCTCAACCAGTTACGGGTAACCACGAGGGAGAGGCTAAACAAGCCTTCTACCAAATGATGAATGAATGGTTTACCCAGTTTGTTCAGAATAATCCAACAGTACAACAACCTCCACCCCCGAATAATCCAACTCCGGTACCTTCAAAGACTTCGATGATAGATCCAATGAGATCTAGTAGGCCTCTTGTTGATAAAATTAGGAAATTTAAATAAGAATTCAAGGCTAATGATGATGATGATGCAGAGGAAGTGAAATGTGGCTTGATAACACTATTCGAGTACTTGATGAGCTCTCTTGCACCTGCATTTAATGTTTGAAATGTGCTATATCTTTGCTTCGGGACACTACCTATCACTGGTGGAATACACTAGTATCAGTGGTTCCAAAAGAAAAAGTGACGTGGGATTTCTTCCAGAATGAATTCCGCAAGAAATATATCAGCCAGAGGTTCATCGACCGTAAACGTGAAGAATTTCTTGAACTAAAACAGGGCAATTGTCGTTGATGAATATGAGCGAAAATTTGTCGATTGAGCCGATATGCCGGAGTGTGTATCATCAAGCCATTATGTGTAAAAGGTTTGAAGATGGTTTGAATGAAGATTTGAAGTTACTAGTTGGCATTCTTGAGATCAAAGAATTTGTGACACTAGTTGAGCGAGCTTGCAAAGTCAAGAGCTTGGGAAAGAGAAAAGAAATTTGAGATGAAGCTAGAGACACCCGTAAAAGATCGTTCGGTAAGAATTTTCATTCCACATCTAAAAGTTTAGAGATGACTTCATCGACACAAAGCTACTTGATTCATTTAGACGTGATCGACCTCCGGTGGGTTCCCGAGCTACCTCGATGGCTAGTGTTGGTAACGTCCACGTAATCGAGTTGAATGCAAACATTGTGGAAAATGGCATCACAGGAGTTGTAGAGTTCGTGACCGGTCTTGTTTTAAATGTGGATCCTCGACCATTTTATTCGAGAGTGCCCGATGTTAATCGAGTGAATCTGATGTGAACTCTAGACCAAGTAGTGCATCAAGACAGGCGGACCACCCGCACATTCGCAATGTAGGTGGTAGTCGAGAGGGACAAAGAACACAACAGATCGATCGAGGCTAGAGCTTCAGCAAGAGCTTATGTTACTCGAGCTAGAGAGGATGTCGCTTCTCCGGATGTCACATCGGTACTTTCACCCTTTATGATACTCTTGTGATTGCATTGATTGATCCTGGTTCGACCCATTCATATGTATCTCGAAACTCGGTATTCAAGAAGACTCGCCGATTGAGTCTCTCGAGTTTGTGATTCGTATCCAACCCTTTGGGTTGATGTGTGTTTGTTAATAAAGTGTGTAAAAGTTGCCCATTGATGATTCGGGATTTTTGTTTCCAGTTGATTTAATGTGTTGCTTTCGATGAGTTTGATATAATTCGGAATGGACCGTTAACTTCGCATGATGCGGTGGTGAATTGTAAAAGAAAGCTTATCGATTTGAGACACCGAATGGTGAGATCATTAGAATCGAATCCGATGATTCGTGGGTTTCTATGATTATATCATCGATGATAGCTCAAAAGTATGTGAGAAAAGGGTGTGAAGCTTATTTGGCTTATGTTTGGATAATAAAGTGTCTCGAGAAGCAGATTGAATCTGCACTGATTGTATGTGAATACTCGATGTGTTTCAAGAACTACCGGGTTTACCCCTATACGAGAGATTGAGTTTGGCATTGAATTAGCTCAGGAACGACTCCGATCTCAATAGCTCCATATCGGATGGCACCCCATCGAGCTAAAAGAGTCGAAAGCACGATTGCAAGAGTTAACAGATAGGGCTTTGCACACCAAGTTTCTCTCCTTGGGGTGCACCAGTTCTTTTGTGAGAAAGAAAGATGGAACGATGCGAATGTGTATTGATTACCGGGAACTAAATAAGGTGACTATAAAGAATAAGTACGGACATTTTGAGTTTTTGGTAATGCCTTTTGGGCTTACTAATGCACCGCTATTTTAATGGATTTGATGAATCGAGTTTTTAGGCAGGTTTTGGATCGATTTGTGGTGGTATTTATTGATGACATATTGATCTACTCCAAAGATGAAGTTGAACACTATTGAACATTTGAGGTTAGTGCTACAAACTTTGCGAGATCATCAAGCTGTATGCTAAGTTTAGTAAGTGTGAGTTCGGATGAAAGAGGTTAGCTTTTGGGACATGTGGTTTCAGATCGGGCATTCGAGTTGATCCGAACAAAATCTCGGCTATACTTGATTGGAAGCCACCGAAAAATGTTTCGAGATTCAAGTTTTCGGGACTTGCAGTTACTATCGACGATTTGTGAAAGATTTTTCTATGATAGCAACCCTGCTAACAAAGTTCTTGCGAAAGATGTCCGGTTTGAATGGTCGAAAAATGTCGAAAAGTTTTGATCGGTTGAAAGCCCTTTGATGAAGCTCCAGATTAGTTCAAATGAATCGGGTAAAGAATTTGTTGTGTACTCTGATGCTTCTTTAAATGGTTTGGGCTACGTTTTGATGCAGGAAGGCAAAGTTGTAGCCTATGCTTCAAGACAATTGAAGCCGCATGAAAGAAATTACCCCACGATGATTTAGAGCTTGCGACCATTGTGTTCGTGACCGAAGATTTGGCGTCATTACTTATTTGGCGAGAAATGTCATGTTTACTCGGATCATAAAAGTCCAAGTATCTAATGACTCGGAAAGACTGAATTTGAGACAACGCAGTGGCTAGAATTGTTGAAAGACTATGAATTGGTGATTGACTATCACCGGGAAAAGCTAATGTTGTTGCGGATGCATTAAGTCTGAAATCATTATTTGCTCTTCGTGCATTGAATGCACAGATGGCTATGTCTAGTGATGGTTCGATCATAATGAGTTACTGAGCAAGACCGATGTTTATTTAGCAAATTTGTGATGCATGAAAGTTGACAAGAATATGATTGCTAAACGAATTGATTGTGAAAAGGTGCAGAGTGATTTTGATTGATGCAATCGACTATTTGAATTTTAAAAGCGAATATGTGTTCCAAAGAACTTCGATTTGATATGATGATTTTGAGTAAGGCTCATAGTGGCGACTATCGATACATCGGGTAGCACGAAAATGTATAACGACTTGAAAGCAGTTCTATTGGTGGCCTGGTATGAAACGAGATATATCTCGAATTAGTTTCAAAGTGCCTAATTTGTCGCAAGTAAAAGCCGAGCATCAAGTGCCTTCAGGTTGCTTCACCGATCATGATACGAGTGGAAATGGGATAAAGTTACAATGGATTTTGTATCCGGTCTTCCTATGACACCGAGTAAGAAAGATGCGAGATGGGTGATAGTTGATAGACCGACTAAATCAGCTCATTTTGTGCCAATACGCATGCACTATTCACTTGATAAACTTGCTGAATTGTATGTATCACAGTTGTAAGATTGCATGGTGTACCGAGTTCCATTGTTTCAGACAGAGACCGAGATTCACATCACGGTTTTGGAAGAAGTTGCAAGAAGCTTTAGGTACTAAACTTCATTTTAGTCTGACCTTCCATCCGCAGATGCATACCGGTCGGAAATAACTATCCAAATACTTGAGGACATGTTGAGATGTTATGTTTCGAGTTTGAAGGTGCGTGGGAACGATACCTACCTTTGATTGAATTTGCTTATAATAATAGCTTTCAATCAAGTATCAAATGGCACCTTATGAAGCCTTATACGGCGAAAATGTCGAACACCATTATCTTCGGACTGAGCTCATGAAAATAAGATACAGGGTTGATTTGATTAAAGAGACCGAGTAAAGTGGCCATAATCAAAGATAATTTGAAAGCTGCATCAGATCGACAAAAGTCCTATGCTGATTTGAAACGTAAAGATATTGAATTCCAGATCGGAGATCGAGTCTTTTTAAAGGTTTCACCATGGAAGAAAGTGCTCCGTTTTGACCGGAAAGGCAAGTTGAGCCCGAGGTTCATTGGACCGTATGAGATCATTGAACGTATTGGGCCTGTTGCTTATAAATTGAAGCTACCCTCTGAATTAGAAAAGATACACGATGTATTTCATGTTTCTATGCTCCGTAGATACAGAGAAGATCCGTCACATGTGATTGCTCCGTCAAAGATTGAGATACGATCGATATGACGATGAGGAAAAGCCGATCCGTATTCTAGCTCTGGAAATAAAAGAGTTGAGAAATAAAAGAATTAGTTAGTGAAGGTTCTATGGAATCGTCACGGAGTTGAAGAGGCTACGTGGGAGCCTCGAGGATTCAATGAGGCAACAATATCCGACGTTGTTTAACGGTAAGATTTTCGGGACGAAAATCCTTAAGGGAGAGTTGTAATAGACCGAATCGAACCTAATCGAACGGTGGTTTGGGACCACGAATCCAAACCCAGAAATATTTAAATATTATATTTAGTGCTTATATATATGAATTTATGTGTGTGAAAGTTTTGTAGAAAAATTTTATCGCTTGAGTATCGAATTAGACAAAAAGGACTTAATCGCGTAAAATGTAAAAGTGGCATACTAGAGTGTAAAGTGCCTATTTGAGCATGGCTTTAATATGAAGCATTAAATGGGTAAATAACCCATTTTTAAAGTTAGTGGATGGCTTTTGACAAAAATATCCATAGTATATATATTGGTTTTATTTTATATTAAAGGTTATATAAGTAAATTAATAAATTTCTTTATTATATGTTATAATAACATAAAATAAAGCCATGTTATCATCCATTCTCTTAAGGCCGAAAGTTGAGAAAGATAAAAAGGGGTTTTGTTCTTCAAATTTCGACAATTTGAGGCTTGATTTCAAGGTTAGTTTGATTTCGGTTTTTAGTAATTTTTACGTTTTTGAGATCGTTGCTTCGAACCGTAACCGACCCATGTTGTAATTTTTGAATCTAAGCATGCTTGATGTTCGGCCATTGTTGTATTCATGTGGATTGTGATATTTGATGGTTTTAGATGAAAGATATGTAAAGGATTAATATGTTTTGTGTTGGAAGTTTTGATGAAATTGAGTTTTAGGGTTAAATTGTAAAAATAAATTTTTAGAGGGGCCTATTTGCAAAATAAATGAAATGTGAGGACTTGTAAGGTCCCTAGGAACATTCGGCCCTTGCATAGTTTTGGCTAATTTGGTGTATTTTGTGTGTTATGCAAATAGGACTAAATTGCAAAGTTGTGAAATTCTAGGGTAAAATAGTAATTTGCCCATTTATGTGCTTAGGGACTAAATTGAGATGAATTGTGGTTGAATGAGCTAAACTTTAATGTGTTTTAGATCAAGAGCAAAGAAAAATGGAATTAGAAGGGAAAGTCGAAGGTTCTCGAATAGCCGATTCATACGGACTATCGACAACCGAGGTAAGTCCTTAAGCAAGTATAGATTATCAATTATTATGAATGTACTAAATGATGTTATTAAATAAAGTTTTCTATAAACTCTTATGTTAGCTTTAATGTGAAAGTATTGGTATGGGATTGGTTGAAATTTTATATAAGTGATAGTGAATTTGAAATGAAATGTTGTTATATCTCTAAACGAGTTGGCATGTTAAAGTGACTTGAATAATGTGTGTTTTATGCTATTTTGGGCAGCATTCTGTAAGGTGTATAAGTTGGTAATGACATATTCGGCTTCGTGCCTAGCGTGCTTAGTGCTTGGGTGACATATTAGACTCGTGCTCTAGCGTGCTTAGTGCTTGGGTGACATATTCTGCTTCGTGCCTAGTAGGCCTTGTGCTTGGTGTTTGATTCGGGCTTTAATGCCTAGCGTGCTTTATGCTGGTGATGTGTTTACCAAGGAGAAACCAAATTGTGGTTCAAGGTAAATCGTAACTAATGTGCTTAGTAAAGGCTCGAGATAAGTAAGTAAGGTTTGATATGTTTTAATGTTGCTAGAGTTTATTTAATGCCATGAGTACGGTGATATGTATATTGAGATTACGATTGATGTACACAAGTATTATGTGGTGAGTTTGAGCTTGAATGTGCTATAATGAATATTTGGTTTCCTAATAGTAGTGCTAAAGGTGTAAGAAATTTTAATATGTTAACATGGTTGAGATAAATGATTTAAATGATTAAGTAATTGAATGTAGTATCATTTTGAGCTTGGGACTTACTAAGCTAGTAAGCTTCTGTGTATGTTTTTGTCTACCTTTGTTTTATAGATCTTGAATCGAACTACGTGCTCGAAGGATCATCCGTGAAGTCAATCACACTATTTACTTTCTTTTGGGTATTGAAAACTTGGTTTGTTATTTAAAAGGGCATGTATAGGCTAGATTGAACCATATAACTAATGTTTTGTAATAGTGTAAATATGCTAGCCATGCGAAAATGGCTAACTATTTTGAGATAACTTGTTTCGTGTTTTGATGATATTGTTTGATCATGCCATGAACTATTATTTATGCTTGATTATGGTTTAATCATGTGTGAGAGTGGTATTATTATTTGTGCATGTTAGATTATGATAGGAAAGACTTATTAATTGGTTCATGTTGATGAGCTTAATATATGGTATATACATTGATAATGTTGGATTCATGATTGACAAAGTATTAGATTCTTATTATTGAGTATATGGTATAGTATATGTTATGTATTGAGATTATCTAGAAAGACCTAATATGTAGTTAAGTGATTGATTTTGTGTATGTATTTTAAGAAGGAGAAATGGTATAATTTGGCATGATAATGAGGTAAAATGATGGATATGTATTTGATTGAGTATTGGCTATATAAGCTTGGTTGCTAAATGATATGTAAAGAATATGTTTCATGACTATTTTTGTTGTGAAACAGTTTTTAGTTATAGCAGTGATGTGATTTTGAAAATCACAAAAATAGGAGAAATTGAATTAGAAAGTGAATAAGACATAGAATTAAAGTTTATTATGTCTATTTTGATATGAAAGAAACAAGTTAGGCAAAGGAATTATATATAATGAGATATTTAAGTTTTAGTGAGACTTGTCCTGAATGAATTCGTGAGTCCCTGTTCTGTCTTAGAAAAATTGTTAAAATTGTACAAAAATAATTATGGAGTGTAGTTTATATGTTTAGAATCCTTAATGAGTCTATTTTGATTGGAATATACAAGGACATTATTGAAATTTTGTGCAGTGAGATAACTGAGTTTTTGTAAAGATAGGTCAGAATTATCAAACAGTGAAATAAGGGTAACTTTGATGAATAAACTGTACTAATTGGCCACATGAAAATTCTGGAAAAATTATGGTAAAAGTTATATGAGTCTAGTTTCAATAAAATTTACAGATCTAAATTTTGAGTTTTGTAACTCGAGTTATGGTAAATTTAGTCAGCCTGATGCAGTTGGACAGCTTTAAATTTTCATGCCCCAAACTAGTAGTCAAGACTAGTAATGCCCCATACTCGACTCCGGCAAAGGTTTCGGGTAAGGGGTGTTACACACCGCGTAGCACAAGGGCGTGTGGCATGGTCGTGTGCACAAGTTAGAGAGTTACACGGGGTCAAACATGGCCTGTAGCACGGGTGTGTCCCAATGTCACAGGGGCATGTCCCTTTGACCACACGGGCGTGTGAGCCCTACAACTTGGAAAAAATTTTGAAATGTCACGAAAAATTCTTAGAGTTTCCGATTAAGTCTCGACTCAATTCTCATACTCGTATTGGGCCTCGAGGGTCCAATTAAGGGACGTTTTGTATAATCTCTATGAATGAATAGTGATTATCAAGAAATGTCTATAAATATTTCAAAAAATTTTGATAATGCTCTATAACACTATTCTGGCGACGGATACGGGTTAGGGGTGTTACACATTCTGTTTCTTGACTAAAATCCCAAAGTCATGAAAATTATCGGTACCTGTCATGAAATATTGATATTTTGACCCCAAGTATCTATACTCAAGCAAATGTATCGATATCAAATCTCTAATCTGACTTCCTGCACATTTCAAAACATAGAGGTATCTATTTTATAACACGAATATCGATACCCGGCACCAGACCTCAAAAATACAACATACATAAGCAAATAATCCATTCTTATTTAGTTGCTAAACATCGTACATCATACACCTAGACAAATAATTATCCAATGGCTAAAATTCAACAGTTCAAAACAACAAAAATGTGTTTGAGCTAGAAACACCATGCCGTCTTCTATGTTTATAACCTAAGCATAATCACAACTATTTAATCTTATAAACAAAAGCTATAACCATAAAAATCTCTAGAAAATGACATGTCCATAAAAAAAGTCTATTACACTGCCTTTTCACCAAAATGTAAGTAAATAAAGAACACCTACGAAATAACACAAATTGGCTTGGATCACCTCTCGAAAAACCACACTACTCACATCGGTATGTAACTAGTCTGCAATAGGTAAAGAAGGGAGTGGGTGAGCTTAACAAGATCAGTGAATGATTAGAATAACCACATCGCAAGCATATCATCATGCATCCTCAAAGAAACCATTTATAAGTACAATTACAATAGTCTTATGTCTAGTATTGAAGAGTACCTATCCATGCATTATCTACCGGTTAATCTACACAGCATTTACATACTCATGCAAACATATATCATGTAACACATTTTTAATCAAGCATATATCATTGTCACACCACAAAATAGGGCCTAAGAGTTTTAGGAGTATTTTAGGAATTTTAGCCTTCGAGTGTTCGAAATTCTATGACATGGCATATCAATAATGTTTTTAATTAAGTTTTTAGAAAATTAAATCAAATTCTGAAAATGAGTTTTAAAACCATTTAATTTTAGAAAAAGTATTGATTTGTAAAAGAGTCAAAATTATGAGTTTTTAAGAAGAATTAGACCAAAATTTAAAAACCAACCTATTTCTTCTTTCCACCTACAGTTTTTCACAATAACTCTTCTCTAAAACTAGTGTTGTCATCCCTTGATTCTCTCCTACTATTTCTATCAATTTTGAACTCCAGTTCCTAATCCTCTTTGGTTTCTATCATCCTTGAACCTTAAAACTCTATAAAGGACCAAGAAAAACACCCAAAAATACCATAGTTTCTCCATTGTCAAGCTTTCTAGTTTTCGGGTTTTTATTAAATGCATAGATTTTCTTCATCTAAGGCAACAATTCAATTCCTTAGGAGTTTTTAATTTTATCTAGTATTTAAAACTAAGTTTTTAGCCATTAAAATGCATGTTCTTGATAAAAGCCAAAAATCTAGACATTAATGGTGAATTCCGGGTTTATAGATAAAAACTTGATCTTAAAGTGTTTTTAAACTTCTTTTAACATGATTAGAAGCTTTCTCAAGTTAATTTGAAGTTTTGTTAAGAAATTCTTTAGTTTTAATGATTTTTTGTCATAAAGGTCAAAACTTGACAAAATATTTTGATACCTTAAAAAGTGTAGTTTTGTGTAGTTCAAAAGTTAATAATTAGCCTTAGATGAATATGTAGATGAACAGAATTCATTTCGTGCAAAAAAAAAAAAAAAAAAAAAAAGTGTAGGCCAAGGTATTTGGATCTAAAGTTTTCTATGTTGAAAGTTATTGTAACACCCCTAACTCGTAACCATCGCCGGTCTAGGGTTAGAGGCGTTACCAGACGATCGGAAACTTTTACAACTAGTTCATAACATAATTTAACAAAACACATCAAAGTGTCCCTTAAAAAAGGTCTACGAGACCTTAAACATGCTTAAGAAAGGGGCGGGATGAAACCAAACACATATGGCAATTCTCAAAATTTAAAAATTTTCAAAGTTACAGAGGTCACACGCCCGTGTGGGTAGGCCGTATGCCTCCCACGGCTTTAGACCTACCCATGTGTCTAAGCCGTGTCAAAATAAGGCATACATACTGACTCGTCCACATGGCCTAAGACACGCCCGTGTGCCTCACTCCTGGTTGACACTGACTTGCACCACACGGCCAGTCACACGCCCGTGTGCCTATACCTTGGTCGAGACTGACTTGTTTTGAAATTTTTTAAACCAAGAAGGATGCGGTCGAGCCACATGCCCATGTGCTCAACCGTGTGGGCAATTATAGGCCATTTTCAAGGTCAAAATGCCACCCATACTTTGGGCTATCCCTACAAGCACATTCCATCATCATTCCAATTCAATTTATGCCAAAATAACCAACTTATTCAAGCATTCAAAAGTATATCAAGCACACCATCTTATACACAATTATCTCAATCTATTCACAATCATTTCCAAGTATAATTCATCAAAAACATACCAATTATAAGACTCTTATCATATTTCATCAAGCAATCCTTATTTACGTAAATGCAAAAACACATGACTAACTCAACTATCATTAGCAAAGCATATTAAACAAGTTACATCTAAACTCACCTTAACTGAAATCATACACCCAAACATAAACATAGCAACCATGTTTTGCATATAATAAGCCAAGACCAAATCGCTAAAACTAAACATATCAAGCACATAACCAAGAACACATAAAATCGAACTTAAACACAATAATCAAGCCATTTTCACATGGCTATATATATATACATGCCCAAAAATCAAACATTTCAACTATGCTATACATGCCATATACCCAAATCCAACTTAGTAAAATACCAAAAGAAACAGTTGGTAGTGTGATAGGCTCTATTGACGATCCCCAAGCTTGTAACGTGACTCTAAAATCTATAAATCAGAGATAAACAAAAACACACACACAGTAAGCTATTTAAGCTTAGTAAGTCTTAAGCAAAAACATATATAACAACAATTACATATTAACAATTTGTTAACAAGGCCAAATTTGCATAGTATCAAATACAAGTTATCCTTTGATACTAGATCACATTTAAACCTCACATACATATATCATTTAGCGAATATAATCAATCATATACATATATAAATTTACATTTTTAATATTACAAACACATCAATAGGTCGAATGACTATTATGTTCAAATATGATAACACATAATTCATTTTCACAGAACCTTTTATCATTTCAATTAACCAACTTACCTTGTTTTCATATAAACAAATAGCTAACACATACCTAAACCTGTAATCCAATTTCACATTCGATCTTCACTTCACATTGCCCTTTGAACCGTTCGAATTTAAAAGGATACGCAGATAGTCGGAAGGCTCGTACATTGCCAACATCCCAGACGTGGTCTTACATGTAATCACATATCGATGCCACTATCCCAGATAGGGCCTTATGTAACACCCATATCCCGTGGCTGTAGTCGGATTAGGGTTAGAAGTGTCACCGACAGATCGAAAACATTTACAGAATTTCACACAATCATTCATCAATATTATTCATAATGTCCCTTAAAGAGGTCAACGAGACCTTAAACATGCTTATGAACCGAGTCAGGACTAAACCGAAACACATATAAAATTTCATGAAAATTGAAACTTTTCAAGAATACAGGGAGACACGCCGTAGGGTAGGTAGGTGATGCCTCCCACGGCTACATGACACACTCGTGTGACCTCCCGTGGTTACATCGCCAAAATCAACACCTCTAACAAGCACGCCTGTGTGCTAAGGCCGTGTCCTATAAGGTCATATATCGCCATTTCTCGACGACGACACACGCACGCCTGTGCCATGGCTGTGTACTATTAAAGCCTACCATCGACTTGTGCACCACAGTTAGATGACACCCCCGTGTCGAGGCCGTGTGCAGTTTAAGTCACATTCTGCCAATTTACCCACGGTCTGAGGCACGCTCGTAAGCCCCAACCGTGTGAAATTATAGGCCATTTGCAAGACCAAAATGCCACCCAAATGGGTCATACCTACAAGTAACCATTATCATCACATGTCATGCATATATGGCAACCAAATACATACCAAAATGATCATTTCATATGCAACAAGCCATACCAAAACATAAATCATATGAATCATTCATTCAAACCTTAAAACAACCTAAAACTTGCCAAAACACATGGCTAAGTTCACTTCTTAAACATATACACATATCTAGCCTATACATGCCATACTTAGCTATATTCATTTTCAAAAGGGTACCAAAATGAGTTTAGTAGTGTGATGACGATCCTTGACGGTCTCGAGCCTTCAGTAGCTTTGACGACCTATTAAACAGAGAAAAACATACGCACAGAGTAAGCTTTACAAAGCTTAGAAAGTCATAATACAAATAAACTTAGCATAAAGGCATATACGCATAAATTACATTGACACATAACATTTACTTAGCAAACTATCACATATTTCTTTGGTTCATATACTTGGACACAATTGTCACATTCATTCATACAAGAATCATATGTATATATACAACTCTTTCTTAAACATTCTTGCATTTCATTCTTGTTCTAATATTCAATCATACCTTTCTTCAAATCAAAGTTATATAGGTGCTTACCTTTTATACACACTTAATGTACATGCCAAATGTATCTGAAACGAATATACATTCGCGTAATTGTTCATAGCTCAGATTTTCTCATTAAACAGTTTGGAATCTAATAAGATATTCGTAAACTCATAATGATTGTACAATACCAATGTCCCAAACATAGCTGAATTACTCATTCACTTATTCATATCTTGTTTATAACTCATCAACCACAAAGGTTCAATACATACCTTATCTAACACATAATTATTCAACTTCCAAGCTATTCAATGCTCGATATTACATGTTGATCGTCCTTTAATATTCATTCAACTTAATCGCACACTTAGTGCCTATTCTTTTAATAGACTTGTCTCGATGTCTTAGTGCCTATTCTTTTAATAGACTTGTCTCGATGTCGCACACACAGTGCCAATTCAATAAGCTGAAGCTTTCATATCATCACACACACAGTGCTATTCATTTATAATCACACACTTAGTGCCTATTCTTTTAGTTGACTTGTCTCGATGTCGAACACAGTGCCAATTCAATAAGCCGAAGCTTTCATATCATCGCACCCACAATGCTATTCACTTCTTCTAATCGGACACTTAGTGCCTATTCTTTTAATCAACTTGTCTCGATGCCGCACACAGTGCCAATTCAATAAGTCGGAGCTTTCATATCATCGCACACACAGTGCTATTCCTTTCTTATAATTGCACACTTAGTGCCGTGACTCATTGTCGAAACTTAAATGACATCGCACACTTAGTGCATTTATACAAAACCGAACTTAATTAACATCGCACATTTAGTGCCTTTATTTTAAACCGAGCTTATCTCGGTATTGCACATACAGTGCTAACTCATTAAGTCGAAGCTTCTATTATTTCACACACACAGTGCTAATCGTCTCTGTTTTGTTTCTAAATTTGCACACTTAGTGCCTCAATACTCAAACTCATACATAACACATTTCTATTTCATTAATATACATTCATTCCTTTTTCATCACATAGATACAAATTTAATGGCAAGTATTATATCCGAACTTACTTACTAGATTAAACTTATCATGGAATTTATACGCATAATCCTCTCATAAGCATCCATTATCAACATTAGTCATATAAACAATTACAATTTCATGCATGTACGTTTATTTGCATAGTGACTTACCTCGGATTCGGTTTATGGAAATGAAAACGGCTACTCGGTTACTTTCGTTTTCCAGCGATCTAAGTCCGTTTTCCTCGATTCTTGATCTAAACATATTTAGAATTAACCCTTTTATTCACTTATTCATACAATTCAATCCATGGATACACATTTAGGGCTATTTGTAAATTAACCTCATATTTGCACATTTTATCGATATAGTCCATTTTTCTCAAAACATCAAATTCTCAAAATCCATACATACGCATGCTTAGCTGAGTGCATATACATCTCACACAAGTCCATATTTTCCATCAAATTTTCTATTTAGTCCTTCAAATTACCATATTCTTAATTTAGCCCTATTTAGCTAAATTCATCAAAAATTCATGAACAAAATATGTTCATCTAGCTCATTTCTTTCATTTGACAGCAAAAATCATCAAAAAGCTTGTCATATTATCAATTGCTTATCACACAAACATCATCAATTCACAAAATTAATACATGGGTTTTGTAGCTCTCAAAGCAATGATTGCAAAAACGTAGAAATTATCAAAAAATCGATCGAAAACACATACCCGATTTTATGCTTGAACCATGGCCGAATGAACAAGCTTAACCCCTCTCTTTTTCTTTTACTTTCGGCACCCCCAAAGAAAGATGATAATGTTCATCTTTTTCTTTTGTTTATTACAAACAAAATAATATTCATTTACCATACTATCCTTTTTTCTAAACATTTAATAACAAACATGCATTAATGGCATAATTGTCCATCTAATGTCCACTATCTTAAAAGTGGTCTATTTGCCACTTAAGGCCACAACTTTACAAAGCCACAACACATTGATACTTTAACAAATAGCAAGCAACTTTCACATTTGATGTAATTTCATCCTTTCTCTTAATTTGACACACAAACGATCAAATTATCACACAGAAATTGCACACAGACTATGTCATATATCATACACACAGAAAATATCATTAAAATATTTTTACGACCTCAGATCAGTGGTCTTGAACCACTATTTCGACTAGGGTCTAAACTGAACTTTTATAATTCTCCCCTTAGGGATTTTCGTCCCCGAAAATCTTACTGTTAAATAGAGTGGATTTGAATTTCAAACTCAATATCTTTTCTTTTCAAGTTTGCATAGGATTTCTGATGATCAGATGCTGCTTTCAAACAATCTCGGATTAGTTTCACCTTCTGTTCTGAATCTTTTATCACATCAACTCCAAGTAACTTATTTTCACTGAGTTCAGTCAAATACAGAGGTGTACGACATTTACGTCCTTGCAAAGCTTCATATGGTGCCATTTTGATGCTCGTCTAAAAACTATTATTATACGTAAATTTGATCAATGGCAGATACTGTTCCCATGAACCATCAAACTCAAGTATACAGCATCTTAGCATTTTTTCTAGAATCGTATGATCCGTTTAGACTGACCATCTATTTGCGGATGAAAAGTTGTACTGAAGTGTAATTTCATGCCCAAAGCTCTTTGCAATTTCTTCCAGAATCTCGATGTAAACCTCAGATCTCTACCCGACACAATAGATAGTGACATCCCAAGCAATCTCACAACCTCAAAAATATAAAGCTCGGCTAATTTTTTCAAGGGATAATTAGATCTTCCGGAATAAAATGGACAGATTTCATCAATCGATCAACTCTGACCCAAATCATATCTTTCTTTCTCAGAATCTGAGGTAAAATAGAAACAAAATCCATTCCCATTACCATTCAGGAATCAAAATCGGTTGTAGCAAACCAAGCAGAACTTGATGTTTAGCTTTCACTTGTTGTCAGACTAAACATTTTAACACAAAGTTAGATATGTCTCGTTTCATTTTAGACTACCAACAATGTTGCTTCAGATCATAATACAATAGCTCCTTTCTAATTGATCAAATTAGTCATCAATTCTAAGCAACGGATATTTGTTCTTTATTGTCACCTTATTCAACCGCCGATAATCATTACACATCCTCATCATGTCATCTTTCTTTTTCACAAACAGGACAGGAGCACTCCAAGGTGAGAAACTCAGTCTAGCGAACCCTCTATCAGTCAACTCTTGCAACTGTGACTCTAACTCTTTCAACTCTATTGGTGCCATTCTATACAGAGCTATTGAAATAGAGGTCGTACTAGGCAACAGATCTATACCAAATTCAACTTCGCAAATCGAAGGCAATCCCGAAAATTCTTCAGGGGACACATCAGAGAATTCACAAACAATTGGCACTGATTCAACTTTCTTCTCAGACACTTTGAATCAATCACATAAGTAAAATATGCCTCGTAACTTTTTTTTTTACATAACTTTGAGCTTTCAAAACAGATATCATAGCAGGCAATCCATTCAAATCATTAAACTCAACTCATACAATCTCATCATTTGAACACCTTAAATCAATTATCTTTCTTTTACAGTTCACAACAGCATCATGCATAAACAACCAATCCATACCCAAAATAATATCAACCTTATCAATTGGAAAAAGCATCAGATTAGTAGGAAAACAGATATCTCAAAACATTAACGGACAGTTCATGCATACTTTGTCAACCAAAACACTTTTTACCTAAGGGGTTCGATACTTTTATAGTAAACTCAATAGACTCTACAAGGAAAGTCTAGCTAAATACTAAATTCATACATATATACAAATGCATAGAACCAGGGTCTATCAATGCAATCACAGAAATATCATAAAGAGTAAATGTACCCGTAATAATATCTAAAGATGAGGTTTCCTCACAAGCTCAAGTAGTATAGGTTCTAGTTGGCTCTCTAAATTCAGATTTTGCAATAGTATCCCCCATAGACTTCTGACTACTACTAACATTTCTTGTATTTCGGAAGGTCTATCTCTCTCTGGAACGTTATCTAGTTTTGGATTCTGAGTAGTCTTTTGTTCAACAGACTCTGAGCAATCTTGAACAAAATGATCTAACGATCCACATCTGAAGCAAACTTGATTATTCAATCTACAATTCTCCGGATGTCTTTTACCACAACGTTTACACTTAAGTCGTTCGGATCTGACATTTTCAACACTCGCTATCTTTGGGCAATCTCGAATGAAGTGATTTCGTGATCCACATTTATAACAAACTCTATTGTTGTACTTGCCCTAACATTTTCCCACATTTCATCTTCCACATTGTCTACACTCAGGTTTGTTGCTTTTAGTACTTCCATCATTTGATTCAATTTGAGCTTGAGTTCTCAGACCAACATTTGGTCTCACACGATCTCTACTCGTATGTCCGATTGAAACATTTAATATATTGCTTGCATCTTTATATTTCTTCATCAAAGGTTGAGAGAAATTACTTATCGATCTATCGACTTTCTCGATATTATCATCATTAGTAGCCCTGAACTCACCGGCCTCATACTTACAAATTTTGTCAACCGAAGACATGTTCATCAGATTTAGATTCATAGTCGAAAGCATAACAGATGTCTGAGGGAAATTAACCGGGGGCGGAGGTTGTAAAATATTCGGGTTATTTCTCACAAATGAAGTGAACCACTCACTCATCAACTGGAAGAAAGCTTGTTTAGCTTCTCTCTCATGACCGCTCGTAGCCAGCCTTGAATCTGAAGGCACTATCCCTTGCGCGGGAGCAGGAGCATTGCTTTCTACGTCATCAGCTACGGTTCTTTTGGGATCCATTGCTATACAGAAATCATATTTATACGTCAGGATTCATCACACTTTCACATTTCAGACATTATGGCATGTATATCTAGACTCTGACACGCTAAGTTAGTTCGAGAATTGACTAAACCGTAGCTCTAATACCAACCAAATGTAACACCCCTATCCCGTGGCCGTCGCCAGATTAGGGTTAGAAGTGTCACCGAACAGATCGAAAACATTTACAGAATTTCACACAATCATTCATCAATATCATTCATAATGTCCCTTAAAGAGGTCAACGAGACCTTAAACATGCTTATGGATCGAGTTGGACTAAATCGAAATACATATAAAATTTCATGAAAAATAGAAACTTTTCTAGAATACATGGGAGACACGCCTGTGGGGGTAGGCCGTGCCTCTCCTACGGCTACATGACACACCCGTGTGACCTCCTCGTGGTTACATACTGCCAAAATCAACACGGCTAACAAGCACGCCCGTGTGCTAAGGCCGTGTCCTATAAGGTTATACTGCCATTTCTCGCACGACCTGTAGGCTTGCCCTTGCCATGGCCGTGTACTATTAAAGCCAGCTACTAACTTGTGCACCACGGTTAGATGACACCCCCGTGTTGAGGCCGTGTGCAGTTTAAGTCACATTCTGTCAATTTACCCACGGTCTGAGGCACGCCCGTGTGCCCCAACTGTGTGACATTATAGGCCATTTGAAAGACCAAAATGCCACCCAAATGGGTCATACCTACAAGCAACCATTCTCATCACATGTCATGCATATATGGCAACCAAATACATACCAAAATGATTATTTCATATGCATCAAGCCATACCAAAACATAAATAATATGAATCATTCATTCAAACCCTAAAACAACCCAAAACTTGCCAAAACAAATGGGTAAGTTCACTTCTTAAACATATACACATATCTAGCCTATACATGCCATACTTAGCTATATACATTTTCAAAAGGGTACCAAAATGAGTTTAGTAGTGTGATGACGACCCTTGACGATCCCGAGCCTTTAGTAGCTTTGACGACCTATTAAACAGAGAAAAACACACGCACAGAGAAAGCTTTACAAAGCTTAGTAAGTCATAATACAAATAAACTTAGCATAAAGGCATATACGCATAAATTACATTGACACATAACATTTACTTAGCAAACTATCACCTATTGCTTTGGTTTATATACTTGGACACAATTGCCACATTCATTCATACAAGAATCATATGTATATATACAACTCTTTCTTAAACATTCTTGTATCTCATTCTCATTCTATTATTCAATCATACCTTTCTTCAAATTAAAGTTATATATGTACTTACCTTTTATACACACTTAATGTACATGCCAAACGTATCTGAAATGAATATACATTCTCGTAATTGTTCATAGCTCAGATTTACACATTGAACAGTTTAGAATCTAATAAGATACTTTAAACTCAGAATGATTGTACAATACCAACGTCCCAGACATAGCTAAATTACTCACTCACTCATTCATAGCTTGTTTATAACTCATCAACCACAAAGGTTCAATAAATACCTTATCTAACACATAATTTTTCAACTTCCAATCTATTCGATGCTCGATATTACATTTTGATCGTCCTTTAGTATTCATTCAACTTAATCGCACACTCAGTGTTAAATACATAATTGAAGCATATTAATCATCACACACTTAGTGCCTATTCTTTTAATAGACTTGTCTCGATGTCGAACACACAGTGCCAATTCAATAAGTCAAGCTTTCATATCATCGCACACACAGTGCTATTCATTTCTTATAATCGTACACTTAGTGCCTATTCTTTTAATCGACTTGTCTCGATGTCGCACACATAGTGCCAATTTAATAAGCCAAAGCTTTCATATCATCGCACATACAGTGCTATTCACTTCTTATAATCGTACACTTAGTGCCTATTCTTTTAATCTACTTGTCTTGATGTCAAACACACAGTGCCAATTCAATAAGCCGAAGCTGTCATATCATTGCACACACAGTGCTATTCCTTTCTTATAATCGCACACTTAGTGCCGTGATTCGTTGTCGAAACTTAAATGACATCGCACACTTAGTGCATTTATACAAAATCGAACTTAATTAACATCGCACATTTAGTGCCTTTATTTTAAACCGAGCTTATCTCAGTATCGCACACATAGAGCCAACTCATTAAGTCGAAGCTTCTATTATTTCGCACACACAGTGCTAATCATCTCTGTCTTGTTTCTAAATTCACACACTTAGTGCCTCAATACTCAAACTCATACATAACACATTTCTATTTCATTAATATACATTCATTCATTTTTCATCACATAGATACAAATTTAATGGCAAGTATTATATCCGAACTTACTTACTAGATTAAACTTATCACGGAATTTATATGCATAATCCTCTCATAAGCATCCATTATCAACATTAGTCATATAAACAATTACAATTTCATGCAAGTACATTTATTTGCATAGTGATTTACCTTGGATTCGGTTTATCGAAATGAAAACGGCTACTCGGTTACTTTCGTTTTCCCATGATCTAAGTCTATTTTCCTCGGTTCTTGATCTAAACATATTTAGAATTAACCCTTTTATTCACTTATTCATACAATTCAATCCATGGATACACATTTAGGGCTATTTGCAAATTAATCCTCATATTTGCACTTTTTATCGATATAGTCCATTTTTCTCAAAACATCAAATTCACAAAATCCATACATACACATGCTTAGCCGAATACATATACATCTCACACAAGTCCATATTTTCCATCATATTTGCTATTTAGTCCTTCAAATTACCATATTCTAAATTTAGCCCTATTTAGCTAAATTCATCAAAAATTCATAAACAAAATATGTTCATCTAGCTCATTTATTTCATTTGACAACAAAAATCATCAAAAAGCTTGTCATATTATCAATGGCTTATCACACAAACATCATCAGTTCACAAAATTAATACATGGGTTTTGTAGCTCTCAAAGCAACGATTGTAAAAATATAGAAATTATCAAAAACCGATCGAAAACACATACTCGATTTTATGCTTGAACCATGGCCGAATGAACAAGCTTAACCCCTCTCTTTTTCTTTTACTTTCGGCACCCCTAAAGAAAGATGATTATGTTCATCATTTTCTTTTGTTTATTACAAACAAAATAATATTCATTTACCATACTATCCCTTTTTCTAAACATTTAATAACAAACATGCATTAATGGCATAATTGTCCATCTAATGTCCACTATCTTAAAAGTGGTCTATTTGCCACTTAAGGCCACAACTTTACAAAGCCACAACACATTGATACTTTAACAAATAGCAAGCAACTTTCACATTTGATGCAATTTCATCCTTTCTCTTAATTCGACACACAAACCATCAAATTATCACACAAAATTTTCACACAGACAATGTCATATATCATACACACAGAAAATATCATTAAAATATTTTTACGACCTCAGATTTGTGGTCTCGAACCACTGTTCTGACTAGGGTCTAAACGGACTATTTCATCTTACTCGAATCAAATACGATGCCAATGTCCCAGACATGGTCTTACACATAAACACAAATTGATGCCAACGTCCCAGACGTGGTCTTACACGAAAACACATATCGAAAATCCCATGTCATGACATATGTATCCTATCTATTCATAGGGTTCATTATGGACTTTCAGATATTGAATCTCGATCGAAATGGGCTCGAAACATAGTTCCCTATCTCAAATCACATTCGGCCAAACACATATATAATCGAATAATTCATTTCATCACATAACATTTATATATATATTCTCAAGTTTAACAACATTTAAATGTTTATAAACTTACCTCGGATATCAACGGACTGTATAATCAACTATTCGACTACTTTTGACTTACCCCGATCTAATTTCATTTTCTTACGTTCTTGTTCTAAATAAATTCAAATTTAACTAATTTAACCACATATTCATTCAATTTAATTCAAAAAACATAATTGGGAAAATTATAATTTTGCCCTAACATTACACACTTTTTACAATTTAGTCCCTATTGCATAAAACAAAAAATACACAAAATTTACACATACCATAGCTAGACCGAATATTCACAAGCATTATTCAAGTCCATATATTTCATTTTTTCACATTTTAGTCCCTAAATTTTTTTTCAATTTAGCCCTAATTACTCAAATTTGTCCAAAATTCAAAGACTAAACTTATTAATCTAACACATATTTCATAATTCATCAATTAACATCATAAAACTCATAAAGTCATCAATGGCACATTTCAAAATCTTCAAAAAAATAAAAAATTCAAGCAGGGTCTTGAAGTATTCAAAACAATGATTCGAAAAACGTAAAAATTATCAATAACCAAACTAAGACTAACCTTGAATCAAGCTTCAAAAATGGTCGAACCTAGCTTAGGTTTCTTTCTTTTTCTTTTCTTTAGTTTTGGTATTTGGAAGAAAAAGATGAGCATGGCTTTTATTTTATTATGTTTTATGTTATATATTAACTTATTATTATCTTACTTAATTAACCTTTACTAATTAATATATAAAATAAAAACATATATAATAAGGTTATATTAGTCCTTTTTTGTCCACTAATTTATATAATGGGCTAATTGCATCATAAAACCTCCAAATTATAAAGACAATAACAACTAGGCACTTTCTTATTTATCCATCAAATTTTCATTTTACGCGATTAAGCTCTTTTCTCAAATTAAGCACACAAACAATAAAATTAATTCACGAAACTTTCACACATGTAAATTCACACATAATTAACACAGAAAATAATTTTAAAAATATTTTTCAAACTCAGATTTATGGTCTTGAAACCACTATTTTGATTAGGGTCTAAATTGGTTGTTACACCTCTCTCCCTTAGGGATTTTGGTCCCTGAAAATCTTACTGGTGAATAGATTCAGATAACGTTCTTTCATTGTATCCTCTGGCTCCCAAGTTGCTTCCTGAACTCCGTGCTTATGCCACAGTACCTTAACTGATGAAATTTTCTTATTTCGCAATTATTTAACTTCACTAGCCAAAATACGAATCGATTTTTCTTCATATGTCATATCGGACTTAATCTCAATCTTTGTCAGACTAATCACATATGAGGGATTGAATCGATATCTACGGAGCATCGAAACATGGAATACATTGTGAATCATTTCTAGTTCAGGTGGCAATAGCAGTCTATAAGCAATCGGCCCGATACGCTCTATAATCTCATACGGTCCAATGAATCTCGTACTCAATTTGCCTTTACGACTGAATCTGAGTATTTTCTTCCACGGTGAGGCTTCCAAAAAGAATTTGTCTCTGATCTAAATTTCTATATCTTTTCTTTTTAGGTCTGCATACGATTTCTGATGATCTGATGCTATTTTTAGACTATCGCGAATCACTTTCACTTTCTGTTCTGTCTCTTTAATCAAACCGACCCCGTGTATCTTATTCTCACTGAGCTAAGTCCAATACAATGGTGTATGACATTTACGACCGTACAAAACCTCGTAAGGTGCCATTTTGATACTAGATTGAAAGCTATTATTATACACAAATTCAATCAAAGGTAAGTATCGTTCCCGCATACCTTCAAACTTGAGAATGCAACATCTCAACATATCCTCAAGTATCTGAATAACTCGTTTAGACTAGCCATCTGTTTGCGGATGGAAGCAGTGCTAAAGTGTAGTTTCGTACCTAAAGCATCATACAGTTTCTTCCAAAACCACAATGTAAACCTCAGATCTCTGTCCAAAACAATAGAAATAGGCACTCCGTACAATCTCACAATCTGAGAATCATATAATTCAGCCAGCTTATCAAGTGAATAATTTGTATGAACCGAAACAATATGAGCCGATTTAGTTAATCTATCCACAATAACCTAGATTGCATCTTTCTTACTTGGTGTCAACAGGAAGCCAGATACAAAATCCATCGTGACTCTATCCCACTTCCACTCGGTATCATAATCGGCTAAAGTAACCCAAAAGGTACTTGATGCTTGGCTTTTACTTGTTGACAGACTAAACATTTCAAAACAAAGTTAGATATGTCTCATTTCATACCATGCCACCAGTAAAGCTATTTTAGATTATTATACATTTTTGTACTACCCAGGTGAATAGATAACTGACTGTTATGAGCTTCATTCAAAATCATCTAAATCAACTCTAGATTTCTGAACACATATTCAGTTTTTGAACCTCAAACAACCATTTATATCAACTCGAAACTCAGATTCAACATTTGATTCACATTGACCTCACTTTGCTAACAAATCATTATCAACTTTTGAGCATTACCAATTTGTTGAACAAATAACGGTCTTGCTTTTAATTCAGCTATTATAGAACCATCATCAGATATAACCATATGTGCATTCATTGTACGTAAAGAAAATAATGATTTTTGACTTAAAGCATCAACAACAACATTAGCCTTTCCAAGATGATAGTCAATCACAAGTTCATAGTCTTTCAACAACTCTAACCTTCGACGTTGTCTCAAATTCAGATCTTTCTGAGTCATCAACTATTTCAGGCTTTTGTGATCAGAATAAACATGACATTTCTCACCAAACAGGTAGTGGCACCAAATCTTCAATACAAACACAATAGCTTCTAATTCCAGATAGTGTGTCGGACATTTCTTTTCGTGAGGCTTTAATTGTCTCAAGGCATAAGCTATGACTTTGCCTTCCTTCATCAAAAAACAACCCAAATCACTCAAAGATGCTTCACTATAAATGACAAATTCTTTACCCGACTCTGGTTGAATTAACACTGGAACTTCAGTCAAAAGTGCTTTCAATTGATCAAAACTTTTCTGGCACTTTTCTGACCACTCGAACTTAACATTTTCTGTAACAACTTAGTCACCGGTGTTGAAATCATAGAGAAACCTTTCACAAATCGTTTATAGTAACCAGTAAGTCCCAAAATCTCCAAACTTCAAAACATTTCTTGGAGGTTTCCAATCAAGTATAGCTAAAATTTTGCTCGGATCAACCCAAACCCCGATGCTGATACAACATGGCCCAGAAAATTGACTTCGCGTAACTAGAACTCACATTTACTAAACTTTGCATACAACTATTTATCTCACAAAGTCTGTAACACAAGTCTCAGATGTTCGACATGCTCAGTTTCATCACAAGAGTAGATCAAAATGTCATCTATGAATACTACCACAAACTGATCCAGATACTGTCTGAAGATTCGATTCATCAAATCCATGAAAGCAGCAGGTGCATTAGTAAGTCCGAAAGGCATAACCAAAAACTCATAATGTCTGTAACTCGTTCAGAAAGCTATTTTTGGCACATTAGAGTCTTTAACTCGCAACTGGTAGTAGCTCGATCTCAAATCTATCTTAGAAAACACAGTAGCCCCTTTCAACTAATCGAACAAATCATCAATCCGTGGTAATGGATACTTATTCTTTATAGTCACTTTATTGAGCTGTCTAAAGTCGATACACATTCTCATAGTTCTGTTTTTCTTTTTCACAAATAAAAT
The DNA here is from genome assembly GCA_025506655.1 of Gossypium rotundifolium. NCBI lineage: Eukaryota > Viridiplantae > Streptophyta > Magnoliopsida > Malvales > Malvaceae > Gossypium > Gossypium rotundifolium. The sequence goes on from CP106726.1 coordinate 43,635,986, forward strand.
TGGTGTGCCCCAGGGAGAGAATCTCGGTCGCACAAAACCTCTATCTGTCAACTTTGCAATTGAGCTTTCAATTCTTTTAATTTCGTAGGTGCCATTCTGTATGGAGCTACCGATATCGAAGTCATCCTCGGCACTAATTTAATATCAAATTCAACTTCTCGTATAGGTAGCAAACCTGTTCATTCTTCACGAAACACATCCAGATACTCGCACACAACATGTACTGATTCAATATTTCTTTTAGTTACTTTACTATCAAGTACATATGAAAAGTAAGCTTCACAACCTTTTCTTACGTATTTCTGAGCTAACATCAAAGATATCACTATTGGTAAACCATTCGATCATTAGATTCAATTCAAATAATTTCATTATTCGGGCACAGTAAATTGATAGTCTTTCTTTTGCAGTTTACGACAGCATCATGCATCGTCAACCAATCCATACCCAAAATTATATAGAACTCATCAAATAGCAACAACATCAAATCAGCCGAGAAGCACGAATCTCGAATCATGAAGGGACAATTCTTACACACTTTATCAACCATAACACCCCGACCCAAGGGGTTCGATACTCTAATTACAAGTTTTGTAGACTCAACAGGCAAAGTCTTGTTGAATACTAAAGTCTCACACAAATAAGAATGAGTTGAACCAGGATCAATCAATGCAACAACACTAGTATCATAAAGAGTGAAAATACCAGCAATAACATCCGGGGATGAGGCCTCCTCACGTGCGCGAATAGCATAGGCTCAGGCAGGTGCACGAGGCTCGGATCTAACAGCTGTATCTTTGGTCCCTCTCTGACTGCCACTCACATTACCTATATTTCTAGGTGGTCTACCTCGTGCTGCAGTGTTACCCGATCTCATATTCTGTACCCAATTTTGCTCCATTAACTCTAGGAACTCACGAATGAAATGATCCATTGATTCATATTTAAAATAGGCCCGATCATGTAATCTGCAACTATCAGGGTGTCATTACCATAATTTTCACATTTAGGTTAATTTGATGTAACATTACCCATGCTAGCTACTGAGGTAGCTATCAAGCTCACAGGTGGTCTATCCCAATCTTGTCTAGAATACCTCACAGTAGCCTTTGAACGACTAGCATCATCTCAGAACTTTTTTGATGCTGACTGGAATAACTTACTGAATGATCTCTTACATGTATCTCTAGCTTCAAAGTCAAAATTTCTTTTCTCTTTCCCAAGCTCTTCGACTTTGCAAGCTCGCTCAACAAGTACCACAACTCTTTTATCTCAAGTATGCCAACTAATAGTTTAATGTCTTCGTTCAGCCCATCTTTAAATCTTTTACACATTATATCTTCGTTAGAAACACACTCTCGGGCATACCGACTGAGTCTCATGATTTTTCGCTCATACTCTGTCACAGTCATCCAACCCTATTTCAACTCAAGAAATTCTTTGCATTTCTGGTCGATAAATCTCTGCTGATGTATTTCTTATGGAACTCAGTCTAAAAGAATTCCCAGGTCACTCGCTCTTACAAAACCACTGATACTAGTGTATTCCACCAGTGATATGCAGTGTCTCGTAGCAAAGATATGGCACCTTTTAAGCACTCATCAGGGGTGCAAGATAACTCATCAAATACATATATAGTTTTATCGAGCCAAAATTCAGCTTGCTTAGAGCCATCATCAGTGGCTCTGAACTCTTCTATCCTGTGTTTTCTGATTTTATCAACAGGAGGCTTTAGCAATCTCAATGGATCACTCACTTGAGGTATAACATGTATCGAAGATGGATTGGTCGGGGGTGGAGGTTATTGTGTAGCCAAATTATTCCAGATATATTGAGTAAACCAGTCGTTCATCATTTGGTAAAAGGCTTGTTTAGCCTCTCCATCCTAGTTACTCGAAGTCGGTTGAGAATTAACCGGCACTATCCCTTGCACGGGAACAGGCGCTATACTCTCGACATCATCAGCTACGGCTCAATCAGGATTCATTACTATACGAAAACACATTTTTAGACGTTAGAAGTCATCACGCTATGGTATTATATAAAAATATGGCATGTATAGCTAGACTCACACACGCTACGTTAGTCATGAAATTGACTAAACCATAGCTCTGATACCAATCAAATGTAACACCCTAACTCGTAACCGTCGTTGGTTAAGGGTTAAAGGTGTTACCAGACAATCGAAAACTTTTACAACTAGTTCATAACATAATTTAACAAAACACATCAAAGTGTCCCTTAAAAAAGGTCTACAAGACCTTAAACATGCTTAAGAAAGGGGCCGGGACTAAACCAAACACATACGACAATTCTTAAAAATTTAAAAAATTTTCAAAGCTACAGAGGTCACACGCCCGTGTGGGTAGGCTGTGTGCCTCCCACGGCCTTAGACATGCCCGTGTGTCTAAGCCGTGTCAAAACAGGGCATACATACTGAGTCATCCATAAGGCCTGAGACACGCCCATGTGCTTCACCCGTGGTCAACACTAACTTGCACCACACAGCCAGTCACACGCCCGTGTGCCCAGCCCGTGGTCGAGACTGACTTGGTTTGAAATTTTTTTAACCACGAAGGACAGGGTCAAGCCACACGCCCGTGTGCTCAACCGTGTGGGCAATTATAGGTCATTTTCAAGGCCAAAATGCCACCCACACTTTGGGCTATCCCTATAAGCACATTCCATCATCATTCAAATTTAATTTGTGCCAAAATAACCAACTTATTCAAGCATTCCAAAGTATATCAAGAACACAATCTTATACACAATTAGCTCAATCTATTCACAATCATTTCCAAGTATAATTCATCACAAACATACCAATTATAAAACTCTTATCATATTTCATCAAGAAATCCTCATTTACCTAAATGCAAAAGCACATGACTAACTCAGCTATCATTAGCAAAGCATATTAAACAAGTTACATCTAAACTCACATTAACTGAAATCATACACACAAACATAAACATAGAAACCATGTTCTGCATATAATAAGCCAAGACCAAATCGCTAAAACTAAACATATCAAGCACATAACCAAGTACACATAAAACCAAACTTAAACACAATAATCCAGCCATTTTCACATGGATATATATATATATATATACATGTCCAAAAATCAAACATTTCAACTATGTTATACATACCATATACCCAAATCCAACTTAGTAAAATACCAAAAGAAACATTTGATAGTGTGATAGGCTTTGCTGACGATCCCCGAGCTCATAATGTGACTCCAAAATCTATAAAATAGAGATAAACAAAAGCACACACATAGCAAGCTATTTAACCTTAGTAAGTCTTAAGCAAAAACATATATAACAACAATTACATATTACCAATTTGTTAACAAGGCCAAATATGCATAGTATCAAATACAAGTTATCGTTTAATACTAGATCACATTTAAACCTCACATACATATATCATTTAGCCGAATATAATCAATCATATACATATATAAATTTTTATTTTTATTATTACAAACACATCAATAGGTCGAATCACTATTATGTTCAAATATGATAACACATAATTCATATTCACATAACCTTTTATCATTTCAATTAACCAACTTACCTTGTTTTCATATAAACAAATAACTAAGACATACTTGAACCTGAAATACAATTTCACATTGCCCATTGAACCGTTTGGAATTTAAAAGGATACGCAGATAGTCGAAGGGCTCGTACATTGCCAATGTCCAAGACGTGGTCTTACATGTAATCACATATCGATGCCACTGGCCCAGACAGGGTCTTACACGAATCAAATACGATGCTAATGTCCCAGACATGGCCTTACATGTAAACAAAAATTGATGCCAATGTCCCAGACGTGGACTTACACGAAAACACATATTGGATATCAACACATATATAATGAGCTCGAAATGAATCTTGATCGAAATGAGCTCGAAACATAGTTCCCTATCTCAAATCACATTTGGCCAAACACATATATAATCGAATAATTCTTTTCATCACATAACATTTATATATATATTCTCAAGTTTAACAACATTTAAATGCTTATAAACTTACCTCGGATATCAACGGACTGTATAATCGACTATTCAACTACTTTCGACTTCTCCCAATCTAATTCTATTTTCCTCCGTTCTTGATCTAAATTAAAATTTAACTAATTTAACCACATATTCATTCAATTTAATTCAAAAGCACATAAATGGGCAAATTATAATTTTGCCCCTACATTTTACACTTTTTACAATTTAGCCTCTATTACATAAAATACAAAATACACAAAATTTACACATACCATAGCTAGGCTGATTATTCACAAGCATTATACAAGTCCATATATTTCATTTTTCCTATTTTAGTCCCCCAAAATTTTATTTTTACAATTTAGTCCTAATTACTCAAATTCATCAAAAATTCAAAGACAAAACATATTAATCTAACACATATATTTCATAATTCATCAACTAACATCATAAAACTCATAAACTCATCAATGGCACATTTCAAAATCTTCATCAAAATCAAAAATTCAAGCATGGGTCTTGAAGTATTCAAAACAACGATTCCAAAAACATAAAAATTATCAAAAACTGAACTAAGACTAACCTTGAATTAAGCTTCAACAATGGTCAAACCTAGCTTAGGTTTCTTCTTTTTCTTTTCTTTAGTTTCAGTCTTGGGAAGAAAAATATGAGCATGGCTTTTATTTTATTATGTTTTATGTTATATATTATCTTATTATTAGTTTACTTAGTTAACCTTTACTAATTAATATATAAAAGAAAAACATATATAATAAGGTTATATTAGTCCTTTGCCACCCACTAATTTATATAATGGGCTAATTGCATCATAAAACCTCCAAATTATAAAGGCTACAACAATTAGGCACTTTCTTATTTATCCATCAAATTTTCATTTTACGCGATTAAGCCCTTTTATCAAATTAAGCACACAAACAATAAAATTAATTCGAAACTTTCAAACTTTCACACATGTAAATTCACATATAATTAACATAGAAAATAATTTTAAAATATTTTTCAAACTCTGATTTGTGGTCCCAAAACCACTATTTTGATTAAGGTCTAAATCGGGCTGTTACAGTTACAGTTAAAAGATAAGGTAGTTTAGGCTTATGTTTGTGACTATTTTAATGAACTTGATGAATGATTGTTGAATATGTGTTTGTGTGGTTTGTCTTGTTGAAGCATCAAAGTCAATAAGAACTTACAACAAGTAGAGATAAAGGCAAAGAAAAGCTTGTCTAAGTTTTTGGTTTTCAGCAAAAGTGTATATTTTGGTGAGTGTTTAGATTAGCTGTTCGTAAGCGATTCATTGTGTTATTTTGGAATTTAAAGGTAGCCTAAACCCCTTCTCTAAATTCCAAGTGTAAGTGTTCTTTTACCTATGCTAAATATGTGATAAATATGTTTGTGAATTATGATAAAGAGAGTTATGATGTGACAAAATATGAACATGTTGTTATGACTATTGTGACGGTAAATATGAGGGTATGTTATTCATGCCATGTGATAGTTGTATAATGTGCTAATGATGTGGTTATGAAGAGAATATGTATGAATATTCGGTAAAGTAATATTTGATGACAATATGGATATTTTGGCCTTGTGACTTAATGAGACCGTTGGAAATAGTAGGCATGCCATAGGATTGTGAGTACTCACTTATATGTGTTGTGATATTTGGGGTGTTGAGGCCCAAGGACAATTTTTAGAGAGATAAGGGAACGTGAGCTAAGCTCCATTCATCGAGATATGTATGTTTGGTATGTTGGATAGTGTTAGCTATAAGCTACACTTATGGGATATGTTTGACTTTACGAGTCTATGTGTGGTGTGTTAGAGATCCATGTATCTGATGAGTGATGAAAGAGCTCACTTTTATGTTTCATAGCTCAAGTGCCAAACTATCTAAAAAAGTGTATATATGTATAATGTGATGTATACCTAAATGAGTATGTGGATGTTATACAAATTATTATAAATTGCTTCTACATGGGATTATATGTGATTAATATGTACCGAAATATATGCCTAAATATTCGTATATGAATGTGTAAAAGGTGTAACACCCCTAACCCGTATCCATCGCCAAAATAGGGTTACGGAGCATTATCAGAACTTTCAGAAACATTTATAGATAATTCATGCAAGTTACTGTTCAAATTCTGAAATCATTCATAACGTCCCTTAAATGGACCCTCGAGGCCCAATACGAGCATTAGAATCGAGTCGGGATTTAATCGGAACCTATAAGAATTTTTTGTGAAATTTCAAAAATTTTAAAGGTGTAGGGCTCACACGCCCGTATGGTCCAGGGGACATGCCCGTGTGACCCTGGGACACGCCTGTTCTGTAGGTCATTGTAACAACTCAAACTAGGTCTATGCGTTAAGACGAGATTTGGTTTGTCACACAGAATGAACATCCATTTAATTATCTAATGATTTAGGTAAAAGCAGTTCTACAAAACCTTTTGAAAATGAAGTTTAGTAAAACCAAGAATTTGATTTAAAATCGATGAATAAAGTAATACTAGTTTGAAATCTTATTATTTAATATTTAATTGTTAAAGACTTTAAATTAATTTTAAAGAGTTCAAAAGAATTTGAAAACAAGAATATTTAAAAATCTCATATGTTTAAAAACAAAATATTTAAGGAAACATTATTAAAATAGTATTAGTCCAAATTAAGTGTCTAAAGCATAATTAAATCCATCCACACATAAAAATCCATAAAATAATAATAATAGAGGCCTTATTACATCATACCCAAAATAGTAATTAAATAAATATACTTAATTGAAGTTCATAGTTTATAAAACCCTTGATCGAAATATGGCCTCCACGAAGTCATCCCCGGCCCAAGCCTCCATCAATTGCCATTACCTGAGAAGGATAATAAAGTAGAGTGAGTTACTCAGAACTCAGTGTATAACCCACTTACCATATCCTTGGGCCAAATCATCAAGACATTATATTGGGCTTGAGTCCATTTACTGAATTTAACAATATAATAATAATGCATGTAGAATGAAATTCCCAACCAAACCTAAATTTTCCATCCGCTACACACCACCGTACCAACCAACACACTGTGGGGATCAAGTCAACCCACCCGCCAACACACCAATCGCAAGCATAAAGCCATTTTAAATAATATTGTGGTGCACCACTGAACTAGATTGTGGCAAAGCCACCCGAACTAGATTTTTGGCAACAGGCCTTTCTTCTCTTCGCCAATTTTTCCCAACCCATGCAATCATGTTTATATATAAAACATAACAATATATTCACATGATAATTTTAACAAAAGACCCATAATACAAGTGAGTCCATATTTCAAAATTTCATTTTGGCCCATAAGGCAAAATAGCATTTTAGCCTATTTAACGATCTAGCAAACTTTAGCCCATATATCGATCTAGCAGTTTTTGGCCCATATATCGATCTAGCAGTTTTTGGCCCATATATCACATGAGGCATAAAATTTTACTATTTATCAATTAACCCATTGGGGGCGTTTTCCAAATTTCCATGACTTTAACCATTTTCATGCATTTACACAAAAGTGTTAATTATTTCGTATTTCTCCTATTTTGCCATCTTTACGATTTTGTCCCAATACTTAAGGTATAGTATCTAACCCAAGAGATAAGTGTGAAGTTACACACCTGATTACAATGAAAACTAGACTTTCTCGCTCGTCGATACCTAAATACGCATCACGATAACATAGAACACTAATACTATTTATAAATCTATTCTTATAAATAACGATCTAGACTTGACCCTTGGAATTTCGAACAACTTCTATATGTGGTTTTTCCCCGATTGTTGGTTCGTTTCCTGATGAATATTAATGAACAAACAAAGGTCCAGGAGTACAAATGACTTCAAATAATAGATTCTCCTCGGATGAGGGTCTACAACTCGGTGGAAAATCTCGGATTCTCGAAACAGCCCTTCGCTTAAATTTTGGAGGAATAGTAGAATCACGCCTCTTTCAAACACTATTCACCATCCTTTTCGTCCCTATCTTGATTGTCTCCATTGACAAAAGATCATTAGTCCGACTAAATAATATATCAAAATTATGACTAATAGTTTTAAGGGTGAGATTGGCTTACCACAAAATATCCTTGTTCCACAAGATGAAAATCGAGCGATAACATCCCCCTAAGATGAAATTGATTAATAATACATCTATATCAATATGTCGAGTATTATATTTATAACTCTTTGATAAGAACCCTTACCTTGAAAAATATGATCCGAACTTAATAACTTCAATATGACTTTGACGAGATGGTGATTCGGCCCTCCACTATCATACTTAATAACTTCAATATGATCCGAACTTAATAACTTCAACATTTAAGAGTAATGATCGACGATTTCGATCAAAAAGACTCTCCTTTACCACACTTAGGGTTCGGCCAAAACAACCAATAAAACAACATAAGAACCAAAAAGAAAGGTCTTACCTATTGCTTAAACGAGGGTTGGAAGAATAATCAACAAGACAATATAGATGAATAGAAGATTCGGCTTTGAAGGAAAATTGAAGAAAATGGTATCAGTACCATTCAGCCATGGGGAGATAAATAATGAAGAAAGTATTTGAATGATAAATAACAATGGAGAAGAAAAGAGAATGGGGAGAAGGTGTTTTAATTCGGTTTTCAAAGAGAAGAAAAGAGAAAGAGAAAAGAGATGAGTTTAGGAACAATATGCATTCGGCAATGGGGGAGGAGAAGGAAAAAGGAATGGCTTTTTTATGTTGGTAGTTTCGGCACTAGAAGAGAAATACGAGATGAAGCACTTGAAGGTTTTGCAAAAATGACCAAATGGTCAAAAAGAATGACCAAAAGAAACAAAGCAAAAATTGTTTTCTCCTAACACAAGCACATTCGGCCAAGAGAGGAAAAGAGAAGAGAAAGGTGTTTTTGGGAGAGCAAAAATGACCAAATGAAAATCCTATCAAGCTACCAACCCATTCCCCAAAACTTACCACAAAAATTCAGCCTCCCCTTTAGTGCAATAAGCTGTCCATGTATATTGGCTAAAAGTCAAAGTTTTAGCCACACAAAGTTTCCAAAATAACACCCTTGATTCATGCCTTATGATCCTCCTACCTTTCATAAGCTTATGATTCCTTTCCCCAAGTTCAAGCTTACCTTAACTTTTAGCCACCTTGCCATAAAAATTTAGTCCAACCTTACCATAAATAGGGCTTGACCGAAACTTGATAAAAAGGTGCAGCCAAAATGCAATCCATGGTATTCGAACCTCTCCCCTCAAGCAAACACTCATGCGCCAATTCCACCTTACTACTAGCTCATCTTATGCTAGTTTTTGACACTTAATTCCCTTAAGCATCAAGGTCACTTGTTCCACTTCAATAATATTCTTATTACTAAAATTTATTCTAGCTCCGAATAAATCCCGAGCTTTCTCGAAACTATATTAAACACACAAATTTATTCATTCACAAGCTAGTTAAAACAATACAACATATCGATACTTGTATTTTTTTAGGATATTACAATTCTACCCTCCTTAAAGAAAATTTCATCCTTGAAATTTACCTGGTTAAAAGAGGCAGAATATTGTTGTCGAATTGCATCCTCAAGCTCCCATGTAGCTTCCTCCGCTCCGTGATTACGCCATAAAACCTTGACCATCGGCACGGCCTTCTTTCTTAGCACCTTAACATCTCGGTCTAAGATTTTCACTGGTTCCTCCTCAAAAGATAAGTCTGATCTCAACTCCACTTCTTTTTTCGGTACTATGCGAGACGGATCCGGTCTATAGCACCTCAGCATAGAAACATGGAAAACATTATGAAAACATTATGAATCTAACTCAACTCTGGAGGTAATTCAAGATGATAGGCCAATGGACCAACACGCTTCATCACACGATATGGTCCAATGAACCTAGGGCTCAACTTGCCCTTCCTTCCAAATCTGAAAATCTTCTTCCAAGGTGAGACTTTCAGAAAGACCTGATTTCCCACCGTAAACTCAATATCCTTACGCTTCAGATCCGCATACGATTTTTGTCGATCCGCATCTTCCTTTAACCGCACTCAAATCAACTTTACCTTTTCTTTCATCTCAGATATCAACTCAGGACCCAACAACTGTCGTTCCCTCAATTCAGTCCAACAAGTAAGGGTACGACACCTACGCAAATATAAAGCTTCATAAGGCGCCATTTGGATCTTTGGATTGGTAACTATTATTATCATAAACTCGCCAGCGGTAGGAAATCCTCTCAACTACCTCTGAAGTCGATTATACAACCACGTAACATGTCTTCCAAAATCTGAATTACTCTTTCTGACTGACCATCTGACTGAGGATGAAAAGCCGTACTTAAGTTTAACTTTGTTCCCAAAGCCTCATGTAAAGCTTTGAAAACCATGATGTAAACACAGGATCCCCGTCCGATATGATGAGACTTTGGTACCCTATGCAACCTCACGATCTCAAATACATATAGCTTAGCCAACCTGCGTGAGTAATCCGTATTTAACTAGAAGAAAATGGGTAGTCTTCGTCAAACGATCAACTACAACCCAAATGGAATTTTTCTTAGTAGGTGTTAAAGGTAACCCACTAACAAAATCCATTAATATCGCTCTATTTCCATAGGGAATCTTTCTGGGTTGTAATAAGCCCGACGACAGTTGATGCTCCGCCTTCACTTGTTGACAAGTCAAACATTTACCTACAAACTCAAAAATCTCATGCTCCAACCCTGGCCACCAATACTGTTCACGGAGATCTCGATACATCTTATTTCCTCCGGGGTACATAGCATAAGGGCTACTATGCGCCTCCCGCAGAATCATTTGTCTCAAATCTGATTCCTTGGGCATACAAATTCTTCAACGAAAACACAACACTCCATCGTTAATCATACCAAAATCCCCTATTTCACCACTTCCAACTTGTTGAATTAATGATCCCAACTTTTCATCTGATATCTACTTTTCCCTGATCTGATCTAACCATAGAGGCTTCACTTGAAGTTTCGCTAACAGACTACTATCCTCATACAAACTCAGATGAGCAAACATTGCTCTTAAATAAGATACCACCTTACGACTTAACGCGTCTGCTACCACGTTAGCCTTTCCAGGATGATACTCGATTGAGAAATGATGATCCTTTAACAACTCCACCCACCTTTTTTGTCTCAAGTTTAACTTCTTCTGGGTAAGAAGATACTTAAGACTCTTATGATCCGTATAAATGATAGACTTCTCACCGTAGAGATAATGCCTCCAAATCTTTAAAGCAAACACTACCATGACCAACTCCAAGTCATGAGTAGGGTAGTTTACTTCAGTCTGCCTCTCAAGAGAAGCATAGGCCACCACTTTTCCATTTTGCATCAGCACACATCCTAAACCCGCGTGTGACGCATCACAGTAGATGATAAATTCTTTTCCAGCCTCAGGTTGAATTAGTACTGGTGCTTCGTCAAAATCTTCTTTAATTTCTCGAAACTTTCTTATTGTTTATTAGTCCATACATACGGTACTCCCTTTCGTAATAGCTTAGTTAGGGGTGCAGCAATCAACGAAAACCCCTCAACAAAGTGTCTATAATATCCAGTCAAACCTAAGAAACTCCGAATCTCAACTACTGACTTCGGTGGTTTCCAATCCAATACAGCCTCAATCTTCCGAGGATCCACCCTTATTCCTTCAGCTGACACCACATGACCCAAGAAAGTCACTTCCCTTAACCAAAATTCACATTTACTAAATTTGGCATAGAGTTGCTTATCACGAAGTAACTGCAATACTATACGCAAATGTGAGTCATGCTACTCTTCATTTCTCGAATATACCAAGATATCATCTATGAACACTACTACAAACCGGTCTAGATAAGGTTGAAAGACTCGATTCATCATGTCAATAAATGCAGTTGGTGCATTGGTCAAACCAAACGGCATCACCAAAAACTCATAATGTCCATAACGAGTTCAGAATGCTATCTTATAAATATCTGCCTCTTTCACTTTGAGTTGATGATAACCCGATCTCAAATTAATTTTGGAGAAAACTGATGCTCCCTTCAATTGATCAAACAGGTCATCAATTGATCAAACAGGTCATCAATTCTCGGCAAGGGACACTTATTCTTGATCGTCAATTTATTCAACTGCCTATAATCAATGCACATACACATCGGCCCATCCTTCTTCTTAACAAACAAAATCGGTGCTCCCTACGGAGACACACTAGGTTGAATAAATCCTCGATCCAACAATTTTTCAATTTGAGCTTTAAGCATCGTGCCATCCTATAAGGTGCAATAGACACTGGAGCCGTTCCGGGCAAAAGCTCAATACCAAATTCTACTTCCCGATCTGGAGGTATACTAGGAAGTTCTTCGGGAAAGACATCTAAAAATTCCTTCACCGTTCTCACATCTTTTACTGATAACTCATTGGTATCCAAAGCACTAATAAAAGCTGGGAATGCTCTATACCCTTTCCGCACCAACTTTTCTACCTTTAACGCAGATACCACATTTGCCAAGTAATTCTTTCATTCGCCTATCATTACTACTTCCTTATCATCCGAAGTCCTTATTGACATCCACTTTTCAGCATAATCCAAATGTGCCCGGTGCTTCACCAAGCAATCCATGCACAGAATGAGATCGAATTCGCCGAAAGGTAATTCCATCAAATCTGCCAAAAATATTTCTCTTTGGATTTCTAAGGAACATCTCTAAACAGTTTATTCACAATTACCAACTGTCCCAAAGGACTAATTACCGTCATCTCACTATCGGTAATCTCAGATTCTATATTTAGGTTTTCAGATATGGCACTAGCAACATACGAGTGGGTAGAACCGATATATATCAAAGCAGTAATAGGCGCATCAAAGATGAAGAACGTACCAGTTATCACATCAGTTGCATCGCCATCTTCTCGACGTCTGACCGCATAGACCAACCCCGGTTGTCTTGCCTCCGCGTTACCTCTAAAGCCATTTCCTCGATCAAGTGCACCTTGTCCGCGTCCAACCCTATTACCACCAAGACCTGGTCCACGGCATCTCGGTGGCTGCTGAGTGCCCCTGGCCGACTGAGCATCAGGGTTACGAGCTTCCTGAGTCATATCCATTCGTCGAGGGCAATTCTTATATTGATGATCCTTGGAACCACATTTATAGCAAGCACAGTTTTCCTCTAAAACTCTCCGGGGTGTCGTTTCCACATTTGGCACAGTCTCGACTCTGATTAGTAGCCACAAGTGCTTCACCTTGAGCGGGCTCATCATTTGAGGCCTCTTCTAAAACCTTTTTGAAGAACCCGAATACTTTATATCTCTCTTACCTCTGACTCTTTCTTGGTTCTGACGTTTTGAGCTCTTAGCCTCTTCGGCTATCTTGGCTTTCTCAACAAGTGTGGCAAAAATTCTTACTTGTTTTGGGGCTAGCAGTACCCGCAACTCATCATTCAACCCATCCTCGAAGCATACACAGCACTCATGATCCGTTGGTACTATAGTTCGAGCATAACGACTCAAGCGTAAAAATTCTGCCTCATAAGCTGCCACCGTCTTATTTCCTTGAACCAAATTCAAGAATTCCTTCCTCCGAGCATCCACATAACTTGTCCCTACATATTTCCCTTGAAAGGTAGCTTTGAAGAATTCTCATGTAACTAATGCAGCTTCAGTGCCTTCTCGAACAGTAAGCCACCATTGATATGCCTCGTCCCTTAACAAGGACACCGCTCCTCTTAGTTTCTACTCTACAGTGTATTCTAGATCATCCATAATTCGCTCTACAACTTCAAGCCAATATTCAACAACATTCAGAGCTACACCTAAAACACCTCTAAAAACTTCAACACCACTTGATTTCAGTCGTTCTGATATCGACCCACGAGTTGCTGGCCCAGCTCTAGTTCTAGCGACCCTTTCAAGGACTCGCAACATTGCTCGTGTCAAAGTATTATCTTCTCTTCTATGGTCTTATGATTCATTTCTGATGCAGGTGATGCGGTGCATCCATTTGGGTTATGTCTCGATTCTTCAGACACAACTCTAGCACCTCGACCTCTGCCACGACCACGTCTACCACGTTCGCCTCCTCTGGCGCTCATACTGACTAACTCTGTAATATCCAGGAATTAGGGCTTGTGCATTATTTCTTAATTGTATGAAGTAGCATGCCTATGTGTGTGGTGAATATGTTTTATGAAATTTGAGAACTTTAGAGTGTAGATGAATGCCTTAGAAATATTGTATTTTAAGCCTTAAAGGGGGAGCTAGGCAAATAAAGCCTTAAGAGAAATTGTGAGGGAATTTAGACACAATTTAAGCCTTGGTAAAGTGGCAAGGGACGCCACCTAGGGTGCTGTGGAGTTTGCGTCAAAGGGAGCTTCAGGAGGGAGGAGGTTTGAGTTGTAGAGGGAGCACACGGGAGCTTTTATTTTTGTGTCAAGGAGGAAAGGAGTTGGGCAGCAATTAGACTTCAAAAAGATGAGGATAAGCCTGGTTTTTCTTTTAAAATTCAGCAGGGATGAATGGATGAAGGTTAGACTCATTCAAACTTTTTGAATGAGAGGTAGAGAGGGAAAATAGGAGAAAATTTTGGGATTGGAGAGGGCGATGAGAAGTGGCCGACCAAGGGACTCTTTGGTTGGCAAAATTCTATCATGTAGAGGGGATAAGTGCCAAAATTATTTTCTTTCATCTTTAGTGCTGCTTGCAAAATTGTTAGTCAAGGAAATTTCTCTCTTTTTCTCTCCTTGGAAGCATAAACAGAATATTGAAGTGACCATTTGAGCACTTTGTGCATTTTAGGCCATTACCAAATTCTCCTAAGTCTCTTCTATTCTTCTTTTCTTTCTTACAACTTTGACTCCATACTTGTTCTTTTGATAGCTGGATATTTCACCTTTATTTGAGGGCCATAGCCAAACCTTATAGCCTCATTATTTACTCTTTGTCTCTTCACCATTAAAGTGCCGAAACACCATCTCTACCTTGAAGCCGAATCTCAATCTTAGTGTGGGCCGATTCTTTGTTAAAGTCGAAGGGGCCTATTATTAAGGTAAGGTTGTGGCAACACCTCTTCATTTGGGATTTATGTCATGGTCGAATGGCCCTTTGATTCTTTAAAATGTGTTAAGGCCGATTGTAGGGGGAGGTACAGCCTAACGTAGGAGATCTTTTGGGAAGTTGGTCATTATTGGTAAGCAGCATAGTGGTAAGTATTTCTCTCCTAGCAATCGGTTATGGGTTCCTTTCTTCATGGGTGTGCGAAATCAAGTGTTTAAACCTTGGTCTAAGGTTGGCCGAATGTTCTTTAAGGCCATAGTAATGTGTTCTTTTGTGTGTAGCTGAGGGAAGGAAGCATTAAGGATTCTTTTGGGATTCAAATCATCAAGGGATTTTGACAACTTCAGGAGCAAGTGACCATTTGGGATTTCTAATCTAAGGTAAGCAAATAAGATCTTAGGTAGAAGGCCATTTTATTAATGAATAAATGTTAGAATTGATCTAACATATGCCCATAGTGAATTTGACAGATACCACAACCAAGTAGCACTTTTTGGGATTTAAGATTCACAAGGTAAGTAAATATGATATTCGGCCAAGATCATGATTAGTGATTTGGATATGTTTATTAATTGTTCAAAAGTCGAAACTAACCAGTTAGGTGATCTAGTGTTAGCCGATTGCCAGGGGGAACACTACGAAGTTTCGAGATTTGATTAGTAATCAAACGATAGCAAGGTGAGGATTTAAGTTGAGATAATCCTTCGGGATTTGATTATTTAGCCGAATGGCTTCTTGCTAAATGCTAAGTGTTGGCCAAATGTAGGAACTAAGGATCTAGAGTATTAGATTAGGATTTTTGTGATTTCAGTGAACTCGTTAAGTAAACCAGGTGTGTAGCCCTACACTATTCTCAATAGATTTATGGTACTAATATTTTGTATATGTTAATGAAAATCTGGAAAAAGTGGCTAAAGTACCATATAATGGTACAGAGTACTCAGGTTCGTAACCTTAACATTATGTTAACCAATGTTGTGAACATTTGGAATATGGCACATATGTGAATATTGATATGAATGCGGGGTAAGACATATAGCATGTTACTTGCATGATTTGTATGACATGGGGCATAGGGGTGATTATGAAAAGGGGAAGTGATCTGGTGGTTTATACCACAATATCTGGTGACTCATGTCACATGATCTAAATGTGGTGACTTATGTCACATATTATCATCTGGTGACTTTGTCACAATTATCTAGTGGCTATGCCATGAATTTATAAGGGCGATGTGCAAGTCGTCTGCAGCGATTGCCTTCAATGATGTATAGCGGATGGAGGGTCGACTTAGTAGTCCCCACGGTGTGATGGTTGGTACAAGTGATGTGTAGTGGATGGTTATCTAGGCTTGGGTTTGGGATTGCACCATTATCTATAATTGCTATATATATGTATGAACCGATATGCCTAAATCGTTGGGACTTTGTGTTGGTGGTTATACACTGAGTTCGTTTGACTCACCCCATTGTGGGATATTTTTCAGGTGACACTCAGTAATGGACCGGGTCAGCAGGAGCTCAATGGTGGCCATGCTCATTTCGAGTTATTCTATTTTCATTTTTTTTTCTTTAAGTATTTGATTTATTTTGGGGTTTTGCTTTGATGTAATTATGGCCATTATTATTAACTGTTTTAAGTAAGCGTTTAAAATTGGTTTATTATGATAAGGTTATTATTAAATTGGGACTAAATAATTTTTATTAAAAATGTAAACAAATATTTAAATGTTTTGACACATAAACAACGCCGTTTTCAGTTTGAACCCAACACCAAATCAAGTGTTCTTCAAAAACACACAAATTTTACCAAAGTAGCAAATAAGAATTAAACTGATTTACTCAAGGAACATACCAGATCCGATCAAGGCTCGTGGACCGGGTTTGGGGTGTTTCAGTTTGGTATCAAATCCCGGTTCAAAACTTAGCCTTGAGGGCTTTTAGGGCCCAAAATGTTTTCTTTCTTTTGAAATGGGATTTTATCTAAGAAATGAGCAGGTTTTCTGGCATGGCACCTGAGTCTCCGGCCCGAAGTCCACCAGGTAAGTACTCCTAACCCTTTTGTGATTTGTATGTGGGAAATTATAGGGACGTAGATTAGTAAATTAGGAATTAAACCCTAGGGTTAGCCTACTCCAACCCCAAGATACATAAAACTTAAAGTCTAACCAAACAAACACGTATGTCTCGAGTCGTCGGGTTAAAGGTGTGGCAACTGTTGTGTGCATGTCAGGATTGGATTAGGGGAGCTTGGTATTTAAGCAGTCCTAGTGACTCACCTCCTCTCCGCTTGAATCCTAAGCGAGTGCGTAGTGATGGTTCACCCCAACCAAGAGGACTCGACCAAAGCTAAACCCAATAACTAAAACCCAAAGGAGCCATCACCCTGTTTTTGAAATTCTAAAGTCGAACCATGATTATAAAAATTTCAAAGTTCCCTTGATTTAAAAAAAAGAATGACCAAAATACCCTTGATTTGTAAATTGACCAAATTACCCCTAACCTGCACAAATGACCAAAATACCCTTAGAATGGAAAGTTACTGAAATACCCTCGAATTAAAAATTTTTAAAATACCTTTATTTCGTTAAAATCACCTGGAACCACATTTTACAAAATTACAGAAATGCCCTTGGTTTGAAAAATTACAAAATACCCTCAGTGTATAAATTACCATTTTACCTTTAAAATTTTCTTACCAAGTATTTCAATTTTGAAAAAAATATATATACCAAAAATCTCTACCTTGTGAAATTCTCAAATACCCTAATTTGGAAAATTACCAAAATACCCCTATAGGATAAAATTACGAAAATACCCTTGGGTAGTGGAAAACAACAAACAATGACAACTACAATATTTTTCTGTAATGAACGCAAGTTCATGAATGTGATTGAATGAATGAATTGAGACTGTATGTGTATGAATTTGAAAGAACTACTCCTTAGAGCTATTAAACATAAGACTGTTCGTGATAAATCAGTGGAACAAAACTAATTCATAAATTCTTTAATCAGATAAATGCGATTTGGAAGTATGAACTCTAGGGGACGTGGTCGTAACGTGCGGGGCCATGGTAGAGGTCGAATGACTGTGTCGGAGCCCGTTAGGTCAGGACAAGAGTTTGAAAATGAAATGCCACCACCGCCACCGTGATGGGGAATATTAGGATCAGACGGGGGAAGATACAGTATCACAGGCGATGCTGCGAGTTTTGGAAAGGGTGGCTAGAGCAGGTGGAGGCATGGGAGCTCGAAAGTTGGTACCTGAGCTACTTCGAGCTAATGGAGCTAAATTTTTTCGTGGCATATCTGGTGTGGCACCCAATACGGCTGAGTATTAGTTAGAGGCGACGGAATGGATAATGGACGACTTGGACTTGACTGCCGAGGAGAAACTGAAAGGGGTAGTGTCGCTACTCCGTGATGAGTCATATCAATGGTGGCTCACGGTTCGGGATGGTGCTGCCGCAGACGATCTTACTTGGGAATACTTTAAGGCGGCATATCAGAAGAAGTACATTGAAACTAGTTATGTAGATGAGCGAGAAAAGCATTTTTGAGGTTGGTCCAGAGAAATAAGTCCGTAGCGGAATACGAGGCAAAATTTCTAGGTTTGAGCCGATATGCTCGAGGAATTGTGTCAACGGAGGATGAACGGTGTGTCCGGTTTGAAGACAGACTAAGGGATGACCTAAGATTCCTAATTGCTCCACAGCAAGAGCGGGAGTTTGCTGTGTTGGTGGAGAAGGCTAAGGTAGCTGAAGGGATTAAGGACTCGGTGAGATAGAATACGGACCGAAATAGGCAAAAGAGAGGTTTTGAATCGTCAGGGTCATCAAGGAATGTGCAAAAGAGGCCTAGAAGTGATGGGCCACGAGGTCAATAGGCTGCTACGGGAGGACAGTACCGTACATGTGCTCAATGTGGAAAGATGCATCTAGGAGAGTGTTGGAAGAAGATAGGGGGATTCTTTAAGTGTGGGTCCAAGGACCACATGATTAAGGATTGTCCTATGAGAACAAAAGGGGGCCGACCAGTGAGTCAGGGTCTTAATCAGGCTGAAAGAGGAGGACAACATCCACCGTGGGGTCATGGTTCGACTGGCAGAGGTAATGGTTCTGGTAAAGGATGAGGAACATCGGGCAGAGGTGTTGGTAATACAGAGGCGAGATAGTCGGGTCTGGTATATGCGGTTCGTTGGAGGGAAGATAGAGACGCACCAAACGTCATAACTGGTACGTTCCTTATAGCTGACAAACCTTACTTTGCTCTAATTGATGTTGGCTCTACCCACTCTTATGTTGCATGTAGAGTAATTGAAACACTAGCCATAGCCTCTGAACTATCTAATAGAGGGATGACTGTAGTAAGCCCTTTCGGTCAAACTGTAGTGGTGAATAAGATATTTTGGAGTGTACCTCTAGAGCTTCAGGGAGTGGTATTTCCTACCAACTTAACGGAACTACCCTTCGAAGAATTTGATCTTATCCTTGGCATGGACTGGCTAGTGGAACATCGGGTTGTATTGGATTGCGTAGCTAAGCGAATGGAGTTAAGGACGCCGGAAGATAAGGCGGTAGTTATGATAGGGGAAAGAAGAAACTACTTGTCTAACGTAGTTTCTGCTTTAAAGGCTAATAAGATGGTTCGGAAAGGGTGCAAAGCATTTTTGATCTTTGTTAGTGCTTTGGATGCAAAGGAAGGGGGAGTTAGTAGAGTTAGAATCGTAAGAGAATTTGTGGATGTCTTTTTGAAGAAATTACCTGGAATACCCCCGGATAGGGAAGTAGAGTTCAGAATTGACTTACTGTCGAGTACAGCTCCTGTGTCAATTGCCCCGTATAGAATGGCACCAAAGGAGTTGGTTGAGCTCAAGGCTCAGATCCAAGAGCTACTAGACCGTGGGTTTATTCGACCCAGTGTGTCTCCATGGGGAGCATCGATCTTATTTGTGAAGAAGAAGGATGGAACTATGCGCATGTGCATAGATTATCGTCAGTTGAATAAGCTGACCATCAAGAACAAGTACCCTTTGTCAAGAATAGATGACTTGTTCGATCAGCTTAAGGGGGCCGCAGTATTCTCAAAGATAGATCTAAGGTGAGGATATCATCAGCTTAAGGTGAAAGAGGCTGATATCCATAAGACAGCTTTCCGGACAAGGTACGGGCATTATGATTTCTTGGTAATGCCGTTCGGATTGACAAACACCCCAACCGCGTTCATAGACATGATGAACCGGGTTTTCCAACCCTATCTGGACCGGTTCATTGTTGTGTTCATAGATGATATTTTGGTGTATTCAAAGTCAGAGGAAGTTGGGAAGAATATTTGCCTTTAGCGGAATTTGCATACAACAACAGCTATCAGGCAAGTATTCGGATCGCACCGTACGAAGCTCTGTATGGAAGGAAGTGTCGCACTCTTACATGTTGGACAGAACTGGGAGAACGTTAGATTTTGGGTCCGAAAATTATGGTAGAATCGAAAGAAAAGGTTAAAGTGATTCGAGCACGGTTAAAGGAGGCATCTGACCGGCAAAAGTCATACGCAGATCTTAAACGGAAGGAGATTGAGTTTGCTGTGGGAGATTATGTGTTTCTTAAAGTTTTGCCTTGGAAAAAGGTAATGAGATTTGGTTGCAAAGGGAAGTTAAGTCACCTTATCAGGTATTAAAGCGAGTTGGACCAGTGGCATACCAGTTAGAGTTACCTTCGGAATTACAGCAGATGCACGATGTATTCCATGTCTCGATGCTACGTTGTTATCGCTCAGATCCATCTCATATAATATCGGTTGAGGAGGTGGAGCTGAGACCAGATCTGTCCTATGAGGAAGAGCCGATCCAAATTCTGGAACAAGATGTGAAGGTACTTCAGAGGAAGTCGGTCCCTTTGGTCAAAGTATTATGGTGTAATCATGGATCGGAAGAAGCTTTGTGGGAGACGGAAGAAGCAATGTGACAGCAATACCCCCACCTATTCTAGCCAGGTAATTTTGAGGTTGAAATTATTTTAAGGAGGGTAGAACTGTAATATCTGGGAATTAGGGCTTGTGCATTATTGCTTAATTGTATGAAGTAGCATGCCTATGTGTGTGGTGAATATGTTTTATGAAATTTGAGAACTTTAGACTGTAGATGAATGCCTTAGAAATATTATATTTTAAGCCTTAAAGGGGGAGCTATGCAAATAAGGCCTTAAGAGAAATTGTGAGGGAATTTAAACACAAGTTAAGCCTTGGTAAAGTGGAAAGCGATGCCACCTAGGGTGCTGTGGAGTTTGCGTCAAAGGGAGCTTCAGGAGGGAGGAGGTTCGAGTTGCAGAGGGAGCACACGGGAGCTTTTATTTTTGCGTCAAGGAAAAGAGGAGTTGGGCGGCAATTGGACTTCAAAAAGATGAGGATAAGCCTGGTTTTTCTTTTAAAATTCGGCTGGGATGAATGGATGAAGGTTGGATTCGTTCAAACTTTGTGAATGAGAGGCAGGGAGGGAAAATAGGAGAAAATTTTGGGATTGGAGAGGGGGATGAGAAGTGGCTGGCTAAGGGGCTCTTTGGTTGGAAAAATTCGGTCATGTAGAGGGGATAAGTGCCAAAATTATTTTCTTTCATCTTTAGTACTACTTGCCGAAATTGTTAGTCAAGGAAATTCCTCTCTTTTTCTCTCTTTTCTTTGAAGCAGAAACTGAATATTGAAGTGACCATTTAAGCACTTTATGCATTTTAGGCCATTGTCAAATTCTCCTAAGTCTCCTTTTCTTTCTTACAACTTTGACTCCATACTTGTTCTTTTGATAGCTGGATATTTCACCTTTATTTGAGGGCCATAGCCAAACCTTATAGCCTCATTCTTTACTCTTTGTCTCTTCACCATTAAAGTGCCAAAACACCATCTCTACCTTGAAGCCAAATCTCAATCTTAGTGTGGGCCGATTCTTTGTTAAAGTCGAAGTGACCTATTATTAAGGTAAGATTGCGGCAACACCTCTTCGTTTGGGATTTATGTTATGGCCGAATGGCCCTTTGATTATTTAAAATGTGTTAAGGCCGATTATAGGGGGAGGTACAGTCTAACGCAGGAGATTTTTTGGGGAAGTTGGTCATTATTGGTAAGCAGCATAGTGGTAGGTATTTCTCTCCTAGCAATTTGTTATGGGTTCCTTTCTTCATGGGTGTGTTGGAATCAAGTGTTTAAACCTTGGTCTAAGGTTGGCCAAATGTTCTTTAAGGCCATAGTAATGTGTTCTTTTGTGTGTAGCCAGGGAAGGAAGCATTAAGGATTCTTTTGGGATTCGAATCATCAAGGGATTTCGACAACTTCAGGAGCAAGTGACCGTTTCAAGATTTCTAATCTAAGGTAAGCAAATAAGATCTTAGGCCGAAGGCCATTTTGTTGTGAATAAATGTTAGAATTGGATCTAACATATGCCCATAGTGATTTTGACAGATACCACAACCAAGTAGCACTTTTTTGGATTTAAGATTCACAAGGTAAGTAAATATAATATTCGGCCAAGGTCATTATTAGTGATTTGGATATGTTTCTTAATTGTTCAAAAGCCGAAACTAACCAGTTAGGTGATCTAGTGTTAGCCAATTGCTAGGGGGAATACTACAAAGTTTTAGGATTTAATTAGTAATCAAATCGGCAGCAAGGTAAGGATTTAAGTTGTGATAATCCTTTGGGATTTGATTATTTAGCCGAATGGCTTCTTGCTAAATGCTAAGTGTTGGCCGAATGTAGGAACTAAGGATCTAGAGTATTAGATCGGGATTTTCGAGATTTCAATGAACTTCGTTAAGTAAACGGTGTGTAGCCTACACTATTCTCAATAGATTTATGATACTAATATTCTCGTATATGTTAATGAAAATCGGAAAAAGTGGCTAAAGGTACCATATAATGGTGCAGTACTTAGTACGTAACCTTAACATTATGTTAACCAATGTTGTGAACATTTGGAATATGGCACATATGGAATGCGGGATAAGACATATAGCATGTTACTTGCATGATTTGTATGACATGGGGCATATGGGTGATTATGAAAAGGGGAAGTGATCTGGTGGTTTATACCACAATATCTCGTGACTCATGTCACATAATCTGAATGTGGTGACTTATGTCACATATTATCATCTGGTGACTTTGTCACAATTATCTGGTGGCTATGCCACGAATTTATAAGGGCGATGTGCAAGTCGTCTGCAGCGACTGCCTTCGATGATGTGTAGCGGATGGAGGGTCAACTTAGTAGTCCCCACGGTGTGATGGTTGGTACGGGTGATGTGTAGCGGATGGTTATCTAGGTTTGGGTTCGGGATTGCACCATTATCTATAATTGCTATATATATGTATGAACTGATATGCCTAAATCGTTGGGACTTTGTGTTGGTGGTTATACACTGCGTCCGTTTGACTCACCCCATTGTGGGATATTTTTCAAGTGACACTCAGTAATGGACCGGGTCGATAGGAGCTCAGTGGTGGCCATGCTCAGCTCAGAGTTATTCTATTTTCATTGTTTTTTTTTTATTTAAGTATTTCAGATTTATTTTGGGGTTTTGCTTTGATGTAATTATGGCCATTATTATTAACTATTTTAAGTAAGCGTTTAAAATTGGTTTATTATGATAAGGTTATTATTAAATTGAGACTAAATAATTTTTCTTAAAAATGTAAACAAATATTGAAATGTTTTGACACATAAACAACACCGTTTTCAGTTTGAACCCAACACCAAATCGAGAGTTCTTCAAAAACACACAAATTTTACCAAAGTAGCAAACAAGAATTGAACTGATTTACTCAAGGAACATACCAGATCCGGTCAAGGCTCGTGGGCTGGGTTTGGGGTGTTTCAAACTCGTTTTAATCTGATTACGAATTTTATGAATTAGAAAACTATATCAGTGTTTATTAACAATATTTTATGAGATTCAAGAGATAAAGTTTTTTTTCGCAAACACATCCTATTGTCTCGATCTCTACAATTTTCAATACTTAAAACTAGAAGTTCTAGAGTGTTCCTATGATCATATCATCATAATAATCATTCAGTAATGAATACTTAGTTGACTTGGTGCCGGATGCTTGTGGTGCCATACAACCTTTAAAACATAATTAAAATAATTTCAAACGAAAGTTATTTGTTAACCCTACCACAGCCGAGTTTTAAAACTGGCTCTCATACCATTAAATGTAACACCCCAAGCCAGGTCTATGCGTTAAGACGAGATTTGGTTTGTCACACAGAACGAACATCCATTTAATTATCTAATGATTTAGGTAAAAGCAGTTCTACAAAACCTTTTGAAAATTAAGTTTAGTAAAACCAAGAATTTAATTTAAAATCGATGAAAAAAGTAGTACTAGTTTGAAATCTTATTATTTAATATTTAATTGTTAAAGACTTTAAAGTAATTTTAAAGAGTTCAAAAGAATATGAAAACAAGAATATTTAAAGAATCTCATATGTTTAAAAACAAAATATATTTAAGGAAACATTATTAAAATAATATTAGTCAAAATTAAGTGTCTAAAGCATAATTAAATCTATCCACACATAAAATCCATAAAATAATAATAATAGAGGCCTTATTACATCATACCCAAAATAGTAATTAAATAAATATACTTAATTGAAGTTCATAGTTTATAAAACCCTTGTTCAAGTATGGCCTCCACGAAGTCATCCCGCCCAAGCCTCCATCAATTGCCATTACGAGAAGGATAATAAAGCAGTGAGTTACTCGTAACTCAAATTGTATAACCCACTTACCATATCCTTTGGGCCAAATCATCAAGACATTATATTGGGCTTGAGCCTATTTACTGATTTAACAATATAATAATAATGCATGTAGAATGAAATTCCCAACCAAACCTAAATTTTCCATCTGCTACGCACCACCCATACCAGCCAACACAACTGTGGGGATCAAGTCAACCCACCCCGCCAACACACCAATCGTAGGCATAAAGCGATTTTAAATAATATTGTGGTGCACCACCGAACTAGATTGTGGCAAAGCCACCCAAACTAGATTTTTGGCAATAGGCCTTTCTTGTCTTCGTCAATTTTTCCCAACCCATGCAATCATGTTTATATATAAAACATAACAAAATATTCACATGATAATTTTAACAAAAGGCCTATAATACAAGTGAGTCCATATTTCAAAATTTCCTTTTGGCCCATAAGGCAAAATAGCATTTTAGCCCATTTAACGATCTAGCAAACTTTGGCCCATATATCAATCTAGCAGCTTTTGGTCCATATATCGATCTAGCAGTTTTTGGCCCATATATCGATCTAGCAGTTTTTGGCCTATATATCATATGAGGCATAAAATTTTACTATTTATCAATTAACCCATTGGGGGCATTTTTGAAATTTCCACGACTTTAACCATTTTCATGCATTTACACAAAAGTGTTAATTATTTTGTATTTCTCCAATTTTGCCATCTTTACGATTTTATCCCAATACTTACGGTATAATATCTAACCCGAGAGATAAGTGTGAAGTTACTCAACTGATTATAGTGAGAACTAGACTTTCTAGCTCGTCGATACCTAAATACGCATCACGATAATTTAGAACACTAATGCTATTTATAAATCTATTCTTATAAATAACGATCTAGACTTTACCCTTGGAATTTCGAACAACTTCTATATGCGATTTTCCCCGATTATTGGTTCGTTTCCTGATGAATATCCACGAACAAACAAAGGTTCAGGAGTACGAACGACTTCAAATAATAGATTCTCCTCGAATGAGGGTCCACAACCTGGTGGAAAATCTCGGATTCCTAAAACAGCCCTTCGCTTAAATTTCGGGGGAATAGCGGAATCGCCCCTCTTTCAAACACTATTCACCACCCTTTTCGTCCTTTTCTTGATTGTCTCCATTGGCAAAAGATCATTAGTCCGACTAAATAATATATCAAAATTATGACTAACAGTTTTAAGGGTGAGACTGGCTTACCACAAAATATCCTTGTTCCACAAGATGAAAATCGAGCGATAACGTCCCCCTAAGACAAAATCGATTAATAATCCATCTGTATCAATATGTCGAGTATTATACATATAACTCCATGATAAGAACCCTTACCTTGAAAAATATGATCCGAACTTAATAACTTCAAGATGACTTTGACGAGATGGTGATTCGGCCCTCCACTATCATACTAAAATATAACAAAAGGAAACATTTAAGAGTAATGATCGATGATTTCGATCAAAAAGACTCTCCTTTACCACACTTAGGGTTCGGCCAAAACAACCAATAAACCAACATAAGAGCCAAAAAGAAAGCTCTTACCTATTGCTTAAACGAGGGTTGGAAGAATAATCAACAAGACAATATAGATGAATAGAAGATTCGGCTTTGAAGGAAAATTGAAGAAAATGGTATTAGTACCATTCTTCCATGGGGAGATAAATAATGAAGAAAGTATTTGAATGATAAATAAAAATAAAGAAGAAAAAAGAATGGGAAGAAGGTGTTTTAATTCGGTTTTCAAAGAGAAGAAAAGAGAAAGAAAAAAGTGATGAGTTTAGGAGCAATATGCATTCGGCAATGGGGGAGGAGAAGGAAAAAGGAATGGCTTTTTTGTGTTGGTAGTTTTGGCACTAGAAGAGAAATGCGAGATGAAGCACTTGAGGGTTTTGCAAAAATGACCAAATGGTCAAAAAGAATGACCAAAAGAAACAAAACAAAAATTGTTTTCTCCTAACACAAGCACATTCAGCCAAGAGAGGAAAAGAGAAGAGAAAGGTGTTTTTGGGAGAGCAAAAATGATTAAATGAAAATTCTATCAAGCTACCAACCTATTCCCCAAAACTTACAACAAAAATTTGGCCTCCCCTTTAGTGCAATAAGCCATCCATGTACATTGGCTAAAAGTCAAAGTTTTAGCCACACAAAGTTTCCAAAATAACACCATTGATTCATGCCTTATGATCCTCTTACCTTCCACAAGCTTAGGATTCCTTTCCCCAAGTTCAAGCTTACCTTAACTATTAGCCACCTTGCCATAAAAATTTAGTCCAACCTTACCATAAATAGGGCTTGATCGACACTTGATAAAAAGGTGCAAAAATTAAAGCTACCAAAATGCAATCCATGGTATTCGAGCCTCTCCCCTCAAGCAAACACTCATGCGCCAATTCCACCTTACTACTAGCTCATCTTATGCTAGTTTTGACACTTAATTCCCTTAAGCATCAAGGTCACTTGTTCCACTTCAATAATATTCTTATTACTAAAATTTATTCTAGCTCTGAATAAATCCCGAGCTTTCTCGAAACTATATTAAACACACAAATTTATTCATTCACAAGCTAATTAAAAAAATGCAACATATCGATACTTGTATTTTTTTAGGATGTTACAATTCTACCCTCCTTAAAGAAAATTTCATCCTCGAGATTTACCTGGCTAAAACAGGTGAGGATATTGTTGTCGAATTGCGTCCTCAAGCTCCCACGTAGCTTCCTCCACTCCGTGATTACACCATAAAACCTTGACCAACGGCATGGTCTTCTTTCTTAGAACCTTAACATCTCGGTCTAAGATTTCCACTGGTTCCTTCTCAAAAGATAAGTCTGATCTCAACTCCACTTCTTCTACCAGTACTATATGAGACGGATCCGATCTATAGCACCTCAGCCTAGAAACATGGAAAACATTATGAATCTGACTCAACTTTGGAGGTAATTCAAGCTGATAGGCCACTGGACCAACACGCTTCATCACACGATATGGTCCAATAAACCTAGGGCTCAACTTGCCCTTCCTTCCAAATCTGAAAATCTTCTTCCAAGGTGAGACTTTCAGAAAGACCTGATCTCCCACCGCAAACTTAATATCCTTACGCTTTAGATCCGCATATGATTTTTGTCGATCCGAATCTTCCTTTAACCGCACTCGAATCAACTTTACCTTTTCTTCCGTCTCAGATATCAACTCAGGACCCAACAACTGTCGTTCCCCCAATTCGGTCAAAAAGTAGGGTACGACACCTCAAACAAATATAAAGCTTCATAAGGCGCCATTTGGATCTTTGAATTGGTAGCTATTATTATAGGCGAACTCTGCCAACGGTAGGAAATCCTCTCAACTACCTCTGAAGTCGATTATACAACCACGTAACATGTCTTCCAAAATCTGAATTACTCTTTTTGATTGACCATCTGACTGAGGATGAAAAGCCATACTAAAGTTTAACTTTGTTCCCAAAGCCTCATGTAAAGCTTTCCAAAACCATGATGTAAACCTGGGATCCCTGTCCGATATGATAGACACTGGCACCCATTGCAACCTCACGATCTCGGATACATACAGCTTAGCCAACTTCTGCAGTGAGTAATCCTTACGAACTGGAAGAAAATGGGCAGTCTTCATCAAACGATCAACTACAACCCAAACGGAATTTTTCTTAGTAGGTGTTAAAGGTAACCTACTAGCAAAATCCATTGATATCCACTCCCATTTCCATAGGGGAATCTTTACTGGTTGTAATAAGCCTGACAAACATTGATGCTCCTCCTTCACTTGTTGACAAGTCAAACATTTACCTACAAACTCAAAAATCTCACGCTTTAACCCTGGCCACCAATACCGTTCACGGAGATCTTGATACATCTTATTTCCTCCAGGGTGCATAGCATAAGGGCTATACGCCTCCCGCAGAATCATTTGTTTCAAACCTGAGTCCTTGGGCATACAAATTCTTCCACGAAAACACAACACTCCATCGTTATTCATACCAAAATCCCCTATTTCACCACTTCCAACTTGCTGAATTAATGATCCCAACTTTTCATCTGATATCTGCTTTTCCCTGATCTGATGTAACTACAGAGGCTTCACCTAAAGTTTCACGAACATTGCTCTTAAATCAGATACCACCTTACGACTTAATGCGTCTGCTACCACATTAGCCTTTCCAGGATGATACTCGATTAATAAATCATAATCCTTTAACAACTCCGCCCACCTTCTTTGTCTTAAGTTTAACTCCTTCTGGGTAAGAAGATACTTAAGACTCTTATGATCCATATAGATGATAGACTTATCACCGTAGAGATAGTGCCTCCAAATCTTTAAAGCAAACACTACCATAACCAACTCCAAGTCATGAGTAGGGTAGTTTACTTCGTGCGGTCTCAACTGACGAGAAGCATAGGCCACCACTTTTCCATTTTGCATCAGCACACATCCTAAACTCGTGTGTGATGCATTACAGTAGACGATAAATTCTTTTCGAAGATCGAGGTTGAATCGATCTTGGTGCTTAGTCAAAATCTTCTTCAATTTCTCGAAACTTTCTTGTTGTTTATCAGTCCATACATACGGTACTCCCTTTCACAATAGCTTAGTTAGGGGCGCAGCAATCAATGAAAACCCCTCAACAAAGCGTCTATAATATCCAGTCAAACCTAAGAAACTCCGAATCTCAACTACTGACTTCGGTGGTTTCCAATCCAATACAACCTCAATCTTTCGAGGATCCACCCTTATTCCTTCAGCTGACACCACATGACCCAAGAAATTCACTTCCCTTAACCAAAATTCACATTTACTGAATTTGGCATAGAGTTGCTTATCATGAAGTAACAACAATACTATACACAAATGTGAGTCATCCTCCTTTCATTTCTCGAATATACCAAGATATCATCTATGAACATTACTACAAACCGGTCTAGATAAGGTTGAAAGACTCGATTCATCATGTCTATAAATGCAGCTGGTGCATTGGTCAAACCAAACGGCATCACTAAAAACTCATAATGTCCATAATGAGTTCAGAATGCCGTCTTATGAATATCTACCTCTTTCACTTTGAGTTGATGATAACCCGATCTCAAATCAATTTTGGAGAAAACTGATGCTCCTTCAATTGATCAAACAGGTCATCAATTCTTGGCAAGGGATATCTATTCTTGATTTTCAATTTATTCAACTGCCTGTAATCAATGCACATACGCATTGACCCATCCTTTTTCTTAACGAACAAAATCGGTGTTCCCCACGGAGACACACTAAGTCGAATAAATCCTCGATCCAACAATTCTTGAATTTGAGCTTTAAGCTCCGCCAACTCCTTGGGTGCCATCCTATAAGGTGCAATAGACACTGGAGCCGTTCCAAGCAAAAGCTCAATACCAAATTCTACTTCCTGATCGGGAGGTATACCAGAAAGTTCTTCGGGAAAGACATCTGAAAATTCCTTCACTGTTCTCACATCTTCCACTGATAACTACTTGGTATCTAAAACACTAATAAAAGCTAGGGATGCTACATACCCTTTTCGCACCAACTTTTCTGCCTTTAACGCAGATACCACATTTGCCAAGTAATTCCTTTGTTCGCCTATCATTACTACTTCCTTATCATCCAAAGTCCTTATTGACATTCGCTTTTCAGTACAATCCAAATGCGTCCAGTGCTTTACCAACCAATCCATGCCTAGAATGAGATCAAATTCGCCGAAAGGCAATTCCATCAAATCTTCCAAAAATATTTCTCTTTAGATTTCTAAGGGCACGTCTCTAAATAGTTTATTCACAATTACCGACTATCCTATAAGACTAATTACCGTCATCTCACTATCGATAATCTCAGATTCTATATTCAGGTTTCCAGATATGGCACTAGCAACATACGAGTGGGTAGAACTGATATCTATCAAAGTAGTAACAGGCGCATCAAAGATGAAGAACATACTAGTTATCACATCAATTGTATCGCCATCTCCTCGACGTCTGACCGCATAGACCAACCCCGGGTGTCTTGCCTCCACGTTACCTCTAAAACCATTTCCTCGACTTGGTGCACCTTGTCCGCATCCAACCCCATTACCACCAAGACCTGGTCCACGGCCTCTTGGCGGCTGCTGAGCGCCTCTGGCCAACTGAGCATCAGGCTTACGAGCTTCGAGTCGCATCCATCTGTCAAGAGTAATTCTTATATTAATGATCCTTGGAACCACATTTATAACAAGCATCAATTTTCCTCTTCTGAAACCTTTTTGAAGAACTCGAATACTTTATATCTCTCTTACCTCTGACTCTTTCCCGGTTCTGATGTTCTGAGCTCTTAGCCTCTTCGGCTATCTTGGCTTTCTCCATAAGCGTGGCAAAAATTCTTACTTGTTGTGGGACTAGCAGTACCCGCAACTCATCATTCAGCCCATCCTCGAAGCGTACACAGCGCTCATGATCCGTTGGTACTATAGTTCGAGCATAACGACTCAAGCATAAAGATTCTGCCTCATAAGCTGCCATTGTCTTATTTCCTTGAACTAGAATCAAGAATTCCTTCCTCCGAGCATCCACATAACTTGTCCCTAGATATTTCCCTTGAAAGGCAGCTTTGAAGAATTCTAAAGTAGCTAATGCAGCTTCAGTGCCTTCTCGAACAGTAAGCCACCATTGATATGCCTCGTCCCTTAACAAGGACACCACTCCTCTTAGTTTTTGTTCTACAATGCATTCTAGATCGTCCATAATTCGCTCTATAGCCTCAAGCCAATATTCAGCAACATTCGGAGCTACACTTGAAACACCTCTAAAAACTTCAACACCACTTGATTTCAGTCGTTCTGATATTGACCAACGAGTTGCTGGCGCAACTCTAGTTCCAGCGACCCTTTCAAGGACTCGCAACATTGCTCATGTCAAAGCATTATCTTCTCTTCTATGGTCCTATGATTCATTTTTTGATAAAGGTGATGTCGGTGTATCCATTTCCAGGATATGTCCTGATTCCTCAGACACAGCTCTAGCACCTCGGCCTCTACCACAGCCACGTCTACCACGTTCGCGTCCTCTGGCGCTCATACTGACTAACTCGTTTTAATCTGATTACGAATTTTATGAATTAGAAAACTATTTCATTGTTTATTAATGATATTTTATGAGATTCATGAGATAAAGTTGTTTTTCGCAAACACATCCTATAGTCTCGATCTCTACAATTTTCAATACTTAAAACTAGAAGTTCTAGAGTGTTTCTATGATCATATCATCATAATAATCATTCAGTAATGAATACTTACTTGACTGGGTGCCAGATGCTTGTGGTGCCATACAACCTTTAAAACATAATTAAAATAATTTCAAATGAAAGTTATTTGTTAACCCTACCACAGTCGAGTTTTAAAACTGGCTCTGATACCATTAAATGTAACACCCCAAACTAGGTCTATGCGTTAAGACGAGATTTGGTTTGTCACACAGAACGAACATCCATTTAATTATCTAATGATTTAGGTATAACAGTTCTACAAAATCTTTTGAAAATGAAGTTTAGTAAAAACCAAGAATTTGATTTAAAATCGATGAATAAAGTAGTACTAGTTTGAAATCTTATTATTTAATATTTAATTGTGAAAGACTTTAAAGTAATTTTAAAGAGTTCAAAAGAATCTAAAACAAGAATATTTAAAGAATCTCATATGTTTAAAAACAAAATATTTAAGGAAACATTATTAAAATAGTATTTTTCCAAAGTAAGTGTCTAAAGCATAATTAAATCCATCCACACATAAAAATCCAAAAAATAATAATAATAGAGGCCTTATTACATCATACCCAAAATAGTAATTAAATAAATATACTTAATTGAAGTTCATAGTTTATAAAACCCTTGTTTGAAGTATGGCCTCCACGAAGTCATCCCTGGCCCAAGCCTCCATTAATTGCCATTACCTGAGAAGGATAATAAAGCATAGTGAGTTACTCAGAACTCAGTGTATAACCCACTTACCATATCCACTGGGCCAAATCATCAAGACATTATATTGGGCTTGAGCCCATTTACCGGATTTAACAATATAATAATAATGCATGTAGAATGAAATTCCCAACCAAACCTAAATTTTCCATCCACTACACACCACGTACCAACCAACACACTGTGGAGATCAAGTCAACCCACACCTTAACACACCAATCGCAGCATAAAGCCATTTTAAATAATATTGTGGTGCACCATCGAACTAGATTGTGGCAAAGCCACCCGAACTAGATTTTTGGCAACAGGCCTTTCTTCTCTTCGTCAATTTTTCCCAACCCATGCAATCATGTTTATATATAAAACATAACAATGTATTCACATGATAATTTTAACAAAAGGCCCATAATACAAGTGAGTCCATATTTCAAATTTTCATTTTGGCCCATAAGGCAAAATAGCATTATAGCCCATTTAATGATCTAGCAAACTTTGGCCCATATATCGATCTAGCAATTTTTGGACCATCTATCGATCTAGTAGTTTTTGGTCCATATATCAATCTAGCAATTTTGGCCCATATATCGATCTAGCAATTTTTGGCCCATATATCACATGAGGCATAAAATTTTACTATTTATCAATTAACCCATTGGGGGCGTTTTCAAAATTTCCATGACTTTAACCATTTTCACGCATTTACACAAAAGTGTTAATTATTTCATATTTCTCCGATTTTGCCATCTTTACGATTTTATCCCAATACTTACGGTATAGTATCTAACCCGAGAGGTAAGTGTGAAGTTACACACCTGATTACAGTTGAAACTAGACTTTCCCGTTCGTCGATACCTAAATACGCATCACGATAATTTAGAACACTAATACTATTTATAAATCTATTCTTATAAATAACGATCTAGACTTTACCCTTGGAGTTTTGAACAACTTCTATTTGCGATTTTTCCCGATTGTTGGTTCATTTCTCGATGAATATCCACGAACAAAAAAAGGTTCAAGAGTATGGACAACTTCAAATAATAGATTCTCCTCAGATGAGGGTCTACAACCTGGTGGAAAATCTCAGATTCCCGAAATAGCCCTTCGCTTAAATTTTGGGGGAATAGCAGAACCGCCCCTCTTTCAAACACTATTCACCACCCTTTTCGTCCCTATCTTGATTGTCTCCATTGAAAAAAGATCATTAGTCTGACTAAATAATATATCAAAATTATGACTACCAGATTTAAGGGTGAGATTGGCTTATCACAAAATATTATTGTTCCATAAGATGAAAATTGAGCGATAACGTCCCCCTAAGACGAAATCGATTAATAATCCATCTATATCAATATGTCGAGGATTATATATATATAACTTCTTGATAAGAACCCTTACCTTCAAAAATATGATCCGAACATAATAACTTCAAGATGACTTTGACGAGATGGTGATTCGACCCTCCACTATCATACTAAAATATAATGAAAGGAAACGTTTAAGAGTAATGATCAACGATTTCGATCAAAAAGACTCTCCTTTACCACACTTAGGTTCAGCCAAAACAACCAATAAACCAACATAAGAACCAAAAAGAAAGCTCTTACCTATTGCTTAAATGAGAGTTGGAAGAATAATCAACAAGACAATATAGATGAATAGAAGATTCGGCTTTGAAGGAAAATTGAAGAAAATGGTATTAGTACCATTCGGCCATGGGGAGATAAATAATGAAGAAAGTATTTGAATGATAAATAAAAATGGAGAAGAAAAGAGAATGGGGAGAAGGTGTTTTAATTTGATTTTCAAAGAGAAGAAAAGAGAAAGAGAAAAGAGATGAGTTTAGAAACAATATGCATTTGGCAATGGGGAGGAGAAGGAAAAAGGAATGGCTTTTTTGTGTTGGTAGTTTCGGCACTAGAAGAGAAATATGAGATGAAGCACTTGAGGGTTTTGCAAAAATGACCAAATGGTCAAAAAGAATGACCAAAAGAAAAAAAAACAAACATTGTTTTCTCTTAACACAAGCACATTCGGTCAAGAGAGGAAAATAGAAGAGAAAGGTGTTTTTGGGAGAGCAAAAATGACCAAATGAAAATTCTATCAAGCTTCCAACCTATTCCCCAAAACTTACCACAAAAATTCAGCCTCCCCTTTAGTGCAATAAGCCGTCCATGTACCTTGGCTAAAAGTCAAAGTTGTAGCCACACAAAGTTTCCAAAATAACACCCTTGATTCATGCCTTATGATCCTCCTACCTTCCATAAGCTTAGGATTCCTTTCCCCAAGTTCAAGCTTACCTTAACTATTAGCCACCTTGCCATAAAAATTTAGTCCAACCTTACCATAAATAGGGTTTGATTGACACTTGATAAAAAGGTGCAAAAATTAAAGCTACCAAAATGCAATCCATGGTATTCGAACCTCTCCCCTCAAGCAAACACTCATGTGCCAATTCCACCTTACTACTAGCTCATCTTATGCTAGTTTTTGACACTTAATTCCCTTAAGCATCAAGGTCACTTGTTCCACTTCAATAATATTCTTATTACTAAAATTTATTATAGCTCCGAATAAATCTCGAGCTTTCTCGAAACTATATTAAACACACAAATTTATTCATTCACAAGCTAATTAAAAAAATGCAACATATCGATACTTGTATTTTTTTAGGATGTTACAGTCATGTTCGACCCGTGTAACTCTCTAACTTGTGCACACGGCCATGCCACACGCCTATGTGCTATGACGTATGGTTAATTAATTCATTTTGAATTAGGTATAGGTTTCACATGGCAAAGACATACGCCTGTGTTCTAGGCCGTGTAGCACACACAGCTGAGACAAACGCCCGTGTCTCTGCCTGTGTGCTCGATTCTGAGCATTATGTTTCTCAAAATTAAGGTGCGGGGGACATATGGCCTAACTACACACCCATGTACCCGGCCGTGTGTCACACACAGTCTAGACAAACGCTTGTGTGTCTGCCCATGTGGACAAAATAAAGCCATTTCCTAGCCTCATTTGTCACCCAAATTTACCATTTTCCAGCACTAAAACATACCAAACACATTCCAACCATTTCAAGAATTCAAATTAAGCAATTTCCATCATTCAACATGGCATATCATTTCTTTCATACATGCTTACTATGTTACCTTGGTTCAATCCATGTGTTAAACATGATTTGACCAACTACTTAACACATATATAGCTACCGTAATATGACATTACAATTATATCAAAACAAACCATTACTAGCCATTCCAATGGCTAGATTACAAGCATCATTTACATTTACTTGCCAATAGGGACAATATAACCTATACATGCCATTATAACCATAATTGCTTTAATAGGTCGATGGATAGTGTGGGTGATCTCCACCAAGCTTCCAATCCAACGAGCTTTCTATTTACTATAAAATGGGGAAATAAAACCAAGTAAGCATTACATGCTTAGTAAGTTCGTATAACATGGTACTTAACTTACCATTCATTCTATTTTGAGGTAACTATGTAAGGCATATTCAATCAATTTTCCCTCAATCCGTACACATATCCTCATTTCCCTTGTTAGTCATATAAATTCCATAATAGCATCTAAACATATATGGGCTCAACAACAATCAAGTTTCCAGGCACATATGCTTTCTTCAACATGTATTCATTAAACACGTATAATTTCATAATAGTTAATCTCGAGTTCAGATAATTTCATATCAAACTTTACCCATATCACTTGGAATATCAAGGTCACGATTAGTACACTGAATGTAACATCCTAAAATTTGGAATTTTATGTGTTGCATTATTTCTGTTGTTAAGCTAGTTAAATTATTAATTGTGTATGTATAAGGGATCCTGAGAAGGCTCGAGGTTTATTTGGACCTAGTAAAAAATTTTGGCATTTAGCATTTTAAGGAGATAGAGTAAGTGACCTTAAAGCTTATGGAAATAAATGAGTAAATTGCTAGCATAAATGAATAATTGGTAAGAAGGATATGGTGCCATATGAAGTACCTTGAGGGAAGAGGTTCAAATCCCATTATGTGCAAATTTTGACTATTATTTTTGTACTTTTCCCCTAAGTCTCGGCCAAGCTTGTAAATAAGGCAAGTTGGACTTTTTATTTTTGGCATGATGGCTAAGAATAATAGGAAAGGATGATGGTGGGGAAAGAAATCAAAGAAAAAGGGAAAGTAAGGGGAACATGTTGCCTTTTTCAAGGGAAGTGTTATGGAAAGTGGTTGGCCAATTTTTGACCATTATGGACATGAATTTGGACGGTTTTGGTATGGGAGAGGGGTAGCCGAATTTCTCCTTAGAATTTTGATAGAATTTTTGTGGTTGTTAGGCCAAAATCTATTCTTGCACTATTTTGTGTTTTCTCCAAATATCTTTTTTTGCTTTGTGCCAAAATTACAAGCCATTAGTGATCATATTCTCTTCTTTTCTTTCTTCTTGTTGCCGAAGTACCCAAACCATTGAGACCAAAAATTTGTTCACTCATCTTTTCTTGAAAATTGAAGCTAGTCAAACATCTTTCTTCTTCTTTCTTTTCTTTTTCACAAAATCCTTCAAGCATTTCTCCTTCTCTAATACTTATCACCATAGCCGAATATTTTGCCCATTTTTCCTCTATAGCCGAAACCTTTCATCTCTTCATAATTCTTTCGTTTTCATTCGAGTTATCACTCATTCCTTGATCCATCAGTAAGTGTTCTTTTCAACATTTTATTTTCTTTATCTTATGCTGAATTTACGCTTTGGTTTGGATGGTCGTATTGACCGAAACCATCACCTTATTCTCTCTCAAACGAGATCATTTTTCTTTTTTGTAGTGATATATGGGAGGGTTGAAACTTTGATTTTTCAAAGTTATCATACAATCGTTGGGAATCAGCCCTAAAAATCTTAAAGGTAAGGAGTTCTTCAAGGATACTATAAAATCATTCTTTATTCGTTAAGACGTTATTGGAATAGTAATAATTAACCGATTATAATATAGGGATTAAATCGCTCGATCCATCCAACCGTTGATAACTCAAAATTAGTGGTAAGCCAATCTTTTACCCTTTGACAATCCATATTTTATCCTAATATTGATCTATATAATATCTAATCGAATGGAGGCTTGTGGTACCTATTCGAAAGGAAATTCCAGTGGAGATCTCATAGGGAGTGGATTAGCGATCCCTACTCCTAAATTCAAACGAAGGGCAGCATCGGTGATTTTGGACATTCCACCAGGTTATGGACCCTCATTCGGCGAGAATCGACTATTTGATGACGTTCACAATTTTGAGGCATCGACGATTCGAGATTTTCCACGGGGTCGTGGACCGTCATCCGGAGAAAACTGACAAATCATGGTCATTACGATTCAAAGGGTAAGCACCGTAGATTGTTCGTTTTAGAGTTGATTAATAAATCACGTATGTTGACTAATCAAGTGTTACAATATCTTAGGTGTCTACGAGCAAGAATGCTTAGTGCTTACTGTAATCAGGTGTGTAATCTTGCACCATTTTTCATGGGTTTAAGGTGGATATTGTATCGAAAATAAATCGCTACGACTAGAATCGTAATGGGGCGTAAATTGAAAAAATTGGCCTAAGATATATTATTTTAATAAAATTGACGAAATTGGTAGTATTATTGTGCAAATTATGAAATTACCCCTAAAAGGACCGAAATACGAAATTGCTTAATGGGCCGAATGGACATTTTGATTAATAGGCCAATATGATAATTTGCAAAATGGGCCAATCTGATATTTTGCTTAATGGGCCTATTTGATAATTTGTTATAATGGGCCGTACTTTTGTAATGAATATCCAAATAAATTACTGTTGTTATATTGTAAAAATCATGAATAATTATGCATTATATACATGATTTTGCATAGGATGGGATAATATTGAAGAGAAGTTCTGGTGGCTCTGCCACATATTTTGGTGGCTCTGCCACAAATCTGTATGGTGGCAATGCCACGTAAATTCTGTTATTCTGGTGGCTTGTCCACAATTAAATTTGTTATAAATGGCTTAGTGCCCGCGATTGGTGTGTTGGCGGGGTGGGTTGACGTGATCCGCACAGGTGTGTTGGTTGGTACGAGTGGTGTGTAGCGGATGAATTACTAGGTTTGGTTTGGGAATTGCATTTCATACACATGATATAATTGATACATTATTATTATTGAAAATGGGCTTAGGCCCAAATTATTGTTTATGGGATTTAGGCCCATTGAACAACCGTAAGGGGGTTATACACTGAGTTCTAGTAACTCACCTCATTTTTTTCCTTATCCCTTTTCAGGTAATGATCAGTGATGGAGATTTGGGCCATGGATTACTCGGTGGAGGCCATACTACAAAAATGTTTTAATTTGAAATTTGGATTTCTTTTTCATACATTTAATTACTTTACTATTTTGGGTTAAGGTTGTAATAAGGCCTCTAGATTAATTTTTGTTTTGTTTATTGTTTGATGAATTTATAATTTGCTCTAAGTACTTTAATTGAGATTTTCTAAAACTTAAATAAATGTCTTTTAAAATGGATATACAAAAAGGGTTTCATAATAAACTTTCATAAATATATTTTTTTAGCTTGGAAATTTTCTCTTAAAATTTCATCAACACTTTTCAAAATTATTTTCAAATTCCTTTAAAACTATTAACGATATTTTTGAAGTCACGGTTTATAAGATTTTTTTTATATATCAAATTCATCGAATTACCAACCAATTTTTTATTCAATAATACTTTATCATAAATTTTTAAATGGGAGTTTGTTTTAATTAATTTTAAATCTAAATCTATTTATGTACAAATAAAAAGGACTTAGTAGTATTTTTCTCATGTGATATGTCAGATCTGGCCTTAACACATGGGTCGGCTTTGAGGTGTTACATTTTATGGTATCAGAGCTCGGTTCAAAAATCGACTGTGATTTGGGTTCAAAAACATTTTCCTAAGCTGTTTTAACTTTTTGTTTTAAAAGTAGTATGGCACCACGGGTATCCGGCACCAAGTCAAGTAAGTATGTTATTGTATGATTATGATTATTGTGATATGACTATAGGAATACTCTAGAACTTCTAGTTTTAGGAATTGAAACTATAGAGATTGAGACTATATGATGTGTTTACGAAAACGACTTTGCTTCAAATGTTTCATAAAATATTCTTTAATAAACATCAAAATAGTATATGATTCATAAGACTTTTAATCAGATTAAATCAAATTAGCCAATATAAGAGTTAGAGGACGTGGACGTGGTAGACGTGGCCGTGGTAGAGGTCGAGGCACTAAAGTTGCGTTTGAAGCGTTGGGACATATGCCGAAATGGACGCACCTGCGTCACTAGTGACTAAAATTGGATCACATGATTGTATGAGGGAGGACATCGCTTTGTCCTAAGCAATGTTGCGAGTCTTGGAAAGGGTTGCTGGGGCTAAAACTGGGCCAGTAGCTCGTGGGTCAATTTCAAAATGATTCAGATCAAATGGTACTGAGGTTTTTAGGGGTATCTCGGGTGTAGCCCCAAATGTAGCGGAGTATTAGATTGAGGCTGTAGAGCGGATCATGGACGATCTGGATTGCACCGCCGAGCAGAAATTGAGGGGAGCTGTGTCCTTGTTGAGAGACGAGGCGTATCAATGGTGGCTCACTGTTCGGGAAGGCACTCAGGCCGATCGTGTTACTTGGGATTTCTTCAAAATTGCATTCCAAGGAAAGTAAGTCGGGGGTAGCTATGTGGATGCCCGAAGGAAGGAATTCCTAAATCTGGTCCAAGAAGGTAAGACTGTGGTAGCCTACGAGGCAAAATTTTTACGTCTGAGTCGTTATGCCCGGGGTATAGTGCCAACTGACTATGAACGCTGCGTGCATTTTGAGGACGAGTTGAGTGATGAGTTGCGATACTGATGGCCCCACAACAAGAAAGAAATTTTACACACTTGTGGAGAAAACCAAGATAGCTAAGGAGGCTAAGCACTTATAGCGACAAAACTAAGAAAAAGATAGAGGCAAGAGTAAGAGGGACTTTAATTACTCGAGGTCCTGCTAGAGGGTTTCATAAGAGGCTCAGGAATGATGAGGCAGCTCGAGCTAGAGTACCAGCTACTACCAATCAGATACAGCCATGTACGAATTGCGAAAAATGACACCCGATTGAATGCTGAAAGAGAATCGATGGTTGTTTCAAATGTGGTTCCAAGGACCATTAACTCAAAAATTATCCTTGACAGACTGCTTAGATTCAGGATGCTCGTAACTATGATGACAGCCAGCTAGAGGAGGCCAATAGCCACCGAGAGGCCGTGGGCCAGGTCGAGGTGGCAATGGCATTGGGCGAGGTCAGGGTGCACCCGGTAGGGGTACTAGTTATAGAGGTAACACGTAGGCGAGGCAGCCAGGGTTGGTTTATGCAGTAAGACGTCGAGAGGATGGCGATGCACCTGATGTGATAAGCGGATGCATTCTTCATATTTGATGTACATTCGCTTTGATAGATATCGGATCCACCCATTCGTATGTTGCTAGTGCTGTATCTGGAAATCTAAACATTAGATTTGAGATTGCTGATAGAGAGACAACGGTAATTAGTCCTTTAGGATAGTCGGTGATAGTAAATAAGTTGTTTAGGGATGTGCCCTTAGAAATTTAGGGGGAAATATTTTTGGCGGTTTTGATGGAACTGCCATTCGGCGAGTTCGACCTTATTTTGGGCATAGACTAGTTGGTGAAACACCGTGCGAACTTGGATTGTGCTGCAAAGCGGATGACACTAAGAACTTCGGAAGATAAGGAGGTGGTGATGATAGGTGAAAGAAGAAACTATCTGTGAAATGTGGTATCTGCTTTAAAGGCAAAAAGTTGGTGCGAAAAGGGTGTGGAGTATTCCTAGCCTTCATTAGTGCGTTGGATGCCAAGGAATTGTTGGTGGAAAGTGTTAGAACGATGAAAGAGTTTTCAGACGTCTTTCCCAATAAACTTTCCGGATTGCCTTCGGATCGGGAGGTAGAGTTTGGCATTGAGTTATTGCCAAGAATCACTCCAGTGTCCATTGCTCCTTATAGAATGGCGCCGAAAGAGTTAGCGGAGCTTAAAGCTCAAATTCAGGAGTTATTGGATCGAGGATTCATTCGATCGAGTGTGTCACCGTGGGGAGCACCGGTCTTGTTTGTCAAGAAGAAGGATGGATCGATGCGTATGTGCATCGATTATAGACAGTTGAATAAGTTTACAATCAAGAATAGATATCTGTTGCCTAGAATCGATGATCTGTTTGATCAATTGCGAGGAGCTTCAATTTTGTCGAAGATAGATTTGAGATCGGGTTATAACCAACTTAAGGTTAAGGAGATGGATATTCATAAGACTGCATTTCGAACTCGTTATGGACATTATGAGTTCTTGGTGATGCCATTTGGGTTGACCAATGCGCCAGCTTCATTTATGGACATGATGAACCGAGTATTCCAACCCTATTTAGATCGGTTTATGGTGGTGTTCATAAATGACATCTTGGTGTACTCGAAGAATGAAGAAAAGCATGATTCACATCTTGGTGTTCATAGGGGATTTTGGATTGAATAGTGATGGAGTATTATGTTTCCGCGGAAGAACCTACATGCCCAAAGATTCAGAATTGAGGCAAATGATTCTGTGTGAGGCGCATAGTAGCCTTTATGCTATGCACCCCGGGGGAAATAAAATGTATCAAAACCTCTGTGAGCAGTATTGGTGGCTAGGGTTGAAATGGGACGTTATTGATTTTGTGTGTAAGTGCTTGACATGTCAGCAAGTGAAGGCGGAACATCAATTGCCGACAGGATTGCTACAACCGATGAAGATTCCATTATAGAAATGGGAAATGATAATAATGGACTTTGTTAGTGGGTTACCCTTATCGCCTACTAAGAAAGATTCCGTCTAGGTAATAGTAGATCGATTGACGAAGACTGCCCATTTCCTACCTGTTCGTACGGATTACTCATTACAGAAGTTGGCCAAGTTGTATGTAGCGTAGATCGTGAGGTTACATAGGTTACCAGATTCATTATATCCGACAGGACTCTAGGTTTACATCACGGTTTTGGAAAGCCTTACATGAAGCTTTGGAAAACAAGCTCAATTTCATCACGGCATTTCATTCTCAGACAGATGGTCAGTCGGAGAGAGTAATCCAGATTCTGGAAGACATGTTAAGGGGTTGTGTGATTGACTTCAGGGGTAGTTTGGAGGATTTCCTACCGTTGGCAGAGTTTTCATATAACAATAGCTATCAATCCAGCATCCAAATGGCACCCTACGAGGCATTGTATGGTCGTAGGTGTTGTACTCCTACTTGTTGGACCGAATTGGGGGAGCGTTAGTTTTTGGGTCCTGAGCAGATATCTGAGACAGAGGAAAATGTAAAAGTAATTCGGGCACAGTTAAAGGAAGCGTCGGATAGACAAAAATCTTATGCGGATCTGAAGCATAAAGATATTGAGTTCGTGGTACGAGTTTAAGTTTTTCTAAAGGTCTCACCTTGGAAGAAAATCTTCAAATTTGGAAGGAAGGGCAAGTTGAGCCCTAGGTTCATCGGACCGTACCGTGTGTTGAAATGTGTTGGGCCAGTGGCTTATCATTTTGAGTTACCTCCAAATTGAGTCAGATACATAGTGTATTTCATGTCTCAATGTTAAGGCGTTATCGATTAGATCCGTCTCATATAGTACCGGCAGAGGAAATTGAGATAAGACTTGACATGTCTTTCAAAGAGGAGCCAGTGCGAATT
This sequence comes from Gossypium rotundifolium, assembly GCA_025506655.1. Classification (NCBI taxonomy): domain Eukaryota; kingdom Viridiplantae; phylum Streptophyta; class Magnoliopsida; order Malvales; family Malvaceae; genus Gossypium; species Gossypium rotundifolium. The sequence continues at coordinate 43,679,668 of CP106726.1, forward strand.
TTAGATTGGGACGTTAAGGTGCTTAGAAGGAAGTCGGTACCGTTAGTTAAGGTATTGTGGGGCAATCACGGATCGGAGGAAGCTACGTGGGAGTCTGAGGACACGATTCGACAGTAATATCCTCATCTCTTTTAATTAGGTAAATTTTGAGGATGAAATTTTCTTTAAGGGGGTAGAATTGTAACATCCTAAAATTTGGAATTTTATGTGTTGCATTATTTCTATTTTTAAGTTAGTTAAATTATTAATTGTGTATGTTTAGGGGATCCTGAGAAGGCTCGGGGTTTATTTGGACCTAGTAAAAAATTTGGGCATTTAGCATTTTAAGGAGATAGAGTAAGTGACCTTAAAGCTTATGAAAATAAATGAGTAAATTGCTAGAATAAATGAATAATTGGTAAGAAGGATATGGTGCCATACGAAGTACCTTGAGGGAGGAGGTTCAAATCCCATTATGTGTAAATTTTGACTATTATTTTTGTACTTTTACCCTAAGTGTCGGCCAAGCTTGTAAATAAGGCAAGTTGGACTTTTTATTTTTGGCATGATGGCTAAGAATAATAGGAAAGGATGAAAGTGGGGAAGGAAATCAAAGAAAAGGGGAAAGTAAAGGAAACATGTGGCCTTTTTGAAGGGAAGTGTTATGGAAAGTGTGGTTGGCCAATTTTTGACCATTATGGTCATGAATATGGACAGTTTTGGTATGGGAGAGGGGTAGCCGAATTTCTCCTTAGCATTTTGATAGAATTTTGGTGCTTGTTAGGCTAAAATCTATTCTTACACTATTTTGTGTTTTCTCCAAATCTCTTCTTTTACTTTGTGCTGAAATTACAAGCCATTAGTGATTATATTCTCTTCTTTTCTTTCTTTTTGTTGCCGAATGTACCCAAACCATTGAGACCAAAAATTTGTTCACTCATCTTTTCTTGAAAACCGAAGCTAGTCAAACATTTTTCTTCTTCTTTCTTTTTTTTTCCACAAAATCCTTCAAGCATTTCTCATTCTATAATCCTTATCACCATAGCCAAATATTTTTCCCATTTTTCCTCTATAGCCGAAACCTTTCATCTCTTCATTATTCTTTCTTTTTCATTCGAGTTATCACTCATTCCTTGATCCATCGGTAAGTGTTCTTTTCAACATTTTATTTTCTTTATCTTATGCCGAATTTACGCTTTGGTTTGGATGGTCATATTGATCGAAACCATCACCTTATTCTCTCTCAAACGAGATCACTTTTCTTTTTTGTAGTGTTATATGGGAGGGTTGAAACTTTGATTTTTTTTGAAGTTATCATACAATCGTTGGGAATCGGCCCTAAAAATCTTAAAGGTAAGGAGTTCTTCAAGGATTCTATAAAATCGTTCTTTATTCATTACGACGTTATTGGAATAGTAATAATTAACCGATTACAATATAGGGATTTAATCGCTCGATCTATCCAATCGTTGATCACTCAGAATTAGTGGTAAGCCGATCTTTTACCCTTTGACAATCCATATTTTATCGTAATATTGATCTATATAAGATCTAATCAAATGGAGGCTTGTGGTACCTATTCGAAAGGAAATTCGAGTGGAGATCTCAAAGGGAGCGGATTAGCGATCCCTACTCCTAAATTCAAACGAAGGGCAGCACCGATGATTCGGGACTTTCCACTGGGTTGTGGACCCTCATCCGGTGAGAATCGACTATTTGACGTCGATCACAATTTTGAGGCATCGACGATTCGAGATTTTCCACCGGGTCGTGGACCGTCATCTGGAGAAAACTGACAAATCATGGTCATTACGATTTAAAGGGTAAGCACCGTAGATTGTTCATTTTAGAGTTGATTAATAAATCACGTATGTTGACTAATCAAGTGTTACGATATCTTAGGTGTCTACGAGCAAGAATGCTTAGTGCTTACTGTAGTCAGGTGTGTAATCTTGCACCATTTTTCATGGGTTTCAGGTGGATATAGTATCAAAAATAGATCGCTACGAAAATCGAAAAAATTGGCCTAAGATATATTATTTTAATAAAATTGACGAAATTGGTAGTATTATTGTGCAAATTGTGAAATTACCCCTAAAAGGATCGAAATACGAAATTGCTTAATGGCCGAATGGAAATTTTGATTAATGGGCCAATCTGATATTTTGCTTAATGGGCCTATTTGATAATTTGTTATAATGGGCCGTACTTTTGTAATGAATATCCAAATAAATTACTGTTGTTATATTGTACAAATCATGAATTGTTATGCATTATATACATGATTTTGCATGGGTTGGGATAATATTGAAGAGAAGTTCTGGTGGCTCTGCCACATATTTTGGTGGCTCTACCACAAATCTGTATGGTGGCAATGCCACGTAAATTCTGTTATTCTGGTGGCTTGTCCACAATTAAATTTGTTATAAATGGCTTAATGCCTACAATTGGTGCGTTGGCGGGGTGGGTTGATGTGATCCCCACAGGTGTGTTGGTTGGTACGAGTGGTGTGTAGCGGATGAATTACTAGGTTTGGTTTGGGAATTGTATTTCATACACATGATATAATTGATACATTATTATTATTGAAAATGGGCTTAGGCCCAAATTATTGTTTATGGGATTTAGGCCTAGTGAACAATCGTAAGGGGGTTATACACTGAGTTGTAGTAACTCACCTCATTTTTTTCCTTATCCCTTTTCAGGTAATGATCAGTGATGGAGATTTGGGCCATGGATGACTCAGTGGAGGCCATACTACAAAAATGGTTTAATTTGAAATTTGGATTTCTTTTTCGTACATTTAATTACTTTACTATTTTGGGTTAAGGTTGTAATAAGCTCTAGATTAATTTTTGTTTTGTTTATTGTTTGATGAATTTATAATTTGCTCTAAGTACTTCAATTGATATTTTTCTAAAAACTTAAATAAACGTCTTTTTAAAATGGATATACAAAAAAGGGTTTCAGTAATAAACTTTCATAAATATATTTTTTTAACTTGAAAATTTTCTCTTAAAATTTCATCAACACTTTTCAAAAATTATTTTCAAATTCCTTTAGAACTATTAACGATATTTTCAAGTCATGGTTTATAAGATTTTTTTATATATCAAATTTATCGAATTACCAATCAATTTTTATTCAAAATACTTTATCATAAATTTTAAATGGGAGTTTGTTCTAATTAATTTTAAATCTAAATCTATTTATGTACAAATAAAAAGGACTTAGTAGTATTTTTCTCATGTGATATGTCAGATCTGGCCTTAACGCATGGGTCAGGTTTGAGGCGTTACATTTTATGGTATCAGAGCCCGATTCAAAACTCGACTGTGATTTGGGTTCAAAAACATTTTCCTAAGCTGTTTTAACTTTTTGTTTTAAATGAAGTATGGCACCATGGGTATTTTGCACCAAGTCAAGTAAGTATGTTATTGTATGATTATGATTGTTGTGATATGACTGTAGGAATACTCTAGAACTTCTAGTTTTAGGAATTGAAACAATAGAAATTGAGACTATATGATATGTTTAAGAAAATGACTTTACTTCATATGTTTCATAAAATATTCTTTAATAAACACCGAAATAGTATATTGATTCATAAGACTTTTAATCAGATTAAATCGAATTAGCCAATATAAGAGCTAGAGGACGTGGACGTGGTAGACGTGGCCATGGTAGAGGTCGAGGCACTAGAGTTGCATCTGAAGCGTTGGGACATATGCCAAAAATGGACGCACCTACGTCACTAGTGACTAAAACTGGATCACATGATCGGATGAGGAGAACATCGCTCTGTCCTAAGCAATGTTGCGAGTCTTGGAAAGGGTTGCTGGGGCTAGAACTGGGCCAGCAGCTCGTGGGTCAATTTTGGAATGACTCAGATCAAATGGTACTGAGGTTTTTAGGGGTATCTCGGGTGTAGCCCCAAATGTAGTGGAGTATTGGATTGAGGCTGTGGAGTGGATCATGGATGATCTGGATTGCACCGCCGAGCAAAAATTGAGGGGAGCTGTGTCCTTGTTAAGAGACGAGGCGTATCAATGGTGGCTCACTGTTCGGGAAGGCACTCAGGCCGATCGTGTTACTTAGGATTTCTTCAAAATTGGATTCCAAGGAAAGTAAGTCGAGGCTAGCTATGTGGATGCCTGAAGGAAGGAATTCCTAAATCTGGTCCAAGAAGGTAAGACTGTGGAAGCCTACGAGGCAAAATTTTTGCGTCTGAGTCGTTATGCCCGGGTATAGTGCCAACTGACTATGAACGCTGCGTGCATTTTGAAGACGGGTTGAGTGATGAGTTGCGATATTGATAGTCCCACAACAAGAAAGGAATTTTACCACACTTATGGAGAAAGCCAAGATAGCTAAAGTGGCTAAGCACTCAGAGTGACAAAACTAAGAAAAAGATAGAGGCAAGAGTAAGAGGGACTTTAAGTACTCAGGTCCTGCTAGAGGGATTTATAAGAGGCCCAGGAATGATGAGGCAGCTCGAGCTAGAGTACCAGCTACTACCAATTAGATACAGCCATGTGCAGATTACGAAAAATGACACCCGAGTGAATGCTAGAAGAGAACCAGTGGTTGTTTTAATTGTGGTTCCAAGGACCATCAACTCAAAAATTGCCCTCGACAGACTGCTCAGATTCAGGATGCTCGTAACTATGATGACAGCCAGCTAAAGGAGCCCAGTAGCCACCGAGAGGCCGTGGGCCAGGTCGAGGTGGTAATGGCGTTGGGCAAGGTCATGGTGCCACTGGTAGGGGTACTAGTTATAGAGGTAACACGTAGGCGAGGCAGCCAGGGTTGGTTTATGCAGTAAGACGCCGAGAGGATGGCGATGCACCTGATGTGATAACTGGTCTGTTCTTCATATCTGATGTACTGTTACTGCTTTGATAGATATCGGATCCACCCATTCGTATGTTGCTAGTCCTGTATCTGGAAATCTGAACATTAGATTTGAGATTACTGATAGAGAGACAATGGTAATTAGTCCTTTAGGATAGTCGGTGATAGTAAATAAGTTGTTTAGGGATGTGCCCTTAGAAATTTAGGGGGAAATATTTTTGGCGGATTTGATGAAACTGCCATTCGGCGAGTTTGACCTTATTTTGGGCATAGATTGGTTGGTGAAACACCGTGCGAACTTGGATTGTGCTGCAAAGCGGATGACACTAAGAACTTCGGAAGATAATGAGGTGGTGATGATAGGTGAAAGAAGAAACTATCTGTGAAATGTGGTATCTGCTTTAAAGGCAGAAAAGATGGTGCGAAAAAGGGTGTGGAGTATTCCTAGCCTTCATTAGTGCGTTGGATGCCAAGGAATTGTTGGTGGAAAGTGTTAGAACGATGAAAGAGTTTTCAGACGTCTTTCCGATGAACTTCCCGGATCGCCTTCGGATCGGGAGGTAGAGTTTGGCATTGAGTTATTGCCAGGAATCACTCCAGTGTCCATTGCTCCTTATAGAATGGCGCCGAAAGAGTTAGCAGAGCTTAAAGCTGTTGGATTGAGGATTCATTCGATCGAGTGTGTCACCGTAGGGAGCACCGGTCTTATTTGTCAAGAAGAAGGATGGATCGATGCGTATGTGCATCGTTTATAGACAGTTGAATAAGTTTACAATCAAGAATAGATATTTGTTTTCTAGAATCGACGATCTATTTGATCAATTGCGAGGAGCTTCAATTTTCTCGAAGATAGATTTGAGATCAAGTTATCACCAACTTAAGGTTAAGGAGGCGGATATTCATAAGACTACGTTTCAAACTCGTTATGGACATTATGAGTTCTTGGTGATGCCGTTTGGGTTGACCAATACACCAGCTTCATTTATGGACATGATGAATCGGGTCTTCCAACCCTATTTAGATCGGTTTGTGGTGGTGTTCATAGATGACATCTTGGTGTACTCGAAGAATGAAGAAAAGCATGATTCACATCTGTAGGTAGTATTGCAGATATTGCAGGAAAAGTAACTTTATGCCAAATCCAGTAAGTGTGAATTTTGGCTAAAGGAAGTGACCTTTTTGGGACATGTTGTGTCGGCCGAAGAAATTAGAGTTCATCACCGGAAGGTAGAGGCTGTGTTGGATTGGAAACCACTGAAGTCAGTGGCTGAAAGTTATTACAGGCGTTTCGTTGAGGGGTTTTCGTTGATTGCTGCACCCCTAACTAAACTGTTGCGCAAGGGAGTACCATTTGTGTGGTCAAATAAGCAGCAAGAGAGCTTTGAGAAATTGAAAAAGATTCTGATGGAAGTGCCAGTATTGATTCAACCTGAGGCTGAAAGAGAGTTTATTGTTTACTGTGATGCATCATACACGGGCTTGGAATATGTGTTGATGCAAGGTGGAAAGGTGGTGGCTTATGCATCTCGTCAGTCAAGGCCGCACGAAGTGAATTATCCCACTCATGATTTGGAGTTGGCTGCAGTGGTGTTTGCTTTTAAAATTTGGAGACACTACCTGTATGGTGAGAAGTCGATCATCTATACGGATCATAAGAGTCAAAAGTACCTCCTTACCCAAAAGGAGTTGAACTTAAGACAGTGGAGGTGGATAGAATTGTTGAAGGATTATGACTTCTCAATCGAGTATCATCCCGAAAAGGCTAACGTGGTGGCAGATGCGTTGAGTCATAAGGTGATATCAGATTTGAGAGCGATGTTCGCTCATCTCAGCTTGTATGAAGATGGTAGCCTACTAGCCAAACTTCAAGTGAAGCCTACGTGGGTAAGCTAGATTAAGGAAAAATAGTTTTTAGATGAAAGGTTGGGTTCCTTACTTCAGCAAGTGGATGGTGGTGTAATAGGGGATTTTGGATTGAATAGTGATGTAGTATTATGTTTTCGCGGAAGAACTTGTATGCCCAAAGATTCAGAATTGAGGCGCATGATTCTGTGTGAGGTGCATAGTAGCCCTTATGCTATGCACCCCGGGGGAAATAAAATGTATCGAAACCTCTGTGAGCAGTATTGGTGGCCAGGGTTGAAATGGGAGGTTATTGATTTTGTGGGTAAGTGCTTGACATGTCAGCAAGTGAAGGCGGAACATCAATTATCGACAGGATTGCTACAACCGATGAAGATTCCATTATAGAAATGGGAAAGGATAACAATGAACTTTGTTAGTGGGTTACCCTTATCGCCTACTAAGAAAGATTCCGTCTGGGTAATAGTGGATCGATTGACGAAGACTGCCCATTTCCTACCTGTTCGTATGGATTACTCATTACAGAAGTTGGCCAAGTTGTATGTAGCAGAGATCGTGAGGTTACATAGGTTACCAATGTCTATTATATCTAACAGGGACTCTAGGTTTACATCACGGTTTTGGAAAGCCTTACATGAAGCTTTGGGAAACAAGCTCAATTTCATCACGTCATTTCATCCTCAGACAGATGGTCAGTCGGAGAGAGTAATCTAGATTCTGGAAGACATGTTAAGGGGCTGTGTGATTGACTTTGGGAGTAGTTTGGAGGATTTCCTACCGTTGGCAGAGTTTTCATATAACAATAGCTATCAATCCAGCATCCAAATGGCATCCTACGAGGCATTGTATGGTCTTAGGTGTCGTACTCCTACTTGTTGGACCGAATTGGGGGAGCATCAATTTTTGGGTCCTGAGCAGATATCTGAGACAAAGGAAAAAGTACAAGTAATTCGGGCACGGTTAAAGGAAGCTTCGGATAGACAAAAATCTTATGCAGATCTGAAGCATAAAGATATTGAGTTTCTAGTAGGAGATCAAGTTTTTCTAAAGGTCTCACCTTGGAAGAAAATCTTCAGATTTGGAAGGTAGGGCTAGTTGAGCCCTAGGTTCATCGGACCATACCGCGTGTTGAAATGTGTTGGGCCAGTGGCTTATCAGCTTGAGTTACCTCCAGAATTGAGTCAGATACATAGTGTATTTCATGTCTCAATGTTAAGGCGTTATCGATTAGATTCGTCTCATATAGTACCGGTAGAGGAAGTCGAGATAAGACCTGACTTGTCTTTCGAAGAGGAGCCAGTGCGAATTTTAGATCGGGACGTTAAGGTGCTTAGAAGGAAGTCGGTACCATTAGTCAAGGTATTATGGAGCAATCACGGATCGGAGGAAGCTACGTGGGAGTCTGAGGACACGATTCGACAGCAATATCCTCATCTCTTTTAATTAGGTAAATTTCGAGGATGAAATTTTCCTTAAGGGGTAAATTGTAACGTCCTAAAATTTGGAATTTTATGTGTTGCATTATTTCTATTTTTAAGTTAGTTAAATTATTAATTGTGTATGTTTAGGAGATCTCAAAAGGAGTGGATTAGCGATCCCTACTCCTAAATTCAAATGAAGGGTAGTATCGGCGATTCGGGACTTTCTACCGGGTTGTGGACCCTCCTCCGGTGAGAATCGACTATTTGAGGTCGTTCACAATTTTGAGGCATCGATGATTCGAGATTTTCCACTAGGTTGTGGACCGTCATCCAGAGAAAACTAACAAATCATGCTCATTCACGATTCAAAGGGTAAGCACTGTAGATCGTTCATTTTAGAGTTTATTAATAAATCACGTATGTTGACTAATCGTGTGTTACGATATCTTAGGTGTCTACGAGCAAGAAGGCATAGTGCTTACCGTAATCAGGTGTGTAATCTCACACTATTTTTTGTGGGTTTAAGGTGGATATAGTATCGGAAATAGATCGCTATGACTAGAATTGTAATAGGGTGTAAATCGAAAAAATTGGCCTAAGATATATTATTTTAATAAAATTGACAAAATTTGTAGTATTATTGTGCAAATTATGAAATTACCCCTAAAAGGACAGAAATACGAAATTGCTTAATGGGTCGAATTGACATACTACCTTATGGGCTAAATGGACATTTTGATTAATGGGCCAATCTGATATTTTGCTAGATGGGCCAATCTGATATTTTGCTAAATTGGCCAATCTGATATTTTGCTAAATGGGCCAATCTGATATTTTTCTTAATGGGCCTATTTGATAATCTATTATAATGGGCCATACTTTTGTAATGAATTTCCAAATAAATTACTGTTGTTATATTGTAAAAATCATGAATTGTTATGCATTATATACATGATTTTTGCATGGGATGGGATAATATTGAAGAGAAGTTTTGGTGGCTCTGCCACAAATCTATATGGTGGCAATGCCACGTAAATTCTGTTATTCTGGTGGCTTGTCCACAATTAAATTTGTTATAAATGGCTTAATGCCTGTGATTGGTGTGTTGGCGGGGTGGGTTGACGTGATCCCCATAGGTGTGTTGGTTGGTACGGGTGGTGTGTAGCGGATGGATTACTAGGTTTGGTTTGGGAATTGCATTTCATACACATGATATAATTGATACATTATTATTATTAAAAATGGGCTTAGGCCCAAATTATTGTTAATGGGATTTAGGCCCAGTGAACAACGGTAAGGGGGTTATACACTGAGTTCTAGTAACTCGCCCCGTTTTTTTTCCTTATCCCTTTTCAGGTAATGATCAGTGATGGAGACTTGGGCCATGGATGACTCGGTGGAGGCCATACTACAAAAATGGTTTAATTTGAAATTTGAAATTCTTTTTAGTACATTTAATTACTTTACTATTTTGGGTTAAGGTTGTAATAAGGCTTCTGGATTAATTTTTGTTTTGCTAATTGTTTGTGAATTTATAATTTGCTCTAAGTACTTCAATTGAGATTTCTCTAAAAATTAAATAAAGGTCTTTCTAAATTGGATATACAAAAGGGTTTCAGTAATAAACTTTCATAAATATATATTTTTAACTTGGAAATTTTCTCTTAAAATTTCATCAACACTTTTCAAAATTATTTTCAAAATCCTTTAAAACTATTAACGATATTTTCAAAGTCACGGTTTATAAGATTTTTTTTTTATATATCAAATTTATCGAATTACCAATCAATCTTTTATTCAATAATACTTCATCATAAATTTTTTAAATTGGAGTTTGTTTTAATTGATTTTAAATCTAAATCTATTTATGTACAAATAAAAAGGACTTAGTAGTATTTTTCCAATGTGATATGTCAGGTCTGGCCTTAACGCATGGGTCGTGTTTGAGGTGTTACACTCAAGGTGTACAAGTCTATAATCAAGGATGTACATACTCATTAAATAAACTCCATGTACAATATCATCATTTCCTATTTCCACATATCAATTGTTGCGTATCATCACTTTCATGTATTTCAGGCTGTTATGTGTAATAACTCATTTCTTATTCATGTCTTCACATGTCAAGAACTTTTTCCCGTTGAATTTATTCGAAATATATATGGGTACACAGGAAGTACACTCGAGGTGTACGAATCAGACTCCATCAATTCATGTCCAATGGTACCCATAAGGTTCTATTTCAGAGAGTACACTTTTGAGCCAAATATATAAAAACAACAGGATTACCAGTCCAGGCTAAATCCTTTTTATGACATATGCTCAAAATAGCTTGATTTGGATTACCTGTCCGGGCTAAATCCAATCCATAACATATGCTCAAGAGGACTTATATCAGGATTACCCGTCCAGGCTAAATCCTTTCTGTAATGAAGTCACTAGGATTTGACATGACCACGCCTCGAAGCTCAACAAGCTCTAATCTCGATCCCATCGAGCTTCCTAAAGGACCCATGACTCAAGCTTGAGCTAAGCACCTTCATGAAGTTGTTTCAGCTTTATTTACTCAACTTTTGAATGAAAATGAGCTCCATGTTAAAGGATAAGTTCGGGCCAGGTCATTAAAGGCTCCTTGCATCTTAGTGCAAGCTGATCTCAGCTCATCAATAGCTCCCCAAACTCCATCTAGCTCAAATCAGCTCACTTGAGCTTAATTCAGCTTGTTTGAGCTCGATTTAGTTTCTTTCCATCTCATTCCTTTCATAATTTTAATAAATTAAGTATTAGTTTCTTTTTAATTAAATTGATACAGCTCAAGATTGAATTCCCTAGCTCAATTCAGCTCATTAAGTATTTTTACTTGTTTTTGAGCTAGTCAAATTTAATATACTAGCTAGTCCATAATTAATTGTTTTAATTTATCCTAGTATGTTATTTAATTTGTCTAGGTGATGTTTTGATTATGTTCAGCTGAATCTATAATTGGTTTAATGTGTTCATATGCTATGTAGATTCAGCCGAATGTGAGAGGACCATTAAATGATGTTCATGCACGGCTTGGTTCAAAGTATGCAAGGATGCATGTATGGCCAAATTCATAAGTGGTGGCTGATTCATTGGCTTCCCCAAGGTGTCCATTCGGCCAAGAGACACTAGCAACCTTAATTTCCTAAGTTTGGCCGACCACCTCCCCAAAGCACCTTTAAGCCGTTCACATTTGGTGTTCACACCTAGTGACCAATCAACTGGTCATGTTCACACACAAGAGACTTCTCAAGCTCCTTGTTCACACATCAAATGGCTATTGAAGACCCTCATTAAGGCACACACCTTTTCAGCCAAACACCACAACATGAATACCTTATTCAAGCCCCTAGCTGAACCTAGACATGGCTAATGGTCTCCTATGCATTCATCTTCACCCAGGTCACTTTCTTTCATCAAGAAGTTGTCTTTTGGTGCTCCATTCAGCCGAATATAGACTTAGCTTATTAATGAATATTTTCTAGATTATTCTAGCACATTCATAGCTGAATTACTTAGCTAATAAGCTTGTTCATTTTGTCCATCCAGCTATCTCTTGTAAGCTATAAATAGTTTGCTCATTTCATGTATTAGCGACTTTTGCCATTTTATTGAATGAACTATTTTTCTTGTATGGTTTCTTCCTCTCTATTTTCATATGAGTCTCGAGTGACTTATCTAGCGTGCTAATGGATCAACTCAAAATCTTTCCGAACTTATCACCATCATTGGTGTGGCGTTCATCCATCAAATTAGACCATTGGTTCCTACCTTTTTAGGTAATGGCTCAAGGTCCACCTTTTCTTCATCACTAACCACCTTAAGTGATATAAGTCCCGGGCGGTACTCATTATAGTATCGAATCGTTCTTGAAGCTTGAGTTCTATTTTCCATTCCACCGTCTATCAAATTATCTATCCCTCCTTCTTGTTAAACTGAACCTATCTCATTCATATCTAACTTATCTTTAATTCTTTGTCAACTTCCGCTTTTACTTAGCCAAAATACACCCTTTGTTCAAACTGAACGATACTTTCTCGACAAAAAATCAAGAAATTACGTCGACTCGACTCAACCTACCGAGCTAGATCTTATCATTTGGTATCAGAGCTATCAAATCGAGAAATACTAACGTTTGTACAAATTTCAGAGTAGGTTCCTAAAAAGAAGTTTCAAAAAATATATATTATTATTATTTTGTATCAAAGTACTCATCTTGTACTCATCTTGTTGTAATTGCAAAAAATAGATATATATAGTTGAAGTTAAAAAAAATTCAAAGATATAAAAAAAATGAGAGAAGTGTTGAAAGTTCTTGTTCATTGCTCTTGTAATCCGATCAACAAAGTTCCATCCTATCATCTTCTACCCCAACCCCACACTTACCTAAAAATTTCTTTGTTTCAGCCTACTTACACCATAAATGTTATATCCCTTGAAACCACTTTGAAACCGACCCCAAAAGTAGCAAATAAGTCTAAACAAGATGAAATACGAAATTTCGAGAGAAAGATCGAGTGGTAAAAGGAAATGAGCGTGTGAGTGTAATATAGAGTCGAAAAAGCCTAAAAAGAGTGCAAACACGAGTGTGAGTGAAAACATTTATTTTCTTCCAGAGTGAAATAGTGAGGTTTTTTGTGAGGATTATAAATTTTCTTTGACAAAAGGCATGGAACGAAGCATGAGTGGGAATGAGGCCAAACCAACATACCACGAAGAGGAGGAATCAATGCCCGTGTGTGTAAGTGTAACACCCCAAACGTAACCTTGATGTTACGATCGGATTTGGCATGTCACATAGAGAGCTTGTTTAAAAACTAAATGCGCGTTCGTTAAAAAGTTCGTATTCTTTTAAAACTTTGAGTTCGATGTTTGTTAATAAAAACCCCAATTTTCTAAATGTCTCTTCTAAAAAGTTGTTATTATTTTGCAACCCACTTTTTTTATGAAAAATCATAATTTGAATATTTGCTGTAACGTGATAATTTGAAAACAATTATTAAATTTTTAGGAAAACCCCCATATTAAACATTTAATAATCAATAATAATAGAAACGAAAGCTTAAAAGAAAATTTAAATCTAAAGGCCTTATTACAATAATAAACCCAAATTAAATAAAATCTTAAAATTAAAGCGAAATGGAAGTTTACTAAAGTTCACGATGTATGGCCAACCCCGAGTCCTCCACGGCTCCAAGTCCTCTATCGCTAGGATTTTCCTGCAAGGTTAAGACAAAAAGGGGGTGAGTTACGAGAACTCAGTGTGCAATCCCTCAAATGATCTCTAACTGGGCCTTAGCCCTTACGGTAACAAATTTGGGCCCAAGCCCTATAATCATGGTAATACAATGATGAAATGCAGATAATGTAATGCAACCCAACTGAATCCAACCAATCACAACCTCGTACCAACTAATAGTCACTTGTGGGGATCAAGTCAACCCACCCCACCAATCACACCAATAATGAAGTCAAGCTGCTAATCACAATACTTGTGGCTAAGCCAAAGGAGTTATAATACGTAAATATATATATGTGGCAGAACCACCAAAATAATATGTGGTAGAGCCACCGGTCTACATTGCTCTTCAATCATTATTCGCCCCATGCAACATGATAACATGCAATATATATGTCAACATATGAGAGTGTAATAAAATCATTATACTCAACCACAATGAAGGGCATTAAAGTCATTCTACCCATTAAGGGTATTTTGGTAATTTTGTAACCTGGGGTATTTTAATAATTTTCACATTTAACGGCCTTTCCGGAGGCCTACTATCGCCTCGAGCGACTCGGGACCCTTTTTTGTCTCCACAGAACTATTGGGCCTAAAATCCATTTTAGGCCCAAACGGGCCCACACGCTCGTGTGGCCCACAACGCATGGTTTAGATTTTGATTTACAGATTTCGCATTCGGGCCTATTGCTGGCTAGTTTTCCAACAGTTTTGCTCAAGTGGGCCGATTAGCCCGTTGGGCCCATTTGGCATATTTTGGCCCAGTTAGGCCCGTTACAGCCTCGGTATTGCGAGGGTGTTCACGACACTCTCGATGACTTCACGACACTATTTGCATCTCAATTCACCACTATGAGCACTCACACGGTTGAGTGGTCACAGTCGGCTTTTCAGCTTTTCGCCGTTACGCAGAATATCATAAGCATTTATCGTAAGGGTGTAAGATTACACACTTGTGAATGAGTTGTGATTTTCCCCCTTCCAAACACCTAGAACAATGTCTACACAACCGTTAATCACCACTTCATGAAAATCAACATATCAATGTACTCAACAGGACAAGCCTCACTTACCACATGATAAAATTTCCCCAATACCGAAGTAATAGGCCTTAATCTGATGTTCAGAGATACTGGTTCCCTAACATTGGTTGCCAACCATAACACATTAAAACGTTACTCCCCTTAAGAATCAGCACTTCAACTTAAAGAACCCAGTTAAGAAAAAGAGAGATAACAAACCTCTTTACTGGTTGCAAGCACTTACCAACGATTAGCAAACCCAAGATTGCTACTATAGTATTTGGCCCTCAAGGATGACCACCACCTAGAAAAAGGAGAGATTAGCACCGGTTTGATCAAAAAGAGAGTAAAAGATGGAGGAGTGCTAGGGAAATATAGATTCGGTCTGATTAAAAGGGTTAGAAGATGAGTGTTTCGGTCCTTTAAAAGAGAAAAGAGAAGGAGAACATAAAAAGAAAAGAGACTATTACCTTGCAACTAAAGGAAAAACTGAATGAAAAAGGAGATTCGATAATCACAAACACACCACGCTTCAGACTAGGCCAAGTTCAGCTAATGGCAAAAGAAAGGAAACTGACTCAAATGGGAAAAATGCAAATTCGGTTTATGGAGAAAAGAGTGTAGAAGGAGAGAACAAAACTGGAAAAAGAGAAAGAAAGAAATAGACTAAGAGAAAGTGGATGAGTAAGAGATGATTTGGCCAACACTGAAGTTTGGCTAGCAAAAGAAAATAGAAAACCCAATAGTGCACGAGAGGTAAGTCATGAAAATGTTGTAAAGAGAAAGAACAAAAAGACTTGAAATGCTTCCCAAAATACTCTCAGTCGAAATGCCTAAATGAACCACTTGGAAACCAAAAGCAAGAGTGAGAAAATAGACCCCAAAAGTTTTGGTTTCTTCCCCAAACTAAAGCTACCAAAAAATGCTATACAAGACCCCTCTTCCAGCAAAATTTTTCCCACACAAGACCCCTTATTCGTCCATAACACTTCCCCCACTTGAATCCCATGATTCTCCTCTATTTTCTCCACCATTCACTCTCCATCTCCCATTCAAATTAATTGACCAAGTCCTCTCTCTCTCCTACAAAGTTCTAATCCAACTCCACCTCTTCTCCTCCTATAGCATAAAATAAAAACCCACATATGCTGCTTGTGGAATTCGAACCTCTAACCTCCTTGCACTCCCTTTGATGCCACAACACTGAGCCACCAACTCATCTTGTGTCTTAAAACATGAGCAATTAAAGATAAATCTATGGCCAAAGTCTAAATCCATTTAAAAAAAAATAATCTAAAAGAAATGCAAGTACCAAGACTTGAACCTTGGATCCCTTTGCTTCTTTGTAGTGTCACTCCCTTGCTCCCTAAGTGGCACCACTTGCCACTAGGCCACAACTCCTTTTGTTTCATTCCTCTCCATATTTTATTCTTAAAGCCTACCTACTAACTCCCAGGGTTTTATTCACCTAAAACCAAAAATTTCCTAAAGCCTAGGTTTGATCCCGGGACTTCATAGAAGCCCCCTAACCTTCCAAAATCATTCACCTAATAGGTCCAACTTGCACTAATGTCATTCTCATGTCCTCAAAAAAATTAAACCCTCCTACGCCCAAGGCCCAATGAGCCCAATTCTACTAGGCCTAAATTTGAGTCGTTACAAATCTACCCCCTTAAAAAATTTTCATCCTCAAAATTTCCAACTATATAACAATCGTGTAACACAGGCTACTCTACCACGCTGCTGCTACGCACTTTCATCCCAATAAAACTAATACACTTCTAACCAAATCTAGAAACCTCTTCGTACAACCAAATATCTAACCACAGAAGCAAACAAATATTTTTTGCACATACATAAAATTTCCTATATTCAAAAATCACATACATCCAAAACATACCCGACTTAATGGTGGTGGAACAATCCCGAGCATTATGCTCCTTAGACCCGCATCTCAAGCATGCTCTTGACCTTCTACAACATTCACTCGGATGACATCTTTTGTAATATTCGCTAGCCAAAAAGTTTGGACGTGCCTTAACACGCTTCACAAAACGAGACTACGATCCTAGAGAACTATGATATCTTCTCTTCTTACAGTCAATGCACCCCACTCGAAGTGTTCCAGCAATCTCTTTAACCTCCTCCAATACCTCTCTAACTAGCTGAGCTAGCATTTCAGCTCTGGCTCGATCATGAGACCCTGTCTCAGTCACTGGCGATGATGACACCTCTTTTGGGCATAAACCTCAATGCCGAGGATCTAGCCCTAACACCTCGGCCTCTACCACAACCGCGTGTACCTCATCCACGTCCTCTCGTACTTATACCACTGAATTGAGTTAATATGTTTAAGAGTTTTATGAATCAGTCTATAGTTCCAATGCTTATTAACAAGTTTCTTATGAAAAATAGGTATAAGAGTTGTTTTAGCGGATCGAATTTCCTGCTATTTCAATCTCTATAATCTTAGCTTCTATAGCTAAAAGTTTTAGTATACTACCACTATCTCTAGTAGTTTACTCCCTTATAGGCATCCCATCGCATAATCAAATATAAAGTAAGAAGACTTACGGATTTGGTGTCGGAGACTTGGGTGCCAAACATCCAATAAAGATATATTTTTCTAAACCAAATTTCAAACAAACTTTGAAAAAATTTTGAACCCATTTCACAACCGAGTTTTGCAATCGAGCTCTGATACCATAAAATGAAATACCCTAAACCCGGCCTAGATGTTACGACCAGATCTGGCATGTCACATAGAGAGGTTTTTTAAAACTAAATGCACATTCGTTAAAAAGTTCGTATTCTTTTTAAATTTTGAGTTTCGGTGTTTGTTAATAAAAACCCCGATTTACTAAATGTCTTTTTAAAAATTTGTTATTATTTTGCAACTGCTTTTGTTATAAAAAATCAAAATTTGAATATTTGCGGTAACGTGATAATTTGGAAAACAATTATTAACGTTTTAGGAAGACCCCCATATTAAACATTTAATAATAAATAATAACAGAATTAGAAGCTTAAAAGAAAATTTAAATCCAAAGGCCTTATTACATTAATAAACCCAAATTAAATAAAATCTTAAAATTAAAGCAAAATGGAAGTTTACTAAAGTTCACGATGTATGGTCACCACCGAGTCCTCCACGGCTCCAAGTCCTCTATCGCTGGGATTTTCCTGCAAGGTTAAGAGAAAAAGAGGGTAAGTTACGAGAACTTAGTGTGCAATCCCTCAAACGGTCTCTAACTAGGCCTTAGACCTTATGGTAACAAATTTGGGCCCAAGCCCTATAATCATGGTAATACAATGATGAAATATAGATAATGTAATGCAACCTAACCGAATCCAGCCAATCACACCCCCGTACTAACCAATCATCACCTGTGGGGATCAAGCCAACCCACCCCGCCAATCACACCAATAATGCAATCAAGCTGCTAATCACAATACTTGTGGCTGAGCCACCGTAGTTAAAATACGTATATATATATGGCAGAGCCACCAAAATCGTATGTGGCAGAGCCACCAGTCTACATTGCTATTCAATCATTATCCCGCCCTATACAACATGATAACATGCAATATATATGTCAACATATGAGAGTGTAATAAAATCATACCCATGATACTCAACCACAATGAAGGGTATTACATTCATTCTACCCATTGAGGGTATTTTGGTAATTTTGCAACCTAGGGGTATTTTAGTAATTTACCCTCTAAGGGTATTTTAGTAATTTACCCTCTAAGTGTATTTTAGTAATTTCAAAACCTAGGGGTATTTTAGTAATTTTCACATTTAACAGCCTTTTTGAAGGCCTACTGTCACCTCGAGCGACTCGGGACCCCTTTTTGGGTCTCACGAAATTATTGGGCCTAAAATCCATTTTAGGGCCAAATGAGCCCACACGCTCGTGTAGCCAACAACGCATGGTTTTGGTTTTGATTTGTAGATTTCGTATTCGGGCCTATTACTGTCCAGTTCTCTGATAGTTTTGCCCAAATGGGCCGGTTAGCCTGTTGGGCCCATTTAGCCCGTTTTGGCCCAGTTAGGCCCATTACAGCCTCAGTATCGTGAGGGTGTTCATGACACTCTCAATGACTTAACGACACTATTCACATCTCGATTTGCCACTATGAGCGCTCGCACACTCGAGTGGTCATAGTTGCCAGCTTTACGGCTTTTCGTCGTTACGCAGAATATCGCAAGCATTTATCGGAAGGGTGTAACATTACACACCTGTGAATGAGTTGTGATTTCTGCCCCCTCTCAAACACCTAGAACAATGTTTAGACAACCGTTAATCACCACTTCATGAAAATCAACATATCGATGTACTCAACAGGATAAGCCTTACTTACCACATGATAAAATTTCCCCAATACCGAAGTAATCAACCTTAATCCAAGGTTTAAAGATATTGGTTCCTTAACATTGGTTGCCAACCATAACACATTAAAACGTTACTCCCCTTAAGAATCAGCCCTTCGGCTTAAAGAACCCAATTGAGAAAAAGAGAGATAACAAACCTCTTTACTGGATGCAAGCACTTACCAACGATTAGAAAACCCAAGATTGCTACTATAGTATTCGGCCCTCAAGGATGACCACCACCTAGAAAAAGGAGAGATTAGCACCGGTTTGATCAAAAAAAGAGTAAAAGATGGAGGAGTGTTAGGGAAATATAGATTCAGTCTGATTAAAAGGGTTAGAAGATGAGTGTTTCGATCCTTTAAGAGAGAAAAGAGAAGGAGAACATAAAAAGAAAAGAGACTATTACCTTGAAACTAAAGGAAAAATTGAATGAAAAAGGAGATTCGATGATCACAAACACACCACACTTCAGACTAGGCTAAGTTCGGCTAATGGCAAAAGAATAGGAAACTAACTCAAATGGGAAAAAGGGAAATTCAGATTATGGAGAAAAAAGTGTAGAAGGAGAGATCAAATGGGAAAAAGAGAAAGAAAGAAATAGACAAAGAGAAAGTGGATGAGTAAGAGATTATTTAGCCAACACTGAAGTTTTGGCTAGCAAAAGAAAGGAGAAAACCCAATAGTGCACGAGAGGTAAGTCATGAAAATGTTGTTAAGAGAAAGAACAAAAAGACCCAAAATGCTTCCCAAAATACTCTCAGCTGAAATGCCTAAATGAACCACTTGGAAACAAAAAGCAAGAGCGAGAAAATAGACCCCAGAAGTTTGATTTCTCCCCCGAAAGTAAAGCTACCAAAAAATGTTATACAAAACCCCTCTTCTACCCAAATATTTCCCACACAAGACCCCTTATTCATGCATAACACTTCCCCACATGAAATCCACGATTCTCTCCTCTATTTGCTCCACCATTCACTCTCCACCTCCTATTCAAATTATTTGACCAAGTCTTCTCTCTCTCTTATAAAGTTCTAATCCAACTCCACCTCTTCTCCTCCGAGCCATAAAGTAAAACATGAGCAATTAAAGATAAGTCTATGGCCCTAAATCCATTTAAAAATAATCTAAAAGAAATAAGTGGCACCACTTTCCACGTCACTCACTCTCATTGCCTAAGTGGCACCACCACAACTCCTTTTGTGTCATTCCTCTCCATATTTTATTCTTAAAGCCTACCTACTAACTCCCAGGGTTTTATTCACCTAAAACCAAAATTTTCTTAAAGCCCAGGTTTGATCTCGGGACTTCATAGAAGCCCCTTAACCTTCCAAAATCACTCACCTAATAGGTCCAACTTGCGCTAATGTCGTTCTCATGTTCTCAAAAAAAATTTAAATGCTCCGACGCCTAAGGCCTAATGAGCCCAATTCTACTAGGTCCAAATTTGGGTCGTTACAGTAAGAAAGCTCCTTGTTATCAAAACAAGACTAAGTATTCAAAGTCTCGAAAACAAGCAACAACGGGAAAACATCTTCCATTCCTAGTGTCAAGTTTAAGGAAAGCTTAGTAGCTTGATTAATTATGGTGGAAGCTGTACCAACGTGGCAAGTACCCTCATGGTGGAGAGTGTAACACCCCTTACCCGTATCCGATGCCGGTACAGCGGTACGAGGCTTTACCTTAAACGCATGAAAACATAAAATTCTGAGTAGTAATAGTTTGTTCAAATTCAAAACTTTTCAAACTTCATCTTGAAGTCCCTAATATGAGCCTACGAGACCCAAAACATACTTTAGAAATGGTTCGGTGCTAAACCAGGCACTTTAGAAAACTTTGGAAAATGTCACTAAAAATAGGGGCACACGCTTGTGTGGAATGGTGACACTCCCGTGTGACCTAATAACATGGCCATTCTGAAGGCCCGTGTAGTTCACACGGCCTCAGCATAGAGTGACACGCCGTGTTTCTTTCCCGTATAGATTTATTTATCAATTCAAACCTACAAAGGTTTTCACACGGCCTGACACATGCCCGTGTCCATGGCCTATGTTCTTCACATGGCCGTGACATGCCCGTTTCTCAACCCGTGTGCAAAAACCATGACATTCTATTTCTGATGTCAGCAACATTTAGGGTCACAGACCAAGGCACAGGTCCATGTGCTAGGCCATGTGGTAAATTTAATTTAACATTAAAGGTGGAGAATTTATAGGGCCTGGG
The DNA here is from genome assembly GCA_025506655.1 of Gossypium rotundifolium. Lineage (NCBI taxonomy): Eukaryota > Viridiplantae > Streptophyta > Magnoliopsida > Malvales > Malvaceae > Gossypium > Gossypium rotundifolium. Next base: position 43,700,674 of record CP106726.1, read on the forward strand.
CACATGCCCATGTCCTATGGCCATGTCTTCCACACAATTGAGACATAGCCGTGTCTCAGCTCGTGTGGTTACTATTGGGCTTTCGATTTTACCAAATTAAGGTGTAGGGGGCACACGGCCAGACTACATGCCCATGGGGCAGACCATGTGTCACAAATGTCCTAGACACACGCCTGTGTGTCTACCTGTGTGGACAAAATCAAGACTATTTACCAAGCCTTTTGCCACCCTTACTTTCACCAACATAAGCCATATACAAGACATACGCACATCAAGGCCACTACACTCCATTCAAATGTAAAACTTATCACATACTTCATCAATTTAATCATGCTACCTACTCATTCATGCATTAATATACCAATTACTTAACCATGCAATTTGCTCAATCATGAAAAAATCATCATTTGCATAAATCAACAACAAATATTAGCCATCGTCTATGGCCTTATCCAAAATGAATTAATCTTCAAGGCAAGCCAACACATTTGGCCAAAACAATATGTCACTTGACAAAAGACCAAGTCCTTATGCATGCCATACTCAAAATGATAAATCTAACTATACCAAATGTTTCAATTGATAGTGTGATCGAGCCTCTGACGTCATTCGATCCCCAAGCTAGCTTAGCGGTACTATAAGAAAATGGAAAGGAAAGGGAGTAAGCACAAAACTTAGTAAGTTGCATGTAAATAAGTAACAACATCAACCATGCATCATTAAACACATAGCATATTATGAACCCGCGCATCATTCTTGAATTAGCAATCGTAGAATTTACTACATATTTACACAACTCCAATATAAGCCAAATATTACAAGATTGTCCCAAAATCATTCTCATCGATAGAACTTACTCAGTTTCATCCTTACCATTAAGGCATCATAAGTAAGCTCATATCTCTTGAGTTTTGATTAAGGACATGTACCACTCACAACATGATTATATCCTATCATATCTTTATCATAAGCTTTAAATAACCTATGGAACCATTTGGAATACTAAATGATATTTGATAAACCTCACACAAGAGGGTAAAATGTCAATGCCATGCCCCAAACATGGTCTTACACTAGCTCACATGTCAAGGCCGATGCCATGCCCCAGGCATGATCTTACACTAGCTCTCATCTCAATGCCGATGCCATATCCCAAACATGGTATTACACTGGCTCTCATAACATGGCCGATGCCATGTCCCAGACATGGTCTTAAACTAGCTCTCTTAATGCTGCCGATGCCATGTCCCAGACACGGTCTTACACTAGCACACATATCACCCAAATGTCATGGCATGGATATCCAATCTATTCCTAAGGTTCAACAGGGAGTTTTTACTACATCAATTCTCATCATGCATATTCACAACAATAATCAAACACTTTATGCCATATTAATTGTTCAATACATAATCACAATAAAGTTGTATTATTTACGTACAATTTATCTCGATATACAAAATATAGGCGACTAGTTCGATCTAGTCCAATAGCTTGGTTTCCCCCGATCTAGGTCCGGACTCCATTTTTCTTGATCTATAATGAAATAATTTACTAATTTAATCACCACATTAATCAAGACATTCCAAAAATCCTACTTTGGCAAAATTATCGTTTTGCCTTTAGACTTTCACATAATTATGATTTTGCCCCTAGGCTCGTAAGATAATTTTAATCAAAATTCCTCCTTTAACAAGCCTAATCAAACCTTTATTACTCTTATAGCAACTCACAATTCGAATTATTTCATACATTTACTACCCATTCTATAACTTTCACAAAATGGTCCTTTTAGGTGTTTTCATGAAAAATCCTTTCACAAAAGTTGTTTATTAAACAACCAAGATTCATTTTCTTCCATAAAAATTCAGCAACCAACATTAATGCTCCCATGGAAAAACCCTATACTTTCAACCATAGTGCAAAATAGTTCCTTCATTAGCAAGATTAAGCTATAACGGTTCCAAAAACACAAAAATCAACAAAAATTACCATCAAAATGACTCACTTGCAAGGGTTGTAGTTACTGAAAATTTTCAAGCTTCCATGGCTTTTTTCTTGGAGAAAAAATGATGGAGAGAAAAAAGATGATAGCCTTTTCTTTTTGTTTTATTTTATTATTAGACAAGTCACCTAATGTCACCTAATTTTATGACTTTGTCTCCAATTAAAATTTCCATGTCCAGCCACCATAATTTTATTGGTCTATTTACTCAATATGGACCTCTACTTTAGTGTTCCATAGCTATTTAACACATTTAGCTTGTAGAACAAAACTTTTGCACTTTATGTGATTTAGTCCTTTTTTAAAAATTAAGCATGCAGTACTAACATTAATTCACCAAAATTATCAAGAACTCATATAATCATGTTATAACACATAAACTAATATTAAAAATAATTTCTTGGCCTCAGATTAGTGGTTTCGAAACCACTATTCTGACTATCCCCAAAATCGGGTTGTTACAATCCTCCCCCTTAGGGATTTTCGTCCTAGAAAATCTTACAAGTGAAAAGGTTTGGGTATTGATCTCCCATAGTCTCCTCGGGCTCCCATGTGGCCTCTTCAACCCCATGTCTATGCCATAGTACTTTCACGAGTGTTATACTTTTATTTCTCAATTGCTTGATCTCTTGGGTCATGATCTTAACCGGCTCTTCTCCATAAGTCATGTTTGATCGAATCTTAACCTCTATTAGTGAAAGAACGTGTGAAGGGTCAGAATGGTAACGGTGCAACATTAACACATGGAAAACATTGTGGATCTTCTCTAGCTCAAATGGCAAGTCTAGTAGATAAGCTACCGGTCCAATTCTCTCAGTCACCTCATAAGGTCCAATAAAACGTGGACTTAATTTTCTTTTCCTACCGAATCTAAGGACTTTCTTCCACGGGGATACTTTCAAAAACACCTTATCACCAACTTGAAACTCAATTTCTTTTTGTTTCAAATCCACGTAGGATTTCTGTCTACCCAAAGTAGCCTTCAAATAGTCACGAATTACCTTTACTTTCTCTTCAGTCTCTCTGACTAAGTCAACCCTGTGAATCTTATTTTCTCTAAGTTCGATCCAATACAAGGGCGTTCGGTACTTACGCCCATACAAAGCCTCATATGGCGCCATTTTCAAACTCCACTGATAGCTGTTGTTGTAGGCAAACTCTACCAGCGGTAAATACTTTTCCCAACTACCTCAGAATTTAACGATACAACACCGCAACATGTCTTCAAGAATCTAAATTAGTCTCTCCTACTGACCGTCAGTTTGCGGATGGAAAGCCGTGCTAAAATTCAACTTTGTCCCAAAAGCTTCTAGTAACTTTTTCCAAAATCGTTAGGTAAACCTCAGATCTCTATCCAAAATCGACAAGGGCACTCCGTGAAGTCTCACAATTTCGAAAACATACAAATCAGCCAATTTCTCAAATGGATAATCGGTACGCACCGGTATAAAATGAGTCGACTTAGTTTGAACTGAATTTGAATATTACCTTGAATTTTGAAATTTAAAAGATTGATGCCAAATACCCATAATTTTTATGAGATTTTGAGCCTTATAGAGCATATATTCTTTTTCATGCTCACTTTATTGATTATGAGTGTGTCAACACTAAATTGTTATTCTAGATCTTACCTTGATTATACATATCAAGACCACATTAAATGATTTGATATACTGAGATGATAAAGTCACCTAGGTTTTAACCCATTCACTCCACTAAAAAGCCTACCTTCACAAATTAACCCTTTGTGAACCCATTTGATCCCTTTTTATTGACTTACCCGCTAATATTAACCCAAAACCCATTGTATTTGTTATCACCATTCTTTTGACTATCGTTCTATCGAGAATTGATTTGATCAGTTACTGAATTAGTTTATTTCAGTTGGTAAAGCTTTCTTTATTATGTTTCTAGTTTGTTCTTAAAAAAAATCGAATCGATTGAAGTATATTAAGTATTAATAGTACAAAAGAAATATATTCATTATTAGTTCTATGTTAGCTTGTACGTTTAAATTCAGCATCTTGAAGAAAAAGCTCGTTTTATTAGTATTTTCATGTGATGTAATTATTCAGATTATTAGTTCAATTATTTTTCTAAAAGTTAGGTAACTTGTCAATTCAATCTCGATTCTAAACCTTCTAATTCAACCTTTATCCACACCTTTAACCTAAGCCCCGTTACAACCCTGATAATGACCTTTTGATTTGTGTATCATCTCATATTACAATGGTGGAGATTTGATTTTCTGGCAAGCCTATGGGATTAACTTTTTAGGTTCGACTTATGAGTGCTTTTTCTTGAAACTTAAACACTTCGAGTGCTTTGAATGAATCTTTAGTGAGGATGTCAATCCTTGTCAGTTTTGAATTAAAGGTAATTATTTAGATAAGGAGAGACACCTATGTTTTCGGGCTACAAAATGTATGACTTAGAATTGTTTGAATCTTTAGGAGTCTTTGAGTTAAACTATCCATGTATAAATTATCTGTGAATTATGATGAGGAATTGTTGATAGGAATTGTAAATTATGGAAAGTTCGTTTTAATTATAAGTTGAGAATTTTGCTTAAGGACAAGCAAAAGCTTAAGTGTGGGGGTATTTGATAAACCGTAAAAGTAACATATTTTAGGCCCACATTTAGTATGCTTTTGTATGATTTAGCCCTTGATTTATGTAAAAGGTGCTTTTAATCAATTCTTTTCATGTTTATACTCAAGAAAGCACCCGAAGACAAAAGGAACAAGAAATGGGCTTAAAACGGGCCAATTTGGGCCAAAGAGGAAATCGACACGGCCTGGACTTCAAGCCACACGGTTGTACCTCGACAATTAGCTAAGACACGACCATGCCACAATTTACACGGTCGTGCCCCAATCGACAGAATTGAGACACAGTTTGAAAATGATTTACACGGACGTGTACCATGGCCGTGCCCCTGCCGCAGGGGAGAGCAATTTCACTCAGATTTGGATACTTTGAGGCAAAAAAACACATTCCAAAGCCTATTCAAGCACCTGGTAGGAATTATACTTTAATTGGGACACTTAGAGGCCAAGTAAAGCATTCTAAAAGTCTATATAAACACTCTAAGTGTAACCTGAAAATGGGCGGTTAGCTTGGCCAAAGAGTCAAGCCAGAAGGCCAGATTTGTGGGAATTACTCGAAGATAGCCAGCTGATCAATCTCAAGGAACCGAAATTCTATTTAAGACGGCAGATTTCTCCTTCAATTCCTTTAGGGGTTTTAGGGATTTCTTATGTTTTGTTTTATCTTTTCTCTTGAGATGTTATCTTTATTTCTTATGAACTAAACCCTTCAGATACCTGAAGGGGATGAAACCTAGATGAATCTTGTTATTGATTTCTGAATTATATGATAAATACTTAGTTTGTTTGTAATTATGCATGCTTAATCTAAATCTGATGTGCTTCGGTAGAGGAGGAATAGACCCTGCTTAAGAGTAGATCTAGAATAATTAAGCGGAGTTGATCGCACGCTTAGAGATAGGGTGACGAGATCTTTTTGGATTAGGGTGAAACCTAATATGCGAGTCCATAGATCGATTTACTGCTATTCTAGGGGGTTATTATAAGAGAATGAGAGTTCCACTAATTAACCTAGGGTTAGACGTTATTCGCCTCGAAAGAGGGTTTAATATACGTTAGGGAGTCTTACGGATCAAACTATATGAATAAATCGTTTGGTTTAGTGTTAAATAAAAAGTGAAGTCTAGGTGGATTCTTCCTGAGGGTATTGTCGTGATCTGTTGAGTTTTCTTCAAGTTATTTCTCAATTCGTTCCTTTGGTCTTTATGTCTTTAGCTTAGTAGTCATTAAATTAGATTAAATCAACCAATCACTCCATATTTTAGGCTAAATAATAAAAAGAAAGTGAGTATTAGTACTTTTAGTTCCTTTGGGTTCGACAATCTGGTCTTGCCTAAGCTATACTACTGTTCGATAGGTACACTTGCCTTTAATCGTTGTCAGAGTTAGTTTCCAGGTTCGATCCCATTCATTATAAAATTTAAAACTGGACAAAACAACGATCAAAGCACACACCCCAATCCATTTAAAGATGCATCGCTATACACTACAAATTCCTTTCCCGGTTCTCGTTGTACTAAAACTGGGGCTTTAGTCAACAACGCCTTTAGTTTCTCAAAATTTTGTTGGCATTTTTTCGTCCATTCGAACTTGAAATCTTTCTGTAGCAACCTCATCATCAGAGTAGCAATCATGGAGAATCCTTTATTGAATCGTCTGTAGTAACCCTCTAAGCCCAAAAAGCTTCTAATATCTGACACATTCCTCGTCCTTGCAAGCTTTTTCAATGAGCACCACAAACTCCTTTAATTACAGGATTTCAACTAATAGTCAAATGCCTTCATTTAATCCGTCCTAAAACCTCTTACACATGATGCTTCAGTGGATACGCACTCCCGAGTGTTTTTGCTGAGCCTTACAAACTCACGCTTATACTCTGTTACTGTCATTCAGCCTTGCTTCAATTCTAGAAATTCCCTCCTCTTCTGGTATATAAACCTAGACTAATATACTTCTTCCAGAATTCCTCTTAGAAAAACTCCCATGTAATCCTTTCCCTTGGTACAACCGGCACAAGGGTGTTCCACCATTGGTAGGCTTAGTCTTGCAGGAGTGACACTACACACTTCATGAACTCCTATGGTGTGCAAGACAACTCATCGAATACCCTAATGGTATTTTCTAGCCAGACTTCTACTCTCTTTGGGTCATCATCTATAATCTCTTTAATTTTCTCAGGCCCTTGATTCCGAATTCTGTCAACTGGACGGTTTTCCCTTCTTAACATCTCCACCACTTGGGGAGCTACAGGGGTAGACTGGGGGACTGGAGGAGGTGGAGGGGGTGGAGAGTTCAGGTTTGCACGAACAAACTTCGAATACCAAACATTCATCATATGGAGGAAGGCATCTCTAGCCCCTCCGTCCTGACTCAATGTTAGGGGCCCACTTTCGACTAGTGTGGTCCCTTCTGCGGGAGCCGGCGCATTACTTTCAACATCATCTGCCACTACTCCATTGAGATCCATTTACTATATAAGAACACATTTTAAAATGTCAGGAGTCATCACACTATCATAATTCATATATGGCATGTATAGCTATACTCGTACACACACTAGGTTAGTCCGAGAATTGACTAAACCATAGCTCTGATACCACTAAATGTAACACCCCTTACCCATATCTGACGTCGGTACAGGGTACGAGGTGTTACCTTACTTAAACGCATACAAACATAAAATTCTAAGTCATAATAGTTCGTTCAAATTCAAAACTTTTCAAAATTCATCTTGAAGTCCCTAATATGGGCCTACAAGACCCAAAACATACTTTAGAAATGGTTCGGTGCTAAACTAGGCACTTTATAAAACTTTAGAAAATGTCACTAAAAATAGGGGCACACGCCCGTGTGGCCTAATAATATGGCTATGTTGAAGGCTCATGTAGCTCACAAGGCCTCAGCATATATTGACACACCCGTGTCTCTTCCCCGTGTGGATTTATTTATCAATTCAAACCTACAAGGGTTTTCACATGGCCTGGCACATGCCCGTGTACATGGCCCGTGTCCCTCACACGGTCGTGACACGCCCGTGTCTCAGCACGTGTGCAAAAACCTTAACATTTTGTTTCTGATGTCAGAAACATTTTAGGGTCACACGGCCAAGGGACACACCCATATGCTAGGCTGTGTGGCAAATTTAATTTCACATTAAAGGTGCAGACTTCATAGGGCCAGGGCACATGCCCATGTCTTATGGTAGTGTCTTCAACACGGTTGAGACACAGCCGTGTCTCAGCCCGTGTGATTACTACTGGGCATTCTGTTTTATCAAATTAAGGTGCAGGGCACACACGGCCAGACTACACGCCCATAGGGCTGACCGTGTGTCACACACGTCTAGACACACGCCTGTGTGTCTACCCATGTGGACAAAAACAAGGCTATTTACCAAGCCCTTTTGCCACCCTTACTTGCACCAACATAAGCCACATCCAAGACATACACACATCAAGGCCACTACACCCCATTCACATGCAAAACTTATCACATACTTTATCAATTTAATCATGCTACCTACTCATTCATGCATTAATATACCAATTACTCAACCATGCAATTTGCTCAATCATGAAAAACATCATCATTTGCATAAATCAACAACAAATATTAGCCGTCATCCATGGATGTACATAAAATGAATCAATCTTCAAGGCAAGCCAACACATTTGGTCAAAATAATATGACACTTGACAAAAGACCAAGTCTCTATACATGCTATACTCAAAATGATAAATCTAACTATACCAAATGTTTCAATTGATAGTGTGATCGAGCCTCTGACGTCCTTCGACCCTAAGCTAGCTTGGCTATACTATAAGAAATTGGAAAGGAAAGGGAGTAAGCACAAAGCTTAGTAAGTTGCATGTAAATAAATAACAGCATCAACCATGCATCTTTAAACACACAACGTATTATAAACCAGCACATCATTCTTGATTGAGCAATGGTAGATTTACTACGTATTTACACATCACAAATATAAGCCAAAGATTACAAGATCGTCCCAAAATCATTCTCATTGATAGAACTTACTCATTTTATCCTCACCACTAAGGCATCATAACTAAGCTCATATCTATGAGTTTCGAATAAGGACCTGTACCACTTACAACATGATTATATACTTTCATATCTTTATCATAAGCTTTAAATAACCCGTGGAACCATTTGGAATACTAAAGGATAACAGATAAACCTCACATAAGAGGGTAAAATGCCAATGCCATGTCTCAGACATGGTTTTACACTGGCTCACATGTCGAGTCCGATGCCATGTCTTAGACATGGTCTTACACTAGCTCTCGTCTCAATGCTGATGCCATGTCCCAGACATGGTCTTCCACTGGCTCTCATAACCCAAACATGGTCTTACACTAGCACACATTTCAATGCTGATGCCATGTACCGGACATGGTCTTACACTAGCTTTCTTAATGTGGCCGATGCCATGTCCCAGACATGGTCTTACACTAGCACACATATCACCCAAATGTCATGGCATGGATATCCAATCTATACCTAAGGTTCAACCGGGAGTTTTTACCACATCAATTCTTATCATGTATATTCATAACAATAATCATACATTTTTTGCCATATTAATTGTTCAATACATAATGACAATAACGTTGTATTTTTACGTACAACTTACCTCGGTATACAAAATATAAGCGACTAGTTCGATTTAGTCAAATAGCTTGGTTTTCCCCCGATCTAGGTTCGGACTCTATTTTTCTTGATCTATAATGACAAAATTTACTAATTTAATCACTACATTAATCAAGACATTCCAAAATTCCTACTTTGGTAAAATTACCATTTTGCCTTTAGACTTTCACATAATTATGATTTTGCCCCTAGGCTCGTAAAATGATTTTAATCAAAATTCCTCCTTTAACAAGCCTAGACGAACCTTTATTACTCTTATGGAAACTCACAATTCTAATTATTTCATACATTTACTACCCATTTTATAACTTTTACAAAATGGTCCTTTTAGGTGTTTTCATGAAAAATCCTTTCACAAAAGTTGTTTATTAAACAACCAAGATTCATTTTCTTCCATAAAATTCAGCAAACAACATTAATGCTCTCATGGAAAAACCTAGACTTTCAACTATAGTGCAAAATAGTCCCCTCATTAGCTAGATTAAGCTACAAGGGTTCCAAAAACACAAAAATCAACAAAAATGACCATCAAAATGACTTACTTGCAAGGGTTGTAAGTTGCTGAAAATTTTCAAGCTTCCATAGATGTTTTATTGGAGAAAAATCAGTGGAGAGAAGAAAAGATGATAGCCTTTTCTCTTTGTTTTATTTTATTATTAGACAAGTCACCTAATGTCACCTAATTTTATGACTTTGTCTCCAATTAAAATTTTCACGTCCAGCCACCATAATTTTATTGGTCTATTTACTCAATATGGACCTCTACTTTAGTGTTCCATACCTATTTAACACCTTTAGCTTGTAGAACAAAAATTTCACACTTTATGTGATTTAGTCTTTTTTCAAAATTAAGCATGCAATCACTAAAATTAATTCACTAAAATTTTCATGGACTTATATAATCATGCTATAACACATAAACTAATATTAAAAATAATTTCTCTGGCATTGGATTAGTGGTTTTGAAACCACTGTTCTAACTAGCCTTGAAACTGGGGTGTTACAAAGAGACTAGGCCTAACGACCACCAAACATCCGAGCCCTACAAACTCCAATGGCTCAACGATGGTGGTGAAATCAAGGTAACCAAGCAAGTGCTCGTTACTTTTACAATTGGCAAGTACAAGGACGAAGTGCTTTGTGACGTAGTTCCCATGCACGCGGGACACTTATTGCTTGGAAGACCGTGGCAATTTGATCGAAGAGTCATCGATGACGGGTATACCAATCAGTATACATTCAAGTATTTGGGAAAGAATTTTACTTTATCCCCGTTGACACCAAAACAAGTTTTCGAGGATCAAATGAGAATGAAATATTCTGTAAATAAATCGAAAGAAAATGAAAAAGAAAAGAAAAATGAGTAAAAAAAAGAAAAAATAGCAAAAGAAAATAAAAAAAAGTTTGACTGCAAAAGAAAGAGAAGTCTGGAAAGCGTTTTTGTCAAGACAAACCATTCTTGCACTCATGTACAAGGAAAATCTTTTTAACACTAACGAATTACCCGAGGATTTGCCTTCCTCTGTTTTGGCTCTCTTGCAGGATTTCCACAACGTATTCTTGGAAGAAACTCCGAGTGGACTACCATCCCTTCGTGGAATCGAGCACCAAATTGGTTTCGTGCCCTAAGCTGTTATTCCAAATCGTCCCTCTATAGAATGAATCCCGAAGAGACCAAAGACTTACAAAGGGAAGTTAATGAATTTATGGAAAAGGGCTATATTCGGGAAAACCTTAGCCCTTGTGCCATTCCAGTTCTATTGGTGCCCAAGAAAGATGGTACATGGCAGATGTGTGTAGATTATCGTGCCGTGAGTAAAATCACTATCAAATATAGGCATCCAATCCCTCAACTAGACGATATGTTAGATAAACTAAATGGCTCCAAACTATTTTCAAAAATTGATTTGAAAAGTGGTTACCGCCAGATCCGTATGCGAGAAGGTGACGAGTGGAAAATTGCCTTGCAAAACGAAACACGATTTGTATGAGTGGTTGGTCATGCCGTTTGGCTTAACCAACTCTTCTAGCACTTTTCTGAGATTGATGATCTATGTTTTGAGACACTTCATTGGTAAGTTTTGCGTTGTTTATTTCAATGATATTCTCATTTATAGCAAAATGTTGGAAGAGCATGTGTTGCATCTCAAGTCTGTTTTGCAAACTTAATGTAAGGAAACTCTATATGCTAACCTTAAAAAATGTACTTTCTGTTCTGATGAAGTTATTTTACTTGGTTTTATAGTTAGTTTGCAAGGCTTGGAAGTGGACCAAGAGAAAATAAAAGCCATACAAGAATGGCCGAAACCCACAACTATCAGCCAAGTCTAGAGTGTCCATGGCTTAGACAATTTTTATTGACGGTTTGTTCCCAACTTCAGTACCATAGCCACCCCATTGACAAAGAACTCTGCATTCCATTGGAACGATGAGCAAGAGAAATCTTTTACTGATATTAAAAACTTCCTTACTAACGCACCTTTACTTGCTTTGCCTGATTTTACTAAGACCTTTGAACTTGAGTGTGATGTATCAAGTGTTGGAATAGGTGTTGTTCTAACTCAAGACGGTCAACCCATTGCCTACTTTAGTGAGAAGCTTAACGGAGCCCTACTTAATTATCCAGATTATGATAAGGAGATGTACACATTAGTTCGAGCTCTCGAGATGTGGCAACACTATTTGTGGCCAAAAGAGTTTGTGATCCATTCCGATCACAAAGCACTGAAACATATCAAAGGCCAGCACAAGTTGAACAAGAGGCATGCTAAATGGGTCAAGTATCTCGAGTCATTTCCCTATGTAATTAAGTACAAAAAAGGTAAAGATAATGTTGTAGTTGATGCCCTATCAATGAGGTATACATTATTGTCTTCACTTGAATCGAAATTGCTTAGGTTTTCTTTCTTAAAGGATTTGTATGCCAATGATGCTGATTTTGGTAAGATTTACTCTGTTTGTGAGAAAATTGCCTTTGAGAATTTCTATATGTATGATGGGTTCTTATTCAAGGAAGAAAAACTATGTGTTCCACAAAGCTCTGTCCAAGATTTACTTGTCCATGAAGCGCATAGTGGAGGCCTCATAGGACACTTTGGTGTTCGCAAAACCTTAGCAACCCTTAACTAACACTTCTATTGGCCTAGGATGAAGCGAGACATGGAACGAGTATGTGAGAGGTGTTTGACATGTAAAAAGGCCAAATCAAAGGTTCAGCCGTGTGGTTTGTATACTCCCCTTCCCGTACCCGAAGCACCTTGGATAGATATATCCATGGGTTTTGTCCTTGGATTACCTAAGACGAAAACGGGGAAGGATTTTGTTTTTGTTGAAGTTGATCATTTTTCTAAAATGTCCCATTTTATTGCTTGTGTAAAGACTGATTATGCCGTTCATATTTCTAATCTTTTCTTTAGGGACATTGTTCGCTTGCATGGATGCGAACCATCATGTCCGATCATGATGCAAAATTTCTTAGTCACTTTTAGAGATCTTTGTGGAGTAAACTCGAAACTAAACTACTGTTCTCAACTACCTGCCATCCCCAAATGAATGGACAAAGGGAGGCAGCCAACCGAGTCCTATCCACCTTACTACGAGCTGTCATTCGAAAGAATTTAAAATCATGAGGGACTATCTGCCTCATGTTGAATTTGCCTACAATTGACCTGTTCATACGACGACCAAACATACACCTTTTAAAGCAGCTTATGGCTTTAATCCATTAACGCTCCTAGATTTAATTCCTTTACCTAATGATCAACTAATTCATTTTGATGCTAGGAAGAAGGCCGATTTTATGAAAAGCCTACATCAAAAGGTGCGAGCCAATATAGAGGCAAAGGCTGATTCATATGTACAACAAGCCAATAAGGGGCGCAAAAGAATGGTTTTCAAACTCGAAGATTAGGTTTGGGTTCATATGCGTAAGGAGCGCTTTCTAGCCCAACGAAGGTCTAAGTTGTTACCTCGAGGAGATGGATCTTTCCAAGTCATAGAACGCATAAATGAAAATTCATTTCGACTTGATTTGCCGGGTGATTACAACGTAAGTTCTAGTTTTAACGTGCCTGATCTGTCTCCCTTTGATACAGATTTCAACTTGAGGACAAGTCGCTTCGAAGAAGGGGGGATGACATGACCATGCCCCGAAGCTCAACAAGCTCTAATCCCATTCCCATCAAGCTCCCTAAAGGACCCATGACTCGAGCTCGAGCTAAGTGCCTTAAAGAAGTTGTTTCAGCTTTATTTGCTTAACTTTGGAGTGAAAACAAACCTCATGTTAAAGGAGAAGTTCGGGCCAGCTCATTAAAGGCTCTTTGCATCTTAGTGCAAGCTGATCTCAGCTCATCACTAGCTCCCCTCACTTGAGCTTAATTCAACTCGTTTGAGCTGAATGTAGTTTCTTTCCAGCACATTCCTTTCATCATTTTATTAAATTAATTATTAGTTTCATTTTAATTAAATTGATACAGCTCAAGAGTGAATTCCCTAGCTCAATTCAGCTCATTAAGTATTTTCACTTGTTTTTGAGCTAGCTGAATTTAATATACTAACTAGTCCATAATTAAGTGTTTTAATTTATCCTAGTATGTTATTTAATTTGTCTAGGTGATGTTATGATTATGTTCAGTCGAATCTATAATTGGTTTAATGTGTTCATAGGCTATGTAGGTTCAGCTGAATGTGAGAGTAGCATTAAATGATGTCCATGCACAGCTTGGTTCGAAGTATGCAAGGATGCATGTATGGTTGAATTCAAGAGTGGTGGCTGATTCATTGGCTTCCTTAAGCTATCCATTCAGCCAAGAGACACTAGCAGCCTTAATTTCCCAAGCTTGGCTGACCACCTCCCCAAAGCACCTTCAAGCCATTCAGATTTGGTGTTCACACCAAGTGACCAATCGACTAGTCATGTTCACACCCAAGAGATTTCTCAAGCTCTTTGTTTGCACATCAAATGGTTGTTGAAGACCCTCATTAAGGCACACACCTTTTCGGCCAAACACCACAACATAAATGCCTCATTAAAGCCCTTAGCCAAATCTAGACATGGCTAATGGTCTCCTATGCATTCATCTTCACCCAAGTCACTTTTCTTCATCAAGAAGCTGTCTTTTGGTGCTCAATTCGAAGAATATAGACTAAGCTTACTAATGAATATTTTCTAGAATATTCCAGCACATTCATAGCTGAATTACTTAGCTTTGAAGCTTGTTCATTTTGTCCATTCGACTATCTCTTGTAAGCTATAAATAGTTTGCTCATTGCATGTATTAGGGACTTTTTCCATTTTATTGAATGACTATTGTTCTTGTGAGGTTTCTTCCTCTCTATTTTCGTATGAGTATCGAGTGACTTATCTAGTGTGGTTTTGGCGTCAACCCGAACTCTTTCCTGAGCTTATCACCATCTTTGGTGTGGCATTCATCCATCAAATAATACCTTTGGTTCCAACCTTTTTAGGTAACGGGTCAAGGTCCACCTTTTCTTCATCACCAACCACCTTAAGCGATATAAGTCCCGAGGTGATACTTGTTATAATATCGAATCATTCTTAAAGCTTAAGTTCTATTTTCCATTCCATCGCCTATCAAATTATCTATCCCTCCTTCTTGTTAAACCGAACCTATCTCATTCATATCTAACTTATCTTTTAATTCTTTGTCAACTTTTACTTAGCCAAAATACACCCTTTGTTCAAACCGAATGAAACTTCCTCGACGATGATCAGGAAATTACGTGAACTCGACTTAACCTACCGAGTCGGATCATGTCAGGATTGCTCGTTCGAGCCTAATCCATTCTGCAACAAATGCAGGACCCCATTCATTTTGGCAATTATATTTATCCATCGATTTTCATTTATTCAAACAAGATTTAACATTTTCAAGTAATTTCTGGTATGTGTTTATTTTATACATCTATAACATCCATATAATTCAAATGATCACATTCCAAGCATAAAATTAACATTTTCATCATTTATCCTTTATTATCTATCGGGCATTATAATTTAATTTAAACGTTTTTATTTATCAAGCTTGATCAGATATGTAATCATTTCACATATTCATGACATTTATACAATTTACATAAACACAATCAATGCAAGCATATAAATAAACACAATTTAGTTACACGAACTTACCTCGACAAAGGTTTGTGTACAAACATCTACTAATTCGACATTTTCCTTTTTTCCTTGTTCTAACTCCGAATTTGGTCTATCCAAATCTATACGATAAATTTAACATCAAATTCACACATCTGATATACATTTGGACTCAATTTACATCCAAGGCAAAATTACTATTTTGCAACTAACTTTTCCATAAATTCCCATTTCGTCCTTAGGCTCAGAAAATGAAACTTGTGCAATTTACTCCCTATTCCAAGCCTAACCAAAATCCCATGATAAAATTTACAGCACATGTATTCATAAAAATTTAGAATTTTTCATCAAATTTCACAACTTTACATTTTAGTCCCTAAATCATGTTTTCATCAAAAATTACTTTGTAAAAGTTGTTTATCTATCGACAACCTTTCATTTTCTACCATAAATTTATAATTTTTAGCATATACATCCATAAACCATTTTCCAAACTTTGATAACTTTACAAATTGATCCCCTAAATAGATAGATTAAGCTATCCCAGTTTCAAAAATATCAAAATTATTAAAAACAGGGCTTGATTACTTACCCAAATAAGCTTAATAAGTCTTCTTCCTCTCTCCTAGGGTTTCCATGGAAATATTTGGGGAATATGATATGAATTTTTTTTCTTTTTCATTTAATTAAATTGTCATTTAATAACTTTTCATCTTTCCAATTTAGTCCTTAGCCTTTTTTTATTTTTCCATGGATGAGCCATACCAAAATATCTACATACTTCTCTTTAATGGTCCAATTACCATATAAGGACCTCTAGTTTTGAATTCCATAGCTATTTAATCCTTATAGCTATTAGAATTCAACTTTTTCATTTTATGCGATTTAGTCCTTCTCGTAATTAAACAAATAATCGATAAAATTTTCGTATCAAAATTTTCACATGACTTTTCTAACATAATACAGTCCATATAATAAAATAAAAATAAATTTTATTTTTGGCTCAGATTTTGTAACATCCTTAAATAGGGGCTATTGGGTTTGAACTTCTTTGCATATGTATTGATTAATTTTGTTATTAATTGAGGGGTTCTAGAGTCTAGTTATAAGTCAAGGGTAGGCCCGAGCTACAGGAAAAAATTTGTTTTTAAGCTTTAGTTTAAGGGAGCTGAAGGAGCTAGGGGTTAAGAATATTTCGTGGGGAATTTAAGCACAAGAATTGGCTTGGAAGAGTGGCAAGGAGGCGCCACTTAGGGCCTTGAAAGTGACGCCACATGTAGGGAAGGGGGAACTCAGGCTCGAGCAGTAGAAATCCCATTTCCTGCTTACCATTTTGATGCCAAGGAGGGAGGTATTGCGCTCAGCTCAAACTCTGTCAGATAATTGTGGATTAAGTCAGATTAATTTAAACTGGTGGCAAGGAGAAAATTTAGGAACTTGTGAAATTCAAACTCATTTGAATTTGTGGCCAGGAGAAATTTGAGGTGGTTGTTGAATTTTGAACAGTGGAAGAGGAGTTTTTGGTTGGGGAACATGTTAAGTGTGCCGACCCTCCATAGTTAGCTTAGGGGGTCATTTTTGGCTAGCAAAGCTTGGTGCATTCGATTGGGAAGCAAAACTGAAACCTCATTTGGGCACTTGTCAATTTTTCCCTCTAGCATAGCAAGCCAAATCCTTTAGCACCATTTGGGACTTCTTTCTTTCTCTCCTTTGAAACCGAAAGCCAAAAGCACCCTAGACTCTTGTCTATTTCTTCCTTAGGCATTGAGCCGAATTCCCTTTGTTTTCCTCTCATTTTCTTTGAAGCCAAAACTTGTTTCACTTATCTTCCCCCATTTTTGCTCAAAAGCCGAATCTATTCTCTTCTCTTCATCTTTTTTTTCTTTTTCTCAAACCCTTGTGCCTAAATCTTCTTCTCTCTTCTTTTACTGAATTCCCTCTTTCCCATTTCATTTTCTTCTCTATCTCTTTCATTAGCAGAAGTCGAATACCATTCATCTTTCTCCTATTCTCTTTTTTCATTTTTTTCAGCCGAATCTTATTTATTTTTTTCTCAAACCATAGCCGAATCTCCTTTGTTTGCGCTCTACCATTTCCGAAATCTTTCAAACTCTCCCCTTCTTATTATTGGCCGAATATCAGTCTAGCATAGATCTTCCTTGGTTCTTCTCTAATCAGATTTGAAGAGGGTAAGTAATCTTGGCCGAAACTTTATTCTCACTTTCTTTTCTCTCTGTCGACAAGTGTAGACAAAAGCTGAAATTTTGACATTTGTCTTGGCTTTTAATCAACCATGCGATTGGTCTCTTTTAGGATCTTCGGGACTTTGAAGTAGTAGATCGGGGTCATCTATTTCCCTATCAAGCAATTTTGATAAGTTAATGGTAAGGTTCGTGTCGATTTAATCATTCTGTTAGTTGTTTGAAAAGCCAAAGGCTAATTGTTTTTATGTGATAGTGTGTGGCCGATTACAAGGGGGGATCGTCACGTAGTTTCGGGATTTGGTTGGAAACCAAATTGGCATTAAGGTAAGGACTGTGGCTTCATGTGTTAACTCTTTGGGATGTGTTAGTGTGGTTGAATGGCCTTGTTAATGATATAGGTTTGGCCGAATGTAGGATAAAGGAGATCTAGTGTGTTAGATCGTGAACTTGAGATTCAAAGCAATCGCATTAGTGATCAGGTGTGTAACTTACACACTTTATAATCTATGAAACCTGTTAATAACTTAAAACTTTGTTAAAAGCGTAAAGCGTATAGATTTCAATTTGGTACCTTTATGGGTATGAGCAAGGATTACGGGTAAGTCCATGTTGGTTGAGATTATGGCACATGATATCTGATGTTAATATCTATGTCATGTTTGATATATGTATAACGATTAAGCATGATGGCATGATTTGTATGTCCATGAGCATTTATGTGGGTGATATGAGAGGAGGGGGAAGATTGATATCCGTGACTTTGGGTCACCAGTGGTTTGGCACCACCAGTGGTTTGGTACCACAGTTGATAATTGTGACTTTGGGTCACCAGAGGTTTGGCACCTCATAGCGACTCGTCCTAATAGCTTAGCACCACAGTGGGTTGGCCCCACATTTGATGAAACGGGATTGTCGCCAGTGATTTGGTATCACAACGTGGGTTGGCCCCACATATGGATTATTTGTGACTTTGGGTCACCAGTGGTTTGGCACCACATTATTATTGATATCAGTGACTTTGGGTCACTAGTGGTTTGGCACCACCAGTGGTTTGGTACCACATGGAGTAGAAAAAGGAGTTGTGGATGGCTAGGTTTGGGTGCATGATATGTTTGCTTGACTATGACTTGTGTAAGTATGTTGCTATAATCGGGAGGGGGATTATGCACTGAGTCTTGGTGACTCACCTTTTCCCTTATCTTTTCAGGTGACTCGTAGATCGCGGATGAGGAGCCGGGTGGACTCGAGGTGGCCATGCGACATCTACTCATATTTTATTTAGACTTTCGGTTTGGGTACCTTTATTTTAAATTTTGATTTTATTTGGGTTTGTAATAAGGCCATTAGTATTTTTTTTTTATTTTGGGTTTTATTATTTCTGCTTTAATTTTCTAAATGTTGTCAAGTAAACTGTTTAACATGTTTTAAATAACTTAAGAACCAAAGTTTTCAAACGTAGACAATACAACGGGTTTTAAGTAAGAATTACTCGGGTTTCAACAAGTTTAACGTTTTCTATTGAGCAATGAATGATGAACGAATTTTAAAAAGCCTTTTCGAAATTTCAAAAAAAATAACGAAGATCTTTTCGCTGAAACTAAACCGGTAACTTATTTTTTTCAAAAATTTTTCACTCCGTAACATGCCTGACTCGGTCGTGGTGTGTTGACTGGGTTTGGGGTGTTACATTTTTGGTATCAGAGCCAAGTTCAAAAGCTCAGCTGTGGGCCTGAGGCCCCAAATGTTTAAAAGTAGGGTTTGAAAAGTTTTGTGGGAAAGGTATATGGTTTGACCAGCATGGCACCGAGTCTCCGGCACCAATCTGCCCAGGTAAGTATCCCTAACCCTTGTGTGATTTGTATGTGGAAGAAATGGGTATTTTGGGATCGTAGATTAGTAGATTAGGAGTTATTGAACCTTAGGAATAGCCTACTCCAACGCAAAATTACATAACACTTAAAGATCAACTAAACAAACCTGTGAGTACGTCGCTGAGTTAAGGGTGTAGCAACCGTTGGGCGCATGTCTAAGAATGGATTCAGGGGAAGCTTGGTATTTAAGCAGTTCTAGTGACTCACCTCCTTTTCACTCGAATCCTACCTGGTGCGTAGTGACGGTTCACCCTAACTGAGACGACTTATTCACAGGCTAAATTCAATAACTAAAACCCGAAAGGGACCAGCCACCTTGTTTTGTACAACCCTAAAATTTAACCATGGTTTCAAAATTTCCAAAGTACCTTTGATTTGGAAAATGACCAAAATACCCCTAATTTGTAAATTGACCAAATTACCCCTGATTGGTAAAATTACCAAAATACCCTTGGTATGAAAATTGCCTAAGTACCCCCGAAATGATTTTTTTCCTAAAATACCCTTATTTCGTAAAATCACTTGGAACCATATTTTAGAGAAATTACAAATATACCCCTAATTTATGAAATTACCAAAATACCCTTAATTTTTAAAATTTCTAAAATACCTATGATTTGTAAAGATTTCCAAATTAACCCTGATTTATTAATGAAATACCCTGATAGGCTAAATTATGGAAATACCCCTGGGTAGTGAAATGACGAGAATATCCCTACAAGTGGTAAGTGTGAGTGGAGGACGTTATTGAAGAACGAACGTGATTCTCTGAATTAGGGTAGAAGACTTGGAACAAAAACTTTGTAATGATCGAAAAAACTACTACTAAACTTCCTTACATAAAACTACCCGTGGGTAATCAGTGGAACAGAAACTAATGCATAAAATTTTTAAAGCAGATTAAGGCGCGAGCATAGTCATGAGTTCTCGGGTACATGGTGAGGTCGTGGTAGAGGCAGAATGACCATATTGAAACCAGTTAGGTCTGGTCAAGGGTCAGAGAATGAGATACCACCACCACCAGCTGCTGGTGTTGAATACCGAGGATCGAGATGGGGATGATGCGATGTCACAGACGATCTGCGGGTGCTTGAAAGAGTGGTGGAGCGGTGGAGGTGCGGAGCTCGAAATCCATATCTGGCGACTACGAGCCAATAGAGTGAGGTATTCCGAGGGTTTACGGTGTAGCGTAATCTGATTGAGTATTGGTTAGAGGCGACAGAGCGAATCATGGATGATTTGGATCGGACGGTGAGGAGAAAGCGAAAGGGTAGTGTCGCTTCTCCAAGATGAGTCATACCAGTGGTGGCTCACAGTTCGGGATGGTGCTACTGATGGATGATCTCACTTGGGATTATTTCAAGGTGGCTTATCAGAAGAAGTATGTGGGGACTAGTTATATTGATGCAGAGGAAGGCGTTGAGAAATTTGGTTCGGGGAGCAAGTGCATGGCGGAGTCGAGGCGAATTCTTGAGGTTGAGCCAGTATGCTCGTGGTATCGTGGCTACGGAGCATGAACGATGTGTCAGGTTCGAGGATGGTCTAAGGGATGAGTTGAGATTACTGATTGCTTTACAGTAGGAGTAGGAGTTTGTTGTGTTGGTAGAGAAGGCTAAGGTAGTCAAAGGGGTTAAGGAATCTGTGAGACAGAATACGGATAGGAATAGATATAAGAGAGGGTTTGGATCATCTGGGTTAGCCAAAAACTCTCAAAAAAGGGCTAGGCAAGGTGGGCCGAATCAGTCCAGGAGACCTGTTGCTAATCAAGGACCAGTGAAGTGTAATCGGTGTGGAAAATCTCATTGGGGAGGATGTTGTACCGGTGGCAAAGGATGTTTTGAGTGTGGATCGCTGGATCATCGGGTGAGAGACTGTGCACGGAAGTTAGCCAGGATTCAATCTGAGGGGTAGGGTCGTGCTCAGTTTAGGAATAAGGGACCGTAACCGCAGAGGGGTTGTGGTGCTGGTAGAGGAGGAAGTGGTTCTAGTTGGGGCCGTGGGGCACCGGGCAGATGTGCAGGCAACACTGAAGCAAGACACCCTGGATTGGTATATGTAGCAAGGCATCGAGAGGAGGGTGACGTACCGGACGTCATAACTGGTACGTTCCTAATCTTTGGATTACCATATACTGCTTTGATAGATGTGGGTTTGACGCATTCGTATGTTGCCAGTAGTATAGTAGAGACTATGAACCTAGACTTCAAGACTACTTCTAGGGAGATGACAGTAATTAGTCTTCTAGGTCACTCCGTAGGAGTAAATAAACTATATAGGGATGAACCCCTAGAACTTCAAGGGGTCGTGTTTTTGGCTGACTTGATGGAACTGCCATTTGGGGAGTTCGATCTAATTCTCGGGATGGACTGGCTGGTGAAGTACTAGGCCAGTTTGGATTGCCCGGCTAAGTGTATAGTGTTGAGGACAATGGAAGGTGAGGAGGTGGTGATGATAGGTAATAGGAGAGATTACTTATCCAATGTGGTCTCTGCACTGAAGGCAAAAAAATTGGTCAAAAAGGGCTGTGAGGCATTTTTGGTTCGGGTGTGTGCCTTGGAGGCCAAGGAGTCAGCAGTGGAGAGTGTCCGAACTGTGAAGGAATTCGCTAACGTGTTCCCGAAGAACTTTTGGGTCTGCCTCCGGACGAGAAGTTGAATTCGGTATAGATTTGTTACGAAACTACGCTAGTGTCTATTGCCCCGTATAGAATGACGCCAAAGGAATTGGTGGCTGAAGGCTCAGATCCAGGAATTGTTGGACTGGTGTTTTATCCGGCCAATTGTTTTGCCTTGGGGAGCGCCAGTGCTCTTTGTGAAGAAGAAAGATGGTACAATGTGGATGTGCATAGACTACCGCCAGTTGAACAAACTGACGATCAAGAGCAAGTATCCATTACAAAGGATCGAAGAATTGTTTGATCAGCTTAAGGGGGCATCAGTTTTCTTGAAGATCGATCTAAGGTCGGGGTATCATCAGCTTAAGGTGAAAGAGGCTGATATTCACAAGACGGTGTTTCGCACTCGGTATGGGCACTACGAGTTTCTAGTAATGCCATTTGGGTTGACTAACGCACCGGCGGCATTCATGGACATGATGAATCGGGTGTTCCAGCCGTACTTGGACCAGTTTGTCGTGGTATTTATAGACAACATATTGGTGTACTCGAGAACTAAGGAGGATCATGATGCGCACTTACGGGTAGTTTTGCAAATACTGAGGGAGAAACAGTTATTTGGTAAGTTCAATAAGTGCGAGTTCTGGCTCAGGGAGGTGACTTTCTTAGGTCACGTGGTGTCAGCTGAAGGGATTAGAGTGGACCCTCGCAAGATCGAGGCAGTATTGGACTTGAAACCTACCTAACTCAGTAGCGGAAGTTTAGAGTTTTCTAGTGCAGGGTACTACCGAAGATTTGTAGAAGGATTTTCTCTAATCGCAACACCGTTGACCAAGTTATTGAGGAAAGGAGTTCCATTTGTGTGGTCTGAGAAACAACAAGAAAGTTTTGACAAATTGAGGAAAATTCTGACGGAAGCTCGATTTTGGTTCAGCCTAAGGCAGGAAAAGAATTCATGGTCTATTATGATGCATCACATACTGGCTTGGGATGTGTGCTGATGCAAGAAGGGAAAGTAGTGGCATATGTGTCTCTACAACTGAGACCGCATGAAGTTAACTATTCGACACATGACTTGGAGTTGGCTGCAGTGGTTTTTGCCCTGAAGATTTGGAGACACTATTTGTACGGTGAGAAGTTGATAGTCTACACGGACCACAAGAGTCTAAAGTATCTCTTGACTTAGAAGGACTTAAATTTAAGACAGCGCAGATGGATTGAGCTGTTGAAGGACTAGGATTGTTCAATTGAGTATCATCCGGGCAAGGCTAACGTGGTTGCAGACGCATTGAGCCGTAAGGTAGTGTCGGACCTAAGAGCGATGTTTGCCCATCTTAGCTTGTATGACGATGGGAGTCTTTTGGCAAAATTACAGGTTAAGCCAACTTGGTTAGAGCAGATTAAAGAGAAACAATTAGTGGATAAGGGTTTGAATGCTCGAAGATTGCTAGTGCAGAGGGGTGGTTTGGAAGGTTACAGCTTGACCAACGATAGAGTGTTGTGTTTTCAAGAGAGAGCTTGTATACCGAAGGACGTCGAGTTAAGGCGGAGGATTCTTCAGGATTTACATAGCAGCCCATCGCTATGCATCCCGGAGGTAGCAAGATGTACCAAGATTTGAGAGAAGCGTTTTGGTGGCAGTGTGCAAGCGGGAAGTGGCCGAGTTTGTGGGTAAGTGTCGGCGTGTCGATGGGTCAAAGTTGAGCATTAGTTGCCGTCAGGTTTACTTCAGCCGGTAAAAATTCCTCAGTGGAAGTGGGAAAGGATCACTATGGACTTTGTCAGTGGGCTACCCCCTACGCTTAGCAAGAAGGACTCAGTCTGGGTGATTGTGGACCATTTGACTAAATCAACTCATTTCATACCGGTAAGGGTTGATTATTCACTCTAGAAGTTAGCTAAGCTGTATGTGGCAGAGATAGTGAGGTTGCACGGTGTGCTAGTATCAATCATCTCGGATAGGGATCCCAGATTCACGTCGAGATTCTGGAAAGCATTGCATCAGGCGTTGGGTACGCGGTTGGATTTTAGTACGGCATTTCATCCGCAGTCAGATGGATAGTCGGAAAGGGTTATACAAATCTTGGAGGATATGTTGAGAGGCTGTGTCTTGGACTTTAGAGGCAGCTGGGAAGAGTTTCTATCGTTAGCTGAATTTGCATACAACAATAGTTACCAGACGAGCATTAAGATGGAACCATATGAGGCATTGTATGGTAGGAAGTGTCGTACACCTACATACTGGATAGAGTTGGGTGAGCGTCAAATGTTGGGACCAGAGTTGGTTGCTGAGACCGAGGATAAAGTCAAGTTGATTCAGGCTCGTCTAAAGGAAGCTTCAGATAGGCAAAAGTCATATGCCAATCTTAAGCGAGAGATATTGAGTTTGTAGTGGGTGACAGGGTTTTTTTGAAGGTCTCGCCATGGAAGAAGGTGCTGAGGTTTGGAAGGAAAGGCAAGCTAAGCCCAAGATTTATTGGCCCATATAAAGTGTTAAGACGAGTAGGACCAGTAGCTTATCAACTCGAGTTGCCAGCGGAACTGAGTCAGATACATGATGTATTCCATGTCTCCATGCTTAGGCGCTACCGTTCAGATCCATCGCATGTTGTATCAGTGGAGAAAATTGAAGTGAGCCCAGATTTGACCATGGAAGAGGAACCAATACAGATTCTAGCTTAGGATGTGAAGGTTTTGCGCAGGAAATCAGTTCCATTAGTGAAGGTATTATGGCAAAACCATGACGTGGAAGAAGCTACGTGGGACCCAGAGGATGTGATGAGGTAGCAATATCCTCAACTCTTTTGACCAGGTAATTTTGAGGTCGAAATTATTTTTTAAGGAGGGTAGAACTGTAACATCCTTAAATAGGGGCTATTGGGTTTGAACTTCTTTGCATATGTATTGATTAATTGTGTTATTAATTCAGGGGTTCTAGAGTCTAGTTATAAGTCAAGGGTAGGCCCAAGCTACAGGAAAAATTTTGTTTTTAAGCTTTAGTGAGTCAAGGAGCTAGGGGTTAAGAATATTTCATGGGGAATTTAAGCACAAGAATTGGCTTGGGAGTGTGGCAAGGAGGCGCCACTTAGGGCCTTGAAAGTGACGCCACATATAGGGAAGGGGGAGCTCAGGTTCGAGCAGCAGAAATCCCATTTTCTGCTTACCATTTTGACGCCAAGGAGGGAGGTATTGTGCTCAGCTCAAACTATATCAGATAATTGTGGATTAAGTCAGATTAATTTAAACTGGTGGCAAGGAGAAAATTTAGGAACTTGTGAAATTCAAACATTTGAATTTGTGGCTAGGAGAAATTTGAGGTGGTTGTCGAATTTTGAACAGTGGAAGAGGAGTGTTCGGTTGGGGAACATGTTAGGTGTGCTGACCCTATAGTTAGCTTATGGGGGTCATTTTCGGCTAGCAAAGCTTGGTGCATTCGGTTGGGAAGCAAAACCGAAACCTCATTTGGGCACTTGTCGATTTTTCCCTCTAGCATAGCAAGCCGAATACTTTAGCACCATTTGGGACTTCTTTCTTTATCTCCTTTGAAGCCGAAAGCCAAAAGCACCCTAGACTCTTGTCGATTTCTTCCTTAGGCATTGAGCCAAATTCCCTTTGTTTTCCTCTCATTTTCTTTGAAGCCGAAACTTGTTTCACTTCTCTTCTCCCATTTTTACTCAAAAACCGAATCTATTCTCTTCTTTTCATCTTTTTTTCTTTTCTCAAACCCTTGTGCCGAAATCTTCTTCTTTCTTCCTTTGCCGAATTCCCTCTTTCCCATTTCATTTTCTCCTCCATCTCTTTCATTAGCAGAAGCCGAATACCTTTCATCTTTCTCCTATTCTCTTCTTTCATTTTTTTAGCCGAATCTTATTTGTTTTTTTCTCAAACCATAGCCGAATCTCCTTTGTTTGCTCTCTACCATTGCCAGAATCTTTCAAACTCTCCCCTTCTCATTATTGGCCAAATATCAGTCTAGCATTGATCTTCCTTGGTTCTTCTCTAATCTGATTTGAAGAGGGTAAGTAATCTTGGCCGAAACTTTATTCTCACTTTCTTTTCTCTCTGTCGACATGTGTAGACAATAGCCAAAATTTTGGCATTTGTCTTGGCTTTTAATCAACCATGCGATTGGTCTCTTTTAGGATCTTTGGGACTTTGAAGTAGTAGATCGGGGTCATCTATTTCCCTGTCAAGCTATTTCGATAAGTCAGTGGTAAGGATCATGTCGATTCAATCATTCTGTTTGTTGTTTGAAAAGCCGAAGGCTAATTATTTTTATGTGATAGTGTGTGGTCGATTGCAAGGGGGATCATCACGTAGTTTTGGGATTTGGTTGGAAACCAAATCGGCATTAAGATAAGGATTGTTGCTTCATGCGTTAACTCTTCGGGATGTGTTAGTGTGGCCGAATGGCCTTGTTAATGATATTGGTTTGGCTGAATGTAGGATAAAGGAGATCTAGTGTGTAGATTGGGAACTTCGGGATTCAGCAATCGTGTAGTGATCAGGTGTGTAACTTACACACTTTATAATCTATGAAACCTGTTAATAACTTAAAACTGTGTTAAAAGTCGAAACTGTGTAGATTTCGATTTGGTACCTTTATGGGTATGAGCAAGGATTAAAGGTAAGTCCATGTTGGTTGAGATTATGGCACATGATATCTGATGTTAATATCTATGTCATGTTTGATATATGTATAACGATTAAGCATGATGGCATGATTTGTATGTGCATGAGCATTTATGTGGGTGATATGAGAGGAGGGGGAAGATTGATATCTGTGACTTTGGGTCACCAGTGGTTTGACACCACCAGTGATTTGGTACCACAATTGATAATTGTGACTTTGGGTCACCAGAGGTTTGGCACCTCATAGCGACTCATCCCAATGGCTTAGCACAATAGTGGGTTGGCCCCACATTTGATGAAATGGGATTGTCGCCAGTGATTTGGCATCACAACGTGGGTTGGCCCTACATATGGATTATTTGTGACTTTGTGTCACCAGTGGTTTGGCATCGCATTATTAGATATCAGTGACTTTGGGCCACCAGTGGTTTGGCACCACCAGTGGTTTGGTACCACACGGGGTAGAAAAAGGAGTTGTGGATGGCTAGGTTTGGGTGCATGATATTTTTGCTTGACTATGACTTGTGTAAGTATGTTGCTATAATCGGGAGGGGGATTATGCACTGAGTCTTAGTGACTCACCTTCTCCCTTATCTTTTCAGGTGACACGTAGATCGCGGATGAGGAGCCGAGTGGACTCGAGGTGACCATGCAACATCTACTCTGGTTTTATTTAGACTTTCGTTTGGATACCTTCATTTTAAATTCTAATTTTATTTAGGTTTGTAATAAGACCATTAGTATTTTTTTTATTTTAGGTTTTATTATTTCTGCTTTAATTTTCTAAATGTTGCCAAGTAAACTATTTAACATGTTTTAAATAACTTAATAACCAAAGTTTTCAAACGTACACAATACAACGGGTTTTTCTCAAATCTTACCATCGGGTAACAACATTTTCTAGAGGATAACAAAGTTGGCTCGAATGTTTTTAAGAAAAATCTAAGTTTTCCTTGCTCAAAGACAAACAGTTTTAATTTAACTAAGTAAGAATTACTCGGGTTTCAACAGGTTTAACGTTTTCTATTGAGCAATGAATGATGAACGAATTTTAAAAAGCCTTTAGGAATTTCAAAACAAATAACAAAGATCTTTTCGTTGAAACTAAACCGGCAACTTGATTCTTCAAAACGTTTTCACTTTGTAACATGCCTAACTCGGTCGTGGTGTGTTGATCGAGTTTGGGGTGTTATAGATTTGTAGTCCCGAAACCACTGTTCCGATTTCACCAAAATTGGGCTATTGCAACTCTCCCCCTTTAAGGAATTTTCATCCTCGAAAATTTTACCAGTAAAGAGATTCAGATATTACTTTCTAATAGTTTCTTCTAGTTCCTAGGTAGCTCCCTCTATATCATGTTATTGTTAGAAAACTTTTATTAAAGCTACCTTTTTATTTCTCAGTTTTTCTCTTCAAGTGCCAGAATTTCAATCAATCTCTCACTGTAAGTCATGTCAGGCTGAATTTAACATTTATCAATGCAATAACAGATGATGGGTCTGGTCGATACTGTCATAACACATATACTCACAAAACATTGTAAATTCTGTAGATATCTAATAATAATACCAATCAATACACAACAGGCCTAATTCTTTTCCCTAATATTATATGACCCGATAGACCACGGGCCTGTTTTGCCTTTACGGCCAAACCGGGGAACTTTCTTCCTGTAACACCCCTAACCCGTAACCGTCACCGAAACAAGGATAAAGGGAGTTACCGGACAATCAAAATCATTTACTGACATTACACAACAAAGTCTGACAAAACTCATCAAAGTGTCCCTTAAATAGGTCTACGAGACCTTAATCATGCTTTAGAGAGAGGCCGGAGACTAAACCAAACACATATGTAAATTCTTAGAAATTTAAAAAATTTTCAAAGTTTGGAGATCACATGCCCGTGTGGGCAGGCCGTGTGCCTCCCACGGCCTTAGACACACCTGTGTGCCTAAGCCATGTCAAAACAGGGCATACATACTAACTTGACCATACGGCCTGAGACACGCTCGTGTACCTCACCCGTGGTCGCTACTGACTTGCACCACACAGCCAGTCACACCCGTGTGTCCAACCCATGGTCAAGCTTGACTTGTTTCAAATTGCAACCTCGAAGGACACGGTCGAGCCACACATCCGTGTGGGCAAATATAGGCCATTTTCAAGGCCAAATTACCACCCACATATGGGTCATTCCTACAAACACAATTAAGCACCAATTCAAGCATCATAGGCAATCAATACATGCCAAAATATACATCATTTCTAATCACTTATGAGCTTAACATCCATACCAACTTAATAGCCATTCAACTCAACTTAACCACAAGCATTCCAAGACAAAATCCATCACAAACTTATCATCAATAATGTGCTAGTTATTCATCCATAAACTGACTATCCATATGACCTTTTCATTTACTATCATACCATACCAAAATTAGCATCGTAAGACATAACTAGTCATTCAAAACTCAAGCATTTAACTAGCCAAATCACAATGCTATATACATATATCAAACAAACTTAAAGTAACTAGCCTATATATGCCATACATAGTATATACACTTTCAAAACGTACCAAAATAAGATTGAGTAGTGTGATGACGATCCTCAACGGTCCCTGAGCCTTCAGTAGCTTTGATGATCTATAAAATAGAGCAAACACATACAAATTAAGCTTTCCAAATGCTTAGTAAGCCATATACAAATAAACTTAACATAAATTTCACATAGCTACATTGATACAATGACATTAATGTTTCTCATTGCAAATTCCTCACATATTCTTTGGCTCATTTGCTTAGCTATAGCTTGCCACATTTCTCAACTTAAATATCTTATATACACACATAGCTCATTCAAGCATATAATCACATATTATCTCATAGCTATGCACATATCCAATTTAATAAGCTTGTATAAACACTTACCTTTCATACACTTATAGTGTACTTTTCAATCGTATCTAAATTGTTTATACTTCTCACATAGACATTCATTTCTCGAATTTGCCTGTTGAACCATTTGGAATCTAATAAGATACTCAGAATGTTATGAATAGTCGTACAATTCCAACGTCCCAGATGAGATCTTACATGTACTCAAATATCGATGCCTCTATCCCAGAAAGGGTCTTGCACGAACCAAATGCAATGCCAATGTCCCAGACATGGTCTTACACGTAAATCTCATATCGATGCCAATGTCCCAGACGTGGTCTTACAAAAAATCTCAAATCAATTCCAACGTCCTAGACGTGGTTTTACATGATCTCACATATCGGATACCTAAGTCATGACATATGTAATCCTATCTATTCCTAGGTTCGTACGGGACTTCTCAGACCTTGATAACTTGTCTATATATCCTCGAGTTTCATATACATTCCATTTCGAATATTTACTATACAATTTATATCTTATGGATACATAAATAATTCAAATCAAATACATTTATTTGTATATCGACTTACCTAGGATTCGAAATAAACGAGCGATTTTGACTACTCGATCACTTTAGACTTTCCGTGATCTAAATCCGTTTTCTTCGATTCTTGATCTATACATATTCAAATTTAATTTGTTTATTCACTAATTCATTCAATTCAATCCAAGAACACATATTTAGGGAAATTTACAAATTAGCCCCCACATTTTCACATTTTGACATTTTAGTCCCTATTTCACAAAATTACAAAATACACATAATTTCATATTACCAATGCCTAGTTGAATTTTACTCATGCTCAAATGAGTCCACACGTTTCATTTATTTTACTATTTAGTCCTCAAAATTTTATTCTTTCAATTTAATCCAAATTCCTCAAAATCATCAAAACTCCAAAGACAAACAATGTTATTCTATCATATATAATTCATATTTCACCATCAAACATCCAAAAACTCACATGTTCATAAATGGCACATTACAAAATATTCATCAATTTACAAAATTGAAGCATGGGTTTTGAAGTATACAAAGAAACAATTACAAAAACATAGAAATTATCAAAAATCGAAGCAAAACATACCTTGAATCAATCCAAGAACTAGCAGAAACCTAGACGTTCTTCTTTCTTTTTCTTTTCTTTGTTTTTCGACAATAAGATGATGAGAATGGCTAATTTCAGACTTTGGTTTTATTAAATTAAACATAATTATTAATTTACAAAAGTAACCTTTAATATAACATTATAAATTCCCACTAACTTATGGCATTAATGTCCATCCATTTCAAATGGTCCAATTGCATTATAAGGACCCCAAATTTATAAAGCCATGTCAAATAGGCATCTTTCCATAAAGCATGCAAATTTTGCATCTTTCATAATTTAATCCTTATGTCAAATTAAGCACACAAATGGACAAATTAATTCACAGAAATTTCACACATGCTTAATCATATACTGTAAACATAGAAAATAATATTAATATATTTTTATGACTTGGGTTTGTGGTCCGAAACCACTGTTCTGACTAGGGTCTAAGCCAGACTACTACAATTCTCCCCCCTTAGGTATTTTTGTCCCTAAAAATCTTACCGTTGAATAGGTTCGGATATTGTTGTCATAGAATCTTCAAGCTCTCACGTAGCCTCTTCAACTCCGTGTTGATGCCATAAGACTTTCACTAACGAAATTTTCTTATTTATCAATTCTTTCATTTCACGAGCTAAGATAAGGATCGGTTATTCTTCTTAAGTCATATCAAATCAAATTTCAATCTCAGACGGAGAAATCACGTGTGATGGATTGATCTTTATCGACGAAGCATTAACACGTGAAATACATTATGAATCTTTTCCAGCTCAAGTGGTAACAACAACCTATATGCAACATGTCCAGATCATTCCATGAACTCATATGGTCCGATGAACCTCGGACTCAAATTCCCTTTATGTCCGAATCTGAGTACTTTCTTCCATGGAGATACTTTCAAAAACACGTTATTATCGATTTCAAATTCAATGTCTTTTCTTTTCAAGTTTGCATAGGATTTCTAACGATCAGACGTTGTTTTCGGACTATCACGGATTACTTTCACTTTCTATTCAGTGTCTTTTATCAAATCAACCCCGTGTATCTTATTTTCACTGAGCTCAGTCCAATATAAAGGTGTTCGACATTTGCGTCCGTACAAAGCTTCATAAGGTGCCATTTTGATGCTCAATTGAAAACAGTTATTGTATGCAAATTCAATCAGTGGTAAATGCTATTCCCACGTACCATTAAACTCAAGTATGCAACATCTCAGCATATCCTCAAGTATCTGAATAACTCGCTCGGATTGACCATCCGTTTGTGGGTGAAAATTCGTACTGAAATGCAGTTTAGTACCCAAAGCATCTTGCAGTTTCTTCCAAAATCGCGATGTAAACCTCGGATCTCTATCTAACACAATAGACAATGGCACTCCGTGCAATCTTACAATATCAGAAATGTAAAGCTCAGCTAATCTATCAAGTGAGTAATCAGATTGTACCAGAATAAAATGGGCTGATTTCGTCAATCGATCACTACAACCCAAATTGCATCTTTCTTTCTCAGAGTCAAGGGCAATCCAAAAACAAAATCCATAGTCACTTTATCTCATTTCCACTCGGGAATCAGAATCAGTTGTAAAAAACCAGATGGAACTTGATGTTCAACTTTAGCTTGCTGACATACTAAACATTTTGAAACAAAGTTAGAAATGTCTCATTTCATTCTAGACCACCAATAGTGTTGCTTCAGATCATGGTACATCTTTGTACTTCTCGGATGAATAGATGGGCGACTATTATGGGCTTCATTCAAAATCAACTGTAATAATTCAGTATTTCTTGGAACATAGATTCGATCTCGAAATCTCAAGCAATCATCATTGTCAACTCGAAATTTAAATTCGGAGTTCAAATTACATTGATCTCTTTTCGATAGCAACTCAGTATCAACTTTTTGACCATCACATATTTGTTGTAAAAATAATGGTTTCATTTTCAATTCTACCAATACCGAACTATAATCAGACAAGTCTAAATGAGCATTCATTACACGTAATGCAAACAACGACTTTCGGCTCAATGCATCAGCAATAATATTTGCTTTACCCGGATGATAATCTATCACAAGCTCATAGTCTTTTAATAGCTCTAACCACCTTCTCTGTTGCATATTCAAATATTTCTAAGTCATCAGATATTTCAAGCTTTTATGATCTGAAAACACGTGGCATTTCTCTCCAAAAAGATAATGACACCAAATTTTTAATGTGAATACAATCGCGGTTAGTTCAAGATCATGTGTCGGATAATTCTTTTCATGGGGCTTTAGTTGTCTCGAGGCATAAGATATTACTTTGCCTTCCTACATCAGAATGCAACCCAAACCATTCATTGAAGCATCACTATAAATCACGAAGTCTTTACCCGATTCTGGCTGTTCTAAAACTAGAGCTTCAATCAAAAAAGTTTTCAATTGATCAAATCTTTTCTGGCATTTATCGGACCATTCATATCTCACATCTTTTTAAAGCAATCTAGTCAATGGAGTAGCTATCATCGAGAATCCTTTTACAAACCGTTGATAATAACTAGCTAGTCCTAGAAAACTACGAACTTCAGACACATTCTTTGGAGGCTTTCATTCCAAAATATCAGAAATCTCGCTCGGATTAACTTGTATACCAGATGCTAACACAATGTACCCTAGAAAACCAACTTTACGCAACTAGAACTCACATTTACTGAATTTTGCATACAGTATCTTATCTCGCAGAGTTTCTAACACAATTCTTAGATGCTCAGTATGCTTAATCTCATTACATGAATAATTCAAGATGTCGTCAATGAATACTACAACAAAATGATCTAAGTACGGTCTAAAAATTCTATTCATTAGATCCATAAAAATTGTAGGAGCATTTGTTAGTTTGAAAGGCATAACTAAAAACTCATATTGCCCGTACCGCATTCTGAAAGCAGTTTTCAAAATGTCTGAATCTTTTAATCGCAACTGGTAGTATCCCGATCTCAGATTTATCTTTGAAAACATAGTGGCTCCTTTCAACTGATCAAACAAATCATCGATTCTAGGCAAGGGATATTTATTCTTTATAGTCACTTTGTTCAACTAACGGTAATCAATACACATTTTCGAGTATACTGACTTAATCTCACGAACTCTCGTTCATATTCAGTAATAGATATGCGGCCCTATTTCAATTTTAAGAATTCTTTTAATTTCTAATCAATAAATCTCTGACTGATATATTTCTTCTGGAATTCAGAATGAAAGAAATCCTATGTAACCCGTTCCTTTGGAACAATAGAAATCAAAGTCTTCCACCACTGATAACCTGCATCTCGTAGTAAAGAAACGGCATATTTTATGCATTCTTCGGGACTCAATAATATCTCATCAAATACTCAGATTGTGTTCTCGAGCCAAAACTCGACTTTCTCGACATCCTCATCACTAGTACCCCTGAACTCTTTAGTCCCATATTTACGGATTTTTTCGACCAGAGGCTTGTTCAATAGATTCATACTCACAACCGAAGGCATAATTGAAGTCTAAGGGGGATTAGACAGGCGGAGGTTGTGAAATAGTCAGATTATTTCTCACAAACTGAGTGAACCACTCACTCATCATTTCTAAGAAAGCTTGTTTAGCTTCTCCCTCTTGACTGCTAGTAGCCGATCTCGAATCAGATGGCACTGTTCTTTGAGCGTGAGTAGGTGCGTTGCTTCCTACATCATCAACTACGGCTCTTTCGGGATCCATTACTATACGATAAACACATTTTATACATCAGGATTCATCACACTATCACACTTCATAAATATGGCATGTATAGCTAGACTCTTTCACGCTAAGTTAGTTCGAGAATCAACTAAACCATAGCTCTGATACCAACCAAATGTAACACCCCTAACTTGTCGAAATAGGGTTAAAGGGCATTACCAGACAATTGAAGTCATTTACTGACATTACACAACAAATTTGACAAAACTCATCAAAATGTCCCTTAAATAGGTCTACGAGACTTTAATCATGCTTTAGAGAGAGGCTGGGACTAAACTAAACACATACGTAAATTCTTTAAAATTTAAAAATTTTCAAAGTTTTAGAGGTCACACGTCGTGTGGGTAGGCCGTGTGCCTCCCACGGCCTTAGACACACCCGTGTGTCTAAGCAGTGTCAAAACAGGGCATACATACTGACTTGACCACACGGCCTGAGACACGTTCGTGTGTCTCACCCATGGTCGCTACTGACTTGCACCACACAGCCAGTTACACGCCCGTGTGTCCAACCCGTGGTCAAGCCTAACATGTTTTGAATTGCAACCTCGAAGGACAGAGTCGAGCCACACGCCCGTGTGCTCAACCATGTGGCAAATATAGGCCATTTTCAAGGCCAAATTGCCACCCATACATAGGTCATTCCTACAAACACAATTAAGCACCAATTCAAGCATCATAGGCAATCAATACATACCAAAATATGCATCATTTCTAATCACTTATGAGCTTAACATCCATACCCACTTAATAGCCATTCAACTCAACTTAACCACAAGCATTCCAAGACAAATTCCATTACAAACTTATCATCAAGAATGTGCTAGTTATTCATCCATAAACTTACTATCCATATGACCATTTCATTTACTATCATACCATACCAAAACTAGCATCATAAGACATAACTAGTCATTCATAACTCAAGCATTTAACTAGCCAAATCACATGGCTAGATACACATATCAAACAAAACTTAAAGTAACTAGCCTATACAAGCCATACTTAGTATATACACTTTCAAAAGGTACCAAAATAAGATTGAGAAGTGTGATGATAATCCTCGACGGTCCACGAGCCTTTAGTAGCTTTGACAATCTATAAAAAAAGAGGAAACACACACAAATTAAGCTTTCCAAAAGCTTAGTAGGCCATATACAAATAAACATAACATAAATTTCACATAGCTACATTGATACAATGACATTAATGTTTCTCATTGCAAATTCCTCACATATTCTTTGGCTCGTTTGCTTAGCTATAGCTTGCCACATTTCTCAACTCAAATATATTATATACACACATAGCTCATTCAAGCATATAATCACATATTATATCATAGCTATACACATATCCAATTTAATAAGCTTATATAAACATTTACCTTTCATACACTCATAGTAAACTTTTCAATCGTACCTGAATTGTTTATACTTCTCACATAGACATTCATTTCTCAAATTTTTTCGTTGAACCGTTTAGATTCTAATAGGATACTCGAAATGCTCAAAATAGTCTTACAATGCCAACGTTCCAGACGAGGTCTTATATATACTCAGATATCAATGCATCTGTCCCAAACAAGGTCTTACATGAATCAAATACGATGCCAATGTCCCAGACATGGTCTTACACGTAAATCTCATATCGATGCCAATGTCCTAGACATGGTCTTACACGAAATCTCGAATCAATTCCAACATCTCAGACGTGTTCTTACATGATCTTACATATCAGATACCTATGTCATTACATATGTAATCCTATCTATTCCTAGGTTCGTATCGGACTTCTCAGACCTTGATAACTTGTCGATATATCCTTGAATTTCATATACATTCCATTATACAATTTATATCTCATGGATACATAAATAATTCGAATCAAATACATTTATTTGTATATCGACTTACCTCGAATTCGGAATAAACGAGCGATTTTGACTACTCAATCACTTTAGACTTTCCACGATCTAAATCTATTTTCTTTGGTTCTTGATCTATACATATTCAAATTTAATTTGTTAATTCACTAATTCATTTAATTCAATCGAAGAATGCATATTTAGGGCAATTTACAAATTAGCCCCTACATTTTCACATTTTGACATTTTAGTCCATATTTCACAAAATTACAAAATACACATAATTTCATATTACCCATGCCTAGATAAGTCCATACATTTCATTTATTTCATATTTTAGTCCCTAAAAATTTTATTCTTTCAATTTAATCCAAATTACTCAAAATCATCAAAACACCAAAGACAAACTATGTTATTCTATCATGCATAATTCATATTTCACCATCAAACATCCAAAAACTCACATGTTCATAAATGGAACATTACAAAATATTCATTAATTTACAAAATTGAAGCATGGATTTTGAAGTATACAAAGCAACGATTACAAAAAAACATAGAAATTATCAAAAACCGAAGCAAAACATACTTTGAATCAATCTAAGAACTAGCCGAAACCTAGATGTTCTTCTTTCTTTATCTTTTCTTTTTTTTTTTCGGCAATAAGATGATAAGAATGGCTAATTTCACACTTTGGTTTTAATTAAATTAAACATAATTATTAATTTACAAAACTAACCTTTAATATAACATTTTAAATTCCCACTAACTTATGGCATTAATGTCCATCCTTTTCAAATGGTCCAATTCCATTATAAGGACCCCATATTTATAAAGCCATGTCAAATAGAAATCTTTCCATAAAGCATGCAAAATTTTCATCTTTCATAATTTAATCCTTATGTCAAATTAAGCACACAAATGGACAAATTAATTCGCAGAAGTTTTACACATGCTTAATCATATACTGCAGACATAGAAAATAATATTAAAATATTTCTATGACTAGGATTTGTGGTCCCAAAACCACTGTTCTGACTAGGGTCTTAACCAGATTGTTACACTTTTATGGTGAAACTTTTAAAATATTTTTTTCCAATCTGAAACTCTATTTATTTTCACTTTTAGATTTGCATTGAATTTCAGACGATCAAATACTACTTTTAGACTATCTCAGATCCCTTTCATTCTTTTTCATTTTTGACAAATCAAACCAACTACATGTATCTTTTCTCACTGAACTTAGTCCAAAACACCAGAGTTTTACACTTGCGACCATATGAAATCTCATAGGGTAAAATTTTATACTTGACTCTTAACTGTTACTATATACGAATTGAACTAACGACAAATATTTCTAATTCAATTGCCTTTGAATTCTAAAATACAACACCAAAACACATCTTCAAAAATTTGAATGATATGTTCAGATTGATCATCCGTATGAGAATGAAATAAGTGCTAAAATGTAATCGTATACCCAGAGCTTCTTGTAAATTATTTCAGAATCAGAATATAAGCTGCAGATCTCTATTAGAAATAATAGAAGCTAGAACACCATAAAATCTAATAATCAGAGTAACAGATAATTCAAGCAATCTATTAAGTGAGAAATCCATTCATACTAGTTATTCGATAATTACTCAAATTGTATCTTTCTTTTTCATAGACAGAGATAATTTTGATATAAAGTTTATAGTAACTTTGTCTTATTTCCATTTTGGTATCTTCGCTAGTTATAACCATCCTGAAAGTATCATCTTTATTTGCTGATACATCCAACATTTAAATATAATTTTAGAATTACCATATTTCATTCCAAGCTACTAATACATCCTTTTCAAATCATTATGCATTTCATCACTCCCCAGATAAACAAACATAGTACCATTATGATCATTCATGTAAAATTTTCTGTATTGTAACTCCTCTTACCAGTATTCGATGCCGAAACAAGGTACAAGGCATTACCGGACTTGTATGCAAGCAATAATACAAAACCGAGACATGATTTTCCATTCAAATTTAAAACTTTTCATAAACATTCATATCACCCCTTAAACGAGCCTACGAGGTCCAAAACACACTTTAGGATCGGTTCAGGACTAAATCAAATTCTCTAGAGGACATTGGAAAAAGTCACTAAAAACAAGGGCACTATAACACCCCAAACCTGGCGCAGAAGTTAGGCCCGAATCTGGCGTGTCACATTGAAGTGTTTTTTGAAAACCATGTTGTCATTGAAAACCCTCTTTAATATTTAAAAACTAAAGTCTCAGTTTGTGTTTGTTCAATTTTAAAATATGGTTCATTGAAAAGTTAATCACTTTTAAAAATATTATTAACTTCGTTAAAAATCTTTTTTAATTGCGGAAGCTAATTTAAGGTAAAGAAGTTTAAAACGTATGTTTTTAGAAATAGTAATTGGGTTGAAAACTCGTCTTTGTCTAATAAATACAAAACGTAATAAAATCCCAAAATTCAAAATTAATTCCAGAGAGGCCTTTTTACAGAAATTAAAACCCAAAATATAAAATTCCAATAAAAAGTCTACAGTAGACATTAGCAATCGTGTGGCCACCTCCGAGTCCCTCGTAACTCCGAATCATCCTAATGTTGGGAATTATTTGCATAGTTAAAATCAAGGTGAGTTTATGAAAACTCAATGTGCAATCCTCTTATTAGAGTAACCGTCAATACACAGAGACAGAAAGTGAAACTGTCTGGGCCAAAGCCCTTTAACAGTAATAGTACAGTCCAGTTCAGAGCATACGTGGGCCAAAACCCACTACAATATCATTTGGGTCACAACCCATAATAGAATCGATTGGGCCTAGCCCAAACCAATAATAGAACAAGTGGCCTAAGCCCAGTACAGTGACAGATCTCATCAACAGATATGGAATAGTATGAGGATGCATCCCACCCCGATCCAGCAAACACACCACTTGTACCAACACTACACTCTTGTGGGGATAAAATTGACCCACCTATCCAACACACCAAGCTTAGCACCGGTTGCGGCACTAAGTCAACAGAACGACCCGTGAATAGAACGGCTAAAAGCCATAAATATCGCAGCAACGCTGCCAGTTAACAGAACGGCTAAAAGAAATAAATAGAATGGTTATAAACCATAATCAGGATGGCACAAAACTATCGGTAACTATAATAAGTTTGGCACATAGCCATCAGCGACGGTAATATAATCAGCACGCGGCCATGGGTAATTATGATTGACACAGAGTCATCAATATATTTGTTAGGCACATAGCCACGAGTAAATACGATTGACACAAACCATAATCAAGATAACATAGAGCCATATTTAGGCTGGTATCGAGCCATAATCGATTTACATGGCTTTAAGCCATCCGTCGGTCCACAATTGTCTCATGTGACCCGTGTGACCTTAACAGATCAATACTAGATCCAAAGTCGTCTCATGCGACCCATGCGACCCTATCAGAACTTCCTCCGTATCAATGTTCCAACCCCATGCAATATGTCATGTATGTTATGCTCAATCATTACACTTGTATGCAAAATGGCCAAGCCTAGTAACAGTCATTTAGACATATATTAAAAGCATATCAGTCACACGACCATAGTCAAGTCAGTTAAAACACAATCATACGATCACAGTCAAATCCATCAAATTCATAGTCTAAGTCAATTATTTACCCACAAGGGCAAAATAGTCATTTAACCCTATAAGGGCATTTTGGTAATCCTACCCTTTAGGGTTATTTTAGTAATTTTACCCTACAGGGGTATTTCGATAATTCTACCCTACAGGGGTATTTAGGTAATTTTACAAATCAGGGGTATTTAGATAATTTTCCAAATCAGGGGTAATTCGATAATTTCACAAATCAAGGGTATTTCGGTAATTTTACAAATTAGAGGTATTTTGATAATTTCACAAATCGAAGGTATTTCAGTAATTTTACAAATTGGGGTATTTCAGTAATTTTACATATTAGGGGTATTTCGATAATTTTGCAAATCGGGTATATTTTGGTAATTTTTGCAAATCGGGGTCTCAGCTACCCAACAGAATGTCCACCATCACCTCGAGTGACTTAAGTAACCTAAACAGTCACAACGGTGTAAATGGACCTAAGGCCCATTATTTGGCCTAAGTGGGCCCACATGCTCGTATGGCCCAATTAGATTAGAAATAGCCTCGGCTATATGAATAGCACAATTCAAACTATAGAAACCATATAACATGCATTTTATTTGTGTGGGGCCCACAGGCCCATTGGGCCCACGCAGCCCATTTTGTAGCCCAAAATGACCTAAGTCCATGAGAACGCTCATGGTGGCCTCAACCATCTTACGCCCATATTCGTGGGCTCAGTCCACCACACGTGTGATCGTACGTCGATGTGGCATCATTTGCCGATACTTCGGCTTTTCGACATTTTGTTGATCTACGATCAGAAGGAGTGTGGTTACACACACTCTATCGTCTTTCTCGCCAACTATCGAATACAGGGTACTGTTACACACCTGATCACGTAGAGTACTAAGAATTCACGGTCGCCAGAACATATATTCAAACGTAACATTTAGTTAATCACT
This sequence comes from Gossypium rotundifolium, assembly GCA_025506655.1. NCBI lineage: Eukaryota > Viridiplantae > Streptophyta > Magnoliopsida > Malvales > Malvaceae > Gossypium > Gossypium rotundifolium. The sequence goes on from CP106726.1 coordinate 43,741,639, forward strand.
AAAAAAATAATGTTAAGAAAAACTCTTAGTAACCACCTAACCGAGAGATCGATACTACATGCCTTGACTAGATCGGTCGACTGTGATTTGCCTAGTTAATCCAAAGTTTGATGCATCCATCCTTCCGCATCCTGGTAGAAAATCCCAAACAGCCGACACCCTACGCCGCTTAAACATGGGAGTAGAGGCTACGGGCTAAAACACAGTCGATACTTTTGCCATCACCTTACTACTAGAATTCTCTTTACCCATCGAGAGTTCTTGATTGAATAACAAAAGAGTTTCTATCGCTTCTGAAATGCTTACACACCGTCACTTCATGTAGAAATCTAAAAACCCAAAGATCAAATTAGGAAACTAACATTCGATAATCGAAGAATAAGATGGATGTAACACCCCATACCGGCCCATACACCATGACAGGATCTGGTATGCTACGGGCTGAGTCTTGAAAACTTTGCTCTGAAGGGTTTTGAAAATCTTAGTTAATTATAGCGATTTGTCAAATAAATGTGAAATTTTTGAAACAACTTTAAACATTTGCGTTGATTGTGTTTGAAAAGCCTATTTATCATTTCATTTTATGATTAAGAATTTGGAAAAAAAAAAAGACATAAGTTTATAAAAACTTAACATAACAAAAAAAAATCGAAAACCTAAGTTATGGAGGCCTTATTACAAAATTATCCCCAAAAATTAAAACTCAAATGAGAAACCGAAAATAGTCTATGTAGATAATAGTCTTGATGGCCCCTCGAGTTTGCCTCGGCTCTTATGTCCACGTTCTACTGCTCATCTGTAAAGTGGGGAAAAATAAAAGGGTGAGTCACAAAAACTCTGTGTGCAAATCCCGAAAACACATAAAAGCCTTGGGCCCACAAACACATTATGGGCCAAGGCCCATTCACAATATATATTACATGCAACATGGCCCATCCCAAACCTAAAAGTCCATCCTCTACACACCCCCGTACCAACCATCACACTGTGGGGATTTCTACAATCAACCCTTCATCCGCTACACACCATATCGACAGCTGTGCTGTCTGTCATAAAGACCGATCACTATGGGACCTATGCGGCAAAACCACCGATCATTTGGCAACCTTAATAATATATATTGACAATTTATTGTCATCATAAAGACCGATCACTATGTGACCTATGTGGTAAAGCCACCGATCGCCTCGCGACCTGCTCCCCTTCATCATATCAAACCCATCCCATGCATACATACATTCGAAAATTAGAACATTAAACTATCTAAATCGATCACATACTTTCACATACTTTGATACACATAGAGAAGTTTCTATGATTACGTACCTGGCATCCTTTACCTACCCTTTTTGGGTAACACGACTGTTATACAGCCTATTTCTAGCTTTTAGTCCATAACATACATTTGATATAGCTTAACTAGTGTGATAGAAATCTACACACCTGATTACTGACAGGACAGAACTTTTAATGTCGACACTATCAGAAGTCGATACGACTGCTAACTGCCTAAGATTTTGCTCTGAAGCCGGTCCATAACTCGGTGGCCAATCCTGAACTGCTGACACCGCGCGTTTCTTGAACTTTGGGGCTGAAACTACAGATCCAACCCCTTCCTTTGATTTGCTGACACTCGAGTCCACAAGTGATCTTTGGTCAGAAGATACTATGATGATTGCTTAATGCAACATTAGGTTAAGGCACGAATAATGAAAAAGAACCCAATTAAACAATATAGGAAGAATCAAACCCTTATCTTGAAATCTTAAAAGAGATTGAGACTCGAGACTAGCATTTTCGGCTTTTAAATCTAGGCGATCTACCTAAATTCTCGATTATCGCCCAACAAGAAATTATACAAAGCCATTAAACCATTAGCTTTTTGGCTTTTTCTTCCAAAAATTGAAAGATAAAGTGAAGAGATAGGGAAATTAACACTCACCTTACACAAAGAATTCGACTACCCCTTAGAGATTTCGACTTTTGAGAAGATCAGAAGAAAAGATGATAGGAAGAGGTCTATGTAGATTCGGATTTAATGAAGAAATTGGCAAAAGGGAATAGGAAGTATTCGACTATGGAGATGGGAAGAGAGTTCAGAGTTTCAACTTTTGAAAGAAAAGATGTTGAGAAAGATTGGGAGGTTTTGGCTTTTGAAAGAAAAGAAAAGAGAACAGAAAAATGGACTTTGGCTTTTGCATAAAAGTGAGGATGAGAGAATGGGAAAAGAAAATAGGGACCAAATACCGAAATTTAAGAGATATCCCCTCAATTTAAATAGAATTTTGGCACCCCCTACCTAAAACCCAAAAATGCCCCTTTTCAAAACATCAAACTAAGCTATTAATCAAGAGAAATTTTGGCACCCCTTAGTCCTATCTAGCCGTGTCCCCCCTTGCACATAGTGTCCCAAATTCGGCCACCACTTGCTTCCTAGATAGCTTTTAAACTTTCTCCCTTATCTTTATCTGATCACTCCTTTAAAATTAGGCCTAAATAGCACCACCTCTTCCTCCCTTTATCATCACATTATCCATATGTTATTATCCTCCTATTTTCAAGCCCCTATGCCGTCCCACTCTATCCATTTAAAATCCAGAAATTAGCTAGCTTTAATTAAAAGAATTGGACTTCATGTAACTTGAATGTGGGCCTCCTCAGTTGACACCACCTCCTTGCTCTCTAAGTGGCACCACTTTGCCACTGGGCCACAAGCCCACTTTGTATTTAAAACATAGATAACATCTTTTAAGCCCAATCTTATCAGGCTTTCTACTAGAGTGTCTAATTAGAGAATTCAATTAAGGCCTCGGCCCAATTCCTAAGCCTATTCTGGACCCCTAACACTCTTATTAAACATAAGTACACATTAAACACATTGGTCCATTAATTCAGGATGTTACAGTTCTACCCCTTAAAGAAATTTCGACCTCGAAATTACCTGATCAGAATAGATGGGGGTACTACTGCCGCATCATTTCTTTTGGTTCCCAAGTAGCCTCTTCAGAACTGTGATTCCGCCATAAAACCTTAACCAACGAAACCGTCTTCCTTCGCAACACTTTGACATCATGATCCAGGATTTCTATCGGTTCCTCTTCAAAGGATAGGTCAAGTCTCACCTCGATTTCTTCCACAAGCCCCTCATGAGATAGATTAGAATAGTAACTTCTTAACATGGAGACGTGGAATACATTATGAATCTGGCTTAGCTAAGAAGGTAGCTCTAGCTAATAGGCTACCGGCCCTATTCGTTTCAACACCCAATAAGGCCCGATCAATTTGGGACTTAATTTACCCTTTCGTCCAAACCTCAGTACTTTCTTCCATGGCGACACCCTCAAGAACACCTTGTCACCCACCGCAAACTCTATATCCTTGCGCTTCAAGTCTGCATAGGACTTCTATTGGTCCGACACTTCCTTTAGTCGAGCTCGAATTAAATCAACCTTCTCCTCTGTCTCGGTAGCTAACTTCGACCCCAAAATCTAACGTTCCCCTAATTTTGTCCAACAAGTAGGAGTACGACACCTCCATCCGTACAATGCTTCGTAGGGCGCCATCTGAATACTAGACTGGTAGCTGTTGTTGTATGCAAATTCTGCCAATGGTAAAAACTCTTCCCAACTACCTCTGAAATCAATGACACATCCCCTCAACATGTCCTCCAAGATCTGAATCACCCGCTCAGACTGTCCATTGGTTTGAGGATGAAACGCTGTACTGAAATCCAACTACGTGCCCAATGCTTGATGCAAAGCCTTCTAGAATCGCGATGTAAACCTCGGGTCCCTATCCGATATGATTGATACTGGTACCCCATGCAATCTCACTACCTCCGCTACATATAGCTTAGCCAATTTTTGCAAAGAGTATTTGACCCGTACTGGTATGAAATGAGTAGACTTCGTCAAGCAATCAACAATTACCCAGACTAAATATTTCTTAGTAGGCGTAAGGGGTAGCCTACTAACAAAGTCCATTGTGATCCTTTCCCACTTCCATTGGGGAATCTTCACTGGCTGCAACAACCCCGATGGTAACTGATGCTCTGCCTTTACTTGCTGACAGGTCAAACACTTGCTCACCAATTTAGTTACCTCACGCTTTAAGCCCAGCCACCAGAACTGATCTTGCAAATCCCGATACATCTTACTCCCTCCGGGGTGCATAGCGTATGAACTTCCATGCGCTTCTTGCAAAATCCTATGCCTCAATTCCAGATCTTTTGGCATACAAACTCTCTCGTGAAAATATAATAGTCCTTCCTCATTCACACTGAATTCCATTGATCCATCACTTGATCCTACATGAAACTTCTCCTTTAGCAACTCAATGGTCTACTGCCTCTCTTTAACCTAACCGACCCATGAGGGTTTCACTTGAAGTTCAGCCAATAAACTCCCATCATCATACAAACTAAGGTGAGCAAACATTGCCCTCACGTCAGAGATTACTTTACGACTTAAGGTATCCATCACCACATTAGCTCTACCCGGATAATACTCAATCGAGCAATCATAATCCTTTAACAACTTGATCCATCTCCTCTGCCTTAGATTCAACTCCTTCTGGGTCAAGAGGTATTTTAGGCTCTTATGATCTGTATAAATAATATATTTTTCCCTGTACAGATAATGTCTCCAAATCTTTAAAGTAAAAACCATCGTCGCCAACTCCAAGTCATGTGTGGGATAATTTGCCTCGTGGGTGGGATAATTTGCCTCGTTCGGTCTTAACTGCTGATATGCGTATGCAACAACCTTCCCATCTTGCATCAACACGCATCCTAATCCCGTGTGTGACACATCACAGTAAATCATGAATTCCTTTCCAGCCTCTGGTTGAATCAATACAAAAGCCTCCGTCAAAATCATTTTCAACTTCTCAAAACTCTCTTGCTTCTTGCTAGACCTAATAAATGGAACTCCTTTCCGTAATAACTTAGTCAATGGTACCGCGATTAAAGAAAATCCTTCAACAAACCTTCGATAGTACCCCGCCAGACCAAGAAAACTCCGAACTTCTGCCACAGACTTAGGCGACTTCCAATCCAATACCGCTTCAATTTTTCGAGGGTCAACCCTAATCCCCTCTACCGACACAACGTGGCCTAAAAACATAACTTCACTTAGCCAAAATTGGCACTTACTGAATTTGGCATATAACTGATTCTCCCTCAGAATCTGTAAAACCACTCGTCAGATGTGAATCATGCTCCTCTTTTGATCTTGAGTAAACCAGGATATCATTTATAAATACCACGACAAACCGATGCAAGCAGGGTTGAAACACTCGATTCATCATATCCATAAATACTGCTGGTGCGTTGGTCAACCCAAATGGCATCACCATAAATTTGTAATGACCATAGCAAGTTCTAAAAGTCGTCTTATGAACATCCGCCTCCTTGACCTTAAGCTGATGGTACCCTGACCTCAGATCTATCTTCGAAAAGATTGAGGCCCCCTTCAACTGATTGAACAAGTCATCGATCCTTGGCAACAGGTACTTGTTCTTGATTGTTAACTTATTCAACGATAGTCAATGCACAAACGCATTGATCCATCTTTCTTCTTAACGAATAACACCGGCGCTCCCAAGGTGACACACTTGGTCGAATAAATCCTTTATCTAGCAGACTCTTGAATCTGCACTTTCAATTCCACTAACTCCTTCGACGCCATTCTATACGGAGTAATAGATACTGGCGTTGTTCCTAGAAGAAGATCAATTCCAAACTCCACTTCACGATCTGGGGGTAATCTCGGAAACTCTTCTGGAAAAATATCAGGAAATTCCTTTACAGTCCTAACATCCTCGACAGTTAGGTCCTTGGCTTCCAGAGCCCAAACAAACATTAAAATTGCCTCGTATCCTTTTCTCACCATCCCTTCTGCTCTTAGGGCAGTCACCACATTTGACAGACAGTTGCCCCTTTCTCCTATCACCAACACTTCACCACCCTCGAGGGTTCTTAACACCATACGCTTGGCTACACAATTTAAATTAGCTTGGTACTTCACCAACCAGTCCATGCCTAATATTAAGTTGAACTCCCCAAACGGTAATTCCATCAGATCCGTTAGGAAAACTATTCCCTGAACTTCTAAGGGTACCTCATTCCCCGACTCGTGACCAGGCCCTACCGGTTCTGACACAACAATTCTGCCTCTACCTCGGCCATGCACACCACATCCTCTAGTGCTCATTCTACCGATTCGCGTATATATGATTAGGAATTTTATGAATTATTAATTTCTTCCACTGATTAATAACAAACAATCTTATGGAAAGTAGGTTTAACAGTAGTTCTTTCGAATTTGAATTCTATCTACAAAGTTTAGTTCTCAAGTCTATATTTCCTAGTTCTAGAATACACATTTAATCAACATCCATCACATATCAACATACAAGCAGCAACCATGGATTCACATTCATTACCTAGGGGTATTTTCGTCATTTCACTACCCAGGGGTATTTTCATAATTTTATCCTACAGGGGTATTTTGGTAATTTTTCAAAATAGGGTATCATGGTGATTTTACAAAATAAGGGTATTTTGGTAATTTTAAAATCTAGGGGTATTTCGATAATTTTGCAATCCAAGGGTATTTCGATTATTTTCTCAAACCTAGGGAATTCTGGGTAATTTGTAAAATTAGGGGTTTATAAGAAATTTCATAAAGATAGGGTGATGGTCCCTTTCGGGTTTTAGTTATAAATTTTGGCCCGTTAACAAGTCTTTGTGGCTAAAGTGAATATTCACTACACACCAAGTAGGATTTCAACGAGGAGGAGGTGGCCGCTAGGGCTGCTTAAATACCAAGCTCTCCCTGGATCCAATCCTAGACATGCGTATGCTTGTTACCACACCCTAACCTTGTAACTTATTCACAGACATGTTTAATTAGAATTAAGTCTTATGGGATTTGAAGAATTGTTTAATCTAGGCCTAAGGTCCATTAACACTATCATACTAGTCTATGTCATAAAGCCCATCAAACCCAACATACATATCATATCAAGAGTTTAGAATACTTACCTGCGTGGATCGGGTGCTGGTAGACTCGAAGGCCATATCTCAACTGAACTTTTCTCAACTTACATCACTTTTACAAATCACTACTGGACCCATTTCATAGCCCGAGTTTTGAACTGGGCTCTGATACCAAAATATAACACCTATATACCGACCCATACACCATGACCGGACCTGGTATGCTACGGGTTAAATCTTGAAAACTTTGCTCTGAAGGGTTTTGGAAAATCTTAGTTAATCATAGCCAATTAGTCAAATACATGTGAAAATTTTGAAACAACTTTAAACATTTGTGTTGATTGTTTTTGAAAAGCCCATTTATCATTTCATTTTATGATTAAGACTTTGTAAAAAAAGACATAAGTTTATAAAAACTTAACATAAAAAAAAATAAATTGAAAACCTAAGTTATGGAGGCCTTATTACAAAAATATCCCCAAAAATTAAAATTCAAATGAGAAACCGAAAATAGTTTATGTAGATAATAGTCTTGATGGCCCCTCGAGTCCGCCTCGGCTCTCATGTCCACGTTCTAACGCTCATCATAAAAAGTGGGAAAAAAAAGGGGAGTCACCAAGACTCAGTGTGCAAATCTCGAAAACACATAAAAGCCTTGGGCCCACAAACACATTATGGGCCTAGGCCCATTCATAATGGCACAGAATATATATTACATGCAACATGGCCCATCCCAAACCTAAAAGTCCATTCTCTACACACCCCCGTACCAGCCATCACACCGTGGTGATTTCTACAATCAACCCTCCATCCGCTACACACCATATCAAAGCTGTGCTGTCTATCATAAGGACCGATCACTATGTGACCTTTGTGGCAAAGCCACTGATCGCTATGCGAACCTAATAATATATATCGACAGCTGCACTGCCTGTCATAAAGACCGATCGCTATGTGACCTATGTGGCAAAGCCACCGATCGCCTCACGACCTACTCCCCTTCATCATATCAAACCCATCCCATGCATACATACATGCAAAAATTAGAATATTAAACTATCTAAACAGATCACATACTTTCACATACTTCGATGCACATAGAGAATTTTCTATGATTACGTACCTGGCATCCTTTGCCTACCCTTTTTGGTTAACATGACTGTTCATACAGCCTATTTTTGGCTTTTAGCCCATAACATACATATGATATAGCTTAACTAGTGTGATAGAAATCTACACACCTGATTACTGACAGGACAGTACTTTCTATGTTGACATTATCAGAAGTTGATACGACTACTATCTGCCTAAGGTTTTGCTCTGAAGCTGGTCCACAACCCGACAGCCAATCTCGAACTGCTGACACGACGCGTTTCTTGAACTTTGGGGCTGGAACTACAGATCCAACCCCTTCCTTTGATTTGCTGGCATTCGAGTCCATGAGTGATCTTTGGTCAGAAGATACTATGATGATTGCTTAAAGCAACATTAGGTTAAGGCATGAATAATGAAAAAGAACCCGATTAAACAACATAGGAAGAATTGAACCCTTACCTTGAAATCCCAAAAAGAGATTGAGACTCCAAGACTAGCATTTTGGCTTTTAAATCAAGGCGATCTACCTAAATTCTCGAATGTCGCCCAACAAGAAATTATACAAAGCCATTAAACCATTAGCTTTTGGCTTTGTCTTCCAAAAATCGAAAGAGAAAGTGAAGAGATAGGGAAATTGGCACTCACCTTAACACAAAGAATTCGACTACCCCTTATAGATTTTGGCTTTTAAGAAGATTAGAAGAAAAGATGATAGGAAGAGATCTATGTAGATTCGGCTTTAGTGAAGAAATCGGTAAAAGGGAATAGGAAGTATTTGACTATTGAGATGAGAAGAGAGTTCAGAGTTTCACTTTTGAAAGAAAAGATTTTGAGAAAAATTGGGAGGTTTGACTTTTGAAAGAAAAGAAAAGAGAACAGAATAATGGACTTTTGACTATTCCATAAAAGTGAGGATGAGAGAATGGAAAAAGAAAATAGGGACCAAAAACCAAAATTGAAGAGATATCCCCTCTATTTAAAGAGAATTTTGGCACCCCCTACCTAAAACCCGAAAATGCCCCTTTTTAAAACGTCAAACTAAGCTATTAATCAAGGGAAATTTTGGTACCCCTTAGTCCTATCTAGCCGTCTCCCTCTTGTACATAGTGTCCCAAATTTGGCCACCACTTGCTTCCTAGATAGCTTCTAAACTTTCTTCCTTATCTTTATCTGATCACTCCTTCAAAAGAGGCCCAAATAGCACCATCTCTTCCTCCCTTTATCAGCACATTATCCACATGTTATTATCCTCCTATTTTCAAGCCCCTATGCCATCCCACTCTATCCATTTAAAATCTAGAAATTAGCTAACTTTCATTAAAAGAATTGGGCTTCATGTAACTTGAATATGGGCCTCTTCAGTTGACTCCACCTCCTTTCTCTCTAAGTGGCGCCACTTTGCCACTGGGCCATAAGCCCACTTTGTATTTAAAACACAGATAACATCTTTTAAGCCCTATATTATCAGGCTTTCCACTAGAGTGTCTAATCAGAGAATTCAATTAAGGCCTCGGCCCAATTCCTGAGCCCATTCTGGACCCCTAACACTCTCATTAAACATAATCACAAATTAAATGCATTGGCCCATTAATTCAGGATGTTACAATGGAGGAGCATTGACTTTTAGAAAGAGTAGAAGAAATAGATTTGAACACAAATTGCAATAACAGAGAGAACTTATGAGTACCTATCGATTCCTTAGAGGCCTTGCAAGACCAAAACAACACCAATGGAAGAGCACTAAAATAGTCATCCAATAATAGGGAGAGAAGCATAATATTCGGCCAAAAGAGCAATAAGCAGAGGGCAATATCAAAATAGAAAAGAGAAAAGATATAGAAGAGGCAATCGGCTAGAATGGAATAACCAAAAAGAAAGAATGAAATCGAGAGGAAAAGAGAAGATATATTGACTAGACAAAATGTAAAATAGAAAAGGTGAAAGAAAAAGAATAATTTGGCAACGCAAACCAATTTTTCCCAAGGCAAAAGTGACCGAAACCAAACTGAAAATGAGAGAAAATTATCCTAGCTGAATTTCCTATGCTTCCCCTTACCAATTTGGGACAACACTCCCACACACTTCAAACTCCTTATTTTTCTCCAAAAATCACTCCCTTAATCCCTCCACGAAATCCTCCTTGATTCACTCAATGACCAATTCAAACCTTACCTTGTAGAGCTCTACTCCACCTCTACTTCTCTACTGGCCATAGCGGTAAAATAAATACCTCTTTGCTCCAGGCGTGACTCGAACACCAGCCCCCTTTTGAAGCTTTATCACGCCACTTATTAATAAGCCATAAGCTCAAGTCTGTCCTAACTTATCCTCAATATTTTATTAATCCTTCATGCCAATATCTAGGTTTATTCAAAGAACAACCAAAAATTCGCGAATGCCATGACTTGAACCTCAAACCACAGGCATACTCCTAATGCCTCCTTTCCACTACACCACAAGCTTCTTTGTGTCACATTTTATCCTCAAATATTAATAAGTCCTTCCAACCCATGCCAAGTTCAATTTTTGGGAAAACTAAAATTTTTTCTATAGCCTAGATTTGAACTCAAGGCCTCCCAAAGCACTCCCAATCACTCCTAAAGCACATAGCCAATAAAGCAAACATGAAATTAGTGAAATTTTTCTTGCACAACTAAAATCAAATTGCTCTAATGCTCAAAGCCTATTTCTTTTAGGCCCAAAATTTGGGGCATTACAGGCACACGCCCATGTCGAATATCCTGATAACATGGCCATGTTGAAGGGTTGTGTAACTTACACGACCCAAACATGTCAGGACACACTCGTGTTCCCTACCCCATGCAGATTTATTTCTCAATTCGTTTTCACATGGCCTGACAAACGCCCGTGTCCATGGCCCGTGTCCCACATACGGCCATGACACGCCCATGTCTTGGCCCGTGTGTAAAAACCTTGACATTTTGTTTCTGACTGTCATCAACTCAATAAGGTCACATAGCCAAGGCACCCGCCTGTGTCCTTAGACTGTGTGGCAAATTAAATTCTTAAATTCAAGTGCAGACTTCACACGGCCTAGGCACATGCCCATGTCCTATGGCCGTGTCTTATCCGTGTGGTTACTACTAGTGTAAAAGCCCGGTTTAGGCCCTAGTCAGAATAGTAGTTTTAGGACCACAAATTTAAGTCAAAAAAACATTTTAATATTATTTTTTGTTTATACAGTATATGAATTAGTATGTGTGAAATTTCTGTGATTAAATTTGATCATTTGTGTGCTTAATTTGAGAAAATGACTAAAGCGCATAAAAAGTAAAAGTGACATTTTATATGTTAAAGTGCTCAATTAAGTTGGCTTTTGAATGAGAGGGCCTTAAAATGAAATTAGGCCATTTAACTAATGTTTGGACGACAATGGACTTTGATAGTGGCTTTATAATGTTAAAATTTAAAGGTTAATTTTGTAAATTAATAATTAAGTTTAATTAAATCAAACCAAAAGCATGAAATGGCCATTATCATCATCCTTAGTGTCGAATGTGATATAAAAAGAATGAAAAAGAAGAACATCTAGGTTTTGGCTAAGTCTAAGCTTGATTCAAGGTATGTTTGGCTTCAGTTTTTAATAATTTCTACATTTTTGTAATCGTAGCTTAGTGATCTCTCAAACCCATGTCTTAATAGTGTGAATTGATGAAGATTTTGAAAAGTTCCATTGATGAATTCATGAGCTTTGTGATGATTATTGATGAAATATGAAAAATATGTGTTAGATTAACATAGTTTGTCTTTGGATTTTTATTGAATTTGAGTAATTTGGACTTAATTGAGAAAATAATATTTTGAGGGACTAAATTGTGAAATAAATGAAATGTATGGACTTGTATGGATTACATGAGAATTTAGCTAAGCATAGGTGTATTGAGATTTTGTTTATTTTGTGATTTTGTGAAATATGGACTAAAATGTCAAAATGTGAAAATGTGGGGGCTAATTTGTAAATTGCCCTAAATATGTGTTTTTGTATTGAATTGAAAGAATTAGTGAATAAATGAGTTAAATTTGAATATGTATAGATCAAGAACCGAAGAAAACAGACATAGATCATGGGAAATCAAAAGTAATTGTGTAGCTGAGTTCATTTCTATTATTTCGATTCTGAGGTAAGTCGAAATTCAAATAAATGCATTTACATTGATATATGTATGTTCATATAAAAATTTATGATAGTGAATGTGTATGAAATGATGACAATATGAAATCTGAGGATGTATCGACAATGAATCAGTGTCCGAGAAGTCCCGTACGAACCTAGGAATAGATAAGATTACATATGTCATAACATAGGTGTCCATTATGTGATATCGTGTAAGACCATGTATGGGACATTGGCATCGATATGAGACATCATGTAAGACCGCTTTTGGGATGTTGGCATTGATTTGAGATTTACGTGTAAGACCATGTCTGGGACATTGGCATCGTATTTGATTCGTGTAAGACCCTGTCTAGGACAGTGGCATCGATATTTGATTACATGTAAGACCACGTCTGGGACGTTGGCATTGTACGATTATTCTGAGCATTCTGAGTATCCTATTTGATTCTGAATGGTTCAACGGGAAAATTCGAGAAATGGAAGTTTACGTGAAATGTATAAATGAATCAGGTACGTATGAATTGTACACTAAGAAAGTGTATGAAAGGTAAGTGTATATATGAACTTACCAAGATGAATATGTGTATGGAATTGATGAGATAATATGTGATATATGTTTGAATGTGATATAAGCATAAGTGATGGTTTGAGATGTGAAATGTTTGAAATTTATGGCTAAACAAATAAGCCTAAGAACATCTTATGAAATTAAAAATGAGAAGTATTAGTGACATTGTACCAAAGTGATTATGTGTATTTTATGTTATGTTTATTTGTATATGACTTACTAAGCTTTAGAAAGCTTACTCTATATGTGTTTGCTCTATTTTATAGATAGCCAAAGCTACTGAGGGCTCGGGAATCGTCGAGGATTGTCATCACACTAATCAATCTTATTTTGGTACCCTTTTGGAAATGTATAGACAAGAGTATGACATGTATAGACTAGTTACCTTGAGTTAGGTTTGAAATATGTGTATAACCATGTGATATAGCTAGTTAAATGGTTGTGTTATGAATGAAGAGTCACGGTATATGATGTTTGGTTTTGGTATGATTCCATGGTTATGAAAGAGTCAAGGTAATGGTAAGCTTATTGATGCAAAGTGAGTATATGTGTTTAATGAATGATGGTTTTGATGAAGTGGTAAGTTATGGATGAATCATGCTTGACTTATTTGTGAATTAGTTGAGCTATTTGGCATCTAAGTTGGTATTCTTAGAAATAAGATTGAATGGGATGATATGATGACCATTTGGTGAGTTTTTGGTTGCCAATTAAGTTTAGAAATATGCTTGTATGTGCTTGTAGGGATGACCCAAAGTGTGGGTGGAAATTTGGCCTTGCAAATGGCCTATAATTGCCCACACGGTTGAGCACACAGGCATGTGGCTTGACCGTTTCCTTCATAGTTGCAAAACAAAACAAGTCAGGCTCGACCACAGGCAAGACACACGGGCGTGTGACTGGCCATGTAACATCCCCAAACCCGGCCCATTCACTACGACCAAATCTGGTTATGTTATTGCGGAAAGACGGTTGAAATTCTTCTTGATTTAAAATAAAACATCGTAGTTTGCTGAATTTTTGAAAACATATCTTTGGAATAAAACTTTGCTATTTAAAACTCATTCATTTTAAAAACTTTAGTTTATAATATCCAACTTGTATAAATAGGTTGCAAACCATAAATCATTTTCCCATAGCAATTTAATTTAAATAAACCATAGTTAAAGTAATACCAAAAACATAAAATGGCCTTTGTTACAACCCAACAAATTCAAATAAAATACTTATATCAAAAACAAGCATAATATAACAAATCTTCATCTTGACATGGGCCACCTTGTCCTCTCCGATCCCGGTCCAAATTTTTATGCACTACCTAAAAATGTTAAAGGAAAAAGGTGAGTCACCAAGACTCAAGAAGCTACCTTTTTCCCGGATTAGCAAAATATCACATTCAAACATAATCATGATTATCATGCATCCAAATCATATGCACCCAATCCTAACCGTCCATACACCTTTTCTACCCTGTGGTACCAAACCACCGGTGGTGCCAAACCACCGTGACGATAGTCATAGATGTGATGCCCAATCACCGGAGGTGCTAATCCTCCGTGTCCGAAGACACGAAGTGTGTTACTAAAACACCGGTGACCGAAGTCACAAATCAATTGATGGGGCCAACCCATCGTGTGATACCAAATCACTGGCAGACGATCCCTTGTCTCAAAAGTGAGGCCAACCCACGGTGGTGTTAACCACAGGGATGAGTCGCTATGAGGTGCCAAACCTCTGGAGGTACCAAACCTCTGGTGACCGTAGTCACAGTGTGTTACCAAAACACTGGTGCTCGTCAGCACAAAACATCACTGCCCCCTCCACTCATACAACCCACATAGATAATGATATGCATTTTAACGGACTTATACCCACATGCTTGATTAGTAACATACATATTATTTATCAGCCATCCAATATCATAGCACACGTAACAGATACATTATGCTTACCAAAAGCATCATAACAGGGACTTACCTGACCCGTGCCCTATACCATAATGGTATTCAATCCACCTTTCCATGGAACCAACCACACACATCATATATATAAATACCATAACCGATAAGTGTGTAAGTATACACACAATTTAATAAGCACATAAATTACTAGAAGAGTGTGTGTGTACACACACTGTAAGCCTTAACCAAAGAATCGATGTAACAACCTCGCTCCTACACGCTCTTGCACACTAGCCCACCACCAAGTGCTCTTGCTTCACTTGCCTACAATCGACAACCAACCAAAAGTAATAGCCTACGGCTTACCAATACCAAACGAATAGACCGATAAAGCAATCCCTTACCATCACTTACCCAACGATCAACCAAAGAATCGAGGCTACGCTTGATCGCTTCAATCCGGATGTCCTATGACAAACGATTCCAACCAAATTAATCGCCATCAAACAAACACCAAAACCAACACTTACCCCTTGAAGATGACGACAGAGAACAGAAGGAAGACCATAAGCATTCGGCCTTACCTATAAACCTTCTCCAACGATTGGAAATGAAACCCCAAAATGATCCACACCACACCTTCTATTTGACCAAGGAGCAGAACTAAAAGGAAAGGGGAGATTCGGCCAATATTTTAGTCACAAGGAAGAGAATCGGTTTTAAGTGCTTAACATACCTATGTTCGGTTTGAGTGGAAGAACAGAGAAGATGAGAAGTGAAGGCAAGGTTTTGGTACACAAGAACTAGGGAGATAAATATTAGAAGTAAGGGAGAGCAAATTCGGTTAAGAAACAAAAAAAAAGAAATTCGGCCTACCCTCCCTTCTCAAATACCCAAAACCGACCACTCCCAAAACTTACCAACATTCGGCCACCACCTCAAAAAGCTCCTGGCCACTAAATTCAAAATAATTTGAATTAACAACTCTCCTAATTCACTCCCAGCCAACCACTAAAAATCAATTCAAAATACAACAATATCCCACCTTTATCCTTTAATAAAAAACAAAAATCAAACCATTATCCCAATCGAATAAAAACAAAGCTCATCCTAATCTTCCAATTTAATCTACATGTGCCGTCCCATCGCCTTCAATTTGTTTGCAAAATCAAAAGAATAAAAAATAAAACTCCAACACCACTCTCCGTGTTCAACTCAGGACCAAACCGCCGCAAGCCTTACCCCAACGCCTGTGCCACTACCACCTTGATAAAAACCCCATCATTTAATCTTAACCCTTCCTAGCCCATTTATAACCGCATAAAATAAAATCACGCCTAAAAATGCTGCTCAGCGCTCGAACTGCGCCTCCGCTCCTTCTAACTCCTATGTGCCGACGAGAACCACTGGACAAGCCGCTTCTTGTGCCCAATACGCCCTGACTCTTTTAAGGCTTTCATCCTGTAGCGCCATAATCCAAAAATTAAAACCCAACTACGCTTTCTTGGATCGAACCTAAGACCCTCAAAGGCGCTACCTCCGACCCTTAAGTCACAAGACCTGACCACCTTGCCAAAGCCTTACTTGTGCAATAAATTACCAAAAATAATTCTTAAGGCCTACCTTGGCCCGATTCCCTTACCACACTAAAATCCAAAATTTTTTTCAAAGCCTTCCTTTCATCCAAACATTCTTAGAACCTCCAAAACTCATCCAAGCACTCCCAAAAACCTACTAACACTTGATTTATACCCAACATGCATAGCCCCTAAACCAGGTGTTACAATTCTACCCTCCTTAAAATAATTTCGTCCTCGAAATTACTTGGCTAGACTAACGGTCCACGCCCTAACTCTCCAAACTTACACTATCGTCACAAGACTCGATCTCCAAGAGCTAACCCACTCTCTAGGCGTACTTTCTAAGTCTATACCCCAAGTTCTTAGATACTCTACTAACACTTAAACAAATGACCACCAAGGCGAACAAAACAAGAAAGAATATTCCAATCAAGAGAAGCTTGCTCACGACACATCCAAAGACATCACTATCCTCCTTCCGACGAATCAAAGCGCCATGGTCTCGATCAAACCATTTCCTCCATGGTTCGAACCACGACCTCTCGTCGTCACGACCACCTCCGCCAGTCGCACAACACTTTGACCCACCGCTCGAGTTCTTTTGGATCCAGGGACAATGCTTAACCAGATCGACTTGGATTGGCATCCAAACATGCCCGAACATGATTCCAAAGACTCGTCCACGTGATACCTTCCATGGCCGAGCACACTGGACGATCTGGGTTCCCAACAACTAACTTAGAAACACGAGCAGATGTCTCGACCCTCGCCTTTTTTCGAGACCTCTCAAGTGATTCCGATGATCCCGAGCTCCTTCCATCCCGATTCCTTATTCTATCTCTATTCCGCCCCTCAGCTCTTTTGACCTCCTCAGCTATCGGGGCTTCTTCCACGAAGATAGCGATACCACTGACCACACCGGTTCCTGCCACTTGCTCGAGCACCCACAGCATAGCTTGCGATACTGCGCTACCTCCTCCACCGATTCTACCGATTAATTTCATTGACAGTTGGTGATGGCGGCACATTGCTCTCGACCCAATCGGCCCGGCGTCGCCATCCCCTCTACCGTGTCCACGAGAAATACGACCACGCCCCCTAGAACTCATATCTAGTGCCTTCAATTTAATCCGATTAGAAATTTTATGCATTAGAAATTTGGGTTCCATTGTTTACCACGGCAAATTTTATGCAAAGAAGTTTCCTAGAGAAGTTCTTTCGAGCAACCAAGTTTCATACCCTACCTGTGGGTAATTTAAGTCATTTTTCCTAAAAGAGTATATCACCAGTAACTCAGGGTAAATTTTGAAAATAGTTTTCCAATTTAAAGATATTTCAAAATTTACAAAGTCTCAGAGGTTATCTTGGAAATTTTGTTTTTCCAACAAAGTATGTTGCAAAAATTTTGAAAGCAGTATTATTTTGTAATTTTGGAAATCGGGGCATTTTCAGTAAATTCCCAAATCGAAATATCACAACATTTCACAAAAAATTTATTTATTTATTTATTTATTTTTTATAATTAGTAAAACAGAATATTTAGTAAAAGTCGAGTGAAATCGAAAATTTAACGACCAAGTATGCTTTTGGTAATTTTACCAACTGGGGTAATTTTGTAAATTTCAAAGTCGGGCATTATTTTGAAATACAAAAATGTGGATACTTTTGCAAAGTGAGAGAAGTTTATTAAAGTTGGGGTTATCTCAGAAATTTTGATAGTCAGGGGCATTTTAGTAATTTTCAACACAGGGGTATTTTTGTAATTTTGCCACTAGGGGCATTTTGGTAATTTTGGGTAAATCGAGACAATGTCGTTCGAAACCAGATTTAGGGTTTACACACCAAAAAGGGTAAATTTGAAAATTTTAAAACCAAGAATTTTAAAACAGCAAGGCTAAACCCTTTCGGGTTTTAATAATTGGTTCAGCCTGTGAACAAGTCCTCTTGGGTAAGGTGAACCGTAGCTACGCACCATGTAGGATTCAAGTGGAGAGGAGGTGAGTCACACGGACTGCTTAAATACCAAGCTCCCACTAAATACCACTCCTAGACATGCACTTACAAAGTTGCCACACCTTAACTCTACGACTTATTTCACGGAGTTTGTTTACTTAGTCTTAAGTCTTATGCCATTGTTTGAGTAGTCTAATCCTAGGGTCCAACAGATCCTATTACTCTATTCTGAGCCCAACCTAAGCCCAAATTAATTCATACAAACAAATCACTTCAAAAAGTCCAAGTACTTACGGTGGACTTGGCCTGAGGTACAGATGCCATGCCAAGATAACTCAAAACCTTTTATAAAAGCCCATATTTTGAAAAGCCCATTTTGAAAATGTTTTGGGCCCAAAACCCTCAAAGCCGAAGTTTTGGACTGGCTCGATACTAAATCGTAACATCCCCAAACCCGACCCATTCACTACTAATCGAATCAAGTTATGTTATTGCGGAAAGACGGTTGAAATTCTTCTTGATTTAAAATAAAACGTCAGAGTTTCTTCAATTTTGGAAAACATATCTTTGGAATAAAACTTTGCTATTTAAAACTCATTCATTTTAAAACTTTAGTTTATAATATCCAACTTGAATAAATAGGTTGCAAACCATAAATCATTTTCCCATAGCAATATAATTTAAATAAACCATAGTTAAAGTAATACCAAAAACATAAAATGGCCTTTGTTACAACCCAACAAATTCAAATAAAATACTTATATCAAAACAAGCATAATATAACAAATCTTCATCTTGGCATGGGCCACCTTGTCCTCTCCGATCCGGCCCGACTTTATGCACTACACGAAATGTTAAAGGAAAAGGTGAGTCACCAAGACTCATTGTGCTACCCTTTTTCCTAATTAGCAAAATATCACATTCAAACATAATCATGATCATCATGCATCCAAATCATATGCACCCAATCCTAACCGTCCATACACCTTTTCTACCCGTGTGGTACCAAACCACCGGTGGTGCCAAACCATCGGTGACGATAGTCACGGATGTGATGCCCAATCACCGGAGGTGCCAAACCTCCGTGTCCGAAGACACGTAAGTGTGTTACCAAAACACTGGTGACCGAAGTCACAAATCAATTGATGGGGCCAACCCATCGTGTGATACCAAATCACCGCGAGCGATCCGTGTCTCAAAAGTGGGGCCAACCCACGGTGGTGTTAACCACGTGGATGAGTCGCTATGAGGTGCCAAACCTCGGAGGTACCAAACCTCCGGTGACCGTAGTCACAGTGTGTTACCAAAACACCGGTGCTCACAAGACAAAACATCACCGCCTCCACTGTACAACCCACATAGATAATGATATGCATTTTAACGGACTTATACCCACATGCTTGATTAGTAACATACATATTATTTATCGCCATCCAATATCATAGCACACGTAATGATACATTATGCTTACCAAAAGCATCATAATGAGGACTTACGACCCGTGCCTATACCATAATGGTATTCAATCCACCTTTCCATGGAACCAACCACACACATCATATATATAAATACCATAACCGATAAGTGTGTAAGTATACACACAATTTAATAAGCACATAAATTACTAGAAGAGTGTGTGTGTACACACACCGTAAGCCTTAACCAAAGAATCGATGTAACAACCTCGCTCCTACACGCTCTTGCACACTAGCCCACCACCAAGTGCTCTTGCTTCACTTGCCTACAATCGACAACCAACCAAAAGTAATAGCCTACGACTTACCAATACCAAACGAATAGACCGATAAAGCAATCCCTTACCATCACTTACCCAACGATCAACCAAAGAATCGAGGCTACGCTTGACCGCTTGAATCCGGATGTCCTATGACAAACGATTCCAACCAAATTAATCGCCATCAAACAAACACCAAAACCAACACTTACCCCTTGAAGATGACGACAGAGAATGTAAGGAAGACCATAAGCATTCGGCCTTACCTATAAACCTTCTCCAACGATTGGAAATGAAACCCCAAAATGATCCACACCACACCTTCTATTTGACCAAGGAGCGAACTAAAAGGAAAGGGAGATTCGCCAATATTTTAGTCACAAGGAAGAGAATCGGTTTTAAGTGCTTAACATACCTATGTTCGATTTGAGTGGAAGAACAGAGAAGATGAGAAGTGAAGGCAAGGTTTTGGTACACAAGAACTAGGAGATAAATATTAGAAGTAAGGAGAGCAAATTCGGTTAAGAAACAAAAAAGAAATTGACCTACCCTCCTTCTCAAATACCCAAAACCGACCACTCCCAAAACTTACCAACATTCGCCACCACCTCAAAAAGCTCCACGCCACTAAATTCAAAATAATTTGAATTAACAACTCTCCTAATTCACTCCCACCAACCACTAAAAATCAATTCAAAATACAACAATATCCCACCTTTATCCTTTAATAAAAAACAAAATCAAACCATTATCCCACCGAATAAAAACAAAGCTCATCCTAATCTTCCAATTTAATCTACATGTGCTGCCCAACGCCTTCAATTTCTTTGCAAAATCAAAAAGAATAAAAATAAAACTCCAACACCACTCTCAGGTTCGAACACAGGACCAAACCCGCGCAAGCCTTACCCCAACGCCTGAGCCACGGCCACCTTGACAAAACCCCATCATTTAATCTTAACCCTTCCTAGCCCAAATTCATAACCGCATAAAATAAAATCACGCCTAAAATGCTGCTCAGTAGGCTCGAACTGCGCCTCCGCTCCTTCTAACTCCTATGTGCCGACGAGAACCACTGGACAAGCTGCTTCTTGTGCCCAATACGCTGCTTGACTCTTTTAAGGCTTTCATCCTACGCCATAATCCAAAAATTAAAACCCAATCTACGCCTTCTTGGATCGAACCTAAGACCTCAAAGGCGCTACCTCCACCCTTAAGTGCTGCAAGATGACCACCTTGCCAAAGCCTTACTTGTGCAATAAATTACCAAAAATAATTCTTAAGGCCTACCTTGGCGATTCCCTTACCATACTAAAATCCAAAATTTTTTCAAAGCCTTCCTTTCATCCAAACATTCTTAGAACCTCCAAAACTCATCCAAGCACTCCCAAAAACCTACTAACACTTGATTTATACCCAACATGCATAACCCCTAAACCAGGGTGTTACAGGCCATGTGGTGTAAGTCAATGTCGACCACGGGTGAGGTACACGGGCGTCTCTTAGGCCGTTGGGGCAAGTCAGTATGTCTGCCCTGTTTTGACACGGCTTAGATACTCGAGCGTGTCTAAGGCTGTGGGAGGTACACGGCCTGCCCACACGGGCGTATGAACTCTGTAATTTAAAAAAAATAAATTTTTGAGAATTTTCATATGTGTTCGGTTTAGTCCTGTCCCCATTCTAAATCAAGTTAAGGTCTTATAGATCTATTCAAAGGACACTTTGATTTGATTCGTTGAATAATATTATGAAATGTCCGTAAAAGATCTGAATTTTCTGGTAATGCCTTTAACCTTAAACCGACAATGATTAAGGGTTAGGGGTGTTACAACTGGGCATTCTGTTTTGCCAACTTAGGATGCAGGGGGACACACGGCCAAACCACACGCCCGTGTGTCTACCGTGTGGACAAGAACAAGGCTATTTACCGAGCCCTTTTTGCCACCTCTACTTGCACCAACATAACCCACGTCAAGCAACCTATTTATTCATGTATAACTATACCATTTACACAACCATGCAACTTGCACATTCAAGAAAAACATCTTCATTTCATATATTAACAAGAAATAGCCATCAATTATGGTCTTATACAAAAGAATTCATCTTCAAATAAGCTAACATATTTGGCCAGAGCAATATGACATTCAATAAAAGACTAAGTCCCTATACATGACATACTCAAAATGCTAAATCTAACTATACCAAAATGTGTGGATAGTGTGGATGATCCTCCGATGGTCTCTGTATCCCGAGCTGGCTCTTTAACACTATAAAACAAGTGAAAAGAGAAGGGAGTAAGCTTTAAGCTTAGTAAGCCTATATGTAAACAATGAACATTATACCACATACTTATCAATCAAGAACATTACATACTAATCAAGAACAATTTAGATCCTCGTAGTTGTACTTACTCATTTCAAATCTTACCACATTCCAAATGCATAGCATAAACATAGCTCACATTCACATGCACTTATACCCTGCACTGGTCATCACATAGCCACACATAATTTCACTTAGTCAAAGTTTCTCAATGAAAACTTTGGAATAATACCAGATACTCGGTGGTTTCGCACACAGCCCACCATTAATAAATAACACGGTGGTATCGCACACAGCCCACCAGTAATCACATATCCATGGTGGTATCGCACACAGCCCACCAATAATAATAAATACGTGGTATCACACACAGCCCACCAACAATAATAAATACGGTGGTATCGCACATAGCCCACCAATAATCACTTATTCACGGATGTTTATCCGTATCCTTTTCCTATTCCAAAGGTTCATCCGAGAATTTCCTCACTTTCTTTCATTTTAATAGATATCATAATATTCATTCATATTTCACACAATGCATTAATATGTAAAAACATAAGTAAAAAGGATGTGTCATTTACATATAAACTTACCTCGATACAAAATATGTCAATTTGAGGTTTTGTCTGAAACCTTGCCTTTTCCTCTGTCAAGGTTGACTCCATGTTCTTCTTGATCTATAATGACATATTTACCTTATTAAATAACCACATTAATCAAATCACTCCAAAAATTCCTATTTTGGCAAAATTACCATTTTTCCCCTAGACTTTTATAAAATTACGATTTTGGCCCTAGACTCATAAAATGAAATGTGTTCATTTTCACACACCCAAGTCTAGCCGATTCATATTCTCTCTTATAGCAACTCACCATTCAAATTATTTCACACATTTACTATCCATTTTATAACTTTTACAAAATAGTCCTATTAAGAGTTTTCATGAAAAATCCTTTCACAAAAGTTGTTCATTAAACAACCAAGGTTCATTTTCTTCCATAAAATTTCAGCAAACAAATGAATACTCACATGGAAAAACCCTAGACTCTTAACCATTTTGCAAAATAGCCCCCTCATTAGCTAGATCATCTACAAGGGTCCCAAAAGTACAAAAATTATCAAGAATGATCACCAAAATCACTTACTTGAAAGGAGTGTAAGTTGCTTAAATTTTTCAAGCTCCAAACCCCTATTCTTGTTGATATTTTCAGTGGAAGAAGAAGAAGAAGATGGAAAGATGATAGCTTTTCTTTATTTTATTTTATTTATCAATTAAGTCACCAAATGCTACACCTAACCATTGACTATGTCACTTCTTTGTCCCTATGGTTGGCCAACACTCCCCTAAAGGCCTAATTGCACATTAAGGACCTCCAATTTAATATTCTATAGCTATTTGACACCTTTAGCTTGTAGAACAAATCTTTCAGACTTTATGCAATTTAGTCTTTTTTCAAAATTAAGCATGCAATCACTAAAATTAATGCACCAAAATTTTCATGCACTTATATAATCATGGTATAACACATAAAATAATATTAAAAATTTCTCTGATCTTGTATTAGTGGTTCTAAAACCACTATTTCAACTAGCCCCGAAATTGGACTGTTACAACTCTCCCCCTTTAGGGATTTTTGTCCCAAAAATCTTACCGATAAAGTGGTCTGGGTACTGATTTCTCATGGCTTCCTCCGGTTCTCACGTAGCCTCTTCTACACTATGTTTTCACCACAACACTTTCACTAATGTTATACTCTTATTCCTCAACTATTTAACCTCTCGAGCCAAAATCTTAATTGGTTCCTCATCATAGGTCATATTCGGTCGTATCTCAATTTTTGTGGGAGGAATTACATGTGAAGGAACGGAACGATAGCGTCGCAATATTGACATGTCGAACACATTGTGTATTCTCTCCAACTCCGCTAGTAAAGCTAACCGATAAGCTACTGGTCCAATCCTTTTAATAAACTCATACGACCCAATGAAATGCGGACTCAATTTTCCCTTTCTACCAAATCTTAGTATTTTCTTCCATGGGATACTTTTAGAAACACTTTATCAACCATCTAAAATTCAATTTCTTACTTTTTTAAATCCCCAAATGACTTTTTTGGGTCTGAAGCAGCTTTCAGACTATCACGGATCACTTTCACTTTCTCTTTGATTTCTCTAACCAAATCAACTCCGTGAATTTGCTTCTCAGTAAGCTCGATCCAAAACAAAGGAGTTTGACACTTGCATCTATATAATGCTTCATACGGTGCCATATGTATACTCAATTGATAACTGTTGTTGTAGGCAAATTTGAACAAAGGTAGATATTTTTCCCAACTACCTTCAAACTCTAACACAACAACAAAGCATATCTTCGAGAACTTAAATCACTCTTTCGGATTGACCATCAGTTTGTGGATGGAACGCAGTACAAAAATTCAATTTCGTACCCAAGGCTTCTTGCAACTTTTTCCAAAACCTCGAAGTAAACCTCGAATCTCTATCGAAATAATGGACATAGGCACCCCATGCAATCTCACAATTTCGGTAATATACAACTTAGCCAACTTGTCAAGTGAGTAATCAGTATGTACTGGTATCAAGTGAGTCGATTTCGTTAATCTATCAATGATAACCCACATAGCATCTTTCTTTTTTGGAGTCATGGGTAATCCTGTTACAAAATCTGTGATTCGGTCCCATTTCCACTCGAGAATCATGACTGGCTGAAGTAAACCCGAAGGTACTTGGTGTTTGACTTTCACTTGTTGATAAATTAAACACTTAGAAACAAACTCTGAGATGTCTCTTTTCATTCCGGTCACCAATACATTTTCTTCAAGTCATTATACATTTTCATACTACCCAGATGTATAGACATACAAATGTTATGTGCCTCATGCAAAATCTTCTGAATAAGCTCTTCATTCTTAGGTACACAAATCCTCTCTCAGAACATCAAATAACTGTCGGCACCAATTCAAAAATCCGATTCAATACTTGTCTCACACTAAGTTATCTTAGCTTGTAACTCTTTATCACCTTTTTGAGCTTCGTAGATCTATTGCAAAAACATTAGTTTCGCTCTCAACTTGGCTAAAATCAAACCATCGTCAGTCATAGACAACTAAGTATTCATAGCCCTCAAGGCAGATAATGATTTCCTAGTCAAAGCATCGGCGACCACATTCGCCTTCCCAGGGTAATAGTTAATTATCAACTCAAAATCTTTTATCAACTCTAACCATCTCCGCTATCGTAGGTTTAACTCCTTTTGAGTCATCAGGTACTTCAAAATTTTATGATCGGTAAAGATTCAGTATTTCTCACCATACAAATAATGACACCAAATCTTCAAAGCAAAGACAATGGCAGCCAATTCCAAATTGTGTGTCGGATAATTCTTTTCATGTGGTTTTAGTTGTCTCAAGGCATAAGCTACTAATTTTCCCTCTTACATCAACACACAACCAAGATCATTCATTGACGCATCACTATAAATTACAAACTCCTTTCCCGACTAAGGTTGTACCAAAATAGGGGCTTCAGTCAACAATGCTTCCAGTTTCTCAAAACTCTGTTGGCACTTCTTTGTCCATTCAAACTTGACATCTTTTGTAGCAACCTCATCATCGGTGTAGCAATCATAGAGAATCCTTTAACGAATCATCTATAGTAACCCACTAAGCCCAAAAAGCTTCTAATATATGACACATTCCTCGGTGGTTTCCACTCAATAATAGCCGAGGTCTTACTCGGATCAACTCTAATTCCATCACCTGGCACGATGTGTCCTAAGAATCTGACCTCTCGGAGCCAAAACTCACTTTTTCTAAACTTAGAATACAACTGCTTATCTCTTAAAGTTTGCAAATCAGTTCTTAAATGCTTTGCGTGCTCACTCTTTGTAACACCCCTTACCCGTATTAAACGTCAAAACCGGATACAAGGCATTATCAAACTTAACTTGCTCAAACATATAACATCGGGCTATAAAATTATGTTTCAACTTAAAACTTTTTCATTCATATTCATAACGTCCCTATTGATGCGATCCTAGTCGCATCATGGTTTGACTCCATCCGATGCCATCGAGAGTGGCCTAAGCTCGATGGGCCAAAGTGCAAAATGAAACTGATTCTAGCTATTTGAACCGATCCAACTAAATTGAGCTCTTTATTTAATTTTTAGCTTTGCATTTAGTTTGCATTTAAAATACTTGCATTTAAGCATCTTAGTTCAATAAATGGTTCTTTGGTCATTAATTCAACTCAACTTAGTTTAATTAATTGAGTTCTTTTAGTGAATTTAATAGTTGTGTCTTTAATTAATCTAGTTACTAGGTTAATTTATTGATGCATGAGTTAAGGTCATTTAACGATGTTTTATCTAATTAAGTTAGTTGTTGGAATAAATGAAGTTTAAGTGTTAGTTCATTTATTTAAGTCTAGTTGCTAGAATAAATGAAGCTTAAGTGTTAGTTCATTTAATAAAGTTAGTTGTTAATTTGTTTTAAGTTTAATAATTGCATTAATTTGTCGGTTACATGTGATAATTGTAGGAGACTTTTCATCTTACAACTATTATTTCTAAAGGCTGTTATGCATTAATTGAAGAGTTATTCACATTGAAGAAGGAAGTTACATGGATAGAATTCCAAAGGTTGAGACTCTTCATTTGGTTGGTGACTTTTCAGTTGATCATCGAAGAACTCAAGGGACATAACTTAAAAACATTCATGATGGACATTTAAGCCTTTAAAAACAACATTAGTTGCTGGAGACTTTTCGGCTAGCCAAAGGCAACTCAAAAGACATTTTTAAAGCATTCAAATTCATTTAATCATCTCATTAGGAGTCATAAAGTTGCTGTTATTTGGCTGGAGGAATTCAAGTGTTTTAAATTTTATTTCAGCCATTTAATTGTATATTAAAGTTGAATTCATTTGTCTCTTCAGCTAACCACATGTACTTTGTAAAAAGGGAATTTTTAAGACTTTGGAATTTTGAATATATTTTACAAACTTTTGTTCATTGAGTGAGATTATTCTCCTCTCTATCTTTAAATGAGTTTGATTTCGACTTATCAAGTTTTCTTGCTTGTGGCATCAATCGTTCTCTTCCATCAACTTATACCATAGGTTCTTATCTTTATAGATAACGGGTCTTGGTCCATCATCGACTACCATTTTTTCCACCTTAAACAAATATAGAACCCGGGGTGACACTTTATTAGTGTTGAATCGATTCTTTGTTTAAGTTATTTCATCCATTCCCATCAACTATCACCAATCATTTATCTAAACCATCACTTATCCATCTATCCAATTCCATTACCATCAACCTATCATTGTTTGTTCAACCTTAAACCGAAACCCATTTTCTTTCCCTTCATCTTAAACTGAACCTATCTTATTAATTATCCAAATCAACTCTTTCATTTAAACACCTCCATTCCTAACTTAAACCCACATTCTAAACAAATTCACCTAAAGCTTTCGCAAACTCATCCATATTTTTTTCGATTATTTTTTGAAGACTTGATTCCTCCTCGTAGACGATTGGGCAATTCACATACAACTCGGTTCACCCCGAGGCGGATCATATCATTTGATATCAGAGCTAGAAATCGATGAGCTACGAACATCGTAAATCTGAAGTAAGTACGTAAATTCAAAAAATTTAAAAAAAGTTGTATTTCATTTATTTTGTAATCATCTTTTTACATTTGAAGTGAAAAAAATAAAAAGAAAAAATACAAAAAAAAAGAGAAGAAAAAAAAAAGAAATGAAGTTTTCTTTTGAAAGTTTGACAAGTATTTGTTGTTTCTAGTCTCATCTTCTTACCCGATCTTCAAAAAAAAAAAAAAAAAAAAAATCTTCTGCCATCATTTGGTATTTTCTCTTTTTACCCAATGCCACCCACCTTTACTCCATTTGCCTTTTCCTTCTTTTAGCCTACCCAATACCCAACGTCAAACCTTTGTTAACCAATTTTGAAGCTGACCCTCAAGCTGCAATAAGTCTTTCGAAATGAAGTATGAAATTGTGAGAGTGAGAGATAGCGGTAAAAGGCAAGAGTGTACTCATTAGAGAAAAAGCTATCATAAGAGTTAAACACGAGTGTGAGCGATTCTTTTCTTTGTGAGTGACTTGTGAGATTTTTTTGGTAAGGTATTATCTTTGTTTTTGTTTTAACATTTTATTTTTAGAGAATAAAATGAATCAAGAAGTGTTCTCATAGTCTGACTATCAATTCTTGTTGAACGGAATGCAAAGAGTCATGAATACCAAGTTTCACAAGTTGTATAAGCGATTGGATCGAATCGAGGAACGAGACCAACAAGAGTGATTTTCTTCAAGTTGAAGGACAAAACCAAGGTCATCTCGAAGACACGTTTTTGACGATCATTCAAGAAGAGATTTTGATCGAGATTATGGTTCATATAGAAGTTTGAGACAGTATGAATCAAACTGCAAATGTGAGACCTCTTGTGATTACCATCGAGAAGGTATGATTTCTTCTTCACAAGCTTCAACATATCCATCCACGAAGAAATCCTTACGAAGAAGTGAACGTGGTTCATATGCGTCGAAGAATTCAACCACGAAAATCAATCTCAAAGTAGTTCAAATCGTGATTCTTATTCGACGAAGGATTCAAGGCGAAGCAAAGCAAAGTTTGAAGCCTACTATGGTGATGAATAAGAAGAAAGTACGAGTTACTCATCTTATAAATCAAAGATGTCGAGCACGAAGGATTTTTCACGAAGCATTGATCGTGACATCTATGAAAATATTTCTTCGATCCTTGAGTCAAATCCATCTCTTTTCATTTCTTTTGAATCATTCCCTTGTTGTAACGAAAAAGAACTTGAAAAAGAGTTCGAGAGAAAAGAAAATAAAAATGAGAAAAAAGAAAAAGAGATTGAAAAAGAAGAAAAAGAAATTGAGAAAGAAAAGGAGAATGAAGAAAATAAAATTGAAAAGAAACTTGAAATTGAAAAAGATCTTGAAAAAGAAAGTGAAAAATAGTGTGAAAAAGAGACAAAAGAACAAGATGAGCGAGAAAAAGAGAGTGATTTTTCAACTAACCCATTTGAAGTTTTTTCTTATTACATTTCTTCATTTGATTCAGTGATATCGGACAAAGATCTTCAACTTCAATACCTCTCGGAAGAATGACGTTTTCAAATGATCGAAAAAGGTAATGTTGAAAGTGAAATTGAACCGCCTACACCGGAAGGTAAGGAAGGTAAGTGCTTTGATGAGATTCAATCTCCACCGAATCTTTCTACTGTTTGTGATTATGTGGATAATTTTGTCACTTTCCATCATTTGATTCATCATGATGACTTAAAAGATGGTAATACGGGTTTACCCCATAATAACTATTGTGAAGCAAAGTGTGAAAGTGGAGTAACGTCTATTTGACAAGTGCAAGACTCAAGTAAGTATGACGATGAATTTTCGCTTAATCCCAACTTGTTTGATTATGGTTATTACAAAATCCGTTCATTGTCTAATACGGAAACTATGAGTTTTTGTAAGTCAATTTTGAAACATATAAAGAGTTTTGATTGCTCAATCTTGAATGTGCATAAGTCTTATTGGTTTAACATGTTTGATTTTTCTAAACCCTTGTCACATCTTGAGTTTAATAATCAAAATCATATACTTAAACCGGAACTATGTTTTGTATCATTTGGTATGCCTTGTCGGAAAATAAAGCAACGACAATTGTGCTTGAAGAATTTCAATCATTTTGATACTTGGTTTTTTATTAAGGTTGCGAAATTTACCCATTTTGTGTTCAATTTTTGTTCGCTTCTTAAACAAATTTTATGGTTGCACTTGAAATTCACATTCCATTTGAAAAGTACTGAATCAAACGCGAGGCTTCAACTGCATTATTTTCCCGAAGAGAGAAGGTTTGTATTGCTTGACCACGGTAAGACTGATCTTTTTCTTTTTGACTATAAAGGTAAGTCTTCTGAACTTGTTGATACCTTTGTGATCTTTTCGAAAAGTGACGAGCTTTACGTTGATGAACTAGTTTTTATAAAACATTTAGATCATGTTGTGATTAATCGTTCTATTTTTCTTGTTTGTGATCTATCTGTTTCGTTGAATGATGACAAGATTCTTGTGTTTAATAATGGTCTACTTGTTGACAAAAGGAATCTTGTGTTTGATAATTTTTGTTCATGTGTGAGTGATTATATATGTCGTTCAATGCAAGATTTGGATGTTCACTTTCGAGTGCCATATGCATTTTCTCAACTACTTACTTGTGATGAATATATCTATCATTTGATGTGTTATTCGCATGTTGATTTTGACTTGTGGAATCCATTCGAATTGTATGCATACCATGAAACTTATCCAATTCAGATTCAAATATTTGATAAGCCTTTGTCCCTTTTGTATGATAATGCGAATATGCCCATTTATGTTCGATCTATTCATTTTGTTTTGCTCATATTTCAATTGCAAGTTTGTTTGACACAACTCTTGCTAACTCTTGGTTATTTTACAGGTGTCTCGATTACCATCCTCCTCATTTGATCGAGGAAAGCCGATCAAAAGGAATTTTGTTCGAGAGAATCATCGGCTCGATTCGAGGATGAATCACTTTCAAGAGGGGGTATGATGCGATCCTAGTCCCATCATGGTTCGACTCCATCTGATGCCATTGAGAGTGGCCTAAGCTCGAGGGGCCAAAGTGCAAAATGATACTGATTCCGGCTATTTGAACCGATCCAACTAAATTGAGCTCTTTGTTTAATTTTCAGCTTTGCATTTAGTTTGCATTTAAAATACTTGCATTTAAGCATCTTAGTTCAATAAATGGTTGCTGGTCATTAATTCAACTCAACTTAGTTTAATTAATTGAGTTCTTTTAGTGAATTCAAGAGTTGTGTCTTTAATTAATCTAGTTACTAGGTTAATTTATTGATGCATGAGTTAAGGTCATTTAATGATGCTTTATCTAATTAAGTTAGTTGTTGGAATAAATGAAGTTTAAGTGTTAGTTCATTTATTTAAGTCTAGTTGCTAGAATAAATGAAGCTTAAGTGTTAGTTCATTTAATTACGTTAGTTGTTAATTTGTTTTAAGTTTAATAATTGCGTTAATTTGTCGGTTACATGTGATAATTGTAGAAGACTTTTCAACTTACAACTATTATTTCTAAAGGCTATTATGCATTCATTGAAGAGTTATTCACATTGAAGAAGGAAGTTACATGGATAGAATTCCAAAGGTTGAGACTCTTCATTTGGTTGGTGACTTTTCAGTTGATCATGGAAGAACTCAAGGGACATATTTTAAAAGCATTCATGATGGACATTTAAGCCTTTAAAAACACCATTAGTTACTGGAGACTTTTGGCTAGCCAAAGGCAACTCAAAAGACATTTTTAAAGCATTCATATTCATTTAATCATCTCATTAGGAGTCATAGAGTTCTTTGTTATTTGGTGGAGGAATTCAAGAGTTTTTAGATTTTATTTGAGCCATTTAATTGCATATTAAAGTTGAATTCATTTGTCTCTTCAGCTAACCACATGTAAGCACTATATATACCTGTTATTACTTTGTAAAAAGGAAAATTTTAAGACTTTGGAATTTTGAATATATTTTATGAACTTTTGTTCATTGAGTGAAATTATTCTCCTCTCTATCTTTCGTACGAGTTTTGATTTCGACTTATCAAGTTTTCTTGCTTATGGCGTCAATCGTTCTCTTCCATCAACTTATACCATAGGTTCTTATCTTTATAGATAACGGGTCTTGGTCCATCATCGACTACCATTTTTCCACCTTAAACAAATATAGAACCCGGGGTGACACTTTATTAGTGTTGAATCGATTCTTTGTTTAAGTTCTTTCATCCATTCCCATCAACTATCACCTATCATTTTTCTAAACCATCACTTATCCATCTATCCAATTCCATTACCATCAGCCTATCATTGTTTGTTCAAGCTTAAATCGAATCCCATTTTCTTTCCCTTCATCTTAAACTGAACCTATCCTATTAATTATCCAAATCAACTCTTTCATTTAAACACCTCCATTTCTAACTTAAACCCACCTTCTAAACAAATTCACCTAAAGCTTCTGCAAACTCATCTATATTTTTTTCGATTATTTTTTAAAGACTTGATTCCTCCTCGAAGACGATTGGGCAATTCACATACAACTCGACTCACCCCGAGGCGGATCGTATCATTTGGTATCAAAGCTAGAAAACGAGGAGCTACGAACATCGTAAATTTGAAGTAAGTACGTAAATTCAAAAAAAAAATTCAAAAAAAAGTTGTATTTCATTTCTTTTGTAATCATCTTTTTACATTTAAAGTGAAAAAAAAATAAAAAAGAAAAAATAAGAAAAAATACGAAAAAAAAAAGAGAAGAAAAAATAGAAGTGAAGTTTTCTTTTGAAAGTTTGGCAAGTATTTGTTGTTTCTAGTCTCATCTTCTTACCCCAATCTTCAAAAAAAAAAAAAAATTCTTCTACCATCATTTGGTATTTTCTCTTTCTACCCAACGCCACCCACCCTTACTCCATTTACCTTTTCCTTCTTTTAGCCTACCCAATACCCAACGTCAAACCTTTGTTAACCAATTTTGAAGCCGACCCTCAAGCTGCAATAAGTCTTTCGAAACAAAGTATGAAATTGTGAGAGTGAGAGAGAGCGGTAAAAGGCACGAGTGTACTCATTAGAGAAAAAGCCATCATAAGAGTTAAACTCGAGTGTGAGCTATTCTTTTCTTTGTGAGTGGCTTGTGAGATTTTTTTGGTAAGGTATTATCTTTGTTTTTGTTTTAACATTTTATTTTTAGAGAATAAAATGAATCAATAAGTGTTCTCAGAGTCTGACTATCAATACTTGTTGAACGGAATGCAAAAAGTCATGAATACCAAGTTTCACAAGTTGTATAAGCGATTGGATCGAATCAAGGAACGAGAGCAACAAGAGCGACTTTCTTCAAGTCGAAGGACAAAACCAAGGTCATCTTGAAGACACACTTTTGACGATCATTCAAGAAGAGATTTTGATCGAGATTATGGTTCATATAGAAGTTTGAGACAGTTTGAATCAAACTGCGAATGTGAGACCTCTTGTGATTACCATCAAGATAGTATGATTTCTTCTTCACAAGCTTCAACATATCCATCCACGAAGAAAGTTTTACGAAGAAGTGAACGTGGTTCATATGCGTCGAAGAATTCATCCACAAAAAATCGATCTCAAAGTAGTTCAAATCGTGATTCTTATTCAACAAAGGATTCAAGGCCAAGCAAAGCAATGTTTGAAGCCTACTATGGTGACGAACAAGAAGAAAGTACGAGTTACTCATCTTATAAATCAAAGATGTCGAGCACAAAGGATTTTTCACAAAGCATCGATCGTGACATCTACAAAAATATTTCTTCGATCCTTGAGTCAAATCCATATCTTTTCAATTCTTTTGAATCATTCGCTTGTTGTAATGAAAAAGAACTTGAAAAAGAGTTCGAGAGAAAAGAAAAATAAAAATGAGAAAAAAGAAAAAGAGATTGAAAAAGAAGAAAAAGAAATTGAGAAAGAAAAGGAGAATGAAGAAAATAAAATTGAAAAGAAACTTGAAATTGAAAAAGATCTTGAAAAAGAAAGTGAAAAAGAGTGTGAAAAAGAGACAAAAGAACAAGATGGGCGAGAAAAAGAGAGTGATTTTTCAACTAACCCATTTGAAGTTTTTTTCTTATTCTATTTCTTCATTTCAGATTCCCAACATACCGGAAAAAGATCTTCAACTTCAATACCTCTCGAAAGAACGACATTTTCAAATGATTGAAAAAGGTAAGGTTGAAAGTGAAATTGAACCGCCTACACCGGAAGGTAAGGAAGGTAAGTGCTTTGATGAGATTCAATCTCCACCGAATCTTTCTACTGTTTGTGATTATGTGGATAATTTTGTCACTTGCCATCCTTTGATTCATTATGATGACTTAAAAGATGGTAAGACGGGTTTACCCCATAATAACTATTGTGAAGCAAAGTGTGAAGGTAGAGTAACGTCTATTCAACAAGTGCAAGACTCAAGTAAGTATGATGATGAATTTTCTCTTAATCCCAGCTTGTTTGATTGTGGTTATTACAAATAAAATCATCATATACACATTAACTACAAGCCTTTCTCATGCTTCAAAACATGATCAAATACCATCTCATTGAACTTTCTCTATTTAATACTCGAATACGTTTTGTACATACCCGTATCACCTCGTATTAACCTCTTTCACAACTACATCATTTGTTTTCCCGTTGAACCATTTGGAATAGAAGTTGGATACTCAATAATCTCAATCGATAAGTACCTATACCATGGTCTAAATCCAAATCATGGTAACTTATCCCGGAGTACCTATACCATGGCCGTAGCCAAATCAAGGTATCACTCGCACCCGTAGTGCCGATATCGTGGCCCAAAGTTATCACATCTGATATGCATGGCCCGAAGCCAAATCGGTATATCATCTTATAACATATCATCAATATCCAAAATCTATTCCTAAGGTTCAACCAAGACTTTTAGCTTGTCGATTTCATCTTCGAATATATCCGTAGAATCATATTTACAATTCATACATTAATAAAAATCTCATAATCACAGTTTAGGCAATATCAAAGCAATTAACATACATTTATAAAGAAATCGTCACATACGAACTTACCTTGAGTACGAAAATGGTTAAATGAGTCAATTACTCGATAATCTTGCCTTTCCCTCGATCTAATTCTGGATTCCTCTTTTCTTGATCTAAATATATTCAAAATTAACTTCTTTAATCAACCACTCATTCAAATTAGTCCAAAACATAAATTTAGGCCTATTTACACTTTAGCCCCTAAACTTTCACATTTAATCAATTTAGTCCCTATTTTACAAATATACAAAATTCACAAAATTTCTTTAAAACCAAGCTTGGCCGAATTTCATATAAGTCCCTAGTAGCCCAAAAATTTCATTTATTTCACATTTCAACCACTCAATTTGTATATTTCACAATTTAACCCCTTTTTAACATTTTTGTCAAAAATCACTTTATAAAACTAGTTTAACTATTAACAAACTTTCATAATCTATCATAATTCACCAAATTACTCAAGCATTTAACAATGGCAACTTGTTGAACCTTTAACAATTTCAAAATATAAGGTACGGGCTAGCTAGAATACGAATCAACGATCTCAAAAACATAAAAATTATTAAAAATCGAGCTCAAAACACTTACCAAATAAAGCTCACAAGTGCCGAACCCTAGGAAGCTTTAATGGCTTCTTTTCTTTCTTAATTTTCTGCTAGATGATGAAGATAATGAGAAAATTTGGCTTTTGTTTTATTAATATTAACTTTATTTATCAAATACAGATTTTAACCTTAAATTATAACATATAAAAACATATAATGGATAGCCATAATCGTCCACTTACACTACGAATGGTTTGATATCATCATAAGGACCTTTTGTTTAATAAATCATAGCAATTAAACACCTTTAACAAATAGAATGCTACTTTTGCATTTTACGCGATTAAGTCCTTTTTCTCAAATTAAGCAATTAAACGATAAAATTAGCTCACGAAATTCTCACACATCAAGTATCATGCTATAAACACATAAATATAATTAAAAT
Source organism: Gossypium rotundifolium (assembly GCA_025506655.1). Classification (NCBI taxonomy): domain Eukaryota; kingdom Viridiplantae; phylum Streptophyta; class Magnoliopsida; order Malvales; family Malvaceae; genus Gossypium; species Gossypium rotundifolium. The sequence continues at coordinate 43,777,622 of CP106726.1, forward strand.
AATTTTTTGACATCAAATTTGTGGTTTCGAAACCACTATTCTGATTTAGATAAAATCGAGCTGTTACAACTCCCCCCCTTAGGAATTTTTATCCCCGAAAATTTTACTAGTGAATAGGTTTGGGTATTGTTTTCTCATAGCATCCTCGGGTTCCCATGTAGCTTCTTCAACCCAATGTCGATGCCATTATACTTTCACTAATGCGATTTTCTTATTTCTCAACTCTTTGATCTCACGAGCTAAAATTCTAATCGGTTCTTCAGCATATGACATATCAGACTGAGTTTCAACGTCGGTCGGGGAAATGACATGTGAAGGGTCGGATCGGTATCGTCGAAGTAATGACACATGAAATACATTATTTATTTCTCTAACTCAGTCGGTAAAGATAGTTGATACGCCACTGGCACAACTCACTCGATAATCTCATACGGTCCGATGAATCACGGACTCAATTTCCCTTTTCTGCTGAATCTAAGTATTTTCTTCCATGGTGAGACTTTTAGAAATACTTTATCCCTGATCTAAAACTCAAAATCTTTCCATTTCAAGTCTGCATATGATTTCTGTAGATCTAAATTTGCTTTCAAACTATCACGAGTCACTTTCACTTTTTCTTTAGTTTCTCTTATCAGATCAACTCCGTGAATCTTATTCTCACTAAACTTAGTCCTATACAACAATGTTTGACATTTACATCAATATAGAGCTTCATACAGTGCCATATTTATACTCGATTGAAAGCTATTATTATAAGAAAATTCAATCAGCGGAAGATATTTCTCCCAACTACCTTCAAACTCAAGAATGCAACATCGCAACATATCCTCAAGTGTTTGAATAACTCGTTCGAACTGACCATCCATTTGCATGTGAAACGCAGTGCTAAACTACATCTTTGTACCTAAGTTTCTTGTAGTTTCTTCCAAAATCGCGAAGTGAATCTCGGATCTCTATCCGAAACAATAGATAGTGGCACTTCGTGCAATTGAACAATCACTAAGATATACAACTCAACCAATTTATCTAGTGAGAAATCTATTCGTATTGGAATAAAATGAGCTGATTTCGTCAATATATCAACAATAACCCATATCGCATCTTTCATTTTCAGAGATAAGGGCAATCCCAATACAAAGTCCATTGTTACTCTATCCCACTTCCACTTGGGAATCATAATAGACTATAATAAATCTGATGGCACTTGATGTTTAGCTTTGAATTACTGACAAATCAAACATTTTGAAACAAATTTTGAGATATCTCGTTTCATGCCGTGCCATCAATAAAGTTGTTTCAAATCATTATAGATTTTTGTGCTTTTGGATGTAGTGATAAACAACTACTATGTGCTTCATTTAGAATTTTCTGAATAAGCTTGTGATTTCTCGATACACAAATTCTTCTTCGGACCATCAAACATTCATCAAGGCCTATTCAAACTTTGAATCAGAAGTCGACTCACACTGAGTTCATTTTTCTTGCAATTTATTATCAAATTTTCGAGCCTTACAAATCTATTGTAGAAATAATAGTCCTGCTTTCAACTCGGCTACTATCGAACCGTCATCAAACATAGCTAACTGTGTGTTCAAAGCACGTAGAGCAAATAAGGACTTTCGACTCAAAGCATCAGCAACTACATTCGCTTTTCCTGGATGATAGTCAATCACTAATTCATAGTCTTTTAGCAATTCTAACCATCTTCGTTGTCGCAAATTCAAGTCTTTCTAAGTCATCAGATATTTCAAGCTTTTTTGGTCAATATAAATATGGCATTTCTCACCAAACATGTAATGGCACCAAATTTTCAATTCGAACACCGTCGCTGCTAATTCAAGATTGTGTGTCAGATAATTCTTTACATGTAGCTTCAACTATCTCGAGGCATAAGTTACAAATTTGCCTTCCTACATCAAAACACAACCCAGGCTAATTAACGACGCATCACTGAAAACTACAAATTCTTTACCCGACTCAAAGCTAAACTCAGTAGCACCCTAACCAGAGTCATTTGGAACATGGTTAAAGGGCATTACCGGACAATCAGGATCATTTACTAACATTTCATAGCAAATTTTGTCAAAACACATCAAAGTGTCCCTTAACTAGGTATAGGAGACCTTAATCATGCTTTAGAGAGAGGCCGGGACTAAACCGAACATATATGGAAATTATTGAAAATTTTTTAAAAAATTCAAAGTTACAGAGGTCACACGCCCGTGTGGGTAGGCCGTCTGCCTCACACGGCCTTAAACATGCCCATGTGTCTAAGCCGTGTCAAAACAGGGCATACATACTGACTTGACCACACGGCCAGTCACACATCCCGTGTGCCTAGCTCGTGGTCGAGCCTGACTTGATTCACTTGGCCAACTTAAACAACACGATCGAGCCGCACACTGTGTGCTCAACCGTGTGGGCAATTATAGGCCATTTACAAGGCCAAAATGCCACCCACACTTGGGTGATTCATTATAATTACAAATAGGCATCAACCCAAACATAATTGACAACCAAAAGCATACTATATGATCATCATACCACTCCTTTCAATTTCATTTCCATACATATCATCTTATATGCCAATTAGCTAATCCAATTCACAAATAAATCCAACCATAACTTATCAACATCATGCCAAAATAATAAGTTAAGTTTACATCAATAACTTACCATTACTTTAACCACTCCATAACCATGAAATCATACCAAAACCAAACAACATATATCATGACTCCTCATTCTTTACTTAATCATTTAACTAGCCAAATCACATGGCTATATACACATATCAAACATAACTCAAAGCAACTAGCCTATACATGCCACACTTATTATTTACACTTTCAAAAAGGTACCAAAACAAGATTGAATAATGTGATAACAATCCTCGACAATCCCCAAGCCTTTCGTAGCTTTGGTGACCTATAAAATAGAGTAAACACACACACACACAGAGTAAGCTTTCCAAAAGCTTAGTAAGCCATATACAAATAATCTTAACATAAAATACACATAGCCACATAAGTGCAATAACATTAATATATCTCATTTGCAACTTCATAATATCATTCTTGGCTCAATACCTAGCCATTACTTTCCACATATCATATCTTATAATATCACTTTACTCATATCCCATTCAAGCATGAATCATATATTATCTCATCAAACCAATTCACATATATCATTTAGGTAAGTTCTTATACATACTTACCTTTCATACACTTATTTAGTGTATAATTCAAATGTACCTGAATTGTTTATACTTTTCACATGGACATTCATTTTTCAGATTTTCCCGTTGAACTGTTCAAAATCTAATAGGATACTCAAAATGATCAAAATAGTCGTACAATGCCAACGTCCCAGATGAGGTCATACATGTACTCAGATATCGATGCCAATGTCCTCAGACAGGGTCTTACATGAATCAAATACGATGCCAATGTCCGAGACATGGGCTTACACGTAAATCTCATATCGATGCCAACATCCCAAACGTGGTCTTACACAAAATATCGAATCAATGCCAACACCCCAGATGTGGTCTTACATGATCTTACATATTGAAAACCTATGTCATGATGTATGTAATCCTATCTATTCCTAGGTTCGTACGGGACTTCTCAAACATTAACAACTTGTCAATATAAATATATATCCTCGGATTTCACATACATTCCATCTCTTTTGTTGTTCATAGCAATCCGAATTTCAAATATGCACAAATAACTCAATTCAAATACATTTATTTGTATATCGACTTACCTCGGATTTAGAATAAATGAGCGATTTCGACTACTTGATCACTTTAGACTTTCCGCGATCTCAATCTGTTTTATTTGATTCTTAATCTATACATATTCAAAATTAACTCATTTATTCACTATTTCATTCAATTCAATCCAAAGGTACATATTTACAAAAATTTACAAATTAGCCCCTATATTTTCACATTTTGACATTTTAGTCCCTATTTCACAAAATTACAAATTACACATAATTTCATATTACCCATGCCTAGAAGAATTTTACTCATGCTCAAATGAGTCCATAAATTTCATTTATGTCACAATTTAGTCCCTCAAAATATTATTCTTTCAATTTAATCTAAATTGCTCAAAATCATCACAACTCCAAAGATAAAACTTGTTAATCTAACACATATCTTTCATAATTCATCATCAAACATCAAAATTCACAAACTATCACCAATGGAAAAACTCAAAATCACTATCAATTTCAAAAATTCAAGCATGGGTTGTAACGCCCCAAATTTTTGGGCCTAGTAGAATTGGGCCTTGGGCATGAGAGTGTGTATAATTTTTTGAGAATAAGAGAATGGCACTAATACAAGTTGTGTATAATTTTTTGAGAATAAGAGAATGGCACTAATACAAGTTGGACCTATTAGGTGAGTGATTTTGAAAGGTTAGGGGGCTTCCATGAAGTCTTGGGCTTTAGAAAAAATTTTGGTTTAGGTGAATAAAACCCTAGTTGTAAGTGAGTAGGCTTTAAGAATATTTGAGGATAAAATATGACACAAGGAAGTGAGTGGTCTAGTGGCAAGGCATCATTAAGGTTGCAAGGGAGCCTAGGATCAAGTTTGGAATTTGCAAATCATTTTGATTTCCTTTTAAATGAACATAGACTTTGGCCCATAGGCTTATATTTAGTTGAGCTTGTTTTGTTACACAAGAAGCTAGTTAGAATGATGGCTAGCAGTGTGGATTAAGTTATAGGGGAGCATGAGTTCGAAATGCCTTGCATGCAAAAGGTGACTATTTTGCTAATTTGGGACGATTTTAGAGGTTTGAAGGAGGGATCGCACATCGAAAAGCTAGCATGAGAGTAAGCAATAAGCTGGCTTTGAATAGAGCGATCTATGAGGAGATTAAGTATACCTTGGTTGGTGTTTGGACATAGGAGTGTTCGGAGCACAGATTAACTCTAGATTCCTATCAGGTGTGTATTTCAGACTACTCTAGTTGTAAAAGAAAATACTGAAATCTGGGTCACTGCGGCGATGGTATACATGGCGTGCAAAGCGCATGTGTGGGAGCTTCGACATGATAGTTGAGGCCATCATGAGCATTCTTTTGGGTTTAGGCTATTTGGGCCACGATGGGCCGAAAGGGGCCATGTGGGGCCAATGGACCCGTGGGCCCAATCCAATAAGTTCTATGATTGTGTAGTAAATATTGGACTGGACTATGTGTGTAACAGCCCGGCTTGGACCTTAGTCAGAACTTTGGTTCGAGACCACAAATTCGAGGTCGTAAAATATTTTAATGATATTTTCTGTGTGAATGATATGTGACATAGCCTGTGTGAAAATTTTGTGTGATGATTTGATCATTTTAATGCCGAATCAAGAGAAGAGACTTAATTGCATAGAGAGTAAAATGTTGTGTGCTGATTTGTGAGTACTTAGATGTTGTTGGCTTTTAAAGGAGGAGGCCTTATTTGGCAATTAAGCCATTAAGGAGATAGTGGATGACAATGGTCAAGAATAACCTTACATTATATGATAGTTATATATTTAGTAATAAGGCTAAGTTGGTAAATAGACTAATATTATGATTGTAAAAGAAAACAAATAAAAAGATGATGGTTATCATCTTCATAGTGCCAATTTAGAGGAGAATAAAGAGAAGAAAACCTAAGCAAGGTTTCGGCTAAGTTTAAACTAAATTAAGGTATGTTTGAGCTCGATTTTTAATAATTTCTATGTTTTGTGATCGTTGTTCATGCTCTAGCTAATCCATATTGTAATTTTGTGAATTGATGATGTTTGTGAGATATGCCATGGATGAATGTTTAAGCTATGTGTTAGTTGTTGTAGTGTTGGATTATCATAGTTCGTATTGGGATTTTTGATAAAATTGAGTATTTTGGGCTAAATTGTAAAAAGTGTAAGTTAAGGGACTAAATAGCAAATTTGATAAAATATTTGGACTTATATAATCCCTAGAAAGGTTCGACCAAGCATGTGAATGTGTGGAATTTGTGAATTTGATGATCTTGTGAGATAGGGACTAAAGTGTCAAAATGTGAAAATATGAGGGTTAAATTGTAAAATACCCTAAATATGTGTGTTTGGACTAAATGATTGAATTGATGATTGAATGGATTGAATTTGAATATGTATAGACCGAGAGAGGAGAGGTTAGGATCGAGATCGAGGCAAAGATAAAGTGCTCGATTAATCGACCGTATCGATAGTTCGACGTCCGAGGTAAGTTTGGATATAATTACTAGTTGTAAACTTTATCTATGTGATATGAATTGAATGGATGTATATGTATCTATGAGATTTGAAATGCTATGTGCTGAATTGAGATAAATGGGCACTAAGTGTGCGAAATTTGAAACGAGAAAGAGATGATTGGCCTTGTGTGTGAAAAGATAGAAGCTTCGACTTATCGACTTGGCACTGTGTGTGCGATACCGATATAAGTTCGGTTTAATGTATTGGCACTAAGTGTGTGGTGGTGAATACATTTCAGTTATGAAATTAGCACTAAGTGTGCAAATAAATCAAAGTAATAGCAAGGATTGAACGAGAGGTAATCTCGAACAATTGAGTAGCATAAATGGTAAGTAACTATGTGTTGATCAAGGTACGTTAGAACCTATGTGGTTGATGATAGATTTAAGAGTTGAATGAATAGATAATTGGGTATGTGGTTGAGATTGATAATGTGCCTAGTTGTGCCTTTATCTAAGTGATGGTACATATATATATACATATTGATGTTGTAGTATTGAGTAATATGTATTATATTACGAACTTACTAAGCTTTGGAAAGCGTACTGTGTGATTTGTTTCTCTACCTTGCAGTGTCAGTAAAGCTAGCTCGGATCTGGGATCATCAGCTTCTTAATCACACTATCAACATTCTATTTTGGTAGTTTTGAAAAGATGTATATAGCTGGAATATGGCATGTATAGGCTAGTTAATTGAATCAAGTTTGAGATTTGTAATTAGCCATGAGATGTGGCTAGATATGTGATAGGTTTGGCATGAATGAATGTGGTATATATGATGCATCTTTTGGCATGATTTGTAGATTGATAAATTTACTATTGAGTGGTAACTTTGTGTTGATAAATGCTAGTAGGGGTAGTGAGATTGGGAATGAATTATGCTTGTGATAGAATAAGTATTGGTATTGAATTGGGTATGATTAGAGTTGGTATTAATTGCATGTTTTGAATTACTAAATTGGTATGCCTTTAGATGGCAATATGTGCATGAGATGTTTGGTTGATTGGCTTGTAGGTTTGACCCTAAGTGGGTGGCATGTTGGCCTTGCAAAATGGCCTATAATGTCACATGGTTGTGGCATACGAGCGTGCCTTAGACCGTGGGTAAATTGGTAGAATGTGGCTTAAACTGCACACGGCCTCGACACGGGGGTGTCATCTAACCGTGGTGCACAAGTCAGTAGCTAGCCTTAATAGTACATGGCCATGGCACGGACGTGCCTACAGGTCATGCGAGAAATGACAGTATGTGACCTTATAGGACACGGCCTTAGCACATGGGCGTGCTTGTTAGTCTTGTTGGTTTTAATAGTATGTAACCACGAGGAGGTCACACAGGTGTGTCATGTAGCCGTGAGAGAGGCACGGCCTACCCCCACGGGCGTGTCTCCCCTGTATTCTAGAAAAGTTTCAATTTTTCATGAAATTTTATATGTGTTCCAATTTAATCCTGACTCGGTTTATAAGCATACTTAGGGTCTTGATGACTTGTTTAAGGGACACTATGATTGTATATGAATGTGTTTGATGATGATTGACTTTGTGTCGACATTTAGAGGTTAAATATTCTGATTGATCTGTAATACCCCTTAATCTTATTCTAGCGACAGTTTCTGGTTAAGGGTGTTACAATTTTATTGGTATCAGAGCTACAGTTTAGTCGATTCTCAGACTAACGTAGCGCATGTAAGTCTAGCTATACATGCCATATTGTGAAATTGCGATAGTGTGATAAAATCTGACAGTTAAAATGTGTTTTAATATAGTAATAGATCCCGATCGAGCAGTTGCTGACAATGTAACATCCTAGATTAGGGGTTATGCGTTCGTGCATAATTCATGAGATAGTGGGATCAGTGGGTGTGTTGGATGTGTTCTGAAGAGTTTCAAGAACCCTAAGATGAAAGAAAATGAAAGGAAATGTAAGGAAATGTAAGGAAATGTAGGGAAATGTAAGGAAAAGTAAGGAAAATGTAAGGAAATGAAAGGAAATGAAAGGAAATGAAAGGAAATGAAAGGAAATGTAAGGAAATGAAAGGAAATGTAAGGAAATGTATGGAAATGTATGGAAATGTATGGAAATATATGGAAATGTAAGGAAATGTATGGAAATGTATGGAAATGTATGGAAATGTAAGGAGATGTATGGAAATGTAAGGAAATGCTTTAGAAATGTTAAGTTTTGGAAACTAAACTAAAATAGGAAAGTGACCATTTTGGAAACCGAAGTAAATTAGGAGAGTGAACATTTTGGAAACGAATCCAAAAGAGGAAACTAAACATTTTGGAAACTAAACTAAAATAGGAAAGTGACCATTTTGGAAACCGAAGTAAATTAGGAGAGTGAACATTTTGGAAACGAATCCAAAAGAGGAAACTAAACATTTTGGAAACGAAGCCAAAATAGGAAAATAAACATTTTGGAAACCAAACCAAAATAGGAAACTAAACATTTTGGAAACTTGGAAAATACAGAGCCGCGCGAAAATTTTAGGAAACTTAAAAATGACCCCGGAATGTCGAATTTAAGAGCCCAAAGGGGAGCTTAGGGCCAAGTGACCCTAAAAATATAAAGAACATAAAATTTGACCCAATAACGGACTTGGAAATGTGGCCTGAAGATGCCACCTAAGGCTTTAGGAAATGGCCCAAATGCAAGAGGTTTTGGGCCTGAGTTCAAGTCATCCAGGAAGCAAATAAAAGAAATAAAATTTTGCCTCCATGAGTGGAGAATTGGACTGACACCTAACTAAATCTTTAAGTGATTTTTTTATTTAATTACTTAGAGAGGAAGCAATGGATGACAATAGGGACTCTTAGGAGAAGAGTTTTATTCCTTTAGAATTTCGACTAAATAGGTGGATAAATGAAGAATTATTTTTAATTAGGAGAATGAGGGAAGAGTGGTGGCCAAGCAAAGGATTCTTGGCCTAGTAAATTCGGCTATAAAAGGAGGGACTAGGGCCATTCATTATTCATTCTCCTCTCTTTTCCTCTGCCAAATATTCTTCTTGAGCATCCATTCTTTTCTTCTTTTCTTTTAGCCTCCTAGCCGATTTCCTTCTAAGCCTATTATTCCTCTCTTCTTTCATCTTTGAAACCAAATACATAAGGAATCATAGCCGATTGTTCATCAAGTCTCTAAGCCGAATCTCACGAAGGTTGAAGTGAAGGTGCAATCGATTCCTTCAAATAAGGGTAAGATCCGATTTAGTTTTCCATTCTTTTATATTTTAGACTTATCAAAATTTAGGGACTAATTTGATTATTAATCTTGGCGAATCATGGAAGGAGAAGTTCTTTTCGAAGGTACACCATAGGCCACGTGTTCCCTATTTATTCGGTGAATTTGGATTTAAAATCCACAAGGTAAGCACCTAAAAGTATTCGCCAAGGCTTGTATGATTATCTAGATCAGTTCTTTAATTATTAAAAGCGAAAACTAACCCATATTGAGATTCAAGGTTGGCGAATATCAAGTGAAGGAAAACCAAGTTTTGGCATTTGAATAAACACCAAATCGGCATCAAAGGTAAGTCTTTTTACAAATCCTACTAGGATTTGGATATCATAACCAAATAAATTTATGCTAAGTAATAAATGATGAATCAAATGTAGGGACTAAGGATCTAAACTTTAGATCTAGCTTTCTCAAGAATCGTTAAACAAATCGGTGTGTACCTACACTAAATCTTGATAGATTCTGACTTTAATTCATTATATGTGTTAATATGAAAGTGTAAGAATATGGCTAAGGTACCGTGTGTATTCCACACTATTCTTAATAGATTTATGGTTTAAATATGTTATATATGTTAAAGTGAAAGTGAAAGAAAGTGACCAAAGTACCATATTATTGTACAAAGTGCTAAGGTACGTTTTCCTACTTCTACTAGGATTTCAAAAAGATGTTATATTTAACATGTGAACAGTGATGTGAAAGTGTAATAAAATATGTTATGCATGATATTTATTATTTGGGGCATTCGGGTCAATTGAAGAAGGGGAAGTGAATGTGATGACTTCGGTCTCACTAAGTGAAGGTGTTGACTTCGGTCTCACCAACGTTATAAGTGAAAGTGATGACTTGGTCTCACTAAGTGAATGTGATGACTTGGTCTCTCTAAGTGAATGTGATGACTTGGTCTCACTAAGTGGTAACCGGTTACATTACGATGGTGGCTATGCCACAATATTATCGATGGGCGATGAGCACGTCATTGCAATGACGCCTTCGATGGAGTGTAGCGGAAGGAGGTTGACTTAGTAGTCCCCATGGTGTGCAGGTTGGTACGGGTGGAGTGTAGCGGATGGCATATAGGTTTGGGTTCGGGTTTGCATCATGATCTTGAATTCTTATATGCATATGATTTTTTTTTTATGGTGTGCCTATCTCTATTATGTTTAGTGTTGGTTACACACTGAGTCTATCGACTCACCCCGTTGTGGGAATATGTTTCAGGTGATGAGCAGTAATGGACCGGGACGGCAGAACTTGTGGCGGCCATGATCGACTTGAAGTTCGGTTCAATTTGAATATTTATTTTATTTTAATGTACTGTACAATTTATTATTTTGGGTTTCATTTTATGTAATAAGGCCACCGTGACGAATTTTATTCCTACTATAATTACTATGTTATGAGTTTAGGGCTTTATAAAGAGTAAGCCCACTTAGTATGAAATAAGTTTAAATATTTTTATCACTTGAAGCAAATGGGTTTTTGTTATAAAAAAATAAATTTGTTTTCAACTCAAGCCCAACCCACAACGAGCTATCTTCCAAAACTCATAATTTTCAAAACAATCGAATGAATTTGAACCGGGTTACTTCAAGGAACATACCAGATCCAGTCCATTCTCGTGGGCCGGGTTTGGGGTGTTTCAATTTGGTATCAGAGCCCAGTTCAAACTCTCGGCCTGTGGCCTAAGGCCCAAACCGTTTTTTTTACAAGGCCAAATGAGTTTTATGAAAGTATTTTTACAAATGGACAGGTATAAAGACATGGCCCATAAGTCTCCGACCCGCAGTCCACCAGGTAAGTACCCCTAACTCTATGTGTGATTCTGTGATTTATATAAGGGTAGAAAAGGCATGGAACGTAGAATAGCATGATAGAACTTGAACCCTAGGATTAGACTACTCAAACACAAACACATAAGATTTAAGGCACTAAACCAACCTATGACTAAGTCAATTAAGCTAGGGTGTGGCAACCATGGTACGCATGTCTAGGAGTGGATCCTGAAGAGCTTGGTATTTAAGCAGTCCTAGTGACTCACCTCCTCTTCTTGAATCCTACCTGGTGCGTAGCTTCGGTTCACCCTAACCTAGAGAACTTAACAGGTGTGGCAACCCCAGACGCATGTCTAAGAATGGTTTCATGGGAGCTTGGTATTTAAGCGGTCGCGTGACTCACCTCCTCTCCACTCGAATCCCGCACAGTGCGTAGCTTTGGTTCACCTACGACCAAGAAGGCTCGGTCATAGGCTAAACTCAATAACTAAAACCCGAAAGGAATTAGCCATTTTTTTAACACTTAATATTAAAACTCTTAAACCACTTTCTTTCTCTTATCCTTAATTCACGAAAACTATTTACATACACAATTATTTTGAAAAAAATTTTTTATACAAATTACAAAAATACCCTTAGTGGTAAAATTACCAAAGTGCCCTTGATTCATAAAATGATTCAACTACTCAACGATTTTATCAAAATTTTATTATTTTATAAACATTCCAAAAGCCCTAACTTGCAAAATATCAATATACCTTGATTTATGGAAAATTACAAAATTGCCCTACCCACTAAAATTACCAACATGACCACAATTTCAAAATTTTTGCAACATTCCCATTTTGAAGGAACAATTTTGAAAAGAACCCTTAGAGTTTTACAACTTTTGAAATACCATGATTTATTAAATTTTACAAATTTACCTCGATTTGTGAAAAATTACTAAAATACCCCCGAGGTTAAAAACTAAAATAACCCCAGATTTAAATTTTTTTCCAAATTACCCTAGAATTCAAAATTTTCAAAATAATTTTAAACAAAAACACCAAGGGCGTTTTTCTTACGAAAAATTACGAAAATGCCCTGTAGGACAAAATTACGAAAATACCCCGGGCAGAGGAAAACAACAACAACAAAACTACAACGTTTCTATGAATGAGCATGAAGTTCATACTTGTTTGATGGATGAATGAATGGAAAAGATCGTATGTTTGTATGAATACTGAAAGAACCACTCTTAAATCCCATTCCATAAAACTCCTTGTTGATAAATAAGTGGCACAAAGACTAAATCCATAAAAATTCTTAATTAGATCTCGACGCTAGAAAATGAGTTCTAGAGGACGCGATTAAATCAAGGACGCGATAGAGGAAGAATAAGCGTGTCGAACCCGTTAGATCGGTCAAGGTTACGACAATGAGTTACCACCGCCACCACCACCCCCATTTGTTAATGTCGAGAGCTCGAGACGGGGATGAGGCATGTCATGAGCCATGTTGCAGTATTGGAAATGGTGGTGGCGTGGGTGGAAATTCGGGAGCTCAAAAATCATGACCGGCGACTCGAGCCAGCGAAATTTGAGGTGTTTAGTGGAGTGTCCGTGTGGCACCCGATCTGCGTAGTATTGGATGGAAGCAATCGAGCGTATTATGGATGAACTCGACTGACCCACGAGGAGAAGTTGAAAGGAATGGTAGCCATTACGTGATGAAGCATACCAATGGTGGCTAATCGTTCGTGATGGTGCCACGGCGGAGGATCGACGTGGGAGTATCTAAGGAGGCATACCGGAAGAAGTATGTCGGCACTTTCGGTATATTGATGAGCGAGGAGAAAGCTTTTCTAGGACTAGTTCAGGGGAACAAATCAGTGGCGGCATATGAGGCTAAATTTCTGAGGTTAAGCCGATATGCTCGAGGAGTAGTCGCGACTGAACATGAACGCTGTGTCCGTTTTGAGGACGGATTAAGGGATGACCTAAGGTTATTGATAGCTCCACATCAGGAGCGAGAGTTCTCCACGTTGGTTGAAAAGGCTAAGGTAGCTGAAGGAATCAAGGACTCGACTAGGCAGAATTCTGACAGGAATAGACCCAAGAGAGGTTATGGATCGTCGGGAAATGAGCGAAAAGGCCCGAAGGCGAGGGTCAAAATTGACAAGTTGATACCATAGGACAGATGATCGTCCTTGTGAGTATTATGGAAGGAATCACTCGGTGAGTGTTGGAAAAAGATAGGAGCATGTCTTAAATGTGGGTCTAAGGACCATATGCTCAAGGACTGTCCAAAGATATCAAATGATGATGACCCGCAACTCGTAATGTTAATCGGTAGGTAGGGGAGGACAAATGACCTCAACGAGGTCGAGGTTCGAATAACAAAGGTAATGGTTCCAGCCAAGGTCGTGGAGCACCAAGTGGAGGCGTTGAAGGTTCAGAAGCAAGACAGCCAAGGTTAGTTTATGCAGTCGGCCGTCGCGAGGATGGTGACGTGCCAGACGAGTCAACGAGTAAGTTTCTTATTTATAGATTATACTTCATTACTTTACTCGCTATAAGATTAGTTCGATCTTATGTTGCTAATGAAGTGTATGGAACCTCGATTGTGAACTTAGAGAATGTGCCTAGAAAATATGATAGTTCTTTAAGATCGAGTGTGACAATAGCGTAGTGTAGTGAGTTAGGCAGTGCGGATGAGCGATAGTAAGTAATTTCGAGGACGAAATTATTTTTAAGGGGTAGAAGCGTAACATCCTAGATTAGGGGTTATGCGTTCGTGCATAATTCATGAGATAGTGGGATCGATGGGTGTGTTGGATGTGTTACGAAGAGTTTCAAGAACCCTAAGATGAAAGAAAATGAAAGGAAATGTAAGGAAATGTAAGGAAATGTAGGAAATGTAAGGAAAAGTAAGGAAAATGTAAGGAAATGAAAGGAAATGAAAGGAAATGAAAGGAAATGAAAGGAAATGTAAGGAAATGAAAGGAAATGTAAGGAAATGTATGGAAATGTATGGAAATGTATGGAAATATATGGAAATGTAAGGAAATGTATGGAAATGTATGGAAATGTATGGAAATGTAAGGAGATGTATGGAAATGTAAGGAAATGCTTTAGAAATGTTAAGTTTTGGAAACTAAACTAAAATAGGAAAGTGACCATTTTGGAAACCGAAGTAAATTAGGAGAGTGAACATTTTGGAAACGAATCCAAAAGAGGAAACTAAACATTTTGGAAACTAAACTAAAATAGGAAAGTGACCATTTTGAAAACCGAAGTAAATTAGGAGAGTGAACATTTTGGAAACGAATCCAAAGAGGAAACTAAACATTTTGGAAACGAAGCCAAAATAGGAAAATAAACATTTTGGAAACCAAACCAAAATAGGAAACTAAACATTTTGGAAACTTGGAAAATCTGAGAATGCGAAAAATTTTAGGAAACTTAAAATGACCCCGAATGTCGAATTTAAGAGCCCAAAGGGAGCTTAGGGCCAAGTGACCCTAAAATATAAAGAACATAAAATTTGACCCAATAACGGACTTGGAAATGTGGCTGAAGATGCCACCTAAGGCTTTAGGAAATGGCCCAAATGCAAGAGGTTTTGGGCACGAGTTCAAGTCATCCAGAAGCAAATAAAAGAAATAAAATTTTGCCTCCATGAGTGGAGAATTGATGACACCTAACTAAATCTTTAAGTGATTTTTTATTTAATTACTTAGAGAGGAAGCAATGGACGGCAATAGGGACTCTTAGGAGAAGAGTTTTATTCCTTTAGAATTTCGACTAAATAGGTGGATAAATGAAGAATTATTCTTTAATTAGGAGAATGAGGGAAGAGTGGTGGCCAAGCAAAGGATTCTTGGCCTAGTAAATTCGGCTATAAAAGGAGGGACTAGGGC
Organism: Gossypium rotundifolium; assembly: GCA_025506655.1. Taxonomy (NCBI): domain Eukaryota; kingdom Viridiplantae; phylum Streptophyta; class Magnoliopsida; order Malvales; family Malvaceae; genus Gossypium; species Gossypium rotundifolium. The sequence goes on from CP106726.1 coordinate 43,792,819, forward strand.
CATTCATTATTCATTCTCCTCTCTTTTCCTCCGCCAAATATTCTTCTTGAGCATCCATTCTTTTCTTCTTTTCTTTTAGCCTCCTAGCCGATTTCCTTCTAAGCCTATTATTCTCTCTTCTTTCATCTTTGAAACCAAATACATAAGGGAATCATAGCCGATTGTTCATCAAGTCTCTAAGTGAATCTCACGAAGGTTGAAGTGAAGGTGCAATCGATTCCTTCAAATAAGGGTAAGATCCGATTTAGTTTTCCATTCTTTTATATTTTAGACTTATCAAAATTTAGGGACTAATTTCGATTATTAATCTTGGCGAATCATGGAAGGAGAAGTTCTTTTCCGAAGGTACACCATAGGCCACGTGTTCCCTAGTTATTCGGTGAATTTGGGATTTAAAATCCACAAGGTAAGCACCTAAAAGTATTTCGCCAAGGCTTGTATGATTATCTAGATCGGTTCTTTAATTATTAAAAAGCCGAAAACTAACCCATATTGAGATTCAAGGTTGGCGAATATCAAGTGAAGGAAAACCAAGTTTTGGCATTTGAATAAACACCAAATCGGCATCAAAGGTAAGTCTTTTACAAATCCTACTAGGATTTGGATATCATAAGCCAAATAGAATTTATGCTAAGTAATAAATGATGAATCAAATGTAGGGACTAAGGATCTAAACTTTAGATCTAGCTTTCTCAAGGAATCGTTAAACAAATCAGGTGTGTACCCTACACTAAATCTTGATAGATTTACGGCTTTAATTCATTATATGTGTTAATATGAAAGTGTAAGAATATGGCTAAGGTATCGTGTGTATTCCACACTATTCTTAATAGATTTATGGTTTAAATATGTTATATATGTTAAAGTGAAAGTGAAAGAAAGTGACCAAAGTACCATATTATTGTACAAAGTGCTAAGGCACGTTTTCCTACTTCTACTAGGATTTCAAAAGATGTTATATTTAACATGTGAGCAGTGATGTGAAAGTGTAATAAAATATGTTATGCATGATATTTATTATTTGGGGCATTGGTCAATTGAAGAAGGGAAGTGAATGTGATGACTTCGGTCTCACTAAGTGAAGGTGTTGACTTGGTCTCACCAGCGTTATAAGTGAAAGTGATGACTTGGTCTCACTAAGTGAATGTGATGACTTGGTCTCTCTAAGTGAATGTGATGACTTGGTCTCACTAAGTGGTAACCGGTTACATTACTGATGGTGGCTATGCCACAATATTATCGATGGGCGATGAGCACGTCGATTGCAATGACGCCTTCGATGGAGTGTAGCGGAAGGAGGTTGACTTAGTAGTCCCCATGGTGTGCGGAGTTGGTACGGGTGGAGTGTAGCGGATGGCATATAGGTTTGGGTTGGGTTTGCATCATGATCTTGAATTCTTATATGCATATGATTTTTTTTTATGGTGTGCCTATCTCTATTATGTTTAGTGTTGGTTACACTTTGAGTCTATCGACTCACCCGTTGTGGGAATATGTTTGGTGATGAGCGGTAATGGGACCGGACGGCGAACTTGTGGCGCCATGATCGACTTGAAGTTCGGTTCAATTTGAATATTTATTTTATTTTAATGTCTTGTACAATTTATTATTTTGGGTTTCATTTTATGTAATAAGGCCACCGTGATTTAATTTTATTCCTACTATAATTACTATGTTATGAGTTTAGGGCTTTATAAAGAGTAAGCCCACTTAGTATGAAATAAGTTTAAATATTTTATCACTTGAAGCAAATGGGTTTTGTTATAAAAAATAAATTTGTTTTCAACTCAAGCCCAACCCACAACGAGCTATCTTCCAAAACTCATAATTTTCAAAACAATCGAATGAATTTGAACCAGGTTACTTCAAGGAACATACAGATCCGATCCATTCTCGTGGGTAGGGTTTGGGGTGTTTGAGACAATGTAGAGAGTAATGCTTTGCTCCGCTCAAGGGGGTGGTACCGCCACATCAAGGCCAAATGATAGTGGTGAGGAAGGTGAGGATAAGCAAGCCTTCTTCTGTATGATGGGTGAATGGTTTTTAGAATTTGTTAGAACAAATCTGCTGCTTCACAACCTCCACCCCTGCAAGTACCTGTTGTGCCACAAGTTGTAGATCCGATCAGATTGAATAAACCACCTGTAGATAAGATTCGTAAGTATGGGGCAGAAGAGTTTAGGGCCACATCTAATGATGATGCTGAGCGAGCTGAGTTTTGGCTCGAGAATACCCTTCGAGTGTTTGATGAGATGTCGTTGAACCCTGATGAGTGCATTAAGTGTGCAGTTTCCTTGTTGAGAGTCACGGCTTACAATTGGTGGAAAACATTGATATCTGTGGTTCCAAGAGAAAGAATCACCTGGGATTTCTTTCAAGTCGAGTTTAGAAAGAAGTATATCAGCCAACGCTTCATTGATCAGAAATGTAAGGAGTTTTTAGAGCTGAAACAAGGTCGTTTGTCTGTTGTTGAGTATGAACGAGAATTCGTACGATTGAGTCAATATGCTAGAGAGTGTGTTTCTACTGAAACAACTATGTGTAAATGCTTCGTAAAGGGATTGAATGAAGACATAAAGTTGTTCATTGGGATACTGGATATAAATGAATTTGTTGTACTTATGGAGAGAGCATGCAAAGCTGAGGAACTCAGTAAAGAAAAGAAGAAAGTCGATTCTGAGGGCCGAGATGAAAGAAAGAGATCAATGAATAAATTTTCTCAGCCTTCTTCAAAGTGATATAGAAATGCCAGCAATCGTTCAAATGCTTCATTTGGTTATCCTAATAGAGACCGTTTGAGACAGAGTAATGGTTTATGAATTCAAGCTTGAATGAGTCAAGTGTGGGCAGTGTTAAGAACAACAAGTTTGAATGTAAACAATGTGGGAGATGACATGTGGGAGAATGTTGGGGCTGTTATAACAATAGAACATGCTATAAGTGTGAATCTCGATATCATTTTATTCGAGATTGCCCAAAGATAGTTGAAGAAGAAAATGTTCAGAATGAAAGACCAAGTAATGTGACGGCCATAGGTAGACCACCCAGGAGCATCAGAAATTTGAATGAAAGCCAGAGAGGAACGACTGATACAGCTGTAAGGTAAGAAGCAAGAGCACCTGCCCGAGCCTATGCTATATGTGCACGAGAGGAAGCATCATCTCAAGACGCCATTATCGGTACTTTCACTTTATTTGATACTGATGTCATTGCATTGATAGATCTAGGATTAACTCATTCTTATGTGTGTATGAATTTAGTATCAAATAAGACTCTACTTGTTGAGTCTATTGAATTTGTGATTAGAGTATCGAACCCCTTAGGCAAGTGTGTTTTGGTGGATAAGGTGTGCAAGAAATACCGTTGATGTTTTGTGATTTATGTTTCCCGGTCAATATGATGTAGCTACCGTTTGATGAATTTGACATAATTCTGGGAATGGACTGGCTTACTTTGCATAATGCCATTGTGAATTGTAAGAGAAAGAATGTTGAATTGAAGAGTCAAAATGGTGAGATAGTTCGAATTAAGTCTAGTGATATGAAAGGATTACCAGATGTTGTATTTGTGATGAAAGCTATGAACTATGTGAGAAAGGGATATGAAGCTTATTTGGCGTACGTGATTGATACAAAAGTGTCGGAACGGAAAGTTGAATCTATGCCTGTGATATGTGAATTTCTAGATGTGTTTCCAGAAGAGTTATCGGGGTTACCTCCGATTAGAGAAGTTGAATTTGGTATTGAGTTAGTGCCGGGAACTGCTCCTATTTCAATATCTCTATACAAAATGGCACTAACAGAATTGAAAGAGTTGAAATCTCAGTTGCAAGAGTTGACCGACAGAGGATTTGCACGACCTAGTTTTTCACTCTGGAGATCTCCTGTATTATTTGTGAAAAAGAAAGATGGAACTATGAGAATGTGTATTGATTATCGACAATTGAACAAAGTGACGACAAAAGAACAAATATACGTTACCTCGGATCGATGATTTGTTTGATCAGTTGAGAGGAGCTACAGTATTTTCTAAGATAGATTTGAGATCGGGCTACTATCAGTTGAGAGTTAGAGAATCAGATGTGCCAAAAATTGCCTTCAGAACGAGGTATGGAAATTACGAATTCTTAGTAATGCCTTTTGGACTAACAAATGCCCCTGTAGTATTTATGGACTTGATGAATCGAATATTCAGACTGTATTTGGATCACTTTGTGGTGGTGTTCATTGATGATATTTTGATCTATTCGCATGATGAAATGCAGCATGCCGAGCATTTGAGAATCGTGCTACAAACTATGCGTGAGAAATAGTTGTATGCAAAGTTTAGCAAGTGTGAATTTTTGTTGCATGAGATTAGTTTTCTAGGGCATATTGTATCCGCTGCTGGGATACGAGCCGATCAGCATAAAATCTCTACTATTTTGGAAAGGAAGCCTCCAAGAAATGTGTTTGAAGTCCATAGATTTCTAGGACTAATGGGATATTATAGACGATTTGTGAAAGGCTTCTCGATGATTTCAACTCCATTGACAAAGTTGTTGCAAAAGGATGTTAGATTCGAGTGGTCAGAAAAGTGTCAACAGAGTTTTGAACAGTTGAAAGTGTTGTTAATAGAAGCACCAGTGTTGATTCAACGTGAATCAGGCAAAGGGTTTATAGTTTATAGTGATGCATCATTGAATGGTTTGGGCTGTGTGCTGATGCAATGAGGAAAAGTCATCGCTTATGCTTCGAGACAGTTAAAACTGCATGAAAAGAATTATCTAATGCATGATCTTTAATTGGACGCGATTGTATTTGCATTAAAGATTTGGCGTCACTATTTATTCGGTGAAAAATGTCATATTTTTACTGATCATAAGAGTTTAAAATATTTGATGACTAAGAAAGATTTGAACTTACGACAGAGAAGATGGTTAGAGTTGTTGAAAGATTATGAACTTGTGATAGATTACCACCCTGGTAAAGTTAATGTTGTAGCTGATACTTTGAGTAGGAAATCATTATATCCTTTGCGAGCTATGAGTAATCAGATGGATCTGTGTTGTGATGATGCGGTGGTAGCTGAATTGAAAGTTAAGTTGATGTTTGTACAAGCAGATTTGTAATGCTCAGAAAATTGATAATGAGTTATTAGCAAAAAGAGTTTAATGTAATTCAAATGCGGAATCAGAATTTCGAATTGATAATAATGACTGTTTGAGATTCAGAGATCGAATTTGTGTTCCGAGAAATTTAGAGCTGATTCAAATGATTTTGACTGAAGCTCACAATAGTCATTTGACTGTACAACCGGGGAGTATGAAAATGTATAATGATTTGAAATAGTTCTATTGGTGGTATGGTATGAAGAAAGATATTTCTGACTTTGTGTCAAAATGTTTAGTTTGTCAGCAAGTTAAGGTTGAACATCAAGTTCCATCGGTTTATTGTAACCGATTATGATTCCTGAGTGGAAATGGGAGAGGATCACGATGGACTTTGTGTCGGGTTTGGCCTTATCTCCGAGCAAGAAAGATGCGATCTGGGTGATAGTTGATAGATTGATGAAATTATCTCATTTCATTTCGGTGAGAACCGATTATTCTTTAGATAAGTTGGCTGAATTGTATATCGATGAGATTGTGAGATTGCACGGAGTACCGTTATCTATAGTGTCTGACAGAGATCCAAGATTTACCTCACGATTTTGGAAGAAATTACAAGATGCTTTAGGCACGAAATTGCATTTTAGTACTGCTTTTTATCTGCAAATGGATGGTCAATCCATTGAATCATTCAAATTCTCGAAGACATGCTGAGATATTGCATACTTGAACTTGAAAGCATGTGGGAAAGGCATTTATCGTTGATTGAGTCTGCGTATAACAATAGTTTTCAGTCTAGTATCAAAATGGCACCATATGAAGCTCTTTACGATCGAAAGTGTAGAACTCCATTGTATTGGACTAAACTGAGTGAGAACAAGATTCACGGGGTTGATCTTATAAAAGAGACTGAGTAGAAAGTGAAAGTAATTCGTGACAATTTGAAAGCAGCCTCAGATCGTCAGAAGTCTTATGCAGATTTGAAACGTAAGGATGTTGAATTTGAGGTTGGTGATAAAGTGTTTTTAAAAGTATCTCCGTTGAAGAAAATACTTCGATTTGGCAAAAAGGGCAAGTTAAGTCCGAGGTTCATTGGACCGGTTGGACAATACTTCGATCGTTGAACAAGTTGGACCGGTTGCTTATAGATTGAGATTGCCATCTGAGTTAAAAAAGATCCATAATGTGTTTCATGTGTCAATGCTTCGACGGTACAGATCAGATCCGTCTCATGTGATTTCTCCTTTTAAGACTGAGATTCAGCCTGATTTGTCATATAGTGAAGAATCGATTTGAATTTTGGCACGAGAGACCGAAGAGTTGAGAAACAAAAGAATTTCCTTAGTAAAGGTATTTTGGCACAAACACAAAATTAAAGAGGCTATGTGGGATCCGAGAACGTTATGAGAGAGCAACATCCACAACTATTCACTGGTAAGATTTTTAGGGACGAAAATCCCTAAGGGGAAGAGTTGTAACAACCTGATTTGGACCTTAGTTGAAATAGTAGTTCGAGACCACAAATCTAAGGTCGTAGAAATATTTTAATGATATTTTCTATATGAGTGATATGTGACATAGCCTATGTGAAAATTCTGTGTGATGATTTGATCATTTTAATGTCGAATCAAGAGAAGAGACTTAATTGCATAGAGAGTAAAATGCTGTGTGCTGATTTGTGAGTACTTAGATGTTGTTGGCTTTTAAAAGAGGAGGCCTTATTTGGCAATTAAGCCATTAAGGAGATAGTGGATGACAATGGTCAAGAATAACCTTACATTATATGATAGTTATATATTTAGTAATAAGGCTAAGTTAGTAAATAGACTAATATTATGATTGTAAAAGAAAATAAAAAAAATGATGGTTATCATCTTCTTAGTGTCGAATTTGGAGAAAAAGAAAGAGAAGAAAGCCTAAGCAAGGTTTCGGCTAAGTTTGAACTAAATTAAGGCATGTTTGAGATCAGTTTTTAACAATTTCTACATTTTTGTGATCGTTGCTTCGTGCTCTAGCTAACCTATGTTGTAATTTTGTGAATTGATGATATTTTTTAGATATGCCATAGATGAATGTTTGAGCTATGTGTTAGTTGTTGGTAAAATGTGAAAACTTAGTGTTGGATTATCATAGTTTGTATTGGGATTTTTGATGAAATTGAGTATTTTGGGCTAAATTGTGAAAAGTGTAAGTTGAGGGACTAAATAGTAAATTAGATGAAATATTTGGACTTATATAATCCCTAGAAAGGTTCGGCCAAGCATGTGAATTTGTGGAATTTGTGAATTTTTTATCTTGTGAGATAGGGACTAAAGTGTCAAAATGTGAAAATGTGAGGGTTAAATTGTAAAATACCTTAAATATGTGTGTTTGGACTAAATGATTGAATTGATGATTGAATGGATTGAATTTGAATGTGTATAGACCAAGAGAGGAGAGGTTCAGATCGAGATCGAGGCAAAGATAAAGTGCTCGATTAATCGACCGTATCGATAGTTCGACGTCCGAGGTAAGTTCGGATATAATACTAGTTGTAAACATTATCTATGTGATAGAAATTGAATGGATGTATATGTATATATGAGATTTGAAATGCTATGTGATGAATTGAGATAAAGGGGCACTAAGTGTGCAAAATTTGAAACGAGAAAAAGATGATTGGCACTGTGTGTGCGAAAAGATAGAAGCTTCGGCTTATCGACTTGGCACTGTGTGTGCGATACCGATATAAGTTCGGTTTAATGTATTGGCACTAAGTGTGCGGTGGTGAATACATTTTAGTTATGAAATTAGCACTAAGTGTGCGAATAAAGCAAAGTAATATCAAGGATTGAACGAGAGGTAATCTCGAACAATTGAGTAGCATAAATGGTAAGTAACTATGTGTTGATCAAGGTACGTTTGAACCTATGTGGTTGATGATAGATTTAAGAGTTGAATGAATAGATAATTAGGTATGTGGTTGAGATTGATAATGTGCCTAGTTGTGCCTTTATCTAAGTCATGGTACATATATATATATACATATTGATGTTATAGTATTGAGTAATATGTATTATATTACGAACTTACTAAGATTTGGAAAGCTTACTGTGTGATTTGTTTCTCTGCCTTGCAGTGTCAGTAAAGTTAGCTTAGATTTGGGATCGTCAGCTTCTCAATCACACTATCGGAATTCTATTTTGGTACATTTGAAAAGATGTATATAGATGGAATATGGCATGTATAGGCTAGTTAATTGAATCAAGTTTGAGATTTGTAATTAGCCATGAGATGTGGCTAGATATGTGATAGGTTTGGCATGAATGAATGTGGTATATATGATGCATCTTTTGGCATGATTTGTAGATTGATAAATTTGCTATTGAGTGGTAACTTTGTGTTGATAAATGCTAGTAGGGGTAGTAGAGATTGGGAATGAATTATGCTTGTGATAGAATAAGTATTGGTATCGAATTGGTTATGATTAGAGTTGGTATTGATTGCATGTTTTGAATTGCTAAATTTGTATGCCTTTAGATGGCAATATGTGTATGAGATGTTTGGTTGATTGGCTTGTATGTTTGACCCTAAGTGGGTGGCATGTTGGCCTTGCAAAAATGGCCTATAATGTCACACGGTTGTGGCACACGGGCATGCCTCAGACCGTGGGTAAATTAGCGAGAATGTGGTTAAATCGCACACGGCCTCGACAGGGGTGTCATCTAACCGTGGAGCACAAGTCGAGAGTCGGCCTTAATAGTACACGACCATGGCATTGGTGTGCCTCTGGTCGTCTGAGAAATGGCAGTATATGACCTTATAGGACACGGCCTTAGCACATAGGCGTGCTTGTTTGCCATGTTGATTTTAGCAGTATGTAACCACGGAGAGGTCGCACGGGTGTGTCATATAGCCTCGGGGGAGGCACGGCCTACCCCCACGGGCGTGTCTCCCCTGTATTCTAGAAAAGTTCCAATTTTTCATGAAATTTTATATGTGTTTCAGTTTAGTCCCGACTCGGTTTATAAGCATACTTAGGGTCTTGATGACTCGTTTAAGGGACACTATGATTGTATATGAATGTGTTTAATGATGATTGACTTTGTGTCGACATTTAGAGGTTAAATGTTTTGATTGATCGGTAATACCCCTTAATCCTATTTGGTGATGGTTTCAGGTTAGGGTTGTTACAATGTGAATCTCATGTCTATGGCTAGATTTGGGCTAAAGGGGCCACATGAGCGTGTGGGCCCATTTAGGCCGAGAATGGGCCTTAGGCCCATTTGCATCGTTATCTCTATTTAGAATACCCTTGGTTTACAAAATTACTAAAATACCATTGGTTTACAAAATTACTTAAATACCCCGGTTTATGAAATTACCAAAATACCCCTAAGTTACAAAATTACCGAAATACCCTCGATTTATGAAATTATTGAAATACCCTCGGTTTGTAAAATTATCGAAATACACCCAGTTTCAAAATTATCGAAATACCCTAGTTTGCAAAATTATCAAAATACCCCTGGTTTGCAAAATTATCGAAATCCCTAGTTTGCAAAATTACCCAAATACCCTCGATTTGCAAATTTACTGAAATACCCTTAATTTGTAAAATTATTGAAATACCCTTGGTTTGCAAAACTACCGAAATAGCTCAATTTGCAAAATTATCGAAATACCTTGATTTACAAAATTACTAAAATACCTTTGATTTGTAAAATTACCAAAATACTCTCAGTTTGCAATATTATCGAAATACCTTCAGTTTGGAAAATTATCGAAATATCTCTGATTTGTGAAATTACCGAAATACCCCCAGTTTATGAAATTATTGAAATACCTCAGTTTGTAAAATTATCGAAATACCTTGGTTTGCAAAATTACCGAAATACCCCCAATTTGCAAACTTACAGAAATATCCCTGGTTTACGAAATTATCAAATACCCCAGTTTACAAAATTACCGAAATACCTCCAGTTTGTAAAATTACCAAATACCCCCGATTTGCAAAATTATCGAAATACCCCAATTTGTAGAATTATTGAAATACCCTCGATTTGTAAAATTATCAAAATACCCCGGTTTGCGAAATTACCAAAATTCCACTAAAGGGTAGGATTACCAGAATACCCTTATAGGGTAAATGACTATTTTTCCATTGTGGGTAAATGACTGACTAGTGCTATGATTTCACTGATTTGAATGTGATCGTATGACTGTGTTTTAACTAATTTGATTGTGGTCGTGTGACTGATATATTTTTAACATGTGTGTAAATGACTGTTACAGAGCATGGCCATTTTGCATACTTGTGTAATGATTGAGCGTGACATACACGACATATTGCATAGGGTTGGGACATTGATATGGAGGAAGTTCTGATAGGGTCACACAGGTCGCCTGATGACAGTGGATCTAGTATTGATCTGATAGGATCGCACGGGTCACATGACGACTGTGGATCTAGTATTGATTTTCTAGGGTCACACGGGTCGTATGATGACTGTGGATCCAGTATTGATCTGTTGAGGTTGCACGGGTAGCATGACGATTGTGGACCAACGGACGGCTTAAAGCCTCGTAGTCTGATTATGGCTCTGTGCCAACCTAAATATGGCTCTGTGCCATCTTGATTATGGCTTTGTGCCAATCATATTTACCCGTGGCTATGTGCCTAACATATATATTGATGACTATGTGTCGATCATAAATACCCGTGGCTATGTGTCGATTATATTACCGTCGCTGAAGCCTATGTGCCTAATTTATTATAGTTACCGATAGCTCTGTGCCATCTTGATTATGGCTTTGTGTCAATCGTATTTACCGTGGCTATGTGCCTAACATATATACCGATGACTCTGTATCTATCATATTTACCCAAGGCTGTGTGCCGATTATATTACCATCGCTGATGGCTATGTGCCAAACATAATACAATTACTGATAGCTTTGTGCCAATTATAATACCACTACTGAAGGCTTAGAGCCGTATATATATATAAGTAGCTTTGCTGCGATTTCGGGTAGGGTCGCAACCGGTGCTAACAGTGGTGTGCTGGATGGGTGGGTCAACTTTATCCCCACGTAAGTGTAGGGTTGGTACGGGTGGTGTGTTGGCTGGATTGGGGTGGGATGCATCCTCATACTATTGCATATATGTTTATAAGATCAGTCACTGTACTGGGCTTAGGCCACTTGTTCTTCTATTGGTTTGGGCTGGGCTCAATTGGTTCTATTATAGGCTGTGACCCAAGTGATATTGTAGTGGGCTTTGGCCCACATATGCTTTGAACTGGACTGTATCGGTATCTTGTTAAAGGGCTTTAGCCTGCATTGTTTGATTCTATTTACAGTATCTTGTTATTACTCTAGTAAGGGGATTTCACACTGAGTTTTCAGAAACTCACCCTATTTTTAACTGCGCAAAAAATCCTCAGCCTTAGACGGATCGGAGCTGCAAGGGAATCGGAGAAGACCACACACTGCTTATGCTTGCCGTTTTGATTATTTACTTTTAAATATTTTGATTTGGGTTGTAATAAGGCCTCTCTATCTTTAACTTATTATTTGAGATATTTATTTATGTTGTTTTCTAACTGATGAAAGTGGAATACGATTTCCAAAACGATAACTATCTTTAAAACTCTATGTTTCCACAAAGTTTTCAAAATGCTTATTCAACACAATTTTTAAACATCACATTTTCGAAATGGTCGTGATTTAATCTTTTTCATAAATTGTTTATTTTAAATATGCTTCCGCAAAAGATAAGGTTTTAAAAGTAATTATGTTTTCAAGTGGATAGCAATTGCTTAAGTGTTTTGAGTTTTAACAAAGAAGCTTTAACTCTCAAACAAGTTTTAACAATAAGAAATATGGTTTTGAAAAACACTTCCATGTAACACGCCAGATTCAGGCCTAACATCTAGGTCGAGTTTGGGTGTTACATTTAGTGGTATCAGAGTTATGTTGCAAAACTCCATTGTGGATTGGGTTTTCAAAAATTAATTTCTGAAAGTAGTGTTTCAAAAGGTCTTGAAAAGATTTAAAGTTCTAAAATTGTATTGACCGTTTTTCGAAAGTGTTGTGCACCGAGTCTCCGGCGTCAAATTTTTAAGTTTTCTGAATATTTTTGTCTGTTTAGAAATTTAAATATAGTGAGTTAGAATACGATGGTTCTTTTAGATATTAGACTGTAATGTGATGCTTAAATTTAGATTTTGTATTTAATCTATGTGATGTTGTGGATATGGAAATTGTATTTGTATGATATCTATCTGCTCTAGTGGATAAGTTTTTAGGTGCGTAAGAGGTAATGATTTGGAATTAGAGTGTGCGGTGGAAGTGCACTGGTGTAGTTTGGGTTGTGTGCCTGTTCTGAGAGTTGGAAATTTCGAGGACAAAATTTCTTTAAGGAGGGTAGAATTGCAACGCCTTAAATTTTTGCCCTAGTAGAATTGGGCCTATTTGGCCTTGGGCATGACAGTGTGTAAAATTTTTGAGAACAAGAGAACGGCACTAATACAAGTTGGACCTATTAGGTGAGTGATTTTTAGAAGGTTAAGGGGCTTCCATGAAGTCTTGGGTTCAAACCTGGGCTTTAGAAAAAAATTTGGTTTAGGTGAATAAAACCTTGGTTGTAAGTGAGTAAGCTTTAAGAATATTTGAGGATAAAATGTGAAACAAGGAAGTGAGTGGTCTAGTGGCGATGCGTCATTAAGGTTGCAAGGAAGCGTGGGTTCAAGTCTTGGCATTTGCAATTCAGTTTGATTTCCCTTTAAATGAACTTTGGCTTTGGCCCATAGGCTTATATTTAGTTGAGCTTGTTTTGTTACACAAGGAGCTAGTTAGTAAGGTGGTTAGCGGCGTGGATTAAGTTACAGGGGAGCCTGAGTTCGAAACCCCTTGCATGCGAAAGGTGACTATTTTGCTAATTTGGGACGATTTTGGAGGTTTTATGGAGGGATCCCACATCGTGAAGCTAGCACAAGAGTTGGCGAGAAGTTGGCTTTGAATAGAGCAATCTATGAGGAGAGTAAGCATACATTGGTTGGCGTTTGGGCATAGGAGTGTTCGGAGCGCGGATTAACTCCGGATTCCTATCAAGTGTGTATTTTGCACAACTCTAGCTGTAGAGCGGCAAATGCCAAAATGCCGATCACACAGCGATGGTAGCCACACGAGCGTGCGAGCGCAAGTGTGGGAGCTTCGACGCAATAGTTGAGGCCATCATGAGTGTTCTTGTGGGTTTAGGCTATTTGGGTGAAAGGGGCCATGTGGAGCTAATGGCCCAATGGGCCCAATCGATAAGTTGTATGATTGTGCAGTAAATATTGGACCGGACTATGTGAATCTCATATCAGTGGCTAGATTTGGCTAAATGGGCCACACGAGTGTGTGGTCCCATTTGGGCCGAGAATGGGCCCTATGCCTATTCGCATCGTTATTCTACTTAGAATACCCTTGGTTTACAAAATTACTAAAATACCCTTGATTTACAAAATTACTAAAATACCCTTGGTTTAAAAAATTACTAAAATACCCCAGTTTATAAAATTTTGAAATACCCCTGGGTTGCAAATTTACTAAAATACCCTCGATTTGCGAAATTATCAAAATACCCTCAGTTTACAAAATTATCGAAATACCCCTAGTTTATGAAATTATCAAAATACCTTGGTTTGCAAAATTACCAAAATACCCTTAATTTGTAAAATTACTACAATACCTTTGGTTTGCGAAATTACCGAAATAGCTCAATTTGCAAAATTACCGAAATACCTCGATTTACAAAATTACTAAAATACCCTTAATTTGTAAAATTACCAAAATACCCTCAGTTTGCAATATTATCAAAATACCTTCAGTTTGGAAAATTATTGAAATACCTTCGATTTGTAAAATTACCCAAATACCCCCAGTTTATGAAATTACCAAAATACCCCAGTTTGCAAAATTATCGAAATACCCTGGTTTGTAAAACTACCGAAATAACCCCAATTTGCAAACTTACAGAAATATCCCCGGTTTATGAAATTATCAAATACCCCAATTTTGAAAAATTACCAAAATACCCCGATTTGTAAAATTACCAAAATATCCCCAATTTGCAAAATTTTCGAAATACCCTTAAAGGGTAGGATTATCGAAATACCCTTATAGGGTAAATGACTGTGTTGCCATTGTGGGTAAATGATTGACTTATGTTATGACTTGACTGATTTGAATGTGTTCATATGACTTTGTTTTAACTGATTTGGCTTTGGTCGTGTGACTGATACGTTTTTAACATGTGTGTAAATGACTGTTACTGAGCATGGCCATTTTGCATACACGTGTAATGATTGAGCATGACATACACGACATATTGCATGAGGTTGGGACATTGATATGGAGGATGTTCTGATAGGGTCGTACGGGTCACCTGACGACTGTGGATTCAATATTGATCTGATAGGGTCGCACGGGTCGTATGATGACTGTGGATCCAGTATTGATTTGTTAGGGTCGCACGGGTCGAATCACGACTGTGGATCCAGTATTGATCTGTTGAGGTTGCATGGATCGCATGATGACTGTGGACCAACGGACGGCTTAAAGCCTCATAATCTGATTATGGCTCTATGCTAACCTAAATATGGCTCTGTTCCATCTTCATTATGGCTTTGTGCCAATCGTATTTAACCGTGGCTACGTGCCTAGCATATATATTGATGACTATGTGTCGATCATAAATACCCATGGCTGTGTGCCAATTATATTACCGTCACTGATGGCTATGTGCCAAATTTATTACAGTTATCGATAGCTCTATGCCATCTTGATTATGATTTGTGCCGATCCTCATACTATTGCATATCTATTTATGAGATCTGACACTGTACTAGGCTTAGGCCACTTGTTCTACTATTGGCTTGGGCTGGGCTCAATTGGTTCTGTTATGGGCTGTGACCCAAGTGATATTGTAGTGGGCTTTAGCCCACATATGCTTTGAACTGGACTGTACTGGTACTATTAAAGGGCTTTAGCCCAGACTGTTTCGGGTTCTATTTCTGTATACTGACTATTACTCTAGTAAGGGAATTCAACACTAAGTTTTTGTAAAATCACCCCATTTTTAACTATGCAAGATATCCTCAGCTTTAGAAGGATAGGAGCTGCGAGGGACTCGGAGAAGACCACACACTGCTTATGCTTGTCGTTTTGATTATTTACTTTTAAATATCTTGTTTTGGGTTGTAATAAGGCCTCTCTATCTTTAACTTATTATTTGTGATATTTATTTATGATGTTTTCTAATAAGGCCTCTTTATCTTTAACCTATTATTTGTGATATTTATTTATGATGTTTTCTAACTGCTAAAAGTGGAATACGATTTCCAACACGATAACTGTGTTCAAAAGACTACATTTTCGCAACGTCTTCAAAATGCTTCTGCAACTTAATTTTTAAACATCACATTTTCAAAATGGGTTCGTGATTTAATCTTTTTCATAAATTGTTTATTTTAAATATGCTTTCGCAATAGATAAGGTTTTAAAAGTATTTACGTTTTCAAGTGGATAGCAATTGATTAAGTGTTTTGAGTTTTAACAAAGAGGCTTTAACTTTCAAACAAGTTTTAACAACAGGAAATATGGTTTTGAAAAACACTGCCATGTGACACGCCATATTTAGGCCTAACTTCTAGGCCGAGTTTAGGGTGCACATTTAGTGGTATCAGAGCCAAGTTACAAAACTCGATTGTGGATTGGGTTTTAAAAATTGAATTTTTGAAAGTATTGTTACAAAAAGGCCTGAAAAGATTTAAAGTTCTGAAATTGTATTGACCATTTTGAAAGTATGGTGCACCGAGTCTCCGACGCCGAATCTGTAAGTTTTCTAAATACTTTTGTTTGTATAGAAATTTAAATACAGTGAGTTAGAATACGGTGGTTCCTTTAGATATTAGACTGTACTGTGATGCTTAAATTTACATTTTTTATTTATTCTGTGTGATGTTGTGGATATGGAAATTGTATTTGTATGATATCTATCTGCTCTAGTGGATATGTATTTTGGGTGTGCATAAGAGATAATGTTTTGGAATTAAAGTGTGTAGCGGAAGCGCGCTGGTGTAGTTTGGGTTGTGCGACTGTTTGAGAGTTGGAAATTTCAAAGATGAAATTTCTTTAAGGAGGGTAGAATTGTAACGCCCCAAATTTTAGAATAAGAGAATGACACTAATACAAGTTGGACCTATTAGGTGAGTGATTTTGGAAGGTTAGGGGGCTCCCATTAAGTCTTGGGGTCAAACCTGGGCTTTAGGAAAAATTTTGGTTTAGGTGAATAAAACCCTGGTTGTAAATGAGTATGCTTTAAGAATATTTGAGGATAAAATGTGACACAAGGAAGAGAGTGGTCTAGTGGCAAGGCGTCATTATGGTTGCAAGGGAGCCTGGGTTCAAGTCTTGGTGTTTGCAATTCATTTTGATTTCCTTTTAATTGAACTTAGACTTTGGCCCATAGGCTTATATTTAGTTGAGCTTGTTTTGTTACACAAGGAGCTAGTTAGTAAGGTGGATAGCGGCGTGGATTAAGTTATAGGGGAGCCAGAGTTTGAAACCCCTTGCATGTGAAAGGTGACTATTTTGCTAATTTGGGACGGTTTTTGAGGTTTGATGGAGGGATACCACATCAAGAAGCTAGCATGAGAGTAGGCAAGAAGCTGGCTTTAAATAAAGCAATCTGTGAAAAGAGTAAGCATACCATGGTTGGCATTTGGGCATAGGAGTGTTCGGAGGGTGAACTAACTCCAGATTCCTATCAGGTGTTTATTTCGCACTACTCTAGCTGTAGAGTGGCAAATACCGAAATGCCGGTTACACGATGATGGTAGCTACATGAGTGTGTGAGCGTACGTGTGGGAGCTTCGACGCGATAATTGAGGCCATCGTGAGTGTTCTTGTGGGTTTAGGCTATTTGGGCCACGATGGGCCAAAAGGGCCATGTGGGGCCAATGGGCCCGTAGGCCCAATCGGATAAGTTGTATGATTGTGCAGTAAATATTGGATTGGACTATGTGAATCTCATATCAGTGGCTAGATTTGGGCTAAATGGGCCACACGAGCATGTGGGCCTATTTGGGCCGAGAATGGTCCCTAGGCCTATTCGCATCGTTATTCTGTTTAGAATACCCTTGGTTTACAAAATTACTAAAATACCCTTGGTTTACAAAATTACTAAAATGCCTCGATTTATGAAATTATCAGAATACCACTAGGTTGCAAAATTACTGAAATACCCTCGATTTGAGAAATTACTAAAATACCCTCAGTTTGTAAAATTACATAAACACCCCAGTTTATGAAATTATCGAAATACCTCGATTTGTAAAATTTATCGAAATACCCCGATTTGTAAAATTATCGAAATACCCCTGGTTTGCAAAATTACCAAAATACCTTAGTTTGTAAAATTATCGAAATACCCCCGATTTGTAAAATTACTGAAATACCCTCGATTTGCAAAATTACTGAAATACCTTCGATTTGCAAAATTACTGAAATGCCCTTAGTTTTGAAAATTACCAAAATACCCTCAGTTTGTGAAATTACTAAAATACCTCGATTTGCAAAATTACCTAAATACCCCCGATTTGAAAAATTACCGAAATACCCTTAGTTTGTGAAATTACTAAAATACCCCAGTTTGAAAAATTACTGAAATACCCCAGATTTGCGACATTATCGAAATACCCTTGAAGGGTAGGATTATCGAAATACCCTTATTCGGTAGATGATTGTTTTGCCATTGTGGGTAAATGACTGACTTGTGCTATGATTTGACAAATTTGAATGTGATCGTATGATTGTGGTTTAACTGATTTGACTATGGTCGTGTGACTGATATTTTTTAACATGTGTGTAAATGACTATTATCGAGTATGGCCATTTTGCATACATATGTAATGATTGAGCATTGCATGCACGACTTATTGCATAGGGTTGGGACATTGATATGGAGGAAGTTCTGATAGGGTCGCACGGATCGTCTGATGATAGTGGATCCAGTATTGATCTGATAGGGTCGCACGGGTCGCATGACGACTGTGGACCCAGTATTGATTTGTTAGGGGTCACAGGTCGCATGAAGACTGTGGATCAAGTATTGATCTGTTGAGGTTGGACGAGTCGCATGACGACTGTGGACCAACAGATGGCTTAAAGCCTTGTAATCTGATTATGGCTTTGTCCCAACCTAAATATGGCTCTGTGCCATCTTGATTATGGCTTTGTACCAATCATATTTACCCATGGCTATGTGCTTAACATATATATTGATGACTATGTGTCGATCATAATTACCTGTGGCTATATGTTGATTATATTACCGTCGCTGATGGCTATGTGCCAAATTTATAATAGTTACAGATAGCTCTATGCCATCATGATTATGGCTTTGTGCCAATAGTATTTACCCGTGGCTATGTGCCTAACATATATACCGATGACTCTATGTCAATCATATTTACCCAAGGCTGTGTGCCGATTATATTACTGTCGCTGATGGCTATGTGCCAAACATAAAACAATTACTAATGGCTTTGTGCCAATTATAATATCGCTACTGAAGGTTTCGAGCCGTATATATATACTAGCAGCTTTGCTGTGATTTCAGTTAGGGCCGCAACCGTTGCTAATAGTGGTGTGCTGGGTGGGTGGGTCGATTTTATCCCCACTTAAGTGTAGGGTTGGTACGGGTGGTGTGTTGGCCGGATCGGGGTGGGATGCATCCTCATACTATTGCATATCTATTTATGAGATCTTTCACTGTACTGGGCTTAGGCCACTTGTTCTGCTATTGGTTTGGTTTGGGCTCAATTGGTCTGTTATGGGCTGTGACCCTAGTGATATTGTAGTGGGCTTGGCCCCACGTATACTTTGAACTGGACTGTACTGGTACTGCTAAAGGGCTTTGGCCCAGACTATTTCAGGTTTTGTTTTAGTATACTGACTGTTACTCTAGTAAAGGGATTGCACACTGAGTTTTCGTAAACTCACCCCATTTTTAATTGTGTAGGAAATCCTTAGCCTTAGATAGATCGCATCTACGAGGGACTCGAAGAAGACCACACACTGCTTATGCTTGCCATTTTGATTATTTACTTTTAAATATTTTGATTTGGGTTGTAATAAGGCCTCTCTATCTTTAACTTATTATTTGTGATATTTATTTATGATGTTTTCTAATTGCTAAAAGTTAAGCACACAAGCACACAAATTTAATCACAAAACTTACACATATGCTTAATCATAAATCATAAATCATAAATCATAAATCATAAACTTACACATACGCTTCAAAACACTACGTTTTCGAAATGTATTCAAAATGCTTCTGCAACTCAATTTTTAAACATCACAATTTCTAAATGTGTTTGCGATTTAATTTTTCGTAAATTGTTTATTTTAAATATGCTTCCGCAATAGATAAGATTTTAAAAGTAATTATGTTTTCAAGTGGATAGCAATTGCTTAAGTGTTTTGAGTTTTAACAAAGAGGCTTTACATCTCAAACAAGTTTTAACAACAAGAAATATGGTTTTGAAAAACACTTCCATGTGACAAGCTAGATTCGGGCCTAACTTCTAGGCCGTGTTTGGGGTGCTACATGGGTCTTGATGATAACTTAGCAACGATTTCAAAAACGTAAAAATTATCAAAAACTGAGCTAGTTACATACCTTAATCAAGCTTGATAATGCCCAAATACCCTAGCCTTAGTTTCTTTCTTTTCTTTTCTTTGTTTCGGTCAAAATGGATGAAAAATGGCTTTTATTTTATGCTTTGTTTTATTATAATAACCTTTAATAAATTAATGTTAATATTAACTTATAAAATTAACATATAAAAGCATATATAAACACTTAATGCCATCCACTATTCTCATTTATGGCCAATTTGCAACATAAATCCGCATATAAAAGGAGACACACATATTAGGCCACTCATTCAAATAGAAGGCCACTTTTACCTTTTATGCGATTTAGTCCTTTTCTCAAATTAAGCACACAAACAGACAAATTTTAATCACGAAACTTACACATATGCTTAATCATAAATCATAAACTTACACATATGCTTCAAAACACTACGTTTCCGAAATGTTTTCAAAATGCTTCTGCAACTTAATTTTTAAACATCACATTTTCGAAATGTGTTTACGATTTACTTTTTCGTAAATTGTTTATTTTAAATACGCTTCCGCAACAGAAAAGGTTTTAAAAGTAATTACGTTTTCAAGTGGATAGCAATTGCTTAAGTGTTGTGAGTCTTAACTAAGAGGCTTTAACTATCAAATAAGTTTTAACAATAAGAAATATTGTTTTGAAAAACACTTCCATGTGACAAGCTAGATTCGGGCCTAACTTATAGGCCGAATTTGGGGTGTTACATGGGTCTTGATGATAACTTAGCAACGATTTCAAAAACGTAAAAATTATCAAAAACTGAGCTAGTTACATACCTTAATCAAGCTTGACAATGGCTGAATACCCTAGCCTTAGTTTCTTTTCTTTTCTTTTCTTTTCTTTGTTTCGGTCAAATGGATGAAAAATGGCTTTTATTTTATGCTTTGTTTTATTATAATAACCTTTAATAAATTAATGTTAATATTAACTTATAAAATTAGCATATAAAAGCATATATAAACACTCAATGCCATCCACTATTCTCATTTATGGCTAATTTGCAACATAAATCCCCATATAAAAGAAGACACACCAATTAGGCCACTCAATCAAATAGAAGGCCACTTTTACCTTTTATGCAATTTAGTCCTTTTCTCAAATTAATCACACAAATAGACAAATTTAATCACAAAACTTACACATATGCTTAATCATAAACCATAGGCACGAAAAATAATATTAAAATATTTTTTGACTTGGATTTGTGGTCCCAAAACCACTATTCCTATTGGGGTCTAAACCGGACTGTTATTGTAACATCCTGGAACTGGGCCTAGTAGGATTGGGCCCAATGCGCCTTAGGGGTAGTAGCATTTAAAATTTTTGAGAACAAGAGAATGGTACTAAGGCAAGTTGGACTTATTAGGTGAGTGATTTTGAAAGGTTAGGGGGCTTTTATGAAGTCCCGGGTTAAAGTTAGGCTATAGGAAAAATTTTGGTTTTAGGTGGAAAAAAAAAACCCTGGAGTTGGTATGTAGGCTTTAAGAATAAAATGTGGGGAAAAATAACAAGTGGAGTGTGTGGTGTAGTGGCAAAGTGATGCAACTTAAGGAGCAAGGGGGTGACGCCATAGAGGAAGGAAGGAGGTCCAAGGTTCAAGTCTTGGTGCTTGCATTTTAGTTTTCTTTTTTAAATGGATTTTTGAATTTGGCCATATGACTTATATTTAGTTGCGCATGATTTTAGAAACAAGGAGCTAGTTGGTAAAGTGGCTAGCAACGTGGGTTATGTTACAAGGAAGCTTGAGTTCGAATCTCATGAGATGTAAAGGAGTATTTATTTTGCTAAGATGGGGCGGCAAGAGTTTGAGTTGGATTTAAACTCTGTTAGTGGAAGGATCCCATATCGGAAAGATGTAAAGAAGGAATGTGAGAAGCTAGCAATATAAAAAGCATTCTAAGAGGAGAGAAGAGATATGTTGGTGGGCGTTGGGCATAGGAGCTTTGGGGAGCGGTTTAGCAGCTTCAAAATTCCTATCAGGTGTGTACTTCTCTCTATAGTTGTGGAGCGGCAAATGCCGAAATGCCGACCACACAGCGATGGTATCCACACAAGCGTGCGAGCGCACGTGTGGGGGCTTCGATGCGATAGTTGAGGCCATCAGTAGTATTCTTGTTGGTTGGTTTAGGCTGTTGGGCCACACTGGCCCGAAAGGGGCCATGTGGGCCCAATGGGCCTAGGGGCCCATATGAGTAAATTGTATGATTGAGTAGAAGATAGTGAACTAGATTATATGAATCTCATATATGTGGCTAGGTTTGGGCTAAATGGGCCACACGAGTGTGTGGGCCCACTTGGGCCGAGAATGGGCCTTAGGCCCATTCGCATCATTATCTCTATTTAGAATACTTGAGTTGTTCGAGGTGACAGTGGACCTTCTGTTGGGTCGTTAATACCCTAATTTGTGAAATTACCAAAATACCCTAGTTTACAAAATTACCAAAATACCCTAATTTGTGAAATTATCGAAATACCCTCAAATTACAAAATTACCAAAATACCCCTAGTTTACAAAATTACCGAAATACCCCTGGTTTGTGAAATTACCAAAATACCCCTAATTTGTAAAATTACCGAAAGACCTTAATTTGTGAAATTATTAAAATAACCCTGACTTACAAAATTATTGAAATACCCCTAATTTACAAAATTATTGAAATACCCCTAGTTTGAAAAATTACTAGAATACCACTGGTTTACAAAATTATCGAAATACCCCTAGGTTGTGAAATTATCGAAATACCCTTGGTGGGTAAATTACGAAAATACCCTTGGTAGGAAAATTATGAAAATACCCTTGGTAGGAAAATTATGAAAATACCCTTGGTAGGTAAATTACGAAAATACCATTGGTAAGTAAATTACAAAAATACCCTTGGTAGGTAAATTACGGAAATACCCTCGATGGGTAAAATGACCGATATGCCCTGGAGGGCAAAATGATGAAAATGCCCCTACATGTTATATGATCATTCTTGTATGTGATTTAAGATTGTTATCGTATGATTATTATTGTATGTTGCATTCATGTGTTATTATGTTGCATTGGAATAGGATTATTTGAAAGGGGAAGTGCAAATAGGATCGCATGGTCGCTTGATGACTGTGGATCCTCTGAAGGCTTTTAGCCCCCGAGTAGCTATGCTGCACCGATAAGTTAGTGCCGCAACCGGTGCGACATAAGGAGTGTAGGGATGGGTGGGTCGATTAAATCCCCACAGGAGTGTAGGGTTGGACAGGAGATGGAGTGTAGGGTTGGTATGGGCATTAATGCATTGCATATGTGGTTTTATTTGAGATGGGCTCAGGCCCAGATAAATATAACTTGTGACATTTATGGGTTAAGGCCCAACTGAGGCTTTTATGGGCTAAGGCCCAATTGCCACCGTTACTGAAATGGGCTTTGGCCCAAACTGTTGTAATTCATGTTCTTATTGATGAGGGTTATGCACACTGAGTTTTCGTAAACTCACACCCTCTTTTTAATATTTTTCTCAGGTAATCCTCAGTAAGTGGTTCGACGTGCTAGAGGACTCGGAGGTGGCAACACTACGAGCAGTTTTGGACTCTAGTGTTTTACTTATTTTTAACTTGGGTTAATATTTTGTAATAGGGCCTCTCTTAAATTCTGGTTTTAGTTTTGGATATTTAGTTTATTATGTTTTAAATCTGCTAAACTTTGTATCACGGTTTTCCAAAACAATATCTACTTTCAAAATACTACGCTTTTACGAATAGGTCGTAAACATCACGTTTTCATAAGTCAGTCATTTTAATTAAGTTTTTGCAACCAACAAAATTTTTTTTGGTAATAACTTTTTAATAAATGTCGATTAAGAATGAACAAATGCAAATTTGGACTTTAGTTTTTAATAACAAGAAAGGTTTTCAAATGGAACCATGGTTTCTTGAAAAGCACCCTAATGTGACACGCCAGATTTGGGCCTAACTTCTAGGCCGGGTTTGGGTGTTACATTTAATGGTATCAGAGCCTAGGTTGCAAAACTCGGGCTTTGAGATGGGCTTTAGTGTTTATTTTAAAGATGTTTACATATGAGTTTGAAGTAGTTTTGAAAGGTTTTTGTGTGGTACACCGGGTCTCCAGCGTCAGACCAGGTAAGTTCTCTTATCTGTTTTAAACTGTTACTGCTCTAGGTAGATCCTGGGCTTACTTTAGATGATAGACTATACTGAGGCCTGTAGGGGACTAAAAACTATAGTGAGCTAGCAATTTTGAAAACAACTCTTAACTACTACTTCCATAAAACATTTGTTTAATTATTAGAACTATGAGCTAAATTCATAAAATTTGTAATTCAGATAATTAGGACTAGAGTCTTGTGAAGCGTAGTAGTATATCCCAGTATTATCTTGCTATGAGATAGTTGGAAAATTCAGGGACAAAATTTCTCTAAGGAGGGTAGATTTGTAACATTCTAGAATTGGGCCTAGTAGGATTGGGCCCAATGGGCCTTGGAGGTAGTAGCGTTTAAAATTTTTGAGAACAAGAGAATGGTACTAAGGCAAGTTGGACCTATTAGGTGAGTGATTTTGGAAGGTTAGGGGGCTTTTATGAAGTCTTGGGTTAAAGTTAGGCTATAGGAAAATTTTGGTTTTAGGTGAAAAAAAACCACAGGAGTTGGTAGGTAGGCTTTAAGAATAAAATGTGGGGAAAAATGACAAGTGGAGTGTGTGGTGTAGTGGCAAAGTGACGCTACTTAAGGAGCAAGGGGGTGACGCCATAGAGGAAGGGAGGAGGTCCAAGGTTCAAGTCTTGGTGCTTGCAATATAGTTTTCTTTTTAAATGGATTTTTGAATTTGGCCATAGGACTTATATTTAGTTGCTCATGATTTTAGAAGCAAGGAGCTAGTTGGTAAAGTGGCTAGCAATGTGGGTTATGTTACAAGGGAGCCTGAGTTCGAATCTCATGAGAAGCAAGAGAGTATTTATTTTGCTAAGATGGGGCGGCAAGAGTTTGAGTTGGATTTAAACTTTGCTAACGGAAGGATCCCACATCGAAAAGATATAAAGAAGGAAGGTGTGAAGCTAGCTATATAAAGAGCATTCTAGGAGGAGAGAAGAGATACGTTGGTGGGCGTTAGGCATAGGAGCTTTGGGAGCACGATTTAGCAGCTTCAAAATTCCTATCAGGTGTGTACTTCTTTCTATAGTGGTGGAGCGAAAAAAGCCAAAATGTCGGCCATACGGCGATGGTATCCACACGAGCGTGCGAGCGCACGTGTGGGGGCTTCGACGCGATAGTTGAGTCCATCAGTAGTATTCTTGTTGGTTGGTTTAGGCTGTTGGGCCACGATGGCCCGAAAAGGGCCAAGTGGGCCCAATGGGCCTAGGGGCCCATATGAGTAAATTGTATGATTAAGTAGAAGATAGTGAACTAGACTATATGAATCTCATATATATGGCTAGGTATGGGCTAAATGGGCCACACGAGTGTGTGGGCCCACTTGGGCCGAGAATGGGCCTTAGGCCTATTCGCATCATTATCTCTGTTAAGAATACTTGAGTCGTTCGAGCAACAGTGGACCTTCTATTGGGTCGTTAATACCTTAATTTGTGAAATTACCAAAATACCCCTAGTTTATAAAATTACCGAAATACCCTAATTTGTGAAATTATCAAAATACCCTTGGATTACAAAATTACCAAAATACCCCTAGTTTACAAAATTAACGAAATACCCTTAGTTAGTGAAATTACCAAAATGCCCCTAGTTTGTAAAATTACCAAAAGACCCTAATTTGTGAAATTACTAAAATACCCTTAATTTGCAAAATTACCAAAATACCCCTGGTTTGCAAAATTATTGAAATACCCCTGGTTTGTAAAATTACTAAAATACCCCTGGTTTGCAAAATTATCGAAATACCCCTAAGTTACAAAATTACCAAAATACCCTTGGTGGTAAATTACGAAAATACCCTTGGTAGGTAAATTACGAAAATACCCTTGGTAGGTAAATTACTTGGTAGGTAAATACGAAAATACCTCGATGGGTAAAATGGTGATATGCCTGGAGAGCAAAATGACGAAAATGCCCCTACATGTTATATGATTATTCTTGTATGTGATTTAAGATTATTATCGTATGATTATTATTGTATGTTGCATTCATGTGTTATTATGTTGCATGGGGATGGGATTATTCGAAAGGGGAAGTGCAGATAGGATCGCATGGTCACTTGACGATTGTGGATCCACAGAAGGCTTTAGCCATCAGCGACTATCTTTGTCTGCAGATAAGTTAGTGTCAGAGCGGTGCTACACAAGGAGTGTAGGGATGGGTGGGTTGATTAAATCCCACATGAGTGCGAGGTTGGACGAGGAGGCGGAGTGCGTGGTTGGTATGGGCATTAATGCATTGCATATGTGGTTTTATTTGAGATGGGCTCAGCCCGGATAAATATGATTTGTGACATTTATGGGTTAAGGCCCAATCGAGGCTTTTATGGGCTAAGGCCCAATTGCCACCATTATTAAAATGGGTTTCGCCCAAACTATTGTGATTCATGTTCTTATTGATGAGGGTTATGCACATTGAGTTTTCATAAACTCACACCATCTTTTAATATTTTCTCGGGTAATCCTCGATGGCGATTCGACATGCTAGAGGACTCAAGGTGGCCACACTATGAGCGATTTTGGACTCTAGTATTTTACTTATTTTTTACTTGGGTTAATATTTTGTAATAAGGCCTCTCTTAAATTCGGTTTTAGTTTTGGATTTTAGTTTATTATGTTTTAAATCTACTAAACTTTGTATCACGGTTTTCCAAAACAATATCTGCTTTCAAAATACTACGCTTTCGCGAATAGGTCGTAAACATCACGTTTTCATAAGTCAGTCATTTTAATTAAGTTTTTGCAACCAACAATTTTTTTTTTGGTAATAACTTTTTAATAAATGTCGATTAATAATGAACAAACGCAAATTTGGACTTTAGTTTTTAATATCAAGAAAGGTTTTCAAATGGAACCATGGTTTCTCAAAAAGCACCCCAATGTGACACGCCAGATTTGGGCCTAACTTCTAGGCCGGGTTTAGGGTGTTACAATTATAATTCTCCCCTTTAGAGATTTTCATCCCTGAAAATCTTACTGTTAAACAGATTCAAATATTGCTGTTTCATTGCATCTTCAGGCTCCTACGTAGCCTCTTTCACTCCATGTCGATGTCACAATACTTTAACTAACAGAATTCTCTTGTTTCTCAACTCTTTCGCTTCACGAGCTAAGATACAGATTGGTTCTTCCTCGTAAGTCATACCAGATTGATTTTAATCTCAGACGGAGGAATCACATGTGATGGGTCGGATCGGTATCGTCTAAGTATCGATACGTGAAATACATTACGAATCTTTTCTAGTTCAGGTGGCAACAACAATCTATACGCAATTGGCCCAATTCGTTTTATAATTTCATACGGCCCAATGAACCTCGGACTCAATTTGCCTTTACAACCAAATCTGAATACTTTCTTCCACGGGGACACTTTAAAAAACACTTTGTCACCGATTTCAAACTCAACATCTTTTTGTTTTAAGTCAGTATAAGATTTTTGATGATCAGATGCTGCTTTCAGACTATCATGGATCACTTTCACTTTCTGTTCAGTGTCATTTATCAAATCAACCTCATGTATCTTATTTTCATTGAGCTCAGTCCAATACAAAGGTGTTCGACATTTGCGTTCGTACAAAGCTTCATATGGTTCCATTTTAATCTTGACTGAAAACAGTTATTATATGCAAATTCAATCAACAAAAAGTACGGTTCCCACGTATCGTCAAACTCAAGAATGTAACATCTTAGCATATCCTCAAGAATCTGAATGATCTGCTTAGACTGGCCATCTGTTTGTGGGTGAAAGGCTGTACTGATATGTAATTGAGTACCTAAAGCTTCTTGTAGTTTCTTCCAAAATTGTGATGTAAACCTCAGATCTCTATCTGACACAATAGACAATGGCACTCCATGCAATCTCACAATAACATAAATGTAAAGCTCATCTAATCTATCAAGTGAGTAATCAGATCGTACCAAAATGAAATGGGCTAATTTTGTCAATCGATCGATGACGACCCAAATCGCATCTTTCTTTCTTGGAGTCAAAGGCAGTCCTGAAACAAAATCCATCGTTAATCTATCCCATTTTCACTCGGGAATCAGAATCGGTTGTAGCAAACTAGGCAAAACCTGATGTTTAGCTTTAACTTGCTGACAGACTAAACATTTTGATACAAAATCAAAGATATCTTGTTTCATACCAGACCACCAATAGTGTTGCTTCAAATCATGGTACATCTTTGTACTTTCCGGATGAACAAATAGGCGACAATTATGAGCTTCATTTAAAATCAACTAAATCAACTCTGAGTTTCTCGGAACAAAAATTCGATCTCAGAACCTCAAGCAATCATCAACATCCACTCGAAATTTAAAATTAGAGTTTGAATCACACTGAGATCGTTTTGTTATCATTTCATTATCAACTTTCGGGCATCATTTATCTATTGTAAAAACATCGGCTTCGCTTTCAATTAAGCTAAAACTAAACCATTATCAGACAGGTCTAAATGATTATTCATTGCACTCAATACAAACAGTGATTTTGGCTTAATGAATCAGCAATGACATTTGCTTTACTCGGATGATAATCTACCACAAGCTCGTAGTCTTTCAAAAGCTCTAACCACCTTCTTTGTCACAAATTCAAATCTCTCTGGATCATCAAATATTTCAAACTTTTATGATCTGAAAACACATGGCATTTGTCACCGAAAAGATAATGACGCCAAATCTTTAATGCAAACACAATCACAGCTAGCTTAAGATCGTATGTCGAATAGTTCTTTTCATGAGGCTTCAATTGTCTCGAGGCATAATCTATAACTTTTCCTTCTTTCATCAAAACACATCCCAAACCATTCAATGAAGCATCACTATAAATCATGAACTCTTTGCCCGATTCTGGTTGTACCAACACTGGAGCTTCGGTCAAAAGGGCTTTCAACTGATCAAAGCTTTTCTGACATTTATCGAACCATTTGAATCTCACATATTTTTGAAACAATTTAGTCAACAGAGTAGCAATAATTGAGAATCCTTTTACAAACTGACGATAATAACCAGCTAATCCCAGAAAGCTACGGACTTCAGACACATTCTTTGGAGGCTTCCATTTTAGAATAGCAAAATCTTACTCGGATCAACTTGTATTCCAGATGCTGATACAATATGTCCCAAAAAATTGACTCCACGCAACCAGAATTCAAATTTGATGAATTTCGCATACAATTGCTTTTCTCTCAGAGTTTTCAACACAATTCTCAGATGTTTAGCATGTTCAATTTCATCTCGAGAATAAATCAAAATATCATCATTGAAAACAACACCAAATCAATCTAGGTACGGTCTAAAAATTCTATTCATTAGATCCATAAAAGCTGCAGGAGCATTCATTAGTCCGAAAGGCATAACTAAAAACTCATAATGCCCGTACCTCGTTCTGAAAGTAGTTTTCAAAATGTCTGAATCTTTTACTCGCAACTGGTAGTATCCCAATCTCAGATCTATCTTTGAAAACACAGTGGCTCCTTTTAGTTGATCAAACAAATCATCAATTCTGGGTAAAGGATATTTGTTCTTTATAGTCACCTTGTTCAACTGGCCATAATCAATACACATTCTCATCGTAACATCTTTATTTTTCACAAAAGAATAGGAGCACCCCAAGGTGAGAAACTCGGTCTAGTAAACCCTCTGTCAGTCAATTCTTACAGTTGTGACTTCAATTCTTTCAACTTTGTTGGTGCCATTCTATATGGAGCTATCAAAATAGAAGTCATACTGGGCAAAAAGTCAATACCAAATTTGACTTCACGTATCGAAGCAATCCCGATAGTTCTTTAGGGAATACATCAGAGAATTCATAGACAATAGGAACTGATTCAACTTTCTTTTCAGATACTTTTGAGTCAATCACATAAGCAAAATAAGCTTCATAACCTTTTCTTAAATAATTCTGAGCTTTCAACACAGATATCACAGCAGGTAACCTAGTCAAATCATTAGACTCATCTTGAACTATTTCATCATTCTGACATCTCAAATCAATGGTCTTTCTCTTGCAATTCACAATAGCATCATGCAACGTCAACCAACCCATGCCCAAAATTATATTGAACTCATCAAAAGGTAATAACATTAGATCAGCTAGAAAGTAGATATCTCGGAACATCAATGGACAGTTCTTGCATACTTTTTCAACCAGGACACTTTTACCTAAGTGGTTTGATACTTTTATAACAAACTCAGTAGACTCTATAGGGAAAGTCTTACTGGATACTAAGTTCATGCATATATACGAATGAGTAGAACCTAGGTCTATCAATGCAACCATAGAAGTATCATAAAGAGTAAATGTACCCGTAATAACATTTGGAGATGAAGCTTCCTCACAAGCTCAGATGGCATACGCTTTGGCAGGCGCTCTAGCTTCAAATCTCACAACAGTGTCCTTCGTAGTTCTCTGACTGCCACTAACATTTCTTACATTTCAGGAAAGTCTACCTCTCGTTGAAGCATTAATAGATCTCGATTTTGAACAATCACTTGCTCAATAGACTCTGGAAATCTCGGATGAAATGATCTAAGGATCCACATCTGAAACAAGCTCGATCATTCAATCTACAACTACCCGATGTCTTTTACCATAATGCTTACATTCAGGTTGCTCTGATTGTACATTTCTGACACTAGCCATCGAAGTTACTGGAGCTTTAGAATTCGATTGTGATCTATTTCGATCTCTCGATTAGAATGTCCCACATTAGTTTTGGAACGGCTATGCTAGTCTCTGAATTTCTTTGATGCAGACTAAAATGATTTACTCAGAAATCTCTTTCTCACATCTCTAACTTCAGACTCAGCTTTTCTTTTGTCTTTCTCAGGTGCCTCAGCTTTGCATGCTCGATCAACAAGCACGACGAACTCTTTTATTTCAAGGATCCCAACTAACAAACGAATATCTTCGTTAAAGCCATCTTCAAATCTTTTGCACATTATTATTTCAATTGATATACATTCCCGAGCATACTAACTTAATCTCACAAATTCTCTTTCATATTCAGTAACAAAAATATGACCTTATTTTAATTCCAAAATTATTTTTGTTTCTGATCAATGAATCTCTGGCTGATGTATTTCATACGAAATTCAGACTGAAAGAAATCCCATGACCCATTCCTTTGGAATAACAAAAATCAGAGTTTTCCACCACTAATAAGCTATATCTCTTAGTAAAGAAACAACACATTTTATGCATTCTTCAAGGGTCAATGTCATTTCATCAAATACCCGGATCGTGTTTTCAAGCCAAAACTCATCTTTCTCGGTATCATCATCACTAGTATCCCTAAACTCTTCAGCCCCATTCTTACAAATTTTATCGATCGGTGGTTTATTCAACAAATTCATATTCATGGCCGGAGGCACAACTGGAGTCTAAGGGAGATTAGTCGGGGGCAGAGGTTGTGAAACAGTCGGATTATTTCTCACAAACTGAGTGAACCACTAACTCATCATTTGGAAGAAAGCTTGTTTAGATTCTCCCTCTTGACCTCTTGTAGCCGGTCTTGAATCGGATGGCTCTATCCCTTGAGTGCCAGTAGGCACATTGCTTTCAACATCATCTGCTATGGCTCTTTCGAGATCCATTGCTATACGATAAACACATTTTATACTTCAGGATTCATCACACTATCTCAATTCAAATATATGGCATGTATAGCTAGACTCTTACACGCTATGTTAGTTCAAAAATTGACTAAACCATATCTCTGATACCAATCAAATGTAACACCCCTAACCTGTAACCGTCGCCGGAACAAGGTTAAAGGGCATTACTGGACAATCGGAATCATTTACTAACATTTCATAGTAAAGTCTGACAAAACACATCAAAGTGTCCCTTAAATAGGTTTACGAGCCCTCAATCATGCTTTAGAGAGAGGCCGAGACAAAAACGAACGCATACAAAAATTATCAAAATTAAAAAATTTCAAAGTTACAGAGGTCACACGCTCGTGTGTCTAAACTGTGTCAAAACATAGCATACATACTGACTTGACCACACAGCCAGTCACACGCCCGTGTGTCCAGCCTGTGGTCGAGCCTGACTTGATTTACATGGCCAACTTAAATAACATGGTCGAGTCGAACACTCATGTGCTCAACCGTGTGGGCAATTATAGGCCATTTACAAGACCAAAATGCCACCCACACTTGGGTCATTCATTAAAATTACAAATAGGCATCAATCCAAACATAATTGACAAACAAAAGCATATTATATGATCACTATACGACTCCTTTCAATTTCATTTCCATACATATAATCTTATATGTCAATTAGCTAATCTAATTCACAAATAAATCCAAGCACAACTTATCCACATCATGCCAAAATAATAAGCTAAGTTTACATTAATAAATTACCATTACTTTAACCATTCCATAACCATGAAATCATACCAAAACCAAACAACATATAGCATGACTTCTCATTCTTTACTTAATCATTTAACTAGCCAATTCAAATGGCTATATAAACATATCAAACATAACTCAAAGCAACTATCCAATACATGCCACACTTATTATTTACACTTTCAAAAAGGTACCAAAACAAGATTGAGTAGTATGATGACAATCCTCGACAATCCCCGAGCCTTTTGTATCTTTGAGGACCTATATAATAGAGTAAACACACACAGAGTAAGCTTTCCAAAAGCTTAGTAAGCTATATACAAATAACCTTAACATAAAATGCACATAGCCACATAGGCACAATGACATTAATATATCTCATTTGCAACTTCATAATACCATTCTTGGCTCAATACCTAGCCATTACTTTCCACATATCAGAGCTTATAATATCACTTTACTCATATCTCATTCAAGCATGAATCATATATTGTCTCATCAAACCAATTCACATATATATTATCTAGGTAAGTTCTTATACATACTTACCTTGCATACACTTATTTAGTGTATAATTGAAACGTACCTAAATTGTTTATACTTCTCACATAGACATTCATTTCTTGGATTTGCCTGTTGAACCATTCGAAATCTAATAGGATACTCGAAATGATCAGAATAGTTGTACAATTCTAACGTCCCAGATGAGGTATTACATGTACTCAGATATCGATGCCACTATCCCAGACAGGGTCTTAAACGAATCAAATACGATGCTAATGTCCCAAACATCATCTTAAACGTAAATCTCATATCGATGCCAACGTCCCAGATGTGGTCTTACATGATCTCATATATCAAAAACCTATGTCATGACATATGTAATCCTATCTATTCCTAGGTTCGTACGGGACTTCTCGGACATTGACAACTTGTCAATATAAATATATATCCTCGGATTTCACATACATTCCATCTCGATTGTCATTCATAGCAATCTAATTTTCATATATGCACAAATAACTCAATTCAAATACATTTATTTGTATATCGACTTACGTCGGATTCGAAATAAAATAGCGATTTCAACTACTCGATCACTTTAGACTTTTTGCGATCTGAATCTGTTTTCTTTGATTCTCGATCTATACATATTCAAAATTAACTCATTTATTCACTATTTCATTCAATTCAATCCAAAGATACATATTTAGGGAAATTTATAAATTAGCCCCTGTATTTTCACATTTTAACATTTTAGTCCCTATTTCACAAAATTATAAATTACACATAATTTCATATTACCCATGCCTAGCCGAATTTTACTCATGCTCAAATAAGTCCATACATTTCATTTATTTCACAATTTAGTCCCTCAAAATATTATTCTTTCAATTTAATCCAAATTACTCAAAATTATCACAACTCCAAAGACAAAACTTGTTAATCTAACACATATCTTTTATAATTCATCATCAAACATCAAAAATCACAAACTATCATCAATAGCAAAACTCAAAATCATTATTAATTTCAAAAATTCAAGCATGGGTCTTGAAGATAACTTAGCAATGATATCAAAAACGTAAAAATTATAAAAAACCAAGCTAGTTACATACCTTAATCAAGCTTGACAATGGCCGAATACCCTAGCCTTAGTTTCTTTCTTTTCTTTTCTTTGTTTTGGTCAAAATGGATGAAAAATGGCTTTTATTTTATGCTTTGTTTTATTATTATAACTTTTAATAAATTAATGTTAATATTAACTTATAAAATTAACATATAAAAGCATATACAAACACTTAATGCCGCCCACTATTCTCATTTATGGCCAATTTGTTACATAAATTCCCGTATAAAAGAAGACACACCAATTAGGCCATTCAATCAAATAGAAGGCCACTTTTACCTTTTATATGATTTAGTCCTTTTCACAAATTAAGCACACAAACAAACAAATTTAATCATGAAACTTACACATATGCTTAATCATAAATCATAGGCAAGGAAAATAATATTAAATTATTTTTTGACTAGGATTTGTGGTCCTGAAACCACTATTTCGAATGGGGTCTAAACTGGACTGTTACAGAACCAACACTGGTGCCTCTGTCAATAATGCTTTCAATTGTTCGAAGCTATGCTGACACTTTTCTGACCACTCAAATTTAACATCTTTTTGAAGCAATCATGTCATTGGAGTCGTAATCATCGAGAAACCTTTCACGTATCGTATATAATAGCCGGCTAGTTCTAAAAACTACGGACTTCGGATACATTTCTCGGAGGTTTCCAATCTATAATTGTAGAAACTTTGCTCGGGTCAACTAGGATACTCGCGGCTGAAACTATATGTCCCGGAAAACCAACCTCTCACAGCCAAAACTCACATTTGCTGAACTTTGCAAACAACTATTTATCTCTCAAAGTTTGTAACACGATTCTCAAATGCTCGACATGCTCAAATTCATCATGAGAGTAGATCAAAATGTCATCAATAAACACAAATACAAATTCTTCTAAATACGGCCTAAAAATTTGGTTCATCAAGTCCATAAAAATAGCAGGTGCATTTGTTAGTCCAAAAGGCATAACAAGAAATTCGTAGTGTTTGTACCTTGTTCTAAATGCAAGCTTTCGCACATCCGAGTCTTTAACTCGCAACTGGTAATAACTCGATCTCAAATCAATTTTTGAAAATATCGTTGTCTCTTTTAACTGATCAAATAAATCATCTATTCGTGGCAAAGGGTAATTATTCTTGATCGTCACTTTGTTGAGCTGTCGGTAGTTTATACACATTCTCATCGTGCCATCTTTCTTTTTCACAAATAACACTGGTGCACCCCATGGAGAGAAACTCAGTCTAGCAAAACCTCTATCTGTCAATTCTTGCAACCGAGCTTTCAATTCTTTTAACTCTATTGGGGCCATTTTGTATAGAGCTATCAATATCGGTGTTGTTCCCCGTACTAATTCAATTCCAAACTCAACCTCTCTGATAGGTGGTAAACTCGGTAACTCTTTGGGAAATACATCTGAATACTTGCACACAACTGGTGCTGATTCAATCTTTGTTTCTTTAAATTTCGTATCTAGTACATATGCAAGATAGGCTTCACACCCCTTTCTCACAAATCTTTGAGCTAACATAGACGAGATCACAACTAGTATACTATTCAAATCATCAGATTCAATTCTAATAATCTCATTATTTTAAAATTTCAGTTCAATTGTCTTTCGTCTACAATTCACTATAGCATTATGGATCGCTAGCCATTCCATAACCAAAATCACATCAAATTCATTGAATGGCAACAACATCAGGTTAGCTAGAAAACAAAAATCCCAATGCATTAACGGATAATTCTTGTAGACTTTGTCAACCAAAACACATTTACCTAAGGGGTTCGATACTCTAATCACAAATTCAGTAGACTCTAAAGGCAAAGTCTTACTAAATACTAAATTCATGCATATATAAGAATGAGTTGATCCTGGATATATCAATGCAATCACATTAGTATCATAAAGAGTGAAAGTACCGGTGATAACATCTGGAGATGACGCTTCTTCACGAGCGCGAATAGTGTAGGCTCTAGCAGGTGCTTTGGCCTCAGATCTAATACAGCAGAGTCTCTTGTTGCCTCTCGACTACCACTCACATTCCCAGCATTTCGCGGTGGTCTTCTTCTAGTAGACGTATTACTTGATCTTACATTTTGAGGTCTATCTTTCTCACCCATATCAGGACAGTCTTTAATAAAATGATCCGATGAGCCACATTTGAAACAAGCTTTAGTACTTTTATTCCATCATTCTCT
This sequence comes from Gossypium rotundifolium, assembly GCA_025506655.1. Lineage (NCBI taxonomy): Eukaryota > Viridiplantae > Streptophyta > Magnoliopsida > Malvales > Malvaceae > Gossypium > Gossypium rotundifolium. The sequence continues at coordinate 43,828,959 of CP106726.1, forward strand.
GAAGTTTCGTCTCCCACAATGCTGACACTTAGGTTTGTTGTCTCGCACATTACCAACACTTGACAATGATGTAGCTTGAGCTTTAGAACTAGAGTATTGTTTTCTACGATCTCTATTCAAATATTCATTTGAAACATTTGGGTGAGTATACAAATCTATTGATTTCTTCGATCAAGATTGATACGGCTTACTCGTCAATCTTTTTCTCAAATCTCTAGCTTCTGAATCTGCTTTCTCTTTTCTTTGCTAAGATCCTCAGCTTTAGAAGCCCTTTCAACCAAAACAACAAATTCTTTTAACTCTAAAATTCTAACTAGTAGTTTTATATCTTCATTGAAAGCATCAATGAACCATTTACACATAATCTCCTTAGTGGACACATACTCTCAAGCATACTTACTTAACCATACAAATTCTCTTTCATACTCAATGATAGTCATGCAGCCCTGTTTCAATTCTAAAATTTCTTTGTGCTTTTGATCTAGAAACTGTTGGCTTATATATTTCTTTCGAATTCAGTCTGAAAGAACTCTCAGGTAACTAGTTCTTTTGAAACCACAGATATCAGCATGTTCCACCATTGATACGTGGTGTCTCTCAGCAAAGATACAACACATTTAATACATTCATCAAAAGTATAAGATAATTCATTGAATACCCAAATCGTATTTTCGAGCCAAGACTCAGCTATTTCAGCTTCATCATCAACAATAACCCAAAACTCTTTAGCCCCATGTTTACAAATCTTATCTACTGATGTCTTGTTCAATCGTATCGAATCTACAACTTGAGGAACAATAGGGATTTGTTGAGGATTATATGGGGGTGGAGGTTTTGAGCATCCAGATTTGCTCGAACGAACTTCGTGAACCACTAGTTCATCATCTAGAAAAAGGCTTGTTTAGCCTCTCCCTTGTGGCTACTCGTTCTAGGCCTAGAATTAGATGGCGCTGTCCCTTGAGCGGGAGCGGGCGTATTACTCTCTACATCATCGGCTACAGCTCGTTTGGGATCCATTACTATACGAAACACAATTTAAGCTGTCAGGAATCATCACACTCTCGCAGAGTATATATGGCATGTACAACTAGACTCTCATACATGCTATGTTAGTCTTAGTATCGACAAAATCGTAACTCTGATACCAATAAATGTAACATCCATCACTCTTATTCACCATCAGAATAGGGTTACGAGGTATTACCTATCAATACACATAATTTAACATCCAATACTCATACATTTATGCATTCATACTCAAATACCATTCAACACCATCACATTGTCCCTTATAAAATCCTACGAGGCCTTAAGCATGGTTTAGAACTGGTTCAGGACTAAACCGATAACATATAAAATTTTTGGAAAACTTAAAAATTTTTCATTCATTCAAGGGTTACACGCCCGTGTGAACAGTCCGTGTGCCTCATATGGCTTCAGAAATGCCCGTGTCATAGACCATATGGAAACAGGGCATACATACTGACTTGGGTCACACGGCCGACCACACACCCGTGTGTCTAGCCCGTGCACCCTTCGAAGTGGCCACACAAGCCCATGTGCCAGGCAGTGTACTAGGCCGTGCCAAACCTGTAGGGTATACTGACTTATGTAACACAGCCGATCATAATAACTTGTGCCACACGGCCGGTCATACGCCATGTGTGAAATTGTGTGGAGCATACTAACTTCATTTAATATCAGCACTAGGAGACACACGGCCGTGTAGTATGACCATGTGTTGCACACGACTGAGACACACGTCCGTGTGAACAAAAATAGGTCATTTACAAGGACAATTTGCCACCCTTACTCTTGCTCACCTAAACAACAAAAATGGTACCATTTCTTCAATCAATAAGCAGCCAAAATTATCAACCAAAAGCACAACTCATACTATATTCATTTCAACCAACTTCAATACTCAATTCAATGCTAAATACCTATTCAAATACTTATCAACTCAACTTCTATGATCATACTTCACCAAAACATTTTTCAAGCATTAAACTCCATAAATCAATTTAACCATTTACAACTATATAACCATCACCATTTTCATTCTAAACATGCCAAAATAAGCCATCACCCATGGCTATATATATACAACCAAAACATATACATTTACAAGCCATTTCTAATAGCTAAACACAACCATTAACATCATTTACAAGCCAACTCTTATAGCTATATTTACAACCAAATTACCACAAATAGCCTATACATGCCATATACCACATATACATAACTCAAAAGTACCAAATAGATGTTTGATAGTGCGATGATGATGTTCTCGATGACTCCCTGATCCGAGCTAGCCTTGATTCACTATAAAACATAGAAAAATAACACAAGTAGGCTTCATAACTTAGTAAGCTCGTATGTAAATAAATTAATTCATTATATAAATACAACTCAACCAATTATACATAACATCATCATATACACATTAACTAAAAACCTTTCTCATGCTTCAAAACATGATCAAATACCATCACATCAAACTTTCTCTATTAATACTCGAGTAGGTTCTGTACGTACCAGTATCACCTCAAACTAACCTCTTTCTCAACTACACCATTCGTTTACCCATTGAACCATTCTGAATAGAAGTCGAATACTCAAGAATCTCAATCGATAAGTACCTATACCATGGCCCAAAGCCAAATCAAGGTAACTTATCCCGGAGTACCTATACCATGTCTCGTAGCCAAATCAAGGTATCACTCACACTTGTAGTGCCGATATCATGGCTTGAAGCCAACACAACCAATATGTATGGCCCAAAGCCAAACTAGTAAATCATCTTATAACATATCATCAGTATCCAAAATCTACTCCTAAGGTTCAACCGGGACTTTTAGCATGTCGATACCATCTTTGAATATATCTGTAGAATCGTATTTACAATTCATACATTAATAAAAATATCATAATCACAGTTTAGGCAATATCAAATCATTTAACATACATTTATAAAGAAATCGTCACATACGAACTTACCTCGAGTACGAAAACAATGAAATGAGTCAATTACTCGATAATCTTGCCTTTCCCCCGATCTAATTTTGGATTCCTCTTTTCTTGTTCTAAATATATTAAAAATTAACTTCTTTAGTCAACCACTCATTCAAATTAGTCCAAAACATACATTTAGGCCTATTTGCATTTTAGCCCCTAAACTTTCACATTTAATAAATTTAGTCCCTATTTCACAAATACACAAAATTCATAAGATTTCTTTAAGCCCAAGCTTGGATGAATTTCATGTAAGTCCCTAGCAGCCCAAAACTTTTATATATTTCACATTTCAAGCACTCAATTTGTATATTTCACAATTTAATCCATTTTTGTCATTTTTGTCAAAAATCACTTTACAAAACTAGTTTAACTATTAGTAGACTTTCATTATATATCATAATTCATAAAATTACTCAAACATTTAACAATGGAAACTTGTTAAACCTTTAAAAATTTCAAAATCTAAGGTATGGCTAGCTAGAATACAATGCAACGATCTCAAAAATGTAAAATTATTAAAAATTGAGCTCAAAACACTTACCAAATAATGCTCACAAGTGCCGAACTCTAGGAAGCTTCAATGGCTTCTTTTCTTTCTTAATATTCGGTTAGATGATGAAAATAATTTCAAGGAGTGGATTTTTTATGAATCGATTTTACAAAATAAAGTGATTAAGTTTTTTTAGAACTTATATGGTAAGGCACCGGGCCAATAAGGAACCTACCTGCTAATTCATTTTGAAACTTGAAGAGGGGGAGATTCAAATCTTTAGTAAACTAGTCTCGATAATGAGATAAAGACTATTTTGTTTGACATGGTCCCTTTAAAGGCTCCAGGTAGTGATGGTTTTCATGCCCTATTCTTTCACATTCAATGGGATCAAGTTGGTGCTTCTATTTGCGCGTGGGTTAAGAATATTTTTGAAGGGGAGAGTGTTCATCCAGATCTAAACAACACTTTAATTGTTCTCATTCAAAGGTCAAAACCATGAGAACTTTTCACAATTTTAGCCCATAAGCTTATGTTCGGTTCTCTACAAGTTAGTTATGAAGGTGGTGGATAATAGGTTCAAAGTGATCTTCCTGAGAATTATTGGCCAAGTGCAAATAGGATTTATCATAGGTAGAACTACCATTGACAACATCATCATTGAATAGAAGGTAATTCACTTTATGAAAACAAGGAGAAAAATAGAAAATGGTTGGCTATTAAAATTGATATCGAGAAGGCCCATGATCGAGTGTGATGGGAATTCATTGATGCCTCCCTTCAGGATATAGGTATTCCTGACTTACTTTGTAATGTTATTATTTCTTCAATTACATCTTCTACCATGAATATTCAATGGAACGGAACACCTATCTAGAAGTTTCGCCTAATAAGAGAAGTTTGACTGGGATGCCCTTTGTCTACTTACCTCTTTGTTTTGTGCTTGGAGTGGCTCAAGCGTAGTATCCTTTCAAAAAGTAATTTTAAAAAATGGGCTCCTATTTGACTGTAGGCAATGGTCTTTGTACACAATTTGATTATTTTCTGTCAAGCTGAAGAATGTCAAACTGGAATACTGAAATAAGTGTTGAACAGTTTTTGTTATTACTCTGGTCATAGGATCAGCACTCAAAAGACTAATATCTACTTTTTGAAAGGAGTTGACAATGATATATCGGAAAGCCTATGAAATATCCTTAGGTTTCAATAATTCAGAATCTGGGGAAATATTTTGGATTACCTTTCCTTGGGTTTCAAGAATTCAGAATCTAGGGAAATATTTTGGATTACCTTTCTTTCATAATAGGGTAACTGCCAACACTTTTCATTTTGTTGTCGATAAGGTTCATAATAGATTGCAAAGCTGGAATGTCAAACGATTTGCCAGAAATGATATCGCATGGAAGATGTTATTTTTTGTGGAAATCCTTAACAAGAAATTGGCCAGTTATTAGAGAAAACTTAATTTAGTTAGTAGGAGATGGGAATAAAATCATATGTTAGCGTGACCCATGGATTCCAAATGTGGGACCTTTGGTTATTTAATTCTAGGCCATTCTACTCTAGGTATGAATTGCTTGCTAAGTGATATGGTTATAAGTATTCGTGAATAGAACATTGAGATTTTCTACCTTTGGTTACCAAAAGCTATAATCTAAAGGATTGTAGGGATTCCACCTCCCCATTTGATATCAAGAGTTGATAGGATCATTTGGGGGGTAACTCAACGGGTTGGTTTTCACTTAAAACGCTTGTGGGAAGTGTAACAACTTATTTTTAGTCTAATCCAAACAGTGGTTTTGAGACCACAAATTTGAGGTCAAAATAATCATTTCATTATTATTTTAATATTTACAGCATGATAATATGTTTGTGTGAAAATTTCGTTAAGAAATTTTATCGTTTAAATTCTCAATTCGGTAAAAAAGACTAAATCGCGTAAAGTGTAAAACTTGAGTTCTACTAGCTAAATGTGTCTAATAGCTATATAACCTTAAATTGAAGGTCCTTAAGTGGTAATTAGTCCATTAAATAGATAATGGATGTTAATGGCTTGGTATTATTGAAATTTTGAGTTAATAATAAGGTTAATTATAGTATTTAGTAAATATAGTTAATTTAATTAAAACAAAACCATTTTTTATCATCCATTGTCATCTCTTTCACCGAATTTTAAAGGAGAAAACCATGGCAGCATGCTAGGGCATTCGACCAAGCTATTTATCTTGCTTTGGTATGATTTTTTATCCTGTTTTTAATTGTTTCTATGTTTTTTAGATTGTTGCAACTAGGTGTAGCTAGCCTAGGGATTATTTTGCAAAATTGTTAAATATTTAGGATGTTTCAATTGATGAACATGTATTTTTATGATTGATGATAGATTATGGATGTTTGATGATAGTTATACAAGTTTTGTTAAGTGATTTTCAGTGAAAATACAACTTAAGGATTAATTTGTGAAATGTTCAAATTTGGTGGTTAAATTTTGAAATAAATGAAAAATATGAGCTTTTGGGGACCTAATTGAAATTTGGATAGCATGGGTTATGGTTAAATTGTATGAATTTGTGATTTTATGAAATAAGGACTAAATTGTAAAAATGTGAAACATTAAGGGAAAATGTGTAAAAGTAATTTAAAGTGCGATATGGATTAAATTGAATAGAAATATTATTAAATAATCTAAATTTTATTACTTATAGATCAAGAAAAGCAAAATCTGGATCTAGATCGTAGGAAAAATAAAGTACTCGACTAATCGGCCGATTTTGCCGTCTTTGCATATGAGGTAAGTTCGTATGTAATAAGAATTGCTATATTTGTGTTTAAATGCTTTTATATTGCATAAATTATAGGTTACGAACTTGCGGATACATTCAATGAAGATTTGAGATTTGAAATCCTGGTTGAACCTCGTGAATAGATTAGGATATGAATGACATTTCATTAGGGGATACATTGATTTGGCTTTGGGCTATGATATTGGCACTTCGGGTGTGAGTTACATTGATTTGGCTTCGGACCATGATATTGGCACTTCGATGTGAGTTACATTGATTTGGCTTCGAGCCATGATATTGGCATTTAGGTGCGAGATACATTGACTTGGCTTCAGGCCATGATATTAGCACTTCAGGTGTGAGACACATTGAGTTGGCTTTGGGCCATGATATTAACATTTAGGGTGTGAGACCCCCGAGTATCTAAATTTTATTCGAATGGTTCAAGGGGTATATTAAAGATGTAAAATGGTGAGAAATAGTTAGTTATCTGTACAGGTATGTATGGAAAACTATACGAGCAATGAGTCTAAGAAAGTTGTGAGTTGATGATCAAGTATGTGGTTAAATTCATGTTAACTTGAGATTAATGTATTGTTGCATATTATGTCATTTAATTTGAATGGTAAATGAATGGTGAGACTTGCTTATTATTTTCAAACAAGCTTACTAAGCTTTATAGCTTACATTATTTATTTTTTCGTGTTATATAGTGATATCAAAGCTAACTCGGATTCCGGAATCATCGGAGACTTCATCACACTATCCAACTATCATATTGGTACTTTTGAAATTAAGTTTTGGTCATATGGCATGTATAGGAGTTAGTCATTTTGATGTATAGTTTGGTAATGAATTTAGCCACTTGGTTTGGTTTGTATATAGTAAGTATTTTGCTTGGTGTATAGCCATGAGAGATGGCTTATTTTGGTTCCATTTTGGAAAAAATAATGATGTATATATATGTGCTAATGTTCCTTGGTGATGTGGTTTATAATTACTTGTGAATGGCTTGTTGAAGTTTAGAGTTGAGTTTAAGATAGCTAATGGTGGAGAATTTGATATTGATATGTTTGTGATTTTAAGCAAAGAAATGCTTAGATGAAATTGTGTATATAAATGCTTTATAAATGTGAAATTGGTATGATTGAATGAGCAAAACATGATATTATAAGCATGTTAGTTGTTTTTATTGAAATGACATGTTTTAGTCTTGGTTGTGGTTGTATTGGATGCCTATTTATGCTATGATTTGAGCCATTTGGGTTATGTAGGTGTGAGTAAGTTTTGGGTGGCAAAATGGCTTGGTAAATTGCCTATTTTTGTCCACATGGGCAAAGACACAGGCATGTGTCTCTGTAATGTGCAGCGTACGATCAGGTTATACGGCCGTGTGTCCTCTAGTGTTGAATTAGTAATCAAGTCGTATGCTCCACATGGCCTCATACACGGGAGTGTAACTTGGCCGTGTGGTATAAGTCAGTATACCTTATAGGTTGGGAATGGCCTAGCACACGGCCTGGCACACGGGCGTGTATAACCATTTTTAGGCACATCGGCATGTGTGTTGGCCGTGTGATCCAAGTCAGAGAGTTACATGGGGTCAAACACGGGTTGGGACACGGCCATGTGTTCCCATTTTGAATGTCCACATGGCCTGTGACACGGCGTGTATCCCCTATTTTTGGGAAAAATTTCTAAGTGTTCTTTAAGTTTTTAAAGTTATCGGTTTAGTCCTGAACCACCTCAAATGTATGTTTTGGGCCTAGTAGGCTTTTACCGGGGACGATATGAATGTGTGATTGATAATTGCATGAAAATTTAAAATGTATAAGTTATTGTATGTGTAATTGTTTTATAAGTCTGGTAATGCCCGTAACCCTATTCCGACATTGAATACGGGTGAGGGGTGTTAAATTTATTGGTATCAGAGTTACGGTTTAGTCGATTCTTGGACTAACGTAACATATATGAGAGTTTAGCTATACATGCCATATATAACTTGTGATAGTTTGATGACTCTTAACAATTTAAACTGTGTTTTTATATAGTAATGGATCCCTATCGAGCTGTAGCTGATAATGTCGAAAGTAATGCGCCTGCCTCTGTTCACAGAGTAGCGCAACTAAAATCTAGACTCGTATCTGGTAGCCAGGAATGAGAGGCTAAAGAAGCCTTCTTCCAGATGATGAACGAGTGGTTTATAGAGTTTGTTCAAATAAATTTGGCTGCTCAACAACCTCCATCCCCACCTAATCCCCAATTGGTTCTTGTCGCTCCTCAAGGTGTGGAACTTCTAAGATTAAATAAGTCACTAGTTGATAAGATTTGAAAATACGTGACTAAAGAGTTCAGAGCTATTGTTGATGACGATCTTGAGAGAGTTGAATTTTTGCTTGAAAACACTATTCAGGTATTAGATGAACTTTCTTGCACATTAGGTGAGTGTTTAAAACTTGTTGTATCACTTCTGAGGGACATTGCATATCAATGGTGGAATACTTTGGTGTCTGTCGTACCGAGAGAAAGAGTTACCTGAGAATTCTTTCAGACTAAGTTCAAAAGAAATATATAGGTCAGCAATTTCTTGATCAAAAGCACAAAGAGTTTCTAGAATTTAAACAGGGTCGTATGACTGTGACTGAGTATGAAAGAGAATTCATAAGATTAAGTAAGTATGCTCGGGAGTATGTTTCTATTGAAGAAATCATGTGCAAACGGTTCGTTGATTGGTTGAACAAGGATATTAAACTTCTAGTTAAAATTCTAGAATTGAAAGAATTTGTTGTCTTGGTTGAAATAGCTTGCAAAGCTAGGGATCTTAATAAAGAAAAGAGAAAAGCAGATTCAAAGGCCAAAGACTCGAGAAAAAGATCGATGAATAAGCCATATCAATTTTCATCAAAGAAATCCAAAGATTTGTACATTCATCCAAATGCTTCAATCGGGTATTCGAATAGAGATCAAGGAAAACAATACTCAAGTCCTAAAGCTCAAACAATTTCATTATCGAGTGTTGGCACTGTGGGAAACAACAAACCCAAGTGTCAACAATGTGGGAGACGACATTTTGGAGAATGCTGGAATAAAATTAATAAGCTTGTTACAAATGTGGTTCACAAATCATTTTATTCGGGATTGTCTTGAGCTATCCATGAAAGACAAATATCAGAGTGTAAGACCGAGCAATACGACTGCTAGGGGAGACCACCTAGAAATGCATGGAATGTGTCTAGTGGCAAAGGTATGACAAAAGACCCTGCTATGAAATTCGAGGCTAGAGCACCAGCCAGAGTTTACGCTATTCTCGCTCGTGAAGATGCGTCATCACCAGATGTTATTACTGGTACATTCTCTCTTTATGACACTAATGTGATTTCTTTGATTGATCCTGGATTGACTCTTCTGTATATATGTATGAATTTAGTGTCTAGTAAGAGTTTGCCTATTGAGTCTACTAAGTTTTTAATTAAAATATCGAACCCTTTAGGGAAGTATGTTCTAGTTGATAGAGTTTGCAAGAATTGTCCTTTAATGACTCGGGGTTACTGTTTTCTGACTAATTTGATGCTCTTACCATTTTATGAGTTTGATGTAATTCTGGGTATGGATTGGTTGACATTGCATGATGCTATTATGAATTGTAGACGAAAGACTATTGAATTGAAATGTCAAAATAGTAAAATCATTCGAATTGAATCAGATGAATCGAGTGAATTGGCTGTTGTGATTTCATCTATGTCAGCTCAAAAATATGTGAGGAAAGTTTGCGAAGCTTACCTTGCATATGTGTTGGATACAAAAGTGTCTAAATCGAAGATTGAATTAGTGTCAATAGTCTGTGAGTTTCTAGATGTGTTTCCAGAAGAGTTGTCTGGGTTACCGCCGATCGGAGAGGTCGAGTTTGCTATTGAGTTGGTATCGAGAACATCACCGATATCCATAGCTTTGTTTTTAATGTCTCCAACAGAGTTGAGAGAGTTGAAAGCTCAGTTGCAAGAGTTAACGTATAGAGGTTTTACACGACCTAGTTTTTCGCCCTGGGGTGTGCCAGTATTGTTTGTAAAGAAGCAAGAAGGATCAATGAGAATGTGTATTGACTATCATCAACTCAACAAGGTTATGATAGAGAACAAGTATCCTTTGTCGAGAATAGATGATTTATTTGATCAATTGAAAGGGGCAACAATATTTTCGAAGATTGATTTGAGATCAGGCTATTATCAGTTATGAGTTAAAGATTTGGATGTGCTGAAAACTATGTTTAGAGCGAGGTACGGACATTATGAATTTCTTGTTATGCCTTTCGGATTGACTAATGCTCCTACAGTTTTTATGGATTTGATGAATCAAATTTTCATAACATATTTAGATAGATTTGTTGTAGTTTTCATTGACGACATTCTGATTTATTCATGAGATGAGTCTGATCATGTCGAGCATTTGAGAATTGTGCTTCAAACCTTGAGAGATAAGCAACTGTTTGCTAAATTTAGTAAATGCGAGCTTGGGCTCTGAGAAGTTAGATTTTTGGGACAAATTGTTTCAGCTGAAGGCGTACAAGTGGATCCGAGCAATATTTTAGTAGTTGTTGATTGGAAACCACTGAGAAATGTATCCGAAGTTAAAAGTTTTCTAGGACTAGCTAGCTATTATCGGCGTTTTGTTAAAGGATTCTTAATGATAGCTACACCGATGACTAGATTGTTATAGAAAGATGTGAAGTTCAAGTGGTCTGAGAAATGTCAACAGAGTTTTGATCAATTGAAAGCATTTCTAACAGAAGCACCAGTTTTGGTTCAACTTGAGTTGGGTAAAGAATTCGTGATTTTCAATGACGCATCACTGAACGGTTTGGGTTGTGTTTTGATGTAAGAAGGAAGAGTGATAGCTTACGCCTCCAGACAGTTGAAGCCACATGAAAAGAATTATCCGATGCACGATTTAGAGTTGGCCGCTATTGTATTTACATTGAAAATTTGGCGACATCATTTGCACGATGAAAAGTGCCATATCTTTACTGATCACAAGAGTTTGAAATATATAATGACCCAAAAAGACCTGAATTTCTAACAATGAAGATGGCTCTAGTTGCTAAAAGACTATGAGTTAGTGATTGATTATCATCCAGGGAAAGCGAATGTAGTCATGGATGCTCTGAGTAGAAAATCATTATTTGCTTTGAGAGTGATGAATACTTTGTTAACCTTATTTGATGATGGTTCGATTCTAGCAGAGTTGAAAGCTAAACCGGTATTTCTTCAGTAAATTTGTGAAGCTTAAAAGTATGATAATGAATTGCAAGCCAAAAGAATGCAACGTGAGTCGAGTAGTGATTCATGTTATCAGATCAGATCTAATGATTGCTTATTATTACGAGGTAGAGTTTACGTACCAAGAGATCCAGAGCTTATATAGAAAATTCTGAATGAAGCACACAGTGGTTGTCTATTTGTTCACATGGGGAGTACTAGAATGTACAATGATTTGAAATAGTTGTATTGGTGGCCGGGTATGAAACGAGACGTTTCAGGGTTTGTATCGAGATGTTTAGTTTGTCAACAAGTAAAATTGAACATTAGGTACCTTTAGGATTACTATAGGCTATGATGATACTAGAATGAAAATGGGATAGAGTTACGATGGATTTTGTATCGGGATCGCCCTTGTCTCTGAAGAAGAAAGATGTTATTTGGGTTGTCATTGATCGACTGACAAAATCAACATATTTCATTTCGGTATGTATTAATTATTCACTTGATAAATTGACTGAATTGTACATTTTTTTTATCATTAGATTGCATGGGGTGTTAGTTTCGATTATTCGGATAGAGATTCGAGGTTTACATCGTGATTTTGGAAGAAATTGCAAGAAGATCTGGGTTCGAGGTTGAATTTTAGTACAGTATTTCATCCGCAAATTGACGGTCAGCCTGAGAAAGTAATACAAATTCACAAAGATATGCTTCGTTGTTGTGTTTTAGAATTTGAAGGCTACTGGGATAAATATTTACCGTTGGTTGAATTTGCGTATAACAACAGTTTTCAATCGAGCATAAAGGTGTCACCATATGAAGCTTTGTATTGTCGTAAATGCCAAACTCCATTATATTGGATCGAGCTGAGTGAGAAAAAGATTCACAGGGTTTATTTGATCCAAGAGACTGAAGATAAAGTGAAATTAATTCGCGACAGTTTGAAAGTAGCTTCAGATTGACAGAAATTGTACGCAGATTTGAAATGAAAAGACATTGAATTTCAAATTGACGACAAAGTGTTTCTGAAAGTATCGCCGTGGAAGGAAATTATTCGAGTTGATTGCAAAGGGAAATTGAGTCCACAATTTATCGGGCCGTATGAGATTATCGAAAGAATAGGGCCAGTGGCATATCGGCTAGCTTTACCATCAGATTTAGAAAAGATCCATAATGTGTTTCATGTGTCGATGTTGCATCGATATAGATCGGATCCATCACATGTAATTTCTTCGGCAGAGATTGAAATTCAACTCGACATGTCATACAACGAAGAACCAATCAGAATTTTAGCTCGAGAGGTTAAACAGTTGAGAAATAAAAGCATAGCTTCAATGAAAGTACTTTGGCAACGACACGGTGTCGAAGAAGCTACGTGGGAGCCTGAGGAAGCTATGAGAAAATAGTACCCTAACCTATTCACTGGTAAGATTTTCGGGGACGAAAATCCCTAAGGGGGAGAGTTGTAACAACCAATTTTAGTCAAATCAGAATAGTGGTTTTGGGACCACAAATTTGAGGTCAAAATAATTGTTTCATTATTATTTTAATATTTAAATTATGATAATATGTTTGTGTGAAAATTTCATTAAGAAATTTTATCGTTTAAATGCTCAATTCGGTAAAAAGGACTAAATTGCTTAAAGTGTAAAACTTGAGCTCTATTAGCTAAAGGTGTCTAATGGCTATAGAACCTTAAAGTGAAGGTCCTTAAGTGGTAATTAGGCCATTAAATAGATAATGGATGTTAATGGCATGGTATTATTTAAATTTTGAGTTAATAATAAGGTTAATTTTGGTATTTCGTAAATATAGTTAATTAAATTAAAACAAAACCATTTTTTATCATCCATTGTCATCTTTTTCACCAATTTTTAAAGGAGAAAACCATGACAGCATGATAGGGCCTTCGACCAAGCTATTTATCTTACTTTGGTATGATTTTTCATCCAGTTTTTAGTGATTTCTATATTTTGAGATCGTTGCAACTAGGTCTAGCTAGCCTAGGGACTATTTTGTAAAAGAATTTGTAACACCCCAAAATATTGATTTTGTTTCTATAAAATTCTGACACAAATATGTATCTACTTTAGTACTAAAATTCTCTGCAAGGTCGTCCTAATCGACTGTGGACCTACTGTAGGGTCGGTAAAGGCTTACTAAACCCTAAAACCATTTGTTTTATTAGACTGATGTACTGTTATGAGCATGACTATGTATGTTTACCTGTTATCTATTTCTGAAAGCATGTTAAGTATGATTTAGTTGTTCTTTCTATAAGCATGTTCGGTTACTGTGATTGGGGTAAGATGTAACAACCCGATTTAGGGCCTAGGCAAAATAGTATTTGTGAGACCACAAATCTAAGGTAGAAATATGTGTTTCATGGTTTTTATGAGGTTTATGACATAGTTGCATGATTATGTGAAAAAATTCATGAAGAAATTTTATAATTTAGTGATCAATTTATTCATTAGGACTAAGTTGCAAAGATTGAAAAATATGAGATGCTAGAAGATTTAAGAATGAGTGTAATAGCCCGACTTAGGGCCTAGTTAGAATAGTGGTGCGAGACCACAAATCCGAAGTAGAGATATATGTTTTAATTTTTTTTATAAGGCTTATGAGGTTCTTGCATGATTGTGTGAAAATCTCATGAAGGAATTTTATTAATTAGTGAATAAATTGCCCACTAGGACTAAATTACAAAGATTGGAAAATATGAGATTCTAAAAGATTTAAGTATGAAATAGAATTATAAAATTACTAGAGGTCCTTATTTAGCAATTAGACCATTATACGTTAAGATAGACAAAAATGGACATGGGAAGGAAAAATCTCAAGAAAAGATCATTAATGGCATTTTTGTCATTTGGTTAATAAAAGAATTAAAAGGGAAAACAAGTAAAAAATGTTGTCCATCTTCCTCCCCCTTGGTCGAAAATCACAAAGAAGACATAGCTAAGGTTTATTCAACTTTCAAGCTTGAAAATAAGTCCATCTTAGCCCCATTTTTAATGTTCTTCGTATTTTTGAGATCCTCGTAGCTCGATTTAGCTATTTCTAGCTATAATTTGAGTTAGGGATTATTTTAAAAATTACCCATGTATGATATGCATGTATTTTGATGTTTTATGGAAGAATATAAAAGTTTTATGTAGGATAAACATCTTATTCTAGGTGATTTTCATGAGAAATGCATAAAAGGGCTAAATTGTAAAAGTTATGAAAATGGTCATATATGGGTGAAATAGTAGAAATTGAAAGTTGCTATAGTATAGAATATAATTCGGCTAGGCTTGAAATGCAATAAAGTTGAATGAAAATTATTTTACGAGCCTAGGGGCAAAAGTGTAACTTTAAAAAAGTTTAGGGGTAAAATTATAAATTTTCCAAAGTATGAGTTATGAGTCAATTTAGACAATGTGAGTATTAAACAAGTTAAATTGTTATTATAAATCAAGAAACGCGAAGGCCGACCGAAATCGAGGTAAGAACAAAGTCGTGGATTAATTGCACATCTATACATACTTTGAGTACCGAGGTAAGTTTGTATAAATTTAAGGTTACACATGTTTTTTTATGATTAAATTACTTGTTATGTTGTATAATGTACCTTATTCCATGAGGTTGATTATCAATGTTTAATAAGGAAATCAAAGAATATGTAAGTAACAGTCCCCGTTGAAGATTCTAAATAACGAGGATACCTATATCACAACATGAGATAAGGAAAGCCCGTGTAAGACCATGTCTGGGACATGGCTTCGGCACCAAAGGAAGATCTCGTATAAGACCATGTCTGGGACATGACATCGACATCAAGCTAAGGAAGTCCGTGTAAGACCATATCTGGGATATGGCATCGGCACTAAGAGTCGATCCCCTGTAAGACCATATTTGGGATATGGCATTGGCATCGAGACACATGTTTGATGAGATTGAGCATCCTCTAGTATTCTGAGTAATTCAACGGGCAAAAGAGTAATCATGAAAAAGTGACTAAGAGCAAAGTAAGTAAAGTTGATGATGAGATAAGTTGTATAAGAATGATAAAGAATAACACTCAAGTTAAGAAAGATAGAGATTCAAGTTATTGACTATGATAGTTTAAGTGCTAAACTATGTAATGAGTGTTACAGGTTCTATGAGTAAATACAAGTCAAGGTAACCCTAATGTGATGGGTATGTATGAATAAGAGTAAGTATGAGTACGTAAGTTTAAGCACTTGAGAATTATGTGTTCTTGTTTCATGAAGAATGAGTTTATTTTGAGCAATTATGTTGCTACATAAGATTTCATGCAAAATTACTAAGCTATATGCTTACTTCTCTCTTTTTCTTCTTCCTTGTAGTATTGCCAAGCTAGCTCGGGGATCGTAGACGTCGGAGCTCGGATCACACTATCAATCAATATTTTGGTATAGCTAAGTTGTTCTATTTTCAGTATGGCATGTATAGAGATATTGTTATTTTGAGTTATACCATATTGAGAGTCAAATAGATGGCTACTAAAGTTATTGTTCATTTTGATATGGCCAAAGAAATTGGCAAATATTTGTTAAGTTCCTTATATTAATTATGATGAGTTTTTATGAATTCTATAAGTGATGATTTAGGAATTATTCATAGTACATGAATGGTATATTATGTACTACTTGAGTGGGTATAAATGTGTTTATGTTTCAGGGTGGCAATTGGCTTGGAGAATAGCCTCTAATTGTCCACACGGGTAGGCACATGGGCGTGTGTCTAGGCTGTGTGTGACACACGGTCAACCCCTATGGGTGTGTCGATAGGCTGTGTGTCCCATGCATTTTAATTGTAAGAATTCAAACCGTCACACGAGCCAGCACACGAGCACGTGCCTAGGCCGTGTGCTTCTTAAGGGGTTGCTGACGTAATAAACAGAATACCCTTAGTTTTCACACACATGTAAGGACACAAGCATGTCTAGGCCTTGTGAAGGACATGGGCTATTGACATGGGCGTGTGTCCGGCCGTGTGAAATGTAACACCCCAAACCCGGCCTATGCATTTAAGACTAGACTTGGCATGCCACACAATTCGAAGTTTTGTCCAGTCATCAATGCTTTTAATGAAAACAATTCTTCAAAACGATTTTGAAGATGGAGTTTATCAAAAATCAAGATTTATTTGAAAACCATGATTTTAAAACATGAGAATTTACAATTTGATTTTCAGAGAAATAATTGGTTAAAATAAATTTATAAAAGAGTTTTCACGGAAATTTTACGAGTAAGTGATATTTAAGAAAAACCTTTTTTTATCGTAAGTTGAAGAAAACATTTATAAGAATTGAACAGCCCATTTAAGTAACTAAGACATATTAAAATCCATCCACGAATAAAAATCCATAAAAATAATACAGAGGCCTTGTTGCATCGCAATTGAAAAGTACTTAAATAAAAATACTTAAAAGAAATTCAAAGTTTTTATAACTCATCATTCGTAGTATGGCCCACACGAAGTCATCCCATACCAAGCCTCCATCAATTATTATTACCCGAAAAGGGTAAGAAAAATGGGGTGAGTTATTTGGAACTCAATGTGTAACCCACTTACCGTGTTCATCGGGCCAAAACCATTTAAGCAATTAGCTGGGCTTGAGCCCATTTGCAAATGTACAATAAAAAAATAATGCATATGATATGCAATTCCCAACCAAGCCTAATTTCCATCCGTTATATACCACCCGTACCAACCAACACACCTATGGGGGTCAAGTCAACCCACCCCGCCAATACACCAATAACAGGCATTAAGCCAATTATAATATTTGTGGCAGAGCCACCAAACTAGATTTTTGGCAACTGGCCATTGTGATAGAGTCACCGAACTAGATTTTTGGCAACAGGCCATTGTGATAGAGTCACCGAACTAGATTTTTGGCAACAGGCCATTCTTTTCTTCGTCAATTATCCCAACCCATGAAATCATGTATATATATATTGATAATGCATAACAATATATTCATAAGGTAAATTTCAACAAAAAGCCCATCTTACAAGTTATCAATTTGGCCCATTAGTCAAAATAGCCATTTTGGCCCATTTAACGATCTAGCAGACCTTGGCCCATTTAACACATGAGGCCTTTTCACAATATTCTCATTTGGCCAATTTATCAAAATAAATCATATGGCCCAAAATATCACTTTTTAACAATATAGCCCATTAAGGGCAAATCTGTAATTTTTCACAACTTTAATATTGTTTACATGCTTTCACACCAAAAATTGCTAATAAACCGTATTTTCCAATTTTTTAGACTTTACGAGTTTTATTCTAATTCTTACAGCATAGTATAACCCATGAGATAAGTGTGAAGTTACACACCTGATTACGGTGAGAACTATAATTTCCCGCTCGTCGATATCTAAACACGCATCACGATGGATTAGAACACTAATACTTATTTGCAAAACTATACTTAAAAATAAGCGTTCTAAACTTTTACCCTCAAAATTTTGAACAACTTCTATTTGTGGTTTCTCCCCGATTTATGGTTCATTACCCGTTGAATATTCACGAACAAACAAAGGTTCAAGAGTATGAATGACTTCAAATAATTGATTTTCGCCGGATTAGGGTCCACAATCCGGTGGAAAATCTCGGATTACCGAAACAGCCCTTCATTTGAATTTAGGGGGGATAGTGGAACCACCCCTCTTCCAAACACTATTCACCGCTCTTTTCGAACTTATCTTGTTTGCCACCATTGACAAAAGATTATTAGTCCAACTAATTAAATCGGAAGATTAAGACTAAATGTCTTAAGACAAAATCGGCTTACCACAAAAATATCATTGCGCTCACGGGATGATAATCGAGCATTAATGTCCCTAAGATAGAATCGATTAATAATTCACCTTCGACGAAATAACAAAATAATTTCAAAGTCCTTGATTGAAATGCTTACCTTAACACTTCGATTCGATTTCTAGCGAGTCACCATGATTACGAATACTCCGAGTTCGGCCTTCTCTAAAACACTATTAAGATGAATAGAATTGTTTAAAGGAAGAATAAGGAATGCTATTTTTCGGTCAAAAGACTTTCTTAAACAATATGTATATTCGGCCAAAGGCAAAGAAGAAGAAAATAAAGAAATGAAAAGGGTTCTTACCACTTGGTTGAAATGAAAGTTGAAAGAACGATTGTCAAGAGAAAAGAAATATGTGAGGAGAAGGTTCAGCTAAGAAAACAATTTTGATGGATAAGATGCTAGCAACATTCAGCCATGGAGAAAAGTAAAAGAGAGAAAATGTGTTTCGGGTTTTCAAGGATGAATAAGAAACAAAGGAAGGGATTTGGGACAAGAGAGCATTCGGCCAAAGAGTAGAAAGAAAGAACAGAAAAGAAAAAAATGGTCTTTGTGCTATGGTGATTTCGGCACTAGAGAGGAAGAGCTTGAGAGAGTAGGCAAAAATTGAGACCATATGGTCAAAAACAATGACCAAAAGAAGAAAACAAGGATGCTCACAATGCAATATTTGCATTCGGTTATGGAGAGAAAAATGAGACAAAGTTTTGTGAAAAGAAACACCAAAATGACCAAATGGGATTACACACTAACTACACATCCTTACCAAAGTCTACCACAAAAATTCGGCCACCCCCTAGTCCATAAAACCGTCCATGTTCATAGACATAGTTGGCCATTCAATAGTTTCCAAAATATCTCCCATGATTCAAGCCTTATGTCCTCCCTTGATGCCTTTTTCAAAAGATTATTTTCCTTAAGTTTTTTTTTTTTTACCTTTTTCCTTTAGCCTTCTTACCATAATATTTGAAATCCAACTCATCTTAAACCTTATCCATAACCGACACTATGGAAGAGGAAACAAAAAAAACAAAACTCACATGTTCAACAAGGGATTCGAACCTCTTCCCTCTAAGCATGCTTATGGCGCCAACTCCACCTTGCTACTAGTTCATCTTATGCAAACTTTTACTAATTAAATTCCCTTAAACATCAGAGTCACTTGTTCCACTTCAATAACGTACTCATTACTAAAATTTATTCTAATACCGAATAAATCCCAAGCCTTCTCAAGACTATACAAGTACACAAATTTAATCATTCAGAAGTTAAGCACCAAAAACATGCAACATATCGATACTCATATTTTTAGGATGTTACAACTCTACCCCCTTAAAAAAAATTTCGTCCTCAAAATTTACCTGGTTAAAAGCGGTGAGGATATTGTTGCCGCATTGCGTCCTCATGATTCCATGTAACTTCCTCTGCTCTGTGATTATTCCAAAGAACCTTAATCAATGGTACAGTCTTCTTTCTTAGAACCTTAACATCGCGATCTAAGATTTTCATTGGTTCTTCCTCGAAAGACAAGTCTGACCTCAACTCCACTTCTTCTACCGGTATTATGTGAGACGGATTCGATTTATAATGCCTCAGCATTGAAACATGGAAAACACTATGAATTTGACTTAACTCCGGAGGTAATTCAAGCTGATAGGCCAATGGTCCTACACGATTCAACACACGGTACGGTCCAATGAACCTAGGGCTCAACTTGCCCTTCCTTCTAAATTTGAAAATCTTCTTCCAAGGTGAAACTTTCAGAAAGACCTGATCTCCCACCGCAAACTCAATATCTTTACGCTTCAGATCCGCGTACAACTTTTGTCTATCCGAAGCTTCCTTTAACTGTGCTCGAATCACCTTTACCTTTTCTTCTGTCTCAGATATCAATTCAGGACCCAACAACTGTCATTCCCCCAATTCAGTCCAACAAGTAGGGGTACGACACCTACGACCATATAACACTTCATACGGCACCATTTGGATACTGGATTGGTAACTGTTATTATATACGAACTCTACCAACGGTAGAAAATCTTCCCAACTACCTCTGAAGTCGATCACACAACCTCTTAACATGTCTTCCAAAACCTGAATTACTCTTTCTGACTGACCATCTGACTGAGGATGAAAAGCCGTATTGAAGTTTAACTTTGTTCCCAACACCTCATGTAAAGCTTTCCAAAACCGTGATGTAAACCTAGGATCCCTGTCCGATATGATAGACACTGGTACCCCATGCAACCTCACGATCTTAGATACATACAGCTTAGCCAACTTCTGAAACGAGTAATCCATACAAACTGGTAGAAAATGAGTAGTCTTCATTAATCGATCTACTACCACCCAAACAGAATCTTTCTTAGTAGGTGTTAGGGTAACCCACTAACAAAATCCATCATTATCCGCTCCCATTTCCATAGAGGAATCTTTATCGGTTGTAATAAACCTAATGGTAGTTGATGTTTTGCCTTCACTTGTTGACAAATCAAGCATTTTCCCACAAAATCAGTAACCTCCCGCTTTAACCTTGGCCACCAATACTGCTCACAGAGATCCCGATACATCTTATTTCCTCCAGGGTGCATAGCATAAGGGCTACTATGCGCCTCTCGTAGAATCATTTGTCTAAAATCCGAATCCATGGGCATACAAACTCTTCCACGAAAACACAGCACGCCATCCTTGTTCAATCTAAAGTCCCTTATTATACCACTTTCAACTTGTTGCGTTAAAGGACCTAACTTCTCATCTGATAACTACTTTTCCTTGATTTGCTCCAACCACAGAAGCTTCACCTGAAGTTCCGCTAGCAGACTGCCATCCTCATACAAACTGAGATGAGCAAACATTGCTCTCAACTCTGATACTACCTTATGACTCAACGCGTCTGCCACCACGTTAGCCTTTCCAAGATGGTACTCGATTGAGAAATCATAATCCTTTAACAGCTTCACCCATATCCGTTGTCTCAAATTCAACTCCTTTTGGGTAAGGAGGTACTTAAGACTCTTATGGTCCGTATAAATGATTGACTTCTCACCATAGAGATAGTGCCTCTAAATCTTTAAGGCAAACACCACCACAGCCAATTCCAAATCATGAGTAGGATAGTTAACTTCGTGCGGCCTCAACTGACGAGAAGCATAAGCCACCACTTTTCCACTTTGCATCAGTACACATCCTAAACCCGTGAGTGATGCATCACAGTAAACAATAAACTCTTTTCCAGCCTCAGGTTGAATCAAAACTGGCACATCCGTCAAAATCTTCTTCAGTTTCTCGAAACTTTCTTGTTGTTTATCGGTCCACACATATGGTACTCCCTTTCGCAATAGCTTAGTTAGGGGTGCAACAATCAACGAAAACCCCTCAACAAAGCATCTATAATAACCAGCCAAACCCAAGAAACTCGAATCTCAGCCACTGACTTCACGGTTTCCAATCCAACACTGCCTCTACCTTTCGAGGATCAACTCTTATTCCTTCGGCTGACACTATATGACCCAAGAAAGTCACTTCCTTCAACCAAAATTCGCATTTACTAAATTTGGCATAAAGTTGCTTATCCCGCAAAATTTACAACACGATGCGCAAATGTGAGTCATGCTCATCATCATTCCTCGAATATACCAAGATGTCATCTATGAACACCACTACGAACCGGTCTAGATAGGGTTGAAAGACTCGGTTCATCATGTCCATAAATGCAGCTGGTGCATAGGTCAAACAAACGGCATCACCAAAAACTCATAATGTCCATAACGAGTTCGGAATGCCGTCTTATGAATATCTGCCTCTTTCACCTTGAGTTGATGATAACCCGATCTCAAATCAATCTTGGAGAAAACTGAAGCTCCTCTCAATTGATCAAACAGGTCGTCAATTCTCGAAAATGGATACCTATTCTTGATCATCAACTTATTCAACTGCCTATAATCAATGCACATACGCATCAACCCATCTTTCTTCTTGACGAACAAAATCAGTGCTCCCCACGGAGATACACTTGGTCGGATAAATCCTCGATCTAATAATTCTTGAATTTGAGCTTTAAGCTCCGCTAACTCCTTTGGCGCCATTCTATAAGGAGCAATGGACACCAGAGCCGTTTCGGGCAGAAGCTCAATACCAAATTCTACTTCCTGATCTGGAGGTAATCTAGAAAATTCTTGGGAAAGATATCTGGAAATTCTTTCACCGTTCTCACCCCTTCCACCAATAATTCCTTGGCATCCAAAGCACTAACGAAGGTTAGGAATGCTCCATACCCTTTTGAACCAACTTTTCTGCCTTCAGAGCAGATACCACATTTTAAAAAGTTTTTTCGCTCACTAATCATAACTACCTCCTCATCATCCATAGTCCTTATTGACATCTTCTTTTCGCACAATCCAATTGCGCCCGGTTCTTCACCAACCAATCCATGCCCAAAATAAGATCAAATTCACCGAAAGGCAATTCTATCAAGTCCTCTAGAAATATCTCTCTTTGAATTTCCAAGGGCACGTCTCTAAATAGTTTATTCACTATTATCGACTGTCCTAAAGGACTAATCACCGTCATCTCCCTATCGATAATCTCAGATCTAATATTCAGGTTTCCACATATAGCACTAGCAACATACGAGTGGGTAGACTCGATATCTATCAAAGCAGTAACAGGTACATCAAAGATGAAGAACGTACCATTTATCACATCAGATGCATCACCCTCATCACGATGCCTAACCGCATAGACCAATCCCGGCTGTCTTGCCTCCGCGTTACCTCTAAAACCATTACCTCGACCCAGTGCACCTTGGCCACGTCCATTACCATTACCACCATGACCTGGTCCATGGCCTCTCGGTGGCTGCTGAGTACCCCTAGCTGGCTGAGTATTAGGGTTACGAGCTTTCTGAGTCGTATCAATCCGTCGAGGGCAATTATTATACTGATGATCCTTGGAACCACATTTATAGCAGGTACCAATTTTCCTCCAACATTCCCCAGGGTGTCGTCTTCCACAGTCGGCACATTCTCGACTCTGATTGGTAGTCATAGGTGCTCTAGCTTGAGCTGGCTCGTCATTTCATGGCCTCTTCTGAAACCTTTTAGAAGAACTTGTGTACTTAAAATCCTCTTACTCGACTCTTTCCGACTCGGCATTCAATTCTTAGCCTCTTCAGCTATCTTTGCTTTCTCTACAAGCGACGTAAAAGTCCGTGCTTGTTGTGGGGCTCTCAGTACCCGTAACTCGTCATCCAGCCCATCCTCAAAGCGTACACAGCGCTCATGATCAATCGGCACTATTGTGTGAGCATAACGACTCAAGCGAAGAAATTTTGCCTCGTAAACTGCCACCGTATTACTTCCTTGAACCAAATTCAAGAATTCCTTCCTCCGGGCATCTACATAACTTGTCCCGACGTATTTCCCTTGGAAAGCGACTTTAAAGAAATCCCAAGTAACCAATGCACCTTGGTGCCTTCTCGAACAAGAAGCCACCATTGATACGCCTCGTCCCTTAGCAAGGACACCACTCCTCTCAGCTTCTGCTCGACGGTGCACTCCAGATCATCCATAATCCATTCTATAGCCTCAAGCCAATATTTCGCAACATTCAGAGCTACACTAGAGACACCTCTAAATACCTCGACACCACTTGACTTGAGTCGTTCCGATATTGATCCACTAATCACTGGACGGTTCTAGTCCCAAAGAACCCTCTCTAGGACTTGCAATATTGCTTGAGTCAAAGCATTGTTCTCTCTCAAATGGTCATATGATCCAGTTTTACTTTCGGGTGACGCAGATGCATCTATTTTCAGCATATGTCCTGGCGCTTCAGACTCAACCCTAGCACCTCGTCCTCTATCACGGCCACGTCCTCTAGTGCTCATAATGACCAATTCAGTTTTATCTAATTATAAGTTTTATGAATCAGAATGCTATTTCAGTGTTTATGAACGATATTTTGTGAGATATAAGAGATAAAGTTATTTTCGCAATCACATCCTATAGTCTCAATCTCTACCATTTTCAACACCTAAAGCTAGAAGTTCTAGAGTGTTCCTATGATCATATAACAATAGTAATCATTCAATATACAAATACTTACTTGACTTGGTACCGGATGCTCGTGGTGCCATACTATCTTTAAAAACATAAAGTTTAGAAATTTAAGTAGTTTTTAAATAAAAATCGTTGTTGAACCCAAACCACAGTCGAGTTTTGAAATTGGGCTCTGATACCATAAAATGAAACACCCCAAACCCGGCCTATGCGTTTAAGACCAGACTTGGCATGCCACACAATTTGAACTTTCGTCCAGTCATCAATGCTTTTAATGAAAACAATTCTTCAAAATGATTTTGAAGATGGAGTTTATCAAAAATCGAGATTTATTTGAAAATCATGATTTTAAAACATGAGATTTTACAATTTGATTTTCAGAGAAATAATTGGTTAAAATAAATTTATAAAAGAGTTTTCACAAAAATTTTATGAGTAAGTGATATTTAAGAAAAACCTTTTTTATACGTAAGTTGAAGAAAACATTTATAAGAATTAAATGATTTCATTTAAGTAACTAAGACATATTAAAATCCATCCACGAATAAAAATCCATAAAAATAATACTAGAGGCCTTATTACATCGCAATTCAAAAAGTACTTAAATAAAATTACTTAAAAGAAATTCAAAGTTTTTATAACTCATCATTCGTAGTATGGCCTCCACACGAAGTCATCACTGGCCCAAGCCTCCATCAATTATTATTACCTGAGAAGGATAAGAAAAAAGGGGTGAGTTACTTAGAACTCAATGTGTAACCCACTTACCGTGTTCACTAGGCCGAAACCATTTAAGCAATTAGCTGGGCTTGAGCCCATTTACAAATGTACAATAAAAAAAAATAATGCATATGATATGCAATTCCCAACCAAGCCTAATTTCCATCCGCTACACACCACCCGTACCAACCAACACACCTATGGGGATCAAGTCAACCCACCCCGCCAACACACCAATAGCAGGCATTAAGCCAATTATAATATTTGTGGCAGAGCCACCGAACTAGATTTTTGGCAACAGGCCATTGTGATAGAGTCACCGAACTAGATTTTTGGCAACAGGCCACTGTGGCAAAGTCACCAAACTAGATTTTTGGCAACAGGTCACTGTGACAGAGTCACCGAACTAGATTTTTGTCAACAGGCCATTGTGACAGAGTCACCGAACTAGATTTTTGGCAACAGGTCATTGTGACAGAGTCACCGAACTAGATTTTTAGCAACAGGCCATTCTTCTCTTCGTCAATTATCCTAACCCATGCAGTCATGTATATATATTGATAATGCATAACAATATATTCATAACGTAAATTTCAACAAAAAGCCCATATTACAAGTTATCAATTTGGCCCATTAGTCAAAATAGTAATTTTGGCCCATTTAACGATCTAGCATGAAACACCCCACACCCGGCCCACGAGCCTGAACCAGATCTGGTATGTTCCTAAAGTAAACCGATTTCAAAAATCATTTCGATACTTAGAGAAAATTGTAAATTTTATTGAAAAGCTATTATTTTGAGTTGGGCTTAGATTGAAAACCCATTTATTTGATTTTGTAACCCCTTTTAATTAAATATATTCAATAAAGTTCTTAGCATGAAACGTAACAATAAGCAAGCATAAAGTATAATCCACTGGGCCTTAAGGCCTTATTACATCAAATAAAACCCAAAATAGAACAAACGTAACTAAAATAAAATTTAAGTCCAAAATAAATGAAATTTTCGCATGTAGCATGGCCTCCTCTTGGTCCACCGCCCATTCGTCATTGCTCATCACCTGAAAAATAATTCCCACAATGGGGTGAGTCAACAGACTCAATGTGCACACTATACTATCAATCAATAAATCAGGCATTCATGTTTAAATCATCAAATCCATATAATAATGAAATTATGATGCAACCCAAACCCAATCCTAATGGTCCATCCGCTACTCTCCACCATGCACGCCATTCACACCGTGGGGACTACTAAGTCAACCTCCATCCGCTTACTCTCCACGCTGTGTCATTAGGCACTATAATCAAATTTAAACGTTGTGTCATTTGACCTTTGTTGTAACCGGTTACCAAATTTCGCAATGTGACCGTAGTCAACATTTTTCACAGTGAGACCAAGTCAACACTGTTCTCCCCTTTCACATAAATCCGAATGCCCCAAAACATATATATTGCATAACTCAATTTCATGTTCATATTCATATATTCGCATGTTATTAAATAACATTTTCACAATCCTATCGAAGTAGGAAACGTGCACAGGTACTTTTTGCCACATTTGTGGTACATAGCCACATTCACATTATTATTCATATATATTTAAATAATTAGCCATATAATATTGAAGGATAGTAAGGGTACACACTTTTTCGCTTAATAGATTCCTTGAGATCTAAAATCCCGATCTAATTTTAGATCTATTAATTCCTATATTCGCCCACCAAATAAATACATTAATAAACCTATTTTGGCTTAAAACGAAACCAAATCCTAGTAGGATTTGTAAGGAAAAACTTACCTTTGCCGATTTGGTGATTATATAAATCCAGAAAGTTTGGTTTTCCTCTACTTGATATTCGCCAACCTTATAGTTCAATATGGTTAGTTTTTCGCTTTTCAAAAATTAAGGAATGGATTTAGATACTCACACAACCCTTAGTAGAATATTTTAGAGGCTTACCTTAGAGATTTCAAATCCGAAAGTTCCCTTTTGTCTTGAATATCCGTCGAAATCCCTAAAGATCATAGATTAGATTTGATCTAACTTTAATAAGTGGTAGTTGGCCTTTAGCAATGTGTCTTACCTTAATTTTCCTCGAATCAAATCCCAAAACTCCTCCTCGACATTCGCCATAGACAAAGAGAGGTTATTTTCTTAAGCCTTGATTTAAACAATTTAAAAGAACAAGAATCAATTGTTCTTACCTTGGATCCTTGATCTTTATGTTCAACGATTGTGGAAACCCGAGATCCCTTGTATATTCGGCCATGATCAAAGAGAATAGGAATTAGGCCTTTTACTTTCGGCAACTAGAAAGAAAGGAAATTGAATGGCTTAACTTACCTTGAAACCTTTAATCACTTGTTTCCTTGTCTTGGGTTACCGAGATCCGACTATGGAGATCTAACCGAGATTTGGAAGAGAAAAGTTTTGACTAGGCAATGGCAAAGGGGAGGGAAAGAAAAGATGGAGTCCTTGCTTAGGGAATTTCGCAATGAGAGGGAGAGAGAGAGCAAAATTTCTAAAAGAGAGTGAATGGGAGAAAAGTCTCTATTTTCCTCTTTTAACTGAAGCGCTAGACCAAGAGTCCAAAACTTGGTACTACTCTCCCAAGTGATAATTTAATCTCTATTAATTATCACTTAATTAAATTAAAAGTCTTTAATCCATCCTTTAATTCCTCATTTATCTTAGAAGAATAAATCCTTTATTTATCACTTAATTTAACAGTTTTATTAAAAATAAAACTCTCTCCCTTTAGCTACCAAGTGCCGTCCACCCCTAGCCTTGGGAAGCAAAATTAAACCTTCAAAAATTGCTTTCAAGTGACTCGAACTCATGCCATTCCATAAACCCTAAGTGACACCTCGTGCCACTTTTCCAAGCTCGATTGTATGACAAAATTCACCAACTTTTTCTTTTAAGGCCCTCTTGCCCTTATCTCCTATTTTGGGCTTTAAAATTTGTCATTCAGGCCTTATTTCTAAGTTTCCTAAAATTTTCGCATGGCTCAGAACTTGCCATTTTCCTTACATCTTCGTGTTTCCAAAATGTTTAGGTTTCCAAAATGTTTTAGGTTTCCAAAATGTTCGTGTTTCCAAAATGTTTAGGTTTCCAAAATGTTCAGTTTCCAAAATGTTTAGGTTTCCAAAATGTCTAAGTTTCCAAAACGCCTAAGTTTCCAAAATGTCTAAGTTTCCAAAATGTCTAAGTTTCCAAAATGTCTAAGTTTCCAAAAATGTCCATTTCCATTTCCATTTTCATTTTTATTTCCATTTCCATGCATTTCTAGGTTTCCAAAAGTATCAAAAATTTATTCATAGTACTTGAAACTTATCATTTCATACAATTAAACTGGAAATGCATAGGCCCTATTCAGGATGTTACAGTTCTACCCCCCTTAAACAAAATTTCGTCCCCAAAATTTTCTAACTAAAATAGTTGAGGGTATTGCTGTCTCATCGCCTCTTCTGGCTCCCACGAAGCTTCTTCCGTTCCATGATTGCGCCATAGCACTTTGACTAGAGGAACTGTCTTCTTTCGTAGTACTTTCACATCACGTTCCAAGATCCGAATCGGTTCTTCCTCATAGGATAAGTCTGGCCTTAGTTCCACCTCTTCAACCGGTACCACATGAGATGGATCCGATCGATAGCGACGTAACATGGACACATGAAATACGTCATGCATTTCTTCGCAATTCGTGGCAACTCTAATTGGTATGCCATCGCCCAACTCGCTTTAGTACTTGATAAGGCCCTATAAATCTTGGGCTTAGCTTCCTTTTCGCCAAACCTCATTACCTTCTTCCAAGGTGAGACTTTCAAGAACACTTGATCTCCCACTTCAAACTCTATTTCCTTTCGCTTAAGGTCTGCGACGACTTTTGCCTATCGAGGCTTCCTTCAACTGCGTCTGAATTAACTCAACCTTCTCTTCGTTTTCGCCACCAACTCGACCCACAACTCTGCGTTCTCCTAACTCGATCCAACACGTAGGTGTTCTACACTTCCTTCCATACAATGCTTCAGATGGTGCCATCCGAATGTTTGGCTTGATAGCTATTGTTGTAGGTAATTCACTAAAGGCAAGTAATCTTCCCAACTTCCTCGAAATTCCATTACGACCTCTCAACATATCCTCCAACACTTGTATAACTCGTTGCTCGATCGCCCGTCGATTGTGGATGAAAAGTCAGAGTGAAGTCTAGCTTAGTGCCTAAAGCTTGATGAAGTGCTTTCCAAAATCGAGACGTAAACCTTGGGTCTCTATCAGAGATGATCGACATTGGTACACCATGTAACCTCACAATTTCCGCCACATACAACTTAGCCAACTTCAAGGGAATAATCCATTCATTTGGGATAAAGTGTGCGGACTTGGTCAAACGGTCTACTATCACCCATACCGAGTCCTTCTTAGTAGGCGTAAGGGAAGCCCACTAATGAAGTCCATGGTAATTCTTTCCCACTTCCATTGGGGAATCTCGATTGGTTGGAGCAATCTCGATGGGACTTGGTGTTCACCTTAACTTGTCGACACGTCAAACATTTCCCACAAATTCGGTCACTTCTCGCTTGGTCGACCACCAAAATTGTTCCTTAGGTCTCTATACGACTTGATGCCTCCGGATGCATAGCACAAGGGCTATTATGCGCTTCCCAAGAATCCTTTGTCTCAACTCCTTATTCTTGACATACGACTTTACCCTTGTAGCACAATACTCCTTCATTGTTGACATCATAATCCTCTAATCCCCTTCTGTGCTCTCACGCAACTTAATACTCAAGTCATCATCACCAACTGTCCTCCTTCACTTCCTTTAGCCATGTGGGCTCGACTTGTAACTCTTAACAAAGCTTCCATCATCATGAGACTTATATGAGCGAACAAAGCCCGTAAATCTGATACAACCTTCGACTTAGGGCATCGGCTACTACGTTAGCCTTGCGGATGATACTCTATTGAGCAAATGTAGTCCTTCAACAATTCCACCCACCTTCGTTGCCTCAAGTTCAACTCCTTTTGAGTTAATAAATACTTAAGGCTCTTGTGGTCTATGTAGATAACTGACCTTTCTCCATAAAGGTAGTGCCTCCAAACCTTAAGGGCGAAAACCACCGCGGCTAGTTCTAAGTCATGAGTTAGATAGTTAAGCTCATGAGGCCTTAGCTGCCGAGACGCATAAGCAACCACTTTGCCATCTTGCATTAGCACACAGCCTAACCCCGTATGCGAAGCATCACAGTACACCACAAATTCCTTTCCCGCCTCGTCAATTAACACTGGAGCCTCACAAGACCTTCTTAAGCTTTTCAAAGCTCTCTGTCGCTTATTAGTCCATTCAAGGGTACTTCCTTTCTTAGTAACTTGGTTAAAGCGCGGCTATTGACGAGAATCCTTCCACTAACCTTCAGAATAGCCCGCCAAGCCTAAGAAACTTGATTTCACCACGACCTAGGTGGTTTCCAATCCAACACCGCTCGATCTTCCTAGGGTCCACTCTTATTCCTTCTGCGGATACCACATGCCCTAAGAATGCCACCTCCTAAGCCAAAATTCGCACTTGCTGAATTTGGCATAAGCTCTTCTCCTTAGCACTTCCAACATGACTCGGAGATGCTCATCATGCTCCTCCCGACTTTGAATACACCAAAATATCATCGATGAACACAACAACGAATCTATCCAAGTAGGGTTGGAAAATCTGATTCATCATGTCCATGAACGCTACTGGGCGTTCGTTAACCCAAACGGCATCACCACAAACTCAAGTGACCATATCTTGTCCTAAAAGCGATCTTATGGATATCAGCCTCCTTTACCTTCAATCGATGGTATCCCGATCAGAATCGATCTTGAAAACACTGCGGCTCCCTTCATTGATCGAACAAGTCCTCGATCCTTGGCAAGGGATACCGTTTTAATGGTCACTTATTTAATCGACGGTAGTCTATGCACATACGCATAGTTTCGTCCTTCTTCTTCACAAATAAGACCGGTGCTCCCACGGAGACACACTGGTCGGATAAACCCACGGTCCAACAGCTTCTTGTATCGAGCCTTGAGCTCCACTAACTCCTTTGGTGCCATTCGGTATGGAGCGATTGACACAGAGTCGTCCCCATAACAATTCAATCCCGAATTCCACCTCTCTATCTCGGGGTATTCCCGGTAACTCCTCTCGAAACACATCCACAAAGTCCCTTACCGTTCTAACTCCATTAACACCTTCCTCCTTTCCTCCTATCGCACTTACAAAAGCTAAGAACGCTTTGCAACCCTTCTTAACCATCTTCTCAGCCTTCAGTGCCGAGACTACATTAGATAAATAGTTCCTCCTTTCTCCAATCATTATTACCACTTCATCTTCCGGTTCTTAGTTCCATATGTTTAGTCAAGACAATCCAACACGGCTCGGTGCTCTACTAACCAATCCATTACGAGTATAAGCTCAAACTCTCAGAAGGGTAACTCCATTAAGTCCGCTTCGAAAGTTCACTCCCGAATCTCTAGGGTACATTCCAAAGATCTTGTCTACCACTATAGTTTGGCCTAATGGGCTTACTACGGTCATCCGCCTATCGAGAGTTCAGAGTCTAGGCCTAGTGTTTTTACTATACTACTTGCAACATAGGAATGGGTCGAGCCTACATCAATCAAAGCAAAGTAGGGTTTGTCAAAATAAAGAACGTCTGGGTTATTACGTCCGTGCGTCTCCATCTTCCTTCTATGAACCGCATAAACCAAACCGGTTGTCTTGCATTAGTATTAGCATTAGTACTCGACCACAGGTGCCACGGCCTCTGCCTGTACCACTACCACGGTTACTCAAACCACGACCCCGTTGAGGCTACTGTCCGCCTCTTTCGGTCTGGCTAACATTTTGAACTACCGGTCGGCTCTCATCTGATTGTTTGGGGCAATCCTTAAACATATGGTCCTTGGACCCACACCTAAGACATGCTCCCATCTTTTTCCAACACTCCCCTTGATGCCTCTTTCCACAATACTCACAAGGACGAATCTGCCCGTGTAACACCCTAAAAATCTGAGTAATTAAATTGCATGAATTGGTGTTTAGATTTTTTTTTTTAGGAAAAATCTCTTATTTTATTTTAGTGCTTATTGAAGTCCTAGAGAGGGTAAAGCATAATTTGAAGAAGGAATAAAATTTATTAATTGAGAATTTATTGAAGTGAAACAAAGGTGATTAAGACTTAAGCTAAATTATGTGCTAAAGAGTGTTATAAGTGAGTACATGGTAAGGTAGAGTTGGCGCATGGGTTCAAGTAAGAGGGAAGAGGTTCGAATCCCTTGTATGGCACCTAAATGATTTTTTGCTTTTAATTTTCTGCTCATGGATAGGAAGTGTCGGCAATGATCAATTAAGGAAGGTGTTGACCATGTTATTTTTGGTTAGTGTATCAATGGATTAAGGAAACAACTAACTTATGGCATGGAATCAAAGACTTAAGGAAAGATAGGGGAGACATAAGGCACATATCAAGGGAATTTTGGAAACAAAATCATGGCCAATTGACCATGTGTTGGAATGGCATATTGGTAAGGGAGGAGCCTAATTGTTGAATTAGTTTGGCTAAGAATTTTCTTTTCTCTCTTTGGTCATTCTTTGCACTTTGTGCAGAATTTTATTTCCTCTCCTTTCAACATTCTTCTTGGCCGTATTTTTGCATTTGGTAAAGCCAAAATCTTTTGACCATTTGGTCACTTTTGTTCCTCTTGTTAATTTTCTTTTGTATTCTCCTTGTGCCGAAAATCACTTATGCCAAAAGCCAATTCTTTTCTTTTCTTTTGCCATTCTTAGAATATACATCCCTCCTAAAGCTTGTCTTTTTCTTTTCTTTTTCTACTAATCTCCTTGAAATCAAAGCAACATCATCACCATCTTTTCTTGTATTCTATTTCCTTTTCAATCGAAGTTTTCTCCATCTACACTCCCTTAGCCGAATGCTAGTGTGCCTATAAGCCAAAATTATTTTTTTTATTCTTAATCACATATAGCCGAATCTTCCATCAATTAAACATCATTCTCAATCTTTTCTTTTCGACCGTGGGAAGTAGGTAAGGGTTCTTTTCCATTTTTGATTTATTGATTAGTGATATTATGGCCGAATATCATTGGTTTTATGAGGGTCTTTTTGGATTGATATAAAGTTCATTCTAATAACGTCTCTTTCGTTATTATTTAGTGCAATAACGGAGATCGGAACTCAAGTGATCGGGAGAATTGTAGAAACGTTGGAAACGTTTTACTTTGGTAAGGAAATCAAATCTCTTTAAAACCTCTAGTATTATTTGATATCATTTTAGATCTAACTAAATTTCATTGGATCTTGAAGACTGTCAAAATAGGGAAGAAAAGGGCGGTGGTTAGTCACGTTAAAAGGCGGATCCATAAATCCCCATTCAAACGAAGAGCGGTTTCGGCGATCGGGATTTTCCACGGGTTGTGGGCCATCTTCCAAAGAAGTCCATTATTCAAGTAGTACGAACCTCCGAGCCGTTATCGTTGGTGGATTCTCGTGACTAGTGAATCGATAAACGAGGCAAAGTTTAAAATCAAGTGATTCAAAATCAAGAGGGTAAGATTTTGGATCCATTATCGATTAAGATTATTTTACGAATTAGTTGTCTAACGAATCAAAATATATTTTAGGTCGAGGAGCGAGAAGGGTTAGTACTCACGGTATCGAGATGTGTAATTTCACACTCATTATTTTGGTTGGATGTCAAATTTCGGTATGGAAGTAAATCGTAAAAACGATTGGATCGGAAAACGTAAAATTTATATTTTGACGAAAATGCGTAAAAAACGACTAAATCGTGAAAATTACGAAACGCCTCGAGAAATTAATTGTTATTATGAAAATACTCTAGTTCGTGAAAATGGGTCGTAAATACTCTAGTTCGTGAAAATGGGCCGTAAATACTCTAGTTCGTGAAAATGGGCCGTAAATACTCTAATTCGTGAAAATAGGCCGTAAATACTCTAGTTCGTGAAAATGGGCCAAAATACTCTAGTTCGTTAAAATTTAGCCAAAACACTCTAGTTTGGTAAATGGGCCAAAGCCCACTAAACTGCTAAATAGACAAATTGCTATAATTATGGGCCAAATGAAATGTTATTGATAAACCCACCATGTTATGTATTGTTAATAAATTTTATATTTTAAAGTACATGTATAATTGCATGGGTGGGATATATGAAGAGAAGAATGGCCGATTGCCACAATATCGACTTATTGCCTCTAGTTCGGTGGTTTCGCCACAATATCGCTTATTGCCTCTAGTTGGTGGTTTCGCCACAATATCGGCTTATTGCCTCTAGTTCGGTGGTTCTGCCACAATATCGACTTATTGCCTCTAGTTCGGTGGCTATGCCACAATTATAAAAAGGCTTAATGCCTACGATTGGTGTGATGGCGGGGTGGGTTGACTTGATCCTCACGGTGTGATGGTTGGTACGGGGTGTTAGCGGATGGATATTAGGTATGGGTGGGAATTTCATTTTACATGCATTATTAATTGTGTTAATTCATGATATATTGTTGAATTCGAATTGGGCTCAAGCTCAAAGATAATATCTTGACAATCTGCCCAATAATGGTGGTAAGTGAGTTACACCGAGTTCTAAGTAACTCACCCCCTTTTTTATTTTTCCATCTCAGGTAATGGAAATTGATGTGGACTTGGGCCGAGGATGACTTCGTGGAGGCCATACTGCTAAATATGGGTTATTAAACTCGAACTTTTAATAATTATTTTTACTATTTTGGGATGTTGTAATAAATGGCCTCTATAAATAACTTAGGATTTTATATGTGTTTGGAATTTAAACTACATTTTGGACTTTTAAATCATGGGCTATGATTATATGATGCATTATTAAAATAAATTTGGGTTTTCAAGTATATGAAATTCTTTTATAAATATTTCTTTTTAGTGTTAACTCTTTAACAAATCTCCTAACGGTTTTTAATAATACAATGAATTTCAACTAATATTTCAAATATTTATCAAAATCAAATACTCTTCAAATTTTAAACCCAGTATATAAAATTGTAGTTTTCAACTCATTGAAGATTTAAGAATAGCTCGAATCATGTAACAAACCAAATCTAGTCTCAACGCATAGATCGGGTTTGGGTGTTACATTTAGTGGTATCGAGCAGTTTCAAAAACTCTACCGTGGTTTGGGTTCAAAAATAATTTCGATGAAATCATTCAAAAATCAGTATGGCACCACAAGCATCCGGCAACAAGTCAAGTAAGTATTTATTACTTAATGATTACTATGATATGATCATAGGAACACTCTAGAACTTCTAGTTTTAGACGTGAAAAGCGTAGAGATTGAGACTATAGGAAATGTTGCGAAAAATAACTTTATATCTTAAATCTCATAAAATATCACTAATAAACACCAAACAAAATTTCGATTCATAAAACTTGTAATCGATAAACGAACAAGCAATCATGAGTACAAGAGGACGTGGTCGTGGACGCGTAGACGTGGTAGTGGTAGAGGCCGAGGTGCTACGATCAAGCACCAAATCATATGCAGTAAGTAGACGCGTCAATTGAAAGTGAGACCGGATCACGCGATCACATGGAAGAAGATCATGCATTGACTCAAGCAATGCTACGAGTCTTGGAAAGGGTCACTGGAACTAGAATTGGGCCAACAACTCGTGGGTCAATTTCAGAGCGACTTAAGGCAAATAATGCAGAAGTTTTCAGAGGAGTCTCTGGTGTAGCTCCAAATGTGGCTGAATACTGGCTCGAAGCGGTGGAACGGATTATGGATGATATGGAATGCACGGTGAGCAAAACCGAGAGGAGCAGATCCTTATTGAGAGATGAGGCGATCGGTGGTGGCTCACGTTCGAGAAGGCACTGAAGTCGCACTGATTAATTGGGAATTCTTTAAAGCTGCCTTCCAAGGAAAATACGTCGAAACGAGCTATGTAGACGCTCAAAGGAAGGAATTTCTAAATCTTGTCCAAGGAAGTAAGACGGTGGCGACCTATGAAGTCGAAGTTTTACGTCGAGCCGTTATGCGGGACAATTGTAGCAACAGATCATGAACGTTGTGTGCGTTTGAGGATGGACTTAATGATGAGTGAGGGTTACGATTGCTCGCATGACAAGTTAGAAATTTTCCACTCGGTGGAGAAGGCCAAAATAGCCAAGAGGCTAAGAACTCGTAAGCAGTAGAACCGAAAGATCCGAAACAAGAGAGAGACACGGTGATCTGGTTCTTCCAAGAGATTCGGAAGAAACCGGAATGATGAATCGTTCAAGGCGTAACCGGTAGCAAATAATCAAGTCGAGATTGCACCGAGTGTGGGAAAAGGCATTTTGGGGAATGTTGGAGGAAAACGGTGCATGCTACAAATGCGGTTCAATGGAACATCAAGACAAAAGTTGTCCTCGACGAACGGATACGACTCAAGAAGTCCGTAATAATGATGCCTGACCGGTCGGGGTAATCAGCAGCCACCGAGAGGTCGTGGACCAGTCGTGGTGGTAATGGGGCTGGTCGTGGTCAAGGTGCACCGGTCGAGGAAATGGTAATAGAGAAATGCGAGATGCTAGGATACTGGATCGGTCTATGCGGTTAGATCTCATGAGGACGGCAATGCACGGATGTGATAATAGAGACGTTCTTCATTTTGATGTACTGTTATTGCCTTAATAGATATTGGCTCTACTCATTCATATGTATCTAGTGCCATATCCGGAAATCAATTTAGAATCA
Organism: Gossypium rotundifolium; assembly: GCA_025506655.1. NCBI lineage: Eukaryota > Viridiplantae > Streptophyta > Magnoliopsida > Malvales > Malvaceae > Gossypium > Gossypium rotundifolium. The sequence continues at coordinate 43,865,919 of CP106726.1, forward strand.
AATTACGAAAATAAGATGACAAGAATCCTTTAGGATATCAAGAATGGTTAATAAAATATTTAAAGACGTGCCCTTAAAAATCCAAGAGGAAGTATTCTTAGCAAATTTGATGGAACTACCTTTCTACGAGTTCGATCTCATTCGGGCATGGGTGGTTGGTTAACCATCTAGCGAATTGGATTGTCTTGAAAAGCGAATGTCGAGAAGGACCTCGGATGATAAGGAAGTCATAATGATTGGTGAACGAAAGAACTATCCGCAAATGTGGTATCTCGCATTAAAAGTCGGAAGTTGGTGCGGAAAGGATATGGAGCATTCCTAGCCTTTATCGTGCTTTGGATGCCAAAGAATTATCCGTGAATGATGTGAGGACGGTGAAGGAATTTCTCGATGTATTTCGAAGAACTTCTGGTATACCTCGGATCGGGAAGTAGAATTTGGCATTGAGCTTTTGCTCGACGGCTCCAAAGTGTCCATTGCTCCCTATAGAATGGCAGAAGGAGTTGGTGAGCTCAAAGCTCAAATTCAAGAATTCTTTGGATCGGGATTCATTCGACCAAGTGTGTCTCGTGGGGAGCACCGGTCTTGTTAAATCAAGAAGAAGGATGGATCGATGCGTATGTGCATTGACTACGACGATTGAATAAATTGACGATCAAGAATCGGTATCCTCTATCGAGAATTGACGACTGTTTGATCAATTAAAAGGAGCTTCATTTTCTCCAAAATTGATTTAAGGTCGGGTTATCACCAACTTAGGGTGAAAGAAGCGGACATTTATAAGACGGCATTTCGGACACGTTACGGACACTATGAGTTTGTAGTGATGCCGTTTGGATTAACCAATGCACCAATTGCATTTATGGACATGATGAACCCAGTCTTTCAACCATATTTAGACCGGTTTGTGGTAGTGTTCATAGATGATATATTGGTTTATTCGAGAAATAAGGAGGAGCATGACCAAGACATTTGCGGATAGTATTACAATTACTTCGTGATAAGAATTGTATGCCAAATTTGGTAAATGCAAATTTTGGCTAAAGGAGGTGACTTTCCTTGGTCATGTAGTATCACCAAGGAATAAGGGTGGATCCTCGAAAAATTGAGGCTATTCGGATTGGAAACCACCAACATCGATGGTGAAATTGGAGTTTCTTGGCTTGGTGGATACTATAGACGTTTTGTAGAGGGTTTTCATTGATTGCTGCACCCCTAACTAAAGCATTGCGAAAGGAGCTCCGTGATATCCGGACCTGAAAAGCAAAGAAGAGAGTTTGAAGAAATTGAAGAAGATTCGTGAAGCTCGCGGTTTTAATTCAACCCGAGGTCGAAAAGAATTCACTGCTTATTGTGATCGTCTCACACGGGTCTGGGTTGTGTATTGATGCAAAATGGAAAAGTGGTGGCCTATGCTTCTCGTCAATTGAGACCACTGAAGTAAACTACCCTACACATGATTTGGAGTTACTGCCGTTGTCTTTGCTCTAAAGATTTGGAGGCACTATCTCTATGGTGAGAAGTCCATAATCTTCACGGATCACAAGAGTCTTAAATACCTCCTTACCCAGAAGGAGTTGAATTTAAGACAAAGAAGATGGGTAGAATTGTTAAAAGATTACGATTTCTCCATCGAATACCATCTGGAAAGGCTAACGGTAGCCGACGCGTTAAGTCGTAAGGCGGTATCTGAATTAAGAGCTTTGTTTGCCCATTTGAGTCTGTATGAGGATGGCAGTTTGTTAGCAGAACTTCAGGTGAAACCTCTGTGGCTGGAGCAAATCAAGGAAAAACAGACATCAGATGAGAAGTTGGGACCTTTATGCGACAAGTTGAAAATGGTGAAATTGAGGATTTTGGAATAAACACGGAGGGTGTGTTGTGCTTTCGAGGAGAGTATGCATGCCTAAGGATCTAGATTTGAGGCAGCGATTCTACGAGAGGCGATAGTAGCCCTTATGCTATGCATCCGGAGGACATAAGATGTATCGAGATCTCCGTGAAGCAGTATTGGTGGCGTGGTTGAAGCGTGAGATTACGAGTTCGTGGGAAAATGTTTGACTTGTCGCAAGTGAAGGCACCGTCGGATTGTTACAACCGATAAAGATTCCTCTTTGGAAATGGGAGCGGATAACTATGGATTTTGTTAGTGGGTTACCGTTAACACCTACTAAGAAAAATTTCGTTTGGGTAATTGTTGATCGGTTGACGAAGACCGCTCATTTCTTGCCGCCATACATGATTATTCATTGCGAAGTTAGCGAAACTTTACGTATCCGAAATTGTGAGGTTGCATGGGGTACCGATATCTATTATATCGGATAGGGACCTTAGGTTTACATCACGATTCGGAAAGCTCGCATGAAGCCTTGGGGACGGTTGAATTTCAAGACGACTTTTCATCCTCAATCGATGGTCGATCGGAGAGAGTAATTCAGATATTGGAAGATATGTTAAGAGGATGTGTAATCGACTTTAGGGGTAGTTGGGAGGATTATCTACCACCGCGTAATTTGCGTATAACAACAATTTATCGATCTAGCATTCAGATGGCACCTTACGAGGCATTGTATGGTCGTAAGTGTCGCTCTCCTATTTGTTGGACCGAGTTGGACGAAAAGATGATGTTAGGTCTGAGATGATATCTCGAGACCGAGGATAAGGTAAAAGTTATTCGAGCACGGTTGAAAGAAGCCTCGAGAGATGTAAGTCGACGCAGATCCGAAGCGAAGGGACATCGAGTATAGTGTGGGAGATCGGGTTTTCTTGAAGGTATCTCCTTGGAAAAGATCTTTAGATTCGGAAGGAAGGGCAAGCTAAGTCCTAGATATATTGGACCTTATCGTGTCAAGCGTGTTGGTCCGATGGCATATCGATTGAGTTACCTCCGGAGTTAGATCAAATTCATAATGTCTTTCATGTTTCCATGTTGAGGCGTTATAGGTTGGATCCTTCGCACATTATCTGGGTAGAAGAATTGAGTGAATTGATTTGTCCTTTGAAGAAGAACCGGTGGAAATCCTAGACCGAGATGTCAAGGTACTAAGGAAGAAAAGCTGTGTGTTGGTCAAAGTTCTATGGCGTAACCACGAGTGGAAGAAGCTACGTGGGAGCCAGAGGATGCAATTGACAACAATACCTCACCTTTTTCAACTGTAAATTTCGAGGACGAAATTTTCTTTAAGGAGGGTAGAGTTGTAACACCCTAAAAATCCGAGTAATTAAATTGCATGAATTGGTGTTTAGATTTTTTTTTAGGAAAAATCTCTTATTTTATTTTAGTGCTTATTGAAGTCCTAGAGAGGGTAAAGCATAATTTGAAGAAGGAATAAAATTTATTAATTGAGAATTTATTGAAGTGAAACAAAGGTGATTAAGACTTAAGCTAAATTATGTGCTAAAGAGTGTTATAAGTGAGTACATGGTAAGGTGGAGTTGGCGCATGGGTTCAAGTAAGAGGAAGAGGTTGAATCCCTTGTATGGCACCTAAATGAATTTTTGCTTTTAATTTTACGCTCATGGATAGGAAGTGTCAGCAATGATCAATTAAGGAAGGTGTTGACCATGTTATTTTTGGTTAGTGTATCAATGGATTAAGGAAAATACTAACTTATGGCATGGAATCAAAGACTTAAGGAAAGATAGGGGAGACATAAGGCACATATCAAGGGAATTTTTGAAACAAAATCATGGCCAATTGACCATGTCTTTGGACGGCATATTGGTAAGGAGGGAGCCTAATTGTTGAATTAGTTTGGCTAAGAATTTTCTTTCTCTCTTTGGTCATTCTTTGCACTTTGTGCAAAATTTTATTTCCTCTCCTTTCAACATTCTTCTTGGCCGTATTTTTGCATTTGGTAAAGCCAAAATCTTTTGACCATTTGGTCACTTTTGTTCCTCTTGTTAATTTTCTTTTGTATTCTCCTTGTGTTGAAAATCACTTATGCCAAAAGCCAATTCTTTTCTTTTCTTTTGCCATTGCGAATATACATCCCTCCTAAAGCTTGTCTTTTTCTTTTCTTTTCTACTAATCTCCTTGAAATCAAAGCAACATCATCACCATCTTTTCTTGTATTCTATTTCCTTTTCAATCAAGTTTCTCCATCTACACTCCCTTAGCCGAATGCTAGTGTGCCTATAAGCCAAAATTATTTTTTATTCTTAATCACATATAGCGAATCTTCCATCAATTAAACATCATTCTCAATCTTTTCTTTTCGACCGTGGGAAGTAGGTAAGGGTTATTTTCCATTTTCGATTTATTGATTAGTGATATTATGGCGAATATCATTGGTTTTATGAGGTCTTTTGGATTGATATAAAGTTCATTCTAATAACGTCTCTTTCGTTATTATTTAGTGCAATAACGGAGATCGGAACTCAAGTGATCGGAGAATTGTAGAAACGTTGGAAACGTTTTACTTTGGTAAGGAAATCAAATCTCTTTAAAACCTCTAGTATTATTTGATATCATTTTAGATCTAACTAAATTTCATTGGATCTTGAAGACCATCAAAATAGGGAAGAAAAGGGCGTGGTTAGTCACGTTAAGAGGGCGGATCAGTAAATCCCCATTCAAACGAAGAGCGGTTTGCGGTCCGGATTTTCCACAGGGTTGTGGGCCATCTTCCTAAAGAAGTCCATTATTCAAGTAGTACGAACCTCCGAGCCGTTATCGTTGGTGGATTCTCGTGACTAGTGAATCGATAAACGAGACAAAGCCGAAAATCAAGTGATTCAAAATCAAGAGGGTAAGATTTTGGATCCATTATCGATTAAGATTATTTTACTAATTAGTTGTCTAACTAATCAAAATATATTTTAGGTGCCGAGGAGGCGAGAAGGGTTAGTACTCACGGTATCGAGGTGTGTAATTTCACACTCATTATTTTGGTTGGATGTCAAATTTCGGTATGGAAGTAAATCGTAAAAACGATTGGATCGGTAAAAACGTAAAAATTTATATTTTGACGAAAATCGTAAAAAACGACTAAATCGTGAAAATTACGAAAACGCCTCGAGAAATTAATTGTTATTATGAAAATACTCTAGTTCGTGAAAATGGTAGTAAATACTCTAGTTCGTGAAAATGGGCCGTAAATACTCTAGTTCGTGAAAATGGGCCGTAAATACTCTAATTGTGAAAATAGGTAGTAAATACTCTAGTTCGTGAAAATGGGCCAAAATACTCTAGTTCGTTAAAATTTAGCCAAAACACTCTAGTTTGGTAAATGGGCCAAAGCCCACTAAACCGCTAAATAGACAAATTGCTATAATTATGGGCCAAATGAAATGTTATTGATAAACCCACCATGTTATGTATTGTTAATAAATTTTATATTTTAAAGTACATGTATAATTGCATGGGTGGGATATATGAAGAGAAGAATGGCCGATTGCCACAATATCGACTTATTGCCTCTAGTTCGGTGGTTTCGCCACAATATCGGCTTATTGCCTCTAGTTCGGTGGCTTTCGCCACAATATCGCTTATTGCCTCTAGTTCGGTGGTTTCGCCACAATATCGACTTATTGCCTCTAGTTAGGTGGCTATGCCACAATTATAAAAAAGGCTTAATGCCTACGATTGGTGTGATGGCGGGGTGGGTTGACTTGATCCCCACAGTGTGATGGTTGGTACGGGTGTTAGCGGATGGATATTAGGTATGGGCTGGGAATTTCATTTTACATGCATTATTAATTGTGTTAATTCATGATATATTGTTGAATTCGAATTGGGCTCAAGCCAAAGATAATATCTTGACAATCTGCCCAATAATGGTGGTAAGTGAGTTACACTTGAGTTCTAAGTAACTCACCCCCCTTTTTTTATTTTTCCATCTCGGGTAATGGAAATTGATGTGGACTTGGTAGAGGATGACTTCGTGGAGGCCATCTTGCTAAATATGGGTTATTAAACTCGAACTTTTAATAATTATTTTTACTATTTTGGGATGTTGTAATAAATGGCCTCTATAAATAACTTAGGATTTTATATGTGTTTGGAATTTAAACTACATTTTGGACTTTTAAATCATGGGCTATGATTATATGATGCATTATTAAAATAAATTTGGGTTTTCAAGTATATGAAATTCTTTTATAAATATTTCTTTTAGTGTTAACTCTTTAACAAATCTCCTAACGGTTTTTAATAATACAATGAATTTCAACTAATATTTCAAATATTTATCAAAATCAAATACTCTTCAAATTTTAAACCCGTATATAAAATTGTAGTTTTCAACTCATTGAAGATTTAAGAATAGCTCGAATCATGTAACAAACCAAATCTAGTCTCAACGCATAGACGGGGTTTGGGTTATTCTGACCCACTTCATACTGACTGTTGATTTTGTGGCCCATCCACCCTAGGCCTTTTGTAACCCTTTCCGATGACCCAAACCCTCTTTTGACCTTATTCTTATCCACAGTGCCTTAGTAGCATCCTTAATCCCCGCCACCTTGGCCTTTTCTACCAAAAGAGAATTCCGCTCGATGCGGTGCTATTATGATCTTAGATCATCTCGGCCCGTCCTCAAAGCGGACACAGCGTTCATGCTCGATTGCCACTACCCTCGAGCATAGCGGCTCAACCTCGAAATTACGCCTCATATTCTGCGACGGACTTACTTCCTTGCACCAACCCTAGGAAAGCCTTCCTCTGCTCATCTCAGATACCGGTTCCCACATACTTCTTCCGAAAGGCCTCTTTAACAAATTCCCGTGTCGATTTTCACCACGGTACCATCACGAGCAGTCAACCACCATTGATACGCTTCATCGCGTAACAATGCCACCATCCTTTCACTTCTCCTCCGAGTCAAATCAAGCTCATCCATTATACGCTCCGTTGCTTCCAACGATTTTCAGATCTGGGTGCCACATTGGATACTCCTCGAAACATTTACGCTCCATTAGCTCGAGCCGTTCGTGTACCGACTTTCGATTTCCTCCATTTCCACCGCACGACCACCATTTCCAAAACTCGCAGAATAGCTGCGACATGCCCTCTTCCCCGTCGAGCCTCGCCGCTCAACATTAACGGTGGGGGTGGTGGTGGCGGTGGCATCTCATTGTCGGACCCTTGACCCGACCTAACGGGTTCGACACGGTCATCCTTCCTCTTCCTCGACCACGACTACCACGTCCTCTAGAGCTCATTTTCTAGCGTCGGGATCGATTAAGAAATTTTATGGATTAGTTATTTGTTCCACTTATTTATCGTGAAGGAGTTTTATGAGAAGGATTTTAGAGTGGTTCTTTCAGTATCATACAACACACGATCTTTTCCATTCTTCCATTCATTCATCAAACAAGTATGAACTTCCGTTCATTCGGAGAAACGCTAGTAGTTTTGTTGTTTGTTGTTGCTTTCCACTACCCGGTATTTTCGTAATTTTGTCCTCTGAGGTATTTTTGTAATTTGTCAAAATAGGGTTCCTTGGTGATTTTGTCAAAAATTATTTTTGGAAATCCAAGAATCTCGAGGTAATTTGGAAAAATTTTAAAGTCCGAGGGTATTTCGATAATTTTTGACCTCAGGGGTATTTTGGTAATTTTTTTCACAAATCAGGGTAAATTTGTAAAATTTAAATAAATTTTGGGTATTTCAAAAGTTGTAAAACTTTGAGGGTTCTTTTTTTTTAAAATGGTTCCTTCAAAAATGGGGATGTTTGCAAAAATTTTGGAAATTAGGGTCATTTTGGTAATTTTGTAAGTTAGGGGCAATTTCGTAATTTTCCAAAATCAAGGTATTTTTGATATTTTACAAATTAGGGGTTTTGAATGTTTATGAAATCATGAAATTTTGATAATGTTGTTGAGTAGTTGAATCATTTTACAAACCAGGGGCGTTTTGGTAATTTTACTGCTTAAGGGCATTTTTGTAATTTTCGCAAATCAGGAGTTTTTCAGAGAATGTTAAAAAAAATAATTTTCTTAGATTTAAGAGAAAGTTTTTAAAAGTTTGGAAAAAAACTAGGGTTTGTTGTTTTGTTCTCTCTTCTTTTTTTAAAAAACATGGCTAGTTCCTTTCGGGTTTTAGTCATTATGTTTAGCCTATGACCGAGCCCTCTTGGTCGTGGTGAACCAAAGCTACGCACTGTGCAGGATTCGTGTGGAGAGGAGGTGAGTCACGCTGATTGCTTAAATACCAAGCTCCCACCAAACCATTCCTAGACATGCATGCATGAGGTTGCCACACCACCGAGCCCTCCGAGTTATGGTGAACTGGCTACGCACTGTGCAGGATTCTGCCAAGAGGAGGTGAGTCACTAGGACCGCTTAAATACCAAGCTCTTAGGATCCAATCCTAGACATGCGTACAAGGGTTACCACACCACTAGCTCAATGACTTAGCCATAGGTTTGGTTCAGTGTAATAAGTCTTATGTATCCGTGTTTGAGTAGACTAATCCTAGGGTTCAAGTTCCTATCATTCTACTCTACGCTCCATGCCTTTTCTACCCTTATATAAATCACGTAATCACACATATAGTTAGGGTACTTACCAGTGGATCATGGGTCGGAGACTTAGGGGCCATGCCAAAAGCCCGCTTATGTTCAAAGAAAATCATTTGGCTCGCTTTGAAAACGTTTTGGCCTGAGCCCACAGCCGAGAGTTTAAAGCTGGCTCGATATTAAATCGAACACCCCACACCCTACCCACGAGCTGAACCGGATCTGGTATGTTCCTAAAGTAAACCGATTTCAAAAATCATTTCGATACTTAGAAAATTGTAAATTTTATTGAAAAGCTATTATTTTGAGTTGGGCTTAGATTGAAAACCCATTTATTTGATTTTGTAACCCTTTTAATTAAATATATTCAATAAAGTTCTTAGCATGAAACGTAACAATAAGCAAGCATAAGGTATAATCCTTTGGGCCTTAAGGCCTTATTACATCAAATAAAACCCAAAATAGAACAAACGTAACTAAAATAAAATTTAAGTCCAAAATAAATGAAATTTTCGCATGTAGCATGGCCTCCTCTTGGTCCACCGGCCCGGTCCGTCATTGCTCATCACCTGAAAAATAATTCCCATAATGGGGTGAGTCAACAGACTCAATGTGCACACTATACTATCAATCAATAAATCAGGCATTCATGTTTAAATCATCAAATCCATATAATAATGAAATTATGATGCAACCCAAACCCAATCCTAATGGTCCATCCGCTACTCTCCACCCGTACCTGCCATTCACACCGTGGGGACTACTAAGTCAACCCTCCATCCGCTACTCTCCACGTTGTGTCGGTGAGACACTATAATCAAATTTAAACGTTGTGTCATTTGACTTTGTTGTAACCGGTTACCAAATTTTGCAATGTGACCAGTAGTCAACATTTTTCGTTGGTGAGACCAAGTCAACACCTTTCGTTGGTGAGTCCAAGTCAACACTGTTCTCCCCTTTCACATAAATCCCGAATGCCCCAAAACATATATATTGCATAACTCAATTTCATGTTCATATTCATATATTCGCATGTTATTAAATAACATTTTCACAATCCTATCGAAGTAGGAAACGACTGGTACTTTTTGCCACATTTGTGGTACATAGCCACATTCACATTATTATTCATATATATTTAAATAATTAGCCATATAATATTGAAGGATAGTAAGGGTACACACTGTTTCGCTTAATAGATTCCTTGAGATCTAAAATCCGATCTAATTTTAGATCTATTAATTCCTATATTCGCCCACCAAATAAATACATTAATAAACCTATTTTGGCTTAAAACGAAACCAAATCCTAGTAGGATTTGTAAGGAAAAACTTACCTTTGCCGATTTGGTGATTATATAAATCCGAAAGTTTGGTTTTCCTCTACTTGATATTCGCCAACCTTATAGTTCAATATGGTTAGTTTTTCGCTTTTCAAAAATTAAGGAATGGATTTAGATACTCACACAACCCTTAGCCAATATTTTAGAGGCTTACCTTAGAGATTCCAAATCCCGAAAGTTCCCTTTTTGTCTTGAATATCTGTCGAAATCCCTAAAGATCATAGGTTAGATTTGATCTAACTTTAATAAGTGGTAGTTGGCCTTTAGCCGAATGTGTCTTACCTTAATTTTCCTCGAATCAAATCCCAAACTCCTCCCCGACATTCGCCATAGACAAAAGAGAGGTTATTTTCTTAAGCCTTGATTTAAACGATTTAAAAGAACAAGAATCAATTGTTCTTACCTTGGATCCTTGATCTTTATGTTCAACGATTGTGGAAACCCGAGATCCCTTGTATATTCGCCATGATCAAAGAGAATAGGAATTAGGCCTTTTACTTTCTAAGCAACTAGAAAGAAAGGAAATTGAATGGCTTAACTTACCTTGAAACCTTTAATCACTTGTTTCCTTGTCTTGGGTTACCGAGATCCGCTATTGAGATCTAACCTAGATTTGGAAGAGAAAAGTTTTGACTAGGCAATGGCAAAGGGAGGGAAAGAAAAGATGGAGTCCTTGCTTAGGGAATTTTGGCAATGAGAGGGAGAGAGAGAGCAAAATTTCTGCAAAGAGAGTGAATGGGAGAAAAGTCTCTATTTTCCTCTTTAACTGAAATCGCTAGACCAAGAGTCCAAAACTTGGCCATTACTCTCCCAAGTGATAATTTAATCTCTATTAATTATCACTTAATTAAATTAAAAGTCTTTAATCCATCCTTTAATTCCTCATTTATCTTAGAAGAATAAATCCTTTATTTATCACTTAATTTAACAGCTTTATTAAAATAAAACTCTCTCCCTTTAGCTACCAAGTGCCGTCCACCCCTAGCCTTGGGAAGCAAAATTAAACCTTCAAAATTGCTTTCCAAGTGACTCGAACTCATGCCATTCCATAAACCCTAAGTGACACCTCGTGCCACTTTTCCAAGCTCGATTGTATGACAAAATTCACCAACTTTTTCTTTTAAGGCCCTCTTGCCCTTATCTCCTATTTTGGGCTTTAAAATTTGTCATTAGGCCTTATTTCTAAGTTTCCTAAAATTTTCGCTGACTCAGAACTTGCCATTTTCCTTACATCTTGTGTTTCCAAAATGTTTAGGTTTCCAAAATGTTTTAGGTTTCCAAAATGTTCGTGTTTCCAAAATGTTTAGGTTTCCAAAATGTTCAGGTTTCCAAAATGTTTAGGTTTCCAAAATGTCTAAGTTTCCAAAACGTCTAAGTTTCCAAAAATGTCTAAGTTTCCAAAATGTCTAAGTTTCCAAAATGTCTAAGTTTCCAAAATGTCCATTTCCATTTCCATTTTCATTTTATTTCCATTTCCATGCATTTCTAGGTTTCAAAAGTATCAAAATTTATTCATAGTACTTGAAACTTATCATTTCATACAATTAAACTGGAAATGCATAGGCCCTATTCAGGATGTTACATAGCAGACCTTGGCCCATTTAACACATGAGGCCCATTCCACAATATTCTCATTTGGCCAATTTATCAAAATAAATCATATGGCCAAAATATCACTTTTTAACAATATAGCCCATTAAGGGCAAATCTGTAATTTTCCACAGCTTTAATATTGTTTCCATGCTTTCACACAAAAAAGTGCTAATAAACCGTATTTTCTAATTTTCTGACTTTACGAGTTTTATTCTAATTCTTATGGCATAGTATAACCCATGAGATAAGTGTTAAGTTACACACTTGATTACGGTGAGAACTATACTTTCCCGCTCGTCGAGATCTAAACACGCATCACGATGGATTAGAACACTAATACTTATTTGCAAAATTATTCTTAAAAATAAGCGTTCTAAACTTTTACCCTCAAAATTTTGAACAACTTCTATTTGTGGTTTCTCCCCGGTTGATGATTCGTTACTCGTTGAATATTCACGAACAAACAAAGGTTCAGGAGTACGAATGACTTCAAATAATTGATTTTCGTCGGATGAGGGTCCACAATTCGGTGGAAAATCTCGGATTGCTGAAACATCCCTTCATTTGAATTTAGTGGGGATAGTGGAACCACCCCTCTTCCAAACACTATTCACCACTCTTTTCGAACCTATCTTGTTTGCCTTCATTGACAAAAGATTATTAGTCCAACTTATTAAATCGAAAGATTATGACTAAATGTTTTAAGACAAAATCGGCTTACCACAAAATTATCTTTGCGCTCACGGGATGATAATCGAGCGTTAACATTCCTAAGATAGAATCGATTAATAATTCACCTTCGACGAAATAACGAAATAATTTGAAAGTCCTTGATAGAAATCCTTACCTTAACACTTCGATTTGATTTCTAGCGAGTCACTATGACTACGAATACTCCGAGTTTGGCCTTCTCTAAAACACTATTAAGATGAATAGGATTGTTTAAAGGAAGAATAAGGAATGCTATTTTTCGTCAAAAGACTTTCTTAAATAATATGTATATTCGGCCAAAGGCAAAGAAGAAGAAAACAAAGAAATGAAAAGGGTTCTTACCACTTGGTTGAAATGAAAGTTGAAAGAATGATTGTTAAGAGAAAAGAAATATGTGAGGAGAAGATTCGACTAAGAAAACAATTTTGATGGATAAGATGCTAGCAACATTTGGCCATGGAGAAAAGTAAAAGAGAGAAAATGTGTTTCGGGTTTTTAAGGATGAATAAGAAACAAAGGGAGGGATTTGGGACAAGAGATCATTCTGCCAACAAGTAGAAAAGAAAAAAATAAAAGAAAAGAAAATGGTCTTTGTGCTATGGTGATTTCGGCACTAGAGAGGAAGAGCTTGAGAGATTAGGCAAAAATTGAGACCATATGGTCAAAAATAATGACCAAAAGAAGAAAACAAGAATGCTCACAATGCACCATTTGCATTCGGTTATGGAGAGAAAATGAGACGAAAGTTTTGTGAAAAGAAACACCAAAATGGCCAAATGGGATTACACACTAACTAGACATCCTTACTAAAGTCTACCACAAAAATTTGGTGACCCTTAGTCCATAAAACCGTCCATGTTCATAGACATATTTGGCCATTCAATAGCTTCCAAAACATCTCCCATGATTCAAGCCTTATGTCCACCATTGATGCCTTTTTCAAAAGATTATTTTCCTTAAGTGTTTTTTTTACCTTTTTTCTTTAGTCTTCTTACTATAATATTTGAAATCCAACTCATCCTAAACCTTATCCATAACCGACACTATGGAAGAGGAAATAAAAGAAAAAACCTCACATGTTCAATAAGGGATTCGAACCTCTTCCCTCTAAGCATGCTTATGGCGCCAACTCCACCTTGCTACTAGTTCATCTTATGCAAATTTTTACCAATTAAATTCCCTTAAACATCAGAGTCACTTGTTCCACTTCAATAACGTACTCATTACTAAAATTTATTCTAATACCGAATAAATTCGAAGCCTTCTCAAGACTATACAAGCACACATATTTAATCATTCAGAAGTTAAGCACCAAAAACATGCAACTTATCGATACTCATATTTTTAGGATGTTACATGAAAACCCCTATAGGTTTGAAAAAAAATTAAATTCTACAGGCTAGGGACATTGGGGTGTGAGACCACACGGCTTGCCACACGGGCGTGTCCCAAGTCACACGGACGTGTGACTCCTGTTTACGTAAAAATTTTCAAAGAGCGTAAAAGTCTCCGATTGAACTTCGAAACCTTTCGGATGTATGTTCAAGGACTCGTAGGCCCACTATATGTATGTTATGATTAAGACAGAAAAGTCTTAAGTTGGAATGAAATTTTATAGCCCGAGATTACATGTTCAATCATGGTTAAGCATGGTAATGCCTCGCATCTAGTCCTGGAGTCAAAGACGGGTAAGAGGTGTTACAATGAGATAGAAATAGAAAAATTATTAGAGGTCCTTTTTTAGCAATTAGACCATTATAACTTATGATGACAAAAATAGATATGGGAAGGAAAAATCTCAAGAAAGGGGCCTTAAGGGCATTTTAGTCATTTGGTTAATAAACTAATTAAAAGAGAAAAAAAGTGAAAAATGGTGTCCATCTTTTCCATGCTTGGCCGAAATTCTCAAGGACACCATAGCTAGGGTTTCTTCAACTTTCAAGCTTGATTGTAAGTACCTCATAGCCCCGTTTTTAACATTCTTCGTATTTTTGAGATCCTCGCAGCTCGATTTAGCTATTTCTAGCTATATTTTGAGCTAGGGTTCAAGTTTAAAAATTTAACCATGTATGACATACATGTATTTTGATGTTTAATGGAGGAATATGAAAGTTTGATGTATGATAAACATCTTTTTCAAAGTGATTTTCATGGAAAACTCATAAAAAGGACTTATTTGTGAAGATGATAAAATGTGAAGTAAAAATCAGTTTTGAAAAAAAATGAGCTACTATAAGCTTAAGATAGGTTTGGCTAGGCTTGGGTAACCAAGGAAATGAGTGTATTTCATTATACGAGCCTAGGGACAGTTTTATGAATATGAGAAAGTATAGGGGCATAATTGTAATTTTGACAAAGTATGATTCATGGTTCGATTTAGTGAATGTGATCATTAAATGAGTGAAATTGTCATTATAGATCAAGAAGCACAAAGTCTGGACCAAAATGACGAAAGAACAAGGTGGTGGACTAAATCGAAAAATTATACACATTTTGATAACGAGGTAAGTTTGTGTAATAATTCAACATCATGTTATTATGTTTTAAAATGTTTGAAATTTCATGAAGATGTATATTATTTCTGTGAAATTGACCAATGATGTTTCGATGAGAAAATGATGAAGATTTATGATATTGAAATCTCGGTTGAACCTTAGGAAATGAGAGGATACCCTTGTCAAGACATGAGATTTATGAGGTCCTGTATAAGATCATGTCTGGGATATGGCCTCGGTACCGAATTGAGATCCCGTATAAGACCGTATTTGGGATATGGCATCGACATAGAATAAGAAAATCGTGTAAGACCATGTCTGGGACATGGCATCAATATATGATCTCGTATATGACCATATTTGAGATATGGCATCGACATCGATATGAGATCCTGTATAATACCATATCTGGGATATGGCATAAGCATCGACATGTGATCCCATGCAATACCATATCTGGGATATGGCATTGGCATCTTACTAAGTGTTTGACGAACACCGGGTATCCTTCGATGTTCCAAGTGGCTCAACGGGTAAAGAGCTAAGTTTATGATCAAGATGGTAAAAGTGCTAAAGTTATGTGTTGAAGTGATACAGGTACATATGAGATACTCATGAGAAATAAATCCGTTATGTGATATGTGATTGGTAAGAGTAACCATGAGTAAACTATGTTGATGTGATTGAGAACTTGTGTTATTACTTACAGTAAAGTATGAATGTATCATAAGATTTTATGTTGTTATCTATTGCATGCAAATTTACTCAGGTTTATGCTTACTCCACCTCTTTTCCCTTTTCCTGTAGTTTCGCCCAACTAGCTTGAGGATCATAAGATGTCAGATCTCAATTTACAATATCAAGTTATTCTTTTGGTATAGTACGGTTTGATTATTTTGGGTATGGCATGTATATGAACTTGGTTATTTTCTTATATGTCGTTGGCTATTAATGTTACTCAATTCATTTTGTAAATGGTCATTGGAATTGGCCAATACTGGCTAAGTTATATCTATTCAATGATGATGACATTCATAAAGTGCAAGCTTATAAAATTGAATGAGTAATGTGTAGAGTATATGCATGATGTATGTAGTGTGGTATTAAGGTGTGGATGTCTTGATCTTGGATATTAGAGATGCCTTATTGTCATGATGTGTGTTGCTTTGAAATGGTATAAGTGTGGTTGCTTTTTAGGGTGGCAATTGGCTTGGTAAATAGCCTATAGCTGTCCACATGGGTAGGCACACAGCGTGTGTCTATGCCGTGTGTGATGACAGATCAGCCTTGAGTGCGTGTAGATAGGCCGTGTGTCCTCTACATATAATTTGTGAAAAATTCAGTTCATGACACGGGATAGCACACGGACGTGTGACTAGGCCGTGTGTCCCTAGAGGTTTGATGACGTCATAAATAGAATGTTAAGGTTTTCAGACATGAGTGAAGACACGAGCGTGTCATGGCCGTGTGAGGGACACGGCGTGTGCCATGCCCTGTGAAAACCCCTACAGTTTGAAGTGAAATTAAAATCCACACGGGCAAGGAACATGGGCCTGTGTGACAACACAGCCTACCCACATGGACATGTTCTTTCCCACACTAGCGTGTGGCCCTGTTTTGAGTAAAAAATTTCTAAGTGCTCGTAAGTTTCAGGTTTAGTCCTAAACTACTCCAAATATATGTTTTGGGTGTCGTAAACCTATAATAGGGACATTATGATTTCAAATGAAAAGTTTTAAGTTGGAATTAAAAATTATAGCCCGATATTGTATGATGAAGTATGTTAAGCTAGGTAACGCCTTGTAACGTAGGGTAAGCAAGAGTCTAGCTATACATGCCATACGTATGAGTATTTATATAATGATTGTGTGATGACTCCTAATTATCTAAATTATGTTGTTTTATAGAAATGGATCCCAAAGGGTAGTGGCGGATGATGTAGAAAGTAACACGTCGGCTCCCGCTTAAGGGACGATGCCGACAGAAAATGAGAATGGATGAGCGACTATGAGTCAAAGAGGAGGAGAAGAGGCTAGGGAAGCCTTTCTCCACATGATGAATGCCTGGTATATAGAGTTTGTTCGAACAAACCCGAACGCGCAACTCCCTCCAGCCCCACCTATTCCTTAGCCTACCCCTGTAGCTCCCCAAGTTGTAGAAGTAGTAAGAAGGGAAAAGCCCCCTGTTGATAGAATTTGAAAACAAAAAGCTGAGGAGTTTTGAGCTAATAAAGAAGATGATCCGAAAGAGCATAATTTTGGCTTGAAAATACCATCAGGGTATTTGATGAACTGTCTTGCACACTTAAAGACTGCATCAAATGTGTTGTGTCTCTCTTAAGAGATTCGACTTACCAATGGTGGAATACCCTTGTATCAGTTGTACCAAGGAGAAAGTTAATTAGGAATTTTTTCCAAGAAGAGTTTCAAAAGAAGTATATTAGCCAAAGGTTCATCGACCAGAAAAGAAATGAATTCCTTGAGCTAAAGCAAAGTCAAATGACAGTAACCAAATATGGGCATGAGTTTGTAAGGCTCAGTAAATATGCTCGACAGTGTGTACCCACTGAAGCCATTATGTGCAAAAGGTTTGAGGACGGGTTAAATGAGGATATTCGATTGTTTGTTGGTGTCCCAGAATTAAAGGAGTTTAATGTGTTAGTAGATAGAGCTTACAAGGCCGAGGAGTTGGCCAAAGAGAAAAGAAAGGCTGAAATGAAGTCTTGTGACTCGAAGAAGAGACAATTGGGCAAGTCATTTCAATCCTCATCCAAGAAATCAAGAGAGTTCACTACTCGATCAGCTGCTTCAGCTGGGTTTTCAAACAGAAGTAAGGGTAAACAGTACTCAGGTTCTAAAGCTCGTACCACTTTGATTGCTAGTGTTAGAAACGCTCGACCAAGTGTACCAAAATGTCCACAGTGTGACAGATGTCACCCCGTGAGTGTCGAGCTAATGAGAGAGCTTGTTTCAAGTGTGGATCACTAGATCATTTTATTAGAGATTGCCTCGAGATGATCGAGAAAGAGAAATCTCAGAGTGTAAGATCAGGAAGTACTGCTAGAGGAAGGTCACAGAGAAATCTAGGAAACGGAACGAGTAGTAAGAATACGCCTAGAGAGCGACTGTAAGATCTGAAGGTAGAATGCCTGCGAGGCACTTCCAAAGAGGCGTCCTCTCCTGATGTGATAACGGGTACATTTTCTCTCTATGATACTCATGTTGTTGCTTTAATTGATCTGAGGTTTACCCACTCATATGTTTGCATGAAATTAGTATCTAGTATGAACATGCTTGTAGAGTCTACAGAATTTGTGATAAAAGTGTCAAATCCCCTAGGCAAATGTGTGTTAGTTGAGAAGGTATGCAAAGATTTCCCTTTGATGATTAGAGGTCATTATTTTTCGGCAAATCTCATGCTATTGCCATTTGATGAATTCGATGTAATTCTTGGGATGGATTGATTAACTGCTCATGATGTGATAGTAAATTGTGGAAGGAAATTTATTGAGTTAAAATGTAAAAAAGGGGATATTCTTTGTGTTGAATCAGATAAACATGACATATTACATGTAGTGATTTCTCATATGTCTATTCAGAAATATGTAAGAAAGGGGTATGAAGCTTATCTTGCATTTGTGATGAATAACAAAGGGACTGAGTTAAAAATTGAGTCAGTGCTGATAGTATGTGAGTATCCAGATGTATTTCAAGAAGAATTGCCCGAGTTACCTGTTGTTAGAAGGATTAAATTTGAAATTGACTTAGTCCCTGGTACTATGCCTATTTCAATTACTCTGTACAGGATGGCTCCAACCGAATTGAAAGAATTGAATGCATAGTTACAATAGTTGATGGATAAAGGCTTTGCAAGGCTGAGCTATTCTCCGTGGGGTGCTCCCATATTATTTGTCAAAAAGAAAGATGGTTCCATGAGGTTATGTATAGATTATCTGCATCTTAATAAGGTAACCATAAAGAATAAGTACCCGTTGCCAAGGATTGATGACTTGTTTGACCAATTGAATGGAGCCACTGTGTTTTCCAAGATAGACTTACGGTCTGGATATCATCAGTTGAGATTCAAAGACTCAGATGTGCCAAAAATCGTATTTCGGAGAAGGTATGGTCACTACGAGTTTTTAGTCATGCTTTCTGTTTAACAAATGCCCTTGCCATGTTTATGGATTTAATGAATTACATCTTTTGGCCATATTTGGATAAATTTTGTTGTAGTCTTCATTGATGATATATTGATTTACTCTCGTGATGAGAATGAGCATGCTAAGCATTTGAGGACAGTCTTACAAATTTCACGAGATAATCAGCTATTTGCCAAGTTTAGTAAAAGTAAATCTTGTCTTAAAGAAGTCAGATTTTTAGGGCACATTGTCTTGGGAGATGGAATTATAGTTGACTCGAGTAAAATTTCAGCAATTGTGGATTGGAGGCCGCCAAGGAACGTATCTGAGGTTAGAAGTTTTTGGGCCTAGTTGGTTATTACAGACTGTTTGTCAAGGGATTTTCCTAGATAGCTATTCCGATAACAAGGCTATTGCAAAAAGATGTGAGGTTTGAGTCAACAGAATAGTGCCAACAGAGTTTTTGGAAATTGAAGACATTGTTAACTGAGGCTCTAGTTTTAGTACAACCCGAACAAGAAAAGAGATTGTGGTCTATAGTGATGCATCCTTGAATGGATTGGGTTGTGTACGCATGCAAGAAGGCAAAGTAATAGCTTATGCCTCTAGATAGTTAAAGCCGCATAAGAAGAATTACCCGACCCATGATTTAGAGTTATTCGCTATTGTGCTTTCATTAAAGATATGGAGACACCATTTGTATGGCGAGAAATGTCGGGTATTCACTGATCATAAAAGCCAAAAGTACTTGATGACTCAAAAGGATTTGAATCTAAGGCAACAAAGATGGTTAGAGTTGATAAAGGTTTATGATTTAGTGATTTACTACCATCTGAGAAAGGCGAACGTGGTCGTCAATGCCTTGAGCAGGAATTTCTTGTTTGCATTGAGAGCCATGAATACATGGTTGGCTTTATCGAATGATGGTTCTATTCTTGCTGAGTTGAGAGCTAGACCGATGTTCCTCTAAGATATTTGTGAAGATCAGAAAGGCGACAGTGATTTGCAGGCCAAGAGAGTTCAGTGTGAGTCGGGTGTTGAGTCAGACTTTTGGATTAATTCCGAAGGATGTTTAACGTTCTGAGATAGAGTTTGTGTACCCAGATATGATGGACTTATTCAGAAAATTTTACAAAAACACATAGTTGATGTTTATCTGTAGATCCACAGTACAAAGATGTATAATGATTTGAAGAAATGGTATTGGTGGCCAAGTATGAAGAAAGATATTTCTTAGTTTGTATCAAGATGCTTGATTTTTTAGCAAGTGAAAGCTGAACACCAAGTGCCTTCGGGTCCACTTCAGCCTTTTATGGTTCTCGAGTGGAAGTGGGACCGTATTACTATGGACTTTATGACGGGTTTGCCTTTGGCATCGAAAAAGAAGGATGTTGTATCGGTCGTGGTTGATAGACTTACAAAGTCAGCCCATTTTATACCGGTACGCATTGATTATTTGTTCGATAAGTTGGCAGATTTGTATGTGTTAGAAATTGTGAGACTTCACGAGTACCATTGTCGATTATTTCGATAGAGATCCGAGATTTACATCACGATTTTGGAAAAAGTTACAAGAGGCCTTGGACACAAAGTTGAATTTTAGTATAGCATTCCATCCGCAAACCGACGGACAATCGGAGAGGATAATACAGATACTTGAAGACATGCTTTGATGTTGTGTTTTAGAATTTCAAGGTAATTGGGAAAAGTACATACCATTAGTTGAATTTTCTTATAATAATAGTTTTCAGTCGAGTTTGAAAATGGCGCATTATGAGACATTATATGGGCGTAAGTGTCGAATGCCCCTGTATTGGACTGAGCTAAGAGAGAATTAGATTCACGAGGTCGATTTAGTCAGAGAAACTGAAGAGAAAGTAAAAGTGATTCGTGATTGTTTAAAAGTTACTTTTGATAGGCAAAAGTCCTACGCGGATTTGAAATGAAAAGAGGTTGAGTTTCAAGTGGGTGATAAGGAATTTTTAAAAGTGTCACCATGGAAGAAAGTCCTCAGATTTGGCCAGAAAGGCAAGTTGAGTTCGTGTTTTATCGGACCATGTGAGATTACTGAGAGGATAGGACCGGTAGCCTATCGTTTGGCTTTGCCATCTGAGTTGGAAAAGATTCATGATGTATTTCACATGTCCATGTTATGTTGCTACTGATCAGACCCTTCGCATGTGATTGTACCGACAGATGTTGTAATTCAACCGGACATGACTTATGGTGAAGAGCAGGTTAAGATTTTGGCATGAGAAGTTAGATAGTTAAGAAATAAAAGTATAGCCCTTGTGAAAGTACTATGGAAAATATATGGGGTAGAAGAGGCTACATGGGAGCCCGAGGAGGATATGAGAAACCAATATCCCAACCTTTTTATCCGTAAGATTTTCGGGGATGAAAATCCCTAAGGGGGAGAATTGTAACAACTCGATTTTGGCCTAGTCGGAATCGTGGTTGTGAGACAACAAATTTGAGGTAGAAATATGTGTTTTATGGTTTTTATCAGGTTTATGACATGGTTGCATGATTATGTGAAAATTTCATGAAGAAATTTTATAATTTAGTGATCAATTTATTCATTAGGACTAAATTGCAAAGATTGAAAAATATAAGATTCTAGAAGATTCAGGTATGAGATAGCAATAAAAAAATTACTATAGGTCCTTATTTAACAATTAGACCATTATAACTTATGATGGACAAAAATAGATATGGGAAAGAAAAATCTCAAGAAAGGGCCCTCAAGGGCATTTTAGCCATTTGGTTAATAAACTAATAAAAAGGGAAAAAGAAGTCAAAAATGGTGTCCATCTTCTCCATGCTTGGTCGAAATTCTGAAGGACACCATAGCTATGGTTTTTTCAACTTTCAAGCTTGATTGTAAGTACCTCTTAGCCCCATTTTTAACGTTATTTGTATTTTTGAGATCCTCGTAGCTCGATTTAGCTGTTTCTAGCTATATTTTGAGCTAGGGTTCATGTTCAAAAATTTAACCATGTATGACATACATGTATTTTGATGTTTAATGAAGGAATATGAAAGTTTGATGTATGATAAACATCTTTTTCTAAGTGATTTTCATGGAAAACTCAAAAAAGGACCTATTTGTAAAGATGATAAAATGTGTAGTAAAAATCAATTTTGAAAGAAAATATGAGCTACTATAAGCTTAAGATAGGTTCGGCTAGGCTTGGTAACCAAGGAAATGATTGTATTTCATTATACAAGCCTAAGGACAATTTTGTAAATATGAAAAAGTATGGGGCAAAATTGTAATTTTGACAAAGTATGATTTATGGTTTGATTTAGTCAATGTGATCATTAAATGAGTGAAATTGTCATTATAGATCAAGAAGCACAAAGTTAGGATTGAAACCAAGGAAAGAACAAGGTGGTGGACTAAATCGAAAAATTATATATATTTTGATAACGAGGCAAGTTTGTGTGTAATAATTCAACATCATGTTATTATGTTTTAAAATGTTTGACATTTCATAAAGATGTATATTATTTCTATGAAATTGACTAATGATGTTTCGACGAGAAAATGATGAAGATTTATCATGTTGAAATCTCGGTTGAACCTTAAGAAATGAGAGGATACCCTTGTCAAAACATAAGATTTATGAGGTCCCGTATAAGACCATGTCTGGGGTATGGCCTTGGTACCAACTTGAGATCCCGTATAAGACCATATTTGGGATATGGAATTGAAATCAAATAAGAAAATTGTGTAAGACCATGTCTGGGTCATGGCATCGATATACGATCTCGTATAAGACCATATCTGGGATATGGCATCGGCATCAATATAAGGTCATGTATAAGACCATATCTGGGATATGGCATCAGCATCGACATGTGATCCCATGCAAGACCATATCTGGGATATGGCATTGGCATCTTACTAAGTGTATGACGAACTCCGGGTATTCTTCGATGTTACAAGTGGTTCAACGGGTAAAGAGCTAAGTTTATGTTAAAGAAGGTAAAGAGCTAAGTTATGATCAAGATGGTAGAAGTGCTAAAGTTATGTGTTGAAGTGCTATAGGTACTAGTCATGAGAAATAAGTCCGATATGTGATATGTGATTGGTAAGAGTAAGCATGAGTAAGCTATGTTAATGTGCTTGAGAACTTGTGTTATTACTTATAGTAAAGTATGAATGTATCATAAGATTTTATGTTGTTATCTATTGCATGCAAACTTACTAAGCTTTATGCTTACTCTCACTCTTTTCCCTTTTTCTGTAATATCGCCAAGCTAGCTCGGGGATCGTAGGACGTCGGAGCTTGATTTACACTATCAAGTTATTCTTTTGGTTTAGTAAAGTTCGATTATTTTGGGTATGTCATGTATAGGAAATTGGTTATTTTGTTATATGTCAGATTGGTTAGCCAAGATGTTGGCTATTAATGTTACTCAATTCATTTTGTAAATGGTCATTGGAATTGGCCAATACTATCTAAGTTATATCTATTCAATGATGATGAAATTCATGAACTGCAAGCTTATGAAATTGAATGAGTAATGTGTAAAGTATATGCATTATGAATGTAGTGTGGTATTAAGGTGTGGATGTCTTTGTCTTAGATATCAAAGATGCCTTATTGTCATGATGTGTGTTGCTTTGAAATGGTATAAGTGTGGTTGTTTTTTAGGGTGGCAATTGGCTTGGTAAATAGCCTTATAATTGTCCACACGGGTAGGCACACTAGAGTGTCTAGGCCGTGTGTGACACACGGTTAGCCTTGAGGGCTTGTTGATAGGCCGTGTGTCCCCTGCAACTAATTTGAAAAAAAATTTAGCTCATCACAGGGGTGTGTGACTAGGCCGTGTGTCCCTAGAGGTTTGCTGATGTCATAAATAGAATGTCAAGGTTTTCACACACGGGTGAAGACACAGGTGTGTCATGGCCGTGTGAAGGACATGGGCATGCGCCATCTCGTGTGAACACCCCTGTAGGTTCAAAGTGAAAAAGAAAATCCACACGGGCTAGAAACATGGGCGTGTGTGACCACACGGCCTACCCACACGGGTGATACGATCCGTCTCGGGCTGACTTGAGTCGTATGTGAGATGCCCAATTATCTACGAAGAAGTATCGTTCGATTTGTTAAAAAAAAAAAAAAATGGTTGGATTTAAATAAATGGCAGCAACTTAGGTTGGGAAAATAAATGGATGAATGGAATGATGGTCGAAACAAGAAAGAACCCTTAATAGAAGATTAAGGACCCGAATCTTATATGTTTCAAAGGAATGGTTGAGTTGGATAAAAATCGAGACCCGCTATCTATCAAGATAGGAACCAACGGTATCGGATTGAACGCCACACCCGAGTGGATGATAAGTTCAGAACAAAGTCTGATTGACACCACTAGTTACTAGATAAGTCAATTTGAACCTTGAAGAATAATGAGAGTGGATAACTCACAATAAGAAAATTTCATTAAGGACCAAAAGTCCCTCCAAAATGGTTGTTTACAGATATTTATAGGGATAGAAAATCTAGCTGAAAAGTCACATCTTAATGTGCTAATTAAAATTGAATTTAAACTCAAGACTCTTGATATTCTTATAAAAAATTACTCCATGCTTGAATTCACTTTAATATCAGCTTTGATTGTTCATCCATGAATGCTTAAAATGTCTTTTGAGTTGTCCTTTGGCTAGCTGAAAAGTCACCAACAACTAAATGGTTTTGAATGCTTGTTATCATCTTTAAATGGGCCAAAAAAATGCAGGTAGGTGAAGAGTTGTTGCCAATTTTAAGAGGAGTTAAAATGGCCTTAAAACTCCTTTAATTGATGTATTAAACATCCCTTGTAACAGCCGCTTCATTTGTAACAAAAAAAAACAACTAAAAAGTCACTTCAATTAATTTGTAACAGCCTTGAATGTAACGGTTGTGAGCTGAAGAGACACCTGTAATAGACACAATAAAATGACCTTATTAAACACAATTAGACACTAATTAAACTCATGCTCCATTAAATTATCCTAGTAACTAGATTAATTAGCTAAGCCTCTTATTAAACACAACTTATTTATTGAAACTAAACACCTTTATTTAAAGCTAATATTTAATTTAAATGTTTGTATTCAGCAAAATAAAAAAATGCATGAACTAAATCGAGCTAAACACAAGCTGAATGAGATGAATGTGAGCTTATTTCAGCTTGCAAAAGCATGTGAAATAGGCTTATTGAGCTAGCCCGATTCTCCTCGCTTTGTCCAGCCAATGACTTGCTCCACATTTTCTCAACTAAGGCCGAGATAGCCTCGTGAAATGTTTTGCTCATGCTCGGGTGATGGGACCTTGCTGCAATTCCAATGGCCCTTTGTTGGAACTTGGCGTGATCTGGGGTGTGGCCGTATCATCCTCCCCCTCTTCAAAACAATTTTTCCTCAAATTAGAATCTACATCAAAGAAAGATAAATCAGACACATTAGAATTTGCACTCATATTATACTTACCCGGTAATTCGAGTCGATAGGAGTTGTCATTAATTCGCTCCAAAACTTGGAATGGCCCGTCACCACGTGGCAGTAATTTGGACCTTCTTTGGGCTAGAAATCGATCCTTTATATTAATCCAAGCCCAATCGTCGGGTTCAAATATGACTTGTTTTCGTCCTTTGTTGGCCTTGCGCACATATTGCTCCGTTCTAGCCTCGATATTAGCTTTAACTTTTTGATGTAATTGTTTCACATAGTCCGCTTTCCTCTTTGCATCTACATTAACAATTTTATCTTTAGGTAATGGAATTAAGTCAAAAGGAGATAAAAGATTAAAATCGCACACTATTTTAAATGGAGAGAATTTAGTAGTAGAGTGAATTGTTCGATTATAAGCAAACTTTATGTGAGGTGACACTCCTCCCACGACTATAGATTTTTGCTGATAATGGCCCGTAGTAGGGTGGATAGTATGCGGTTCACCACTTCGGTTTGGCCATCTGTTTGGGGATGGCATGTCGTGGAGAATAAGAGCTTCATGCCTAACTTACTCCAAAGTGTCCTCCAAAAATGGCTAAGAAATTTTGCATCACAGTCAGACACTATCATCTTCGGAATTCCATGCAACTTGACAACTTCTTTTAAGAAGAGATTAGCAATATTAACAACATCATCAGTTTTTGAACAAGCAATCAAATGAGACATTTTTGAAAATCGATCTACTACTACAAAAATTGAGTCTTTCCCAGTTCGAGTTCATAGTAGACCTAAGATAAAATCCATTGATAGATCAACCTAAAGCCCTTCGAAAATAGGCAAAGGCGTATATAACCCATGTGGGTTAACCTTCGATTTTTCCTTCTTACAAACCACACATCGCGAACATATTTTCTCGACATCCCATTTCATCCGTGGCCAAAAGAAATGTTGTTGCAGTATGGCCAGGGTCTTTGCAATGCCAAAATTACCTATAAGACCATCACCGCGCACCTCGAGTACGAGCAACTTTCACACAAAACTTTGCGAGATACAAAGTTTACCTTATCGAAAAAGAAAGCCATCAAACCTGAAAAACTTATCAACAGCAGCATGTTCACACAATTTATATACATTTCCAAAATAATCATCATATATGTACAGATCTTTCAGAAATGCAAAACCAAGCAATTTTGAGTCCAAATGATTTAACAAAGTATATCGACAATATAGTGCATCGACCATAATATTTTCCTTACCCTTTTTATACCGTATAACATAAATAAATGATTCAATAAATTCTACCCATTTTGCGTGCCTTTTGTTGAGCTTGTGTTGGCCTTTGATATGCTTGAAGCGATTCATGGTCCGAATGGATGACAAACTCTTTGACAACAAATAATGTTGCCATGTTTCCAATGCCTAGATCAAAGCGTACATTTCCTTATCATATGTTGGGTAATTCAATGGTGCGCCACTTAGCTTTTCACTAAAATATGCCACGAGCTTTCCTTCTTGAGTCAACATAACACTAATTCCAACACCTGAGGCATCACATTCAATTTCAAATGTTTTATCAAAATCAAGTAATACGAGTAATGGGGCATTAGTTAAATGATCTTTAAGTGAAGTAAAAGATTTTTCTTGCTCCTCCTTCCAAAAGAAGGCATAATTCTTTTTTATCACACTCGTGAAAGGTGCGGCCAATGTGCTAAAATTTGGGACGAAGTGATAGTAGAAACTCACCAAGCCATGAAAACTTCGTACTTGACTTATGCTGGTGGTCTAGGCCATTCTTGGATGGCTTTCACCTTTTCTTAGTCTACTTCGAGTCCTTGCGAGCTGACAACAAATCCTAAGAAAACGACTTTGTTAGAACAAAATGTGCATTTCTTAAGATTGGCATATAAAGTTTCCTTTCGTAATACATCGAGAATAGCTTGTAAATGATTCAAATGATCATCTAAAGATCTACTATAAATAAGAATATCATCAAAGTAAACCACGTAAGATTTTCCAATATAAGCACGAAGAACATGGTTCATTAAACGCATAAAGGTATTGGGAGTGTTAGTAAGACCAAATGGCATTACCAACCACTCATACAAACCGTGTTTAGTTTTAAACGTTGTTTTCCACTCATCTCCCTCACATATCCATATCTGATGGTAACCACTTTTGAGATCGATTTTGGAGAACAACTGAGCACTACTTAATTCATCGAGCATATCATCAAGGTGCGATATTGAATGATGATATTTAATCGTGATTTTGTTTACGGAGCGACAGTCAACACATATGCACCAAGTCCCATCCTTTTTTGGCACCAATAAAACTAGAACGGCATATGGACTAAGGCTCTCGTGGATGAATCCCTTCTCAAGGAGTTCAGTCACTTGTTTTTATAGTTCCTTGGTCTCTTTGAGATTGCTACGATAAGCCAGTCAGTTCGGTATGGACGCACTGGGAATGAAGTCAATTTGATGTTCTATTCCTCAAATAGGTGGTAAGCCACTTAGAACTTCGTCGGGAAATTCATCTTCAAATTCCTGCAAGAGAGAGACAATAGAAGAGGGTAAAGCAGCATCTAACTCATTAATATTCACAAAAGATTCCTTGTACAAGAGTATAAGTACGGGCTACCTCAACATGAAAGATTTTCGAATGTTACTCTCTTTTGTATACACACTCATTTTTGCACTCGATTTTTCGTCACTCTTTTTGTTCTCTTGTTCTTTATTCTTTTCTTTCATTTTTACATCTTGTTTCCCGCGTTTTTTTTCACTCAAATTTTCACACACCTTTTCACTCTTTTCTTTCTTTTCATTCTCCTTGAATTTTTCAATTTAGTCACGCAGTTTCACTTGATCTTCGTATACTTGTCTCTGTGTCAAAGGCACCAAAGTGAAGTTTTTACCTAAATGCTTGAAGGCATATCGGTTGGTGTAGCCATCATGTACCACCTTTCGATCAAATTGCCATAGACGACCAAGCAAAAGGTGCCCGGCATGCATGGGAACCACATCGCAGAGAACTTCATCGTTATATTTTTGATGGAAAACAGCACCAACACTTGTTTTGTCACCTTTAACTCCCCTCCTTCATTAAGCCACTGAAGCTTATATGGATAAGGATATTTCGTTGTGGTCAAGCTAAGTTTCTCCACCATTAATGTACTAGCAACTTTTGTACAACTTCGCCATCCACAATAAGGCTACATGCCTTACCTTGTACAAAACAGTGAGTATGGAAGATGTTCTCGTGTTTTTGTTCATTCTCCATGCTTTAAAAACTTAGGCTGCGTTTGATCACTAGAATTTTACCTTCAACGGCATATTCAAATTCATCCTCCTCTTCACTGGCAGAGGTGTCAGATTCCTCATCTTTTTCATCTTCTGACTCTATTTCGCCATTGGCTCTCAACACCATTGTACGACGATTAGGGCATTGACTAGCTATGTGCCCTCATCCCAAGCACTTAAAGCACTTGATGTCCCTTGTATGATTTGGATTAGCGACTTCTTTGCCCTTGCTTCATTCACCAATGGATTTGTTAAACTTTACAGGAGAGTTTTGATCCTTGAGCGGTAGGAAAGTCTCTTTTGCTCGTACCTTGTCCCCACTTTGAGTTGTTTGCGAGGTTGGAATAGTTTCGAATGGAGCCTTTCTTCTTGAGTTATTTTTCTACTTTAATTGCGACATGAGCCATGTCGGTCACCTCGACATAGTGTTGAAGCTCCACCACGTTAGCAATTTCTCGATTTAACCCGGCTAGGAATCTGGCCATGGTTGCCTCACGGTCTTCTTCCATGTTCATACAAATCATTGCAATTTCCATTTCTTTGAAATAATCTTCTATGCTTCGGTGGCCTTGTGTAAGGTTTTTCAATTTTTGGTATAACTCCTGATGGTAATAAGATGGAATAAATCTCTTTCTCATCACCGCTTTCATTTCAAACCATGTAGAATCGACGTCTCGTTCCATCTTCAATTAGTTATTAGTTGGTCCCACCACACCATGGCATAGTCGGAGAACTCGATCGCCGCCAACTTGACTTTCTTGACCTCCGAATAGTTGTGGTAGTCAAACACCAACTCGATTTTCTTTTCCCACTCCAAATATGCCTCCATATCAGACTTACCTTGGAAGGGTGGTATGGAAAGCTTAATATTCTTCAAGTCATCGTCCTCTTGTCCTCATTCTCTCTGGCCTTGGTTTCGTTGACCCCTCCGTCGATCACTAAAGTTAGACCCTTGGTCACTTTCAGCTTCGCTAGAGAAAGGATCATCTTCTTGGAACCTTGGGCAGCCTTGTTCCCTTCATGGACCTCGAGGAATCCTATCTCGCTAGGCTCTCTCTTCAACTTGATCTAGCCTCTCTTGGATGGGTTCAAGCTTACGGTCAAATAGGGGCTCAGCCTCGCGCAATAGAGCTTGAAGATTAAAGCCTGGAACGTTGCGAACTGGTTGCGGTTTGATCTTTTCTTCCATGTTTTGATTCAGACTTCTTGACATAAGAATGTTTTAAATCTCACCACAAACCTCACTACTCACTCACAAAGAAAAGTAAAACAATAATCACTCACACTCGTGTTTCACTCAGAATCAACTTTTTCTTTAATGAGTTCAATCATGTCTTTTACCACTCGAATCCACCTTTCAAAATTCTGAAAGGTTTCCTTAGACTTATTAGCAACTTGTAGGTCGGCTTCAAGGGGTTAAAGCAAAGGAAAACTCATGATAGGTAAAGGTAAGCTATAAGAAATGGAATTGGGGTATGTATGGCGTTGGATGAAATGAGAAATACCAAATGATGGTAACAAAGATCTTGGATGCTCGAGGTAGAGGAATGATGAAAGTAAAATGTTGGTTTGAAATCGAAAACAGAGGAGAATAACATACACAATAGATACTTGCAAAAACTTTCAAACACTTTTTTTTTTATATTTTCATTTTTGTTTCACTTCAAATTGCACGAAAATAACACAATAATAACTTGAGATTACAACTTGAATTTTTTTTTTTAAATTTCAAATTATTTTTAATACGAACCTACTCCGGGATCTTCACGAACGTTAGTACTCCTCGATTTCTAGCTCTGATACCAAATGACACGATCTGCCTCGAGGCTGAGTCGAGTCGTATGTGAGATGCCTGATCGTCTACAAAGAAGTATCGTTTGATTTGTTTAAAAAAAAAATTGTTGGATTTAAATAAATGGTAGAAACTTAGGTTGGGGAAAATAGATGGATGAATGGAATGATGGTCGAAACAAGAAAGAACCCTTAATAGAAGATTAAAGACCCGAATCTTATATGTTTTAAAGGAATGGTTGAGTTGGATAAAAATCGAGACCCGCTATCTAGCAAGATAGGAACCAACGGTATCGGATTGAACGCCACACCGAATGGATGATAAGTTCGGAACAAAGTCTGATTGATGCCACTATTTACTAGATAAGTCAATTTAAACCTTGAAGAATAATGAGAGTGGATAACTCACAATAAGAAAATTTCATTAAGGATTAAAGGTCCCTCCAAAATGGCTCCAAAATGGCTATTTACACATATTTATAGGGATAGAAAATCTAGCTGAAAAGTCACATCTTAATGTGATAATTAAAATTGAATTTAAACTCAAGACTCTTGATATTCTTATAAAAAATTACTCCAAGCTAGAATTCACTTTAATTCAGCTTTGATTGATCATCCATGAATGCTTAAAATGTCTCTTGAGTTGTCCTTGGCTAGCTGAAAAGTCACCAGCAACAAAATGGTTTTGAATGCTTGTTTTCATCTTTAAATGGGCCAAAAAATCTGTTGGTAGGTGAAGAGTTGTTGCTGATTTTAAGAGGAGCTAAATGCTCCTTAAAACTCCTTTAATTGATGTATTAAACATC
The DNA here is from genome assembly GCA_025506655.1 of Gossypium rotundifolium. Classification (NCBI taxonomy): domain Eukaryota; kingdom Viridiplantae; phylum Streptophyta; class Magnoliopsida; order Malvales; family Malvaceae; genus Gossypium; species Gossypium rotundifolium. The sequence goes on from CP106726.1 coordinate 43,897,001, forward strand.
CCTTTTAACAACCACTTCACTTGTAACCAAAAAATCAACTAAAAAGTCACTTCAATTAATTTGTAACAGCCTTGAATGTAATGGTTGTGAGCTGAAGAGACACCTGCAATAAACACAATAAAACGAACTTATTAAACATAATTAAACACTAATTAAACTCAAACACATTAATCACTTGACTTTAATAAATGAACTAAAAGTTAATACATCAATTAATGCAGCAACTAGTTTAATTATAGAAGTAGAATTAAACAAACTAAAACTCATCCTCCATTATTATCCTAGTAACTAGATTAATTAACTAAGCCTCTTATTAAACACAACTTATTTATTTAAACTAAACACCTTTATCTAAAGCTAATATATAATTTAAAAGTTTGTATTCAGCAAGATAAAAAATTCATGAACTAAATCGAGTTAAACACAAGCTGAATGAGTTGAATGTGAGCTTATTTTGCAAAAGCATGTGTAATGGGCTTATTGAGCTAGCCCGATTCTCCTCGTTTTGTCCAGCCAATGACTTGCTCCACATTTGCACAACTAAGGCCGAGATAGCCTCCTTTAAATGTTTTGCTCATGCTCGGGTGATGGGACCTTGTGGTAATTCCAATGGCTCTTTGTTGGAACTTGGCGCGATCCAGGGCGTGGCCGTATCAATGGGCATGTTCTTTCCCACGCGAGCGTGTGACCCTGTTTTGAGTAAAAATTTTCTAAGTGCTCGTAAGTTTCAGGTTTAGTCCCGAACTACTCCAAATGTATGTTTTGGGTCTCGTAGACCTATAATAAGGACATTATGATTTTAAATGAAAAGTTTTAAGTTGGAATGAAAAATTATAGCCCGATGTTGCATGATGAAGTATGTTAAGTTAGGTAACGCCTTATACCCGGTTTTGGCATCGAATACGGGTTAGGGGTGTTACATGGGATGATATATATATTGGAGGAGCTGTTTTGAAAGTCAGATTATGCCTAGTATCTGGCAGCACAACTACATTATATCGATATGTCTTTGCGATCGATCTGACATGGTGTGTAAAATTTGGGTGGGTGTTTTAAAACCCACATGGTGTATAGGTGTAACAGCTTGATTTTGCTAAAATAGAACAATGGCTTTGGAACCACAAATTTAATGTCAAAAAAATATTTTAATATTATTTTATGTGTTTACAACATGACAGCATGTATGTGTGAAAATTTCATGAGCTAATTTTATCATTTAATTGTTCAATTTGAGAAAAAAGACTTAATCGCATAAAATGCAAAAGCTGCATTCTACTTGTTAAAGGTGTTTAATTGCTATCATTTATTAATGTTAAGGTCCTTATGTTGTAATTATACCATTAATAGTATGAGTGGACATTAATGGACATGGTTTATGTGAAATAATAATGTTTTAAGCAAGGTTAAATTGGTCAATAAGTTAATAATGAATTATTAAGTAAAACAAAATCAAAATATAGTTTCATTATCATCTTTATAGCCGAATTTTAAAGGAAGAATAAGAAGAACTAGGGTTCTTCATTTGACCTAGTAAATTCAAGCAATTAAGGTATAGTTTTGATTCGTTTTTGATGATTTCTAAGTTTTTGTAATCGTTGTAGCTCAATCTAGATAGCCTGTACCTTTAATTTCGAAACTGTTAAAGATTTTTAGAGTTTCCATTGATGAGATTACGTGTTCTTTGATGTTTGAGGATGAAATATGAAGTTTGGATGATAGATTTTCAAGTTTTATAAAGTGATTTTTGATGAAAATGCATAATAGTGATTAAATTGAGAAATTTGCAAATTTTGTGGTTAAAATGTGAAATAAATGAAATTTTTGGGCTGCTAGAGACCTATATGTAATTCAGCCAAGCATGTGTTAAGTTGGATTGTGTGAATTTCGTATATTTATGAAATAGAGACTAAATTGATTAAATGCGAAGGTTTAGGGGCTAATGTGTAAAAATGCCCAAATGGTATTTTTGGACTAAATTGAATGAGTAAGTGATTAAATTAGTTATTTTTGAATTCATATAGATCAAGAAAGAAAGAATTCAGATTTAGATCCGAGAAAAAGCAAAGTTATCGAGTAATCGATCCGATTCGTCAATTTCAAGTACAAGGTAAGTTCGTATGCTGTAATTTCATTACAAATGTATGTTAAATGCTTTGAAATTGTGTAAATTATGATTATGAGATTGCAAAAAATGTTAGAATTGTGAAAACGACTTTACGGATGTGTTCGGGAAAGATATCGACAAGTGAAACTTCCGGTTGAACCTTAGGAATAGTTTATGATGCTAGTGACATGTCATTTGGTTATTACTTTGGCTTTGGGCCAAGATATCGGCACTTCAGGTGCGAGTGATACGTTGATTTGTGTACGGGCCATGGTATAGGTACTCCGAGATAAGTTACCTTGATTTGGCTACGAGCCATGATATAGGTACTTATCTATTGAGATCCTTGAGTATCTGACTTCTATTCTAAATGGTTCAATGGGTAAACAAATGATGAGGTTGACAAAGAGGTTAATACGAGGTTATAAAGGTACTACGAAAACTATTCAAATATTAAATAGAGAAAGTTCGATGTAATGGTATTTTATCATGTTTTGAGACATAAGAAAGGTTTATAGTTAATGTGTATATGGTAATATTATGTACAATTGGTTGGTTTGTATTTATTTGATGAATTAAGTTATTCACATACGAGCTTACTAAGGTATGAAGCTTACTTTGTGTTATTTTCCTATGTTTTATAGAGAATCAAGGCTAGCTCGAATCCGGAGTCATCAAGAATATCATCGCACTATCAAACGTCTAATTGGTACTTTTGACTTGTGTATATATGGTATACGACATGTATAGGCTAGTTGTGATACTTTGGTTGTGAATATAGCCATAAGATTTGGCTTGTAAATGTATATGTTTTGTTTTGTTTTGTATATATAGCCATGAGTTATGGCTTATTTTAGTATGTTTTGGTATAAATGTGGTTATGGTTTCATAATTGCTCAAATGGTTATGTTTTGAGTTTGGTAAATAATCTATATGGTGTGATTGAAGTTGATAATTTGAGAAGTTATCTGCTTATGAATTATTACTTAATAATATAAGTGTTGAATATGTAATAGACATTGATTTGGATATTAAATTTGATTGAAATGGATATGGTATGATTTGTGCAATTGGTTGATGATTTTGTGATGCCTATTGTATGATGAAATGGTACCATTTTGGTTGTTTAGGTGAGCATGAATATGGGTGGAAAATAGGCCTTGCAAATGGCCTATTTTTTGTCCACACGGGTAGAGACACGGCGTGTGTCTCAGTCGTGTTCAACACAGGGTCATGCTAAATGGCTATGTGTCCATTGGTTTTGAATTTGAATTGAAGTCAATATGCTTCACACGGCCTCACACAAGGGCGTGTGATTGACCGAGTGGCTCAAGTCAGTATACCCCCTAAATGGCACACGGCCTAGCATATAGGTGTTTGATTTGGCCGTGTTGCATAAGTCAATTTACCCTACAGGATTGGCATGCCCTAGCACATGGTTTGGCACAAGGCGTGCGTGGCCACTTCAAAGGGCACACGGGCTAGACACTCGGGTGTGTGGTTGGTCGTGTGACCCAATTCGGTATGTATGCCCTATTTTCACACGACCTAGGACACGATCATGTTTGGGGCCGTGTGAGGCACTCACTGTTCACACGAGCGTGTGGCCCTTACATGTTTGAAAAATTTCTAAGTTTTCCAAAATTTTTGTATGTTATCGGTTTAGTCTGAATCACTTCTAAAGCATGTTTAAGGCCTCATAGGTCCTTATAAGGGACAATGTGATTATAATTAAATGATGTTTGAGAATGGATGCATAAATGTATGAGTTATGTATGTTAAATGATATGTATTGGTCGGTAATACCTCGTAACCCTATTATGCCCATGAATACAGGTGAAGGGTGTTACATTTATTGGTATCAGAGCTACAATTTAGTTGATTCTAGGACTAACATAGCGTGTGTGAGTCTAGCTATACATGCTATATATACTCTACGATATTGTGATGATTCTTGATAGCTTAAATTTTGTTTTCATATAGTAATAGATTTCGAACGAGCTATGGCTAATGACGTAGAGAGTAATGCGCCCGCTCCTGTTCAAGTGGCAGTACCATCCGACTCTAGACCTATAACAAGTAGCCATGAGGGAGTGGTTAAACAAGTCTTTTTATAGATGATGAGCGAGTGGTTCATGGAGTTCGTTCGAACGAATTCGACTACTCAACAACCTCCACCCCCACCTGTTCCTCAACAAATCCCTATTATTCCTCAAGTTATAGATCCGATATGGGTAAATAAGCCGCCAGTAGATAAGATCGTAAACATGGGGCTAAAGAGTTTCAGGCCACTACTGATGATGATACCGAGAGAGTTGAGTTCTGGCTCGAAAACACGATCTGAATATTCGATGAATTGTCTTGTACTGCTAAAGAATGAATAAAATGTGTTGTATCTTTGCTGAGAGATAATGTCTACCAATGGTGGAACACGATGATATCTGTGGTTCTGAAATAACGGGTTACTTGGGAGTTCTTCCAATCTGAATTCTGAAAGAAACAAATCAGTCAAAGATTTCTCGATCAGAAGCATAAATAGTTTTTGGAGTTGAAACAAGGCTAGATAACTATCACTGAGTATGAAAGAGAATTCGTACGTTTAAGCAAGTATGCTCGAGAGTATGTGTCTACTGAGGAGATTATGTATAAACGGTTTGTTGATGGGTTGAACGAGGATATAAAACTATTAGTTGGGATTCTTGAATTGAAATAATTTATCGTTCTCGTTCAAAGGGCTTGTAAAGCTGAGGATCTTAGCAAAGAAAAGAGAAAAGCATATTCAGAAGCTAGAGACTCGAGAAAAAGATCAATGAGTAAGTCGTATCAATGTTCAACAAAGAAATCCAGAGATTCGTATACTCGCCCAAATGTTTCAAATGAATATTCGAATAGAGATCGTAGAAAATAATACTCAGGTTCTAAAGCTCAAGCGACATTAGTGCCGAGTGTTGGCAATGTGAAAGACAACAAACCCGAATGTCAGTAATGTGGAAGATGACATTTTGGGGAGTGCTGGAATAAAAATGATAAAGCTTGTTATAAATTTGGTTCATTAGATCACTTCATCCAGGATTGCCCTGAGTTGGATGAGAAAGATAAAGCTTAAAATGTGAGATCAAGTAACACGTCAAATAGAGGTAGACCACCTAGAATTTTTACTAATGTAAGTGGTAACCTAGGTGTTACTAAGGATTCTACTACGAGATTTGAGGCACAAGCACCTACCCAAGCTTATGCTATCCGTGCACGGGAGGAGGCATCATGGCCAGACGTTATCACTGGTCCTTTCATTCTCTATGATACTAATATGATTGCATTGATAGATCCAGGATCAAATCATTCTTATATTTGTATGAATTTAGTATCCAGTAAGACTTTGCTGTAGAATCTACTGAATTTATGATTAGAGTATCGAACCCCTTAGGCAAATGTGTTTTGGTTGACAAAGTCTACAAGAATTGTCCATTAAGGCATCAAGATTTCTATTTTTGGCTAATCTGATGTTGTTGCCATTCGACAAATTTGATGTGATTTTGGATATGGATTGGTACCGATGCATAGTGCTATAGTGAATTGTAGAAGAAATACAATTGAACTGAAATGTCAGAATAATAATAAGACTATTAGAATTAAATCTGATGATCTGAATAGTTTGCCAGTTGTGATCTCGTCTATGTCAGCTCAGAGATTTGTGAGAAAGGGGTGTGAAACTTATCTGGCTTATGTACTTGATACGAATGTGACAGAAAGAAAAATTGAAATAGTACTAGTTGTGTACGAGTATCCAGATGTGCTTTCAGAAGAGTTACTGGGTTTACCACCTATCAGAGAAGTTGAGTTTCGTATTGAATTAGTACTGGGGACAACGCCGATATCGATAGCTCTGTACAGAATGGACTCAATAGAGTTAAAAGAATTGAAAGCTTAGTTGAAAGAGTTGATAGATAAAGGTTTTGCTAGACTAGGTTTCTCTCCCTAGGGTGCACTAGTATTATTTGTGAAAAAGAAAGATGGCACGATAGAATGTGTATTGACTACAGACAGCTGAATAAAGTGACCATAAAGAACAAATACCCTCTATCACGGATTGATGATTTGTCTGATCAATTAAAAGGGGCAACAATATTTTCAAAAAATGATTTGAGATCAGGTTACTATCAGTTGTGGGTGAAAGACTCGGATGTGGCAAAGACTACATTTAGAACAAGGTACGGACACTATGAAGTTCTTGTTATGCCTTTCGAACTAACAAATGCACCTACTATTTTTATGGATTTGATGAACTAAATTTTTGGCCATATTTAGATCGATTTTTAGTTATGTTTATTGATGATATTTTGATTTACTCTCGTAATGAATCCAAGCATGTTGAGCATTTGAGAATTGTGCTACAAACTTTGAGAGATAAACAATTGTTTACAAAGTTTAGCAAATGTGTGTTTTGGCTATGAGAGGTTGGTTTTTTGGGACATATAGTTTCAGCTGCGAGTATCCGAGTAAACCCGAGCAAAATTTCTGAGATTATAGATTGGAAGCCTTCGAGAAATTTAGCCGAAGTCCGTAGTTTTTAGGACTAACCAACTATTATAGACGATTTGTAACACCCTTACCCATGTTTGACACCAGAACAGGGTATGAGGCATTACCTAACTCATACACATACTAACATACATTTTTGGGTCATAAAATATTCATTCAAATTTAAAACTTTTCAAACTTTATCATAAAATCCCTAATATGAGCCTACGAGGCCCCAAATACACTTTAGAAGTGGTTCGAGACTAAACCGAGTTCTTTAGAAAAACTTTGGAAAATGTCACTACAATCAGGGGCACACGCTTGTGTGACCTAATTACATGGCCATGGTGAAGGACCATGTAACTCACACTGCCTCATCATATAAGGACAAGCATGTGTCCCTTTCCCATGTGGATTTATTTATCAATTTGGGCTTGACACACACCCGTGTCCATGGCCCGTGTCCCTCACACGGCCGTGACATGCCCGTGTGAAAAAATGCCTATGTGCTAGGTCGTGCGGTGAATTTAATTTTGCATTTATGGTGCAAACTTCACACGGCCTAGGCACATGCTCATGTCCTATGGCCGTGTCTTTCACATGATTAAGACACATGACCGTGCCTTAGCTCGTGTGGTTATTACTGGCATTCTATTTTACCAAATTAAGGTCCAGGGACACACGGCTGGACTACACACCCATGGAGTAGACCGTGTGTCACACACGCCTAGACACATGCCCATGTGTCTACCCGTGTGGATGGCTGTAAGACTATTTTCCAAGCCTTTTTTTCACCCCTTTCAAGCACACATCTACTCACATAATATAGTTCCATCACAAGTACAAACACATGGCTAAATCGGTCACAACCAAGGCTTCCACGCCTCAAATCCAAGCTATTTTCTATTGCCTACAACATTTCTTACTTATCAACCAAACTACGCATTAATCACATTCATGGAAACACCAACATTTGCATATATCAAAAACAAGTATTTGCCATCATCCATGGCCTTATACAAAATGAATCAATATTCAAGACAAGCCAACACATTTGGCCAAAACAATATGACACTTGACAAAGACCAAGTCTCTATACATGCCATGCTCAAAAGATAAATCTAACTATACCAAATGTTCAGATTGATAGTGTGATCGAGCCTCGACGTCCTTTGATCCCTGAGTAAGCTTGATGATACTATAAGAAAACAAAATTGAAATGAGGTAAGCATAAAGCTTAGTAAGTTGTATGTAAATAAGTAACAACATCAACCATGCATCTTTAAACACATCATATTTTAAAATAGCACAACATTCTTGATTTAGCAATGGTAGATTTACTACATATTTACACATCACAAGAATAAGCCAAAGATTACAAGATCGTCCCGAAATGATTCTCATAGCTAGAACTTACTCAATTTCATCCTCACCATCAAGGCAACATACTAAGCTCATAACTCATGAGTTTCGAGTAAGGACATGTACCACTCACAATATGATTATATCCTTTCATAACTTTATCATAAGCTTTAAATAACTAGTGTAACCATTTGGAATACTAAATGATATCCGATAAGCCTCACATAATAGGGTGAAATTTGAATGCCATGTCCTAGACATTGTCTTACACTAGCACACATATCAACGCCGATGCCAGGTAACAGTCCGGTTTAGACCCTAGTCAAAATAGTGGTTTTAGGACCACAAGTCTGAGTCAGAAAAATATTTTTGATATTACTTTCTGTGTTTTTAGTATGTGAATTGACATGTGTGAAATTTTCGTGATTAAATTTGATCGTTTGTGTGCTTAATTTTCAAGAAGAACTTAATCGCGTAATTTGTAAATGTGGCATTCTAATTGTTAAAGTGCTTAATTACTTTGATTAATTAAAGATGGGATCCTTATGTTGTAATTTGGACATTAAACCATAGGATGGACGATTATAGGCTAATGATATATGGTTTTCTAATTAATTCATTAAGGTTATATTGGTAAATGTTTAATAATTTATTTATAAACAAAACAAAACATTAAAATAACATGCATTTTTGTGTTCATCTTGCCGAATGTGAGAAGAAAAGGATGCCATTTACTTTGTTTAAGGGTTAAGCAATTTGAATTTAAAATTAAGTATGTTTTGCTTTGGTTTTTGATAATTTTTACGTTTTTTAGATCGTTGCTATGTAATCTATAAAGCCCATGTCTTAATTTTTGAATTTGATGATGATTTTTTGTTTTACCATTTTTAAAGCTTGTGGTTTTTGTTGTTTGATGATGGAAAATAAAAGATATGTGATAGATTAATATGTTTTGTCTTTCGATTTTTGATGAATTTGAGTATATTGGACTAATTTGTGAAAATGTTATGTTGACGGACTAAAATTTGAAATAAATGAAATATATGGGCTTATATGAAGTAGAGTAAAATTCAGCTAGGCACTTGTATAAAGAAATTTTGTGAATTGTGTGTTTTGTCAAATAGGGACTAAATTGTGAAAAATGTGAAATGTTAGGGGCAAAGTGTAATTAGCCCAATATGTGTTTTTTGGATGAATTTGATTGAATATGTGATTAAATAAGTTAAATTTGTATTAATTTAGATCAAAAAAGAGGAAATCGAAATTGGATCGGGGAAAAAGCTAAAGTTGTCGAATAGTTGTCCCGATTCGTCCATCTTTGACAAGGTAAGTTCATAAGTAAATAAATGTCATTAAATTCGATTTCATATATATTATTTGTACCAAATTGAATTATTTCTTGTATATATATGTGAATTACCAATTGGTAAAAGTATGGAAGAATTGTCTATGAGCTTGAATCGATCGAGTTACAACGTCCGAAAGCCCCGTACAACTTAGGAATAGTCAGGATACATATGTCATAACATAAAATTTCGATATGTGTTTTCATGTAAGGCCATGTCTGGGACATTGGCATCGACTTGTGTTTACGTGTAAGACCATGTCTGGGACATTGGCATCGTATATGATTCGTATAAGACCCTGTTTGGGACAGTGGCATCAATATGTGATTACATGTAAGACCACGTCTAGAACGTTGGCATTGTACGAGATTTCTGATTATCCAAGTGTCCTTATTGAATCCAAATGGTTCAACGGGCATTATCGAGTTTAGATCGAATTTGAAAATGAACTAAAAGGTTCAGGTACTTGTTATGTTATATGAATATGAATGTAAGATAATTATATGTTTGAGATGGATATATGAATTAGACATGGAAAAAGAGAAATTATATGTGCTTAGGAGTATATATGCATTCAGCCTTTAATGTTATAAAGCTATTGGATATGTGATCATGTTTGATTTTGCAAATATAATAAATGTACAATTGGCTAAGGTTTGTTTGATTTAGCTAGTTGATTTAATGCAAATGTTTATTTAATCATTATTTGCTTATAACTTACTAAGCTATGAAAGCTTACTCTATATGTGTGTTTGTTCATTGTTTTATAAATTATCAAAGCTACGGGAAGCTTGGGGATTGTTGAGGATCATCACCACACTATCGAACTATACTTTGGTACCTTTTGAAAATGTACATATTCAAGTATGGCATGTATAGGCTAGAGAAGTTTGATTATGTTTTGAAATGTGTAAATATAGCCATGTGATAAGGCTTGTTAATGAATGTGTTTATGGATGAGGTTAGTCAATGCTTTATGATGCAAAAGTTGGAATGTTTTGATGTGCTCATGAATGGCCAAATGAAATGGTCAATTTCGGTAAGTTATATGATTGATTTGGAAATTGAAATGATGAGAAATGCTATGAATGAAATGGATTAAAATGATGTATGATTTATATGTTTTTGATGTTGGTGTTGTGAATTGGTATGTTTAAGTTGTATTGTATATGGAAATGAATGATGATGTTAAGGGTCAAATTGTGCTTGATTTGGTATTTTTTTGGCTACTTTTGGGATATGAATTAAGGCTTGTTTGATGCTTGTAGGTTTGATTCACTTTTGGGTGGAAAATTGGCCTTGCAATTGGCCAATATTTACCCACGCGGTTGAGCACACAGGTGTGTGTCTCGACCGTGTCTCTCAAGGTTGTATTTAGAAGCACATCAGGAAGTCACACGGGCTGGACACACAGGCGTGTGACTGGCCGTTTGAGCAGCTCAATAACCTCCAGAATTTCACACGGCTTGGCACACAGGCATGTCTTGTGGCCGTGTAGACAAGTCAGTATGTATGCTTTGTTTTGCCACCGCCTAGACACACGGGTGTATCTAATGCCGTGTGAGGCACATGGCCTGCCCACATGGGCATGTGACCTATGTAACTTTGAAAATTGTTTAAGTTTTCAAAAAATTTTGTATGTGCTCGGTTTAGTTCCGACCCCTTTCCAATGTATGTTTAAGGTCTCGTAGACCTTCTAAAGGGACTCTATATGTGTATTTCTCTATAGAATTTTTATGAATGTTAAATGTTTGTGAAATGTTTGTGATATATTCCAATATGTGTGGTAATGCCTCTTAACCTTCGTCCAGTGACGGATACGGGTTAGGGGTGTTAAATGCCATGTCCCTGATATGGTCTTACACTAGCTCTCATATATCCCTAATGTCATGGCATGGATATCCGATCTACTTCTAGGGTTCAACCGGAAGTATACCACATCAAATTTCGTCATGCATATTCATAATAATAATCAAACATTTTACGCAATGTCAATTGTTTAATGCATAATAACAATAGAGTTGTATTATTACAAACAACTTACCTCGATATATAAAATATAAGCGACTAGTTTGATTTAGTCCAATAGCTTGGTTTTCCCCCGATCTAGATCTGGACTCCATTTTCTTGATCTATAATGACAAAATTTACTAATTTAATCACCACATTAATCAAGACATTCCAAATTTCCTACTTTGGCAAAATTATCATTTTGTCCTTAGACTTTTACATAATTATGATTTTGCTCCTAGGTTCGTCAAACGATTTTAATCAAATTTCCTCCTTTAACAAGTCTAGTTGAACCTTTATTACTCTTATAGCAACTCAAAATTCCAATTATTTCATGCACTCATATAATCATGCTATAACACGTAAAGTAATATTAAATATAATTTCTCTGGCCTCAGATTAGTGGTTTTGAAACCACTATTCCTACTAGCGCCAAAATTGAGCTGTTACAATCCTCCCCCCTTAGGGATTTTCGTCCCCAAAAATCTTACCAGTGAAAAGGTTTGGGTATTGATCTCTCATACTCTCCTCGGGCTCCCATATGGCCTCTTCAACCCCATGTCTATGCTATAATACTTTCACAAGTGCTATACTTTTATTTCTCAATTGCTTGACCTCTCGGGCCATTATCTTAACCGGCACTTCACCAAAAGTCATGTCTGATCGAATCTCAACCTCTGTTGGTGAAAGAATGTGCGAAGGATTAGAACGGTAACGACACAACATCGACACATGGAAAACATCATGGATCTTCTCTAACTCGGACAGTAAAGCTAATCGGTGTGCTATCGGTCCAATTCTCTCAGTCGCCTCATATGGCCCAATAAAATGTGGACTTAAATTTCCTTTCCTACCGAATCAGAGGACTTTCTTCCATGGGGATACTTTAAAAATAACCTTATCACGGACTTGAAATTCAATTCCTTTTCATTTCAATTCGCGTAGGATTTCTGTCTATCCGAAGCGTCTTTGAAACATTCACGAATTACCTTTACTTTCTCTTCAGTTTTTTTGACTAAGTCAACCCCGTGAATCTAATTTTATCTAAGTTCGGTCCAATACAAGGGCCTTCAAAACTTACGCTCATACCCGTAACCGATGCTAGAATCGTGTACAAGGCATTACCAAACTTAACATACATCATCATACAATATCGGGCTTTAAATTTTCATCCCAACATAAAAATTTTTATTTGAAAAGATAAAATCCCTATAATAGGCCTAAGAGACCCAAAACATATATATGGAGTAGTTCGGGACTAAACAGGAAACTTATGAATACTTAGGAAGTTTTTACTCAAAACAGGACCACACTCCTGTGTGGATAGGGACACGCCCGTGTGGGCAGGCCGTGTGGTCACACAAGCGCATGTTCCTAGGCCGCGTGGATTTCATTTTTCACTTTGAACCTACAGGGGTCTTCACACGGCCTGGCAGACGCCCATGGCTATGGCCTGTGTCCCTAACATGGCCATGACACACCTGTGTCTTCACTCGTGTGTGAAAACATTGACATTATATTTATGACATCAACAAACCTCTAGGGCACACGGTCTAGTCACATGCCCGTGTGCTAGCCCGTGTGACGAACTAAATTTTTCACAATTTAGGTGCAGGGGACACACGGCCTACCAACACGCCCTTGGGGTTGACCGTGTAGACAATTATAAGGCTATTTACCAAGCCCATTGCCACCGTGAAAAGCGACTACACATATACCATTTCAATGCAACACACATCATGATAATGAGGCATCTCTAATATCCAAAATCAAGACATCCACACCTTAAATCCACACTGCATTCATCATGCAAATACTTTACACATTACTCTTTCTATTGCACGAGCTTACACTTCATGAATTTCATCATCATTAAACTAATATAACTTAACTAAAATTGGCCAATTCCAATGATTGTTTACAAAATGAATTGAGTAACATTAATAACAAACATCTTGGCTAACCAATATGACATATAACAAAATAACCAAGTTCCTATACATGCCATACCCAAAATAATGAAACTTTACTATACCAAAAGAAAAACTTGATAGTGTGAATTGAGCTTCGACATCCTACGATCCCCGAGCTAGCTTGGCGATACTACAGAAAAAGGGAAAAGAGAGGGAGTAAGCATAAAGCTTAGTAAGTTTGCATGCAATAAGTAGTAGCATAAAATCTCATGATACATTCATACTTTACTTTAGGTAATAATACAAGTTCTCGAGTGCATTGACATGGCTTACTCATGCTTACTCTTACCAATCACATATTACACATCGAACTTATTTCTTGTGAGTTTTTTATGTATACCTGTATCACTCATCACATAACTTTATTATTATTTTTTCATCTTTAACATAACTTAGCTCTTTACCATCTTTAACATAAAAATTGAGCTATTTTCCCTTTGAACCACTTAGAATATCGAAGGATACCCGAAGATTGTTTTACACTTAGTAAGATGCCAATGCCATATCCCAGATATGGTCTTACATGGGATCACATGTCAATGTCGATGCCATAATCTAGATATGGTCTTATACGGGATCGTATATCGATGTCGGTGCCATATCCTTGATTGTCTTATACGAGATCGTATATCGAAGCCATGTCCCAAACATGGTCTTACACGATTTTCTTGTTCGATATTGATGCCATTTTCGTAGAAATAATATACATCTTCATGAAATGTCAAACATATTTAAGCATAATAACATGATGTTGAATTATTACACACAAACTTACCTCATTATCAAAATATGTATAATTGTTCTATTTAGTCAACTACATTATTCTTTCCTTGGTTTCGGTTCGAACTTCATGTTTTTGATCTATAATGACAATTTCACTCTTTTAATGATCACATTGACTAAATCGAACCATGAATCATACTTTGGCACAATTATGAATTTGCCCCTATACTTTTTCATATTTACAAAATGGTCCCTAGGCTCGTATAACTAAATACACTCATTTCCTTGGTTACCCAAGCCTAGCCAAACCTATCTTAAGCTTATAACAGCTCATATTTTCTTTCAAAACTAATTTTTACTACACATTTTATTATCTTTACAAATAGATCCTTTTAATGTATTTTCTATGAAAATCACTTAGAAAATGATGTTTATCACACATCAAACTTTCATATTCCTCCATTAAATATTAAAAAACATGTATGCAAAACATGGGTAAATTTTTAAACATGAACCCTAGCTAAAAATAGCTAGAAATAGCTAAATCGAACTACGAAGATCTCAAAAATACAAAGAACATTCAAAACGGGGCTAGGATGCAATTACTTTGAGCTTGAAAATGAACAAAACCCTAGCTATGGCTTCTCCTCCAAATTTTGAAACTTAGGAAGAAGATGGACATCCATTTTTTACTTCTTTTTTTCTTTTTATTCTTTTATTAGCCAAATGACAAAAATGCCCTTAAGGCCCCTTCCTTGAGATTTTTCCTTCCCATGTCCATTTTTGTCCATCCTGACATATAATGGTCTAATTGCTAAATAAGGACCTCTAAAAATTTTTCTAATGCTATTTCATACTTGAATCTTCTAGAATCTCATATTTTTCAATCTTTTCAATTTAGTCCTACTGAATAAATTAATCACTAATTTATAAAATTTATTCATGAAATTTTCACAAAATCATGCAAACATATCATAAGCCTCATAAAAGCCATAAAACACATATTTGTACTTTCGATTTGTGGTCTTACAACCACTATTCTAACTAGGCCCTAAATCGGGCTGTTACATCAAGTACGTGTTATGTTATATGAATATGAAAGTAAGATAATTATATGTTTGAGATGGATATATGAATTAGACATGGTAAAAGAGAAATTATATGTGCTCAGGAGTATATATGCATTTAGATTTTGATGTTATAATGCTATTGGATATGTGATAATGGTTGATTTTGCAAATATAATAAATGTACATTTGGCTAATGTTTGTTTGATTTGGCTAGTTGATTTAATGCAAATGTTTATTTAATCATTATTTGCTTATGATTTACTAAGCTATGAAAGCTTACTCTGTGTGTGTGTTTGTTCATTATTTTATAGATTATCAAAGCTACAAGAAGCTCAGGGATCGTTGAGGATCATCATTACACTATCGAACTATATTTTGGTACCTTTTGAAAATGTACATATTCAAGTATGGCATGTATAGGCTAGAGAAGTTTGATTATGTTTTGACATGTGCAAATATAGCTATGTGATATGGCTTGTTAATGAATGTGTGTATGGATGAGTTTAGTCTATGCTTTATGCTTCAAAAGTTGGAATGTTTTGATGTGCTCATGAATGGCCAAATGAAATGGTCAATTTTGTAAAGTATATTATTGATTTGGAAATTGATATGATGAGAAATGTTATGAATTGAAATGGATTAAAATGATGTATGATTTATATGTTTTTGATGTGAAGTTGGTGCTTTTAATTGGTATGTTTAGTTGTATTCTATATAGAAATGAATGATGATGTTAAGTGTCAAATTATGCTTGATTTTGTATTTTTTTGGCTGCTTTTGGGATATAAATTAAGGCTTGTTTGATGCTTGTAGGTTTGATTCACTTTTGGGTGGCAAATTGGCCTTGCAAATGGCCTATATTTGCCCACAGGGTTGAGCACACGGGCATGTGTCTCAACCGTCTCACTCAATGTTGTATTTAGAAGCAAGTCATGAAGTTACACGGGATAGACACACGGTGTGTGACTAGCCATATGAGTAAGTCAGTAACCTCTAGAATTTCACACGTCCTAAAACATTAGAGTGTCTTGTGGCCATGTGGACAAGTTAGTATGTATGCCCTATTTTGCCACGGCTTAGACACACGGGTGTGTCTAATGCCGTGTGAGGCACACGGCCAGTCCACACGGGCATGTGACCTCTGTAACTTTGAAAAATGTTTAAGTTTTCGAAAAATTTTGTATGTGCTCTATTTAGTTTTGACCACTTTCCAATGTATGTTTAAGGTCTCGTAGACCTTTTAAAGGGACTTTATGCGTATATTTCTCTATGGTATATTTATGAATGTTAAATGTTTGTGAAATGTTTGTGATTTGTTCGATATATCCAGTAATGCCTCTTAACCTTCGTCTGGTGACAGATACTGGTTAGGGGTGTTACATTTATTGGTATCAAAGCTAGCTATACATGCCATATTATTATACCGTGATAGTGTGATGATTCCTGACAATTGAAATGTGTTTTCATATAGTAAATGGATTCGATTGAGCCATAGCTGATGATGTGGAAAGTAATGTGCCCGCTCCTACTCAAGGGGTAGCGCTGGCTGATTCTAGGCTTTTTTTGAGTAGTCATGAGAGTGAGACTAAACAAGCCTTCTATCAGATGATGAACGATTGCTTCACTCAATAAATTCGTACAAATCTGGCTATTCAACAACCCCGACCCTAGCCTAATCCTCCTCTGATACCTGTAATACCTCAAGTACTTGATCCAATGAGATTACATAAGCCCCTGTTGATAAAATTAGAAAATAAGGGGTTTAATATTTCAGAGCCACTGTTGATGATGATGCTACGTGAGCTAAATTTTGGCTCGATAATACTATTTGTATGCTTGATGAGATATCATGTACGCCTGATAAGTGTATTAAATGTGTTGTATCATTGCTTCGAGATTCTGTGTATCATTATTGGAATACACAAATATCTGTAGTATTGAGAGAACGGATATCTAGAAGTTCTTTAGACTGAATTCCGTAAGAAATACATCAATCAGAGATTCATCGATCAAAAGCGCAAAGAATTCCTCGAGTTGAAACAGGGTCGTATGACCGTAACAGAATATGAGCGGGAATTTGTGAGACTTAGTAGATATTCCCGAGAGTGTGTTTTGACATAAGCAATTATGTGTAAATGATTTGAAGACGGGCTGAATGAAGACATTAAATGTAACAGCCCGGTTTAGACCCTAGTTAGAACAGTGGTTTCGGGACTACAAATATGAGGTTAAAAAAATATTTTAAGATTATTTTTTGTGTTTACAGTATGTGATTAAGCATGTGGAAAATTTCTGTGTGGAATTTTTTACGTTTGTGTGCTTAATTTGAGAAAAGGACTTAATCGCATAAAATGCAAAAGCTGTGTGCTAATTGTTAAAGTGTTTATTTGTCATGACTTTTTAATTGAAAGGTCCTTATGTTGTTAATAAACCATTTGAAAGTAAATGGATGATAATGGCATGGCATTGGTTGTTATTATTAAAATTTATTAAGGTTAAAATAGTAAATAAGATATTAACATGAATTAAATAAAACAAATGAAATAAGTTAGTGGATTGTTCATCCATATTTTTTGAATATTTGAAAGAAAATAAAAGAGAACAAGTCATCTAGGGTTTGACCATTGTTGATTTCAATCAAGGTATGTTTTGAGCTCGATTTTTGATAATTTCTACGTTTTTGTAATCATTGCTTCATGCTCTACAAAACCCATGCTTAAATTTTGTTAATTGGTGATGAATTTGAAATGTGCCATGGATGAATTCATGAGCTTTGTGAAGTTTGGTGATGAATTATGAAAGATATGTGTTAGATTAACATAGTTTGTATTTGAATTTTAGGTGAAATTGAGTAATTTGGACGAAATTGAGTAATTTGGACTAAATTGTGAAAATAATATTTTGAGGGACTAAATTGTGAAATAAATGGAATGTATGGACTTATATGAAGGTAGTGATAATTTGGCTAGGCATGAGTACAAGCAAATAATGTGTATTTGATGATTTTATGAAATAGGAACTAAAGTGTCGAAATGTGAAAATGTGAGGGCTATTTTGTAAAATACCCTAAATACACGTGCTTGGATTAAATTGAATGAATTGGTGATTGAATGAGTTAAATTTGAATGTGTTCAGACCAAGAAATGAGAGGTTTGGATTGAGATTGAGGTAAAGACAAAGTACTTGATTGATCGGCAATTATCGATATTTTGACGTTCGAGGTAAGTTCAGATATAATACGTGTACTTAACTATGTTTAAATGTTATGAAATGAATAATTATGAGATTATTGAACTATAAATGCTATGTGAGGAATTGAGTTATATGGTTGTAACATCCTAATTAAGTGGGTCTGTGCATTCTGTGTGTAGGTGTTAGCTTGAGATTTAGAGGTGCGAATTGGGCTCAGGTTTGGGCTGAGACCTGGGTAATTTTCTAACGAAGAGCTATAGGAAATAATTAAAATGGGTATCTGTGTTTAATTTCCAAGGTGGGCTTGTGGCCCAAAATTAGGTGGTGCCGCAAGGGAGCAAGTGGGCGGCGTCACTAAGGGAAAGGATTTGGGCCAAGTGTTGGCAGCTTGGGGCCCAATCTTTTGGGCTAAAATTTGGCACTCCAAGGGGGGAAGGGAGGACGGCACAATGGCTTGAAAATAGGAGTTTTAATTCTTGTATTTTTTTGATAATATGAAGGGAGGAGTTGGTGCCAAGGATGCCTCTCTTGAAGGGAGGATATAGATTAAGATAACAAGAGGGATAAGAGCTATCAGGTGACGGTAGAGTTGGTCAAAAATCAAAGTCTAGAGAGGGGGTGAAATTCGATTGATATGCCAAAATTAGTAGGCACAAGTGATCATCTTTTGCATCTAGTCAAGCCAAAATTTCCTTTCTCTTGTGAGCTCTCTCTCTCTTTCTTTGTCGCAACTCCCTAGCTCTTTGCCCATACTTTCTTGTCCCATGCCAAACCTTTTAGCCATCTTTCAGTAGTGTTTTCTCCATCTCTCTAAGAATCGAGACCCCTAACCATATAATTAAAGATCTTATTTCCATTTTCAGCTTCTATTCTGGATTCACTCCTGTGCCAACTCTTGCCGAATCATCATCTCAGGATTGGTAAGTCACCGTTGTTTTCTTCTTTGCTATCTCTTTTGCATCTTCATCACTTTCTCAATATCTCATTGATTTTCACTCGTTATTCTTAGAAGTTGATTCTCCTCTATGGTGACTACTTATGCCAAAACTAGAAGAAGACTGAAGGGATTCAATCAACATTTTAGCCAAGTTCAAGGCTCTAGGATTTGTCGATCTAGTTAAGGGCCGTGGCCGTGAACACTGATTTCTTTTAGTTTGTTCTCACTACTTTAATGTGATTTAGTGACCAAGGTGTGTTCATGGACTCGAATGCTAGCCAAACGACAGGAAGGGTTGGATCTGTAAACCCAGCCCCTAAGTACAAGAAGCGAGCAGTATTAGGAGTGCGAGATTGGCCACGGGTTGTGGGCCGACATCGGAGCAAGATCGTAGGCTGGTAGTAGTAGTTTCAAGTGGCAATAGTGTTAAAGTCGAGAGTCCGATAGTATGAGAAAAAAGTGTGAAACTCTTACGCACTTCATATGTTGTTATGCTAAATGTTGTGTTTGTGGAAAGCCTAATTAACATTGGGAAACATTACGTTACCCCTATAAGCAAGGACTCCGGGTAAGTCCAATATGGTGAATAGCGTGCTTTATCTATGTGGAAACCGTGTGTGCTATGTTATGTTTTTTTTTATGTATTAGGCATGATCATACTGTAGGGAGAAACATATACATGAAATATGGGTATGATGAGAGGAGGGGGAAGGCATGATTTATCAGACTGTCACCAGTGGTTAGGTACCACATGTGCTTATTTTGTGACTTGTCCTAGTGGTTTGGTATCACAGTGGGCTAGCCCCACATATCGAATTAAGGAATCGTCACCAGTGGTTAGGTACCACAAGTGGGTTGGCCCCACACAAGAATAAATGTAACTACGGTTACCAATGGTTAGGTACCACTAGTGGCTAGGTGCCACAAGGGGTAGATTTGGGAGTCTCGGATGGATATTTAGGTTGGATGGGTTGCATGACTTGCATAATACCATATGAATCTGTGTATGAGTTTAACGTCTTTTGGGATGGGGAATTACACACTAAGTCTCGGTGACTCACCCCTTCCGTTACATTTTACAAATAATGCTTAGATCGTGGATCCAAAGCCGGGTGGACTCGTGGTGGCCATGCTCAACATCCAATTTCATCGTTTATATTGGACTTAGTTTTCTATACTTTAAGTTTTGGGCTTCGGTTCTTGTAATAAGGCCACTTAAACTTTACTTTGGGATTTGTTTTTTTTTTCTCTTTCTTTTTCCTTAAACTATTATTAAACGAAAAAGGCATGCCAAGTAATTTATGATATGAACGTTTTTATAAACTTAAGATAATTTTTTTTAGTTTTTCTAAAGATATACGCCGAATGAATAATAATCAACAAGGAAATTTTATCACGCCAAATCAAGTTTCAAAATGTTTTAACAATTCACCTTGTTCAACCACAATTTTCTTAACTACACCAAAAGTTTTCCTTTCAAATCAAGTCAACAAAATAGTTTGAAAAATGTTTTTCTTCCTAGTCACACGCTAGATTGATCGTAGTGGTTAGACCGAGTTTGGGGTGTTACATTTTGGTATCAGAGCCCGATTCAAAAGCTCGATTGTGGGTATAAGGCCCAAAATATTTTCAATAAAAGGTCTGTAAAATGATTTTTAGGGAGATGCATATCTCAAAAAGCATGGCACCTGAGTCTCTTGTACCGATCCACCCAGGTAAGTATCCTAATCCCTGATGTGATATATATATATGTGTGTGATAGGATTAATAGGTTTATAAGGTCATAGATAGATATGTTAGGGCTTATGGACCTTAGGCCTAGTTACACAAACTCTTACATAAAACATAACTTCCCTAAATAAACATGTCTGTGAGGAAGTCAGAAGGACTAGGGTGTGGTAACAGGCATACGCATGTCTAGGATTGGATTCAAGAAGAGCTTGGTATTTAAGCAGTCCTAGTGACTCACCTCCTCTTTTTTGGGATCCTACCTAGTGAGTAGTGACTGTTCACCTTAACCGTGAGGACTTGTTAACAGGCCAAAATTTTAACTAAAACCCGAAAGGGACCAGTACCCTATCTTTGCAAAATTACTTATATGACCCTGAATTTTGTAAAATTTTCCACAATGCCCTAGGTTGAGGTAAATGACCAAAATACCATTGATTTTGTGAAATGATAAAAATAACCTGTTTGGAAAATTACCAAAGCACCTTTGTTTGAGAAATTACTAAATTACCCTCGATTTATGAAAGTTATCAAAATTTACAAAATTACCAAAATAGCCCCAGATTACAAAATTACCAAAATACCCCAGGATTGTAAAATTACTAAATTACCCTCGATTTACGAAAGTTATCAAAATTTACAAAATTACCAAAATACCCCCCAGATTACAAAATTACCAAAATACCCCAGGATTGTAAAATTACCAAAATACCCTAGGATTACAAAATTATCAAAACACCTCCCGGGTTGTAAAATTATCGAAATACCCTATTTTGAAAAATCACCAAGATACCTTATTTTGGAGAATTACGAAAATACCCCTGTAGGTTAAAATTACGAAAATACCCCTAAGTAGTGAAATGACGAAAATACCCTTAGGCAATGAATGTGGGTCCATAAAGGTACTGGTGTGTTTGATGCATGTATGTGGTGTTCCGTTGGATGCTAATTGAATAGGAACTCTAGAACAAGGGAATATCGACTTAAGAACTGAAATATGTAGACATAGTTCAAATTCGAAGAAACCACTGTTAAAAACTTCTTTCCATAAGACAGTTCATTGTTAATCATTGAAAGAAAAAGTTATTAACCATAAAATTTCTAAATCAAATTAAATCACGAATGGTAGAATGAGCACTCGAGGTCATGGGCATATTGTGCACGGCTGTGGTAGGGGTGGGACAACTGTTTCAGAAACAGTAGGGCCCGATTATGGGTCAGAGAATGAGGTTCCGTCGCCGTCAACTATGGGCGCTGAATTTTAAGAGCATGAAGGTGGTGATGATGCAGTGTCGCAAGCTATGCTGCGAGTCCTAGAGAGAGTTGCTGGAGCATGCGTAGGGACGGAGACTCAAAAATTTGTGTTCGAATGACTCTGAGTGAATGGAGCCAAGGTATTTATAGGAATTTCGGGTGTAGCTCCCAACATTGTGGAGTACTGGTTAGAGGCGACAGAGCGCATGATGGATGACTTGGACTTCACATCTGAGGAGAAGCTGAAAGGGATAGTATCTATTCTCCGGGATGAGTCTTATCAGTGGTGGCTCACGGTTAGGGAAGGTACGTTGGCCGATGATATCACTTGGGACTTTGTCAAGGCGTCTTATCAGAGGAAGTACATGGGGTCGAGTTATATAAATGCACAACAAAAGGCATTTCTAAATTTGGTTCAGGGGAGTAAGTCGATATCCGAGTACAATGCAAAATTCTTATGATTAAGCAGGTATGCTCAGGGTATCATGGGTACGGAACATAAGCGCTGTGTTAGGTTTGAGGACGGACTAAGGGACGAGCTGTGGGTGTTGATTGTTCCGCAGTGAGAGAGGGAATTCGTCGTTCTTGTAGAAAAGGCCAAGATTGCTAAGGAGGTGAAGCAAATTGAGAAGCAGAATCAGAATAGGAATAGGGATAAAAGGAGTTATGGGTCTTCAGGGTCTGCTGGGAGTTCTCAAAAAAGAGCTAGATTTGGTGGACGAAATCAAGCTGGAAGGCCAGCTGCTGCTGCTCAATGGCCACCATAGTGTGGCCAATGTGGGAAGTCCCATTCGGGAGAGTGTTGGACAGGTAATAGAGGATGTTTCGAATGTGGGTCAAGGGATCATCAGATAAGAGATTGTGTGCGGAGGCCGACTAGAACGCAGATTGAGAAACAAGGGCATACCCAATTTAGGAGAGAGGGTCAGTGACTGCAGAGGGTCGAGGTGCAGTCAAGGGTGGTAATGGAAACGGACGAGGCCGTGGAGCACCGAGCATGGGTGCTGGAAGTACCAATGCAAGACAGCCTGGGTTGGTTTATGTAGCGAAGTGTCGAGAGGAGGGCGACGTCCAGACGTCATAATCGGTATATTTTTAATTTTTGGGTTGCCTTATACTACTTTGATTGATGCTGGTTCGACGCACTCTTATGTTGCTAGCAGTATAGTGGGAACCTTGAACTTAGCCTATGAGACTTCTGCTAGGGAGAGGATGGTAATTAGCCCTCTAGGACACTCTGTGGTAGTAGACAAACTATATAGGGATGTACCCCTAAAACTTCAAGGGGTAGTGTTTCAAGCTGATTTGATGGAATTGCCCTTCGGTGAGTTCGACCTAATCTTAGGAATGGATTGGTTGGTAAAGTATCAAGCGGGTCTAGACTGTGCAGCTAAGTGCATGGTGCTGAGAATGGATGAGGGTGAAGAGGTGGTGATGATAGGTGAGAGAAGGAGCTACCTATCTAGTGTGGTATCCGCTTTTAAGGCTGAAAAGATGGTGAGGAAGGGATGTGAGGCATTTGTGGCTTATGTTTGTGCCTTGGAAGTTAAGGAATCAGCTTTGAAAAATGTTCGAACGGTGAAAAAATTTACTGATGTCTTTCCAGAAAAGCTTCCGGGTTTGCCTCTGGACCGCGAAGTGAATTTTGGTATAGACCTTCTACCATGAACAGCGCCAGTGTCTATTACCCCATATAGAATGGTCCGAAGGAGTAGGTGGAGTTGAAAGCACAGATTTAGGAGTTGTTGGATCGGGGTTTCATCTAGCCAAGTGTATCGCATTGGAGAGCCGGTGCTTTTTGTTAAGAAGAAGGATGGGTCAATGCGAATGTGCATTGATTACCGTCAGTTGAATAAGTTAACAATTAAGAATAAGTATCCGTTACTGAGGATAGACGACTTGTTTGACCAACATAAGGGAGCCTTGGTCTTTTCCAAGATAGATTTGAGGTCCAAGTATCATCAGCTTAAGATCATGAAGATAGATATCCATAAAATAGCTTTTCATACTCGTTACGATCACTATGAATTTTTGGTGATGCCGTTTGGGTTGACAAATGCCCCAGCAGCTTTTATGGATATGATGAATCGGGTGTTTCAACCATATCTTAATCGGTTTGTTGTGGTGTTTATCGACGATATTCTGGCTTATTCCAAGTCTAAGGAGGAGCATGATGTGCATCTTCGTGTGGTGTTGCAAATTTTGAGGGAGAAGCAGTTGTTTGCTAAGTTTAGTAAGTGCGAGTTCTAGTTGAGGGAAGTTACCTTTTTGGGTCATGTGGTGTCGGCTGAGGGGATTAGGGTGGACCCTCAGAAGATTGAAGCTGTGTTGGAATGGAAACCACCAAAGTCTATGCGAAGATTCAGAGTTTTTTGGGTTTAGAAGGGTATTACAGGAGGTTTGTGGAAGGATTTTCTTTGATTGCAACACCATTAACCAAGTTGCTAAGGAAAGGGGTTCCGTTTGTGTGGTCAAACAAGCAACAAGAAAGTTTTGGGAAGTTAAAAAGGATTTTGACAGAAGCTCCGGTACTGATTCAACCTGAAGCAGGGAAGAAGTTTACGATTTATTGTGAT
This sequence comes from Gossypium rotundifolium, assembly GCA_025506655.1. Lineage (NCBI taxonomy): Eukaryota > Viridiplantae > Streptophyta > Magnoliopsida > Malvales > Malvaceae > Gossypium > Gossypium rotundifolium. The sequence goes on from CP106726.1 coordinate 43,921,794, forward strand.
GTGTTGCACACAGGGTTAGGATGTGTGCTGATGTAAGAAGGGAAGGTAGTAGCGTATGCTTCTCGACAATTGAGACCTCACGAGGTGAATTACCCGACGCATGATCTGGAGTTGGCTGCATTGGTTTATACCTTAAAATTTGGAGACATTACTTGTATGGAGAGAAGTCTATCGTGTACACAGATCACAAGAGTTTAAAGTACCTCCTTACCCAGAAGGTGTTGAATTTAAGGCAGAGGAGGTGGATCGAGCTACTGAAGGATTATGACTGCTCGATTGAGTACCATCCAGAAAAGGCTAATGTGGTAGCTGATGCCTTGAGCCGTAAGGTGGTGGTAGATCTAAGAGCCATGTTTGCCCACCTCAGTATGTATGATGACGAAAGTCTGTTAGCAGAACTGCAAGTGAAGCTGACGTGGGTAAACCAGGTTAAGGAAAAACAACTGGTAGATGAAATCTTAAAAGCTCAATGCTTGCAAGTACAGAGTGGTGGATTGGAGGGGTATAGCTTGAGCAGTGATGGAGTGTTGTGTTTTTAAGGGAAAGTTTGCATGCCTAAAGATGTGGTGTTAAGGCAGAAGATTCTTCAGGAGGCTCATAGCAGTCTGTATGCTATGCATCTTGAGGTAGTAAGATGTATCGAGATTTGCGGAGCAGTTTTGGTGGCCGGGCCTTAAGTGAGAAGTAACTGAATTTATGGGTAAGTGTTTGACGTGTCAACATGTCAAAGCTGAACATCAGTTACCCTCGAGATTGTTGCAACTAATAAAGATTTTGCAGTGGAAATGGGAAAGGATCACGATGGATTTTGTTAGTGGGCTACCCATCACGCCTACTAAGAAAGATTTGGTTTGGGTGATCATTGATCGTTCAACAAAGTCGGCATATTTTATACCGATTTGGGTTGATTACTCTCTCCAAAGGTTGGCTAAATTATATGTGGCAAAAATTGTGAGGTTACATAGGGTGCCAGTGTCGATTATCTAAGACAGGGACCCTAGGTTCACGTTGAGGTTTGGAAGGTGTTGCACCAGGCCTTGGGAACAAAGTTACATTTCAGTATGGCATTTCATCCTCAGTTGGATGGATAGTCAGAGAGGGTAATTCAGGTCTTCGAGGATATGCTAAGGGGTTGTGTCTTGGATTTCAGAGGTAGTTGGGAAGAATTTCTACCATTGGGAGAGTTCGCATACAACAATAGTTACCAGGCAAGTATACGGATGGCACCATATAAAGTATTATATGGTCGGAAGTGTCGTACCCCTACGTGTTGGACGGAGTTGGAAGAACGGCAATTGTTGGGTCCAGAGTTGGTGGCTGAAATAGAAGAGAAGGTTAGGCTGATTCGAGCTCATCTGAAGGAAGCTTCGGACAAGCAAAAGTCTTATGTTGATCTTAAGTGGAAAGATATAGAATTTGCAGAAGGTGACAGAGTTTTCTTAAAGGTGTCGCCGTGGAAGAAAGTGCTGAGATTTGGTCAGAAAGGCAAGCTGAGCCCTAGGTTATCGGGCTTTATTAGAAGTTGAAGCGAGTGGGACCAGTAGCTTATCAGCTCGAGTTTCCACCAGGGTTGAATCAAATCCTTAATGTGTTTCATGTTTCCATGCTTAGACGCTATCGCTCAGATCCGTCTCATGTTGTGCCTGTGGAAGACATTGAGGTAAGTCCAGACTTATCTTTTGAGGAGGAACCAGTGCATATCCTGGATCGGGATGTCAAAGTATTGCGTAGGAAATTAGTCCCTTTGGTGAAGGTATTGTAGTGGAACCATGGATCAGAAGAAACGACATAGGAGCCGGAGGATGTTATGCCGCAACAATACCCTCAACTCTTTTGATCAGGTAAATTTCGAGGCTGAAATTTATCTTAAAGTGGGTAGAACTGTAACATCCTGATTAAGTGGGTCTGTGCATTCTATGTGTATGTGTTAGCTTGAGATTTAGAGGTGCGAATTGTGCTCAGGTTTGGGCTGAGACCTGGGTAATTTTCTAACCAAGAGCTATAGGACATAATTAAAATGGGTATTTGTGTTTAATTTGCAAGATGGGCTTGTGGCCCAAAATTAGGTGGTGCCGCAAGGGAGCAAATGGGCGGCGTCACTAAGGGAAAGGATTTGGGCCAAGTGTTGGCCACTTGGGGCCCAAGCTTTTGCGCTAAAATTTGGCATTCTAAGGGGGAAGGGAGGATGGCACAATGGCTTGAAAATAGGAGTTTTAATTCTTGTATTTTGTTGATAATATGAAGGGAGGAGTTTGTGCCAAGGAGGCCTCTCTTGAAGGGAGGATATAGATTAAGATAACAAGAGGGATAAGAGCTATCAGGTGACGGCAGAGTTGGCCGAAAATCAAACTCTAAAGAGGGGGTGAAATTCAGTTGATATGCCAAAATTAGTAGGCACAAGTGATCATCTTTTGCATCTAGTCTAGCCGAAATTTCCTTTCTCTTGTGAGCTCTCTCTCCCTTTGTTTGTTGCAACTCCCTATCTCTCCTCTCCTCTTCAATATTTTCCTAAAAGTCAAACCCTCTTTGCCCATGCTTTCTTCTCCCATAGTCGAACCTTTTAGCCACCTTTCGGTAGTGTTTTCTCCATCTCTCTAAGAACCAAAACCCTAACCATACAATTAAAGATCTTATTTCCATTTTTAGCTTCTATTTTGGATTCACTCCTATGCTAGCTCTTACTTAATCATCATCTCAGGTTTGGCAAGTCACCGTTGTTTTCTTCTTTGCTATCTCTTTCTCATCTTCATCACTTTCTCAATATCTCATTGATTTTCACTCGTTATTCTTAGAAGCCGAATCTCCTCTGTGGTGACTACTTGTGCCAAAACTAGAAGAAGACTGAAGGGATTCAATCATCGTTTTAGCCAAGTTCAAGGCTCGAGATTTGTCGATCTAGGCAAAGGCCGTGGCCATGAACACTGATTTCTTTTAGTTTGTTCTCGTTATTTTAATGTGATTTAGTGACCAAGGTGTGTTCATGGACTCGAATGCCAGCCAAACGACCGGAAGGGTTAGATTTGTAAACCTAACCCCTAAGTACAAGAAGCGAGCAGTATCAGCAGTGCAAGATTGGCCACCGGGTTGTGGGCCAGCATCGGAGTAAGATCATAGGCCATTAGTAGTAGTCTCGAGTGGCGATAGTGTTAAAGTCGAGAGTGAGATATTACGAGAAATAGGTGCGTAACTCTTACGCACTTCATATGTTTTTATGATAATAGCTATGTTTGTTGAAAGCCTAATTAACAATGGGAAACATTACGTTACCCTTATAAGTAAGGACTCCGGGTAAGTCCAATATGGTGAATAACGTGCTTCACCTATGTGGAAACTGTGTGTGCTATGTTATGTTTTTTTATGTATTAGGCATGATCATATTGTAGGGAGAAACATATACATGAAATATGGGTATGATGAGAGGAGGGGGAAGGCATTATTTATCAGACTGTCACCAGTGGTTAGGTACCACACGTGGGTTGGCCCCACATATCATGATTTTGTGACCAAGTCTCAGTGGTTTGGAACCACCAGTGGTTAGGTACCACATGTTCTTATTTTGTGACTTGTCCTAGTGGTTAGGTACCACAGTGGGTTGGCCCCACATATCAAATTAAGGGATCGTCATCAGTGGTTAGGTACCACAAGTGGGTTGGCCCCACACATGAATATCTGTAACTTCGGTTACCAGTGGTTAGGTACCACCAGTGGCTAGGTGCCACAAGGGGTAGATTTGGGGTCTCGGATGGATATTTAGGTTGGATGGGTTGCATGATTTGCATAATACCATATGAATCTGTGTATGAGTTTAACGTCTTTTGGGATGGGGAATTGCACACTAAGTCCCGGTGACTCACCCCTTCCGTTACATTTTGCAGATAATGCTTAGATCGTGGATCCGAAGCCGAGGTGGACTCGTGGTGGCCATGCTCGACATCCAATTTCATCGTTTATATTGGACTTAGTTTTCTATACTTTAAGTTTTGGACTTCGGTTCTTGTAATAAGGCCACTTAAACTTTACTTTGGGATTTGTTATTTTTTTTTCTCTTTCTTTTTCCTTAAACTATTATTAAACGAAAAAGGCATGCCAAGTAATTTATGATATGAACGTTTTTATAAACTTAAGATAATTTTTTTAGTTTTTCTAAAGATATACGCCGAATGAATAATAATCAATAAGGAAATTCTATCACGCTAAATCAAGTTTCAAAATGTTTTAACAATTCACACTGTTCAACCACAATTTTCTTAACTACACCAAAAGTTTTCCTTTCAAATCAAGTCAACAAAATAGTTTGAAAAACATTTTTCTTCCCAGTGACACACCAGATTGATCGTAGCGGTTAGACCGGGTTTGGGGTGTTACAATGGCAGTAAGTGTGCAAAATTTAGAAACGAGATAGAGATGATTAGCACTGTGTGTGCGATATCGACTTAAGTTCAATTTTACACTAAGGCACTAAGTGTGCGATGTTATTTAAATTTAGGCTATAATTTGGGCACTAAGTGTTCGATTAAACCTAATGAAAGAAAAAGGTTGATCGAAATGTAATATTAAGCATGAATTAGCATAGATGGTGAGTAACTATGTGTTGGATAAGGTACGTATTGAACCTTTGAGGTTGATGAGATTGTATATGTATTTATGAATAGTTGAGTGAGCATACTAGCTATGGATGATATGGTGTAGACATTTGAGAGTTAATCTATCTAGTGGATTCATTTTTAGGTATTGTATTTGAGTTATTAAATTGAATGTATTATGTATGAACTTACTAAGCTTTGAAAGCTTATTGTGTGATGTGTTTCTCTATTTTACAATGTCAGTAAAGTCAACTCAGATTCGGGAATCACTGGTGACTCAATCACACTATCGGCAATCTATTTTTGATACTTTTAAATGATGTACATATTTGGTATATGACATGTATAGGCTAGTTGATGTGGTGTATTTTGAGATGTTGGACTTTGCCATGTGACATGGCTTAAAGGTTGAATGATGTAGTAAATATATGTGTGGGACAAGTGTATGATAAATATGTTTTGTTCATGCTTAAGTGGTTGATGTAAATTGTGGTTTAAATGTGAATTGTGGTAATGGTTATATGATGCTTGGCCTATATGTATTGTGATGTGAAATTAAGTGTCTTGGATAGACTTATTTGATTAGAAATTGAGCATAAGAATAGATGGTTTAGTTGATGAATAATTTGTTCTTGAAATGGTATGTTTTGGTTGCATTTAAGGTATGAATTGGTATTGATTTAGTTCATATAGGTGATTTTAAAGTGTGAATGGTAATTTGGCCGTGAAAATGGCCTATATATGCCCACACGATTGAGCACACGAGCGTGTGGCTCGACCGTGTCCTTCATGGTTGTGTAATTGAAGCAAGTCAAGCTCGACCACAGGCTAGACGCACGAGCGTGTGACTGGCCATGTGACTGCAAGTCAGTGTCGACCACAGGTAAGGCACACGGGTATGTCTTAGGCCGTGTGGACAAGTCAGTAGGTATGCCCTATTTTTCCATGGCTTGGACACATGGGCGTGTCCAAGGCCTTGTGAGGCATACGGCCTACCCACACAAGCGTGTGACCTCTGTAACTTAGAAAAATGTTAGAATTTCAAAAATTTTTGTATGAAATCGGTTTAGTCCTAGACCTATTCTAAAGCATGATTAAGGTCTCATGGTCCTTATTAAGAGACTCTTGGAATGTGAATTACTATGTTTGGATGTGGAATGATATGAAATGTTCGGATGTGAATAGTAATACCTCTTAACCCTAGACCGGCAACGGTTACAGGTTATGGGTGTTACATTAAATTGCTCGTTAGGATTCTTGAAATAAAAGAGTTTGTCGTACTTGTTGAACGAGCGTGCAAAACTGAAGAGCTCGAGAAAGAGAAAAGAAAAGTTGACTTTGAAGCTAGAGATTTACGTAAGAGATCCTCGAGTAAGTCATTTCAATTGGCATCAAAGAAATTCTGAGATGACTTTAGCCGTTCAAAGGCTACTATGGGTTATTCTAGACGGGATCGAGATAGACCACCTATGAGCTCGAGAGCTACCTTAGTATCTAGTGTTAGTAACATCTGAGCAAACTAACCTAAACGCAAACATTGAGTTAAACGACATCCCGATAGCTATAGATTGAATGATCAGGCTTGCTTAAATGTGGATCGATGGATCACTTCATTCGTGAATGCCCTGAGTTGGTTGAGCAAGACATGAAGCAGAATATGAGGCCCAGTAACACGATAGCTCGTCGTAGACCACCCAGAAATATAGGTAATATGAGTGGCAGTCAAAGAGGAACTAAAGACATAGCTATTAGATCGGAGGCTCGTGCACTCGCCAGAGCTTATGCTATTCGCACTTGTGAAGAAGCTTCATCTCCAGATGTGATTACTGGTACTTTCACTCTTTATGATACTAGTGTTGTTGCATCGATTGATCCTGGTTCGACTCATTCTTATGCATGTGAGACTTTGGTATCTAGTAAGACTTTTCCTGTAGAGTCTACTGAGTTTTTTATTAGACTATCGAACCCCTTAGGCCGATGTGTTTTGGTTAATAAAGTATGTAAGAGTTGCCCATTGATTATTCAAGATTCATTTTTTTGGCTGATTTGATGTTGTTGCCATTCGCCGAGTTTGATATAATTTTTTGTATGGATTGGTTAACTTTGTACGATGCTATTGTGAACTGCAAATAGAAGACTATTGATTTTCGATGTCAGAATGAAGAGATTATTTGGATTGAGTCTAATGATCTGAATAGTTTACCGGAAGTGATATCTTTGATGTTAGCTTAGAAATATGTGAGAAAGGGTTGTAAAGCTTACTTTGCATATGTGCTCGATTCTAAAGTAACCGAAAAGAAGATTGAATCAGTACCAGTTGTGTGGGAGTATCCGAATGTGTTTCCCAAAGAATTACCGGGTTTTCCACTGATTCAAGAGGTGGAGTTTGGTATTGAATTAATTTCGGGGACTACTCCTATTTTAATAGCTCCGTATAGAATGGCACCAACTGAATTAAAAGAATTGAAAGCTCAGTTGCAAGAATTAACGGACAAAGGTTTTGCATGATCGAGTTTTTCTTCCTCGGGGTGCACCGGTGTTGTTTGTGAAAAAGAAAGAAGGAACTAGGAGAATGTGCATTGATTACCAACAGCTCAATAAGGTGACTATAAAGAATATATATCCATTGCCACGGATTGACGACTTATTTGATCAGCTGAAAGGGGATACTGTGTTTTTTAAGATAGATCTGAGATCGAATTACTATCAGCTATGAGTTAAAGACTCTGATGTGCCAAAAACTGCTTTCCAAACGAGGTATAGACACTATAAGTTTCTGGTTATGCCTTTCAGACTTACTAATGCACTTGCTATTTTAATGGATTTAATGAATCGGATCTTCAGATAGTATTTGGATAGATTTGGGTTGTGTTCATAGATGACATATTGATCTATTCCCGTGATGAATTCGAGAATGCTAAACATCTGAGAATAGTGTTACAGACTTTGCACGACAAATAGTTGTATGCAAAGTTCAGTAAATGTGAGTTCTGGTTACAAGAAGTCAATTTTCTAGGACATGTTGTATCAGCATCGGGTATTCGGGTTGATCCGAACAAGGTTTCAACTATACTAGATTGGAAACCTCCTAGAAATGTATCCAAAGTCTGAAGTTTTCTTGGATTAGTTAGTTACTATAGATGGTTCATAAAAGGTTTCTCTATGATTGCAACCCCGATGACGTGACTACTTCAGAAAGATGTTAAGTTCGAGTGGTTAGAAAAGTGAGAGAAAAGTTTCGATCAGTTGAAAGCTTTGTTGACCGAGGCTCTAGTGCTAGTTTAGCCAGAATCGTGTAATGAATTCGTTATCTATAGTGATGCATCTTCGAACGATTTAGGCTGTGTTTTGATATAGGAAGGTAAAGTTATAGCTTATGCCTCGAAACAGTCAAAGCCACACGAAAAGAACTACCAGACACATGATCTAGAATTGGCAACTATTGTGTTTGCATTGAAAATTTGGTACCACTATCTGTTCGGTGAGAAATGTCACATTTATTCTGACCATAAAAGCTTAAAACATTTGATGACTCAAAAAGATCTAAATCTACGACAGCGAAGATGGTTAGAGTTGTTAAAAGATTACGAGCTTGTAATTGATTACCATCCGAGAAAAGCTAATGTTGTTACTAATGCTTTAAGTCAGAAATCATTGTTTGCCTTTCATGCGATGAATACTCAGTTGGCCCTATCTGATAACGATTTGATAGTAGCTAAATTGAAAGTGAAACCGTTATTTATTCAGCAGATTTGTGAGGCTCAGAAAGTTGATAACAAATTGATAGCAAAACGGGCTCAATGTGATGCGAATACTAATTTAGAGTTCTGAGTTGATATTGAAGGTTGTTTGAGGTTCAAAGACCGAATGTGTGTTCCAAGAAATTCAGAATTAATTCAGGTAGTTTTGAATGAAGCTCATAGCAGTCGGTTATCTGTTCACTCGGGTAGTACAAAAAGGTATAATGATTTGAAATAGCTTTATTGGTGGCATGGTATGAAACGGGACATCTCGACTTTGTTTCAAGATGTTTGATCTGTTAGCAAGTCAAAGCTGAGCATCAAGTTTCGTTTGGGTTACTTTAACCGATTATGATACCCGAGTGGAAATGGGACAGAGTCACAATGGATTTTGTATCTGGTTTGCCTTTGTCATTGAGTAAGAAAGACGCAATCTGGGTTATTGTGGATAGATTGACTAAATCGGCTCGTTTTATTCAAGTTTGCACGGATTATTCACTTGATAAGCTTGCTGATTTGTACATTTCTCAAATTGTGAGATTGTATGGGATACCTATTTCTATTGTTTAGGATAGAGATCCAAGGTTCACATCACGATTTTGGAAGAAATTGCAAGATGCACTAGGTACGAAACTACACGTTAGCACTGCTTTTTATCTTCAAACAGATGGTCAGTCAAAACAAATTATTGAGATACTAGAAGATATGTTGAGAGGTTGCATTCTTGAGTTTGAAAGTACGTGGGAATGATACTTGTAATAGTCTAGTTTATACCCTAGTTGACAGTAGTTTCGAGACCACAAATTCAAGTCATATAATATTTTAATATTATTTTCTGTGCCTATGATATGTGATTATGCATGTGCTAAAGTTTCGTAAGTTAATTCGTTCGTCTGTGTGTTTAATTTGAGTAAAGGATTAAATTGTATTGAATGCAAAAATAGCATGCTACATGAAAAGGTTCTTAATTGCCATGTCTTTATAAGTATGAAGGATATATATGGCAAATTAGCCATTACTATAGATAGTGGACGGTTAAGGTCAAAAATGACCTTGAATTATATGTTATAAAAATGTTTATTAAATGGCTAAATTGGTAAAATGCATATTATTGTGTTTGTAATAAAACATAAGAAATATAAAGTGGCATATGTTCATTTTAAAGTGCCAAAATTGGAAGAAAAAGAAAAGAAATAAAGCTTCTTAGGGTTCGGCCATTGAAAAGTTTGATTAAGGTATGATTTTGACTTGGATTTTGATGATTTTTATGTTCTTGAGATTGTTGCTTTGTCGACTATCAAGCCCATGTCTCAATTTTGTGTATTGATGATGTTTGTGAGATATGCCATTGATGATATGTTGAGCTTTATGATGAGTTTAGTTGTTAAATGAAAGATTTGAGCTAGATGAACATACATTATTCTTGAATTTTTGATGAAATTAGCTAATTAGGGCTAAATTGAGAAATAGTAACTTGATTGACTAAATTGCAAATTTGATGGAAAATATTGGCTTGTGTGAGATGTATGAACATTCGGCTAAGCATGAGTATATGATGATTTTGTGAATTTGATGTTTTGAAAAAAATGGACTGAATTGATAAATTATGCAAATGTGAGGGTTAAATTGCAAATAGCCTTAAATGTGTGTCCTTGGATTGAATTGAATGAGTTAGTAAATAAAAGAGTTAATTCTGAATATATATAGAACAAGAACCGAGGAAAACAGACTTAGATCACGAGAAAGCGAAAGTAATCGAGTAGCCATTTACAGTTCCGTAAAATCAAATCCTTTAAGTCATTATGAAAATAAATGTATCAGTATTGAACTGTGTATGTTCATATGACTATTGTTACTATGAATTCTTATGAGATGATCAGTACATAAATTTTGAGATAAGGCTAATGTAGTGTCAATATCCAGGAAGCTCCGTACGAACCTAGGAATAGATAGGATTAGCTATGTCATGACATTGGTATCCATTCTGTTTTATCATTTAAAACCACGTCTAGGATGTCGGTGTTGATTTGAGATTTTATGTAAGACCACGTTTGGGATGTTGGCATCAATATGAGCTTTACGTGTAAGACCATGTCGGGGACATCGGCATCATATTGATTCGTGTAAGACCCTGTCTAGGACAGTGGCATCGATATTTGAGCACACGTAAGACCTCATCTCGGATGTTGGCATTGTAAGACTATTCTGAGCTTTCTGAGTATCCTATTAGATTCCTAGCAGTTCAACAAGTAAAGTCCAAGCTATGAACAATTACGTGAAAGTATATTCGTTTCAGGTATGTTTGGTATGTACATTAAGAGTGTATATAGGCTAAGTACCTATGTGATTTTGATTTGAAGAAATGTATGATTGAATACGAGAATGTGAATTATTTACAAGAATGGTTATGAAAAGCTATGTAAATATATGATTCTTGAATTGATGAATGAGGCAAATATGGCCAAGAATATGGATCAAAGCATATATGTGATGAACTTGCTATTAATATGAATTTTGCCAATGTTTCCATATGCTTATATGTTTTACATGATAGTTTTATTTGTATATGACTTACTGAGCTTTTTGAAAAGCTTATTCTGTGTGTGTGTGTTTCTCTATTTTATAGATCGTCTAAGCTACTAAAGGCTTGGGACAGTCGAGGTTTGTCATCACACTACTCAACTTATTTTGGTACATTTTGGAAATGTATATAGCTAGATATGGCATGTATAGGCTAGTTATTTGGATAGTTATGAGATGTGAACTTAGCCATGTGATTTGGCTAGATATGAGTTGAAAATATGCTTAAATGAATGTGCTTTGTGATGCATATTTTGGAATGGTTTGAAGCTCATGAAATGGTTAAGATTATGGTAAGTTTGGATATATTATTGCTTGTATATTCATAAGTTTTTGTCTTGTAAAGTTGGCATGATTGAAATTGGTATTGAATGTATAGATTGAATGGTTATTTTGTATATTCTTAGTTATCAAATGTGCATGAGATGTATTGATGATTGGCTTGTAGGTTTGACCCTATGTGGGTGGCATCTTGGCCTTACAAATGGCCTATAATGTCACACGGTTGTGGCACATGGGCATTCCTAGTGACTGTGGGGCTAAGACAGTAGCTAGCTTAGGAGCACACAGCCAAGATACACGGGCGTGTCTAGTAGCCGTGTGAAGAAGTCAGTATATAACCTAGTAGTACATGGCCTTGACACACGGACGTGCCTAGTAGTCGTGTCGTTTTAACAGGATCGACCACACCCAGGGTACATGGGCATGCTTGGTGGCCGTGGGATAAAGTCAATTTCGACCATGGGGTAGACAACAGGGGTGTCTAGCAGCCGTGGGAGGCACACAGGCCTACCCACACGGGTGTGTAACCCCTAAAACTTAGAAAAGTTGTAAATATTCGAGAATTTCTATATGTGTTCTGGTTTAGCCCGGCCCTATTTATAAGCATGTTTTAGGTCTCGATGATCTACATAAGGGGACATTATGTTTACATTTGATGAGATACTTGATGAATTTTCCAATTAAGTTTTCAATCTGTCAGGTAATGCTCTTAACCCTAATTGGGTAGCGGACACGGGATAGGGATGTTACAATACTTGCCATTGATTGAAACCACATATAATAATATCTTTCAATTGAGTATCAAAATGACACCTTACGAGGCTTTGTACGGTCGCAAATGTCGAACACCTTTCTATTGGACTGAGCTCAGTGAGAATAAGATACACGGGGTCGATTTGATCAAAGAGACTAAACAGAAAGTGAAAGTGATTCGCGATAGTCTGAAAGCCGCGTCAGATCATCAGAAATCATACGCAGACTTGAAATGTAAAGCTATTGAGATTCAGATCGGGGATAAAGTGTTTTTAAGTCTCACCATGGAAGAAAATACTCTGATTCGGCCGTAAAGGTAAATTGAGTTCGAGATTCATTGGACCATATGAGGTTGTTGAACGTATTGGGCCGGTTGCTTATAGACTGTTGTTTCCACCTGAGTTAGAAAAGATCCATAACGTATTTCATGTTTCGATGCTTCGACGATATCGATCTACCCATCCATGTAATTTCCGTCTGAGATTGAGATTCGATCCAATATGAATATGAGGAAGAACCGATCCTGATTTTAGATTGCGAAGTGAAAAAATTGAAATAAGAAAATTTATTTAGTAAAAGTCTTATGGCATCGACACGAGGTTGAAAAAGCTACGTGGGAACCCGAAGATGCTATGAGAGAATGTTACCCAAACCTATTCGTCGATAATATTTTTGGGGATGAAAATCCCTAAGGGGGGAGAGTTGTAACAGTTCGGTTTAGACCCTAGTCGAAATAGTGGTTTTGGGACCACAAATCGAGTCAGAAAAATATTTTTGATATTACTTTCTATGTTTTTAGTATGTGAATTGACATGTGTGAAATTTTCATGATTAAATTTGATCGTTTGTGTGCTTAATTTTCAAAAAGGACTTAATCACGTAATTTATAAATGTGGCAATCTAATTGTTAAAGTTCTTATTTTCTTTGATTAATTAAAGATTGGATCCTTATGTTGTAATTTGGACATTAAACCATAGGATGGATGGTTATAGGCTTACGATATATGGTTTTCTTATTAATTCATTAAGGTTATATTGGTAAATGTTTAATCATTTATTTATAAACAAAACAAAACATTAAAATATCATGCATTTTTGTGTTCATCTTGCCAAATGTGAGAAGAAAAGGAAACCATTTACTTTGTGTAAGGGTTCAGCAATTTGAAGTTAAAATTAAGGTATGTTTTGCTCCTGTTTTTGATAATTTTTACGTTTTTGAGATCATTGCTATGTAATCTATCAAGCCCATGTCTTAATTTTTGAATTTGATGATGGTTTTGTGTTTTGCCATTGTTGAAAGCTTGTGGTTTTTGTTGTTTGATGATGTATTGTATATATTATTTGTGAAAATGTTATTATGAGGAACTAAAATGTGAAATAAATGCAATATATAGGCTTATATGAAGTAGAGGAAAATTTGGCTAGGCACTTGTATAAAGAAATTTTGTGAGTTTTGTGTTTTGTGAAATAGGGATTAAATTGTGAAAAATGTAAAATGTCAGGGGCAAAAGTGTAATTAGCCCAATTATGTTTTTTTTTATGAATTTGATTGAATATGTGATTGAATAAGTTATAATTTAGATCAATAAAAGTGAAAATCAGAATTGGATCGGGAAAAAAACTAAAGTTGTCGAATAGTCGTCCCGGTTTGTCCGTCTTTGCCGAGGTAAGTTCATAAGTAAATAAATGTCATTAAATTCGATTGTATATATATTATTTGTACCGAATTGAATTATTACTTTTATATATATATGTGAATACCCAATTGGTAAAAGTATGGAAGAATTGTCTATGAGCTTGAATCGATCAAGTTATGACGTTCAGAAGCCCCGCACGAACCTTAGGAATAGTCAGGATACATATGTCATGACATAGGATTTCGATATGTGTTTTCGTGTAAGGCCACGTCAGATATGTTGGCATTAACTTGTGTTTATGTGTAAGACCATGTCTAGGACATTGGCATCAAATGTGATTCATGTAAGACCCTATCTAGGACAATGGCATCGATATGTAATTACATGTAAGACCACGTCTGGGACGTTTGCATTGTACGAGATTTTCAATTATCTGAGTATCCTTATTGATTCCAAATGGTTCAATGGGAATTATTGAGTTTAGATAAAATGTGAAAACGTACTAAAAGGTTCAGGTACTTGTTATGTTATATGAATATGAAAGTAAGATAATTATATGTTTGAGATGGATATATGAATTAGGCATGGTAAAAGAGAAATTATATGTGCTTAGGATTATATATGCATTCGGCCTTTGTTGTTATAATGCTATTGGATATGTGATAATATTTGATTTTTCAAATATAGTAAATGTAATTTTGGCTAAAGTTTGTTTGATTCGGCTAGTTGATTTAATGCAAATGATTATTTAATCATTATTTACTTATGACTTACTAAGCTATGAAAGCTTACTCTGTGTGTGTGTTTGTTCATTATTTTATAGATTATTGAAGCTACAGGAAGCTCAGGGATCGTTGAGGATCATCACCACACTATCAAACTATATTTTTGTACCTTTTGAAAATGTACATATTCAAGTATGGCATGTATAGGCTAGAGAAATTTTTTGAAATGTGTAAATATAGCCATGTGATATGACTTGTTAATGAATATGTTTATGAATGTGTTTAGTCTATGCTTTATGATGCAAAAGTTGGAATGTTTTGATGTGCTCATGAATGGACAAATGAAATGGTCAATTTTGGTAAGTTATATGATTGATTTGGAAATTGATATGATGAGAAATGCTATGAATTGAAATGGATTAAAATGATGTATGATTTATATGTTTTTTATGTGAAGTTGGTTCTTCGAATTGGTATGTTTAAGTTGTATTGTATATGGAAATGAATGATGATGCTAAGGGTCAAATTGTGCTTGATTTGGTATGTTTTTTTTGCTACTTTTGTGATATGAATTAAGGCTTGTTTGATGCTTGTAGGTTTGACTCACTTTTGGGTGGCAAATTGGCCTTATAATTGGCCTATATTTTCCCACACGGTTGAGCACACGGGCGTGTGTATCGACCATGTTTCTCAAGGTTGTATTTAGAAGTAAGTCAGGAAGTCACACGGGCTGGACACATGGGCGTGTGACTAGCTGTGTGAGCAAGTCAATAACCTCAAGAATTTCACATGGCTTGACACAAAGGTGTGTCTTGTGGTCGTATGGACAAGTCAGTATGTATGCCCTATTTTGCCATGGCCTAGACACACGGGTGTGTCTAATGCTGTGTGAGGCACACGGCCTGCCCACATGGGCATGTGACCTCTGTAACTTTGAAAATTGTTTAAGTTTTTGGAAAAATATTTGTATGTGCTCGGTTTAGTTTTGACCCCTTTCCAATGTATGTTTAAGGTCTCGTAGACCTTCTAAAGGGACTCTATGTGTATATTTCTCTATGGAATGTTTTTTAATGTTAAATGTTTTTGAAATGTTTTTGATATGTTTCGATATGTCCAATAATGCATCTTAACCTTCGTTAGGCGACGGATATGGGTTAGGGGTGTTACATGCCATGTCCCAGACATGGTCTTACACTGGCTCTTATTTATCCCTAATGTCATGGCATGAATATCCAATATACTCCTAGGGTTCAACTGGGAGTTTACCACATCAAATTTCATCATGCATATTCATAACAATAATCAAACATTTTATGTAATGTCAATTGTTTAATGCATAATAACAGTAAAGTTGTATTATTTACGTACAACTTACCTCGGTATACAAAATATAGGCGACTAGTTCGATTTAGTCCAATAGCTTGGTTTTCCCTCGGTCTAGGTTCAGACTCCATTTTCATGATCTATAATGACAATATTTACTAATTTAATCACCACATTAATCAAGACATTCCAAAATTCCTACTTTGGAAAAATTATAGTTTTGCCCTTAGACTTTCACATAATTACAATTTTGCCTCTAGGTTTGTAAAACGATTTTAATAAAATTTCCTCCTCTAACAAGCCTACTAGAACCGTTATTACTCTTATAGCAACTCAAAATTCAAATTATTTCATACATTTACTAAACATTTATAACTTTTACAAAATGGTCCTTTTAGGTGTTTTCATGAAAAATCCTTTCACAAAAGTTATTTATTAAACAACCAAGATTCCTTTTCTTCCATAAAAATTCAGCAAACAACATTAATGCTCTCATGGAAAAACCCTAGACTTTCAACCATAGTGCAAAATAGTCCCATCATTAGCTAGATTAGGCTACAAGGGTTCCAAAAACACAAAAATCAACAAAAATAACCATCAAAATGACTTACTTCCAAAGGTTGTAAGTTGCTGAAAATTTTCAAGCTTCCATGGCTATTTTCTTGGAGAAACATTGGTGGAGATAAGAAAAGATGATAGCCTTTTCTTTTTGTTTTATTTTATTATTAGACAAGTCACCTAATGTCACCTAATTTTATGACTTTGTCTCCAATTAAAATTTCCATGTCCAGCCACCATAATTTTATTGGTCTATTTACTCAATAAGGACCTCTTCTTTAGTGTTTCATAGCTATTTAACACCTTTACCTTGTAGAACAAAGCTTTCACACTTTATACGATTTAGTGCTTTTTAAAAATTAAGCATGTAATCACTAAAATTAATTCACCAATATTTTCATGCACTCATATAATCATGCTATAACACATAAACTAATATTAAAAATAATTTCTCCGGCCTCGGATTAGTGGTTCCGAAACCACTCTTCTGACTAGCGCCAAAATCGGGCTATTACAATCCTTCCCCTTTAGGGACTTTCGTCCTGAAAAACTTACCAATGAAAAGGTTTGGATATTGATCTCTCATAGTCTCCTTAGGCTCCCAAGTGGCCTCTTCAACCCCATGTCTATGCCATAGTACTTTCATGAGTGCTATACTTTTATTTCTCAATTGCTTGGCCTATCGGGCCATGATCTTAACTAACTCTTTACCATAAGTCATGTTTGATAGAATCTCAACCTCTTTTGGTGAAAGAATGTTCGAAGGGTCAGAACGGTAATGGCGCAACATCGACACATAGAAAACATCATGGATCTTCTCTAACTTAGATGGTAAAGCTAATCGGTATGCTGCTGGTCCAATTCTCTCAGTTACCTCATATGGCCCAATAAAACGTGGACTTAGTTTTCCTTTCCTACCGAATCTGAGCACTTTCTTCCACGGGGATACTTTCACAAACACCTTATCACTGACTTGAAGCTCAATTTCTTTTCGTTTCAAATCCGCATAGGACTTTTGTTTATTCAAAGCGGCTTTCAAACAGTCACGAATTACCTTCACTTTCTCTTTAGTCTCTTTGACTAAGTCAACCCCATGAATCTAATTTTCTCTAAGTTTGATCCAATACAAGGGGTTCGGCACTAAAACCTATACAAAGCCTCATATGGCGCCATTTCCAAACTCGACTGATAGTTGTTGTTGTAGGGAAACTCTACCAGTGGTAAATCCTTTTCCCAACTGCCTTGGAATTCAAGGATACAACACCTCAACATGTCTTCAAGAATTTGAATTACTCTCTCCGACTGACTGTCGATTTGGGAATGGAAGGCTGTGCAAAAATTCAACTTTGTCCCCAAAGCTTCTTGTAACATTTTCCAAAATCGTGAGGTAAACCTTGGATCTCTATCCGAAATAATTGACAAAGGCACTCCGTGAAGTCTCACAATTTCAAAAACATACAAATCGGCCAATTTCTCAAGTGGATAATCGGTACGAACCGGTATAAAATGAGACGACTTAGTTAGCCTATCAACCACAACCACAACCCATACAACATCTTTCTTCTTTGGCGTCAACGGCAACCTAGACACAAAATCCATGGTAATACGGTCCCAATTCCACTCGGGAATCATCACGGGCTGAAGTAAACCTGAAGGTACTTGGTGTTTGGCTTTCACTTGGTGACAAATTAAACCCTTAGAGACAAATTCTGAGATGTCTCCTTTCATTCTCGACCACCAATACATTTTCTTCACGTCATTATACATTTTCACACTACCCGGATGGATAGAGATACAACTGCTATGTGCCTCATGCAAAATTTTCCAAATAAGCTCATCATCTTTGGGTACAGAAATTCTATTTGAAGCATCAAACTACCATCTAAACCAATCTGAAAGTCTGATTCTATACCCACCTCACACTGAGTTATCTTAGCTTGCAATTCTTTATCACTTTTTTGAGCTTCTCAGATCTCTTGCAAAAAAAAAAAAATTGGTTTTGCCCTCAACTCGGCTAAAATCAAACCATCATTGGTTAATAACAACTGAGTGTTCATAGCCCTCAAGACAAACAACGATTTCATACTCAAAGCATCGGTGACCACATTCACCTTTCCAGGGTGATAGTTAATTATCAACTCATAATCCTTTGTCAACTCTAATCATCTCCGCTGTCGTAGGTTTAACTCCTTGTGAGTCATCAAATACTTTAGACTTTTATGGTCAGTGAATACTTGGCATCTCTTGCCATACAAATGGTGTCTCCAAATCTTCAGTGTGAACACTATGGCAGCTAACTCTAAGTCATGAGTAGGATAGTTTTTCTCATGCGGCTTTAGTTGTCTCGAGCATATGCTATTACCTTGCCTTCTTGCATAAGCACACACCCAAATCCATTTAAGGATGCATCGCTATACACCACAAAATCTTTTCCGGTTCCGGTTGCACTAAAATTGAGGCTTTAGTCAACAATGCTTTTAGTTTCATAAAACTCTGTTGGCACTTCTCTATCCATTTGAACTTGACATCTTTCTGTAGCAACCTCATCATTAGTGTAGTAATCATGGAGAATCCTTTAACAAATTGTCTGTAGTATCAGGCTAAGCCCAAAAAGCTTCTAATCTCTGACACATTCCTCGGCAGTTTCCAATCAACAATAGTCGATATCTTACTTAAGTCCACACTAATTCCATCACCAGACACAGTATGTCTTAAGAATCTGACTTTTTGAAGCCAAATTTCACTTTTGCTAAACTTAGCATACAACTACTTATCTCTTAAAGCTTGTAAGATAGTTTTCAAATGCTCGCATGCTCACTTTCATCACGAGAATAAATTAATATGCCATTAGTAAAAACAACTACAAACTTATCCAATTACGGTCAAAAAATATGGTTTATTAAATCCATAAATACTGCAGGAGCATTCGTTAAGCCAAAGGGCATGACGAGGAACTCATAATGGCCATACCTCGTCTAAAATGCAGTTTTTGGTACATCTTGTTCCTTAACTCTCAGCTGGTAATAACTGGACCTCAGGTCTATCTTAGAAAAAACAGTGGCTCCCTTCAATTGGTCAAACAAATCGTTGATCCTTGGTAAAGGATACTTGTTCTTAATTGTAACCTTCTTGAGTTGTCGGTAGTCTATACATAATCTCATCGATTCGTTTTTATTTTTCACAAAAATACGGAGCACCCCACGGAGAATAGCTTGGTCTCGCAAAACCCTTATCCGTTAACTATTGTAGCTGAACCTTCAACTCTTTTAACTCCAATGGTGCCATCTTATACGGGGCAACCAAAATAGTTGTTGTACCAGGGACTAACTCAATAGCAAACTCGACTTCCCTAGTTGGAGGCAATCTAGGTAACTCATCTGGAAACACATCTGGATACTCACTTACCACTAGCACTGACCCAATCATTACTTCTGACACTTAAGTATTCAACATAAAGCGAGATAAGACTCATACCCTTTTCTTATACATTTCTCAGCCACCAAAGAAGAAATCACTACAGGCAAACTATCCGATTCACCTGATTCAACCCGAAGGATATCCCCATTTCACATTTCAGTTCAATAAATTTTCTCCCATAGTTTACTATCACATCATGAGCTACTAACCAATCCATACCAAGAATCACGTCAAATTCATCAAACGGTAGCAACATAAGATTAGCCAAAAAAATAATGACCTCTAATTGTCAAGGGACAATTTCTACACACTTGGTCTCTAGCACATGATTGCCTAATGGTTTGACACTTTTACCACAAATTAAGTAGACTCAACATGCATAGTCATACTAAACACCAATTTCATACAAACATATGAATGGGTAGACCCTGAATCAATCAAAGCAACAACAAAGATATCATGAAGAGAAAAAGTACCCATTATCACATCTGGAGATGATGCCTCTTCGCGAGCGCCAATGGCATAAGTCCTTGCAGGCACTCGTCCCTCGGACCTCACGGCAAAATCTCTAAGTGCATCTCTACTGCTAGCTCCACTTCCGGGTTCTTTTGTGGTCTACCTCTATAAGGAGCATTACTCGCTCGCACATCTTACTTTCTGTCTTTCTCATCCATCTTAGGGCAGTTTCAAATGAAGCGGTCTAGTGATTCGCACTTGAAACAACCTCTATCATTTCCTCGAAACTCACTAAAATGTTGTCTACCACATTGTAAACATTCGATTTATTTGGTCAAACACTACTAACACTCACAATAGAAGTCGTTTTAGCTTTAGACGCCGTGTACTGCTTATTCTTATTTCTACTCAAGAATCACGCTGAAGCATTTGATCGAGTAGTGAATTCTCTCAATTTCTTGGATGGGGACTAAAACAATTTCCCCAAATGTCTTTTCTTTGAGTCGTGAGACTCAATATCAGCCTTCCTTTTCTCTTTGGCCAATTTCTCAACCTTTCAAGCTCTCTTGACAAGCACCACAAACTCCTTTAATTCCAAGATGCCAACTAATAGTCGGATGTCTTCATTTAATTCATCCTCAAACCTCTTACACATGATGGCTTTGGTGGATATGCACTTCTGAGCATATTTCCTGAGCTTTACAAACTCACGCTCGTACTCGATTACCATCATTCGACCTTGATTTAGCTTAAGGAATTTTTTCTTTTCTGATCAATAAACCTTTGGCTGATATACTTCTTTTGGAACTCTTCTTGGAAAAATTCCCATGTTACCCTATCCCTTGGTACAATCGACACAAGGATATTCCACCATTGGTAAGTCAAGTCTCATAAAAGTGACACTACACACTTCATGCACTCTTCAGGTGTGCAAGACAATTCATCGAATACCCTAATGGTATTTTCTAGCCAGAACTCTGCCCTCTCTGGGTCATCATTTATACTCGCTCCAAATTCCTCAGCCCCTTACTTCCGAATTCTATCAACTAGAGGTTTTTCCCTTCTTAACATCTCTACCACTCGGGTTTTAAAGGAAGAGTAAGAAGAACTAGGGTTCTTCATGTAAGAGTATGCCCAAAGATCAATCATGAGATGGTTGTAATAACATACTTGATTTACCATGTTTATTAATATAAAGCGTTGTCATTATTATTTCAGCTTTTTCTTACGTGTGTACAAATAAACTATTTTATAATAATGTCACGAGAATAATATGATTATTCTTAAAATATCCTTAGTCAAGTATTATTGTTGACTAGGACAACAATAATGCATTAAGACTAACATGTAGTTGATTGATGATAAAGAGTTATCATTGATATGGAGTGTCAAAATCAATGCATGAATATGTGTGTTAGAGAACAACATATTGGGTGACCCGCTATGAGTATGTTTCTTGGATTATTATGTAATTGTCACAACATTACTCATAGTGATTAATATGTATATGATCCTTAGACTTGAGATAATCATTATCCCAACATCGTGAGTCGTATATTTTGATACGATCAAGCGTGCATCGTAATCGGTTGTTCTATAAAGGTCGATGTTGGATATATCACAATCAATGTAGAGGATATTGTTGATCAATATAGGATAAGTCCTCCACATAATGGGAGTAATATCTTAGGCCACTTGATTGAGTGAGACTAGAAATGCATGGCCATGCTCAAATAAGTTGACATGAGATTTCATACTAATTTGTATATCATAGTCTACTCAAGATATCAAGAAACATGGGATGGACTATACAAGTGTGACTATTCCATGACTTGTATCTATTCGAGATAAAGGACTTAAGGATTAATGCATGAAAAGTTAATCACAAAAGTTATGTCGAATCATGACTTCTTGTATCTTAGGTAGCAATGATGCATTGCTAGATGCCACTCATTGTTTGTGACATTAGAATCGTTCTAGTATTACTACTAACGTTACAAGAACCTCTGTGGTCACACCTATGGTTGAAATGAACGGAATGAAACATAGTTGGTATTGTGTTTGATTCATGAATTAAATTAATTAAAGAATTAATTTAATTCGCAATCAAATATTGAATATATTATATGTACAAGGATGTTGTACACATAATGAGAATTAATATATGAATTTGGTTCAGATATAAATTTAAATAAATATAGTTTACCAAAATCCATGTTATAATTAATGTAATTATAACTTTTTGGGTATAATTAATGTAATTATAATTTTGGTTAAAACATTATTATATTTATTTAATTTTATTATTCATAAATGAAATATTGATTATAAAAAGGGTAATAAGTGAAGAAAAACCCTAAGAATTTTGCTTAAAAAGGTCTAGCGGTAGTCAAGCAAAACACCTCTCTAAAAAATAGTTTTGGAGATTTACGCGTTCATAGTCAAACCGCGTGGATTACGTAGAGGCCGACATCGTAAAGGTTGTGGCTTGGTTCGACGAGAGATCGATATCTTGTCGCCGAGGCATCGCTATCTACTCGATTGAAACATTGGTAATTTGAAACCTTTATTTCACCCGATTCGTTCTCACACATGGATTCATGGTTTGGATCAAGGATTAATTTTATTTCACTGCGCCTTGGGGGTGCCGGCGTTCCAACACTTCATTCAGCCTAGTAAATTCAAGCAACTAATGTACGGTTTTGATCCATTTTTTATGATTTTTATGTTTTTGTAATTGTTGCAGCTCAATCTAGCTAGCCCGTACCTTTAATTTCAAAACTGTTAAAGATTTTGAGAGTTTCCATTGATGAGTTTATGTGTTCTTTGATGTTTGAGGATGAAATATGAAATTTGGATGATATATTTTCATTTTTTATAAAGTGATTTTTGATGAAAATGCATAATTTGGATTAAATTGAGAAATATGCAAATTTTATAGTTGAAATGTGAAATAAATGAAAGTTTTGGGCTGCTAGGGACTTTTATATAATTTGGCCAAGCATGGGTTAACTTGAATTATGTGAATTTTGTATATTTGTGAAATAGGGACTAAATTGATTTAATTTAAAAGTTTAAAGGCTAATGTGTAAAAAATGCCCAAATGTGTATTTTTGGACTAAATTGAATGAGTAGGTGATTAAATGAGTCATTTTTGAATACATATAGATCAAGAAAGAAAGAATTTAGATTTACATAGGGGAAAAGCAAAGTTATCGAGCAATCGATCCGATTCGTCAATTCTGAGTTCGAGGTAAGTTTGTATGTTGTAATTTCATTACAATTGTATGTTAAATGCTTTGACATTGCAGAAATTGTGATTATGAGATTATAAAAAATGTTAGAATTGTGAAAATGACTTTACGGATGTGTTCGACAAAGATATTGACAAGTGAAACTTCCTGGTTGAACCTTAGGAATAGTCTAAG
Organism: Gossypium rotundifolium; assembly: GCA_025506655.1. NCBI lineage: Eukaryota > Viridiplantae > Streptophyta > Magnoliopsida > Malvales > Malvaceae > Gossypium > Gossypium rotundifolium. Next base: position 43,945,276 of record CP106726.1, read on the forward strand.
ATGCTAGTGACATGTCATTAGGTTATTACGTTGGCTTTGGGCCACGATATTCGTACTTCTAGTGTTAGTGATACCTTCATTTGGCTACGGGCCATGGTATAGGTATTTCGGAAAGGAGTTACCTTGATTTGGCTATGAGCCATGGTATAGGTACTCCTGGATAAATTACCTTGATTTAACTACGGGCCATGGTATAGGTACTTATCGATTAAGATCCGTAAGTATCTAACTTCTATTCCAAATGGTTCAATGGGTAAACAAATGATGAGGTTGAGAAAGAGGTTAGTACGAGGTTATAAAGGTATGTACGGAACCTATTCGAGTATTAAATAGAGAAAGTTCGATGTAATGGTATTTGATCATGTTTTGAGACATGAGAAATATTTGTAGTTAATGTGTATATGGTAATGTTATGTACAATTGGTTGATTTGTATTTATTGATGAATTAAATTATTCACATATGAGCTTACTAAGCTATGAAGCTTACTTTGTGTTATTTCCTATGTTTTATAAAGAATCAAGGCTAGCTCGGATCCTGAAGTCGTCAGGATATCATCGCACTATCAAAAGTCTAATTGGTACTTTTGAGTTGTGTATATATGGTATATGGCATGTATAGGTTAGTTGTGATGCTTTGGTTGTGAATATAACCATAAGATTTGGCTTGTAAATGAATATGTTTTTTTTTTTTTTGTATATATAGCCATGAGTGATGGTTTATTTGAGTATGTTTTGGTATAAATGTGGTTATGGTTTCATAATTACTCGAATGGTTATGTCTTGAGTTTGGTAAATAATCTATATGGTGTCATTGAAGTTGATAATTTGAGAATTTATGTGCTTATGAATTATTTCTTAATAATATAAGTGTTGATTAGGTATTTGACATTGATTTGGATATTGAATTTGATTGAAATGGATATGGTATGATTTGTGCAATTGGTTGATGATTTTGGGATGCCTATTGTATGATGAAATGGTACCATTTTAGTTGTTTAGGTGAGCATGAATAAGGGTGGCAAACAGGCCTTACAAATGGCCAATTTTTGTCCACATGGATAGAGACATGGGTGTGTGTCTCAGCCGTGTGCGACACACAGTCATGCTACACGGCCATGTGTTCCCTAGTGTTGAAATTAAATTCAATTCAATATGCTTCACACAACCTCACACACGGGCGTGTGATTGGCAGTGTGGCTCAAGTCAGTATACCCCCTAAATTTCACATAGCCTAGCACACAAGTGTATGATTTGGCTCTGTTGCATAAGTCAGTTTACCCTACAGGATTGGCATGGCCTAGCACACACTTTGGCATGCGAGCGTGTATGGCCACTTCGAAGGGCACACAGGCTAGACACATGGATGTGTGGTCGGTCGTGTGACCCAAGTCAGTATGTATGCCCTATTTTCACACGGCCTGGGACACAGGCGTGTTTGGAGCCATGTGAGGCACGCGGCCTGTTCACATAGGTGTGTAACCCTTGTATGTTTGAAAAATTTCTAAGTTTTCCAAAATTTTCATATGTTATCGGTTTAGTCCCGAATCACTTCTAAAGCATGTTTAAGGCCTCATAGGCCCTTACAAGGGACAATGTGATTATGATTGAATGGTGTTTGAGAATGGATGATACATGTATGAGTTATGTATGTTAAATGATATGTACTGGTCGGTAATACCTTATAACCCTATTCTAACCGTGAATACGGGTGATAGGTGTTACAGTATGGATGGTCGGAGATGGTGTGTATAGGATGGGGGTAGGATTCTGTTATCTGATTTGCATAACTTTAACTGTATCTATGTAACACCCATATCTAGGTTCGATGCTAAGACTGGATGCGAGACATTACCGTGCTTGAACTCACTTAATCAAGTACTTACTGGCTATAAAATTTTGTTTCGACTTAAAACCTTTATTTCTTGGTCTAGACATATGTATCATGGTCATACGAGGCCTTAAACACTTGTTCGGACTTTCAGAACTTATCAAAAATCCTCTCTCAAAATTAGAGGTTACACGCCTGTGTGGTTTAGGGTACGCCCGTGCACCCCTAAACACGCCCATGTTTCCCATCCGTGGGGAGCTACTGACTTATCTGACACGGCCTTGACACGCCCATGCCCTCTAACCGTGTGGAGCTACTGACTTATTCGACACGGCCTTGACACGCCCGTGCCCTCCAACCGTGTCTATTCTAACATTTAATAATAAGGTGCAGGGTTTGCACGGCCTAGACACACTCCGTGTGTCTAACCGTGTGGACACTTAGATGCTATCTACCAAGCCTTCTTACCACTCTCACCTACACACATACATATACTAATTTAGTAAAGGCTCAATTTATCAACTAAAACACATGATCCTATACATTGATTCATGAAAATAAGGTTTTCCTCCCATACAATTACAATGACTTAAGCCATTGTCAATGGCTATACACTTTTCAACTATAAACCCTCTTAGGCCAACATAATTTTGTACATTAACAACAACTTAATCAACCTTAAATTCTAGCCCTATACATGCCATGACTCAGAAAATCTTGATACCTCGTACAATGTGTCTGCTCGATAGTGTGATAACATCTCCGGAAGCCTCCAACTCGAGCTAGATAAAATAACCTATAAGATGTGGGAGAGAAAGAGGAGCAAGCAATAATGCTTAGTAAGTTCATCTGCATAAAATGACAATTTTATAAGTTCATTGAATATACACCACCACAAAGCATCTTTATACTGGGTCTTTACCATTAACTAATGATTTCTTACTTAATCACTCTTGAAGCTCACTCAATCGCTCTTGAAGCTTACTCATTCTATCTCTTACCGTACTACAAGCCAATTGCTCGTTTAACTAGATTCCATTCCTACACTAATTGTCATGTAATCACATAAGACAACACATCAAACATTTTCAATAAGCTACCCATCTCTCGGGGGTTACGCACTTAGCTCACCAGTATTAATACAACTGATGGTATCGCATACACCCCAACACTACCAACAATGAGGTGATACCGCACATAGCTCACCGTCATTTCTCATTCGTGAATAACAACCCACCAGCTTACCTATATCTTAAATGTTCATTCAAGAACATTTACGTACACTTCTATTCTTGCTAACATTCACGCACTACATCAATAAATCTGTCTCATGCAACTAAGGTGCATTATTTATGCATTTCCCATGAAGGGTTCATCATAAATTAAGTTCATCACCTTTCAGTTCTAACACATACCTGTGATTCTCGTGGTACAACCACATACATTCATCATATCTGCTGAAATACTCAAGTTATAAAATATTCTCTTGAGTCTCATACACATGAAGTCACATAGAAATCATACCCCAATAGGGTCTTACTTGGATTAACATGTCGATGCCATGTCCCTGACATGGTCTTATACAAATTCTTACATTGAAGCCATAATTCAATATGGTCTTATACGAGGCTTTAACTATCGTCTTAACATTCTACATGCATTTCTCATTACTCTAGGATTCAATTCTCATGGCATCTCATCAAATAATATATGTATCATACATCTATAGAGTGAATATACATTCCATACAACATCGAAATACTTACATAAACTCATGCATACTTTCAATAATTGCACATGAACTTACCTTGTTGTCGAAATAGCCGGAAAGGGCTATTTACCCATATTTATCTTTTTCATCCGTTCTAGGTCTGAAACTCATTTCCTTTGATCTAAACAATGAAATTAACTCATTTAATCACTTACTGATCATATTACAACATAATATCCACTTAGGCAAAATGACCATTTTGCCCCTATACTTTGGCAAAATTATAATTTTGCCCCTAGTATCGTAAATAAATTTTTATCATATTTTCTTGTTAAAAAAACTTATCTAAACATTTAATCCTCTTACAACTACTCATAATTCCAACTATTTCATGCTTTAATGAACAAATAACAATTTTTGCATTTTAGTCCCAATTAGTTGTTCTCATGACAACACCCTTCACAAAAGTTGTCTCTCATCATCTTATCATTCATTTTCTTCCATAAAAAGTTAGCAACCAGCATAGACTCTCTAATGGCAAGTCACTATACTCTCAACCATATTACAAAATAGTCCCCTCATTAGCTAGCTTAAGCTTTGGGGACTCCAAAAGTATAAATTTTTATCAAGAAAAGTCATCAAAATCACTTATTAAGAAGGGAGATAGCTTGGCTGAAAGTTCAAACCCCTAAAGCTCCATTGCTTCTTCAATTTTCGGTGGAGAGAAGATAGGTGAATAGTGAAAGATGATAACATCTTTTACTCACCTTATTTTATTCATTTTTTTCTCACCTAATTCCCACCTATTTTGACCAAAGTTAAAAATTCTTGTCCCCTATGTCACATGGCCAGCCTACACACTTAAAACAAGGCCAATTTGCACAATTGGGGCCTCCAATTAACATCCCATAGCTATTTGGCACCTTTTACAAATAAAATAGAACTTTTGCACTTTATGCGATTTAGTCCTTTTTCACAAATTAGCTAGAAATTGCTAAAATTAAGGCACCAAAATTTTCATACATCCTTATAAACATGTTATAACACATAACATAACATGAAAATAATTTTATCTATCCTCAAATTAGTGATTCCGAGATTACTGTTCTGACTAGCCCCTAAATCAGGCAGTTACAATCTATATTTGAAATGGGCTCATGCCCAAATCTTTATCTGTATATGACACAGGGTTAGGCCCGAATCTGTATCTGTATCTAACATGGGCTCAGGCCTGATTGTGAATCCATCTTATTTGTGATATTATGTATGTATACATGCTTAACTCTGTTGGGTTACACACTGAGTTTACGTAAACTCACCCGCTTTTTTTGTTTGTTTGTGCAGGTAACCCACATTAGGCAGATCGGTGTTGCGGAGGACTCGACGGTGACCACTCACCAAAACTATTTATTTGTTTTAGTTTTTATTTAAATTCGACTTTAAGATTTGAGAGTTTGTATTTTTTGGGACTCTCTGGATTGTTTTAAGACTATTTGGTTTTGGTTTTGGGTTTTGAGTTTATATTATTAATAACTTGACCGATTTTTTAAACACGACGTTTTTACAAAGCTTTCACTACAAATATGTTTTATCTCAAAAGATGAAATGAAAAAGAGCTTTGAAACTAATAAGAGCGATAAATGATAATGAACCGAAAAGATTTGAACTTAACGACAATGGTTTTCCAACCCATTTCATGTGACACCTCCGGATTCGGCCATAACGTCTAGGCTAAGTTTGGGGTGTTACACTGGTAAATATTTAGGATGTTTCCATTGATGAATAAGCATGTATTTTAATGATTGATGATACATTATGAATGTTTGATGATAGTTATACAAGTTTTTATTAAGTAATTTTTAGTAAAAATGCAACATAGGGATTAATTTGTGAAATATTAAAATTTAGTGGTTAAATTTTGAAATAAATGAAAAATATGGGCTGCTAGGGACCTAATTGAAATTTGGCTAGCATGAGTTGTGGTTAAATTGCACAAATTTATGATTTTATGAAATAAGGACTAAATTGTAAAAATGTGAAACATTAAGGGCGAATGTGTAAAAATACTTTAAAGTGTGATATGGATTAAATTGAATAGAGAGATTATTAAATAAGCTAAATTTGGTTACTTATAGATCAAGAAAAGCAAAATCCAGATCTAGATCGAGGGAAAAATAAAGTACTTGATTAATAACCTATTTCTCCGTCTTTGCGTTCGTTGTAAGTTCATATGTAATAAGCATTGCTATATTTGTGTTTTAAATTCTTTGATGTTGCATAAATTGTGAGTTATGAACTTGTGGATACATTTGACGAAGATTCGATATTGGAAATCCGGTTGAACCTCAAGAATAGTTGAGGATACGAATGACTTGTCATTAGGGGAAACATTAATTTGGCTTCGGGCCATGATATTGGCACTTCAGGTGCGAGATACATTTGTAACAGCCTGGTTTAGACCCTAGTCAGAATAGTGGTTTGAGACCACAAATCTAAGGTCAAAATGTTAATTTAATACTATTTTCTGTGTGAATAGTATGAGACATAGTCTACGTGAAAATTCTGTGTGATGATTTGATCGTTTTAGGGTCGAATTAAGAGAAAGGACCTATTCGCGTTAAGAGTAAAAGCTATGTGCTAATTTATAAGTATTTAAGTGTTGTTGTCTTTTAAATATGGAGGCTTTATGATGCAATTTAACCAATATGTACTTAGTGGATGGTGGATGGACATTTTAACCAACTAAAATGTAATATAATATGTTTTTTATTAAAGGCTAACATGGTAATTGAATTAATAATAATAGATTAGTAAAACAAATCATGAAAGAAGATGAGTATTCATCTTAATACTCACCGAAAATAGAAAAGAAAGGAGGGCTAGGAAGCTTTGAAGTTTTGGCAAGCTTAGGCACAAATTGGTATGTGATTTTAGCTCAGCTTTTGATAATTTCTACGTTTTCGTAATCATTGCTTTGTGCTCTAGCTAACCCATGCTTAAATTTTAGAAAATGATGGTGATTTTGAGATATGCCATTCTTGAATATATGAGCTTTGTGATGATAGTTAGTGGATTATAAAAGTTTAATGTTGGGTTAACATAGTTTGTATATGAAATTTTGGTGAAATTGAGTAATTTGAGCTAAATTGTGAAAATGAGAAATTAGAGGATTAAAATGTGAAATAAATGAAATGTGTGGACTCCTATAAGACTAAGGATAATTTGGCCTAAGCATAGTGTAATGAAATTTTGAGTATTTGATGATTTTGTGAGATAGGGACTAAAGTGTTGAAATGTGAAAATATGAGGGCTATTTTGTAAAATGCCCTAAATATGTGTGTTTGGATTAAAATGAATGAATTGATGATTGAATGGAGTGAATTTTAATGTGTTTAGACCAAGAGAGGAGAGGTTCGGTCGAGTTCGAGGCAAAGATAAAGTGCTCGATTAATCGACCGTAGAGATAGTTCGACGTCCAAGGTAAGTTCGGATATCATACATGTATTTGAGTTATGTTTTATAAATATGAAATGAATATGTTCATGTGTATGAAAGTGAGTTGCTATGTGCACGATTGTAGTTGATGGCACTAAGTGTGCAAAATTGAAATCGAAATAGAAATGAATGGCACTGTGTGTGCGATGTTATGAAAGCTTCAGCTTATTGAATTGGCACTGTGTGTGCGACACCAAGACGAGTCGGTTAAAAGAATAGGCACTAAATGTGCGATAACAATTATACTTCGAATATGTATGTGGCATTGAGTGTGCGGTTACTTTGAATGAATATCAAATGAAGATCAACATGTAATATCGAGCATTGAATAGCTTGGAGGTAGAATAACTAAGTGTTAGCTAAGGTATGTAATTAACCTTTGTGGTTGATGAATTATAAACAAGCTATGGTGGAATGAATGCGTATTTTAGATATGAATGAGATGATATAAATGTGAGATAACTGATTTATGTGATGCTTAATACTTACTTTAGTTTGGTTTTATGAGATATAGTATTTTATATCGAACTTACTAAGCTTTGAAAAGCTTACTGTGTGATTGTTTCTCTACCTTGCAGTGTCAGTAAAGTTAGCTTGGATTTGGGATCATCAGCTTCTCAATCACACTATCGGCATTCTATTTTGGTACTTTTGGAAAGATGTATAAAACTAGAATATGGCATGTATAGGCTAGTTAATTGAATTATGTTTGAGATTGTAATTAGCCATGAGATGTGGCTAGATATGTGATAGGTTGGGCATGAATGAATGTGATATGTGTGATGCATCTTTTGGCATGATTAGTGGATTGATAAATTGCTATCAAGTGGTAACTTTGTGTTGATAAAGGCCAATAGGGGTTGGTGAAATTGGGAATGAATTATGCTTGTGATAGAATAAGTATTGGTATTGAATTTAGTATAAATATAGTTGATATTGGATGCATGAGTGGAATGATAATATTGGTATGTTTATGGTGATAATAGGAGCATGAAATGTTTAGGTTGTATGGCTTGTAGGTTGGACCCTTATGGGTGGCATTTTGACTTTGCAAAATGGCCTATAATGTCACACGGTTGAGCCACACGGGTGTGCCTCAAACCGTGGGTAAATTGGCGATTGTGGCATAAATTGCACACGGCCATGGCATGGGTGTGCCTTCAGGTCCTGCGAGAAAATGGAAGAATATGACCTTATAGGACACGGCCATAGCACACAGGCGTGCTCGTTAGCTGTGTTGATTTTGGCAGTAAGTAACCACGGGGAGGTCACACGGGTGTATCATGTAGCCGTGGGAGATGCACGGCCTATTCCACGGGCGTGTCTCCCCTGTATTCAAGATAAGCTACAATTTTACACAAGATTTTATGTGTGTTTTGGTTTAGTCCCGACTCGATTTCTAAGCATGTTTAGAGTCTCGATGACTCATTTAAGGGACACTATGATTGTATATGAATGTGTTTGATGATGATTGACTTTGTGTTGTAAATGCGATGTTAAATGATCTTATTGTTCGGTAATGCCTCTAAACCCTATTTCGGCGATGGTCTCGGGTTAGGGGTGTTACAACAGTAACTTGGTTTTCGGCCATGATATTAGCACTTAGGGTGCGAGACCCCTGAGTATTCGACTTTTATTCTGAATGGTTCAACAAGCATATTGAAGATGTGAAATGGTGAGAAATAGTTACATATATATACAGGTATGTACAGAAAACTATATGAGCAATGAGTCTAAGGAATTTGTGAGTTGATGATCAAGTATGTGGTTAAATTCATGTTAACTTGAGATTAATGTATTGTTGAATATTATGTCATTTAATTTGAATAGTAAATGAATGGTGAGACTTGCTTATTATTTTCATACAAGCTTACTAAGCTTTATAGCTTACATTTTTTACTTTTCCATGTTATATAGTGATATCAAAGCTAGCTCGGATTCGAGAATCGTCAGAGACTTCATCACACTATCCAATTATCATCTTGGTACTTTTGAAATTAAGTTTTGGTTATATGGCATGTATATGAGTTGGTCATTTTGATGTATAGTTTGGTAATGAATTTAGCCATTTCGTTTGGTTTGTATATGGTAAGTAGTTTGCTTGGTGTATAGCCATGAGAGATGGCTTATTTTGGTTCCATTTTGGCAAATATGATGATGTATATATATGTGCTAATGTTCCTTGGTGATGTGGCTTATAATTTCTTGTGAATGGCTTGTTGAAGTTTAGAGTTTGAGGCAGCTAATGGTGGAGAATTTGATATTGATATGTTTGTGGTTTTAAGCAAAGAAATTCTTAGATGAAATTGTGCATATAAATGCTTTGTGAATGTGAAATTGGTATGATTGAATGATCAAAACATGATATTATAAACATGTTAGTTGTTGGTATTGAAATGGCATGTTTTAGTATTGGTTGTGGTTGTATTGGATGCCTATTTATGCTATGATTTGAGCCATTTGGGTTATGTAGGTGTGAACAAGTTTTGGGTGGCAAAATGGCTTGGTAAATAGCCTATTTTTGTCCACACGGGCAAAGACACAGCCGTGTGACTCTGCCATGTTCGATGCACGGTCAGGTTTGGTAGTATGCTCCACACAACCTCACACATGGGCGTGTGACTTGGCCTCGTGGCATAACTCAATATACCCTATAGGTTTGGTAGGGCCTAATACATGGCCTGGCACACGGGCATGTATGGCCATTTTTTTGGGCACACGAGCTAGCAACACAGGCGTGTGTGCTGGCCTTGTGATCCAAGTCAAAGAGTTATACGAGATTGGACACGGGCTGGGACATGGCCATGTGATTCCATTTCGAATGTCCACACGGCCTGTGACACGTGTGTGTCTTTAGCCCTATGAGACACATGGGTGTGTGTCCCCTATTTTTGGCAAAAATTTTCTAAGCATTCTTTAAGTTTTCAAAGTTATCAGTTTAGTCCCGAACCACCCCGAATGTATGTTTTGGGCCTAGTAGGCTTGTATAGGGGACGATATGAATGTGTTGATTGATAATTGCATAAAAATTTAAAATGTATGAGTAATTATATATATAACTATTTTATAAGTTTAGTAATATCCTGTAACCCTATTTCGGCATTGAATGCGAGTGAGGGGTGTTACAGGAAGTTCAGGGAAGGATCGTGGAACTCGAAAGATTCAAGGTAGAAATTTCAAGGGCCCCAACAGGTGAAGTTCTTCATGTGGCCTGTTTTCAAACACCGATTGCTAACCAAGGAAGAAATAGTTCGCAAGGGCTTAGGCCATGATTTTACTTGTAGGGTTTGTGGTCATGCCTCTAAAGATGTTATCCATGTTCTTAGGGATTATATTGCAACAAGGTGTATGTGGGACCTTTTAATTCCAATGGATTGGAATACTGGGTTTTATTCGAGCAGTTTGCAGGAATGGCTTATTTTAATCTTGCAAGATCATTAGGGTTGGTGTGTAGGTGATATGAACAAGCAATGTCTCTTTGGGATTATTGTGTGGCACTTTTGGAAGAATCATAGTCTTTTCATTTTTTAGGGGGTTAATTGGAATGCTAATGAAATCATCATGGTGCCATACAATTGGGCAAGGCAATTCGTCTCCCTTAATAAAAACACATTGAGTACGTTACAGGGTATGCCATCACGTCCTTATCTAGATGGCAATTGGGCTTGTTTGAATACGGACAGGTTTATCAGGAATGAAGGTGGTTTTTATACAGTGGGGGGATAGTGAGAAATTGAGAGGGGGAGTGGATCTTGGGCTTTAATAGATATTTGGGGAACTGCTCTATTTTTTATGCTGATTCGTGGGGCATCTTAGATGGCTTGACCCTCCTACTTGATCATGGCTTAAAGAATTCCTGTGTCAATCGGTCGAATGAGTACCTTCTTTTATCGTGAGCCACCACCGATAGGCTTTATCTCTCGGCAGGTCAACATTAATTGGGACAATATGTCGTCCCCACTGCTCGATCAAATGACCTGTCTCAACTATCGGTGAAGTCGGTGCTTCCTCACCTTAACATTGGGCATGTGGCTCGACGCCAAAGACCCAACCCTAGCACTACTACTACCTCTCTGATGCCTCTTGTACCCCTTCAAGTGCTCATTTCCTCTTTGCGATTATCTAAACTAAAAATTTTATGAAATTTAGTTACAATTTGATAATTAAGGATGTCTAATGAGAAACAATAGTTTAGAGTTTGTTTCGCATTCGCAAGCTCACCATAGTTTTTCGTCTACTCTATCTATGGAGTTTGGTAGTGTAGTGCTTCAAACGATAATTTTGAGGCGATCTATATAAGCTAGAAAATTACGATTTGGTGTTGGAGAGATGTGCCACACTTTCGAAATATGGTTCAAAACACTTACATATTTGAAACCAACCTCTTGTAATATAAAATTTTGAAAACCCATTCAAGCTTGAGTTTTGTAAGTTGGCTCGATACCACTTGTAACACCCCAAACCCGACCTAGACGTTAGGGTTGAATCAAGCGTGTCACATTGAAGTGTTTTTCGAAAACCATGTTTTCATTGGAAACCCTTGTTGTAATTTAAAACTTCTTGCAACTTCAATCATGTACAAGACCTCAGGTTGCATTTGTTTATTTTCAATCATGGTTTATTAAAAAATTATTCCTTTCTAAAATGTTATTACCTTTAAAACCTTATTTGTTGCGGAAGCTTAATTTAAAACAAATGATTTACCAAAACATGATATTTAAAAATTGAGTTGCGGAAATGTAGTGTTTGAAAATGTTATTATTTTGGAAAACCGTGTTCTACTTCTAGCAGATATAAATAAGGAAATCTAAAGCCCAATTAAAAATTTAATCCCTCAAAGGCCTTATAACAGAATTAAACCCCAAAATATAAAATTCAAATAAGAAGTCTACAGTAGAGCATCAGCAGTCGTGTGGCCACCTCCGAGTCTCTCACGACTTCAAATTGCCTAAGGCTGGGGATTACCTGTACAGTTAGACAAAAGGGTGAGTTTTCAAAAACTCAGTGTGTAATCCCTTATAATACAAACAGTCAAATATACGGTATGCAGAAATAGACTGGGCCTGAGTCCATCACAGACACAGTATCAAGTGGTCCTTAGCCCATTAACAGAACTAGGTGGACTTAAGCCCATTACAGAATCAGTATCAAATGCAGATATGTAGAAAGAAATCTAGCCCAATCCAACCAACATACCAAGTGGGGATAAAATCGACCCACCCAAACAACACACCAGCTTGTTGCGGGATAAGTCAATAGAATGGCTAAAAGCCATATATATCACCAAGCATAGTTAACAAAAGGCTAAAAGCCATAAATATCACAGAAAGGCTGAAAGCCTTGTACAGAACGACAACGAGCACTAGTCCACTACGCTCAATCTACACCACTATTTGAACAATCGCTTAGCTCAATCTACACCACTACACCCCCGCTACGTACTCTAGTTCCAAATTAAATGTAGTACACTATGGTTTAAGTACGTACCAGTATCCACATCTGGAGCATCTCTGACCTCTCAATGACGTGCTGCGTAGACCAAAGCCGGTTGCCTCACCTCAGTTTGACCCACACCTCTGCCTGGTGCTCCACGGCCCACTCCATTTCCACCCTCGGCCTTACCATGGCCTCCTGGCAGCTGCTGCCCACCTCTCGCTTACTGAGCAAAACCCTGTCCTGCAGCCTGCATCTGTCCAAGCCTCTGTGAACAATCTCTCACAAAGTGATCCACTAATCTGCACCTGAAACATGTCCAAGTCCTTTTTCGACAGTCACCCCGATGATAACTCCCACAACCCACACAAGGCTGTGTTCTAGTAATAGCAACAGGGGCCCTAAATTGAACTAGCCCTTCCATTCTGGCCTTTCTCTTAGGACTCCAATCCGAATTGGAGGGTTCTAAATCCCTCTTATGTTTGCTCCTTTCCTTTTCTCGGTTCTGAAGCTCGGCACGCTGTACCTCCCCAGTAATCTTAGCTTTCTCTACTAACGCAGCAAAGTCCAGCTCCCTCTGTGAAGCTATCAACACTCGGAGGCTGTCCCTGAGGCCGTCTTCAAACTAAACACAGTGCTCGTATTTCGTTGCTACTATTCCTCATCCATGCCAACTAAGTCGGAAAAATTCTACCTTGTACTCAGCCACAGATCTGTCACCTTGAACCAAATTCAAAAATTCTTTCCTACGAGCGTCGACATAGTTGGCACCCACATACCTTCCCTAAAACGTGGACTTAAAGAATTCCCAGGTCAATCGGTTAGATGGAGTACCTTCTTTTATCGTGAGCCACCACTGATAGGCTTTATCTCTCAGCAGGGATACAACACCCTTCAACTTCTATTTAGATGCATAGTCAAGGTCATCCATAATTCTTTTGGTGGCCTCCAACTAGTATTCTGCCACACTCGGGGCCACCCCAGAAGCTCCCCTAAAGATCTCTGCTCTATTTGACCAAAGTAATTACATTCTTGACCCATGACCCGACAGAACGCTATTTGACCTAGTAGTACTCGAAACCATTTTTAGAATCCTCAACATTAATTGGGACAATATGTCGTCCTCAGCTGCTCGATCAAATGACCTTGTCTCAACTATCGGTGAAGTCGGTGCTTCCCTCACCTTAACATTGGGCATGTGGCCTGACGCCAAAGACCCAACCCTAGCACTACCACAGCCTCTACCGCGGCCTCTTGTACCCCTTCTAGTGCTCATTTCCTCTTTGCGTATTATCTAAACTAAAAATTTTATGAAATTTAGTTACAATTTCAGTAATTAAGCAGATGTCTAATGAGAAACAATAGTTTAGAGTTTGTTTTCGCATTCGCAAGCTCACCATAGTTTTTCAGTTTACTCTATCTATGGAGTTTCAGTGTAGTGCTACTTCTATAGTAGTTTCTCAGTATATCATTACAGTCTATAATAGTAAACAGAGTTAGAAAACTTACAGATTTGGTGTTGGGGACTCGATGTGCCACACTTTTCAGAAATATACCTCAAAACACTTCACATATTTGAAACCAACATCTTGTAATATAAAATTTTGAAAACCCATTCAACAGTGAGTTTTGTAAGTTGGCTTTGATACCACTAAATGTAACACCCCAAATCCGACCTAGACGTTAGGGTTGAATCTGGCGTGCCACATTGAAGTGTTTTTTGAAAACCATGTTTTCATTGAAAACCCTTCTTGTAATTTAAAACTTCTTTCCACTTAAATCTTATACAAGACCTCAGGTTGCATTTGTTTATTTTCAATTGTGGTTTATTAAAAAGTTATTCCTTTCTAAAACGTTATTATCTTTAAAACCTTATTTGTTGCTGAAGCTTAATTTAAAACAAATGATTTACAAAAACGTGATATTTAAAAATTGAGTTGCAGAAACGTAGTGTTTGACAATGTTATTATTTTGGAAAACCGTGTTCTACTTCTAGTAGATATAAATAAGGAAATCTAAAGCCCATTTAAAAATCTAATCCTCAAAGGCCTTATAGCAGAATTAAAACCCAAAATATAAAATTCAAATAAGAAGTCTACAGCAGAGCACCAACAGTCATGTGGCCACCTCTGAGTCTCTCGCGGCTCCAAATTGCCTAAGGTTGGGGATTACCTATACAGTTAGATGAAGGGTGAGTTTACAAAAACTCGGTGTGTAATCCCTTATAAGACAAACAGTTAGATATATGGTATGCAAAAATAGACTGGGCCTGAGCTTATCACAGACACTGTATCAAGTGGGCGTTAGCCCATTAATAGAACCAGGTAGACCTAAGCCCATTACAGAATCAGCATTAGATGTAGATATGCAGTCAGAAATCCAGCCCAATCCAACCAATACACCACCTGTACCAAACAACACACCATGTGGGGATAAAATCGACCCACCCAGCCAACACACCAAGCATAGCACCAGTTGCGACACTAAGTTAACAGAACGGCTTGGTGCCTCAGACAGAATGGCTAAAAGCCATATATATGCAGCACCGCCTGCTGATTAACAGAACGACTAAAAGCCATAAATATCACAGAAAGGCTGAAAACCTTGTACAGAATGGAAACGGGCCGTACACCTCCTCCATAACAATGTCCCAACCCCATGCAAAATGTCATGTATGTCATGCTCAACCATCACAGGTGTGTGCAGAATGGCCATACTCAGTAACATTCATTTAAACATATATTAAAAGCATATCGATCACACGACTACAGCCAAGTTAGTGAAAACACAATCATACGATCAGAGTCAAATCAGTCAAATTCATAGTCTCAGTTAGTCCTTTACCCACAAGGGCATAACAGTCATTTTACCTACAGGGGCATCACGGTCATTTTACCCTACAGGGGTATTACGAACATTTTACCCTACGGAGGCATTACGGTCATTTTCCCTACAGGGGCATTACGATCATTTTACCCTACGAGGACATTACGGTCATTTTACCCTACAAGGGCATTATGGTCATTTTACTTATTTTGGGGTCTCAGTGCAGATAACGACCTTTTCGAAGGTCTAAAGTCGTCTCAAGCGACACAGATAACCTAAATGGTCATAACGGTGTAAATGGGCCTAATGCCCATTATTACTTTCACGTGGGCCCTGCGCTCGTGTGGCCCATTTAGCCCAAATTCAGTCACAACTATGCGAACAACATAACCCAGTCCAGTAGTTTTCACTTCACGTGGTTTTTATCCGTGTGGGGCCTATGAGCCCATTAGGCCCACTTCGGCCTAACGTGGCCCAAAATGGCCTAAGCCCATGAGATCTCTCATGGTGGCCTTTACAGTCAAACGTCCATGTTTCGTGGGCTCGAACTACCATACGTGCGATCGCATGCCTGAGTGGCATTAGGTTTTCGTATTCTCCAGCTTTTCGACTTTTGCTGATTTACAGTTTAATCAATGTGTGTACAATTACACACCTGCTAAGGAGTTGTGGCCAAGATGCTTATGAAGTTGAGAGCCTAGGGTTAAAACATAACCCTTTATTAGTCCAAAACCATCGTTAATCCATAATCATAATATTAGAACGTTTAATCAAATCATAACTATTTACCAAGCAACCAATCGCAGCAGTCCTCTTGTTCCAAAACCACGTATTCTCTCCAATGCTTTCCCTTCACACGAAACAGTAAACCGATTCATAAGAATCTACGATCCCACATGAATACATCTAAGACTTAAAGCACTTACCAATAAAATAGATATCCCTTGTAGGGGATAAGTAGTCGGCCTAACACCTTGTTATGAACTTGAGTCCCTAGCATCATTCGTACAAAAAGAATTTTTAAAGGAATATTTCCTTATGGTGGAAAAGAGGAGACACAAATGATCAACTTAAGAGATTCATAAGCCAAACCTTTGAGAGGCAAACCTAATAAGGTTCAGCTAGGGAGAACAAACTGTAACACTAACCAATAGATCAAAGGGTTTTTGGTAGATCTTCAGCAAGAAACAGCCAAGGAACAGAAGAGAAGAGAAGAGAAGAGAAGATTCGACCAAAATAAGAAGGACAGAAGAGTTGATAAAGGAAGAGGAGAAGAAGGTATGAGTCGATCCAAAAGTATGGCTAGCAGCTGAAAAAGGTTTATGAAAGGAAAGACACGTGCTCCCCGGCCAAAGAGAGGAATACCAAGTGAATAAAAGGGAATGAAGGGCAAAAATCAGTGGACTAGAGGGCTAGAGAGAAGAGTAGAAAATGAACTACACAGCTTTAGAAACAAAGATGATAAAGAACAGAAATGCCAAAACCCAAAATGAATAGCAAGAGGAGCTCCCAAAACTCCCCGATGAATTTCCTGTGGTTAGAGTACCTATTCGGCTACAACTCCTCTCCCTTTCAAAAGGTTAGACAAAAGGGTGAGTTTTCAAAAACTCGATGTGTAATCCCTATAATACAAGCAGTCAAATATACGGTCATGAGAAATAGGCGGGCTGAGTCCATCAGACCACGGTATCAAGTGGTCCTTAGCCCATTAATGAACTAGGTGGACTTAAGCCCATTCTGAATCGATATCAAATGCGGATATGTAGAAAGAAATCTAGCCCAATCCAACCAACATACCAAGTGGGGATAAAATCGACCCACCCAGCCAACACACCAAGCTTAGCAATTTCGCGTTAAGTCAATAGAATGGCTAAAAGCCATATATATCGCACAGCACTATGGGTTAACAAAAGGCTAAAAGCCATAAATATCACGAAAATTTGAAAGCCTTATGTCTCGGTCGGATAAGACCTTTTGAAGGTCTAAAGTCGTCTCAGCGAACGAGATAACCTAAATGGTCATAACGGTGTAAATGGGCCTAATGCCCATTATTACTACGTGGGCCCACCGTCGTGTGGCCCATTTAGCCCAAATTCACACAACTATCGAACAACATAACCCATCGATAGTTTTCACTTCACGTGGTTTTTATCCGTGGGGCCTATGAGCCCATTAGGCCCACTTCTAACGTGGCCCAAAATGGCCTAAGCCCATGAGATCTCTCATGGTGGCCTTTGATCAAACGTCCATGTTTCGTGGGCTCGAACTACCATACGATGCATCGCATGCCCGAGTGGCATTAGGTTTTCGTATTCTCCACTTTTCGACTTTTGTTGATTTACGTTAATCAATGTGTGTACAATTACACACCGCTAAGGAGTTGTGGCCAAGATGCTTATGAAGTTGAGAGCCTAGGGTTAAAACATAACCCTTTATTAGTCCAAAACCATCGTTAATCCATAATCATAATATTAGAACGTTTAATCAAATCATAACTATTTACCAAGCAACCAATCGCAGATCCTCTTGTTCCAAAACCACGTATTCTCTCAATGCTTTCCTTCACACTAAATAAGAACGATTCATAAGAATCTACGATCCCACATGAATACATCTAAGACTTAAAGCACTTACCAATAAAATAGATATCCCTTGTAGGGGATAAGTAGTCGACCTAACACCTTGTTATGAACTTGAGTCCCTAGCATCATTCGTAAAAAGAATTTTTAAAGGAATATTTCCTTATGGTGGAAAAGAGGAGACACAAATGATCAACTTAAGAGATTCATAAGCCAAACCTTTGAGAGGCAAACCTAATAAGGTTCACTAGGGAGAACAAACGTAACACTAACCAATAGATCAAAGGGTTTTGGTAGATCTTCAAAGAAACAGACCAAGGAAATGTAAGAGAAGAGAAGAGAAGAGAAGATTCACCAAAATAAGAAGGATGTAAGAGTTGATAAAGGAAGAGGAGAAGAAGGTATGAGTCGATCCACAAGTATGGCTAGCAAATTTGAAAAGGTTTATGAAAGGAAAGACAAGTGCTCCCCTACCAAAGAGAGGAATACCAAGTGAATAAAAGGGAATGAAGGGCAAAATCAGTGGACTAGAGGGCTAGAGAGAATAGTAGAAAATGAACTACACAGCTTTAGAAACAAAGATGATAAAGAATAGAAATGCCAAAACCCAAAATGAATAGCAAGAGGAGCTCCCAAAACTCCCCAGCCGAATTTCCTGTGGTTAGAGTACCTATTCAGCTACAACTCCTCTCCCTTTCAAACTCCTCTTTTTCCTCCCTTCATCTCTCCCAACATCCCTCCACAAATCACTCAACCATCCAATTTGAACTTTAATCAAATTCCTCCATAATCCTCTCCACAACCTTCTCATTAACCAATTCAAATTCCAACTTTGCAGAGTTCTAGTCAACTTCTGCTTCTCACATGGCAAGAGAGCAAAATAAATACTCTTTTTACCTTACCATGACTTGAACCTTAGACCTATTAGCTGTGTCACACGCCACATTCCACTAAGCCACAAGCTCCTCTTATGTCACATTTAATCATTCAATTAATTAAAAGGTCTAAAGGCAAAAGTCCGTGTTCTTTTAAAAGAAAACCAAAATAAATTGCAAGAGCCAAGACTTGAACCTAGGCTCCCTTGAATCTTAATGATGCCACAACCACTAGACCACATGCTTCCTTGTGTCATTTTTTAACACAAGAATTAAAAGGCTTACATCCAAGCACAGGCAGTACATTTCCTCATTAACAATGTCCCAACCCCATGCAAAATGTCATGTATGTCATGCTCAACCATCACGTGTATGCGAATGGCCATACTCAAGAATATTCATTTAAACACATATTAAAAGCATATCAATCACACGACCACAGCCAAGTTAGTGAAAACGCAATCATACGATCAGAGTCAAATCAGTCAAATTCATAGTCTCAGTTAGTCCTTTACCCACAAGGGCAAAACAGTCATTTTACCTATAGGGGCATCACGATCATTTTACCCTACAAGGGTATTACGAACATTTTACCCTACGGGGGCATTATAGTCATTTTACCCTACAGGGGCATTATGATCATTTTACCCTACGAGGACATTACGGTTATTTTACCCTATAAGGGCATTATGGTCATTTTACTTATTTTGGGGTCTCAGTGCAGATAACGACCTCTCCGAAGGTCTAAAGTCGTCTCAAGCGACACAGATAACCTAAATGGTCATAACGGTGTAAATGGGCCTAATGCCCATTATTCAGCCCACGTGGGCCCACACGCTCGTGTGGCCCATTTAGCCCAAATTCAGTCACAGCTATGCGAACAACATAACCCAGTCCAGTATTTGTCACTTCACGTGGTTTTTATCCGTGTGGGGCCTATGAGCCCATTAGGCCCACTTCGGCCTAACGTGGCCCAAAATGGCCTAAGCCCATGAGATCGCTCATGGTGGCCTTTACAGTTAAACGTCCATGTTTCGCGGGCTCGAACTACCATACGTGCGATCACACGCCTGAGTGGCATCAGGTTTTCGTATTCTCCAGCTTTTCGACTTTTGTTGATTTATAGTTTAATCAATGTGTACAATTACACACATTAAGGAGTTGTGGCCAAGATGCTTATGAAGTTGAGAGCCTAGGGTTAAAACATAACCCTTTATTAGTCCAAAACCATCGTTAATCCATAATCATAATATTAGAACGTTTAATCAAATCATAACTATTTACCAAGCAACCAATCGCAAGACTCCTCTTGTTCCAAAACCACGTATTCTCTTCAATGCTTTCCTTCACGAAGCGAGAAACCGATTCATAAGAATCTACGATCCCACATGAATACATCTAAGACTTAAAGCACTTACCAATAAAATAGATATCCCTTGTAGGGGATAAGTAGTCGGCCTAACACCTTGTTATGAACTTGAGTCCCTAGCATCATGCGTACAAAAAGAATTTTTAAAGGAATATTTCCTTATGGTGGAAGAGAGACACAAATGATCAACTTAAGAGATGCATAAGCCAAACCTTTGAGAGGCAAACCTAATAAGGTTCACTAGGGAGAACAAACGTAACACTAACCAATAGATCAAAGGGTTTTGGTAGATCTTGAAGAAAGCCAAGGAAATGTAAGAGAAAGAAGAGAAGAGAAGATTCGACCAAAATAAGAAGGACAGAAGAGTTGATAAAGGAATAGGAGAAGAAGGTATGAGTCGATCCACAAGTATGGCTAGCAGCTGAAAAAGGTTTATGAAAGGAAAGACAAGTGCTCCCCGGCCAAAGAGAGGAATACCAAGTGAATAAAAGGGAATGAGGGCAAAAATCAGTGGACTAGAGGGCTAGAGAGAATAGTAGAAAATGAACTACACAGCTTTAGTAACAAAGATGATAAAGAATAGAAATGCCAAAACCCGAAATGAATAGCAAGAGGAGCTCCCAAAACTCCCCACCGAATTCCACAGTGGTCGAAGTACCTATTCAGCCTACAACTCCTCTCCTTTCAAACTCCTCTTTTCCTCCCTTCATCTCTCCCAACATCCCTCCACAAATCACTCAACCATCCAATTTGAACTTTAATCAAATTCCTCCATAATCCTCTCCACAACCTTCTCATTAACCAATTCAAATTCCAACTTTGCAGAGTTTTAGTCAACTTCTGCTTCTCACATAGCAAGAGAGCAAAATAAATACTCTTTTTACCCTACCATGACTTGAACCTTAGACCTATTAGCTGTGTCACACGCCACATTCCATTAAGCCACAAGCTCCTCTTATGTCACATTTAATCTTCAATTAATTAAAAGGTCTAAAGGCCAAAGTCCAGGTTCTTTTAAAAGAAAAACCAAAATAAATTGCAAGAGCCAAGACTTGAACCTAGGCTCCCTTGAATCCTTAATGATGCCACAACCACTAGACCACATGCTTCCTTGTGTCATTTTTTTAACACAGTAATTAAAAGGCTTACATCCAAGCATCTAGGGTTTTATCCACTTAAAACCAAATCTTTTGCTAAAGCCCAGGTTTGAACTCAGGACTTTTGCAACTCCTCTCAGGACCCTTAACCACTTGACCATACATTTAATTGCGTCATTTCCTAGCTCACATAAACTTTTATGCACAATTACCATTCCTTTGCCCAAGGCCCAATACTTCTAGGCTCAAATTTGGGGCGTTACACATTTCCAAAAAAGAAAACCAACATGCTGATAGAATGGTTAAACTAGCTCAACATAGAACATATGATTTATGCTTGTATGAGGCCTCCCTGCTAGGGGAGTCGGTTTAGATTGTGTTATTAGTTTAAGTACTCTTTCTGTCACACACACAAAAAGTTAAACAATAGAGAAGAAGTTTAAAATTCATCTTTCAAGCTTTGTTTTAGAGATTAGTTTTTTTATGGTCAATAGATTAGTTTAATGATTTTTTTATGGTTGATGCATTTACTTAACTGAGACCAGAAATCTAAATACACAATTCTTTTACTATTAATGATTTTTTTATAATTACAATTGATAATTATGTCTATAATCAAATATTTAGTGTTTAAAAATATTCATATAAAAATAGCCTTAAAAACAAATCAGTAGTAACGACGTTTCTTTTAAGGAACATTTTAATTGCGTTAGTTACTCAACACTCATCTCTACCAATGCTTTGAATTGCATTGGCCAATTTTCCATCCAATAGTTAAAATAACTTATCAATCAACTAATTTTGGCACAAGCCCCAAAAAAAAAATTCAACTAATTTTGGCCAGCTTCTGTGTAACTATCCCTCTCCAGCCTATATACTCGATTTCAAAACTTCATATCGAGGCCATCCTTATTGTTTCTTCAACTATTGGCATCTCCTTGGTGAGACTTGTACAAAAGCAATTTACATATTTGCAAAGAAAAAAAGTTACTAATGATAATAATAAATAAGGAATGAAGATATCTAAATATTCTAATTAAAATAGTGTTGTACTTTTAATCATATTTCTAGTTTTTATAAAGGGCTAAAAAATTGTAAAACTTGTTAATTTTATATAGATATAAGTGAATTATTTCTTTAAAACAAATAAATATTTTCTATTTACTAAAAATTAATATGTATAATCTATGTAAATAAAGCATGAAATATAATTGTTGGATTATTAAAATCATAATCACACAAAATTTAAGACTAGAGGAAAATATTTGACTAAAAATTTAATAGCCGGATCATCATATGTTTTTATTGACTTTGAAGGACATGATCTAAGCCATGCTTAGATCTATTTCATAATGTGAATGGAAAAAGCCTAAGTCAGATTGCATCTTCTGACACTGTATTCTTTGAGAGAGATGCTTGATAAGTACGGTGGTGCAGGATGCTCGCAACAGATGTATCGAAAGAGTGGTGTTGGGTGAAGAAAATGAAAACAAATGATAGCAATGTTTGTATTTTTGATTTGTTGTAGTTGGTACTGTATTTGTACTAGTTATACTGACTAATACATACCCTTTTGGTTTTCAAATAATAAGTAGTTAATAATGCTTTAGCCGTTTCGGTATGTTACGATTCATTTTTACCAATATCAACTTTACCATTGTGTACTGACTCATCTCAATTGGTACAACATTTTGTTATTTTAAATCTAATTTTTAATTTTTAATCTTAGACATTTTAATTATTTATATTTAAATTTATAATTATTAAATTAAGTTATTGAATGGAAAATTTTAAAAGACCTAAATGAACAATTTTTCATTTTAGGGGGCATGAGGCCCTTGCCAGCCTCCTAACTATGCCCCTAGACATGTGTGCTTTTGAGATACCATCATCTATGTGATGTTTTAATTGAAATTAATGTGTTTTTAAATGGTATAGACGAGTGTACTCAAAATTTTTTGATTTATTATTTTTAAATGAAATATTATTTATTAAAAAAAGTCAGATACAAATGGACTAAAACTCAAAAGTTACAAGGAAAGTCCTAAAAACAAACACAGCAAAACCCTAATGTCCCTACTATCACCATTTGCACTGTCACACGAGGAGGGACAGGGAGAGCCAAAGTTCGATGCTTGTGATGCGATTTCCCAGACCCAAATAGAACCTCAAAAATAGATCAATGAGATCCATACTCGATAGATGGAAAATTTGCGTGTTTGATAGGACCGTCTTGAATAAGTTCAATTAGGTGGAACCTTGACATGTAGTAATTGCAGTATAAGGAATCGAGTTATGAAGAACTCTAACCCGCTTAACTTACAATTTACTAGAACCTTGGTATAATAAAGTTGCCACACTCAGTGATGGATGAACGGAGTGATAAGACAAGGGTGAATACCACAAACTAGAAATTTTGATAAGTTCAGAAGTTAAATTAAGAACCAAAAGAAAAATATCTCACAAAATAATATGTATATTAAAATGAGGTAACCTTACAAATTACAAGTTTCAAACTATTTATAGGACTTAAGAACCTAACAGCCACATTCGGCCATAATGATGTTCACACATAGAATTAAAATTCATTCATGCATATTGTTGATTGATTGAACACGTGAAGGGTCACATTCTTCTCCTTAAAGCCATACATGTATTCTTTGCATAGAAGAAAGCTTCAAGTGATTGGAATATACTCCAATGGTCTTCTCCATCCCCTTGGCCGAACATGAATATTGCATGGGGCATGTACCTTTAATTATTTGACACATTAAAGGCCAGTTGGTTCATGAATTTGTGACATGAATCTTGAAGTTCATTCCCTATTTGTATTCATGCAATAGGCCATGCATGTATGAAGCCGATCGGTCAAATTATCCTTTCCTTGCCATCATCCACTCACCTTATCCATGCTTTGAATTCTTCAAATCATAAATTGCATGTATCCTTGAACTTCACTCCTTCATACGAACGGTCACATGAACTTGGAGTTTTTGCATGAATTTTTCAAATCCATGAACAAGTGTGTGCATAGATTCGGCTTAATGAAAGTGCTTGAAAAGTCTTGAAATAGCTAGCTGAACAGTCCATATAACACACATATAAATACAAGGTTAATTCACTTTCAAACAAAGCACAATTCAACTAACACAAGAGACACACAAAGAAAGTGAGGACATGCTTTAGACACTTTAAAATACTAAACATGTAACGCGATTATGACCAATAAGAAATGAAGTAACAACCATAATGTAATCACAACATGCGAGATAAGCATTATACACAAGCACTTAAACACACAAATAAATTTTATACTAAGCTGTGAACACAATAGCAAACACTTTGAAAACATGATATCTGATGCATAAGCATTGTTAAAAACATAACACTAAAACACGTAACATAAACTTAATTTCATATGACTCAAAATAAACATGACAGAAATAAGAACACGATATAAACACATGAATATGAAACACACATGTTATGGACGAAAATATTAAGAAAAATATCAAATATAGAATGTGCACATTTCATTTTAAATTTTGGCCCTTCAAAGTTGGGCCAATCCCGACATTTACGAGTTGCATCATAACATGATGGAATTGGAATCACATCAGCTTGTTCTTTGCAACTAACCTAATTATGTCAACCCACCTGGAAAGGCCAATCGGGATGTAAAACCTAAAAAGATGCTAGATTCATCATGGTTTTGAAGAGAGCATCAATGATGGAAGAAATAACGTCAAAACATCACATTTTAGTTGTCGACCATGACAGCCAACAGGGCAAAGTTTGGTGCGATGAAATTAATGACTGATAACTCTCATATTTAGATTTATTTTAGTATATCTTTCATTGTACTTTACTAGGTAATTTTGTCATTTAGGTTAGTTTTCATTTCATTTTATAGTTTTAGATTAATTTTTTTATTTTATCATTTTAAGTTAATTTGAGTTTATTTCTAACAACCCGATTTTAGACGGTGTCAAAAATGTGATTTCGAACTAAATTCCATAAACAAAGTTAGTGAATTATGAATAGGAGAATCTATATGCTTAAATTGGAAATATATTATTAGACAATATAGAAATTAAATTAGAAAATCATTAATTATAGTATAAGGACTAAATTGTAAAAGTTCAATCGCTATTAAATTTTAAATTTGAAAATGCTTAGGACCTAAGTAGAAATTAATCTAAAGGAGAAAATGGTTATTTAAACTCAAAAGTTACAAGGAAAGTCCTAAAACAAACACAGCAAAACCCTAATGTCCCTACTATCACCATTTGCACTGTCACACGAGGAGGGACAGGGAGAGCCAAAGTTCGATGCTTGTGATGCGATTTCCCAGACCCAAATAGAACCTCAAAAATAGATCAATGAGATCCATACTCGATAGATGGAAAATTTGCATGTTTGATAGGACCGTCTTGAATAAGTTCAATTAGGTGGAACCTTGACATGTAGTAATTGCAGTATAAGGAATCGAGTTATGAAGAACTCTAACCCGCTTAACTTACAATTTACTAGAACCTTGGTATAATAAAGTTGCCACACTCAGTGATGGATGAACGGAGTGATAAGACAAGGGTGAATACCACAAACTAGAAATTTTGATAAGTTCAGAAGTTAAATTAAGAACCAAAAGAAAAATATCTCACAAAATAATATGTATATTAAAAATGAGGTAACCTTACAAATTACAAGTTTCAAACTATTTATAGGACTTAAGAACCTAACAGCCACATTCGGCCATAATGATGTTCACACATAGAATTAAAATTCATTCATGCATATTGTTGATTGATTGAACACGTGAAGGGTCACATTCTTCTCCTTAAAACTATACATGTATTCTTTGCATAGAAGAAAGCTTCAAGTGATTGGAATATACTCCAATGGTCTTCTCCATCCCCTTGGCCGAACATGAATATTGCATGGGACATGTACCTTTAATTATTTGACACATTAAAGGCCAGTTGGTTCATGAATTTGTGACATGAATCTTGAAGTTCATTCCCTATTTGTATTCATGCAATAGGCCATGCATGTATGAAGCCGATCGGTCAAATGATCCTTTCCTTGCTATCATCCACACACCTTATCCATGCTTTGAATTCTTCAAATCATAAATTGCATGTATCCTTGAACTTCACTCCTTCATACGAACGGTCACATGAAGTTGGAGTTTTTGCATGAATTTTTCAAATCCATGAACAAGTGTGTGCATAGATTCGGCTTAATGAAAGTGCTTGAAAAGTCTTGAAATGGCTAGCTGAACAGTCCATATAACACACATATAAATAGAAGGTTAATTCACTTTCAAACAAAGCACAATTCAACTGACACAAGAGACACACAAAGAAAGTGAGGACATGCTTTAGACACTTTAAAATACTAAACATGTAACACGATTATGACCAATAAGAAATGAAGTAACAACCATAACGTAATCACAACATGCGAGATAAGCATTACACACAAGCACTTAAACACACAAACAAATTCTATACTAAGCTGTGAACACAATAGCAAACACTTTGAAAACATGATATCTGATGCATAAGCATTGTTAAAAACATAACACTAAAACACGTAACATAAACTTAATTTCATATGACTCAAAATAAACATGACAGAAATAAGAACACGATATAAACACATGAATATGAAACACACATGTTATGGACGAAAATATTAAGAAAAATATCAAATATAGAATGTGCACATTTCATTTTAAATTTTGGCCCTTCAAAGTTGGGCCAATCCCGACATTTGCGAGTTGCATCATAACATGATGGAATTGGAATCACATCAGCTTGTTCTTTGCAACTAACCTAATTATGTCAACCCACCTGGAAAGGCCAATCGGGATGTAAAACCTAAAAAAAGATGCTAGATTCATCATGGTTTTGAAGAGAGCATCAATGATGGAAGAAATAACGTCAAAACATCACATTTTAGTTGTCGACCATGACAGCCAACAGGGCAAAGTTTGGTGCGATGAAATTAATGACTGATAACTCTCATATTTAGATTTATTTTAGTATATCTTTCATTGTACTTTACTAGGTAATTTTGTCATTTAGGTTAGTTTTCATTTCATTTTATAGTTTTTAGATTAATTTTTTTTTATTTTATCATTTTTAAGTTAATTTGAGTTTATTTCTAACAACCCGATTTTAGACGGTGTCAAAAATGTGATTTGGAACTAAATTCCATAAACAAAGTTAGTGAATTATGAATAGGAGAATCTATATGCTTAAATTGGAAATATATTATTAGACAATATAGAAATTAAATTCAAAAATCATTAATTATAGTATAAGGACTAAATTGTAAAAGTTCAATCGCTATTAAATTTTAAATTTGAAAATGCTTAGGACCTAAGTAGAAATTAACGAAAGGAGAAAATGGTTATTTAACCATTATTGTGAAATAAATTAATGGATTATGATGTATTTCCACTTGCTTATAATTAATCAAGTTAATTAGTTAAATAAACATAATTAACGGTTAAAAGTTAGGCTAATTAAGTTTAATTAGAATCTTAATCTTAACATATATAGTAAGTAAGTGGAGAGAGATATGAATTTATCATCATTTTTCATTGTTTTGGCGATCCAGCTAAAGAGAAAAGAAAGAAATTCCTTTTTGTTTTCTTTTACAAATTGGTTGAAAATCATTAAGTAAACATTCTTCTTATTTTGAAATTTTATGTTCTCATGATCATGTAAGCTTGATTAGGCTTACCCATGCTTTGGATTTTACAATTGTTAGATGTTTAGAAAGTTACCATTAAAGAATAATTGATGAATTTAATCTTGAATTTGAAGAGATTGTTAGTTAGTAAACTTAGATTATTTTAGGACAAAAGTAGAAGGGAGTGAAAAGTGATGGATTTTATTAGAAATTTAACTAAGCTTGATAGTTAAATTTGTGACATTAAGGACTAAATTGAATAAATTGAATGCTATTAAAGAATTATGCTAAATATTAGAAATAGAAGGTCCTTAATGAAAGAACATGAAAATTGATTTTAATTGGATGTTAACTATTGAAAAATATAAGTATTTCAGATATAGAGACTAAAATGAAAAAAGTGAAAACTATACTTGTGTAACAGAACGATTTAGGGTCTAGTTGGAATAGTGGTTGCAAGACCACAAATCCAAAGTAGAAATATGTGTTTTATGATTTTTATGAGGCTTAATATATGCTTGCATGATTATGTGAAAATTTCATGAGGAAATTTTATTAATTAGTGATCAATGTGTCCATTAGGACTAAATTGCAAAGATTGGAAAATATGAGATTCTAGAATGTTTAAGTATGAAATAGCATTATAAAATTATTAGAAGTCCTTATTTAGCAATTAGATCAATATATATCAAGATGGACAAAAATAGAAATGGGAAGGAAAAATCTCAAGAAATGGGCCTTAAGGGCATTTTGGTCATTTGGTTAGTAAAAGAATTAAAAAGGGAAAAATAAGTTAAAATTGTGTCCATCTTCCCTAATCTTGGCCGAAAATCACAAGGACTTCATAGTTAGGGTTTTTTCATCTTTCAAGCTTGATTGTAAGTGTCTCCTAGCCTCATTTTTAATGTTTTTCGTATTTTTAAAATCTTCGTAGCTTGGTTTAGCTATTTCTACCTATATTTTTAGATAGGGTTTATGTTTAAAAATTTACTCATGTATGACATGCATGTATTTTGATGTTTTATGGAAGAATATGAAAGTTTGATGTATGATAAACATCTTTTTCTAAGTGATTTTCATGAAAAATGCATAAAAGGACCAAATTGTAAAAGTCATAAAAATAGTCATACATGAGTGAAATAGTGGAAATTGGGGGCTGTTATAGTTAAGAAAATAATTCGACTAGGCTTAAAATAGAAGAAAGTTGAATGAAAATCATTTTACGAGCCTAGGGCAAAAGTGTAATTATGTGAAAGTTTAAGGGCAAAATCATAATTTTCCAATTTATGATTCATGGGTCAATTTAGTCAATGTGAGTATTAAACAAGTGAAAGTATTATTATAGATCAAGAAACACGAAGCCCGGACCGAAATCGAGGCAAGAATAAAGTGTTGGACTAAATCGAATATCTACACACATTTTGAGTACCGAGGTAAGTTTGTGTGAAATTAAAGCTACATAATGTTGATATATTTTAATTGCTTGATCTTATGAGGAATGAATATTATTTCTATTAAATCGACGAATGATGCCTTGATGAGAGTATGATGAAAATATGTTAATTTGAAGTCCAAGTTGAACATTCGGAATAGTAAGTATGCTAATGTCACAACATGAGATAAGGAAGGTCTCATATAAGACCATGTCTGGGACATGGCATTGGCACCAAACGTAGGTACCATGTAATACCATGTCTAGGACATGGCATCGGCACTGAATGCAGGTCTCGTATAAGACTATGTTTGGGACATGGCATCAGCACCGAATAAGGAAGGTCTCATGTAAGACCATGTCTGGGACATGGTATCGGCATCGAATGTAGGTCTTGTATAAGACCATGTCTGGGACATGGCATCGGCACCGGATAAGGAAGGTCCCATATAAGACCATGTCTGGGACATCACCTCGGCACCAAAAAAGATCTCGTGTAAGACCATGTCTGGGACATGGCATCGACATCTATGTACGATCTCATGTAAGACCATGTCTGGGACATGGCATCGACATCGAGCTAAGAGATCCCATGTAAGACCATATCTGGGATATAGCATTGGCATCAAGAGGCGATCCCATGTAAGACCATATCTGGGATATGGCATTGGCATCGTGATACATGTATGATGGGATTAAGTATGCTCCGATATTTCAAATAGTTCAACAAGCGAAGAGCTACATTTAAGTTAAGGATGATGATAAGTTAAGTTTATATTCAAGATAGAATAAGTGCTAAACTATGTGATAAAATGATACAGGTACCAATGAGTAAAAATGAGTTATGAAACCGTAATGTGATATGTGATGGGTAAGAGTAAGTATGAGTAAGTTTGTCAAAGTACTTGAGAACTTGTGTTATTATTGTTAAATAAGATGAATGGATTTTATCATGAACCCTTATGTTCCTATTTTAATTCATGCAAACTTACTAAGATATATGCTTACCTCTCTCTTTTCCCTTTTCCTTGTAGTATCGCCAAGCAAGACCGGGGATCGTAGACCTTCAGAGCTCGGATCACACTATCAATCATTCTTTTGGTTTAGTAAAGTTGATTCATTTTTGGTATGGCATGTATAGGAACTTGGTCATTTTGCTATGTCATATTTGTTAGCCAATGTGTTGGCTATTAATATCTTTCAACTTATTTTGTAAATGGCCTTTGGAAATTGGTCAATACTTGTTAAGTTTCATATATTCCATTATGATGATGATATTCATGAGGTGCAAGTTCATGCAATAGAACAAGTGAAATGTGAAGTGTATGCATGATTAATTAGTGATTATTTATAGTGTATTATTTCTATATTATGTGTTGCTTGTGGCGGTATAAGCGTGATTTTTTTAGGGTGGCAATTGGCTTGGTAGATAGCCTTCTAATTATCTATACAGGTAAACACACGGTCAATCCCATGGGTGTGTTGATAGCCATGTGTCTCCTGCATCAAAATTACGAGAATTCGATTCATCACATGGGTGTGCGCCTAGGCCTTGTGCCCTTAAGAGTTTGTTGACGTCATAAATAGAATACCCAGGTTTTTCTCACACAAGTGAGGGCACGGGCATGTCTAGGCCGTATAAGGGACACGGGCATGTGTCCAACCGTGTGAAAACCCTTGTAGGTTCAAAATGAAAAATAAATTCCTCACGGGCTAGGAACATGGGCGTGTGTGACCACACGGATTGTCCGCACGGGTGTGTTCCATGTCACACGGGCATGTGGCCCTATTTTAGGCAAAAAATTTCTAAGTGCATAAAAGTTTTCGATTAATTTCAAAACCTTTTGTATACATGTTTAAGGCCTTGTAGGCCCATAATAGGGACGTTATGTATAAGAATGAAAAATTTTTAAGTTGGAAAGAAATTTTAAGGCCCAATGATTTATGTTGAGAAAGTTAAGTTTGGTAATGTCTCGTATCCGATTTCGGCGTTGAACACGGGTAAAGGATGTTACATTTAGTGGTATCAAAGCTACAATTTAGTCGATTCTTAGACTAACATAGCGCATGCATGAATCTAGCTATAAATTGCATACATTTAAGTATTTATATAATGATAGTGTAACAACTCTTGACGATCTGAATGGTGTTTTTTTAGGTAGTAAATGGAATCCCGATATAGTTTTGGCGGATGATGTAGAAAGTAACGCACTGGCTCCCACTGAAGGGATGGTGCCGAATTAAAATGAGAACAGACCAATGACTGTAAGTCAGAGAGGAGGAGAGGATGCTAGGGAAGCCTTTGTCCATATGTTGAATGCATGGTATACGGAGTTCGTTAGCACGAACTCGAATGCGTAACCCCCTCCACCCCTACCTATTCCTCAACCTACCCTTGTATCTCCCCAAGTGGTAGAAGTGGTAAGAAGAGAAAAGCCTCTGGTTGACAGAATCCGAAAACAAGGAGCCGAAGAATTTTGGGCTAGTAAAGATGATGATCTGGTAAGAGCAAAATTTTGGCTTGAAATACCATCAGGGTACTCGATGAATTATCTTGCACACCTGAAGTGTGCATGAAATGTGTGGTGCCCCTTTTAAGAGATTCTGCTTATCAGTGGTGGAACACCCTTGTGTCGGTTGTACCAAGGGAGAGAGTTAATTGGGAGTTTTTCCAAGAAGAGTTTAGGAAGAAGTACATTAGCCAAAGGTTTATTGATCAGAAGAGAAAGGAATTCCTTGAGTTAAAACAGGGTCAGATGATAGTAACTGAGTATGAGCGTGAGTTTGTAAGGCTCAGCAAATGTACGCTTGGGAGTATCTATCCTCTAAAGCTATCATGTGTAAAAGGTTTGACAATGGATTAAATGAAGATATTCGATTGTTTGTTGGTGTCCTGGAATTAAAGGAATTTTGTGTAAGTGGACCGAGGTTGTAAAGCCGAGGAATTGGTTAAAGAAAAAAAAAGCTGAGATAGAGTCTCGTGACCTAAGAAAGAGACAATTGAACAAGTCATTTAAATCTTCATCCAAGAAGTTAAGAGATTTCACTACTCGATCAGCTACTTCAGCTGGGTTTTCAAATACAAGCAAGGGTAAACAGCACTCGGGGATTAAAGCTCAGACTACTTCAGTTGCTAGTGTTGGGAACACTCGACCTAATAAACCAGAATGTCCACAGTGTGGCAGACATCACCCCGATGAGTATTGAGCACATGAGAGAGCCTATTTTAAGTGTGGTTCCCAATATAATTTTATTAGAGAATGCCCCGAGATTGTTGAAAAAGAGAAAATTTAGAATGAAAGATCGGAAAGCACCACTAGAGGGAGACAACAGAGAAACCCGAGAAGTAGAACGAGTAGTAAGAGTACACACAGAGAGAATCCTACAAGATCTAAGGGTAGAGCACCTGCGAGGACTTATGTCATTCACGCTTGCGAAGAGGCGTCATCCCATGATGTAATTACGGGTACATTTTCTCTACATGATACTAATGTTGTTGCTTTAATTGGTCCGGGATCTACCCACTCATATATTTGCATGAAATTAGTATCTAGTATGAGTATGCCTGTTGAGTCTACAGAATTCGTGATAAAAGTGTCTAATCCCTTAGGCAAATGTGTATTAGTTGATAAGGTATGCAAAGAATGCCCATTGATGATTAGAGGTCATTATTTTAAGGCGAATCTTATGCTATTTCCATTTGATGAATTTGATATAATTCTTGGTATGGATTAGTTAACCACTCATGATATGACAGGAAATTGTGGAAAGAAATACATTGAATTGAGATGTGAAAACAGGGACACTCTTCGTGTTGAATTAGATGAACAGGACAGATCGCCTGCAGTGATTTCTCGCCTAACTGCCCAAAAATATGTAAAAAAAAAGGGTATGAAGCCTATCTTGCCTTTGTAATGAATGCAAAGGAGACTTAGTTAAGAATTGAATCAGTGTCAATAGTGTGTGAGTATCCAGATGTATTCCTAGAAGAATTATGAGGGTTGCCTCCAATTAGAGAGATTGAATTCAGCATTGAGTTAGCCCTTGGTACTGCACCTATATCGATTGCCCCATGCAGGATGGCTCCAACTAAGTTGAAAGAATTAAAGTCACAGTTACAAGGGTTGACAGACAAAGGTTTCGCAAGGCCGAGTTATTCACCGTGGGGTGCTCTAGTATTATTTGTGAAAAAGAAAGATGGTTCCATGAGATTATGCATAGATTATTGGCAGCTTAATAAGGTAACAGTGAAGAACAAGCACCCATTGCCAAGAATCTAGGATTTGTTTGATCAATTGAAGGTAACCACTATGTTTTCCAAGATAGATTTGAGGTCGGGATATTATCAGTTGAGGGTCAAAGACTCAGACATGCCAAAAACTGTATTTCAGACAATGTATGGGCACTATGAATTTTTCGTCATGCCTTTCGGTTTAACGAATGCCCTTGCTGTGTCTATGGATTTAATGAACCGCATATTTCAGCCGTATTTGGATAAATTTGTTGTGGTTTTTATTGATGACATATTGATATATTCTTGTGACGAGCATGAGCATGCCGAGCACTTGAGGACAGTTTTGCAAATTTTGCGAGATAATCAGTTGTATGCCAAGTTTAGCAAAAGTGAATTTTGGCTCAAAGAAGTTGGGTTTTGGGGGCACATTGTCTAGGGAGATGGAATCCGAGTTGACCCAAACGAGATTTCAGCTATAGTTGATTGGAAACCTCTAAGAAATGTATCAGAGGTTAGAAGTTTTCAGGGCCTAGTTGGCTATTACCGATGATTTGTCAAGGGATTTTACATGATAGCAATCCAATGACGAGGTTGTTGCAAAAAGACATGAAGTTTAAATAGATAAAAAAAATGCCAACAGAGTTTTGAGAAACTAAAGGCACTATTGACTGAAGCTCATTTCTAGTGCAACCAGAACCGGAAAAGAATTTGTGATTTATAGTGATGCATCCTTGAATGGATTGGGTGTGTGCTTATGCAAGAGGGTAAGGTGATAGCATATTCCTCCCGACAATTAAAATTGTATGAGAAGAATTACCCGACACATGATTTAGGGTGGGTTTGGATGGGCAATTGAGTGCGGTGCGGTGCGTTTAGCTTACTTTTTGTCTCATGCTACAGTATCTAATCTCACCGCCACTGCTATTTTTACACTAACCGTAGTTAAATGCACCGCCCATCCAAACCCACCCTTAGAGTTGGCTGCCATTGTGGTTGCATTGAAGATATGGAGACATCATTTGTATGGTGAAAAATGCCGGATATTCACCGATCATAAGACCCTAAAGTACATGATGACTTAAAAGGAATTAAACATAAGACAACAAAGAAAGCTGATAAACGATTATGAGCTAGTGATTGACTATCATCGAGAAAGGCAAATGTAGTCGTTGATGCTTTGAGTAGAAAATCCTTATTTACGTTGAGGGTTATGAATACATGGGTGACTTTGTCAGACGATGGTTCTATTCTAGCTGAATTGAGGGCTAGATTGATGTTTCTCTAAGAGATTTGTGGACCTCAGAAGGGTGCCAAAGACTTGTAAGCCAAAAGAGTTCAATGTGAGTCGGGTGTTGGGTCTAACTTTCAGATTAATTCTAATGGATGTTTGATGTTAAGAGACAGATTCTGTGTACCAAGAGATAATGAGCTTATTCGAAAAATTTTACACGAGGCACATGGTGGATGTTTATCTGTACATCCAGGCAGCACAAAAATGTATAATGATTTGAAGAAATGGTATTGGTGGCCGAGTATGAAGAAAGATATTTCTGAATTTGTATCGAAATGTTTGATTTGTTAGCAAGTGAAAGCTGAACACCAAGTACCTTCGGGCTTAGTTCAGCCTATTATGGTTCCCGAGTGGAAATGGGACCGTATTACTGTAGACTTTGTGACGGGCTTGCCGTTGACACCGAGTAAGAAGGATGCCGTATAGGTTGTCATAGACAGACTTACAAAGTCGACCTATTTCATACATGTACGTGTTGATTATTCACTAGATAAGTTGGCAAACTTGTATGTTTCAGATACTGTAAGACTATATGGAGTGCCTTTGTCAATTATATTGGATAGGGATCCGAGATTCACATCCAGATTTTGGAAAAAGTTACAAGAAGCCTTGGGTACAAAGCTGAGTTTTAGTACAGCTTTTCACCCACAAACTGAAAAACAATCGGAGAGATTAATACCGATAATTGAGGATATGCTCCAGTGTTGTGTTCTTGAGTTTTAGGGCAGCTTGGAAAACTATTTACCATTGGTAGAGTTTGCATACAATAATAGTTTTTAGTCGAGTTTGAAAATGGCACCTTATGAGGCTTTGTATTGGTGTAACTGTCGAATGCCTTTGCATTGGACCAAACTCAAAGAAAATTAAATTCACGGGGTTGATTTGGCCAAAGAAACTGAAGAGAAAGTAAAAGTGACACGTGATTGTTTAAGAGCTACCTCAGATAGACAAAAGTCTTACTCGGACTTGAAACGAAAAGAGATCGAGTTTCAAGTTGGTGATAAGGTATGCTTGAAAGTATTACCATTGAAGAAAGTTCTCATATTTGGCCGGGAAGGCAAATTGAGTCCGTATTTTATCGGACCATATGAGATCACCGAGAGGATAGGGCTGGTAGCCTATCGATTGACTTTGCCGTATGAATTGGAAAAGATCCATGATGTGTTTCACATGTTTATATTGCGACGTTACCAATCAGATCCTTCGCATGTGATTACACCGACAGAGGTAGAAATTCAACCGAATATGACTTATGGTGAAGAGCCGATTAAAAATTTGGCACGGGAAGTCAAACAGTTAAGGAATAAAAGTATAACTCTTGTGAAAGTATTATGGCAAAGACATGGGGTAGAGGAGGCTACATGGGAACTCGAGGAGGCTATGAGAAACCAGTATCCAAACCTTTTTCCTGGTAAGATTTTGAGGACGAAAATCCCTATGGGGGAGAATTTTAATAGCCCGATTTAAGGTCTAGTAAGAATAGTGGTTGCGACACCACAAATTTGAAGTAGAAATATGTTTTTTTATGATTTTTATGAGGCTTAAGATATGCTTGCATGATTATGTGAAAATTTCATGAGGAAATTTTATTAATTAGTGATCAATATGTACATTAGGACTAAATTGAAAAGATTGGAAATTATGAGATTCTAGAAGGTTTAAGCATGAAATAGCATTATAAAAATTATTAGAAGTCCTTATTTAGCAATTAGACCAATATATATCAAGATAGACAAAAATCGACATGCGAAGGAAAAATCTGAAGAAAGGGCCTTAAGGGCAATTTGGTCATTTGGTTAATAAAAGAATTAAAAAGGGAAAAAGTAGTCAAAATTGTGTCCATCTTCCCTAAGCTTGGTCGAAAACCACAAGGACTCTATAGCTTGAGTTTTGTCATCTTTCAAGCTTGATTGTAAGCGTCTCCTAACCCCGTTTTTAATGTTCTTCATATTTTTGAAATCCTCATAGCTCAGTTTAGCTATTTCTACCTATATTTTTAGCTAGAGTTTATGTTTAAAAATTTACCCATGTATGACATGCATGTATTTTGATGTTTTATGGAAGAATATGAAAGTTTGATGTATGATGAACATCTTTTTCTAAGTGATTTCATGAAAATGCATAGGAGGACCAAATTGTAAAAGTCATAAAAATGGTCATACATGAGTGAAATAGTTGAAATTGGGGGCTGTTATAGTTAAGAAAATAATTTGGCTAGGCTTAAAATACAAGAAAGTTGAATTATGTGAAAGTTTAGGGGCAAAATCATAATTTTTCCAATTTATGATTCATGGGTCAATTTAGTCAATGTGAGTATTAAAGATGTGAAATTATTATTATAGATCAAGAAACACGAACCTCGAACCAAAATTGAGGCAAGAACAAGGTGTTGGACTAAATCGAATATCTACACACATTTTGAGTACCTAGGTAAGTTTGTGTGAAATTAAAGCTACATAATGTTGATATATTTTAATTCCTTGATCTTATGAGGAATAAATATTATTTCTATGAAATCGATGAATGATGCCTTGATGAGAGTATGATGAAAATATGTTAAGTCGATGTAATATCCTGGATTATGGCTTATGCATAATTGCTAAATTGAATGTGAAAGCATGCCTTTGTGTGTATGAATGTGTTTTTATGAATTTTGGGAACCCTAGAATATAGGAGAATGATTTAGAAAATATCGTATTTTATGTTTTAAAAAGGAGCTAAGCTTGGTAGGGCTTTAAGAGAAATTGGATGTGAAACATGACACACAATTGGGCTTGGAAAAGTGGCTTGAGGCGCCACTTAAGGCTTCAGGAATGACGCCACAAGCGGTGTAGATGGGCCAAGGTTCGAGTCACAATGGAAGCAAATAGAGTTTTTATTTTTGTTGCAGATTGAGCGATGAGTGGATCGCACCAAGGCACTAAAGGGATGAGTTTAATTTCTCTAAAATTCAGCCAAGATAAGAGATAAATGTGGGATTATTTTATTAAATTTTAAATGAGGAGATAAAGAGGAAAACAAAGGATATGATAGTGATGGCGAATAGGGACTCTAGGCTTAGTAATTTCAAAAAAAGGGGGGAAAAGTGAGGCCATTCTGCATTCTTTTCTTTTTGAAGCCTCTGCCGAATTCTCTAGCCACTCTTCTCTTTCTCTCTCATTTTGTCAAAAGTCGAAAACACAAGCAGCCATAGCCAATTTCCTCATAACATCCAAAGCCGAAACATTATTCCTCTCCATTGCCGAAATTGATCTTTTCTCTTCTACTGAAAGTTCTCTCAAAAGCCAAATATTCAAGGTGGTTCTAGCCGATTTTTCAGAGGGTCCTAAAGCCGAAAGTTCACTTCCTTATCACTCTTGGAATCGACTTCTTCTACAAGTATTCTTGTCAACTTTGCAAGGATAGTTGGCCATTTGCATTTTAGACTCTCTCTTATTTGGTAAGGAACCCCTCCTATGTCGATTTGCTATTTATTTTCTTTCTCTGACTATCAAAATTAAGGCTCTAATCACATTAGTATTCTTGGCCGAAATCTTGAAGGAAAGTTTTGGCATTTCTCTTGTAGCCGATTTCAAAGGGGATCATTCAGGATTTTTAAGATCTAAGGTAAGAAAATAAGATCTTAGGCCGAAGGCCATTTTATTATGTTTTAATGATTAGATTAGATCTAACATGTGTCTATAGGAAGCTCGACATCCCTGAAGAAGTGACAATTTTTGAGATTTAAAAATTCACAAGGTAAGTGAATCTGACATTCGACCAAGGCCCTATTGTGGTATCTAGATCTGTTTCTTATTCGCTTTAAAGCCGAAAACTAACTGAGCCAATTGATCTAGTGTTAGCCGATTACCAGGAAGAAGGATTACAACGTTTCGGGATTTGATTAGGGATCAAATCGGCAACAAGGAACTTGAGGTCTGAATCAGTAGATTGAATTTCGGGATTTGGAGTGAACTCGATAAGTATACCGTGTGTGCCCCACATTAACTCTTAATAGATGTTTGGCAATGTTTTAATATATGTGTTTATAATAATGTGAATGTGGCCTAAGGTACCATGCTATGGTACAAAGTACTCAGGTACGTAACTTTAACTTTAAGTTAATATAATATATGAATATGTGGAATGTGCCATGTACGTGAATATGATAGGAATGTGAAATAAGGCATTATATTACATGATATGTATGACATGGGGCATGTGGGTGAATTTGAAAAGGGGAAGTGATCTGGTGGTTTATACCATGATATCTGAATGTGGTGGCTTCGATCACATTATCTGAATGTGGTGTCTCATGAAACAAAATAATTATCTGGTGGCCATGCCACAATATATAAGGGTGATGAGCACGTCGACTGCAGCAACTGCCTTCGATGGTGTGTAGCGGATGGAGAGTTGACTTAGTAGTCCCCACGGTGTGTAGGTTGGTACGGGTGATGTGTAGCGGATGGCATATAGGCTTGGGTTTGGGATTGCATCATTACTTATAAATTGCTACATGTATATGTATGATATGTTATATGCCTAAATCGTTTGGGACTTAGTGTTGGTTATACACACTGAGTCTATTTGACTCACCCCATTATGGGAATATTTTTCAGGTGACGATCAGTGATGGACTGGGTCGGCAGGATCTTAGGGGTGGCAATGCTCAGTTTGGGATTCTATTTCAATTTGGACTTTCTATATTTTAAGTATCTTTGAATTTATTTCGGGTTTTGTTTTGATGTAAAAGGCCATAGTTATGAACTGTTTATGCATGCATTTTAATTATTTTCTTACGATACAAAATTTCTATCAAACTAATGATTAAGTAAATTTTATTTAAGAACGAACTCTGAAACCAATTCAGCATATCTTTTAACTTAAAGTTTTGAAACATAAAAATGGAATTTTTATAAAAACTTATAGTTCAAAAATAAACCAGTTCCCAACTTGAGCCCAACCCAATTCGAGTTTTCTCCCAAAATTACTCAAAGATTTTTAAAAGATACAAACCAGTTTTGAACCATTTTACTCAAGGAATATACCGGATCCGGTCAAGGCTCGTGGGTCGGGTTTGGGGTGTTTTAGTCGAAGTCTGGGTTGAACATTCAAAATAGCAAGGATGCTAATGTCACAATATGAGATAAGGAAGGTCCCGTATAAGACCATGTTTGGTACATGGCATCGGCACCGAATGTAGGTCCCGTGTTAGACCATGTTTGGGACTTGGCATCGACACTGAATATAGGTCCCCTATAAGACCATGTCTAGGACATGGAATCGGAACCGAATAAGGAAGGTCCCGTGTAAGATCATGTCTGGGACATGGTATTGGCATAGAATGTAGGTCCCGTATAAGACCATGTCTGGGACATGGCATCAGCACCGAATAAGGAAGGTCCCGTATAAGACCATGTCTGAGACATCGCCTTGACACCAAAGGAAGATCTCATGTAAGACCATGTCCGGGACATGGCATCGACATCTATGTACGATCTCGTGTAAGACCATGTTTGGGACACTGCATCGACATCAAGCTAAGAGATCCCGTGTAAGACCATATCTGGGATATGGCATCGGCATCAAGAGATGATCCCATGTAAGACCATATCTAGGATATGGCATTCGCATCATGATACATGTATGATGAGATTAAGTATCCCCCAATATTCTGAATAGTTTAACGAGCAAAGAGCTATATTCAAGTTAAGGATGATGCTGAGTTAAGTTTATATTCAAGATAGCATAAGTGCTAAACTATGTGATGAAGTGATAAAGGTTCCCATGAGAAAAATACGAGTTATGAAACTGTAATGTGATATGTAATGGGTAAGAGTAGGTATGAGTAAGTATGTCAAAGCACTTGAGAACTTGTGTTATTATTGTTTAATGAGATGAACATATTTTATCATGAGCCCTTATGTTTCTATTTTAATTCATGCAAACTTACTAAGCTATATGCTTACCTCTCTCTTTTCCCTTTTTCTTGTAGTATCACCAAGCAAGCTAAGGGATCGTAGAATGTTGAAGCTCGGATCACACTATCAATCATTCTTTTGGTATAGTAAAGTTGAGTCATTTTGGGTATGGCATGTATAGGAACTTGGTCATTTTGCTATGTCATATTTGTTAGCCTAAGTGTTGGCTATTAATGTCTTTCAACTTATTTTGTAAATGGCCTTTGGAAATTGGTCAATACTTGTTAAGTTTCATATATTCCATTATGATGATGATATTCATGAAGTGCAAGTTCATGCAATTGATCGAGAGAAATGTGAAGTGTATGCATGATGAATTAGTGATTATTTATAGTGTATTATTGCTATATTATGTGTTTCTTGTGGTGGTATAAGTGTGATTATTTTCAGGGTGGCGATCGGCTTAGTAAATAGCCTTCTAATTGACCATACTGGTAGACACACGGGCATGTGTCTAGGCCATGTGTGACACACGGTCAACCCCATGGGTGTGTTGATAGGCCGTGTATCCCCTGCATCAAATTTGTGAGAATTTGATTCGTCACATGGGCCAGCACACGGGTGTGTTCCTAGGCCATGTGCCCTTAAGAGTTTGATGATGTCATAAATAGGGTACCCATGTTTTTCACACACGGGTGAGGGCACGGGCGTGTCTAGGCCATGTGAGGGACACGGGCCACTAACACGGGCATGTGTCTGGCCATGTGAAAACCCTTGTAGGTTCAAACTGAAAAATAAATTCCACACGGGCTAGGAACATGGGTGTCTATGACCACACAGCCTACCCATACGAGCGTGTTCCATATCACACTGGCGTATGGCCCTATTTTAGGTAAAAAATTTCTAATTGTATAAAAGTTTTCGGTTAATTTTGAAACCTTCTGTATCTATGTTTAGGGCCTTGTAGGCCCATAATAGGGACGTTATGTATAAGAATGAAAAAGTTTTAAGTTCGAACAAAATTTTATGGCCCGATGATGTATATTGAGCAAGTTAAGTTTGGTAATGCCTTGTATCCGGTTCCGGCGTTGAACACTGGTAAGGGGTGTTACAACTTGATTATGTGATATTCATGTGTACTTGAATTACTATACATGGCTAAAGACGACATTAGGTCGTCACAAGATAAAGGAAAGGCGAGAGTTGTAGATGAATAGTTAATCCTTGTTTGTGCTTTCATGATTTGAATTAAATATATATATGCCTTGTTACAAAATAGCTTGATTAAGGTAAAGACCTCACTTGTCTCATGAATTGGTATGTATATGATGATGTGAAATGATATGTATCGAATTGAGCTTGGTATAATAGATTGTGTATGAAACTATGATGTGAAGATCATGTATATATGTATATGCTTGAAAACATTGGTTACCCTATTAATGGTCTTGGGCAGAGTCAAGTATAGTTGGCATGCCATAGGATCAGTTTACGGGATTTTACTTTGGTTTATAATGATGAAGCGCGGAGCGCATATTATATTTCAAATGTTCTGATGATTTGTTAGGCATATTTATTACTTCAATTTATATTGATGAGGTGTAGATAATAAATTACACTTTAGACGTATCGATGAGGCACTAGGTGTCAGATATTGGTGTGATGGTTGGATGATCCTGTATCCATCTTGAGTCTGTGTCCAGTTAATAGAGATCGTGAAATAAATACAATGCTAGGTGACATTTGATATGAAATGCTAATATTGAATGGTATATCTTGCATATTAATGTTAAAGTAAAAAGATACGGCATGTGAAAGTTCATGGAAACCGATTAAAACGAACCATAAGGGTCGACATGGATATAAAATAATTAGTGGATTCGAGATAAAAATCAGAAAAAAAATGAAATTGACTATGTGACAAGCTATGATACAAAAGTAAATGTGATATGATGATAGAAAATATTATATGTTCAAATATGATATGCCAAATGAAATATGGTATGAGGATTTGTAAATGATACATGAAATGCCAATTTAAATTAGTTGATAGCCACTAGGCCTAGTGCTCAGCGTATGATTTGTTTATTTCTGTGCCCAGGTACCCTATATAATTTTCTTATGTTAAATGCAAGGGGTATGTACCTAACCTTTGAGTTTGTTTTTATATTAAGTTGCCATTATTGGAAATGTTATCTTTGGAATATGATCACATGAGTTAATAGTAGATATGTAATGCTATAAATTGAATTATGTTGTTTCTTGTATACCAAGTAATGATAGACATGTTTGAGTTTAGTATGAATATGAATATGTATATGATCACACGCTTAGACATGGTTAAATGTATTAAGGATGTAATTGGGCATTTGAATTAATGCCTAAAAATAAGATGTATTGAGTTTTGGGTCATTTAAACCAATAGGTTCGGTACTTGGTAGGTTTGTGATGAAAATGTAAAATTTAGGAAAACTATCTTCATAGTTATGACATTTCCCTGTTGGTGTCATAACATTGAGCCCCCTGTATTTAAGGTCTCGACATTCCCCCTATTGAAGTCACAACGTTAACTTTCTATCTTCAAGGTTGTGACTCACTTCGGTTGATTTCATGACATCATGATTTTGCCTTAGTGTCGATACACACCTTCTTTGATGTCGCGACATAACCTCTGTATTTAAAAATTTTTA
The DNA here is from genome assembly GCA_025506655.1 of Gossypium rotundifolium. Classification (NCBI taxonomy): domain Eukaryota; kingdom Viridiplantae; phylum Streptophyta; class Magnoliopsida; order Malvales; family Malvaceae; genus Gossypium; species Gossypium rotundifolium. The sequence continues at coordinate 43,988,745 of CP106726.1, forward strand.
CGGTTTACTCATTTGTTTATCACTGTTGTTTCATAAAAGCTTTTGTAAGCTCGACTATAACCCAATTTTGAATAAATAATGTTGTTAAAAGTTTTGAAACTTAATTATTAGTGTAATTTATATTTTAGATATTGAAATAACATTGTAGTTGCTTTGACAACGAATGAAGCATCTCACCTCTCGGATCCGATGATTGGGTCGAGTGTGAGGTGTTTCATTACTTGTTATTTTTCATTCTCCATTATAGATATTGCATGAATAGTGGAAGACTTGAAGCATAGAGGAAAAAAAAAATGGTAAAAGGGAAGCCTTCCACTTCACCAGATCTAATTTAGTGCGGTGGAGTATGCTCTTCCACCCAAAAATTCTAGTAGAAGTAATTTGCTGCACCGTAAATTCTGTGCCTGGAAAAGTAGTACGAGAGAAACATTGAAAAAAAGGGTAGCAAAATTTAAGAGAGAAAATGGAGGAAAAGAGCAAGAAATCAGTTGGAGGTGAAAGAAAAAACCTCACACACTAAGGGAAACTTGAAGTTTAACACCCTAAATTTTCTAATGTCAGAATTCATATTGCATCAATGATCAAGTAAATACAATTTCTAGTATAAGTGTTTGTTAATATGGAATATTTATAAACTAAAAGTGACATCGAGAAAGACATCGAAAATTTGAATTAAAATAGTATGAAGACTCGATTTACAATGGTGCCAAAAAATTCAGTTTTGAGGTCAAATGTAACTACCCGATTTTCGTCGGTGTAAAAAAATCTATTTTGAGGCCGTAATTTCTTTAATCCAAAGTTTTTGAATGTTGAAACAAGAAATTTAGTGAACGATTATGAGATTAGGAAATAGAATTATTTATTAATTTATTAAATAACTCATTAGGTAAAGTACAAGGACTAAATTGTAAGGTGATTAAACTAGTAAAATTTAATTGAGAAGTAAAGCCATGGAGTTATGTATTATTAATCTATAAATGAATTTATGTTAGTGGATTACTTAAAATCATCCATTGATATCCACTAGCTAATTCATCTATCATTCTTAACCATTAGATTTTGTTTTAATAATTATAATATGTTATATATGTATGTATGTATATAGGACAGATGAAAGGAGGTCATGATTATCATCTTTCTTCTCCACCGAATATGCTAGGGAAGAATAGAAAAGTTTTGCTTGAAATTTCCTTTCCTAATTGTGAGCTAAATGTTCAAGGTAAAGTGTCAATTTCCTTAATATCGGTCAAACCTTGTTATATAAGGATAAATAATCAAGACCCATTCATCTGAAACTGAAATTGCTATAGTATGATGTACTGTAACACCCTAAAAATCCGAGTATTTATATATTGCAGGATTTTGTGTTTAGATTTTAAAGAAAAAAATTTTTTACTTTTATTTTCGTGCTTATTGAAGTCCTAAAGAAGAGTATAGCATAATTTGGATAAGGAATAAATTTAATAATTGAGAATTTATTGAAGAGAAGCAAGTGTCATTAATACTTAAGTTAAATTAAGTGTTAATGAGTGACATAAGTTAAGTACATGGCATGGTGGTGTTGGCGCATGAGTTATAGCATGAGGAAGAGGTTGAATCCCTTGTTTAGCATCTAGATGAATTTTTATTTTAATTTTCGCACATGTATAGCAAGTGTCGGCCAAGAGCATATATGGTAAGTGTTGACCATGTTATTTTTGGTTAGTGTATCAAAGGATTAAGGAAATAGTTAACTTATGGCATGAAATCAAAAACTTAAGGAAAGATAGGGGGACATAAGGCACATATCAAGGAAAATTTTGGAAACAAAATCATGGCCAATTGACCATGTTTTTGACGGCAACTTGGTATAGGGAGGGAGCGAATTTTAGTGTTAGTTGGCTAAGAAATGAATTTTCTCTTTGGTCATTCCTAGCAACCTAGTGCAGAATTTTTCATCCCTCTTCTCAATTTTCCCTTTGGCGAAATTGAACCTTGGTAAAGCCAAATTCTTTTGACCATTTGGTCACTTTTGTTCATCTTTTGAGTTTTCTCTTGTGCTTTTTCTTAGTCCAAATTGCTAGTACCAAAAGCCATTCTTTTCCTTTCTTTTACCATGGTGAATGTACCTAACTCCTAAAATCCATCTTTTTCTCTCTCTCTTTGAAATCAAACAACATCATCACCATCTCTTCTTTCATATTTTAATTCTTTTCAATCAAAATTTCTCCATCAAACTCTCTCATGGTAGAATGCTAGAGTGCCCATAGCGAACCTTTCTTTTCTTTCTTTGATCATACATAGCGAAATCTTCATCCATCACAAACACCTTTCTCAATCCTTTCTTTTCAATCATGGAAAATAGGTAAGGATTCTTCTTTTCATTTTCGATTAACTAATAGTGTTATGGCGAATATTGATGGTGTTATGAAGGACTATTTGGATCGAAATAAACATTCATTCTAATAATGTTTCATTTGTTATTATATAGTGCAATAACGGAAGATCGGAACTCAAGTGATCAGGAGAATCGTAGAAACGTTGGAATCGATTTATTGTGGTAAGGAAATCACATCCTTTAAAGCCTCTAGTACTATTTGAAATTATTTTAGATTTAACTAATATTCCTTTGATCTTGAAGACTTTCAAAATAGGGAAGAAAAGGCGGTGGTTAGTCATATTAAGAGGCGGATCGTAAATCCCCATTTAAGCGAAGAGCGGTTTTGGCGGTCAGGGATTTTCCACGGGTTGCGGACCATCTTAGAAGGAGTCAATTATTTGAAGTGGTACGAACTTAGAGCCATTATCGTTGGTGGATTCTCGACGACTAACGAACCAATAAGCGAAGAAGCCGAAAATCAAGTGATTCAAAATCAAGAGGGTAAGATTTTGGATCTATTATCGATTAAGTATGTTTATCTGAAATAGTGTTCTAACGGATCGAAATATGTTTTAGGTCTGGGAGCGAGAAGGATTAGTACTCCGGTATCGAGGTGTGTAACTTCACACTTTTCTCGGGTTGGATGTCAATTTGGTATTGAAGTAAAATCGTAAAAGCGACTAGATCGTTATAAAGCGTAAAAGCGATATTTTGGCGAAAATCGTGAAAACAACTAAAATCGTGAAAATTAAAACGCCTCGAAATTACTTCTTATTATGTAAATTGTATGTTTAGTGAAAATGGGCCGTAAAATATGCTAGATCGATAATTGGGCGAAAACTCATTAAATTGATAATCGGGCGAAATCTACATTTGGTTGTAAATTGGGCGAAATCTGCCGGATCGATAATTGGGCGAAAACTCATTAAGTTGAAAATCGGGCGAAATCTACGTATGAATGTAAATTGGACCGAAATCTACGCTAGATCGATAAATGGGCGTAAACTCATCAAATTGATAAATGGGCTAAAATGCTTGCTAGATCGTAAAATTAGGCTTAAGTTGATAAATAGTTAATTAGGCCAAAGTGTTATTTTGGGCCTTAATAAAGATTTGGAAATATTAACTCTTGTAATGGGCCTTTTAATAAAATTTTGTATGACCATAGTTTACTATTGCATACATATTGCATGGGTTGGGAAATGATGAAGAGAAGAAGGCTGTTGCCAAAATCTAGTTGGTGGCTCTGCCACAAAATTATAGCTTTTGCCTCTAGTTCGGTGGCTCTGCCACAAAAGTTATAAATGGTTATTTGCCTCTAGTTCGGTGGCTCTGCCACAAAATAATAATTGGCTCAATGCCTCTAGTTCGGTGACTTTGTCACAATCTAGTTCGGTGGCTATGCCACAAAATATAATTGGCTTAATGCCTATGATTGGTGTGATGGCGGGGTGGGTTGACTTGATCCCCACAGGTGTGATGGTTGGTACGGGGGTGTGTAGCGGATGGAATTAGGTTGGGAGGGAAAAAAATTCATTTTTCATATGCATGCTATTGATTATATTATTCATTATATTATTACTTTCGCTTATGGGCTCAAGGCCCAAAATCCATAATTTGAAAATCGGCCCGGTGGACAAGTAAGTGAGTTATACTTGAGCTCTAAGTAACTCACCCCTTTAATTTTTCCATCTCGGGTAATGGAAATTGGCGTGGACTTGGGCGAGGATGACTTCGTGGAGGCCATCTTGCAAAACATGGGTTTATTAAACTCGAACTTTTTAATAAGTATTTTTACTATTTTGGGTTATTGTAATAAGGGCCTCTATAAATAATTTATGGATTTTATGTGTGTTTGGTTTTAAACTATACTTTGGACTTTTAAATATGGGCTATGATTATATGATGTTTTATTAAAATAAATTTGGGTTTTCAAGTATATGAAATTCTTTTATAAATATTTTATTATTGTTAACTCTTAAAAAATTACCTAAGGGTTTTGATAATACAATGTTAATAATGTTTTTCAACTAATGTTTTCTAATATTTATCAAATTCAAATACTCTTCTAATTTTATTAAATCACGTAAATAATATTGTAGTTTTCAACTTATTGAAGATTTAAAATAGCTCGATTCATGTAACAAACCAAATCTAGTCTCAATGCATAGGCAGGGTTTGGGGTGTTACATTTAATGGTATCGAGCCAATTTCAAAAACTTCTATTTGTGATTTGGGTTCGCAAATAATTTACGTATGAAATCGTTCAATTATATTTGAAAGATCGTTATGGCACCACAAGCATCCAAGCAACAAGTCAAGTAAGTATTTATTGCTTAATGATTACTATGATATGATCATAGGAACACTCTAGAACTTCTAGTTTTAGATGTGAAAAGCCGTAGAGATTAAGACTATAGGATATGTTGCGAAAAAACAACTTTATATCTCAAATCTCATAAAATATCGTTAATAAGCACCGAAACAAATTTTACGATTCATAAAACTTGTAATCGATAAAACGAACAAGCTATCATGAGCGCTAGAGAACGTGGTCGTGGACGCGTAGAGCGTGGCGTGGTAGAGGCCGAGGTGCTACAATGGCTGAAGCACCAAATCATATGCTGGAAGTGGGCCTTTGCATCAATTGAAAGTGAGACGGGATCACGTGATCACATGGAAGAAGATAATGCATTAACTCAAGCAATCTGCGAGTCTTGGAAAGGGTCTTTGGAACTAGAATTGGGCCAACAACTCGTGGGTCAATTTGAGCGACTTAAGTCAAATAATGCGAAGTTTTAGAGGAGTCTCGGTGTAGCTCGAATGTGGTGAATCTTGGCTCAAGCGTGGAACGGATTATGGATGATATGGAATGCCTTTGTCGAGCAAAAGCGGGAGGAGGCTGTATCCTTATTAAGAGATGAGGCGTGTCGGTGGTGGCTCATTGTTCGAGAAGGCACCAAGCTGACCGATTACTTGGGAATTCTTTAAAGCGCCTTCCAAGGAAAATCGTTGGAGCGAGTTATGTAGGCGCTCGAAGGAAAGAATTTCTGAATCTTGTCCAAGGAAATAAGACCGTGGCGACATATGAAGTGAGTTTTACTCTGAGCCACTATGCCCGGACAATTGTAGCAACAGATCACGAACATTGTGTGCATTTTGAGGATGGACTTAATGATGAGTGAGGGTTACGATTGCTCCACGACAAGTTAGAAATTTTTCCACTCTTGTGGAGAAGGCCAAAATAGTTGAGGAGGTTAAGAATTGAGCAGCGAGCAAGAGAAAGATTTTGAAACAAGAGAGAGACACTGATCTGGTTCTTCAAAGAGATTCGAAGAGACCTCGAAATGATGAACCGGTTCAAGGTAGAACCCGGTAGCAAATAATCAAGTCGAGATTGCCTTTGAGTGTGGGAAAAGACATTTTGGAGAATGTTGGAGGAAAGCGAGCGCATGCTACAAATGCGGTTCAATGGATCATCATTACAAAATTATCCTCGGCGTATGGATCGACTCAAGAAGTCCGTAATAATGATGCACAACCCGGCGGAGGTAATCAGTGACCACCGAGAGGCCGTGGACCGGTCGTGGTGGTAATGGGGCTGGGCGTGGTCAAGGTGCACCGGTCGAGGTAATGGTCCTAGAGGAAATCTGGATGCAAGACGACTGGTCGGTCTATGCGAGATAAACGCCATGAGACGGCAATGCACTGATGTGATAACTGATGCGTTCTTCATTTTTGATGTACTGTTATTGCCTTAATAGATATTGGCTCTACCCATTCATATGTAGCTAGTGCCATATCTCGAAACACAATTTAGAATCTAAAATTACGAAAATGAGATGATGATAATTAGTCCTTTAGGACGATCGGTAATTGTTAATAAAATGTTTAAAGGCGTGCCTTGAAAATTCAAGAGGAGGTATTCTTAGCAAACTTGATGGAACTACCTTTCGGTGAGTTCGATCTCATTTTGGGCATGGATTGGTTGGTTAAACATCGAGGCAAGTGGATTGTGCTAAAAAGCGAATGTCGATAAGAACCTCGGATGATAAGGAAGTCATAATGATTGGTGGCGATGGAACTATCTCGGAAAATGTGGTATCGCATTAAAGGCGGAGAAGTTGGTGCGGAAAGGATATGGAGCATTCCTAGCCTTTATCGTGCTTTGGATGCCAAAGAGTTATCTGTGAATGATGTGAGGACGGTGAAGGAATTTCCGATGTATTTCGAAGAACTTCCGGTATACCTCGGATCGGAAGTAGAATTTGGCATTGAGCTTTTGCAGGACGACTCAATGTCCATTGCTCCTTATAGAATGGCACCGAAGGAGTTGGTGAGCTTAAAGCTCAAATTCAAGAATTGTTGGATCGGGATTTATTCGACCAAGTGTGTCTCCGTGGGGTGCACAGTTTTGTTAAATCAAGAAAAGGATGGATCGATGCGTATGTGCATTGACTACGAGACAATTGAATAAATTGACGATCAAGAATCGGTATCCTCTGCCGAAATTGGCGACCTATTTGATCAATTAAAAGGAGCTTGATTTTCTCAAAATTGATTTAAGGTCGGGTTATCACCACTCAAGGTGAAAGAGGCGGACATTTATAAGGCGGTATTTTGGACGCGTTACGGACACTATGAGTTTGTAGTGATGCCGTTTGGACTAACCAATGCACCAATTGCATTTATGGACATGATGAACCGAGTCTTTCAACCATATTTAGACCGGTTTGTGGTAGTGTTCATAGATGACATATTGGTTTATTCGAGAAATGAGGAGGAACATGACCAAACATTTGCGGATAGTATTACAACTACTTACGTGATAAACAATTGTATGCCAAATTTAGTAAATGCGAATTTTGGCTAAAGGAAGTGACTTTCCTTGGTCATGTAGTATCGGTAGGAAGGAATAAGGGTGGATCCTCGAAAAATTGAGGCTATTCGGATTGGAAACCACTAACATCGGTGGTGAAATTGAGTTTCTTGGGTTTGGTGGATACTATAGGCGTTTTGTAGAGGGTTTTCGTTGATTCTTTGCACCTAACTAAAGCATTGCGAAAGGGAGCTCGTATATTTGGGTGAAAAACGACAGAGAGTTTTGAGAAATTGAAGAAGATCGATGAAGCTCCGGTTTTAATTGGTAGGAGGTGGAAAAAAATTCTTTATTTATTGTGATCGTCTCACACGGGTTTGGGTTGTGTGTTGATGCAAAATGGAAAGGTGGTGGCTTATGCTTCTCGTCAATTGAGACCACACGAAGTAAACTACCCTACGCATGATTTGGAGTTAGTCTTTGTTGTCTTTGCTCTAAAGATTTGGAGGCACTATCTCTATGGTGAGAAGTCAATAATCTACACGGATCACAAGAGTCTTAAATACCTCCTTACCCAAAAGGAGTTAAATTTGAGACAAAGAAGATGGGTAGAATTATTAAAGGATTATGATTTCTCAATCGAATATCATCAGGAAAGGCTAACGTGGTAGCTGACGCGTTAAGTCATAAGAGCGATGTCGATTTAAGAGCATTGTTTGCCCATTTGAGTCTGTAAGAGGACGACAGTTTGTTAGCAGAACTTCGGATGAAGCCTCTGTGGCTGGAACAAATCAAGGAAAAACAGACATCAGATGAGAAGTTGGGACCTTTATTTCGGCAAGTTGAAAATGGTGAAATCGAGGATTTTGGAGTAAACACGGAGGGTGTGTTGTGTTTTCAAGGAAGAGTATGTATGCCTAAGGACTCAAATCGAGGCAAATGATTCTCTGGAGGTGCATAGTAGCCCTTATGCTATGCATCCGGAGGAAATAAGATGTATCGAGATCTCCGTGAGCGATATTGGTGGCGGGGTTGAAGCGTGAGATTTCGAATTTGTGGGAAAATGTTTGACTTGTCGCAAGTGAAGCGCGAACATCAATTACCGTCTGGATTGTTACAACCGATAAAGATTCCTCTTTGAAAATGGGAGCGGATAACTATGGATTTTGTTAGTGGATTACCGTTAACACCTACTAAGAAAAATTCGTATGGGTAATTGTTGATCGGTTGACGAAGACCGCTCATTTCTGCCGATTAAATACGGATTATTCATTCTGAAGTTGGCGGCTATGACGTATCCGAAATTGTGAAGGTGCATGGGGTACTTGCATTTATTATATCGGATAGGGACCCTAGGTTTACATCACAATTCCGAAAGCTCGCATGAAGCCTTGGGAACAAAGTTGAATTTGATCGGCTTTTCATCCTCGGTCGATGGTGATCGAGAGAGTAATTGAGATATTGGAAGATATGTTAAGAGGATGTATAATCGACTTGAGGGTAGTTGGGAGGATTATCTACCTGGCGCGTAATTCGCATATAACAACACTATCGGTCTAGCATTCGGATGGCACCTTACGAGGCATTGTATGGTCGTAAGTGTCACTCTCCTATTGTTGGACCGAGTTAGGCGAACGACGGATGTTAGGTCACGAGATGATATCGAGGCGAGAGGATAAGGTAAAAGTTATTCGAACACGGTTGAAAGAAGCCTCGGATAGAGCGAAGTCGATGCGGACTGAAGCGAAAGGATATCGAATATGATGTGGGGGATCAGGTTTTCTTGAAGGTATCTCCTTGGAAAAAGATCTTCAGGTTTGGAAGGAAGGGCAAGCTAAGTCCTAGATACATAGGACCTTATCGTGTGCTGAAGCGTGTTGGTCCATTGGCTTATCAGATTGAGTTACCTCCGGAATTGGATCAAATCCATAATGTTTTCATGTTTCCATGTTGAGGCGTTATAGATCGGATCCTTCGCATATTATCTAGGTAGAAGAATTGGAGTTGAATTGATTTGTCTTTTGAAGAAGAACCGGTGGAAATCTTAGGCCGAGATGTCAAGGTACTAAGAAAGAAAACCGAGCCGTTGGTCAAAGTTCTATGGCGTAACCACGGAGTGGAGGAAGCTACGTGGGAACACGAGGATGCAATTGACAACAATACCTCACCTCTTTCAATCGGGTAAATTTCGAGGACGAAATTTTCTTTAAGGAGGGTAGAGGCAGTAACACCCTAAAAATCCGAGTATTTATATATTGCGTGATTTGGTGTTTAGATTTTAAAGAAAAAAATTTCTTACTTTTATTTTCGTGCTTATTGAAGTCCTAAAGAAGAGTGTAGCATAATTTGGATAAGGAATAAATTTAATAATTGAGAATTTATTGAAGAGAAGCAAGTGTCATTAATACTTAAGTTAAATTAAGTGTTAATGAGTGACATAAGTTAAGTACATGGCATGGTGGTGTTGGCGCATGAGTTATAGCATGAGGGAAGAGGTTGAATCCCTTGTTTAGCATTTAGATGAATTTTTATTTTTAATTTTACGCACATGTATAGCAAGTGTCGGCCAAGAGCATATATGGTAAGTGTTGACCATGTTATTTTTGGTTAGTGTATCAAAGGATTAAGGAAATAGTTAACTTATGGCATGGAATCAAAAACTTAAGGAAAGATAGGGGGGACATAAGGCACATATCAAGGAAAAATTTTGGAAACAAAATCATGGCCAATTGACCATGTTTTTGGATGGCAACTTGGTATAGGGAGGAGCCAATTTTAGTGTTAGTTGGCTAAGAAATGAATTTTCTCTTTGGTCATTCCTAGCAACCTAGTGCAGAATTTTTCATCCCTCTTCTCAATTTTCCCCTTTGGCCGAAATTGAACCTTGGTAAAGCCAAATTCTTTTGACCATTTGGTCACTTTTGTTTATCTTTTGAGTTTTCTCTTGTGCTTCTTCTTAGTGCCGAAATTGCTAGTACCAAAAGCCATTCTTTTCCTTTCTTTTTACCATGGCCGAATGTACCTAACTCCTAAAATCCATCTTTTTCTTCTCTTCTCTTTGAAATCAAACAACATCATCACCATCTCTTCTTTCATATTTTAATTCTTTTCAATCAAAGTTTCTCCATCAAACTCTCTCATGGCCGAATGCTAGAGTGCCCATAGTAGAACCTTTCTTTTCTTTCTTTGATCATACATAGCGAAATCTTCATCCATCACAAATACCTTTCTCAATCATTTCTTTTCAATCGTGGAAAATAGGTAAGGGATTCTTCTTTTTCATTTTCGATTAACTAATAGTGTTATGGCCGAATATTGATGGTGTTATGAAGGACTATTTGGATCGAAATAAACATTCGTTCTAATAACATTTCATTCGTTATTATATAGTGCAATAACGGAAGATCGGAACTCAAGTGATTGGGAGAATCGTAGAAAGCGTTGGAATCGATTTATTGTGGTAAGGAAATCACATCCTTTAAAGCCTCTAGTACTATTTGAAATTATTTTAGATTTAACTAATATTCCTTTGATCTTGAAGACTTTCAAAATAGGGAAGAAAAGGCGGTGGTTAGTCATATTAAGAGGCGGATCAGTAAATCCCCATTTAAGCGAAGAGCGGTTTTGGCGGTCAGGATTTTCCATAGGGTTGCGGACCATCTTCGAAGGAGTCAATTATTTGAAGTGGTACGAACTTCCGTGCCATTATCGTTGGTGGATTCTCGCGACTAACGAACCAATAAACGAAGAAGTCGAAAATCGAAGTGATTCAAAATCAAGAGGGTAAGATTTTGGATCTATTATCGATTAAGTATGTTTATCTGAAATAGTGTTCTAACGGATCGAAATATGTTTTAGGTCTTAGAGGCGAGAAGGATTAGTACTCTCGGTATCAAGGTGTGTAACTTCACACTTTTCTCGGGTTGGATGTCAATTTTGGTATTGAAGTAAAATCGTAAAACGACTAGCTCGATTATAAAACGTAAAACCGATATTTTGGCGAAAATACGTGAAAACGACTAAAATCGTGAAAATTACGAAAACACCCTCGAGAAATTACTTCTTATTATGTAAATTGTATGTTTCGTGAAAATGGGCCATAAAATATGCTAGATTGATAATTGGGCCAAAAACTCTGTTAAATTGATAATCGGGCCGAAATCTCTGTTTGGTTGTAAATTGGGCCGAAATCTCTGCCAGATCGATAATTGGGCCAAAAACTCTGTTAAGTTGAAAATCGGGCCGAAATCTCTGTATGAATGTAAATTGGGCCGAAATCTCTGCTAGATCGATCAATGGGCCGTAAACTCTGTCAAATTGATAAATGGGCTAAAATACTTGCTAGATCGTAAAATTAGGCTTAAGTTGATAAATAGTTAATTAGGCCAAAGTGTTATTTATGGGCCTTAATAAAGATTTAGAAATATTAACTCTTGTAATGGGCCTTTTAATAAAATTTTGTATGACCATAGTTTACTATTGCATACATATTGCATGGGTTGGGAAATGATGAAGAGAAGAAGGCCTGTTGCCAAAATCTAGTTCGGTGGCTCTACCACAAAATTATGGCTTTTTGCCTCTAGTTCGGTGGCTCTGCCACAAAAGTTATAAATGGCTATTTGCCTCTAGTTCGGTGGCTCTGCCACAAAATAATAATTGGCTCAATGCCTCTAGTTCGGTGACTTTGTCACAATCTAGTTCGGTGGCTATGCCACAAAATATAATTTGGCTTAATGCCTATGATTGGTGTGATGGCGGGGTGGGTTGACTTGATCCCCACAGGTGTGATGGTTGGTACGGGGGTGTGTAGTGGATGGAATTAGGTTGGGAGGGAAAAAAATTCATTTTTCATATGCATGCTATTGATTATATTATTCATTATATTATTACTTGTTGCTTATGGGCTCAAGGCCCAAAATCCATAATTTGAAAATCGCCCGGTGGACAAGTAAGTGAGTTATACTTGAGTTCTAAGTAACTTACCCCTTTAATTTTTCCATCTCGGTAATGGAAATTGACGTGGACTTGGGCGAGGATGACTTCGTGGAGGCCATCTTGCAAAACATGGGTTTATTAAACTCTGAACTTTTAATAAGTATTTTTACTATTTTGGGTTATTGTAATAAGGGCCTCTATAAATAATTTATGGATTTTATGTGTGTTTGGTTTTAAACTATACTTTGGACTTTTAAATATGGGCTATGACTATATGATGTTTTATTAAAATAAATTTGGGTTTTCAAGTATATGAAATTCTTTTATAAATATTTTATTATTGTTAACTCTTAAAAAATTACCTAAGGGTTTTGATAATACAATGTTAATAATGTTTTTCAACTAATGTTTTCTAATATTTATCAAATTCAAATACTCTTCTAATTTTATTAAATCAGTAAATAATATTGTAGTTTTCAACTTATTGAAGATTTAAAATAGCTCGATTCATGTAACAAACCAAATCTAGTCTCAATGCATAGACCAGGGTTTGGGGTGTTACATGTACGTTTCCATTAGAGAAAGCTTTGAAAACTTAAAGAACGAAAGTTAATAACCTTGAATATTTAGTAGTTTAGGTAGACTCAACAATGCTTGTGTAGCTACCATTTTGTTAGTTAAAAGGCATGTACCTACTAGGTTAAGTAATGTTAGTAAATGAATAGATTAGATGAATAGAAGTAAATAATGTTTAAGAGTGATGTTTTAAATACACAAGTACTATAACTCAAATATGGTTCTTTAGGTACTATATATTTGGTCAAAATGTGGTAATGGCTTGAATATAAGTTGAATAGATTTAAAGTGCAGGTTTGAGAAATTAGATTTGTAAAAATTGCAAGCAACGACGTGATGTCAATAATACATCGTCGCAACGAGGAATGGACTCCAAGCGTGAAGTTAGTTTGTCACGTCGCGACGAGGAACCCCCTTACATCGTGACGCTAACCCTGTATTTCGAGATGTTTTTTACACTTTGGTCCTTATATGACCGTGGGTTAATATTTAGGTTATCATAAGCTTGTAGAAGACTCGGTAATGATTGTTTAACACGTTTAATGCAGGTTTTGAATGAATTTGATTAACTAGTGGTATAATTCAAATGGAAATGATCATAGTCACTTCGGCAATGATTGTTTATCACGTCTAATGAGTTGTGTAATGCTGTAAATTATGTTGTTGAAAACATTATTGAAGTGGACTTAATGTTGTAATTTAAGTTGTCTTAATTCGGAAATTATGTTGCTTTAAAGCTATAATTGAATAGGGTTTATTGCAGTAAATTATCATGCCTTAATGTTGTGAATTGAGGTGTGTGATTTAAGTTGTTCTAATGTGGAGTTGATGTTTTTGGTTAGATTCTCTACATTGTTGATGTAATTATTCTATCCCAAAGTAAGGCAAATTAATGTGTTTCTTGCTAGTTAATGGCTTGCATTATTGCTTCATTCATGTTGCCCAAATTAGGACAAGTTAAATGTGTTCTGCTAATAAGTTATTATAATTTTTGATGCATGCTTACTACCCGAGACAACCAACCATTGTATATTGAGAGGGTTGTAATGATGTTTAGTTTTTATATGTTTGAAAAGCTGTCTAAGATGTAGTTTGATTTAATTTGCTTAGTAATAACTGATTAATACTATTTCAGAATAGTTCACTTGAAGTTGGTTGATACTTTACATGCTTAAATGTTGTTGAATTTGTGGGGTTTTAATTTGTTCAAATTGGTGAAATAATCTTACTATCTTAATTGGGTCAATTTAATTGTGTTCTTGCTGATTTAAATGTTTGTAATTGATGTCATGTTATACTGCCAAGATGGGACAAATCAAATTTGTTTTGCCAACAGTGAGGTAGCATTGCTAGGGTTTAGTTAAGTTGTGTTTTTGTAACATCCTAAATATTCGATTATCATTATGTTGCTAAGTGTTAGTTCGGGTTTACTTGGAATTAAAATAAATATTAGTAAAGTGTACTTTAGTGTAAAGAAATTAAATGACCTTGAAACTTAATTAAGTACTAAAAGATGGCATAAGATGAGTAATTGGCAAAGTGGTGAAGGCACCATAAGTTGGCCTTGAGGGAAAAGGTTCGAATCACCTAGTATGCAAGTAGGGAGTTTTTATTTTTGCTTTATCATAGCATGTGTCGGCCATGGATAAGATTAGGATGAGTTGGATTGTTTTTTTTTTTTTTTTTTTTGGTAAGAAGACTAAGGATTATGGAAAGCTAAAGATAGGGGATAGAATGGCTTGAATTGGGGGATTTTGTCTCTCCAACTTAAGGAAAAAAGAGAAGGATAAGGCTTAACAATAGGGAGATGTTTTGGAAACTTCCTAATGGCCTTTTGAACATGTATTTGGACGGCATAAAGGCTACAGGGGGATGGCCGATTTTGGTGGATTGGTTTGGTAAGCTTGGATGTTAGGAGAACACATTCATTTTGGTCATTTTTTTTGGCTTAGGCAAAATGTATTTTCTCTTCATCTATCTTTCTCTCTAGCCGAAATTTACCAACATCCTTGAGTAAGCAACTCATTCTTGTGTCATTTTCTTTTGACCATTTTTGTTTAGAAGCTCTTTTTTCCCTCCCAAATCTTTTTCTCATTGTGACCGAAAACACATAAGCAAACAAATATTTCTTCTTTTCATTTTTTTCTCATTTTTCCTCCCCTATGCCAAATGTAAAATTCACTTAAACTCCATTCTCTTTTCTTCTCTTTTCTTTCTCTCTTTCTCTCTTGAAACCGAATCATATCTTTTCCATCTTCCATTCTTTTACTTTCTTCTCAACTAAAGTCTCTTCAACATTTTCTCTCATGGCCGAATGTTAATATGCTCTTGTGCTAAAATCTTTTTCATTTCTTTGTTGGTCATAACCGAATTCTTCTCACTAGATTTTCTTTTCAATCGTGGGCATAGTGAGATTTTTGGAGGGCAGAAACTCAAAGTGTCTTGAGTATTGGGGAACATTGGAATCGATCTCAAGTTAAGGTAAGGAGATTATTCAAAGGATTCTCACTTTATTCATTATATTGGATTAGTTAGTTATTTAATCGATTTTGTTATAGGGACATAATCGCTCGATCGTTTCTTCAAGGAACGAAGATAATCGTGATAAGCCAATCTCAAATCTTATAAATCGTTAGCCATATTTCGATAATATTTAGTCGGACTAATGATCTTATGTCTTTAGAGACATTCAAGATAAGGCAGAAAAGGGCAGTCCATAGTCTTCGAAAGAGGGGCGGTTCCGCTAATCCCCCTAAGTATAAACGAAGGGTAGTTTCAGGAATCCAGGATTTTCCACCGGGTTGCGGACCTTCATTCGAGGAGAATCAAGTGTTTGAGGTTATTCGTACTCCGGAGCCTTTGTTCGTTCGTGGATTCTCATCGGGCAGCGAATCAACAATCGAGGAGAAACCAAAAATAGAAGTGGTTCAAAATCAAAAGGGTAAAGATTTAGATCGTTTACCAATAGTGTATTTTAATAAATGAAAGTGTTCTAATGGTTCATGTTACGTTTAGATGTTGACGAGCGGGAAGGTTTAGTACTCACGATAACAAGGTGTGTAACTTCACACTTATCTCGGGTTAGATGTCATACCGTAGTATTGAGCAAAATCGTAAAGATGACAAAATCGGTACAATACATAATAATTGGTATTTTTGGTGAAATTACATGAAAACGGTTAAAGTTGTGAAAATTAAAATGCCTCGATGAGTTAGTTGGTAAAATGTAAATTTTATGTCTCATGTGTAAATGGGCCGAAAACCCTGTTAGATCATAAAAATGGGCCGAAATCTATACTAGATTGTTAAATGGGCCAAAATCCCTAATAGATTATTAAATCGGCCGAAATCCCTGCTAGATCGTTAAATGGGCCAAAATCTATACTAGATCGTTAAATGGGCCGAAATCCCTGATAGATCGTTAAATGGGCCAAAATCTCTGCTAGATCATTAAATGGGCCAAAATATATACTAGATCGTTAAATGGG
Source organism: Gossypium rotundifolium (assembly GCA_025506655.1). Taxonomy (NCBI): domain Eukaryota; kingdom Viridiplantae; phylum Streptophyta; class Magnoliopsida; order Malvales; family Malvaceae; genus Gossypium; species Gossypium rotundifolium. The sequence goes on from CP106726.1 coordinate 44,004,922, forward strand.
CCGAAATCCCTGCTAGATCGTTAAATGGGCCAAAGTTGCTAGATTGTTAAATGGGCTAAATGATATTTTGTATTATGGGCCTTAAAACATGAAATATTGACTCATATGTAAATTGGGCCTTTTTGCTAAAATCATCATATGTATATAGATTATTTTGCATACATGTTGCATGGGATGGGATTAATGATGAAGAGAAGAAAGGCTGTTGCCAAAATCTAGTTAAATGGCTTTGCCACAAAATAATTAAATGGTGATTGCCTCTAGTTGGTGGCTTTGCCACAAAATAATTAAATGGTGATTGCCTCTAGTTCGGTGGCTCGCCACAAATATCTTAATGGCTCAATGCCTTTAGTTTGGTGACTTTGTCACAATCTAGTTCGGTGGCTCTGCCACAAATATAAAAATGGCTTTATGCCTACGATTGGTGTGTTGGCGGGGTGGGTTGACTTGATCCCCACAAGTGTGATGGTTGGTACGGGTGGTGTGTAGCGGATGGAAATTAGGTTTGGGTGGGAAATTTCATTTTTGCATGCATCTCATTATTTATATTGTTAAACCTATTTATGGGCTCATGCCCAAAATTATGACTTGATGATATGGCCCAGTGGATAAAGTAAGTGAGTTATACACTGAGTTCTGAGTAACTCACTCCCTCAAATTTTTATTTCGGGTAATGGAAATTGACGTGGACTTGGCCGAGGATGACTTCGTGGAGGCCATCATGCAAACATGGGTTTAATAAACTTTGAACTTTAAATAAATACTTTCTTTAATTTACTATTTTGAATATGATGTAATAAGGCCTCTATTAATGTTTTATGGATTTTTATGCGTGGATGGATTTAAATTATGTTTTGGACATTTAATATGGGCTTATGTTTATCCTATAATGTTTTCTTAAAATACTATGGGTTTTCAAACATATGAGATTCTTTATCTATTATTATTTTCAAATCCTTTGAACTCTTATAAAAATTACTTTAAGGTTTTGATAATTAAATTTTAAATAAAGAGATTTTTAACTAATTTTTTTTTTCAAATTTATCGAACTTAGAATTATTTCTCTTAGTTTTATTAAACTTTAATTTCAAAAGGGTTTTGAAATACTGATTCATCTAAGTCATTAGATAGAAAAAAATGTTCGATTCGTGTGACAAACCAAATCTCGTCTTAACGCATAGTCCGGGTTTGGGGTGTTACATTTAATGTATCAGAGCCAGTTTCAAAACTCGGCTGTGGTTGGGTTCAACAAATAACTTCTGAAATTATTTCAATTATTTTTTAAAGATTAGTATGGCACCACAAGCATCCGGCACCAAGTCAAGTAAGTATTCGTTACTGAATAATTATTATGATGATGATATGATCATAGGAACACTCTAGAACTTCTAGTTTTAGATGTTGAAAATCGTAGAGATTGAGACTATAGGATGTGTTTTGAAAACAACTTTATCTCTCAAATCTCATAAAACATCGTTAATAAACATGAAACAATTTTACGATTCATAAAACTTGTAATCAGATTAAATCGAATTAGTCATCATGAGCACTAGACGACGTGGTCGTGGACGCGATAGACGTGGCCGTGGTAGAGGACGAGGTGTTAGAGGTGCAACTAAAGAACCAAATCATATGCCAAAAATGGATGCACCTGCATCATTTGAGAGTGAGACGGGATCACATGATCATATGGAAGAAGATAATGCTTTGACACGAGCAATGCTGCGAGTCCTGGAAAGGGTCGCTGGAACTAGAGCTGGGCCAACAACTCGTGGGTCGATATCGGAACGACTCAAGTCTAGTAATACAGAAGTTTTTAGAGGAGTTTCCGGTGTAGCTCCAAATGTGGCAGAATATTGGATCGAAGCTGTGGAGCGGATTATGGATGATATGGAATGCACTGTCAAGCAGAAACTGAAAGGAGCTGTGTCTTTGCTAAGAGACGAGGCATATCAATGGTGGCTTACTATTCGAGAGAGCGCTGAGGCTACATTGATTACTTGGGAATTCTTTAAAGCTGCCTTCCAAGGGAAGTATGTAGGAACAAGTTATGTGGATGCCCGAAGGAAGGAATTCCTGAATCTAATACAAGGGAATAAGACAGTGGCAGCGTATGAGGTTGAGTTTTTACGCTTGAGTCGCTATGCTCGGACAATAGTGTCAACGGATCATGAACGTTGTGTACGTTTTGAGGATGGGCTAAATGATGAGTTGCGGTCTGATTACCCCACAACAAGTTAGAACTTTTGCCACGCAGGAGAAAGCCAAGATAGCGAAGAGGCTAAGAACTCGAAACGTCGAGAATCAGAAAAGATTTAGAAGCAAGAGAGATATAAAGCAGTCGAGTTCTTCAAAAAGGTTTCTGAAAAGGCCTTGAAATGATGAACCAGCTCAAGGTAGAGCACCTGTAGCTAATAATCAAAGTCGAGATTATGCTGAATGTGGAAAAAGGCATTTTGGAGAGTGCTGGAGGAAAATGGGTGCTTGTTACAAATGTGGTTCAATGGATCACCAATATAGAAATTGCCCTCAACGTATGGATATGACTCGAGAAAGTTCATAATCTTGATGCATAGTGGCGGAGGTACTCAAAGAACCACCAAGAGGTCGTGGACCAGTCGTGGTGGTAATAGGGTGGACGTGGTTAAGGTGCACCGGGTCGAGGTAATGGTCCTAGGGGTAACACAGATGCAAGACACCAGATTGGTCTATGCGATTAGACACCGTGAGGATGGCAATGCACCGATGTAATAATCGGATACGTTCTTCATCTTCGATGTACACATTATCGCTTTAATAGATATTGGTTCTACCCACTCGTATGTTGCTAGCGCCATATCCGAAACTTGAATCTAGAATCAAATTACCGATAGTGAGATGATGAGAATTAGTCCTTTAGGACGATCGGTAATTGTAAATAAACTATTTAGAGGCGTGCCCTTAGAAATTCAAGAAGAAGTATTTCTGGTGAATTGGATGGAATTGCCTTTCGGCGAGTTCGATCTCATTCTGGGCATGGATTGGTTGGTTATGCTTTGGGCGCATTTGGATTGTGCTGAAAAGCGGATGTTAATAAGAACTTCGGATGATAAGGAAGTAATAATGATAGGCAAACAAAGGAATTACTTGGCAAATGTAGTATCTGCGTTGAAGGCAAAGAAGTTGGTGCGGAAGGGATATGGAGCATTCCTAGATTTTATTTGTGCTTTGGTTGCCAAAGAGTTATCTGTGGATGATGTGAGAACGGTGAAGGAATTTCCAGATGTATTTCTCGATGAACTTCCTGGTATACCTCCATATCGGAAAGTAGAATTTGGCATTGAGCTTTTGCCCGGAATGGCTCCAGTGTCCATTGCTCCTTATAGAATGGCACCGAAGGAGTTGGCGGAGCTTAAAGCTCAAATTCAAGAATTGTTGGATCAGGGATTTATTCGACCAAGTGTGTCTCCTTGGGGAGCACCAGTTTTGTTCGTTAAGAAGAAGGATGGATTGATGCGTATGTGCATTGATTATCGAAGAATGAATAAATTGACGATCAAGAATATGTATCCTTCCGAGAATTGATGACCTATTTGATCAATTGAAAGGAGCTTCACTTTCTCCAAAATTGATTTGAGATCGGGTTATCACCAACTTAAGGTGAAAGAAGCAGATATTTATAAGGCGGCACTCGAACTTGTTATGGACATTATGAGTTTTGGTGATGCCGTTTGGGTTAACAATGCACCGCCGCATTTATGGACATGATGAACCGAGTCTTTCAACCATATTTAGACCGATTTGTGGTAGTGTTCATAGATGACATTTTGGTTTATTCAAGAAATGATGAGGAGCATGACACGCATTTGCGTATAGTATTGCAGCTACTTCGTGATAAGCAACTTTATGCCAAATTCAGTAAATGTGAATTTTGGCTAAAGGAAGTGACATTCTTGGGTCATGTGGTATCAGCTGAGGGAATAAGGGTGGATCATCGGAAGATTGAAGCTGTAATGGATTGGAAACCACCAAAATTGGTAGCTAAAATGTAGAGTTTCTTGGGTTTGGGTGGTTATTATAGATGTTTCATTGAGGGATTTTCGTTGATTGCTGCACCCCTAACTAAATTGTTGCAGAAGGGGGTACCATATGTTTGGACTGAAAAGCAACAAGAGAGTTTCGAGAAATTAAAGAAGGTTACGGCGGAAGCACAATTTTGATTGACTGAAATTTGGAAAAGAATTTATCGTTTATTGTGATGCGTCTCACACGGGCTTGGGTTGTGTGCTAATGCAAAATGGAAAGGTGGTGGCTTATGCTTCTCGACAGTTAAGACTGCACGAAGTAAACTACCTTACTCATGATTTGGAGTTAGCTACAGTGGTATTTGCTTTAAAGATTTGGAGGCACAATCTCTACGGTGAGAAGTCTATCATTTATACAGATCACAAGAGTCTCAAGTACCTCCTTACTCAAAAGGAGTTGAATTTGAGACAACGAAGATGGGTGGAATTATTAAAGGATTATGATTTCTCAATCGAGTATCATCCTAGAAAGGCTAACGTAGTAGCTGACGTGTCAAGCCGTAAGGCGATATCTGAATTGAGAGCAATGTTTGCTCATTTGAGTTTGTATGAGAATGGTAGCCTGTTAGCAGAACTTCAGGTGAAGCCTCTGTGGTTAGAACAAATCCAGGAAAAGCAGATATCAGATAAAAAGTTGGGGCCCTTATTTCAGCAGGTTGAAAGGGGTGAAATAGAGGATTTTGATATAAACACGAATGGAGTGCCGTGTTTTCGCGGAAGGGTTTGTATACCTAAAGACTCAGAATTGAGGCAAATGATTCTACGGGAGGCGCATAGTAGCCCTTATGATATGCGCCTCAGAGGAAGTAAGATGTATCGAGATCTCCGTGAACAGTATTGGTGGCCAGGGTTGAAGCGTGAGATTTCTGAGTTTGTAGGAAAATGTTTGACTTGTCAACAAGTGAAGGCGAAGCATCAATTGCCGTCAGGTTTGTTACAACTAGTAAAGATTCCTCTTTGGAAATAGGAGCGAATAACAATGGATTTCGTTAGTGGGTTACCTTTAACACCTACTAAGAAAAATTCTGTATGGGTAGTAGTTGATCGATTGACAAAGACTGCTCATTTTCTTCCAGTTCGTACGGATTATTCATTACAAAAATTGGCAAAGCTGTATGTATCTGAAATCGTGAGGTTACATGGGGTACCGGTGTCATTATATCGAGCAGGATCCTAGACTTACATCACGATTTTGGAAAGCTCGCATGAAGCTTTGGGAACAAAGTTAAACTTCAGTATGGCTTTTCATCCTCAGTCTGATGGTCAGTCGAAAAGAGTAATTCAGATATTGGAAGACATGTTAAGGGGATGTGTGATCGACTTTAGAGGTAGTTGGGAGGATTTTCTACCATTGGCAGAATTCGTGTATAACAATAGCTATCAGTCTAGCATTAGATGGCACCCTATGAGGCATTGTATAGTCGAGGTCTTTGTACTCTACTTGTTGGATTTGAATTGGTCGAACAAGAGATGTTGGGTCCTAAGATGATATCCAAATAGAGGAAAAGGTAAAAGTTATTGAACACGGTTAAAGGAAGCTTGGATGAAGCGAAGTCATATGCGGACCTAAAGCACAAGGATATCGAGTTTCTTTGTGGGAGAGCGGAGTCTTCTGAAGGTATCACCTTGGAAGAAAATTTTGATTTGGAAAGAAGGAAAGTTGAGCCCTAGGTTCATCGGGCCATATCGTGTGATGAAGCGTGTTGGTCCAGTGGCTTATCAGATTGAATTACCTCCGGAGTTGATTCAAATTCATAACGTTCTCCATGTTTCCATGCTGAGATGCTATAGATCGGATCCATCTCACTTAGTACCGGTAGACGAAGTGGAATTGAAATAGACTTGTCTTTTGAGGAAGAACCAGTGGAAATTTTAGAACGGGATGTTAACGTGCAAAGAAAAAAGACTATGCCGTTGGTCAAAGTTTTATGGTGTAATCACGGAGCGGAGGAAGCTACGTGGGAGCCTGAAGATGCAATTCGACAACAATATCCTCACCCCTTTTAATCAGGTAAATTTTGAGGATGAAATTTTCTTTAAGGGGGTAGAATTGTAACATCCTAAATATTCGATTATCAATATGTTGCTAAGTGTTAGTTCGGGTTTACTTGGAATTAAAATAAATATTAGTAAAGTGTACTTTAGTGTAAAGAAATTAAATGACCTTGAAACTTAAGTTAATTAAGTACTAAAAGATGGCATAAGATGAGTAATTGGCAAAGTGGTGAAGGCACCATAAGTTGGACTTGAGGAAGAGGTTGAATCACCTAGTATGCAAGTAGGGAGTTTTATTTTGCTTTATCCTAGCATGTATGGCTATGGATAAGATTAGGATGAGTTGGATTGTTTTTTTTTTTTGGTAAGAAGACTAAGGATTATGGAAAGCTAAAGATAGGGGATAGAATGGCTTGAATTGGGGGATTTTGTCTCTCCAACTTAAGGAAAAAAGAGGAGGATAAGGCTTAAGAATAGGGAGATGATTTGGAAACTTCCTAATAGCCTTTTGAACATGTATTTGGACGACATAGAGGCTATGGGGGATGGCCGGTTTTGGTGGATTGGTTTGGTAAGCATGGATGTTAGGAGAACACATTCATTTTGGTCATTTTTTTTGGCTTAGGCAAAATGTATTTTCTCTTCATCTATCTTTCTCTCTAGCCGAAATTTGCCAACATCCTTGAGTAAGCAACTCATTCTTGTGTCATTTTCTTTTGACCATTTCTGTTTAGAAGCTCTTTTTTCTCTCCTAAATATTTTTCTCATTGTGACCAAAAGCACATAAGCAAACAAATATTTCTTCTTTTCATTTTTTTCTCATTTTTCCCCCCCATGCCGAATGTAAAATTCACTTAAACTCCATTCTCCTTTCTTATCTTTTCTTTATCTCTTTCTCTCTTGAAACTGAATCATATCTTTTCCATCTTCCATTCTTTTACTTTTTCTCAACTAAAGTCTCTTCAACATTTTCTCTCATGGCCAAATGTTAATATGCTCTTGTGCCAAAATCTTTTTCATTTCTTTGTTGGTCATAACCGAATTCTTCTCACTCGATTTTCTTTTCAATCGTGGGCATAGTGAGATTTTTGGAGGGCAGAAACTCAAAGTGTCTTGAGTATTGGGGAACATTGGAATCGATCTCAAGTTAAGGTAAGGAGATTATTCAAAAGATTCTCACTTTGTTCATTATATTGGATTAGTTAGTTATTTAATCGATTTCGTTATAGGGACATAATCGCTCGATCATTTCTTTGAGGAACGAAGATAATCGTGGTAAGCCAATCTCAAATCTCATAAATCGTTAGCCATATTTCGATAATATTTAGTCGACTAATGATCTTATGTCTTTAGGGACATTCAAGATAGAGGCGAAAAGGGCGGTCCATAGTCTTGAAGAGGCGATTCCGCTAATCCCCTAAGTATAAGCGAAGGCGAGTTTAGAGAATCAGGATTTTCCATTGGGTTGCGGACCTTCATCGAGGAGAATCAATTGTTTGAGGTTATTAGTACTCAAGAGCCTTTGTTCGTTCGTGGATTCTCATCGAACAACGAAACAACAATCGAGGAGAAACCAAAAATAGAAGTGGTTCAAAATCAAAAGGGTAAAGATTTAGATCGTTTACCAATAGTGTATTTTAATAAATGAAAGTGTTCTAATGGTTCGTATTACGTTTAGGTGTTGACGGCGGGAAGGTTTAGTACTCACGATAACAAGGTGTGTAACTTCACACTTATCTCGGGTTAGATGTCATCTTGTAGTATTGAGCAAAATCGTAAAGACGACAAAATCGGTACAATCGTAATAATTGGTATTTTGGTGAAATTACATGAAAGCAGTTAAAGTTGTGAAAATTACAAAATGCCCTCGATGAGTTAGTTGGTAAAATGTAAATTTTATGTCTCATGTGTAAATGGTAAAAACCACGTTAGATCGTAAAATGGGCCAAAATCTATACTAGATCATTAAATGGGCCGAAATCCCTGATAGATTGTTAAATGGGACAAAATCCCTACTAGATCGTTAAATGGGCCGAAATCTATACTAGATCGTTAAATGGGCCAAAATCCCTTATAGATCGTTAAATGGGCCGAAATCTCTGCTAGATCATTAAATGGGCCAAAATCTATACTAGATCATTAAATGGGCCGAAATCCATGCTAGATCGTTAAATGGGCCAAAGTTGCTAGATTGTTAAATGGGCTAAATGATATTTTGTATTATGGGCCTTAATAAAAACTTGAAATATTGACTCATGTGTAAATTGGGCCTTTTCGCTAAAATCATCATATGTATATACATTATTTTGCATACATGTTACATGGGATGGGATTAATGATGAAGAGAAGAAAGGCTGGCTTTGCCAAAATCTAGTTAGGTGGCTTTGCCACAAAATAATTAAATGGTGATTGCCTCTAGTTGGTGGCTTTGCCACAAAATAATTAAATGGTTCATTGCCTCTAGTTCGATGGCTCGCCACAAATATTTTAATGGCTCAATGCCTCTAGTTTGGTGACTTTGCCACAATCTAGTTGGTGGCTCGCCACAAATATAAAAATGGCTTTATGCCTACGATTGGTGTGATGGAGGGTGGGTTGACTTGATCCCCACAGGTGTGATGGTTGAATGCGGGTGGTGTGTAGCGGATGGAAATTACGTTTGGGTGGGAAATTTCATTTTGCATGCATCTCATTATTTATATTGTTAAACTTTGTTTATGGGCTCATGCCCAAAATTATGACTTGATGATCGGCCCGATGGATAAAGTAAGTGATTTATACACTGAGTTCTGAGTAACTCACTCCCTCAAATTTTTCATCTCAGGTAATGGAAATTGACGTGGACTTTGGCCGAGGATGACTTCGTGGAGGCCATACTGCAAACATGGGTTTAATAAACTTTGAACTTTTAATAAATACATTCTTTAATTTGCTATTTTGGGTATGATGTAATAAGGCCTCTATTAATGATTTATGGATTTTATGTGTGGATGGATTTAAATTATGTTTTGAATAATTAATATGGGCTTATGTTTATTCTATAATGTTTTCTTAAAATACTTTGGGTTTTCAAACATATTTTTTTATCTATTCTTATTTTCAAATCCTTTGAACTCTTATAAAAAAAAATTACTTTAAGGTTTTGACAATTTAATATTAAATGATGAGATTTCCAACTAATGTTTTCTCATATTCATCGAACTTAAATTATTTTTCTTGGTTTTTATCAAACTTTATTTTTAAAATGATTTTGTAATTACCGATTCACCTAAATCATTAAGATAGTTCGATCTATGTAACAAACCAAATCTCATCTTAACGCATAGACCGGGTTTGGGGTGTTACAGTTTTAAACTTATTATTTGTGTGTCATTTTAAATGTTGGTGAATGCCATGGATTATTGATGTATTTAAGATGTTCAAATTGGACATAACGAATGTAATTTGCTTGGTTATTGTAGTAATTAAATTGTTCAGTTTACTTGTGGTGTTTAAGGACTGTTAAAGATAAGGATGTTTTTGTGGTTTGTGTTGTCCTAAATAGGACAGATTAATTGTTTTGTGGCTTAATGAATGCCCTACATGGTTACATGCGATTAAAGGCGTAAAAAATATTTTGCTACATTAAATGTTGTTTACTTTTTAAACAACTTGAATGTGGGGCTGTAGGTTGAACTTCAAGTTTTATTTTCCATGTTAAATGGTATCTGTTTAGGACAAGTTTTATGTGAAATTTCACGATTAATTTTCATGATTAATTCCTCCGGTAAGGCATGTAAATGTAAATCGGGATTTGGTGGAAATTTTTGCTTTGTAGAGGTTTGGTGGATTAGAATGGGGTTTCAGTATTGAATATTGTTAAGTAAATTATGGCTTTGCGAAGGTTTGGACGATGAGAATGGGGTTTCAATATCAAATATCATTAAGTAAATTATGGCTTTGCAGAGATTCGGTGGATAAGTACGGGGTTTCAATATAAGAAGAACATTAAATGGTTTTGTGAAGGAAATGTTGTGTCCATGTAACATCTCGAATTAAGGCCTACTCGGAACAGTGGTCTTCGGGCCACAAATTCGACATAATAAAATTTATTTTTATTTTATTTTTATGGTCTACAATTTTACGGAAAGATTGCATGAAAATTTCGTTCGAAAATTTTGACGTTTGGGCACTCGATTTAGTCAAAAGGACTAAATTGTAAAAAGTGCAAAAGTTGAGTTCTACATGTTAGAGGTGTCCAATTTTTATGAAATTTTAAATTTGAGGTCCTTAAATGAAAATTAGACCATTGGTTAAGTTGGTGGACAAAAATGGACATAGATGGGTATGTTTCAAAAGATTTTTTTAAGGGGCATTTTGGTATTTTAGTGAATTAAAAACAAAATTTAAATGCCAAATATGTCCATCTTCTTCATTAGGACAAAATTACAAGGGTTATCCATAGCTATGGTTTGTTTCAAGCTTCCAAGCTCCATAGTAAGTGATTCCAAGCCCCATTTTTAATGTTCTTTACGTTTCTGGAATCCCGGTAACTTGGTTTAACTTATTCTAGCAATTTAACCTAGGGTTCATATTTGGAAAAATACCCATAGGTGAAATGTGTTTATTTTGGTATTTTATTATAGAATATGAAGGATGAAATTATGTTAAACAACTTTTGCTAAGCGATTTTACGTGAAAACTAGTAAAACGACATAATCGATAAAAATACCTAATGTTCATAAGTACATGTTAGAGTGAGAATTTCCTGTTGCTGTAGAAGGGAAAAATGTTCAGCATGTTATAAAACATAAGAATAAGGGATGAAGTTTAGTTTTTGAGCCTAGGGGAAAAATTGTAATTATGCAAAAGTTTAGGGGCAAAATTGTAATTTTGCCAAAGTTTGAGTTAGGGACTATTTTGAGTAGTACATTAATTAAATAAGTGAAATGTGATGTTTTAGACCCCGAAAAATGAGATTTGGACCTAAAACTAGAGGAAAATTGAAAAATTGAGAAAGTTGGTAAAATGACCGTTTTGGAATTCGAGGTAAGTTCGTGTGTTAATAATAATGCAATACCATGCTTGAATTGTAATTTTCTATTGATATGGCATAAATTGTATGATTTAATATGTTTAGGAGAAGTTGATGGATGGTATGTATGGTATGGAAAATGTGATTTTTATTATGTCATGTGAAATTGAATGGCAAAATAATGTTACAGGAATTGAATGTTAAATTAATATTACATGGGTTGTATGAGTTGCTACACGGTTGTACCTGACGAGATTTCGACAAGAAAGTTTATATGTAAATAATGCATTTATTTTACTTGTACAATAATTATTTTGCTAGATATTATGGAAATCATTGGGTGATAACTAAAATATGAAAATGAATGGAATGGGAAATTCTCGATTGAACCTTCGAAAAATCGAGAGATACGGACAATATGTAGCTAGGTCACACGAGTGATAAGGACCTTCATAGTGTGCACAAGAAAGCTACAAGATGGAAAATTTTTGTAACATCCTGAAAATGGGCCTATGTATTTTGATTTAATTATACGAAATAGCATGACTTATGAATGTATGATGAACATTTTGGAAACCTGGAAATGTAAGGAAATGATTTAGAAATGTTAAGTAAAAGAGGAAACTAAAACAAGGTGGCCTTAAGAAAATTAATAGAAGAAATTTGACACAAACATAGGCTTATTTAAGTGGCTTGGAGGCACCACTTAAGGGCTTAGCATGTGACGCCACCTATATATGCATTTGGGCTTGTGTTCGAGCCACAAGGGAAGCAAAAAAAAAAAAAAAAAAGAAAGAAGTTTTATTTTTGCTACAAGGTAGGAAGAAGTGGATGGCATTAAGGCACTAGGAGGGAGGAGTTTAATTCCCTCTAAAATTCGGCAAGCTAGGTGATAAACAATGGATTTTTTTTTTTTTTGATAAGGTGATAAGAGGAGAAAAGTGAGGAAGGGCTAGTGTTTGAGTGCTAGCCGAAATTCTTAGTTGAAGTATCCATCTTTTTCTTCTTTTTGTTTTTCATTTAGTCTCTCATCTTCTCCCTAGCCGAATTTCCCTCTTTTCCTTCTCTCCCAATCTTCCTAGCTAGTCGAAACCATCTTCTTCCTATAGTCACCATAGCCGAAACTCATAAAGCTTCACACTCTCCCTCTCCACATTCTTAAAAGGTCGAACCCCAAAATTATTTTCCTTTAATTTCATTAAAGGCTGAATCTTCATTAACTCCCTAAGCCATTGTCGAAATTCTTCTACCTCATCTCTTCTTAGTCTAGGCCGAATAGCAACCAGGTTAGAGATCTCTTTTGATCCCTTCTCAAATCGGTTTGGATAGGTAAGTATGCTATGGCTAAATCTCTTTTATTTCTATTTATTCCTCCTCTGTCGCATGTATAGAACAAAAGCTGAAATACAACATTTGATTTGACTCTTATTCAACCATGAAATCGGTTCTTTTAGGAATTTCGGGATTTGTTTTGGAGTAAGCCGACTTCCAGAGGAGAGCATTCAGGATTTGGTTATCTAAGGTAAGGCATGGATTCGGCATGTTTAAGTGATTGAAATCAAATCTAATATATGAGTCTATAGGTGATTTTGATAGATACCAAAGGGAATTAGCAATTTGGGATTTAGATCCCTAAGGTAAGTGTACATGAATATTCGGCCAAGGCTTATTTTGGTATGAAGATCTATTTCTTATTTCGCTTAAAAATCGAAACTAATTAGTTAAGTGATTTTAGTGCCTAGCCGATTGCAAGGGGAGAACTCTGCAAAGTTTTCGGGATTTGAGTGATAAGCAAATTGATATTAAAGGAGTTAAAGATCTAAGATCGAAAATTCAGGATTTCAAGTGAAATCGTTAAACGAATCAGGTGTGTACCCTACCCTAAGTTTTAATACGTTCATGGCTATGTTTCAATTTGGTATCGAGAAAATGGAAAGTTTTAAACTCTCGCCTTGGGTTTAAGGCCCAAAACATTTTCAAAGTTAAGCCCAAAAAGAATTTTTACTGAATTAAGCGTGTTTTTAGCGGCATGGCCCACTAAGTCTCAGTGTTGGTTACCAAGTCCATTGTGGGATTATTTTTCGTGTCAAGAATGGACTTCTATCCATTGTATGATTTATAGTATGACTTGTAGATTTTGGGTAGAAATGGAATGGAGCGCTTAGAATAGAGATTAAGTACATTGAACCCTAGGACTAGTATACCCCAACAAAAACATAAGACTTAAATGCCTAAGTAAACAAACACGTGATTGAGTATCGAGAGTTACTCTCGCTTTGGGTGTGGCAACCATGTTCATTCAACGCATGTCTAGGATTGGTTTTGTAGAATGGGAGCTTGGTATATAAGCGCAACCATCATGCGTGACTCACCTCCTCTCCACTCGAATCCTACCTAGTGCGTAGCTACGGTTCACCCTAACCAAGAGGACTTAATCACGGGCTAAACCCCTAACTAAAACCCGAAAGGGACTAGCCGTATTTTTATGGAAACCCTAGCTTTAAAATCCCTATATTACCCTATTAGGAGTAGCAAAAGATTTTTGCGAAAATTCTTCCAAAATATTTCGTACTTGCAAAATTACTAAAATGCCCCTAGTGGTAAAATTACAAAAATGCCCTTGGTTTAAGAAATTTTCAAAATACCCACAACTCTTATCAAAATTTCATTACTTAATAAAATGTTCAAAACCTTAATTTGCAAAATATAAAAATACCTTAATTTTGGAAAATTACGAAATTGCCCCTAACTAGTAAAATCACGAGCGACCCTCGATTTTTAAAATTTTTGCACTTGACATCGATTTGGAAAACAAATTCTCAAAAGGAACCCTCAAGTTTTGCAAATTTTGAAATACCCTTGATTTATTCAGACTTATAAATTTACCCTGGTTAATTATCGAAATACCCTCTGATTTTAAAATTTTCTGAAATATCCCTGGGATTTCAAAATTTTTTTTTCCAAAATACCCTTATTGACAACATCACCAAGGAACCTTATTTTGACAAATTACAAAAATACCCCTGTAGGGCAAATTACGAAAATACCCTAAGTAGTGGAAAAACAACAACAATGAAAACTACAACATTTCTCGAATGAGCGAAAGTTCATAATTGATTGATGGATGTATGAATGTAAAGGCTGTGTGCATGTATGAATATAAAAGAACCACTCCTAAAACTCTGTTCATAAAACTTCTTCGTGGATAATCAGTGGAATAAGGGCTAATACATAAAACTTTCTTAAATCAGATTAAAGCGCATCGTTAGATATGAGTTCTAGAGGACGCGGTCGTCATGGACGCGGTAGAGGAAGAATGACTGTGTCAGAACCCGTTAGATCGGGTCAAGGGTCTGACAATGAGTTACCACCGCCACCACCACCCCTAGCTGTTGGTGTCGAGCAGCAAGCTCAGACGGGGGATGATGCCGTATCGCAGGCTATGCTGCGGGTTCTTGAAATGGTGGCTGGTGCTGGAGGGAATCTACGGAGTTCAAAATCATGCAGTGACTCGAGCCAACAAAGCGAAGTGTTCCATGGAGTATCGGTGTGGCACCCAAGTCAAATTGAATCTTGGTTGGAAGCGATCGGCGCATTATGGATGAGCTCGATCTGACCCCTGAGGAGAAGTTGAAAGGAATGGTGGCACTGCTACGCGATGAAGCGTATCAATGGTGGTTAACGGTTCGAGATGGTGCCACAGATGAGGATCTGACCTGGGAATATGTTAAGGCAGCATATTAGAAGAAATATGTCGGCACACGTTATATTGATGAGCAGAGGAAGGCATTTTTGGGGTTGGTTCAAGGAACAAGTCGATGTTGATATGAAGTGAATTTACGAGGTTAGTCGATATGCTCGAGGAGTAGTGGCTACGAGCATGAGCGGTGTGTTGGTTCGAAGGCGGTTTAAGGGATGACCTCGGGTTATTGATAGCTCAATATCAAGAGCGGGAGTTTTAGCGTTGGTAGAAAAGGCTAAGGTAGCCGAGGGAATTAAGGACTCGGTTAGTAGAGCTCGATAGGAATAGACCCAAGAGGGTTATGGGTCATCGGGATCATCGAGAAATGTGCAAAAAAGGCCCAGAGCTGATGGGCCGAGGGTCAGCAAGTTGGTACAGGAGGGCAGTATCGTCCATGTGATCAGTGTGGAAAGAAACACTTGGGTGAATACTGGAAGAAGACATGTGGGTGTTTCAGATGTGGGTCAAAAGACCATATGATCAAGGACTGTCCAAAGAGATCAAATGAAAGGTAGCCAATAGCTCAGAATGTTAATCAGGCTGGTAGAGGGGGCAGCAGCCTCAGCGAGGTCGTGGTCCAAATAATCGAGGAAATGGTAGAGGACGTGGAACACGGTGCCGAGGTTTGCTATCTTGAGGCAAGGCAGTTTGGGTTTGATTTATGCGATTCACCGGAGGGAGGATGGAGACGCACCGGACGTGATAATCGGTACATTCCTCATTCATGGCAAGCCCTATTTTGCTCTTATTGATGTGGGCTCGACCCATTCTTATGTTGCATGTAGTGTAGTGGAAACACTAGGCCTAGACTCGAACTTTTCGATAGGGAGATGGTGTAGTAAGCCCATTAGGCCAAAGCGTAGTGGTGGATAAGATCTTTCAGAGTGTATCCCGAGAAATTCAGGGAGTGAGCTTTCGTGCTAACTTAATGGGGTTACCCTTCGAAAAACTTGACCTCATACTTGGTATGGATTGGTTAGTAGAGCACCGGGCCGTGTTGGATTGTGCGGCTAAACGAATGGAACTAAGGACCTCGAAAGATGAAGTGGTAGTAATGATTGGAGAAAGAAGGAACTACTTGTCTAACGTAGTTTCGGCATTGAAGGCAGAAAAGATGGTTAAGTAAAGGGTGCAGGCGTTCTTAGCCTTTGTAAGTCGTTAGATGGAAAGGAAGGAGGTGTCAATGGAGTTAGAGCTGTAAGGGACTTTGAGGATGTGTTCCCGGAGGAATTACTGTGAATACCCCGGATAGGGAGGTAGAATTTGGAATAGACTTGCTACTGGAAGCGACTCGTGTCAATCGCTCCATACCAAATGGCACCAAAGGAGTTGGTTGAGCTCAAGGCTCAAATCCAAGAATTCTTGGATCGTGGGTTTATCCAGGCCAAAGGTGTCTATGTAGGGAGCACCGGTCCTATTTGTGAAGAAGAAGGGCGGAACTATGCGAATGTGCATAGATTATCGTCAGTTGAATAAGCTAACCATCAAGAACAAGTACCCCTTGCCAAGGGTAGACGACCTGTTCGATCAGCTTAAGGGGGCGATAGTGTTTTCAAAGATCGACTTAAGGTCGGGATATCATCAGTTGAAGGTGAAGGAGGTAGATATCCATAAGACAACTTTTAGGACAAGATCGGCCATTTTGAGTTTGTAGTAATGCCGTTTGGGTTGATAACGCCTGTTAGCGTTCATCGATATGATGGTGGGTTTTTCAACCTTACTTGGATAGGTTCATCGTAGTGTTTATCGACGATATTTTGGTGTACTCCAAGACTGAGGAGTAGCATGATGAGCATCTCGGATTGTGTTGCAAGTATTGAGGAGAAGAAGCTTTATGCCAAATTGACAAGTGTGAATTTTGGCTTAGAAGTTGCTTTCTTAGGACACGTGGTGTCTGCTGAAGGAATAATGGTGGATCCTAGGAAGATCGAAGCGGTGTTGGATTGGAAACCACCTAAGTCGGTGGCAGAGATTCGTAGTTTCTTAGGATTGGCAGGCTATTACAGAAGGTTCGTGGAAGGATTTTCGTTAATAGCCGCGCCTTTAACAAAGTTATTGAGGAAGGAAATACCCTTTGTATGGACGGATAAGCAATAGGAGAGCTTTGAAAAGCTTAAGAGGGTATTGACTAAGCTCCGGTGTTGATTGACTTTGAGGCGGAAAGGATTTTCTGATGTATTGTGACGCTTACCATACAAGTTTGGGTTGTGTATTGATGCAAGACAGGAAGGTAGTCGCATATGCGTCCCGACAGTTGAGGCCACATGAGGTGAATTACCCGACGCACGACTTGGAATTAGCAGCAGTGGTCTTCGCTCTTAAGGTATGGAGGCACTACCTTTATGGCAAAAAGTCGACAATTTATACAGACCATAAGAGTCTCAAGTATTTGCTGACTCAGAAGGAGTTAAACTTGAGGCAGCGAAGGTGGGTGGAATTACTGAAGGACTATGACTGTTCGATAGAATATCACCCGAGCAAGGCAAATATAGTGGCGGATGCCCTAAGCTGGAAGGTTGTGTCGGATCTGAGGGCGTTATTCGCACACTTGAGTTTGTATGATGATGGAAGCCTGTTGGCAAAATTGCAAGTCAAGTCGACGTGGTTAAATGAGGTGAAAGAAGGATAGTTGGCTGATGAGGTCCTAAGTGCTAAGCTACGACAATTCTGAGCGAGAGTTAGAGGACTATGGTGTTAGTGATGAGGAGTATTGTGCTTCAAAGGAAAGGTCCGTATGCCGGGGACGAGGAGTTAAGACGAAGATTCTTGGGAAGCACATGGTAGCCCTTATGCTATGCATCCGGAGGCACCAAGCTGTACAAAGATCTAAGGGAACAATTTTGGTGGCCTGATCTTAAGCGGGAAGTTACTGAATTCGTGGGAAAATGTCTGACGTGTCAGCAAGTTAAGGCTGAACACCAAGTTCCATCGGGATTGCTTCAGCCAATCGAAATTACGCAGTGGAAGTGGGAAAGAATTACCATGGACTTCGTTAGTGGGCTTCCCCTTACGCCTACTAAGAAGGACTCGGTATGGGTGATAGTGGACCGTCTGACCAAGTCCGCGCACTTTATCCCGGTAAGGGTTGATTATTCTCTTCAGAAATTGGCTAAGTTATATGTGGCGGAAATTGTGAGGCTACATGGAGTACCGGTGTCTATCATTTCGGATAGAGACCCAAGATTTACGTCTCGATTTTGGAGGGCACTTCATCAAGCTTTAGGCACTAAGTTGGATTTCACTACGGCGTTTCATCCTCAGTCAGATGGGAAGTCTGTATAGGTAATCCAAGTATTGGAGGATATGTTGAGGGGTTGTGTGATGGATTTTAGAGGAAGTTGGGAGGAGTATTTGCCTTTAGCAGAGTTTGCCTACAACAACAACTATCAGACAAGTATTAGAATGGCACCTTATGAAGCGCTGTATGGTCGGAAGTGCCGAACTCCTACATGTTGGACGAAATTGGGAGAACGTCGAGTTTTGGGACCAGAATTAGTGGCAGAGTCCGAAGCAAAGGTTGAGATAATTCGGGCACAGTTAAAGGAAGCATCTGATAGACAAAAGTCGTATGCAGATCTTAAATGGAAGGAGATTGAATTTGATGTGGGAGACAAAGTATTCCTTAAGGTTTCGCCTTGGAAGAAGGTGATGAGATTCGGTCGAAAAGGAAGCTAAGTCCAAGATTTCTAGGACCCTATCGAGTGTGAAGCGAGTTGGACCAGTGGCATATCAGCTAGAGTTGCCACCAGAGTTGTAGTAGATACACGACGTATTCCATGTATCCATGCTACGTCGCTACCGATCGGATCCATCTCATGTGGTACCAGTTGAAAAAGTGGAGCTAAGGTCAGACTTGTCTTACGAGGAAGAGTCGATTCAGATTCTAGAACGAGATGTGAAAGTGCTACGACGAAAATTAGTGCCTTTAGTCAAAGTGCTATGGAGAAATCATGGATCGGAAGAAGCTTCGTAGGAGCCAGAAGAGGCAATACGATAGCAATGCCCTCATTTATTTTAGCCAAGCAATTTTGAGGACGAAATTTATTTTAAGGGGGGTAGAACTGTAACATCCTGAAAATGGGCCTATGTATTTTGATTTAATTATACGAAATGGCATGACTTATGAATGTGTGATGAACATTTTGGAAACCTAGAAATGTAAGGAAATGATTTAGAAATGTTAAGTAAAAAAGGAAACTAAAACAAGGTGGCCTTAAGAAAATTAATAGAAGAAATTTGACACAAACATAGGCTTGTTTAAGTGGCTTGGAGGCACCACTTAAGGGCCTAGCATGTGACGCCACCTATATATGCATTTGGCCTTGTGTTCGAGCCACAAGGGAAGCAGAAAAAAAAAAGAAAGAAGTTTTTTTTTGCTACAAGGTAGGAAGAAGTGGACGGCATTAATGCACTAGGAGGGAGGAGTTTAATTCCCTCTAAAATTCGGCAAGCTAGGTGATAAACAATGGATTTTTTTTTTTTTTTTTGATAAGGTGATAAGAGGAGAAAAGTGAGGAAGGGCTAGTGTTTGAGTGCTAGCCGAAATTCTTAGTTGAAGAATCTACCTTTTTCTTCTTTTTGTTTTTGATTTAGTCTCTCATTTTCTCCCTAGCCGAATTTCCCTCTTTTCCTTATCTCTCAATCTTCCTAGCTAGCTGAAACCATCTACTTCCTATAGTCACCATAGCCAAAGCTTATAAAGCTTCACACTCTCCCTCTCCACATTCTTAAAAGGCCGAACCCCAAAATTATTTTCCTTTAATTTCATTAAAGGCCGAATCTTCATTAACTGCCTAAGCCATTGTCAAAATTCTTCTACCTCATCTCTTCTCGGTCTAGGTGAACAAAGAACTGAGTTAGAGATCTCTTTTGATCCCTTCTCAAATCGGTTTGGATAGGTAAGTATGCTATGGCCGAATCTCTTTTATTTCTTTTTATTCCTCCTCTGTCGACATGTGTAGAACAAAAGCCGAAATATAGCATTTGATTTGACTCTTATTCAACCATGAAATCGGTTCATTTAGGAATTTTGGGATTTGTTTTGGAGTAAGCCGACTTCCAAAGGAGAGCATTCAGGATTCGGTTATCTAAGGTAAGGCATGGATTCGGCCAAAGGCCATTGATCATGTTTAAGTGATTGAAATCGAGTCTAATATATGAGTCTATAGGTTATTTCGACAGATACCAAAGGGAATTAGTAATTTCGGGATTTAGATCCCTAAGGTAAGTGTACATGAATATTCGGTCAAGGCTTATTTTGGTATGAAGATCTATTTCTTATTTTGCTTAACAACCAAAACTAATTAGTTAAGTGATTTTAGTGCCTAGCCGATTGCAAAGGGAGAACTCTGCAAAGTTTTCAGGATTTGAGTGATAAGCAAATCGATATTAAGGGAGTTAAAGATCTAAGATCGGAAATTCGGGATTTCAAGTGAAATCGTTAAGCGAATCAAGTGTGTACCCTACCCTAAGTTTTAATACGATCATGGCTATGTTTTAAATTAAATGTGCTATTAAGTATGTGAAAAGCATGGCTAAGGTACCATACAATGGTACAAAGTACTAAGGTACGTTTCCTACTCCTACTAGGAATATGAATATATGTTATTTTTAACATGTGAAAAGTGATAAGAATATGAAAAGTGATAAGAATGTGAATTAAGGTATGATATTGCATGATATGTATGATATGGGGCATATGGGTTATATGAAAAGGGGAAGTTAATGTGGTGACCTAAGACCACGGAATCTGAATGTGGTGACCTAAGACCACGTAAAACTAAATGTGGTGACCTAAGACCACGATATCTAAATGTGGTGACCTAAGACCATGAATTTTATAAGAGGCGATGAGCACGTCATTGCAATGACGCCTTCGATGGTGTGTAGCGGATGGAGGGTTGACTTAGTAGTCCTCACGGTGTGCGAGGATGAATGCACGGTGGTGTGTAGCGGATGGCATATAGGTTTGGGTTGGGTTGCATCATATTGTTTAAATGCTTTATGAACATGTATGATATTGTATGCCTGAAATATTAAATTTTAGTGTTGGTTACACATTGAGTTTGTTGACTCACTCAGTTGTGGGATTATTTTTCGGTGACGACCGGTGATGGACCGAGCGGCAGATGCTTAGTGGAGGCCATGTGAAGTTGATTTCTTTTATTTGGACTATTTTACTTTAAGTATTTTGAATTTAAATTTTGGGAATTATTTGATGTAATAAGGCCTTAGTAGGAATATTTTATTCTGTCTTTATTTGTTAAGCTTGCAAACCTTATTTTATTAAAAGATTAAGTAAAATAATTTAAAAAAAAAAAACAAAGACCAAACGTTTTGTCACCTAAAGTAAAGGATTTTTAACAATGAATTAAACTTGTTTTCAACTCAAGCCCAACCCAAAATGATCTTTCTTCCAAATCACACAAGTTTTTCCTAAGTAACAAAAGAATTTGAAACGGATTACACCGGGGAACATACCAGATCTGGTCAAGGCTCGTGGGTCGGGTTTGGGATGTTTCAATTTTTATATGTAGCTAGGCCACATGGATGATAAGGGACTTTCACCATGTGTGCAAGAAAGCTACGGGATAATAATTTCATATGTAACTAGGTCACATGTGTAATACTGTGTGTATACCATGTGTACAAGAAAGTTATGGGTTATGAGTAGCTAGGTCACATGAGTGGTTCCTAGTGTTGGACACCATGTAGACAAGAAAGCTACGAGATGGAATGGCTAGGTCAAATGGGTGATAAGGGACCTTCATCATGTGTACAAGAAAGCCTAATTATGTGTAGGTGGAGCTATGTCTAAGACCACTGAGTATCGGGCGTTTTCCGAAGGGGTTCAACGAGATAATTTACTAATGATGATTGGTGCGATCATGTATGAATAAGTGCAAGTGTGAATGTGACCAATTGAGAAATGTGGAAAATGTACGTATGAACAATATGTTCGATATGTAATCAGAAATTGGAAAGGTTGGTATAAGCAAGTGATGAACACAACTAAAGTGAAAGAGAACAAAAATTTACAATAAAACTGTTTGGACAACAGCAGTGACATGAGTTTGAAAAATCACTAAAAATAGTAGAGATTTAATTATAAGTTTTATGATAAATTTATTTAAATCTTATTTAGTCTATTTTCATATAAAAGAAACATAGCAAAAAATGATTCGCATATTTTGAGATATTTGAATTTCTGTGAGACTGGTTCAGAATGATTGTGTGATCCCCTGTCCTACCTAGTAAAAATCATTAAAAATTGTAAAAAAGTAATTGTGGGATATAAATTATATGCATGAAATCCTTATTGAGTCTAATTTCAAATTAACTAAATAATAAGGTCATATGAACTCTTTACTAGGAGAAAATTGATTTGTAGTGAAGAGAGGTCTAAATAGTTGAATAGTAAAATAGGGGAATCTTTAATGAATAAATTGTATTAATTGGCTAAACCAAAAATTCTGGAACTTTTATGGTAAGAATATATGTGAGTCTAGTTTCATGAAAAATTAATGGATCTTAATTTGGAGTTCCGTATCTCTAGATATAAATAATTTAGTGAATGTGACTCGAGTAGACAGCTTGAGATGAACATGGATGAAAAGTGGAACTATGTTCAATTATGATTGTATTATCTTGAGAACATATTGTGAAGATTTATAAAAGCCTGTTAATAAATCACTTATTATTTACATACTTACTTACTAAGCTTTGTAGCTTACTTCCCTTCATTTCTCATATCTTATAGGGTTGTATGCTAACTCGAGTTGGAGATCACCGGGGATGTAATCACACTATCAAGCTATCATCGTGGGGGTAAAAGTGAATACAAACCTCTTAAGTTTATGGCATGTATAGGAGACTTAGTCTTTTGTATATGTCATAATTGGTTTGGCCTAAAATGTTGGCCTTTAATATTTAGTAGTTCATTTTGTACAATTTGGATGAAATTTTATGACTCAGTTTAATACATTTTCAAGTGTATGTGTTTTGGTAATGCCTCGTACCCTATTCCGGTGTTGAATATGGGTAAGGGGTGTTACAGATTGTATGTCGCTTGCAATTCAATTTTATATTCGTGTCTTGTTTGGCTTCTTACAAGTTGGTTTCTTTATTGCTAAGTAGGCTTACAATAAAATTTGATCTAAAATGGAACCTATTGTGCTACTTGTTCGAAGAAAAAATCATGCTATATGTATTACATTCAAGAGTTACTAGTATATAAAATCGGGTGAAGATTTTCACCACTTATACTCATTGCTATGCTCGTGTGATCGATAATTTAGATGCTTTTATCTTAATGTCAATGATCCTAACCGGTTGAAATTAAACAACATTCTACGGTCAACTATTTAAAATTAAACTTATTTTTGTTAAGTGAGTTTTAAGTTGAGAACCTCGGTAATACACTAGGCACGGGCGTTGAACATGGCGTGTCATATAGGTGTGTCACTGCCGTAGCAAAGATGAATTCTATTCGGAATAGGCTACTTGTGGGCCAAGAGAGGTGTTCCAAAGCCTATATAAACACCCTAGGGGGCAACCTAAGAAAGGACGTCGAGTAGAAGGTAGAAAATACTCAAAGACAGCCGTCGAGAACAGATTAGGAGAAGGATCTCCATCAAGACCGAGGATCTCCCATCAAGTTCTTTAGAAGTTTTTTGGTTTTCTTATGTTTTGTTGTTTTCCCTATTCTAATATGTTTCCCTCTATTAGTATGAACTAAATCCCTTAAATATCTAAGGGGATGAAACCTAGATGAATCTTATTATTATTTGATTTATAAGATAAAACTTGTTCTTATTCTTAATTGTGAGTTTTTATTCTTGTTTTGATAATTCAGGTTATTGATCCAAGTCAAATGTGCTTATTTAATGGAGCAAAAGTCGCTGTTTAAGAGAAGATCAACAGAATAAGCGGAGTTGATTGCAACTCTAGAAATAGGGCGACGAAAATCTGTCGGATTAGAGTCAAAGCTAATAAGGAATCCATAGATTGAGTTAATGTGACAATAGGGGTTTTAATTAGAAAGAGATTTCAATTAATCAATGTAGAGTTAGTTGTTTTTAGTCTTGAAAGAGATATTAACATAAATCAGGGATTTCTATGAATTAAGTCAAGTGAATAAATCAAATGAATCAAAAGTAATAAGTGAAGTCTAGATGGATTATTCCTTAGGTATTGCCTATCTCTTATAAGTTGTCCAAAAGTATTTTCCCAATTCACTCTCTGTCACGTTCATAGTCATTTAGTTAGTTAATTTTAGATTAAAAATAAATCCCCTTAATTATTAGGCTAGATAATAAAAAGCTAATTATTACTAGTAATTTTAGTCCTTGAGGATACGATATTCTGGACTCGCCATAATTACACTACTTTTCGATAGGTGCGCTTGCCTTTGTCAAAATAATAGTTAATTTCAAGCCCATCAATGGTTTTTGTAGTGTACTAAGCAACGATTGCAAAAAACGTAGAAATTATCAAAAACCAAAGCCAAAAATACCTTAATCTAGCTTAGAAGTAGCCGAAACTTAGCTTTCTTCTTCTTTTCTTTTTCTTTTTGATATTCGGCCAAAGATAAGCACTATGGCTTTATTTTCATGTTTTGTTATATATATATTATAACCTTATATTATAATATTTGTCATTTAATAAACCATTATCAAATAATAATAATAAATAAATAAACTATTTATCACATTAATATGCCGTCCACTACATTGCTAAAAGGCCAATTTACAATATAAGGCCTCATATAAAGGAAGACACATTAACTAGGCCATTCAATTAAATAGAAAGCTATTTTACCTCTTATGCGATTTAATCCCTTTCTCAAAATTAAGCACACAAATAAACAAATTAACTTACGAAATTTTAACACATGCTTAATCACACATCAATAGCATAGAAAATAATATTAAAATAATTTACTGACTCAAATTTGTGGTCCCGAAACCACTGTTCCGACTAGGGCCTAATCCAGACTATTACAATTGTAACACCCCAAACCCGGTCAACACACCACGACTGAATTCAGTATCTTATAGAGTGAAAATATTTTGAAGAAAACAAGTTATTGGTTTACTTTTGTGGAAAAAGATTGTTATCGAAAACATTTATGTCGTTTTGAGGTTGAAAGAAAACTCCCTTGAGAAGATCGTTTGGTTTTGTGAAAACCCGAGTGAGTTTAAAATAATTTTGTTAAAAACCATTTTCTATCTGAACATAAAGCAAAAAAAACTTAGTTTAGAGAAAGTCTGAGTTACGTTGCTGACTTCATTTGTTTAGTATTACCTGATGGTAAAGTTTGAAAAACCCGATAAGTTGTACAATTTTTTGTAAAACGTTGATTTTACATGTTATTAGAACATGCTATGTTATTTAACTTAAGCACAGTATGATAAAACTTAAAACAGATAATCAAAAACCCGAAATAACAAAAAATTTTCTATGGCTCAGGCCTAATCCAAGCTCATGCCAGGACCCCAAAACACTCTAAACTAGCTCAGCAATATACTAACACATGCAAACATGCAAAAATACAGAGACCCCGATTTAAGGATGTTACAGTTCTACCCCCTTAAAAATAATTTTGACCTCGAAATTACCTGGTTAGAAGAGTTGAGGGTGTTACTGCCGCATCACATCCTCTGGTTCCTACGTGGCCTCCTCCGTACCATGGTTCTGCCATAAAACTTTCACCAAAGGAACTGACTTCTTACGCAGAACTTTGGCATCCCGATCCGAAATCCGCACTGGTTCTTCTTCGAAGGACAAATCTAGACTCACCTCAATTTCCTCCACTTGCACAATATGCGACGGATCTGATCAATAGCGCCTAAGCATGGAGACATGGAATACATCATGAATCTGACTCAATTCCAATAGCAACTCGAGCTGGTAAGCTACCGGTCCCACTCGCTTCAACACTGTATACGGCCCAATAAACCTAGGGTTTAGCTTGCCCTTCCGACCAAATCTCAGCACTTTCTTCCACGGCGATACCTTCAGAAAGACCTTGTCACCTACTACATACTCCATATCCCTATGTTTGAGGTTGGCATAAGACTTCTGCATGTTCGAAGCTTTCTTTAGACGAGCCCGAATCACCTTAACCTTATCCTCTGTTTCAGCAACCAACTCCAGACCCAACATCTGACGTTCACCTAGTTTTGTCTAACACGTAGGGGTACGACACTTCTGTCCATATAGAGCCTCATACGGTGCCATCTGGATACTCACTTGGTAACTGTTGTTATACGCGAACTCTGCCAATGGTAGATATTCCTCCCAACTACCGCTGAAATCCAGAACACATCCCCTTAACATATCTTCTAAGATTTGAATTACCCTCTCTGACTGTCCGTCTGACTACGGATGGAAAGCCGTGCTGAAATCCAACCTCGTACCCAATGCCTGATGTAAAGCTTTCCAGAACCTTGATGTGAATCTAGGATCTCTATCTGAAATAATCGACACCGGCACCCCATGTAACCGTACTATCTCTCGCTACATGCAACTTAGCCAACCTTGGAGTGAATAATCAATCCGAACTGGTATGAAATGGGCCGACTTTGTCAAACGATCAAAAATCACCCAGACTGAATCCTTTTTGCTAGGCGTAAGGGGTAGCCCAGTGACGAAGTCCATCGTAATCCTTTCCCACTTCCACTGCGAAATCTATACCGGCTGCAACAGGCCTGATGGTAACTGATGCTCAAATTTGACTTGTTGGCAGGTCAAACACTTACTTACAAATTTAGTTACTTATCGCTTAAGACCCGGCCACCAGAACTATTCCCGCAAATCCTGATACATCTTGCTACCTCCAGGATGCATAGCGTATGGGCTGCTATGAGCTTCCTAAAGAATTCGCTGTCTCAACCCCACATCTTTCGGCTTACACACTTTCCCTTGAAAACACAGCACACCCACACTGCTCAAGCTATAACCCTCCAAACCACCATTCTGCACTTGCAACCTCCGAGCGCTCAAAACCTCATCCACTAGCTATCTCTCCTTAACCTGATCCACCCAATTTGGCTTTACTTGCAATTCTTCCAATAGACTCCAGTCATCATATAGATTGAGACGAGCAAACATTGCTCTCAAATTCATTACCACCTTAGGGCTCAACGCGTCAGCCACTATATTAGCCTTACTCGGATGGTATTCAATCGAGCAGTCGTAGTCTTTTAACAACTCGATCCACCTACGTTGCCTCAAATTCAATTCTTTCTGTGTCAACAGATACTTCATACTCTTGTGATCCGTGTAGACGATAGACTTCTCCCCACACAAGTAATGCCTCCAAATCTTCAGGGTGAATACCACTGTAGCCAATTCCAGATCATGTGTCGGGTAGTTACCTTCATGAGGTCTCAACTGCTGAGACGCATACGCTACCACTTTCCCCTCTTCCATCAGAACACACCCCAAACCAGTATTCGATGCATCACAATAAACCATAAATTTCTTCCCTGCTTCAGGCTGAATCAAAACTGGAGCTTCTATCAAAATCTTCTTTAACTTGTTGAAACTTTCCTGCTGCTTATCTGCCCATACAAATTGAACCCCTTTGCTCAAAAACTTAGTTAACGGTGCTGCAATCAAAGAAAATCCTTTCACGAATCTTCTGTAATATCCTGCCAAACCAAAAAAATTCTAAATCTCTGCTGCCGACTTAGGTGGCTTCCAATCCAACACCGCCTCAATCTTCCGAGGATCCACTCTAAATCCCTCAGCTGACACCACATGACCCAAGAAAGCTACCTCCTTCAACCAGAACTCGCATTTGCTAAACTTTGCGAATAATTACTTCTCCCTTAGAATTTGTAGAACCACCCGTAGATGCACGACATGTTCCTCCTCAGATTTTGAGTATACCAAAATGTCGTCTATAAACACCACGACGAACCGGTCCAAGTACGGCTAGAACACCGATTCATCATGTCCATGAGCGCTGTCGGTGCATTAGTCAACCCGAACAACATTACCAAAAACTCGTAGTGCCCATAACAAGTACGAAATGCCATTTTATGGATATCCTCCTCCTTCACTTTGAGTTGATGATACCCCAACCTAAGATCTATCTTGGAGAAAACTGATGCACCCTTAAGCTGATCAAACAAGTTGTCTATCCTAGGCAACGGATACTTGTTCTTGATCGTCAACTTATTCAGCTAGCGGTAGCTTATACACATCCGCATTGTACCAGTTTTTCTTCTTAACAAAGAGCAAAGGCGCTCTCCAAGGTGATACACTCGGCCGGATCAAACCCCGATCCAACAATTCCTGAATCAGTTCCTTCAGTTCCACCAATTCCTTCGGCGCCATCCTATATGGGGCAATAGACACTAGCGCGGTTTCGGGTAACAAGTCCATACTGAACTCAACTTCACAGTCCGGAGGTAGACCCGAAAGTTTCTCTGGGAATACATTGGTAAATTCCTTCACCGTTCGGACATTCCCTACAACTGATTCCTTAGCCTCCAAGGCACAAACATGCACCATAAACGCCTCACAACCCTTCCTCACCATTTCCTCGACCTTCAGAGCAGACACAATATTAGATAGATAATCTCTTCTATTACCCATCATTACTACCTCTTCACCTTCAACTGTCCTCAAAACCATGCGCTTAACTACGCAATCCAAATTGGCCTGGTACTTCACTAGCCAATCCATCCCGAGAATTAGATTGAAACTCCCCGAGTGGCAGTTCCATCAGATCAGTCAAAAACACTACCCCTTGAAGTTCTAGAGGTACATCTCTATACAGTTTATTTACTTCTATAGAGTGACCTAGATGGCTTATTACTGTCATCTCCCTAGAAGTAATCTCAAAGTCTAAGTTCATAGTTTCGACTATACTACTGGCAACATACGAGTGCGTCGAACCAACATCTATCAAAGCAGTATAAGGTAGTCTAAAAATTAAAAATGTACCGGTTATGACATTCGATGCGCCGCCCTCCTCTCGACGCCTTGCTGCGTGGACCAACCCAGGCTGTCTCGCCTCTGAGCTCCCAGCACCTCTACCCGGTGCTCCGCGGCCTCATCCGAACCGTTACCTCCCTTGGCTGAACCGTGACCCCTCTGTGGTTGCTGACCATCCCTCCTGAACTGTGTACGACCCTGATTCCCAGACTGAAGCCTAGCTGACCTCTGCAGACAATCCCTCACTCGGTGTCCCATTGACCCACACTCAAAACACCCTCTGTTTCCAGTCCAACATTCCCCCGTGTGAAACTTCCCACACCGAGCACACCGTGATGGCCACTGAGTAGTAGTAGCAGTAGGCCTCGCAGCTTGATTTGGCCCACCATATCTAGCCCTTTTCTGCTAATTCTCGACAGACCCGGATGACCTAAAATTCCTCTTATTCCAACCCTTATCCTGATTCCGTCTCACTGACAGTTTCACTTCCTCAGTAACTTTGGCCTTCTCTACTAAGACTGCAAATCCTCTCTCCTGCTATGGAGCAATCAACATCCGCAGCTCATCTCTCAACCCATCCTCAAATCTGACACAACGCTCATGTTCCGTGCCCACAATACCTTGTGCATACTGACTTAACCGAAGAAATTTCATCTCTCATATTTCGACATCGACTTATTTCACGAACCAAATTTAGGGAATGCCTTTACGCGCGATCGTTGTATCTAGCCCCAATGTATTTCCTCTGATAGGCTGCCCTAAAGAAATCCCAAGTGATGTCGTCGACCACTGCTCCATCCGTAACCATGGGCCACCACTAATATGACTCATCTCGAAGAAGAGATACTATACCCTTCAGCTTCTCCTCAGCCGTAAGATCCAGGTCGTCCATGATACGTTCTAGCGCCTCCAGCCAATATTCCACCGTACTAGGAGCCAGACTAGATACACCTCTGAATACCTCTGCACCATTAGCTCGGAGTCGTTCAGACACAAAT
Organism: Gossypium rotundifolium; assembly: GCA_025506655.1. Lineage (NCBI taxonomy): Eukaryota > Viridiplantae > Streptophyta > Magnoliopsida > Malvales > Malvaceae > Gossypium > Gossypium rotundifolium. Next base: position 44,034,685 of record CP106726.1, read on the forward strand.
TTTCGAGCTCCCATTCCAATACTTGCACCCGCAACTCTTTCTAGAACCCGCAGCATCGCCTGTGACACTGCATCATCACCAGCCATCTGATCTAGAAATTTCGCGGCCACAACTGGTGGCGGTGGTACCTCGTTCTCTGACCCATGACCGGACCCTACCGGTTTTGACACTGTCGTCCTACCCTTACCTCGTCCACATATATTATGCCCACGTCCTCGTGCACTCATGACTGCCGATACGAATTGATCTGATTTAACAATTTTATGCGTTAGACTTATTCCACTATTATTAAAGCACAGTCTTATGGATAGTTTAATACGGGGATTGTTTTCGTAAGTTCACACAATCCTACGATTTAAGTCTCTAAAGTAATTCCCTATTACTACTAGTCATAACATCATCATTACAATCATATTAACACAAATAGGAGTACTTACCTGGGCGGATCAGTGCCGGAGACTCGGTGCCATGCTTTTCCAATCGTACCTTTCCCAAAAAAACCTTTCATAACCTATTTTTAAAACATTTTTGGGCCTCAGGCCCACAGCTGAGCTTTTGAACTTAGCTTTGATACCAAAATTGTAACACCCCAAACCCGATCAAAACACCACGACCGAATTCAATATGTTACAGAGTGAAAATATTTTGAAGAAAACATGTTACTGGTTTACTTTTGTGGAAAAAGATTATTATCGAAAACATTTATGTCATTTCGAGATTGAAAGAAAACTCCCTTGAGAAGATCGTTTGGTTTTATGAAAACCCGAGTGAGTTTAAAATAATTAAGTTAAAAACCATTTTGTATCTAAACATAAAGAAAAAAAACTTAGTTTGGAGAAAGTCTGAGTTAGGTTGCTGACTTTATTTGTTTAGTATTACCCGATGGTAATGTTTGAAAAACCCGATAAGTTGTACAATTTTTTTTAAAACGTTGATTTTACAGGTTATTAGAACATGCTATGTTATTTAACTTAAGCACAGTATGATAAAACTTAAAATAGATAATCAAAAACCCAAAATAATAAAAATTTAGCGGCCTTATCACAAATCCAAAACCAAATTTAAAAGTAAATTATCCCAAAATAGTAATTGAAATAAAATCTGAAAACATAGCGCATGGCCACCTTAAGTCCACCCCGGCTCCACATCCGTGATCTATACCTCATCTGCAAAAATGTAAAGGAAGGGGTGAGTTATCGAGACTCAGTGTATAAATCCCCGTCCCGATAATAACAAGGCACTTACACATTTCATAAGTCACTATGTAATTCATGTAAACCCAACCTAACCAACTAAACTCCTGTGTCTACCTTGTGTGGTCAAAACCACTGGTGACCGTAATCACAAATCATATAAGTGTGGTCAAAACCACTGGTGATCGTAGTCACAAATCATATGGTGGGGCCAACCCACCGTGTGGTCAAAACCATTGATGACAATCCTGTAATCAACATGTGGGGCCAACCTACTGTGGTACCAAACCACTGAGACGAGTCACAATAATCCATGTGTGGTCAAAACCACTAGTGACCGTAGTCACAAATAATATTCGTGTGGTCAAAACCATTGGTGGTCAAAACCACTGAGACTAGTCACAAGTAATAAGGAAAGCGGGGCCAACCCACTGTGTGGTCAAAACCACTAGTGGTAGTCTAAATCATCCTTCCCCCTCCTCTCAACATACCCATCTTCATGAACACATTTTTCGTGGCATATTAGCATGTTTGTAATGCAAATATCTCATATCATAGCATAAAATAATATAACAGCATATTTCGATAGCCAATCCACAGGGGACTTACCTAGAGTCCACACTCTTACCCACAAGGGTAACACACCGTTGTCAATAGCTATTTCGGCTTTTAACAGTAAACATAACTAGCAAATTAACTAATGAAGTGTGTAAGAGTTACACACCGGATTACTCGTAAAATGACGCTCTCTATATCGGTATTGTCGTTATTCGACACGACTACTATTTGGCTACTACGTTGCTCAGGTGTTCGCCCACACCCAGGTGGCCAATCACGAATCGCAGACACGGCCCTCTTCTTGAATTTAGGGCTGGGGTCTCAGGTTTGACCCTTCCAACTAATTGGTTAGCCTTAGGGTCCATAAAACCTTTGGTCACTAAATTAGGTTAACATAGAGAATAACTATGAATCAAGAATTAACCCGAAAGAGTAGATCCCTGACCTAGATTGATCAATTCACGAAGACCAATGACTTAGATAAAAGCACCAATTGAATACTCAGTCGTCTAACGCCAAGCCTCCTTAGCACCCTCCATTTGGCCAAGATCTATAGGATTAGCTACTGCCTTCGGCACTTAAACACAATAGAAATTATTGAATAGCAGAAATGCTTACCACTGCCCTAACAAATCCGATTGGAATGCAATCCCACGTTAAAGATCCACGGACTATGGGTTGTAGTTTGTCCTTGAGAACCAAAGAAGAGATGAATTTCGGCACCAGAGAAGGTTAAGAAAAAATGCCTAAAGAGAAAGGACAATATAGACAGGAGACATTCGGCTCTTTGCGCAAAAGTTAAAGATGATAAGGGGTTAGGGGATTTTTGGTTTTGAGATAAAGAAAAGAAGAAGAAGAGATGAACAGTTATGAGATTTTGCCACCTACTAAACCTAGTGAAAGAAAGAAAAAGAACCACAAAGGTTCTAGATGGATTCAGCTAACACAAAAACACAAAAATAAGAGGGAATAGAAATATGGAAGAGAATGATGGTAATTGAGGTTTCAGTTCTTAAAGAGTATGGCAAGAAAGTGAGCCGCAAGATGAGTGAAGAGCAATGTGGGTTCGACAACCACAAGAGAAGTAGGAAGAAAAGAAATGGAAAGAAGTTTAGGAGAGCATTCGGCTAAGGGTGTTTTGAGAGAAAAGGGAAAAGAACAAAATGCAAAAAAAAAAAAGTGCAATTAGGGAATATGGTTTCGGCACACAAGAGAATGAAAGAAGAAAACTCAAACACCAAGTGAGATACACACACCAAAAGCTGAAAATATCATCCCAAGCAACCCAAATTCGGCACACCCCCTTTCCACTCACCAAAACTAAATGCACCAATACCTCTTAGCCACTACCAAATTCGGCTACACACTCCCACTCCCTTCAACCTCTAAGTCGTCCCCCTCCTTTCTCCCCAAATTCCTCCTTTCCACTCATTCAAATTGTTTGAATGAGTCAAGCTCCTACATTCACTCCTCTCCATCCAATTCAAATGTGTTGACTCCTTCAACACTCATCCAACAGAGTCCTTCCTGAGCACATCTCCTCCTTGCACCTAGTGTCAAAAATAAATGCACAAGGAGAGATTCCTATAGCTCGAACCAAGGCCCTCCCAGCTCTTTGTGGCGTCACCTCACCAGGCCTTCAGTAGCGCCTCCCTTGCTAGTTTTCCAAGGCACTTCTTGTGTCAAAACACTCCAATAACATCCCTTAACACCTAACTCCCTTAGCTCCCCCTTCCAAGTACCCAAAACAAAAATTTTGCTATGGCTCAAGCCTACCCTAAGCTCATGCCAGGACCCTAAAACACTCTAAACTAGCTCAGCAATCATACTAACACATGCAAACATGCAAAAATGCAAAGACCCCAATTTAAGGATGTTACAACAATTCTCTCCCTTTAGGGATTTTTGTCTCCGAAAATCTTACCGTTAAATAGATTCGGATGTTGTTATCTCATTAAATCTCCAGGCTCCCACATAGCCTCTTCCACTCCGTGTCAATGCCACAACACGTCCACTAGTAAAATTTTCTTATTTATCAATTCTTTCATTCCACGATCTAAGATACGGATTAGTTCTTCTTCATAGCTCAAATCCGATCGAATTTTAATCTCAGATGGAGTAATAACATGTGATGGATCAGATCTGTATCGAAATAAAGTGGGCAGATTTCGTCAATCGATCAACCACGACCCAAATTGCATCTTTCTTTCTCAGAATCAAAGGTAATCGGATGTAAAATCCATCATCACTCTATCCCATTTCCATTCGGGAATCAGAATCGGTTGTAACAACCCAGATAGAACTTGATGTTTAGCTTTAACCTACTAACAGATTAAGCATTTTGACACAAAGCCAGAAATATCTCGTTTCATACTAGACCATCAATATTGTTGCTTCAAATCATGATACATCTTTATACTAACCAGATGTACAGATAGGCGACTATTATGAGCTTCACTCAAAATTAATTTAATCAATTCTGGGTTTCTCGGAACACATATTCAATCTCAGAATCTCAAGCAATCATTATCATCCACACCAAATTCAGAACCAGTGTTCGGATCACATTGAGCTCATTTCCCTAATAATTCATTATCAATCTTCTAAGCATCACAAATTTGTTGTATACATTTATAGAACTTTTTAGCATACACACTCTATCTCGAAATAACAAATAATCATCGATACCACATCTGAGATTCTGAATCAAAAATCAATTTAAGTTGAACTCCTTTTAACTTATAGTTTGCTAACACACTTCTGAATTTCACGACTTCACTAAATAAACATTTATTTAACTTCGAATTCAACTAATAATTGTTCATTACCTGATAAAATCAATCACATATTCATTGCCAAATCAAAATATTCAAAACCATAATTATCTTCCTCGAACAAGAATCACTTATAGACTCAAAAGTTTTTTGACAATTGAAGCTAACCTTGCTGTGCCAAGTTCAGATCTTTCATTCATTAACACAAGGACGAAGATCGTAATCTCTTTATTGAACTCATACTAAACCAAAAGTAATCTTTCGGTCGAAATTATTTTCGTGTAGAAGAAAACTTTAACAATCAAACTAACTTTAATTTATCACAACATTTCCCAGATAGAATTGTTCTTATAGATATAATTAAGTATCAAGTCTTTAAGAATACGAATTCTTCTTCCAGACTATCCCTTAATTCACACATGTACTTTCAAAATTTGTTTCCATTCAGATGGATAGATTCAGTCATATATAACCCATTCAAATCATTTAACTCAATCCGAACTGTTTCATCATTATGACATCCCAAATCAATAGTCTTTCTTTTACAATTTACAACAGCAGCATATAGTGTCAACCAGTCCATTCCCAAAATTTATGTCAAACTCATCATATGGTTCATGTAAAAATATCAGATTACATTAATGGACAGTTCTTGCATATTTTGTCAACTAGAACACTTTTACTTAGAGGTTCGATATTTTTACAACAAACTCAGTAGACTCTACAGGCAACGTCTTACTGATTACTAGGTTCGTGTATATATACGAATGAGAAGAGCCAGGGTCTATCAATGCAATCACAAAAGTTTCATAAAGAGTAAACGTACGCATAATAATTTTTGAATATGAAGCTTCCTCACAAGCTCAAATAGCATACGCTCTAGTTGGCTCTCTAAATTCAGATTTTTCAACAGTATCCCTCGTAGACATATGACCAACACTGACATTGCTTGTATTTCGGGAAGGTCTATCTCTCTCTGGGGCATTATCGGATCTCGAATTTTGAGTAGTCTCTTGTTCAACAGACTCTGAATAGTCTCGAATAAAATGATCTAACGATCCACATCTAAAGCAAGCTTGATTATTCAATCTACAATTCCCCGGATGTCTTTTACCACAACGCTTACACTCAAGTCGCCCGGATTTGACATTTCCAACACTCGCCATCTTTGGCAGTCTCGAATGAAGTGATTTCATGATCCACAATTATAACAAACTCTATTGTTATACTTGCGCCAACATTTTCCCAAATGTCATCTTCCACATTGTCTACACTCAGGTTTATGGCTTTTAGTACTTCCATCATTTGATTCAATTAGAGCTTGAATTCTCAGACCAACACTTGGTCTCACACGATCTCTACCCGTATGTCCAAATGAAGCATTTGATCGATTGCTTGCATCTCTATATCTCTTCGTCAAAGGTTGAGAAAACTTACCCATCGATCTTTTTCTTTCATTACGAGTTTCAGAATTGGCTTTCTCGGCATTATCATCATTAGTATCCCTAAACTCTCTCGCTTATATGTAACACCCCAAACCGGCCCATGAGTCTGGCCGGATCTGGTATGTCCTTTGGGTAAAATAGTTTGGGCCAATTTGAAAGTTGGTGAAAATTGATTAAATTTGGCTAAGGTATTTAAAGCGGGTTTGGAAACTCGGTTGGGCCTTTTTATAAATCTGATTGGGATTTATAAACCCTTTTGAAAACACTTGATCATGTATCATTTTAAAATCATCAAAGTGATAGTTGACTTAGTTTATTTTGTTGCCGATGGTAACATCTTTTAAAAACCAGTAGAAATTTATTAAGTTTGAAGAAATTATTTTAACAGGTTACTTATCAATTGAAAATTTCATTTGTAACATAACATAAGCAAAGTAAATAAAATAACATCCACAAAATAAATAGCGGCCTTATTACAATCCCAAAATAAAAATACTTAGGAAATAAAATAATTAAACTTAACGAAAACAAAATTAAATTCCAACATTAAGCATGGCCGCTCGAGTCCTCTCGGCTCCATCTCCATGATTTACTCATCGCAAAATGTTAAGGGAAGGGTGAGTCACCAAGACTCGGTGTGTAAATCCCTACCCGGAAAATACAACTCATACACAATTTATCAATTAAACATGCACATGCAACCCAACTAGCCATCCATACTCCTTTTCTACCAGTGTGGTCAAAACCATCGATGACTTAAAGTCACAATTTAATTGATGGGGCCAACCCATCGTGTGGTCAAAACCGATGACCATAGGTCACAAAATATTAAGTGTGGTCAAAACCATGGTGGTACCAAACTTTGGGACTTAGTCGCAAATATTCAATCGTTGTGGTCAAAACCACGATGACCATCGGTCACAAATAATCGATGGGGCCAACCCATCTTGTGGTCAAAACCACCAGCGACAGATCCATATTTCATCCCCCTCCTCTCATCAATCCCACCATCACATGCTTTAGTAAAAATTTTCATAAATCATATCATAGCATTTAATCATCATGTGATGGCATGCAAATCATATATCAAAAATCACAAATTTAGGGGACTTACCCGGAATCCATGTTTAAGCCCACAAGCATATCATAGATCACTACCAAAATTTATACACAGGGTAATAATATAGCAAGTTTATTAATAAAGTGTGTAAAGAGTTTACACACCTGTTTTTACCGGAATTCCTAGATCCCGAAGATCCGATCTACAACACTAGATTTTTTTGTCCCTTGAATGGATTTGATTTCCAATCAAATCCCGAAGCCTAACTTAGTCCCTAAATCCATGGCATACGTTAGTTTAGGTATTTAATAAAAACTTTTTAATTGAAAAGCCCTTGGTGAATGTGCTTACCAACTCACCTTGGAAAATAAATCCAGCTTCCTCACTTATAGAAAATTGGCGGCACCTCTTAATGTTGTGAGAGGGTTCGGCTACCCTTTAGAAGAGGAAAGAACCGAAAACAGCACCCTTTTCCCTAAGGAGAATTGACTAAGAGTAAACAACAATGCTGGAAATTTTTGAACAATTTTGGCTATGGTTTAAGGGAGATTTAAGCGAGACAAGAAGAGAGGAAGAAGAGAAGGAGTTTGCTGGAATTTTTCTCTTAAAGAGGAGTATATTTGGCTTGTAAAGAGAAGAGAAGCTGGAATTTTGAATGGTTTTGGCTATGAAACAATGGAGATTTCAAGAACGATGAAATTTGGAGAGAAAAGAAGAATTTTGGTTCAACTTTTGGTACATCTTTCTTTGTACAAAAGCAGATATGGACTGCCCCAAGGTCTCCAATTTTCAGCAAACTCTCTTAATTTATGATAATTCCCGGCCTTGATTTATCCAAGATAAATCTAATTTTATCATCCTTTTAATTCCTTAATCCCCTCAACAAATAAAACACTAAAAATAAAAGAACCCATGTGCATATCAAACTCTTCCAGCTGACTTTGGGAGTCCAAAATGCAACCAAAGTCCTTCACCCACGTTAGCAGCAAAATAAAAAGGAAAAACTCATTTGGCTACCTCTTAGATTCGAACCAGGGACGTTTAACAGCAGCAGCCCCTCTTCCAACGTCCCAGGCCAACTCTCCCCAATAGATTTTCATGACATAAGTTCTTCACCTTTTAATTATAAACCTTACTCCTGGTCCTTACTCCTTTCACGCCAGCAGCAAAATAAAAGGAAAAAAACGCATTTGCTGCTACTCGAACCAGCAACCTCCAGCAGCAGGAGCCCCTTTTTTATGCGCCCCCGAACCAACTCCCCCACCTTGACTTTCATGTCATATAATACCGTCATTAAATTATAAGCCTTCTTTGCTTGGGACCATCACCGCATAAAAGTAAAACGCAAAACGCCCCTTTAGCCACTCGAACCCGTGACCTGCGCCCATTCTCTCTTCCAGTTCTTAAGTGGCGTTCAGTTACCACTTTACCAATCTGATTTTTATGTCCTAAAGCTTCCTTATTTAATTATAAGACTTTCTAGGCCGATCACCCGAAATTAAAACCAAAATTCCATTCCGGTGACTCGAACTGCGCTCATCAACCTCAGACCTTTAAGTGGCACACGGTAGCCACTTTACCAAAGCCTTTCTTATGCTAAAAGACCTACAAAATTCCTTTAAAGCCTTCTCATTAATCCTCTTTTTAACGCTTAAAAAAAAAAATAAAACCCATCTCGCTCCCCATGTTACTCGAACTCCTTCCCTTGGCACTTCCTTTTGAACCTTAGCGCCTAAGCCACTTTGCCAAGCCATTCTTTGCTTTAAAATTAAGCCCAAAATTTTCTTTAAGCCCTATCTCCACCTAGCTCCCTCCTTTTAAGTACTTTAATTAAATTTTTTTCTTCTTTTTTTTTTTAAAACCCAAATTAGACCTAAATCGGGGTTATTTCTAGACCTAAATCATGCCAAATAAAATCATATTTATTTATTTCTTGAAGTCCACATGAAATTTATTTAATTTACAAATAACCCCTAATTGTGGTGTTACAGTTCTACCCCTTAAAAATAATTTAGTCCTCGAAATTACTTACTAACGAATAATCAGTACATCTTTACTCACCGCGACTATGCTCTTCTTTGCACTCGATCTTAAAGAATTATCATGCTTCCTAGACACAATCTCTAAGTTCACAACCAAGGTTTGAGGCACTTCCTAGTAAAACAAGAAAACTCTACAATGATCAAAGCAATTAAGGTATACGAAACAAGGAACATACCGTTGTCACATCGGCACATCTTCCTCCTCGCGACGAACATTGCATAAACCAACCTTGGTTGCCTCGCCTCTGCACCTTGACACCTCGGCCACGCCTGTTACCATTTCCATTACCCCTAGTGCACCTCGACCCCTCTGTGGTTGTTGGTTATCCTTCATTAGGTGCATGATCCCGACCTTCCGTTCTCACCTAAGCGCCTTCTTAGGACAGTCTCTAACTTCGATGCTCCATAGACCCACATTCAAAGCATCCACGATTACCATTCCAACACTCCCCTTGTGAAACTTGCCACACTTATCACACCGTGGCGGCCATTGAGGATTAGCATGGCGAGCCTAGCGGTTTGATCCCACCCACCAAACTTTGACCTCTTTTCTTGATTACGGGAACTCGATGGTTACGAGCTCCTCTTATTCCAATTTACGTCTGGTTCCGTCTAGCTGATTTGTCTTACTCCTCGGCAACTTTAGACTTCTCCACAAGGACGGTGAACTCTCGTTCTGTTGTGGAGCTATCATCATCCTCGGCTCATCTCTAAGGCCATCTTCAAATCGACATGGCGCTCATGCTCGGTACCCACAATACCACGAGCATATCTACTTAATCGGAGGAACTCGGCCTCATAATACGCCAATGACTTGTTTCCTTGAACCGAGTTCAAGAAAGCTTTCCTCTGGCGTCTACATATTTGGTTCCAATATACTTCTTTTGGTAGGCTCCCTGAAAAATTCCCAAGTAAGGTTTTACGCCGCCGTTCCATCCTTTACGGTGAGCCACCACCGCGTCGCTTCATCCTTGAGCGATTAATCGCTCTTTAACTTCTCCTCATTAGTCGGTCAAGATCATCCATAATCCTTTGATCGATTCTAACCAAGATTCACAGCCTTTGGGTGCCACTCCCGATACACCGGAATACCTCTGCCCGTTGATCGAAGTCGCCGAGTCATGACTTTCGAGCTCCCATACCTCCACTCGCTTGACCACCATCTCAAGGACTCGCAACACACGGCATGCGTTACGGCCTCACCTCCCGTCGATCCTGCTCCTCGGTTCTAAAAATTGGAGGTGGTGGTGGCGGTGGTATCCATTCTCCGATTCTCGACCCGACCTCACGGGTTCAAACACGGTTACCTACGCCTCTACCTCGGCCACGCTGACGGACGTCCACGACCTCTTGAACTCATTCTAACTATTGCGCTTTAATCGATTACGTAATTTTATGGATTAGTACTTGGTTCACTAATTATCCACGAAGAAATTTTATGATAGGAATTTAAAGAGTGGTTCTTTCGTAATCAAACAAACACACGATCTTCCATTCATTCAATCAAAGAGACGTTGTTGATTTCATTGTGATTGTTTTCCACTACCGTGGGTATTTTCGTAATTTTTCCTCTGTGGTATTTTCATAATTTTTCAAAAATACGAGGTTCTCGGATGATTTTGTCAAAATTATTTTAAAACTCTTAATTTCTGTTTATTTTGAGAAATTTTAAAATTGGGGTCTTAGGTGAATTTTGAAACTCGAGGGCATTTTGGTAATTTTCCACAAATCGGGATGAATTTATAAAATTTGATGAATCGGGGATATTTCAAAATTGTAAAAACTTTGAAGGCTCTTTTTGATAATTGCATTTTCTAAAATAGTGATGTTTACAAAATTTGAAAGTTAGGGTATACGGTAATTTGTAGGTTAGGGCAATTTTGTAATTTTACAAAATCATATCGTTTTGAATTTTACGATTTTGGGCACTTTTCATGTGATGAAATTTCTTGATTAAAACCGTGGGTATTTTGGAAATTTCATAATTCAAAGCGTTTTGTAATTTTACCCCTAAGGGTATTTTAGTAATTTTGCATAATCAAAGTTATTTTCACAAAATAATTTCCAAAATTGGGTTCTAAGTATTTTCATAAAGAAAGATATTTTGAAAGTTTTTTTTATTTGAAAAAATTTCATACGGAGGGTATTTTACAAACCGTAGGTATTTTGGTCATTTTCAAGCGGGGGTATTTTGGTCTTTTTTTAAACTAAAATTTTAATTATTTCCAAAACAAAGCGGCTAGTCCCTTCGGGTTTTAGTTATTGAATTTAGCTTTGTGAGTGTGTCGTCTCGGCTAGAATGAACAGTTACTACACACGGGTAGGATTCAAGTGAGTAGGAGGTGAGTCACGAGGATCTGCTTAAATACTGTGCTCCCAGAATCCAATCCTAGACATGCGTATAACGATTGCCACATCCTTTGCTCATTGACAACTCACGGGGTTTGTTTAGGTAATTATTAAATTTTATGAAATTTTGTTGGGGTATGCTAGCCCTAGGGTTCAATAGTTTCTACTCTAGTAGTCTACGTTCCCATTTTACCCTTCTACCCTCATCAAAAAAAAAAATTCACGAGAAATTGATAGAGGTACTTACACAGGCGGATAGGTGGGAGACTCGGTGCCATCTGATCAAGCCAAAACAATTTCTCAAACATTATAATAAGGCCTACTATCCAAAAACCAAACATTTTGGGCCTTGGGCCCCACAGTAGAGTTTTGAGCGGGCTCGATACCAATTGTAACACCCCAAACCCGGCCCATGAGTCTGACCGGATCTGGTATGTCTTTGGGTAAAATAGTTTGGGCCAATTTGAAAGTTGGGTGAAAATTCGATTAAATTTGGCTAAGGTATTTAAAGCGGGTTTGGAAACTCGTTGGGCCTTTTATAAATCTGATTGGGATTTATAAACCCTTTTGAAAACACCGATCATGTATCATTTTAAAATCATCAAAGTGATAGTTGACTTAGTTTATTTTTGTTACCCGATGGTAACATCTTTTAAAACCCGTAGAAATTTATTAAGTTTGAAGAAATTATTTTAACAGGTTACTTATCAATTGAAAATTTCATTTGTAACATAACATAAGCAAAGTAAATAAAATAACATCCACAAAATAAATAGCGGCCTTATTACAATCCCAAAATAAAAATACTTAGGAAATAAAATAATTAAACTTAACGAAAACAAAATTAAATTCCAACATTAAGCATGGCCGCCTCGAGTCCTCTCGGCTCCATCTCCATGATTTACTCATCGCAAAATGTTAAGGGAAGGGTGAGTCACCAAGACTCGATGTGTAAATCCCTACCCGGAAAATACAACTCATACACAATTTATCAATTAAACATGCACATGCAACCCAACTAGCCATCCATACTCCTTTTCTACCCGTGTGGTCAAAACCATTGATGACTTAAAGTCACAATTTAATTGATGGGGCCAACCCATCGTGTGGTCAAAACCACTTGATGACCATAGGTCACAAAATATTAAGTGTGGTCAAAACCCTTTGGTGGTACCAAACCACTTTGGGACTTAGTCGCAAATATTCAATCGTTGTGGTCAAAACCACCGATGACCATCGGTCACAAATAATCGATGGGGCCAACCCATCTTGTGGTCAAAACCAACGACGGCAGTCCATATTTCATCCCTCCTCTCATCAATCCCACCATCACATGCTTTAGTAAAATTTTCATAAATCATATCATAGCATTTAATCATCATGTGATGGCATGCAAATCATATATCAAAAATCACAAATTTAGGGACTTACCGGAATCCATGTTTAAGCCCACAAGCATATCATAGATCACTACCAAAATTTATACAGGGTAATAATATAGCAAGTTTATTAATAAAGTGTGTAAAGAGTTTACACACTGTTTTACCGAATTCCTAGATCCAGAAGATCAGATCTACAACACTAGATTTTTTGTCCCTTGAATGGATTTGATTTCCAATCAAATCAAGCCTAACTAACAGTCCCTAAATCCATGGCATACGTTAGTTTGGTATTTAATAAAACTTTTTAATTGAAAAGCCCTTGGTCGAATGTGCTACCAACTCACCTTGGAAAATAAATCCAAAGCTTCCTCACTTATAGAAAATTGGCAGCACCTCTTAATGTTGTGAGAGGGTTCGGCTACCCTTTTAGAAGAGGAAAGAACGAAAACAGCACCCTTTTTCCCTAAGGAGAATTGACTAAGAGTAAACAACAATGCTGGAAATTTTTGAACAATTTTGGCTATGGTTTAAGGGAGATTTAGGCAAGACAAGAAGAGAGGAAGAAGAAGGAGTTTTTGGAATTTTCTCTTAAAGAGGAGTATATTTGGCTTGTAAAAGAGAAGAGAAGCTGGAATTTTGAATGGTTTTGGCTATGAAACAATGGAGATTTCAAAGAAGATAAATTTGGAGAGAAAAGAAGAATTTTGGTTCAACTTTTGGTACATCTTTCTTGTACAAAAAGCAGATATGGACTGACCCCAAGGTCTCCAATTTTCAGCAAACTCTCTTAATTTATGATAATTCCCAAATTTTGATTTATCCAAGATAAATCTAATTTTATCATCCTTTTAATTCCTTAATCCCTCAACAAATAAAACACTAAAAATAAAAGAACCCATGTGCATATCAAACTCTTCCCGGTGACTTTGGGAGTCAAAATGCAACCAAAGTCCTTCACCCGTTAGCGACAAAATAAAAGGAAAAACTCATTTGGCTACCTCTTAGATTGAACCAGGGCGTTTAATGGCAGACCCCTCTTCCAACGTCCCCGTGCCAACTCTCCCAATAGATTTTCATGACATAAGTTCTTCACCTTTTAATTATAAACCTTACTCCTGGTCCTTACTCCTTTCACGCCAGCAGCAAAATAGAAGGAAAAAAAAACGCATTTGCTGCTACTCGAACCAGCAACCTCCAGCAGCAGGAGCCCCTTTTTTATGCGCCCCCGAACCAACTCCCCCACCTTGACTTTCATGTCATATAATACCGTCATTAAATTATAAGCCTTCTTTGCTTGGGACCATCACCGCATAAAAGTAAAACGCAAAACGCCCCTTTAGCCACTCGAACCCGTGACCTGCGCCCATTCTCTCTTCCAGTTCTTAAGTGGCGTTCGATTACCACTTTACCAATCTGATTTTATGTCCTAAAGCTTCCTTATTTAATTATAAGACTTTCTAGGCGATCACCCGAAATTAAAACCAAAATTCCATTCCAAAGACTCGAACTGCGCTCATCAACCTCAGGACCTTTAAGTGGCACACGGTAGCCACTTTACCAAAGCCTTTCTTATGCTAAAAAGACCTACAAAAATTCCTTTAAAGCCTTCTCAGCCCAATCCTCTTTTTAACGCTTAAAAAAAAAAAAATAAAACCCATCTGCTCCCCATGTTACTCGAACTCCTTCCCCTTGGCACTTCCTTTTGAACCTTAGCGCCTAAGCCACTTTGCCAAGCCCATTCTTTGCTTTAAAATTCGCCCAAAATTTTCTTTAAGCCCTATCTCCACCTAGCTCCCTCCTTTTAAGTACTTTAATTAAATTTTTTTCTTCTTTTTTTTTTTAAAACCCAAATTCGACCTAAATCAGGGTTATTTCTAGACCCTAAATCATGCCAAATAAAATCATATTTATTTATTTCTTGAAGTCCACATGAAATTTATTTAATTTACAAATAACCCCTAATTCAGGGTGTTACACCATACCTATAGATTTTGTCAACCAAAAGCTTGTTCATCAGATTCAGATTCATAGTCGAAAGCGTAACAGATGTTTAAAGGGGATTAACCAGGGGTGGAGCTTGTGGAACAGCTGGATTATTTCTCATAAATTGAGTTACCCACTCATTCATCATCTGGAAAAAAAACTTGTTTAGCTTCTCCCTCTTGACCGCTTGTAGCCAGTCTCAATTCAGATGACGTTGTCCCTTGTGCGGGAGCAGGTGTATTGCTTTCTAGATCGTCAGCTACGGCTCTTTTGGGATCCATTACTATATGTAAAATACATTTTACATGTCAGGATTCATCACACTATTATAGTTCAAATATATGGCATGTATAGCTAGACTCTAACACACTACGTTAGTCCGAGAATCGACTAAATCATAGCCCTAATACCAACCAAATGTAACACCCCTAACCCGTGTTGCCAAAATACGGTTAAAGGCATTACCAGCAGATCAAAAACTTTTATAGACATTTTAATAATACAAATCATCATTCACAATCAAGTGTCCCCTTTTTATAGGTCAATGAGACCTTAATCATGCTTCAGAATAGGGTCGGGACTAAACTGAACACATATGAAAGTTTTCGAAATTTTAAACTTCTCTATATTAAAGAGGTCACATGCCCGTGTGGGTAGGCCGTGTGCCTCCCACGGCTACTAGACACAACCATGTGTCTCGATCGTGCCAAAACAGAGCAAGTATACTGACTAGCCCATACGGTCATTAGACACACCCATGCACCATGGTCGTGTGCTCATAGGCTATATACTTACTAAATCACACGGATACCAGGCACGTCTATGTGCCAAGGCCATGCACACTTATGTTAGCTACTAACTTAATCCCACAGTCACCAAGCATGCCTGTGTGCCATGACCATGTAGGCAAAATAGGCCATTTGCAAGGCCAAATTGCCACCCTTACTTGGGTCATACCTACAAGCAATATACCAATCCATTTCATGTACAAATATCAACCAAAAACATATCAAATGATCAATAATTCTCCACATTCAATCTCATTTCTAATCAAGTCAACTTGCAAAACTAAATCACATGTATCTATAAGCATGGTTTAACCACATTTACCTCTCATAGAATATTCTTTTGGTCAAACATGCATACTCATAGTGTATTCATATACTTACCATAGTTTGACCATTTCATTTGCCATCAAGCCATATAAAACATGCATTACATGCCATATTCATTCATGCACATTATCAACATTTACTTAGCCACATCACATGGCCTTTTACATTTCAAAACATATACCAAAATATCTAACCTAGACATGCCATATTTAACTACATACACATTTTCAAAGTACCAAAATGAGCTTAGGTAGTGTGATGATGATCCTCAACGGTCCCGAGCCTTCTGTAGCTTTGACGATCTATAAAACAAAGCAAACACACACACAGAGTAAGATTTCAAAAGCTTAGTAAGCCATATACAAATAAACTTAACATACAATCCATATAACAAAATTATACAATAGTACTTATAGTTCTTATGGTTAATTCATTACATATTCTTAGGCTCATATGCTTAGCCATATCATACCACATTTATCAACTCAAATATCACCTATACACATGACTTATTCAAACATATCTTCACATATCATTTCATCATTTAATTTCACATATTCGTCATAGTAAGTTCATATAGATACTTACCTTTCATACACACTTAGTGTACATGTCAAACCTACGATCTGAGATATATAAATTATATAGTCGTTAAATGTTATTTTGCCTTATGGGCCAAAATGAAAATTTGAGATATGGGCCCACTTGTATTATGGGCCTTTTGTTAAATTTATCATGTGAATGTATTGTTATGTTTTATATATAAACATGATTGCATGGGTTGGAAAAAAAATTGACGAAGAGAAGAAGGGCTTGTTGCCAAAAATCTAGTTCGGGTGGCTTTGCCACAATCTAGTTCGGTGGTGCACCACAATATTATTTAAAATGGCTTTATGCTTGCGATTGGTGTGTTGGCGGGGTGGGTTGACTTGATCCCCACAGGTGTGTTGGTTGGTACGGGTGGTGTGTAGCGGATGGAAAATTTAGGTTTGGTTGGGAATTTCATTCTACATGCATTATTATTATAATATTGTTAAAATTCGTAAATGGGCTCAAGCCCAATATAATGTCTTGATGATTTGGCCTAGTGGATATGGTAAGTGGGTTGTACACTGAGTTCTGAGTAACTCACTCTGCTTTATTATCCTTCTCAGGTAATGGCAATTGATGGAGGCTTGGGCCGGGGATGACTTCGTGGAGGCCATACTTCGAACAACGGTTTTATAAACTATGAACTTCAATTAAGTATATTTATTTAATTACTATTTTGGGTATGATGCAATAAGGCCTCTATTATTATTATTATTATTATTATGTGTGGATGGATTTAATTATGCTTTAGACACTTAATTTGGACTAATACTATTTTAATAATATTTCCTCAAATATTTTTTTAAACATATGAGATTCTTTAAATATTCTTGTTTTGATTCTTTTGAACTCTTTAAAATTACTTTAAAGTCTTTAACAATTAAATATTAAATAATAAGATTTCAAACTATACTACTTTATTCATCGATTTTAAATCAAATTCTTGGTTTTACTAAACTTCATTTTCAAAAGGTTTTGTAGAACTGTTTTACCTAAGTCATTAGAAAATTAAATAGATGTTAGATTACGTGTGACAAATCAGATCTCGTCTTAACGCATAGACCTGGTTTGAGATGTTACAACACAAAATATAAACATCACCACATTTGAGTTCAAGATTGTTACTGGATGCTAAATCGGCGATCAAAAGAGAAGTATCGAACCTGTGTACGGAAAACAAAACCGTACTCTGAGTAAAAGTCAGTGATATTTTTATAATCCGAACATTTAAAAACATAAAGATACATGAATGCTCAATTTAAATTACATAATCACATTTCTATCTAACAAACAATTGTAAATTTATCACCATCTCAATTTCATGTATAATAGCATATCATTTCATACTATGCTCAAATTGCACATGCTATCATCTTTTATTTGTTTAACAAATATCTTGATTCACATCTCTTGCTATATAAATAGATTTTCACATATTAACCAACATAGTGTTTATACAATGGCACAATTCATTCCATGTTCAATTCATGAATACATAACTCATATATTTCATTTGATCACAACATTTTTCAATTTTCGTGATTCAATTCTCTATCTCATTCCCATTTCACATATCATACCATTCCAATATCAATATACAAATTTAATATTTAATTACCCCTATTAACCTGACTTAGACTTGGACGAATACAAAGATCCAACCAACACGCCAGTTTGGCACCCAGTGCCTCATCGGATAAATCTGAAGTAGTAATTACGCCCAGCGCTATATAAATTGACACCCAGTGTCTCACCGGTTAAATTGAAGTAAATTGGCACCTAGTGCCTCATCGACTCAAAGTCGAAGAAATCCCTGAACCCTTTGTATCCTATGGCATGCCATCTATATCCGTCTCAGCCCGATACAGTTAATAGGGTTACATTTTACTTTTCAATATCCAATATCAAATTTTCATATAATCACATTATCACATATACACATGAATTCAATTCAATTTATATAAATTCAATAAATTCATTACATACTGAATCAATCCATTTCAATTGTAAAACACTATAGTTCTCACCTCCAATGCTGACCATATGCAATAAATCAAAATGCAATAATTTTACAACTTAGTTCAGATTATAGAAACACAAATTGTGGATTTCGAACTATTCGTCGATTTTATCCTTCCCCTTTTTAGTCAAAGATCCTGGTACTACGTTAGCTACAGAACTAAAACAATTAAAACTCATCAATACAACACAATTTAATTTCATATTGAATATTTCAAATATTTACTCAATATTTGCTTAAATTCCAATTTAGTCCCTAAATTGAGACTAATTTTATTCATCATATTTAATTCTATATTTTCATACAAATTTCACTTTAAACTAAATTTAACTTCATATTTTCAATTAAACCCTTAAATTTCAAATTTTCACAATTTAGTCCATATTACAAAATTTTACAATTTGCTCTACAATTTAATCCTTTTTCATTTCTAGCTTAAAAATCTATCAATTTAATCCCTAATACTAAAACTATTCAACATTAACAACATTTAATATCTTAATAATTGCAAAAATTTCAACATGGGTCGGGTAGTACTAAACACTAGGATTCCATAATATAAAATTACAAGAAAAGGACTAAATTGACTAACCAATTTAATTTTAAAAGTTTGAAACCCTTAGGTTGTTGTCCCACTCATTTATTCTTTCTTTTATTTTCTAAATTGTTTTGGTATGTTCTCTTTCCTTTCCACTATATTTTATTATTTCTTTTTGTTTTATTATAACATATATATTATATAATACATATATACATAGTTTAAATTTTAACCATTATAATATTTATATATATAGTATTAAGTTTATACATATGCTATATATATAACATTAATGTCATCCACTTAATGGAATAAGGCATAATTGCTTCTTTATCCCTTTAATTAATCTTTAATCTATAATTCAACTTTCACCCTATAAGCGTGTAACATCACACCTGGGGATCAAGTCAACCCACCCCGCCAACAAAATTTAAATTTTGTTTTTGCGAATGTGTGACACAATTGAGTATCATAACATTGGATTAATTTAGCAATTTGCCCATTTAGTAGTTTAGTGGGCTTTGGCCCATTTATCAAACTAGAGTATTTTGGCCCAATTTAACGAACTAGAGTATTTTGGCCCAATTTATCGAACTAGAGTATTTTGGCCCAATTTATCGAACTAGAGTATTTTGGCCCAATTTATCAAACTAGAGTATTTTACGGCCATTTTCACGAAACATACAATTTACATAATAACAAGTAATTTCTCGAGGGCATTTTAGTAATTTTCACGATTTAGTCGTTTTCGTATTTTCGTCAAAATATCGGTTTTATGTTTTTACCGATCTAGTCATTTTACGATTTTACTTCCATACGAAATTTACATCCAGCAGAAATAGTGTGAAGTTACACACCTCAATCCGAGAGTACTAATCCTTCTCGCTCCTCGGCACCTAAAACATATTTCGATCCGTTAGAACACTATTTCAGTATAAACACACTTAATCGATAATAGATCCAATATCTTATAATAGATCCAAAATCTTACCCTCTTGATTTTGAATCACTTGATTTTGGCTTCTCCTCGTTTATTGATTCGTTCGTCACGAGAATCCACCAACGATATAATGGCTCGGAAGTTCGTACTACTTGAATAATTGACTCCTTGAAAGATGGTCCGCAACCGGTGGAAAATCCTGCATCGCCAAAGCGCTCTTCGTTTAAATGATTAAGTGTTACTATTTTGAAAGTCTTCACGATCAAAGGAATATTAGTTAAATCTAATATAATATCGAATAGTACTAGAGGCTTTAAAAAATGTGATTTCCTTACCACAAGAAATCGATTCCAACGCTTCTCGATTCTCCCAATCACTTGAGTTTCGATCTTCCGTTATTGCACTATATAATAATGAATGAAGCGTTATTAGAGCGAGCGTTTATTTCGATTCCAAAAAAGCCTTCATAACACCATTAATATTAGGTGTTTGTGATGGATGAAGATTTGACTATGTATGATCAAAGAAAAAAAATATAAAGATTCAGCTAAGGCACTCTAGCATTCGCCAAGAGAGTGTTTGATGGAGAAACTTGATTGAAAAGAATTAAAATATGAAAAAGCAGATGGTGATGATGTTGTTTGATTTCAAAGAAGAGAAGAAAAGATGGATTTTAGGAGATAGTACATTCGCCATGACAAAAGAAAGGAAAAGGAATGGCTTTGGTGTAGATGATTTCGACACTTAGAAGAAATACAAAAGAAAACTCACAAGATGAATGAAAGTGACCAAATGGTCAAAAGAATTTGGTTTTACCAAATGCACAATTCGCCAAGATGAAAGGTTGAAAAGAGAAAATAAAAATTCGCACAAGGTGCAAGGAATGACCAAAGAGAAAAGGAATTCTAAGTGTGTGGAGGTCCAAGTTCAAGCCATTGCTTCTTTATCCCTTTAATTAATCTTTAATCTATAATTCAACTTTCACCCTATAAGCGTGTAACGCCCCAAAATTTAAATTTTTGTTTTTTGAATGTGTGACACAATTGAGTATCCGCTTGATGATTAACTTGGGCAAATTTTGTTATTTTTATGAATAAAGCCTAATCTTTGGTCAATAGGCTTTTATTTAATTATTGATAAGCTTATATTAGAATGGGCCTGCTAGTCTGGTGGTTAAGCAGTGTGTTGGCTTCCTGATGGTCCTGTGTTCGAATCTCTGCGTGAACAATGGAGATTATTTTTGCTCGAGTTGGTGGCTGAGAGTTTGGGTTGTATTGGAAATCTGAGTAGTGGAAGTTTGATGGAGAGAATTTAGGAGTGAATTAAGGGATTTTGGGGTTATCGAGATTCTTATCGAATTATTTCATTCATATTTTTTTCTTTTCCCCAAAAATAAAATTTTCGATTTTCTCTTCTCTCTTCTCCCTTTTTGTTGTCGTTTTCCTTTTCCATTATTTTTCCTTATTGCTAAAATTCTTATGCTCTCCCATTCCTTTTCAACTCAACTTCTTTCCACTCGGTCTCTTGTCGTTCCACGATTAATTGCGATCGTTCGGTACGTACTCTTCTTTTTGACATTTATTTCTCTCCAAAAACTCTACCTATTTTTCCATTGGAATTTCCTCTCTCTTTTGCCGAAACCTACCCTTCTCTTCCCATTTTCTTTTGATTTTTCTCCCATCTTGACTGTAATCACACTTTTGTTCCTTATTTTGGCGTTTCGTGGACAACTTAGGTAAGTATTTTATGTGGTCTGCAGTTGAGAATGTTAAGTTTCTAACTAGGGGTTATTCTAATGTTTGGGCAGCATCATTTTTCTAGAATCAAGACTCTTTTGGTTTTACTTCGTAAGCAAAATGATTTGAAGTGTTGGGGGTTCAAGATTACTTGGAGTTGCTTTTGCGTCATACAAGTCTGTACCCTAAACTTAGAAAATGGGGCTTTAGCAAAAGCCAAAAACCCCACTATCGATGCCACACAGGCGTGTGGTTGCCCATGTGGTAGGCCGTGTGTGACCACACGGCCGTGCGATCGACGAGTCCAGGTTGTGTAAGCAAGACATGACCATGTGACGGCCAAGGCCAAATAGGGCCGTGCGGGCCACATAGGCAGGCCATATGGGCAGTTCACATGGGTGTGTGAGTCCATTTTCACTAAATTGATTGATAAGGTTGCAACACCCCAAAATCAACCTCGACGTTATTAAAAATGAGTTCCCATGTAAAAATCGTTCCAGTTATTAACTTTTATTTAGTCTGGAAAATGTAAATTCATCGTTAAGTTAAAAGGGTCCTTCTTATTTAGTGAAAGCTTTGGAAAATATCTTCTTTTTGAACACCGTCACTGATTCCGAAAATCTTTCATTTTTATTGAAAAATAAAGTTTTGTTGAGTCTGCAGTTTGAATATCCATAAATTATAAAACAGTTACATTCCCAAACTAAAACCAAAAAGTCCAGCGTCTCAAAAATTAGATCCAAAATCATGAACTAAAAATCAAAACAAAAACCAAGAGAAGAATTTCAAAAGTTTTATGTTTGTCCACCGTCGAGTCCTCCGGTACACCGATCCGCCTAGTGCTGGGGCTTACCTGAATAGACTAAACAGAGAAAAGATGAGTTTTTGCAAGCTCAGTTTGTAATCCCTACAGAAAACATGCACACAGCATAATATCAGAAAATAGTCATATATTTACAATTCGGGTCTGAGCCCATTATAGAATTGGTGTGGACCTTAGGCCACCCAGATATAGAATAAGATACAATTTAGGGCCTCAGCCCCTTAGATATAACATGCAAAATAGAATAGAATATTAGAATCCTACCCACCAGCCTTTGAACACCATCTCGACCAACCCTACACACCATGTGGGGATAAAAACAACCTATCCATCCTTACACACCATGTTGTACCGAAATGCGGCACATAATCAGATAATTGCAGCTGAGCTGCAAGATAACAGGCTTAATAGCCTTTCAGATACTTCATCCAATATCATTAACCTTCCCTGATGCAATGCAACATACCAAATATGACACGCAACATGCAAATAACCGATCATACATTCAATTCAGTACAAATATCATGCTCAGTTAGACACTATATAATTAGATCAAGTAAATAGGGGTCTAAGTAATGCTTACCGACACTACAGTAGGTCGACAATCGATTTGGGTGACCCGTGCAACCTTACAGATCATTTCAGAAAAATGGGCTCACACACTCATGTGGCCTGTCCGTGTGGGCTCACACGTCCATGTGGCCCACTCGGCCCAAATTGGCCTTGGCCTTGTGGATCACACGGCCTGGCCCAGAATCCTACACGCACATGTGGTTCACCCGTCTGGCCCACACGGCCCAATTGGTCGAGCCCGTGTTTCGTAGACGGCCTCACCCAACCATTACACTGCCATGTCCTTCGCGCACGGCCTGGCCTCGCTGATCACACGGCCATGTTGTGGCTAATAGCCTTTCACACGGCCTACCACATGGCCTACCACATGGCCGTGTGGCATTGACAGTATCATTTTTCAACTTTCGTTGATTCTCATTTTCTTTATTTCCAAGCACACACCTGGTTTCGATTGATGCTAAAATGATCCCCGAGCACTCCAGAAACCTATAATTGACTAGCCAAAGTCCTTAATTAAATACAAAATAAGAGATTCAGACAACTCCTAATCCAACGCACCCTATGGACAATATTTTCTGCACACGAAACTTACCGTTGCCAAACTAGAACTTTGATTGCTTATTATTCTATGGAAACCCCAACCAGAAATTGTTTGATAAACTAAAATAGTACCATATTTTAATCCTACATTTAGCATACTTTTGGATGATTTTTCCCTTTAATTATGGAAATAGGTGCTCCTAATCTTTTGTTTTCATGTTTTATACTCAGTAGAGCACAGGAGGATGGAAAGAACAAGAAATGGGCTGAAAACGGAGAAAATGGGCCAAAGTATGAAATCCACACGGCCATGCCTCGTAAGAAGAGTGGACCATGGCCTAGACCCCGACAAATACGGTCGTGCCTCATCAACATGTTAGAACACGGCCTGGCCACGATTTACACGGGCGTGTGCCATGGGCGTGTCTCTGCCACAGATAAGAAGAATTCTATTCAGATTAGGGTACTTAGAGGCAAAGAAACATATTCCAAAAGCCTATATAAAGACCCTAGAGGCCAACCTTTAAGGGGACATTCAGCTAGGCCAAAGCGCCGAGCCAGAAGAGTTAAATTTAGGGATTTACTCAAAGAAATCCAGTTGATTCATCTCAAAAAGTCAGAATCATACTCAAGATTAAGGATCTCTCCTTCAATTTCTTCAGGGGGTTTTAGGGTTTTCTGATGTTTTGTTTTATCTTTTCTTCTGAGATGTTTTCTTTTACAATTATGAACTAAACCCTCAGATACTTGAGAGGGATGAAACCTAAGATAGATCTTGTTATTATTATTTGAGTTGTATGATGAATACTTGATTTGTTCTTCACTATGTGTTCTTGCATTTCTAGGATATTGATTCAAGTGTGATGTGCTTAGGCAGAGGAGGAAGAGACCCTGTCTAAGAGTAGATCTAGCATTGTTAAGCGGAGTTGCTCGCGCGCCTAGAGATAGGGTGACGAAAATCTACCGAATTAGGGTCAAACCTAATATGGGAGTCCATAGATTGAGTTAATGCAATTCTAGAGGTTTTAATTAGAGAGAGATTTCAATTAATCAACCTAGGGCTAGACGTTAGTAGCCTCGAGAGAGGTATTAATATAAATTAGGAAATCCTACAGATCAAGTCTAGTGAATAAATCGTCTAGTTCAAAGTTAGATAACAAGTGAAGTCTAGGTGGATTCTTCCTCAGGTATTGTCTAAATCAATCGGTTTTCCCTCAAGTCCTTCCCTAATTTCTTCTCTGTCTTAGTATCTTTAGCTCAGTTATTTAGTTAATTTTAGATTAGATAAAAATTCCCTTAATTCGTAGGCCAAATAATAGAAGGAGAGTTAATATTAGTACTTTTGGTTCCTTTGGGTTCGACAATCC
Source organism: Gossypium rotundifolium (assembly GCA_025506655.1). Classification (NCBI taxonomy): domain Eukaryota; kingdom Viridiplantae; phylum Streptophyta; class Magnoliopsida; order Malvales; family Malvaceae; genus Gossypium; species Gossypium rotundifolium. Next base: position 44,059,714 of record CP106726.1, read on the forward strand.
GGTCTTGTCGCTAGATATACTACTGTTCGATAGGTGCACTTGCCTCCATCATTGTCTTAGTTAGTTTCCAGGTTCTATCATTCTTTTTATAAAATTTTAAGACTTGACAGACACGATCAAGTTTTTGGCGCCGTTGTTGGGGAACTAAAATATTAAGAACGCTCAATTTTTATTACTTTAGCCATATTATATTTTATTTTTCTACAATTAAATTTTACTTTTGCTTTTCTAAATTTTCTTTTCTTTTTTTTCTCTTTCCCTAGTAGGTACCTCTAGTTTTTTACTAGAAGGAACCCAATAGGGCCACTACTTTACGACAGTGATATTGAAGGAACCGTACAAAGAAATTGTAGAGAAGTAAGGCGAGGCTTAGATTACATACAAGAAGAGCAAGAGGACGAAACCAATATGTAACACCCCAAACCCGGTCAACACACCACGTCCGAGTTAGGCATGTTACGGAGTGAAAATGTTCTGAAGAAAACAAGTTGCTGGTTTGGTTTCAGCGAAAAGATATTCGTTATTTATTTTGAAATTCCGAAAGGCTTTTTAAAATCCGTTCATCATTCATTGCTCAATAGAAAACGTTAAACCAGTGAAACTCGAGTAATTCTTACTTAGTTAAATTAAAACCGTTTGTCTTTGAGCAAGGAAAACTTAGATTTTTCTTAAAAACATTCGAGCCAACTTTGTTATCCTCTAGAAAATGTTGTTACCCGATGGTAAGATTTGAGAAAAACTTGTTGTATTGTGTACGTTTGAAAACTTTGGTTATTGAGTTATTTAAAATATGTTAAATAGTTTACTTGGCAACATTTAAAAAATTAAAGAAGAAATATTAAAACCCAAAATAAAAAAAAATACTAATGGCCTCATTACAAACCTAAATAAAATCAGAATTTAAAATGAAGGTACCCTAACCAATAGTCTAAATAAAACCGGAGTAGATGTCGCATGGCAACCTCGAGTCCACCCGGCTCCTCATCCGCGATCTATGAGTCACCTAAAAAGATAAGGGAGAAGGTGAGTCACCAAGACTCAGTGCATAATCCCCCTCCCAATTATAGCAACATACTTACACAAGTAAGCAAACATATCATGCACCCAAACATAGCCATCCACAACTCCTTTTTCTACACCATGTGGTACCAAACAACTGGTGGTGCCAAACCACTGGTGACCTAAAGTCACTGATATCAATAATAATGTGGTGCCAAACCACTGGTGACCCAAAGTCACAAATAATCCATATGTGGGGCCAACCCACGTTGTGATACCAAATCACTGGCGACAATCCCGTTTCATCAAATGTGGGGCCCACCCACTGTGGTGCTAAACCACTAGGGCGAGTCGCTATGAGGTACCAAACCTCTTGTGACCCAAAGTCACAATTATCAACTGTGGTACCAAACCACTGGTGGTGCCAAACCACTGGTGACCCAAAGTCACAGATATTAATTTTCCCCCTCCTCTCATATCACCCACATAAATGCTCATGCACATACAAATCATGCCATCATGCTTAATCGTTATACATATAACATAGATATTAACATCAGATAATCTCAACCAACATGGACTTACCCGTAATCCTTGCTCATACCCATTAAGGTACCAAATCGAAATCTACACAGTTTCGGCTTTTAACACAGTTTTAAGTTATTAACATGTTTCATAGATTATAAAGTGTGTAAGTTACACACCTGATCACTAACGCTATTGCTGAATCCTAAAGTTCTCGATCTAACACACTAGATCTCCTTTATCCTACATTCGGCCAAACCAATATCATTAACAAGGCCATTCAGCCACACTAACACATCCCGAAGAGTTAACGCATGAAGCCACAATCCTTACCTTAATGCCGATTTGGTTTCCAACCAAATCCCGAACTACGTGATGATCCCCCTTGCAATCGGCCACACACTATCACATAAAAACAATTAGCCTTCGGCTTTTCAAACAACTAACAGAATGATTGAATCGACACGAACCTTACCACTGACTTACCGAGATTACTTGACAGGGAAATAGATGACCCTGAGCTACTGCTTCAAAGTCTCAAAGATCCTAAAAGAGACAAATCGCATGGTTGATTAAAAGCCAAGACAAATGCCAAAATTTCGGCTTTTGTCTACACATGTCGACAGAGAGAAAAGAAAGTGAGAATAAAGTTTCAGCCAAGATTACTTACCCTCTTCAAATTCGATTAGAGAAGAACCAAGGAAGATCTATGCTAGACTAATATTTGGCCAATAATGAGAAGGGGAGAGTTTGAAAGATTCCGGCAATGGTAGAGAGCAAACAAAGGAGATTCGGCTATGGTTAGAGAAAAAAACAAATAAGATTTGGCTAAAAAAAATGAAAGAAGAGAATAGGAGAAAGATGAATGGTATTCGGCTTCTGCTAGTGAAAGAGATGGATAAGAAAATGAAATGGCAAAGAGGGAATTTGGGAAAGGAAAAAAGAAGAAGATTTCGACCCAAGGGTTTGAGAAAAAAATGATGAAGAGAAGAGAATAAATTCAGCTTTTGAGCAAAAATGAGAGAAGAGAAGTGAAACAAATTTCGGGTTCAAAGAAAATGAGAGGAAAACAAAGGGAATTCGGCTCAATGCCTAAGGAAGAAATCGACAAGAGTCTAGAGTGCTTTTGGCTTTCGGTTTCAAAGAAGAGAAAGAAAGAAGTCCCAAATGGTGCTAAAGGATTCAACTTGCTATGCTAGAGGGAAAAATCGACAAGTGCCCAAATGAGGTTTCGATTTTGCTTCCCAACCGAATGCACTAAGCTTTGCTAGCCGAAAATGACCCTCCTAAGCTAATTATAGAGGGACGGCACACCTAACATGTTCCCCAACCGAACACTCCTCTTCCACTGTTCAAAATTCGACAGCCACCTCAAATTTATCCTAGCTACAAATTCAAATGAGTTTGAATTTCACAAGTTCCTAAATTTTCTCCTTGCCACCAGTTTAAATTAATCTGACTTAATCCACAATTATCTGATAGAGTTTGAGCTGAGCACAATACCTCCCTCCTTGGCATCAAAATGGTAAGCAGAAAATGGGATTTCTGCTGCTCGAACCTGAGCTCCCCCTTCCCTGCATGTGGCGTCACTTTCAAGCCCTAAGTGGCGCCTCCTTGCCACTCTTCCAAGCCAATTCTTATGCTTAAATTCCCCACAAAATATACTTAACCCCTAGCTCCTTCAGCTCCCTTAAACTAAAGCTTAAAAACAAAATTTTTCCTGTAGCTCGGGCCTACCCTTGACTTATAACTAGACTCTAGAACCCCTCAATTAATAACACAATTAAACAATACATATGCAAAGAAGTTCAAACCCAATAGCCCCTATTTAAGGATGTTACAGTTCTACCCTCCTTAAAAAATAATTTCAGCCTTGAAATTACCTGGTCAAAGGAGTTGAGGGTATTGCTGCCTCATCACATCCTCTGGCTCCCACGTTGCTTCTTCCACGCCATGGTTTTGCCATAATACCTTCACTAATGGAACTGATTTCCTGCGCAAAACCTTTACATCCCGAGCTAGAATTTGTATTGGTTCCTCTTCCATGGTCAAATCTGGGCTCACCTCAATTTTCTCCACCGATATAACATGCGATGGATCTCAACGGTAGCTCCTAAGCATGGAGACGTGGAATCTGACATATGTCGACTCGATTACGCTAGTAACTCGGTGATAAGCTACTGGTCCTACTCGTCTTAACACCTTATATGGGCCAATAAATCTTGGGCTTAGCTTGCCTTTCCTTCCAAACCTCAGCACCTTCTTCCATGGCGAGACATTCAGAAAAACCCTATCACCCACTGCAAACTCAATATCTCTCCGCTTAAGATCGGCATATGACTTCTGCCTGTCCGAAGCTTCCTTTAGACGAGCCTAAATCAACTTGACTTTATCCTCGATCTCAGCAACCATCTCTGGTCCCAACATCTGACGCTCACCCAACTCTGTCCAGCATGTAGGTGTATGACACTTCCTACCATACAACGCCTCATATGGTGCCATCTTAATGCTCGTCTGGTAACTATTGTTGTATGCAAATTCAGCTAACGGTAGAAACTCTTCCCAGCTGCCTCTAAAGTCCAAGACACAACCTCTCAACATATCCTCCAAGATTTGTATAACCCTTTCGACTGTCCATCCGACTGCGGATGAAATGCCGTACTAAAATCCAACCGCGTACCCAATGCCTGATGCAATGCTTTTCAGAATCTCGACATGAATCTGGGATCCCTATCCGAGATGATTGATATTGGCACACCGTGCAACCTCACTATCTCTGCCACATACAGCTTAGCTAACTTCTGGAGTGAATAATAGACTCTTACCGGTATGAAATGAGCAGATTTAGTCAAACGGTCCACATCACCCAGACTGAGTCCTTCTTGCTAGGCGTAGGGGGTAGCCCACTGACAAAGTCCATAGTGATCCTTTCCCACTTCCACTAAGGAATTTTACCTATCAAGTAAACTGTGATGGCGATGCTCGACTTTGACTCCGACACTTGAAACTTACCCATAAACTTAGTCACTTCCCGCTTCAGACCTGGCCACCAAAACTGCTCTCGCAAATCTCAGTACATCTTGCTACCTCCAGGATGCATAGCGTATAGGCTACTATGTGCGTCCTGAAGAATCCTCCGCCTTAACTCAACGTCCTTCGGCATACAAGCTCTCCCTTAAAACACAACACTCCATCGTTGGTGAAGCTGTAACCTTCCAAACCACCCCTCTGCACTTGCAATCTTTGAGCATTCAAACCCTCATCCACTAATTGTTTCTCTTTAATCTGCTCTACCCAAGTCGGCTAAACCTGTAATTCCACCAAAAGACTCCCATCGCCATACAAGCTAAGATGGGCAAACATCGCTCTTAGGTCCGACACTACCTTACGGCTCAACGCGTCTGCAACCACGTTAGCCTTGCCTAGATAATACTCAATTGAACAATCGTAGTTCTTCAACAACTCAATCCATCTGTGCTGTCTCAAATTTAAGTCCTTCTAAGTCAAGAGATACTTTAGACTCTTGTGGTTTGTGTAGACTATCGACTTCTCACCGTACAAATAGTGTCTCTAAATCTTCAGGGCGAAAAACACTACAGCCAACTCCAAGTCATGTGTCGGATAGTTACCTTCATGCAGTCTCAGTTGTCGAGATGCATATGCCACTACTTTCCCTTCCTGCATTAGCACACATCCCAAGCCAGTATGCGATGCATCACAATAGACCATGAATTCTTTTCCTGCCTCAGGCTGAACCAAAACTGGAGCTTCCGTCAGAATCTTCCTCAATTTGTCAAAACTTTCCTATTGTTTCTCAGACCACACAAATGGAACTCCTTTCCTCAATAACTTGGTCAACGGTGCTGCAAGCAGAAAAAATCCTTCTACAAATCTTCGGTAGTACCCTGCCAGACCTAGAAAACTCGAACTTCGCTCTTGCCTTAGGCGGGTTCGATCCACCATCGCCTCGATCTTGCGAGGTCCACTCTAATCCTTGGTGACACCACGTGACCTAAGAAAGTCACCTCCACGAGCCAGAACTCTCACTTACTGAACTTAGCAAATAACTGCTTCTCCCTCAATATTTGCAAAACTACCCGTAAGTGCGCATCATGATCCTCCTTAGTTCTCGAGTACACCAATATGTCATCTATAAATACCACGACAAACTAGTCCAAGTGCGGCTGGAACACCCAATTCATCATGTCCATGAATGCTGTCGGTGCGTTAGTCAACCCAAACGGTATTACTAGAAACTCGTAGTGCCCATACCGAGTGCGAAACGCCGTCTTGTGAATATCAGCCTCCTTCACCTTAAGCTGATGATACCCCGACCTTAGATCAATCTTCGAGAAAACTGATGCCCCCTTAAGCTGATCAAACAAGTCATCGATCCTTGGCAACGGATACTTGTTATTGATCGTCCGCTTGTTCAACTGGCGGTAGTCTATGCACATCCGCATTGTACCATCTTTCTTCTTCACAAAGAGCACCGGCGCTCTCCAAGGCAAAACACTTGGCCGAATAAAACCCCGGTCCAACAATTCCTGGATCTGACCCTTCAGCTCCACCAATTCCTTTGGCGCCATTCTATACGGGGCAATAGACACTGGCGCAGTTCCGGGTAAGAAATCTATATCAAATTCAACTTCCCGGTCTAGAGGCAGACCCGAAAGTTCTTCAGGGAATACATCAGCAAATTCCTTCACTGTTCGAACATTCTCCACTGTTGACTCCTTAGCCTCCAAGGCACACACCCGAACCAGAAATGCCTCACAACCCTTCCTTACCGATTTTTTCGCCTTCAGTACAGAGACCACATTGGATAAGTAATCTCTCCTATTACTTATCATCACCACCTCCTCACCTTCCATTGTCCTCAACACAATGCGCTTAGCCGCGCAATCCAAACTGGCCTAGTACTTCACCAGCCAGTCCATCCCGAGAATTAGATCGAACTCCCTAAACAGCAGTTCCATCAAGTCAGCCAAAAACACAACCCCTTGAAGTTCTAGGGGTGCATCCCTATATAGTTTATTTACTCCTACGGAGTGACCTAGAGGGCTAATTACTGTCATCTCCCTAGAAGTAGTCTTGAAGTCTAGGTTTATAGTCTCTACTATACTACTGGCAACATACGAATGCGTCAAACCCACATCTATCAAAGTAGTATATGGTAATCCAAAGATTAGGAACGTACCGATTATGATGTCCAGTGCTTCACCCTCCTCTCGATGCCTCACTGCATATACCAATCTAGGTTGTCTTGCTTCAGTGTTGCCTACACCTCTGCCCGGTGCCGCACGGCCCCAACTAGAACCACTTCCTCCTCTACCAGCACCACGACCCCTCTGCGGTTGCGGTCCTCATTCCTAAGCGAGCCACCGCCTCGATTGAATCCCGCCCCGCCTCGATTGAGTCCTGGCTAACTTTCGTGGACAGTCTCTCACCCGATGATCCAGCGATCCACACTCAAAACATCCTTTGCCACAGGTTTAACATCCTCTCCAATGAGATTTTCCACACCGATTACACTGGGCTGGTCCTTGATTAGCAATAGGTCTCCCAGACTGATTCGGCCCACCTTGCCTAGCCCTTTTCTGAGAGTTTTCGGCTGACCCAGATGATCCAAACCCTCTTTTCTGTCTATTCTTATCTGCATTGTCTCACAGATTTCTTAACCCCTTCGACTACCTTAGCCTTCTCTACCAACACAGCAAACTCCCGCTCCTGCTGTGGAGCAATCAACAATCTCAGCTCATCCCTCAGTCCGTCCTCAAGCCTGACACATCGCTCATGCTCCGTAGCCACGATACCACGAGCATACCGGCTCAACCTCAAGAATTCTTCCTCATACTCTGCTACGGACTTACTCCCCTGAACCAGCCTTAGAAACACCTTCCTCTGCGCATCAATATAACTGGTCCCCACATACTTCTTCTGATAAGACACCTTAAAATAATCCCAAGTGAGATCATCCGCTGTAGCACCATCCCGAACCGTGAGCCACCACTGGTATGACTCATCTCGGAGAATCGACACTACCCCTTTCAGTTTCTCCTCGGCCGTCAGATTCAAATCATCCATGATTCGTTCCGTCGCCTCCAACCAATACTTAGCCGTATTGCGTGCCACACCAGAAACACCTTGAAACACCTCAGCTCCATTGGCTCGAAGTCGCTCAGATATGGATTTTTGAGCTCTCGTACCTCCACCTGCTCTAGCCACTCTTTCAAGCACCTGCAGTATCACCTGTGACACTGCATCATCCCCCATCTAATCCTGGTACTCAACACCAATAGCTGGTGGTGGTGGTATCTCATTCTCTGGCCCTTGACCAGACCTAACTGGTTTTGATACGGTCATTCTACCTATACCACAACCTCGCACATTACGACCACGTCCCTAAAAACTCATGACTATGCTCGCGCCTTAATCTACTTTAAAAATTTTATGCATTAGTTTCTGATCCGCTGATTACCCACAAGCCAGTTTTATGTAAGGAAGTTTAGTAGTAGTTCTTTCGATCATTACAAAGTTTTCGTTCTAAGTCTTCTACCCTAATTCAGAGAATCACGTTCGTTCTTCAATAACATCCTCCACCCACACTTACCACTTGTAGGGGTATTCTTGTTATTTCACTACTCGGGGGTATTTTTGTAATTTAGCCTATCGGGGTATTTCAATAATAAATCAGGGTTAATTTGGAAATCTTTACAAATTATAGGTATTTCAAAAATTTCAAAAATTAGGGGTATTTTGGTAATTTCATAAACCAAGGGTATTTTCGTAATTTCTCCAAAACATAGTTCCAGGTGATTTTACGAAATAAGGGTATTTTAGAAAAAAATTCATTTTGGGGGTACTTAGGTAATTTTCATACCAAGGGTATTTTGGAAATTTTACCAATCAGGGGTAATTTGGTCAATTTACAAATTAGAGGTACTTTGGTCATTTTCCAAATCAAGGGTACTTTGGAAATTTAGAAACCATGGTTAAATTTTAGTGTTGTACAAAACAAGGTGGCTGGTCCCTTTCGGGTTTTAGTTATTGAATTTAGCCTGTGAATAAGTCGTCTCAGTTAGGGTGAACCATCACTAAGCACCAGGTAGGATTCGAGTGAAGAGGAGGTGAGTCACTAGGACTGCTTAAATACCAAGCTCCCTCTAAATCCATTCCTAGACATTCGCCTAACGGTTGCCACACCCTTAACTCAGCGACGTACTCACAGGTTTGTTTAGTTGATCTTTAAGTCTTATGTAATTTTGCGTTGGAGTAGGCTATTCCTAAGATTCAATAACTCCTAATCTACTAATCTACGATCCCAAAATACCCATTTCTTCTACATACAAATCACACAACGGTTAGGGATACTTACCTGGGCGGATTGGTGCCGTAAACTCGGTGCCATGCTGGTCAAACCATGTACCTTTCCCACAAAACTTTTCAAACCCTACTTTTAAACATTTTGGGCCTCGGGCCCATAGTCGATCTTTTGAACTTGGCTCTGATACCAAAAATATAACACCCAAAACTCGGTCAACATACCACGTTCGAGTCAGGCATGTTACGGAGTGAAAACGTTTTGAAGAAAATGAGTTACCGATTTAGTTTCAGCGAAAAGATCTTCGTTATTTGTTTTGAAATTTCAAAGGCTTTTTAAAATTCGTTCATCATTCATTGCTCAATAGAAAACGTTAAACTGTTGAAACCCGAGTAATTCTTACTTAGTTAAATTAAAACCGTTTGTCTTTGAGCAAGGAAAACTTAGATTTTCTTAAAACATTCTAGCCAACTTTGTTATCCTCAGAAAATGTTGTTGCAGATGGTAAGATTTGAGAAAACCCGTTGTATTGTGTTCATTTGAAAACTTTGGTTATTAAGTTATTAAAACATGTTAAGCAGGTTTACTTGGCAACATTTACAAAATTAAAGCGAAATAATAAAACTCAAAATAAAAAAAATACCAATGGCCTTATTACAAACCCAAATAAAATCAGAATTTAAAATGAAGGTACCCAAACCAAAAGTCTAATTAAAATTGGAGTAGATGTTGCATGGCCACCTCGAGTCCACCGGGCTCCTCATCCGCGATCTATGAGTCACCTGAATAGATAAGGGAGAAGGTGAGTCACCAAGACTCGATGCATAATCCCCCTTCCGATTATAGCAACATACTTACACAAGTCATAGTCAAGCAAACATATCATGCACCCAAACCTAGCCGTCCACAACTCCTTTTTCTACCCGTGTGGTACCAAACCCTTGGTGGTGCCAAACCTTGGTGGCCCAAAGTCCGATATCAATAATAATGTGGTGCCAAACCACTTTGGTGACCCAAAGTCACAAATAATCCATATGTGGGCCAACCCACATTGTGATACCAAATCATGGCGACAATCTCGTTTTATCAAATGTGGGGCCAACCCATCAGAAGTGCTAAGCCATTGGACGAGTCGCTATGAGGTGCCAAACCTCCGTGACCCAAAGTCACAATTATCAACTGTGGTACCAAACCTTTGGTGGTGCCAAACCACTGTGGCCCAAAGTCACAGATATCAATCTTCCCCTCCTCTCATATCACCCACATAAATGCTCATGCACATACAAATCATGCCATCATGCTTAATCGTTATACATATATCAAACATGACATAGATATTAACATCAAATATCATGTGCCATAATCTTAACCAACATGGACTTACCCGTAATCCTTGCTCATACCCATAAAGGTACCAAATCGAAATCTACACAGTTTCGGCTTTTAACATAGTTTTAAGTTATTAACAGGTTTCATAGATTATAAAGTGTATAAGTTACACACCTGATCACTAACGCGATTGCTGAATCCCGAAGTTCCTGATCTAACACACTAGATCTCCTTTATTCTACATTCGGCCAAACCAATATCATTAACAAGGCCATTCGGCCACACTAACACATACCGAAGAGTTAACGTATGAAGCCACAATCCATACCTTAATGCCGATTTGGTTTCCAACCAAATCACGAAACTACGTGATGATCCCCCTTGTAATCGGCCACACACTATCACATAAAAACAATTAGCCTTCGGCTTTTCAAACAACTAACAGAATGATTGAATCAACACGAACCTTACTCCTGACTTACCAAAATCGCTTGACAGGGAAATAGATGACCCCGATCTACTACTTCAAAGTCTCGATGATCCTAAAAGAGACCTATCGCATGGTTGATTAAAAGCCAAGACAAATGCCAAAATTTTAGCTTTTGTCTACACATGTCGACAGAGAGAAAAGAAAGTGAGAATAAAGTTTCGGCCTAGATTACTTACCCTTTTCAAATTCGATTAGAAAAGAACCAAGGAAGATCTATGCTAGACTGATATTCGACCAATAATGAGAAGGGGAGAGTTTGAAAGATTTCAGCAATGGTAGAGAGCAAATAAAGGAGATTCACTATGGTTTGAGAAAAAAACAAATAAGATTCGGCTCAAAAAAAAATGAAAGAAGAGAATAGGAGAAAGATGAATGGTATTCGGTTTCTGCTAATGAAAGAGATGGAGAAGAAAATGAAATGGGAAAGAGGGAACTTGGCAAAGGAAGAAAGAAGAAGATTTCGGCACAAGGGTTTGAGAAAAGAAAAAGATGAAGAGAAGAGAATAGATTCAGCTTTTGAGCAAAAATGGGAGAAGAGAAGTGAAACAAGTTTCGGCTTTAAAAAAATGAGAGGAAAACAAAGGGAATTCGGCTCAATGCCTAAGGAAGAAATTGACAAGAGTCTAGGGTGCTTTTGGCTTTCGGTTTCAAAGGAGAGAAAGAAAGAAGTCCCAAATGGTGCTAAAGGATTCGGCTTGCTATGCTAGAGGGAAAATCGACAAGTGCCCAAATGAGGTTTCAGTTTTGCTTCCCAAACAAATGCACCAAGCTCAAATTTCTCCTGGCCACAAATTCAAATGAGTTTGAATTTCACAAGTTCCTAAATTTTCCCCAACCGAACACTCCTCTTCCACTGTTCAAAATTCGACAACCACCTCAAATTTCTCCTGGCCACAAATTCGAATGAGTTTGAATTTCACAAGTTCTAAATTTTCTCCTTGCCACCAGTTTAAATTAATCGACTTAATCCACAATTATCGTGAGTTTGAGTGAGCACAATACCTCCCTCATTGGTGTCAAAATGGTAGCGAAAATGGGATTCTGCTACTCGAACCTGAGCTCCCCCTTCCCTGCATGTGGTGTCACTTTCAAGGCCCTAAGTGGCGCCTCCTTTCCACTTTTCCAAGCCAATTCTTGTGCTTAAATTCCCCACGAAATATACTTAACCCCTAGCTCCTTCAGCTCCCTTAAACTAAAGCTTTAAAACAAAATTTTTCCTCTAGCTCGGACCTACATTTGACTTATAACTAGACTCTAGAACCCCTCAATTAATAACACAATTAATCAATACATATGCAAAGAAGTTTAAACCCAATAGCCCCTATTTAAGGATGTTACACAATACCACCGAAAGGATGGCTAAAAATAATCAGCCACATCAAGATATGGCCGACCATCATGCTCCTCGAACTATGTATGATTATGCTAAACCTAATTTAACAAGAGCTGAATCGAGTATTGTTAGGCCTGCTATAGCCGCTAATAATTTTGAATTAAAACCTCACACTATACAAATGATTCAACAGTTTGTTCAATTTGATGGTTTGCAGGACGAAAACCCAAATACTCATTTAGCTAATTTTCTAGAATTCTATAACACCTTCAAAATAAATGGCATTTCTGATAATTCCATTCGTCTTCTGTTATTTCCTTTCCTTTGAAAAATAAAGCCAAACAATGCTTACATTCTCTTCCACGAGGATCAATCACTACATGGGACCAAATGACCGAAAAAATTTTACTGAAATATTTTCCATCGGCCAAATTAAGGGATGATCTCTCTTCTTTTGTGTAGATGGATTTAGAAACATTATACGATGCATGGGAGAGATACAAAGATCTGTTGAGAAGGTGCCCACACCATGGTTTACCCTTGTGGTTACAGGTCCAAACTTTTTACAATGGTGTGAACCCCTCAACCCAGCAGTTAATTGACTCAGCAGCCAGTGGAACCTTAAAGAACAAAACTCCTAAAGCGGCTTATGAGTTCATAGAGGAGATGTCACTAAACAACTATCAGTGGCAACTTACAAGGATAAAGCCAACCAAAACAGTCGAAGTTTTCAACCTCGACACAGTCACCATGCTATCAAACCAGGTGGAGATGACGAATAAAAAGATTAATGGTTTGTGTGGTTCTTTGCAGGTACATCAAGTTATGCAATGTGATTCAAATCTAAGAGGTGTGGCGAATCCTGAGTACCCACCCTACAATCCAAGAATGGAATCCGAACAATTAAACTATATGGGTAACAATTTTAAACCTCAAAATAACTCGTATAGTAATACTTATAATCCAGGTTGGAGGAACCACCCCAATTTCTCGTGGGGTGGCCAAGAAAATCAGAGACAACAACCGCCCCTCCAAACTTCCAATAACAGCCCTACCCACAGGAAAAAGAAATCGAACCTTGAAGAGATGCTGACAAAATTTATAGCGGTGTCTAAAACTCGATTTCAAAACACCGAGACAACACTTAAAGATCAACAAGCATCGATTAAAGGAATCGAGAACCGGTTAGGGCAACTCGCAAAGCTGATCTCTGAATGACCATCAGGTAGCATGCCAAGTGATCGTTGTTTTGTCGAGTTTTAAATTTATAATGAATAAGATCGAACCTGAAAACTAACTCTGACAACGATTAAAGGCAAGTGTACCTATCGAACAGTAGTATAGCTTAGGCAAGACCGAATTGTCAACCCAAAGGAACTAAAAGTACTAATACTCACTTTCTTTTTATTATTTACCCTAAAATATGGAGTGATTGGTTGATTTAATCTAATTTAATGACTACTAAGCTAAAGACACAAAGACAAAAGGAACAAATTGAGAAATAACTTGAAAAAAACTCAGTTGATCATGACGATACCTTCAGGAAGAATCCACCTAGACTTCACTTGTTATTTAACACCGAACCACACGATTTATTCACTTAGTTTGATCCGTAAGACTCCCTAACGTATATTAAACCCTCTCTCGAGGCGAACAACTTCTAACCATACGTTAATTAGTGGAACTCTCATTCTCTTATAATAACCCCCTAGAATAGCAATAAATCGATCTATGGACTCCCATATTAGGTTTCACCCTAATCCGGCAAAATCTTGTCACCCTATCTCTAGGCGTGCGATCAACTCCGTTTAATTATGCTAGATCTACTCTTAAGCAGGGTCTATTCCTCCTCCACATAAGCACATCAGATTTAGATTAAGCATGCATAATTAAGAATAAACTAAGTATTTATCATATAATTCAGAAATCAATAACAAGATTCATCTAGGTTTTATCCCCTTCAGGGATCTGAAGGGTTTAGTTCATAACAAATAAAGACAACATCACAAGAGAAAAGATAAAACAAAACATAAGAAATCCCTAAAACCCCCTGAAGGAATTGAAGGAGAAATCCGTCGCCTTGAATAGAATCCTGGCTCCTTGAGATGGATCAGATGGCTATCTTCGAGTAATTCCCACAAATCTGGACTTTTGGCTCAGCTCTTTGGCCTAGCTAATCGCCCCATTTTTAGGTTACACTTAAAGTGTTTATATAGACTTTTAGAATGCTTTACTTGGCCTCTAAGTGTCCCAATTCAAGTATACTTCCTACTCAGTTTTGAATAGGCTTTGGAATGTGTTTCTTTGCCTTAAAGTATCCAAATCTGAGTGAAATTGCTCTCTCCTACGGTAGGGGCACGGCCATGGTACACGCCCGTGTAAATCATTTTCAGACCGTGTCTTGATTTTGTCGATTGGGGCACGGCCGTGTAAATCGTGGCATGGCCGTATCTTAGCTAATTGTCGAGGCACGGCCTTGTGGCTTGAAGTCCAAGCTGTGCCGATTTTCTCTTTGGCCCAAATTGGCCTGTTTTAAGCCTGTTTCTTGTTCTTTTTATCCTCGGGTGCTTTCCTGAGTATAAACATGAAAAGAAAGGATTAAAAGCACCTTTTTACATAAATCAAGGGCTAAATTATCCAAAAGCATACTAAATTTGGGCCTAAAATATGTTACTTTTACTATTTATCAAATACCCCCACACTTATGCTTTTGCTTGTCCTCAAGCAAAATTCTCAACTTATAATTAAAACGAACTTTCCATAATTCACAATTCTTATCAACAATTTCTCATCATAATTCAAAGATAATTTATACATGGATAATTTAACTCAAAGACTCCTAAATATTCGAACAATTCTAAGTCATACATTTTTTAGCACGAAAACATAGGTGTCTCTCCTTATCTAAATAACTACCTTTAATTCAAAACCGACAAGGATTGGCATCCTCACTAAAGATTCGCTCAAAGCACTCAAGTGTTTAAGTTTCAAGAAAAGCACTCATAAGTCGAACACGAAAAGTTAATCCCATAGGCTTGCCGAAAATCAAATCTCCACCATTGTAATATGAGATGATAGACAAATCAAAAGATCTTTATCAATTTTGTAACGGGGCTTAGGTTAAAGGTGTGGATAAAGGGTGAATTAGAAGGTTTATAATCGAGATTGAATTGACAAGTTACCTAACTTTTAGAAAAATAATTGAACTAATAATCTGAATAATTACATCACATGAAAATACTAATAATACGAGCTTCTTCTTCAAGATGCTGAATTTAAACGTACAAGCTCTTAAAACATAGAACTAATAATGAATATATTTCTTTCTATACTATTAATACTGAATATACTTCGATCGATTCGATTTTTTTTAAGAACAAACTAGAAACATAAAAAGAAAACTTTATCAATGAAATAAACTAATTGATAATCCATCAAATTAATTCTCGATAGAAGGGTAGTCAAAAGAATGGTGATAACAAATACATAGGGTTTTGGGTTAATATTAGCGAGTAAATCAATAAAGAGGGTTTTTAGGATCAAATGGGTTCACTAAGGGTTAATTTCTGAAGGTAGGCTTTTTAGTGGAGTGAATGGGTTAAAACATAGGTGCCTTTATCAGCTCAGTATATCAAATCATTTAATGTGGTCTCGATATGTATAATCAAGGCAAGTTCTAGAATAACAATTCAGTGTTGACACACTCTTAATCAATAAAGTGAGCATGAAAAAGAATATATGCTCTAGAAGGCTCAAAATCTCACAAAAATTATGGGTATTTGACATCAATCTTGTAAATTTCAAACTTCAAGGTAATATTCAAATTCAATTCAACAACCTAGACAATTTTTGATTCTAGAAAAATAGACTTATCATGCTTGATTCTCTAGTATTCTTCAAGTATAAACCATAATGCAAAATTATTAATGACTTACTCTAAAACATATCAATAAAATCATAAATCATTAGAAATTTCACCCTAATTGATAATATGATGAAATTACTTAGGAACAAGACTAAAATTCAGGATTTTGGAATAATGCAAAAGTTAGGTATTTTTACCCCCCACACTTAAGATGTACATTGCCCTCAATGTACAAAGATAGATAAGCAATTAATGTAATTAAAAGAGAAGGGTTGAAGTGACACTTCCTGAATTTTGGATGATTTCGAGAGTTGGCAGAAGTCGTGGTGATGGATAACTTGTATAGTATTGAAGTGCTCCTAGTGATGTGTTTGATACTGCTTAATGTATCAATGAGAAATCTTGGAGGCGTAAATAAATATTAGGAATACTCGAAGGTTAGATGTGGATGATAATCATAATAAAAGTAATGTACGAGGAAAATGTTCAAACATAAGACAAATCAAATATTAAAATAACAAGAAAAATAAAGTAAAATAAGTAAAAGAAAATCTAGATAAAAGGACTCAAAGGTCCTCCTCATCTATTTGGATTAAATTGGTGGTGTTGGGGATGAGATATAGAGGTGCTGGCATATCTGTTGGAGGGTGGCCTCTATCCCATCAAAACATCGAGTGTTGTCGATGAAATACTGCTCGAACTAGTCAAAGAGTGCAGAGATATCCGCCAATGAGGGTGTTGCATGGGATGGCCGCTGGCTCGAAATCGCTGCCTCTTGGGATGGTTGTGGGACATCATCAGTAATGTCCTCTGGCTCTACCTCTTCTGTGGCTAGTTGGTATTGTGGTGGGTCGGTCCCACAACAATATTTCACCATCCTCATGTGCAACATCATCTGAATGCCTTAAGGTATCATCTGGCCGACAGTGTGAGAGAGGAAGTCTAAGCCTCGGTGTTAAGGAGGCCAAAGTATCTAGCTAACCGAGTGATAGACGACCCCATTGATAAAATGCCCTTCCTATGTTGTTCTGTCTAGTACTGCATTGTGCAAGCAATGCAGTAGACAAGGTCGCATGTGCCCTTCTGACATGCACGATAGGTAGTAGACATCGTGCTTATTTACCACGCTGGTGCTTTCACGTCGACCGATAATAGTATCAGTGAGGATGGCGTGGATATACCATAGGGGTAGTCCAAAGGCTGTCACCTTAGAGCGACTGGGATCGTTGACGCCCGTGTTGGGGGCTAAGCTGTGCCAGTAGTTTGATGGAGTACGGTAGAGTTGACGGTCTAACTCGGAAAGGTTATTTTCTTCTATAAATTCCTCCATATAGAGTCCGAGTGCTGTGCCGAATTGTGGTATGCTTAGTCGACGTACCGTGCCTCTTAAATGGAATTGGACTATTCTTGG
Source organism: Gossypium rotundifolium (assembly GCA_025506655.1). NCBI lineage: Eukaryota > Viridiplantae > Streptophyta > Magnoliopsida > Malvales > Malvaceae > Gossypium > Gossypium rotundifolium. The sequence goes on from CP106726.1 coordinate 44,076,990, forward strand.
ATCGTTATAATTGGTCATCACTATCTGAAAAGTTAAAGTGGTGCAAAACTCGGGTGTGAGTTCCAAATATGTAGGCTCGATATAGAGAAGAATTGCTCCCACGGTTCAGTCGATATGAGGGCTCGGATATCGATTGCTAGTCTGACTTGCTCCACGGCATCCCAGTCGATGCACCTTCCGGTGCCTAAGGGCCTTTCCTGGAATGCCTTGTATCGTGATTCCTGAGTTTCATGATTAAATTGAGGGAAGTGGTGTCGAACCTCGGAAGAGGCACTGGCCAAGGATGAGCCGGGTCTTTTTCCTTTTTTCAAACTTGGGGCGGTTGTTCTCTTTCCATGAGATGATGACATTGTACCTGAAAAAAATGAAATTGAGTACTCAAGTAATAGTTGTATCAAGTTGTTATCTATACAGAAATAATTGAGGCAAAACACGACGATTCTCCTAATAAGCAACCAAAATGAAATGTTGTGAAAGGATATAGTCAAAAGAAACTTATTAAATCTATCTAATAATAATAAATAATAATAAAATTTTTGCTATAACAATGAGATTGCAAGTATTCATGAATGAAACATTGACATAATTTCTAAAATGAGTTTTAAAAAATGAATCATACTTAAAACTAAAGAAGTTACCCTAAACAAAACAAACTAGTATGAAATTTGTCAATCTTTGAGTTAAAGAAATGAAATAATTGAAAGAACCAGGGGTGATGGTGGCGGATTTTTGCAGAACACGAGCTAAGCACGGTGGTGGCGAGGCATTCCAGCACGAGCACGGCGGGAGCAAGGGCGTGGGGGTTCTTTTGCACAACTGTGTTGCAGGCGTGTGGATGATTTTGGTTTGATTTGGATGGAAGAAGTAGAGGTTAAGAAGGTTTTGGGTAGGGCAGGGGGTGTGGGCGTGGCCAGATTTTGGAAGAGGGGGGCTAAAATTTTTGTTTTTAGGGTTAAATGAGGGGGAATGAACGTTTAAGGTGTTTAAATAATAGTGGGGGCACAGTCAGGGACCACGTCCGTGCTATTTTTTCAAGTGCCCATATTTTTCGTGATTTTAAATTTTGGGCGCGGCTGGTTTTTTGAGCACGATCACTTAGAACGGGCGTGTCTAGCCCGTGTTTGATAAGCCAGTATGTTCCTATGGTTGTGAGGCACGGGTGTGTGCGACCTGTGCTTGGGAAGTCAGTATCTTAACACCGTCTGTAACATCCCAAAGTTGGGCCTAGTAGGATTGGGCCCATTGGGTCTTGGGCGTAGTAGCGGTTAAAATTTTAGAGAATAAGAAAATAGCTTTAATGCAAGTTGGATCTAGTAGGTGAGTGATTTTGGAAGGTTTGGGGGCTTCTATAAAGTCTCGGGTTCAAACTTTAGCTTTAGGGAAATTTTGGTTTTAGGTGAAAAAACCTGGGAGTTAGTAGTAGGCTTTAAGAATAAAATATGGAAAAAATGACACAAGTGAAGTGTGTGGTGTAGTGGCAAAGTGACGCCACGTAAGAGGTAATGGGGTGATGCCATAAGGAAGGAAGGAGGTCCAAGGTTCAAGTCTTGGCTCTTGCATATTGGTTTCTTTTTTAAATGGACTCTAGAATTTTGCCATATGGTTATATTTAGTTGCGCATGATTTTAGACATAAGAGGAGCTTGTGGCCAAGTGGTTAGCGGCGTGGATTATGCTACAAGGGAGCCTGGGTTCGAATCTTATGGAAAGCAAGGGAGTATTTATTTTGCGGATTGGACGGCAAGAGTTTGAGTTGGATTTAAGCTTTTCTAACAGAGGGATCCCACATTGAAAAGATACAAAGCTGGAAGGTGAGAAGCTAGCTATATATAGAGAAGTTTATGAAGAAGGTTAAAATACCTTGGTGGGCGTTTGGGCAGGAGTGGTCGGAGCGCGGATTAGCACCAGATTCCTATCAGGTGTGTACTTCTCTCTACTCTAGTGTAGAAGCGGCAAATCTAGAAATCTGGTCACACGACAATTGTAGCCACACGGCGTCATGAGCAGCGTTTAGAGCTTTGACACGGTTGTCGATGCCACCATGAGTATTCTTGTAGGTTGAAATTTGCTTGGGCCATGATGGGTCGAGGTGGGCCTAATAGGCAGATGGGCCCATATGAATAAATTGTATGAGTGTGTAGTAGAAATTGGACTAGAGTAGGTGAATCTAATATACGTGGCTAGATTTGGTCTAAATGGGCACACGAGGTGTGGGTCTATTTGGTAGAGAATGGGCCCTAGCCCAATTAAATCGTTTTGATAAGAAAAGGTATACTGTGTCGCCGAGGGTGACGATGAGGCCTAAAAAGGCCATTAAGTGCAAAATTACTAAAATACCCCTAGTTTACAAAATTACCAAAATACCCTCGATTTGCAAAATTATCGAAATACCCCTGGTTTGTAAAATTACTAAAATACCCCTAGTTTATAAAATTACCAAAATACCCCTAGTTTGTAAAATTACCGAAGTGCCCATGGTTTGCAAAATTATCGAAACACCCCCAATTTTGTAAAATTATCAAAATGCCCCTAGTTTGTAAAATTACAGAAATACCCCTGGTTTGTGAAATTATCGTTTTACCCCTACACGACAAAATGATCATTGTACCCTCGTGGTAGTACTAGCATTGTATGTGTTAATTGTATGATTGATTATGTTTGAGATGCGTTGCTTACATGGATTGGTCATGAGTAGATTTACCGAACTACCCATGTAGGGTGGAATTACTGAAATACCTTTATAGGGTAAAATGACTAATTTGCCCTTATAGGTAAATGATCGACTTATGCAATGAGTTGTCTAATTTGACTGTGGTTGTATGACTGATATGCTTTTATTACATGTTTAAATAATTGTTACTGAGCATGTCCATTTTGCATACACGTGTAATGATTGAGCATGACATACACGACATATTGCATGGGTGGGAATTATGGTACAGAGGAAGATTTGAGGATCGCATGGCCGTCAAAGATGGATCCGAGATTGCATTGTCGTATGGTATGGATTCACTACAGGCTTTTAGCCACCGAGCACCCATGTTGCACCAATAATGTTACCGAGGGCTATGCACCATTAGTATGGGCTTTGTGCCAAATAGAAGGCTTAATGCCAATCATATCTACCGTGGCTATGTGCCCAACATATATATATTGATGACTATCAATATTTGAGAATCGTATGGCCGTATGGTATGGATCCACAGGAGGCTTTAAGCCCAATATATATATTTTAGCAACTTTGCTGCAACGGTCGGTAGTACTGCAACCGGGCTACCCTTGGTGTGTAGCGGTGAGGGTCGATTGTAGAAATCCCCAATGGTGTGTTTGGCAGGAATGGGTGGTGTGTAGTGGATGGAAAAATTAGGTTGGGCTGGGTTTCCATCGCATTGCATACATTATCTGTTGTGACATATGATATGGGTTAAGGCCCAATCGAGGCTATTTTGGGCTAAAGCCCAATTGCCACCAGATTCTCGTAATGGACTTAGGCCAGCATTAATTTGATGCATGTTTTATGATCGAGGAGGAATTTGTACACTGAGTTTTAAGTAAACTCACCCCTCTAATTATTTAATGTTTGAGGTAATCCCAATGACAAAGGATTTGGAGCCGTGAAGGACCTTGGTGGCCATATATAGGATTTAATTCATGAACTTTAGTAAACTTCATTTTACTTTATTTTAAGATTTTTGGTTTGGGTTTAATATTTTGTAATAAGGCCTTTTAACTTTAAATTTTCTTTTAGACTTTCATTTCATTAGCATTTATTATTAATTGTTTAATATGGGGTTTTTCCTAAAATGTTAATAAACTATTTTTCTAAATATCATGTTTTTGCAACTATTCAAATTCGATTTTCATAACAAAAGCAGTTTTCAAAATAATAACAACTTTTGAACGGTCATTTAACAGATCACGTTTTTCACAAACAAACAATGAACTCAGAGTTCAAAAATCTGATAAAACTTTTCTAAATAATTGCTTAGCTTTTCAACTTTCTTCAATGTGTCACGTCAGATTCGAGCTGAACTTCTAGGTTGGGTTTGGGGTGTTACAATTATGGTATCAGAGCCAGGTTGCAAAACTTGGCTGTGGAATGGGTTCGAAAATGTTTTTCAAAGTTATTTGAAATTTGGTTTTAAAAAAAAGTATCTTTATTGGAAGTATGGCACCCGAGTCCCCGACACCAAATCCGTAAGTCCCATTACTTATTATTATATGCTATAATGATCAGATTTATTCATGTATGTTTTGGATGTGATGTTTGAATAAAAATTTTTAAGTATGAGTGTTAAATATTTGTTTGCGTCGTCATTAGATATTTGGTTGTGTGAAGAGGTTCCAAGCTTAAGTTAGAAAGCATATTCTTGTTTTATAATTAGAGTCTTGTGATGTGAGTGTAGTGTTGTAGGTTAGGATGTCATTTGTTTATAGTTGGAAATTTCGAGGACTAAATTTCTTTAAGGAGGGTAGATTTGTAACATCCCAAAGTTAGGCCTAGTAGGATTGGGCCCATTGGGCCTTGGGCATAGTAGCAGTTAAAATTTTAGAGAATAAGAGAACGGCTTTAATGCAAGTTGAATCTAGTAGGTGAGTGATTTTGGAAGGTTAGGGGGCTTCTATGAAGTCTCGAGTTCAAACTTTGGCTTTAGGGAAATTTTGGTTTTAGGTGAAAAAACCCTGGGAGTTAGTAGTAGGCTTTAAGAATAAAATGTGGAAAAAATGACACAAGTGAAGTGTGTGGTGTAGTGGCAAAGTGACGTCACATAAGAGGCAATAGGTTGACGCCACAAGGAAGAAAGGAGGTCCAATGTTCAAGTCTTGGCTCTTGCATTTTGGTTTCTTTTTTAAATGGACTCTAGAATTTTTCCATAGAGTTATATTTAGTTGCGCATGATTTTAGACACAAGAGGAGCTTGTGGCCAAGTGGTTAACGGCGTGGATTATGCTACAAGGGAGCCTGAGTTTGAATCTCATGGAAAGCAAGGGAGTATTTATTTTGCAGATTGGACGACAAGAGTTTGAGTTGGATTTGAACTTTGCTAATGGAGGGATCCCACATCAGAAAGATACAAAGAAGGAAGGTGAGAAGCTAGCTATATATAGAGCAGTCTATGAGGAGGGTTAAGATATCTTGGTGGGCGTTTGGGAAGGAGTGGTCGAAGTGCGAATTAGCACCAGATTCCTATTAGGTGTGTACTTCTCTCTACTATAGCTGTAGAGCGGCAAATGTCAAAAAGCCAGTCACACGGCAATAGTAGCCACACGAGCGTGCGAGTGCACGTGTGGGAGCTTTGACGCGATAGTTGAGGCCACCATGAGTATTCTTATAGGTTGAGGCTGCTTGGGCCATGATTGGCTGTGGTGGGCCCAATGGGCCTGTAGGCCCATATGAATAAACTATATGACTGTGTAGTAGAAATCGGACTAGACTAGGTGAATCTAATATCTATGGCTAGATTTGGGCTAAATAGGCCACATGAGCGTATGGGTCCATTTGGGCCGAGAATGGGCCCTAGGCCCAATTGCACTGTTTCGATAAGAAAAGGTATCTATGTCGTTCGAGGTGACACTAGGCCGTCGGAAAGGCCATTAAGTGCAAAATTATTGAAATACCCCTGGTTTACAAAATTACCGAAATACCCCCAATTTGTAAAATTACCGAAATACCCTTGGTTTGTAAAATTATCAAAATACCCCTAGTTTGCAAAATTACCAAAATACCCTTGGTTTGCAAAATTACCGAAATACCCCTGGTTTACAAAATTATCGAAATACCCCCGATTTGTAAAATTATCGAAATACTCCTAGTTTGCAAAATTATCGAAATACCCCTGGTTTGTGAAATTATCGTTTTACCCCTACACGACAAAATGATCGTTGTACCCTCGTGGTAGTACTAGCATTGTATGTGTTAATTATATGATTGATTATGTTTTAGACGCGTTGCTTACATGGATTGGTTATGAGTAGAATTAAGAACTACCCTCGTAGGGTGAAATTACCAAAATACCCTTATAGGTAAAAAGACCGATTTGCCCTTGTAGGTAAATGATCGATTTATGCAATGAGTTGTCTAATTTGGTGTGGTTGTATGGTGATAGGCTTTTATTACATGTTTAAATAATTATTCTTGAGTATGTCCATTTTGCATACATGTGTAATGATTGAGCATGACATACACGACATATTGCATGGGTGAGAATTATGGTACGGAGGAAGATTTGAGGATCGCATGGCCGTATGGTATGGATCTAGGATCGCATGGCCATATGGTATGGATCCACCGCAGGCTTTTAGCCACCAAGCAGCCATGCTGCACTGATAATGTTACCGAGGGTTACATGCCATTAATATGGGCTTCGTGTCGTAATTATGGGCTTCGTGCCAATAGTGAAGGCTTTGTGCCAATCATATTTACCGTGGCTATGTGCCCAACATGTATATATTGATCACTCTGTGTCAATATTTGAGGATCTCATAGCCGTATGGTATGGATCCAGGATTGCATGGCCGTATGGTATGGATCCACTAGAGGCTTTAAGCCCAATATATGTGATTAAGCAACTTTGCTGCAACGTTTAGTTGTACCGTAATAGGGCTACCCTTGGTGTGTAGCGGTGAGGGTCGATTGTAGAAATCCCTACTGGTGTGTTTGGCAGGAATGGGTGGTGTGTAACAGATGGAAAAATTAGGTTGGGCTGGGTTTGCATCACATTGCATACATTATCTGCTATGACATATGATATGGGTTAAGGCCCAATCGAGGCAATTTTGGGCTAAGGCCCAATTACCACCGTTATTGTAGTGGACTTAGGCCCGGATTAATTTGATGCATATTTTATAATCGAGTAGGATTCTACACACTAAGTTTTCGTAAACTCACCCCCTCCATTTATTAAATGTTTCGGGTAATCCACAACGACAGCAGATTTGGAGCTGTGGAGGACTCAGTGGTGGCCATATATAGGAGTTAATTCTCGCGAACTTTAGTAAACTTTCATTTTGCTTTATTTTAAGATTATTTGGTTTGGGTTTAATATTTTGTAATAAGGGCTTTTAACTTTAAATTTTCTTTTAGACTTTCCTTTCCGTTAGCATTTATTATTAATTGTTTAATATGGGGTTTTTCTTAAAATGTTAATAAACTATTTTTCAAAATTGCATGTTTCCGCCACTATTAGAATTTGATTTTCATAACAAAAGCTGTTTTCAAAATAATAACAACTTTTGAACGGTCATTTAACAAATCATGTTTTTCGCAAACAAACAATGAACTCGGAGTTCAAAAATCTGATAAAACTTTTCTAAATAATTGCTTAGCTTTTCAACTTTCTTCAATGTGACACGTCAGATTCGGGCCTAACTTCTAAGCCAGGTTTAGGGTGTTACACAGTCATTTAGAATGGGCATGTCTAGCCAGTGTTCGATAAGCCAGTATGTTCCTTGGTGGTGGGGCACGGTCGTGTCCTGCCCGTGCTTATAATGTCAGTATTTAAACACGGTTGTGTAGAACAGGCGTGTCTCACCTGTGTTCGATAAAAGAATTTTATCTATTCGTACACGACTACTGGCACGCCCTTGGCTCGTCCCCTGGCTTTCGCACAGCCACGGACACTCCCGTGTGTAAGGCCGTGTGACCCCAACCTACACTTCATTGGGTTAATTAATATGGTGTTAGATACTAAAAATAAAAATGTTAAGTAGCACTCGGGTTATCTCTCAAGAAGCGCTCATTTATAGTCTTAAGTTAGACTTTCCCTGTTTTCATTAAAAGAAGGTTCACGGAGTTGAAGCTCCTCTCTTATGTCCCTAAAATCTGCACTATTATAAATTTTTAGTCAGTGACTATTTACCTTGAATATGCCTTTAGTGGGGTGGGTTACCTCGATTGTGCCATACAGGAAAATTGTTTTGATTGTGAATGGGCCTGACCATCTTGATTTCAGCTTTCCAGGAAATAATTTGAGCCTTGAGTTGTACAGTAGGACCAAGTCTGCTACTTCAAATTGTTTCAACTTCTTTAGACGAGAATCGTGGCATCGCTTTGTTGCCTATTTGTATAGTTTCAAGTTCTCGTAGGCCTCAGCTCTCCATTCGTCTAGCTCATTCATCTGCATCATTATTTTCTTTCCTACAGTTCTAAAATCAAAATTTAAAAACTTTATGGCCCAAAAAGCTTTGTGTTCTAACTCAAATGGTAGATGACAGCTTTTCTCGTATACAAGTTTGTATGGGGATGTCCCTATAGGTGTTTTAAAAGCTGTTCTATAGGCCTATAGGGCATCATCTACTTTAATGCCCATTGATTATTTTTTAGAAGCGCTTAAGTTCTCTCGCTTGCTACGTCAACTTGCCCACTAGTTTGAGGGTGATGGGGTAGTCGTCCCGTGGTGCACTCCATATTTCTTTAGAAGTTTTCAAATTCAAGATACGTAAATGGGTACCTTATCACTAATGATAGCTCTAGGTGTCCCAAATCGAGAAAATAATTTCTTAAGAAATTTAACTACTACCCTAGCATCATTGGTGGGTAAAGCTTCCGCTTCTACCCATTTTGACATGTAATCAACTACCACTAGGATGTATTTATTTCCAAATGAACTAGGGAATGGTCCCATAAAATTAATACCCCATACATCAAATAATTCACATGATAGCATATATGTTTGAGGAATTTCATCACGTTTAGAAATATTACTTGTTCTTTGGCATTTATCACACGAGGTAACATACCTGTTGGCATCTTTAAATAGAGTAGGCCAATAAAAACCTGATTCGAGTATTTTGTGTGCTATTTTAATGCCACTGTAGTGTCCTTCTGAGGGTCCTGAATGGCAATGTTCCAAGATTTTGCTTGATTATGTCTTTGTAACGCATCTTCGAATTACCTGATCTGCACATATGCGGAAAAGAAAAGGATCTTCTCAAAAATAGTTTTTCACATCAGCAAAGAATCGCTTCTTTTGGTGATGTGTTAGTCTATTTGGCAAAATGTTATTGGCTAAATAATTTGCGATGTTTGCAAACCATGGTACCTTAGAATGTGTTATAAAAAAGAGTTTCTCTTCGAGAAATGTGTCATTTATCTCATTTTCATCGAGCTCTTCGATATGTGGATTCTCAAGTCTAGAGAGGTGATCTGCCGCAAGATTCTCAGCACCCTTCTTTTCTTGATTTCCAAATCAAACGCCTGTAAAAGTAAAATCCATCATATGAGTCGAGGTTTTTCATCAGGTTTGATTAAAAGATAACAGAGAGCTGAATTGTCAATATAAACGACAAATTTGGACATTATTAGATACTATCTAAATTTATCAAAAGCAAAGACTACAGCTAGCAATTCTTTCTCTGTGGTGGTGTAGTTCTCTTGTGCGGGTGTTAATGTTCTGCTAGCGTAGTAAATTGGCTGAAATTGCTTGTCTCTTCGTTGTCCCAAAACTGCACCTACTGCAAAATCACTTGCATCACACATTAGTTCAAAGGGTAAATTCCAATCGGGTGCAATTATAATCAGAGCATTTATTAATTTATCCTTAAAGACATTAAATGCATCTAAACATTCCTGATTGAAATTGAAAGGAACATCTTTTTCTAGTAGTTTTCTCAAAGGCTTTGCTACTTTAGAAAAAAAATTTAATAAATCTTCTATAGAATTACGCATGTCCTAAAAAACTCCTAATAGCCTTAACTAAAATAGGGGGAGGTAATATTTCTATGGTTTCAACATTTGCTTTATCTACCACAATCCCTTTACTAGAGATCTTATGTCATAATACAATCCCTTCTCTAACCATAAAGTGACATTTTTCCCAATTCAAAATAAGGTTTGTTTCCTTACATCTCATTAGAACTCGTTTTAAATTTTTAAGACAAAGATGGTAAGAATTACCAAATATCGAGAAATCATCTATAAATACCTCCATGATGTCTTCCATGAGTTCGTCAAAGATTGCCAACATGCAACGCTGAAAAGTAGCAGGAGCATTACATAATCCAAATGGCATTCTACAATAAGCAAATGTGCCGTATGGGCATGTAAATGTTGTCTTCTCTTGATCTTTAGGAGCTATGGGGATTTGGAAGTAGCTAGAGAGTCTGTCCAAGAAGAAGTAGTACATATGCCTAGATAGTCTTTCTAACATTTGATCTATGAAGGGTAGAGGGAAGTGATCTTTCGGTGGCACCGTTGAGCTTTTTATAGTCTATATGCTCTCCAACCTGTGGATCGTTCTTGTAGGATTAATTCATTCTTTTCATTGGGCACCACCGTCATACCTCCTTTCTTGAACTACACCGCAGGACTTACCCAAGTGTTGTCGGAAATAGGATAAATTATTCATGCATCTAGAAGTTTAATTACCTCGGCTTTGACCACTTCTTTCATGTTGGGGTTTAGCCTTCTCTGGGGCTGCACACATGGCTTGTATTCTTCTTCCATTAGAATTTTGTGGGTGCAGAACGAGGGCCTTATACCCTTGATGTCAGAGATTTTCCAAGCTATGGCTTTTTTATGTTCTTTTAGTACCTCTATCAACTCCTCTTTTTCCTTGTGTTCTAGTTCTGAAGATATAATTACTGGTAGCATAAAATTGTTCCCGAGGAATGTATATTCTAAGTGTTTTAGAAATTGTTTCAATTCTAGACTGGGTGGTTTACAAATGGAAGATTTCTATTTCATTTTGTCATTGTTTTCAATGCTTTCTTCTTTCATTTATTTGAATGACGATGTATTCAAATTCATCTCATCACCTTCATCTTCTTCCCCCTTTTCTTGAGTCAAACATAGTTCCATCGTGCCGTTTTGTATGATTTTCTGTAATGAATTTTGAATGATATGATTAGTAGTATCAACAAAATAACAGGACTCATCTTGCTCTTTAGAATATCGCATGGCATCATAAATTTGAAAAATAATTTCTTTATTGCCTATTCGTAATGCAAGTTTACCATTTCCTACATCAATAACAGCCCTAGCAATGGCTAAAAAAGGATGCCCTAAAATTAAGGGAACATTAATGTCTTTATCCATGTCTAACACAACAAAATCAACAGGGAAAATAAATTTATCAATTTTCACCAAGACATCTTCGATAACTCCTTTAGGATATTTAATGGATCTATCAGCTAACTGAATATTCATCCTAGTGGGTTTTGGTTCCCTAAGATCTAATTGTTCAAACATTTTGTAAGGCATTAAATTAATACTGGCACCTAGATCAGCTAATGCTTTCTTAATATTTAAGCTACCAATTAAACAAGGAATAGTAAAACTTCCTGGGTCTTTTGATTTGGTTGGTAACTTGTTTTGGAGGATGGATGAGCATTCTTCATTAAGTTTGTAACATCCCAAAATTGGGCCTAGGAGAATTAAGCCCAATGGGCCTTAGGCGTAGTAGCGTTTAAATTTTTAGAGAATAAGAGATCGGCTTAAATGCAAGTTAGACCTATTGGATAAGTGATTTTGGAAGGTTAGAGGGCCTCTATGAAGTCCTGGGATCAAATATTGGCTTTGGGGAAATTTTGGTTTTAGGTGAAAAAAAACCCTGGAAGTTGGCAGATAGGCCTTAAGAATAAAATATGGAGGAAAATGACACAAGTAGAGTGTGTGGTGTAGTGGCAAAGTGACACCACATAGAGACAAGGAGTGACGCCACAAGGAAGGAAGGAGGTCCAAGGTTCAAGTCTTGGCTTTTGCATTTTGGTTTCTTTTGCTTGGACCTTAGAATTTGGCCCATAGTTTATATTTAGTTGCGCATGGTTTAATACACAAGAGGAGCTTGTGGCCAAGTGGTTAGCGTGGATTATGTTGCAAGGGAGCCTAGGTTGAATCTCATGAGAAGCAAGGGGTATTTATTTTTGGTTTGGACGGCAAGAGTTTCATTGGATTTAAACACTCGTGAAGGGATCCCACATCGGAAAGATACAAAGAAGGATGGTAAAGAGCTAGCTATATAAAGAGCATCTTAGGAGGAGAGTAAACACATCTTGGAGGGCATTTGGGCACAATAGTGATCGGAGCGCGGATTAGCCCCATAGTCCTATCAGGTGTGTAACTCTCTCTACTCTAGTTGTAGAGTGGCAAAATGCCAAAATGTCGGTTACACGACATTAGTAGCCACACGAGCGTGCGAGCGCATGTGTGGGGCTTCGACGCGATAGTTGAGGCCATCAGTAGTATTCTCGTGGGTTGGGGCTGCTTGGGCCTCGATGGGCCAAAGTGGGCCCATATGAGTAAATTGTATGATTGGTTAGTATATGTTGAAATAGACGTGGCTAGATTTGTGCTAGGTGGGCCACACGAGTATGTGGGCCTGGATGGGCCAAAATCGGGTTTTAGGCCCAATCGTCCGGTACAACCGGAAATGGTAGCTGAGTCGCTAGTGGCGACATTAGGCCTTTGAAAGGCCATTACGATTGTGAATTTGAAAATACCCTTGGTGGGTAAATTACTAAAATGCCCTTGGTAGGTAAAATTACAGTTATACCCTTAGAGGTTGATTAGCATGATTATGTTGTTTAGTTTTGGCCGATTGTAGGAAGGCGTAACCTTTTAGAGGCGATAGTCAAAGATTTGCGTAGTGATCTCACCGAGATTTGGGGACTTGAGACTTTTAGGAGCCACGTGTGATTTGAGGTTTAGTCAATTGTGCTAATCAAAGCGTAATCATCGCACTGCTTGTCCGGTTAATTGTTTATTAATGTGTATACTTGAGTATGATGTGTGATAGCCGACAATAAAGGCTAAAGTGATGGATACCCATGTGGGGTAATCGTTAATGAGTTAGTAAATTGTGATATTAAATTATTTATGGTGCTGTGTGATATAATAATGAGCATGTGAGGTATACTCATTCGATATGATGATTTGACATGATACATTTGCATATTTGCATGGGGATTGGTTTTGATCAAGGAAGGACGGGGTGTACATATTATGTACGTGGTCTAATGTTAGCCTCGTGCTACATTAGCACTTGATGATTAGTCGTGTGCTTTATCAAGGGAGATGTTGGCTAAGTGCCCATCTCGGCGGTTGATAGTGAGTGCATCACTTGAGACAGATTAATGTTGGGATCACTTATGTGATCGGTGGCTCTGCCACGGCCTTGAGCAAACAAGTCCGCCAAGGTAGGATTTGAGGATCACGATGTGATCGGTGGCTCGACCACGACCTTGTCAAGCAGTCCGCCGAGGTAGGGTATGTGGGATCACTTTCGGTTGTGATTGGTGGATTAGCCACGGCCTTGGGGTGGTGTCTGCTAAGGTTGGTGTAATGGATGGACTTAGGTTGGGTGGGATACATTTGGCATGGTGGTTGCATGGATTTGTGTGGATATGGGTCAAGCCCATACGTGTGGAAACATGTGTAATGATTATGCACTGAGTTTGTGGACTCACCCAATTTTTCTTAACCATTTCGGTGATTCATGAGCTTGGACCGGGTTGGAGTGGATACGAGGTGGCCATCTGTAAAAGAGATTTTGATTATTTAACGATTTTGAAATTAAGTATTTTGTTTAAATATTGGGTTGTAATAAGGGCCTTGTTATTATTTTTGGTATTATTTTATTATGGGCTTAATTTAATTAAATTACTATGTGAAGATGATTTTATTTTTAGCCACCTATTTATTCAAAGTATATACATAAAAGTTTTAATTTGGACATTTTATAATAACAAAGTTTTACTTATAATTTTAAATGGACATGGTTTTCAAAAGTTAACAAATTTACATGTTTTATTCTAAAGTCAAAAGATTTTCAATCGTTCTTCATGATGACATACCGATCCGTCGTGGCTTGTGGGCTGGGTTTGGGGTATTACAAAGTTCCACCGTCGATACTTCTTCAAGCTTCCTTTTATTCGTCAAGAGTTCTTTTAAGAATTTTGCATACTTCGACATCTGTGAAATAGCTTCAACAAAAGGTAAGTTAATATGTATTTGTTTAAAAAGTTCAAGAAACTTACCGTATTGGGCATCTAATCGTTCCTTCTTTAACTTTGCTGGATATGGGATTGGTGGTTTACTTTCTTTGCGTACTGGATTTACATCCTCAACTCCCTCATCTCTTGCTTTGTTATCTTCGTGTGGGATTTGTTTCGTTGGTTCAACTAATTCCTTTCCACTTCTTAGTGTAACTGCTTTTACCTGTTCTATTTTTTTAGAAAAAATCTCTGCCCGTACTTCACATATCATATTAGTAAGTAGTCCAATCGACTTAGTGAGCTCCCCGAATGACTCATTAAGTTTTTCAACTGATGCTTGTTGATCTTTGAATGTTCTCTCAATATCTTGCAAACGGTTTTCTTTGTCTGCCACGAATTTTGTCAGCATCTCTTCGAGGTTTGGCTTCTTCTCTTGCAGATATGGATGATTTTGGAAATTTTGAGGAGGTTGTTGTCTTTGATTCCTTTGATTTACTTGACCTCCCCATGAAAATTTTGGGTGGTTCCTCCAACCTGGATTGTAAGTATTACTATAAGGATTATTATTGGATTTGAAATTATTACCTATATAGTTCATCTGTTTGGTCTTTGTGTCTAGTTGGTAGGGTGGGTACTCAGGATTCGCCACAGTTCCACTTGCGTTGCACTGCATGACTGGATGTACCTGTGAAGAACAAAAACTATCAAGCTTTTTATTCATCATCTCTACCTATGTTGATAGCAGGGTCACTGCATCGAGGTTCTAAACTCTGGCTGACTTTGTTAGTTTTGTCCTTATAACTTGCCACTGATAGTTATTCAGCGACATCTCTTCAATGAACTCGTAGGTTGCTTCAAGAGTTCTGTTGTTCAGGGTTCCTCTGGCGGCTGAATCGATTAGTTGCCTCGTTGATGGGTTTACACTATTATAGAAAGTTTGGACTTGTAGCCACAAGGATAGACCATGGTGTGGACACCTTCTCAAGAGATCCTTGCATCTCTCCCATGCATCGTATAATGTTTCTAAATCCATCTGCACAAAAGAAGAGATATCATTTTGTAATTTGGCTGTTTTGGCCTGTGGGAAATATTTTAATAAAAAATTTTCGGTCATTTGGTCCCATGTAGTGATTGACCCTCGTGGTAACGAGTATAACCACTATTTGGCTTTATTCATTAATGAAAAGGGAAATAACCGAAGACGAATGGCATCATCAGAAACACCATTTATTTTGAAAGTATCATAGAACTCTAAAAAATTAGCTATATGAGTGTTTGGGTCTTCGTCCTGCAAACCATCAAATTGAACAAATTGTTGAATCATTTGTATTGTGTTAGGCTTTAATTCAAAATTATTAGCAGCTATAGCGGGCCTAACAATACTAGATTCAGCTCTTGTTAAATGAGGTTTAGCATAATCATACATAGTACGATAAGCATTGTTTTCTGCCACATCTCGTGGTGGATTATTTTCGTCCATCCCTTTAGTAGGATTGGATCTGTCTTCTCACTCTTCTTCTGTTTAATTTAGAGCTCGCCTAATTTCTCTGCGATTCCTACGAGCGGTAGCTTCAATTTCACTATCGATACTAGAGATCCTACTAGGGTTCCTTCTAGTCGAACCTGGAGGTACCGCTAGGAAAAAGGAAGAAATAAAATTAGCAAAAAATAATAAAATAAAATAAAATAAAATGAATTACGAAAAAAATAAAAATAAAAATAAGGCTAAAGTAATAAAAATAGAGCTTTCTTAATATTTTAGTTCCCCGGCAACGGTGCCAAAAACTTGATCGTTGTTTTGTCGAGTTTTAAAATTTATAATGAATGAGATCGAACCCGAAACTAACTCGACAACAATTAAACGCAAGTGTACCTATCGAACGAAGAGTATAGCTTAGGCAAGACCAGATTGCCAAACCCAAGGGAACTAAAAGTCTCGATACTAACTTTCTTTTTACTATTTAGCCTAAAATATGGAGTGATTGGTTGATTTAATCTAATTTAAAGACTACTAAGCTAAAGACACAAAGACAAAAGAAACGAATTAAGAAATAACTTGAAGAAAACTCAATTGATATTACAATACCCTTAGGAAGAATCCACCTAGACTTCACTTGTTATTTAACACTGAACCATACGATTTATTCACTTAGTTTGATCCGTAAGACTCCCTAATGTATGTTAAACCCTCTCTCGAGACGAGTAACATCTAACCCTAGGTTAATTAGTGGAACTCTCGTTCTCTTATAATAACCCCCTAGAATAGCAGTAAATCGATCTATGGACTCCCATATTAGGTTTCACCCTAATCCGGCAAAATCTTGTCACCCTGTCTCTAGGCGTGCGATCAACTTAGCTTAATTATGCTAGATCTACTCTTAAGCAGGGTTTATTCCTTCTCAACCTAAGCACATCAGATTTAGATTAAGATGCATAATTAAGAACAAACTAAGTATTTATCATATAATTTAGAAATCAATAACAGGATTCATCTAGGTTTCATCCCCTTCAAGTATCTGAAGGGTTTAGTTCATAACAAATAAAGACAACATCTCAAGAGAAAAGATAAAACAAAACATAAGAAATCCCTAAAACCCCTGAAGGGATTGAAGGAGAAATTTGTCGTCTTGAATAGAATTTCGGCTCCTTGAGATGGATCAGCTGGCTATCTTCGAGTAATTCCCACAAATTTGGCCTCCTGGCTCTGCACTTTGGCCTAGCTAACCACCCCCATTTTCAGGTTACACTTAGAGTGTTTATATAAACTTTTAGAATGCTTTAATTGGCCTCTAAGTGTCCCAATTCAAGTATACTTCCTACTCGATGCTTGAATAGGCTTTGGAATGTGTTTCTTTGCCTCAAAGTATCCAAATTCGAGTGAAATTGCTCTCTCCTGCGGTAGGGGCACGGCCATGGTACATGCCCGTGTAAATCATTTTCAGACCGTGGCCATGTAAATCATGGCATGGTCGTGTCTTAGCTAATTGTCAAGGCACGGCCATGTGGCTTGAAGTCTAGGCCATGTCGATTTCCTCTTTGGCCCAAATTGGCCCGTTTTAAGCCTGTTTCTTGTTTTTTTTGTCCTCGGGTGCTTTCTTGAGTATAAACATGAAAGAAAGGATTAAAAGCAACTTTTTACATAAATCAAAGGCTAAATCATCCAAAAGCATACTAAATGTGGGCCTAAAATATGTTACTTTTACGGTTTATCACCATGTAACATTGAGACTAATCCAAAAGAGCAAATTCAAGCCATAACAACCCATGACAGTAAAGGGATAGTCGAATCTGAACCTGAGCCAAGGAGAGAAACTATGGTAAGTGAAGGTAAGATTGAGGTAAGCCAAGAAAAGCCAAAACCGGTAATTAAAGAATACAAACCTCGTATACCTTACCCCAATGCGATGAAGGAAGACAACACAGAAGAATAGTTTGGTAAGTTCCTTAAACTCTTAAAGAAATTAAATATTAACTTACTGCTTCTTGAAGCTCTTTCGCAGATGCTAGATTCAAGGAAATTTTTAAAAGAACTATTAACAAACAAGCGAAAGTTAGACGAGGAATTGTATGTGAAACTAAACGCAATATGCTCAGCAATGTTACAGAACAGACTACCACGAAAATTAAAAGATCCAGGGAGTTTTACAATTCTATGTTTAATTGGTAGTTTATCTATTGAGAATGTTTTAGCTGATTTAGGGGCAAGCATCAATGTTATGCCATCTAAAATGTTTAAACAGCTAGGTCTAGGGAAACCCAAGCAAACTAGGATGAGTATTCAACTAGATGATAAGACTATTCGTGTCCCTAAAGGTATAATTGAATATGTATTAGTTAAAGTTTACAAATTCATATTATCCGTAGACTTCATTGTTTTAGATATAGATGAAGACAACAGTATCCCCTTATTTTTAAGAAGACCTTTTCTAGCAACTGCCAGATCTAAAATTGATGTTAGCACAAGTGAACTCATACTTCGTGTAGGTGATGAATCAATCAGTCTTCAAGCTCTCACTAAGCTAGGACATCGAGTGAGAAAGGTGAGGACGTAAATTTCCTTGATAAGTATTCAGTTAAACTTCCTTTTCAGGAAGCACCATGTTATTACACTACAAAGCTAGATCCTATAGCTCGTACCAACAAGGAAATATCTCATGAGGAACGACTGCTTCAGACCAATGAGCTAGATGAGTGGGAGATACATTTCAGGAAGGAATCAAACCCACAAGAAGTGAAAATGAAGGAACCCCCAGAAGAACTTAAAGGAACATCAAATCACTTCAAAATAAGAGATTAGGCACTATTAAATAGAACAGACCCGCTAATCACCACATCAAACTTAAAGATAAACGAAGAGATCCCCTTTACGGTACTTAATGTTTTCCCTTACGAAACAGTCGAGGTAAGTAATTCTACTTTCGGTACTTTTAAAATAAACTCCACTCGACTCAAATTATATGATGATAGAATGAAAAAATATTTTTCAATAAAAAAATATTTTTCACTCCTTAGACCACCGTGAAGGTACGAATGAGATGTAAGTCTAGCTTAAGACTTTAAACGAGCGCTTCTCGGGAGGCAACCCGAGCACTAACCCTGTTTATTTTTATTTCTTTTTCCTTTAGCACCTAACCATAGACTAACCAAGTTAATAAAGCGTAGATCTTCACATCACACGACCTTACACATGGCCGTGGCGTGGCCGTGGCCACGGTTGCGTGGATGCTACGGATTTCTGTACTGACATAGTAGAGATAGTACGAGACAGGACAAGAAAAATATCTTTGAATCATGGACTCAACTAACACCACGGCTGTGCAACACAGCCGTGGCCAACACTGTTGAACCAACAGGCGTGGTAATCCAATGCAAGGCGTGGGAGAAGTGATTGAACCACCACAAGGCCATGTGATATGGCCATGCGACATTACACGCCCACGACACACGAGCGTGGGGACGGACCAGAGCTGAAAATTTCTATTTAAAACACCCCTCTCCCCTTCTCAACCATTCCCTATCCACTCCCCACTTCCCTTCCTCTTCACTCTCTTCTTTCTTCATTCCATACAAGTCTCAATCTACGCTTCAACGATATCTAAGAAACAGAAAGATCTAAGTCCTGTCTCCCTGTGCGATACCAATCAACATAAATTCATGCCGGCCGCTTCATTAACACAACAAGCCAAAGGTCTTTGAGACCATTTAACTTTTATTTTACTTTTCTCTTCTCCTTTATCTTATTTTTCTTTATTTTTGATATATTAAATTTAGTTTATTTTGTTTTAGTTTCTTGGTTTTAAGTTCTAAAGGCTTCTAGGGAATCACAACACCACGGCCTTAGAAACCACACCCACCTCGCGAACAATCTACCAATAAGGACTTTCTAGTATATTCATCTCCTCTTTTAGTTTTATTTTAATCCATAATTTCTCTCTTGTTATCTTTATTTACTTTAATTATATAATTAGTATAATTTAAATTATTATTATTATTTCCTGGCTAACTCCTCACGAGGTTCCCAATTTCTTCATCTAGCACAGGAATTAGAGGTGCTCCCTCCAACTTATCTTTCAACTCCGAATGAAGTTTCCACACTTCCAACTCAAGGAATCCATCCAAAAATTCAGGAAGTTTCACCTCTCCCCCCCCTCTTTTGATTTTCTTATTTTATGATTATTATCTATCTTTGTACATTGAGGGCAATGTACATCTTAAGTGTGGGGGGTGAATGTTTATTAGAAAAAGTGCCTAACTTTTTGCATTACTCTCAAATCCCTGAATGATATTTTATCTTAAAGTAATTTTCTCATATCACTAATTAGAATGAAATTCTTGTTGATTCATGATTTTTATTAATATGTTTTAGATTAATTCATTGATAATTGTGCAATGATGAATTAAACTTTAAGATACTAGAGAATCAAGCATGATGAGTATATTTTCAAAAAAATTTAAAATTCTGTCAAGTTGTCTACCTGAATCTAAATTGTTACCTTGAAGTTTGAAATTTACGAGGTTGACATCAAATACCCATAATTTTTTTTTTTGAGATTTTGAGCTTTTAGAACAAACATTCTTCTCGTGCTTACTTTTATTATGAGTGTGTAAACATTGATTTGTTATTCTAGAACTTGCTTCGATTATACATGTCAAGACCACACTATTGATTTGATATACAGAGATGATTAGGGCACTTAGGATTTAACCCACTTACTCCGCTAAAAGCCTACCTCATAATTGACT
The DNA here is from genome assembly GCA_025506655.1 of Gossypium rotundifolium. Classification (NCBI taxonomy): domain Eukaryota; kingdom Viridiplantae; phylum Streptophyta; class Magnoliopsida; order Malvales; family Malvaceae; genus Gossypium; species Gossypium rotundifolium. Next base: position 44,097,164 of record CP106726.1, read on the forward strand.
TAACAACCCTTTTATTGACTCAACCCACTAATATTAACCCGACACACATCTTGTATTTGTTATCACAATTCCTTTTGACTACCCTTCTCTCGAGATTTGTTTTGATTAGTTGCCTAATTATATTATTTCAGTTGTTAAAGTTTTATCTTAACTTGATTTGTTCTTAAAAAATAAAAAATCAAAAATAAAAATCAAAGTATATTCATTATTAGTTATGTGATTAAAGCGAGCCTATACGTTTAATTTCAACATCTTGAAGAAGAAGCTCGTATTATTAGTATTACAAGTTTTCAGTTGATGTAATTATTCAAGTTATTAGTCATTTTTCTAGTTAGGTGATTGTCAATTCATTCTCAATTCTAGCCCTTCTAATTCAGCCTTTATCCACACCTTTAACCGAGCCCCGTTACAACCTTTTTTAAAGACCTTTTGATTTGTGTATCATCTAATTTTACAGTGGTGGAGATTTGATTTTCAAGCAAGCCTATGGTAATAACTTTTTGTGTTTGACTTTTGAGCGCTTAATTTTTGAACCTTAAACACCTTGAGTGATTTGAGTGAATCTTTAATGATGATGTCAACTTTTGTCGATTTTGAAAAAAAGGTAATTATTTGGACAAGGGAAAAACACCTATGTTTTCGTGCTACAAACTCATGACTTTAATTGTTTGAATCTTTAGGACTCTTTGAGTTGAATTATCCATGTATAAATTATCTATGAATTATGATGAGGCATTATCAATGAATATTTTGAATTGAGGAAGTTCATTTTAATTGTGAGTTGAGAATTTTGCTTGAGGACAAGCAAAAGCTTAAGTGTGGGGGTATTTGATAAACCGAAATAGTAACATATTTTAATCCTACATTTAGCATACTTTTGGATGATTTTTTTCCCTTTACTTATGGAAATAGGTGCTCCTAATCCTTTTTTTTTTCATGTTTTATACTCAGTAGAGCACCGGAGGATGAAAAGAACGAGAAATGGGCCGAAAACAGAGAAAATGGGCTAAAGTCTAAAATCCACACAGCTTAGGCCCAAGACCACACGGTCGAGCCTCGTAAGAAGAGTGGACCACGGCCTGGACCCTGAAAAATATGGCCATGCCTCATCAACAAGTTCGAACACGGCCTGGCCACGATTTACATGGGCGTGTGCCATGGGCATGTCTCTATTGCAGATAAGAAGAATTCTATTCAGATTAGGGTACTTAGAGGCAAAGAAACATATTCCAAAAGCCTATATAAAGACCCTAGAGGCCAACCTTTAAGGGGTTGTTCAGCTAGGCCAAAGAGCCAAGCCAGAACAGTTAAATTCAGGGATTTACTCGAAGAAAGCCAGTTGATTCATCTCAAAAAGCTAGAATCATACTCAAGATCGAGGATCTCTCCTTCAATTCCTTTAGGAGGTTTTAGGGTTTTCTTATGTTTTGTTTTATCTTTTCTTCTGAGATGTTTTCTTTTACAATTATGAACTAAACATTTAGATACTTGAGAGGGATGGAACCTAAGACGGATCTTGTTATTGTTATTTGAGTTGTATGATGAATACTTGTTTTGTTCTTAACTATGTGTTCTTAATTCTTGTTTCGATATTTCCGGGATATTTATTCAAGTGTGATGTGCTTAGGCAGAGAAGGAAGAGACTCTGTCTAAGAGTAGATCTAGCATAGTTAAGCGGAGTTGCTCGCGTGCCTAGAGATAGGGTGACGAAAATCTACCAGATTAGGGTCAAACCTAATATACGAGTGCATAGATCGAGTTAATGCAATTTTAGGGTTTTAATTAGAAAGAGATTTCAATTAATTAACCTAAGGTTAGACATTAGTAGCCTCGAGAGTGGTGTTAATATAAATTAGGGAATCCTACGGATCAAGTCAAGTGAATAAATTGTCTGGTTCAGAGTTAGATAACAAGTGAAGTCTATGTGGATTCTTCCGTAGGTATTGTCTAAATCAATCGGTTTTCCCTCAAGTCCTTCCTCAATTTCTTCTTTATCTTAGCATCTTTAGCTCAGTTAATTAGTTAATTTTAGATTAGATAAAAATTCCCTTATTTTGTGGGCTAAATAATAGAAAGAGAGTTAATATTAGTACTTTTGGTTCCTTTGGGTTCGACAATCCGGTCTTGCCGCTAGCTATACTACTGTTCAATAGGTGCACTTGCCTCTATCTTTGTCTTATTTAGTTTCCAGGTTCAATCATTCTTTTTATAAATTTTTAAGACTCGACAGACACGATCATTGTTCTTCACCTACCAACAACAACACACAATTTTCCCTTATCAAGATTAACCAAAAAGTAACACTAAGGCTGAAGCAAAGTAAACTTATCGAACGATTGCAAATAGACATGTAACATCAAAAGACAGCATGGAAAAGAATTCAAGAAAGAGAGGTGTGTGAGAGAACAAAATTTCGGCAGCCAATGAAATGGGAAAGAATGCCAAAAGCTACAAAGAGAACCAAATATTTTTTGAAAGAGAAGAATATGATCAGATTTTGGATAACTCTCCCACATCCCCTGATTCCCTCCTAAATTCTCTCAACCTCACTCCCCACTATTCAGATTTTTAGTCCAACACTGTTGTAACACCCCTAACCCATATCCGTCACCGGAGTAGGGTTACGAGGCATTACTCATCAAACCACAGTCAACGATTCATACAAATACTATTACATTAATTAATAGTAATTAATTCATGCTATCACAATCAAACATGTACTTTCATTTCAAAAATTATAATGCCAACAAGTTTATTACAAATAATAACTTTACTATCTAAAAAAAAAAAACAAGTTTCAATCAAATAGTAAAAAGACTATTCCTTTGGTCATTTTTGAATACATTAGCGAATATGTACATCTACCCTTATTCAATATATACCAATCAAATGCATTATTCTTTAGGACAAATATACCTACATGACAAAGCTTTGCTAATTACCATTATCATCCGTCTATATTATCAATTAATTCGTTATAGACAACATGATCGAATTTCGCAAAACCAAACTCATACAAACTTAATCATATCCTTTTCAAATGTTCTTAACTCAGGAATATATCTATAATGTTATTAATACAAATCATATAACTATATTTACATAGTCTCATGCGCCCTATCACTAAATGTTCACCAAAAATAATGTAACCATTCTAACTTCATGTCCAAATGCATATGAATATCAAATAAAAATATAAACTCCAAACTAAACCAATGCCATGGCCGAATATTACAAGTAAGTGTACAATAATTTGATCATTAATATTTCACACATAACATAATATGAAATGAACTTTCTTGATATATTCGAACATGATAAATTAATAACAACATCAACAAGCATTACTAAACCATTTACAAATATATATATATATAGCAACCTATTAACTTGCTAACATATTACATGCTTTAAATCATCTAGCATCCAACATTTATCCTTATTATCTAAATGCATATCCCAATATTACACCATATATATTTATCATATGATCATTTTCCGTGTATGATTTAAAGCATGACCGCAGCACATATCTAATGGTATTTTAATGCAAGCTACCATATCAAAATATGAAACCCAAGCTTAACCAAAAGCAATGACCTTATTCGTAAGGCCATATTTATATTTACAATCCGACATCATTCATTATTTATCAAAACAAAGCCTATACATGCCTTTGATTCAAAAGTTTACAAAACATAACTATACCAAAGAGAGTGATAGTGTGGTCGATTGTCTTGATGATCCTTGAGCCCGTAGTTGAATTATCGATCTATAAAATAGAGCACAAACATAAGCGAGTAAGCTCACCGGCTTAGTAAGTCTTAAGCAACTTTACAACTCAACTAAGTATTCAATTAAATTGAATAGAATAACATTATTAACATTTATGAACTAACAAAACACATATATACTACCATGGCCGATTATCAATGTTCACACCTAGTGAAATAATATTCAACGTACACTTAAAATATGAAACTTATCAACGGTACCCAGATTGCTAATCAATACATATATATTTTCACTTCAACCTGAATAATACTTTACGTGTACATTTAAAATGAGGTACATAATTGAATATATACATTTATCTATATGTATAGCTCATGGCCGAACCTATATAGGTATAATTTCTCATATCAATATAATAAACTCAAGTAAGCAAGTAAACATATCAACTCAATGTCTTTTCTAATCACATATCTTAAGTACCGAATATATAAACACATTTCTATCAACTTGATTATTCAAGAAGCATCACATATATCATAAACTTGATTCGATACATAACTTTTGGTCGAACACTATAGTAATAAACGTTGGCTTATTCAAATACCATCATAACTAGACCATTTCATTCATAAGCATAAGCTCGTATTAAAAATCACTGGTATAAAAACTACTAGACCAAAGGTCCGAGATTTAAACACCGGCACGAAGCCTGCTAGGCATTAAAGCCCGAAATAAATCACCAAGACGAAGCACGCTAGGCATTAAAGCCAAAAAAATAACAGCACGCTACACGAGACGAGGCTCGCTAGGCTCAAAGCCCGATTAATAACACCAAGACGAGGCACCTGCTAGGCTCAAAGCCCGATTGTCAATCCAATCAACATTCCCATACACATTACTTAATGCTAAAATCACATCCATCTTGTATACTTTATTTTACAATTTCATGTTAAACTGAACATAATTATCCACATCACATTCAACAAACAAATTTATTACAATTTCATACCCCACATTCGGCCCATATATATTTTCATGCCTTAACTACCAAATTTTATCATGTACTACTTTCGTAAATAATTTCTCGACATAAATTTGTTAAGGACTTACCTCGATTGTCGATAGACCGTGCAAATCGCTTATTCGAGAACCTTCGTCTTTCCCGATCTAAATTCTTTTTCTTTGTTCTTGATCTAAAACACATTAAAATTTAGCTCATTCAAGTACATTTCATCTCAATTTAGTCCCTAAGCACATAAATAGGCAATTTACCATTTTACCCTACTATTTCAAATTTTTACAATCTAGTCCTAATTGCACAAAACACAAAATATACATTATTTCAATATAACACTCAAGGGCGAATATGTATAAGGACCATATAAGTCCATTTATTTCATTTATTTTGCATTTAAGCCCTCTCAAATTTTTTTTTACAATTTGGCCCTAAAACAAAAATTCTTCAAAACTTCCAATACATAATATACTAATTTTTAACTTATCTTTTATCTAACATCATCAAACATCAAAAACTATGTAAACCTATCAATAGCCAAACATCAAGCATGCTTAGATTCAAAAATTACAACATGGGCTAAGCTACGGTTCAAGCAACGATCTCAAAAACGTAAAATTTACAAAAGCGAAATCAAACTAACCTTGAAATCAAGCCTCCAAGTGTCAAAATTCAAAGAACAAAACCCCATTTTTTTCTTTCTCAATATTCGGCCATGAGAGAATGAAAAATATGGTGGCTTTTGTTTATGTTATTTTAACATATAATAAAGTAATTATTAAATTACTAATATAACCTTTAATATAAAATAAAACTAACATATATACTAAGGAGATTTTTGACATAAGCCACCCACTAACTCTAAAATGGTTTATTTACCTTTTAATGCTCCACTTTAAAAGCCATCATCAAATAGGCACTTTACACTATAGTTTGAGACTTTTAAAATTTACGCGATTAAGTCCTTTTTGTCAAATTAAACACCCAAACGATAAAATTTTTCTCTGAAACTTTCACACATTTTAATTCACACATAATAAGCACAAAATAAAATATTAAAATATTTCTCAGACTCGGATTCGTGGTCTCAAAACCACCGTTCTGATTAAGGTCAAATTTGGTCTGTTACAACTGTAATATCCGGGATTTAGGGGTTGTGCATTTTTGCTTAAATATATGTGGAAGCATGCCTGTGTGTATTTTGAATGTGTCTTGTGGATTTTGAGAACTTTAGAGTGTAGGTAATTGCCTTAGAAAATATAAGATTTTAGGTCTTAAAGAGGGAGCTAGGAAAATAAGGCCTTAAGAGAATTTTAGGGGAAATTGGACATAAAAGTGGGCTTGTTAAAGTGGCAAGGAGGCGCCACTTAGGGCCTTGGTAAGTGACGCCTCAAGTAGTGGAGAAGGGCTCAGGTTCGAGCAGCAAGGGAAGCAAAAGGGAGTTTTATTTTGCAGCAAGGAGAAACAGAGGTGGACGGCAATGGGACACTAAGGGGATGAGCTTTAGATGTGGTTAATTTCTTTTTAAAATTCAGCTAAGGTAGGATGATAAATGTTGATTTATTTCAATTATTTTCAATGAGTGATAAATGGAAGTTTTAGGAGAAAAAGAAGGGATTAGATAGGGGGAAAGAGAGTTGGTCGAATGGAGGGGCCTAGGTGTGGTATTTTTGGTAAAAGGGAGGAGTATGGCCATTTGCTTTCTTTTCCTTTCAATTGTGCCTCTGCCGAAATTCTTTCTCTGTTGAAAATCGAAAGTGAATCTTCTCTTCTCCTTTTAGTTTGTCAAAGCCAAAAACACAAGTAAGCCTAGTCGATTTCTTCTTCTTTTTCTTCTTCAAGTTGATCACTCTTCCATAGAACCTATTTGATCATAGCACTAAAAGCCGAAATATCCCTTGTGCTAGCCGAATCTTCATTTATCACCATTGCCAAATTGCTCAACCTTTCTCTTCTTCTTTTCACAATTTTCCCAAAGCTGAAAGTAAGTTCTTCCTAGACCATAGCTGATTGTTCATTAAACTCCAAAAGCCGAAACCAATTGATCAACATCTAGCCTACATAGCCGAATATCTCTGTGGGTTCAAGCAAGGGTGCAGTCGATTTCTGTAGTAAGGGGTAAGGATCAACTGTTGTTTTTCTTCTTTCTTTTCTTTTGGGCTAGCCGAAATTAGGACTCTAATCTCTTTTACTGATCTTTGGCCGAAACTATGAAGGAGGTTTTGGGATTTGGTTATTGTAGACTACAAGGAGGAGATCATTCGGGATTTCAAGGTCTAAGGCAAGCAAGTGAGGTTTTAGGCTGAAGGCTATTTATTGTGTTTAAATGTTAGAATTGGATCTAGCATGTACTATATAGGATTTCGACATCTCCATAGCCAAGTGACAATTTTTGGGATTTAGATCCACAAGGTAAGGGAGTGTTAATATTCGGCCAAGGCCATATTAAGTGTTAGTGTCTAGTCGATTCTGACATTGATTTTTAGGGAGGAGTATAATCTGTTTGGTAAACTTTCGAGATTCAGTGAACACGTTAGTAAACTAGGTGTGTAGCCCTACATTGATTCCTAATAAGATTTATGGAATTAATTTAAAACATGTGTTAATGAAAATATGAAAGATGTGGCTTAAGGTACCATTCAATGGTACAGTGTATCCAGGTACGTTATCCTCTAAAGCTCTGTTAATAGTGTTATGAACATTGAATATGACACATATGTGAATTTGTTATGAATATGAAATAAGGTATATTGCATGATTTATGCATGGTTTGTATGACGCATGGGGCATATGGGTGATAATGAAAAGGGGAAGTGATCTGGTGGTTTTTACCACAATATCTGGTGACTCATGTCACATAATCTGAATGTGGTGACTAATGTCACGTATTACTATCTGGTGACTTTGTCACATTATCTGGTGGCTATGCCACAATTATAAGGGCGATGTGCAATTGACTGCAGCGACTGCCTTCGATGGTGTGTAGCGGATGGAGGGTCGATTTAGTAATCCCCATGGTGTGATGGCGTGTACGGGTAATGTGTAGAGGATGGATATTTAGGTGGGGTTGGGATTGCATCATTGACTATATTTGTTGTGTATGATTTGATATGCCTAATTCGTTTGGGAGTTTGTGTTGGTTGTTACACACTGAGTCTGTTTGACTCACCCCTCGTGGGCTAACATTTTGCAGGTGACACTCAGTAAATGGACCAGGCCGGCAGGAACTTAGTGGTGGCCATGCTCAGCTCAGCATTTATTAAATTTTGAATTTTTATATTTAAGATTTGGATTTATTTCGGGATATGCTTTGTTGTAATAAGGCCATTACTATTAACTGTTTTATGCATGCATTTTATTTGATTTTATTATGATGCGATTATTATTAAATCAAGGTTTAACAACTTCTCTTGAAAATAAATTTTATATGTTTGACACCTAAACACAAATGATTCTCAATTTAATAGATATCAGACTTCAAGAATAACACCGTTTTCAATTTGAACTCAACACAAACAAATCTTTCTTCAACACCACCCAAATTTTCCAAAGTAACAAACAAGTTTTTGAAATGTTTTTTTCTCAGGGAACATACCAGATCCGGTCGAGGCTCGTGGGCTAGGTTTGGGGTGTTTCAGTTTTGTATTAGAGCCAGGTTCAAAACTCAGCCTTGAGGGCTTTTGGGCCCAAAATGTTTTTCTATTTTGAAATTGAGCTTTACAAATGAATGAGCAGGTTTTCTGGCATGGCACCTGAGTCTCCACTCAAGTCCACCAGGTAAGTACCCCTAACCCTTTTGTGATTGGGAATTATAGGACGAGATTAGTAGATTAGGAATTATTGAACCTAGGATTAGTCTACTCCAACACCGAATTACATAAAATTTAAAGTCTAACCAAACAAACCTGTGAGTGAGTCGCCGAGTTAAAGGTGTGGCAACCATTGTGCACATGTCTAGGATTGGATTCAGGGGGAGTTGGTATTTAAGCAGTCCTAGTGACTCACCTCCTCTCCGCTCGATTCCTACCTGGTGCGTAGTGATGGTTCACCCTAACCAAGAGGACTCAATCACAGGCTAAATTCAATAATTAAAACCCGAAAGGGACTAGTCACCTTGTTTTGTAAAATTCTAAAGTCAAACCGTGATTATAAAATTCCAAAGTACCCTTGATTTAAAAATGACCAAAATACCCCTGATTTACATATTGACCAAATTACCCCTAACCTGTACAAATTACCAAAATACCCTTAGTATGGGAAGTTACCGAAATACCCTCGAATTAAAAATTTCCAAAATACCCTTATTTTGTTAAATCACTTGGAACCATATTTTGCAAAAAAAAAATTACCAAAATGCCTCTGGTTTGAAAAATTACAAAAATACCCTGAGTTTATGAAATTCCCATATTACCCATGAATCTTCTTACCAAGTATTCCTATTTTGCAAAAAGACCAAAAATCTCTATTTTGCAAAATTTTCAAATACCCTAATTTGAAAAAAAATACCAAAATATCCCTATAGGATAAAATTACGAACATACCCCTAGGTAGTGGAAAACAACAACAATGACAACTACAACACTTTTCTGTAATGAACGCAAGTTCATGAATGTGATGATTGAATGAATGAATTTGAGAATATGTGTGTGTATGAATTCGAAAGAACTACTCTTTAGAACTATTGAACATAAGATTGTTCGCGATAAATCAGTGGAACAAAAACTAATTCATAAAACTCTTTAATCAAATAAACGCGATTCAGAAGCATGAGTTCTAGGGGACATGGTCATAATGTGCGTGGCTGTGGTAGAGGCCGAATGACCGTGTCAGAACCCGTTAGGTCTAGTTAAGGGTTCGAGAATGAAATGCCACCATCGCCAGCCGCAGGTGTAGAATATCGAGGATCGACGGGGATGATGCGATATCCTGAGCGATCTTGCGAGTTCTAAAAAGGGTGGCTGGAGCAGGTGGAGGCATGGGAGCTCGTAAGTCTGTAACTGAGCGACTCCGAGCTAATAGAGCTGAGTTTTTCCTTGGTATATCTGGTGTGGCACCCAATACGGCTGAGTATTGGTTAGAGGCGATGGAGCGAATTATGGATGGTTTGGACCTGTCACCGAGGAGAAACTGAAAGGGGTAGTACCGCTCTTTCACAATGAGTCATATCAATGGTGGCTCACGGTTCGGGATGGTGCTACCGTAGATGATCTCACTTAGGAGTACTTTAAGGCAGCATATCAGAAGAAGTACATTGGGGCTAGTTACATTGACGCGTAGAGGAAGGCGTTTCTGAGGCTGGTTTAGGGGAATAAGTCCATAGCGGAGTATGAGGCAGAATTCCTAAGGTTGAGCCGATACGCTCGAGGTATAGTAGCTACGAAGCACGAACAATGTGTTTGGTTTGAGGACGGACTAAGGGATGACCTGAGATTGTTGATTGCCCCACAGTAGGAGTGAGAGTTTGCTGTGTTGGTGGAAAAGGAAAAGGTTGCTGAAGGAGTTAAGGAGTCTGTGAGACAGAACACGGACAGGAATAAACAAAAGAGAGGTTTTAGATCATCAGGGTCATCTGGGAATGTTCAGAAGAGACCTAGAATGGATGGGTCGCAAGGTCAGCAAGCTGCTACGGGAGGACAGTATCGCACTTGTGCTCAGTGTGGAAAGATGCACTTGGGAGAGTGTTGGAAGAAGACGGGAGGATGTTTCAAGTGTGGGTCCAAGGATCACATGATTAGGGACTGTCCCATGAAAACAGAAGGGAGCCGACCAGTAAGTGAGGGTCCTAATCAGGCTGGAAGAGGTGGATAGCAACCACCGCAGGGTCGTGGTTTGGCTGGTAGAGGTAATGGTTCCAAAAGAGGATGGGAACACCGGGCAGAGGTGTTGGTAACACGAGGTGAGACAATAGGGTCTAGTATATGCGATTAAATCGGAGGGAGGATGGTAACGCACCTGATGTCATAATGGGTACGTTCCTTATCTCTGGATTACCCTTTATTGCGTTGATAGATATTGGGTCAACTCATTCATATATTGCTAGTAAGGTGTCTGGAACTCTGCATGTGAACTCTGAAATTGTACCTAGGAAGATGACTGTACTTAGTCCTTTAAGGCAATCAGTAGTGTTAGATAAAATCTTTAGGGCAGTACCCTTGAAAGTTCAGGGGGCACAATTTCTAGCAAACTTAATGGAGTTGCCGTTTGAGGAGTTTGACCTAATCTTAGGCATGGATTGGTTAGTGAAGTACCATGCAAATGTGGATTATGCGGCTAAGCGCATGTCATTAAGAACTCCTGATGGCACAGAGGTTGTGGTGATGGGCGAGAGACGGAATTGCCTGTCAAATGTGGTATCTGCCCTTAAGGCAGAGAAGATGGTGAGAAAAGGGTGTGTAGCTTTCCTGATGTTGATCAGTGCCTTGGAGGCTAAGAAAGCAGCTGTAGGAGGAGTTAGAACAGTAAGGGAATTTGTGGACGTCTTTCCAGAGGAGCTGCCTGGGTTACCCCCGGATAGGGAGGTGGAGTTCAAAATTGACTTATTATCGGTATAGCTCCTATGTCAGTTGCTCCGTACCGAATGGCACCAAAAGAGCTAGTAGAGCTCAAGTCTCAAATCCAAGAGTTACTCAATCGTGGATTTATTCGACCTAGTGTGTCTCCATGGGGAGCACCAGTCCTATTTGTGAAGAAGAAAGACGGGACTATGCGCATGTGCATAGATTAAACAAGAATTGAATAAGTCGACCATCAAGAACAAGTATCCATTGCCAAGGATAGACGACTTGTTCGATCGACTTAAGGGCCCTGATATTTTGAAGATAGATCTAAGGTCAGGATATCATCAGCTTAAGGTGAAGGAGGCTGATATCCATAAGATAGCTTTCCGAACAAGGTACGGGCATTATGAGTTCTTGACAATGCCGTTTGGATTGACAAACGCCCCAGCCGCTTTCATGGACATGATGAACAGGGTTTTCCAACCCTATCTGGACCAGTTCGTTGTTGTGTTCATAGACGATATCTTGGTGTATTCTAAGTCTGAGGAAGAACATGATGAGCACCTCTGAGTCGTGTTGCAAGTGTTAAGGGAGAAAAAGCTATATGCCAAGTTCAACAAGTATGAATTTTGGCTGAAAGAAGTTACGTTTTTAGGGCATGTGGTGTCTGCTGAAGGGATAAGGGTGGATCCTCGAAAGATTGAGGTAGTATTGGATTGGAAACCACCTAAGTCTATGGCAGAAGTTCGTAGTTTCTTGGGATTGGCAGGCTGTTATAGAATATTTGTAGAAGGGTTTTCATCAATAGCTGCACCTTTGACGAAGTTACTAAGGAAGGAGGTACCTTTCGTATGGACAGATAAGCAACAGGAGAGCTTTGAGAAGCTTAAGAGGGTTTTGACTGAAGCTTCGATTTTAATTCAGCCTGAGGCAGGAAAAGATTTCATGGTGTATTGTGATGCTTCCCATACAGGATTTGGATGTGTCCTTATGCAAGACGAAAAAGTAGTCGCATATGCGTCTCGACAATTGAGACCACATGAGGTAAACTATCTGACGGCAGTTGTATTCACTCTTAAAGTGTAGAGGCACTATCTATATGGAGAAAGGTCGGTGATCTATACGGACCACAAGATCCTTAAGTATCTGCTAACTTAAAAAGAGCTGAACCTGAGACAGCGAAGGTGGGTGGAGTTATTGAAAGACTACGATTGTTCTATAGAGTATCATCCGGGCAAGGCGAACGTAGTGGCAAATGCCCTAAGTCGAAAAGTAGTGTCGGAGCTGAGGGCGATGTTTGCACATCTTAGCTTATATGACGATGAAAGTTTGCTGGCAGAGTTACAGGTCAAGCCGTCATGGCTGAATGAGGTGAAAGAAGGACAGTTGGCAGATGAGGATTTAAGTACTAAGCTGCTACAAGTACAAAATGGGGAATTGGAAAATTTTGGTGTAAATAGCGACGGAGTGCTGTGTTTTCAAGGCAAGGTTTGTATGCCTAAGAATGAGGAGTTCAGGCAGAGGATTCTTTGAGAATCGCATAGTAGCCCTTATGCTATGCATCCTGGATGAAGTGAGTTGTACAAGGATTTACGAGAACAGTTTTGGTGGCCTGGCCTTAAGCGAAAAGTTACAGAGTTTGTAAGGAAGTGCCTAACATGTCTGCAAGTCAAGGCTGAACACCAAGTACCATCAGGATTGCTTCAGCCGATAAAGATTCCGCAATGGATGTGGGAGAGAATTACCATGGACTTCGTTAGTGGGCTTCCCCTTACGCCTACTAAGAAGGACTCGGTATGGGTGATAGTAGACCGGTTGACAAAATCTGCACATTTTATACCAGTGCGGGTGGACTATTCTCTGCAAAAATTGGCAAAGTTGTATATAGCAGAGATCGTGAGGTTGCACGAGAGTGCCGATGTCGATTATCTCGAATAGGGATCCGAGGTTTATGTCTCGGTTTTGGAAAGCATTACATCAAGCTTTGGGCACTAGGTTGGATTTCAGTACGGCATTCCATCCGTAGTCAGACGGTCAATCTGAGCGAGTAATATAAGTGTTGGAGGATATGTTGAGAGGTTGCGTGATAGACTTTAGAGGGAGTTGGGAGGAGTTCTTGCCTTTAGCGAATTTGCATACAACAACAGCTATCAGGCAAGTATTCGGATGGCACCGTACGAAGCGCTGTATGGACGGAAGTGGCGCACTCCTACATGTTGGACGGAATTGGGAGAACGTCAAATTTTGGGTCTGGAAATCGTGGCAGAATCGAAAGAAAAGGTTAAAGTAATTTGGACACGGTTCAAGGAGGCATCTGACAGGCAAAAGTCATACGCAGATCTTAAGCGAATGGAGATTGAGTTTGCTGTGGGAGATTACGTATTTCTCAAAGTTTCACCTTGGAAAAAGGTAATGAGATTTGGTCACAAAGGGAAGTTAAGTCCCAGGTTTATAGGACCTTATCGGGTATTGAAGCGAGTTGGACCAGTGGCATACCAGTTGGAGTTACCTCCGGAGTTGAGGCAGATGCACGATGTATTCCATGTTTCTATGCTACGTCGTTACCGATCGGATCCATCTCATATAGTGCCAGTTGAGGAGGTGGAGCTGAGACCAGATTTGTCCAACGAGGAGGAGCCGATTCAGATTTTGGAACGGGATGTGAAGGTACTACGGAGGAAATTCGTTCCTCTAGTCAAAGTGTTGTGGCATAATCATGGATCAGAAGAAGCATCGTGGGAGCCGGAAGAAGCAATGCGACAGCAATACCCTCACTTATTTTAGCTAGGTAATTTCGAGGTCAAAATTATTTTAAGGGGGTAGAACTGTAATATCCGAGATTTAAGGGTTGTGCATTTTTGCTTAAATATATGTGGAAGCATGCCTGTGTGTATTTTGAATGTGTCTTATGGATTTTGACAACTTTAGAGTGTAGGTAAGTGCCTTAGAAAATATAAGATTTTAGGTCTTAAAGGGGGAGCTAGGCAAATACTACTTTAAGAGAATTTGTAGGGGAAATTGGACATAAAAGTGGGCTTGTTAAAGTGGCAAGGAGGCGCCACTTAGGGCCTTGGTAAGTGACCCCTCAAGCAGTGGAGAAGGGCTCAGGTTCGAGCAGTAAGGGAAGCAAAAGGGGAGTTTTATTGTGCAGCAAGGAGAAACAGAGGTGGACGATAATAGGACACTAAGGGGATGAGCTTTAGATGTGGTCAATTTCTTTTTAAAATTCGGCTAAGGTAGGAAGATAAATGTTGATTTATTTCAATTATTTTGAATGAGTGATAAAGAGAAGTTTTAGGAGGAAAGGAAGGGATTAGATAGGGGGAAAGAGAGTTGGCCGAATGGAGGGGTCTAGGTGTGGTACTTTCGGCAAAAGGGAGGAGTATGGCCATTTTCTTTCTTTTCTTTTCAATTGTGCCTCTGCTGAAATTCTTTCTCTGTTGAAAACCGAAAGTGAATCTTCTCTTCCCCTTTTAGTTTGTCAAAGCCGAAAACACAAGTAAGCCTAGCCGATTTCTTCATCTTTTTCTTCTTCAAGTTGATCACTCTTCCATAGAGTCGATTTGATCATATCACTAAAAGCCGAAATATCCCTTGTGCTAGCCGAATCTTCATTTATCACCATTGCCGAATTGCTCAACCTTTCTCCTCTTCTTTTCACAATTTTCCAAAAGCCAAAAGTAAGTTCTTCCTAGACCATAGCCGATTGCTCATTAAACTCCAAAAGCTGAAACCAATTGATCAACATCTAGCCTACATAGCCGAATATCTCGTGGGTTCAAGCAAGGTGCAATCGATTTCGTAGTAAGGGTAAGGATCAACTATTGTTTTTCTTCTTTCTTTTCTTTTGGGTTAGACGAAATTAGGACTCGAATCTCTTTTACTGATCTTTGGCCGAAACTATGAAGGAGGTTTCGGGATTTGGATATTTTCGACTACAAGGAGGAGATCATTCAGGATTTCAAGGTCTAAGATAAGCAAGTGAGGTTTTAGGCCGAAGGCCATTTATTGTGTTTAAATGTTAGAATTGGATCTAACATGTACTATATAGGATTTCGACATCTCCATAGCCAAGTGACGATTTTTGAGATTTAGATCCACAAGGTAAGGGAGTGTTAATATTCGGCCAAGGCCATATTAAGTGTTAGTGTCTAGCCGATTCTAACATTGATTTTTAGGGAGGAGTACAATCTGTTCAGGAAACTTTTGGGATTCAGTGAACATGTTAGTGAACTAGGTGTGTAGCACTACATTGATTCCTAATAAGATTTATGGAATTAATTTAAAACATGTGTTAATGAAAATATGAAAGATGTGGCTTAAGGTACCATTCAATGGTACAGTGTATCCAGGCACGTTATCCTCTAAAGCTTTGTTAATGGTGTTATGAACATTGAATATGACACATATGTGAATTTGTTATGAATATGAAATAAGGTATATTGCATGATTTCTGCATGGTTTGTATGACGCATGGGGCATATGGGTGATAATGAAAAAGGGAAGTGATCTGGTGGTTTTTACCACAATATCTGGTGACTCATGTCACATAATCTGAATGTGGTGACTAATGTCACGTATTACTATCTGGTGACTTTGTCACATTATCTGGTGGCTATGCCACAATTATGCTACAAGGGAGCCTAGGTTCGAATCTTATGGAAAGCGAGGCAGTATTTATTTTGCGGATTGGACGGCAAGAGTTTGAGTTGGATTTAAGCTTTGCTAATAGAGGGATCCCACATTGAAAAGATACAAAGAAGGAAGGTGAGAAGCTAGCTATATATAGAGAAGTTCATGATGAAGGTTAAAATACCTTGGTGGGCGTTTGGGCAGGAGTGGTCGGAGCGCGGATTAGCACCAGATTCCTATCAGGTGTGTACTTCTCTCTACTCTAACTGTAGAGCGGCAAATGCCGAAATGCTGGTCACATGATAATTGTAGCCACACGAGCGTGCGAGCGCGCATTTGGGAGCTTTGACACGGTTGTCAATGCCACCATGAGTATTCTTGTAGGTTGAGGCTGCTTGGGCCATGATGGGTCGAGGTGGGCCCAATGGGCCCGTGGGCCCATATGAATAAATTGTATAAGTGTGTAGTAGAAATTGTACTAGAGTAGGTGAATCTAATATTTGTGGCTAGATTTGGTCTAAATGGGCCATACGAGGGTGTGGGTCCATTTGGGCCGAGAATGGGCCCTAGGCCCAATTGTACCGTTTCGATAAGAAAAGGTATCTGTGTCGCTCGAGGCGACAGTAGGCCATCAAAAAGGCCATTAAGTGAAAAATTACTGAAATACCCCTAGTTTACAAAATTATTGAAATACCCCCGATTTGCAAAATTATCAAAATACCCCTGGTTTGTAAAATTACTAAAAACCCCTAATTTACGAAATTACCAAAATACCCTTGGTTTGTAAAATTACTGAAATACCCATGGTTTGCAAAATTATCGAAACACCCCTAATTTTGTAAAATTATCGAGATGCCCCTAGTTTGCAAAATTACCGAAATACCCCTGGTTTGTGAAATTACCGTTTTACCCCTACACGTCAAAATGGTCATTGTACCCTCGTGGTAGTACTAGCGTTGTATGTGTTAATTGTATGATTGATTATGTTTGAGATGCGTTGCTTACATGGATTGGTTATGAGTAGATTTACCGAACTACCCATGTAGGGTGGAATTAGTGAAATACCTTTATAGGGTAAAATGACTGATTTGCCCTTGTAGGTAAATGATCGACTTATGCAATGAGTTGTCTAATTTGACTGTGGTTGTATGAGTGATATGCTTTTATTACATGTTTAAATAATTGTTCTTGAGCATGTCCATTTTTCATACACGTGTAATGATTGAGCATGACATACACGACATATTGCATGGGTGGGAATTATGGTACAGAGGAAGATTTGAGGATCGCATGGCCGTACAGTATGGATCCAGGATCGCATGGTCGTATGGTATGGATCCACTGCAGGCTTTTAGCCACCGAGCACCCACGTTGCACCGATAATGTTACCGAGGGTGTGTGCCATTAATATGGGCTTTGTGCCAATACCGAAGGCTTAATGCCAATCATGTTTACCGTGGCTATGTGCCCAACATATATATATATTGATGACTATGTGTCAATATTTGAGAATCGTATGGCCGTATGGTATGGATCCACCGGAGGCTTTAAGCCCAATATATGTTTTAAGCAACTTTGCTACAACGATCGGTAGTCTGCAACTGGGCTACCCTTGGTGTGTAGCGGTGAGGGTCGATTGTAGAAATCCCCACTGGTGTGTTTGGCAGGAATGGGTGGTGTGTAGCGGATGGAAAAATTATGTTGGGCTGGGTTTCCATCGCATTGCATACATTATCTGTTGTGACATATGATATGGGTTAAGGCCCAATCGAGGCTATTTTGGGCTAAAGCCCAATTGCCACCGTTACTGTAATGGACTTAGGCCCAGATTAATTTGATGCATGTTTTATGATCGAAGAGGACTGTACGCACTGAGTTTTCGTAAACTCACCCCTTCTAATTATTTAATGTTTCAGGTAATCCCCAGCGACAAAGGATTTGGAGCCGTGAAGGACTCGGTGGTGGCCATATATAGGATTTAATTCTCGCGAACTTTAGTAAACTTTCGTTTTACTTTATTTTAAGATTTTTTGGTTTGGGTTTAATATTTTGTAATAAGGCCTTTTAACTTTAAATTTTCTTTTAGACTTTCATTTCTGATAGCATTAATTATTAATTGTTTAATATGGGGTTTTTCCTAAAATGTTAATAAACTATTTTTCTAAATATCATGTTTTCGCAACTATTCAAATTCGATTTTCATAACAAAAGCAGTTTTCAAAATAATAACAACTTTTGAACGGCCATTTAACAAATCACATTTTTCACAAACAAACAATGAACTCGGAGTTCAAAAATCTGATAAAACTTTTCTAAATAATTGCTTAGCTTTTCAACTTTCTTAAATGTGACACGTCAGATTCGAGCCAAACTTTTAGGTCGGGTTTGGGTTGTTACAATTATGGTATCAGAGCCAGGTTGCAAAACTTGGCTGTGGAATGGGTTCGAAAATGTTTTTCAAAGTTATTTGAAATTTGGTTTTAAAAAAAAAGTATCTTTATAGGAAGTATGGCACCCGAGTCCCCGGCACCAAATCCGTAAGTCCCCTTACTTATTATTATATGCTATCATGACTGTATTTTCTGTGTATGTTTTGGATGTGATGTTTGAATGAAAAATTTTTAAGTATGAGTGTCAAATATTTGTTTGCGTCTATATTAGATATTTGGTTGTGTGAAGAGGTTCCAAGCTTAAGTTAGAAAGCATATTACTGTTTTAGAATTAGAGTGCGCAGCGTGAGTGTAGTGTTGTAGGTTAGGATGTGCGACTGTTTCTATAGCTAGAAATTTTGAGGACGAAATTTCTTTAAGGAGGGTAGATTTGTAACATCCCAAAGTTAGGCCTAGTAGGATTGGGCCCATTGTGCCTTGGGCGTAGTAGCAGTTAAAATATTAAAGAATAAGAGAACGGCTTTAATGCAAGTTGAATCTAGTAGGTGAGTGATTTTGGAAGGTTAGGGGGCTTCTATGAAGTCTCGAGTTCAAACTTTGGCTTTAGGGAAATTTTGGTTTTAGGTGAAAAAACCCTGGGAGTTAGTAGTAGGCTTTAAGAATAAAATGTGGAAAAAATGACACAAGTGGAGTGTGTGGTGTAGTGGCAAAGTGGCATCACATAAGAGGCAATAGGTTGATGCCACAAGAAAGAAAGAAGGTCCAAGGTTCAAGTCTTGGCTCTTGCATTTTGGTTTCTTTTTTAAATGGACTCTAGAATTTTGCCATAGAGTTATATTTAGTTGCGCATGATTTTAGACACAAGAGGAGCTTGTGGCCAAGTGGTTAGCGGCGTGGATTATGCTACAAAGGAGCCTGGGTTTGAATCTCATGGAAAGTAAGGGAGTATTTATTTTGCAGATTGGACGACAAGAGTTTGAGTTGGATTTAAACTTTGCTAATGGAGGGATCCCACATCAGAAAGATACAAAGAAGGAAGGTGAAAAGTTATCTATATTTAGAGCAGTCTATGAGGAGGGTTAAGATATCTTGGTGGGCGTTTGGGAAGGAGTGGTCGAAGCGCAAATTAGCACCAGATTCCTATTAGGTGTGTACTTCTCTCTACTATAGCTATAGCGGTAAATGTCAAAAAGCCAGTCACACGACAATAGTAACCACACAAGCGTGCGAGCGCACGTGTGGGAGCTTTGATGCGATAGTCGAGGCCACCATGAGTATTCTTATAGGTTGAGGCTGCTTGGGCCATGATTGGCTTAGGTGGGCCCAATGGGCTTGTAGGCCCATATGAATAAATTGTATGACTGTGTAGTAGAAATCGGACTAGACTAGGTGAATCTAGTATCTATGGCTAGATTTGGGCTAAATAGGCCACACGAGCGTGTGGGTCCATTTGGGCCGAGAATGGGCCCTAGGCTCAATTGCACCGTTTTGATAAGAAAAGGTATCTGTGTCGTTCGAGGTGACAGTAGGCCATCTGGAAAGGCCATTAAGTACAAAATTATTGAATACCCCTGGTTTACAAAATTACCGAAATACCCCCAATTTGTAAAATTATCGAAATACCCTTGGTTTGTAAAATTATCGAAATACCCCTAGTTTACAAAATTACCAAAATACCCTTGGTTTGTAAAATTATCGAAATACCCCTGGTTTATAAAATTATCGAAATACCCCCGGTTTGTAAAATTATCAAAATACTCCTAGTTTTCAAAATTATTGAAATACCCATGGTTTGTAAAATTATCGTTTTACCCCTACACGTCAAAATGATCGTTGTAACCTTGTGGTAGTACTAGCGTTGTATGTGTTAATTATATGATTGATTATGTTTTAGATGCGTTGCTTACATGGATTGGTTATGAGTAGAATTACCGAACTACCCCTGTAGGGTGAAATTACCAAAATACCCTTATAGGGTAAAATGACTGATTTGCCTTGTAGGTAAATGATCGACTTATGCAATGAGTTGTCTAATTTGACTGTAGTTGTATGACTGATAGGCTTTTATTACATGTTTAAATAATTGTTACTGAGCATGTCCATTTTGCATACACGTATAATGATTGAGCATGACATACACGACATATTGCATGGGTGGGAATTATGGTACGGAGGAAGATTTGAGGATCGCATTGCCGTATGGTATGGATCCAGGATCACATGGCCGTATGGTATGGATCCACCGCAGGCTTTTAGCCACCGAGCAGCCATGCTGCACCGATAATGTTATCGAGGGTTACGTGCCATTAATATGGGCTTCGTGTCGTAATTATGGGCTTTGTGCCAATAGTGAAGGCTTTGTGCCAATCATATTTACCGTGGTTATGTGCCCAACATATATATATATTGGTGACTTTGTGTCAATATTTGAGGATTGCATAGCCGTATGGTATGGATCCAGGATCGCATGGCCGTATGGTATGGATCCACTAGAGGCTTTAGGCCCAATATATGTGATTAAGCAACTTTGCTGCAACATTTAGTTGTATCGAAATAGGGCTACCCTTGGTGTGTAGCGGTGAGGGTCGATTGGAGAAATCCCCACTGGTGTGTTTGGCAGGAATGGGTGGTGTGTAACGGATGGAAAAATTAGGTTGGGCTGGGTTTGCATCACATTGCATACATTATCTGCTATGACATATGATATGGGTTAAGGCCCAATCGAGGCAATTTTGGGCAAGGCCCAATTGCCACCGTTATTGTAATGGACTTAGGCCCGGATTAATTTGATGCATGTTTTATAATCGAGGAGGATTCTACACACTAAGTTTTCGTAAACTCACCCCCTCCATTTATTAAATGTTTCGGGTAATCCCCAATGACAGCAGATTTGGAGCCGTGGAGGACTCAGTGGTGGCCATATATAGGAGTTAATTCTCGTGAACTTTAGTAAACTTTCATTTTGCTTTATTTTAAGATTATTTGGTTTGGGTTTAATATTTTGTAATAAGGGCTTTTAACTTTAAATTGTCTTTTAGACTTTCCTTTCCGTTAGCATTTATTATTAATTGTTTAATATGGGGTTTTTCTTAAAATGTTAATAAACTGTTTTTCAAAATAGCATGTTTCCGCCACTATTAGAATTTGATTTTCATAACAAAAGCTATTTTCAAAATAATAACAACTTTTGAACGGTCATTTAACAAATCATGTTTTTCACAAACAAACAATGAACTCGGAGTTCAAAAATCTGATAAAACTTTTCTAAACAATTGCTTAGCTTTTCAACTTTCTTCAATGTGACACGTCAGATTCGGGCCTAACTTCTAAGCCAGGTTTAGGGTGTTACACAGTCATTTAGAATGGGCATGTCTAGCCAGTGTTCGATAAGCCAGTATGTTCCTATGGTGGTGGGGCACGGTCGTGTCTTGCCCGTGCTTAGAATGTCAGTATTTAAACACGGTTGTGTAGAACAAGTGTGTCTTGCCTGTGTTCGATAAAAGAATTTTCTCTGTTCATACACGACTACTGGCACGCCCTTGGCTCGTCCCCTGGCTTTCGCACAGCCACGGACACTCCCGTGTGTAAGGCCGTGTGACCCCAACCTACACTTCATTGGTTTAATTAATATGGTGTTAGATACTAAAAATAAAAATGTTAATTAGCACTCGGGTTACCTCCCGAGAAGCGCTCATTTATAGTCTTAAGCTAGACTTTCCATGTTTTCATTAAAAGAAGGTTCACGGAGTTGAAGCTCCTCTCTTATGTCCCTAAAATCTACACTATTATAAATTTTTAGTCGGTGACCATTTACCTTGAATATGCCTTTAGTGGGTGGGTTACCTCTATTGTGCCATACAGGAAAATTGTTTTGATTGTGAATGGGCCTGACCATCTTGATTTCAGCTTTCCAGGAAATAATTTGAGCCTTGAGTTGTACAGTAGGACCAAGTCCGCTACTTCAAATTGTTTCGACTTCTTTAGATGAGAATCATGGCGTCGCTTTGTTGCCTATTTGTATAGTTTCAAGTTCTCGTAGGCATCAGCTCTCCATTCATCTAGCTCGTTCATCTGCATCATTATTTTCTTTCCTACAGTTCTAAAATCAAAATTTAAAAACTTTATGGCCCAAAAAGCTTTGTGTTCTAACTCAAATGGTAGATGACAGCTTTTCCCGTATACAAGTTTGTATGGGGATGTCCCTATAGGTGTTTTAAAAGCTATTCTATAGGCCCATAGGGCATCATCTACTTTTAATGCCCACTGATTGTTTTTTAGGAAGCGCTTAAGTTCTCTGTTTGCTACTTCAACTTGCCCACTAGTTTGAGGGTGATGTGGGGTAGCTGTCCTGTGGTGCACTCCATATTTCTTTAGAAGTTTTTCAAATTCAGTATTACAGAAATGAGTACCCTATCACTAATGATAGGTCTAGGTGTCCCAAATCGAGAAAATAATTTCTTAAGAAATTTAACTACTACCCTAGCATCATTGGTGGGTAAAGCTTCCACTTCTACCCATTTTGACATGTAATCAACTGCCACTAGGATGTATTTATTTCCAAATGAACTAGGGAATGGTCCCATAAAATTAATACCCCATACATCAAATAATTCACATTATAGCATATATGTTTGAGGAATTTCATCACGTTTTGAAATATTACTTGTTCTTTGGCATTTATCACACGAGGTAACATACCTGTTGGCATCTTTAAATAGAGTAGGCCAATAAAAACCTGATCCAAGTATTTTGTGTGCTATTTTAATGCCACTGTAGTGTCCTCCTGAGGGTCATGAATGGCAATGTTCCAAGATTTTGCTTGATTATGTCTTTGTAGCGCATCTTCGAATTACCTGATCTGCACATATGCGAAAAAGAAAAGGATCTTCTCAAAAATAGTTTTTCACATCAGCAAAGAATCGCTTCTTTTGGTGATGTGTTAGTCTATTTGGCAAGATGTTATTGGCTAAATAATTTACGATGTTTGCAAACCATGGTACCTCAGAATGTGTTATAGAAAAGAGTTTCTCTTCGAGAAACGTGTCATTTATCTCATTTTCATCAAGCTCTTCGATATGTGGATTCTCAAGTCTAGAGAGGTGATCTGCCGCAAGATTCTCAGCACCCTTCTTGTCTTGATTTCCAAATCAAACTCCTGTAAAAGTAAAATCCATCATATGAGTCGAGGTTTTTCATCAAGTTTGATTAAAAGATAACGGACAGCTGAATTGTCAATATAAACGACAACTTTGGACATTATTAGATACTACCTAAATTCATCAAAAGCAAAGACTACAGCTAGCAATTCTTTCTCTATGGTGGTGTAGTTCTCTTGTGCGGGTGTTAATGTTCTGCTAGCGTAGTAAATTGGCTGAAAATGCTTGTCTCTTCGTTGTCCCAAAACTGCACCTACTGCAAAATCACTTGCATCACACATTAGTTCAAAGGGTAAATTCCAATCGGGTGCAATTATAATCAAAGCATTTATTAATTTATCCTTAAAGACATTAAATGCATCTAAACATTCCTGATTGAAATTGAAAGGAACATCTTTTTCTAGTAGTTTTCTCAAAGGCTTTGCTACTTTAGAAAAATTTTTAATAAATCTTCTATAGAATTTTGCATGTCCTAAAAAACTTCTAATAGCCTTAACTAATAATACGGGGAGGTAATTTTTCTATGGTTTCAACATTTGCTTTATCTACCACAATCCCTTTACTAGAGATCTTATGTCATAATACAATCCCTTCTCTAACCATAAAGTGACATTTTTCCCAATTCAAAATAAGGTTTGTTTTCTTGCATCTCATTAGAACTCGTTTTAAATTTTTAAGGCAAAGATGGAAAGAATTATCGAATACCGAGAAATCATCCATAAATACCTCTATGATGTCTTCCATGAGTTCGTCAAAGATTGCCAACATGCAACGCTGAAAAGTAGCAGGAGCATTACATAATCCAAAAGGCATTCTACAATAAGCAAATGTGCCATATGGGCATGTAAATGTTGTCTTCTCTTAATCTTCAGGAGCTCGAGGATTTGGAAGTAGCTAGAGAGTCCGTCCAAGAAGAAGTAGTACATATGCCTAGATAGTCTTTCTAACATTTGATCTATGAAGGGTAGAGGGAAGTGATCTTTTCTGGTGGCACCATTGAGCTTTCTATAGTCTATACAGACTCTCCAACCTGTGACTGTTCTTGTAGGGATTAATTCATTCTTTTCATTGGGCACCACCATCATACCTCCTTTCTTCGGAACTACCTGCACAGGACTTACCCAAGTGCTATCAGAAATAGGATAAGTTATTCCTGCATCTAGAAGTTTAATTACCTCGGCTTTGACCACTTCTTTCATGTTGGGGTTTAGCCTTCTCTGGGGCTGCACACATGGCTTGTATTCTTCTTCCATTAGAATTTTTTGGGTGCAGAACGAGGGCCTTATACCCTTGATGTTAGAGATTTTCCAAGCTATGGCTTTTTTATGTTCTTTTAGTACCTCTATCAACTCCTCTTTTTCCTTGTGTTCTAGTTCTAAAGATATAATTACCGGTAGCATAGAATTGTTCCGAGGAATGTATATTCTAAGTGTTTTAGAAATTGTTTCAATTCTAGACTGGGTGGTTTATCAATGGAATATTTCTTTTTATTTCGTCATTGTTTTCAATGCTTTCTTCTTTCATTTATCTAAATGACGATGTATTCAAATTCATCTCATCGCCTTCATCTTCTTCCCCCTCTTCTTGAGTCAAACATAGTTCCATCGTTTCGTTTTGTATGATTTCCTGTAATGAATTTTGAATGATATGATTAGTAGTATCAACAAAATAACAGGACTCATCTTGCTCTTTAGAATATCGCATGGCATCATAAATTTGAAAAATAATTTCTTCATCGCCTATCCGTAATGCAAGTTTACCATTTCCTACATCAATAATAGCCCTAGCAATGGCTAAAAAAGGACGCCCTAAAATTAAGGGAACATTAATGTCTTTATCCATATCTAACACAACAAAATCAACAGGGAAAATAAATTTATCAATTTTCACCAAGACATCTTCGATAAATCCTTTAGGATATTTAATGGATCTATCGGCTAACTTAATATTCATCCTAATGGGTTTTGGTTCCCCAAGATCTAATTGTTCAAACGTTTTCTAAGGCATTAAATTAATACTGGCACCTAGATCAGCTAATGCTTTCTTAATATTTAAGCTACCAATTAAACAAGGAATAGTAAAACTTCCTGGGTCTTTTGATTTGGTTGGTAACTTGTTTTAGAGGATGGATGAGCATTCTTCATTAAGTTCTACCGTCGATACTTCTTCAAGCTTCCTTTTATTCGTCAAGAGTTCCTTTAAGAATTTTGCATACTTCGGCATCTGTGAAATAGCTTCAACAAAAGGTAAGTTAATATGTATTTGTTTAAAAAGTTCAAGAAACTTACCGTATTGGGCATCTAATCATTCCTTCTTTAACTTTGCTAGATATGGGATTGGTGGGTTACTTTCTTTGCGTACTAGATTTACATCCTCAACTCCCTCATCTCTTGCTTTGTTATCTTCGTGTGGGATTTGTTTCGTTGGTTCAACTAATTCCTTTCCACTTCTTAGTGTAACTGCTTTTACCTGTTCTATTTTTTTTAGAAAAAATCTCTGTCCGTACTTCACATATCATATTAGTAAGTAGTCCAATCGACTTAGTGAGCTCCCCGAATGACTCATTAAGTTTTTCAACTGATGCTTGTTGATCTTTAAATGTTCTCTCAATATCTTGCAAATGGTTTTCTATGTCTGCCACGAATTTTGTCAGCATCTCTTCGAGGTTTGGCTTCTTCTCTTGCAGATATGGATGATTTTGGAAATTTTGAGGAGGTTGTTGTCTTTGATTCCTTTGATTTACTTGACCTCCCCATGAAAATTTTGGGTGGTTCCTCCAACCTTGATTGTAAGTATTACTATAAGGATTATTATTGGATTTGAAATTATTACCTATATAGTTCATCTGTTTGGTCTCTGTGTCTGGTTGGTAGGGTGGGTACTCAGGATTCACCATAGTTCCACTTGCGTTGCACTTCATGACTGGAAGTACCTGTGAAGAACAAAAACTATCAAGCTTTTTATTCATCATCTCTACCAATGTTGATAGCATGGTCACTGCATCGAGGTTCTAAACTCTGGATGACTTTGTTGGTTTTTTCCTTATAACTTGCCACTGATAGTTATTCAGCGATATCTCTTCAATGAACTCGTAGGCTACTTCAGGAGTTCTATTGTTCAGGGTTCCTCTGGCGGCTGAATCGATTAGTTGCCTCGTTGATGGGTTTACACTATTATAGAAAGTTTGGACTTGTAGCCAAAAGGATAGACCATGGTGTGGACACCTCCTCAAGAGATCCTTGTATCTCTCCTATGCGTCGTATAATGTTTCTAAATCCATCTGCACAAAAGAAGAGATATCATTTTGTAATTTGGCTATTTTGGCCGGTGGGAAATATTTTAATAAAAAATTTTCGGTCATTTGGTCCCATGTAGTGATTGACCCTCGTGGTAACGAGTATAACCACTATTTGGCTTTATTCATTAATGAAAAGGGAAATAACCGAAGACGAATGGCATCATCAGAAACACCATTTATTTTGAAAGTATCATAGAACTCTAAAAAATTAGCTATATGAGTGTTTGGGTCTTCGTCCTGCAAACCATCAAATTGAACAAATTGTTGAATCATTTGTATTGTGTTAGGCTTTAATTCAAAATTATTAGCAGCTATAGCGGGCCTAACAATAATAGATTCAGCTCTTGTTAAATGAGGTTTAGCATAATCATACATAGTACGAGGCGCATTGTTTTCTGCCACATCTCGTGGTGGATTATTTTTCGTCCATGCCTTTAGTAGGATTGGATCTGTCTTCTCGCTCTTCTTCTGTTTAATTTAGAGCTCGCCTAATTTCTCTACGATTCTTACGAGCGGTAGCTTCAATTTCACTATCGTATACTAGAGATCCTACCGGGTTCCTTCTAGTCATAAACTAGAGGTACCTGCTAGGAAAAGGAAGAAATAAAATTACCAAAAATAATAAAATAAAATAAAATAAAATGAATTGCGAAAAAATAAAAATAAAAATAAGGCTAAAGTAATAAAAATAGAGCTTTCTTAATATTTTAGTTCCCCGGCAATAGTGCCAAAAACTTGATCGTTGTTTTGTCGAGTTTTAAAATTTATAATGAATGAGATCGAACCTAGAAACTAACTATGACAACAATTAAATGCAAGTGTACCTATCGAACAGTAGTATAGCTTAGGCAAGACCAGATTGCCAAACCCAAGGGAACTAAAAGTACTGATACTAACTTTCTTTTTACTATTTAGCCTAAAATATGGAGTGATTGGTTGATTTAATCTAATTTAAAGACTACTAAGCTAAAGACACAAAGACAAAAGAAATGAATTGAGAAATAACTTGAAGAAAACTCAATTGATCATGACAATACCCTTAGGAAGAATCCACCTAGACTTCACTTGTTATTTAACACTGAACCATACGATTTATTCACTTAGTTTGATCCGTAAGACTCCCTAACGTATGTTAAACCCTCTCTCGAGGCGAGTAACGTCTAACCCTAGGTTTATTAGTGGAACTCTTGTTCTGTTATAATAAACCCCTAGAATAGCAGTAAATCGATCTATGGACTCCCATATTAGGTTTCACCCTAATCCGGCAAAATCTTGTCACCCTGTCTCTAGGCGTGCGATCAACTTAGCTTAATTATGCTAGATCTACTCTTAAGCAGGGTCTATTCCTCCTCAACCTAAGCACATCAGATTTAGATTAAGATGCATAATTAAGAACAAACTAAGTATTTATCATATAATTTAGAAATCAATAACAGGATTCATCTAGGTTTCATCCCCTTCAAGTATCTGAAGGGTTTAGTTCATAACAAATAAAGACAACATCTCAAGAGAAAAGATAAAACAAAACATAAGAAATCCCTAAAACCCCCTGAAGGGATTGAAGGAGAAATTTTCTGACTTGAATAGAATTTCGGCTCCTTGTGATGGATTAGCTGGCTATCTTCGAGTAATTCCCACAAATTTGGCCTTCTGGCTCGGCTCTTTGGCCTAGCTAACCACCCCCATTTTCAAGTTACACTTAGAGTGTTTATATAGACTTTTAGAATGCTTTAATTGGCCTCTAAGTGTCCCAATTCAAGTATACTTCTTACTCGATGTTTGAATAGGCTTTGGAATGTGTTTTTTTGCCTCAAAGTATCCAAATCCGAGTGAAATTGCTCTCTCCTGCGATAGGGGGACGGCCATGGTACATGCCCGTGTAAATCATTTTCAGACAGTGTCTCGATTCTATCGATTGGGGCACGACCGTGTAAATCGTGGCATGGTCGTATCTTAGCTAATTGTCGAGGCACGGTTGTGTGGCTTGAAGTCTAGGCCATGTAGATTTCCTCTTTGGCCCAAATTGGCCCGTTTTAAGCCCGTTTCTTGTTCTTTTTGTCCTCAGGTGCTTTCTTGAGTATAAACATGAAAACAAAGGATTAAAAGCACCTTTTTACATAAATCAATGGCTAAATCATCCAAAAGCATACTAAATGTGGGCCTAAAATATGTTACTTTTACGGTTTATCGCCAAGTAACACTGAGACTAATCCAAAAGAGCAAATTCAAGCCATAACAACTCATGACAGTAAAGGGATAGTCGAATCTGAACCTGAGCCAAGGCAAGAACCTATGGTAAGTGAAGGTAAGATTGAGGTAAGCCAAGAAAAGCCAAAACCGATAATTAAAGAATACAAACCTCGTATACCTTACCCCAATGCGATGAAGGAAGACAACACAGAAGAACAGTTCGGTAAGTTCTTTAAACTCTTAAAGAAATTACATATTAACTTACCGCTTCTTGAAGCTCTTTCGCAGATGCTAGATTCAAGGAAATTTTTAAAAGAACTATTAACAAATAAGCGAAAGTTAGACGAGGAATTGTATGTGGAACTAAACGCAGTATGCTCAGCAATGTTACAGAACAGACTACCACGAAAATTAAAAGATCCAGGGAGTTTTACAATTCTATGTTTAATTGGTAGTTTATCTATTGAGAATGTTTTAGCTGATTTAGGGGCAAGCATCAATGTTATGCCATCTAAAATGCTTAAAAAGCTAGGTCTAGGGAAACCCAAGCAAACTAGGATGAGTATTCAACTAGATGATAAGACTATTCGTGTCCCTAAAGGTATAATTGAATATGTATTAGTTAAAGTTTACAAATTCATATTATCCGTAGACTTCGTTGTTTTAGATATGGATGAAGACAACAGTATCCCCTTATTTTTAGGAAGACCTTTTCTAACAACTGCCAGATCTAAAATTGATGTTAGCACAAGTGAACTCATACTTCGTGTAGGTGATGAATCAATCAGTCTTCAAGCTCTCACTCAGCTAGGACATCGAGTGAGAAAGGTGAGGACGTAAATTTATTTGATAAGCATTCAGTCAAACTTCCTTTTCAGGAAGCACCATGGAATTACACTACAAAGCTAGATCCTATAGCTCATACCAACAAGGAAATATCTCATGAGGAACGACTGCTTCGGACCAATGAGCTAGATGAGTGGGAGATACATTTCAGGAAGGAATCAAACCCACATGAAGTGAAAATGAAGGAACCCCCAGAAGAACTTAAAGGAACATCAAATCACTTCAAAATAGGAGATTAGGTACTATTAAATAGAACAGACCCGCTAATCACCACATCAAACCTAAAGATAAACGAAGAGATCCCTTTACGGTACTTAATGTTTTCCCTTACGAAACAGTCAAGGTAAGTAATTCTACTTTCGGTACTTTTAAAATAAACTCCACTCGACTCAAATTACATGATGATAGAATGAAAAATATTTTTCACTCCTTAGACCACCGTGAAGGTACGAATGAGATGTATGTCTAGCTTAAGACTTTAAACGAGCGCTTCTCGGGAGGCAACCCGAGCACTAGCCCTATTTATTTTCATTTCTTTTTCCTTTAGCACCTAACCATAGATTAACCAAGTTAATAAAGCGTAGATCTTCACATCACACACTACCTTACACCGCAGTAGTGGTAAGTAATGATTGTAACAGATCGAATTTGACCCTAATCAAAATGGTGGTTTTGGGACCACGAATCCGAGTCTGAGGAATATTTTAATATTTTATTTTGTGCTTATTATGTGTGAATTAAAACGTGTGAAAGTTTCGTAGAAAACTTTTATCGTTTGGGTGTTTAATTTGACAAAAAGGACTTAATCGCGTAAATTTTAAAAGTCTCAAACTATAGTGTAAAGTGCCTATTTGATGATGGCTTTTAAAGTGGAGCATTAAAAGGGTAAATAACCCATTTTTTGAGTTATTAGGTGGCTTATGTCAAAAAAACCTTAGTATATATGTTAGTTTTATTTTATATTAAAGGTTATATTAGTAATTTAATAATTACTTTATTATATGTTAAAATAACATAAACAAAAGCCACCATCTTTTTCATTCTCTCATGGCCGAATATTGAGAAAGAAAAAAATGGGGTTTTGTTCTTTGAATTTCGGCACTTGGAGGCTTGATTTCAAGGTTAGTTTGATTTCGATTTTTGTTAATTTTTACGTTTTTGAGATCGTTGCTTCGAACCGTAGCCGACCCATGTTGTAATTTTTAAATTTGAGCATGTCTAAGGTTCAGCCATTAACATTGTTATATGAAAATTGGTGTTTGATGAATTTAAATTTAAGATAGGACTAAGATTGATAAGTTTTGTATTGAAGTTTTAGTGAAAATTGAGTAAATAGGACTAATTTGTAAAAATAAAAATTTGAGAGGGCTTAAAGCCAAAATAAATGAAAGAAATGGACTTATATAGTCCTTATACATATTCGGCCCTTGAGTGTTGTATTGAAATAATGTGTATTTTGTGTTTTGTGCAATTAGGACTAGATTGTAAAAATTTGAAATAGTAGGGGTAAAATGGTAAATTGCCTATTTATGTGCTTAGGGACTAAATTGAGATGAAATGTACTTGAATGAGCTAAATTTGAATGTGTTTTAGATCAAGAGCAAAGAAAAATGGATTTAGATCGGGGAAAGACGAAGGTTCTCGAATAGCCGATTTGCACGGTCTATCGACAACCGAGGTAAGTCCTTAAGCGAACATATGTTAAAAGTTTATTTATAAATCTAATGTATGATGAAATTGGTATAATTATAGTAGTATGTCATGAGTTGGCCGAATGTGATGTTAATAAATTGGATTGGTTGAAATTTTATTTAATGTGATATGAATAAGTGCTTTTGGTTTGCTATATGATTAAAATATGTGAAATATAAGTGGTGGTGAATTTAGCACTATGAAATGTGAAATGAAAGATTAACTATGATTTATTTCGGGCTTTAATGCCTAGCAGGCTTCGTGCCGGTGATTTATTTTGGGCTTAAATGCCTAGCGAGCTTCGTCTTTGGTGATTTAGGCTTAAATGCTAGCAAGCTTTAATGATCTAGGGCTTTAATGCCTAGCAGGCTTCGTGCCGGTGATTTATTTTGGGCTTTAAATGCCTAGCAAGCTTTATGCCGGTGATATGCTATAAATGGAGATTCTGAGAATCAAACAAGGTGAGATATATATATAGTGTTATGTGCTAGAAGTTCGGGTTAGAATTAGCCTATCATATTAGTAAGGAATGAAGTGAACTAAAATTCTTATTGTTTAGTTAAAGATCAGTGATGAATGAGACAAAAGCGTTTGTTCTTGTGTATAAGTAGAAATAGAAGATCGATGCCTAGATTGGTTCATGTGATTTGATAATGTACAGGTTCACGATGTCATAGCAATGATATTTAAATTAAGAGCATTACTAGTATTCAGCTATGTACATTTTACATAATGAAATATTTATGTTCCATACTATAAGCTTGGATATTAACATGTTTAAATGTATGCTCATTACATTTATATTTGCTTGAGACTTACTAAGCTAGTAAGCTTACTGTGTGTGTGTCTTTGTCTACCTCTGTTTTATAGATTTTGATTCAAACTACGGACTCGAAGGATCATCTGTGAAGTCAACCACACTATCGACTTTCTTTTGGTATTGAAAAACTTAGTTTGGTATTTTAAAGGGCATGTATAGGTTAGACTAAACAGTATAACTAATGTTTTGTAATCATGTAAATATGCTAGCCATGCGAAAATGGCTATCTATTTTGAATAACTTGTTTCGTGTTTTGATGATATAGTTTGCTCATGCCATAAATTATCATTTATGCTTGAATATGGTTTAATCATGCGTGAGAGTGGTACTATTATACATGCATGTTAGGTTATGACATGAATGACTTATAAATTAGTTCATGTTGATGAGCTTAATATATGGTATATACAATTATAATATTTGGATATATGATTCAACAATGAATAATGGTAAGCATGGTGTAATATTCGGTTTAGGCAATAAAGTAAATGATGGATGCATTTTAAGTTATAGTATGTGATATATATTTGTTAAATAATGTTTATGACATGTGTGTGTATTTGATTTGGTCACTTACTAGATAAGAATTAAGTTCAATAGTGTATGATTATATTTGGCTATTTTGATTCAGTTTGTGTAAGTGAGTATATACATATATTATTCTTAGATAGTTGGTTATTAGGTTTGAATTTTTATTTAGCTTCTTGAATGTTAGATTGAATGATGTTTAGACATGATATGTTTGATATGTGATCACATATATGAGTTTTTGATAGACCTTTTCATATGTGAATAGGTGTGGTAGTTTGGTAAGTTTGGATTAAGACTCGGTGTATATTATTTGGATGTGTAATTTGGAAGCATGAGTTAGCCTTGTAAACTTTGTATTCGGTAATAGGGGATACTAATGAACATGTACTTGAATGGCAAATCCGGGTATGAAAGTCATAGGTATATGAGTATCAAATGTGTTTTATGTGAATCAGTAATGAGATAGCCAAATGAGGGAAATATGGTCTTGATGACATTCGGCCATATGCTTGAATATTGTATAATTTCAAAGTGGTAATATATGTATGTATGTGATGATAGATAGATTAATTTTTGAGTCTATTATGCCATGTATTACATTTACTAAATTAAGATTTTAGAAGTTGATCTTATTATGCTTATCTAGACAAAAGAGATTGCACATGGAAAATTAGTATATGCTTGAATGGTATGCAAATTAGGTACGGTTAGTGCATGCAAAAGTAATGAATAAGTGGTATAAATATATGTGGCTCAATTATGTGCATGTTAACAAATTTTAGGTGTGCATTGGATCGATTGAGAATTGGTTCTATTTGATTTTGGTATGAGAGATGTAATGTGATCTCCTATATGTTTATTTAAATGTCATGACTATTACATAGTTAAAACTGATTATGCTGTATATGACTTAAGTGATTGATCAAAAGTTGTGATATAACTAGTAATACCCTGTAACCCTAATCCAAAGACAGATACTGGTTAGGGGTGTTACATTTTATTGGTATCAGAGCTACGATTTAGTCGATTCTAGGACTACCGTAGTACGTAAGAGTCTAGCTATACATGCCTTTAAATTTTCATATGTGATAGTGTGGTGACTTCTAACAATTTCAATTGTATTTTATATAGTAAATGGATTCTGATCCCGATAGAGCCGTAGCGATGATGTGGAGAGTGTTGCACTGGTCTCGCACATGGATCAATGCCATTAGACACTCAACCGATTCACGGGTAACCACGAGGAGAGGCTAAATAAGCCTTCTACCAAATGATGAATGAATGGTTTACCGGTTTGTTCGAGAATAATTAATTGTACAACAACCTCCACCCCGAATAATCCAACTCTGGTACCTTCAAAGACTTCGATGATAGATCCAATGAGATCTAGTAGGCCTCCTGTTGATAAAATCAGGAAATTTGGGGCCGAATAATTCAAGGCTAATGATGATGATGATGCAGAGCGAGCTGAAATGTGGCTTGATAACACTATTCGGGTACTTGATGAGCTATCCTGCACTCCAAACGAATGTTTGAAATGTGCTATATCTTTGCTTCGGGATACTGCCTATCACTGGTGGAATACACTAGTATCAGTGGTTCCAAAAGAAAAAGTGACATGGGATTTCTTCTAGAATGAATTCCGCAAGAAATATATCAGCCAGAGGTTCATCGACCAGAAACATAAAGAATTTCTTGAACTAAAACATGGGCAAATGACCGTGACTGAATATGAGCGAAAATTTGTCAGATTGAGCCGATATGCTCGGGAGTGTGTATCAACTGAAGCCATTATGTGCAAAAGGTTTGAAGACGGTTTGAATGAAGAATTAAAGTTGCTTGTTGGAATTCTTGAAATCAAAGAGTTTGTGACACTCGTCGAGCGAGCTTGCAAAGCTGAAGAGCTCGGGAAGGAGAAAAGAAAGGCTGAGACAGAAGCTAGAGACACCCGAAAGAGACCGTCGGGTAAGAATTTCCATTGCACATCTAAGAAGTTTAGAGATGACTTCAGCCGACACAAAGCTACTTCAGATTCGTTTAGACGTGATCGACCTCCAGTGGGCTCCCGAGCTACCTTGATGGCCAGTGTTGGTAACGTTCCACAGAATCGAGTTGAATGCAAATATTGTGGAAAATGGCATTCTGGGAGTTGTAGAGTTCGTGATCGGTCCTGCTTTAAACGTGGATCCTCAGACCATTTTATTCGAGAGTGCCCGATGTTAGCTGAGCAGAATACAACACATAACTCTAGACCAAGTAGTGCATCAGTACGGGGCAGACCATTCAAGCATTCTGGCAATGTAGGTGGTAGTCAGAGAGGGACAAAGAACACAACAGTTCGATCTGAGGCTAGAGCTCCAGCTAGAGCTTATGTTACTCGAGCTAGGGAGGATGCTGCTTCTCCGGATGTCATTACGGTAATTTCACCCTTTATGATACTCTTGTGATTGCATTGATTGATCTGGTTCGACCCATTCATATGTATGTGACACTCTGGTATTCGGTAAGACTCTTCCAATTGAGTCTACTGAGTTTGTGATTCGTGTATCCAACCCTTTGGGTAGATGTGTGTTTGTTAATAAAGTGTGTAAAGGTTGCCCATTGATGATTCGGGATTTTTGCTTCCCAGTGGATTTAATGCTATTGCCTTTCGATGAGTTTGATATAATTTTGGGAATGGGTGGTTAACCGCATGATGCGGTGGTGAATTGCAAAAGAAAGGTTATTGATTTGAGACATCGAGCGGTGAGATCATTAGAATTGAATCCGATGATTTAGGTGGGTTTCTCTGATTATATCCTCGATGTTAGCCCGAAAGTATGTGAGAAAAGGGTGCGAAGCTTATTTGGCTTATGTTTGGATAATAAATTGTCCGAGAGCAGATTGAATCTGATCGATTGTATGTGAATACCGGATGTGTTTCTGAAGAACTCTGGGTTTACCCCCAGTACAAGAGATTGAGTTTGGCATTGAATTAGCTCCGGGAACGACTCCGATCTCAATAGCTCCATATTGGATGGCACCTACTGAGTTAAAAGAGTTGAAAGCACAGTTGCAAGAGTTAACAGATAGGGGCTTTGCACGACCAAGTTTCTCTCCTTGGGGTGCACCAGTTCTTTTTGTGAGAAAGAAAGATGGAACAATGCGAATGTGTATTGATTATCGACAACTGAATAAGGTAACTATAAAGAATAAGTACCCGTTACCTCGGATTAATGATTTGTTTGATCAGTTGAAAGAGGCTTTAGTATTTTCGAAGATAGATTTGAGATCGGGTTATTATCGATTCTTGAGTCGAGATCTGAGATGTGCCAAAGGCGCATTCGGACGAGGTATGGACATTTTGAGTTTTTGGTTATGCCTTTTGGGCTTACTAATGCACCTACTGTTTTTATGGATTTGATG
Organism: Gossypium rotundifolium; assembly: GCA_025506655.1. NCBI lineage: Eukaryota > Viridiplantae > Streptophyta > Magnoliopsida > Malvales > Malvaceae > Gossypium > Gossypium rotundifolium. The sequence goes on from CP106726.1 coordinate 44,133,371, forward strand.
AATCGGGTTTTTAGACAGTTTTTGGATCGATTTGTGGTAGTATTTATTGATGATATATTGATTTACTCCAAAGATGAAATTGAGCATGCTGAGCATTTGAGATTAGTGCTACAAACTTTGCGAAATCAGCAGTTGTATGCGAAGTTTAGTAAGTGTGAGTTCTGGATGAAAGAGGTCAACTTTTTGGGACATGTTGTTTCAGCATCAGGCATTCGAGTTGATCCAAACAAAATATCGGCTATACATGATTGGAAGCCACCGAAAAATGTTTCTGAGATTCAAAGTTTCCTGGGACTTGCGGGTTACTATCGACGATTTGTGAAAGATTTTTCTATGATAGCTACCCCGTTGACAAAGTTATTGAGAAAGATGTCAGGTTCGAGTGGTCAGAAAAGTGTCAGAAAAGTTTTGATCAGCTGAAAGCCCTTTTGACAGAAGCTCCAGTGTTAGTTCAGCCTGAATCGGGTAAAGAATTTGTTGTTTATTATGATGCTTCTTTGAATGGTTTGGGCTACGTTTTGATGCAGGAAGGCAAAGTCGTAGCCTACGCTTCAAGACAACTGAAGCCGCATGAAAGAAATTACCCGAGCATGACTTAGAACTTGCAGCTATTGTGTTCGCACTAAAAATTTGGCGTCATTATTTATTTGGCGAGAAATGTCATGTTTACTCGGATCACAAAAGTCTTAAGTATTTGATGACTCAAAAAGAGTTGAACTTGAGACAATGTAGATGGTTAGAACTGTTGAAAGACTATGAGTTAGTGATTGACTACCATCCAGGGAAAGCTAACTTTGTTGCAGATACATTAAGTCGAAAATCATTGCTTGCTCTTCGTGCATTGAACACACAGATGGTTATATCAGGTGATAGTTCAATCATAGCCGAGTTAAAAGCAAGACCGATGTTTATTCAGCAAATTTGTGATGCACAAATAGCTGATAGAGATATGACTGTCAAACGAGCTTAGTGTGGAAATGATGAAGAGTCAGAATTTTGAATTGATGATAATGACTACTTGAAATACAAAGGCCGAATGTGTGTACAAAGGGACGTGGATTTGATTAAGATGTTATTGAAAGAAGCTCATAATAGTCAGATGTCGATACATCCAGGTAGTACGAAAATGTATAACGACACAAGCGCTTCTCTTGGTGGCCTAGTATGAAATGAGATATATCGAATTTGTTTCAAAGTGCTTAATTTGTCGCAAGTAAAAGCCGAGAATCAAGTGCCTTCTGGGTTGCTTCAGCCGATCATGATACCTGAATGGAAATGGGATAGAATTACAATGGATTTTGTATCCGGTCTTCCTATGACACCGAGTAAGAAAGATGCCGTCGGGTTATAGTTGATAGACCGACTAAATCAGCTCATTTTATGCTTGGTTAAATGCACTTTTCACTCGATAAACTTGCTAAATTGTATGTATAGTAGATTGTAAGATTGCATGGTGTACCGAGTTCCATTGTGTCGATAGAGACCGAGATTTAAATCGCATTTTGGAAGAAGTTACAAGATGCTTTAGGTACTAAACTACATTTTAGTCTGACCTTTCATCCATGAGATGCACGGTCATTCGAGCAAACTATTTAGATACTTGAGGACATGTTGAGATGTTGCATTCTCGAGTTTGAAGGTATGTGGGAACGATACCTACCTTTGATTGGATTTGCTTATAATAATAGCTTTCAATCTAGTATCAAAATGGTGCCCTATGAAGCCTTGTACGGGCAAAGGTGTCAAACGCCATTATACTGGACTGAGCTCAGTGAGAATAAGATACATGGGGTTGATTTGATTAAAGAAACCAATGTAAAGTAGCTATTATTAGAGACAATTTGAAAGCGGCCTCGGATCGTCAAAAATCCTATGCTGACTTGAAACGTAAAGACATTGAATTTCAAGTTGGAGATCGAGTATTCTTGAAAGTTTCTCCGTGGAAAAAGGTACTCCGATTTGGTTGAAAAGGCAAACTTAGTCCGAGATTCATCGGACCTTATGAAATTACTGAACGTATTGGGCCTGTCGCTTATAGGTTGAAATTGCCTTCTAAGTTAGAAAAGATACATGACGTATTTCATGTTTCGATGCTTCGTAAGTACAGATCAGATCCGTCTCATGTGATCACACCATCTGAGATTGAAATCCGCCCCGATATGACGTATGAGGAAGAACCGATCCGTATTTTAGCTCGGGAAAAGAAAGAGTTAAGAAACAAGAAAATTCCATTAGTGAAAGTACTGTGGAAAAGGCACGGAGTTGAAGAGGCTACGTGGGAGCCTGAAGATTCAATGAGGCAACAATATCCGATGTTGTTTAATGGTAAGATTTTCGGGGACGAAAATCCTTAAGGGGGGAGAGTTGTAACAGACCGAATTTGACCCTAATCAGAACGGTGGTTTTGGGACCACGAATCTGAGTCTGAGGAATATTTTAATATTTTATTTTGTGCTTATTATGTGTGAATTAAAATGTGTGAAAGTTTCGTAGAAAAATTTTATCGTTTGGGTGTTTAATTTGACAAAAAGGACTTAATCGCGTAAATTTTAAAAGTCTCAAACTATAGTGTAAAGTGCCTATTTGTTGATAGCTTTTTAAAGTGGAGCATTAAAAGGGTAAATAACCCATTTTTTGAGTTATTAGGTGGCTTATGTCAAAAAAACCTTAGTATATATGTTAGTTTTATTTTATATTAAAGGTTATATTAGTAATTTAATAATTACTTTATTATATGTTAAAATAACATAAACAAAAGCCACCATCTTTTCATTCTCTCATGGTCGAATATTGAGAAAGAAAAAATGGGGTTTTGTTCTTTGAATTTGAACTTGGAGGCTTGATTTCAAGGTTAGTTTGATTTCGATTTTTGTTAATTTTATGTTTTGAGATCGTTGCTTGAATCGTAGCCAACCCATGTTGTAATTTTTAAATTTGAGCATGTCTAAGGTTGGCCATTAACATTGTTATATGAAAATTGGTGTTTGATGAATTTAAATTTAAGATAGGACTAAGATTGATAAGTTTTGTATTGAAGTTTTAGTAAAAATTGAGTAAATAGGACTAATTTGTAAAAATAAAAATTTGAGAGGGCTTAAAGCCAAAATAAATGAAAGAAATGGACTTATATAGTCCTTATACATATTCAGCCCTTGAGTGTTGTATTGAAATAATGTGTATTTTGTGTTTTGTGCAATTAGGACTAGATTGTAAAGATTTGAAATAGTAGGGTAAAATGGTAAATTGCCTATTTATGTGCTTAGGGACTAAATTGAGATGAAATGTACTTGAATGAGCTAAATTTGAATGTGTTTTAGATCAAGAGCAAAGAAAAATGATTTAGATCGGGGAAAGACGAAGGTTCTCGAATAGCCGATTTACCGGTCTATCGACAACCGAGGTAAGTCCTAGCGAACATATGTTAAAAGTTTATTTATAAATCTAATGTATGATGAAATTGGTATAATTATAGTAGTATGTCATGAGTTGGCCGAATGTGATGTTAATAAATTGGATTGGTTGAAATTTTATTTAATGTGATATGAATAAGTGCTTTTGGTTTGCTATATGATTAAAATATGTGAAATATAAGTGGTGGTGAATTTAGCACTATGAAATGTGAAATGAAAGATTAACTATGATTTATTTCGGGCTTTAATGCCTAGCAGGCTTCGTCTTGGCTTGATTTATTTCGAGCTTAAATGCCTAGCGTGCTTCGCTTTGATGATTTATTTGGGCTTAAATCTAGCAAAGCTTCCTAAGTGATCTATTTGGACTTTAATGCCTAGCGAGCTTCGTCGTTTGATTTATTTTGGGCTTTAAATGCCTAGCGTGCTTTATGCCTTGATATGCTATAAATGGAGATTCGAGAATCAAACAAGGTGAGATATATATATATAGTGTTATGTGCTAGAAGTTCGGTAAGAATTAGCCTATCATATTAGTAAGGAATGAAGTGAACTAAAATTCTTATTGTTTAGTTAAAGATCGGTGATGAATGAGACAAAAGCGTTTGTTCTTGTGTATAAGTAGAAATAGAAGATCGATGCCTAGATTGGTTCATGTGATTTGATAATGTATGAGTTCACGATGTCATAGCAACGATATTTAAATTAAGAGCATTACTAGTATTCACTATGTACATTTTACATAATGAAATATTTATGTTCCATACTATAAGCTTGGATATTAACATGTTTAAATGTATGCTCATTACATTTATATTTGCTTGAGACTTACTAAGCTAGTAAGCTTCTTGTGTGTGTGTCTTTGTCTACCTCTGTTTTATAGATTTTGATTCAAACTACGGACTCAAAGGATCATCTGTGAAGTCAACCACACTATCGACTTTCTTTTGGTATTGAAAAACTTAGTTTGGTATTTTAAAGGGCATGTATAGGTTAGACTAAACAATATAACTAATGTTTTGTAATCGTGTAAATATGCTAGCCATGCGAAAATGGCTATCTATTTTGAATAACTTGTTTCGTGTTTTGATGATATAGTTTGCTCATGCCATAAATTATCATTTATGCTTGAATATGGTTTAATCATGCATGAGAGTGGTACTATTATCTATGCATGTTAGGTTATGACATGAATGACTTATAAATTAGTTCATGTTGATGAGCTTAATATATGGTATATACAATTATAATATTTGGATATATGATTGACAATAAATAATGGTAAGCATGGTGTAATATTCGGTTTAGGCAATAAAGTAAATGATGGATGCATTTTAAGTTATAGTATGTGATATATATTTGTTAAATAATGTTTATGACATGTGTGTGTATTTGATTTGGTCACTTACTAGATAAGAATTAAGTTCAATAGTGTATGATTATATTTGGCTATTTTGATTCGGTTTGTGTAAGTGAGTATATACATATATTATTCTTAGATAGTTGGTTATTAGGTTTGAATTTTATTTAGCTTCTTGAATGTTAGATTGAATGATGTTTAGACATGATATGTTTGATATGTGATCACATATATGAGTTTTGATAGACCTTTTCATATGTGAATAGGTGTGGTAGTTTAGTAAGTTTGGATTAAGACTCGGTGTATATTATTTGGATGTGTAATTTGGAAGCATGAGTTAGTCTTGTAAACTTTGTATTAAGTAATAGGGATACTAATGAACATGTACTTGAATGGCAAATCCGGGTATGAAAGTCATAGGTATATGAGTATCAAATGTGTTTTATGTGAATCAAGAATGAGATAGCCAAATGAGGAAATATGGTCTTGATGACATTCGGCCATATGCTTGAATATTGTATAATTTCAAAGTGGTAATATGTGTATGTATGTGATGATAGATAGATTAATTTTTGAGTCTATTATGCCATGTATTACATTTACTAAATTAAGATTTTAGAAGTTGATCTTATTATGCTTATCTAGACAAAAGAGATTGCACATGGAAAAGTAGTATATGCTTGAATGGTATGCAAATTAGGTACGGTTAGTGCATGCAAAAGTAATGAATAAGTGGTATAAATATATGTGGCTCAATTATGCACATGTTAACAAATTTTAGGTGTGCATTGGATCGATTGAGAATTGGTTCTATTTGATTTTGGTATGAGAGATGTAATGTGATCTCCTATATGTTTATTTAAATGTCATGACTATTACATAGTTAAAACTGATTATGCTGTATATGACTTAAGTGATTGATCAAAAGTTGTGATATAACTAGTAATGCCCCGTAACCCTAATCCAAAATGGATACTGGTTAGGGGTGTTACAACGGTTGCGTGGATGCTACGGATTTCTGTACTGACATAGTAGAGATAATACGAGACAGGACAAGAAAAATATCTTTGAATCATGGACTCAACTAACACCACGGCTGTGCAACACAGCCGTGGCCGACACTTTGAACCAACACGGGCGTGGTAATCCAATGCAAGGCATGGGATAAGTGATTGAACCACCACATGGCCATGTGATATGGCCATGTGACATTACATGCCCATGACACACAACCGTGGGGACGTACCAGAGCTGAAAATTTCTATTTAAAACACCCCTATCTCCCTTCTCAACCATTTCCTATCCACTCCCCACTTCCCTCCCTCTTCACTCTCTTCCTTCTTCATTCCATACAAGTCTCAATCTACGCTTCAACAATATCGAAGAAACAGAAAGATCCGAGTCCTATCTCCCTGTGCGATACCAATCAACATAAATTCATGCCGGCCGCTTCATTAACACAACAAGCCAAGGGTCTTTGAGACCATTTAACTTTTATTTTACTTTTCATTTATTTTCTTCTCCTTTATTTTCTTTTTCTTTATTTTTGATATATTAAATTTAGTTTATTTTGTTTTAGTTTCTTGGTTTTAGGTTCTAAAGGCTTCTAGGGAATCACAACACCACGGCATTAGAAAACACACCCACCTCGCGAACAATCTACCAATAAGGACTTTCTAGTATATTCATCTCCTCTTTTAGTTTTATTTTAATCCATATTTTCTCTCTTGTTATCTTTATTTACTTTAATTATATAATTAGTATAATTTAAATTATTATTATTATTTCTTGGCTAACTCCTCACGAGGTTCCCAATTTCTTTATCTAGCACAGGAATTAGAGGCGCTCCCTCCAACTTATCTTTCACCTCCGAATGAAGTTTCCACACTTCCAACTCAAGGAATCCATCCAAAAATTTAGGAAGTTTCACCTCTCCCCCTCTCTTTTGATTTTCTTATTTTATGATTATTATCTACCCTTGTACATTGAGGGCAATGTACATCTTATTGAAAGTTTATTAGAAAAAGTGCCTAGCTTTTGCATTACTCTCAAATCCACGAATGATATTCTATCTTAAAGTAATTTTCTCATAACACTAATTAGAATGAAATTCTTGTTGATTCATGATTTTATTAATATGTTTTAGATTAATTCAATGATAATTGTGCAATGATGAATTAAACTTTAAGATACTAGAGAATCAAGCATGATGAGTATATTTTCAAAAAAAAATTAAAATTCTGTCAAGTTGTCTACCTGAATCTAAATTGTTACCTTGAAGTTTGAAATTTACGAGGTTGACATCAAATACCCATAATTTTTTTTGAGATTTTGAGCTTTTAGAGCATACATTCTTTTCGTGCTTACTTTTATTATGGTGTGTCAACATTGATTTGTTATTCTAGAACTTGCTTCGATTATACATGTCGAGACCACACTATTGATTTGATATACAGAGATGATTAGGGCACTTAGGATTTAACCCACTTACTCCGCTAAAAGCCTACCCTCATAATTGACCTAACAACCCTTTTATTGACTCAACCCACTAATATTAACCCGACACCCATCTTGTATTTGTTATCACAATTCCTTTTGACTACCCTTGTCTCGAGATTTGTTTTGATTAGTTGCCTAATTATATTATTTCAGTTGTTAAAGTTTTATCTTAACTTGATTTGTTCTTAAACAAAATAAAAAAATCAAAAATAAAAAATCAAAGTATATTCATTATTAGTTATGTGATTAAAGCGAGCCTATACGTTTAATTTCAACATCTTGAAGAAGAAGCTCGTATTATTAGTATTACAAGTTTTCAGTTGATGTAATTATTCAAGTTATTAGTCATTTTTCTAGTTAGGTGATTGTCAATTCATTCTCGATTCTAGTCCTTCTAATTCAGCCTTTATCCACACATTTAACCGAGACCCGTTACAACCTTTTTTAAAGACCTTTTGATTTGTGTATCATCTAATTTTACAGTGGTGGAGATTTGATTTTCAAGCAAGTCTATGGTAATAACTTTTTGTGTTTGACTTTTGAGCACTTAATTTTTGAACCTTAAACACCTTGAGTGATTTGAGTGAATCTTTAGTGAGGATGTCAACTTTTGTCGATTTTGAATTAAAGGTAATTATTTAGACAAGGGAAAAACACCTATGCTTTCGTGCTACAAACTCATGACTTTAATTGTTTGAATCTTTAGGACTCTTTGAGTTGAATTATCCATGTATAAATTATCTATGAATTATGATGAGGCATTATCAATGAATATTTTGAATTAAGGAAGTTCATTTTAATTGTGAGTTGAAAATTTTGCTTGAGGACAAGCAAAAGCTTAAGTGTGGGGGTATTTGATAAACTGAAATAGTAACATATTTTAATCCTACATTTAGCATACTTTTGGATGATTTTTTTCCCTTTACTTATGGAAATAGGTGCTCCTAATCCCTTTTTTTTCATGTTTTATACTCAGTAGAGCACCGGAGGATGAAAAGAACAAGAAACGGGCCGAAAATAGAGAAAATGGGTTAAAGTCTAAAATCCACACAGCCTAGGCCCAAGACCACATGGTCGTGCCTCGTAAGAAGAGTGGACCACGGCCTGGACCCTGAAAAATATGGCCATGCCTCATCAACAAGTTCGAACACGGCCTGGCCACGATTTACATGGGCGTGTGCCATGGGCGTGTCTCTATTGCAGATAAGAAGAATTCTATTCAGATTAGGGTACTTAGAGGCAAAGAAACATATTCCAAAAGCCTATATAAAGACCCTAGAGGCCAACCTTTAAGGGGGTGTTCAGCTAGGCCAAAGAGCCGAGCCAGAACAGTTAAATTCAGGGATTTACTCAAAGAAAGCAAGTTGATTCATCTCAAAAAGCCAGAATCATACTCAAGATCGAGGATTTCTCCTTCAATTCCTTCAGGGGGTTTTAGGGTTTTCTTATATTTTGTTTTATCTTTTCTTCTGAGATGTTTTCTTTTACAATTATGAACTAAACACTTAGATACTTGAGAGGGATGGAACCTAAGACGGATCTTGTTATTGTTATTTGAGTTGTATGATGAATACTTGTTTTGTTCTTAACTATGAGTTCTTAATTCTTGTTTCGGTATTTTTGGGATATTTATTCAAGTGTGATGTGCTTAGGCAGAGAAGGAAGAGACTCTGTCTAAGAGTAGATCTAGCATAGTTAAGCGGAGTTGCTCGCGTGCCTAGAGATAGGGTGACAAAAATCTGCCAGATTAGGGTTAAACCTAATATACGAGTGCATAGATCGAGTTAATGCAATTCTAAGGGTTTTAATTAGAAAGAGATTTCAATTAATTAACCTAAGCTTAGACGTTAGTAGCCTCGAGAGTGGTATTAATATAAATTAGGGAATCCTACGGATCAAGTCAAGTGAATAAATTGGCTGGTTCAGAGTTAGATAACAAGTGAAGTCTATGTGGATTCTTCCGTAGGTATTGTCTAAATCAATCGGTTTTCCCTCAAGTCCTTCCTCAATTTCTTCTTTATCTTAGCATCTTTAGCTCAGTTAATTAGTTAATTTTAGATTAGATAAAAATTTCCTTATTTTGTAGGCTAAATAATAGAAAGAGTTATTAGCACTTTTGGTTCCTTTGGGTTCGACAATCCGGTCTTGCCGCTAGCTAAACTACTGTTCAATAGGTGCACTTGCCTCTATCTTTGTCTTATTTAGTTTCCAGGTTCGATCATTCTTTTTATAAATTTTTAAGACTCGACAGACACGATCATTGTTCTTCGCCTACCAACAACAACACACAATTTTCCTTATCAAGATTAACCAAAAAGTAACACTAAAAGGTGAAGCAAAGTAAACTTATTGAACGATTACAGATAGACATGTAACATCAAAAGACAGCATGGAAAAGAATTTAAGAAAGAGAGGGGTGTGAGAGAACAAAATTTCGACAGCCAATGAAATGGGAAAGAATGCCAAAAGCTACAAAGAGAACCGAATATTTTTTGAAAGAGAAGAATATGATCAGATTTTGGATAACTCTCCCACATCCCCTGATTCCCTCCTAAATTCTCTCAACCTCACTCCCCACTATTCATATTTTTAGTTCAACACTGTAATATCCAGGATTTAAGGGTTGTGCATTTTTTCTTAAATATATGTGGAAGCATGCCTGTGTGTATTTTGAATGTGTCTTGTGGATTTTGAGAACTTTAGAGTGTAGGTAATTTCCTTAGAAAATATAAGATTTTAGGTCTTAAAGGGGGAGCTAGGAAAATAAGGCCTTAAGAGAATTTGTAGGGGAAATTGGACATAAAAGTGGGCTTGTTAATGTGGCAAGGAGGCACCACTTAGGGCCTTGGTAAGTGACGCCTCAAGCAATGGAGAAGGGCTCAGGTTCGAGCAGCAAGGGAAGCAAAAGGGGAGTTTTATTTTGCAGCAAGGAGAAACAGAGGTGGACGACAATGGGACACTAAGGGGATGAGCTTTAGATGTGGTTAATTTCTTTTTCAAATTCGGCTAAGGTAGGAAGATAAATGTTGATTTATTTCAATTATTTTGAAGGAGTGATAAATGGAAGTTTTAGGAGAAAAAGAAGGGATTAGATAGGGTGAAAGAGGGTTGGCCAAATGGAGGGGCCTAGGTGTGGTATTTTCGGCAAAAGGGAGGAGTATGGCCATTTGCTTTCTTTTCTTTTCAATTGTGCCTCTGCCGAAATTCTTTCTCTGTTGAAAATCGAAAGTGAATATTCTCTTCTCCTTTTAGTTTGTCAAAGCTAAAAACACAAGTAAGCCTAGCCGATTTCTTCATCTTTTTCTTCTTCAAGTTGATCACTCTTCCATAGAGCCGATTTGATCATAGCACTAAAAGCCGAAATATCCCTTGTGCTAGCCGAATCTTCATTTATCACCATTGCCGAATTGCTCAACCTTTCTCTTCTTCTTTTCACAATTTTCCAAAAGTCGAGAGTAAGTTCTTCCTAGACCATAGCCGATTGTTCATTAAACTCCAAAAGCCAAAACTAATTGATCAACATCTAGCCTACATAGCCGAATATCTCGTGGGTTCAAGCAAGGTGCGATCAATTTACGTAGTAAGGGTAAGGATCAACTGTTGTTTTTCTTCTTTCTTTTCTTTTGGGCTAGCCAAATTAGGACTCTAATCTCTTTTATCGATCTTTGGTCAAACTATGAAGGAGGTTTTGGATTTGGTTATTGTCGACTACAAGGAGGAGATCATTCAGATTTCAAGGTCTAAGGTAAGCAAGTGAGGTTTTTGGCCGAAGGCCATTTATTGTGTTTAAAAGTTAGAATTGGATCTAGCATGTACTATATAGGATTTCGACATCTCCATAGCCAAGTGACGATTTTTGAGATTTAGATCCACAAGGTAAGGGAGTGTTAATATTCGGCCAAGGCCATATTAAATGTTAGTGTCTAGCAGATTCTGACATTGATTTTTAGGGAGGAGTACAATCTGTTCGGGAAACTTTCTGGATTCAGTGAACATGTTAGTAAACCAGGTGTGTAGCCCTACATTGATTCCTAATAAGATTTATGGAATTAATTTAAAACATGTGTTAATGAAAATATGAAAGATGTGGCTTAAGGTACCATTCAATGGTACAAAGTGTATCCGTGCACGTTATCCTCTAAAGCTCTATTAATAGTGTTATGAACATTGAATATGACACATATGTGAATTTGTTATGAATATGAAATAAGGTATATTGCATGATTTACGCATGGTTTGTATGATGCATGGGGCATATGGGTGATAATGAAAAGGGAAGTGATCGGTGGTTTTACCACAATATCGATGACTCATGTCACATAATCAATGTGGTGACTAATGTCACGTATTACTATCTAGTGACTTTGTCACATTATCTCGTGGCTATACCACAATTATAAGGCGATGTGCGGTTGATCTGCAATGACGCCCCTCGATGGTGTGTAGCGGATAGAGGGTTGATTTAGTAATCCCCATGGTGTGATGGCGGGTACGGGTAATGTGTAGAGGATGGATATTTAGATGGGGTTGGGATTGCATCATTGCCTATATTTGTTGTGTATGATCTGATATGCCTAAGTCATTTGGGAGTTTGTGTTGGTTGTTACACATCGAGTCATTTGACTCACCCTCGTGGGCTAACATTTTGCAGGTGACACTCAATAAATGGATCGGGTCGACAGGAACTTAGTGGTGGCCATGCTCAGCTCAGCATTTATTAAATTTTTAATTTTTATATTTAAGATTTGGATTTATTTCGGGATATGCTTTGTTGTAATAAGGCCATTACTATTAACTGTTTTATGCATGCATTTTATTTGATTTTATTATGATATGATTATTATTAAATCAATGTTTAACAACTTCTCTTGAAAATAAATTTTATATGTTGACACCTAAACACAAATGATTCTCAATTTAATAGACATCAGACTTCAAGAATAACACCGTTTTCAATTTGAACTCAACACAAACAAATCTTTCTTCAACACCACCCAAATTTTCCAAAGTAACAAACAAGTTTTTGAAATGTTTTTTTCTCAAGGAACATACCAGATCCGGTCGAGGTTCATGGGCCAGGTTTAGGGTGTTTCAAACACAAACTCTCTGGATGTAACAAGTAAAAATAATGTTCACGTAGGGATTCAAACACATGACATTCAATACCTTGACACATCTCTTAACCACAAGACTAGCAGGCCCATTCTAACATGTTTTTACAAATAAATACTTATAAGCCTAATATCTAAAGGTAAGGCTTTATTCCATAAAAACCCAAAATTTTCCCAAGACCTCATACACACCCCCAGAACACTTAGCCACTAAAGTAGATGCATAGATGTGTTAATGAATTACAGAAACATATTTAAAAACTTGGGGCATTACAACTCTACCCCCTTAAAAGACAATTTCATCCTCCAAATTTTACCTAATTAGAATAAATGAGGACACTGCTGACGCATAGCATCATCAGGCTCCCACGTCGCCTCTTCAATGCTATGATTCTGCCACAACACCTTCACTAAGGGGATAGACTTCCTTCGTAGAACCTTAAATGCTAGACTGATAGCTATTATTGTAGGTGAACTCTTCCAATGGAAAATACTCCTCCAAATTACCTCAGAAATCTATGACACAGCTACTCAACATATCCTCCAGTACTTGAATCACCCTTTCTGACTGACCATCTATCTAAGGATGGAAAGCAGTACTGAAGTCCAACATGGAACGCAAAGCCTCATACAATTTCTTCCAAAACTGAGACGTGAAGCGAGGGTCCCTATCGAAGATGATTGAGACATGAACCTCATGCAATCTCACTATTTCAGATATATATAATTTAGCCAATTTCTGGAGAGAAAAGTCTGTCATGACCGGAATGAAGTTAGTAGACTTGGTCAATTGATCCACGACGACCAGAAGAATCCTTCTTAGTGGTTGTTAAAGGCAAACCACTAACGAAGTCCATCGTTACTCGATCCCATTTCCACATTGGTATCTTTACCAGCTGCAGCAATCCTGAGGGCAATTGATGCTCAACCTTAACCTGCTGACAAGTCAAACAGCAAGCAATGAAGTTAGTAACCTCACGCTTCAACCCTGGCCCCCAGTACAACTCTCAGAGATCTTGGTACATCTTGTTCCCATTGGGATGCATAGCATAGGGACTACTATGCGCCTCCCTCAGAATCGATTGTTGCAACTCCTCATCACTCGGTACACAAATTTGACCGCAAAAACAAAGTACCCCATCACAGTTAATCCCAAAATCAGTAGCATCACCAGTCTCAAACTGACAGAAATGCCACTCAAGAGACTTATCTGCCATCTATTTACCTCTAATCTGATCAATCCATGTAGGCTTAACCTAAAGTTCCGCTAATAGACTCCCATCGTTGAGCAAACATCGATCTCAGATTGGTTATAGCTTTACGGATCAAAGAATCTGCTACCACCTTGGCCTTACCAGGATGGTACTCGATGGTGCAGTCATAATCCTTAAGCAGTTCAACCCATCTACGCTGCCTAAGGTTTAACTCCTTCTGAGTGAGGAGATATTTAATGCTTTTATGATCGGTGTAGATAGTACACTTCTCACCGTACAAGTACTACCTCCAAATCTTTAAAGCGAATAATACAGCAGCAAGTTCCAAATCATGAGTAGGAGAGTTTACCTCATGCATCTTAGCTAACGTAACGCAGAAGCTACAACCTTACTATCCTGCATTAGAACACAACCCAAATCCACATGCGACGCATCACTGTATACAATGAAATCCTTCCCAGATTCAGGCTGTATCAGAACTGGAGCCTGACTCAAAATATATTTGAGATTCTTGAAGCTCTCTTGTTCCTTATCACTCCAGGAAAAGGGAACTCCCTTGCACAGAAGCTTGGTTAACGGTGCTCCGATTAAGGAGAACCTTTCTACTAAACGTCGATTATAACCCGCCAGCCCCAGAAAGCTGCAAATTTCAGACACATTCTTTGGCTATTTCCAATCCAACATAGCCTCAATCTTATGAGTATCAACATGAATCCCCTCCGTAGAAACCGCATGAACCAAAAAGGTTACTTCTTAGAGCCAAAACTCACACTTACTGAACTTCGCATACAACTGTTTCTCACGAAGTGTCTATGGTACCATTTTGAGATGCTCATCATTATTGTCCTCAATATTAGAATACACTAGGATATCATCGATGAATACCACCACAAACTAGTCCAGATAAGGCTGGAAGATATAGTTCATGTAACAGCCCAATTTAGGGGCTAGTCAGAGCAGTGGTTTCAGAACCACAAACTCGAGGTTGGAGAAATTTTTTTGTTATTTTATGAGTTATAGCATGATTATATAGATGCATGAAAATTTTGGTGCTTTAATTTTAGCGATTTCAAGCTTAATTGCGAAAAAAGACTAAATCGCATAAAATGCAAAAATTCTATTTTACATGGTAAAGGTGTCTAATAGCTATGGAATTTTAATTGGACATATTTAAAGTGAAATTTAACCCCTAGTAATGGTTGACCGGCCATAGGAGACAAAAAGATGTCAAAATTGGTCAAGTTAGTGGATTAGGTGATAAATTGTCTAGAAATATAATAAAATAAAAAAGAAAAGATATCATCTTTTATTCTCCCTTCTTCCACTGAAAATTAGCAGCAAATAGGGGTTTGAAGGCTCAAAAATTTCAGCACGCTCTTCTCCTTACAAGTAAGCGCTTTGATGATCATTTCTTGATAATATTTGTACTTTTGAAACCCATAAAGCTTAAACTAGCTAAAGAGGGGACTATTTTGCAAAATGGTAGAAAGTTTAGAGTTTTACCGTGTGAGAATTATGAGGTTTGCAGCATTTTTATGGAATAAAATGAGTTCTAATTGTTAGATAAACAACTTTTGTGAAAGGTGTTACCATGTAAACACCTAAAAGGACCTTTTTGAAAAGGTTGTAAAATAAGTGGTAAATGTGTGAAATAATTAGTATTGAGGGTTGACATAAGAGTAAAAAATGTTCACCTAGGCTCATTAAAGAAATAAATTTGATTAGAATTGATTTTCGAGCCTAGGGTAGAATGATCATTTTGTGAAACCTTAAGGGCAAAATGGTAATTTTGCCAACATTATGATTATTGAATTGTATTTATTAATGTGGCAATTAAAGGAGCTAAATTGTTATTATAGATCAAGAAGAGCGAAGAATTAACATTGATCGAG
This sequence comes from Gossypium rotundifolium, assembly GCA_025506655.1. NCBI lineage: Eukaryota > Viridiplantae > Streptophyta > Magnoliopsida > Malvales > Malvaceae > Gossypium > Gossypium rotundifolium. The sequence continues at coordinate 44,148,854 of CP106726.1, forward strand.
GAAAGGACAAAGTATCGGACTAGATCGACAATCTAATCTATTTTAAAATCGAGGTAAGTTTGCATGTAATAAGTTCAACGCCATCTTAGTATGATTTTAAATGTTTGATATTTGTGAAGATGCATGATATGTCTATGAATTTGAATAATGGTGTTGTATGAGAAAATGATGAGATTTGTGATGTTGAAGCCCCAGTTGGACTTAAATAAATGAGAGAACAATATCATCAAGACTTGAAATGTATAAGGTCTCGTATAAGACCATGTTCGAGACATGGCCTTGGCACCAAATTGAAATCCTGTATAAGAATAGATCTGGGATATGGCATCGGCATTGAATATGAGAAACTTATAAGACCATATCTGGGATATGGCATTGGCATCTAGAAGTGACCCCACGTAAGACTACATCTAGGATGTGGCATTAGCATCATAATTATGTGAATGAAGATGATCATGTATCCTTCAATATCCCAAGTGATTCAATTGGGTAAATAGTTAAGCTTATGATAGAGATGTGATTAATGCTAAGACTATGTGGTGAAGTGATACAGGTATATGTGAGTAATTCACGAGAATGATTTTTGATAAGTGGCATGATAGGTAATTGGTAAGAGTAAGTATGTGTAAGTTGAGGAAATGAGCTTAAGACTTGTGTTTTATTCAGTGAAATGGATGGATGACATTATGAGCCTTATGTTGCTATTTATTTCATGAAAACTTACTAAGATTTAAGCTTGCCCCTCTCATTTCCCTTTTCCTTGTAGCATTGCCAAGTTAGTTTGATCATTCTTGGAACGTTAGAGTTCGAAAATCACACTATCGACTACTTTTTGGTACAGCCAAGTTAGATTCATTTTGAGTATGGCATGTATAGGACTTGGTCGTTTTGTTAGGTCATATTTGTTAGTCAAAATGTTGGCTATTTATGTTATCAAATTCATTTTGTATGTGGTCATGGGAAATGACTCAATACTCGACAAGTTTATATATTCAATGATGATGAAATGCATGAAGCATATGCTTGTATGGATGTCTTGATTTTGAGTCCTTATAAGTGCTTTACGGTTATGATATATGTTGGATTAAATTGGTAAGTATGGTTGCTGTGTAGGTTGGCATTTGGCTTGGTAGATAGCCTTTCAAATGTCCACTCGGGTACACGTACGGGCATATGTCTAGGCCGTGTGTGACACACGGTCAGCCCTATGAACGTGTTGATTCTCCGTGTGTCCCTTGCATGATAGGTTTACAAGTCAGTACGCTCAGTAATAAACACACGGGAAGAGACACAACCATGTCTCTCAACCGTGTGGAGGCACGGCCATGGACATGGGCGTGTGCCTAGGTCGTGTGAAGTCTGTACTTGAAATTAGGAATTTAATTCAACACATCGTCTAAGGACACGGGCGTGTGCCTTGGCCATGTGTCCTTATTGAGATGATGACATCATAAAAAGAATGGCAAGGTTTTCAAACACAGGTGAGAACACGGGCGTGTTATGGCCATGTGAGGGACACGGGCATTTGTCCGGCCATGTGAAAACCCTTGTAGGTTCGAATTAGAAAATAAATTCCACTCGGGTTAGGAACATGAGCATGTGTGACCACACGGCCTGCCCACATAGGCGTGTTCCATTTCACACGGGCATGCATGTTTTAAGCAGGAATTTTCTAAGTGTGCAAAAGTTTCGGTTTAGTCCCAAACCATTCCTTATGTAAGTTTTGGGTCTCGTAGGCCCATGATGGAGACATTATGGGTATGAATGAAAATTTTTAAGTTGAAAAAAAAAATTATGGCCCGATGTTATATGTTTAAGCAAGTTATGTTCGATAATGCCTCGTATTCGATTCCAACTTTAAACACGAGTAAGGGGTGTTACTGTTCATCAAATCCATAAATTTTGCTAGTGCATTGGTCAACCTAAAAGGCATTACCAGGAACTCGTAATGTCCATAACAAGTCCTGAATGTCATCTTATACACATCGACCTACCCTTAATCGATGATATCCTGAACGTAGATCAATCTTGGAGAACATGGAAGCCCATTTGAACTGGTTGAATAGATCATCTATTGTCGAAAGTGGGTACTTATTCTTGATTGTTAGCTTGTTTGGCTGCCAGTATTCGATACACATCCTCATTGTCCCATCTTTCTTCTTCAAAAACAACACCGGTGCTCCCCACGGAGACACACTGGGACGAGTGAATCCACAATCTAACAGTTCTTAAATTTAAGCCTTAAACTCTGTAAGCTCCTTCGGTGCCATTCGGTAGGGCGCGATAGACACTAGAGCTGTACCCGAAATGAGATCAATCCCAAATTTTACTTCTCGATTTGGAGGCAAACCCGGTAATTCCTTAGGAAAAATGTCTGGAAAGTCCCTCACGATTCTAGTGTCCTTAACAGAAGAGTGCCCAGAGTCAGAAATACTGATGTAGGCCAAGAATGCCTCAAACCGTTTCCTCACTAACTTTTTGCCACTAATGCAGAAATCACATTAGTCAGATAGTCTCTTCGTTCCCCAATCACAACTACCTCACTGTCCTCCTCGGCCCTCAAAACAACCCCTTTTGTCACGCAATCCAAACTTACTTGGTGTTTAACCAGCCAATCCATTCCAAGAATCAAATCAAACTCCCCAAATGGAAGCTCCATTAGATCAGCCAGAAATATTGTCCCTTGAACTTCTAACGGACGTCACTAAACAATTTATTCATTCGGATAGATTGCCCCAACGGACTCACAACAGTTACCTCACTAGAAGTACTCTCAATCGAATCCCCAAGGTTTCAGACACAGTACTGGCTACGTAAGAGTGTGTTGAGCCTATGTCTATCAATGCCAAATAAGGTACATTTTAAATTAAAAATGTACCTATGACGACATCGGAGCATCTTGATCCTCACGGTGACGGACAACATAAACCAGTGCGGGTTGCCTCGCCTCAGTCGGTCCGACACCTCGCTTGATGGTTTCTATCCTCGACCAGTTGTTACCACCTCGGCACGACTCTCACCCCTAGGTGGTCATTGAACTACCTCGATGGCTACGTAGTACCGAAGAATCGAGCTTGCATCTAATCAATTCTCAATGAACAATCCCGAACACGGTGCTCAGTCGACCCACATCTCAAACATGCCCCAGCCATCCTCTAACATTCGCCTGGATGGCGTCTACCACAATGCCCACTAAGCGCCACCCCAGTCGGTGCAATAGGAGGCCCAAGTCTCATTGGCCCATCAGATCTGGCCTTTTTGTTAGGCCTCATCACAGAACTCAAGGGCTCCAATTCCCTCTTATTCTTTCCTCTCTCTCAATTTTGGTGCTCAGCGCGCTTAACTTCTTCGGCGATCTTCACCTTCTCAACTAGTGTAGCAAACTTACGCTCCCTCTTTGGAACTATCAAAACTCAAAAACCATCTCTAAGGCCATCCTCAAAGCGGACACATCTCTCATTTTAGTTGCCACCATGCCACGCGCATATTGGCTCAATCTCAGAAACTCGGCCTCATACTCGAGCCACTGTAATGTCTCCCTGGGTGAGATTATGGAACTTACGTCTCGTAGCATCAATGTAGCCAGCTCCCATATACTTACCTTGGAAATTCATCTTAAAATAATCCCAAGTTAATAGGACGGGCTGAATACCCTCTTTAATCGTCAGCCACCACTTGTAAGCTTCATCGCGAAGTAGAGAAATAGCCCCCTTAAGCTCCGGCTCAGCGGTAAAATCCAGGTCATCCATAATTCTTTCCGTGACCACCATTAAATATTCGGCCATGTTAGGGGCGACTCTAGTGACACCCCTAAATAGTTCAGCCCCATTGGATTGGAGTCATTTCATAACCGACCCTTGGCCCCCAGATCATGTGATGCACCCAACGACCCTCTCCAATATCCTCAGCATGGCTTGGGACAGTGCGTCGTCCTCAGCTATGCAATCTCGAGACCTAATCTCTGTCACAAGTGATACTGATGTCTCAATAGTATTTATATTAGGCAGGTCTCCAGATGATGAGGACCCCGCTTGAGCCCCTCTAAGGCCTATACCACGGCCTCTAGTACCCCGTCCGTGAATACCTTATGCGCTCATCTTAATTTTGGAGTTTATCTATATTAACAATTTAATGCATTAGTTACAGTTTCGATATTGGTTAACAAATATTTTATGTAAAATAGTATCAAAAATTTAGAGTTCGTTATCGTGAGTCTCAGTCTCACTATGTTTTTCAGTTTCGTTACAGTTTTCAGTTTACACTACCTATAATGTTTTCAGTAGAGTATACTACCTATGGTTGTTCCAAACATGCTAGTAGTATTTTCACACAAATCTAAATAGAGCTTCAGAACACTTACAAGATCGACGCCGGAGACTCAGAGTACCACATGCTCAGTCAAAAATATTTTAAATCACCTAAAAACCATTTCTTAAAACCAATATTTATAACCCAAATCCATAGCAGAGTTTTACAACTTGGCTCTAATACTACTAAATGTAACACCTCAAACCTAGCCTAGACGTTACTATTGAATTTGGCAATGTCACATGGGAAGTGTTAAAAAAATGACTTGTCAAGTAAAAATCGTTTCAATTATTAACTTTTATTTAGTCCGAAAGACGCAAATTCATCGTTATGTTAAAAGGGTCCTTCTTATTTAGTGAAAGCTTTGGAAAATATTTTATTTTAGAAAATCGTCTCTGATTCCAAAAATCTTTCGTGTTTAGTGAAAAATCAAGTTTTGTTGAGTTTGCAATTTAAATATCCATAATAAAACAATTAAATTTCCAAATTAAAACTAAAAAGTCCAGCGTCCCAAAAATTACAACCAAAATCATGAACTAAAAATCAAACAGAAAACCAGCGGAAGCATTTCAAAGTTTTACGTGTAGCCGCCGTCAAGTCCTTCGCTACACCGATCCATCTAGTGCTTGGGATTACCTGAACAAATTAAACAGAGAAAAGATGAGTTTTCACAAACTCAGTGTGCAGAAAACATGCACACAGAATAATATCAGAAAACAATCATATATTTATAGTTCGGGTCTGAGCCTATTATAGAATCGGTGTAGACCCTAGCCCACTCAGATACAGAATAAGATAATATTTATGGCCTCAGCCCATTAAATATAACATCCAGAACAGAAAAGAATATCAGAATCCTACCCATCAGCCTCTACACACCATCTCCAACCAACCCTACACACCATGTAGGGATAAAATCAACCCACCTATCCTACACACCATGCTATACCGAAATGCGGCACATAATTAGATAATTGCAGCTAAGCTACCAGATAAGAGGCTTAATAACCTTTCACATACTTCCTCCAATATCATTAACCCTTCCCAATGTAATGCACATACCAAATATGACACACAACATGCAAATAATTAATCATTCATTCAGTTTAGTACATATATCATGCTCAGTCAGACACCATATAATCAGATCAAGTAAATAGGGGTCTAAATAATGCTTATCGATGCTATAGTAGGTCCACAATCAACTTGGGTGACCCATGCAACCTTACAGATCTTTTCAAAAAAATGGGCTAACATGCCCATGTGGCCTGCTGTGTGGGCCCACATGCCCATATGGTCCACTCGTCCCAAATTGGCCCTGGCCATATGGATCACACGGCCTGGCCTAGAATCCCACACGCTCGTGTGGTTCACCGTCTGGCCCACACGGCCCAATTGGTTGAGCTCGTGTTTCACACACGGCCTCACCCAGCCATTACACGGCCGTGTCCTTCGCGCATGGCCTGGCCTCGTCGATCACACGGCCATGTTATGGCTTACAGCCTTTCACACGGTGTACCACATGGCCTACCACACGGCCGTGTGGTGTCGATAGAATCATTTTTTGGCTTTCGTTGATTCTCATTTCTCTATTTTGGGTACACACCTTGTTTCAATTGATGCTAAAATGATCCCCGAGCACTCCAGAAACCTATAATTGACCAACGAAAGTCCTTCATCAAATACAAAAATAAGAGATTCAGACAGCTCCAAATCAAACGTACCCTATGGATAATATTTTTGCACATGAAACTCACTGTTACCAAACCAGAACTTTGATTGCTTATTCTGCTATGGAAACCCCAATCAGAAATCGTTCTTCACCTACCAACAACAACACACAATTTTCTCTTATCAAGATTAACCTAAAAGTAACATTAAGGCTTAAGCAAAGTAAACTTACCGAACGATCACAAATAGACGTGTAATGCCAAAAGACAGTGTGGAAAAGAATTCAAGAAAGAGAGGGGTGTGAGAGAACAAAATTTCGGTAGCCAAAGAAAGGGGAAAGAACACCAAAAACTGCAAAGAGAATCGAATATTTTTTGAAAGAGAAGAATATGATTAGATTTTGCATAACTCCCCCACATCCCCTGATTCCCTCCTAAATTCTCTCAACCTCACTCCCCACTATTCAGATTTTTAGTCCAACAAAAACCCTCTGGATGTAACAGGTAAAAATAATATTCATGCAGGGATTCGAACACAAGACATTCAGTACCTTGACATATCTCTTAACCACTAGACTAGCAGGCCCATTCTAACATATTTTTACAAATAAATACTTATAAGCCTAATATCTAATGGTAAGGCTTTATTCCATTAAAACCCAAAATTTGCCCAAGATCTCATACACACCCCTAGAACACTTAGCCACTAAAGCAGATACACAGTTGTGTCAATGAATTACAGAAACATATTTAAAATCTTGGGGCGTTATAACTCTAACCCCTTAAAAGAAAATTTCATCATCCAAATTTTACCTGATCAGAACAGATGAGGATACTGTTGATGCATCGTATCCTCAGGCTCCCACGTCGCATTTTCAATGCTATGATTCTGCCATAGCACCTTTACTAAGGGGATAGACTTCTTTCATAGAACCTTAATGTCGCAATCTAAAATCTGAATATGCTCTTCCTCTAACATCAGATCTGACCTCACCTCTATCTCATCAATAGGAACAACATACATGGGATCAGAGCGGTAGTGTATCAACATTGAGACATGGAACACATCATGAATGCAATCCAACTTCGAAGGAAGCTCCAACTGATATGCGATAGCCTGATAAATCTAAGGCTTAGCTTACCCTTGCGACTGAACCTCAGGACCTTCTTCCATTGTGAGACCTTGAGAAAAACTAAGTCCCCCATAGAATACTCGATATCTTTTCTCTTCAAATCAACATAGGGCTTCTGCTTGTCAAATGTCACTTTTAGTCAATCACGAATCAATCGGACCTTATCTTTAGTTTTAGAAACCAATTCTAGACCCAAAACACGTCGCTCACCCAACTCAGTCCAACATAAGGGAGTATGACACTTACGGCCATATAGGGCCTCATAAGGTGCCATCTGAATGCTAAACTAATAGCTATTGTTGTAGGTGAACCTCCCAATGGTAAATACTCATCCCAATTGCCTCGTAAATCTATAACACAGCTACTCAACATATCCTCCAATACTTCAATATCCCTCTTTGACTGACCATCTATCTGAAGATGGAAAGCACTACTGAAGTCCAACCTTGAACGTAGAGCCTCATGCAATTTCTTCCATAACCAAGACATGAAGTGAGGATCCCTGTCAAAGATGATCGAGCCAGGAACCCCATGCAGTCTCACTATTTCAGATATATACAATTTAGCAAATTTCTGGAGAGAAAAGTCTCTTATGACCAAAATGAAGTGAGTAGACTTGGTCAATTGATTAACGAAGACCCAAACACAATCCTTTTTAGTTGGTGTTAAAGGCAACCCACTAACGAAGTCCATCGTTATTCGATCCTATTTCTATATCGGTATCTTTATCGACTGCAGCAACCCCAAAGGCAACTGATGCTCAACTTTAACCTGTTGACAAGTCAAACAGTGAGGAACGAAGTCAGTAACCTCACGCTTCAACCTGGCCACCAGCACAACTCTCAGAGATCTTGGTACATCCTATTCCCACCGGGATGCATAGCATAGGGACTACTATACGCCTCCCTTAAAATTGACTGTCGTAACTCCTCATCACTCGATACACAAATTCGACCGCAAAAATAAAATACCCCATCACAGTTAATCCCAAAATCAATTGCATCACCAGTCTCAACCTGATAGAAATGCCACTCAAAAGACTTATCCCCCATCCATTTACCTCTAATCTGATCAATCCATGTAGGCTTAACCTGAAGTTTCACTAATAGATTCCCATTGTCGAATAAACTGAGTCGAGCAAACATCAATCTCAGATTGGTCATAGCCCTACGGATCAAAGCATCTGCTACTACATTGGCCTTACCAGGATGGTGCTCGATGGTGCAGTCATAATCCTTAAGCAATTCAACCCATCTACACTATTTAAGGTTTAACTCCTTCTGAGTGAGGAGATATTTGAGGCTTTTATGATCGATGTAGATAGTACACTTCTCATCATATAGGTAGTGCCTCCAAATCTTTAAAGCGAAGACTATAGCAACCGATTCCAAATCATGAGTAGGATAGTTTAACTCATGCGTCTTAAGTTGACGTGACGCATAAGCTATAACCTTATACTATCCACATACGACGCATCATATACAATGAAATGCAACGTAACGAGCACGAGTCAAAATAGATTTGAGATTCTCAAGGCTCTCTTGTTGCTTATTAGTCTAGACAAAGGGAACTCCCTTGCACAGAAGCTTGGTTAACGGTGCTGCCATCAAGGAGAACCCTTCTACTAAACGTCGATAATAACCTCCCAGCCCCAGAAAGCTGTAGATTTTAGGTACATTCTTTGGCTATTTCCAATTCAACACATCCTCAATCTTATGAGGATCAACAAGAATCCCATTCGTAGAAACCACATGAACCGAAAATGTTATGTAATATCTTGAATTAGGGGTTATTTGTGATTGTATTGTTTTGCATGAGTTGAATTGTTGTGTTGTTAAGTGAGATGTTCTAGGGCTTAGGAATAAGCCAAGGGTAGGCTCATTGTAGGAAAATCTTATTTTTAAGCTTTAGTTAAAGGGAGTTGAAGGAGCTAGGGGTTAAGAGTAATTCGTGGGGAATTTTAACACAAGTAACCAGTTGGCAAAGTGGCAAGGAGGCACCACTTAGGGCTTTGGAAGGTGACGCCACAAGCATTGAAAGGGGGCTTAGGCTCAAATCCCATGGATGGACTTAAGGTGACTTTTATTTTTGCATTTATATGGCATGTGTTGGTCAAACTCTAATTAAGGTAAGGTTGGACTATTTTCTTTTATGGTTAGTAGACTAAGGAATAAGGCAAGTGCTTATTTATGGTATGGTATCAAGGAATTTTGGTAGGATAAGGGGACATAAGGCTTAAAGTATGGAGTGTTGTTTTGGAAACTTTTCTATGGCCATTTGACCATGAATGTAGACGGTATAGTGGACTAGGGGGGTTGGCTTAATTCTGAATGTGATTAGGAGGAAATAAGGAGAAATTTAGGATTGAGTGTAATTCAAAATTAGTTTGAATTGATGGCAAGAAGAATTTTGAGTGTGGAGGCCGAATGTGGGTCTCTTTTGGGTGATAATTTTTAGTCATGAGTGGGGGGGAATAGCCAAATTTCCTATAAGAGGTCTAGAAGTTCTTTTTCAGTTCTCTTTTCTTTCTTTAGTATTCTCTTTCAAAACTTTCTTTTAACCCTTGCCATTGCCAAAATTTGCACTCTATTTCTTGACCAAAAGCCAAAAGTTGGAAGCCATTTTTTGCATCTTTTTCTTTTCCTTTTTTTTTAACTTATTTTCCTTCCATTCACTTCCTAAAAATCGAAACCCATCCTCTCATTTGCAACAAAGCCGAAACCTCTCCACCTTTGTTCTTCATTGCTGAATTCTCCTAACTTTCATCTACACTTCTTTTCTTCTTCTCAACCTCGGTTCTATACCTATTTTTGTGATAGCCTATTATCCCATCTCCATTTGAGAGTTCTTGCCGAATCTTTTAGAGCCTTTAGAGGGGGAGGTGTCGACATTCCTTTTCATCAATCTTCGAATCGGTTTCGAGTATAGTAAGTATTTTCTTAGCAATCAAATTCTCTTCTTCTTCATTTAGTATACCAAAACCAATGGTTGACCTCAGTTTCTAAGGGACGGTCGAATGTATGAAGAGTCATAATATTGTGTTTCTTTTGTGTAGCCAACGGTAAGGAGCCTCTTGGATTCGACTATTCAAGGTAAGGTAGTAAGTGATATGTAGTCCAGCCAAAGGCCATCTTCATGGATTTATGGTGTAGGGCCGATTCTAACAATGGTTAAGTAGGGATCTTGACCTCTTCAAGAGCAAGCAAATATTTCAAGATTTTGTCGAGTGTGCCAAAACAGGTGCGTAGTTATCGTACTGTTCTCTTGTTGTGTGTATGTGTTATATATATATATATATATATATATATGATGCATATAGTAGCCGAAATAATGGCTAAAAGGTGGATACCCATGGTGGGTAATCGATTAAGCAGTCGAAGCTTTATGACAATAAGTTTCCTATGGTATCTGAATGAAATTGTGATAGCATGTGATGTATGCTTATTTTAATGATATTGTGGCATGATACATGGGGCTTGGGATGTGACTATTGAAGGACAGGGAGTACATTTATGTATGTGGTCTGATGTTAGCCTTGTGCTACATTGGCGCTTGATGTTAGCTATGTGCTTCATCAAGGTGGGATGTTGGCTGTGTGCCTCACCCTAGCGGATGATAGCTGTGTGCATCACCGTGGATTGAGGATGACCTAGGGTCACCTCGAGGATATTGATATGTGGGGTCACTTAGGTGATCAATGGCTTAGCCACGGCCTCGGGCAGCAGGTCTGCCAAGGTAGGTGTGTATGGATGGATACTAGGTTGGGCTGGGCTTCATGTTGCATATTTATGTATGTGGACTGTGTGGATATGGGCCAAGCCCATATGTGGAGACATGTGAAATAACTATGCACTGAGTCTGTTTGACTCACCCAAATTTTCTTACCAACATCGCAGGTGATTCGTAATGCTTGGACTAGGTCGGAGCAAATACAAAAGTGGCCCATGCAGAAGATGTTTTACTTAATTTTACGTACTTTATATTTTAAGTAGTTTTGGAATAATTATTTGATGTAATAAGGGCCACTTAAAGTATTTGCAACTTTATTTATGGTTTTGAAGTTTATCCTATTATTGAGCTAATAATTGGCAATATTTTGAATCAACTTATTTTATAACAACTTATATTAAAGCTTTTAAATTCGGATAATTTGTACCAATAAGGTTTTACATGGAATCTTAAATGTGAAATGTATTTACCAACGACAACAAATTTCATCTTTTATTTTAAGTAAAAATCTTTTCCAACGTTTTTGCGGTGACATATCAAATCCGTCAAGGCTCGTGGGCGAGTTTGAGGTGTTACAATTTGATATCGAGCCGGTTCAAAACTCGACTTTGAGGGTTTTGGGCCCAAAACATTTTTAAGGTGGGCTTTTCAAAGATTTGGGCTTTCATAAATTTTTCAGTTTATTCGGGCATGGCACCGTATCTCAACCCAAAGTCCACGGTAAGTACCTCTAATTGTTGTGTGAATTATTATATGATTGGTATGTGGATGCGATGGGAATGTAGATTAGTGTATTAAGTTATTGAACTTTAGGATTAGCTTACTCCAACTCGTAATTGCATAAAATTTTAAAGCCTAATTAAACAAACCTATGAGTAAGTCACGAGTTAGGGTGTGGCAACCATTGTGCGCATGTCTAGGATTGGTTTCGGTGGGAGCTTGGCAGTCCTAGTGACTCACCTCCTCTCCACTCGAATCCTACCTAGTGCGTAGTAACGATTCACCCTAACCAAAAGGACTTATTCACTGGCTAAACTCGATAATTAAAACCCGAAAGGGACTAGTCATACTGTTTTATAAAAACCTTAAGTTTTCAAAATTACTCCTTTGATTTATAAAACCATTTTATACTTGGAAAATTTTTTGAAATATTTTCGATTTACAAAATTACCCAAATACCCCTGGGTGTAAAATTACCAAAATGCCCTTGGTTTATAAAATTACCATACTACCCACGACTTTTGTAAAAACATTCTTACTTTACAAAAATATCAAAAACTCATATTTTAAAAAATAGTAAGATACCCTAATTTGGGAAAATTTACTAAAATGCCCTTGACTTCTAAAATTACCAAAATAACCTTAATTTTGAAATTTCTGTAATATCATTGATTTGATAGAATTTTCAAAATAACCTCGAGATTTGTATATTTTAGAATGCCTTTGATTTGTAAAGATTTTCAAATTGACCCCGATTTATTACCAAAATACCCTGTAGGACAAATGATGAAAATAACCCTAAAATAGGAATGGACAAAGATGTTCGAATGATGAATGTGTGTGTGATGGATATCATTGAATGTGTGTGTTTCTCTAAATTAGGGTAGAAAACTTGAAATGAAAACTCTGAATGATCGAAAGAACTACTATTAAGCTCTTTTCATAAAATTGCTCACGGATAAACAGTGGAACAAATGCTAATTCATAAAATTTCTTAAATCTGATTAAATTGCAATAGTAGACATGAGCTCTAGGGGACGTGGTCGTAATGTAAGAGGATGCGGTAGAGGTAGAATAACCGTGTCAAAACCCGTTAGATTGGGTCAAGGGTCTAAGAATAAGGTACCACCACCACCACCAGGTGTTGGTGTTGAGCAGCAAGATCAGACGGGGGATGATGTGTATCGCAGGCTGTGCTACGAGTTCTTGAGATGGTGGCTAGAGCAGGTGGAAATATAAGAGCTAGGAAGTCCGTGCCCGAGCAACTCCGAGCCAATGGAGCTGAGGTGTTTCGTGGCATATCTGGTGTGGCACCCAGTACGGCTGAGTATTGGTTGGAGGTGACCGAGCGAATTATGGATGAGCTGGATCTAACCATTGAGGAGAAAGTGAAAGGAATGGTGGCGCTGCTTCGCGATGAGGCATATCAATGGTGGCTCACAGTTCGGGATGGTGCTACAGCTGAAGATCTCACTTGGGAGTACGTTAAGGTGGCTTACCAGAAGAAGTATGTTGGTACTTATTATATTGATGCGCAGAGAAAGGCTTTTCTGGGGCTGGTTCAAGGGAACAAACCCGTGGTAGAGTACGAGGATGAATTTTTAAGGTTGAGCCGGTATGCTCGAGGAGTAATAGCTACGGAGCATGAGCGATGTGTTCGATTTGAGGATGGACTAAGGGATGACCTGAGGCTATTGATAGCTCCATAGTAGGAGTGGGAGTTTGCCATATTAGTAGAAAAGGCTAAGGTAGCTGAAGGAATTAAGGACTCTGTGAGACAGAATAGAGATAAGGATAAGAATCGGGATTAGAGGAGTTTTGGACCGTTGAAATTGTCTGGAAGCCTTCAGAAAAGATCGAGGGTTGAGAATTCTGCTCGTGTTGCTAAGCCAGCTATTGGAAATCTGGACCATCCGTGTGCTCGGTGTGGAAGGTATCTTGTTAGTGAGTTCTGGAATCTGGATTGAGAGTGTTTTAGGTGTAAGTTTAAGGCTCATTTGATTAAAGATTGTCCTCAAGATCCGAATAGGGCTCGGACAGTAGGTCAGGGTGGTGTGCAGTCAGACAGAGGTGGTCAGCAAGCGACGAGGGGTCGTGGTCCGAACCATGGAGGAAATGGTTCCGACCAAGGTCGTGGAGCACCAGGCAGAGGAGTTAAAGGTATAGATGCGAGGCAGCCAAGGTTGGTTTATGCAGCCAGGCATCGCGAGGAGGAAGATATGCCAGAGGTGACAACGGGTACGTTCCTCATTTCTGGAATACCCTTTATTGCCATGTTTGTTATAGAGCTAGTTCGTTCTTGTGTTGATAGTGAAATGTATGGAACCTTGAGTGTGAACTTTGAGACTGTTCATAGAAAGTATGTTAGTTTTATTAAGATCGAATGCTTGAGCAAGAGCGTAGTGTGGTGAGTGAGGATGCACAATCTGTTAGTTAGTTGGAAATTTTAAGGATGAAATTTCTTTAAGGAGGTAGAATTATAATATCTGAATTAGGGTTATTGTGATTGTATTGTTTTGCATGAGTTCGGATTGTTGTGTTGTTAAGTGAGATGTTCTAGGGCTTAGGAATAAGCCAAGGGTAGGCTCGAGCTGTAGGAAAAATTTTATTTTTAAGCTTTAGTTAAAGGGAGTTGAAGGAGCTAGGGGTTAAGAGTAATTCGTGGGGAATTTTAACACAAGTAACCAGTTGGCAAAGTGGCAAGGAGGCACCACTTAGGGCTTTGGAAGGTGATGCCACAAGCATTGAAAGGGGGCTTAGGTTCGAATCCCATGGATGGACTTAAGGTGACTTTTATTTTTGCATTTATATGGCATGTGTTGGTCAAACTCTAATTAAGGTAAGGTTGGACTATTGTCTTTTATGGTTAGTAGACTAAGGAATAAGGCAAGTGCTTATTTATGGTATGGTATCAAGGAATTTTGGTAGGATAAGGGGACATAAGGCTTGAAGTATGGAGTGTTGTTTTGAAACTTTTCTATGGCCATTTGACCATGAATGTAGGCGATATAGTGGACTAGGGGTTGGCTTAATTCGAATGTGATTAGGAGGAAATAAGGAGAAATTTAGGAGTGAGTTTAATTCAAAATTAGTTTGAATTGATGGCAAGAAGAATTTTGAGTGTGGAGGCGAATGTGGGTCTCTTTTGGGTGATAATTTTTGGTCATGAGTGGGGGGGAATAGCCGAATTTTCTATAAGAGGTCTAGAAGTTATTTTTCGGTTCTCTTTTCTTTCTTTAGTATTCTCTTTCAAAACTTTCTTTTCACCCTTGCCATTGCCAAAATTTGCACCCTATTTCTTAACCAAAAGCCGAAAGTTGGAAGTCATTTTGTGCATCTTTTTCTTTTTCTTTTTTTTTAACTTATTTTCCTTCCATTCACTTTCTAAAAATCGAAACCCATTGAAGGACAAAGAGTACATTTATGTATGTGGTCTGATGTTAGCCTTGTGCTACATTGGCGCTTGATGTTAGCTATGTGCTTCATCAAGGTGGGATGTTGGCTGTGTGCCTCACCCTGGCGGATGATAGCTATGTGCATTACCGTGGATTGAGGATGACCTAGGGTCACCTCGAGGATATTGATATGTGGGGTCACTTAGGTGATCGGTGGCTTAGCCACGGCCTCAGGTAGTAGGTCTGCCAAGGTAGGTGTGTGCGGATGGATACTAGGTTGGGCTAGGCTTCATGTTGCATATTTATGTATGTGGACTGTGTGGATATGGGCCAAGCCCATATGTGGAGACATGTGAAATAACTATGCACTGAGTCTGTTTGACTCACCCAAATTTTCTTACCAACATCGGGTGATTTGTAATGCTTGGACCGGTCGGAGCGGATACAAAGGTGGCCCATGCAGGAGATGTTTTACTTAATTTTACGTACTTTATATTTTAAGTAGTTTTGGAATAATTATTTGATGTAATAAGGGCCACTTAAAATATTTGCAACTTTATTTATGGTTTTGAGGTTTATCCTATTATTGAGCTAATAATTGGCAATATTTTGAATCAACTTATTTTATAACAACTTATATTAAAGCTTTTAAATTCGGATAATTTGTACCAATAAGGTTTTACTTGGAATCTTAAATGTGAAATGTATTTACCAACGATAATAAATTTCATCTTTTATTTTTAAGTAAAAATCTTTTCCAACGTTTTTCGCAGTGACATACCAGATCTGGTCAAGGCTCGTGGGTCGGGTTTGGGGGTGTTACATGTTACTTCCCAGAGCCAAAACTCACACTTACTGAACTTAGCATACAACTGCTTCTCACAAAGTGTCTATAGTACCATTCTGAGATGCTCATCATGTTGATCCTTAGTATTAGAATACACTAGGATATCATCAATGAATACAACCACAAACTAGTCCAGATAAGGCTAGAACACACGGTTCATGTAATAGCCCGATTTAGGGGCTAGTAAAAAAAGTGGTTTTGAAACCACTTGTCGAAACCATTTTTTAAACGGGTTTGAAAAAAAGGGGATCGACTTTAAAAATATGGAAATGGAGTCGCCACCGATCCTTTATTCAAGGTATGATCGGATCATCTTGAGATGAATTATTTTAATAAAACATTTTCATTAAAACAATAATTTTGGTCTACGAAATCTAAGAAAACAGGTTCGGGAGTCGGTTACGCACGAGGAAGGATTAGCACCCTCGCAATGCCCAAACTTGGTACCAAATTGATTAATTAATGTCCTGGCGTCGAAAATTTGAAAAGATTTTAAAATACAATCCTTTTTGTTAGGGAAAAACTTGAAGAAATTAAGCCTAGTGCCGAGACCCGCTTATTTTGAAGGAACAAAGTATTGTACTTAGTGAGTTAGGATACGACATTTCGAATCCTCGAAAATATGCTTATCCTTTGACATTCAATACTCATACATTTAAAATGAAGAAGGATATTCCATTATTTGGGTCAACTAAAAAATCGAAGCCCAGTAAGTTAGGGCACTATTTCTCAAAATTCTCGAATACAGAATATTACCTTTGTTCTTTTGAAATTCTTATCTCGAGATGATAAAATATCACACCCAGTGAGTTAGGGCGCAATGTCTCAAATTCTCGAGAATAAGTTTTTCTTTGAAATACTGTGCATTTGGTTTTAAAAAAAAAGGGTACTCGTTTGCTAGGTTTTCACGAGGAAAAATCGGAACCCAGTAAGTTAGGGCACGATTGTCTCAAAACCCCTAAACACGAGCATTGCCTTATTTCAGAAAAAACTTTCAATAATAAGAAGAATGATCTTCAAAGCTAAATTGACATTAAACACAACATTTTTCATAATATGCAATGGAATACTAATATACAAAGCCAACATCAAATATTACAATGATGGATCATAAATAATTAATGGCCACAACTTAAGAGATATAATACATACAATAACAAATAAATGAACATCTAATACATAAAAAAAATAGTATGCGTCAACTTAAATAATATGTACGTGATAAAACAATTGTATATTAAAAATAATAATAATAAATGAAAGTGTTTGGAATAGGTAAATATATAATTTAAAATAGGGTTTTTCAAAGAAACTAATTATACATAAATATATTTAAAAGAATATGTATATATATATATATATATATATATATATGTATGTATACATATGTGAATAAATTCAAAAGAAAATAAATACATAAAATAATACAAAATCAATAATATATATACAAAATAATACAAAAATATATATAAAGAGAATATATATACATACAATATAAATTATATATAAAAGGATATGCATATATATATATATATATATATAAATATATAATATATATATACATATATAAAAGAATATATATAAATTTTATATGTATATAATGAAAATATATAAATTTTAATGAAAATACATAATATTAGAAATAAAAAATACTTAAAACCATTTAAATACATAATATTAATTTTAGAAAAGATAGTTGCAATAAAATAGTAAATAGACAATCAAGTAAAATAATTAAGGGGCTATATTGAAATTAGAATAAGACATGGGCTAAAATTGCAATAAATTGAGAAAGAAATCGAAAATAGACTAAAACACAAGGCGCATAAATTAAAGGGGATTAAAAGTGCAATTTTTCAAAGTTGTTAAATGCAATGTTTAAATAGGAGCTAGGTTAAAATTGCGTCAAATTACTAGGAAAAATTTTAAAAAACAAAAAGAAACAAAAGGGTCTAATTAGAATAGCGGCACAAAAATGAAAGGATCAGATGCGTAATTATCCCAAAATTTAAAAAGGCGCGGATTCTTCCTTTGGATCGAGTGGGGCACACGGGCTAAGCATTGAAACGGCACCGTTTTGTATAAAAAACTCTTGACAAAAACATTGTCGTTTTAATTTATATAAGAATCAAAATTTTTCTAAAACTTTCTTTCCTCCCTTTCTCTATTCAAAAACTTTCGGCCCTAAACCACTAACTTGAGGTCAAAGAAAATTATTTTTTTATTTTTTTATGAGTTATAGCACGATTATGTAGATGCATGAAATTTTTGGTGCTTTAATTTTAGCGATTTCATGCTTAATTACGAAAAAGGACTAAATCGCATAAAATGCAAAAGTTCTATTTTACAAGCTAAAGGTGTCTAATAGCTACATAATATTAATTGGAGGTCCTTAAAGTGCATTTTAGCTCCTAGTAATGATTAACCGACCATAGGAGACAAAAAGATGTCAAAATTGGTCAAGTTAGTGGATTAGGTGATAAATTGTTTAAAAATATAAAAAAATAAAGAAATAAAAGATATCATCTTTTCTTCTCTCTTCTCCTTACAAGTAAGCGCTTTGATGATCATTTCTTAATAATATTTGTACTTTTGAAACCCCTAAAGCTTAAGCTAGCTAAAGAGGGGAGTATTTTGCAAAATGGTAGAAAGTTTAGAGTTTTACCATGTGAGCATTTATGAGGTTTTCTACATTTTTTATGGAAGAAAATGAGTTCTAGTTGTTAAATAAACAACTTTTGTGAAAGTTGTTACCATGAAAACTTACCATGAAAACAAAGGACGTTTTTATAAAGGTTGTAAAATAAGGGGTAAATGTGCGAAATAATGAGTATTGAGGGTTTCCATAAGAGTAATAAATGTTCACCTAGGCTCGTTAAAGAAAGAAATTTGATTAGAATTTATTTTCGAGCCTAGGGTAGAATGGTCATTTTGTGGAACTTTAAGGGCAAAATTGTAATTTTGCCAACGTTATGATTATTGAAATGTATTTATTAATATGGCAATTAAATGAGCTAAATTGTTATTACAGATCAAGAAGAGCGAAGAATTAACCTCGACCAAGGAAAGGGCAAAGTATCAGACTAGATTGGCAATTTAGCCTATTTTGAAATCGAGGTAAGTTTACGTGTAATAAGTTCAACACCATGTTACTATGATTTTAAATGTTTGATATTTGTGAAGATGTATGATATGTCTATGAATTTGAATAATGGTGATGTGTGAGAAAATGATGAGAATTGTGATGTTGAAGACCCAGTTGGACTTAAATAAATGAGATAACAATATCATCAAGACTTGAAATGTATAAGGTCCCGTATAAGACCATGTCCGAGACGTGGCCTTGGCACCAAATTGAAATCCCGTATAAGACCATATCTGGGATATGGCATCAAAAATTGATATGAGATCTCGTATAAGGCCATATCTGGGATATGGCATCGACATCTAGAAGTGACCACACGTAAGACCACATCTGAGATGTGGCATTAGTCTCGTAATTATGTGAATGAGGATGATCATGTATCCTTGAATATCCCAAGTGATTCAATGGGGTAAATAGTTAAGCTTATGATAGAGATGTGATTAATGCTAAGACTATATGGTGAAGTGATACAAGTATATGTGAGTAATTCACGAGAATGATTTTCGATAAGTGGCATGATAGGTAATTGGTAAGAGTAAGTATGAGTAAGTTATGGAAATGAGCTTAATACTTGTGTTTTATTCAATAAAATGGATGGATGACATTATGAGCCTTGTGTTGCTATTTATTTCATGCAAACTTACTAAGTTTTATGCTTACCCTCTCATTTCCCTTTTCGTTGTAGCATTGCCAAGTTAGTTCGATAATTCTTGGAACATTGGAGTTCGGAAATCACACTATCAACTACTTTTTGGTATAGCCAAGTTAGATTCATTTTGAGTATGGCATGTATAGGACTTGGTCCTTTTTTTATGTCATATTTGTTAGTCAAAATGTTGGCTATTTATGTTATCAAATTCATTTTGTAAGTGGTCATGGGAAATGGGTCAATACTCGACAAGTTTATATATTCAATGATGATGAAATTTATGAAGTGTATGCTTGTATGGATGTCTTGATTTTGAGTCCCTATAAGTGCTTTATGGTTATGATATATATTGGATTGAATTGGTATAAGTATGGTTGTTGTGTAGGGTGGCATTTGGCTTGGTAGATAGCCTTTCAAATGTCCACACGGGTAGACGCACGGGAGTGTTTCTAGGCCGTGTGTGACACACTTTCAGCCCTATGGTCATGTTGATTGTCCGTGTGTCCCCTTGCATGCTAGGTTTACAAGTCAGTATGCTCAGTAGTAAACACACGGGCAGAGACACAGCCATGCATCTCAGCCTGTGGGAGGCATGGCCATGGACATAGGCGTGTTCCCAGGCCGTGTGAAGTTTATACCTAAAATTAGGAATTTAATTCGACACATGGTCTAAGGACACGAGCGTGTGCCTTGGTCGTGTTTCCTTAATGAGATGATGACATCATAAAAAAATGTCAAGGTTCTCACCACACGGGCAAGGACACAGGCGTGTCATGGCCGTATGAGGGACACAGGTGTGTGTCCAGTCGTGCGAAAACCCCTATAGGTTCGAATTAGAAAATAAATTCCACATGGGTTAGGAACATGGGTGTGTGTGACCACACGGTCTACCCACACGGGCATGTTCCATTTCACACCAGCGTGCCTGTTTTAAGCAGAAATTTTCTAAGTGTACGAAAGTTTCTATTATAGTCCCGAACCATTCATTATGTAAGTTTTGGGTCTTGGAGGCCCATAATGGGGACATTATGGGTATGAATGAAAAGTTTTAAGTTGAAAAAAATTTTATGGCCCGATGTTGTATGTTTAAGCAAGTTAAGTTCGGTAATGCCTCGTATTCGGTTCTGGCTTTGAACACGAGTAAGGGATGTTACAGTTCATCAAATCCATAAATTCGCTGGTGCATTGGTCAACTCAAAAGGCATAACTAGGAACTCGTAATGTCCATAACGAGTCCTAAATGCTGTCTTATACACATCGACCTACCCTCAATTGATGATATCCTGAACGTAGATCAATCTTGCAGAACATAGAATCCCCCTCTAAACTGGTCGAATAGATCATCTATCCTCGGAAGTGGGTACTTATTCTTGATTGTTAGCTTATTCAGCTGCCGGTATTCGGTACACATCCTCATTGTCCATTCTTTCTTCTTCACAATCAACACCGGTGCTTCCTACGGAGACACACTGGGACGAGTGAATCCAAGATCTAATAGTTCTTGAATTTGATCCTTATGCTCTGTAAGCTCCATCGGTGCCATTCGGTAGGGCGAGATAGACACCGAGCTATACCTGAAATAAACTCAATCCCAAATTCTAATTCTCGGTTTGAAGGTGAACTCGGTAATTCCTTAGGAAAGACGTGTGGAAAGTCCCTCACGGCTCTGATGTCCTTAACGGAAGAGTCCCCAGTGTTAGAAATACTAATGTAGGCCAAGAATGCCTCACACCCTTCCTCACTAACTTTTCTGCCACCAATGTAGAAATCACATTAGTCAGATAGTCACTTTGTTCCCCAATCACAACTACCTCACTGTCCTCCTTGGCCCTCGAAACAAACCTTTTTGTCATGCAATCCAAACTTACCTTGTATTTAACCAGCCAATCCATTCCAAGAATCAAATCAAACTCCCCAAATGGAAGCTCCATTAGATCAGCTAGACATACTGTCCCTTGAACCTCTAACGGGATGTCACTAAATAATTTACTCACTCGGATAGATTGCCCCAATAAACTCACAACAGTTACCTCACTAGAAATACTTTCAACCGAAATCACTAAGGTTTCAGACACAGTACTGGCTACATAAGAGTGTGTAGAGCCTATTTCTATCAATGCAAAATAAGGTACATTATAAATTAAAAATGTACCCATGATGACATCTGGAGCATCTCGGTTCTCACGGTGACGGGCAGCATAAACCAGTGCGGGTTGTCTCACCTCAGTCGGTCCAACACCATTGCCTGATGCTTTCTATCCTCGACCCATGCCGTTACCACCCCTAGCTTGACCTCATCCCCTAGGTGGCTGCTGAACTACCCTCGATGGCTACGCAACACCAGTAACTAGAGCTTGCATCTAATCAAATCTCAACGAATAATCTCGAACATGGTGCTCAGTCGACCTATATCTCAAATATGCCCCAGTCATCCTCCAACATTTGCCTGGATGGTGTCTACCACAGTGCCCACAAAGTGCCACCCAAGTAGGTGCAATAGGAGGCCCAACTCTCACTGGCCCATCAGATCTAACCTTTTTGTTAGGCCTCATCACAGAACTCAAGGGCTCCGATTCCCTCTTATTCTTTCCTCTCTCTCGGTTTTTACGCTCAGAGCACTTAACTTCTTTGGCGATCTTTACCTTCTCAACTAGTGTAGCAAACTTACGCTCCCTCTGTGGATCTACCAAAACTCAAAATCATCCCTAAGGCCATCCTCGAAGTAGACACATCTCTCATTTTTGGTCACCACTATGCCACGTGTATATCGGCTCAATCATAGAAACTCGGCCTCATACTCAGCCACTTTACGGTCTCCATGGGTGAGATTAAAGAACTCACATCTCGTAGCGTCAATGTAGCTAGCTCCCACATACTTACTGGAAAGCCGTCTTAAAATAATCCCAAGTTAATCTGTTAGGCTGAATGCCCTCTTTAACCGTCCGCCACCACTGGTAAGCTTCATTGCAAAGTAGGGAAATAGCCCCCTTAAATTTCTGCTCAGCAATAAAATCTAGGTCGTCCATAATTCTTTCCGTGGCCTCCATCCAATATTCGACCACGTTAGGGGTGACTCTAGTGAAACCTTGAATAGTTTCACCTCATTGGCTCGGAGTTGTTCCGTAACCGACCCTCGGCCTCCAGATCTTGTGTTGGGCCCAATGACCCTCTCCAATATCCTCAGCATGGCCTGGGACAGTGCGTTATCCCCAACCATGCGATCTCGAGACCTAACCTCTATCGCGGGTGATATCGGTGTCTCAGTACTATCCATATTAGGCAGGTTTCCAAATGATGAGGACCCCACTTGAGTCCCTACGGCCTTTACAACGGCCTCTAGTACCTCGTCGCGGATACCTTATATGCTCATAGTAATTTTGGAGTTTATCTATATTAACAGTTTTATGCATTAGTTATTGTTCCGATATTTGTTAACAAATGTTTTATGCAGAATAGTATCAAAAATTAAGAGTTCGTTATCGCAAGTCTCAGTCTCACTACGATTTTCAGTTTCGCTACAATTTTTAGTTCACACTACCTAGAGTGTTTTCAGTACAATATACTACCTATTGTTGTTCCAAACATGCTAGTAGTATTTTCAGACAAATCTAAATGGAGTTTTAGAACACTTACAGGATCGGCGCTGGAGACTCGGTGTACCAGATGCTCAGCCAAAAATATTTTAAATCACCTAAAAATCATTCCTTAAAACCAATCTTTATAACCCAAATCCACAGCCAAGTTTTGCAACCTGGCTCTAATACTACTAAATGTAACACCCCAAATCAGCCTAGACGTTATTGCCGAATCGGTCAATGTCACATGGGAAATGTTTAAAAAAATTGGCTTGTCAAGTAAAAATTGTTCCAATTATTAACTTTTATTTAGTCCAAATGTCGTAAATTCATCGTTAAGTTAAAAGGATCCTTCTTATTTAGTGAAAGCTTTGGAAAATATCTTATTTTAGAAAACCGTCTCTAATTCCAAAAATCTTTCATTTTTAGTGAAAAATAAAGTTTTGTTGAGTTTGCAGTTTAAATATCTATAAATTATAAAACATATAAATTCCAAAATTAAAACCAAAAAGTCCAGCGTCCCAAGAATTACAACCAAAATCATGAACTAAAAATCAAACAGAAAACTAGCGGAAGCATTTCACAAGTTTTATGTGTAGCCACCATTGAGTCCTCCACTACATCGATCTGCCTAGTGCTTGGGATTACCTGAATAGATTAAACAGAGAAAAGATGAGTTTTCACAAACTCAGTGTGTAATCCCCACAGAAAATATGCACATAACATAATATTAGAAAACAATCATATATTTACAGTTCGGGTCTGAACCCATTACAGATTCGGTGTGGACCCTAGCCACTCAGATACAGAATAAGATACAATTTAGGGCCTCAGCCCATCAGATATAACATCGCAGAACAGAATAGAATATCAAAATCCTACCCACCAGCCTTTACACACCATTTCTAACCAACCTTACACACCATGTGGGGATAAAATCAACCCATCCATCCCTACATACCATGTTTTACCAAAATGCGGCACATAATCAGATAATTGTAGCTGATCTACCAGATAACAAGCTTAATAGCCTTTCAGATACTTCCTCTAATATCATTAACCTCCCGATGCAATGCAACATACCAAATATGACACGCAACATGCAAATAACCGGTCATACATTTAGTTCAGTACAGATATCATGCTCAGTCAAACATCATATAATTAGATCACGTAAATAGTGGTCTAAGTAACATTTACCGACCCTATAGTAGGTCCACAGTCGGCTTGGGCAACTCGTGCAACCTTACAGATCATCTTAGAGAAATAGGCTCACATTCCTATGTGGCCTGTCCATCTGGGCCCACTCGGCCCAAATTGGCCCTGGCCGTGTGGATCACACGGCCTGGCCCAGAATCCTACATGCCTATGTAGTTCACCCATGTGGGCCCACATGCCCGTGTGGCCCACACAACCCAATTGGTCGAGCCCCGTGTCTCGCATAAGGCATCACCCAGCCATCACACGGCCTTGTCCTTCATGCATGGCCTGGCCTCGTTGATCATACGGTCCGTGTTGTGGCTCATAGGCTTGCACACGGCCTACCATACGGCTAGTGTGGCATCGACAGAATCATTTTTTAGCTTTCGTCGATTCTTGTTTTCTATGTTTTGGTACACACCTGGTTTCGATTGATGCTAAAATAATCCCCGAGCACTCTAGAAACCTAAAATTGACTAACCAAAGTCCTTAATAAAATACAAAAATATGAGATTCAGATAGCCCTAATCGAACGCACCCTATGGACAAAATTTTTCACACACAAAACTTACCGTTGCCGAACCAGAACTTTGATTGCTTATTCTGCTACGAAAACCCCAACCAAAAATCATTCTTCGCCTACCAACAACAACACATAATTTCCCCTTATCAAGATTAACCCAAAAGTAACATTAAGGCTTAAGAGAAGTAAACTTACCGAACGATCGCAGATAGATGTGTAACGTCAAAAGATAGTGTGGAATAGAATTCGAGAAAGAGAGGGGTGTGAGAGAATAAAATTTCAGCAGCCAAAGAAAGGGGAAAGACTGCCAAAAACTTTAGAGAGAACCAAATATTTTTCGAAAGAGAAGAATATGATTAGATTTTGGATAACTCCCCTACATCCCCTGATTCCCTTCTAAATTCTCTCAACCTCACTTCCCACTATTTAGATTTTTAGTACAACACAAACTTTCTAGACGTAACAGGTAAAAATAATGTTCATGCAGGGATTCCAACACATGACATTAAGTACCTTGACACATCTCTTAACCACTAGACCAGCATGCCCATTCTAACATGTTCTTAATCCTTATAAGCCTAATATCCAAAGGTAAGGCCTTATTCCATAAAAACCCAAAATTTGGCCAAGACAAGGCTTGAACCCAAGACCTCATACAAACCCCTTGAACACTTAACCACTAAAGTAGATACACAGTTGTGTCAATGAATTACATAAACATATTTAAAAACTTGGGGCGTTACAAAGGTTGCACGGGTCGCCCAAGTTGATTGTGAACCTACTGTAGGGCCGGTAAGCATCACCTAGACCCCTAATTGTGTGAACTGACTATTTGATTTATATATATTGAGCATGATGATAGTATGCATCTATACTAAATTGGTTATACGTACTGATATCATGAGATAGCATGCAATGATTTGTATGTTGTATTGCATGAGGTTGGGTTGATTATATTTGGAAGAAGTGTATTGAAAGGCTCTTAAGCCTAATATCCTGGCAGCTCAGTTGCAAATTACTGTTTTGTATCGCATTCGATACTACTTGGAGTGTAGGGATGGGTGGGTTGATTTAATCCCCACATGGAGTGCAGGGATGGACAGAGATGGTGTCTAGAGGTTGGTTGGGTAGAACTTTGTTATTGAATACTGCATGACTGCTACTGATACTGTGATGGGCTAAGGCCCTACTGCATATTTGATATTGTACTGAGATGGGCTAAGGCCCAAACCGTTACTGATACTGAAAGGGTCTTAGGCCCAAAACTATATTTGATTGTGCACTGTGTCTATTATTGTTTGTTTTCTGTGGGATTACACACTGAGTTGACGTAAACTCACCCCTCTCTGTTTAATGTGCAAGGTAATCCCCAGACCTAGATTGATCGGTGCGACGGAGGACTCGACGGTGACCATAGTTTTTAGACTTTATGTTTTTTTTAATTTATGTTTTATGGTTTTATCATTATTGAGATATAATTTGAAGACTATTGGGACTTTTCTTAAATTTGTTTTTATTTATTTTTTACGAAATTATATGTAACACCCCAAACCCGGCCTAAACATTACGACCAGATCTGGTATGTCACTAGGAAAGGTTGTAAAAGAAACTTCGCGATTAAAATTTTTGAGTTTTGTTTTACAATACAGAAATCAAGGTCGATGGTTTTAGGAAAATACGCCATTTTGAAATAGTTTTTGAAGTTCTAAGAAAATCCCAAGTTTAACTATTTATTGCTTGTGATCCGTTTGTTAACATTTTGGAAAATGGTTATTACATTTTTAGGGAAACCACGTATTGATCAATTCATAAGAGATAACAACTGAATAAAACCAATATCCAAATTAAAATCCCAGAGGCCTTATTACATAACAAATTCACAAATTTAAAATAAGTTTAAAATAAAGAAAAATGGAGTTTACGAAAGAAGTAACGCATGGCCACCTCAGAGTCCACCTCAGCTCAAAATCTGCAACTAGGGGTTACTTGCAAAATTAAACAGAGGGGTGAGTCACTAAGACTCAGTGTGTAAGTCCCTGTATAACGGAAACTGGGCTTTAGCACACTCAATATGGCATATGTCACATGTATGCAATGCAGCCCAACCCAATTTAGCTCTCCATCCAAACACCTATGGCATTATGCCACAGTGGTTCCTAGACCACTAGTGACATTAGTCACTCGTGACAAAGTCACTATAATATATTATCATGGGGCCAACCCACTGTCGTCATAGACCACCATGACGATATCTGAATAGTTCATATTTAGGGCCAACCCACTATGGCCTTAGACCACCGAGACAAGTCACTGTTATAAGCAATCGTGGTATTAACCACCGTGGTACTTAGACCACTCGTGACAATAGTCACTCGTGACAGTAGTCACTTGATTATCACTTCCTCATCCTTTCAATCCCGAGCCCATGCTCTTTACATTGTGCACAATATGTATGCAACCATCATCACAATGCATAACAGAATCTATTTCATACATGAATAACATTAAATATACATGCATACATATAATCAAGAATATGAACATCGAAAAACTTACCCGGTGTCTCCAACCTTACACACAAGGGTATATGACTATTAAGTAGTCGTTTTGGCTTTCGGCCAACACAGTTAATAACACAAATTAATAAGCATAGTGTGAGCATTACACACAATCACGATAATCAACCCCTAAGGGTATAATGATAATTTTACCTACCGAGGGTATTTCAGTAATTTACCTACCAAGGGTAATTCGATAATTTCACAAACCAAGGGTATTTTAGTAATTTTACAAACCAGGTGTATTTCGGTAATTTTGCAAACCAGAGGTATTTCGGTAATTTTACAAACCAGATGTATTTTGGTAATTTTACAAACCTGGGGTATTTCGATAATTTTACAACCCAAGGGCATTTTGGTAACTTTACAAACCAGGGTATTAACGACCCAACAGAAGGTCCACTATAGCCTCCAATGACTCAAGTATTCTAAACAAACATAATGATGCGAATGGGCCTAAGGCCCATTCTTAGCCCAAGTGGGCCCACACACTCGTGTGGTTTATTTAGCCTAAACCTAGCCACATATATGAGATTCACATAGTCTAGTTCACTATCTACTACTCAATATTACAATTTACTCATATGGTCCCCCGGGCCCATTGGGCCCACTTGGCCCCTTCCGGGCTATCGTGGCCCAATAGCCCACACCCACAAGAATACTCATGGTGGCCTCGACTATCACATCGAAGCTTCCACACATGGGCTCCCACGCTTGTGTGGCTACCATCATCGTGTGACCGCATTTCGGCAATTATCGCTCTACAACTAGAGTAGAGAGAATACACACCTGATAGGAATCTGAAGCTGCTAAACCGCGCTCCGAGCACTCCTATGCCCAACACAAACCAGGTATGCTCCTTCTCCTCCTAGACAGCTCTATATATAGCTAGCTTCTCACCTTCCATCTTTGTATCTTTTCGATGTGGGATCCCTCCGTCAGTAGAGTTTAAATCCAACTTAAACTCTTCCCGTCCAATTCGCAAAATGAACACTCCCTTGCTTGTCATAATATTCGAACCCAGGCTCCCCTGTAGCATAGTCCACGCCGCTAGCCACTTTACCAACTAGCTCCTTGTGTCTAACATCATGCACAACTAAATATAAACCTATTGCCAAATTCTAAAGTCCATATAAAAAGAAAACCAAAATGCAAGAGCCAAGACTTGAACATTAGAACTCCTTCCTTGCTTTCCGCCTCACTTCCTTTCTCCTTAAGTGGCATCACTTTGCCACTACACCATACACTCCACTTATGTCATTTTCTCCACATTTAATTCTTAAAGCCCACCTACTAACTCCTAGGGTTTTATTCACCTAAAACCAAAATTTTTCCTAAGCCCAAGTTTGATCCGGGACTTCATAGAAGCCCCCTAACCTTCCAAAATCACTCACCTACTATATCCAACTTGTATTTAAGTCATTCTCTTGTTCTCAAAAATTTTAAACGCTACTACGCCCAAGGCCTATTGGGCCCAATTCTACTAGGCCCAATTTCAGGATGTTACAAATCTATCCCTTTAAAAAGATTTTATCCTTGAAATTTCCAACTATAGGAACAGTCACACATCCTAACCTACTATACTACGCTCTTGTTGTGCACTCTGATCTTAATAACACTAATATACTTCTTAACTAAATCTCGAAGCTTCTTCCTCACAACTAGATACCTAATCGCAGAAGCACGTAGAAGTTTATCACACATACACATAATTCCAATATTCAAGCAACTCATCTAAACATAACACACACAGAATAAATACCAACATACAGTCATTAGAGCATATAACAGAGCATAAGGTCAAGAAACTTATGGATTTGGTGCTGGCGGCTCAGGTGCCATACTTCCCCAAAAATGATATGTTTTTCTAAACCAAATTTCTAAAAATTTGGAAAACATTTTCGAACCCATTCCACAGTCGAGTTTTGCAACCTGGCTCTAATACCATAATTGTAACACCCCAAACCCGGCCTAAACATTACGACCAGATCTGGTATGTCACAAGGAAACGTTGAAAAAGAAACTTCGCGATTAAAATTTTTGAGTTTTGTTTTACAATATAGAAATTAGGGTCGATGGTTTTAGGAAAATACGACGTTTTGAAATAGTTTTTGAAGTTCTAAGTAAATCCTAAGTTTAATTATTTATTGCTTGTGATCTGTTTGTTCACATTTTGAAAAACAGCTATTACAGTTTTAGGAAAACTACGTATTGATCAATTCATAAGAGATAACAACTGAATAAAACCAAAATCCAAATTAAAATCCTAGAGGCCTTATTATATAACAAATTAACAAATTTAAAATAAGTTTAAAATAAAGAAAAATAGAGTTTACGAAAGAAGTAACGCATGGCCACCTCAGAGTCCACCTCAGCTCCAAATCCACAACTAGGGGTTACCTGCAAAATTAAGCAGTGGTGAGTCCCCAAGACTAAGTGTGTAAGTCCTCATATAACGCAAATTGGGCTTTAGCCCACTCAATATGGCATATGTCACATGCATGCAATGAATCCCAACCCAGTTTAGCTCTCCATCCAAACACCCGTGGCATTATGCCACTATGGTTCCTTGACCACCGTGGTCCTAGACCACTTGTGACATTAGTCACTCATGAAAAAGTCACTATAATATATTATAGTGGGGCCAACCCACTATGGTCTTAGACCACCGTGATGATCTCTGAATAGCTTATGTTTACGTGAGGCCAACCCACTGTGGTCTTAGATCACTGAGACAAGTTACTGTTATAAGCAATTGTGGTATTAACCACCATGGTACTTAGACCACTCGTGACAATAGTCACTCGTGACAGTAGTCACTTGATTATCACTTCCTCCTCCTTTCAATCCTCGAGCCCATGCTCTTTACATTGTGCACAATATGTATGCAACCATCATCACAATGCATAACAGAATCTATTTCATACACGAATAACATTAAATATACATGGATACATATAATCAAGAATATCAACATCGAAGAACTTATCCGGTGTCTCCAACCTTACCCACAAGGGTATCTCGACTATCTAAATAGTCGTTTCAGCTTTTGGCCAACAAAGTTAATAACGCAAATTAATAAGCAAAGTGTGAGCATTACACACAATCACGCTAATCAACCCCTAGGGGTATAACTATAATTTTACCTACCAAGGGTATTTCAATAATTTATGTACCAAAGGTAATTCGGTAATTTCGCAAACTAGGGGTATTTTGATAATTTTACAAAATAGTGGTATTTCGGTAATTTTACAAACCAGAGGTATTTTGGTAATTTTACAAACCAGGGGTATTTCGGTAATTTTACAACCCAAGGGTATTTTGGTAACTTTACAAAGTAGATTATTAACGACCCAATAGAAGGTCTACTGTCACCTTGAATGACTCAAGCATTCTAAACAAAGATAATAATACGAGTGGGCCTATGGCCCATTCTCACCAAGTGGGCCCACACACTCGTGTGGCCCATTTAGCCCAAACCTAGCCACATATATGAGATTCACATAGTCTAGTTCACTATCTACTACTCAATCATACAATTTACTCATATGGGCTCCTCGGCCTATTGGGCCCACTTACCCCTTTCGGGCCATCATGGCCTAATAGCCCACACCTACAAGAATACTCATGGTGGCCTCGACTATCACGTTGAAGCTTCCACACATGCGCTCACACGCTTGTGTGGCTACCATCGTCGTGTGACTGGCATTTCGGCATTTACTGCTCTACAACTAGAGTAGATAGAATACACACCTGATAGGAATCTGAAGCTGCTAAAATGCGCTTCGAGCACTCATATCCTAACACCAACCAGGCATGCTCCTTCTCCTCCTAGAAATTTCTATATATAGCTAGCTTCTCACCTTCCTTCTTTGTATCTTTTCGATGTGGGATCCCTCCGTCAGTAGAGTTTAAATCCAACTCAAACTCTTCCTGTCTAATCTGCAAAATAAATACTCCCTTTCTTGTCATGAGATTCGAACCCGGGCTCCCCTGTTGTATAATCCACATCGCTAGCCACTTTACCAACTAGCTCCTTCTGTCTAACATCATGGACAACTAAAGATAAACCTATGGCCACATTCTAAAGTCCATATAAAAATAAAATCAAAATGCAAGAGCCAAGACTTGAACCTTGGACCTCCTTCCTTCCTTTTAGCGTCACTCCTATGCTCCTTAAGTGGCATCACTTTGCCACTACACCACACATTCCACTAGTGTCATTTTCTCCACATTTTATTGTTAAAGCCTACCTACTAACTCCCAGGGTCTTATTCACCTAAAACCAAAATTTTTCCTAAACCCAAGTTTGATCCTGGGACTTCATAGAAGCCTCTTAACCTTTCAAAATCACTCACCTACTAGATCCAACTTACATTTAAGCTATTCTCTTATTCTCAAAAATTTTAAACGCTACTACGCCCAAGGCCCATTGGGCCCAATTCTACTAGGCCCAATTTCGGGATGTTACATTATAACTACTAGTCGTAGAAAGTTCTGTTTCCAAAAAGTTACCATATTTTCTAAACTCACGATTACTTAAATTGCTTTATTTTAAAAGCTTCCGCAATGAGAAACATTTTAAAGCAAATGTTGTAAATAAGTAAAACGATTCCCTTTAGAAATAATAAGAGATAAATATAGGTAATGACATGGAAATGATTTTATTGTAATAATTTATTTTCGAACACACTATCATGTGAAATCGCTGGATTCCACCATAACGACTAGGTCGGGTTTAGGGTGTTACATTTAGTGATATCAAACCAGTTTCGGCTATGGATTATGGGTTTTCAATTTGGTCTTTGAAGATTTGGTTTTCAAATGATTTCAAATGTTTCTACTGAGTATGTTGTACACCGAGTCTCCTGCACTGATGTGTAAGTATTCTTAAACCGATATATGCTTTAATTGAAAATTCTATGTTATTCTGAAACTACTATAGGTAGTATACTGTTAAAATACTCTAGTTAGTATATAATGAAAACTATAGTTAAATTGAAACTATAATAAACTACTAGAAAATGCGACAAACAAAAAAAACTCTAAACTTCTGGTACTATTTTTGTAAGACCCCAAACCCGACCTAAACGTTACGATCGGATCTATCATGTCACAAGGAAAGGTTGTTTTAAAAAAAAGAACTTTGGAATTTAAGGAAACATTACAATTTTGAAAGCTTTTCGTTTCGTGTTTCTATCTTTAAAATATCATTCAGTTTAAGGGTTTCTTACCAACTCTTATTTAAAAGAATTATTAGTTGAAACGATTTGGTGATACGAGAGTCGAAACTAGTGGTGATCCTAAACGTTTCATTTTGTAAACAGTGTTTATGGTTTTAAGTAAATTTCTGAACTGAGTTATTAACTAGCATGTTATCCGCTTGTTAGTATTTTGGAAAATGTTTATTTATATTTTTAGAAAACTTTGTGTTTAGCATTTCAAAAAATAATAGTAACCGCATTTAAATCAAAAACCCAAATTAAAGTTACGGAGGCCTTATTACATAACAAAATCCCAAATTAAAATAAGTTTAATAAAGAAAACAGATTTACAAAAAAAGTAATGCATGGCCACCTCGAAGTCCACCTCGGCTCCAAATCTGCGACTAAGAGTTACCCGCAAGAATAAGCAGAGGGGTGAGTTACCAAGACTCAATGTGTAATTCCACTTACAAACACAATCTGGGGCCTTAAGCCCACAGATGCACATTGGGCCTTAGTCCTCACAATATGGCATATGAAAGGTATGTATGCAATGCAACCCAGCCCAACCTAGTTTTTGCAACCTCTACGTCACCGAAAGTAGCCAAACGCCTGTGGCACCAAGCTATTGTGGTTCCAAACCACTGTGATACCAAATCACTGTGATAGAGTCATGAAATATAATATGTGGGGCCAACCCACTATGGTACCAAACCACTATGATAATCACTGATAAATATATGTGGGGCCAACCCACTGTGGAACCAAACCACTATGCCAATCACTGATAAATGTATGTGGTGCCAAACCACTGTGGTACCAACCACTGAGACATAGTCACTGAATCACACTTCCCCTTTCAAGCATATCCCAAATCCCATGTAAGAATGTTATCAATATGTGATGTATGCAATCATATTCCCAATGTAAGTAGATAACTAAATTATACATGTATTTAGATTATGCTATTCGTAAAACCAAGTCATACAGGTACTTACCTGGTATCTCTAACCTTACCTACAAGGGCATCTCAACTGTCTATATAGTCGTTCCAACTTTCAGCCAACACAGTTATTAACACAAGATAATAAAGAAAAGTGTGAGCTTTACATACCTGATTACGCGTAAGACTAAACACTCTATGTCGACACTCTCACTAGTAGGAATAACCGCGATTTGTCTATCCCAAGCAAATGTCGACTCCTTACCACAACCCGCAAAAAGTCTCGAACCGCTGACACAGCATGTTATTTAAACTTAGGAGCAGAAACTATGGGTTCACTCTCCTCAGGCTCTTTTAACGATACTCGCTTGGTATGGCTAGCGCTCGCATCCATGAAGGGAGCCTTGATCATATTCAAAGAGAACTTAGGTTGTCTAACAAGAGAATTTGATTAAGGCAACTACAAACGAAAGGAATGTAATAGCAAGAAACCGAAAAGATGGCTCCTTACCTTTAGAACCTGAATGGAATGGTAAGATTCAGCAATTAGCAGACCTTCAGGCTTCGGGCTACAACACGTTCGGCTACTGAGATTTCCCAGAGTAAATGTTCCAAAACGGGAGAAGAAAAAGGAGGGATTAGTCAAGATCTAACCATCAAGAACAAAATAGCCCTTCGGCTATAAATATACAAAATTAGAAGAAAATAGAGAAAAATCAAAAGGGTCTCCCTTACCTTGCACAAACAGAAACCGATTGAAGAGAAGACCTTCATCAGCAAACAAGCCCTTTGATTCTTGATATTCGGCTATTAAAGATGAAAGACACAGGTTACAAAAGATGAAGTGATCCCCTATGGAGAGAACCTAAATCTAATTTATGATAAAAGAAAGAGTGGTCAACTTCCTCAGAAGAAGTAAGGAGATGAAGAGAATAAAAAGAAAAGTTATTTACTTAAGGCAGAGAGAAGCTGAATGAAGTCCAAGGAGACTTGGCACAAGCTTCCAAAGTTAAGAAGGTTTCATCTTAAACACTAGAACAAGAAGAAATGAAAAGAAAAGAGGATGAGCAACTGAGGTTCGGTTATGGTATGACTAAAAGAAATAGGCTTCCAATGAGAAAAGAAGAGAATTTAGCTATGCTTGAGAACTTAGATACAAAGGGATGAAAGTTGAAAGAGAGAAGAGATAAAAGAAAAAGAATAGAAGCCAAAGTGTGCTACAATTTTGTTAAAAGAAATGAATGAAACTCCAAATGCAAAAGAAAGAAAAGCTTCTAAAAGAGTTTTGGTTGCACTCCTTTTTCCCAAATGGCATAAATGGCACCAAAGCTAAGAAAAGCTTCTACACTTTTAGCACACACTCACACTATCTCCCCCAAAATTGAAACACTCCCACAACACCTTATATGACAGAAATTCTCCCTCAAGACCCTACATTTGGCCAACACCTCCACCACACTCCAAATCCCATATTTTTCTCCACAAATTGCTCCCCAACACCCATTCAAATTGATTTGACCACTTCAACTCCCCCATCACCTCTCATCCATCCATTTTGAACTTGTTGACTCCTTCAACAACCACCTTGAAGAATCCCATTTGAATGCCACTTCTTCCTCTCCTAGAGCATAAAAAATAAAGTTCCACATGCTGTAGATGAGACTCGAACTCCTTCCCCTCTCCTGCTCCCTTGTGACGCAACTCCCTTGTTCCCTAAGTGGTGTCATCTTGCCACCACACCACACTCTTTTTTTGTGTCAACAAGCACAAGTAAATATTTTAAACCCTACTTCAACCAGTTCTCTCCCCATGAAGCCCAAGAAGTAAAATTTCCCTGAAGCCCTGGCTCAAGCCCGAGCCTCCCCAGGACCCCCAAACACACTAAAATAACATGCTAAACAAGCCAAAAACATAGAATAGCATAAAATCAGAACCCCTAATTCTAGGGTGTTATAGTTTTATATAAAATATTTGTTAATAAATACTAGAACAGTAACTGATTCATAAAACTTTTAATACAGATAAATTTGATTAGATATAAGCACATGAGGTATCCGTGGATAGGGTACTAAAGGCCGAGGTAGAGGTCATAGAGGGGCTCAAGCTGAGTTCTAATTATTAGGCAGCCGGCCAAATTTGGATACAAGTGAGACACTAGTGTCGCCATTACTGAAACTGGGTTTCAACATTGCATGGCTGGGGACGATGTATTGTCCTAGGCTATGCTTAGGATTTTGGAGAGGGCTGCTGGGCCCAATACTGGAACTAGGGGTCAAGGGTCGATTACGGAACGACTCCAGTCCAATGAAGTTGAGTTATTCAGAGGTGTCACTAGAGCCGCCCCTAATATGGTTGAGTACTGGATTGAGGCCACGGAGAGGATCATGGATGACCTGGATTGCACCCCCGAGCAAAAATTTAAGGGTGCGGTCTCACTGTTGAGGGATAAGGCTTATCAGTTGTAGCTTACTGTTATGGAGGGCACTCAGCTCGAGTGACTAACTTAGGAGTTCTTTAAGACCACCTTCTAGGGGAAATATGTTGGAGCTAGTTATGTGAATGCCCGTAGGAGCGAGTTTTTGAATTTGACATAGGGGGATCAAGCAGTGGCCGAGTATGAGGTCGAGTTTCTGAGACTAAGCCGCTACGCGCGAGGCATAGTGGCATCTAACTATGAGCGATGTGTTCGCCTTAAGGATGGCTTCAGGAATAACTTGAGGGTTCTGATAGTGCCATAGAGGGAGCGATATTTTTCTATCTTGGTCGAGAAGGTGAAGGTCGCCAAGGAGGTTAAGCGCACTGAGCGCCAAAACCGCGATAGAGAGAGGTTGGAATAAGAGGGCCCCTTGTTGCTACTACTAGACAGCAACCGTGTGTTAATTGTGGTAGATGCCACCAAAGTGAGTGTTGGAGGAGGACTAGGGCGTGTCTAAGGTGTGGATCATTGGATCACCGTATCAGAGAGTGTCCACTAGGGGCTAATCTGATGCAAGCTCAGGATACTGGTAATGTACAACTATAGAGCGTAGTACAATAACCACCGAGAGGCCGTTGTCAGGCTAGGGGTGGTAATGGCATGGGCCGTGGGCAGAGAGCACTGGGCAGAGGTGCTGGATAGACTGAAGTGAGGCAGCCGACTCTAGTGTATGTTGCGTATCGTCGAGAGGATGGAGATGCTTCAGACGTCATCACGGATACGTTCCTTATTCATGATGTACCTTATATTGCATTGATAGATATAGGATCCACTCACTTCTATATAGCCTGTACTGTGTCTAAAAACTTAGGGATATTGGTTGAGAGCACTACGAGTGAGGTTACTGTACTGAGTCCGTTGGGGCAGTCCATAAGGGTTAGCAAGTTATTTAGAGACATCCCTTTAGTGGTTCAAGGGGTAACCTTTCTAGCTGATTTGATGGAGCTTCTGTTTGGGGAGTTTGACTTAATATTGGGAATAAATTGGTTGGTTAAGCACCGTGTCAGTTTAGATTGTGTGACCACGAGGGTCATACTAAAAATTAAGGAGGATAATGATGTGGTCATGGTAGAAAAATACCAGAATTATTTGGCTAATGTGATCTCTGCACTGATGGCTGAGAAATTGGTTCATAAAGGATGTGAGGCGTACTTGGCCTTTGTAAGTGTCTTTGATTCTAGGGATTCTATGGTTAAGGATATTAAAACGGTAAAGGATTTTTCGGTCGTCTTTCTTGAGGATCTATCGGTTTACCTCCGGATCGTGAAGTGAAGTTTGGGATAGAGATCCTTCTTGGTACAACTCCGATGTCCATCGCTCCCTATCGAATGGCACCGATAGAGCTTACAGAGCTTAAGGCTCAGATTCAGGAGTTGTTAAACCGTGGGTTCATCCGCCCTAGTGTGTCTCCATGAGGAGCACCGATATTGTTTGTTAAGAAGAAGGATGGATCCATGAGGATATGCATCGACTACCGTCAGCTGAACAAGTTGACCATTAAGAACAAGTATCCACTTTCGAGGATAGATGATTTGTTTGACCAGGTTTGAGGGGCGTCTATGTTTTCCAAGATTGATCTGCGTTCTAAATATCATCAGCTGAGGGTTAAGGAAGCTGATGTATATAGGACATCATTTAGGACTCATTATGGACACTACAAGTTCCTAGTGATGCCATTTTGACTGATGAATACACTGGCAGCTTTCATGGATCTAATGAATCAAGTATTTTAACCTTATCTGGATTGGTTTGTGGTGGTGTTAATCGATGAGATACTGGTTTATTCGAGGACTAAGGATAGCATGACGAGTACCTTAGAGTTATTCTTCAGACTTTGACAGAAAAGTAGCTCTATGCTAAGTTTAGCAAGTGTGAGTTCTGGTTGCGTAAAGTAACATTTCTAGGTCATATGGTTTCTTCTGAAGGGATTCATGTTAACCTTCAAAAAATTGAGGCTATTTTAGACCGGTAGTAGCCTAGGAATGTGTCTGAGATCCATAGATTTCTGGGGCTAGTGAGTTATTATCGGCGGTTTGTGGAAGGTTTCTCATTGATAGCAGCACTTTTAACTAATCTACTACGTAAGGGGGTACCGTTTAACTGGACTAATGTGCATTAGGAGAGTTTCTAGAAGCTCAAGACTATAGTGACTAAGGCTCTTGTTTTGATACAACCTGGATCTGGAAAGGAGTTCACAGTTTATAGTAATGCATCACACATTGGTCTGGGATGTGTGTTGATGCAGGATGGTATGGTGGTAGCATATGCGTCTGTCAGCTTAAGACATATGAGGTGAACTATCCAACGCATGATTTAGAGCTGGCCACCGTGGTATTTGTACTGAAAATTTGGAGGCATTATTTGTACGGTGAGAAGTGTATCATCTACCCTGATAACAAAAGCCTCAAGTATTTCCTTACTTAGAAGGAGCTGAATCTTAGTATTTCCTTACTCAGAAGGAGCTGAATCTTAGGCAGCGTAGATGGATTGAGCTACTTACAGACTACAACTGCCAATATGGTGGATGATGCTTTGATTTGTAGGGCTATGACTAATCTGAGGGTGATGTTTACTCGCCTTAGTTTATTTGATGATGATAGTCCGTTAGCTGAGCTTCAGGTTAAACTGACATGTATTGAGCAGATTAAGGGTAAGCAGTTGGAGATGAGTCTTTGGAGTACTCTTCTTTGATGGAGGAATCTTCTTTTGTGGAGGATGGTAGCACTACAGGTTGAGAATGGTAGCACTACAAATTTTAGACTGAATAGTGATGGGGTACTCTTCTTTTGTGGAGGAATCTGTATGCCGAATAATACTGATTTAAGGTAGCCTATAATGAGAGAGGCGTATAGTAGCGCTTATGCTATGCATCCTGGCAAAATAAGATGTACCGAAACCTTCGTGAGTTATATTGGTTGCCAGGGTTGAAACATGAGGTTACTGATTTTGTGGCGAGATGTCTGACATGACAGCAGGTTAAGGCTAAGAATCAGTTCCTTCAAGTTTTCTGCAGCTGATTAAGATTCCTCTATGGAAGTGGGAGCGTGTAACTATGGATTTTGTTAGTAGGTTGCCTCTAACACCCACTAGGAAGGATTCAGTATGGGTTATCGTGGATCGATTAACCAAGTCCGCTCACTTTATACTGGTTCGTATTGATTATTCTCTGCAGAAGCTGGCGAAGCTTTATATTTCTAATATAGTGAGACTTCATGGGGTACCGGTTTTGATCATCTCTGATAGGGATCCACATTTCACGTCTTGGTTTTGGAGAAAGTTGTATGAGGCACTGGGTTCAAGGTTAGACTACAGTACTGCGTTCCATCCTTAGGCCGATCGTCAGTCTGAGAGGGTGATTCAGATATTGGAGGACATGTTGAGGAGCTGGGTTATTGATTTCCAAGGCAGTTGGGAGGATTATCTACCATTAACTAAGTTTTTGCCTATAATAATAGTTACCAGTCCACAATCAAGATGGCACCTTACAAGGCACTATATGGTTGTACGTGTCGCACTCCCTTATGTTGGACTGAGTTGGGTGAGCAACGTGTTCTGGGTCCTGAATTGGTTTCTGAGACAGAGGATAAGCTTAGATTGATTCGGGATCATTTGAAAGCAACTTCTGCCAGCAAAAGTCTTATATGAGCCTGAAGAGACACGAGATTGAGTTTTCTGTATGGGGATTCTGTATTTTCAAGGTCTCACCATGGAAGAAGGTTTTGAGGTTTGGTCGTAAGGGCAAGTTGAGCCCTAGATTTATTAGACCTTACCGTATTCTGAAACGAGTGGGACCAATTGCTTATCAGTTGGAGCAACCTCCAAAGTTGGATCGTATTCATGATGTGTTCCACGTCTCTATGTTGAGGTGCTACTGCTCTTATCCTACTCATATTGTCCTTGTTGAGGAGATTGAGGTTAGGCAGACTTGACCTTTGAGGAGGAGCCTGTCCAGATTTTGGATCGTGACGTAAAGGTTCTAAGGAGGAAGTCTATCCCTTTGGTGAAGGTTCTATGGCGTAATCATAACATTAAGGAGACCACGTGGGAGCCTGAGGATGCAAAACGTCAGTAGTATCCTCCTCTACTTTGATCAAATAAATTTTGAGAATAAAATTTTCTTTTAGGGGATAGAGATGTAACGCCCCAAGATTTAAATTTTTGTTTTTGTGAATGTGTGACACAATTGAGTAGCTGCTTTAGTGGTTAAGTGTTCTGGGTGTATGTGGGAGGTCCCAAGTTCAAGCCATGACTTGGGAAAATTTTGGTATTTTTATGAATAAAGCCCAATCTTTGGTCAATAGGTTTTTATTTAATTGTTGATAAGCTTATACCAGAATGGGCTTACTAGTCTGGGGGTTAAGCAATATGTTGGCTTGCTGATGGTCTTGTGTTCGAATCCTTGCGTGAGTAAGGGAGATTATTTTTGCTCGGGTTGGTGGCTAAGAGTTTGAGTTGTATTGGAAATTTTAGTAGTGGAAGTTTGATGGAGAGAAATTAGGAGTGAATTAAGGGATTTTGGGGTTATCGGGATTCTTATAGAATTATTCTGCTCATATTTTTTCTTTTCTTTTTTTCCCCAAAAATAAAATTTTTAGTTTTCTCTTCTCATCTTCTCCCTTTTTGTTTTCATTTTCCTTTTTCCATTGTTTTTCCTTGCTGTTAAAATTCTTGTGCTCTCCCCTTCTTTTTCTCCTTAACTTCTTTCCACTCGGTCTCGTGTTGTTCCACGATTAACTGCGATCGTTCGGTAAGTACTCATCTTTTTTTATGTTTGTTTCTCTCCAAAAACTCTGTCGATTTTTCCATTGGGATTTCCTCTATATTATGCTGAAACCTACCATTCTCTTCCCATTTTCTTTTGATTTTACTCCCATCTTGACTGCAATCGTACTTTTGTTCCTTATTTTGGCATTTCATGGACAATTTCGATAAGTGATTTTATGTGGTCTATAGTTGAGAATGTTAAGTTTCTGACTAGGGGTTATTCTGATGTTTGGGAAGCATCATTTCACTAGGATTGAGACTCTTTTTGTACTACATCGTAAGCAAATTGATTTGAAGCGTTGGGGGTTCAGGATTGCTCGGAGTTTCTTTTGCATCAAAAACAATACAGGTGTGTACCCAAAACGTAGAAAATAGGGTTGTGGCGAAAGCCAAAAACCCCATTGTCAATGCCACACGGGCATATGGTTGCCGTGTGGTAGGCCGTGTGTGACCACATAGTCGTGCAATCGAGAGGCCAAGCTATGCATGCAAGAAACAGCCATGTGATGGCCAAGGTCAAATTGGGCCGTGCGGGCCACACAGCCACATGGGTGTGTGAGCCTACTTTCACTAAATTTATTGCTAAGGTTGCACGGTTGCCCAAGTCGACTGTGAACCTACTGTAAGGTCGGTAAGCATCACCTAGACTGCTAATTGTGTGAACTAACTGTTTAATTTATATATATTGAGCATGATGATAGTATGCATGTATACTAAACTGGTTATATGTACTGATATCATGAGATAGCATGTCATGATTTGTATGTTGTATTGCATGCGGTTGGGTTGATTATATTTGTGGAAGTGTACTGAAAGGCTATTAAGCCTAATATACTGGCAGCTCATCTGTAAATTACTGTTTTGTGCCACATTCGGTACTACCTGGAGTGTAGGGATGGGTGGGTTGATTTAATCCCCATATGGAGTGTAGGGTTGGACGGAGATGGTATGTAGAGGTTGGTTGGGTAAGACTTTGTTACTGAATACTGCATGATTGCTACTGATATTGTGATGGGCTAAGGCCCTAGTGCATATTTGATACTGTATACTGAGATGGGCTAAGGCCCAAATCATTACCAATACTGAAAGGGGCTTAGGCCCAAAACTGTATTTAACTGTGCATTGTGTATACTATTGTTTGTTTTCTGTGGGATTACACACTGAGTTTATGTAAACTCACCCCTTTCAGTTTAATGTGCATGGGTAATCACCAGACATAAATGGACCGATATAGCGGAGGGCTCAACGGTGACCACAGTTTTTGGACTTTACGTTTTTTTAAATTTATGTTTTATGGTTTTATTATTATTGGAATGTAATTTGAGGACTCTTGGGACTTTTGCTTAAATGTGGTTTTTATTTATTTTTTGTGGAATTATAACTACTAATCGTAGGAAGTTCGGTTTCCAAAAGTTAACGTATTTTCTAAACTCACGATTACTTCAACTACTTTATTTTAAAAGCTTCCGCAACAAGAATCGTTTTAAAGAAAATGTTTTAAA
This sequence comes from Gossypium rotundifolium, assembly GCA_025506655.1. Classification (NCBI taxonomy): domain Eukaryota; kingdom Viridiplantae; phylum Streptophyta; class Magnoliopsida; order Malvales; family Malvaceae; genus Gossypium; species Gossypium rotundifolium. Next base: position 44,191,195 of record CP106726.1, read on the forward strand.
TAAGTAAAATGATTCCCTTTAGAACTAGTAAGAGATAAATATAGGTAATAACATGGAAATAATTTTATTGTAATAATTTAGTTTTCGAACACACTATCATGTGACATCTCTAGATTTGGCCATAACGTTTAGGCTAGGTTTGGGGTGTTACAAAGTGATTTAGTCCTTAAACTATAATAAATCTTAATTCATGCAAATTTACTAAAGCGAAACCTAATTAGTTACACAACTAACTTCGTAAATATATTTAACAACGGAGTCCCGAGAATACACTTTGCAACACCCCTGACTATAAGGTCGTTACACAATTTATTTAAATGTCTCTAATATGAAATTATTTAAAGGGAGTTAGTTTTTCATGATTAGTCTATTTTGACTCATTTGGCCTAGTTTGCATGATTGTTGAATGCCTTTGATTGTGCTAAATTAGACTTTGTTGAATGATTAATATTCAATTTTTTGCATGCCTTACAATACTCTATGTTTCATATGCATCATACTCAAATTTGACATATTTGAGCATATGAATTCATTAGAAATTGCTATAAAGTCATTCTAAGTTGTTTAGAGCATGTTTAAACTTAAAAGTCAAGTTGGGAAAAATTTTGCACTTAGGAAAACATTTTCAACATTTGGTATCAGTACCGATACTATTTTATCAATACTTTTTGAAAAATATCTATACTCAATTAAAAAGTATCGACGCTCATTGGGTTTTAAAGAATCTTGCTGCGTGTTTTCAACAAATTCAAAAACTCGCGAAAACTTTCTTCCCTCGTTTCAAAACCCTTTCAACCCTTTTTTCAAAATCTTCAAATTCATCATTTTTCCTTTAAATTCTTGACACAAAACAACTAACATTGTCATTTTCTATAAGAATTCATCAAGCTTGCTTGTAGATTTCATCATTCCAAGCAATTTCGAGGTAAAAACTCTTTTTTCTTATTTCGAACTTTGTTGAATTTTTGTCAAATTATTGGTTGAAAAATGTGTTTTTGGGTTGGTGTGGAACATATACATTGTGTTTTCTTGAAAAAGGTTGCCTAAATGTAGCCAAAATCTTAAAATTTTCTTTAAACCCTTTGTCTACAAGGTGTTTGATAAAATTCTTGAACCAGAATTTTAAGTGCAAATAATGTCTCTCTAACCTAGTTAGTTACAATGTCTATTAAGAAACGTCCTCGTTCCGGTCCTACAGCTTGATCTACTGGTCAACCTAGTTCTTTCAATAATTGTTTTGGAAATGAAAATGATACTTACCGGTTTGATCAATATTTTTTCAAAACGCAAAGTTAATGTTACTCGCACACTTGATCTTGAATTTTTAGCCAAAATCAATTTTAAATTTCTTGAAATGTTAGACGAATGACATTGGGTCAACTTTTTTAAAATTTGCTCACCAACACATGTAATCTTGTTCGAGCATTTTATTCAAATGCGAGGCTTGAACATGATGAATCTGGTGAGACTATGGTTGCTATTAATTCTTTTATCATGAATACTCCTATTTGTTTCACTTTGGAAAATTTTGGTGAATTTTTGAAAAACTTCCTCCCGGCGGTGAGTCGAATGAAAAGACCCTTATAATCCAGCCTTGAACGTTCGATGCTCATATGCATCTGAACTCAATGTCCATGATTGCATTTTACTTTTTATAATCACATGGATATTGCACCTTATTTCAAAACATGCCATTGTTCGATCTGCCGACTATTGGTGATTGATTATTTTCATAGCAATAGGAGCCCGGATCTTGCTTTAATTTTAATTTTGATTTTAATGACATTACCAAATGCATTGGCAAGAGCTCGCTAGTAAGCTCTCTTTGCTTTTTGGAACAAACTTTTCATATATTTTTAAATTCCTAAACATCCCAACCAATGTCGATCCTCCTTTGGCTGTTAAATATCAACCTATTAGCTTTACTGGCATTCATCGAGCTAGTTTTAGAGTGGATCCTCTTAATAGATGTTGGGTTAAGGGTTATCAACATAATCCTCAAGATGATGATGATAAAGACCTTGAAAAAGACCGTGATGGTATTCCTCCTGCTAAGCAAGACCCTCTACTAGCTTCTCCATCCGCTAAACCATCTACTCTGCCTCTCTCTGGCGACATGTATGCCATGAACCTTGGAGTCATTACTTCATTGAGTGAGGAGTTTAGAGGTTTTCACACTCAAGTAGATGATGCATTTGAACGAGTTAATAATAATGTTGGTAGCCTAGGCTCTAGGGTAGAGAATTTGGAAGAGAAAATGGCTCAATTTCTTGCTCGCTTTCCTCCATTGGATCCTCCTTCATCACCTAAGAGTGACTAGTTTAGATAACTCATACACTTGCACCATGCATCTTTTAATTTGTTAATGCACTTTTCTACTGTACTACTTTACTTTGGGATATTATCATGTTTATTGTTAATATTAGTTCTTTGTTTTCCAAATTCTTCAATTTCTTTTATTGGACTAACAAAGTCTCTCTCTTAAGCTTTATTTGTTAATTTTTGATATAAAAGAAAAGGGGAGAAGAGAAGAGAAAGGCAAATTATTGGTATTTGGTTGATTATTTTTATTTTTATGACTAATCTTTTAATGCCATCATCAAGTGACCAATTTTTTCTCCCAAATCTTCATTTCCAAATTTCATAAAAATCAAGTCATTGATTCAAATTGAACTTTAAAAAGGGTGAGTAAAAAATTCAAAAAAAATTTTACCAAAATGTTTTGTTATATAAAAAGGTGAAGATTGTTAAACTAGTTTTATTTGATAAATTGTTTTGATATAACAAACAAAAATATTTTTGAATAAAAATTTGTTTTTGAACAAAGAATTTGTAAATTTCAAAGCATAAAAACTATTTCAAGACTTTCAAACATCTTAGAAAATGTTTTGAACACTTAGAATATTTTGGAAAAAGTTCAAAGATGATTTTCAACTCTTGAACTTGATTGAACAATCTTAAATCAATTGAAAACTACTCCTTACAAGAAATATCGATATTTTCCAAAAGTATCATTGCCAATATGAGTTTTATCGATATCATATTTCTTATTGATACCAAAATTGCTCACTAAATTGAATAAAATTTTGAACAAAAACAATAAATATCAATACCTTTCAAAATATATCAATACCTATTGATTTTTATCGATACTATCTTTTATATCGATATCATTTTTGCATTTTGTTTTTATGATCTTTCAAACAATGATATAAATTATTGATACCCATTAAAATATATTCATACCGTTTACTAGGTACCGATATATCTTCTTTGGTATCGTTGTAAACTAATTTTTTATGGTAATTGAGCTTAATTTGTAAACACTTTGATCTTGTAAGGATTATTTCTTTGTTTGAATGTTTGTATCTCTTTGAGAGTGTTTGTATCTTAAGGTTTAGGTAGAAACCTTAAGGGAGTTTGTAAGGTTAAACCTTGTCCACAAAGGTTATCAAAATAGTGAATTTGGGAAACTCTTAGTTATGGAAAGCTAAGTTAGTATAGTAGGCAATTAGGGTCGAACTACTATAAATTATTGTTTTCAATTTTGTATCCTTTCTCTCTAGGTGTCACAAAATTTTTAAAAGCCAATTTAGCCCCTACTCTTAGTGATTTTAGTTTAATTTATTGAGCTAACAATTTGTTTCCAAATTAGTTAGCTTAAATTATGTGTGATTAAACCCTAGGATTGACGATCCTAGGAAGTAATTTAGTTAAATGAGGTCGAAAGAATAGTTTATCGAGTACCTCATAATTTATCACAGTTTAAATGGTGAGGTCGAAAGATAATTTGTTTTTGTTTATTAATTAATTAGTTAGAGGCCGAAAGGTAATAACTGGCTTAAAGGTTGTTGGTGAGAGAAACTTGGGGATAAGTCGATTTGTGACTCTAAAGAGTTGGTGGAAACGTTTCAGGAATGTTAGGAGCAACTTCTCTTGGTAAGATTTTTGGGGATGAAAATTCCTAAGGGGGGAGAATTGTAACAGCTCGATTTAGGGGCTAGTCAGAATAGTGATCTCGAGATCACTAATCTGAGGTTAGAGAAAATTTTTCATGCTATTTTATGTATTATAACATGATTATAAAGATGTGTGAAAATTTTAGTGCTTTAATTTTAGCCATTTCATGCTTAATCGCCAAAAGGACTAAATCGCATAAAGTGTGAAAGTTCTATTTTATTTGCTAGAGGTGCCCAATAGCTATAGAATTTTGATTGGAGGCTATAAATGTGCAATTAGACCTCTTTAAATGAACTAGTCGGCAATAGGGGTGACAAGGAGCCTAATTTAGTCAAAGTTGGTAATGGTAGGTGATTAAAGAATTAAATAAGAGGAAAAAATAGAAAAAAATGATATCATCTTTCTCCCATTTCTCCTCCACCGAAATTCTCAAGCAAAAGGGTTTTTGAAGCTCGAATTTTCAGCAACTTCTTATCTCTACAAGTAAGTGATTTTGGTGGTGTTAATTGATAATTTTTGTACTTTTGGAGTCCCCAAAGCTTAAGCTAGCTAATGAGGGGACTAATTTGCAATATGGTTGAAAGTCTAGGGACATTCCATGAGAGAGTTCATGTCGGTTTCTGAGTTTTTATGGAAGCAAATGAATGTTAGGAAGGTAAGAAACAACTTTTGTGAAAAGGTGTTGCCATGAAAACACCTAATTTGGAGTAAGATGCAAATGTTGTAGTTTGTTCATTAATGCATGAAATAGTTAGAATTGTGGATAGTTGTAAGAGGATTAAATGTTCAGCTAGGCTTGTTTAATAAGAAAATGTGATGAAAAGTGATTTATGAGCATAAGGGAAAAATCATAATTTTGCCAAAGTATAAGGGCAAAATAGTCATTTTGCCTAAGTGTAGATTATGATGTATTACGATGTACAAAGTGATTGAATGAGTAAATTTTATTGTTCTAGATCAAAGAAAACAAAATTCGGACCTAGAACGGGAGAAAAGAGAAATGTGGGGAAAAAAAGCTCCATTTCTACCCTTTTCTATATCGAGGTAAGTTCGTGTTCAAATGTTGCAATTACATGCGGGTTAATTAATATTCCCATGTTGTATGGAATGTATAATTACTCTAGGAATGTATTAAATATGTTTGACGAGATGTCAAGAGAATTGAATCTAAGAATAATGGGAAATGTAAATAGTATGACAATATGATAGTTAAGGTCCCGTGTAAGACCATATTGGAATATGGCCTCGGTGTGAGATATTGAATAAGACCATGTCAAGGAAATGGCATCAATATGATATTTCATGTAAGACCTCATCGGGGGCATGATGCCGATGTGAAATTATATGTATGAGATTCAAAAGTGTTATTTAATAGTTTGAGTGATTCAACAGTTATGTGGAAAACAAGAAAGTATGTGGTTGTACCATGAGGGGTACAGGTATGTGTTAGAACTAAACTGAGGTGAATTTGGTATATGATGAACCCATAGTGGGTCATGTGTAAATGATGCATCCTAATTGCATATGTTGTATTATAAATGCATTGCATGCAAGTAAATGATTATTGTGGAAATGTAAGTAAGAATGATAGTGTGTGAGGATGTTCCCAGATGAACATTTGAAATAGAGAAATGCATGTGGATAAATATTTGTGAATGTAAAATCATGGTGGGATATATGCGATACCACCTTATTATTTGTTATCGATGGGCCGTGTGCGATACTATCTAGTTTAGTATCAAATGGTGGGCTATGTGCGAAACCACCAAGTGGCTGGTAGTATGAATGGTACATTGAGAATTCACGATATGTTATATCATGTGACTATGTGGTGTTAAGTGCAAGGATGTAAGTTAATGAATGCAAGCCTTAAGCTAGAGATTTGGTTAGAACATGGTAAGAGAAGGAATGAGTAAGCATTATGAATAATTGATTAGGTAACCATGAGTTTTCGAGTGAAACTCATTATAATACCTTGTGATTGTGCATAATTAATGAATATCAATAATTGATTAGTATTTTCATATGAACTTACTAAGCATTATTGCTTACTCCTTTTCTTTTCCCATCTCTTATAACTAGCTCGGGTTGGAGATCACCGGAGATGTTTTCACACTATCGAGCAGACACTTGATATGAGGTTTCAAGTCCTTATAAGTTATGGCATGTATAGGGATAGTATTTAATGTTGATTAATTCATAGTTGATATAGCCAAATGTGTTGGCCTAAGAGAGTTTATGGTTCGATTGTGTATAACCATAGATGATGGCTTATGTAACACCCCAAACCTGGCCTAAACGTTACGACCGGATCTAGTGTGTCACATGAAAGTGCTATTGTTAGACCGCGCATCTGATAAAACTTTATATTCTTTTGAAAACTTTGAGTTCGTATTGTTCATTTACAAAGATCCATTTTACTTGATGTTCATTTTAGAAAAAAAACGTGATTAATTTTGAAAACCGTCATTGTTACGGAAATCAGATTTAAACACTTGCAGATTCGTGTTATTTTGGAAAAATTGTTATCAACGTTTTGAGGAAAACACCGTGTTAAACATTTAATAATAACCAATAAAGAAAATGAAAGTTTAAAGAAAAATTAAAACCAATGGCCTTATTACAGCAAAAATCCCAAATAAAATAAAATCTTTAAAATTAAACGGAATGAAAGTTTACTAAAATTCGCGATGTATGGCCACCCCAGAGTCCTCTACAGCTCCAAATCCACTACTGCTGGGGATCACATGCAAGGTTTAAACAATGGAGTGAGTTACAAGAACTCAGTGTGTGATCCCCCTCACAGCTATTAACTGGGCCCGAGCCCATACAAAATCAGATTTGGCCTTAGCCCTCTATAGTAACAATCTAGCCCATGGCCCTCAAATCATAGTAATGCAACAAATCATGCAACCCTTTTGAACCTAGTAATCCATCCGCTACACTCCACCCGTACCAGCCTTACACACTTGTGGGGATTCTAAATCAACCTACCCATCCACTACACTCCAAAAATGCAGTCGAACTGCCAGTATAAATATATTGTGGCAAAGCCACGATGTCGATATTGCAAACAAAGTCGCCGATGAATATGTCTGTGACGTACTCACTAGTAACAGTACACTTCCTCCATTATACACATAGCCCAACCCCATGCATCATTTCATGGCATAATAATCTCATGAATGCAATAATATAATATCATGGAAATTTGATTAATTTCACAACAAGGCATATCTATCCCTAAGGGCATAACAGTTACAGATTTCCAATTTCCACATTGTACTTACTCTACGGCGATTTTTCGCTATTTTTGCCCATGTGGGTTGGAAAGCCCATTGGGCTCGCTAAGCACTATCGGCTTGGTTAGGCCCATTTCAGCCCAAATGTTGCGAGAGCATTCATGACACTCTCAATGACTTACCGTCACAATACATAATTCAGGTTACCTCTACAAGCACTCGCACACTCGTGAGGTCATAAATGTTGATTTTGGCTTTTCGGCTTTTGGGCAATATGCAAATCACCATTAATAGTTACCAAGAACAGTGTGAGATTACACACCTGAACGATCGTAGGTTGAATCCTCAAGAAAAACACGCACCTATGAATTCATACACTTAAACCATTAGTCTTAATCTCAACAAATCGTATCCCTAGATTTGGAAACAACAATCAATGCACTTCACTTACCAAAAACGTCAGCAACTCTTTGTTACGATTGGGAGTTCGATAGACTTCCTTTAATCACAAACCGAGTCCCTAGGAAGGAGTACAAGTCAATTATGTTATCACAAGTTGATGAAGAAACGGCCTTTCGGCCTAAATAAACTTAGAAAAGAGAACGTCCAACCACCACCCTTATTCAGCCAAAGCTACCTTACCAATAAACTTCCGGAGACCAAGATTACAAGAAAGATGAGCGGTAGAAAAGGGTGATTTGATTCGGCCCTTAACCAAAAGAGAACAAAAGAGAGTTTAGAAAGACAAATGATTGTATTCAGCCTAACCGAGAGAAGAGAACACTAGAAAGAGAAGACATCATGCATTTGGCCAAAGGAAAAAGATTTAATATGGCAAGAAGAGAAAAAGAGAACCCAAAAGCATTGAAAACTTACCAAGTCGACTGCTGTCCAGAGAAGAGAATGATAGAGCAAGAAATATTAGGCACTTGACAAATGAGGAAGGTAAAAGATTTGAAGAAGAGGAAGAAGAGTAATAGTGATTTTGGCTAGGTGCAGCAAAGAAAAAATGGGACAAGAAATGGGATGGTTCGGCCAAACTTGTTAAGCACAACAAGTGAAGAAAACAAATTGGAAGAAGAAAAGAAACAAAAAGAATGAGGGAACACAAGAAGAGAGTTGAAGTTTCGGTTTCCAAAAGTTGAAGTACTAATACCCAAAATGAAAAGGAAACAGAACACTCAACAAGGAAGTTTGGTTTTACTACTCTCACAAATGACCGAAAATGCAAAGAAAAGAACTAAATGCTCCTAGAGAATTTCGGCACATAACATCCCAAAGACTATGATTTTGAGCTTCCCATTTCCAAAATGCCGAATTTTTGCCTACCAAAACACTCCTAGCGAAACTCACCCCCCACCAACTCCCAAATTTGACCAACCAACAACACACTCCCCAAATCCCTTGATTCACCCCCCACTCACTCCCCATCACCCATTCAAAATATTTGACCAAGTCTTCCCTCTCTCCTATAGAGTTTGGTCTCCACTCTGCCACCTCCCTTGCCTGAGCATAAAAATAAAACCACCCAGTTCTTCCTGTGAGATTCGAACCTCACTCTCCTTGCCAGTATGTTGACACCAACACCACTTCACCACCAGCTCCTTGTGCTAGCAATCTACCAATAATTTCACTTGAGCCCTGCCTTCTGTAGTTCTCTCCCCTAAAGTGGCCAAAAACTAAAATTTTACCAGGGCTCAAACTCAAACCCAAGCCTCCCTAGGACCCCAAACACTCTTAAACCACACACATAACCAGCAAATCAAGCAATAACACAAATTTCACATACCACCAAATTTTAGGATGTTACAATTCTACCTCTTAAAAAATTTCAGCCTCAAAATTTATCCAATTAAAAGAGGTGAGGGTAATGCTGTCGAATTGCCTCCTCGGGCTCCCATGTGGATTCCTCTGAACCGTGATTACACCACAATACTTTGACCAACGGACTGATTTCCTCCTTAACACCTTAATATCTTGATCTAAGATCTGTACTGGTTCTTCTTCAAATGTCAGATCAGGTCTAACCTCAATTTCCTCCACCGGTACTATATGAAAGGGATCTGAATGATAGCGTCTCAGCATCGAAACATGGAATACATCATGTATCTTATTCAACTCCGGGGGTAACTTAAGCTGATACGCCACTGGTCCCACACATCTTAACACTCGATAAGGTCCAATGAACCTGGGGCTCAACTTACCCTTCCGCCCAAATCTTAAAACCTTCTTCCAAGGTGAGACTTTTAAGAAAACCTGATCTCCTACTAAAAACTCTATCTCCCTACGCTCAGATCCGCGTCGACTTACATTTATCGACGTTTCTTTTTAACCTCAAATTAACTTAACCTTTTTTCAATCTTAGAGATCAATTCTAAACCCAACAGCTGTCGCTCATTTAATTTCGTCTAACAGGTAGAGGTGCGGCACCTACGACCGTATAATGCCTCCTAAGGTGCCATCTGAATACTAGATTGATAGTTGTTGTTATACGCAAATTCTGCTAACGGCAAGTAATCTTCCGACTACCTTAGAAGTCAATCACATGCCTCTTAACATGTCTTCCAGAATCTAGATTACCCTTTTCGACTGACCATCAGTCTGCGGAAGAAATGCTATGCTAAAATCTAGCTTTCTACCTAAAGCTTCATGTAATGCTTTCCAGAACTAAGATGTAAATCTAGGGTCCCTGTCCGATATGATGGACACTGGTACACCATGTAACCTCACAATCTTTGCCACATACAGTTTATCCAATTTTTGGAGTGAGTAATCAGTGCGAATCGGTATGAAGTGAGCAGACTTAGTAAACTGGTCAACAATCACCCATACTGAGTCTTTCTTAATAGGTGTAGAGGTAACCCACTAACAAAATCCATAGTTATTCTTTCCCATTTCCAGAGTAGAATCTTCACTGATTGTAGCAATCCCGAAGGTAACTGATGTTTCGCCTTCACCTACTGACATGTCATACACTTGCTCATGAAATCAGTAACCTCACGTTTCAACCCTGGCCACTAATACTGCTCACGTATGTAACAGCCCGATTTAGGGCCTAGTCAGAATAGTGGTGCGAGACCACAAAACCGAGATGAAATTATGAGTTTTAATGTTTATGTCATGTTTGCATGCTAGTATGAAGGTTTCATGAAGCAATTTCGCTAAATTGTGATCGAATGGTCCAAAAGGACTGAATTGCAAAAGTTGCAAAATATGAATTTTTAGAAGCTTTTTGTATGAAATAGCTTTAGAATAATAATTATGAACCTCTAGATAGCAATTTTCCCAAAATTTAATTTTTGGACAAAATTGGTCATGAGATAGTTTTATGGAAATTTTTAAAAAGAGGGGCATTTTGGTCATTTGCCTAATAAATGATTAAAATGGGAAAAAGATGACAAAAATCCATTCATCTTCTTCCCCAAGCTGCCAAAAATTCCAATAACCATTGTTAGGGCTCTTTCAATTTTCCAAGCTTACTAGTGAGTGCTCCTAAGCCCGGTTTTTGATATTCTTCATATTTTTGAAGTCCTGATAGCATGAGTAAGTTATTTTTAGCTATTTGATGAGCTATAATGGATGTTCAAAAATGTGTTCATGTATGACATGCATGTATTTTGATGTTTTATAGAAGGTTATGAAAGCTTGATGTAGTGGAAACATCTTTTGTTAAGTGATTTTCCATGAAAATGCATGTAGGGACTTGATTGTGAAAATCTTAAGTTTGGTCATACATGTATGATTTTGTGAGAATTGATGATTGCTATAGTTGAGACTATTAATCAACTAAGCATGTAGTTTAAGAAAGTTGTATAGAAATCATTTTACGAGCCTAGGGGCAAAAGTGCAAATATGAGAAAGTATATGGGCAAAATAGTAATTTTTCCAAAGAATGAGTTATGAGTCAATTTAGTTAATATGATTATTAAATGGTCTATTTATGATTATAGATCAAGAAAAATGAAGCCCGGATCAAAACCGAGGCAAGAAAAAAGTCGAGGACTAAATTGCATATCTATATACATTTTATCTATTGAGGTAAGTTTGTATGATTTCTAAGCTTTATGATTTCTATCATTGAATTGCTTAGTATAATGTACATTGTTGTCATAGAATGCTTAATGTTTGTTAAATAAAGAAATCAATATGATTAAGTATGAACAAGTTATCATGTAAGTCCAAGAACCCAAGCTTGGCATTGAACAAGTTATCATGTAAGTCCAAGGACCCAAGCTTGGCATTGAACAAGTTATCATGTAAGTCCAAGGACCTAAGCTTGGCATTGAACAAGTTATCATGTAAGTCCAAGGACCCAAGCTTGGCATTGAACAAGTTATCATATAAGTCCAAGGTAAGCTTGGCATTGATTCAAGAAGAGATATATCATGGAAGACCGTATCTAGGATAGGGCTTTGGCATTGAGTTACGTGGGATGAGATTTAGTATCCTCAATTATTCGCAGAAATTCATCAAGCAAATGAGTAAAGTTAAAATGAGATAACAAGAAAGCTAAATAAGCAAAGATATTACCAAGTTGAAATTGAGTATTATTTATGTTATGAATGATGATTTAGAGATCATGATTATGAAATTAAAGTATGTTGATCAATGTGATCAAGTGATACAGACACCATGTTTACCTTACAAGTATGAGGATAGTAAGTATCATAAGACATGTGAAAATCAGTATGAGTAAGTAAGCTTTAAAGCTGAAATTATGATACCATTGTTATGTCAAATGGTTTATATTAAGCAAGTTTATTAATCTATGTTTTACATGCAAACTTCCTATGCTAAATGCTTACGTCTTTAATCTTTTCTTTCTATGTGTCCCGCCAAGCTAACTTGTGGATCGTTGGAGTCAGATCTCGTAGCACACTATCAATCCTTATTTTGGTATAGCCAAGTTATTTTACTAAGTATGGAATGTATAGGAAGCATTCATTTTGAGAACATGTTTTAAGAAGGGCCATTGTATAGGTTATCAAACCATTATTCTTTTGTATATGGCTAAGTGGTTAGCCAAAATTGGTTATATATATGTTGTTGTATTCAATGAAGCTTGTTGTATAGTTTTTGAAATGTATTAGTTTGATTTTGATTTTAGGATGGTAAATGGCTTGGTAAATAGCCTCTAAGTGCTCACATGGTTAGACACATAGGCGTGTGTCTAGGCTGTGTGAACCCTGCACCTGATTATTATTAATCATGATAGGCCACGGTACAACCCCATGGCTATGTGTATAAGCCGTGTAGAATACACGGCTTGAACATAGGCATGTGCCCATACCATGTGGATCAAGTCAGTATATCAAGGTTTATCACACGGTTTAAGCCCACGTGCGTGTTCAGGCCGTGTGAAAATAGTCAGTAGCTCCCCACGATTGATAACATAGGCGTGTCAAGGGGTACACGGGCGTGTCCCAAGCCACATGGGTGTGTGACCCCTACTTTAAAGAAAGGTTTCGATTAAGTTCCAAAAGTTTTTAGATATGTGCTTAAGGCCTCGTAGGCCCATGTAATATATGATTAGACTAATATAGAAAAGTTTTTGAGTTAGAACGAAATTTCACAGCCCATAAGTGTATGTTTTAATGAGTTCAAGCATGGTAATATCTCTTATCCAGTCCTAGCCTCGGGCTTGGGTATGGGGTGTTACAACGCAGGTCCCAGTTCATCTTATTTCCACCGGGATGCATAGCGTAAGGGCCGCTATGTGCCTCCCGCAGAATCATCTGTCTTAACTCGGAGTCCTTCGGAATACAAATTCTTCCCCAGAAACACAATACCCTTTCACTGTTCAGCCCAAAATCCACTGTCTCTCCACTTCCCACTTGCTAAAATCGAGAACTCAACAATTCATCCAACAATTGCTTTTCTTTAATCTGACTAACCCATGTTGGCTTTACCTGAAGTTTCGCTAACAAGCTATCATCCTCGTAGAGACTAAGATGAGCAAACATTGCTCTCAGGTCCGATACCACATTACAACTTAAAGCATCTGCCACCACGTTGGCTTTACCCAGGTGATATTCGATCTAATAGTCATAGTCTTTTAGCAACTCTATCCATCTCCAATGCCTCAAGTTCAACTCTTTTTGGGTAAGGAGATATTTCAGACTCTTGTGATCGGTATAAATAATTGACTTTTCCCCATACAGGTAATGTCTCCAAATCTTCAGTGCGAATACCACCGTAGCTAATTCTAAGTCATGAGTGGGATAGTTCACCTCATGAGGCCTTAACTGCCAGGATGTATATGCCACTACCTTCCTATCTTGCATCACAATAAACAACAAATTCTTTCCATGCCTCAGGCTAAACCAATATTGGTGCCTAAGTCAGAATCCTCTTTAGATTTTCAAAGCTTTCTTGCTATCTATCGGTCCAAACAAATCGCACACCCTTACATAGTAACTTAGTTAAAGGTGCAGCAATCACTGAAAATCCCTCAACAAACCTTCTGTAATACCCAGCCAAACCCAGAAAACTTTAAATTTTTGATACCGATTTTGGTGGCTTCCAGTCTAATACCGCTTCAACCTTCCGAGGATCAACCCTAATCCCCTCGACAGACACCACATGACCCTAGAATGTCACTTCCTTTAGCCAAAACTCGCACTTACTGAATTTGGCGTAAAGTTGCATCTCTCTCAATATTTGTAAGACAACCCGAAGATGCGAGTCATGCTCCTCCTCTATTCTTGAATACACCAATATGTCATATATAAACACGAATCGGTCTAAATAGGGTTTGAAGACCCAATTCATTATATCCATAAAAGTGGTTGGTGCATTCATCAATCGAACGGCATCACTAGGACCTCGTAATGCCAATAATGAGTCCAAAAAGTAGTCTTGTAAATATCTGCCTCCTTGACCCTCAACTGATGGTAACCTAATCTCAAATCTATCTTCAAGAAAACTGAAGCTCTTCACAGCTGATAGAACAAATCATCAGTCCTTGATAACAGGTATTTGTTCTTAATAGTTAACTTGTTCAGCTGGCTATAGTCAATGCACATACGCATCAACCCATCCATCTTCTTCACGAACAATAACGGCACTCCCCACAGAGATACACTTGGTCGAATAAACCCACGATCCAACAACTCTTGGATCTGAACTTTGAGTTCTACCAGCTCCTTCGGTGCCATCCTATAAGGGCCGATGGACACCGTAGTCGTTCCCGAAAGTGGCTCAATGCCAAATTCAACTTCGCGATTTGGAGGCAATACCAGAAGCTCTTTGGGAAATACATTCGAAAACTCCTTCACAATTCTGACATCCTCTACAGACAACTTCTTGTCATCAGACGCGCTGAGAAAAGCTAGAAACTCCTTGCACCCTTTCCGCCATCTTCTCAGCCTTAAGAGCTAAAATCACATGAGTCAGATAATTTCTTTTTTCCCCTATCACCATCACCTCCTTATCCTCTGAAGTTTTCAACATCATGTGCTTAGCGGAATAATCTAAATTTGCACGATCCTTAACTAACCAATCCATGCCCAAAATAAGATCAAACTCTCCAAAAGATAGTTCCATCAAATCCACCGAAAATAGCACTCCTTGAACCACTAAAGGCACATTCCTAAACAACTTGTTCACCAACATAGATTTTCCTAAAGGGCTAATCACAGACATCCCTCTAGTAGCGATCTCAGATTCAATACCCAAAGTCCCATATACAGTATAGGCAACATACGAGTGGGTAGACCCAATATCTATCAAAGCAATAAATGGTACATCAAATATAACAAACGTATAGGTTATGACATCCGAGTGCATCGCCCTCCTCTCGACGTATAGCCACAAAAACCAACCCCGACTTCCCTGCATCTGTATTTCTAGCACCTCTACCCGGTGCTACACAACCTCGACCAAAACCTTTACCCTCTCGAGCTGAGCCTCAGCCTTTCGGTGTCTACTGACCACCTCTCTCTAGCTGAACATAACCCTATCTCACAGCTGGCATCGAACTCAATTTCTACAGACAATCCTTGATTCGGTGGTCTCTCGACCCACACCTGATGCAAGCCCCAATTCACCTCCAACATTCCCCCTAATAGGATAACCCATACACTGCACAAGGCTGTAGTCTACCAGCAGCGACTGGAACTCTAACCCGGACCGGTTCATTAAACCTAGGCCTCTTTTGAGATCTATCAGAAGAACCGGAAGGCCTAAAATCCCTCTTATTCCTGCCCTTATCCTTGTCATGATTTTGACGTTCGGTGCGTTTCACTTCTTTAGAAATCTTAGCTTTCTCCACTAATAAAGTGAATTTTTTTTCTCGTTGCGGAGCTATTAATGCCCGCAGCTCATCCCACAAACCATCCTCAAATTGCACACAACACTCATAATCCGTTGAGACTATCCCTCGTGCGTACTGACTTAATCACAAAAACTCTGCCTCATACTCTACCACAGACTTATTCCCTAGAACCAAATTCAAGAATGCCTTCCTCTAGGCGTCCACATAACTCGCCCTGACATATTTTCCTTGGAATGTTGTCTTAAAGAAGTCCCAAGTGATACGATCCACTGAAGTACCTTCCCTTACTGTGAGCCACCACTGATATACCTCATCCCGCAAAAGAGACATCGCTCCCTTCAACTTCTCCTCCATGGTACAACCTAGATCATCCATGATTCGCTCAACAGCCTCCAACCAGTATTCAGCTACATTTGGGGCCACACCTGAAATGCCCCCAAATATTTCAGCCCCGTTTGCCCGAAGTCGCTCAGGAATAGATTTTTGGGCTGCTGACCTAGTTCCCAACCCACTCCAAAACTTGTAGCATTGCTTGAGACAAAGCATCGTCCCCTCCAGTTTGGTCATAGGACCTAGTCTCGGTTACCGGTGATACAGGTGCTTCCATATCAGGCATATACCCTGATGCCTCAAATCCATCCTCAGCACCTTGGCCCCTACCACGGTCATGTCTACCACGTCTACATCCTCTTGTACTCATGTTACCAAATTGAGCTATTCTGATATTAGAAATTTTATGAATTAGTGCATAATTCCAATTTTATTAGCAGATGTTTCATGAATCACAACAATATGAGTAGTTTTCACTGTCGAATTCCTTAATGTCTCACTCTTTATAGGCTTAGCTCCTATAGCTAACAGTCTCAGTATACTAACTCTTATATTTTCTTACTACAGTGATTCTATCCAATTACCAAATAGAATCAAAAGATTTACTGATTCGGTGCCGGAGACTCGGGTGCCATACTTCCATAAATACATATTTTTCTAAATCAAATTTTTGAAAAGCATTTTCAACCCATTCCACAAGCTGAGTTTTGCAATTTTCAACCCATTCCACAAGCTGAGTTTTGCAACTTGGCTCTAATACCAAAAAATGTAACACCCCAAACCCGACCTAAACATTACGACTGGATCTAGTGTGTCACATGAAAGTGCTATTGTTAGACCGCGCATCTGATAAAACTTTGTATTCTTTTGAAAACTTCGAGTTCGTATTGTTCATTTACAAATACCCATTTTACTTGATGTTTATTTTAGAAAAAAAACGTGATTAATTTTGAAAATAGTCATTGTTACAGAAATCGAATTTAAACACTTGCGGATTCGTGTTATTTGGAAAAACAGTTATCAATGTTTTGAGGAAAACATTCGTGTTAAACATTTAATAATAACCAATAATGAAAATGAAAGTTTAAAGAAAAATTAAAACCAATGGCTTTATTACAGCAAAAATCTCAAATAAAATAAAATCATTAAAATTAAACGAAATGGAAGTTTACTAAAATTCACGATGTATGGCCACCACAGAGTCCTCCACAGCTCTAAATCCACTACTGCTGGGGATCACCTGCAAGGTTTAAACAATGGGGTGAGTTACGAGAACTCAGTGTGTGATCCCCCTCATAGCTATTAACTGGGCCCGAACCCATGCAAAATGAGATTGGGCCTTAGCCCTCTATAGTAACAATCTGGTCCATGACCCTCAAATCATAGTAATGCAACAAATCATTCAACCCTTTCCGAACCTAGTAATCCATCTGCTACACTCCACCCGTATGAACCTTACACATCTATAGGGATTCTAAATCAACCCACCCATCCACTACACCAAAAATGCAATCGAACTACCAGTATAAATATACTGTGGCAAAGCCACCAATATCGATATTTAGCAAAAAGCTACTAATGTGATATTGTGACTTACTCACCGATGTCGATGTCTGACATAGCTACAAGTAATAGTACACTTCATCTATTATATACATAGCCCAATCCCGTGCATCATTTCATGGCATAATAATCTCGTGAATGCAATAATATAATATCATGGAAATTCGATTAATTTCACAACAAGGCATATCTATCCCTAAGGGCATAATAGTCACAGATTACCAGTTTCCACATTGTACTTACTCTATGGCGATTTTTCACTATTTTGCCCATATAGGCTAGAAAGCCCATTGGGCCCACTAAGTCTGTATCGGCTCAGTTAGGCCCGTTTCAGCCCAAATGTTGTGAGAACATTCGTGACACTCTCCACGACTTACCGTCACAATACATAATTCAGATTACCTCTATATGAGCTCGAACACTCGTGAGGTCATAAATGTCAGTTTTCAACTTTTTAGCTTTTGGCCAATATGCAAATCACCATTAGTAGTTACCAAGAATAGTGTGAGATTACACACCTGAATGATCGTAGGTTGAATCCTCAAGAAAAACACGCACCTATGAATTCATACACTTAAACCATTAGTCTTAATCTCAACAAATCGTATCCCTAGATTTGGAAACAACAATCCAATGCACTTCACTTACCAAAAACGTCAGCAACTCTTTGTTACAATTGGGAGTTAGATACACTTAGATGATGAGTCCCTAGGATGGTGTACAAGTCAGTTATGTTATCATAAGATGATGAAGAAATGGCCTTTCGGCCTAAATAAACTTAGAAAAGAGAACGTCCAACCACCACCCTTATTCGGCCAAAGCTACCTTACCAATGAACTTCAGGAGACCAAGATTAAAAGAAAGATGAGCAGTAGAAAAGGGTGATTTGATTCGGCCCTTAACCAAAAGAGAACAAAAGAGAGTTTAGAAAGACTAAAGATTATATTCAGCCTAACCGAGAGAAGAGAACACTAGGAAGAGAAGACATCATGCATTCGGCCAATGGAAAAAGATTTAATACAGTAAGAAGAGAAAAAGAGAACCCAAAGGCATTGAAAACTTATCAAGTCGACTGCTATCCAGAGAAGAGAATGATAGAGTAAGAAATATTCGGCACTTGACAAATTAGAAAGGTAAAAGATTTGAAGAAGAAGAAGAGAAGTAATAGTAATTTCAGCTAGGTGCAGCAAAGAACAAATGGAACAAGAAATGGGATGGTTCGGCCAAACTTGTTAAGCACAACAAGTGAAGAAAATGAATAGGAAGAAGAAAAGAAACAAAAAGAATGATGGAACACAAGAAGAGAGTTGAAGTTTTGGTTTCCAAAAGTTGAAGTACCAATACCCAAAATGCAAAGGAAATAAAACACTCAACAATGAATTTTGGTTTTACTACTCTCACAAATGATCGAAAATGCAAAGAAAAGAACTAAATGCTCCTAGATAATTTCGGCACATAACATCCCAAAGGCTACGATTTTGAGCTCCCCCTTTCCAAAATGCCAAATTTTTGCCTACCAAAACACTCCTAGCCAAAACTCACCCCCACCAACTCCCAAATTTGGCCAACCAACAACACACTCCCCAAATCCCTTGATTCACTCCTTGATTCACCCACTCACTTCCCATCACCCATTCAAAATATTTGACCAAGTTTTCCCTCTCTCCTACAGAGTTTGGTCTCCACTCTGCACCTCACTTGCCTGATCATAAAAATAAAACCACCTAGTTCTTCCTGTGAGATTCAAACATCACTCTCCTTGCAAGCATGTTGACACTAGCACCACTCCACCACCAGCTCCATTGTGCTAGCAATCTACCAATAATTTCACTTGAGCCCTACCTCCGCAATTTTCTCCCCTAAAGTGGCCAAAAACCAAAATTTTACTAGGCTCAAACTCGACCCCAGGCCTCCCTAGGACCCCTAAACACCCTTAAACCACATACAGAACTAGCACATCAAGCAATAACACAAATTTCACAGACCCCCAAATTCTAGGATGTTATAGCTTAAGTCATTTGTAATTATACCAGAAATAGTTTTCCCCCATATATGGGATAAAGACTTGATTTATAGTCTAAATATGATAATTCAAGAGTTATGATTGATGATGTGGAAGTTTATGTGATGGTGTATGATTGTATGCAAGTGTAGGTGGCTAAAGGGTTTGGTAGATAGCCTGCTAATTGTCCACATAGGTAGACACACGGGTGTGTGTCTACACCATATGGGAGGCACGGCTAGCACATGGGCATGTGCCCAGGCCGTGTGAAGTCTGCACCTTGCACTTGGAATTTGAATCGCCACACGGCTGAAGAACACGGGCGTGTGTATAGGCCATGTGGATAAGTCGAATGCCAATGTTTGGCACACGGGCCAGGGCCACGAGCATCTCTAGGCCATGTGAAATTAGTCAGTGTCAACCACGGGTGAAAGACACGAGCATGTCTTATGGCACACGGGCGTGTCCCTAGACCAACACGGGCGTGTATCCCTATTTAGGTGAAAATTTTCTAAGCGTTCGTATAATTTCGATTTGGTTTCGCAATATCTCGAGCGGGTGAAAAGGGTCTCTTTGACCCATGCTAGGGATGTTACGATGGTGAATGAAAGGTTTTAAATTGGAGAGAATTTTTATAGCCTAAAGTGGAATGATCAAGCAAATCAAGCTCGATAATACTTCATGTCGGGTTCCGACGGAGAATTGATAAGTGGTGTTACATTTAGTGGTATTAGAGCTATGGTTTATTCATTCTCAAACTAACTTAGCATGAGTAAGAGTCTAGCTATACATGCCATAGGTGGGTTGTGATAGTGTGATATCTCCTAGTTCTAACAAGATTGTTTTGTTAAGATAAAGGTGATTTCCAACCGAGCCATTTTCGATAACGATGGAAATGATAATGAGATAATTGAAATGTGCTAATGATGTGATGAAATTTAGGAAGGTATGGATAGAAGTTCATGACATGTCTAATAAGGTACGAAAAGAGGTGATTGTAAGTTGTGCAATAAAATGAAAGTTACAAGGTGATAAGCTTATCCATGTTGGTTCGATATACGTATAGCATTATAACCTTAACCTATTTGGTTGAGTGAATATGGTGAGTAAACTTACCTAGTGAATGGGATATGTGTATATGTACAACTGCTTGAATGATGAATGATCAATGTGTACACATAGTTGAATTTCATGTGTGACTGTTAAAGTAGAGATTATATAATGTTTTATTTTGTGATTCTATTCCATAAAGATTGTGATAGTGCGAGAGTTAAACTGGAAAGTTTGACTAATTAGAATGCAGGGGATGAGTATGGTCGTTCAATGATAAATTGATGAATAAAACCATGGTTGGACCATGGCAGTGACTGTGATCCCATATAAGACTTTGTCTGGGACATGGCATTGGCATCGATACATGATCCCGTATAAGACTATATCTGGGATATGGCTTTGGTATTGAATATGAGAATCGTATAAGACAATATCTGGGATATGGCATTGATATTTTGTTGTGAGATTTTGTATAAGACCATATCTGGGATATGGCATCAGCATCGAATAGTGATTCCGTGTGAGACCACGTCTGGGACCTAGCTTTGGTATGAAATCATGTAACACCATATCTAAGATATGGCATCGACATCGACATGTGTTTCCATATAAGACCGTATTGAGGATACGGCATTGGTATTGATATGAAATTTTGTGTAAGACTACAGCGAGGCTATGGCATCGTGACGACATGTAAGGTAATGCTAAACTATGATGTTATGATACGAGTAAGACCATAGTTGGACTATGGCCATCAAGTAAATGATGTACTCAAACCCATAAGACATTCCCTAAATTGATAAGTGATGTTAAGATAAATTAGAGTTAAGTGTTGAGTACTCGAGTAGACATTAATGTGGAACTTGAGTAAGTGAAGTCACTGTTTGAAATTATGTGTGGTAGAAACAATTGTAGCATGAATAAACATGAAAACTTGCTTGGAGCGAGTTGTGTGACTACGATGATATTTCATTAGTGATGAATGTTAAATCATGTGTAACGAGTCATGAGAGTCAAGTTGAATAAGTTTATGAGTGTGGAATGAAAGAGATCAGTGAGAGAAAATTAGTATTGTATATAGAGATAAAGGTAGTTAGAAGGTGAAAAATAGTTTTGATAAGAATGTCTGAATGCTTTGACGATTGTACTGAATATGTAATGTTAAGAGCAAAAAGAAAGTTAGCCTAGGCTATTTGACTCAATTAAGTAGGAAACCTGAGGTGTATGCTTATCGAGACCTTCCTGAATTGATGTTCACTAAAGGAATGGTTAAGGAGTTTTGATAACGTAAATGGTTAGAGAAATAATATTTGAACTGGGAAAGTGTTTAAGCATGACAACCATAGTTGCATGGATCATAATGATCTCTTTGAGTATTACGTACTAATATCTGTTGTCTTTCAGGGGTGATATAGTGGTTCTTTTCATGAATCGTGATCGTGTGAGAATGTTAGCTGACTGTAAGACCAGACAAAATGGTTTTTGGTCTAGTCAATTGAAATCGACATACTTTTATCTCTTCGTAACCTTATCCTAGCACTTTGAGGAGGGAGTTGGTGATAAAAATTTATGTGAGACTACTCTTATATTTCTGTTGATCATGGTTATCTTTAAAGTGTGTGTTCTTTGAGTTGTGATAGTTATATCTACTATGATTGCGCTTTTGATTTGATCATAGAAAGGTGATAATTCTAGTATAAGAAATGAAATCACAAGTTTCACGTTGTGAGATGGGTTTTCAAGTAGGAATAGAGTTAATGAACTCGATTGAGATGTCTCCACCATCTTGGGATATGATGATAGAAAAGGTTTTAAATTAGCACATCAAGAGAAACTCAAACGAGAGTGTGTTTGAAATATATTCTCAGTGAGAAGAAAAGAATAGATTGATGTGTTGAGATATGATTCGAGTTATGTGTATATTTAAGCATAAATCAATAAGGAGAATGAAATTCTATATGTACAAGAGTAGGGAGCATGATATAGAGGTATGCTTATTGAAATATTTTAACCGTGATAGTTAAGTTGAAAGTCATTAAAGGTGCTATTAACTGAAGGTTTTAGTATTGAGTTCAGTATGAATCGAGAAAAAGAGTTTGTAAGTTTGTATGTGATTAATGCAACATTTATGTTAGCATAATTGAGAATGCTTTGTATCATATTGATGCATAATGCTCTACTTAATTGAGTAGTTAATGTTGAATGAGATGTTGAGGTCCTAGTGGACTATATTGAATATGAAATTGTTGTCATTGAGATATGAAATAGATAAGGTCCTATATAAGACCATGTTCGGGACATGGCCTCGGCATCGAGTTGAGATCCCGTATAAGACAATATCCGGGATATGACTTCAAAATGAATATAAAAATCGTTTAAGACCATATCTGGGATGTGGCATCGATACTTGATGTGGAAGTCCATGTAAGACCTTATTCGGGATATGGCATTAGCATTAATAGGTAACTCCATGTAGGACCATCTTGGGGATGTGGCATTGGCTTCGTATCTACAGTAATGACGATGAAAATGCGTCTTTTACTATCCCTAGTGATTAATGGGATAAGTAGATGAGTTCAAAAGTAGAAATGAAAATTTTACTAAAGTCATGTGAATGAGTCACGAAGAAACGATTACGATATGTGGCATGATATGTGCTAAATAAGGGCAATTGTAAGTAAGTATGACAAGAAGTCTATGACTTGTGTATGGTTAGTTAATGCCATGGATGGTATTTTACATAAGCTCTGAGTGAGTTTTATTAAGACGTTGAGATTCAGGTCGAATGAGATTTCCATTGTTGATGTTACCTTAAGGTAGAATTTGTATGTTGATGAATTCAGAACTTATACAGAAGGTTTTGGTATGAGACTTAGTAATAGCATGTCTACTCATGCAAGACTAAGAAAAAATGCAGTTATATGCATAAATGTTTTGATAACTGAGTACATTTCACGATAAAAGATGAATTTTCTAAGCATGCAAGTCAAGACTATTACAGTTGGGAAATATCCTAGTGATAGAGTGAGATAAAATACAATAGATTTCAAACTTGAAATGACTTGATTTCCAAGGAGGGGGATGTCATCCGAATCTTAGTGAAGTGTGCGATAAAGATCTGAATGATCATTTTAGCATGTGTCGAGTTCACATTTGTAAGACTTCTGAATATATGTGCCCGGGAGGAAGAGTAATCTAGGTCCCAAGTTGTGCTTCGACCTTGTGTACTACAGCTTAAAGGTTGTTGGTGAGAGAAACTTGGGGATAAGTCGATTTGTGACTTTGAAGAGTTGGTGGAAATGTTTCAGGAATGTTAGGAGCAACTTCTCCTGGTAAAATTTTCGGGGACAAAAATTCTTAAGGGGGAGAATTGTAACAGCCCGATTTAGGGGCTAGTCAGAACAGTGATCTCGAGAACACTAATCTAAGGTTAGAGAAATTTTTTTCATGTTATTTTATGTGTTATAACATGATTATAAGGGTGCGTGAAAGTTTTAGTGCTTTAATTTTAGCGATTTCATGCTTAATCGTGAAAAAGGACTAAATCGCATAAAGTGCAAAAGTTTTATTTTATTTTCTAGAGGTTCCAAATAGCTATAGAATATTGATTGAAGGCTCCAAATGTGCAATTAGACCTCTTTAAATGCACTATCCGGCCATAGGGGGGACAAGGAGCCTAATTTAGTCAAAGTTAGTAGTGGTAGGTGATTAAAGAATTAAATAAGAGGAAAAAATAGAAAAAAAAAAAAGATATCATCTTTCTCCCATTTCTCCTCCACCGAAAGTCTCAAGAAAAAATAGGGTTTTTGAAGCTCAAATTTCCAGCAACTTCTTATCTCTACAAGTAAGTGATTTTTGTGGTGTTAATTGATACTTTTTGTACTTTTGAAGTCCCTAAAGCTTAAGCTTGCTAATGATAGGACGAATTTGCAATATGGTTGAAGATCTAGGACTTTTCATGAGAGATTTTATGTTGGTTGCTGAGTTTTTATGGAAGAAAATGAATGTTAGGAAGATGAGAAACAACTTTTGTGAAAGGTGTTGCCATGAAAACACATAATTTGGACTAAGATGCAAATGTTGTAGTTTGTTCATTAATGCATGAAATAGTTGGAATTGTGGATAGTTGTAAGAGGATTAAATGTTCAGCTAGGCTTGTTTAATAAGAAAATGTGATGAAAGGCTATTTACGAGCCTAGGGGCAAAATCATAATTTTGCCAAAGTATAAGGGAAAATAGTCTTTTTTTGCCTAAGTGTAGTTTATGATGTATTATGATGTATAAAGTGATTGAATGAGTAAATTTTCTTATTCTAAATCAATGAAAATGAAATTCAGACCTAGAATGGGAGAAAAGAGAAATGTGGGAAAAAAAAGGTTCATTTCTACCCTTTTCGATTTCGAGGTAAATTTGTGTGCAAATGTTGCAATTACGTGCGGGTTATTTAATATTCCAATGATGTATGGAATGTATAATTACTCTAGGAATGTATTAAATATGTTAGACGAGATGTCAAGAGAATTGAATCTAAGAATAATGGGAAATGCAAATAGTATGATAAGATAATGGTTAAGGTCTCGTGTAAGACCATATTGGAATATGGCCTCGGTGTGAGATATTGAATAAGACCATGTCAGGGACATGGCATCAATATGATATTTGATGTAAGATCCCATAGAGGGCATGATGTTGATGTGAAATTATATGTATGAGATTCAAAAGTGTTATTTAACGATTTGAGAGATTCAACAAGTATGCTGAAAACGAGAAAGTATGTGGTTGTACCATAAGGGGTACAGGTATGTGTTAGAACTAAACTAAGGTGAATTTGGTATATGATGAACCCATAATGGGTCATGTGTAAATGATGCATTCTAATTGCATATGTTGTATTATAAATGCATTGCGTGAAAGCAAAAGATTATTGTAGAAATCTAAGTAAGAATGACAGTGTGTGAGGATGTTCTCGAATGAACATTTAAATAGGGAAATGCATGTGGATAAATATCTGTGAATGTAAAATAACGGTGGGCTATGTGCAATACCACCTTATTATTTATTACCGATGGGTGTGCGATACTATCGAGTTTAGTATCAAATGGTAGGCTATGTGCAAAACCACCGAGTGACTGGTAACATGAATGGTACATTGAGAAGTCACGATGTGTTATATCATGTGACTAAGTGGTGGTAAGTGTAGTGATGTAAGTAAATGAATGCGAGCCTTAAGCTCGAGATATGGTTAGAATGTGGTAAGAGAATGAATGAGTAAGCATTATGAATAATTGATTAGGTAACCATGAGTTTTCGAGTGAAACTCATTATAATACCTTGAGATTGTGCATAATCAATGAATATCAATAATTGATTAGTATTTTCATATGAACTTACTAAGCATTATTGCTTACTCCTTTTCTTTTCCCATCTCTTATAGGTTAGTTTAACTAGCTCGGGTTCGAGATTGCCGGAGATGTTTTCACACTATCGAGCAGACACTTGGTATGAGGTTTCAAGTCCTTATAAGTTATGGCATGTATAGGGATAGTATTTAATGTTGATTAAGTCATAGTTGATATAGCCAAATGTGTTAGCCTAAGAGAGTTTATAGTACGATTGTTTATAGCCATAGATGATGGCTTAAGTTGTTTGTGATTATATTAGAAATAGTTTTCCCTCGTATATGGGATGAAGACTTTATTTTATAGTTTAAATATGATCATTCAAGAGTTATGATTAATGATGTGGAAGTTTATGTGATGGTGTATAAATGTATGTAAGTTTGGGTGGCTAAAGGGCTTGGTAGATAGCCTGCTATTTGTCCACATGGGTAGACACATGGGCATGTGTCTACACCGTGTGGGAGGCTGCCTAGCACATTGGGCATGTGCCCAGGCCGTATGAAGTCTACACCTTGCACTTAGAATTTGAACCGCCACATGGCTGAAGAACATGGGTGTGTGTATAAGCCGTGTGGATGAGTTAGAATGCCAATGTTTGACACACGGGGCCAGAGCCACGGGCGTGTCCAAGCCATGTGAAATTAGTTAGTGTCAACCACGGGTGAAAGACACGGGAATGTCTTATGGGCACACGGGCATGTGGCCCTTGTTTAGGTGAATATTTTCTAAGCGTTCGTAAAGTTTCGGTTTGGTTCCGCCACATCCCGAGCGGGTGTAAAGGGTCTCGTTGACCCATGATAGGGATGTTAAGATGGTGAACGATAAGTTTTAAATTGGAGAGAATTTTTATAGCCTAAAGTGGAATGATCAAGCAAGTCAAGTCCGATAATGCCTTGTGCCCGGTTCCAACGAAGAATCCGGGTAAGAGGTGTTATATAGAGAGTGATGAACTAAACAAGTACAGGGTGAAACCACTTTCTATTTCAAATTTCAAGTTGGACCTGATTCTTGTTATTATTGTTGTTCTGAGATGGAATTCGCGTACTGGGTAATCTAGAGTTTGTACAGAAGTTGAGTACGAGACTCAATAGTAGTTCGTCGGTTCATCCAAGAGCAATAAATGGTGCAGTCACATAAAGTAGATGTGCTAATGATTGCGTATGTTACATGATATCTTGGATCCGTATTTAGATGACGATATGTTAATAGATAAAAGCCAAAAATCAAGTGTATTCATGACTAATATAGTTAGTGGTTGTGCGAGAGTGATAATGAGATAGAGTTACCATAGATTTCATATCAGGATTGTCATTATCCCCGAAAAGGAATATGATAATTGGTTTATGGTTGATCAATTTACATAGAAATATCTGCATGATTATTTCATTAAGTGCAGATTTCTTATTTGACAGATTAGCTGAGTAATATGGTTCTGAGATCATTCGATTATGCAAAGTGCCAATTCCAATATGTCAAATAGAGATCTGAAGGTTACATCATAATTATAGAATGAGCCATAGGGAACTCTGAGTATACAATTGCATTTTGGCACAGTAATTTGTTTTTATATCAATGATAAGTCTAAAAGGGTAGTTCAGATTTTGACGGTGTACTCCGACACTGTGTGCTAAAAGTTTAAAGGATATTGGAAAGAGATATATGAGATTTAAATCAATTTGTAATTCTGAGAAGATTAGTGAAAGTGTTCCAGGAGAGTTGAAAGCAACTTTTTCTGGTAAGATTTTCAGGGATGAAAATCCCTAAAGAGGGGGAGAATTGTAATAGCTCAATTTTGGGCCTAGTCAAAATAGTGGTTTTGGGGCCACAAATCCGTTGAGGAAAATATTATTTTTATTATATTTTTATGGTCTACGATTTCACGAAAGATTTTGTGAAAATTTCGTTTGAAAATTTCGACGTTTGGGCACTTAATTTAGTCAAAAGGACTAAATTGTAAATAGTGCAAAAGTTGAGTTATACATGTTAGAAGTGTCCAATTTATATAAAATTTTAAATTGGAGGTCCTTAAATGGAAATTAGACCATTGGTTAAATTGTTGGACAAAAATAGACATTAGATAAGTGAAATAGGATATTTTTAAGTTAGGGGCATTTTGGTAATTTGGTAATTAAATGGACTAAAAGACAAAATAAAAGCCAAAAACCTTTGTCCATCTTCTTCCTTGGCTGAATTTAGCATGGGGGAAGCCATGGATAGGGTTTTCAAGCTTTCAAGCTCAATAGTAAGTGCATTCAATCCCTGATTTTAATGTTATTTACATTTTTGAGATTCTCGTTACTGGGTTTAGCTATTTCTACCATTATTTTGAACTAGGGTTTGTGTTCAAAAATTTACCCATGTATGACATGCATGTATTTTGATGATTTATGGAAGAATATGGAAGTTTGATGTATGATAAACATATTTTTCTAAGTGATTTTCATGAAAAATGCATAAAAGGACCAAATTGCAAAAGTTATGAAATTGGTCATACATGAGTGAAATAGTGAAAATTAGGGACTGCTATAGTTAAGAAAATGATTCGGCTAGGCTTGAAATACAAGAAAGTTGAATGAAAATCATTTTACGAGCCTAGGGGCAAAAGTGTAATTATGTGAAAGTTTAGAGGCAAAATCATAATTTTATCAAAGTATGAATTATGAGCTAATTTAATTAATGTGAGTATTAAACAAGTAAAATTGTTATTATAGATCAAGAAAAACGAAGCTCAGACCAAAACCGAGGCAAGGATAAAGTGTTGGACTAAATCGAGCTTCCACACACATTTTGAGTACCGAGGTAAGTTTGTATGAATTTAAGGCTTTGTATGAATTTAAGGCTTCACATGTATTTTTTTATTAAATCATTTATTATGATTTATAATGTACATTATTTTCATGAAATTAAGATTACCGATATCTTAATGAGAAAATGAATGAGAACATGCAAGAGGAAGTCCTGGTTGAAGACTTAGAATAATGAGGATACTAATATCACAGCATGAGACAAGGAAAGTCGTGTAAGACCATGTCAAGACATGGCATCGGCATTAAGGCAAGGATATCATGTAAGTCCATGACAAGTCATGGCATTGAAAAGTTATTATGAGGCAAAGGTTTCATGTAAGTCCAAGCCAAGGCATGGCATTGGTGAATTCATAAGGCAAAGATGTCATGTAAGCCCATGTCAAGACATTGCATTGATAAGATTCATAAGGCACGGATACCACGTAAGACCATGTCAAGACATGGAAATGGTAAGTTTCCAAAGGAAACATATAAGGAAGGTCTCGTGTAAGACCATGTCTGGGACATGGCATCGACACCGAGTTAAGAGATCCCATGTAAGACCATATCTGGGATATGGCATTGGCATCATGAGGCGATCCCATGTAAGACCATGTCTGGGACATGGCATTGGCATCAAGATCCATGTTTGATGAGATTTAGTAACCTCAGTTATTCTGGGTAATTAATCGGGCAAAAGAGCCAAGTATGAAAGAGGTAACAAGAAAGCTAAGTAAGTAAAGATAGTAACAAGTTAAATTATTCATGAAGGATAAAAGGTTGTATCTAAGTTAAAGAAGATAATGAATTGATATGCATATTACACTAGCAAAAGTGCTAATCTATGTGATTAAGTGTTACAGGTACCATGAGTATAATACAAGTATGAAACTATTATGTAACATGTGATGAGTAAGAACAAGTATGAGTAAGTAAGCCCAAGCATTTGAGACTTATATTGCTGTTGGTGTGTGATTTGAATGGGCCAATGAATGGCTTGTAAATATTTGATAATGACTAGCTATTAGCATGGCTAACTATGGATATGTTTTAGTATTATAAGTGTGTAAATGAGAATTAATACAAAGAAAACATGATAGGGTAAAGTAAGCAACAAAACAGTTTGTATAGCAGCAGTTGTATCACTTTGAAAATTCACCAAAAATGGTGTAAAATTAATTAGTAGTTTAATAAGATATTAAATTAAAGCTTATTGACTCTATTTTTGCACAAAAAAACAGAATAAGTAAAATAATTTCATATGATGAGATATTTGGATTTTAGTGAGATAGGGTCAAAATGATTTCAAAATTCCTGTTATGACTTGAGAAATTCATTAGGAATGATAAAAAAAAATTAAGGGGTAAAATTTATATTCTTGAATTTCTTAATGAGTATATTTTCAAGAGAAACAAATGGGAACATCATTCGAGTCTTGTACCACAAGAAAATAAATTTTAGTGAAGAGGGGTCAAGACTATTAGCAAAACAGGGGAGACTTTAAAGAATAAACTTAACTAATTGGCTAAACCAAAAATTTTGGATATTTTATGGTAAGAAGATATGTGAGTCTAGTTTCAAGTAAAATTAACGGATCTTAATTTGGAGTTCTGTAGCTCAGGATAAAAATAATTTAGTGATTGTAACTTGAGCAAACAACTCAAGATGAATATAAGTGAATTGAGAAAGTTTATGCAATAATGATGGCATTACGTTGAGAACTCAAAATAAGGATTGTTAAAAGAATGGTGATGAATTGTTTATTATTTACATACATACTTACTAAGCTTTATAGCTTACTCCCCTTCCTTTCACATATCATGTAGGGTTTTATACTAGCTCGGGTTGGAGATCGCCGGAGATGCTATCACACTCTCAAGCTATCATGTTAGGTATAAGTGAATGCAAAACCTTTTGAGTCTAAGGCATGTATAGGGACTTAGTCATTTTGTATATAGCCATTAGGAATTGGCCGATATTTATCAAGCTTCATATTTTAATGGTAACGAGTTTTACGAAGTGAAAGTTTATGCAAATGATGTTTAGTGATCCTTCATAGTGTATTATTGTCATGTTATGGGTTGCTTGTGTTGGTATATGTGTGCTTATGTTTCAGAGTGGCTATTGGCATGGAGAATAGCCTTCTAATTGTCTATACGAGTAGACACACGAGCGTGTGTCTAAGCCGTGTGCATCACATGGTCAGCCCCATGGGTGTGTTAATAGGTCGTGTGTCCCTTGCAAGGTAGTGATATAAGTCAGTGTTGACCACGAGCTAGCCACACGGGCGTGTGCCTAGGCCATGTGACCTTTATGAGGTTGCTGACGTCACAAAAAGAATACCTAAGTTTCTACACACAGGCGAAGACACGAACGTGTCTATGCCGTGTGAAGCACATGGGCCAAGAACAGGCGTGTGGCCTTATTTTATGTCAAAATTTTCCAAGTGTTTAAAAGTTCTAGTTTAGTCCTTTAACATCCCGAGAATATGAAACGGGTCTCGTAGACCCATGATAGGGACGTTACGATTGTAAATGAAAAAGTTTTAATTGGAACAAATTTTATAGCCCAAGATTGTATGTTGAAGCAAGTTAAGTATGGTAATGCCTCGTACCCTATTCCAGCATTGAATACGTGTAAGGGGTGTTACAATTATTAAGATTGATTGTTAAATAAGACTATTTTGTAAAGTAGTTTTTAGTTATTTTAATGTTTAAGGACTAAAATGTTATAGTGATAAAATTAAAGGGACTTGATGTGAAATAATGGAAAATATGGGATGTAGTGGAGTGTTCTACAATTTGGCTGAACTTAGTTTTAGTTCAAATTGGTTAAATTGCAAGCAAAGGGACTAAATTGCATAAAAGTAAAATATTGGGGGCAATTTTACAAAAAATTCTAAAAGGACTTAATTGCATAAAATGTGTAAAAATGTCTAAAAGAACAATCAAATCATCTTGTATATATGTTTTTTGGAAATCGGAGATTGAATCAACTCGAAGGATTACACTATCCAAGAACTTTTGGTAGATTTTGAATACAAACTTTGGTTTATATGACATGTAATAGGAAATTTGGAATAGTATTAATCCCTATGCACTCATCCTATATAGTTGGTGTGCTTGTTAGGTTGTTGTGTTAAATGGTCCTTTGGTGTATATTAGCATGATGCAAGGTTGTGGTTGAATGATTATAGGAAATGGTAAGTCTTGACATGCACTATGGTATAGTACTTAAGTGATTGCTAATCATTAGGACATATACTTATGAATTGAGAATCTAGCTTAATTAGTTTAATGTTGTGTACTTGAATTGTGGTGTCAATGGTGGCACATTGGTTAGGCCCATAGGTTAATTGTTATGACATGGTTTGAGTGTTCTTGATTGTGTTTTGAGGGTTGGTATGTATGTACTTTTAGTGTGTTTAGCCACCTAAACATTTGGGAGTGAAAATGGCATGATTTGGGCTAATTTTTTATGTGCATAGCTTGGGCTATGAGCTACCACACGACCGTGTACCACACACGGGTAACCCACACGAGCTTGTGTCCTTATTGTACTAGGTGTAGGGTTCACACGGGCTGACACACGGCCTGCAGCACGGCTATGTGACCCAAGTCAGTAGCTAACATGGACGGACATGTAACAGCTCATTTTTAGTGGTAACGAAACAGTGGTTTCGGGACCACAAATGTCCATCATGTCAACTCGTAAATATTATTTATAGAATATTTACGGAGTCATTAGAGTCATACTAAAATTTGGTTCAGAAATTTTAACGTTTAGATAACTAATTAAAGAAAAAAGACTAAATTGAAAAAGGTGCAAAAAATAGTAATTATTGCATTTAGATGATTCAATAGCTTAAATAATAAATATGGGATGGCCAATGAAGAAATTAAACCTTGTTAAAGGTTGATGGACGGTAAAATGAACAAAATTAAATAATTAAAGCATATCGGATGGTAATTTTGTAATTAAATCAAAATTAATTGAAGAATAAACATTTCTTCTTCATTTATTCAAGTTCATGCCGAAACACCATTGAAGGGGGCTCCAAGCTTTAGTTTCATCTCCTTAGTGCATGTGAGCTCAATTCTCACCTATTTCTTATAATTTTTATGTTTTAGAGATCATTGCAACCAGGTCCAGCTAGCCCGTACCTTCGTTGTTGAATCTATTAAAAATTTTGGTAGTTGTCATTGATGAATCTTGGTTGTTTTTTATGATAATTATGTGTTTGAAGTTTTGATTGTGATATTTGGTTGTTTTATGGAGTAATTTTTATTAGTTTTTTATTTAAGGATTAAATTGTTAAAATGACAACATTTCAAGGTTTAATGGAAAATTAGAGGTGTATTTTGGACTATTTAAAGGCCTAGAATATTTGGTTGTAAAGTGATTTCTAGAAAATGGTCATTTTGGTGATTTTCGGGTTAAAGAACTAAATTGTAAAAGTTATAAAAGTTAGGGCAATTATGTAATTTCAAAAATAAAAGGGTGTGAAATGCAAAATTAACTGGAATATGAATAAAAGATAAAAACAGGAAAATTTTACATCAAGACCCAATTGACTTAAATGGAAAAGGAAAAATTATGGAATAGTCCCTAAACTTCTACAACTATTACAATTTCAGTACAGGTAAGTTCGTTTGGTTTATAGTTTAATATCTATATGAATTGTATGATGGTATGATATGAAATAGTGGATATTAATTGCTCTATTGATGATGTAAAGTTGTTTGGAAATTGTTATTGAATTTCGGTACTTGGGTCGGATGAACACGAGATAGAGTACAATTGAATGACGGCATGATATGTGGGGTAGGAGTGGAGATTGATGCGGCATGCTTTATATATTTTTCCCGAGTATTCCAAGGTTCAGCATTTGTTGCGAACCTTTATGTTATACTACCTTGTTCTAGCATGTTAAGAGGGAAAATGTATAGCCTACAGGCTAGGCATTTAATGCTAAGGCATGTTATCAATTGGATTAGCTCTAAGGGGCATTTGGCATGTTATCGGTTGGATTAGCTCTTATGAGCATTTGGCATGTTTGATGGGATTACTTGTGTACTCATATCTATAAGTCGTTCATTAGGTCATAAATTATTGTATTATAACTTGTTTAATGACTTTGAATGGCATGACATGTGCTTGACATCTTGAATTGACTCCTTTGTGGACATGTATGTTTTCTCGAAATTATTATTTGTGCTTTGAATTGAACTATGCAATTCATCGGTTTACAATTGTTGATGAAAGGAAACATTTGTTGTGGAATTATATTTGATTAAATTGTTATATTTATGTCAGTAAGATTTATTGTTTCTGTCCGTCGAACTTACTAAGCTTCAATTTATGTTTCTTGTGTTTATTTTTGAAGGTTGGACGATTGGATCAGCATTTAAGTCACACTATCCATCTGATTTTGGTAGTTTTTGAACGTTTATTTTGGGTTATATGGCATGTAATAGACTTGTTATGTCATTACTTTTGCTTTGATATGTAAATATATATATAGAGTGTGCCTAATTGCAAGTTGCTAACATGAGCATCACTACATTGATCTTGATGTTCATTTGGTAAATGTTTAGTTGATAACTTATTGTGATTTATGAATGAAGCAAGATATCTTTGGTACAAACTTTTAGCATATGTATGACTAATAGGTTATCTTGAATTGTTTTGAATTGGGGTGCCTATGATAGGCATACTGGTTAGAAGTTTAAGTTGTGTGAATTGACATGTTTTGATTGATGATTTATAATATTGTTTAAGTGTGTATACTTGTGTTGCCATTGAGGGTACATTGGTTAGGCACTTAAGATGGTTGAATTAACATGATTTGAGCATGTTTAATGGCATTTTGAATAGGTCTAATGGCTGGTAAATGGATTCCTTAGTGTTTAAGAAATCTTGAAATGGTAAACTTGATGTTTAAGGTTCATTTAGGCACACACGGCTTGAGACACGGGCTGTGACACAGGTGTGTGCGACACACGATTTGCGACTCATCGTGTGTATTAACTTAGTGAGTCACACAGACTTGCACATAATCTACGACACAGTCGTGTGTATCAAGTCAGAGAGTTACACAGCCGGACACACTACCTACGACACGATCGTGAGTAGCAACTTAATGAGTTATACGGGCAGAGACATGAGTTGGGACATGGCCGTGTGTCCCAACTTCGAAAGTCACATGGCTTGGGGCATTCCATATGGCCATGTGTCTCCTTTTTTTGAAATTTTTCATATTTTCCTAAAGTATCCTAATTTGTTTCAAATTAGTCCTTGAGGGTTTTAGGATTAATTATTTAGTCCCTAAAGCTCGATTGTAATTCAATTCATTTATGGTATTTGAGAAATTATATTGAAATGATCATGATTTTACTTGTTTATTTTGTTGACTTGTTATAGCATTCTCGTAACCCTATTTCGGTGACAGATACAGGTTAAGAGTGTTACAGGACATATGGGCTAGGGCATGGACGTGTGAGCCAAGTCAGTGAGTTCTACAGCCAAAGTACACGGGCGTGTGGAATGGCCACATGACCATGTTTGAGCCACATGGTCTGGGCTCTGTCACACGGCCTGGACACATGGCCGTGTGACCCTTGATTTGAAAATTTTCACTTTTGCCCCAAATCTTCTATTTTGTCTCGAATTGGTCTCTGATTGTTCCTACACTATTTTAAAGGCCTCGTAGGTTCGATTTAAGGCCCATAAGTGTAGGTTCTACTCCAATCTGAATTATTTATGAATTTTATTAATTAATTCGGTAACTTGATGCTATTTGTTATTGATCGTCTGATAATACTCTATAAACCTAATTTATGAACGAAAACGGGTTATCGGTGTTACATTGAAGGTGGAAATGAGTTTTAGAGATGAGTTTTCAAGTGATTTTAAAAAAGCCTCAAGGTTTGGATGTTGGGTTTTGGAGAGATTTCAAGAAAAAGCAAGAAAATGAAAGAGAATAATAAAACCTCCATAGGAGAGGGGTGGCTGGCTGCAACAAATTGGTGGTAAAAAAAATATACCAAGTCAAAGTCAGCACACATTTGAAATGTATGGTCTGCAACTCATCTCACCACGTAATTCACATCCAATGGTAAAAAATAATTCTAAATGCCAAATATCTCATCAAAATTATATTTCCAGAATTTAATTATTGAGAAATGACCAAAAGGTCATTATATGGTGAAATTACCATTTTGCCCATTTGTTTCATTGGACACTTATCAAATACAAATCTCAAAAATTACATTTAACTCTTAATAATAAATTTTTGGATGGTAAAAATTACACCTTTTCCTCTTCTCAACAAAAATGAAAAATTTACAATTTAATCTTTCTGCTTTTCAATCTTTCCAATCTCCTCTAAAAAGATATTTTCATCACACCAATAAATTTTCCAACTTATTTTTATGCCATTTAATCAATAATAATTCACCTTTCTCATTTTGGACAAATTTGTAGTTTACTTTTCAAACTTTTTATAATTTGCAATTTAGTCCTTTTGACTCATTTCCACATCCAAATACTTTAAATTGATTCTAATATCCAATAAAAAATTTATTTCATAAAAATTCTTTATCTAACTCGTATTTCAAAATTTCTCATTATATCACTATATTTGATCCTAGAACGATTGTCATGAGTATTATTGAAAATTTTGGGGTGTTACAAAATTCATCTTTAAGGCCAATTTTCTCCAATTAGTCCACCTAATCCATGAAAAATTATGAATAATAATAAAATATTTAAGGACTTAAATAACACAATTCAAAGGAATATTATAACAAATAAATTGGAAATAATGCACTTATCAAAATGTTGAAAATACTCTTATGGGATAAAAGTACCTTTTACTCCTCACCTCAAAATCTTAACTAATTAAGACCAAGACTCTAAAAAGCAAATATTAAACTAACTCGTAACTCTAAAAATTCTCAAATTCCTATAAGTTCACATAAGTGAAATTCTTGTAGCAAATTACGGAAAAAAATTATCGGATTCGTATCGTATGACAAATCTATAAGTTCTTTGGGTTGTTGCAAATGATAATCAAGAACATTTCAAAACTCAAGAGAGACATATCCAAGCTTGAAAGCAAGAGAATTCCCTTCAAATCTTCTTTTTCTCGTATTCTCTTGTACATCGTCTCTTCTATGTTTATTTTAGTATCTTTCATCATTCTCATTTTATTTGTTTTAGAGAGTTATCACTTGTAAACACACACCTTAGAGAGATGTTAATTGCTTACCCATTTCTCATTGTATTAAAAGGAATATTTAAGGTTTTTAGATGGAAAACCTTAAGAAGATTGTAGAGGGTTTTAATTTTGTCACAAAAATTAGGGAGAATATTGTATCTTAGCCTTTGTAACAATATAAGGATTGTAAATATTTAGTCTTATTTATATAGTGAATTAGAAAAATCATTGGTTGAGGTATACCAAGATAGTGGAATAGGCAATTGGGCCCGAACAACTATAAATTCGTGTGTTCAAGCTATTTTCCTTGTTCTTTTATTTTAGAATAATTTGTAAAATAATAATAATAATAATAATAATAATAATAATAATAATAATAATAATAAAATACCCATTCACCCACTATTTTAGTATTTTCGATCCTAACATCAAAATAAAATAAAAGTGAAACATAAGTTGAAAACTACCAACAAAAGTTTCGTGTAATGCCAAACTGTTGTGGTTTGTTACAATATCACAAATCCTGCCACAACATCTTTCCTAACTTATTCAATTTCAGTATATCATTTGTTTTTTAGTTATTATTACTGCAATTATTGTTTGTATAATTAACATATATGGATTTATGCATGTGTAGTTCAATATACATTTCCCAAGTTATAAACAATCTCTTTCATCTAATGAATACTTTATGGATTTACTTGGCGGGTGAAATTAAATAGTTTGAACTCTGTCGCCTTTAACAAAGTGCTTAATTAACCAAAAGGAAGAGAAGAGAATGTAAAACCAAAGCGTTGAATCTGCATTTGTTATTTTATGATGAAATCATGAAAATAATTGCATCATTGAACTAAAAAAAATAGCAATAAAATCATCTCAGAGAAAAAGGTGAAATGAGGTTTTGTGTATATATTGAATATAAAAAGCTAGAAACATTATAAAAGAAAAACTAAAAGCTGAGTACCGGATTTCATGTTATAAGAGCCGTATTAATTATGAAGAACAAAAGGGAAAGACCGAAGAAATGACAGGAAAATTCCGGTAGATCATGGGGCGACATGCTTCAGCATTCATAGCATGCATTACAACATGAATTGCAAAGGAAATTAAACCCACCAATATATTCTAAATTAAAAAAAAAAAAACATAGCATATATTTATCATTATCAAGGAAAGAGCATACATTTTTATATGGCATCTTATGCCATGTAAGTTTTGTATCAAAATATAAATAAAATATCATAAATATTAATGTGAGGGTCCATAAATCTTGGAAAGAGCTTGCCATATATTAACTTGTAATCTCAACTGCAATATATAATCAGCTGTCCTTAGAAACAGCCGGTCCGGCTTCAACCCTTTTGCTCCCGGAATTAGCCTTTGCAACTTCTTCACCTTTGTTCGAACTGATCTACTGCCACGGCCACCGCTGTCACCTGCCCACCTTCTCCTCCTCCTCCATTTCACCCTAGAAAACTCTTTGCACCTCCTCAACTCCATACGTTTCATAACAAAATGAAAGAAATTAACAAATGTGACTAAATTTCTTAATCTTTCTAACTGCAAAATAAGAAGAAATGAAGTTGAAAAAAAAAAAAATTAAAAAGAGAGATAACGAAAGGAACCGCCTTGTGTTTTTTGGGTTGAGGAACTAATACAAGTTTTTATATACAAAGGATATGAGAAGTGAGAGGGGGCATTAAATGATGCAAAGAGTTTTAGAACGGGCCATGTGAGCCGACCCTTGATGTTTCTATCATATGATATTATATCATTAAGGTTAAATTCTGCTACTAAGTCCCTATACTTTGCAAAAGTTAAAGATTTAGTCTTTGTACTTTAATTTAATCAATTTTAGTCTTTTTACTTTTTAAATTGGTCAATTTTAGTCCTCCTACTTTTCAGAATTTGAAATTTTAGTCCTAACCTAATCAATAGTAGTTAAATCAATTTGATTAAATTCAATTGTTAATCTTGTTCTTTGCACATAATTTTAGATTTAGTTTATATTTTCTAATTGTATCATTCTAAGTCCTGTACTTTTCAAATTTTAAAATTTTAATCTTGACATAAATGATAGTCGTTAACTAGATTTTTAGTTGGTAATATGTAAAAATAACAAGTTGGTATAAGATTACACATATAATAATATATTAGTTATATCGATTTTGAAAATAGCATAACTTAACTTAATGAATTAACAACTATTATTTGTTGAGGACTGAAATTTTAAAATTTGAAAGGTATAATGACTAAAAAGAACAAATTAGAGTACAATTATTAAATTCACAACTTTTGTAAAGTATAAAAATTAATAGTAAATTTTAACCTATCATTAATATATATTAAAATTTAAAAATATCAAAAATAACTTTATAAACCACAAGTCTTTGACTTGAATAGAGTGATGATTAAAACTCTTATCAAACACTCATTTGATAAAAATCATAAAAACAACTTTATAAAATACAATGTGTGGCATGATAATTGCTCACTTCATCCACGCTTATGAAAATTAAATATATTTCATTATTAAAGATTTAAAATTTTATACAAAAATAACTTTATCACATCATATGATTTATTGAAAGTAAATAAATTTATACATTCCCTATACATCAAATGTAAATCAATTATTATACCATATAAAATTCATATTCACAAGTTAAAAAACTTGTAAATATTTTAATTCTCTGTTAATCAACTTTAGTAATGTACCCTAAAAATGCAATCACCATACTAGTGCTATTTAAAATCTAAAATATTATATAAGTTCCAGCTTATGCCTATGTAACAAGATAGTTTTACCAATTTGAATAAATTTTAAAATTTTAATTGTACTCTAATAAACTTAAATAAATTCTTAACACAAATAAGGAGCTAATCGAAAGAATAAGAAGATTTTTAATTGTAAAGAAAATCTAAGTATAATGATAAAATTTAAAGGATTTTTATATTTTAACATTTCTTTTATAAAATAATTAGATCTTTTAGATGATTGAGCAACTTAAATAATATCACTAGATATATATTATTAACTCAGTCAACAACGATACGATATGTTGCATTTTCGGTTCTCAATTCTAGTTTTGATTGCACGCCTTGGATGTTTTGTCATTTTATGTATGTGGCTTTTGTGGTAGGGCCTAATAAATGCCTACCTTTAAAGTGGCCTACGCACGTGTTTGACAGGTCCTTCACTTGCCTAAACCCAAACACCACCATCCAAAAATACATCTGTCCTAGTAATCCTCGAACCACAAAAAAGTCGTGGGTTTGACGTGTGTTTGTTCTAGGCCGCATCATCGCTAAGCCAATGTCTAAAGATAACCCTCCATCTGACTTTCTTTTGGGATGGTTTTGATCACATGGGGTGCTGTCCAGCCAGGCTCCAGGGGTAGATTCATGACGAGACGAGAAAGACTTGTATAATTCTTGTATTCCTATATCATATTTTTTCTAATTATTACAATTTATATATTACAAACCCAATTTTTAAATCATTTACGTATATGCTAATTTCCTTTTTTCTTTTAAGTTTATAACTACATTATAATTAAAGTGCAAGTAGAACTATTAAAATATAAATAGATTAAGATTTAGAATAAAACCTTAGTTTTTAATAATAATAATAAAACTCATATTATTATAGTATAAATTATAAATCAGAAATATCTAAATTATAAATTAATTAACTGAATTAAAATTCAATAATTCATAATAGAACTTAAATAGCCATATATTTTAATTGCGTAGGGTGAATATTAAATTTAAATATTCAAAGACTTAAAAATTTGTTTTTGTCAACTGAAACGAAACTTTATTAGATTTTTGTGTTATTTTAATATTGTATCTTCATTATTTTTTAATGTCGATAAAAATTTAGTCCTAGTTTACATTGAAAAATTGTCTAAAATCATTGAAAATCAATGTTGAGAATAACTTAAGTGGGGAAGAGTTTTAATGGAGATTAGAGGGATTTTTTTTATAGCAAGAGGAAGTTATAGTAAGAGGAAGAACTCTTTTTGGAAGAGGAGCTTAGCATGAGCTCTTTTAGGGTTTTATAGGAGTTGTCGTAACTTGTAAAATTATGAAAAAAAATTATTACGCACTGACTCGATTGCACTTGAAGTGGGTAATAAAAGACTTTTCAAAGATATGATAAAAAATTATTTAATTGGACTTTTAATAAGATTCGATACTGAAATCTATTAGGAATTAATGCTGATTTAACAATAGCTAACGAGAAAGTATAGGAGGATCTTTAATCGGACAAGTCCTTCCATAGGCTAGTTCTCCATAATAAAAGTAGTTAATTTCGTGAGACACTATATACAAGGTGATAAGATACAACATTTATATTATTTTTATTAGAAATAATAAGACGGGTGATATGATGAAGCCCTGGGGAAAATAGAAATGGCCCCACATAACAAGTTGGCAAAGTTTTTGGATTCTGAATGTTACGTTATTGCATTAAAAACAGGATTTACTCGTGATTTGTTCTTGAATTAGAACAAAAAAATTAGAGCATTTTTCTCAAATGAATTAGACCATTTTTAGAAGCCGGGTTACGTGTTAATTTAAAGCATTTTCTTATTTTACTATCTATTTTTATTATCAGTTTTTTATCTTAAAGTCTTTGGAATAACGTTATTAAAAAATGGTTGAATACATTTAACATATCAAAATGAGCTACATAACATTTTATTCATGCAAACCATGACATGAAATTTCGATTTTTTTTTGAAGAAGGCAACAAATTTTAAATTATTTAAAATTAAACAAAATCAAATTAAATGTTGATCAATCATTGATGGTTAATTTGTTTTTAGTTCTTTAAAAGGAATTTTTTAATTATTATATTTTCTAGAATTTATACATATTTGTATTTTGTTACTTTCCTTTTAATATATTTTAATTTTTAAAATTTGTAATATATTTTTAAAATTTAAAATTTTTAGAAGTTATATACTATTTTAAATTCATTTTATTTTTTTAAAATTTTATTTTAGAATTTATACATATTATTTAATATTTTAATCTAAGTGGATGTCATACCATCGTTGACATGGATAAAAAAACTCATTATGTAGTGTGTTTTAATGAGTTCCATGTGGCCACCTGTTTTTTCTAACCTCGTTAATTCTAAGGGCTAGTTCTTCATTATTTTCAAAAATCTTACATTTCAAAAATACTTTTAGAAGAAAAGTCATGCGAGAATAAAATACTTTTTGGCTAAAATTTTGGCTTTTAGAAGTCTTTTGAAAAGATTTTAAAAGGAGAAGCTAAAATTTTTAGCTTTTCCTCTCCCAAAAATACTTTTAGTGCTTAATTACCTTTTC
This sequence comes from Gossypium rotundifolium, assembly GCA_025506655.1. NCBI lineage: Eukaryota > Viridiplantae > Streptophyta > Magnoliopsida > Malvales > Malvaceae > Gossypium > Gossypium rotundifolium. The sequence goes on from CP106726.1 coordinate 44,233,371, forward strand.
ACCCCTCTAATAACATAGTACGTTCCTTTTTTTTCGTGGTGTTTAATTACAAATACACTAAAATTATTAATTAAAAATAAAAAATATTTTTAAAATATTAATTACAAATATTTAATGGTTATATTTAAATATTTAAAATGTAGTTTATATATTCTAATTAAATTTTATAAGTAATTAATATTTATTACTTAAAAATATTTAAAATTTATATTTCATATATTAAAATATTAACAAGTTATAGTAATTTTTTATATTCTTACTAAAATATAAGAATATTAATTAATTTAAATTTTATTTAAATGTATATTTGTTACTTGATAATAACATGTCTAAAATGAACATTTTATTTCTCAAAATCACTTTTTGACAGTAATGCTAAACACTCAAATTTTAAAGCAAACTTTTCAAAATCACTTCTTAAAAGTACTTTTTTACAGCACTTTTTACAAGCACTTTTCAAAAGCATTGCCAAACTAGTCCTAAGTACTAAGGGCCTTATGGATGGGCGGTGTGTTTACTTGCGGTTACTATAAAAAAATGATACGGTGAGATTAAATATTGTAGTTATATTGTAGCGTGAAACAAAAAGAAAGCTAAATGCACTGTATTGGAGGTAAACGTGCATCCAAAGGGGTCCTAAATTGGTTGGCAAAATGATAATTTAAATATCAAAGTATGGAAAAAAATAACTATGGTGCAAAAGTGAAAAATGTGGTATAATCAGGGTCTAAATCAATAATAAAGCCTATAAAACACATTGTTAGAAAATTGTGTTGGGTTGCATGAAGAAATTTTAAAATTTTTCATGCATCCAAGATCACCTTGGATAGTTAAGAACAACAAAACATCAATAATCTAGTAGTTGGTTGTGCTTTGATCCACTTTGGCAAGTTGGAGAAGTTGATTTGCGATTGAACTCGAAATGCCCATAGTGAACTGTATTCCTTTACTGAAACTACCTTATCTCAGAATAAATACCTCGAAATTAGGTGATTCAAACCATTTCGAAGAGGGCTCGAGTGTCTACAATATGGTTACACAAATTTCCCAAAAGGTTGTCAAAAGGTCTCGAAAGTTCAAGTCGAAGTTACTTATGTGAAACCCAATAATTAATCTTGTAACTCACAAAGAACTTTATTGCTTTATGAAAACATATCTTGGGTATGACACCCTACACCTATTCTGATCATTGGATCCAAATATAGAATGACACATTTCATTGCCAAAACAACTCAAACTTAATTATCATTAATCAATTTAAGAATATAGATTTTCCATTTATATTGTTTTATAAAAATTTTGATAGTATCTCTTCTAGTTTATTCAAATCCACCTACAATTAAACTTAAGATATTTCAATACACAAGTAAAACTTGAATCAATTATCAACACTTCTTCAAGCATATCATATTCAAGATTCATCACATAAATTGTATGTATAAGCATATATAAATACTATAATATAGAATGTAATTCCATATAATATAATCACAATATTGAATATAAATTTCATAAGTATAAAGTTTATAAAAGCCTATGCATGTCCATTAAAGTCCTAACCAAAAGAAACATCACCAACGTTGTTTGAGCTAAGGCAGAGCTTCAGATGTTGATGACACTCGTAATACTCCTTAAAGATCTAACTACTTATGCACAGAAACAAGAACCATACATTGAGCATTGAATGCCTAGTGGTGCTAAAAATCTAAAATCACTACATAAAGTATTAGGTAATTCACAAATTGAATTAATAATGATAAAAAATAAAAATTATAATAATAAAATAATAAAATTCAATAATATAACATTCCAGTAACTCATTACCAATGCATAGACCAAATGATCAAGAGATGTGTAGCAGAAAGTGAGGTAACGATATCTTGTATCACTGTCATTTGTCTACAAGTGGGGGACATTTCGGAGGTTTACGCACTGTGACCAAGGTATTGCAAGCTGAATTCTTTTGGCCAACCTTCTTTGAAGACGCGTATGCCTATGTGAGAAATTATGACCGATGCTAGCAGATTGGTAACATATCAATAAGGAACGATATGTCATTGATGAACACTCTTGAGGTAGAGTTATTCGATGTTTAGGGTATTAACTTTCTTGGTCATTTTCCTCCTTCTTATGGTAACATGTATATATTAGTGGCAGTTGAATATGTGTCCAAGTGGATAGAGGCTGAGGCTTATCAGACAAATGATGCCAAGGTAGTGATGTGATTCTTATAAAAGCATATATTCACAAGGTTTGGGACTCCAAGGGCCATCATCAGTGATGAGGGATCCCACTTTGTAAACAAATGATTGAAGTGGTTACTTGACAAGCACAACGTGAGGCATAAGATTGCTACAGCTTACCATCCACAAATGAGTGGGCAACTTGAGTTGGCAAATAATGTAACAGACCGAATTTGACCCTAATCGAAACGGTGGTTTCGGGACCACGAATCTGAGTCCGAGAAATATTTTAATATTTTATTTTGTTCTTATTATGTGTGAATTAAAATGTGTGAAAGTTTCGTAGAAAAATTTTACCTTTTAAGTGCTTAATTTGATAAAAAGGATTTAATCGCGAAAAGCGTAAAAGTTGCATGCTAAGGTGTAATGTACTAATTTGCTTGTGGCTTTTTAAGTGGGTGTCCTAAAAGGGCAATTAGCCCATTGACCATAGTGATGGACGGCAATGGGCCAAGTTAGTCTTATATATATGTTAGTTTAATTATTTTTTATATATATAAGGTTATGTTATTATTTTATAAAGAAATAAAGTTAGTGTATTTATTAAACAAAACATAAAATAAAGCCATCATCACCTTCCTCCTCTCATAGCCGAATGTAAGAAAATAAAACACCATTGTAGAGCTTTGAGTTTTGCAACTTAGAGAGCTTGATTAAGGTATGGTCGGTTTTAGTTTTTGATAATTTTACGTTTTTGAGATCGTTGCTTCAGATATTACCCGACCCATGCCTAAATTTTTGAAAATATTATATAGGATTGACCATTAACATGCTTGGATGGTTTTGATATTTGATGGTTTTAGATTAAAATATGTTGAAGATTTACAAGTTTTGTATTGAAGTTTTTGGTGATTTTGAGTAAATAGGGCTAAATTGAGAAAATAAATTTGTGAGAGACTTAAAATGCAAAATAAATGAAATGCAAGGATTCATATGGCTATGTGGAAGGTTCGGCCAAGCTATGGTGTTGGGAGATCTTGCATATTTTGTGTTTTGTGTAAATAGGACCAATTTGTAAAAATGGGAAACATTAGGGGCAAAATGATAATTTGTTATTTAAGTGTTTTTGGACCAAATTGAGATGAAATGTGCTTGAATGAGCTAAATTTTAATGTGTTTAGATCAAGAACAAAGAAAAACGGAATTGGATCGGGGAAAGACAAAGGTTCTCGAATAGTCGATTTACACGGTCTAACGACAACCGAGGTAAGTCCTTAAGCAAATTTATGTCGAGAAATTATTTACGAAAGTAGTATATGATAAAATTGGTATTGAAGGCAAGAAAATAGAGGTAGGTAGAATGTGGGGTATGAAATTGTAGTAAATTTGTTTGTTGAATGTGATGTGAATAATTATGTTCGGTTTAACATGAAATTGTAAAATAAAGTATACGAGATGGATGTGATTTTAGCATTAAGTAATGTGTATGAGTATGTTGATTGGGTTGATAATCGGGCTTTGAGCCTAGCGTGCCTCGTCTTGGTGATTTATTTCGGGCTTTAATGCCCAGCGTGCCTCGTCGTGTAGTGTTATTACTCGGGCTTTAATGCCTAGCAGGCCTCGTGCCGGTGTTATTACTCGGGCTTTGAGCCTAGCAGGCCTCGTGCCGGTGATTTATTTCGGGCTTTAATGCCTAGCAGGCTTCGTGCCGGTGATTTATTTCGGGCTTTAATGCCTAGCGTGCCTCGTCTTGGTGTTATTACTCGGGCTTTGAGCCTAGCGGGCCTCGTCTTTGATTTATTTCGGCTTTAATGCCTAGCGTGCTTCGTCACGGTGATTTATTTCGGCTTTAATGCCTAGCGAGCTTCGTGCCGGTGTTTAAATTTTGGACCTTTGGTCTAGCAGGTTTTATACCAGTGATGAAATATCAACTTGTGGTTTATGAGACTACATCATGAGGTGTTTATTGAGTAAGTAAGTTGATAATACAAGTTATTTATATTCAACCATACGGTAAGTATGAGTTAATTACTTGAGTTTCTATGTTCGATCAAATAGATAAGCATATATATGAATTTCGTTGGGCAAGAATGTGACTAAAGACCATATATATATATATATTCGACCTTTGGTTATGTGGTCATATTGTTGTTACATTGATATTGAATACTTGGATATATGAAATGTTGAATGGACAAGTGTATATATATTCATTTATGTGGCCTTATTGAATGATATGCATATGTAATGAGTAGATGGTTGAAAGTTGATATTTTCCATTTGAACCTTATGCCGAAATGGTAATTTATTTGTTAAAGGAAAAATAGTGATAAATGTTAAGTTAAATGAGGTATTGGAGTTCGGCAATGATAGACTACATGTTTAACTCAGGTAAGCTTAAGTCTCATTGAATTAATCAGAAATAAGGTAAGTTGTGATTAATGTTACTTGGGTTGAAATATTATGTTAAGAACGGTGTTATGTGTGATTGGGCTTATTGATCGATGTGTATGAATGGTATAAGATAGAATTTGAGCTTAAATGTACTATTTTGGGAGGTTCGGTTACAAGTAGAAATGCTAAGAGTGAAAAGACTGTGAATGTGATAATATAGTTGATATGAATGTTGTACCTATGTGACTTGGAGCATGTGATTCATGTAATATATGTTTATACTATGGTTCGATGAGTTACAGAATTATGGTAATGAAGTGTAAATGCTTGGGTTAATGAAATGTTAGTATTCGGCCCTGCATAAATTCATTTATGGAAATATTTATATTCAATGTCATAAGTTTAAAGAATAAAATGTTTAAGGGTTTGAGTGTTACATTATTATTGCTTGAGACTTACTAAGCTAGTAAGCTTATTCGTGTGGTTCAATGTTACATTTTATAGATTTTGGTCTCGCTACGGGCTCGGAAATCGTCAGCAAAGTGAACCACACTATCGACTCATATTGGTACTTTTAAAGTTTGGACGTAAAAACTTAAGGCACGTATAGGCTAGTTTAATGCTTGAATGATAATTTGAATTGTATAAATAAGCCATTCGAAAATGGCTATTTCCTTTGGTTAGTATCGTTTCTATGTTTGAATTTTATAACTTGCTTGTATGTAAATGGATGTTTTAAATTTGATCATGGCCTAAATTATATATGGGATTTGTTTCTGGTATATATATATATATATATGTATGTATGGTTAAGGTATAGAGTTTAAATAAATTGAGTAAGGAAGTTATAAACTAGTTAATCATATTTTTGTTATGAAACAGTTTTTAGTTGTAGCAGTGATGTGATTTTGAAAAATCACCAAAAATAGGAGAAATTGATTTAGAAAGTGAATAAGACATAGAATTAAAGTTTATTGTGTCTATTTTGATATGAAAGAAACAAGTTAGGCAAAGGAATTATATATTATGAGATATTTAAGTTTTAGTGAGACTTGTCCTGAATGAATTCGTGAGTCCCTGTTCTGTCTTGGAAAAATTGTTAAAAATTGTACAAAAATAATTATGGATCATAGTTTATATGTTTAGAATCCTTAATGAGTCTATTTTTTATTGGAATAAACAAGAACATTACTGAAATTTTGTACAATGAGATAACTGAATTTTTGTAAAGATAGGTCAGAATTATTAAACAGTGAAATAGGGGTAGCTTTGATGAATAAACTGTACTAATTGGACACATGAAAAATTCTGGAAAAATTATGGTAAAAAGTTATATGAGTCTAGTTTCAAGTAAAATTTATGGATCTAAATTTTGAGTTTTGTAACTCGAGTTATGGTCAATTTAGTCAGTATGATGCAGTTGGACAGCTTTAAATTTTTATGCCCCAAATTAGTAGTCAAGTCTAGTAATGCCACATACTCGACTCCGGCAAAGGTTTCGGGTAAGGGGTGTTACATTTGATTGGTATCAGAGCTTACGGTTTAGTCGATTCTAGGACTACCGTAGCGCGTGTGAGTCTAGCTATACATGCCTTAATTATATATTTGATAGTGTGGTGACTTCGACATTTTGAGCAGGTGTTTTATATATTATAAATGGATCTTGATCCCGATAGAGCCGTAGTGGATGATGTAGAGAGTGTAGCGCTGACCGTGCAGCGGGTTAGTGCGAGAGACTCTCGACCAGTTCGGGTAGCCACGAGGGGAGGCTAAACAAGCCTTCTACCAAATGATAAATGAATGGTCTACCAGTTGTTCGAATAATCCGATTGTACAACAACCTCCACCCCGAATAATCCAACTCGATACCTTTAGCACCCGATGATAGATCCGATGAGATCTAGTAGGCCTCCTTGATAAAGTCGAAAATATAGGGTAGAAGAATTTAAAGCTAATGATGATGATGACGCTGAGCGAGCCGAAATGTGATTTGATAATACCATTCAGGTACTTGATGAGTTATCCTGTACTTCAGAGGAATGCCTAAAGTGTGCTATATCTCTACTTCGGGACTCTGCCTACCATTGGTGGAAAGCATTAGTATCAGTAGTTCCAAAAAAAAAAGAAAGAAAGAATCTCTTGAATTGAAACAGGGGTGAATGACCGTGACAGAATATGAGCGGGAATTTGTCAGACTTAACAGATATGCTAGAGAGTGTGTTTCTTCTGAAGCTATTATGTGCAGAAGATTTGAAGACGGTCTGAATGAAGACATAAAGTTATTTGTGGGCATTCTTGAGATTAAAGAGTTTGTGGTAACTGGTCGAGCGAGCTTGCAAAGTGAAGAGCTCAAAAGAGAAAAGAAAGGTGAGACGAAGCTCGAGATGACTTTAACCGACATAAGACTACTCGACGACATCTAGATGAGATCGACCTCCAGTGAGTTCTCGAGCCACTTCGATGGCTAGTGTTGGCAATGTTCAACAGGATCGGATTGAGTGCAAACATTGTGGAAAATGGCATTATGGGAGTTGTAGATTCTGTGATCGGTCTTGTTTTAAATGTGGATCGTCAGATCATTTCATTCGAGAGTGCCCAATGTTAGCCGAGCAAAATATTTCGTAACACTAAACCGAACAACGCTTTAGCACGAGGTAGACCACCCAAACATTCTGGGAATGTAGGTGGCAGTCAAGGAGGAACGAAAGATACTGCAGTTCGATCAGAGGCTCGAGCACCAGCTAGAGCTTTTGCTATAAGGAACAGGGAGGATGCTTCTTCTCCAGATGTCATTACCGGTACTTTTACCCTTTATGATACTACTGTGATTGCGTTGATTGATCCTGGTTCGACCCATTCATATGTGTGTGAAACTCTAGTATTCGGTAAGACTCTGCCAGTTGAGTCTACTGAGTTTGTGATTCGTGTGTCCAACCCTTTGGGTAGATGTGTGTTTGTTAGTAAAGTGTGTAAAGGTTGCCCGTTGATGATTCGGGATTTTTGCTTCCCAGTCGATCTAATCTTGTTGCCTTCGATGAGTTTGATATAATTTTGGGAATGGACTGGTTAACTTTGCATGATGCAGTGGTGAATTGCAAAAGAAAGATTATTGATTTGAGATGTCAGAATGGTGAGAGCAATCGAGTTGAATCTAATGATCTAAATGGGTTACCTATAGTAATATCATCGATGCTAGCCCGAAAGTATGTGAGAAAAGGATGCAAAGCTTATTTGGCCTATGTACTGGATAATAAAGTGTCTGAAAAATAGATTGAATCCGTACCGGTTGTGGGTGAATACCTAAATGTGTTTCTTGAAGAATTACCGAGTTTACCACCAGTGTGAGAGATTGAGTTTGGCATTGAATTAATACCGGGGACGACTCCGATCTCGATAGCTCCGTATCGAATGGCACCTACTGAGTTGAAAGAGTTGAAAGCTCTTTTGACTGAAGCTCTAGTGTTAATTCAGCCTGAATCGGGTAAATAATTCGTTGTGTATAGTGATGCTTCTTTGAATGGTTTGGGTTGTATTTTAATGCAAGAAGGTAAGGTAGTAGGTTATGCTTCGAGACAGTTAAAGCCTCCTGAAAGAAATTATCCGACTCATAATCTGGAATTAGCATCTATTGTTTTCGCATTAAAAAAATTTGGCGTTATTACTTATTCGGCAAAAAAAAATGTCACGTTTATTCGGATCATAAAAGTCTAAAGTATTTGATGACTCAGAAAGATCTGAACTTGAGACAACGCAGATGGTTAGAATTGAAAGACTATGAGTCGGTGATTGACTACCATCCGGGAAAAGCCGAATGTGTGTTCCGAAGAACTTGAATTTGATTCAGATGATTCTGAGTGAGGTTCATAGTGTTTGATTATCGATACATCCGGGTAACATGAAAATGTATAACGATTTGAAATAGTTTTATTGGTGGCCTGGCATGAAATGGGATAGAATCACTATGGATTTTGTATCTGCGTTGCCTATGACATCGAGCAAGAAAGATGCAGTCCGGGTTATAGTGGATAGATGACCAAATCCACTCATTTTGTGCCGATTAAATGCATGCACTATTCACTTGATAAACTTGCTGAGTTGTATGTATCATAGATTGTGAGATTTCATGGTGTGTCGAGTTCCATTATTTGAGATAGAGATCCGAGGTTCATCTGCGGTTTTGGAAGAAGCGCAAGATGCTTTAGGTACTAAACTTCACTTTAGCACGACCTTTCATCTGCAGACAGACGATCGATCGAGCGAACTATTCAGATACTTGAGGACATGTTGAGATGTTGCGTCCTTGAGTTTAAAGCTCTTTATGGCGCAAGTTTCGTACACCGTTGTATTGGAATGAGCTCGGTGAAAGCAAAATACACGGGGTTGATTTGATTAAAGAGACTGAACAGAAAGTGGTTGTGATCAGAGATACTTTGAAAGCTGCCTCGGATCGGCAAAAGTCTTATGCTGATTTGAAACGTAAAGATATTGAGTTTCAAGTTGGAGACCAAGTGTTTTGAAGGTTTCCGTGGAAGAAAGTACTTGATTTGGTCAAAAGGCAAACTAAGTCCGAGATTCATCGGACCGCATTGAAATCATCGAACGATAGGGCCTATTATAGGGCCTATTGCTTATAGATTGAAGTTGCCAACTGAATTAGAAAAGATACATGACGTATTTCACGTTTTGATGCTTCGTAAGTATAGATCGGTCCGTCACATGTGATCACTCCGTCGAGGTTGAAATTGATCCGATATGACGACAAGGAAGAACCAACTCGTATTCTAGCTCGAGAAAAGAAAGAGTTAAGAAATAAGAAAATTCCATTAGTGAAAATATTGTGAAAAGGCACGAGTGAAGAGGCTACGTGGGAACTCAAGATTTAATAAGGCAACAATATTCGACGTTGTTTAACGGTAAGATTTTCGGGGACGAAAATCCTTAAGGGGGGAGAGTTGTAACAGATCGAATTTGACCCTAATCGGAACGATGGTTTCGGGACCACGAATCCGAGTCCGAGAAATATTTTAATATTTTATTTTGTGCTTATTATGTGAATTAAAATGTGTGAAAGTTTAAGTAGAAAAATTTTACCTTTTAAGTGCTTAATTTGATAAAAGGATTTAATCGCTAAAAGCGTAAAAGTTGCATGCTAAGGTGTAATGTACTAATTTGCTTGTGGCTTTTTAAGTGGGTGTCCTAAAGGCAATTAGCCCATTGACCATAGTGATGGACAACAATGGGCCAAGTTAGCCTTATATATATGTTAGTTTAATTATTTTTTTATATATATAAGGTTATGTTGTTATTTTATAAAGAAATAAAGTTAGTGTATTTATTAAACAAAACATAAAATAAAGCCATCATCACCTTCCTCCTCTCATAGCCGAATGTAAGAAAATAAAACACCATTGTAGAGCTTTGAGTTTCGCAACTTAGAGAGCTTGATTAAGGTATGGTCGGTTTTAGTTTTGATAATTTTTACGTTTTGAGATCGTTGCTTCAGTATATTACCCGACCCATGCCTAAATTTTTAAAAATATTATGTATATAGGATTCGCCATTAACATGCTTGGATGGTTTTGATATTTGATGGTTTTAGATTAAAAATATGTTAAAGATTTACAAGTTTTGTATTGAAGTTTTTGGTGATTTTGAGTAAATAGGGCTAAATTGAGAAAATAAATTTGTGAGAGACTTAAAATGCAAAATAAATGAAATGCAAGGATTCATATGGCTATGTGGAAGGTTCGCCAAGCTATGGTGTTGGGAGATCTTGCATATTTTGTGTTTTGTGTAAATAGGACCAATTTGTAAAAATGGGAAACATTAGGGGCAAAATGGTAATTTGTTATTTAAGTGTTTTTGGACCAAATTGAGATGAAATGTGCTTGAATGAGCTAAATTTTAATGTGTTTAGATCAAGAACAAAGAAAAACGGAATTGGATCGGGGAAAGACAAAGGTTCTCGAATAGTCGATTTACACGGTCTAACGACAACCGAGGTAAGTCCTTAAGCAAATTTATGTCGAGAAATTATTTACGAAAGTAGTATATGATAAAAATTGGTATTGAAGGCAAGAAAATAGAGGTAGGCCGAATGTGGGGTATGAAATTGTAGTAAATTTGTTTGTTGAATGTGATGTGAATAATTATGTTCGGTTTAACATGAAATTGTAAAATAAAGTATACGAGATGGATGTGATTTTAGCATTAAGTAATGTGTATGAGTATGTTGATTGGGTTGATAATCGGGCTTTGAGCCTAGCAGGCCTCGTGCCGGTGATTTATTTCGGGCTTTAATGCCTAGCAGGCCTCGTGCCGGTGTTATTACTCGGGCTTTAATGCCTAGCAGGCCTCGTGCCGGTGTTATTACTCGGGCTTTGAGCCTAGCAGGCCTCGTGCCGGTGATTTATTTCGGGCTTTAATGCCTAGCAGGCTTCGTGCCGGTGATTTATTTCGGGCTTTAATGCCTAGCAGGCTTCGTGCCGGTGATTTATTTCGGGCTTTAATGCCTAGCAGGCCTCGTGCCGGTGTTATTACTCGGGCTTTGAGCCTAGCAGGCCTCGTGCCGGTGATTTATTTCGGGCTTTAATGCCTCATGTGCTTCGTCTTTGATTTATTTCGGCTTTAATGCCTAGCGTGCTTCGTCTTGGTGTTTAAATTTCGGACCTTTGGTCTAGCGGTGTTTTATACCGTTGATGAAATATCAACTTGTGGTTTATGAGACTACATCATGAGGTGTTTATTGAGTAAGTAAGTTGATAATACAAGTTATTTATATTCAACCATACAGGTAAGTGCCTATGAGTTAATTAATTGAGCTTCTATGTTCGATCAAATAGATAAGCATATATATGAATTTCGTTGGGCAAGAATGTGACTAAAGACCATATATATATATATTCGGACCTTTGGTTATGTGGTCATATTGTTATTACATTGATATTGAATACTTGGATATATGAAATGTTGAATGGACAAGTGTATATATATTCATTTATGTGGCCTTATTGAATGATATGCATATGTAATGAGTAGATGGTTGAAAGTTGATATTTTCCATGCCGAAATGGTAATTTATTTGTTAAAGGCAAAATAGTGATAAATGTTAAGTTAAATGAGGTATTGGAGTTCGGCAATGATAGACTATATGTTTAACTCGGGTAAGCTTAAGTCTCATTGAATTAATCAGAAATAAGGTAAGTTGTGATTAATGTTACTTGGGTTGAAATATTATGTTAAGAACGGTGTTATGTGTGATTGAGCTTATTGATCGATGTGTATGAATGGTATAAGATAGAATTTGAGCTTAAATGTACTATTTTGGGAGGTTCGGTTACAAGTAGAAATGCTAAGAGTGAAAAGACGTGAATGTGATAATATAGTTGATATGAATGTTGTACCTATGTGACTTGGAGCATGTGATTCATGTAATATATATTTATACTATGGTTCGATGAGTTACAGAATTATGGTAATGAAGTGTAAATGCTTGGGTTAATGAACTGTTAGTATTCGGCCCTGCATAAATTCATTTATGGAAATATTTATATTCAATGTCATAAGTTTAAAGAATAAAATGTTTAAGGGTTTGAGTGTTACATTATTATTGCTTGAGACTTACTAAGCTAGTAAGCTTATTCGTGTGGTTCAATGTTCATTTTATAGATTTTGGTCTCGCTCACGGGCTCGGAAATCGTCAGCAAAGTCAACCACACTATCGACTCATATTGGTACTTTTAAAGTTTGGACGTAAAACTTAAGGCATGTATAGGCTAGTTTAATGCTTGAATGATAATTTGAATTGTATAAATAAGCCATTCGAAAATGGCTATTTCCTTTAGTTAGGTATCGTTTCTATGTTTGAATTTTATAACTTGCTTGTATGTAAATGGATGTTTTAAATTTGATCATGGCCTAAATTATATATGGGATTTGTTTCTGGTATATATATATATATATATGTATGGTTAAGGTATAGAGTTTAAATAAATTGAGTAAGGAAGTTATAAACTAGTTAATCATATTTTGTTATGAAACAGTTTTAGTTGTAGCAGTGATGTGATTTTGAAAAATCACCAAAAATAGGAGAAATTGATTTAGAAAGTGAATAAGACATAGAATTAAATTTTATTGTGTCTATTTTGATATGAAAGAAACAAGTTAGGCAAAGGAATTATATATTATGAGATATTTAAGTTTTAGTGAGACTTGTCCTGAATGAATTCGTGAGTCCCTGTTCTGTCTTGGAAAATTGTTAAAAATTGTACAAAAATAATTATGGAGCATAGTTTATATGTTTAGAATCCTTAATGAGTCTATTTTTATTGGAATAAACAAGAACATTATTGAAATTTTGTACTATGAGATAACTGAATTTTTGTAAAGATAGGTCAGAATTATTAAACAGTGAAATAGGGGTAACTTTGATGAATAAACTGTACTAATTGGACACATGAAAAATTCTGGAAAAATTATGGTAAAAATTTATATGAGTCTAGTTTCAAGTAAAATTTATGGATCTAAATTTTGAGTTTTGTAACTCGAGTTATGGTCAATTTAGTCAGTATGGAGCAGTTGGACAGCTTTAAATTTTTATGCCCCAAATTAGTAGTCAAGTCTAGTAATGCCACATACTCGACTCCGACAAAGGTTTCGGGTAAGGGGTGTTACATTTGATTGGTATCAGAGCTTACGGTTTAGTCGATTCTAGGACTACCGTAGCGCGTGTGAGTCTAGCTATACATGCCTTAATTATATATTTGATAGTGTGGTGACTTCTGACATTTTGAACAGTGTTTTATATATTATAAATGGATCTTGATCCTGATAGAGCCGTAGTGGATGATGTAGAGAGTGTAGCACCTGACCGTGCACGCGGGTTAGTGCCAGAGACTCTCGACTAGTTCGGTAGCCACGAGGGGAGGCTAAACAAGCCTTCTACCAAATGATAAATGAATGGTCTACCAGATTGTTCAGATAATCCGTTGTACAACAACCTCCACCCCGAATAATCCAACTCGATACCTTCAAGACCCGATGATAGATCCGATGAGATCTAGTAGGCTGTTGATAAAGTCGTAAAATATAGGGCGAAGAATTTAAAGCTAATGATGATGATGACGCTGAAGCGAGCCGAAATGTGATTTGATAATACCATTCAGGTACTTGATGAGTTATCCTGTACTTCAGAGGAATGCCTAAAGTGTGCTATATCTCTACTTTGGGACTCTGCCTACCATTGGTGGAAAGCATTAGTATCAGTAGTTCCAAAAAAAAAAAAGAAAGAAAGAATCTCTTGAATTGAAACAGGGGTGAATGACCGTGACAGAATATGAGCGGGAATTTTGGGTATTGATGAATTCAAGTATTTTGAGTTTATGGCATGTATAGGGACTTAGTCATTTTGTTAAATGTGTCATTATGATTGTAGCCAAAGTGTTGGCTTGTGATTGTCAAAGGCTTGTTTTGATACTTGGCCACGTAGATTGGCTTATTTGGGCTATCATGGTTGTCAGCCTAAGTATATATATATATATATATATATATATGTGCTAATGTCTCTGGTGAAATGAATATGATATACTTGGTGAATGATAGAAATATGATTTATGACAAGAATGTGCAATGTTTGTATATGTGGAATCTTATATGATTTGGTGTGGAGAGTTTGATGTTTTAAGCATGATAAATAATGGCATGAGAATGACATGTTATTGTCTTGGTTGTGGTGGTTTAGTTGCTCTTATATGCTTGAATTTGTGCCATGTGATGTTGTGTAGATGAGTGCAATTGAGGGTGGCAAAATGGCTTGGTAAATAGCCTTATATTTGTCCACAGGTAGACACACGGGCGTGTGTCTAGGCCGTGTGTGACAAATGGTCTACCCCACGGGCATGTGATCCGACCGTGTGTCCCCTGGACTTTAATTTTGGAAAATAGAATGCCCAAAATTGAGCACATGGGCAAAGACAAGGGCATGTGTCTTAGCCGTGTGTGCTACACGGCCTAGCACACGGGCGTGTGGCCCAGCCATGTGGCACAAGTCAGAGAGCACCCTTAAATCGAACACGATCTGAAGCACGGGTGTGTCCCAGGATCACACGGGCGTGTGAGCCCTGCTTCTAGCAAAAAAATTCTAAGTTTTATAAAAATTCACGAGTTCTCGATTTAGTCCCGAACCGCTTCCAATACATGTTTTGTGCCTCGTAGGCTCGTATAATGGACTTTATAATTAATTATGAATGGTTTTAATTTGGACGAAAATTTATGACTCGGAATTGTGTGAATGCTTGTGATATAAGTCTGGTAATGCCTCGAACCCTATTCCGGCATTGAATACAGGTAAGGGTTGTTACATTTAATGGTATTAGAGTTATGGTTTACAGGTAAGGGTTGTTACATTTAGTGGTGTTAGAGTTATGGTTTAGTCGATTCTCAAACTAACGTAGTGTATGTGAGTCTAGCTATACATTCCATATTACTACCTGTGATAGTGTGATATCTCCCAACTCTAATGAAATTGTTTTGTTGAGGTAGAGATGCTTTCCAACCGAGCTATTTTCGAAAACACTGAAAGCGATACTAAGATATTTGAAAATGTGTTTGCGATGAGTCAAAACTTGGAAAGTATGAATAAGAGTTCGTGATATGTATGTGATGATGTACAAAATGAAATAACCATAAGTTGAAAATATGGATAAAATGTCATTGTTTCGGTTGAACGTTGTATTTCGATGGATTATGGTGATTTTATGAAACGGATAAAATGTTTTAAATGTTGCAAAAAGGATTTAGCCTGGAACGACAACCTTGAATTAAGCCCTCTCGAGCATATGTTATGAAATGGATTTAGCCCGAATGGGTAATCCAGAGTAAGCCTTTAGAGTATACGTTATCAAAAGGATTTAGCCTAAATTGACAATCCTATTATATCATATGTGGCTCGAGAGTGTGCTCCATGAGTATGTGTCAAAAGGGCACTTTTGAGTATGAATTGACGGATTGTTGGCATGCATGCCTTGAGTATACTACCCGAGTATCCATCAAAATTACAATAGTTCAATAGGAATTATTCTTGAAATATGGAACAGTGACACGAAATGAAAGTTTATATTGTGATAAGCATCCATGTTGTTTGGCATTCATATGACGTTATGTGCCTGACTTGTTTGATTAAGTGAATGCGATAAGTAAACTTACTAAAAACTTATGGAATGTATGTGTAACATCCGGTTTAGACCCTAGTCAGAACAGTGGTTTTGGGACCACAAATTTGAGGTTAGAAAACTATTTTAATATTATTTTTCATTTTTACAACATGTGATAAAGCATGTGTGAAAGTTCTGTGTGAAAATTTTATCATTTGAGTGCCGATTTGTGAAAAATGATCTAATCGCATAAAATGTAAAAGCTGTGTGCTAGAGGTTAAAGTGCTTAAATGCTATGCTTTGAGATATGTGAGGTCCTTATTATGGAAATGGACCATTAGTTGTGTAAGTGGTCATAAATAACCTTATAATGGATGATTTTATAAGTATAATAATAATGTTAAATTGGTAAAATGATAATTAAGTTAATATTAATAAAAACCAAAATTTATGGTTATCATCTTTGTTCTTACCAAAACTAAAAGAAAATAGAAGAGGAAAATGTGGTTTTAGGGTTCGGCCATTGCTATTCTTGATTAAGGCATGTTTTAAGCTCGATTTTTTTATTATTTTTATGTTTTTGTGATCGTTGCTTTGAGTACTAGCTAGCCCGTACCTTGATTTTTAGAATTTATGATGATTTCATGAAATACCATTGTTGATGGTTTGAGCTTTGTGATGTTTGAGGATGAAAACTAAGTGTTTGATGATTTATATACATGTTTTGTAAAGTGATTTTAAGTAAAAATGTATATTAGGGATTAAATTGTGAAATGTGTAAATTGAGGGATTGAAATGTGAAATAAATGTGAAATATGGGCTGCTAGGGGTACTATGGTAATTCGTCTAAGCATGGATTAAATTGGATTTTGTGAATTTGATGTATTTGTGAAATAAGGACTAAAATGCTAAAGTGTAAAATTATGAGGGCTAAAGTGTAAATTGCCCTAACTATGTGTTTGTGAATAGTTTTGGATGAAAATGTGATTGAATGAGTTGAATTTGATATTATATAGATAAAGAAAAAAGAGATTTGGACCGAGATTGAGGCAAAAACAAAGTTCTCGATTGATCGACTAGTGTAACACCCCTAACCCGAAAACTGTCACCAGAATAGGGTTAAGAGGCATTACTGAACAATAGGATCATTTCACATCACATTCACGACACAAAGTCAATCATCATCAATCTCATTTGAATTCAATCAAAGAGTCCCTTAATTGAGTCATTGAGACATTAAGCATGCTTATAAACCAAGTCGGGACTAAACCAAAACACATAAGTAATATCATAAAAAATTGAAACTTTTCTAAAATACAGGGGACACACAGCCATGGGGGTAGGCCGTGCCTCACCGACGGCTACTTGACACACCCGTGTGTCCTCCCTGTGGTAGTATACTGCCAAAATCAACACGGTTACCAAGCACGCACGTGTGCTAAGGCCGTGTACAATTAAGTCATATACTGCCAATTCTCACACGGCCACCAAGTACACCCGTGTCGAGGCCGTGTGCAATTTAAGCCACATTCTGCCAATTTACCCACAGTTTTAGGCACGCCCGTGTGCCTCAACCGTGTGATAGTATAGGCCATTTTACAAGGCCAATATGCCACCCACTTAGGGTCTTCCTAGAAGCAATATATACCAAAACTTAATATGCATATATGGCAACCAAAACATATCAAATGGTTCACTTCGTCCATACATTCAATACCAATTCCATTCATACCAATTTACAAACTAAATCCTACATCGTTTCAAACATGTATCATCCATTTGCTTAACCAAAACTTAACCATTTCATAAGTTTTCACCTTACCAAGATATGCATCATGTATCACATTCATTCAAGCATATTACCAAATTAAACTTGCCAAAACACATGGCTAAGTTCACTTCCAAAAACATATACACATATCTAGTCTATACATGCCATAATTAGCCATATACATTTTA
Organism: Gossypium rotundifolium; assembly: GCA_025506655.1. Classification (NCBI taxonomy): domain Eukaryota; kingdom Viridiplantae; phylum Streptophyta; class Magnoliopsida; order Malvales; family Malvaceae; genus Gossypium; species Gossypium rotundifolium. The sequence goes on from CP106726.1 coordinate 44,251,057, forward strand.
AAAAGGGTACCAAAATAAGTTTAGTAGTGTGATGACGATCCTTGACAATTCCGAGCCTTCAGTAGCTTCGACGACCTATAAAACAGAGAAAATACACACATAGAGTAAGCTTTCCGAAAGCTTAGTAAGTCATATACAATTAAACTTGGCATAAAAAGCATATATGCAATTTGATACATTTGCATATCTCATTCACTTAACAATTTATCATGTATATGCTGGATTCATACTTATGGCTACAGTTGTCACATTTATCCATTCAAAACTCATTTGAAACACATAGCTCATTCATAATCTTTCTTGCATCTCATTCACATTATCCTATTCAAACATACTTTTCTTCAAATCAAGGTCATATGCATACTTACCATTCATGCATACTTAATGCACATTCAACACACCTGAATCGGATATTCATTCACTTAATTGATCATAGCTCGAATATACCATTCTTATTGCAGACTTGCCCATTGAACTCTTAGGAACCTAGTAGGATACTCAGAAAGCTCGGAATAGTAGTACAATGCCAACGTCCCAGACGAGGTCTTACATGCACTCGTATATCAATGCCACAGTCCCAGACAGGGTCTTACACGTACAGATCATAACGATGCCAACGTCCCAAATGTGGTCTTACACGAGTCAAAATGATGCCGATGTCCCAGACATGGTCTTACTCATAAAGTTCATATCGATGCCTACGTCCTAGACGAGGTCTTTTACATAGAATTCATATCGATGCCTATGTCCCAAACGAGGTCTTACACAAATTTCAAATCAACACCAACATCCCAGACGTGGTCTTACATGATAAAACAAAACAGATACCTATGTCATGACATAGCTAATCCTATCTATTACTAGGTTCGTACCGGACTTCTCACTTTATCACTATATCAAACTTATTTAAAAATTCACGCACTTAGCATATCATACTCATTCATTTTCATCGGTAGACATATGAATACATATATTCAATTCAATACAGATAAGTTTATTTGCATAGTGACTTACCTCGGATTTGGTTTATCGAACGGAAATGGCTACTCGGTTATTTTTGCTTTCTCGTGATCTAAGTCCGTTTTCCTCGGTTCTTGATCTAAGAATATTTAGAATTTATCCTTTTATTCACTATTTCATTCAATTAAATCCAAACACATATATTTAGGGCTATTTGCAAATTAACCCTTAAATTTGCACACTTTAACAATTTAGTCCAATTTTCACAAAACATCAAATTCACAAAATCCACACACACACACACATTCTTGGCCAAACCTCTCTAGGGACTATATAAGCCCAAATATTTCATCAAATTTGCAATTTAGTCCTTCAATTTACCATTTTCTCAATTTAGCCCTAATTAGCTAAATTCATGAAAATTTCAAGAACAAAACATGCTCATTTAACATATATCTTTCATTTAACACCTAAACTCATCATAAAGCTCACCATTTCATTAATGGTACATTTCATAAACATCATCAATTCTTCAAATTACAACATGGGCTTGATAGTAGACTAAGCAACAATCTCAAAAACATAAAAATCATCAAAATCCAAAGTCAAAACATACCTTAATTTTAGCTTAGATATGGCCGAATATAACAAAGCAAATCCCTCTCTTTTTTCTTACAACAATTTGGTGAAAGATGAATGGAAATGGCCACTTTAATTTTTTGTTTTGTTAAAACATTAACCATTTATTCATTTACAAAATTAACCTTATAAACAAACATATAAAATACATAAATATAAGGTCATTAATGTCTTTTATGCATCCACTAACTAAATATTGGCACAATTGTCTCATAAGACCTCTTTATTAAAAAGCCATCTCAAATGGACACTTTTACAAATATCACGCTAGTTTTACATTTAATGCAAGTTAATCCTTTTATCAAATTAAGCACACAGACGGATAAATTAACTTACGGAATTTTAAACACATGCTTAGCCATATATCAACGGCATAAAAAATAATATTAAAATATTATACAGACTCAGATTTGTGGTCCCAAAACCACTATTTTGACTAGGGTATAAACCAGACTATTACAACTAGTGTCATTGTTTTTACGTTCGAGGTAAGTTCGTGTATAATACGTATTGATTAAATAATGTTCATATGTGATGAAATGAATGGAAATGTGATTGTGGAGTTTGGAAATGCAAAATGTGAGTTCGAAGATATGTGGCACTAAGTGTGCGTAAATATAGTAGTTACTGCGATGAATTGCACTAAGTGTGCGAGATAAAAAAATGCATTGGTTATATTAGTTGGCACTATGTGTGCGATACAGAGACAACTTCGATTTAATGTGATTGCACTAACTGTGCGATACTATTGTAGCTTCAACTAATTAAATGGCACTGAGTGTGCGAATTCATCGAACGTTTTAAGAGGATTGAACGAATTATGGCATCGTGCATTGAGTGGAAAATATAGTAGATAAATACGTGATGGTACAGGTATGTACAGAACCTATGTGGTTGATGATATTGTGTATGAGATAGATGGATGATTACGTGAATGAATGATGAAAAGGATTGGATTGAATAGCATTATAAATGCTTGTGCACAAACCTATAGATGTGGTGTGAATGTGAGTATTAGCTATGGGTGAGATTGAGTATTGATGTGAATTGAACCATATGATAGTTAATTTTGTATATTGAATTTGAATTGTTGAGTTAATTGCGTCATAATACAAACTTAGTATGCTTTAACGCTTACTATGTGAATTTTTTCTCTGTTTTACAGTGTCATTAAAGCTAGCTCAGATCTGGGGATCGTCAGTGATTCAGTAACACTATCAGATATCTATTTTGGTACCTTTTTGGAAGTTGTATATATGATATATGGCATGTATAGGCTAATAAGGTTGTGGAATGATTTTGGTACATGTTTTGTTATGTGGAAATGGTGTAAGTAATGTGTAAATATGGTCTTGTGTGAATGGCCATTAGGGCATGCTTTGGGTGATATTGAAATGGTATATTTTGTACTTGATTTGGTAGTTGAGAATGGTGATTGAAATGTATGTTATTGATGTTGAAACTGAGCATGTAGGAATGACCCAAAATGGGTGGCAAATTGGCCTTGTAAACGGTTTATAATTGACCACAAGGGTGAGCACACGGGTGTGTGCTTGACCATGTTCTTCACTGTCCATTTTTGTAGCAAGCCAATGCTGCACACGGGCCAAACACACAGGCGTGTGACAGGCTATGTGATTCTATTCAGTGTTGCACACGGGGTAAGGCATGGTTTAAGACATCACCGTGTGAGGCACACGGTCTATCCACACGGGCGTGTGCCCTGTTTAAGATGAAAAATTTTCTAGGTTTTGTAAAGTTTTTGTATGAGATCAGTTTAGTCTCGAATCCTCTTTAAAGCATATTTAACGTCTAGTAGACCTACTAAAGGGACTTTGTGCTATTGATTACTATGATTTGTTGATGTGTTGATGTGTGATGTAACACCCGTAACTCGTATCCATCGCCGGACTAAGGTTAAGAGGCGATACCAGACATATTAGATCAAAACACAAACATTTCACTAACATTAAATATTCGCAAACATTCCATAGAGAAATATAAAAATAGAGTCCCTTTAGAAGGTCTACGAGACCTTAAACAGGTATTGGGAAGGGGTCAAGACTAAATTGAGCACATACAAACTTTTTTCGAAAATTAAACATTTTTCAAAGTTACAGAGGTCACACACCCATGTGGGTAGGCCGTGTGCCTCACACGGCATTAGACACACAAGTGTGTCTAGGTCGTGGCAAAACAGGGCATACATACTAACTTGTCCACACGGCCACAAGACATGCTCGTATGCCAGGCCGTGTGAAATTTAGGGAGGCTACTAAATTGCTCACACGGCCAGTCATATGCCCGTGTGTCCAGCCCGTGTGGCTTCCTGACTAGCTTCAAATTGCAATCTTAACAGACACGATCGAGACACACGCCCGTGCGCTCAACCGTGTGGGCAAATATAAGCCATTTGCGAGGCCAATTTGCCACCCAAAATTGGGTCAAACTTACAAGCATTAAACAAGCCTCAATTCATGTCCAAAGAGCAGCCAAAAACATACCAAATCATGCACAATCTGACCTTTAACAACATCATTCATTTTCATATACAAATCAACCTCAAACATACCAATTCAGAGTACCAACTTCACATAAAAAACATATGAATCATACATTATTTTAATCCATTTCAATTCATAACAATTCTCATCATATCAATTCCCAAATCAACCATGAAACTTACCAAAATTGACCATTTCTTTTGGCCATTCATGAGCACATCAAACCATACCAAAGTTTTCATCACATAACATGCACTATAATCACTCTATAATCACATTCATTATCAAGCCATATCACATGGATATATTTACACATTTCAGAACATACTCAAAGTTCTCTAGCCTATACATGCCATACTTCAATATATACATCTTCAAAGGAACCAAAATGTAGTTCGATAGTGTGGTGATGAGCCTCTATGATCCCCGAGCTTCTCGTAGCTTTGATAATCTATAAAATAATGAACAAACATACACACAGAGTAACATTTCATAGCTTAGTAAGTCATAAGAAAATAATGATCAAATAAATATTTGCATTAAATCAACCAGCCAAATCAAACAAACTTTAACCAAATGTACATTTATTATGCTTGCAAACTCAAACATTATCACATATACCATAGCATTATAACATCAATGGACGAATGCACATATACTCATAAGCACATATAAAATTCTCTTTTACCATGTCTAATTCATATATTCATCTCAAACATATAATTACCTTACTTTCATATTCACATAACATAGCACGTACCTGAACCTTTTAGTTCAATTTCACATTTGATCTTAACTCGATAATACCCATTGAACCGTTCGAAATCAATAAGGATATTCAGATAGTCAGAAAATCCCGTACAATGCCAACATCCCAGACGTGGTCTTACACGTAATCACGTATCAATGCCACTGTCCTAGACAGGTTCTTACACGAATCAAATACGACGCCAATGTCCCAGACATGGTCTTAAACGTAAACATAAGTCGATGCCAACGTCCCAGACATGGTGTAACACCCCTTGCCCGGGTTCTACGCCGGAACTAGGCTCGAGGTGTTACCATACTAAAACCTCATGACGCCACCTAGGCTTATTGTGACTACTCACTTAAGCCACCTTTACAACTTTGTTTTTGACTTACGAAGTCTCACTCACATTCCCGAGGGCTCTCGAGACTATCACGGAGCTTTTTCTATTCTTAAAATTTTCTCTTTTATTCTGGGTTCACACGCCCGTGCATGTTGAAACACACCCGTGTGTAGACACACACACGCCCATGTCCCCAAACCGTGCATAAAACTCGAGCATTCTGCCAAATGCTCCACGACCAAGGCACACGTCCATGTTGGTCCAAGGGCACGCTCTGTACCTCAAAGGCACCCCGTGTCCAATGCCCGTGGGGAGCTACTAACTTGGTCCACACGGCACTGACACGCCCGTGTTACCCAACCGTGTGGAGCTACTGACTTAATCTGTATGGCTTGGACACATGCCCATGTTCAAACCGTGTGTCTTACGTGGCTCATGCACGGCCGTGGGACTTACCCGTGGTCTATTCTTTCTAATAATAATAAGGTGCAGGATATGCACGGCCTAGACACACACCCGTGTGTCTAACCGTGTGGGCACTTAGAGGCTATTTACTAAGCCTTCTTACCACTCTCAAATGTATGCATACATATACTAATCCAATAAAGTCTCAAATCATCAACTAAAACGCATGAAATTATACATTTGATTCATGAAAATAAAGTTTTCCTCCCATACAATTACAACAACACAAGCCATCATTAATGGCCTTACACAATTAAACTATGAGCCCTCTTAGGCCAACACAATTAAGCACCTTTAATCACAACTTAATCAACCTTAAGTTCTAGCCCTATACACGCCATGACTCAATAGGACTTGATACCTCATGCCAAGGGTCTGCTCGATAGTGTGAAAACATCTCCGGTGATCTCCAACCCGAGCTAGCTAAAGTAACCTATAGAGATGAGAAAAAAAAGAGGAGTAAGCAATAATGCTTAGTAAGTTCATCTGCATAAACTGACAAACACTGATATTCATTGAATATACATGACTACAAGTTATTATAATGAGCCTTTCTCACGAACTCAGGGTTACTTACTCAATCATCCTTAAAGCTTACTAGTTCTAACTTTTACCATAATCTTACCATGCCACAAGCCGAATGCTCGTTTAATTATAATACACTCCTACACTAATCATCACAAGATCATATAGAACAACACATCAAACATTTTTGATAATTCAGTCACGCAGCTACTTTACTTAGAATTATAACCACACAGTCCATTGATTTCTAATATATTTCAGGTGGTAGCACACACAGCCCACCTAGAGCAATATAATTGATGGTACCGCACATAGCCCATCATTTAATATCAATAAGATGATATCGCACATAGCTCACCGTTGATATCTCATTCATGGGTAGTAATCCATATGTATATCTCTATTTCAAATGTTCCACTGAGAACTTCCTCACACACTACTATCCTTACTTAACGTACTACGATACTCGTTCACATGCACACAATGCATCAGTAAGGTTATTTCATGCGACTAAAGTGCATCAATTACACCTGTCCCACTAGGGTTTATCAATCATTGAATTTATATCAATTCAATCCTAGCATATACTTGCTCTTCTCATGGTACAATCACATACATTCCACATGTTCGTTGAACCACTCAACTTGTTAAATAACTCTCTTGATTCTCATGTACATAGCTCTCATTGATACCATACCCAACTTGGTCTTACATCCATTGACATGTCAATGCCATGTCCCTGACATGGTCTTATACAAACTCTTACATCGAGGCCATTTCCAATAGGGTCTTACTCGAGACTTTAACCATCATCATTTCATGCTATCAACATTTATCATTTCCCTTAGGCTTAGTTCCCTTGACATCTTATCGACTAAATTTCATACATTCATAGTATAAACATACATTCCATTTTACATTAGAGTATTGAATTAACTCATATGTAGTTGCAAGGTTAGCACATGAATCTACCTCGATGCCGAAAGGGACGAAAAGGACTTTTTGCCCACCTTTCTCTTTTCCCCTGTTTTAGGTCTGAATCTCGTTTTCTTCGATCTATAAGAATAAAATTTACTCGTTTAATCACTTAATGATCATATTACAACATAATATCCACCTAGGCAAAATTGACCATTTTGCCCCTATACTTTGGCAAAATTACAATTTGCCCCTAGGCTCGTAAATAAATTTTCATCTCAATTTCTTATTAAACAAGCCTAGCTGAACATTTAATTCTCGTACAACTATCTCCAATTGCAACTATTTCATGCCTTAATGAATAAATTACAACCTTTGTATAATAACCCATTTTAGGTATTTTCTATGAAAATCCATTCACAAAAAGTTGTTTCTCATCATCCTATCATTCATTTTCTTCCATAAAAACTCATCAAACAATATAGACTCTCTAATGGCAAGTCCCTAGACTCTCAACCATATTATAACATAGTCCCTTCATTAGCTAGCTTAAGCTTGGGGGATCACAAAAGTATAATTTTCTTCAAGAAAAATGATCAAAATCACTTACTAGGGAGGAGGATTGCTTGCTAAAATTTTAAGCTTCAAAACCCCCTTGTTACTGATCATTTTTGGTGGAGAAGAAGAGAGAAAAAGATGACATCTTTTTCCTTTCTTTATTTTATTATAAAACATCAATTTCAACCCACCAACTTTGACCAAAAATTAAAACTCTTGTCCCCTCTTGCCTACATGGCCGGCCATCATATTCAAGATGGTCTAATTGCCCTTTAAAACCCTCCAATTAATATTTCACGGCTATTTGATACCTTTAGCCTATATAATGGAACTTTCAAACTTTAAGCGATTTAGTCCTTTTTAGCGATTTAGTATGAAATTGCTAAAATTAAAACACCAAAACTTTCATACATCTTTATAAACATGTTATAACACATAATATAACATGAAAATAATTTTCTCTTTTCTCGGTTTAGTGATTTTGAGATCACTACTCTAACTAGACCCTAAATCACACTGTTACAATTCTCCCCCTTAGGGATTTTCGTCCTCGAAAATCTTATCAGGAGGAGTTGTTACCAACATTCTTAAAACAATTCCATAAATTCTTCAAAATCACAAATTCACTTATCCACAAGTTTTCTCTAACAACAATCTTTAAGCTATCATACATAAGGTCGAACACCACTTGCGGCCTAGGTACTTATTCCTCCCGGCATATGCTCAATGATCCACTAATTTGGAACTCTTCACAAATTCGAATAATCATTCGGATCCTTGTAGGTCGATTTACTACAACTCGAATGTCATTTCCCCTTCTTGGGAATTTTGTCAAATCACACCGGATATCTATAAGGTTTTACCTCACTTTCTCATTAAAGCATTCACCAGCTATAAAAAAAATCGTAAATTGAACGCTTTTAAAACTCAGCTTTCTGTGGTCAACCACTTTTGACTATAAACTCATTCATCTCATGAAAAGTACTCTGTTGTCAAACATTTATGCACATAAATGTACTTCTTTATTCTTGCTTTATCAGATATGCCACTACTAAATCTCATGTCAAAACTTCTGTATAAGTTCTGGATTCATCATCATTCACTTTCTATCTCGAGGAAGCATCAACAACGGAAATCTCATCCAGCATGGATAGCTTGTTTAAAATACCATTTATTATAATGCTTTCGAACCCTTCTGTTCTGAAAGGAAGGCGCACTATAGTCATTAACCTTGCTAAAACTAGGATATTATCAACTAGAGTCAACCGAGAAACTAACTCGCATTGCTTAACATGGATCTTCCATCCAGTCACCTGTACTATGTCCGCTATCTGAGAAGTATTACAATGACTATACCCACCATTGTAATAGCTCAAGCAGTTTCCACTAATTCGTCTTCAAAATCTTTTGTAGTATAAGATACTCTCAATCACTAAAATTTAGAAATACACATCAATTTTCCCATGGACCGTTTCATAACATCTAATTCACAACACAGACACAAAAGTGATTGGCTCTAGATCACCAACTTGTTAACTATTTTTCTCGATTCAGACTGAACTCAGTACTAGAACTTTCAATTGATAGTTCCCTCTATAGCTTTCAACTCAACCATCATGGGTTGAACATTTCGATGAGCATATCTTTATAATATATTCTCTACTCACGTACACACATAATTTTATTCTCCTTATTGAATCAGATATGAATATACACAAAACTCAAATCATATCTCAATACGTTAATCTACTCTTTTCTCCATATTGAGAACATACCTTAAGCACACTCTCATCTGAGTTTCTCTTGCTATGCTAATCTAAAACTTTTACCATCGTCATTTCTCATGTTAATAGGGACATCTCTATCGAATTCATTAACTCTATTCAATTTACTCGAAATCCCATCACACAATGCGAAAGTTGAAATTTAACTTCTTGTACGAGAATCGTCACCAACTTCCTCCTCAAGGTACCTAAATAAGGCTACGAGGAGACAAAAGAATATAAATTTAAGAATATCTCAATAAACATACACCTCAGGCTTCCTACTCACTTGAGTCAATAGCCCAGGCTAACTTTCTCTTGTTCATAACATTGTATAATCAATACAATCGTTAAAGCATTCGGACATACTTTCTTACAATTGCCTTTATTAAGCACCTACCGTACCACACATCGTACTCCTTTCTTCATGACTCGTTCACAAATGCCTATTTTTACTCCTTCACATGGCTTTAGTAAAATTTTCATTTCTACCCCTAGACTCATCTATGTGTCCCATTAATCACTAGGGATAATCAAAGACGCATATTCATCATCATTCATATGGGTATGAAACCAATGCCACATCCCCGAGGTGGTCTTATATGGAGTCAACTCTAAATGCCAATGCCATATCCCGAATATGGTCTTATATGAGCTTCATGTCGTGTATCGATGTCATATTCTAAATACAGTCTTATACGATTCTCATATCCATTTTCGAAACCATTTTCTAGATATGGTCTTATACGGAATCATAACTTGGTGCCGAGGCCATGCCTCGAATATGGTCTCATACAGGACTTTATCTATTTCTTATCTAAATAGTAGACCTTTTTAGCATAGTCCCTTAGGACTCCAACTTCATGTTCAACAACAATTACTCTACCTAGTAAAGTATCATGTATCAATGTGATACAAAGCATTTTCAAAATGCTAACACGAATATTGCGTTAATCACATACAAATTTACTCAATTTGACTCTCATAACATCTCATCATAATTCAGCGGTGGTAAGGAGGGTGAGGTCACAGAGCCTCTTAACTTAACTCTCGTGACTACATGCATATGATTTACGATTCATCATTAATAAAATATCATCATAGTCATACAACTCATCTCAAGTGAGTTTTCACATTTATCACGCTACAATTGTTTCTATCACAAATACAGTAGAATAATGTATTCACTTACTCAAGTTCTACATTACTATCTACTTGAGTACTCAACATTTAATTCTACTTTCTCTTACTGTCACTTATTAATTAAAGAATGTCTTACGGATTTGAGTACGTCGTTTACTTGATTACCATAGTCCAACTATGGTCTTACTCGTATCTTATCCTCATAGCCCAGCTATTACTTTACATGTCATCACAATGCCATAGCCTCGCTATGGTCTTACATGAAATCTCACATCAATACCAGTGCCATATCCCTGATATGGTCTTATATGGAACTCATGTCAATGCCGATGCCATATCCCAGATATGGTCATACACCGGCTCTTGTCTTAATGCCGATACCATGTTCCAAACACGGTCTTATACTGGCACTCATAATACGACCGATGCCATGTCCCAGACATGGTCTTACACTGACCCTCATAATATGGCCGATGCCATGTCCCAGACATGGTCTTACACTAGCACACATATCAACGCCGATGCCATATCCCAGACATGGTCTTACACTGGCTCTCTCATTGCCATGGTCCAACCATGGTCTTATTCATCTTTTCGTCGTTGAACGACCGTACTCATCTCCTGCATTCTACTTAATCAGACTTCTCAGTTTTAGCTCTTATACCACAATATGGGTGGTTTCTTGCTCTTACTACTTCTTGCATATCATGGTACTTACTATTCTCATGTCTGTGAGGTAAACAAGGTACCTGTAACACTTGATCAAAAAGATCAGTATGCTTTACTATAATAAACATAACCTCAGCATCACAATTCATAACATGAATTATACTTGTTAGTTAGCCTTAACTAGCATGACATAATATCAACTTTACTACTACCTTTCTTGTTATCTCATTTAAGCTTTACTTTTTTGCCCGATGAATTGCTATGAATAATCGAGGATACCAAATCTTGTCCCACATAAGTCGATGCCAAAGCCATATCTTAGGCATGGTCTTATATGGAATTTCTCAGCTTGGTTTCAAGGCCATGTCTTGACATGGACTTACATGAAGTCTTGCCATTGATAACTTACTCAATGCCAAGCTTGCCTTGGACTTACATGATATCTTGATCAATGCCAAGCTTGCCTTGGACTTACATGATATCTTGTGTGGTATATCGGGTATCCTGGGGAATTCATATTCAATCGGGGCTTGCTCATGTTTAATCTCTTTGTTCACAAAAACGATAGGCATTACAAAATAGCAATGTATATTATACTAAGCAATTCAATGATAGTAATCATAAAGCTTAGAAATCATACAAACTTACTGAAATTAGCTCAGTTGGAATCATCACTGTCTTAACAAAATAATTTTGTTAGAGCCGGGAGACATCACATTATCACGGTCCATATATGGCATGTATAACTAGACTCTTACTCTCACTAGGTTAGTCCTAGAACCGACTAAACCATAGCTCTAATACCACTAAATCTAACACCCCTTGCCTGGGTTCTACGCCGGAACCAGGCCCAATGCGTTACCATACTAAAACCTCATGATGCCACCTAGGCTTATTGTGACTACTCACTTAAGCCACCATTACAACTTTATTTTTGACTTACCAAGTCTCACTCACATTCCCGAGGGCTCTCGAGACTATCATTGAGCTTTTTCTATTCTTAAATTTTTCTCTTTTATTCTGGGTTCACACGCCCGTGCATGTTGAAACACGCCCGTGTCCCTAAACCGTGCACAAAACTCGAGCATTCTGCCAAATGCTCCACGACCAAGGCACATGTCCGTGTTGGTCTAGGGGCATACCCGTGTACCTCTAAGACATCCCCGTGTCCAATGCCCGTGAGGAGCTACTGACTTGGTCCACATGGCCCTGACACGCCCGTGTCGCCCAACCGTGGGGAGCTACTGACTTAATCTACACAGCTTGGGCACACGCCCATGTTCAAACCGTGTGTCTTACACGGCTCATGCACACGGTTTTTGGACTTACCAGTGGTCTATTCTTTCTAATAATAAGGTGCAGGGTATGCACGGCCTAGACACACACTCGTGTGTCTAACCGTGTAGGCACTTAGAGGCTATTTACTAAGTCTTCTTACCACTCTCAAATGCATGCATACATATACTAATCCAATAAAGTTTCAAATCATCAACTAAAACGCATGAATTTATACATTTGATTCATGAAAATAAGGTTTTCCTCCCATACAATTACAACAACACAAGCCATCATTAATGGCCTTACACAATTAAACTATGAGCCCTCTTAGGCCAATACAATTAAAAACCTTTAACCACAACTTAATCAACCTTAAGTTCTAGCCCTATACATGCCATGACTCAATAGGACTTGATATCTCATGCCAAGGATCTACTCGATAGTGTGAAAACATCTCCGGTGATCTCCAACCCGAGCTAGCTAAAGTAACCTATAGAGATGAGAAAAGAAGAGGAGTAAGCAATAATGCTTAGTAAGTTCATCTGTATAAACTGACAAACACTGATATTCATTGAATATACATGACTACAAGTTATTATAATGAGCCTTTCTCACGAACTCAGGGTTACTTACTCAATCATCCTTAAAGCTTACTCCTTCTACCTTTTACCATACTCTTACCATGCCATAAGCCGAATGCTCGTTTAATTAGCATACGCTCCTGCACTAATCATCACAAGATCATATAGAATAACATATCAAGCATTTTCAATAATTCATTCACACAACTACTTTACTCAGAATTATAATCACACAGTCCATTGATTTTTAATATATTGCAGGTGGTAACGCACATAGCCCACCTATAGCAATATAATTGATGGTACCGCACACAGCCCATCATTTAATATCAATAAGGTGATATTGAACATAGCTCATCTTTAATTTCTCATTCATGGATAGTAATCCATACGTAAATCTCTATTTCAAATGTTTAACTGAGAACTTCCTCACACACTACTATCCTTACTTAACGTTTTATGATACTCGTTCACATACACACAATGCATCAGCAAGGTTATTTCATGTGACTAAAGTGCATTAATTACACCTGTCCCACTAGGGTTTATCAATCATTGAATTTATATCAATTCAATCCTAACATATACTTGCTCTTCTCATGGTACAATCACAGACATTCCACATGTTCGTTGAACCACTCAACTTGGTAAATAACTCTCTTTAGTCTCATATACATAGCTCTCATTGACACTATACACAACAGGGTCTTACATCCATTGACATGTCGATGCCATGTCCCAGAATGGTCTTATACAAACTCTTACATCGAGGCCATATTTCAATAGGGTCTTACTCGAGACTTTAACCATCATCATTTCATGCTATGAACATTTATCATTTCTCTTAGGCTTAGTTCTCTTGACATCTTATCGACTAAACTTCATACATTCATAGAATAAACATATATTCCATTTTACATTAGAGTGTCGAATTAACTCATATGTAGTTGCAAGGTTAGCACATGAACTTACCTCGATGCTGAAAGGGCCGAAAAGGACTTTTTGCCCACCTTTCTCTTTTCCCCTATTCTAGGTCCAAATCTCATTTTCTTCGATCTATAACAATAAAATTTACTCGTTTAATCACTTAATGATTATATTACAACATAATATCCATCTAGGCAAAATTGACCATTTTGCCCCTATACTTTGGCAAAATTACGATTTTTCCCCTAGGCTCGTAAATAAATTTTCATCTCAATTTCTTGTTAAACAAGCCTAGCTGAACATTTAATCCTCTTACAACTATCTCCAATTGCAACTATTTCATGCCTTAATGAATAAATTACTACTTTTGCATAATAACCCATTTTAGATATTTTCCATGAAAATCCTTTCACAAAAGTTGTTTCTCATCATCCTATCATTCATTTTCTTCCATAAAAACTCATCAAACATGATAGAATCTCTAATGGCAAGGCCCTAGACTCTCAACCATATTGTAACATAATCCCCTCATTAGCTAGCTTAAGCTTTGGGGATCACAAAAGTACAATTTTCTTCAAGAAAAATGATCAAAATCACTTACTAGGGAGGAGGATTGCTTGCTGAAATTTTAAGCTTCAAAACCCCCTTGTTGCTACTCATTTTCGGTGGAGAAGAAGAGAGAAAAAGATGATATCTTTTTCCTTCCTTTATTTTATTGTAAAACATCAATTTCAACCTACCAACTTTGACCAAAAATTAAAACTCTTGTCTTCTCTTGTCTACATGGCCGACGATCATATTCAAGATGGTCTAATTGCCCTTTAAACCCCTCCAATTAATATTTCATGGCTATTTGGTGCCTTTAGCCTATAGAATGGAACTTTTGCACTTTATGCGATTTAGTCCTTTTTAGCGATTTAGCATGAAATTCCCTAAATCGGGCTGTTACACATGGTCTTACATGAAATCACATATTGGAACTCTATGTCATGACATATATATCCTTCCTATTCCTACGGTTCGTATAGGGCTTTTGGACGTCGTAACTCAATCGATTCAAGCTCATCGACAATTCTTCCACACTTTTACCAATTCGGCATTCACATATATTAACAAGTAGTAATTTAATTCGATACAAATAAAATATATACAATCAAGTTTAGAGAAATTTATTTACTTATGAACTTACCTCGTACGGAAACGAACAGGTCGAAGCGACTATTCGACAACTTTCGGCTTCCCCTGATCTAATTCCGATTTATTTCATTCTTGATCTAAATAAATTCAAATTTAACTAATTTAATCACACATTCATTCAATTTAATCCAAAAACACATAATTAGGCCTTTTTACACATTAGCCCTTATAATTTCACACTTTTACAATTTAGTCCTTATTTCACAAATACACAAAATTCACATAATCTCATTAAACCCAAGCTTGACCGAATATCATGTGATCCCTAGTAGCCAATATCTTACATTTATTTCACATTTTAACCACACCTTTTACATAATTCACAATTAAATCCCTATTTGGCATTTTCGTCAAAAATCACTTCACAAAACATTAAAATATATCTTCAAGCTTTCATTTTCCATCAAGAACTATCACAAAAATCAAACTATCATCAATGGCATCTCATGATCATCAACAATTTCAATCATTAGGGCATGGGCTAGCTAGAACACAAAGCAACGATCACAAAAATATAGAAATAATAAAAAATCGAGCAAAATCAAACTTACAATTAAGCCTTGAAGTAGCCGAATGTTTCAAAGACCTAACTCTTTTTTCTTCTTCATCAATTTTTGGCATTAAGAAAGATGAATGCCTTAATTTATGTTTTATTTTATTAAATTATAACTTAATTAATCATTTACCAATTTGCCCTTAATGAATTAAACATTAAAACATATAATGGTTGTCCATAATAGTCTATTATAAATTAAAATGGTCTAATTACCATTTAAGGTGATCACATTCAAAAGCCAACTCATTTAAACACATTAACATATAGGATGTCAATTTTTCCTTTTATGCGATTTAATCCTTTTTGCAAATTAAGCACACAAACGATTAAATTTAATCATAGAAATTTCACACATGTCAATTCACATATTAAAAACACAGAAAATAATATTAAAATATTTTTTGACTCAGATTTGTGGTCCCGAAACCACTATCTCGACTAGGGTCTAAATCGGACTATTACAACTCTCCCCCTCTTAGGAATTTTCATCCCCGAAAATCTTACTGGCGAATAGATTTGGGTAACGCTCTCTTATAGCATCTTCGAGCTCCCACGTAGCATCTTCAATCCCGTGTCGATGCCATAAAACTTTTACTAAAGAAATTTTCTTATTTCTCAATTTTTTAACTTCGTAATTTAAAATCTGGATCGGTTCTTCCTCGAATGTCATATCTGATCGAATCTCAATCTAGACGGGAAAATGACATGTGATGGGGATATCATCGAAGTATCGAAACATGAAATACGCTATGAATCTTTTATAGCTCAGGTGGCAACAACAGTTTGTAAGCAACCGGTCCAATACGCTCTATAATCTCATACGACCCAATGAATCTCGGACTCAAATTGCCTTTACTACCAAATCAGAGTATTTTCTACCATGGTGAGACTTTCAAAACTCTTTGTTCCCAATCTAAAACTCAATATCTTTTCGTTTAAAGTCTGCATACAATTTCTGATGATTTTATGCGGCTTTCGGCCTATCGCGAATCACTTTCATTTTCTATTTAGTCTCTTTGATCAAATCGATCCCGTGTATCTTATTCTCACTGAGCTCAGTCCAATACAATGGTGTTCGACATTTGTGATCGTACAAAGCCTCATAAGATGCCATTTTGATACTCGATTGAAAGCTATTATTATATGCAAATTTAATCAGTGGAAAATATCGTTCCCATGTACATTCAAACTCAAGAATGCAACATCTCAACATATCCTCGAGTATCTAAATAATTCGCTCGGACTGACCATCTGTCTGCGGATGGAAAGTAGTGCTAAAGTGTAGTTTCGTATCTCTTGCATCTTATAGTTTCTTCTAAAACCGCGATGTGAACCTCGGATCTCTATCCGAAATAATAGAAATAGGTACTTCGTCCAGTCTCACAATTTGAGAAATATACAACTCGGCTAGTTTATCAAGCAAGTAATTTGTGTGAACCCAAACAAAATGAGCTTATTTAGTCAATCTATCTACAATAACCCAGATTGCATCTTTCTTGCTCGATGTCAAAGGTAAACCCGATACAAAATCCATCGTGACTCTGTCCCATTTCCATTCAGGTATCATAATCAGCTGAAGTAACCAAGAAGGTACCTGATGCTCGTCTTTGACTTGTTGACAAATTAGACATTTTGAAACAAATTTAGAGATGTCTCATTTCATACTAGGCCACCAGTAAAGCTGTTTCAAATCATTATACATTTTTTGTACTACCCAAGTGAACAGATAACTAGCTGCTATGAGCTTCATTTAAAATCATTTGAATTAACTTTTAATTTCTCAAAACACACATTTGGTCTTTGAACCTCAAACAACCTTTAGTATCAACTTAGAACTCTAAATCAGTATTCACATCACATTGAGCCCATTTTTCTATCAATTCGTTATCAACTTTATGAGCCTCACAAATCTGCTGAATAAATAACGGTTTCACTTTTAATTCAGCTACTAACGCACCATCATCAGATAGGGCAAACTGAGTATTCATTGCATAAAGGGAAAACAACGATTTCTGACTCAAAGCATCAGCAACAACATTGGCTTTTCCTAGATGGTAATCAATTACAAGCTTATAGTCTTTTAACAACTCTAACCATATTCTCTGTTGTAGATTCAGATCTTTCTGAGTCATCAAATATTTTAAGCTTTTGTAATCAGAATAAACGTGACATTTCTCACAGAACATATAGTGGCGCCAAATTTTCAATGCAAACACAATAGCTGCCAATTCTAGATCGTGTGCCAGATAGTTCTTTTCGTGTGGCTTTAACTGTCTTGAGACATAAGCTATAACTTTACCTTCCTGCATTAAAACACAACCTAAATCATTCAAAGATGCATCACCATAGATAACGAATTCTTTACCCGATTCTAGCTGAACTAGCACTGGGCTTCGGTCAACAAAGCTTTCAACTGACTGAAACTTTTCTAGCACTTTTTGACCACTCAAACTTAACATCTTTCTGAAGTAGTCGCGTCATCGGGGTTACAATCAAAGAGAAACCTTTTACAAACCGTCTATAGTAACCAACTAATCCCAGAAAACTTCAGACTTTGGATACATTTCTAGGAGGCTTCAATTCTAATACAGCTGAAACCTTGTTCAAATCAACCTGAATACCCGATGCTGATATAACATGTCCCAGAAAACTAACTTCTCGTAACCAGAACTCACATTTACTGAACTTTGCATACAACTATTTGTCACGTAAAGTCTGTAGCACTAATTTCAGATGTTAAGCATGCTCGGATTCATCACGGGAATAGATTAATATGTCATCTATGAACACAACCACAATTCAATCCAAATACTATCTGAAGACCATATTCATTAGATCCATAAAATTAGCAGGGGCATTAGTAAGTCCGAAAGGCATAACCATAAACTCATAGTGTCCATACCTCGTTCAGAAAGTAGTTTTTGACACATCGGAGTCTTTAACTTGCAGCTGATAGTAACCTGATCTCAGATATATCTTAGAAAACACCGTAGCCCTTTTCAACTGATCATACAAGTCGTCAATACATGGCATAGGATATTTATTCTTTATAGTCACCTTATTAAGCTATCGGTAATTGATGCACATTCTGTAACACCCTTTACCCGTGTTCGATGCCGGGACAGGATACTAGGCATTTCCGAACTTAACTTGCTTGATCATACATTATCAGGCTATAACATTTCATTCAAACTTAAAACTTTTCATTCATGTTCAAAACATCCTTATTAAGGGCCTACGAGGCCCTAGACATACATATGAAGGGTTTGAGAATAAATCTAAAACTTTTACACACTTAGAAAATTTTTGCCTAAACAGGGGCCACACACCCGTGTGAAATGGAACACGCCCATGTGGGCAGGCCGTGTGGCCACACACACCCATGTTCCTAGCCCGTGTAGGATATTTTTTATTTCGAACCTACAGGTGTTTTCACATGACCGGACACACGCCCGTGTCCTCACCCATGTGTGAAAACCTTAAAATTCTGTTTATGATGTTATCAACCTCTTAAGAGCACACGTCCTGGGCATACGCCCATGTGTTGGCCCGTGTGACGATCAACTTCTCGCAAGTTGATGCAGGGGACACACGACCTATTAACACACCCATGGGGCTGACCGTGTGTCACACACGGCCTAGACACACGCTTGTGTGTCTACCCGTGTGGACAATTAGAGGTTATTTTCCAAGCCAATTGCCACCTTGAAACATAAACACTCTTATACCAACTCAAGCAACACATAACATAGCAAACATGCATTATGAAAGATCCCCTAAATATACTTCTCACATATAACTCCATCGATTGCATAAACTTTTGCATCATAAAATTCATCATCTTTAATGAATAAAACTTGAAAAATATTGGCCAATTTCTATTGGCCATATACAAAAAGAGTGAGTAACCTTAATAGCCAACACTTTGGCTCCTAATATGACATAACTCAAAATGATCAAGTTCCTATACATGCCATACTCAAAATAAATCAAATTTGCTATACCAAAATAGTGATTGAAAGTGTGACTGAGCTCCAACATTCTACGATCTCTGAGCTAGCTTGGCGATACTACAAGGAAAAAGGAAAAGAGAGGGGTAAGTATATAGCTTTGTAAGTTTGCATGAAATTTATATAGCGACATCATTTCTCATAATAAACTCTTCCATCTCATGAAACAATAGCAACATAAGTCTCAAATGCTTAGACATACTTACTCATACTTATTCTTACCCATCACATATCACATTATGATTTCATAACCTGTATTTTACTCATGGTACTTATATTCACTTAGTTACATAGTTTAGCACATATGCAATTATAAACATAAACTCAAAGTTTTCATCATCCTTAACAGGAATGGAACCCGATGCCATCCTTGTAGAACTTGGCTCTATATCATCTTTACATGCTTAGCTCTTTTGTCACCTTTACATACATAGATCTTTTGTCCGATGAATTACTTGGAATATCAGAGGATACTCAATCTCATCATGCATGTATCTCGATGCTAATGCCACATTTTAGATATGGTCTTACATGGGATCACCTCTTGATGCCGATGCCATATCCCAGATATGGTCTTAGACGGGATCTCTTAGCTCGATGTCAATGCCATGTCCTAGACATGGTCTTACACGAGATCTTCCTTTGGTGCCGAAGCCATGTCCCAGACATGGTCTTACACGAGACCGTCCTTATCTAGTGCTGATGCCATGTCTCAGACATCGCCTTATATGGGACTTTCCTTATATGATGCCGATGCCATGTCCTAAACATGGTCTTATACGGGACCTTCCTTATTCGATGCTGATGCCATATCCCAAACATGGTCTTATATAGGATCTACGATCGGTGCCAATGCCATTTCCCAAACATGGTCTTATACGGGAACTACTACGGGAACTACATTTGGTGCGATGCTATATCCCAAATATGGTCTTATACGGGACCTTCCTAATATCTTGGCATGATATAGGTATCCTTGTTATTCCGAGTCTTCAACTTGGACTTCAACTTATATGTTCTCATTCATTTTCTCACCAAGACATTATTAATCGACTTCATAGAAATAATAAGCAATTCACAAAATAATAAGTAATTTAAACACAGTAATACATGTAACCTTAATTTCACACAAACTTACCTCGGTACTCAAAATGTATATAGATGTTCGATTTAGTCCAAACCTTGTTCTTACCCCGATTTCGGTCCGAGCTTCGTGTTTCTTAATCTATAATGACAATTTCACTTATTTAATATGCACATTGACTAAACCGACTCATGAATCACAATTTGGAAAAGTTACAATTTTACCCTAAACTTTCTTAAAATTACACTTTTGCCCCTAGGCTTGTAAAATTATTTTTATTCGACTTCCTTGTATTTTAAGCTTAGCCTAATTATTCTCTTAACTACAACAGCTCTTAATTTCCACTATTTCACTCATGTATGACCAATTTTATAACTTTTACAATTTGGTCCTTTTATGCATTTTTCATGAAAATCACTTAGAAAATGATGTTTATCATACATCAAACTTTCATATTCTTCCTTAAAAAATCAAAATACATGCATGTCATACATGGGTAAATTTTTGAACATAAACCCTAGCTCAAAATATAGCTAGAAATAGCTAAATCAATTCTGAGGATCTCAAAATCGAAGAACATTAAAAATAGGGCAAAGAGACACTTACAATCAAGCTTGAAAGATGAACAAACCCTAGCTATATCTTCCTTAGGGAATTTTAGCCATGGAGAAGAAGATGGACATAATTTTGACTTATTTTTCCCTTTTTACTCTTTTATTTACCAAATAACAAAAATGTCCTTAATGATCCTTTCTTGAGATTTTTCCTTCCCATGTCTATTTTTGTCCATCTTAACATATAATGGTCTAATTGCTAAATAAGGACTTCTAATAATTTTTATGATGCTATTTCATACTTAAACCTTCTAGATTCTCATATTTTCTAATCCTTCCAATTTAGTCCTAATGGACAAATTGTTTACTAATTAATAAAATTCCTTCACGAAATTTTCACACAATCATGCAAATACATTGTAAGCCTCATAAAAATCATTAAAATACATATTTCTACTTCGGATTTATGGTCTCACACCACTATTCTGACTAGTAAATCTGGCTGTTACACATTCTCATAGTTCAGTCTTTCTTATTCACAAACAAAATCGGTGCACCCTAGGGAGAAAAACTCGATCATGCGAAGCCTCTATCCGTCAATTCTTGCAATTGAGTTTTCAATTCTTTTAATTCAATCGGTGCCATTCTTTACGGAGCTATGCACCAACTCAATACCAAACTCTACCTCTTGGATCGGTGGTAAACCTGGTAATTCTTCGGGAAACACATCTGGATACTCACACACAACTGGTACTGATTCAATCTTTTTTCAGTCACTTTAGAGCCGAGCACATAGGCAAAGTAAGCTTCACAACCCTTTTTCACATATTTCTGAGCTAATATTGAAGATATTACTGCCGGTAAACCATTCAGATCATTAGACTTAATCCAAATATTCTCATCATTCTGACATCGCAAATCAATAGTCTTTCATTTGCAATTCACAATAGCATCATGCGAGGATAACCAATCCATACCCAGAATTATATCAAACTCGTTGAATGGCAACAACATAAAATTAGCCGGAAAACACGAATTTCGAATCATCAATGGGCAACTCTTACATACCTTATCAACCAAAGCACATTGGCCTAAGGGGTTTGATACTCTAATAACAAACTCAGTAGACTCTACAGGCAAAGTCTTACTGGATACTAAAGTCTCACATACATAAGAATGGGTCAAACCAGGATCAATCAATGCAACAACACTAGTATCATAGAGAGTGAAAGTAGCGGTAATAACATCTGGAGACGAAGCTTCTTTGCAAGCATGAATAGCATAAGCTCTGGCAGGTGCGCGAGCCTCAAATCTAATAGTTGTGTCTTTAGTTCCTCTCTAACTGCCACTCACATTACCCATATTTTTGGGTGGTCTACCACGAGCTACCGTGTTACTCGACCTCATATTATGTTTCATGTCTTGCTCAACCAACTCAAGGCATTCACGAATGAAGTGATCCATTGATACACATTAAAAGCAAGCTCAATCATTCAATCTACAGCTGTCGGGATGTCATTTACCGTAGTGTTTTCACTCATGTTGGTTCGGTCGAATGTTACCGCACTAGCTAATGAGGTAGTTCTCGAGCTCACAGGTTATCTATCTCGATCCCGTCTAGAATAACCCGCAGTAGCCTTTGAACGGCTAAAGTCATCTCAAAATTTCTTTGATGCCGATTAGAATGACTTACTCGAGGATCTCTTATGTAAATATGTAGCTTCAAAGTCAGGTTTTCTTTTCTCTTTCCCGAGCTCTTCAGCATTTCACGCTCGTTCAACAAGTACGACGAACTCTTTTATTTCAAGAATCCCAATGAGCAATTTAATGTCTTCATTCAGCTCGTCTTTGAATCTTTTACTCATAATTGTTTCCATCGAAACACACTCTCGGGCATACCTGCTAAGTCTCACAAATTCTCACTCATATTCTATTATGGTCATACAACCTGTTTCAACTTGAGGAATTCTTTGCGCTTTTGATCGATGAAT
Source organism: Gossypium rotundifolium (assembly GCA_025506655.1). Taxonomy (NCBI): domain Eukaryota; kingdom Viridiplantae; phylum Streptophyta; class Magnoliopsida; order Malvales; family Malvaceae; genus Gossypium; species Gossypium rotundifolium. Next base: position 44,274,470 of record CP106726.1, read on the forward strand.
CTTTGACTGATGTATTTTTTATGGAATTCAGTTTGAAAGAACTCCCAAGTAACTCATTCTTTTGGAACCACCGAAACTAGTGTACTCCACCAGTGATACGTACAATCTTGAAGTAATGATACAGCACATTTAATAAACTCATCAAATGTACATGATAGTTCATCAAACACACAAATAGTATTATCGAGCAAAATTTAGCTCGCTCATCATCATCATCACAGTGGCTCTAAATTCTTCAGCCCTATATTTTTTGATTTTATCAACAGGGGGCTTATGTAATCTCATTGGATCAAGTACATGAGGTATTACAAGTATCGAAGAGGATTAGGCTGGGGTAGGGTGGGGTGGGGGTTGTTGAACAGATGGATTTGTATGAATGTACTATGTGAACCAATCATTCATCATCTGATAGAAGACTTGTTCAGCCTCACTCTCATGACTACTCGAAATTAGCCTAAAATCAGCCGACGCTGCCCCCTGAGTAGGAGGCGATGCATTACTTTCTACATCATCATCTACGGCTCGATCAGGATCCATTTACTATATGAAAAAACATTTCAATTGTCAGGAATCATCGCAATATCTCAATTTATAAATATGGCATGTATAGCTAGACTCACGCACACTACGTTAGTCTTAGAAGTGACTAAACATAGCTCTGATACAAATAAATGTAACACCCCTAACTTGTATCCGTCACCAGACTAAGGTTAAGAAGTGTTACCAGACATATCGGATCAAAACACAAAAATTCACAAACATTCCATAGAGAAACATACACATAGAGTCCCTTTAAAAGGTCTACGAGACCTTAAATATGCATTGGGAAGGGGTCGGGACTAAACCAAGCACATACAAATTTTTCTAGAAAATTAAACATTTTTCAAAGTTACAGAGGTCACATGCTTGTGTGGGTAGGCCATGTGCCTCACACGGCATTAGACACACCCGTGTGTCTAGCCCGTGGCAAAACAGGGCATACATACTGACTTGTCCACACGGCCACAAAACTCGCCTGTGTGCTAGGCCGTGTGAAATTTAGGAAGGCTACTAACTTGCTCACACAGCCAATCACATGCCCGTGTGTCCAGCCCATGTGGGTTCCTGACTAGCTTTGAATTACAATCTTAAGAGACACGGTCGAGACACACGCCCGTGTGCTCAACTGTGTGGGCAAATATAAGCCATTTACAAGGCCAATTTACCACCCAAAATTGGGTAAAACTTACAAGCATCAGACAACCCTCAATTCATGTCCTAAGAGCAACCAAAAACATACCAAATCATGCACAATTTGACCTTTAACAACATCATTCTTTTTCATATACAAATCAACCTCAAACATACCAATTCAAAGTACCAACTTCACATCAAAAACATATGAATCATACATTATTTTAATCCATTTCAATTCATAACAATTCTCAACATATCAAATTCCCAAATCAACCATGAAACTTACCAAAATTGACCATTTCTTTTGGCCATTCATGAGCACATCAAACCATACCAAATTTTTCATCACATAACATGCACTATAATCACTCCATAATCACATTCATTATCAAGCCACATCACATGGCTATATTTACACATTTCAAAACATACTCAAAGTTCTCTAGCCTATACATGCCATACTTCAATATATACATTTTCAAAGGTACCAAAATGTAGTTCGATAGCGTGGTGATGATCCGTTACGATCCCCGAGCTTCTCGTAGCTTTGATAATCTAATAAAAAATGAACAAACACACACAGAGTAAGCTTTCATAACTCAGTAAGTCATAATTAAATAATGATCAAATAAACATTCGCATTAAATCAACTAGCCAAATCAAACAAACTTTAACCAAATGTATATTTATTATGCTTGCAAATTCAAACATTATCACATATACCATAGCATTATAACATCAATGGCTGAATGCACATATACTCATAATCATATATAAATTTCTATTTTACCATGTCTAATTCATATATTCATCTCAAACATATAATTACCGTACTTTCATATTCATATAACATAGTACGTACCTGAACCTTTTAGTTTGATTTCACATTCGATCTTAACTCGATAATGCCCGTTGAACCTTTCGGGATCAATAAGGATATTCGGATAGTTGAACAATCTCGTACAATGCCAATGTCCCAGACGTGCTCTTACATGTAATCATGTATCGATGCCACTGTCCCAGACAAGGTCTTACACGAATCAAATAGATGCCAATGTCCCAGACATGGTCTTACACGTAAACATAAGTCGATGCCAACTTCCCAAATGTGGTCTTACACGAAATAACATATTGGAATCCTATGTCATGACATATGTATCCTAACTATTCCTAAGGTTCGTACGGGGCTTTCGGACATCGTAACTCGATCGATTCAAGCTCGTAAACAATTCTTCCACACTTTTACCAATTCAACATTCACATATATTTACAAGTAATAATGTAATTCAATACAAATAAAATCTATACAATCAAATTTAACGACATTTATTTACTTATGAACTTAACTTGTACGGAAACGAACAGATCGAAGCGACTATTCGACAACTTTCGACTTCCCCCTATCTAATTCTGATTTCTTTCGTTCATGGTCTAAATAAATTCAAATTTAACTAATTTAATCACACTCATTCAATTTAATCCAAAAACACATAATTAGGCCTTGTTACATATTAGCCCTTATAATTATACACTTTTGCATTTTAGTCCCTATTTCACAAATACACAAAATTCACATAATTTCATTAAACCCAAGCTTGACCGAATATCATGTGAGTCCCTAGCAACCCATATCTTTCATTTATTTCACATTTTAACCACACCTTTTACTCAATTCACAATTGAATCCCTATTTGACATTTTCGTCAAAAATTACTTCACAAAACATTAAAATCTATCATCAAGCTTTCATTTTCCATCAATAACTATCACAAAACTCAAACTATCATCAATGGCATCTCATGAAATCATCAACAATTTCAATCATTAGGGCATGGGCTAGCTAGAACACAAAGCAATGATCACAAAAACATAGAAATAATAAAAAATCGAGCAAAATCAAACTTACAATTAAGCCTTGAAGTAGCCGAATGTTTCAAAGCCCTAACTCTTTCTTTTCTTCTTCAATTTTGGCATTAACAAAGATGAATGCCTTAATTTATGTTTTATTTTATTAAATTATAACTTAATTAATCATTTACCAATTTGCCCTTAATGAATTAAACATTAAAACATATAATGGTTGTCCATAATAGTCTACAATCAAATAAAATGTCTAATTACCACTTAAGGCCATCACATTCAAAAGCCAACTCATTTAAACACATTAACATATAGAATGTCACTTTTACCTCTTATTGATTTAATCCTTTTTGCAAATTAAGCATACAAACGATTAAATTTAATCACGAAAATTTCACACATGTCAATTTAGATACTAAAAGTACAAAAAATAATATTAAAATATTTTCCTAACTTGGATTTGTGGTCCCGAAACCACTATTCTGACTAGGGTCTATACTAGACTGTTACATGTGAGCTATGATGGTATAAATGTTATTATTTGATTGGTAATACCTCGTAACCCTAGTCCGGCGATGGATATGGGTTATGGGTGTTACAGTATGTTTAAATGCACTTGTTTGAACAAAGATAATCAAAAAGTTCGTGTAACATAAATATGTATGATAATTATCTTGAAGTGAATCAAATGATTGTGAAGATATTATGTTGATGATGAATGCTAAATTATATGTGTGTATTTATGAGAGTCAAGTTAGAGGCTTTAGACCTCACCCCCTTACCGATATGGTATTTTATAATGAAATCTCACAAGATTTAAGTTGAATAAGCTCAGAAGTGAGAGACTAAAAAGTTCAGTAGTGGAATAACTAATAATGTGGTCAGAGTTAAGAATAGTTTGGCAAGTGAATACAATTTTGGAGAAGATACCAGGTTATACTAAGGATCATTCAGATTTCACGATGTCACAGTTAAAGAAAGAGTTAATCTCGGCTAATCGACTCATTCAAGTATGGTGTCTAAAGTATGTATTTGCTAGAAATTCCTCCGGATTGGTTTTTGTTAGTGAATGGAATAATATAGGATTAATGATGATAGAATTAGTTAGAGAAATGATATTTGAATCGTAAAGATGTTTGAGTGTAACAATTGTAATTGAATAGATTATGATGATCTCTCCTGGGTATTTTATGTATTCATTTATCCTTAGAGATATATGTGATTGTAACACCCCTAACCCATATCCATCGCCGGACCAAGGTTAAGAGGCATTACCGGACATATCGGAACATGTTATGCTTATTTCACAACATCAATCATACATCATCATTTCATAATGATTCACACACATATAGTCCATTTAGAAAGTCTATGAGACCTAAACATGCTTTAGAGAAGGTTCGGGACTAAACCATCTCATACGAAACTTTGCGGAACTTAGAAAATTTTTCTTTCAAAACAGGGCACATGCCCATGTGGCTAGGTTGTGTGCCTCACACAGCCGTGCCTTGGACCATGTCTCAGCCTGTGTGCAAAATTGAATTGAATCACATGGCCTGTCACACACCCGTGTGCAACACTGACTTGAATCACACGGCTTGCCACATGCCCGTGTGTCTGGCCCGTGTGCAAGTCTGACTTGCTTCGAAATGAAACATTGAAGGACACAATTAAGACACATGCCCGTGTGCTAAACCGTGTGGACAAATTTAGGCCATTTGCAATGCCAATTTGCCACCTAAAATTTGGATCATACTTGCAAGCTTCAAACAAACATCAATACATGTTTCAAAGGCAGCCAAAAACATACCAAATTATGCACAATTTGACCTGTAATAAAAATATTCATTTCCACATATAAATCCAATTCAAAACATAGCATTTCTCATCATATCAATTTCCCAAATCAACCATGCAACTTTACAAAATTTACCATTTCTTTTGTCATTTAAAAGCACATCAAAACATACCAAAATTTGCATCACATAGCATCACTAAATTCACTCCATAGTCACATTCATTACCAAGCCATATCACATGGCTATAATTACACATTTCAAAAAATATCTTAACATTTCTAGCCTATACATGCCATACTTCAATATGTACATTTTCAAAAGGTACCAAAATATAGTTCGATAGTGTGGTGGTGATCTTCGACAATACCCGAGCTTCTAGTACTTCGATAATCTATAAAACAATTGAAACACACACAAAGTAAGCTTATAAAAGCTTAGTAAGCCATATACAAATAAACTTATTGCATAAACAATTACAAACTATTTCTTTCATATGAACTATGGCAATCACAATAGCAAATTCATATTTCTCATCTAGCTCAATTGTTCATAATCGCTTGCTCATAAACATATCACTTTTTCATGTAGCTCACAAATCAAATGAACATATTCATACTTATCTTCCATTGCCAATTTTCATATACATTTCATACATACCTGAAATGGATACATATTCATATATTCAATCATATCTCAGAATGCCCGTTGAACCGTTCAGAATCAATAAGGATACTCGGATAACTCGTAAAGCTCGTACAATGCCAACATCCAGACATGGTCTTACATGTAATTAAAAATCGATGCCTCTGTCTTAGACAGGGTCTTACACGAAATCATATACGATGTTGGTGTCCCAGACATGGTTTTACACGTAAATCTCAAATCAATGCCAACGTCCCGAACGTGGTCTTACATGAAACACATATCAGAATCCTATGTCATGACATATGTATCCTAACTACTTCCTAAGGTTTGTATGGGACTTTTCGGACGTTGTCACATTATTGAAACTTTTGGATTTCACATATTCAGCTCAAATAGCCATATATCACAATTCATTCACATATAAGCAATAATAATTTAATTTAAACACATTTATTTTTTATCGACTTACCTCGTGCAGATTCGGATGAAAATAAATGATTACTCGACCACTTTAGATTTCCCCTGATCTGATTCTATTTTATTTGGTTCTTGATCTATAAAAATTCAATACATATACATATATTTAGGGCATTTTACAAATTAGCCCTCACATTTTCACATTTTGACATTTTAGTCCTTATTTCATACAATCACAAAATACACATAATTTAACAATATCATAGATTGGCCGAATATTCCTTTAGCTCATATAAGCCCACATATTTCATTTATTTCACATTTTAGCCCCTTAATTTCTCATTTTCACAATTTAGCCCATAATAATCAAATTCATCAAAAATCCCAATACAAATTACATTTATCTATCATCCAACACTTACTTTCAATCATCAAGCCTCACAAAGTTCACATTATCAACAATGACATAACTTAAAATCATAATCAATTTCATGAATTTAAGCATGGGCTAGCTAGAACACTTAACAGTGATCACAAAAACATAAAAATTATCAAAAACCAAACAAAAGCGAACCTTTAATCAGGCTTCGAAGTAGCCGAATGTTAAAACACAAGAACCCTAGCTTTTCTTTCTTGAATTTGGCAAAAAAAAAGATGATAATGGCCATATTTTCATGTTTGTTTTATTTTAATTCATAATAATACATCAATTACCAAAATGTCCTTTAATAAAACATAATTAAAACACTTAATGGTTGTCCATCTTTGTCCACTCAAATATTTAATGGTCAATTTACAACATAAGGACCTCATATTTAAAAAGACACACCAATTTGGCCATTATTCAAATAGAAGGATAATTTTTCATTTTCTACGATTTAGTCTTTTTTGCAAATTAAGCACACAAACAATCAAATTAAATCATGAAAATTTCACACATACCAATTCACATGCTGTAGACTTAGAAAATAATATTAAAATATTTTTTTAGACTTAAATTTGTGGTCCTAAAGCCGCTATTTCAACTAAGGTCTAAATCAGGCTGTTACAGTGATTGTTCATTTTCTAATGAAATTCTTATTACATGAGAATGCTGGCTGATTATAATGATAGATGAAAGCACTGTTAGTCTGGTTGGTTTATAAGCAACATTTCTTATCTCTTTCTTTGGGATTCTATTCTATTATATTTGGAATAAAAGTTGTTGGTGAACATTTATGTGAGGCCATTCTTCTGTTTCTACTGGATGTTGTGTTGTTTTGTATATACATTTGGAAATATATTATCTCTATTACAATTGATTGCAGAGCATATAAGCATTCTTTTTCTTCTGGTTTTATTTGAGGAATCATCAAGACCTTTATTATTTACTTATGAGTTATGTTCTCGGACTTTCATTATGATATTGTATCTTGGATTTCTTTATCTCGGTTTTCTTATCATCCTTGTGTCATAAATTATCAATCATGGCTCATCTTTAAAGTGTGTTCTTTGGCTTGTGATAACAATGTCTATTATGGTTGTATTTTTAGTTCGATAATAGGAAAGTGGTGATTCTGGTATCAGGATTTCTCTAATTTTCGTGAAAGGAATTGATATCGACAAAGGTGTAGATAGTGGAAGCTCAAGCTGAAATTGTACGATGGTTTTCTTTTCTCTGGTAAGTTTGATTAAGGTCAATGAGTTCAATCAGAATATTTTGTTTCCTTGAGCTGATGTAGTGTAAACATCTATGACTAGCATGTGAGGAAATTTTGAAAGATCGTATATTTAAGTTGTTTTAACAGCATGAAGAAGGGAATATTTGATATGATATTATTTGATAGTTGAAATTGACTCAGTTTTTTTTATTTGAGCTAGCTGGTCAGTTGAAAAGTAAATTGAGTTATATGCATTTAAGTTTACCCTTAAGTAAGAAGACAAAATCTTGTACATTCATGGGTAAATTGATGATCAGTCTGAATGAAGAATTTATATTCAAACAGGGTGTGATACAGGGACATACCTATTAGATCAGTTCTAATTGAATGATATTATTATGAGTTAAAACTATTTGGGTTGGTAAAGTTATCTCATTTGTGAAAGTTTGAATGGTTTGTTGAGTGTTAGCAAAGTTGAAAATAGTTGAAGGTATTGTTAACCGAGGCATAGATCTTGGGTCCAGATTAAATTGAGTAAATAATTTTTGATTTTTCAGTGATGCTCTATTGAACGGATTGGAATATGTTTAATACAAGAATGTAAAGTAACAGTTTATGCTTTTAGATGGTCACATGAAAGGAATTGTCCGACAAGTGATTTAAAGTCGGCCACTTTTTATGTCTGTGTTTAGAATTTGATGACATCGGTTGACCAACGAAAAATGTCATATGTTTCCTGATCCCAAGAGTTTAAAGTATCTAATGTCTCAAAAGGATCTAAATTTAAACAACATAGATGGCTTGAACTATTGAAATATTGTGAGCAATTATCGATTAACCTTTGGGAAAGCAGATATAGTTGAAAATGCTTGAATGGAAAACCTTTGATTATTTTGTGAGTGTTGGTTACATGATTAATCTCATTTGATTGAAGTCTGAATTTAGCTAAATTAGAAAGCTAAAGCGATATTTTCTTTGCAAGATTGGGAACCTCAGGAATGTGATAGTGAGTGGTAGGCTAAACGAATACAGTGTGAGGCGACTTTTGATTCTGATTTCTATTATTATTACTTTGAGATAGAATTCATGCAATGAATTATCCAGAGCTTATGCAGAAAATATTGTATGAAGCTCAATAGTAGCTCGTTTGTTCATTCAGGGAGTAATAAAATGTACAGTTATATGAAATAGATGTTCTAGTGATTGGGTATGTAACATGATTGATTAGTTGAGTTATATGTTTCAGAGACTATCCGATTAAAAATCGTATAGAAAGTAAAAGTTATTCGTGGTAGTTTAGAACCCACTTCAGATTGTTACAAAAAGTATGTGAATTTGAAACATGGGGATATAAAATTCCCGTTCAGCAATAGCATATTTCCAAATTTATTTCCTTGGAAAAAGATTCAAAATGTGTTTTTTTAATCTATGTTCCGATGGTATCGATTGGACTCTTTGAATAGGAATTTTTCGATAGAGATTAAGATTCAACCGATGTGTTGTATAACAAAGAATCGATTGGAATTTTGACACGAGACATTAAAAAGTTGAGAAATAAAAGCATAACCTTAGTGAGGATTTTTGGTAGTGTCACGAGATAGAGGAGTCTATGTGGAAATCAAATTTATATTTCGGTAAGATTTTCGGGGACAAAAATCCTTAAAGGAGGAGAGTTGTAACATCTCGATTTTGGGTCTAGTCAAAACAATGGTTTCAGGACCACAAATCTGACGAAGAAAAATTTATTTTTATTATATTTTTATGGTCTACAGTTTTATGGAACAATTTCGTGAAAATTTCATTCGAAAATTTTGACGTTTAGCCATTCAATTTAGTTAAAAGGACTAAATTGCAAAAAGTGTAAAACTAGAATTATATATGTTAGACGTGTCCAATTGCTATGAGATTTTAAATTATAGGTCCTTAAATGGTAATTAGACCATTGGTTAAGTTGGTGGACAAAAATGGACATGGTTTGGTATGTTTTCAAAGTTTTTCATTAAGGGCATTTTGGTAATTTGGTTATTAAAAGAATTAAAAAGGCAAAATAAGCCAAAATTTCATTCATCTTCTTCATGCTATGGCCGAATGTCTCAAGAGAATCCATATCTAGGGTTTGGACACTTCCAAGCTTGATTGTAAGTCCGTTCTAGCCCCGTTTTTAATGCTCTTTACATTTTTGAAGTCATTGTAACTCGATCTTTCTGTTTCTACCATCAATTTGAAGAGATGTTGTAACATCCCGATGTTGGGGCTAGTTGGAAAAGTGGTCTTGGGACCACTAATCCGAGGTTGAGGAAAATTATTTTAGTATTATTTTATGTGTTATGGCATTAATATATGGCTACATGAAACTTTTGGTGCTTTAATTTTAACAATTGTATATTTAATTGTGAAAAAAATGACTAAATCGCATAAAGTGTGAAAGTTCCATATAAGTGATAGAGGTGTCTAATAGCCAAAGAATATCAAATTGGAGGTCCTTAAATTGAAATTAGGCCATTAGATATGTGATGGCCGGCCATAGAGCCTAGGGAGACAAAGAGATTAAATTTGGTCAATTTTGGTGGAATTAGGTGATGAAATAATGAATAAAATAAGATAAAAAGATGAGATATCATCTTTTCCTATTCCTTCTTATTTTACCATAAAAAATTTAGAGAAAATAAGGGTTCTTGGAGTCCAAATTTTCAGCAAAACAAATCTCTTGCAAGTAAGTGATTTGGTGGTTTTATTTGATGATTTTTGTACTTTTGGAATCCCCAAAGCTTGAGCTAGCTAATGAGGGGACTAATTTGTTAAATGGTTGAGAATTTAGGGATTTTCCATGAGAGAATTTATGTTGTTATCTGAGTTTTTATGGAAGAAAATGGATGTTTGGGAGATAAGAAACAACTTTTGTGAAGGGTGTTGACATGAAAACACCTATATAGGACTAAAATGTGAATGTTATAATTTGGTAATAAATGCATGAAATGGTTGGAATTATGAGTAGTTGTAAGAGTAATAAATGTTTAGCTAGGCTTGTTTAATGAGAAAATGTGATGAAAAATAATTTACGAGCCTAGGGGCAAAATCGTAATTTGCCATAGTACAAGGGCAAAACGGTCATTTTTGCCTAAGTAGAGATTATGATGTATTATGATTAGAAAATGACTGAATGAGTGAATTTTGTTGTTATAGACCAAGAAGAGCATGGAATCAACCTTGACCGAGGAAAAGGCAAGGTTAAGGAATAGACCGTTAATTAATGCATTTTGCACCGAGGTAAGTTTACGTGTAAACGATACATCTTAAATACACGTGTTGTTACTTATTTGTGCATTGTATGATTAAGAACTTATTTGATTCATATGGATTAATTTTGGTAGATAATAAATAATTTTTGTATGAACGTTGAATTAGATATGTAAGTATGGAATATTACCCGTAGTAATTAATGGTGGGTTGGGTGCGATACCACCTTAATTATTCTTGTTGGTGGGCTATGTTTGACACCACCTTATCACTTATTTATGATGGCTATGTGCGATACCATTGTTTATATTATCATTTGGTAGGATATGTGCGATACCACCGTAAATATTCTTAATGGTGGGCTATGTGCGATACCACTGTAAATATTCTTATTGGTGGGCTATGTGCGATACCACCCTGTTAAAGATTAATGGTGGGCTAAGTACAAAACCACAGAGTGTTTGGCATTACTATGAATGATTTATTGTGAAATTGTTATGTGTTGTATCATATGATCTTGTAGTAATAAGTGCAGGAATATATGTTAATGAATGTGAGCATTATGTTCTGATATGGTTGAAATATGGTAAGAGATGAATTAGTAAGCATGATTGAATTGTGAAATGCTATTTATTGATTAGTATATAGTATGATGTTTATTGTTTACATGTAAACTTACTAAGCTTTAAGCTTACTCCCTTTCTTTTCCCTTATTTTATAGTGGTAAGGAGCCAGGTTGGGATTCGAAGATAATTGGAAGACCACCAACACTATCAGCTCATCTCGGTATAGTTTGTAACATCCAAAAAGTGGGCCTACGCATTTATCTGGTAGTCTAATATGTTAAATTGAGATTGTAAAGGTTGGGCTAACTTTTTGATTAAATATTTGGATTTGGGTTAAAGTTAGTGCTTTGGATAATTTAAATTGAAATAGTGGGCTTTAAAAATTTGGGTTAGATGGTTAATAAATGGTGTTAGCTTATAATTTAAGAAGATGGATAATTAAGTGACAAGCTGGGCTTGTGGCCCAAAGAATTAAAGTGCATTAAGTGGGCATAAGGTGGCGCCATGAGGGGGGAGGAATTTGGGCCCTTGTGTGGCCGATTGGGCCTTAGAAGATGGGTCAAATTTGGCACTTAAATGGGAAGGGGGTGGATGGCAATTAGGCTACCTTTTAGGAGTTATTTCTTTTATTTTAAGTGTTAAATAGCTGATAATTAATAAGGAGGAGTTGGTTTTAAGGTGGCCTCTCCTAAAGGTAAGATAAGGATTGAGTTATCAAATGAGATGAAGGCTATTAGGAGAGGGGAGAGTTGGCCGAAATTCCAACTCTGTGTGTGTGGGTATGCCGAAATTTCTCTATAAATAGGGAGTAGTATTCTTCAATTTTGGTATCTTGAAACCCTATTCTTCTCTCATTCTCTGCCGAAATTTCCAAGCCTTCTCTATAGTTTCTCTTTTTCTTTTTCTAAGAGCCGAATTCCTTTGTTCATACCCTCATCTCCCATAGCCGAATCTACAAGTGAGATCTCTGTTTTCCCAAAGGTGCACTGTAAGTCGTACACTCCTTAATAATCCGGTAAGTTTCGGGATTTTTCCTTTTCTATGATTCCCTTATTTTTATCAAACCCTAATCTAACCCATTGTTCCAAGGTCCATTCAATTATACTCTTTATTCCTAGAAGCCAAAATTGTCCCGTTAAAGTCGATTTGGTGGAAAAATCGAAGGTAAGAAGTGGTAAGTGTGGCCGAATGGCCTTCCATGATTCTCTCCATTTGGCCTAATGGCATATAGGTTGGAATGGTTGTGATTTTGATTCGTTTAATATTTGGGGAATGGCTGAATGTAGGAAGGTTGGTGGTGACAATTTCTAAAGGATATTCGGGATTCGGCAAACTAGGTAAGTGTTCATTTTAAAGGTTACATTTAACTAATGAGTTAGATCTCATCGTTATTTGGTTTAGTGATTAAGGGATTGATATGGACTCAACTAACAGTCAAGCAGAGAAGGTTGGATCTGTAAAATCGTCGCCCAAAATCAAGAAGCGATCTATTTCGATAGTACGAGATTTGCCAACGGGGTGTGGGCCAAAATCAAAGTCAGATCGTGGGCTAATAGTAGTTGTTTCAAGTGATAGTAACATAGATATAGCAAAAGCTTTAGTACGCAAATCAAGTGTGTAACATTTCCCCATCGTCTAGATCTGATTAATAATATATATATATGTATGTGTTCATAAGATTTACATGTTACATTAAAAGCTAAAATCTCGGATTTAAACGATGAACCCTCAGGTTAGTAAATAATCTGACTATATGTTACAAGTAAACTATTGTACATGTTTTAAATTATTGTTCATGTTGCATGGGGTGGGTGATGAAAGGAGGAAGTTATATGTACATGTATATGAGTAACGGTTTTTACCGTGAACTATTGTAGCGGCTAATGCTGTGAACTATTATACGGGCTTTGACCATTATATGTTATAAGGGCTTCGGCCAATATATGTTGATGAGCGACTTGACCGCCATCTTGGTGAATACCGATGTGGGTTGATTGTAGAAATCCCCAATGGTGTGTTGGTTGGTACGGGGGCGTGTAGCGGATGGAAACCTAGGCAAATGGGTTGGGTTTTGCATATTATATGTTTCCATGTAAATTATATTTAATGAGGCCCAAATCTATTAGTGCATCGGACCGGGCCGAAGTGGAGCGCAAGGTGGCCATGCGAAAGAAGGTGGATCCGGTGACAAAGTTTCCCCATATTAGTTTTTTTTAAAGTACTTTATATGATGGATTTAAAATACATTGTAATAAGGCCATAGGCCATTTGTTTACATTTTAGATTTAAAACGGGCCTTTAGTATTTATTCTCATTTTAATTTCTTTCAAGGACATGTAATTAAGTTTTGGGCTTTTGATTATTAAGGCACAATTTATGTAATTTTCTATTTGGGCTTTTTGTCGACATGATGGTTTTTTTAAAAAAATTTCTTAGTGACATACAAGATCCGGTAGTAGTGTTTGGGCCGGGTTTGGAGTGTTACAGATTGGTATCAGAGCCTGATTCAAAACTCGGCTTTGGGATTTTGGGCCCAAAAGATTTTCTAAAAATGGGTTTTTCAAACATGGATTTTTATTAGTAAATGTTCATTAGCTTAGCATGGCACCTGCGTCTCTGGCCCAAGTCCGCCAGGTAAGTATTCTAAACCTACTTTGTGATATATATGCATGTGGGCTTGATGGGCTTTATGGGACGTAGACTATCTTAATTAGACTTTGATGAACTATAGGCCTAGCTTAAACCACTTCTTAAATTCCATAAGACTTAATTTATCCAAACAAATCTTGTGAACTAGTCGCCGAGTTAGGGTGTGGAAATAGGCATACGCATGTCTAGGATTGGATTCAGGGAGAGCTTGGTATTTAAGTAGTCCTGGTGACTCACCTCCTCTTTGCTGGAATCCTACCTGGTGCGTAGTGACTGTTCACCCTAACCATGAGGACTTGTTGACGGGCCAAAACTTATAATTAAAACCCGAAAGGGACCAGCCACCCTATTTTGTAAAATTACTAAAATAACCTCTAGTTTTGAAAATTTCCAAATTTCCCCTGATTTGTAAAATAACCAAAATACCCTGAATTTGAAAATTACCAAAATACCCTTATTTCGCCAAATCACTAGGAGCTTTATTTTGGAAAATTATGAAAATACCCCTGTAGGATAAAATTACAAAAATACCCTTGGATAGCGAAATGACGAAAATACCCTTAGGTAATGAATGTTACTTGTATGAACATTGTGTGTGCATAATTCCTAGAATAGGAAGACTAAAAACTGTAGATAGGCTCGAATTCGAAAGAATCACTTTTAAACTATGTTTCATAAGATTGTTTGGGGATAATTAGTGGAAACAATTAATGACTCATAAAATTTTTAAATCAGATAAATGCGAACTAGAAGAATGAGTGCAAGAGGTTGAGGACGTCCGCCACGTGGACACGATAGAGGTAGGATGACCGTGTCAAACCCGTAGGATCGGGTCATGGGTCCGAAGTGAGATACCGATTCCACCAACTGCTGAGGTGAAATTTCAAGACCAGATAGGAGGAGAGGATGTGGTGTCCCAGGCTGTACTGAGGGTTTTAGAAAGAGTGGCTGAGGCTGGTATGGGCAGAGGAGCCCGAAAATCTGTGCCTGGGAGGTTGAGGAACAATGGGGCAGAAGTATTTAGGGGAGTCTCTAGCGTATCCCCGAGTTTTGCTGAATATTGGTTGGAGGCGGTGGAACGTATAATTGATGACTTAGACTTCACGGTGGAGGAGAAGCTGAAGGGGGTCATTCCTCTTCTTCGAGACGAGGCCTACCAATGGTGGCTTATGGTGAAAGAGGGTAGGCCGCGGACCTGATTGACTGGGATCTCTTTAAGGAGTCATTCTAGGGAAAGTACGTTGGGGCTAGTTACATGGTTGCTCAAAGGAAAGCATTCCTAAATTTGGTGCAGGGGAGTAAGTCTGTAGCTGAGTATGAGGCTAAGTTTCTATGCCTGAGTCGTTATGGTCGAGGAATGGTAGCAACAGAGTACGAACGAGGCGTTCGGTTCGAGGATGGCCTACGAAATGAGTTAAGGATTCTAATTGTACCACAGCGAGAGAGAATTTTCGCGATTTTGGTGGATAAGGTCAAAATAGTAGAGGAAGTGAAACGGGCTGGGAGACAAGAAAGGGATTAGGATCGGGGTGAGAATAAGAGAAGTTTTGGGCCATCGGGAGCATCTGGGAATTTTTAGAAGAGGCCTGGAACTGGTGGGCCAGCTCGTGCTCCATCGGGCTAGAGTCAAGCATGTTCTACATGTGGGAGAACCCATTATGGGAAGTGCAGAGTAAAAATCGGTGGATGCTTTAGGTGTTGATCCACAAAACATTTGATGAGGGATTGTCCTCAGATGGATCGAGGGACGACCAAGCAGGCGAAGTTCGATCAAAGCTAGGAGAGGTGGTCAGCCTGGACCAAGGGGTCATGGTCAAGCCAGAGGTGGCAATGGGGCAAGATGTGGTCGTGAAGCACCAGGCGAAGGTGCATATTATGTTGAGGCAAGGCAGCCGGCTTTGGTCTATGCAGCACATCGCCAAGGGGACGGAGACACTCCGGATGCGAATAATGGTGCGTACCTACCATAATATACTAAGTGTTTATTTTGGCTTTAGAATTAGAGTGCTGCAATGAAAGCATAGTGGTGAGACTTAGGTAGTATGATTTCTAGTTAGCTGAAAATTTTGAAGTCAAAATTTCTTTAAGGAGGGTAGAACTGTAACATCCAAAAGGTGGGCCTACGCATTTATATGGTAGTCTAATATGTTAAATTGAGATTGTAAAGGTTGGGTTGACTTTTTGATTAAATATTTGGATTTGGGTTAAAGTTAGTGCTCTGGATAATTTAAAGTGAAATAGTGGGCTTTAAAAATTTGGGTTAGGTGGCTAATAAATGGTGTTAGCTTATAATTTAAGAAAATGGATAATTAGGTGACAAGCTGGGCTTGTGGCCCAAAGAATTGAAGTGCATTAAGTGGGCATAAGGTGGCGCCATGAGGGGGAGGAATTTGGGCCCTTGTGTGGCCAATTGGGCCTTAGAAGATGGGTCAAATTCGGCACTTAAATGGGAAGGGGGTGGATGGCAATTAGGCTACCTTTTAGGGGTTATTTCTTTTATTTTAAGTGTTAAAAAGCTGATAAGTAATAAGGAGGAGTTGGTTTTAAGGTGGGCTCTCCTAAAGGTAAGATAAGGATTGAGTTATCAGATGAGATGAAGGCTATCAGGAGAGGGGAGAGTTGGCTGAAATTCTAACTCTGTGTGTATGGGTATGCCAAAATTTCTCTACAAATAGGGAGTAGTTTCAATTTTAGTATCTTGAAACCCTATTCTTCTCTCATTCTCTGTCGAAATTTCCAAGCCTTCAGTACAGTTTCTCTTTTTCACTTTCTAAGAGCCAAATTCCTTTGTTCATACCCTCATCTCCTACAGCCGAATCTACAAGTGAGATCTCTGTTTTCCCGAAGGTGCACTGTAAGCCATATACCCTTAGTAATCCGATAAGTTTTAGGATTTTTCCTTTTCTGTGATTCCCTTATTTTTATCAAACTCCTAACCTAACCTATTGTTCCAAGGTCCTTTCGATTATACTCTTTACTCCTAGAAGCCGAAACTATCCCGTTAAAGCCAATTTGGTGGAAAAATCAAAGGTAAGAAGTGGTAAGTGTGGCCAAATGGCCTTCCATGATTCTCTCCATTTAGCCAAATGGCATATAGGTTGGAATGGTTATGATTTTTGATTCGTTTAATATTTGGGGAATGGCCGAATTTAGGAAGGTTGGTGGTGACAATGTCTGAAGGATATTCAGGATTCGGCCAACTAGGTAAGTGTTCGTTTTAAAGGTTACATTTAACTAATGAGTTAGATCTCATCGTTATTTGGTTTAGTGATTAAGGGATTGATATGGATTCAACTAACAGTCAAGCAGAGATGGATGGATCTGTAAAACCGTCAGCCAAAATCAAGAAGCGATCTGTTTCAGTAGTGCGAGATTGACCAACGGGGTATGGGCCAAAATGAAAGTCAGATCGTGGGCCAATAGTAGTTGTTTCAAGTGATAGTAATATAGATATAGCAAAAGCCTTAGTACGCAAATCAAGTGTGTAACACTTCCCCACCGTCTAGTTCTGATTAATAATAAATATATATATGTATATGTGTTCATAAGATTTACATGTTACATTAAAAGCTGAAATCTCGGATTTAAACGACGAACCCTCAAGTTAGTAAATAATCTGACTATATGTTACAAGTAAACTGTTGTACATGTTTTAAATTATTGTGCATGTTGCATGGGGTGGGTGATGAAAGGAGGAAGTTATATGTACATGTATATGAGTAACGATTTTTACCGTGAACTCATCATGGCGGCTAATGCCGTGAATCATTATCTGAGCTTGACCATTATATGTTATAAAGGCTTGACCAATATATGTTGATGAGCGACTTGACCGCCATCTTGGAGAGTAGCGGTGTAGGTTGATTGTAGAAATCCCCAATGGTGTGTTGGTTGGTACGGGCGTGTAGCGGATGAAAACCTAGGCAAATGGGTTGGGTTTTGCATATTATATGTTTCCATGTAAATTATGTTTAATGATGCCCAAATCTAGTGGTGCATGAGGGTTGCACATTGAGTCTCGTGACTCACCCCCTGTAAACTAACCTTTCAGGTGACGATTAGTGCATCGGACCGAGCCGGAGTGGAGCACAAGGTGGCCATGCGAAAGAAGGTGGATCCGGCGACAAAGTTTCCCCATATTAGTTTTTTTTTTAAAGTACTTGATATGATGGATTTAAAATATATTGTAATAAGGCCATAGGCCATTTGTTTACATTTTAGATTTAAAATGGGCCTTTAGTATTTATTCTCATTTTAATTTCTTTCAAGGACATGTAATTAAGTTTTGGGCTTTTGATTATTAAGGCACAATTTATGTAATTTTCTATTTGGGATTTTTATCGACACGATGGTTTTTCTAAAAATTTTTCTTAGTGACATACAAGATCCGGTAGTAGTGTTTGGGCCGGGTTTGGGGTGTTACATAGTTAGAACTAACATTTTGAGCATGGTAATGGCATGTATAGGGGCTAGAATAGGTATATTATTTTGTTATTATGGCAAAATGTGTTGGCCCCTTATAGATGAAATCTTTTGTATATTGCCATAGTAAATGGCTCTTTACTATCAATCAATGATAAGAAGAGGTTATCATTGATTGTGTAGAGTATATGAATGGTTTGTTTGGTTATGGCTGCATGATTAAATTGATGGTGGAGGGTGAATTATGCTTGAGTGAGTTAGCGTGAATTATGCATGATTAAATTGATGAAAGAGCTTGGAAAATAGCCTTGTTCTTGTCCACACGGGTAGGAACACGGGTGTGTGTCTAGGTCGTGTGTGACACACGGTCAATTACATGGGTGTGTGTATAGGCTGTGTGTCATCTTGCATGTTAGAATTATAAGTCAGTGAGTTCAGTAGTAAACACACGGGCAGAGACACGGCAGTGTGTCTTAGCCGTGTGGGAGGCCCAGCCACAGACTTGGGCGTGTGCCCAGGCTTTGTGAATTCTGCACCTTGAATTTGGAATTTAAATCGCCACACAGTTGAAGCACAAGGGCGTGTGACAGGCCATGTGAAATAAGTTAGTGTCGACCACGGGTACAGCACACGGGTGTGTGACTGGCCGTGTGATGCAAGTCAGTGTCGACCATGGTTGCAAAGCACGGGCGTGTGAAATACCACACGGCCATGTTACATTTCACACGGGCATGTGACCCCTGTTTAGGTAAAATTTTCTTAAGTGCATAAAAGTTTCTGGTTTATTTCCAAAACTTTTCGGAAGTATGTTTAGGGCCTCGTAGGTCCATTATAAGCACGTTAGAGATGTGAATGAAAATGTTTTGATTTGGAATGAAATTTGATAACCCAAAATTGTATGACCATGTGAGTTAAGTGCGGTAATGCCTCATACCCGGTTCTGGCGTAGAATACGGGTGAGGGTTGTTACATTTAGTGGTATCAGAGCTATGTTTTAGTCAGTTCTTGAACTACCGTAGCATGAGTTAGAGTCTAACTATACATTCCATAAGTGTATATTGATAGTGTGGTGGCTTCTAACAATTCTAAACTTTGCTTTTATATAGTAAATAGATCCCGATCAAACGACTTCTGATAACGCAACTAGTAACGCGTCGGCTCTCGACAAAAGACCGCGATTGTAGAGAGTGGGTCGAGACCAGGGGTTAAGGAAAAGAGTCCGGAAAGCCTTTCTCCAAATGATAAGTAACTGGTACACGAAGTATGTACGAGTGAACCCTAATGCTCAACCTCCTCCACCCCTCCTATACCCTAGCTAGTTCCTATGGTTTCTCAAGGTATGGATGTAGTGAGGATGACCAAGCCTCCGATAGATAAGATTTAGAAGCAAGGGGTCGAGGAATTTAGAGCCAATATAGACGATGACCCTAAGAGGGTAGAGTTCTGGCTTGAGAACTCGATGAGAGTATTTGATAAACTCTCTTGCACACCTGCTGAGAGCTTAAAATGTGCCGTGTCCTTGTTGATGGACTCGGCATACCATTGGTGGAAAATGTTGACGTTAGTGGTTCTAAGGGAGAGAGTGACGTAGGACTTTTTTTGGAAGAGTTTCGAAATAAGTATATAAGCCAACGATTTGTGGACCAGAAAAGAAAAGAATTCCTTGAATTGAAGCAAAGAAAAATGACTGTGGCAAAATATGAGCATGAATTTGTTAGGCTCAGCAAGTATGCACAAGAGTGTGTATCTACAGAAGCTATCTTGTGCAAGAGGTTTGAAGAGGGGCCGAATGAGGATATTTAGACTGCTAGTTGGGATTTTGGAATTAAAATAGTTTGTGGTGTTGGATGACCGGGCATGTAAGGCCGAAGAACTTATAAGAAAAAGAGGAAAGCCATGAGTAAGGCCCGAGATGCGAGAAAAAGGCCAATAAGTAAATCATACCAAGATCAATCAAAGAGGTTCAAGGAAATGAACCCCCGGACGACAGTGTTAGTTGGACATTCACATCGTGATCGGGGTAACACATACTTGGGCTCAAGAGTTCAAGACACTTCGATGGCAAGTGTGGGTAACCCAAAGTCCAAACCGGAGTGTCCAAATTGTGGTAGGTAGCACACTGGGGAGTGTTGAGGAAACAACCAAAATTGTTACAAGTGCGGTTTACGACCATTTTATCCAAAATTATCCAGAGAGGGAGGAGAAGGAAGGAGAGCAAGAAGTGAGATCAAGCAATGTACCTTTGAGGGTAGATCACAAAAGAACCCATGAGGTAGGACTAGTAGTAGAGATGCACCTCGAGATTCTACTATGAGATCGGTGGGTCGAGCACCTGCAAGGACCTATGCCATTCGTGCTAGCGAAGAGGCATCATCTCCAGATGTGATAACGAGTACTTTTTCTCTTCATGACATATTTGTTATTGCTTTGATTGATCCGTGGTCTACCCATTCATAAATTTGCATGAAATTGGCATATAGTATGAGCATGATTGTTGAGAGTATGAAATTTGTAGTAAAAGTGTCAAACCCGTTAGGCAAACACGTGCTAGTTGATAAGGTGTGTAGGAATTGTCTGTTGACAGCTAGAGGTCATTGTTTTCTAGCAAACCTTAAATTGTTTCCATTTGATGAATTTGATTTGATTATTGGCATGGATTAGTTGACTGTCCATAATATTTTAGTGAAATGTGGTGGTAAGTTTATCGAATTGAAATGTGAAAATAAGGATGTCATTCGGGTTGAATCAGGTAGATTGGTTAATCTGCTAGGGATAATTTCAACTATGGTAGCCGAGAAGTATTTGAGGAAATGATACGAGTCTTATCTTGCTTTTGTGCTAAATACTCAAGAGTCAGAGGTAAAGATCAAATTAGTGCTAGTGGTATGCTAATATCCAGATGTGTTCCCGGAAGAGTTACCTGGATTGTATCCAGTTAGAGAGGTCGAGTTTGAAATTGTGTTAAGTCCTGGAATGACACCTATTTCAGTTGCCTTGTATAGGATAGCACCATTGGAGTTGAAAGAACTGAAGGTTCAGTTGCAAGAGTTAACGGATAAGGGTTTTGCAAGACTGAGCTATTCCCCGTGGGTGCTCCAATACTTTTTGTGAAAAAGAAGGATGGGTCGATGAGATTGTGTATAGGCTACAGACAGCTCAACAAGGTAACAGTGAAGAATAAGTATCCTTTGCCAAGGATAGATGACTTGTTTGACCATCTGAAGGGAGTTACGGTGTTCTCCAAGATAACCTAAGGTCTGGTTATTATCAGTTGAGAGTTAAGGAGCAAGATGTGCCGAAAACTACATTTTGGAAGAGGTATAGCCATTATGAGTTTCTTGTCATGCCATTTGGTCTAACAAATTCCCCTGCAATTTTCATGGATTTGATGAATCTCATCTTCTGACCGTACTTGGACAAATTTGTAGTCATTTTTATCGACTACATATTAGTCTATTATCAAGATGAGAGTGAACATGCGGAGCATCTAAGAATTGTCTTGCAGACTTTAAGAGACAAGCAGTTGTATGCTAAATTTAGCAAGAGTGAGTTTTGGCTCCGAGAGGTCGGATTCCTAGGGCACATTGTGTTGGGTGATGGTATTAGAGTTGAATCGAGTAAGATCTCGGCTATTATCGAATGGAAGCCACTAAGAAATGTGTCGGAAGTCAGAAGCTTGTTAGGTTTAGCGGGGTACTACCGACGGTTCATAGGGGTTTTCCATGATTGCTACCCCGATGACAAAACTGCTGCATAAGGATATTAAGTTTGAATGAACTGAGAAATGCCAACAGAGCTTCGGGAGATTGAAAATATTGTTGATTGAGGCGCTAATTTTAGTACAACTTGAGTTGGATAAGGAGTTTGTAGTATATAGTGATGCATCATTTAATGGACTTGGCGTGTGTTGATGCAAGAGGGTAAGGTAGTAGCTTACGCCTCAAGACAGCTAAAACCACATGAGAAGAATTATTTGACTCGTGATTTAGAGTTGGCTGCAATTGTTTTCGCTTTGAAGATTTGGCCCCATTATTTATATGGCGAGAAGTGCCAAATCTTCATGGATCATAAGAGTTTGAAGTACTTGAAGGGTGAAAAGGGCTTGAATTTGCGACAACGAGGTGGTTCGAATTATTGAAGGATTATGAACTAGTAATTGATTACCATTCGGGGAAAGCGAATGTAGTTACAGACGCCTTGAGTAGAAAATCTTTGTATGCTTTGAGAGCTATGAGTACTAACTTAGCATTGTCTGATGATGGAGTTATATTGGTCGTGATGAGGGCTAAACCGTTATTTATTCAGCAGATATGTGAAGTTCAAGAGAATGATAGCGAGCTACAAGCTAAAACAGCTCAGTGTGAGTTGGGAAATGATTTTGATCTTTGGGTGAGTTCAGATGGTTATTTGATGTTTCGCGACCGGATTTGTGTACATAAAGATGATGAGTTGATTCAAAAAAGTTTGCATGAAGCACATAGTGGTCACTTGTCAGTACATCCTGGTAGCACGAAAATGTACAATGATCTGAAGAAGTTTTATTGGTGGCCGGGTATGAAAAGGACATCTCTAAGTTCGTGACAAAATGTTTGGCATGTCAACAAGTGAAAGCCGAGCACCAAGCACCTTCGAGATTATTTCAGCCGGTGATAGTTCCCGAGTGGAAGTGGGATTGGATCACCATGGATTTTGTAACGGGGTTGCCTATGACTCCGAAAAAGAAAGATGTTGTTTGGGTTATTGTTGATAGACTGACAAAGTTAGCTTCACTTTATACCTGTGCGAGTAGATTATTCGCTTGATAAGCTGGCTGAACTATATATTGTTGAAGTAGTGAGATTACATGGAGTGCCTATATCTATTATCTCAGATAGAGATCCTAGATTTACTTCGAGATTTTGGAAGAAGTTGCAAGAAGCCTTGGGTACAAGGTTGAATTTTCGTACTACGTTCCATCCTTAAACTAATGGCAAATCTGAAAGAGTGATTCAAGTTCTTGAGGATATGCTCCGATGCTATGTGTTAGAGTTGGGAGGTAGTTGGGAAAGATATCTACCTTTGGTTGAGTTTACTTACAACAAAAGTTATCAGTCGAGTATACGGATGGCAAAGTACGAGGCTTTATATGGTCGCAAGTGTCGAACTCCCTTGTACTGAACCGAGCTTAGTGAGAAGCAAATTCATAGGGTTGATCTAATTAAAGAGACCGAGGAGAAAGTGAAAATAATCCATAATAGTTTGAAGGCCACTTTGGATCGACAGAAGTCATACTCGGATTTGAAAAGAAAAGAAATCGAGTTTCAAGTGGGTGAAATATTATTTTTGAAAGTATCCCCGTGGAAGAAAAAAATTGAGATTTGGTAGAAAGGGAAAATTGAATCCACGATTCACAGGGCCTTATGAGATTACCGAAAGGATTGGCCCAGTGGCATACCGGTTGGCCTTGCCGGTAGAGTTGGAGAAAATACACAACGTGTTTCATGTATCGATGTTGCAGCGATATCATTTCGATCCTTCGCATGTGATCCCTCCAACAGAAGTTAAGATACGATCGGACATGACTTATGAAGAAGAGCCGATAAAGATATTGGTTCGGAAGGTTAAACATTTAAGGAATAAGAGCACAGCTTTAGTAAAAGTGTTATGGAAAAAACACGGTGTGGAAGAAGCTACTTGGGAAATGGAAGAAGCTATGGGCGAACAATATCCAAATCTTTTTACCGGTAAGATTTTCGGGGACGAAAATCTTTAAAGGAGGGGAGAGTTGTAACAGCCCGATTTTGGGGCTAGTCAGAATAGTGGTCTCGGGACCACAAATCTGAGGTTGAGGAAAATTATTTTAGTCTTATTTTATGTGTTATGGCATTAATACATGGCTACATGAAAATTTTGGTGCTTTAATTTTAGCAATTGTATGTTTAATTGTGAAAAAAAGGACTAAATCGTACAAAGTGTGAAAGTTCCATTATAAGTGGTAGAGGTGTCTAATAGCTAAAGAATATCAAATTTGAGGTCCTTAAAGTGAAATTAGGCCATTAGATATGTGATGGCCGGCCATAGAGCCTAGGGAGACAATGAGATTACATTTTGGTCAAATTTAGTGGAATTAGGAGATGAAATAATTAATAAAATAAGATAAAAAGATGAGATATAATCTTTTCCTATTCATTCTTCTTCTACCACTAGAAATTTAGAGGAAATAAGGGTTATTGGAGTCCAAATTTTTAGCAAAACAAATCTCTTGCAAGTAAGTGATTTTGGTGGTTTTATTTGATTATTTTTATACTTTTAGAATCCCCAAAGCTTGAGCTAGCTAATGGGGGACTAATTTGTTAAATGGTTGAAGGTTTAAGGATTTTCCATGAGAGCATTTATGTTTTTAGCTGAGTTTTTATGGAAGAAAATGGATGTTTGCTAGATGAGAAACAACTTTTGTGAAGGGTGTTGACATGAAAACACCTAAATGGGACTAAAATGTGAATGTTGTAATTTGGTAATAAATGCATGAAATGGTTGGAATTATGAGTAGTTGTAAGAGTAATAAGTGTTTAGCTTGTTTAATGAGAAAATGTGATGAAAAATGATTTACAAGCCTGGGGGAAAATCATAATTTTGCCATAGTATAAGGGTAATACGGTCATTTTTGCCTAAGTAGAGATTATGATGTATTATGATTAGAAAATGATTGAATGAGTGAATTTTGTTGTTATAGACCAAGAAGAGCATGGAATCAACCTTTGACTGAGGTAAGTTTTGCATCGAGGTAAGTTTACGTGTAAACGATGCATCTTAATTACACATGTTGTTACTTATTGGTGCATTGTAGAATTGAGAACTTGATCGTTGTTTTGTCGAGTTATAAAATTTATAAAAAGAATGATCGAACCTAAAAACTAACTCTAACAACAATTAAGGGCAAGTGTACCTATCGAACAGTAGTTTAGCTTAGGCAAGACCGAATTATCGAACCCAAAGGAACTAAAAGTACTAATACTAACTTTCTTTTTATTATTTAGCCTAAAATAAGTGAAGTTGCTTTTAATCTAAATTAACGACTACTAAACTAATGACGTAAAGAAAAAAAGAATGAATTGGAAAATAAGTTGAAGGGAAACTCAGTTGATCAACGATACCCTCAGAAAGAATCCACCTAGACTTCACTTGTTATTTGACACTAAACCATATGATTTATTCACTTAGTTTGATCCGTAAGACTCCCTACGTATATTAAACCCTCTCTCAAGGTGAATAACGTCTAACCCTAGGTTAATTAACGAAATCACTTTGTCGAATAATAACCCCCTAGAATAGCAGTAAATCAATCTATGGACTCTCATATTAGGTTTCACCCTAATCCGGCAGAATCTCGTCACCCTATCTCTAGGCGTACAATCAACTCCGCTTAATTATGCTAGATCTACTCTTAAGCAGGGTCTATTCCTCCTCCACCTAAGCACATCATATTTGGATTAAGCATGCATAATTAAGAGCAAACTGAGTATTTATCATATAATTCACCAAATAATAACAAGATTCATCTAGGTTTCATCCCCTTCAAGTATTTGAAGGGTTTAGTTTATAAGAAATAAAGAAAACATCTCAAGAGAAAAGATAAAACAAAACATAAGAAATCCCTAAAACCCCCTAAAGGAATTGAAGAGAAATCCGCCATCTTGAGTAGAATTTTGGCTCATGGAGATGGATCAACTGGCTCTCTTGAGTAATTCCCACAAATTTGGCCTTTTGGCTCGGCTCCTTGGCCTACCTAACCGCCCCCGACAAAAGCACTGGCAGAAGGCTTCTGCCAAACTCCCCCTTAAGTTGCACCCTTGGGTGTTTATATAGACTTTGAAATGTCTTACTTGGCCCCTAAGTATCCTAATTCAAGCATAATTCCTACTCGGGTGTTTGAATAGGCTTTGGAATGTGTTTCTTTGCCTCAAAGTATCCAAATCCGAGTAGAATTACTCTTTTCTGTGGCAGGGACATGGCCATGGTACATGCCCTTATAAATCATCTTTAGGTCATGTCTCGATTCTGTCAATTGGGGCACGACCATGTAAATCGTGGCATGGCCGTGTCTTAGTTAATTGTCGAGGCACGATCGTGTGGCTTGAAGTCTAGACCATGTCAATTTCCACTTTGGCCCAAATTGGTCCGTTTTAATCCCGTTTCTCATTCTTTTCGTCCCTAGGTGCTTTCTGATTATAAAACATGAAAAGAAAGGATTAATAGCACCTTTTTACATAAATCAAGGGCTAAATCATCTAAAATCATGCTAAATATGGGGTTAAAATATGTTACTTTTATGGTTTATCAAATACCCCCACACTTAAGCTTTTGCTGGTCCTCAAGCAAAATTCTCAACTTATAATTAAAACGAACTTTTCATCATTCTCAATTCCTATCAATAATGCCTCATCATAATTCATAGATAATTTATACATGAATAATTTAACTCAAAGACTCTTAAAGATTCAAACAATATAAGTCATATATTTGTAGCATGAAAACATAGGTGTCTCCCTTATCTAAATAATTACCTTTAATTTAAAACCGACAAGGATTGACATCCTCATTAAAGATTCACTCAGAGTACTCAAAGTGTTTAAGGTTCAAGAATAAGCACTCATAAGTCGAACTTGAAAAGTTAATCCCATAGGCTTGCCTGAAAATCAAATCTCCACCACTGTAATATGAGATGATACACAAATCAAAAGGTCTTTAACAGGGCTGTAACGGGACTAGGGTTAAAGGTGTGGATAAAGGTTGAATTAGAAGGTTAAAATCGAGATTGACCTGACCAATTACCCAACTAGAAAAATGAACTAATAACCTGAATAATTACATCACATGAAAATTTAAATACTAATAATACTAGATTCTTTTCAAGATGTTGAATTTAATTGTATAAGCTCTTAGAGCATAGAACTAATAATGAATGTACTTCATTTTTTTATTTTAAGAACAAACTAAGTAAATACATAATAAAGAAAGAACTTTATCAATTGAAATAAACTAATTAGGCAACTGATCAAATCAATTCTCGATAGAAGGCTAGTCAAAAGAATGGTGATAACAAATATAAAGGGTTTTTGGGTTAAAATTTAGCGGGTAAATAAAAAAAAGAGTTGTTAAGATCAAATGGGTTTACTAAGGGTTAATTTGTGAAGGTAGGCTTTTTAGTGGAGTGAATGGGTTAAAACCTAGGTGCCTTTATCATCTAAGTATATCAAATCATAGATGTGGTCTCAACATGTATAATCGAGGCAAGTTCTAGAATAACAGTTCAGTGTTGACACACTCATAATCAATAAAGTGAGCATGAAAAAGAATATATGCTCTATAAGGCTTAATATCACAAAAATTATGGGTATTTGACATCAATCCTATAAATTTCAAACTTCAAGGTAATATTCAAATTCAATTCAACAACCTAGAATTTTTTTTTTTGATTCTTGAAAAATAGACTTATCATGCTTGATTCTCTAGTATTCTTCAAATTTAACCATTAATGCATAATTATCAATGACTTACTCAAAAACATATCGATAAAAATCATAAATCATTAGAAATTTCACCCTAATTAATAATATGAGAAAATTAATTAGGAACAAGACTAAAATTTAGGATTTTGGAATAATGCAAAAATTAGGTACTTTTACCCCCGCACACTTAAGATGTACACTGCCCTCAATGTAAAAAGATAGATAACTAATAATGTAATCAAAAGAGAAGGGGAGAAGTGACACTTCTTGAATTTTGGATGATTCTGGGAGTTGGCAGAGTCTTTGGTGGTGGTGATGGTGTTTTCTATGGGCCTGGTAGGGTGGCTACCGAAAAGCATTTTGTTAGATGAAGAAATTAGGTAGCTTGGGGAGATATAGCCAAGAAATCTAAAGAAACATTAAAAGTATACTAATAATATAATTAAGGACAAGAAAAATAAAGAGAATGAGACTAAGAAGAAAATTAAAATTAAAAGAAAATACTAATGGACTAAGAAGTCCTTATTGACAGATGGTTCGCGAAGTGGATTTGACTTGAAGGCTGTGGTGCGTGATTCCCAAGCAGCCTTTAGAACCTAAAATCAAGAAACTAATATGAAATAAACTAAATTAAGTAAAAGAGAAGTAACAATAAGGAAAATAAAAGAGAAGATGAAAGAAAAATAAAAATTAGATGGTCTCAAAGACCCGTGGCTTGTCGAATAGCTAAAGCTGCCGGCATGAACTCATGTGAATTAGTCTCCTTTGAGAAGACTGTGGTTGGCCGCTTACGCTTCTTCGGCATGGCTTTGGTGTCTCAAGAGTTATAAGAATGTTAGAAGAAAACAAGAGAGATGAAATGTGATAGAAAGGGGAAAGAAAGAAAGGAGGTAGGAGGGTGAGGGAGAAGAGGGAGAGGGGTGGTTTAAATAGAATTTTGGTCTCTGCCACTTTTCTCATGCCCGTGGCCCTTGGGTGTGTCGATTTACACGGTCAAATAGCATGGCTGTGTTTGGGGTGTGTTGGGATTTACACACCCGTGTTTTTATTGCCACGTCCGGGGTCGATAAGTCACTGTCTTCACACGGTCGCATCGCACGGCCATGTGTCTAGGTGTGTTGGTTCAGCCACGCCCATTTTCCAGATGCCACGCCCATTCCTGAAGAGGCAGTGTCGGCCCAGGCTGCATCGTACAACCGTGGAGTAGTAGTTGGGCTCGTGATTTTGAAGGAATTTGATTCCATTTGACTCGTACCTCTCTGCCCTATCAGTACGGCGATTCGGAGTACCCACACTGCTACGGCCACGACCATGTGATAGGCCTTGTGGTTTGGGAATCTGCACTTTTATTTCATTAAAATTCTAGAAAACGAATAAGTAAAAAGAAATAATCAAAAATAAAGAAAAAAATAAAGGGATAGTTTTAGAGCTCGGGTTACCTCCCGAGAAGTGCTCGTTTAAAGTCTTAAGCTAGACTTTTCCTTTGTTTGTGTAATCATGGTGGTTTAAATATTTGAATATCTTTCCTCATGCTTTTATTTTTATGATAAAGGTTAAGTCGAGAAGCGTTTACCTTGAAAGTGCCAAATATGGGATTGCTTATCTCGACTGTTCCGTATGGAAAGATATTACGTACCTCAGAAGGAATGTCTTCGTTTGAACTCAGGGTTTTTGTGGTCATACGCGAATATGCTTTATCTAACATTACCTAATATCCTATTTTTAAGTGATTCGATGTCCCTACAAGTTCTTCTAGATTCTCTTTCGGTTTTGCTTCGTGTGGTTTCGGGTTTTCTTTGAATTGTGTCTTCCATTCTTTTGGTTTGTTGTCCCCAAAGCTTTGCTCCTCATATAATTCTTCTTTGTTGGCACTAGGTTCATGCTTTGGTTCAGTTTTGTATTCTTGTGATGTTACCTGCGATGAAGGTTGCTAAAATTTATTATTATCTGAATTGACTTTCTTACCTTTATCATTTGTAGTCCTAGTTGATTTAAGAGTTTGATTGATTCATCACCTACACAAAGTATGAGTTCTCCTGTGGCAATGTCAATTTTAGTCTTAGCAGTTGCTAGGAAGGGTCTTCCTAAAATTAAGGGGATTGTATTATCCTCATCCATATCTAAGACAACAAAATCTACTGGGAAAACAAATTTATCAATTTTGACAAGAACATCATCGATAATGCCCCTAAGAATTCTAACAGTTTTATCAGCTAATTGTATACTCATCCTAGTTTGTTTAGGCTTCCTTAGACCTATTCATTTAAATAATGTATAAGGCATGACATTTATGCTTGCCCCTAAATCAGCTAATGTATTACCAATAGCTAAGCTACCGATTAAACATGGAATTGTAAAACTCCCTGGATCTTTTAGATTTCGTGGTAGTCTATTCTGTAACATTGCTGAGCATGTTACGTTCAGTTCCACGTGGTGTTCTTCGTTTAATTTGCGTTTGTTAGTCAAGAGCTATCTTAAGAATTTCCTCGAGTCTGGCATCTGAAAAAGAGCTTCAAGAAGAAGTAAGTTAATATGTTATTTCTTTAAGAGTTTGAGAAACTTATTGAATTGTTCTTCATTGCTTCGAGATAAGGTATGCGAGGTTGGTACTTCTTGATTACCAGTTTTGGCTTTCCTTGTGTTACCTCTACCTTAACTTCGTCTACCTTGTTTGCTTGTATTGGATTGGGTTAATCTAATCCCTTACTATCATGAGCTGAGATGGGCTTGAATTTTCTCCTTTGGGATAATCTCGGTGTTACTTGGTAGACGTCTTTGCGATCGTTCTGACATTAGCTTTGCGAGTTGTTCGACTGCATTAGTGGCTTCCTTGACTAACTTAGTAAGTTCCCTGACTCAGTTCTCGTTGCTTTTAATTGTTTTCTTAGTTTCTTGGAAATGATTTTCTGTGTTTGCCATGAATTTTGTCAGCATCTCTTTGAGGTTTGGCTTCTTCTCTTGTGGATATGGCTGATTTTGGAAATTTTGAGGAGGTTGTTGTCTTTTATTTCCTTGGCCTCCCCATAAAAAATTTGGGTGGTTCCTCCAACCTGGATTGTAGTTATTACTATAAGGATAATTATTGGATCTGAAATTATTACCTATATAGTTCATCTGCTCACTTTCTGCATCCGGTTGGTAGGGTGGGTACTTAGGATTTGCCACAGTTCCACTTGTGTTGCACTGCATGACTGGATGTACCTGCGAAGAACATAAACTATCAAGCTTTTTATTCATCATCTTTACCTGTGTTGATAGCATGGTCATTGCATCGAGGTTGTAAACTCCGGCTAATTTTATTGATTTTGTCCTTGTAACTTGCCACTGATAGTTATTCAGTGACATCTCTTCAATAAACTCATAGGCTGCTTCAGAAGTTCTGTTGTTTAGGGTTCCACCGGTGGCTAAATCGATTAGTTGCCTCGTTAAAGGGTTTACATCATTATAGAAAGTTTGGACTTGTAGCCACAAGGGTAGTCTATGGTGTGGACACCTTCTCAAGAGATCCTTGTATCTCTCCCATGCGTCGTATAATGTCTCTAAATCCATCTGCACAAAAGAAGAGATATCATTCCATAATTTGGATGTTTTGGCCTGTGGGAAATA
This sequence comes from Gossypium rotundifolium, assembly GCA_025506655.1. Taxonomy (NCBI): domain Eukaryota; kingdom Viridiplantae; phylum Streptophyta; class Magnoliopsida; order Malvales; family Malvaceae; genus Gossypium; species Gossypium rotundifolium. The sequence continues at coordinate 44,305,975 of CP106726.1, forward strand.
TTTTAATAAAGTTTTTTTCGGTCATTTGGTCCCATGTAGTGATTGACCCTCGTGGTAATGAGTATAACCACTGTTTGGCTTTATTCCTTAATGAAAAGGAAATAACCGAAGATGAATGGCATCATCAGAAACGCCATTTATTTTGAAAGTATCACAGAACTCTAAAAAATTGGCTATATGAGTATTCAGGTCTTTGTCCTGCAAACCATCAAATTGAACAAATTATTGAATCATTTGTATTGTGTTAGGCTTTAATTCAAAATTATTAGCAGCTATAGCAGGTCTAACAATTGTAGATTCAGCCCCTGTTAAATGAGGTTTAGCATAATCATACATAGTACGCAGAACATTTTTTCTTCCACATCTCGTGGTGGATTATTCTCATCCATCCCTTCAGTAGGTTTGGATCTGCCTTCTAGCTCTTCTTCAGTGTAACTTAGGGCTCACCTAATTTTTCTACAGTTCATACGAGCGGTAGCTTCAATATCACTATCATATACTAGAGGTCCTATCGGTTTCCTTCTAGTCATAAACTAAAGGTACCTGCTAGGAAAAAAGAAGAAATAAAATTAGCAAAAAATAATAAAATATATTGTAGAATAAAAAATAAAAATAATGGCTAAAGTAATAAAAATAGAGCTTTCTTAATATTTTAGTTCCCTAGCAACGGTGCCAAAAACTTGATCGTTGTTTTGTCGAGTTTTAAAATTTATAAAAAAGAATGATCGAACCTGAAAACTAACTCTAACAACGATTAAAGGCAAGTGTACCTATCGAACAGTAGTATAGCTTAGGCAAGACTGAATTATCGAACCCAAAGGAATTAAAAGTACTAATACTGACTTTCTTTTTATTATTTAGCCTAAAATAAGTAAAGTTGCTTTTAATCTAAATTAACGACTACTAAAGTAAAGATGCAAAGACAAAAAGAATAAATTGGAAAATAACTTGAAGGGAAACTCAATTTATCACGACGATACCCTCAGGAGGAATCCACTTAGACTTCACTTGTTATTTGACACTGAACCATACGATTTATTCACTTAGTTTGATCCGTAAGACTCCCTAACGTATATTAAACCCTCTCTCAAGGCGAATAACGTCTAACCCTAGGTTAATTAACGAAAATCTATTTCTCGAATAATAACCCCCTAGAATAGCAGTAAATCGATCTATGAACTCCCATATTAGGTTTCACCCTAATCCGGCAGAATCTTGTCACCCTATCTCTAGGCGTGCAATCAACTCCGCTTAATTATGCTAGATCTACTCTTAAGTAGGGTCTATTCCTCCTCCACCTAAGCACATCAGATTTGGATTAAGCATGCGTAATTAAGAACAAACTAAGTATTTATCATATAATTCAACAAATAATAACAAGATTCATCTAAGTTTCATCCCCTTCAAATATCTGAAGGGTTTAGTTCATAACAATTAAAGAAAACATCTCAAGAGAAAAGATAAAACAAAATATAAGAAATCCCTAAAACCCCTGAAGGAATTAAAGGAGAAATCTGCCGTCTTGAGTAGAATTTCGGCTCCTTGAGATGGATCAACTGGCTATCTTCGAGTAATTACCACAAATCTGGCCTTCTGGCTTGGCTCCATGGCCTAGCTAATTGCCCCCAACAAAAACCCCAGCAGAAGGCTTCTGCCGAACTCCCCCTTAAGTTGCACCCTTAGGTGTTTATATAGACTTTGAGATACCTTACTTGGCCCCTAAGTATCCTAATTCAAGTATAATTCCTACTCGGGTGTTTGAATAAGCTTTGGAATGTGTTTCTTTTCCTCAAAGTATCCAAATCCGAGTAGAATTGCTCTTTTCTTTGGCAGGACACGGCCATGGTACACGCCTGTGTAAATCATCTTAAGGCCGTGTCTCAATTCTATCGATTGGGGCACGGCCATGGAAATTGTGGCATGGTCGTGTCTTAGTTTATTGTCGAGGCACGATCGTGTGGCTTGAAGTCTAGGCCGTGTTGATTTCCACTTTGGCCCAAATTGGGCCGTTTTAAGCCCGTTTCTCGTTCTTTTTGTCCCTAGGTGCTTTCCTGATTATAAAACATGAAAAGAAAGGATTAAGAGCACCTTTTTACATAAATCAAGGGCTAAATCATCCAAAAGCATGCTAAATATGGGGTTCAAATATGTTACTTTTATGGTTTATTAGAACTTATATGATTCAGATGGATTAATTTTGGTAGAAAATGAATAATTTTCGTATGATCGTTGAATTACATATGTAAGTGTGGAATATTACCTGTAGTAATTAATGGTGGGCTGGGTGCGATACCACCTTAATTATTCTTGTTGGTGGGCTATGTGCGTCACCACCTTATTACTTATTCACGATGGATTGTGTGCGATACCATCATTTATATTATCATTTGGTAGGCTATGTACGATACCACCATAAATATTCTTATTGGTAGGCTATGTACGATACCACCCTGTTAAAGATTAATGGTGGGCTAAGTACAAAACCACCGAGTGTTTGGCATTACTATGAATGATTTATTATGAAATTGTTATGTGTTGTATCATTTGATCTTGTGGTAATAAGTGCAGGAATATATGTTAATGAATGTGACCATTATGTTGTGATATGGTTGAAATGTGGTAAGAGATGAATGAATAAGCATGATCTTGAATTGTGAAATGCTATTTATTGATTAGTATATAGTATAATGTTTATTGTTTACATGTAAACTTACTAAGCTTTAGGCTTACTCACTTTCTTTTCCCTTGTTTTATAGTGCTAAAGAGCTGAGTCAAGATACGAAGATAATTAGAAGACCACCTACACTATCAGCACATCTCGGTATATTTAGAACTAACATTTTAAGTATGGTAATGGCATGTATAGGGGGTAGACTAGGTATATTATTTTGTTATTATGGCCAAATGTGTTGGCTCCTTATAGATGAAAATGGCTCTTTACTATCAATCAATGATAAGAAGAGGTTATTCATGATTGTGTAGAGTATATGAATGGTTTGTTTGGTTATGAAAATGCATGATTGAATTGTTGGTGGAGGGTGAATTATGCTTGGGTGAGTTAGGGTGATGAAAGAGCTTGGCAAATAACCTTGTTCTTATCCGCACGGGTAGGCACACGTGCATGTGTCTAGGCCGTGTGTGACACACGATCAATTGCATGGGTGTGTGAGTAGGCCTGTGTCCCCTTGCATGTTAGAATTGCAAGTCAGTAAGCTCATAGTAAACACGCCGGCAGAGACACGGCTGCGTGGGAGGCACGGCCACAGACATGGCCGTGTGCCCGGGCCATTTGAAGTCTGTACCTTGAATTTGGAATTTAAATCGCCACACAGGTGTGTAACAGGCCATGTGAAATAAGTCAGTGTCGACCACGGTACATCACACGGGCGAGTGGCTGACCGTGTGATGCAAGTTAGTGTTGAACACGTGTGCAAAGTACGGGCGTGTGATGTAACACCCCAAACCTGATCAAAATGCTACGACCGAATCTGGTATGTTACAGGGAAGAAAACATTTGAAAAACCCGTTTGTCATCTCAAGTTAGAAAGTAAACCCTTGCATTTATGAAAGAACCCAGTATATATTGTGTAAACCGGGAAAAACATTTTAACCCTTAGTCTTAAGAAATTAGAGTCGCCGTATTATTATTACTAGATAATTAGTTTCCCGATGGTGAAACTAGGAAAATCCTGAAAGTTTATTTAGTTTTGAAAACGTCCATTTATAACTTACTAGGCATGCTTTCAATAATTAAACAAAATTATAAAGAAATTATACCAAAAGAATAGTCCCAAAGAAAAACTAAGTGGCCTTATTACAACTGATAACCCAAATTCAAAATAAAATAAATCTGAATTAACCATTTAAAGCAAACAAAACGTAATCTTGAGCATGGCCACCTCGAGTCTGTCCCGGCTCCATATCCACGGTCTATGAATTACCTACAAGATGGTAATGGAAGGGGTGAGTCGCCGAGACCTAGTGTGTAAATCCCCATCCTAAAGATATTAAACTTTTACACAGTTTCATATGCCAATATGTATGTCATGCAACCCATCCAACCTATCCAACCGAAACTCCCAATTCTACCTCTTGTGGCACCTAGCCACTGGTGGTACTAAACCACCGGTGGTTCCAAACCACTAGTGATCAAGTCACAAATAATCATTAGTGGGGCCAACCCACTGTGTGGTACCTAACCACTGGTGACGATCCCATATCTTGATATGTATGGCCAACCCACTGTGGTACCAAACCACTCGGACGAGTCACAAAAATATATGGATATGTGGTACCTAACCACCGGTGGTTCCAAACCACCGAGACTTAGTCACAATATCATAGTAAGCGGGCCAACCTAATCGTGTGGTACCTAACCACCGGTGACATCGAAAATATTCCTTCCCTCCTCTCATCACCCATTTCTCATGTACATGTTTTCCACCAAGTATAATCATGCTTAACATATAGAATAACATATGTAAAACAACATGGCATTGACAGATTCCAATATATGCAATTAACGTTTGCAGCCATAGCAACTTACCCGACATCCTTGATTTTACCCACACAGGTAAATTAGTGATCTCTGCCGTTATTCCAACTTTTAACAACACATAACAAATAGCATATTAAACAAAGAAAGTGTGTAAGAGTTAAACACCTGATTACTCGTAACGCTACACTTTCTACATCGACACTATCATTAGCTGACACTATCGCTATCTACCTACTTTCCTGTTTAGAGGCTGGCCCACAACCCGGTGGCCAATCCCTCACCGCTGATACTACCCGCTTCTTGAACTTAGGGGCTGGGTTCACCAGTCCAACCCCTCCTAATGCTTGGCTGGCATTTAAGTCCATAACAACCCTTGGTCACTAAGCCAGATTAAAGCAACGAAATAAAATCTAAGAGATCAATACAACACTTAAAGCGAAAGCGCCTTACCCAGATCGACAAAATTTGAAGCGCAAGATTTAATCCACAGGCCGAACAAATCCCGAGAATCCAAGAGAATGTGCCACCCCCTTCCTACATTCGGCCAAACATCTCACCATTAGGCCAATTAGCCATTCGGCTTTGGCATGAAACTCGAAAGAGATAACACAAAATAAAAAGAAATCGCCCCCTTACCTTAACCTGATAGATTCGATCACCCACTAACAAGATTCGGCACCACGACACCCTAGAGATGATTCGACAAAAGCTAGAACAAGAGGGGATCCAATAAGAAACCGAAAATAAAAATAAAGATATTTAACAGAATGTTTGAGGGTTTCGACTTTTAGAGAGGAATGAAATGTAGAGAGAGTGTTTGAGGTTTTGATTTTGGAGAGTACACAAATAGTGAAGAAAAGAGTGAGAATCAAGATTCGGCTCTTAAGGATATTGAGAAAATGCAATGAGGATGACTAGAGGGTTCGACTATGGGAAAAAATTAAAGAGGAGAAGAGAGAGTCAGGGAGTTTTGGTTTTGAGCAGCAATTGAGAGAAAAGAGAAAACCAAACAAGAAAGGAAGATTCAGCTTTGATGCTATTGGCAGATGAAATAAACGAAAATCATGAACAAGGAGCAATGCAAGTTTCAGCTAAATAAAAAAATAGAAAAGGGGAAGAAGAAGCTTAGGAGAGCATTCAATTTTGGTATTTGAAAGAAAGAAAGAATGCAAAAATATGAAAGTGTGGGAGTGATTAAGTTTGGGCACAAAAGAAATGAGAAACAAGAACCTCTAGGTGCTCCCTAACTAGCCGAATTCTCAACACTCCCCTAAGGCACACTCCATAAATCGGCCATCCACTTAGGCTACCCCTAAAACCGATTGCTCCCCTCTCCCATAGTGTTTGACATTTGGCCAACTCTAAGCTCAAGTGTCCATCCCCCTTATTCCTCCAGAATTTCCTCCTAATCACACATTCAAACCTGTTTGAATGTTTCAAACTCCATGATTTCTCTCCTCCACTCATTTGAATCATTGACTCTTTCATGATCATCCACCAGTCCCACCGAGTGCAACTCTCCCTTGTCCTGGCGTCAAAATAACAAGCGAAAGGGATTTACATTGTTCGAACCAAGGCTCCCTCACTCCCTCGAGGCGCCACTTCTTTAAGCCTTAAGTGGCCGCCTTGCCACCTAACCAAGGCCCTTCTTGCGTTAAAACTTACCCCAACCACACTTAACACCTAGCTCCACTCGGCTCCCCTCTCTAGAAGCCCAAACGTAAATTTCAAAAAAACTGCCTATCCATGGCTCAAGCCTAGAGCCAAACCGAACCAGCATAATATCCATACTATCTAATACAAGCAGATAAAATGCAAGGACCCCGATTTAAGGATGTTATATGCTAAATACCACATGTGCGTGTCACATTTCACACGGGCGTGTGGCCCCTGTTTAGGTAAAATTTTCTTAAGTGCGTAAAAGTTTTCGATTTATTTCCAAAACTTTGTAAAAGTATGTTTAGGGCCTCATAGGCCCATTATAAGTACGTTAGAGATGTGAATGAAAATTTTTTGATTTGGAATGAAATTTGATAACCCAAAATTGTATGACATGTGAGTTAAGTGCAGTAATGCCTCATACCTGGTTTCGACGTAGAATACAAGTAATGGGTGTTATAGATATCAAGGTATAAATTTTTACCCATGATGTATGTTTGTGTATTTTTATGTCTAATGGTATCAAATGCATGTTTGGTGTATGAAAAATGACTTTTGCTAAGTGATTTTCGGTGAAAATGCCTAAAAGGTCTTATTTGTAAAAGTTATAAAATATGGTGTAAAAATGTGAATAAATGAAAATTGTGGGCTATTATAAGCATGTATAAGGTTTAGCTAGGCATGGGTATTGAAGAAATTGAGTACATTTCATTTTGAGCCTAGGGACTAAATTGTAAAAATGTTAAACTTTAGGGATAAAAATGTAATTTTTCCATAATGTGCTTTTGGGCTAATTTGAATAGTATAATGATTAAATAAGTTAAATGTGATATTATAGATCAAGAAAAATGAGGTTCAGACCTAGAACGGGGGAAAAATGAGTATTTGACGATTTTGTCCTTTTTACTGTTTTTATGTCGAGGTAAGTTCGTATGTTTTATAAGCATTAAATTATCTGTGTCTAAATGCTTAATTGATAAAATTATGGTAAATGATATATTATGGAAATGAAACGTGAATGCTATTGTGTACGATATTACGGAAATGACCGACAGAGATTTGGTACAGCGAAAGTCTCGTTTGAACCTTAAGAATAGATAGGATATAAATGTCATGACATTAGGGTTACTGAGATTAAGTGTAAAATCATATCTAGGATATGGCATAAGTATGAGACTTCATGTAAGACCATATCTGGGATATGGCATCGATATGAGACTTCGTGTAAGACCATAGCTAGGCTATTAGCATCGATACGAGATTACATGTAAGACCATATCTGGGATATAGCATTGGTATGGTACTATGTGTATGAGATTCCTGAGTATCCTTTAGTATTCCAAATGGTTCAACAGGAAATTCAACGAGTATGTCAAAGAAGAGAAAGAGTATGTAAGTATTACGGATTAGTACAGGTATGTACGTAAAGTTTATGAGCATTGACTTCATGAAGTTGTCAGTTCATGATTTCCATGAGAACGTTTTTGTGAAAACCTTGTAATTATTGGTCTATACTTGTGATGTATGAAATTCATGATAAATTCGGTTGATGATTATGTGATTAGCTTTCGGGCCAAATTGAGTTATGATATAGTATGTTTTATTCATGCAAATTGTGATTTATCAAATATGAGAAAATGGGAAGATAAGAACTTAGGCAATTGAAATATGCTAAAGTATATGCTTGAAATGTAAACAATCATAATTAATTATCATGTTTACTATGAGGTTTGAAATGATTTGTTATTTGTTGTAATATGTTACAAAGGAGAGATTATGGTTGTGTAACGTAACCGTGTGTCACACACGGTTGAGACACACACCCGTGACTCTGCCCGTGTGGACAAAAATAGGCTATTTACCAAGCCATTTTGCCACCCAACTTGAATAAGCCTATAACAAACTAAAATTGTCACAAAACATAGCACATATAAGCATACAACTACTCTCAATTAAACATCATATATACCATTTCTAACATCAACCAATACAAAACATATCAATACATAATATGCCATCGAAAATCATACCAAACTCAAATGTGCGTTAATGCCTAGATTCATTAGCATACCAATATTCATATTTCAACCATTCACTATCCATAATACTAATTTATCACAAGCATCACATATCCCACATTCAAAACATCACACAAGCCATACACACACACACACACACACACACACACATATATACATGATTCAATCACCCAAAATAACTCAAAATAAGCTATCACTCATGGCTATATATACAAACCAAACTTAGAACATTCAAAAGCCAATTCAAATGGCCAAAATCATTATCAATTTATAACCAAAATGTCCATAATCCTATACATGCCATATGACCAAAACATAAGCTCAAAAGTACTAAAGTGGTAATAGGATAGTATGATGAAGTCTCCAATGATCCCCGAATCCGAGCTAGCTTTGAAGACACTATAAAACATGGAAAAATAAACAAAGTAAGCTATATAGATTAGTAAGCTCGTATGAAATAAACTCAATCTTAACATGAATATACAAATCATCAATTTGAACATATCAACATGTAATTCATTTAACTAACAAACCTTTCATATTTTCAATCATAATCATATATATGAACTTCACAAATTCTTCGATTTAAGCTTATACAATTCATGTACATACCTGCTCCATCTCGTATCAATATCATACACATCCACATCTTTCATTTACCCGTTGAACCATTTGGAATAATATCGAATACTCGAGAATCTCGCACACTAAATGCCAATATCATGGCCCAAAGCTAACTTAATGTATCACATATACTGCTTACACTAGAGTTATCAATGGGCCTACTCTCATAAGCTGACAGTCAAGATGTAGCTACATGGTGCAGCTCACACAAGTTGCCAAGTATTCGCAATACATGTCGGTATACTGAGCCACCAGTAGGACGTACAAGACTAGCTCCCAGATCACATAATCATAATAATCCCCTAATGATATGTCACTAGTATCCAAATCTATTCCTAAGGTTCAACCAGGATTTCAAATGTCGAATCGTCATCGAATCATTGTCGAACATGTTCATAGTCTCGTATTCACAGTTTATACAATATCAAAGCATTTAAATCATAAATATAAGAATGCTTATTACATACGAACTTACCTCGGATGCTAAAATGGCGAAACGAGTCAACTATTTTGTACCTTTGTTCTTTCCCCTATCTATGTCCTTATTTCACCTTTATTGATCTAAATATAATCAAATTAACTTATTTAATCATATCTCTATTCAATTTAGTCCAAAATTCACTTTAAGGCATTTTTACATAATTGCCCCTAATGTTTCACATATTGTACAATTTAGTCCTCATTTCATAAAAACACAAATTCATGAAATTCAAGCATAACACATGCTAGTTGAAATTCAATTAAGTCCTTTATTTATCATTTATTTCACATTTTGTATGAATAGACCTTCAAAATCTATCATCAAACATCAAAATACATGCTTAATGGAAACATTCTAAATCTTTAACAATTTTACAAATTAGTCCCTAGGCTAGCTAGACCCAGTTGTAACGATCTCAAAAACATAGAAATTATTAAAAACTAATCTCAAATTGAATACATGCATGGACTTCAAGTGTCAAAACTTTAAAGCACCCAAAAATGGTGTTTTTCCTTAGCTTATTTTGGTGGAAGAAGATGATATCAAATGCCACCTTTTGTTTTACTAAATTTTAATTGTATTACTAATTTAATTATTTAACCTTGGCTATTAATATCAAAAACACTTAATCTCATGTCCATCTTTGTCCATTTAATTAAACAAGGGTATAATAACCATATAAATGCATCAACTACATAATTCCTGTAACAACCTGATTTTTATATTTTTATGCTCTACTATTGCACGGAAAAATCTTACGTTTATTATTTTTTATGTTCTACTATTTCACAGAAAAATTTTGTGAAAAGTTCATTCAAAAATTTAAAAAGTTCGGGCACTCAATTTAGTCAAAAGGATTAAATTATAAATAGTGTAAAAGTTAAGTTTCACATGTTAGAAGTGTCCAATTGTCATGAGATTTTAAATTTGAAGTCCTTAAGTGAAAATTAGACCATTAGTTAAGTTATGGACAAATATGGACATGATAAGGTATGTTATAAATTATTTTTCATTAAGGGTATTTTAGTCATTTGGAAAATAAAGCCAAAATAACATGAGAAAAAGATATCATCTTCTTCATTTTTCTCATGCCTTGGCTGAATGTACCATGGAAGCCATGGCTAGGGTTTATTAAAGCTTTCCAAGCTCCATACTAAGTTCCTCCTAGCCCCGTTTTTAATGTTCTTCATATTTTTGAGACCCTCATAGCTCGGTTTAGCTATCTCTAGCTATTTTTTAAGCTAGGGTTCATGTTCAAAAATTTAACCATGCATGACATGCATGTGATTTGATGATTTATGGAGGAATATGAAAGTTTGATGTATGATAAACATCTTTTTCTAGTAGATTTTCATGGAAAATTTAGAAAAAGGACTAATTTGTAAAAGTTATGAAAATGGTCATACATGAGTGAATTAGTGGAAATTGAGGGTTGTTTTAGTTATGAAAATGATTCGGCTAGGTTTAAAATGCAAGAAAATTGAATGAAAATCATTATACGAGCCTAAGGGCAAAAGTGTAAATATGATAAAATTTAAGGGCAAAAAGGTAATTTTTCCATAGTATGATTCTTGAGTTACAATGAATAATGTGACTAATGAATAAGCTAAATGTGATGTTATAGGTCAAAGAGAATGAGATTTAGACCTTAAACATGAAAAAGAGAGAAACTGACCATTAGGTTCCTTTCTACCTTTTAGTATCGAGGTAAGTTCATGTGTAAATAATGCAATCTTATGTGATATATGTGATGTTTCAGTATTGTATGAATAATATTTTGTCTCTATGAAATTTATTATTTACGATTTTGACGAGATGTTGAGGAATGAGAATATTCGATTTTAATCTTAAGAGTGAATATAATACAAATGCCAGGTTGTTAAGGTTCCGTGTAAGACCATATTAGGGATATGGCCTCGGTATAGGATTTTGTATAAGACCATGTCAGGGACATGGAGTTGATATGATATTTCCTGTAAGACCATATCGAGGATATGGCGTTGATACAATATCATATGCATGAGACTTACAAGTATCTTTTAGCATTTTAAGTGATTCAACAGGTATGTCGAAAATAAGAAAGTATGTGACTAAATCACGAGTGGTACAGGTATGTACCTAGAACTCATATGAAATGAATTTGGTAAATGACAAATCCATGATAAGTTTTTATGAATTCATTGCTACATATGTTATTATGATTAAATTAATTGCTATGTTACATGAAGTACATTATTTCAATGAGACCAAGTAAATGAAAGTCTCATTTAAAGTTTTTGAAATAACGAGGATAACTTTGTCACCACATCAGATAAGAAAAGCCCGTGTAAGACCATTTCAGGGACATGGCATTGGCATCAAGGAATATAGGTCTCGTGTAAGACCATGTCTGGGCATGGCTTCGACACCAAAGAAAGATCTCATATAAGACCATGTCTGGCACATGGCATCGACATCAAGCTAAAGAAGCCTGTTTAAGACCATATCTGGGATATGGTATCGGCACTAAGTGGCGATCCCATGTAAGACCATATCTGGGATATGGCATTGGCATCGAGACTCATGTTTGATGAGATTGAGTATCCTCTGGTATTCGAGAAACTCAACGGGAAAAAGAGGAAGTATGAAAAAGTGACTAAGAGCGAAGTAAGTAAAGTTGATGAATGAGATAAATTGTATAAAAATGATAGAGAATTCCATTCAGATTAAGAAAGATAGAGATTCAAGTTATTGTCTATGATAGTCTAAGTGCTAAACTATGTAATATGTGATACAGGAACCATGAGTAAATACAAGTTAAAGTAACCCTAATGTGATGGGTAAGTATGAGCAAAAGTAAGCATTATGAATAATTAAACGGAAATTATGAGCTGAAACACAAACCACATTATAATACCCTTGTAGTTAAGAAAAATAAAAGAATATCAATAGTTGTTTATTACTTGCATATGAACTTACTAAGCATTATTGCTTACTCCTCTCTCATTCCTATTTCTTATAGGTTAATTTAGCTAGCTCAGGTTGGAAATCGCCAGAGATGTTTTCACACTATCAATTTGGCACTTAAGGTATAAGTATTCAAGCTTTCTTGAAATATGGCATGCATAGGAACTTTGTCTTTTGAATAATTAAGTCCTTGTAAATGTAGCCAAATGTATTGGCCTAAATTGGTTTATGTTTCAATTTGAAAATAGCCCTAAGTCACGGCTTATGTCGACTACATATTCATGCATGTTGTAGTGCCATCTTATGAATGTGAAGCTAGTATGGTTATCATAGGTTAAACGTGATGAATAAGTATTACAATTGATGATATGAGAATGATATGTGATGGATGTTATATGAATGTGTGCAAATGAGGGTGGCAAAATGGCTTGGAAAATAGCCTTGTATTTGTCCACATGAGTAGACACACATTTTTGAAACATAAGCAAGGTAAGCTTCTCAACCTTTTCTCACACATTTCTGAGGTGACATAGACGAAATCACAACAGGCAATTCACTTAATTCATCTGATTTAATTCGAATAATTTCACTATTCTGACATTTCAATTCAATGATATTTCATCTACAATTCACAAAACATCATGCAGAGTCAACCAATCCATACCTAGAATCACATCAAACTCATCAAATGGAAAAAGCATCAAATCTACAAGAAAATAGTAACCCCGAGTCATTAAATGACAATTCTTACAAACATTATCAACTAGAAAATACTTGCCTAGGGGTTCGATACTTTAATTACAAACTCAGTAGTTTCAACATACAATTTCTTACTAGACACTAAATTCTCACAAACATATGAATGAGTTGATCTAGGGCCAATCAATGCAATAATATTAGTGTCGTAAAGAGAAAATGTATCGGTAATAACATCTAGTGATGACGCGTCTTCATGAGCGCGAATAGCATAAACTCTAGAAGATGCTTTGGCCTTGGATCCCACTGTAGAATCTCTCGTAGTACCACAATTACCACTCGTATTTCTTGCATTTCTTGATAGCCTCCCTCTAGTGGCTTTGTTACTCGTTCTTGCATTTTGAACATTATCTTTCTCAGCTAGCTAATGACAATCCCAAATAAAATGATCTCGTGAACCACATTTGTAACAAACTCTATTATTATATTTCTCCCAACATTTCCCAAAATACCATCTTCCACACTGTTGACACTCGGGTTTATTATTTCACACACTGCCAACACTCGACTCTAATGTAACTTGAGCTTTAGGACTTGAGAATTGCTTTCCACAATCTCTACTCGAATGCCTGATTGAAACATTTGGACGAGTAAATGAATCTCTGAATTTCTTTAACGGAGATTGATATGGTTTATTCATCGGTCATTTCCTCGAATCTCTAGCCTCTAAATATTCCTTTCTCTTTTCTTTACTAAGCCCTTGGGATCATTATCAATGGTAGCTCTGAACTCTTCTTCAGCCCCGTACTTTTAGATTTTATCTACTAACGACTTATTCAATCGTTGAAGTTTCACAACTTGAGGGGCTTGGAACTGATTGGGGATTAGGTGGGGGTGGAGGTTGTTGAGTAGCCGGATTTGTAATATCTCGGGTTAAGGATTATTTTATTTCTGGCAATTGTTGCATGATTATTTGCGTGCTATGATATTGTTTGGGGGTTTTCGGGACTTAGTTGTAGGCTAGGAGTGAGCCCGGTAGGTGGTGAAATTTTAGTTTTGGGCTTTAGGGATAGGAGTCAAGGAGATGGGGCTTATAAATAGATTAAGTGAATTTGTAACACAAGAGATGAGTTAGCAAAGTGGCAAGCATGCGCCACTTGGAGCATGGGTGTGGCGTCAATTGCAAGGGGGAGGTCTTGAGTTCAAGTCGCGAGAATCCCACCCCTTTTTGCATCCATTTTGGCGGCATGGGGAGGAAGAGTTGTAGGCAATTTGAACACTAGCTTGGACCTTGTCAACACATTCAAACGGTGGATGGAGAGCAATTGTAGGAGGGAGACTTGGTCTTTGCCATTTGAATTGGTGGTGTGAGAGCAAATGGGGGGAGGTTGGCCGGTTTTGAGGAGTGTTTGGGGGAGCTTGGGAAGTGCCGAAACTCCCTTGGCCTTTTGGGGTGTATTTTTGGTCTTAGGGGAGGGGACAATTAAGTTTTTTCTTCTTTTTCTCTTTGTGTCAACAAGCCGATTCTGAGTTTAGTCAAAAGCTTGCAAAGAAAATTCTCTTCACTTGCAAATTAGCCTAAGCCGAAACCACATTTCCTTTTCGCCATTCATCCTTGAAACCGAAACCCCAGGTGTTGCCGAAATTGCTTGCTGTTTTGTTTTGCTTCTTCTCTTTGTTTTAGCCAAACCAAGCACTCCATTATCATTTTTCTCCCTTTTGAAAACCCTGTTAGCCGAATGCCCCTCCTACCTCCTTTTCTTTTTTTCAATTGAGTTAAACCGAAACCTCTAGCACCCTTATTGCCGAAAGTATACCTTGTTTCTTCCTTCTTCTCTTCATTGTGCAAAGCCGAAACTAGAGACCCTTTCTTCTCACTTCTTCTTTTGTTTCATAAACCTTGTGCCGATTTTTCCTTGGTTTCATACCATTTCTTTTAAACCAAACCACCTTTGTTTTTATCATCTTGAGCCGAACCTAGCATTTTATTTCTCTTTTCTTGAAGGATAGTAGTCAAACTTGTTCTTCTTCTAAACACACCTTATTCATTTCTTTCCTTTCAAAACCGAAAGTGACCCCTCCATTCATCTATCTTTATTTTCTTGTTTTTCCGAAACTGCTAATAATCATTCTCCTATGGTGTTGGGTGGCCGAATATTGGGTGTGGTTAGGTGCTGGTTTCCAATCGTTGGTAGTGGGTAAGTGTTGGCCGAATGGCCATTTCTCTTTCTCTGGTATTTTACCAATTCTTGGTATGTTAAGGGCTGATATCGATATTGGTTAAAGAGGTGTTAACTTCTTGTTTAATCTTTTCGTATAGGGTCTTTGGACTTTGGAAATAATCAAGAGGAGTCTTCCAACTCTTTTAACCGATTGTTAAGTGGTGGTAAGAGGAGTATTTTGTTAGTCCATTCTTTTAGCCTCGTTAAAGCAAGTCTCAATGGATTAATGGATTTTCTTTTTAGGTGGAGGCCGTTTGTAAAAGAGAAACCTTTGTGGTTCGAGTTTGGTAGGAAGCCAAACGCTTGCAAGGTAAGGACTATTTGATAAACCCTTTGGTTTAATGCTTGTGGTCGAATGGTATGATGGGTAATCCATTTGTTGGCCGATTGTAGGATTCGAGTTGTAGAAGTGATCGAGGGACGAATCGATTTTAGGGATTAATACCTTCGCTAATTCGGTGTGTAACTAACGACTTGCCTTAACTTAATAATGTGATAACTGTTGTGTAAGTGAAACAAAGGCGATTGATTATCTCGATACCCATTGAGGTATGGATAAGGATTCGTAAGTCCGTTTCATTATGAGTTATGTGATGATGATGATATCATGATTGTTGATACTTTGAGATGCCATATTAAGCACGTGAGCATGATAGCATGATTGCAACGATTTTGCATCTAGTATGTTATGTGTTTTGGGTGATATGAGAGGAGGGGAGTATGATATCCGTGTCTTTGGGACACTGTGTCTTTGGGACACCGAGGTTTGGCACCTCCAAAGGGTTTGGTACCACAATGATATTTTGTGACTTTGGGTCACCGGAGGTTTGGCACCTCGGCCCTCGCCCCAGTTGGCTTAGTACCACAAAGGGTTGGCCCCACGATTGATTATACGGATTGACGCCAAAGTGATTTGGTATCACACGATGGGTTGGCCCCATCATCGGATTTGTGACTACGATCACCGGTGATTTGGTATCACATTGTGTCTTTGGGACACCAGAGGTTTGGCACCTCATTGCGACTTGTCCCTGTGGTTTAACACCACCGTGGGTTTGCCCCACTTTTGAGATATGGGATCGCCTCGCTAGTGATTTGGTATCACACGATGGGTTGGCCCCATCATTGGATTATTTGTGACTTGGTCACCGGTGGTTTGGTACCACAAGATGGATATCGTGACTTTGGGTCACCAAGTGGTTTGGCACCACCGTGGTTTGGTACCACACGGGTAGAAAAGGCGATATGGTTGGTTAGGAAGGTGCATTATCGCATTATTCATTATGATATGTGTGTTGGCATGTTGTACCGGGAGAGGATTTATGCACCGAGTCTTGCGACTCACTCTCTCCTTTGACTTTTCAGTGACACTTAGACGCGGACATGGAGCCGGATGGACTCGAGGTGCTCATGCCATCTTGAAATAAAGATTTGCTTTGACTTTTTAGAAATTTGGTACTTAAGTTTTATTATTACTATTTGGTTTTATTTGGGTTGTAAATGGCCTTTTTAAATTATGTTTCGCTTGCGATTAAGTTAGATTTATAATATGCTTTAACAAACTACTTGAGTTAAAATGTGCTAAAACTTGGAAAGACAACGTTTTCAAAACTTCAAAACGATGTTTTAAACTATACCATCGGGTATCATACTATAACTTAGAAATGTAATGGACTCAAATTGTTTTTCTAACTTAAATATGATTTTCTACTAAGACAAAATACTTTAGTATTAATATGAAACAACTTAAACTTCAAACCGACATAAATTAGTTTTACCTACACTTCAGATAAATTTTCAAAGCTCTCTGGGTTTTCAAATACAACATAAATCTTTAGTCAAAACCTACTCAAGTTTTCCTCAAATACAAAGTTCGCAAAGTGTTTCATCGACTTCAGACTTCAACCTAAACCACCCAAAACCTTTTTCCCTCAGAGCATGCGATTCTATCGTGGTGTATTGACCGGTTTGGGGTGTTACAATTTTGGTATCGAGCCAAGTTCGAAGTTTCTACTGTGGGCCCGAGGCCCAAAATGTTTTAAAACTATAGTTTTCAAGTATTCGCATTTTAAAGTATGGTTTGAAAGGCATGACACCGAGTCTCCCGCACCCGTTCGCCTGTAAGTACCTGTACTATTTGTTGTGATATTGATTGATATGATTGGTTAGTCAGAAGACTACTTTTGAGATCAAACCAATAGGACTCTGTGGACTCATGAAAACAAAGCTTCTTTAAAATTCATAAGACTTTGCTTTAAACACAGTGGAATAATGAGTGATACATAAAATTCTTTAATCGATTTAGATTTAGTCATGAGCACTCGAGGTGGGACGTGGTCGCCAGAGGATGACCGCTTCGAGCCTCGTAGGTTCGGGGTGGTTCGAGAATGAGGTACTGCCCGCCACCACCGGAGGTGGTGAGTTCCAGGAGCAGACCGGCGATGACGCAGTGTCACAGGCGATGCTGCGGGTTTTAGAAAGGGTAGCTGGAGCAGGTGGAGGCGTAGGAGCTAGGAAATCTGTGCCTGAGCGACTTCGGGCAAATGGGGCTGAATTCTTTCGGGGTGTCTCGGGTGTTGCTCCTAGCACTGCTGAGTATTGGCTGGAAGCGACAGAGCGGATCATGGATGATCTAGACCTGACCGCCGAAAGAAAAGTTGAAGGGATCGATCACTTCTCCGGATAAGTCATACCAGGTGGCTCACGATCCGTGACAATACCGCAATGGAAGATCTGACATGGGACTATTTTCGGGCTGCTTATCAGAAAAAGTACGTCGGAGCTAACTACATAAATGAGCAGAGGAAAGCATTTCTGAGGTTAGTCCAGGGGAGCAAATCTGTGTCGGAGTACGAGGCAGAGTTTCTGAGGCTGAGTCGGTATGCCAGGGGTATGGTGGCTACTGAGCATGAGAGGTGCGTTCGTTTCGAGGATGGCCTGCGAGACGAACTAAGGCTGATAATTGCGCCCCAGCAGGAGCGTGAATTTGCGGTTCTGGTTGAAAAGGCGAAGGTTGCCGAGGGCATTAAAGAGTCTGTGAGGCAGGGTATGGATAGAAACCGTCACAAAAAGAGTTTTGGGTCTTCTGGGTCATCGGGTAATCAACAGAAGAGGGCTAGACCGAGTGGGCCGAATCGATCGGTAGGTTTGTTGCTACTAGGCGGGGACCGCGCAGTAACCGTTGTGGAAAGGCTCACCGGGAGGATGTTGGACCGATGGTAGAGGTTGTTTTGAGTGTGGCTCACCGACCACCGAGTGAGGGATTGTCCGCAAGTTAGCTAGAATTCGCTTAGAGAATCGTACGTAATCAAGACAGAAATAATGGACCACCGCAGAGGGGCCGAGGTAATGGCGAGGAGGTAATAATTTGGTGGGGCCGTAGAGCACCCAGGCAGAGGTGCAGTAGTTCGAGGCCGACATACCGGGTTGGTGTATGCTGCGAGGCGCCGAGAGGAGGGCGACGCACCGGACGTCATTACCGTTACGTTTCTAATCTTTGGTTCTCCATTTATCGCTTTGATTGATGTGGGTTCAACACACTCGTATGTTGCAAGTAGCATAGTGAAGACCATGGATTTAGACTCAAATATCTTCTAGGCGGATGACCGTAATAAGCCTCTAGGTCACTCAGTAGTGGTAGATAAACCGTAGAGACGCACTCTAGAACTCCAAGGGGTAGTATTTGAGGTCGATCGATGGAACCGCCATTCGGGAGTTCGATCTAATTTCTAATGGTGGTGAGGAAGTATCGGCGAAGTTGGATTGCAACTAAGCGCATGATTCGAAAACAACAACTAAGGGTGATGAAGTAGTTCGATCGGTAATAGGAGAAACTATCTCGTCTAATGTGGTATCTGCCTCAAAGCCGAGAAAATGGTCGGGAAGGGTCGAAGCATATATGGTGCATGTGTATGCCTTGGAGGCTAAGGAGTTCTGCGGTGGAGACCGTTCGGACGATTAGGAATTTGTGGATGTGTTTCTGAGGAGCTTCGGGTTTGCCACCAGACGGGAGGTAGAGTTCGAATAGATCATATTGCGAATCGCGCCAAAGATCCATTGCTCCGCTGAGGATGGCACCTAAAGAATTAGTGGAGCTTAAGGCTCAAATTGTGAGTTATTGGACCGAGGCTTTATCGTGCCAAGTATTTCGCCATGGGAGCTTTGGTACTTTTGAAAAGAAGAAAGACGGTATTATGCGGATGTGCATAGACTACCGCCAATCGAATAAGTCGACGATCAAAAACAAGTATCCACCGCCTCGGATAGATGACTTGTTTGATCACCAAGGGGCGTCGGTTTTTCGAAGGTCGACCTAAGGTCCGGTATCACCATTGAAGGTAAAGGAGGCGGATATCGTAAGACGGCATTTCGTACTCGGTATGGGCACTTTGAGTTCTTGGTTATGCCGTCGGGTTGACTAACGACCGGCAGACTTTCATGGATCCGATGAATAGGGTGTTCCAACAAGACCTAGATCGGTTCGTGGTGGTTTTATCGACGACATCTTGGTATACTCAAGGATCGAGAAAGAGCATGATGCTCATTTACGGTGGTATTGCAGATCCTAAGGAGAAACAAATGGCGCGAAGTTCAAGAATCTGATTCGCTCGTGGAGGTGACATTCTTGGGTCATGTAGTGTCATTGGGGGATTAGAGTGGACCCCGTAAGATAGAAGCGGTTTTGGATTGGAAGCCGCCTAAGTCGAAGAGTGGAGATTCGAGTTTTCGGGGTTGCGTGATACTACCAAGATTTGTAGAGGGTTTTCGTTAATTGCAAAGACCGATGACCAAATTAATGAGAAAGGGAGTTCTGCTTATTTGGACCGAGAAGCGCAGGAGAGCTTCGATAAGTTAAAGAAGATTTTGATCAAGCTCCGGCTCGATTCAACCCGAGGCCGATAAGGAATTCACAGGTATCGCGATGCATCACATACTGTGCTTGGGTTGTGTGTTGATGCAGAAGGAAGGTGGTGGCTTACGATCCCGACAATTTGAGGCCACATGAGGTAAATTATCCCACGACGATCCGGAGTTAGCAAATGTAGTATTTGCCCTAAAGATATGGAGGCATTACTTGTACGGAGAAAGATCGATAGTCTATACGGACCATAAGAGTCCAAGTACCTTCCGACTCGTAAAGACTTGAATCGAGACGGTACCGATGGATTGAGTCACCGAAAGACTACGATTGCTCAATTGAGTATCATCCGGCAAGGCTAATGTTGTGGCGTACGATTGAGCCGTAAGGTTGTTTCAGATTTGAGAGCGTTGTTTGCCCACTTGAGTTTGTATGACGACGGAGTATTTCGCGAGCTACGTGTTGCTTCACTTGGGTTGAGCGGATCGTAGATAAGCGCTTGTTAGATGAGGTTCTAAGTGCGCGGAGGACACAAGTGCGTAATGATGGTTTGAAGGGTTCTGACTTGTCCGGTGATGGGGTGCTGTGTTTTCGGGAAGGCTTGTATGCCGAGAGATGCTGAATTGAGGCAAGATTCTTCAGATGCTCATAGCGAATTTCTACGCTATGCATCCCGGAGGTAGCAAAATGTATAAGGATCTCGTGGAACAGATTCGTGGCGGGTTTGAAAAAGGAGGTGACCGAAGTTTGTGGGTAAGTGTCGACTTGTCACAGGTCAAAGCCGAGCACCGCTGCCGTCTGGGTTGCTTCACCAAATGAAGATTCCACAGTGGAAGTGGGAAAGAATAACTATGGATTTCGCGGTGGATTACCGCTACACCGAGCAAGAAGGATTCACCGGTATTGTGGATCTACCGACTAAATCACTCACTTTATTCCGGTGAGGTGGATTACTCACCGCAGAGGTTGGCAAAGTCAGATATGTCGAGATAGTGAGATCGCACGGGGTGCGAAGTCGATCATCTCGGATAGGGATCCCAGATTCACGCCAAGGTTCGAAGGCGTTACATCGTGCTCGGGTACACGGTTAGATTTTAGCACAAGATTTCATCCGCAGATCGACGGGCGTCGAAAAGGGTTATATGATCTTGGAGGACATGTTACGAGGTGTGTCCCGGACTTCGTGGGTAGTTGGGAGGAGTATCCGCCGTTAATGAAGTTCGCTACAACAACAAAGCCTACCAAGCGAGCATCAAGATGGCACCTTATGAGGCGTTAGACGGTAGGGAAGTGTCGCCACCTACTTGTTGGACGGAGTTAAGTGAACGCCGCTTATTGGGACCAGAGTTGGTTGTCGAGACCAAGATAAGGTTAAGTTGATTGAGCTCGATTGAAGGAAGCCTCTGACCGCGTAAGTCCTATGCCGATCTTAAACGGAGAGATATTGAATTTTGTGGGAGATCGGGTTTTCCAAGGTCTCACCGTGGAAGAAAGTATTAAGGTTCGGGAAGAAAGGCAAGCTAAGTACGAGGTTTATTCAATGATAAGGTATTAAGACGAGTGGGACAGCTTGCATATCACCGAGTTGCCACCGAGCTAAGTCAGATTCACGACGTGTTCCACGTCTCAATGCTTCGGCGATATCATTTCGATCCATCACATGTGGTAACAGTAGAAGAGATCGAGGTAAATCCGGATATGTCCATGGAAGAAGAGCTGTCATGATTTTAGACCGGATGTGAAGGTTCCGCGCAGAAGTCTCGTGCCTCCGTTAAGGTTTTTGGCGTAATCATGGCGTGGAAGAAGCGGCGTGGGAACCCGAGGATATGATGAGACAAAGAATACCCGCAACTCTTTTCGACTGTAATTTCGAGGTCGAAATTATTTTTAAGGGGTAGAAGCGTAATATCTCGGGTTAAGGGTTATTTTATTTCTGGCAATTGTTGCATGATTATTTGCGTGCTATGATGTTGTTTGGGGGTTTTCGGGACTTAGTTGTAGGCTAGGAGTGAGCCTGGGTAGGTGGTGAAATTTTAGTTTTGGGCTTTAGGGGATAGGAGCTGAAGGAGATGGGGCTTATAAATAGATTAAGTGAATTTGTAACACAAGAGATGAGTTAGCAAAGTGGAAAGCATGCGCCACTTGGAGCATGGGTGTGGCGTCAATTGCAAGGGGGAGGTCTTGAGTTCAAGTCGCGAGAATCCCACCCTTTTGCATCCATTTTAAGGCCATGGGGAGGAAGAGTTGTGGGCAATTTGAACACTAGCTTGGACCTTGTCAACACATTCAAACGGTGGATGGAGAGCAATTGTAGGAGGGAGACTTGGTCTTTGCCATTTGAATTGGTGGTGTGAGAGCAAATGGGGGGAGGTTGGCTGGTTTTGAGGAGTGTTTGGGGGAGCTTGGGAAGTGCTGAAACTCCCTTGGCCTTTTGGGGTGTATTTTCGGTCTTAGGGAGGGACAATTAAGTTTTTTCTTCTTTTCTCTTTGTGTCAACAAGTCGATTCGAAGTTTAGTCAAAAGCTTGCAAAGAAAATTCTCTTCACTTGCAAATTAGCCTAAGTCAAACCACATTTCCTTTTCGCCATTCATCCTTGAAACCGAAACCCTGTGTGTTGCCGAAATTGCTTGTTGTTTTGTTTTGCTTCTTTCTTTGTTTTAGCCAAACCAAGCACTACATTATCATTTTTCTCCCTTTGAAAACCCTCATAGTCAATGCCCTCCTACCTCCTTTTTTTTTTTTTCAATTGAGTTAAACCAAACCTCTAGCACCCTTATTGCCGAAAGTATACCTTGTTTCTTCCTTCTTCTTCACAGTAAAGCCAAACTAGAGACCCTTTCTTCTCACTTCTTCTTTTTGTTTCATAAACCTTGTGCCGATTTTTCCCTTGGTTTCATACTATTTCTTTTAAACCGAAACCAGCCTTTGTTTTTATCATCTTTGAGCCGAACCTAGCATTTTCTTTCTCTTTTTCTTGAAGGATAGTAGCCGAAACTTGTTCTTCTTCTAAACACACCTTATTCATTTCTTTCCCTTTCAAAACCGAAAGTGACCCCTCCATTCATCTATCTTTATTTTCTTGTTTTTCCGGAACCTGTTGGCCGAATCATTCTCCTCTGGTGTTGGGTGGCCGAATATTGGGTATGGTTAGGTGCTGGTTTCCAATCGTTGGTAGTGGGTAAGTGTTGGCCGAATGGCCATTTCTCTTTCTCTGGTATTTTACCAATTCTTAGTATGTTAAGGGCTGATATCGATATTGGTTAAAGAGGTGTTAACTTCTTGTTTAATCTTTTCAGATAGGGTCTTTGGACTTTGGAAATAATCAAGAGGAGTCTTCCAACTCTTTTAACCGATTGTTAAGTGGTGGTAAGAGGAGTATTTTGTTAGTCCATTCTTTTAGCCTCGTTAAAGCAAGTCTCAATGGATTAATGGATTTTCTTTTTAGGTGGAGGCCGTTTGTAAAAGAGAAACCTTTGTGGTTCGAGTTTGGTAGGAAGCCAAACGTTTGCAAGGTAAGGACTATTTGATAAACCCTTTTTGGTTTAATGCTTGTGGCCGAATGGTATGATGGGTAATCCATTTGTTGGCCGATTGTAGGATTCGAGTTGTAGAAGTGATCGAGGGACGTAAATCGATTTTAGGGATTAATACCTTCGCTAATTCAGGTGTGTAACTAACACACTGTCTTAACTTAATAATGTGATAACTTGTTGTGTAAGTGCAACAGTGCGATTGATTATCTCGATACCCATTGAGGTATGGATACGGATTCGGGTAAGTCCGTTTCATTATGAGTTATGTGATGATGATGATATCATGATTGTTGATACTTTGAGATGCCATATTAAGCACGTGAGCATGATAGCATGATTGCACGATTTTGCATCTAGTATGTTATGTGTTTTGGGTGATATGAGAGGAGGGGGAGTATGATATCCGTGTCTTTGGGACACTGTGTCTTTGGGACACCAGAGGTTTGGCACCTCCAGTGGTTTGGTACCACAATGATATTTTGTGACTTTGGGTCACCAGAGGTTTGGCACCTCAGCGTCTCGTCCTAGTGGCTTAGTACCACAGTGGGTTGGCCCCACAGTTGATTATACGGGATTGACGCCAGTGATTTGGTATCACACGATGGGTTGGCCCCATCATCGGATTTGTGACTACGGTCACCAGTGATTTGGTATCACATTGTGTCTTTGGGACACCAGAGGTTTGGCACCTCATTGCGACTTGTCCCTGTGGTTTAACACCACCGTGGGTTGGCCCCACTTTTGAGATATGGGATCGTCTGCTAGTGATTTGGTATCACACGATGGGTTGGCCCCATCATTGGATTATTTGTGACTTGGTCACCAAAGTGGTTTGGTACCACAGTATGGATATCGTGACTTTGGGTCACCAGTGGTTTGGCACCACCAGTGGTTTGGTACCACACGGGGTAGAAAAGGCGATATGGTTGGTTAGGAACGGGTGCATTATCTGCATTATTCTGTTATGATATGTGTGTTGGCATGTTGTACCGGGAGAGGGATTTATGCACTGAGTCTTGCGACTCACTCTCTCCTTTGACTTTTCAGGTGACACTTAGACGCGGACATGGAGCCGGGATGGACTCGAGGTGCTCATGCCATACTGAAATAAAGATTTGCTCGGACTTTTAGAAATTTGGTACTTAAGTTTTATTATTACTATTTGGTTTTATTTGGGTTGTAAATGGCCTTTTTAAATTATGTTTCGTTTGCGATTAAGTTAGATTTATAATATGCTTTAACAAACTACTTGAGTTAAAATGTGCTAAAACTTGGAAAGACAACGTTTTCAAAACTTCAAAAACGATGTTTTAAACTATACCATCGGGTATCATACTATAACTTAGAAATGAATGGACTCAATTGTTTTTCTAACTTAAATATGATTTTCTACTAAGACAAAATACTTTAGTATTAATATGAAACAACTTAAACTTCAAACCGACATAAATTAGTTTTACCTACACTTCAGATAAATTTTCAAAGCTCTCTGGGTTTTCAAATACAACATAAATCTTTAGTCAAAACCTACTCAAGTTTTCCTCAAATACAAAGTTCGCAAAGTGTTTCATCAGACTTCTAGACTTCAACCTAAACCACCCAAAACCTTTTTCCCTGTAGCATGCCAGATTCGGTCGTGGTGTATTGACCGGGTTTGGGGTGTTACAGGATTTTTCCGGACATATTGTGTGAACCCCTCCTTCATCATTTGGAAAAGGCTTCTTTAGACTCTCCTCTGTGACTACTCGATATATTTCAAAATTCGTATAGCGCCTTGCTTAGAGTCATAGCATTACTCTTAACATCGTCAGCCGCAACTTCCTAGTGTCATCCAAGCCTAAGGTTTATGTTCTTCCTCTCCCAAATAGCTGATTCACTAAGAAACTCTATCATTCAATCAATTTACAAGATTAGAATAGTTGAAACATGCGAGATATGTATAAAGCATAAATTGATTCTAATGTTTACACAAACATTCAGTTAAACAATGTTAAAGAAAGAGATATAAAGAATAGAATAAAGGAAAGATATGCTCATTAATTTATCAATGAAAGCGTGGCTCTAGAAAAATCTCCCCTGTAACAGCCTGATTTATACCTTAGTTAGAATAGTGGTTTCGGGACCACAAATTTGAGTAAAAAAAATATTTTAATATTATTTTTCAAGCTTAAAGTATGTGAATTGATATTTGTGAAATTTTCGCATGAAAATTTCATCGTTTGAGTGCCGATTTGTGAAAAAGAACTTAATCGCATAAAATGAAAAAGTAGATTTCTATTTGTTAAAGTGCTTACTTGCTATGGTTTATTAAATGTGAGGTCCTTATTATGTGATTAGACTATAGTTAGTGAATTTTGACTTAAATGGTCATCCATTATATGAAATTTTAATGTTTTCATTAATGGCATATTCATAGCTTTATAATTTATGTTAGTAAAATAAAAACAATTGAATTATTATCATCATTTTTAACCATTCATGGCTGAATATATAAAATAAGAAGACGAAAAATGGAGCTTGAACTTTCGGCACTTGCATGAATAATTAGTAAGTGAAATTTAGCTCGATTTTTTATAATTTTTATGTCTTTGAGATGTTGTTTCGTGTTTTAGCTAGCCCATACCTTGATTTTCAGATTTGACGATGATTTTGTGTTTTGCAATTGTTGAAAGCTTGATGATTTTTGTGTTTGATGATGAAAAATAAATATGTGTTAATAGATTTTCATGTTTAATTAAGTGACTTTTAGTAAAAATGCCTATTTGGGATTAAATTATGAATTTTATAAATTAAGGGCTAAAATGTGAAATAAATGAAATTTGTGGCCTTATATGGGCTATGGGAATATTCGTCTAATCCTTTGTATAAGGAAATTATGTGTATTTGTGTAATAAGGACTAAAGTGCATAAATTTGAAACCTTATGGGCTAATGTGTAAAAATGCCCAATTGTGTGTTTTGGATGAAATTGAATGATTGGATAAATAAATAACTTAATTTTAAATATATCTAGATCATGAAAAGCGGAATTTGGATCTAGATCGAGGGAAAACTAAAGTTATCGGCAAGTCGACCTAATTCGTCGTTTCAACGAACAAGGTAAGTTTGTATTTTAATTGTAACATCCCAAAATTGGGCTTAGTAGGATTGGGCCCAATGGGCCCTGGGCGTAAGAATGTTTAAAATTTTGAGAACAAGAGAATGGAATTATTACAAATTGGACTTGTTAGTTAAGTGAATTTGGAGTTTACGGGGTTTCTATGGAGTCTCGGGTTTAATGGGCCTTAGGAAAAATTTGGTATTTTAGCCCTTTAAGGAGAGATGGTAAGTAGCTTCAATGCTTATTAAAATAAATGAATAAATGGTTAGCACAAGTGAGCAATTAGTAAAGAGGTTATGGCATTAAGTGAAGTACCTTGAGGGAAGAGGTTCAAATCCCTTTGTGTGTAATGTTTGGCTAATATTTTTGCACTATTTCCTTAAGTGTCGGCCAATGACTATTTACGGCAAGGGTGGACTTCATTATTTTTGGTAAGGTGGCTATAAGAATAAGGCAAGGTTGAAGTTTGGGAAAGGAATCAAGAGAAATAGGAATGAAAGGGGGACATGAGGCTTAATTTGTGGATGGTGTTTTGGAAAGCTTGGGTGGCCAAACTCTTATCCTAAGGGGGGATGCATGTGGACGGTTTTGAGGTAGATAGGTGGCTAAAAATCTTACCTTGGCATTTGGTAAGGCCTTGGTTTTGTTTTGGCTAAAAATCCTATTGCAACCTTTGTGTCATCTTCTCTCTTTTTGCTACTTTCTTTGTCGAAATTTTCTAGCACAATAGTGCAATTTTCTCTTCTCTTGAATTGGTCACATATTCATATTTTGACTAATTTCCTTGATAGCCGAATATCATTGTTCATTCTCCTCCATAACCGAAACCTTTCCATCGTTCTTTCTTTCTCATTCCTTAGGCAATCGATAAGTATTCTTTCCAATATTTTATTTTCTTCTCTTATGACCGAATCCATACTTTGGTTTTTGGATGGTCATTTTGACCGAGAACATCACCTTACTTTCTCTCATACGAGATCGTTTTCTTCTTCGTAGTGACATAGAGGGAGGCCGAATACCACAACATCGCCTAATCATCTTTAGTCATAGGACGATCGTGAGAAACCAAATTATAATCGATTAAGGTAGGGAATATCTTTCATAGTCCATTCGATATCTCCATTTGGTTTTTGAGTTAATCGGATTGAAGGTTGGCTAATTGATATTGTTCGTAGGATCGATTTTTGGTGCATCGAGGGAGATCACAGTCGTGGTGTTGAAATCGGTAGAAAGCACAACTCGTAATCAAGGTGTGTAATCTCGTACCCTTCCGAATATATGTTTGAAATGGTGAGTAAGTGTCACATCTCTTTAAAAGTTTACATGAAATATTCTGTGATTCGGTCAAAATACCAAAGAAAAACTGATAACCGGCATCTATAATCACTCGGGCATGCGTACAATCTTAGTGGTAATCATATTTTGTAATAAAACAGTTTCAGTCAGAAACAGTGACATGTATTTTAAAAATCATGAAAATTTGGATAAAAGGAATTACAAAGTGACTAAGATATCAGATTAAAGCTTACTGTATCTATTTTAATATGGAAGCAATGGAGAAGGAAAAGGAATATTATATTCTGAGATATGCTAATTTTAGTGAGACTGGTTCTGAATGAATTTGGGGTATTATGTTCTGTCTTGGAAAAATTGTATAAAATTGTAAAAAGTGAATTATGAGACATAATTTATATGTATGGATTCCTTAGTGAGCCTATTATTAATAGAGACAAGTGGGAGCAGTATATGAAAATGGTACAGTAAGATATTTTGATTTTGGGTAAGAGAGGTCAGAATCATTGGACAGTGAAATAAGGGCAACCTTAAGGAATAAACTGTACTAAATGGTTGAGCTAAAAATTCTGGAAAATTATAGGAGAAAGATATACGAGTCTAGTTTCAAAGAAAATTTATGGATTTAGATTTGGAGATTCCTAACATGAGTTATAGTCAATTTAGTCAGTATGACGCAGATGGACAGTTTATATTTTATGCCCCAAATTAGTAGTTAAGCCTAGGTTGCGAAATTACCATAATACCTTTAGAGGGTAAATTATCAAATACCCACGGTTGCCGATTATCAATTACCCCGACGGGTAAAATTACGAAAATTCCCTTATGGGCCGAATTATGAAAATGCCCTTATTGGGTCGATTTGTAAAGTGTTAATGGGTCGAAATACGAAATTGCTTAATAGGCTGAATTGACATATTGCCTTATGGGCCTAACGGACATATTGATTAATAGGCAAATGTGATAAGTGATATATGGGCCTCATGTGCTTAATGGGCCGAATTGCTAGATCACTTAATGGGCCAATTTGCTAGATTGATTAATTGGCCGAATTGCTAGATTGCTTAATAGGCTAAATTTCTAGATTGCTTAAGGAGCCGATTTGATAAATTACCATATGGTCCAAAATGAGAAATGGGCCAACTTGTAGTATGGGCCTTATGTTGAAATTATTATATGAATATTGTTATGTTTTGTATATGTACACATGATTGCATGGGTTGGGATAAAATTGAAGAGAAGTTCTGGTGGCTCTACCACAATCTAGTTCGGGTGGCTCTGCCACAATCTAGTTCAGGTGGTTCTGCCACAACCTAGTTCGGGTGGCTCTACCATAATCTAGTTCGGGTGGCTTAGCCACAAATATTATAAATGGCAGCTTGACTGCAAATTGGAGAGACTGGATGGGTGGGTTGACTTGATCCCCACAGGAGAGATTGGTTGGTACGGGTGGAGAGACTGGCGGGGTGGGTTGACTTGATCCCCATAGGAGAGATTGGCTAGATGGGATGGGTTGCATTCATATCATTTATTTATTACATGAAAGTGGGCTTAGGCCCAAGATTATGTAAATGGGTTCAAGCCCAAGATATTGCTAAACGGGCTCAGGCCCAGTGGATGTTGGTAAGGGGATTTCACACTGAGTTCTTGTAACTCACCCCCTTCTTTCTTAATCCTTGTAGGTAAATCTCAGTGACGAGGACTTGGGCCCATGGATGACTTGGTGGAGGCCATACTTCGAAAATAAATATTTCAAACTTTAGTAAATTACTTTTTTTCTCTATTTAGTAATTTTTACTATTTGGGTTTTTATGTTGTAATAAGGCCTCTGGATTATTTTGTTTTGTTTTATGTTTGGTGTATTTATTATTTCGTTGGTTTATTTTAAATGAGAATTTTCTAAAAGCATAATCAACGATTTTCCAAATTGATTAATAAGTGGATTTTACAAATAAACTTTTACAAATGATTTAACTCGGACTTTCTTTCGAATTATCAACGGCATTTTCAAAAGTTACGGTTTTAAAAGATTACTAGTTCAAATATCAATTCTTCAGTCATCTTTTCAAATATTAGTAGTATTTTTATCAAATATTTATAAACAAACTTGTTTTCTTCAATTACACCTATTTTAGTACGAATCACAAGATCCTTTATACGTTTTCTTCATTGTGACACACCATATTCGGGCCTAACTTTTAGGCCGGGTTTGGGGTGTTACATTAATAAACATTACAAAACCATGTTATAAATGCATATTATTTGTTTGATTGAATTCAATGCCGATTGGTAATACAAATTTATGTATTTTAAATAAGTTATATATATGTTATTATGACATTGAATTGTTCGAGAAGTAGAATATATGAATACGAGAAAGTTCCAATAATGTGACGATGACCGAAAAGCCCCATACAAACCCTAGGAATAGTAGAGGATACATGTGTCATGACATAGGATTTTGAGATATGATTTCGTGTAAGACCACGTCTGGGACGTTAGCAACAATTTGAGATATCGTGTAAGACCGTGTCTGGGACACTGGCATCGATTATAGATTATGTGTAAGACCATGTCTGGGACATCGACATCATATATGATTTCGTGTAAAACCCTGTCTAGGATAGTGGCATTGGTATTTGATTACATGTAAGACCACGTCTAGGACGTTAGCATTGTACGAGCTTTCCAAGCCATTCGAGTATCCTTACTGATTTTGAACGGTTCAATGGGCATTCTGAGAAATAAGTGATTAAGTGAATGACATTTCGATTCAAGTACATTGAAATCTATACAATATTTGATAATGAAAGGTAAGTATATATGTGCAAAGAATGTTATGTGATGTATATGCAAATGAAATGTGAATATGTGCAAATGAAACATGAACACATAAAATAGATGTGATTTATAAAGTGGCATATGTGAAATTGTCAGATACTATATGAATGAAAGGTGAATTTGGGTATAAATGATGAAATGAGATTCATATGAAAAAAATATATGATTAGATATGCTATTTTCCATAATGTGCTTATCATGATATGTGAAAGAGTGAATTGAGTGATATATGAGAATTGTATTGAATAAGCTTGTGAAAGCTAAAGTTAGTTAAGTAAGCAAGTATAATATTGAATGGTGATAATTCGATATGAGAACATGTTATATAATTTAGAAAAGTTGTGTGAGATAGCATATTATGATTATGACATTGAATTGAAATTATTTGTTATGTTAAGTTTATTTAGATACGAGCTTACTAATCTTTATAGCTTACTTTGTGTTGTTTTTCTATGTTTTATAGTGATTCGGATGTTCGCTTGGGTTAGATGTTGGCGGAGATCACATCACACTATCTAGCTAATGATTTTGGTATACATACCCTTTATGACTTGGTTATATGGTATGTATAGGCTATGGTATTTGATATTATGGTGGATTATAGCTTGAGAAATGGTATGATTGTAGCTTGGTTTTATAATGATGAGTTTGTAAATATGGTCATGTTTTGTTGTGATAATTGACTAAGTAAATGGCATAAATTTGAATGATGAATTGGAAGTGTTTGTAATGACATGAAATGAGAATGAGTTAAAGTCATGATCATGTTGTTTTGATACGTGTTTGGGTAAACGAAATGATTGTATTGTCATATATTGAATTATGCATAAATTGAGATTGTTTTGGTTGCCAATTGGGTTCAGAAATTGTACCATTTGCTCTTGTGTAGGTGTTGGAAAGTTAGATGGAAAATGTAGCTTAAACCAAGCCTATTTTCGTGCCACACGGCTGAGCACACGGGTGTGTGACTCAACCGTGTGACCTCTGCACCTTAATTAAATAAGATAGTCAGTTACATGGTATAGACACACTGGCATGTCTATTGGCCGTGTGTAGCACACGGGCTGGCACACGGACGTGTGGTCGGCCGTGTGGCCAAGTCAGTATGTATTCCCTGTTTTCACATGGCTTGAGACATGGGTGTGTCCTCACACGGCCTGTTTACACGGGCTGTGGCCTTTATATGCATGAAAAATTTTAAAGTTTTCTCAAAGTTTTCTAATGTGATCAGTTTAGTCCCAAACGACTTTTAAGCTTGTTTTAAGGCCTTGATGAGCCTCGTAAGGGACGATATGACTGTGTTTTATGTTGATTATGTGATATTGAATTATGAATAAGAATTATGTATTATAAACTGAGTTTTGATCGGTAATACCTCGTAGCCCTATTCCGACAATGGACACGGGTTTAGGGGTGTTACATCCCCTAGCTAAAGTCTCACTTCAGAATAGGATCTTTTGATTGTAAGAACATAAAATAAACTACGTAAAAATTAAGAAAAAAAAAATCCTAATAATGATTTTTGTCTCTCTCCAATCGTGTGTTTAAATTGATTACAATGGCCTTTATAAAGGCTAAACTTGAAATATTAAAGTGCCTAAATTATCCTTGAAGTCCTTAGAGTTTGAATAGGACATATACTCCTAATTTCCCTAAAAAACATAATTATCTTGTGCAGGGAATTTTTAGGTTGCACAGGGGCAGTGTTGCAAAATAGGCTTGTAATGTTGTAACACAGGGGGTGTCGCGACACAATAAGGAGTGTGTCGCGACATCGATGACAGTTTCACTCCAGGACTTTTTTTTATATTTTCTATTTGATGTTGGGACATCAATGTCTTGGTGTTTCGACATAGGCAACAGTTTGGGCCCAAAAATTCATCTTCAGCTCCCAATTTGTCCTTCAAGACTATGTAATCTTATTTAGATATATAACATGTAATAAAAACTACTAAAAAGCATAAATTATTACTTTAAGCATGAAACCTAAATATATTCTAAGATGCTTTGATTTAAATATTAAACAAGCTAAAATTATGTGTAAAAAGGATATAAATAATAGTGTATTTCATGGTAGATCACTCCCCTACACTTAACATGTTGCTTGTCCTCTAGCAACCAAAACACATATATGGGAAAAAGAAGAAAAGAAAAGAAAAAAACGAAAAT
Source organism: Gossypium rotundifolium (assembly GCA_025506655.1). Lineage (NCBI taxonomy): Eukaryota > Viridiplantae > Streptophyta > Magnoliopsida > Malvales > Malvaceae > Gossypium > Gossypium rotundifolium. The sequence continues at coordinate 44,338,934 of CP106726.1, forward strand.
GACTTGATTTCTTTCTTTAAACAACCTAGAGTTAATGAAGATGGATGTAAATAAGAACCTCACACCTAAATTCCCCCGCACTTAAATTTTTGCTTGTCCTCAAGCAAACCAGGTCTAGACACATAGCATGTAATAAGAAGTCCCTTGGATTTTATTACTAATAAGAACATGATTGTCAAATATTAAAGGAATAACAAATCTTATCTCATATGTAACATAATCTTGATAGTTCGATACCTTGAAAAGTTTTTAAAGAAAATTAGGATTAGTTTACAAAGTTACATTACTAAAAAATTAAAAGTAATACCCATGACCAAATGTTTAAAAATATCACCATTAACATAAAAAAAATGTAGCAGAAACAATCATGTGAATAAAAAATATTCATTAAGTATAATTGTTAGTAATTTTGGAAGATTATGCACAGAGAATGCTTAATTCACATTGGTCTTGTAGGCTGGTAATGTTCTGAGGCTTAGGACGGTGTGGGTTCAAAGAAAGATATGGCTCAAAACGGTGCAAACACTAGAAATAGTAAGGCACATTAAATTGTTCCCTCTCTTCCCCCTTAATGTCTCATCCAAGCTCATCGCCTTTTGTCTCCTTCTCACCTACCTTTTCTCTCCATGTAGGAAGATACAATATAATACTAGCAACTATGGTCGGCTTCATGAGTTTTAGTGTACTGATGACTGAGTTTTCTCACTTTTGTGACTTTTTGTTTTGTCACTTGACTTTTTACTTGTTTTCTCAGTCACGGTGCTTTTATTTCTATCTATACTTTTTCCACTCGTTTTTACTTTTGAATTTTTTTTGGATTTTTTCTTTTTTTGCACAAAATTTCCGACCTATAATATTTGTATCACTTTCTTTCTTCCTTTTCGCTCTTTTTTTAAACCATCGTGATATATCTACCTAAACCCTTAATATCTATGGCTTGACATCTATTTAGTAATGTATTAAAAGACGAGGATAGGGAAGAGTTCAAATTTTATGTATGGTCTTTGGGTTTCAATTTTGTTGGTTCATCAAAAGGAGTTATTAAGCTAAAATAAGGAGACTAGGGATTCATAGTATCAAGGTATGGTCATTTGAGAACTGGCTATACAACCAATGCCTTAGATCATCACTAAGCATCCAACAAGTACACAATTTATTTCATGCTTTGAATTAAACTGGATGAATAATAATCAATTCAAGCACTCTTGGCTCTACGACTATCTATAAGGCTTATATCTCATATGGAATCATCGAAGATTCTTACGTAGGTACTTCTAATCTATTATGCAATTTAACTAAGAAACCTAATCAATTTCCCATTAAAATATTCAAATTAGCTAATATAAAAAAAATCAAGATTGACAAAAATCATTACATGCTTTATTATTTTCAACCACTATTCACAGTATTAATATAACCCAAGCACCATGCAACAAAACAATAACATTTTTTTAAAGGAAATAATCAACTAAAACAATGTAAACTGTGACACCCCTAACCTGTAACCGTCATCGGAATAGATTTACAGAGCATTACCGTAAAAACATAACTTAAAACATTCATTTCCAATCATTTTATTAATTATAGTATAATTCATTCATACACATGCATATCATTTCTTATTCAAGCCCTCGAGGCCTTAGAAACACTTTAGAAATGTTTTGGGACTAAATCGTAAGCATTTGCAACATTGAGGAAAAAAAGTTAGAAAAATTCACACTGCATAGGTCACATGACCGTGTGGCTAGGCCGTGTGACTCACACAGCTAAGACACATGCTCGTGTCTCAGGTCCGTGTAACATTCGAAATAGGGACACACAGCCGTGCCGTGCCTACGTAACTCTCTAATTTGGGTTACACGGCCAAGCCACACGCAGTGTGCCAGGCCGTGTAACTTTGAAAAGCAACCTTTAAAACCTATAAGGGACACACGGCCATGTCACATGGCAGTGTATCACTCAAGGCTGAGACACACGCCCGTGTGGACAAGAAATAGGCCAAAATCAAACCATTTCTTTCACCCAAATCAAGCATGTACCTACAAGCCATTTGCACATATAACCAAGATTCTAAATCATATCCAAAACATGCATAAAATGACCAAATCTCTACACTAAATATCCATACAACCAATATACAAAAAGGCACCTCAATCACAATTCCTGAAAACTATCTAAACATGTGCATAATTATTCATTCATCAACCATTCACAACTAACTTATTTAAACACCAAACTTACCATATTTGACCACACTTATACCAATACAAATAGCTCATAACTACCTCAAAGCATAACCCAACTTGGCCACATTATAGACATATCAACACAAACTAAATTTGGTCATTCAAAACATACATCAACCTAGCCATATTAATATCAACCAATAAGGCATCAAAATACCATAAGTACTATAAATTAAAAGCAACATTACATGCCATAAACATCAACTAAATATTAGACACAAGTGCACATATACATGCCATTATAACCATGACTAAAACATCAAAATCTACCAATACAATCTCTAGATAGTGTGATAGATCTTCGACAAGCTTCCAAACTGATCGAGCTTCTGATAATCTATAAAAATAGGAAGAAAAAAAACGTAAGCATATAATGCTTAGTAAGTTCATAAATCATGAAAATAGCTTACCATTTCAATGAAAATCTTATAAAATAGACATGAATCAATCCGACATAGCTTGGCACAAGCCTAAGCATCATCAACAGTACAAGTTAGTGCTTAAACACATAACTTAATCAAAATCATCCCTTGGTAAGATAGATTTCATGAATATATCACATTTGAATTCATACTTTCTATAAACATGGTTATACATACTTTGATCAACAACAATTCTTACCTTTCCATAAGTTCCTAATATAGTTGATCGAAACACTTATCATTTCTTCCCTTTACATGCCTATTGAACCACTTAGAATAATATTTGATACGTGGGAAGCTCACACAAAGTGTGCTAACATATGGTTGAAACCATTCCTTTTCCTTTTCCTTTACATCAATGCTTACTCGAGCCATAAATGGGTTTGCTCACACATGTTGATGGTCAGAATGCAGCTACACAATCCCGCTCACACAAGCTGATGAGTATCTGCAACAAATGCCATAACTCAGCCATTGATAGGACATTCAGGACCAGCATCCGAAAAATGGTAACCCTAATGACATGTCATTTGTATCCTATATATTCTTAAGGTTCAAATGGGGCTCAATAGTTGTCGTAATGCCGTTGGATTTCCATCGTAACATGATACGATAAATAGCATAATAACATATAAATCAAATAACATTAAAATGTTATTTAAACATACAAACTTACCTCGAATACAAAGACTTCGAAATAGGATTGCTAGTCCGAGACTTTATCTTTTCCACGATCTAGATCCGTACGAGGCTTAACTTGATCTAAATAAGGAAATTTAATCTATTTAATATACATACTATTCAATTTAATCCAAACTTCACACATTTTGCAAAAGTACAATTTTGCCTCTATTATTTTAGCTTTTTTACAATTTAGTCCTTAAGCTCGTAAATTGAAATTCATAAAATTTCATCCACATATCATGGTAGCCAATTTTTCCTAGGTACTCATATCAACCCACACAAATCACCAATTTACTATTTTTTCATGATATTTTACTATTTTCACAAATAAGTCTCTAAATGATAATTTCATCAAAAATCACTTTACAAAAGTTGTTTATTTAACAACAATGACTCATAATCTACCATCAAACTTCGTAAATCATATAAGAGCATTAATGGAAAACCCTAAACCTTTAACAATTTTGCAAAATTGTCCCTGGGCTAGCTAGATTAAGCTACAACAATCTCGAAAACATAAAAATCATTAAAAACGGAATTGAAATTTACTCACATACAAAGGACGAAGCTAGCCGAACCTTCAAGTACCCTTTAATGGTGTTTTTCTTCTTTATTTTCGGTTGGAAAGATGAGTTAAAGATGATACATTTTGTTATTCTTTATTTTTCATTAGATTATTTACTAAATTACTTATTTAGCCTTAGTTGTTAACCTTTAAATTATTTAATAATATGTTCATATTTTTCCACTCATAAGAATAATGGTCTAATTACCATGTAAATCCCTTAACAATTTAATGTCATAGCTAACAGATACCTTTAAGTAAGAGAACCCTACTTTTCCACCTTTTATGATTTAGTCATTTTCACGAAATTAAGCATGCAAACGTTAAAATTTCTAACGAAATTTTTATGCGACACTACTAACATATCGTAGACATTAAAATATTAATAAAATAAATATTTACTTGTCATATTTGTTCTAATTCAAGGCAATCCTATATGAAATGTTATTACGATCCACAATTGAAACAAGTCCGATTATTCATTCTACATTCATCAGGATGTCGTCTTCCATATCATTGACATTCAAGTCTATAATTTCTCACACTGCCAGTACTCCATACTAATGTAGCTTGAGCTTTAGGACTTGAGTATTTTTTTTCCACATCTCTATTCGAATATCCAATTGAAGCACTTGGACGAGTGTACGAATCTCTAGATTTCTTTGATGAAGATTGATATGAATTATTCATCAATCTTTTTCTCGAGTCTATTGCCTTTGAATCTGCCTTTCTCTTTATTTGCTAAGCTCATCGGCTTTGCAAGCTCTATCAACTAGGACAAAAAATTCTATCAATTATAGGATTTGGACTAGAAGTTTGATATCCTCATTCAATCCATCAATGAAAAGTTTACACATGATTTCTTCAGTAGAAACATACTCGAGCATACTTCCAAAATCTTATGAATTCTCTCTTGTACTCGGTGACTGTCATACGGCCCTATTTCAATTCTAGAAACTTTTTATGCTTTTGATCAAGAAACCACTAGCTTATATATTTCTTTTAGAACTCAGTCTAAAAGAATTCCCAGGTAACTCTTTCTCTCGGTACCAAAGACACTATGGTATTCCACCACTGATATACAGTGTCCCTCAATAAGGAAATGGCACACTTTAAACACTCAACTGGCATGCACGAAAGTTCATTGAATACCCGAATAGTATTTTCAAGCCAAAATTTAACTCTCTTGGGATCGTCATCAATGGTAGCTCTGAACTCTTCAGCCCCGTATTTACGGATTTTATCAACTAGTGGCTTAATTACTCGTAGAAGTTCTACACTTTAAGGAGCTAGGGAACAAGTTGGGGATTAGGTGGGGGTAGAGGTTGTTAAGCAATTGGATTTGTCTGGACAAATTGTGTGAACCATTCGTTGATCATATAGAAAAAGGTTTCTTTAGCCTCTCCTTCATTACTACTCGATACATTTCTAGATTCAGACGACGCTACCCATTTAGTAGGGGCTAGCGCATTACTCTCGACATCGTTATCTATAGTTTGATTGGGATCCATTTACTATATAAAAACATAGTTTAAATTGTCAGGAGTCATCACACTATCACAGGTTATATATGGCAAGTATAGTTGGACGCTTACACACACTATGTTAGTCCGAGAATAGACTAAACCATAACTTTGATGCCAAAAAATGCAACACCCCTCACCCGTACTAAACCCTGGAATAGGGTTACAGAGTATTACCAAAATTATAACAAATTTAAGCATACATTTCTCATACAATTATTCAATTCAAATACAATTCATACACAACAAATCATTTTGTCCCTAATACGAGCCTATAAGGCCTATAACATGCATTGGGAGTGGTTTGGGACTAAATCGATAACCTTGGAAACTCTTAGAACACTTAAAAAAGTTTCTCAAAAATAAAGGACACACGTCTGAAAGTGACCCAAATTGTAGTGTATCAAGTAACCCAAAATCGTCACCAAATAGGATTAAGAGGCATTACCGAACAATCAGAACACTTCGTATCCATTTCACGAAACCAAGGCAATTATCATTCATTCATATTCAAACATAACCATATAGTCCCTTAGTGAGATCATCAAGACCTTAAACATGCTTTAGAGCAGGGCTGGGACTAAACCGAACACTTACGAAAATTTTTGAAATTTAAACATTTTTCTAAGTTACATAGGTCACACGTCCGTATGGGTAGGCCGTGTGCTTAACACGGCCTCGGACACACCTATGTGTCCAATTATGGAAAAATAAGGCATACCTACTAATGTCCACACGGCCTGGGACAGCCCGTGTGCCTCACCCGTGGTCGACACTAACTTGCACCACATGGCCAGTCACACGCCCATGTGTCCAGCCCGTTGTCAAGCCTGACTTGTTTCACTTGGAAAACTTAAATAACATGGTCAAGCCACACTACCGTGTGCTCAACCGCATGGGCAATTATGGGCCATTTTCAAGGCCAAATTTCCTTCCCACACATTGAATCACTCACAACTTCAAACCAATACCAAATCATACCTCAAAAAGCATTCAAATATACCAATAATTACACCAATTCATCATCAATTATACCATCTCTAACTATACATCATTTCTACTCAATTAAACTCATCCAAACATAACCAATTTCACATTTTAAATATATCACTATGCATCATCTAATCATATTAAAAATTCACACTTAATATGCCATTCTCATCAACCAATTCAAGCATGAAATATACCAATTCCAATCTCTCTATATCAAACCAAAATCATCATTTTCATAGCTTTAAATATAAACTAACAACTTTCAATTTCCAAGCCATATCAGATGGTAAGGTTATACAACTCAAAACATGCCACATTGACTAGCCTATACATGCCATAATCAAATATACACATCTTCAAAGTGTAAAAATAGATTGCTGATGGTGTGATAGAGATGCTGACGATTCCTGGATCCGAGATAGCTTTACTGACTCTATAAAATAGAGAAACAAATCACACAGTAAGCTTTCAAAATCTTAGTAAGTTCGTAATATAATACATACTACTCAAAAATAAGACATCAATATTTGATTGAAACCATCACTTACATAAATGCACACATAGGTACATCATCAATCTCAACCATAGGCTCGAATATCTATTCATTCAACTTTTAAAACTATCCTCAACCACATAGGTTCACACATACCTTGCTTAACACAAAGTTACTCACCGTTCATGCTATTCAATTACTCGATATTACATATCGTTCAACTTTTTCTATTCTTTTGATTTATTTGCACACTTAGTGCCAAATTCATAATCAAAACATAATCGTCATCACACACGTAGTGCTTGTAATAGCCCAATTTTGGGGCTAATTAGAATAGTGGTCTCGGGACCACTAATCCAACATTGAGGAAATTATTTTAGTATTATTTTATGTGTTATGGCATTAATATATGGTTATATGGAAATTTTGGTGCTTTAATTTTAGTAATAGCATGCTTAATTATGAAAAAGGACTAAACCGCATGAGATGCGAAAGTTCTATTTTATAAGGTGGGGGTACCTAATAGCTATAGAATGTAATTTAGAGGGTTTTAAAGTGCAATTAGGCCAACTTAATGTGTGTTGACCGACCATAGAGGATAGGGGACAAGGGTATTAAATTTTTGGTGAGAGTTGGTGACTAAGTGAATGAAAAATGATAAAATAAGATGGCTAAAGGAAGCTATCATCTTTTACTATTCAACTCCCTCTTACTACCAAAATTTTCAGCAAGTTTAAGGGTTTGAAAGCTTGAGAATTTCAGCTACATATCATCCTTGATAGTAAGTAATTTTTGAGGTTTTTCTTAATGATTTTTGTACTTTTGGGATCCCCAAAGCTTAAGCTAGCTAATGAAGGGACCAATTTGCAATATGGTTGGAAGTCTAGGGACTTGCCATAAGAGTACTTATGTTTTTAACTGAGTTTTTATGGAAGAAAATGAATGTTAGGGAGGTGAGAAACAACTTTTATGAATGGTGTTAGCATGAAAACACCTAAATAGGACTTGAATGCAAAGATTTAGTTTGTTTCATAAATGCATGACATAGTTGGAATGGTGAGGAAATATAAATGTTCATCTATGCTTGTTTATCGAGAAAATGTGATGAAAAATGATTTACGAGCCTAGGGGCAAAATATTAGTTTTTCCAATATACAAGGGCAAAATGGTCATTTTTGCCCAAGTGTAGAATTTGATGCATATTAATCATAGAATGTCCTAAATGAATGAATTTCATTGTTATAGATCAAGAAGAGTGCGGAATCAACTTGACCGTGGGAAAGGCAAGGTGATCGAGTAAATATCTAGCTAACACGTTTTGCATCGAGGTAAGTTTACGTGTAAACGATGCATTTTAAATGCACATTATGGTTGTTAATCAGTGCATAGCATAATTGAGAACATGTATAATTCAAGTAGATAGAAAGTGGTAGTAAATGAATAATTCTTGTATGAATGATGGAATAGATAAGTAGGTGTGTTATATATAAAATTTTGATGGTAGTAGGCTAAGTGCGATACCACCTTGTTGTTTAATTATGATGGGCTGTGTGCGATACCATCGTCTGTCAACCTTCTAATGGGCTGTGTGCGATACCACCGTAATTAACCTTCTTGGTGGGCTATGTGCAGTACCACCCTAATGAAGACTGATGGTGGTCTAAGTGCAAAACCACCGGGTAGTGTATTTTGAGATGGTGACATGTTAGATTAAGTGACCTTATGATCCTTAGTGCAAGGAAATCATTATTGAATGTATGCATTATGCTTGTGATGTGATTGGGATGTGTGGATGGAGGAAATGAGTAAGCCTAATCCTGAATGTAGATTGATTTCTTGCTTAGTAAATAATGCTATAAAAATGTTCATTCATTTTAGAGTGTTATATTGTTTACATTTGAACTTACTAAACTTTAAGCTTACTCCTCTCTCTTTCCCTTGTCTTATAGAGCTTAAATGTCAAGCCGAGATACACCGATAACTAGAAGATTGCCCACACTATCTGTTTACTTCGGTATAATTAAATTAGTGATTCTGTATATGGCATGTATAGGACTAGACTAGTTAGATTATTTTGTAATTTTGACCAAAGGTGTATTGGCTCTTACTAAGACATTAATTTTGTAAATTGCCAAGAATGATGGCATATTTTATCATTTATGAAATTTCATAGTTATCAAGGTGAGTGCATGTGGATTAAGAGAGGTTGTTAGTTTGTTGAATAAACCCATGAAGAGTAAGATATAAGGATGCTAGAAGCTTGGCAAATAGCCTTCATGTGTTACACGGTAGACACACAAGGCGTGTTCAGGTCGTGCTAACCTCGCACCTTATTATTACTAATTAGAATAGGCCACGGGTAAATCCTACAGTCGTGTACATGAACCATGTAAGACACACGGTTAGAGAGACGGTGTGTCTGTGCCTTGCTAAATTAGTCAAGAATCTCCCACGTGCGTAAGACACGTGCATGTAGTAAGGGTACATGGGCGTGCCCCCATTTCACATGGGCATGCCCTAGCCATGTAAGTTTTGGCAGAATGTTGGGGTTTTTAGGCACGGTGTGGGTACATGGGCGTCTGTGACTACACACGGGCATGTGTGTCATCTAGCACGGGCGTGTACTCCCTGTTTAGATGAAAAGAAATTTTATAGACCATAAAACTTTTGATATGGTCCCAAGAGTTCTCGTAGGTATGATTAAGATCTCATAGGTTGAGTGTAAAGTAGTTGAAGTGATTCGAGGAGAGTAGTCACGTTGAGCCTAAGTTACGATCAGGTAAATTGTTTGGTAACATCTCGTGCCCGATTTTGGTACGGGATTACGGGTAAGGGGTGTTACATTTAGTGGTATCAGAGCTATGGTTTAGTTAGTTCTAAGACTACCATAGTGCGTGTGGGAGTTTAGCTATACATGCCTTAAGCGTATAATGATAGTGTGGTGGCTTCTGATGATTTTAAAAATTTGTTTTATGTAGTATATGGATTTCGATCAATCGGCCACAGATGACACTGCTAGTAATGCACCGACTCCTACGCAAGGGGCCGCGCCTGTGCAAAGTGAACCCGAGACTAGGGGTCAAAGAGAAGAGGCTCGAGAAGCCTTTCTCCAAATGATAAGCAATTAGTACACCGAGTATATACGAGCTAATCCCAATGCTCAACCTCCTCTACCTCCTCCTATACCTCATCCAGTTCCTGAGGTTCCCTAAGGTGTAGAAATAGTGAGGACAAATAAGCCCCCGGTAGATAAAATTAGGAAGCAAGGGCTAAAAAATTTTGAGCTAACAAAATGATCACCTGAAGGCGGAGTTCGCTTGAGAACTCAATGAGGGTTTTGATGAACTCTCCTGTACACCGAGGAGAGTTTGAAATGCGCTGTATCTTTGCTGAGGGACTCGGCATACTATTGGTGGAAAACATTGACATCAGTAGTTCCTAAAGAGAGGGTAACGCGGGACTTTTTCTTGGAAGAGTTTTGAAAGAAGTATATAAGTCAAAGGTTTATAGACCAGAAGTGGAAGGAATTCTTGAGTTAAAGCAAGGAAAATGATCGTGATTTTAATATGAACGCTAATTTGTTCTACTCAAGAAGTACGCACAGGAATGTGTATCCACGAAAGCTACCCTATGCAAGAGGTTTGAAGATGGGTTGAATGAAGACATCAAACTTTTAGTTGGGATCTTAGAGCTAAAAGAATTTTTGATACTAGTGGATCGGGCTATGATCGCTGCAAAATAGTCTAGTTTTAATATTTATAAAAGAGTGATCGAACCTGTAGACTAACTGCGACAATGATAGAGGCAAGCGCATCTATCAAACAGTAGTATAGCTCATGCAAGAATATCTTTATCGAACCCAAGGAACCTAAAACTACTATTACTCACTTTCTTTCTATTATTTAGCCTAAAATATGGAGTGATTGGTTTATTAAACAAATGAAATAATTAAACTAATTGCAATGACCAAAGAAACGAAACTTTGGGAAAAGACTTTGAAGAAAACTCAATCGATAAAGAGATACCTTCGGGAAGAAACCACCTATGACTTCACTTATTATTTATTCCCCAAACCATATGATTTCTTTACTTAGCTTGATCCGTGAGACTCCCTAACCTATATTAAACCCTCTCTCGAGGCGAATAACGTCTAACCTTAGGTTAATTAGTGGAACTCTCGTTCTCTTATAATAACCCCCTAAGGAAGTAGTAAATCAATCAATGGACTCCCATATTAGGTTTCACCCTAATCCGATAAAATCTCGTAACCCTATCTCTAGGCGCCCGATCAACTCGCTTAATTATGCTAGATCTACTATTAGGCAGGGCCTATTCCTCCTCCACCTAAGCACATCAGATAAATTTAAGCAACATAATTAAGAACAAACTAAGTATTTATCATATAAATCGAAAGAATTAAATAACAAAATCCATAATAGGTTTCATCCCCTTCAGGTATCTGAGAGGTTTAGTTCATGATTAAACAAGAAAACATCTCAAGAGAGAAGATAAAACAAAACATAGGAAATCCTTAAAACCCCCTGAAGGAATTGAAGAGGAGATCCTACGTCTTGAGTAGAATTTTGGCTCTTCGAGATGAATCAATTGGCTATCTTCGGGTAATTCCCTAAACGAGTAAAGCTCTAGCAGAAAACTCTGCTAGAACTTGATGCATTGAATTTCTGCCTTCAATTTGTTTATATAGACATTTGGAATGCTTTACTTTGCTTCTAAGTTCTCGTAATTCTGGTATAATTCTTCCTAAGTGTTTGAGTGGACTTAGGATTACGTTTCTTGGGCTCTAAGCATCCAATTTCGAGTGAAATTACTCTTTTCTGCGGTAGGGGCATGGCTTTGACACGCCCGTGTAATTCATGGTCCAGTCCGTGTCTCCATCTTGTCAATTTAGGCACGGCTATGACACACTCGTGCAATATATGGGTAGAGGCCGTGCTTAGATTCTGCCATTTTGGGAACGATCATGTAGATCACTAGGCACGCCCATGCATGGACTTTATCGATAGGAAAAATGGCTGTGTGAATCGGGGAAGGCCATGGTCTAGATGACTATCGAGGCACGATTGTGTGGCATGAAGTCCAGGCCGTGCTGTCTTCTTGGGTCGGCCCACTTTGGTTCATTTTAAGCTTGTTTGCATTCTTTTTATCCTTGGGTGCTTTCCTGAGTATAAGACACGAAAAGAAAGGATTAAGAGCACCTTTTTACATAAATTAAGGATAAATTCATCCAAAAGCATACTAAATGTGGGATTAAAATATGTTACTTTTACGGTTTATCAAATACCCCCACACTTAAGCTTTTGTTTGTCCTGAAGCAAAATTATTAACTTAAAATTAAAATGAACTTTCCATAATTCATAATTCCTATCGATATTGTCTCATCATAATTCATAGATAATTTATACATGGATGATTTAACTAGAAGTGCCCTAAAGTTTCAATTACGATAAGTCATACCTTTATAGCCTAGAACCGTAGGTGTCTCCCCTTATCTAAGTAATTACCTTTGATTCAAAACCGACAAGGACCGACATCCTCACTAAAGATTCACTCAAATCACTCGAAAAGTGTTTAAGGTTCAAGAATAAGCACTCTAAGTCAAACTTGAAAAGTTAATCCCATAGGCTTGCCTGAAAATCAAATCTCCACGACTGTATATGAGATGATAAATAGATGAAAAGGTCTTTATTAGGGTTATAACGGGGCTAGGGTTAAAGGTGTGGATAAAGGCTAAATTAGAAGGTTAGAATCGAGATTGAATTAACCAATTACCTAACTAGAAACAATGAACTAATATAAGTACTTACATCAATTAAAAGCTAATAGGAATACTATAATACCTCAATACAAGCTCTTCTTCAACAATTGGAATTTAGATACATGAGCTCTAAACTTTGATTGATTTTTTTTTAGAATATTACATCATAAATGATAAATGTAACTACAGAACTAATATAATTCGGTAATTTAATCAAATCGAACCTCGATTAAAGGGTAGTCAAAAGAATGGTGATAAAAAATATAAAGGGATTTTGGGTTGATATTAGCAGGTGAGTCAATAAAAAGGTTATTAGGATTCAACGGGGTTCACTAGGGGTTAATTTGTGAAGGTAGGCTTTTTAATGGAGTGGATGGGTTAAACCTAGTTGCCTTTATCTTTTCAGTTTATCAAATCATTATTGTGGTCTCGACATGTATAAACGAGGCAAGCTCTAGAATAACAGTTTAAAGTTGACACACTCATAATCAATAAAGTGAGCAAGAAGAGAATATATGCTCTATATGGCTCAAAATCTCACCAAAAATTATGGGTGTTTTTGACATCAATCCCTATAGATTTCAAATTTCAAAGTAATACTCAGATTTAGTTCGACAACCTATCAATTTTTATTTTTGAAAAATAGACTTATCATGCTTAATTCTCTAGTATTCTTCAAATTTAATCACCAATGCACAATTAACTATGACTTGTTCTAAAACATTTCAATAAGAATCATAAGTCATTAGAAATTTCGTCCTAATTAATAATATAAGAATAATTCTTAAGATCAAGACTAATTTCAGGGTTTTGAGAATTATGCAAAAAGTTAGGAACTATTACCCCCACACTTAAGATGTACATTGCCCTCAATGTACAAAGATAGATAATGAAATTTATGTGCTAAATCAAAAAGAGAAGGGGGAAAGTGATACTTTCCTGAATTTTTGGATGGCTCCGGAATTTAGTATTGGTGATTTTTGAGAGTAGTGATTTACTCCTAATGCTATGTAGTTGGAGTGTGTGTTTGTAGCTTTGAAGTCGTTATTGAAATAACTTAGTGCTGTCATGAAATCTAAATTAGGCACACTCGAAGATTAGATAACCAGTTGAAGACAATATACTATAAAGAGCAATGCTAATTTAAAACATAAAAAATATGTCTAAAAATAAAAATAAAAATAAAAATAAGGATAAAAACAAAACGAAATGGTGAATAAAAGTTAAATGTTATGTACTAGGAGGAACTCAAAGGTCCTCATCAGTAGCCGGATCCTGTGGTGGTGCTGGTGGTGATATGTGAAAGTGATGATAGATTTGTTGAAGGGTGCCATCCATTCTATCTAGGCGCCAAGCGTTCTCAACAAAATAAGACTCGAACTGGTCGAGGCGAGCATTCATGTCTGAAAGTGAAGGTGTTGCTCAATATTAGTGGTGCTGAGTCTGTGCTTCTTCCGATGGTGGTGGGACATTCTCAGGAATGTCCTCGGCTTCCTCTTCGCTATAGGTGTCACTAATCGGATTGAGGGGGATCAATGCCTTTCTGGTGCTTGATCATCTTCATGTGGAGCATCAGCTGGATGCCTTGTGGTGCCATATTCCCTACCAGTGTGAGAGGTGCAACCTGATTGTCAATGTTTAGGAGATTGAAATACCGAGCTAGTCTCATGATGTAAGGGCCCATTGACAGGATTCCTTTCCAGTGCTGCTCTGTTTGATGCTGCATTGTGCATGCAATGAAATATGCTACGTCAAAGACATGTCCCTCCAACATGCATGACAAGAAATAAACATCTTGTTTTTAACGACACCGGTGCTGTCTTTGTGACCTGTAATAGTATGAGCAAGAATGGCATGAAGGTACCTGAGAGCGGCGATGAGGGCAGTCGCTTTGGAGTGACTCAGATTGTAATCATGTTTAGCTGGTTTTAGGCTGCACCAACATGTGATAGGGGTACAGTGGAGCTCTCGGTTCAAGTCGTCCAGTGGGTTTTCCTCTATAAATTCTGGAGTATAGAGTCCAAGTGTCGATCCGATTTAAGGCACGCTTAGTTGACGTACATTGCCCCGTAGGCAAAATTGGATTGTGTCGGGGTCATCAAATTGTGTCATAACCATCTGTAAGGTGAATGTGGTATAGAACTCGAGAGTGAGTTCCAAATATGTGGGCTCTATGATCGTAAAAAAATTTCTCCCATGGTTCTGTTGAGAAGAGAGCTCAAACATCCCCATCAAGTCCGACTTGCTTTAGGGTATCCTAATCAATGCACCTACCGGTACCAATAGGCCTCTTTCTGATTTGTATGTAACGCTCTTCTTGTGTTGCTTGGGAAAAATTGAGAAAGGGTTGTCAGAGTTCGGTTTTGGCAGTTCTAGATGATGATCCAGGACCTTTCCTCTTTTTGCTTGGAATGGCCCTTTTTGTACGCTGATGATGACATATTTCCAGGGATGGTTGTATGCGGCGAACACGGGTGGGGCACGGTGATGGCAGCAACGTGGCGTGGTAGGTGGTAGCACGGTTGTGTTATGGGCATGCGCCGTGGTTTTGATTGGTTATGCTTTGGGAAGTTAGGGAGAGATAGTTTTGGGTGGTGGAGGGTGTGGGTATGATGGAAATTTTTGGGGAAGGAGGCTAAGAATTGTGTCTAGGGTTTAAAATGAGGGGTTTTCGATTTATTTCCTTATATAAGGGAGTAGAACACGGCCACCCAAGATGGCCGTGTGAATTTTGAAATGCCCGTGCTTTTTGCGATTACTTAGAATTGGGCGCGATTTAGGGTTTTTAGCACGCCCGTGTGATAATCTGACATGCCCGTTCTCGATAAGTTAGTATGTTCACACGGTTACTTTGCACGCCGTGGTCCAACCATGCTCGATATGTCAGTAGCCTCACACGGTTATGAGGCATGACCGTGTCTTTTTGTCGCAGCCCATGTTGAAGAAGAGAGGTTTTCCCTATTTGTACATGGTCATCGGCACGTCCGTGTTACAGGCCATGTTAAAGATCCTGCATTTTTGTTTAGACTTTTACAAAACAATGTTAATGCGGTTAGCGTTCAGGTTGCCTCTCGACAAGCGCTTGTTTATAGTCTTAAGCTAGACTCTCTCTGTTTTCAGTTCTAAAGGAAGGCTCATGGAGCATAAACTCCTCTTTCGTATCTCTAAAATATGCACCATTATAAATTTTAAGTCGGTGACCATTTACCTTGAACGTGCCTTTAGTGGGATGAGTTACCTCAATGGTTCCATATGGAAATATTGTTTTGATCATGAATGGTCCTGACCATCTAGATTTTAGCTTCCCAGGGAATAGTTTAAGCCTTGAATTGTATAGTAGGACTAGGTCTCCTACTTCAAAATGTTTTGATCTCTTGAGGCGAGCATCGTGGTGTCACTTTGTTGCTTCCTTGTATAGCTTTGAGTTCTCATAGGCTTCAGTTCTCCATTCATCCAACTCGTTTATCTGCATCATTCATTTCTTTCCTGCAAGTTTTAGGTCAGTATTTAAAAATTTTGTTGCCCAGAAAGCTTTGTGTTCTAACTCGAATGGTAGATGATAGTTTTTCCCGTATACGAGCTTGTAGGGGGATGTTCCTAGAGGTGTTTTGAATGCTGTTCTATAAGCCCATAAAGTATCATCTACTTTAACTGCCCAATCTTTTCTATTTGATACCACCGTTTTTCTATTATGCGCTTAAGCTCTCGGTTTGCTACCTCAACTTGCCCACTAGTTTGAGGATGATATGGGTGGCTGTTTTGTGGTATACTCCATATTTCCTTAGAACTTTTTCAAATTGTGTATTACAGAAATGAGTACCCCTATCACTGATGATGGCTCTGGGTGTTCCGAATCAGGAAAATAGTTTCTTGAGAAATTTAACTACTACCCTAGCATCATTGGTAGGTAAGGCTTTTGCTTCTACCCATTTTGACATGTAATCAACTACTACTGAGATATATTTATGTCCAAAGGAACTAGAGAATGGTCCCATAAAATCTATACCCCATACATCAAATATTTCACATGACAGCATATATGTTTGAGGCATTTCATCACATTTAGAGATATTACCTGTTCTTTGGCATTTGTCACACGAGGTAACATACTTATTGGCATCTTTAAATAGAGTGGCCAGTAAAAACCTGATTCGAGTATTTTGTGTGCTGTCTTAATACCACTGTAGTGTCCTCCTGATGGTCCTGAATGACAATGTTCCAGGATTTTGTTTGCCTCTGTCCTTGTAACGCATCTTCGAATTACCTGATCTGCACATATGCGGAAAAGAAAGGGATCTTCCTAAAAATAAATTTTCACATCAGCAAAGAATCGCTTCTTTTGGTGATGTGTAAATTTTTTTGGTAGGATGTTAGCTGCTAGATAGTTTGCAATATTTGCAAACCAGAGTACTTTAGAATGTGTTATAGAAAAAAGCTATTCTTCGGAAAACGAATCATTTATTTCATGTTCATCAAGCTCCTTGGTATGTGGATTTTCGAGTCTTGAAAGGTGATCTGTCGCAAGATTCTCAACTCCCCTCTTATCCTGTATTTCCAAATCAAACTCCTGTAAGAGTAAAATCCATCGTATTAGTCTAGGTTTTGCATCAGGTTTGTTTAAAAGATAACGAAGAGCTGAATGATCAGTGTAAACTATAACTTTAGAAAATATTAGATATTGTCTAAATTTATCAAAAGCAAAAACTATAGCTAGCAATTCTTTCTCAGTCGTGGTGTAATTTTCTTGCGCGGGTGTTAGTGTTCTGCTAGCGTAGTAGATTGGCTGAAATGCTTGTCTCTTCATTGTCCCAAACCGCACTCTACCGCAGAGTCACTTGCATCACACATTAATTGAAGGTAAGTTCCAATCAGTGCAATTATTTTCGTGCATTTACTAATTTATCCTTAAGGATATTGAATGCATCTAAACATTCCTGATTGAAATTAAAAGGAACATCTTTTTCTAGTAGTTTTGTCAAAGGCTTAGCTATTTTAGAAAATTCCTTAATAAATCTTCTATAAAAACATGTGTGTCCTAAAAAACTTCTAATAGCCTTGACTGAGCTAGGGGGAGGTAATTTTTCTATGGTTTCAACTTTTGCTTTATCAACCTCAATCCATTTACTAGAAATCTTATGTCCTAATACAATCCCTTCTCTAACCATAAAATGGCATTTCTCCCAATTTAAAACAAGATTTGTTTCTTCACATCTGGTTAGAACTCATTTTAATTTTCTAAGGCAAAGATTGAAAGAATTACCGAATACCAAGAAATAATCCATAAATACATCCATGATGTCCTCAATGAGTTCGTCGAAGATTGCCAACATGCAACGCTGAAAAGTAGCAGGAGCATTACATAATCCAAAAGGCATTCCACAATAAGCAAACGTACCGTATGGGCATGTAAATGTTGTTTTTTCTTGGTCTTCAAGAGCTATGGGGATTTGAAAGTAGCCAGAGAGTCCATCCAGGAAGTAGTAATACATATGCCCGGATAATCTTTCTAGCATTTGATCTATGAAAGGCAAAGAAAATGATCTTTTCTGGTGGCATCATTCAACTTTCTATAGTATATGCAGACTCTCCATCCTGTAACTGTTCTTGTGGGAATTAACCCATTTTTTTCATTGGGTACTACCGTCATTCCTCCTTTCTTGGGACTACCTACATAGGACTAACCCAAGTGCTGTCAGAAATAGGATAAATTATTCTTGCATCTAGAAGTTTAATTACCTCATCTTTGACCACTTCTTTCATGTTGGGGTTTAAACGTCTCTACGGTTGCACACATGGTTTATATTCTTCTTCCATCAAAATTTTGTGGGTGTAGAATGTGGGGTTATTCCCTTGATATCGAAAATTTTCCAAGCTATGGCTTTCTTGTGTTCTTTTAGTACCTTTATCAGTTCCTTCTTCTCTTTGGATTCTAATTCCAAGCAGATGATTACTGGTAGTGTAGAATTGTCCCCAAGGAATGCGTATTAAAGGTGTTTTGGTAACTGTTTGAGTTCCAATTTGGGTGGCTCTACGATGGAGGGTTTTAGTTTAATTTCATTATTATTCTCGATGCTTTCTACTTTCTATTTTTCATATGATGACATTTTCAAATTCAACTCATTGTCTTCATTCTTTTCCCCCTTTTCTTGAGTTGGACACAATTCTAATGTGTCATCTTGTATAATTTCCTGTAAAGAATTCTCTATAATATGATCAGTAGTGTTGACAAAATAATAGAAATCATCTTGTTCTGTAGAATATCGCATGGCATCATAGAGTTGAAAGATAATTTCTTCATCACCTATTCTTAGAGCTAGTTTACCATTACCTACATCAATAATAGCTCTAGCAGTGGCTAAAAAAGGACGTCCTAAGATTAAAGGAACATTAATGTCTTCATCCATGTCTAACACAATGAAATCAACAAGAAAAATAAATTTATCAATTTTGACCAAGACATCTTCAATAATTCCTCTAGGATATTTAATAGATTTATCGGCTAATTGAATGCTCATCCTAACGGGATTTGGTTCCCCAAGATTTAGCTGTTTAAATAATTTGTAAGGCATTAAAGTAATACTAGCGCCTAGGTCTACTAATTCTTTCTTGATGTTTAAACTACCGATTAAGCAAGGAATAGTGAAACTCCCTGGATCTTTTAACTTTCGTAGTAGTTTATTTTGGAGAACGGCTAAACATTCTTCGTTAAGCTCCACCATAGATACTTCCTCAAGCTTCTTTTTGTTCGTAAGAAGTTCCTTTAAGAATTTTGCATACTTCAGCGTCTGTTAAATAGCTTTAACGAAAGGTAAGTTAATATGTATTTGTTTAAAGAGTTCGAGGAACTTACCGTATTGAGCATCCAATTGTTATTTCTTCAATTTTACTGGATATGGAAATTGTGGTTTATTCTCTGTAGGCAATGGATTATCGTTCTCACCTTCTACACTCTTTTTCCTGGTAATTTCATGTGGTGTCTTTCTTTGTGGTTCAATTAACTCTTTGCCACTCCTTAGTGTAACTGCTTTTACCTGCTGTGCATCTTTTGAGAAAATATCTGTCCTTATTTCACATAATGTTTCAATAAGTAGTCCAACTGATGTGATGATTTCTTGTACCTGAATCTTGATTCCCTCGATTGATCTTTGTTGATCATCGAGTGTTTCTTTAGCCTTTTGAAGATGAGAGTTTGTAGCTATCACCAATTTTGTCATAATCTCTTCGAGGTTTGATTCCCTTTCCTATGGATAAGGTTGTTGAAAATTTGGAGGAAAATCCTGTCTTTGATCATTCCACGAGATGTCGGGATGGTATCCCCATGCTGCATTATAAGTGTCACTATAAAAATTATTTTTACATCTATAGTAGTTCCCTATATATTGGACTTGTTCATTTTTCATGTCGTATCCGTAAAGTGGGTATTCAGGATTCGCAATGTTTTTCAGATTCGAGTTATATTGCATTTCTGGGTGTACCAGTGAGAGATTGTTCAAACCATCAATCTTTTTATTCATTATTTTGAACTGATTAGATAACCTAGTGACCACGTCGAGGTTGAAGACACTAGTTGCTTCAGTAGTAATTATCCCCATGCCTTGCCACTGATAATTATTCAGTGCCATATCCTTTGAAAAAACTAGAATTATCTATAAAATAAAAGAAAAGTTGGCAAAGTAAAATTAAGAATAATGGCTAACGTAATAAAAATAGAGCTTTCATAATATTTTAGAGTTTTCCTGACAACAGCGCCAAAAATTTGATCGCTGGAAAATAGTCTAGTTTTAATATTTATAAAAGAGTGATCGAACCTGTAGACTAACTACGACAATGATAGAGGCAAGCGCACCTATCGAAAAGTAGTATAGCTCAGGCAAGAATATCTTTATCGAACCCAAGGAACCTAAAAGTACTATTACTCACTTTCTTTCTATTATTTAGCCTAAAATATGGAGTGATTGGTTTATTAAACAAATGAAATAATTAAACTAATTGCAAAGACAAAAGAAACGAAACTTTGGGAAAAGACTTTGAAGAAAACTCAATCGATAAAGACAATACCTTCGGGAAGAATCAACCTATGACTTCACTTATTGTCTAACTTCTAATTCATATGATTTCTTTTACTTAGCTTGATCCGTGAGACTCCCTAACCTATATTCATATGGACTGGTTGACTGCCCATAGCGTTTTAGTGAATTATGGTAGTAAATTTATTGAATTGAAGTGTGAAAATGGAGATGTTATACAGGTTGAATCAGGTGAGTCAGATAACCTACCAGTGATGATTTCTTCCATAGTAGCTGAGAAATATTTGAGAAAAGGATGTGAGTCGTATTTTTCCTTTGTACTGAATAGTCAAGAGTCTAAGGCAAAGGTTGAAACTGTGCCGGTTGTATGTGAGTATCCGGATGTATTCCCAGAAGATTTACCTGGACTACCTCCAATCAGAGAGGTTGAGTTCGAAATTGAGTTAGTTCTGGGAACGGCACCTATTTCCATCAATCCATATAGGATGGCGCCATTGGAGTTGAAAGAACTGAATGTCCAGTTGCAAGAGTTGATGGATAAGGGTTTTGCAAGACCAAGCTTTTCGCCGTGGGGTGCTCCAGTATTATTTGTGAAAAAGGAAGATGGATCGATGAGATTGTGTATAGACTACAGACAACTCAACAAGGTGATGGTGAAAAATAGGTATCCTTTACCGAGGATAGATGATCTATTTGATCAACTGAAGGGAGCTATGGTGTTCTCCAAGATTGATTTGAGATCTGGATATTATTAGCTGAGAATTAAGGAACAAGACTTGCCAAAAATAGCATTTAGGATGAGGTACGACCATTATGAGTTTTTGGTCATGCCGTTCGGTTTAACGAATGCTCCTGCAATTTTTATGGACTTAATGAACTGTATCTTTCGATCGTATTTGGACAAGTTCATAGTTGTTTTTATCGATGACATATTGGTATACTCCCGAGATGAGTGTGATCATGCAAAGCATTTGAGAATTATCTTGCAGACCTTGAGAGACAAGAAATTATATGCTAAATTTATCAAGAGCAAGTTTTGGCTTCGAGAGGTCGGATTCCTAGGACATGTTGTGTCAGGGAAAGGCATTAGAGTTGATCCAGGAAAGATCTCGGCTATTATGAAGTGGAAACCGCCGAGGAACATGTCGAAAGTCAGAAGCTTTTTGGGTTTGGCAGGGTACTATAGGCGGTTCGTGGAGGGATTTTCTATGATTGCTACTCCGATGACGAAATTATTGCACAAGGATGTTAAGTTTGAATGGACTAAAAAATGCCAACAGAGTTTTGAGAGATTGATGTTGACAGAAGCACCGATTTTAGTAAAGCCTGAGTCAGGAAAGGAGTTTATGGTCTACAGTGATGCGTCCTTAAATGGTCTCAGTTGTGTGTTGATGCAAGAGGGTAAGGTGGTCGCTTACGCCTCGAGATAGCTAAAACCACATGAGAAGAATTATCTGACTCATGACCTAGAGTTGGCCGCAATCATTTTCGCATTAAAGATTTGGCTACATTATTTATATGGTGAGAAGTGTCAAATTTTTAGGGATCATAAGAGTTTGAGGTACTTGATGAATCAAAAGGAGTTTAATTTACGGCAATGACGATGGCTTGAATTATTGAAAGACTACAAGCTAGTGATCGATTACCACCCGAGGAAAGCAAATATAGTTGCAGATGCTTTAAGTAGAAAATCTTTGTATGCTTTGAGAACTATGAGCACGAGTTTGTCAATGTCCAATGATGGTGCTATATCTTGGCTAAGTTGAGAGCTAGGCCACTATTTGTCCAACAAATATGTGAAGCTCAAAGGAATGATAATGACATGTTAGCTAAAAGAGCTAAGTGTGAATCAGGAGCTAATTCTAAATTTCGGGTAAGTTCCAATGGTTGTTTAATGTTCCATGATAGAATTTGTGTACCTAAAGATGATGAGTTTGTAACATCCCAAAATTGGGCCTAGTTCGATCGTATTTGGACAAGTTCGTAGTTATTTTTATCGATGACATATTGGTATACTCCCGAGATGAGTGTGATCATGCAAAGCATTTGAGAATTGTCTTGCAGACCTTGAGAGACAAGAAATTATATGCTAAATTTATCAAAAGCGAGTTTTGGCTTCGAGAGGTCGGATTCCTAGGACATGTTGTGTCAGGGAAAGGCATTAGAGTTGATCCAGGAAAGATCTCGGCTATTATGAAGTGGAAACCGCCGAGGAACATGTCGAAAGTCAGAAGCTTTCTGGGTTTGGCAGGGTACTATAGGCGGTTCGTGGAGGGATTTTCTATGATTGCTACTCCGATGACGAAATTATTGCACAAGGATGTTAAGTTTGAATGGACTAAAAAATGCCAATGAGTTTTGAGAGATTGAAAACGTTGTTGATGTAAGCACCGATTTTAGTAAAGCCCTGAGTCGGAAAGGAGTTTATAGTCTACGGTGATGCGCCCTTAAATGGTCTCGGTTGTGTGTTGATGCAAGAGGGTAAGGTGGTCGCTACGCCGAGATAGCTAAAACCACATGAGAAGAATTATCGACTCATGACCTAGAGTTGGCCGCAATCGTTTCGCATTAAAGATTTGGCTACATTATTTATATGGTGAGAAGTGTCAAATTTTTACGGATCATAAGAGTTTGAGGTACTTGATGAATCAAAAGGAGTTTAATTTACGGCAATGACGATGGCTTGGATTATTGAAAGACTACAAGCTAGTGATCGATTACCACCCGAGGAAAGCAAATATAGTTGCAGATGCTTTAAGTAGAAAATCTTTGTATGCTTTGAGACCTATGAGCACGAGTTTGTCAATGTCCAATGATGGTGCTATACTAGCTGAGTTGAGAGCTAGGCCACTATTTGTCCAACAAATATGTGAAGCTCAAAGGAATGATAATGACATGTTAGCTAAAAGAGCTAAGTGTGAATCAGGAGCTAATTCTAAATTTCGGGTAAGTTCCAATGGTTGTTTAATGTTCCATGATAGAATTTGTGTACCTAAAGATGATGAGTTTGTAACATCCCAAAATTGGGCCTAGTTCGATCGTATTTGGACAAGTTCGTAGTTGTTTTTATCGATGACATATTGGTATACTCCCGAGATGAGTGTGATCATGCAAAGCATTTGAGAATTGTCTTCCAGACCTTGAGAGACAAGAAATTATATGCTAAATTTATCAAAAGCAAGTTTTGGCTTCGAGAGGTCGATTCTAGGACATGTTGTGTCGTGGAAAGGCATTAGAGTTGATCCAGGAAAGATCTTGGCTATTATGAAGTGGAAACCGCTGAGGAACATGTCGAAAGTCAGAAGCTTTCTGGGTTTGGCAGGGTACTATAGGCGGTTCGTGGAGGGATTTTTTATGATTGCTACTCCGATGACGAAATTATTGCACAAGGATGTTAAGTTTGAATGGACTAAAAAATGCCAACAGAGTTTTGAGAGATTGAAAACGTTGTTGACAGAAGCACCGATTTTAGTAAAGCCTGAGTCAGGAAAGGAGTTTATAGTCTACAGTGATGCGTCCTTAAATGGTCTCAGTTGTGTGTTGATGCAAGAGGGTAAGGTGGTCACTTACGCCTCGAGATAGCTAAAACCACATGAGAAGAATTATCTGACTCATAACCTAGAGTTGGTCGCAATCGTTTTCGTATTAAAGATTTGGCTACATTATTTATATGGTGAGAAGTGTCAAATTTTTACGGATCATAAGAGTTTGAGGTACTTGATGAATCAAAAGGAGTTTAATTTATGGCAATGACGATGGCTTGGATTATTGAAAGACTACAAGCTAGTGATCGATTACCACCCGAGGAAAGCAAATATAGTTGCAGATGCTATAAGTAGAAAATCTTTGTATGCTTTGAGAACTATGAGCACGAGTTTGTCAATGTCCAATGATGGTGCTATACTGGCTAAGTTGAGAGCTAGGCCACTATTTGTCCAACAAATATGTGAAGCTCAAAGGAATGATAATGACATGTTAGCTAAAAGAGCTAAGTGTGAATCAGGAGCTAATTCTAAATTTCGGGTAAGTTCCAATGGTTGTTTAATGTTCCATGATAGAATTTGTGTACCTAAAGATGATGAGTTTGTAACATCCCAAAATTGGCCCTAGTAGGATTGGGCCCAATGTGCCTTAGGCGTAGGAATGTTTAAAATTTTGAGAACAAGAGAATGACATTATTACAAATTGGACTTGTTAGTTAAGTGAATTTAGTTTTACGGGGTTTCTATGAAGTCTCAGGTTTAATTGGGCCTTAGGAAAAATTTGGTATTTTAGCACTTTAAGGAGAGATGGTAAGTAGCTTCAATGCTTATTGAAAAAAATGAATAAATGGTTAGCACAAGTGAGCAATTAGTAAAGAGGTTATGGCATTAAGTGAAGTACCTTGAGGGAAGAGGTTCAAATCCCTTTGTGTGTAATGTTTGGCTAATATTTTTGCACTCTTTCCTTAAGTGTTGGCCAAGGACTATTTATGGCAAGGGTGGACATCATTATTTTTGGTAAGGTGGCTATAAGAATAAGGCAAGGTTGAAGTTGGGGAAAGGAATCAAGAGAAATACGTAAGTAAGGGGGACAAGAGGCTTATTTTGTGGATGGTGTTTTGGAAAGCTTGGGTGGCCAAACTCTTATTCTAAGGGGGGATGCATGTGGACGATTTTGAGGTAGATTGGTGGCTGAAAATTTTATCTTGGAATTTGGTAAGGTCTTGGTTTTGTTTTGGCCAAAAATCCTATTGCAACCTTTGTGTCATTTTCTCTCTTTTTACTACTTTCTTTGCCGAAATTTTCTAGCACAATAGTGCATTTTCTCTTCTATTGAATTGGTCACATATTCATCTTTTATCTAATCTCCTTGATAGCTGAATATCATTGTTCATTCTACTCTATAATTGAATCCTTTCCATCATTCTTTCTTTCTCATTCCTTAAGCAATCGTGATATAGAGGGAGGCCGAATACCACAACATCGCCTAATCATCTCTAATCATAGGACGATCGTGAGAAATGGGATTATAATCGATTAAGGTAAGGAAGATTTATCATAGTCCATTCGATATCTCCATTTGGTTTTTGAGTTAATCGGATTGAAGTTTGGCTAATTGATATTGTTGGTAGGATCGATTTTTGGCGCATCGAGGGAGATCACAGTCATGGTGTTAAAATCGGTAGAAAACAAAACTCGTAATCAAGGTGTGTAATCCTATACCTTTCCGAATATATGTTTGAAATGGTGAGTAAGTCTCACATCTCTTTGAAAGTTTACATAAAATATGCTGTGATTCGATAGAAATACCGAAGAAAATCGATAACCGGCATCCGTGATCACTCGGGCGTACGTATGCTCGTAGTGGTAATCATGTTTTGTAATAAAATAGTTTCGATCAGAAATAGTGACGTGTATTTGGAATGTCACGAAAAATTGGATAAAAGGAATTACAAAGTGAGTGAGATATCAGATTAAAGCTTACTGTGTCTACTTTAATATGGAAGAAATAGAGAAGGAAAAGAAATATTATATTCTGAGATATGTTAATTTTAGTGGGACTGGTTCTGAATGACTTTGGGGTATTCTATTCTATCTTGGAAAATTCGTATAAAATTGTAAAAAGTGAATTATGGGACATAATTTATATGTATGGATTCCTTAGTGAGCCTATTATTAATAGAGACAAGTGGGAGCAGTATATGGAAACTGTAATATTTGGATTTTGGGTAAGAGAGGTCAGAATCATTGGATAGTGAAACAAGGGAAAATTTAAGGAATAAACTGTACTAAATGGTTATGCTAAAATTTCTGGAAAAATTATAGGAGAAAGATATGTGTGTCTAGTTTCAAGGAAAGTTTACAGATTTAGATTTTGAGTTTCCTAACTCGAGTTATAGTCAATTTAGTCGATATGATGCAGTTGGACAGTTTCAAACTTTTATGCCCAAATTAGTAGTTAAGCCTAGGTTGTGAAATTACCATAATACCCTTAGAGGGTAAATTATCGAAATACCCCTGGGTCGCGAGATTACCAAATTACCCTCGACGAGTAAAATTAAAAAAATGCCCTTATGGGCCGAATTATGAAAATGGATTTATGGGCTGAATTACGGAATTGCCCTCAATGGACTAAATCGATAAAAATGATGTATGGGCCAATTGTGATATTTGATACATGGGCCAAATGATATTTGATATATGTGCCAAATGTGATATTTGCTATATGGGCCTCATGTGATTAATAGGCCAAATTGCAAGATTGTTTAATGGGCCAATTTGCTAGATTGATTAATGAGCCGATTTGATAAATTACCATATGGGCCAAAATGAGCAATTGACCAACTTGTAGTATGGGCCTTATGTTGAAATTATCATATGAATATTGTTATGCCTTGTATATGTATACATGATTGCATGGGTTGGGATAAAATTGAAGAGAAGTTCTGGTGGCTCTGCCACAATCAAGTTCGGGTGGCTCAGCCACAAATATTATAAAAGGCAGCTTGACTGCAAATTGGAGAGACTGGCGAAGTGGGTTGACTTGATCCCCACAGGAGAGATTGGTTGGTACGGGTGGAGAGGTTGGCTGGATGGGATGGGTTGCATTCATATCATTTGTTTATTACATGAAAGTGGGCTTAGGCCCAAATATTGCTATGTGTGTTCTGACCTAGTTGAAGAGAGTAAGGGGATTTCACACTGAGTTCTTGTAACTCACCCCTTTTTTTTCTTAACCCTTGTAGGTAATGCTCAGTGACGAGGACTTGGGGCCATGGATGACTCGGTGTAGGCCATACTTTAGAAATGGTTTTATTTGGACTTTAGTTTCTTACTTCGTTTACTTTATTACTTTACTATTTTGAGTTATGTGTTGTAATAAGGCCTCTGGATTATTTTATTTTGCTTTATGTTTGACGTGTTTATATTTTACTCAAATTATTTTAAATGGGATTTTCTAAAATCATAATAAAGGTTTTTCAAAATCGATTAACAAATGAATTTCAAAATAAAATTTTACAAATATTTAATACGGAAATTTCTCTCAAACTATCAACGATATTTCCAAAAGTCACAGTTTTATAAATTACTATTTCAAATTTAATCGATCAATCTTCGAGGTTAGTAGTATTTTGTTAAATATCTCAAGTCAAACTTGATTTTCTTGATTTTAACAAATCAACATCTATTTTTTATGAATAAAAGGATCTAACATTTTTTATCTCATTTGACTTTTTTTTATCGTTATCGAAAAACTTTTAGTGTGACACACGGATTCGGGCCTAACTTCTAGGCCGAGTTAGGGGTGTTACATTTTATGGTATCAGAGCCCAGTTGCAAAACTCGGCTGTGGTTTGGGTTTAAAAGCGTTTTCCAAAGCTGTGTAGAATTTTGATTTATAAATATATGTTCTAAAGGAAGTATGGCACCACGAGTATCTGGCACCAAGTCAAGTAAGTATTTGTTTTTATTTTATTATTTTTGTGATACGAAAATTCTACAAAGTAGAATACTCTAGAACTGTTAGCTTTAGGAGTTGAAACTATAGAGACTGAGACTCTAGGATGCAGATTTAACACTTAAAAATAATTTTTTCTACTCATACTCCATAAAACATCGTTTAATAAACATCGAATAGCATAATGATTCATAAAACTCTTAATAAAATTTTATCGACTTAGTGAACATGAGCGCTAGAAGACGCGGACGCGGTAGACATGGACGTGGTAGAGGCCGAGGTGCTAGGACTAGATCTTCAACACCAAGGCATGTGCCCGAAAGAGAGGCGCAGACATCATTAGTGTTTGAGACGGGATCTCATGATCGAGTTGGGGTTGATGAGCTGACTCAGATAGTTAAGAAGGTATCGAAGGAGGTTAAGGAAATCAGTGAAACACTTCGAGTTAGGTCTGTGGACTGTAAGAAGAAAAGAGATCGTGGTTCTTTAGGGTCACAGTCTCGTTCTGTGAAGCGTGTCAAGGCACATCCAAACTTTCTGGCTTGCGATTATTGCGGAATGTGCCATCCGGGTGAGTGCTGGAGGAGGTCAGGAGCATGTTTGAGATGCGGGTCCAAGGAGCATAAGGCTCGAGATTGTTCCATCACTATCAAGTCAGGTATGTTTTGGTTGGATGTGATGTTTGAATGTAGAAAATTTTATGAATGAGTGATAAATACCTGTTTGCTTCTGAGGATTTGATATTTGATGATGTAAAGAGTTTCCACGGTTAAAGGTAAAAAGCAAATTAGTGTTATTAAGATCAGAGTGCACAGCAAAGGCTTAGTAATGTGATTTGAGCAATGCGTTTAGTAGTTGATTGGAAATTTCGGGACGAAATTTCTTGAAGGAGGGTAGAATTGTAACATCCCAAAATTGGGCCTAGTAGGATTGGGCCCAATGGGCCTTGGGCGTAGGAAAGTTTAAAATTTTGAGAACAAGAGAATGGCAATGTTTAAAATTAGTAAAGAGGTTATGGCATTAAGTGAAGTACCTTGAGGGAAGAGGTTCAAATCCCTTTGTGTGCAATGTTTGGCTAATATTTTTGCACTCTTTCCTTAAGTGTAGCCAAGGACTATTTATGGCAAGGGTGGACATCATTATTTTTGGTAAGGTGACTACAAGAATAAGGCAAGGTTGAAGTTGGGGAAAGGAATCAAGAGAAATAGGTAAGTAAGGGGGACAAAAGGCTTATTTTGTGGATGGTGTTTTGGAAAGATTGGGTGGCCAAACTCTTATCCTAAGAGGGGATGCATGTGGACGGTTTTAAGGTAGATAGGTGGCTGAAAATTTTATCTTGGCATTTGGTAAGGTCTTGGTTTTGTTTTGGCCAAAAATCCTATTGCAACCTTTGTGTCATCTTCTCTCTTTTTGCTACTTTCCTTGCCGAAATTTTCTAGCACAATAGTGCATTTTCGCTTCTCTTGAATTGGTCACATATTCATCTTTTGTCTAATCTCCTTGATAGCCGAATATCATTATTCATTCTCCTCCATAACCGAAACCGTTCCATCTTTCTTTCTTTCTCATTCCTTAAGCAATCATGATATAGAGGGAGGCCGAATACCACAACATCGCCTAATCATCTCTAGTCATAGGACGATCGTGAGAAACAGATTATAATCGATTAAGGTAAGGAAGATCTTTCATAGTCCATTCGATATCTCCATTTGGTTTTTGAGTGAATCAAATTGAAGGTTGGCTAATTGATATTGTTGGTAGGATCGATTTTTGGTGCATCGAGGGAGATCACAATCGTGGTGTTGAAATCGGTAGAAAACACAACTTATAATCAAGGTGTGTAATCCTATACCTTTCCGAATATATGTTTGAAATGGTGAGTAAGTCTCACATATCTTTGAAAGTTTACATAAAATATTCTGTTATTCGGTAGAAATACCAAAGAAAATCGATAACCGGCATCCGTGATCACTCAGGCGTGCGTATGCTCGTAGTGGTAATCATGTTTTGTAATAAAATAGTTTCGGTAAGAAATAGTGACGTGTATTTGAAAAATCACAAAAAATTTGATAAAAGGAATCACAAAGTGAGTAAGATATCAGATTAAATTTTACTGTGTCTAATTTAATATGGAAGAAACGGAGAAGGAAAAGGAATATTATATTCTGAGATATGTTAATTTTAGTGAGACTAGTTCTGAATGACTTCGGGGTATTATGTTCTGTCTTGAAAAATTCGTATAAAATTGTACAAAGTGAATTATGGGACATAATTTATATGTATGGATTCCTTAGTGAGCCTATTATTAATATAGATGAGTTATAAAAACTGTACAGTGAGATATTTGGATTTTGGGTAAGAGAGGTCATAATCATTGGATAGTGAAACAAGGGAAAATTTAAGCCATAAAATGTACTAAATGGTTAAGCTAAAAATTCTAGAAAAATTATAGGAGAAAGATATATGAGTCTAGTTTCAAGGAAAATTTACGAATTTAGATTTTGAGTTTCCTAACTCGAGTTATAGTCAATTTAGTCGGTATGATGCCGTTGGACAGTTTCAAACTTTTATGCCCAAATTAGTAGTTAAGCCTAGGTTGTGAAATTACCATAATACCCTTGGAGGGTAAATTACCGAAATACCCCTGGGTTGTGAGATTACCAAATCGCCCTCGACGAGTAAAATTATGAAAATGCCCTTATGGGCCAAATTACCAAAATGCCCTTATGGGCCAAATTACAGAATTGCCTTCAATGGACTAAATCGATAAAAGTGATGTATGGGCCAATTGTGATATTTGATATATGGGCCAAATGATATTTGATATATGTGCCAAATGTGATATTTGATATATGGGCTAAATGATATTTGATATATGTGCCAAATGTGATATTTGCTATATGGGCCTCATGTGATTAATAGGCCAAATTGGAAGATTGTTTAATGGGCCAATTTGTTAGATGGATTAATGAGCCGATTTGATAAATTACCATATGGGCTAAAATAATGAATGGGCCAACTTGTAGTATGGGCCTTATGTTGAAATTATCATATGAATATTGTTATGCCTTGTATATGTATACATGATTGCATGGGTTGGGATAAAATTGAAGAGAAGTTCTAGTGGCTCTACCACAATCTAGTTCAGGTGGCTCTACCACAATCTAGTTCGGGTGGCTCAGCCACAAATATTATAAAAGGCAGCTTGACTGCAAATTGGAGAGACTAGCGGGGTGGGTTGACTTGATCCCCACAGGAGAGATTGGTTGGTACGGGTGGAGAGATTGGCTAGATGGGATGGGTTGCATTCATATCATTTATTTATTACATGAAAGTGGGCTTAGGCCCAAAATATTGCTATGTGTGTTCCGACCCATTGGATGATGGTAAGGGGATTTCACACTGAGTTCTTGTAACTCACCCTTTTTTTTTCTTAACCCTTGTAGGTAATGCTCAGTGATGAGGACTTGGGGCCATGGATGACTCGATGTAGGCCATACTTCAGAAATGGTTTTATTTGGACTTTAGTTTCTTACTTCATTTACTTTATTACTTTACTATTTTGAGTTATGTGTTGTAATAAGGCCTTTGGATTATTTTATTTTGCTTTATGTTTGACGTGTTTATATTTTACTCAAATTATTTTAAATGGGATTTTCTAAAATCATAATAAAGGTTTTCCAAAATCGATTAACAAATGAATTTCAAAATAAACTTTTACAAATATTTAATACGGACATTTCTCTCGAACTATCAACGATATTTCCAAAAGTCACGCTTTATAAATTATTACTTCAAATTTAATCGATCAATCTTCGAGGTTAGTAGTATTTTATTAAATATCTCAAGACAAACTTGATTTTCTTGATTTTAACAAATCAACATCTATTTTTGTACGAATAAAAAGGATCTAACATTTTTTTATCTCATTTGACATGTTTTCTTTATACGTTATCGAAAAACTTTTTAGTGTGACACACCGGATTCGGGCCTAACTTCTAGGCCGAGTTTGGGGTGTTACAGAGTTAATCCGAGAAATTTTACAAGAAGCACATAATAGTCATTTGTCAGTACACCCGGGCAGTACGAAAATGTATAATGATCTGAAGAAATTCTATTGGTGGCCATGAATGAAATGAGACATCTCGGAGTATGTAACAAGATGTATGATTTGTCAACAAGTGAAAGCCGAGCATCGGTGCCTTCGGGATTACTTCTACCAGTGATGGTTACCGAGTGGAAGTGGGATCGGATCACTATGGACTTTGTGACGGGATTGCCTTCGACTCCGAAAAAGAAAGATGTTGTATAGGTTATCGTTGATAGGTTAACGAAGTCGGCTCACTTTATACCAGTACATATTGATTATTCACTAGAGAAGTTAGCTGAGTTGTATATTGTAGAGGCAGTAAGATTACATGGGGTGCCTATATCCATTATCTCGGATAGAGACCCGAGATTTACTTCGAGGTTTTAGAAGAAGTTACAAGAGGCCTTAAGTACAAAATTGAATTTTAGTACTGCTTTTCATCCTCAAACTAATGGTCAGTTTGAGAGAGTAATCCAAGTTCTTGATGATATGCTCCAATGATATGTGTTAGAATTCGAAGGTAGTTGGGAAAGATACCTACCCTTGGTCGAATTCGCTTACAATAATAGTTATCAATCGAGCATACGGATGGCACTGTATGAGGCCTTATATGGTCGTAAGTGCTAGACTCCTTTGTATTGGACCGATTTGGGCGAGAAACAAATCTATGGGATTGATTTAGTGAAAGAAACTGAGGAAAAAGTGAAAGTGATTCGGGATAATTTGAAAGCTGCTTCAGACCGACAAAAGTCGTACGTGGACTTGAAAAGAAAATAAATTGAGTTTCAAGTGGGTGACAAAGTATTTTTGAAAGTGTCGCCGTGGAAGAAAATATTGAGATTTGGTCGAAAGGGTAAATTGGGGTCGAGAATCATAGGGCCGTATGAAATTATCGAAAGGATTGGTCCAATAGAATATCGGTTGGCTTTATCGGTAGAGTTAGAGAAAATTCACAATGTGTTCCATGTATCAATGCTAAGGTGTTATCGTTCCGATCCCTCGCATGTGGTTTCTCTTACGGAAATTGAGATACGACCGGATATGACATCTGAAGAATAGCCGATTAAAATCTTGGCTCGAGAAGTGAGACAGTTGAGGAATAAGGACATAGCCTTAGTAAAAGTGTTGTGGAAAAAGCATGGTGTAGAAGAAGCTACGTGTGAACCGGAAGAAGCCATGAGAGAGCAATATCCAAACCTCTTTACCGGTAAGATTTTCGAGGGCTAAAATCCCAAAAAAGGGGGGAGAGTTGTAATAGCCCAATTTTGGGGCTAGTCAAAACAGTGGTCTCGGGACCACTAATCCAAGGTTGAAGAAATTATTTTATTATTATTTTATGTGTTATGGCATTAATATATGGCTATATGGAAATTTTGGTGCCTTAATTTTAGCAATAGCATGCTTAATTATGAAAAAGGACTAAATCGCATGAGATGCAAAAGTTCTATTTTATAAGGTGGGGGTAAGCTATAGAATGTAATTTGGAGGATTTTAAAGTGCAATTAGGTCAACTTAATGTGTGTTGACCGGCCATAGAGGATAGGGGACAAGGGCATTAAATTTTTGGTGAGAGTTGGTGACTAAGTGAATGAAAAATGATAAAATAAGATGACTAAAAGAAGCTATCATCTTTCACTATTCATCTCCCTCTTACTACCAAAATTTTCAGCAAGTTTAAGAGTTTGAAAGCTTGAGAATTTCAGCTACATATCACCCTTGATAGTAAGTAATTTTGAGGTTTTTCTTAATGATTTTTGTACTTTTGGGATCCCCAAAGCTTAAGCTAGCTAATGAGGGGACCAATTTGTAATATGGTTGGAAGTGTATGGACTTTCCATGAGAGTACTTATGTTTTTAACTGAGTTTTTATGGAAGAAAATGAATGTTATGGAGGTGAGAAACAACTTTTATGAATGGTGTTAGCATGAAAACACCTAAATAGGACTTGAATGCAAAGATTTAGTTTGTGTCATAAATGCATGAAATAGTTGGAATGGTGAGTAGTTGTAAGAGAAATAAATGTTTGTCTATGCTTGTTTATCGAGAAAATGTGATGAAAAATTATTTACGAGCCTAGGGGCAAAATCGTAATTTTTCCAATATACAAGGGCAAAATGGTCATTTTTGCCCAAGTGTAGAATTTGATGTATATTAATCATAGAATGTCCTAAAGGCAAGGTGATCGAGTAAATCTCTAGCTAACACATTTTGCATTGAGGTAAGTTTATGTGTAAACGATGCATTTTACATGCACATTATGGTTGTTAATTAGTGCATAGCATAACTGAGAACATGTATAATTCAAGTAGATAGAAAGTGGTAGTAAACGAATAATTCTTGTATGAATGATGGAATAGATAGGTAGGTGTGTTATATATAAAATTTTGATGGTGGGCTAAGTGCGATACAACCTTGTTGTTTAATTATGATGGGCTGTGTGCGATACCATCATCTGTTAACCTTCTGGTGGGCTATGCGCGATACCATCGTAATTAACCTTCTTGGTGGGCTATGTGTGATACCACCCTAATGAAGACTGATGGTGGGCTAAGTGCGAAACCACCGGTAGTGTATTTTGAGATGGTGACGTGTTACATTAAGTGACCTTATGATGCTTAGTGTAGGGAAACCGTTATTGAATGTATGCATTATGCTTGTGATGTGATTGGGATGTGTGGATGGAGGAAATGAGTAAGACTAATCTTGAATTTAGATTGATTTCTTGCTTAGTAAATAATGCCATAAAAATGTTCATTCATTTTAGAGTGTTATATTGTTTACATGTGAACTTACTAAGCTTTAAGCGTACTCCTCTCTCTTTCCCTTGTCTTATAGGGCTTAAGAGGCAAACCGGGATACGCCAATAACTAGAAGACCGCCCACACTATCTGCTTAATTCAGTATAATTAGATTAGTGATTTTGTATATGGCATGTATAAGACTAGACTAGTTAGATTATTTTGTTATTTTGACCAAAGGTGTATTGGCTCTTGCTAAGACATTAATTTTGTAAATTGCCAAGAATGATGGCATATTTTATCATTTATGAAATTTCATAGTTATCAAGGTGAGTGCATGTAGATTAAGAGAGGTTGTTACTTTGTTGAATAAACCCATGAAGAGTAAGATATAGCGATGCTAGATGCTTGGAAAATAGCCTCCATGTGCCACATGAGTAGACACACGGGCATGTGTCTAGGACGTGCTAACCCTGCACCTTATTATTACTAATTAGAATATGCCATGGGCAAATCTCACGGCTCCGTGTGCATGAACCGTGTAAGACACACGGTTAGGAGACACGGGTGTGTCCAGGCCGTGCTAAATTAGTCAGTAACTTCCCACGGGCGGAAGACACGGGCATGTAGTAAGGGTACATAGGCGTGCCCCCATTTCACATGGGCGTGTGATCGTGTCAAAACAGTCAAGTTTTAATATTTATAAAAGAGTGATCGAACCTGTAGACTGACTGCGACAACAATAGAGGCAAGTGCACCTATCGAACAGTAGTGTAGCTCAGGCAAGAATATCTTATCGAACCCAAGGGAACCTAAAAGTACTGCTACTCACTTTCTTTCTATTATTTAGCCTAAAATATGGAGTGATTGGATTATTAAACTAATGAAATACTTAAACTAATTGCAAAGACAAAAGAATGAATTGGAGAAAGACTTTAAGAAAACTCAGTTAATAAAGACGATACCCTCAGGAAGAATCCACCTATGACTTCACTCATTATTTATTCCCCAAACTATATGATTTCTTTACTTAGCTTGATCCATGAGACTCCCTAACCTATATTAAACCCTCTCTCGAGGTGAATAATGTCTAACCTTAGGTTAATTAGTGGAACTCTCGTTCTCTTATAATAACCCCCTAAGGAAGTAGTAAATCAATCGATGGATTCCCATATTAGGTTTCACCCTAATCTGGCAAAATCTCGTAACCCTATCTCTAGGCGCCCGATCAACTCTGCTCAATTACGCTAGATCTACTCTTAGGCGGGGTCTATTCCTTCTCCACCTAAGTACATCAGATTAAATTAAGCAACATAATTAAGAATAAACCACGTACTTATCATATAATTTAGAAATCAAATAACAAGATCCATCATAGTTTTTATCCCCTTCAGGTATCTGAGGGGTTTAGTGCATAACTAAATACGAAAATATCTCAAGAGTAAAGAATAAACAAAACATAAGAACTCCCTAAAACCCCCTGAAGGAATTGAAGGAGAGATCCTTCGTCTTGAATGGAGTTCCGACTTTTTGGGATGGATCAACTGCTATCTTCAAGTGACTCCTAAAAATGAATGCTTTGACTAAAAGCCTCTACCAAAAGCTCCCTTTTAATGTCGCCTTGGGTTGTTTATATAGGCTTTGGGATGCTATACTTGGCTTTTAAGTATCCCCTTCAAGTAGAATTACTATTAGGGTGTTTGAGTAGACTTAGGAGTATGTTTCTTTGGCTTCAAGCATCCAATTTGAGTGAAATTTCTCATTCCCGCGGTAGGGGCACGCCCATGGCACACGCCCGTGTAATTTCAAGGATGGACCATGCCTTGATTTTATCATTTTGGGCACGGCCATGTAGATCACCAGGCACGACCGCGTGTGGTAATGAGATGATGCACGGCCATGCAACTCGTGAGTTGGGCCGTGCTCTAGGTAATCGTCGAGACACGGTCGTGCAGGCTTTGGGCCATGCCGTGTTGGTTTCTTGCTAAGGCCTAATTACTTCGTTTTAAGCCTATTTTGTGTTCTTTTTATCCTCGAGTGCTTTCCGAGTATAAACATGAAAAGAAAGGATTAAAAAAGCACCTTTTTACATAAATCAAGGGCTAAATCATCCAAAAGCATAACAAATATGGGGTTAAAATATGTTGCTTTTACGATTTATCAAATACCCCCACACTTAAGCTTTTGCTTGTCCTCAAGCAAAATTCTCAACTTACAATTAAAACGAACTTTCCATAATTCATAATTCCTATCGACAATGTCTCATCATAATTCATAGATAATTTATACATGGATAATTTAACTCAAGGAACCCTAAACATTTAATTATGATAAGTCACATTTTTATGGCATGAAAACATAGGTATCTCCCCTTATCTAAGTGATTACCTTTAATTCAAAGCCAACAAGGATTGACATCCTCACAAAAGATTCACTCAAATCACTCAAAGGTGTTTAAGGTTCAAGAATAAGCACTCTAAGTCGAACCTAAAAAGTTAATCCCATAAGCTTGCCTGAAAATCAAATCTCCACCACTTTATATGAGATGATACACAAATCAAAAGGTCTTTAATCAGGGTTGTAACGGGGCTTGTGTTAAAAGGTGTGGATAAAGGCTGAATTAGAGGGTTAGAATTGAGACTGACTTGACAAATTACCTAACTAGAAACAATAAACTAAATATGAATATTTACATCGAATGAAAACTAATAATACCACTATTGATAATCACTCTATAATAAAGAGTATTTTCATCACTTAAAATTTTATAATACTTTAATACGAGCTTTTTCTTCAACAACTGGAGTTAAATGCTCTAAGCTCTTTTATATACTACTAATATTGAATATACTTGGATTTTTTTTTTAGAACAAACTAAAATAAACATAATAGAAGGAACTTGAAATAACCTAATTCGGTAATTAATCAAATCAATTCTCGATAAAGGGGTAGTCAAAAGAATGTTGATAACAAATACAAAGGGATTTGGGTTAATATTAGTGGGTGATTCAATAAAATGGTTGTTAGGATTCAACGGGGTTCATTAGCAGTTATTTATGTAGGTAGGCTTTTTAGTAGAGTGAACGGGTTAAAACCTATGTGCCTTTATCATCTGAGTGTATCAAATCATTAATGTGGTCTCAACATGTATGAACGAGGCAAGTTCCAGAATAACAGTTCAAAGTTGACACACTCATAATCAATTAAAGTGAGCACGAAAAAAGGGTACATGCTCTATAAGGCTCAAAATCTCACAGAAAAATTATGGGTGTTTTGACATCAATCCTTATAAATTTTGAACTTCAAGGTGATACTCAAATTAGGTTTAACAACCTATCAATTTTAATTTTAGAAAGTAGACTTATCATGCTCGATTCTCTAGTATTCTTCAAATTTAATTATCAATGCACAATTAACTAAGACTTATTCTAAAACATATTAATAAAATCATAAATCATTAGAAATTTTATCCTAATTAATAATATGAGAAAAATACTTAAGATCAATACTAATTTCGTGGTTTTGAGAATTATTCAAAAAGTTAGGCACTATTACCCCCACACTTAAGATGTACATTGCCCTCAATTTACAAGGATAGATAATGAAATTTATATGCCAAATAAAAAAGATAAGTGGGAAAAGTAATACTCCCTAAAATCTAGATGATCCTGGGCGTCTTTGGTGGTGGTGATAGTGCTTTCTATGGGCCCGATGGAGTGGCTACCGAAAAACAATTTGCTAGATGAAGAAATTGGGTAGGCTGTGAAGATATAGCCAAGAGATCTAGGGTAATAATAATATTATACTAATAATATAATTAAGGATTAAGGAAATAAAATGAAGGAGACTGAGAAGAAAACTAAAATTAAAAGAAAATACTAATGGACTAAGGAATCCTTACTGTTGGATGGTTCGCGAGGTGGATGTGACCTCGAAGGCTGTGGTGCGTGATTCCCAAGCAGCCTTTAGAACCTAAAACCAAGAAACTAATATGAAACAAATTAATTTAAGTAAGAAATATGTAAAGATCAGGAAAATAAAGGAGACGAGAAAAGAAAAAATAGAATCAAAAAGGTTTTCGAGACCCTTGGCATGTCAATTAAGTGAAGTTACCGGCATGAACTCATGATGAGGTCTCCTCTGAGGAGATGATGCTTACGTTTCTTCGACATTATCTTTGTGTTGCTCAAGTGTCTTAGATCTTTTCTATGAATAGGAAGAAAAATTTGAAAGAAAAGAAAAGAAGGAATAAGGAAGAAGATGGGACAAAGAGGACGGGCTGTGGGGATTTAAATAGGATTTCAAATCTGGCACGTTCCCACACCCGTGTACCGAGGGTGTGTCGATTCACATGGCCATATCGCACGGTCGTGTTGTGGGGTGTGTTGTCCTTTCACGCCCTTTTTGTTGGTTTGCATGCCTATTCCTAAAAATCCAGTATAGGAGCACGGTTGGAATGCACGGGCGTGGTCTACTGTGCTAAATAAGTTTGTATCTTAGCATGGTTGTGAGACACACGGTCGTGCTGTTTTTGTCGGTGCCCATGCTGTGGGTGGTTGGATCTATGATGTTGGGGGTGGTTGGACTGACTTGCATGGCTCTACTCTATCAGTGTTGTGGTTCTGGTGGTCCACACGGCCACGGGC
Organism: Gossypium rotundifolium; assembly: GCA_025506655.1. Taxonomy (NCBI): domain Eukaryota; kingdom Viridiplantae; phylum Streptophyta; class Magnoliopsida; order Malvales; family Malvaceae; genus Gossypium; species Gossypium rotundifolium. The sequence goes on from CP106726.1 coordinate 44,378,577, forward strand.
ACGGCTGTGTGTAAGGCCGTGTGGCCTGGAAACCTGCACCTTTGTTTTAATTGTGGAGAGAGAAGAGAGAAAATAAAAGAAAAGAAAAGACAAATAATTTTGAGAAATAAAAAGTGTTAGCGCTCGGGTTGCCTCCCGAGAAGCGCTTGTTTATAGTCTTAAGCTAGACTATCTTAGGCTTTGAAAATTTAGGGAGGTTTAAAGGTTTGAATATTTTCCCTCTTACTGATAGTTTTATTTTCATGACAAAGTTTACGTCGAGAAGAGTTTACCTTGAAATTGCTAAACATTGGATTGCTTACCTCAACTATTTGGTGTGGGAAAACATCGTGTACCTCAAGGAGTATTTCTTCCTATTTCTTCAGTTCTGTTGAACTGATGTAAGGATCGGCTTTATCTAACAACACTTGATCTTCTATTTTAAAGTGATTTGATGTCCCTATAAGCTCCTCTGGTGGTTCCTCAGGTTTTATTTCATGTGGATCCGACTTTTCTTTGGTGTGTATCTTCTGCTCTTCTAAATTATTGATCGTACAATTTGTGTTGGCTGAATTTTGATGCTTTGTGATGTTTCCTGCGATGAATGTTGAATAATTTGATTATCTATTGAAACGACTTTCTTACCTTCATCTTCTGTGGTTCTCGCTGAGTCGAGAGCTTGAAGATTGACTGAGTCATCTCCTACACGAAGTATGAGTTCTCCTATGGCAACATCAATTTTAGTCTTGGCAGTTGCAAAAAAAGGTCTTCCTAAAATTAAAGGGATTGAATTTTCCTCATCCATGTTTAAAACAAGAAAATCTATTGGGAAGACGAATTTATCGATTTTTACTAAAACATCTTCAATAATGCCCCTAGGAATTCTAACAGTTTTATCAGCTAGTTGGATACTCATCCTAGTTTGTTTGGGCTTCTCTAGACCTAGTCGTTTAAACAGTGTATAAGGCATGAAATTTATACTTGCCCCTAAATCAGCAAACGCATTATCAATAGTTAAACTACCAATTAAACATGGAATTGTAAAACTCACTGGATCTTTTAATTTCTGCGGTAGTCGGTTTTGTAGCATTGCTAAGCATGTTGCGTTAAGTTCCACATGATGCTCTTCATCTATTTTGTGTTTTTCCAATGAACGTTGACTCAATTTGCCTTTCCGGCCAAATCTGAGAACATTTTTCCATGGTGACACTTTCAAGAACACTTTATCCCCGACTTGGTACCCTATCTCTTTTCTCTTTAAATCCGAATAGGATTTCTGTTTGTTTGAGGTAGCTTTTAAACATTCTCGTATCACTTTCAATTTCTCTTCAGCTTTTTTAACCAGATCGACCCGTGAATTTGGTTTTCCTTGAGTTTAGTCCAAAACAAAGTTGTTCTGCATTTACGCCCATATAGAGCCTCATAAAGCGCCATCTTTTAGCTCGACTGAAAACTATTATTGTAGGCAAATTCTATCAATGGAAGAAACTTTTCCCAACTGCCTTGAAATTCTAAAATACAACATCTTAACATATCCCCAAGGACTTGAATTAACCTCTCTGATTGACCATCAGTTTGAGGATGGAAAGTTGTGCTAAAAATTAAATCTTGTACCTAAGGCTTCTTGCAGCCTCTTCCAAAATCTAAATATGAAACTCGGATCTCTATCCGATATAATCGATAAGGGAACTCGTGAAGCCTTACTATTTCTAAAACATACAAGTTTGCCAATTTGTCGAGGGAGTAATCCACTCGTACAGGTATGAATGGGCTGACTTCATGAGTCTATCAACTACAACCCATATAGCATCCTTCTTGCTTGGTGACAGCGGTAACCCTGTTACACAATCCATGGTGATACGGTCTCATTTCCACTCGAGAATCAAAATGGGCTGAAGTAAACCCAAAGGTACTTGGTGTTCAGCCTTTAGTTGCTGGCAAATCATGCACTTGGAAACAAATTCTGAAATATCTTTCTTCATTTTTGGCCACCAATATTGTTGCTTTAAATCATTATACATCTTAGTACTTCCTGGATGAACAGACAAACATCCATTATCTACTTCATACAAAATTCTCTGAATCAACTCCTCTTTTTTCAGTATATAAACTCTATCTCTAAACATCAAGTATCCATCAGAATTAATCCGAAAGTCAGATTCAACATCTGGCTCGCACTGAGCTCTCTTGACTTGCAATTCACTATCTTTTTTCTGAGCTTCCAGGATTTCATGAAAAAACATTAGATAGCTCTCAACTTGGTTATAATAGAACCATCGTTGGATAAAGATATCCTAGAATTCAATGCCCTTAATGCAAAAAGGGACTTCCTGCTCAAAGCATTGGCAACTACATTTGCCTTTCCTAGGTGGTAATCAATGACCAACTTATAGTCTTTTATCAGCTCTAACCATCTTTGTTGCCTTAGGTTCAACTCTTTCTTCATCATCAAGTACTTTAGACTTTTATGATCAGTAAAAATCTGACATCTTTCACCATATAAATGGTGACTCCAAATCTTCAAAGGGAAGACTATGGCAGCTAATTCTAAATCATGCATCAGATAATTATTCTCATGAAGTTTCAACTATCTTGAGGCATAAGCAATCACCTTACCTTCTTTCATGAGTACAGAGCCTAATCTATTTAAGGATGCATCACTAAATGGATGCATCATTGTAAATCACAAATTCTTTCCCTAACTCATATTGTACTAAAACTGGAGCTTCTGTCAACATTGATTTCAACTTCTCAAAACTTTGTTGGCATCATTCTGACTATTCAAACTTCACATTCTTCTGTAACAGTTTAGTCCTTGAGGTTGCAATCATGGAAAACCCCTTGACAAATTGTCCATAATAGCCGGCTAGGCCTAGAAAACTTCTAATCTCATAGATTTTCTTCTGTGGCTTCCAATCTATTATGGCCGAGATCTTATTTGGATATACTCGGACTCCATCTTTCTAGACAATATGTCCAAGAAATCCTACTTCCTTGAGCCAAAATTTACTTTTACTGAATTTGGCATATAACTGATTTTCTCAAAGAATCTGTAGAACTGCCCGTAGGTGTTCAGCATGATCATTCTCATCTCAGGAATAAATTAGTATGTCATCAATAAAAATGACTACAAATTTGTCGAGGTATGGTTTAAATATGCGGTTCATTAAATCCATGAATACCGTGGGAGCATTGGTCAACCCAAAGGACATGACTAAAAATTCATAATGCCCATAGCTTGTTCGAAAGGCGGTCTTGGATACATCTGAATCCTTCACTCTAAGCTGATGGTACCCTGATCTCAAGTCTGTTTTGGAGAACACAATGGCTCCTTTCAATTGATCGAACAAATCATCGATCCTAGGCAATGGGTACTTGTTCTTTACTATCACTTTATTAAGTTGACGGTAATCTATGCACAATCTCATGCTGCCATCTTTCTTTTTCACAAGTAAAACCAGAGCACCCCATAGTGAACAACTTGATCTTGCAAAGCCTTTGTCTGTTAACTCTTGTAACTATGAGTTTAGCTCTTTCAACTCTGTTGGAGCCATTCAGTAAGGAGTAATAGATATCGGTACAGTATCGGGAGTTAGCTCAATATTGAACTCAACCTCTCTAACTGGTGGTAGTCCTGGTAATTCTTTGGGAAAACATCCACGTACTCACATACTATCGATACTGACTCAATCTTCAGTTCTATTCCTTTATCATTCATCACATACGCCAGATATGCTTCATACCCTTTTTTTATATATCTCTGTGCCATCATAAGAGAAATCATTGCCGGTGATCTACCTTGTTCATCTGATTCTACCTAAAGAGTATCCCCATCCTCACATCTCATTTCAATATATTTCTTCCCACAATTAACTATTACATCATGGGTAGTCAACTAGTTCATGCCAAGAATGAGGTTGAACTCATCAAATGGTAGTAACATAAGATTTACTTTAAAGCAATGACCTCTAATCATTAATGGACAATCTTTACAAATTTTATCAACTAACACACTATTGCCTAAAGGATTATACACTTTAATCATAAATTCTATAGAATCTATAGGCATACTCAAATCGGATACTAATTTCATGCAAATACAAGAGTGTTTGGATTGGAATCTATTAAAGCAATAACTTTAACATCATGAAGAGAAAAGGTACCTGTAAAAACATCATGGGAAGATGCCTCTTCACGAGTGTGAATGGCATAAGTCCTTGCAAGCGCTCTACCCTTGGGACTCACAGCCTGTTCTCTAGGGTTACCTCTTCCACTTGCCCTACTTCTCGAGTTCCTCTGTGGTCTGCCTCTTACCATACTTCTGAATCTTGGGTTCTGAGCTCTTTCTTCTTTCATCATCTCTGGACAATCTTTTATATAGTGGTCTTTACAACTACATCTAAAGCATACATTTTCATGTGCTCGGCATTCTCCAAGGTGACGTCTGCCACACTGTGGACATTCTAGTCTGTCAGATCTAATATTTCCAACACTTGCGACTGAAGTAGTCTGTGCTTTATTTCCTAAATACTATTTACTCTTGTCTTTCCTTGAAAGCCCAGTGGAAGTAGTCGATTGGGTAAGGAAATCTCTTGACTCTTTGGATGAAGATTGGAATGACTTATTCCACTGTCTCTTTCTAGAGTCACGAGACTCCATTTCAGACTTCTTCTTCTCTTTTACTAGCTCTTTGACTTTACAAGCCCTTTCTACTAGCACAGCAAATTCCTTTAATTCTAGGAAAGCAACAAACAACTTGATGTCCTCATTTAATCCATCTTCAAATCTTTTACTCATAATGGCCTGAGTAGATACACATTCACGAGCGTACTTGCTGATTCGTACAAAATCTCGCTCATAATCAGTTATTGACATCTTACTTTGCTTCAGCTCTAGAAATTCCTTCCTCTTCTGGTCTACAAATCTTTGGCTGATATACTTTTTCTTGAACTCTTCTTGGAAGAATTTCCATGTGACCCTTTCCATCGGTACTACCGACACAAGGGTGTTCCACCATTGGTAAGCAGAGTCTCTTAAGAGAGAGATTACACACTTCATGCATTCTTCAGGGGTGCATGATAGCTCATTAAATACCCTGATGGTATTTTCTAACTAGAATTCAACTCTTCATCTTTTCTAGCCAAGAATTCTTCTGCACCATGTTTCTTGATCCTATCAATTGGAGGTTTATCTCCTATTACCACCTCTACTACTTGAGGGGCTATTGGAGTAGGTTGTGGAATAGGCGGGGGTGGAGGGGGTTGTGCATTCGGGTTTGCACGAATGAACTCTATATACCAGCCATTCATCATATGGAGGAAAGCTTCTCTAGCCTCTTCTCCTCCCTCATGACTCACCGTAGTGGGTCTATTCTCATTCTCGTTTGCCACCGTCCCTTCTGCGGGAGCCGGCGCATTACTTTCTACATCATCCGCCATAACTTCTTCGAGATCCATTTATTATATTTATAAACATAATTTAAATAGTTAGGAGTCATCACACAATCATTATTAAAACATTCTTATGTATGGCATGTATAACTAGACTCATGCTCGTGCTACGTTAGTCCTAGAACCGACTAAACTGTGGCTCTGATACCACTAAATGTAACATCCCATACCCAAGCCTGAGGCTAGGACTGGATACGAGACATTACCATGCTTGAACTCATTAAAACAAACACTTATGGGCTGTAAAATTTCGTTCTGACTTGAAAACTTCTCTATATTAGTCTAATCATACATTTCATAGGCCAACGAGGCCTTAAGCACATATCTAAAAACTTTTGAAACTTAATCAAAACCTTTATTTAAATAAGGGGTCACACGCCGATGTGGCTTGGGACATGCCTGTATACCCTTTGACATGCCCATGTTTTCAACCGTTGGAAGCTACTGACTATTCTCACACGGCCTGAACATGTCCCGTGGGCTTAAACCGTGTGATAAACCATAATATACTGACTTGATCCACACGGTATGGGCACACGCCCATGTTCAAACCGTGTGTTCTACAAGGCTCATACACACAGCCATGGAGTTGTATCGTGGCCTATCCTAATTAATAATAATAAGGTGCAGGGTTCACACGGCCTAGACACACGCCTGTGTGTCTATCCGTGTGAGCACTTAGAGGCTATTTACTAAGCCATTTGCCACTCTGAAATCAAAATCAAACCAATATATTTCAAAAACTATCCAACATGCTTCATTGAATACATCAACATACATATAACCAATTTTGGCTAACCACTAAGCCATATACAAAAGAATAATGGTTTGATAACCTATACAATGGCCCTTCTTAAAACATGTTCTCAAAATGAATGCTTCCTATACATGCCATACTTAGTAAACTAACTTGGCTATACCAAAATAAGGATTGATAGTGTGCTACGAGCTCGACTCTAACGATCCACAAGTTAGCTTGGCGGGACTACATAGAAAGAAAGCATTAAAGACGTAAGCATTTAGCTTAGTAAGTTTGCATGTAAAACACAGATTAATAAACTTGCGTAATATAAACCATTTGACATAACAATGGTATCATAATTTCAGCTTTAGAGCTTACTTACTCATACTGATTCTCACATGTCTCATGATACTTACTATCCTTATACTTGTAAGGCAATCATGGTGCCTGTATCACTTGATCACATTGATCAACATACTTTAATTTAATAATCATGATCTTTAATTCATCATTCATAACATAAATAATACTCAATTTCAACTTGGTAATATCTTTGCTTACTTAGCTTTCTTGTTATCTGATTTTAACTTTACTCATTTGCTCGATGAATTTCTGCAAATAACCGAGGATACTAAATATCATCCCACGTAACTTGATGCCAAAGCCATATCCTAGATACGGTCTTACATGATATATCTCTTCTTAAATCAATGCCAAGCTTACCTTGGACTTATATGATAACTTATTCAATGCCAAGCTTAGGTCCTTGGCTTACATGATAACTTGTTCAATGCCATGCTTGGGTCCTTGGACTTACATGATAACTTGTTCAATGCCAAGCTTGAGTCCTTGGACTTACATGATAAATTGTTCAATGCCAAGCTTGGGTCCTTGGACTTACATGATAACTTGTTCAATGCCAAGCTTGGGTCCTTGGACTTACATGATAACTTGTTCAATGCCAAGCTTCGGTCCTTGGACTTACATGATAACTTAGTCAATGCCAAGCTTGGGTCCTTGTACTTACATGATAACTTGCTCGATGCCAAGCTTGGGTCCTTGGACTTACATGATAACTTGTTCAATGCCAAGCCTGGGTCCTTGGACTTACATGATAACTTGTTCAATGCCAAGCTTGGGTCTTTGGACTTACATGATAACTTGTTCATACTTAATCACATTGATTTCTTTATATAACAAACATTAAGCATTCCATGATAACAATGTACATTATACTAAGCAATCCAATGATAGAAATCATAAAGCTTAGAAATCATACAAACTTACCTCAATATACAAAATGTATGTAGATATGCAATTTAGTCCTCGACTTTGTTCTTGCATCGGTTTCGATCCAGGCTTCATTTTTCTTGGTCTATAATCATAAATAGACCATTTAATAAGCATATTGACTAAATTGACTCATAACTCATTCTTTGGCAAAATTTCTATTTTGCCCCTAGACTTTCTCATATTGCACTTTTGCCCCTAGTGTAACACCCCAAACCTAGCCTAAACGTTACGACCGGACCTAGCATGTCACAGGGAAGGAAACGATTTTGAAAACAAGTTGCCATCTCTAATTTAAAGAAAAACTTTTGATGTCATGGAAAATCGAGTTGATTTGAAAGTATTGCTAAAACTGTTTTGAATTTAGCTTCAAATAAAAATTCTCGATACTTTGTTAATCTTACAAGTGTGTTAATCTATCCAAGGTGAAGTTTTAGAGAAACCCGATAATTCGTGTGAATTTAGAAAACATTCAATTAATAAGTTATTTAGGCATGCCATTTTATTTAAATCATACCAATTTCTATGAAAATAAAATAGATAAATAAACTTCGAAATAAAAGATTAATGGCCTTATTACAACCCAAAACCAAATTTTAAAGTAAGTAAAACCAAAATAGAAGTCTTAAGCAAAACCCAAATGAAAATGCACATGGCCACCTCGAGTCTGCCCCGGCTCTGCATCCACGATCTACGAATCATCTGCAAATGTAAGGGAAAGGGGTGAGTCACCAAGACTCAGTGTGTAAATGCCCATCCCGATAATAACAAGGCACTTACACATTTGATATGCCAATATGCAAACCATGCAATCCAAACCTAACCAACCGAACTCCTGTGTCAACCTCGTGTGGTCAAAACCACTGGTGACCGTAGTCACAAATCATATAAGTGTGGTCAAAACGACTAGGGACCGTAGTCACAAATCATATGGTGGGACAGACCCCCCGTGTGGTCAAAACCACTAATGACAATCTCGTAATCAACATGTGGGGCCAACCCACTATGGTACCAAACCACTAGGACGAGTCACAATAATACATGTGTGGTCAAAACCACTGGTGACCGTAGTCACAAATCATATAGTGGGGCTAACCCATCGTGTGGTCAAAACCACTGATGACAATCCCGTAATCAACATGTGGGGCCAACCCACTGTGGTACCAAACCACCGGACGAGTCACAATAATCCATGTGGTCAAAACCCGGTGGTCAAAACCATCGAGACTAGTCACAAATAACAAGAAAAGTGGGGCCAACCCATCGTGTGGTCAAAACCACCGTGACAGTCTAAATCATCCTTCCCCCTCCTCTCATCATACCCATTTTCATGAACACATTTGCCGTGTCATAATAACATGTCATGCAGTATCACATAGCATAGCATAATCAAATAGTATAACATCATATATCGATAGTCAATCCATAGGGGACTTACCCGAAGTCTATCCTCATACCTGTAAGGGTAACACACTGATTTCAATAGCAATTTCGGCTTTTAATCAATAAACATAATTAGCAATTGAACTAATGGAGTGTGTAAGAGTTACACACCTGATAAACACAAAACTACACTTTTTACGTCGGCACTGTCATTAATCGACACAACCGCGATTTGTCTACTCTCCTGCTCAGATGCTGGTCGACACCCCGGTGGCCAATCGCGAACCACCGACACTACCCTCTTCTTGAACTTAGGGGCTGGGGTTCCAGATCCAACCCCACCAAGCGATTGATTAGCCTTCGAGTCCATAACACACCTTAGTCACTAACTGAATCAAAGTAGTGAAACAATTGTAAGGAATCAATACCCGAAATTAAATCCCTTACCTAGATCGATCACTTCCCGATGACCAATGACTTTGATCAAAGCAACACTTGAATACTCAGTCACCTAACGGCAAGCCTCCTAGCACCCTCCATTCGGCCAAAATCTACAGGATTACTTACTGCCTTCAAAACTTAAACACAATAGGAAATATTGAAAAGCAGAGACGCTTACCACTGCCCTAACAAATCCGCTTGAAAAATAATAATCCCACACTATCGCTGCACTGCAACAACAGTCCAATCAAGAAAGTTTGAGTGCTAGAGATTCGGCATTTCCCCACCCCAGCAATCGGGATTGAGGAAAGAAATAGAGATGTAAGAGTACTAAGAAGATTCGACCATAAGAGCCAAAAAAAGAAAAAGAAAGCAACAGCATCTTACCGGGCAATGAGTTGTAGTTCATTCTTTAAGAACTAAAGAAGAGATGAATTTCAGCACCAGAGAAGGTTAATGGAAAAATGCCTGAAGAGAAAAGAGAATATAGGCAGAAGATGTTTGGCTCTTTGCAAAAGTTGAAGATGATAAGAGTTAGGGGATTTTCAGTTTGAGATGAAGAAAAGGAGAAGAAGAAATGAGAGGTGCTCACGGCTTGGGTTCAAAATGAAAGAGAAAAGAACGCAAGAAAGTTGAGTAATCTTGCCTACGGTTTGCTAAGAGAAGAAGAAGAGAAGAAGAACAAACAATCAATAAGGTTTCAGCAATAGAACAAAAAGTGAGAAAAAGAGAATAGGAGTTGCCTAAGGGGGGTTTTGGTTTGTAAATGAGAGAAAATAGGATTAATGCCAAAAGTGTTATGAGTGATTTGTCAAAAGAAAAAGCACAAAAAGAATGCTCCTAAAGCTATTAAGCAATTTCGGCACATGCACCTCACCTAGCCACTCTCCGCAACCAAAAGCACTCACCCACACACTAAGCACATTCCGCCACCCCACTTAAACCCCTCAACCGATTGCTCCAAGCTCTCCTAGCCACTACCAAAATCAGCCACATTCCCCCTCCCTTCAATCTCTCAGCCGTCCCCCTTCTTCCTCCTTGAAACCCTCTCTTCCATCCATTCAAATAATTTGAACGAGTCAACCTCCACCATTTCCTCCCTTCCACCCATTTTGAATCTGTTGACTTGTTCAACAACTACCCACCAGAGTTCCACCTGAGCACAACTCCTCTTAGCTCTGACGCCAAAAAGAAATACCTAAGGAGGGATTCCTACAGCTCAAACCTAGGCTCCTTCCCCCTACTTGTAGCGTCACCTCCCTAAGCTCTAAGTGGCGCCCTGCCACTTCACCAAGGCACTTCTTGTGCCAAAACTTGCTACACAATACTCTTAACACCTAACTCTCTTAGCTCCCCCTTCTAAGTACCCCAAAACAAAAAATTTTACCATGACTCAGGCCTATTCCGAGCTCATGTCTGGACCCCAAAACACCCTAAACTAGCACCACAGACATATTATCGCATGCAACACACAAAATGCAGAGACCCCGATTTATGGATGTTACAGTTCTACCCCCTTAAGAATAATTTCAGCCTCAAAATTACATGGTTAGAAGAGCTGAGGGTATTGCTGCCGCATCACATCCTCTGGTTCCTACGTGGCCTCCTCCACACCATGGTTCCACCATAATTCTTTCACCTAAGGAACTGACTTCTTGCGCAGAACTTTGACATTTCGATCCAAAATTTGCACTGGTTCCTCTTCGAAAGACAAATCCGAACTCACCTCAATCTCCTCCACTGGAACAACATGCGATGGATCAGATCGATAGCACTGAAGCATTGAAACATGAAATACATCATGAATCTGACTCAACTCCGATGGCAACTAGAGCTGGTAAGCTACTGGTCCCACTCGTTTCAACACCGTATATGGCCTAATAAACCTAGGGCTTAGCTTGCCCTTCCGACCAAATCTTAGCACTTTCTCCATAGCGATACCTTCAAGAAGACCTTGTCACCCACTGCATACACCATATCCCTACATTTGAGATCGGCATAAGACTTCTACCTGTCCGAAGCCTCCTTCAGATGAGCCTGAATTAGCCTAACCTTATCCTCTATTTTAGCCACTAGCTCCGGACCCAACAAATGTCGTTCACCCAGTTTTGTCCAACATGTAGGGGTACGACATTTCTGTCTATACAGTGTTTCATATGGTGCCATCTGGATACTTGTCTGGTAACTATTGTTGTACGCGAACTCTGCCAACGGTAGATATTCCTGCCAACTACCGTAGAAATTCAGAACACAACCCCTTAACATATCCTCTAAGTTTTGAATTACCCTCTCTGATTGTCTGTCTGACTGCGGATGAAAAGCCGTACTGAAATCCAACCTCGTACCCAATGCATGATGCAAAGCTTTCTAGAACCTTGACGTGAATCTGGGATCCCTATATGAAATAATCGACACTGGCACCCCATGCAACCGCTCTATCTCCGCTATATATAACCTAGCCAACCTTTGGAGTGAATAATCAATCCGAACTGGTATGAAATGGGCTGACTTTATCAAATGATCCATGATCACCCAGACTGAATCCTTCTTGCTAGGCATAAGGGGTATCCTAGTGACGAAATCCATCGTAATCCTTTCCCACTTCCACTGCGGAATCTTTACCTGGTCAGAATAGACTGACGAGAATCGATGCTCGCTTTGACTTGTTGGCATGTCAAACACTTACTCACAAATTCGCCACTTTCGCTTAAGACCCGCCACCGTAATCGCTGCTCCCACAAATCCTGATACATCTTGCTACCTCCAGGATGCATAGCGTATGGACTCCTATGAGCTTCTTGAAGAATTCGCTGTCTCAACTCAACGTCCCTCAGCATACACACTTTCTCTTGAAAACACAGCACTCCATCACTGCCCAAGCTGTAACCCTTCAAACCACCATTCTGCACTTACAACCTCCGAACACTCAAAACCTCATCCATCAACTGCCTCTCCTTAACCTGATCCATCCACTTCAGCTTTACTTGCAGTTCTGCCAATAGACTCTCGTCGTCATACAGACTGAGATGAGCAAACATTGCTCTCAGGTCTGTTACCACCTTACGGCTCAACGCGTCAGCCACTACATTAGCCTTACCCGGATGGTATTCAATCAAGCAGTTGTAGTCTTTTAACAATTCGATCCACCTTCGCTGCCTCAAATTTAGCTCTTTCTATGACAATAGATACTTCAGACTCTTGTGATCCGTGTAGAGGATAGACTTCTTCCCATACAAATAATGTCTCCAAATCTTCAGGGCGAAGACCACTACAGCTAATTCCCAATCATGTGCCGGGTAATTACCTTCATGAGGTCTCAACTATCGAGATGTATACGCCACCACTTTCCCCTCTTGCATCAGCACACACCCCAAACCAGTATGCGATGCATCACAATAAATCGTGAACTCCTTCCCAACTTAAGGCTGACTCAAAATCGAAGCTTCTGTCAGAATCTTCTTTAACTTGTCAAAACTTTCTTACTGTTTATCAGACCACACAAATGGAACCCCTTTCCACAACAACTTACTTAACGGTGCCGCAATTAAAGAGAATCCTTCCACGAATCTTCTGTAGTAACCTGCCAAACCCAGAAAACTTCGAATCTCTGCTACCGTCTTAGGTGGCTTTCAATCCAACACTGCCTCAATGTTCTGAGGATCCACCCTAATTCCTTCAACTGACACCACATGACCCAAGAAAGTTACCTCCTTCAACCAGAATTTGCATTTGCTAAACTTCATGAATAATTACTTTTCCATCAGAATCTGTAAAACCATACGTAGATGTTTATCATGTTCTTCCTCCGATCTCGAGTACACCAATATGTCGTCTATAAACACTACGACAAATCGATCCAAGTATAGCTAAAACAGTCGATTCATCACATCCATGAGTGCTGCTGGCGCATTAGTCAACCCAAATGGCACTACCAAGAACTCATAGTGCCCATAGCGAGTACGAAACACCATTTTATGGATATCAGCCTCCTTTACTTTGAGTTGATGATACCCCAACCTAAGGTCTATCTTAGAGAAAACTGATGCACCCTTAAGCTGATCAAACAAGTCGTCAATCCGAGGCAATGGATACTTGTTCTTGATCGTCAACTTATTCAGCTGGCGGTAGTCTATACACATCCACATTGTACAATCCTTCTTTTTAACAAAGAGCACAGGAGATCCCCAAGGTGATACACTCGATCGGATTCCTAAATCTATGCCTTCAGTTCCACCAATTCCTTCGGTGCCATCTTATAGGGGCAATAGACACTGGCGCGATTCCGGGTAATAAATCTATACCAAACTCAACTTCACGGTTCGAGGCAGACCCGGAAGTTCCTCTAGGAATACATTGGCAAATTTCTTTACCGCTCGAACCTTCCCCACAACTGATTCCTTGCCCTCCAAGGCACAAACATACACCAAAAATGCCTCGCAACCCTTTCTCACCATCCTCTCGGCCTTCAAAGTAGACACAACATGAGATAGATAACCTCTTCTATTGCTTATCATTACAACCTCTTTACCTTCTACTGTCCTCAAAATAATATGCTTAGCTGCGCAATCCAAACTAGCCTGGAGCTTCACTAGCCAATCCATCCCAAGTATCAGATCGAACTCCCCAAACGGCAGTTCAATCGGATCAGCCAAAAACACTACCCCTTGAAGTTCTAGGGGTACATCCCTATATAGTTTATTTACTTCTATAGAGTGACCTAGAGGGCTTATTACTGTCATCTCCCTAGAAGTAATCTCAAAATCTAAATTCATAGTTTCCACTATACTACTGGCCACATACGAGTGCATCGAACCGACATTAATAAAAGCAGTATAAGGTAGTCCAAAAATTAAGAACATACCGGTTATGATGTCCGGTGCGTCGCCCTCCTCTCGATGCCTCGCTACGTAGACCAACCCAGGCTGTCTTGTATCTGTGCTCCTAGCACCTCTACCCGATACTCTGCGGCCTCCTCAGAATTGTTACCTTCCTTGGCCGAGCTGCGACCCTTCTATAGTTGCTGACCATCCCTCCTAAATCAGATATGACCACGATTCTCGATGAAGCCTAGTGACCTCTACGGACAATCCCTCTCTCGATGTCCCAATGACCCACACTCAAAACACCTCTCATTTCAATCCAACATTCCCGTGTGAGACTTCCCACACGTGCGGGCCATGGTCATTGTATAGTAGTAGCAGCAGACCTCGCAGCTTGATTTGGCCCACCATATCTAGCCCTTTTTTGCTGATTCCCAGCAGACCCGGAAGACCTAGAATTACTCTTATTCCAACCCTTATCCTGGTTCCGTCTCACTGACAGTTTCACTTCCTCAGCAACCTTGGCCTTCTCTACTAGGACTACAAATTCTCTTTCCTGCTATGGAGCAATCAACATCCGTAGCTCATCTCTCAGCCCATCCTCAAATCTGACACAACACTCATGTTTTGTGCCCACAATGCCCCGTGCATACCGACTTAACTGAAGAAATTTTGCCTCATACTCTGATACTGACTCATCTCCCTAAACCAAACTTAGGAACATCTTACGCTGCACATCGATGTAATTAGCCCCAACGTATTTCCTCTGATAAGCTGCCCTAAAGAAATCCCAAGTGATGTCGTTGGCCATTGCTCCATCCCTAACCGTGAGCCAGCAGTGATATGACTGATCCCGGAGAAGAGATACTATACCATTCAGCTTCTCCTCAGCCGTAAAATCCAGGTCGTCCATGATACGTTCTGTCGCCTCCAGCCAATATTCTGCCGTTCTAGGAGCTACACCAGATACACCTCTGAATACCTCTGCCCCATTAGCCCGGAGTCGTTCGGACATAGATTTTCGAGCTCCCGTTCTGATGCTTGCACTCACGACTCTTTCTAAAACCCGCAGCATCGCCTGTGATACTACGTTGTCACCAGCCGTCTGATCCTAAAATTCCTCGCCCACAACTGGCGACGGTGGTACCTCGTTCTCTGACCCATGACCAGGCCCTACCAGTTCGGACATTGTTGTCCTACCCCTACCTCGTCCACGTATATTACGCCCACGTCCTCGGGCACTCATGATTGCCGATTCGAATTGATTTTATTAAGCACAGTCTTATGAATGATTTAATGCGGGGATTGTTTTGTTAGTTCACATAATCCTATAAGTTCACATAATCCTATGGTTGATTGAAGGCTCTAAAGTACTTCCCTATTACTACTATGCATAACATCAATATTACAAACATATTAGCAACAAATAGGGGTACTTACCTGGGCGAATCGGTGTCGGAGACCCGGTGCCATGCTTTTCCAACTGTACTTTTCCCACAAAAACCTTTTCATAACCTATTTAAAATATTTTTGGGCCTCGGGCCCACAGCTGAGCTTTTAAACTTGGCTCTGATACCAAAATTGTAACACCCCAAACCCAGCCTAAACGTTACGACCGGACCTGGCATGTCACAGGGAAGGAAACAATTTTGAAAACAAGTTTCCATCTCTAATTTAAAGAAAAACTTTTGATGTCATGGAAAACCGAGTTGATTTGAAAGTATTGCTAAAACTATTTTGAATTTAGCTTCAAATAAAAATTCTCGATACTTTGTTAATCTTACAAGTGTGTTAATCTATCCGAAGGTGAAGTTTTAGAGAAACTCGATAATTCGTGTGAATTTAGAAAACATTTAATTAATAAGTTATTTAGGCATGCCATTTTATTTAAATCATACCAATTTCTATGAAAATAAAACAGATAAATAAACTCCGTAATAAAAGTTTAATGGCCTTATTACAACCCAAAGCCAAATTTTAAAGTAAGTAAAATCAAAATAGAAGTCTTAAGCAAAACCCAAATGAAAATGCACATGGCCACCTCGAGTCTGCCCCGGCTCTGCATCCGCGATCTACGAATCATCTGCAAATGTAAGGGAAAGGGGTGAGTCACCGAGACTCAGTGTGTAAATCCCCATCCCAATAATAACAAGGCACTTACACATTTGATATGTCAATATGCAAATCATGCAATTCCAACCTAACCAACCGAACTCCTGTGTCTACCCCGTGTGGTCAAAACCACAGGTAGTAAAACCATTGGTGACCGCAGTAACAAATCATATAAGTGTGGTCAAAACCACTGGTGACCGTAGTCACAAATCATATGGTTGGGCCAACCCACCGTGTTGTCAAAACCACTAATGACAATCCCGTAATCAACATGTAGGGCCAACCCACTATGGTACCAAACCACTAGGACGAGTCACAATAATCCATGTGTGGTCAAAACCACTGGTGATCGTAGTCACAAATCATATGGTGGGGCCAACCCACCGTATGGTCAAAACCACTGATGACAATCCCATAATCAACATGTGGGGCCAACCCACTGTGGTACCAAACCACTGGGACGAGTCATAATAATCCATGTGCGATCAAAACCACTGGTGGTCAAAACCACTGAGACTAGTCACAAATAATAAGAAAAGCGGGGCCAACCCACAATGTGGTCAAAACCACTGGTGACAGTCTAAATCATCCTTCCCCCTCCTCTCATCATATCCATTTTCATGAACACATTTACCGTGGCATAATAACATGTCATGCAGTATCACATATCATAACATAATCAAATAGTATACCATCATATATCGATAGTCAATCCACAGTGGACTTACCCAGAGTCCATGCTCATACCCGCAAGGGTAACACACTATTTCAATAGTGATTTCGGCTTTTAATCAATAAACATAATTAGAAATTTAACTAATGGAGTATGTAAGAGTTACACACCTGATAACACGCAAAACTACACTTTCTACATCGGCACTGTTACTAATCAACACAACCGCGATTTGTCTACTCTCCTGCTCAGATGCTGGTCCACACCCAGGTGGCCAATCACGAACTTCCGACACTGCCCTCTTCTTGAACATAGGGGCTGGGGTTCCAAATCTAACCCCACCAAGCGATTGATTAGCCTTCGATTCTATAACACACCTTAGTCACTAAGCTGAATCAAAGTAGTGAAACAATTGTAAGGAATCAAGACCCAAAATTAAATCCCTTACCTAGATCGATCACTTTCCGATGACCAATGACTTTGATCAATGTACCACTTGAATACTCAGTCGCCTAATGCCAAGCCTCCTCCATTCGGCCAAAATCTACAGGATTAGTTACTGCCTTCGGCACTTAAACACAATAGGAAATATTGAAAAGTAGTGACGCTTACCACTGCCCTAACAAATCCGCTTGGAAAAATAATAATCCCACACTATCGCTCCACTGCAACAATAATCTAATCAAGAAAGTTTGAGTGCCAGAGATTCGACATTTTCCTACCCCAGCAATCAGAATTGAGGAAAAAAATAGAGATGTAAGAGTACTAAGAAGATTCAGCCATAAGAGTAAAGAAAAGAAAAAGAAAGCAATAGCATCTTATCGGGCTATGGGTTGTAGTTCGTTCTTTGAGAACTAAAGAAGAGATGAATTTCGGCACCAGAGAAGGTTAAAGGAAAACGCCTGAAGAGAAAAGAGAATATAGACAGAAGATATTTGTCTCTTTGCAAAAGTTGAAGATGATAAGCGTTAGGGGATTTTAGGTTTGAGATGAAGAAAAGGAGAAGAAGAAATGAGAAGTGCTCATAGCTTGGGTTCAAAATGAAAGAGAAAAGAACACAAGGAAGTTGAGTAATCTTACCTATGGTTTGCTGAGAGAAAAAGAAGAGAAGAAGAACAAACAATCAATAAGGTTTCAGTAATAGAACAAAAAGTGAGAAAAAGAGAAGAGGAGTTGCCTAAGGGAGGTTTCAGTTTGTAAATGAGAAAAAAGAGGATTAATGCCAAAAGTGTTATGAGTGATTTGTCAAAAGAAAAAGCACAAAAAGAATGCTCCTAAAGCTATTAAGCAATTTCGACACATGCACCTCAACTAGCCACTCTCCACAACCGAAAGCACTCACCCACACACTAAGCACATTCGACCACCCCACTCAAGCCCCCTCAACCGATTGCTCCAAGCTCTCCTAGCCACTACCAAAATCGGCCACACTCCCACTCCCTTCGATCTCTCAGCCGTCCCCCTTCTTCCTCCTTGAAACCCTCTCTTCCACCCATTCAAATAGTTTGAACGAGTCAACCTTCACCATTTCCTCCCTTCCACCCATTTTGAATCTTGACTTGTTCAACAACTACCCACTGAGTTCCACTGAGCACAACTCCTCTTAGCTCGACGCCAAAAAGAAATACCCAAGGAGGGATTCCTGTAGCTCAAACCTAGGCTCCTTCCCCCTGCTTGTAGCGTCACCTCCCTGAGCTCTAAGTGGTGTCCTCTTGCCACTTCACCAAGGCACTTCTTGTGCCAAAACTTGCTACACAATACTCTTAACACCTAACTCTCTTGGCTCCCCCCTTCCAAGTACCCCAAAACAAAAAATTTTACCATGACTCAGACCTGTCCCGAATTCATGCCTGGACCTCAAAACACCCTAAACTAGCACCACAGACATATTATCACATGCAACACACAAAATGCAGAGACCCCGATTTAAGGATGTTACACCTAGGCTCGTAAAATGATTTTTATACAACTTTCTTAAACTACATGCTTAGTTGATTAATAGTCACAACTATAGCAATCATCAATTCTTACAAAATCACACATGCATGACCAAACTTAACATTTTCACAATCAAGTCCCTACATGCATTTTCATGGAAAATCACTTAACAAAAGATGCTTCTACTACCTAAAGCTTTCATAATCTTCCATAAAACATCAAAATACATGCATTTCATACATGACAACATTTCTGAACATCCATTATAGCTCATTAAATAGCTAAAAATAGCTTACCCATGCCACCAGGACTTAAAAAATACGAAGAATATAAAAAATCGGGCTTAGGAGCACTTATTAGCAAGCTTGGAAAATTGAAAGAGCCCTAACAATGGCTATTGGAATTTTCAGCAACTTGGGGAAGAAGATGAATGGATTTTTGTCATCTTTTTTCCCATTTTAGTCATTTTATTAGGCAAATGACTAAAATGCCCTCTTTTAAAATTTTCATAAAACTATTTCATGACCAATTTTGTCCAAAATTTAAATTTTGGGAAAATTGCTATCTACGAGTTCATAATTATTATTCTAAAGCTATTTCATAGAAAAAGCTTCTAGAATTGCAACTTTTACAATTTAGTCCTTCTGGACCATTCAACCACAATTTAGCAAATTTGCTTCATGAAACCTTCATACTAGCATGCAAACATGACATAAACCTTAAAACTCATAATTTCATCTCGATTTCGTGGTCTCGCACCACTATTCCAACTAGGCCCTAAATTGGGCTGTTACATATAGTGAGAGATGCTGATGGCTTTTTTTGGGCAGTTGCTGTGGTTTTGCTAGTAAGAACCTCGATGTAACTTGGGTAGAGCTAGAGGCTTTTTTCGTGGGTTTGAAGCTGGCCGATGCTATGAAAATTTCAAAGTTAATTGTGGAGTCCGACAATGCAACCTTAATTAACACTGTCAACAAGTGCGAGAATGACATCACTATTTTGGGCAGATGCGTTAATAAGGATCGTATGATAGTTAGAAATTTTGATTCGGTCTTCTTTAATTGGGTTGATCGTACTATTAATGAGGTAGCGCATTTACTTAGTAAGCTTGCTATTAAAACAAATGTAATTTGAACTTTAAAATGGATTATCCGATGGAAATCCACGATGTTATTATTCGTGAAATAAAATGAGGCTAACCTTCGAGTTGTTTTTATCAAAAAAAAAAGATTTAAATAAAAAAGTCCTTGATTAGAATTTTATGTAGGGTTTTATGTAGGGTTTTATGTAGGGTTTACGTCTATATTGAAAATATAAACACTATATAGAATAATAATTATATATACTCAAAGATATACATCATAAACTAAAATATACTTAAATAGCACATTTTATCAAGTAACCAAACATGTTTACTTTTACCATTATTTTTATAATCCAACCAGGTCAATCAGTCGAATCGGTTTGATTAAAATTGGTTGGGATATTTTCTAGAATATGGGATTGAATCAATTGAACTGATTTTCTTTATTTTAAAATTTTTAAAAATAATTTATTTAATTGAATCGACAAACTAAACAAAATAGGAACCAATGATTTGATCAATTCGACCATAAATTTTATTCTAAAAACATTAACTTTGACAACAAATTTTAATCAATGGTTAAATAAATTATAGGAAATACAATCTAGAAAGTAAATTTACACAAACATATATTTAGTAAATTTTAAACTTAGAAATATATTTTTAAAATTAACTTTTCATGTTGATAATTTTAAAATTATTTTACAGTTTATTGTTAAATTTAAAATAAATTTTAAGTAAAGACACATTTTAATTGAATTAAATTTATAAAATTTCCAACTAATTAATTAATTTTAAAAATAAAATTGTAAAAATATTATAATATTAATACACACAATCAACACGTGTATCTAAAATCCAAATTAGTAATATATATTATGTAATTCTTGAAAATATTATAATTAAGACCATTATTTTTAATTTTTAAATCAAAATTATATATAATTATTGCATTCATTATAGATAAAATGAAGTTTTTTTTATATTATTGGGAATCGGTCTATATAAACAACGAATAATAAAATTAGAGAGAATTGAACACACAAATATTTAAGTGGAAAACCTTCAGTTAAGAGGATATAAACATACGGGCAAAAGAGTGTAACATCCCGAAATAGGGCCTAAACGGAACAGTGGTTGTGAAACCACAAATCCAAAATAGAAAACTTTATTACGATGAATTATCATGATTTATCGATTGATTGGATGCATGTGTTAGACAACTGATAAGAAATTTTATAGATTTCATGTTTAATTTGTCTATTAGGGCTTATTTGCAAAAGTTGCAAAATATGTGTTCTAGTTCATAAAGTACATAATTGAAATGGGAGTTTAAAGTAGAGGTCTTTAAATAGTAATTAGATCATTAAAGTTTAATGAACAAAAATAGACATAGTAAGTAAGGTATTTAAGGGCATTTTGGTAAAATGCCTTAATTAATGAATAAAGACAAAATAACATGAAATAAGCTATCATCTTCTTCATTTTTTTTCTCCATGGCCAAATGTAGCAAGGGAACACCATGGCTAGGGTTTGTTCATCTTCAAGCTTCATAGTAAGTCCGTTCTAGTCCTGTTTTTCATGTTCTTTACATTTTTTGAATCCCGATAACTCGATTAAGCTAATTCTACCATTAATTCTAGCTAGGGTTTATATTTGGAAAATTACCCATAGGTGAAAAATGTGTATTTTGATGTTTTATGACAGAATATGAAGCTTAGAATTATGTTAAATGACTTTTGATAAGCGATTTTTAGTAAAAACGAGTGAAACGACATAATCAATAAAAATTATTATTGTTTATAAGTGCATGTTAGAGCAAAAATTTGATGTTACTATAGAAGGGAAAAATGTTCAGCATGTCATAAAACATAAGAAAAAGGAATAAAGTTTAATTTACGAGGATACAGGTAAAAGTGTAATTTTTGCTAAGTTAGGGGGAAAATTATAAATTTTCCATAATTTGATATGTGAATTGAATTGATTAGTGTAACACCTAAAAATTGAGTATTTAAATTGCATAAATTGGTGTTTAGATTTTTAAAGGAATAAAATTTATTAATTGAGAATTTATTGAAGGAAACAAATGTCATTAGGACTTAAGTTAAATTATGTGCTAAAGAGTGTCATAAAATGAGCATATGGCATGGTGGTATTGGCGCATGGGTTATAGCAAGAGGAAGAGGTTGAATCCTTGTATAGCACCTAGATGAAATTTTGTTTTAATTTTACGCACATAGATAGGAAGTGTCGGCCAAGGACAATTAAGGTAAGAGTTGACCATATTATTTTTGGTTAGTGTATCAAAGGATTATGGAAATAGAAAATATATGGCATGGAATCAAATACTTAAGGAAAGATAGGGGAACATAAGGCACATATCAAGGGAAATTTTGGAAAGAAATCATGGCCAATTGACCATGTCTTTGGACGGCAATTTGGTATAGGGAGGAGTCTAATTTTGAGTTAGTTTTGGCTAAGAATTTCTTTTCTCTCTTTAGTTATTCCTTGCACTTTGTGCAGAATTTTAATTCCTCTCCTTTCAACTTTCTTCTTGGCGAATTTTGCAATTGGTAAAGCCAAAATCTTTTGACCATTTGGTCACTTTTATTCATCTTGTGAATTTTCTTTTGTATTCTCCTTGTGCCAAAATCAACCATACCAAAAACAGGTCCTTTCTTTTTCTTTTTGCCATGGCGAATGCACTAACTCCTAAAAGTCCATTTTTTTCTTCTTCTTTTCTCTTTGAAATCAAACTACCTCATCACCATCTCTTTCTCATATTCTAATTATTTCAATCAAAGTTTCTCCATCAAACTCTCTTTTGGCGAATGCTAGAGTGCCATAACCAAATTATTTTCTCTTTTCTTTGGTTGCATAGTCAATTCTCCAACTCTCACAAACACCTTTCTCAATCCTTTCTTTTCGATCGTGGATTATAGGTAAGGGTTCTTCTTTTTTTCGTTTTCATTTTAATTAGTGATATTATGGCGTAATAGTAATGGTGATTTGAAGGACTTTTGAATCGATATAACGTTCATTCTAATAACGCTTTTCGTTATTATTTAGTGCAATAACGAGATCGGAACTCAAGTGAGCAGGGAATCGTGGAAACGTTGGAAACGTTTCATTGTGGTAAGGAAATCCCACTCTTTAAAATCTCTAGTATTATTTGATATTATTTTAGATCTAACTAAAATTCCTTTGGATCTTGAAGACTTTCAAAATAGGGAAGAAAAGGGCGGTGGTTAGTCACGTTAAGAGGGGCGGATCCGTAAATCCCCCATTCAAATGAAGAGCGATTTGATCCGTGATTTTCCACGGGTTGCGTGCCATCTTCAAGGAAATCCATTATTCAAGTAGTACGAACTTCCGAGCCGTTTATCGTTGGTGGATTCTCGTGCTAGCGAATCAATAAACGAGGAAAAGCCAAAATCAAGTGATTCAAAATCAAGAGGGTAAGATTTTGGATCTATTATCGATTAAGATTATTTTACTGAATTAGTTGTCTAACGGATCAAAATATGTTTTAGGTGCCGAGGCGAGAAGGATTAGTACTCTCAGAACGAGGTGTGTAACTTCACACTCATTATTTTCTCGGTTGGATGTCAATTTCGGTATGAAGTAAATCGTAAAACGATTAGATCGGTAAAACGTAAATATTGATATTTTGACGAAAATACGTAAAAACGTCTAAATCGTAAAAATTACGAAAACACCCTCGAGAAATTTTTCATTATTTTGTAAATTGGATGTTTCGATAAATTGGGCCAAAATACTCTAGTTCGATAAATTGGGCCAAAACACTCTAGTTCGTTAAAATTAGTTCGATAAATTGGGCCAAAATACTCTAGTTCGTTAAAATTGGGCCAAAATACTCTAGTTCATTAAAATTGGGCCAAAATACTCTAGTTCGTTAAAATTGGGCCAAAATACTCTAGTTCGATAAATTGGGCCAAAATACTCTAGTTCGTTAAAATTTGAGCCAAAACACTCTAGTTCGGTAAATGGGCCAAAGCCCACTAAACTGCTAAATAGACAAATTGCTATATTATAATTATGGGCCAAATAAAATGTTATTGATAAACCCACCATGGTATGCATTATTAAGAAATTTTATATTTTATAGTACATGTATAATTGCATGGGTGGGATATATGAAGAGAAGAATGGCCAGTTGCCAAATATCTAGTTCGGTGGCTCTGCTACAATAATGGCTTATTGCCTTTAGTTCGGTGGCTCGCCACAATAATGGCTTATTGCCTCTAGTTCGGTGGTTACCACAATAATGGCTTATTGCCTCTAGTTCGGTGGCTTTGCCACAATTATAAAAAGGCTTGATGCCTACGATTGGTGTGATGGCGGGTGGGTTGACTTGATCCCCATGGTGTGATGGTTGGTACGGGGTGTTAGCGGATGGATATTAGGTTTGGGATGGGAAATACATTTTACATGCATTATTAATTATTTTTTATGATATATTGTTGAATTACGTAATTGGGCTCAAGCCCAAAGATAATATCTTGATGATCCGCCCAATAATGGTGGTAAGTGAGTTACACATTGAGTTCTAAGTAACTCACCCTTTTATTTTCCATCTCGTAATGGAAATTGACGTGGACTTGGGCGAGGATGACTTTGTGGAGGCCATCTTGAAAAACATGGGTTATTTAAACTCGAACTTTTAATAAGTATTTTTACTCTTTTGGATTATTGTAATAAGGGCCTCTACAAATAATTTATGGATTTTATGTGTGTTGGGTTTTAAACTATACTTTGGACTTCTAATTATAGGCTATGATTATATGATGTTTTATTAAAATAAATTTGGGTTTTCAAGTATATGAAATTCTTTTATAAATATTTTGTTATTGTTAACTCTTTAACAAATTTCCTAAAGGTTTTGATAATACAACGATTTTCAACTAATGTTTTTCTAATATTATCAAATTCAAATACTCTTCTATTTTTTTTAAAATCTGAAATTTATATTGAAGTTTTCAACTTATTGCAAATTTAAAAATAGCTCGATTCATGTAACAAACCAAATCTAGTCTCAACGCATAGACCGGGTTTGGGGTGTTACAATTAGTGGTATCGAGCTGTTTGTAAACTTCGGCAAGTGGTTTGGGTTCGCAAATAATTTCTGTATGAAATCATTCAAAAATCAGTATGGCACCACAAGCATCCGGCGACAAGTCAAGTAAGTATTTACTACTTAATGATTACTATGATATGATCATAGGAACACTCTAGAACTTCTAGTTTTAGATGTGAAAAACTGTAGAGATTGAGACTATAGGATATGTTGCGAAAAACAACTTTATATCTCAAATCTCATAAAATATCGTTAATAAACACCGAAACAAAATTTCTGATTCATAAAACTTGTAATCAGATAAATGAACAAGCTATCATGAGCACTAGAGGACGTGGTCGTGGACGCGGTAGATGTGGCCGTGGTAGAGGCCGAGGTGCTACAACTGAAGCACCAAATCGTATGCTGGAAGTAGACGCCTTTTGCGTCAATTGAAAGTGAGACGGATCACGCGATCACATGGAAGAAGATCATGCATTGACTCAAGCAATGTTGCGAGTCTTGGAAAGGGTCGCTGGAACTAGAATTGGGCCAACAACTCGTGGGTCAATTTCAGAGCGACTTAAGGCAAATAATGCGAAGTTTTCAGAGGTGTCTCGTGTAGCTCGAATGTGGTGAACATGGCTCAAGTCGTGGAACGGATTATGGATGATATGGAATGTCTTGTCGAGCAAAAATTAAGAGGAGCTGTATCCTTGTTAAGAGATGAGGCGACGGTGGTGGCTCACCGCTCGAGAAGGTACCAAGCCGCATCGATTAATCGGGAATTCTTTAAAGCCGCCTTCAAGGAAAATATGTTGGAACGAGTTATGTAGACGTCAAGGAAGGAATTTCTGAATCTTGTCCAAGGAAGTAAGACCGTGGCAGCATATGAAGCTGAGTTTGTACGTCTGAGCCGCTATGCCCGGACAATTGTAGCAACGGATCATGAACATTGTGTACGTTTCGAAGATGGACTTAATGATGAGCTGAGGGTTCTGATTGCTCCGCAACAAGTTAGAAATTTTTCCACTCTGGTGGAGAAGGCCAAAATAGCCGAAGAGGCTAAGAACTCAGAACGGCAGAACCGAGAAAGATTCCAAAACAAGAGAGAGACACAGCAGTCTGGATCTTCAAAGAGATTTCAGAAGAAACCCCGGAATGATGAATCAGTTCAAGGCGTAACCCGGTAGCAACTAATCGAAGTCAAGATTGCATCGAGTGTGGGAAAAGATATTTTGGGGAATGTTGGAGGAAAACGGGCGCATGCTACAAATGTGGTTCAATGGAACATCAGTACAAAAGTTGTCCTCGACGAATGGATACGACTCAAGAAGTCCGTAATAATGATGCACAACCGGGCAGAGGTAATCAGCACCACCGAGAGGGCGTGGACCAGTCGTGGTGGTAATGGGGCTGGTCGTGGTCAAGGTGCACCGGTCGAGGCAATGGTAATAGAGAAATGCGATGCAAGATACCTGATCGGTCTATGCGTTAGACGCCATGAGGACGGTAATGCACCGATGTGATAACCTAGACGTTCTTTATTTTGATGTACTGTTATTGCCTTAATAGATATTGGCTCTACTCATTCATATGTATCTAGTGCCATATCTCGAAACTTGAATTTAGAATCAAATTACCGATAGTGAGATGACGATGAATCATCCTTTAGGACGATCGGTAATGGTTAATGAAATATTTAAGGACGTGCCTTAAAAATCCAAGAGGAAGTATCCTTAGCAAACTTGATGGAACTACCTTCGCGAGTTCGATCTCATTCGGGCATGGATTGGCTGGTCAAACATCGAGGCGAATTGGATTGTCTTTGAAAAGTGAATGTCAAGAAAACCTCGGATGATAAGGAAGTCATAATGATTGGTGAACGAAAGAACTATCGGCAAATGTGGTATCTGCATTAAAAGTCGAGAAGTTAGTGCGGAAAGGATACGAAACATTTCTAGCCTTTATCGTGCTTTGGATGCCAAAGAATTATCTCGTGAATGATGTGAGGACGGTGAAGGAATTTTCCGATGTTTTCCGAAGAACTTCCGGTATACCTCAGATCGGGAAGTAGAATTTGGCATTGAGCTTTTTTCGGGATGACTCCGGTGTCCATTGCTCCCTATAGAATGGCACCGAAGGAGTTGGTGAGCTCAAAGCTCAAATTCAAGAATTGTTGGATCGGGATTCATTCGACCAAGTGTGTCTCCGTGGGAGCACCGGTCTTGTTCGTCAAGAAGAAGGATGGATCGATGCGTATGTGCATTGACTACGATAGTTGAATAAATTGACGATCAAGAATCGGTATCCTCGCCAAGAATTGACGACTGTTTGATCAATTAAAAGGAGCTTCAGTTTTCTCCAAAATTGATTTAAGGTCGGGTTATCACCAGCTTAAGGTGAAAGAAGCGGACATTTATAAGACGGCATTTCGGACACGTTACGGACACTATGAGTTTGTAGTGATGCCATTTGGATTAACCAATGCACCAGCTGCATTTATGGACATGATGAACCGAGTCTTTCAACCATATTTAGACCGATTTGTAGTAGTGTTCATAGATGACATATTGGTTTAATCGAGAAATGAGGAGGAACATGACCAGCATTTGCGGATAGTATTACAACTACTTCGTGATAAGCAATTGTATGCCAAATTTGGTAAATACGAATTTTGGCTAAAGGAGGTGACTTTCCTTAGTCATGTAGTATCAGCCGAAGGAATAAGGGTGGATCCTCGAAAAATTGAGGCTATTCTGGATTGGAAACCACCAACATCAGTAGCTGAAATTCGGAGTTTCTTAGGTTTGGCTGGATACTATAGACGTTTTGTAGAGGGGTTTTCGTTGATAGCTGCACCCCTAACTAAACTGTTGCGAAAGGGAGCTCCGTATATCTGGACTGAAAAGCAGCAAGAGAGTTTCGAGAAATTGAAGAAGATCCGTGAAGCTCGCTTTAATTCAACCGAGGTGAAAAAGAATTCATCAGATATTGTGACGCGTCTCACACGGTGCGGCTTGTGTATTGATGCAAAATGGAAAGGTGGTGGCCTATGCTTTCGTCAATTGAGACCACACGAAGTAAACTACCCTACTCATGATTTGGAGTTAGCTACTGTTGTCTTTGGTCTAAAGATTTGGAGGCACTATCTCTATGGTGAGAAGTCCATAATCTACACGGATCACAAGAGTCTTAAATACCTCCTTACCCAAAAGGAGTTGAATTTAAGACAAAGAAGATGGGTAAGATTGTTAAAGGATTACGATTTCTCCATCGAATATCATCTCGAAAGGCTAACGTGGTAGCCGACGCGTTAAGTCGTAAGGCGATATCTGAATTAAGAGCTTTGTTTGCCCATTTGAGTCTCAGATGAGGATGGCGATTGTTAGCGTAACTTGGTGAAACCTCTGTGGCTGGAACAAATCAAGGAAAAATAGACATCAGATGAGAAGTTGGGACCCTTATTTCGGCAAGTTGAAAACGGTGAAATTGAAGATTTTGGAATAAACAAGGAGGGGATGTTGTGCTTTCGAGGAAGAGTATGCATGCCTAAGGACTCAGATCTAAGGCAACTAATTCTACGGAGGCGATAGTAGCCCTTATGCTATGCATCCGGAGGAAATAAGATGTATCGAGATCTCCGTGAATGTGATTGGTGGCTGTGGTTGAAGCGTGAGATTCTGAGTTTGTGGGAAAATGTTTGACTTGTCGCAAGTGAAGGCGAACATCAATTACCGTCTGGATTGTTACAACCGATAAAGATTCCTCTTTGGAAATGGGAGCGGATAACTATGGATTTTGTTAGTGGGTTACCTTTAACACCTACTAAGAAAAATTTCGTTTAGGTAATTGTTGATCGGTTGACGAAGATCGCCATTTCTTGCCGATTCAGACGGATTATTCATTACGAAATTGGCTAAATGCGTATCCGAAATTGTGAGGTTGCATGGGGTACTGTATCTATTATATCGGATAGGGACCCTAGGTTTACATCACGATTCGAAAGCTCGCATGAAGCCTTGGGGACAAAGTTGAATTTCAAGACGGCTTTTCATCCTCGGTCGATGGCGACGGAGAGAGTAATTCAGATATTGGAAGATATGTTAAGAGGATGTAATCGACTTGTGGGTAGTTGGGAGGATTATCTACCACCGCGTAATTCACAGATAACAACACTATCGGCCTAGCATTCAGATGGCACCTTACGAGGCATTGTATGGTCGTAAGTGTCGCTCTCCTATTTGTTGGTGAGTTGGGCAAAAGATGATGTTAGGTCCCGAGATGATATCCGAGACAGAGGATAAGGTAAAAGTTATTCGAGCACGGTTGAAAGAAGCCTCGGATAGGCGAAGTCATACGCAGATCCGAAGCGAAGGGATATCGAGTATAATGTGGGAGATCGAGGTTTTCTTGAAGGTATCTCCTTGGAAAAAGATCTTGATTCGGAAGGAAGGGCAAGCTAAGTCCTAGATATATTGGACCTTATCGTGTCTTTCAAGCGTGTTGGTCGATGGCATATCGATTGAGTTACCTCGGAGTTAGATCAAATTCATAATGTCTTTCATGTTTCCATGTTGAGGCGTTATAGATCGGATCCTTTGCACATTATACCGGTAGAAGAATTGGAGTGAATTGATTTGTCTTTTGAAGAAGAACCGTTGGAAATCCTAGACCGAGATGTCAAGGTACTAAGGAAGAAAACCATGCCGTTGGTCAAAGTTCTATGGCGAACCACGGAGTGGAAGAAGCTACGTGGGAGCCAGAGGATGCAATTCGGCAACAATACCTCACCTTTTTCAACTGTGTAAATTTCGAGGACTAAATTTTCTTTAAGGAGGGTAGAGTTGTAACACCCTAAAATCCGAGTATTTAAATTGCATAAATTGGTGTTTAGATTTTAAAGGAATAAAATTTATTAATTGAGAATTTATTGAAGGAAACAAATGTCATTAGGACTTAAGTTAAATTATGTGCTAAAGAGTGTCATAAAATGAGCATATGGCATGGTGGTATTGGCGCATGGGTTATAGCAAGAGGGAAGAGGTTGAATCCCTTGTATAGCACCTAGATGAAATTTTTGTTTTAATTTTCGCACATAGATAGGAAGTGTCGGCCAAGGACAATTAAGGTAAGAGTTGACCATATTATTTTTGGTTAGTGTATCAAAGGATTATGGAAATAGAAAATATATGGCATGGAATCAAATACTTAAGGAAAGATAGGGGAACATAAGGCACATATCAAGGGAAATTTTGGAAAGAAATCATGGCCAATTGACCATGTCTTGGACGGCAATTTGGTATAGGAGGAGTCTAATTTTGAGTTAGTTTTGGCTAAGAATTTCTTTTCTCTCTTTGGTCATTCCTTGCACTTTGTGCAGAATTTTAATCCTCTCCTTTCAACTTTCATCTTGGCGAATTTTGCAATTGGTAAAGCCAAAATCTTTTGACCATTTGGTCACTTTTATTCATCTTGTGAATTTTCTTTTGTATTCTCCTTGTGCCAAAATCAACCATACCAAAAACCGGTCCTTTCTTTTTCTTTTTGCCATGGCAGAATGCACTAACTCCTAAAAGTCCATTTTTTTTTCTTCTTCTTTCTCTTTGAAATCAAACTACCTCATCACCATCTCTTTCTCATATTCTAATTATTTCAATCAAAGTTTCTCCATCAAACTCTCTTTTGCCGAATGCTAGAGTGCCATAACCAAATTATTTTCTTTTCTTTGGTTGCATAGCCAATTCTCCAACTCTCACAAACACCTTTCTCAATCCTTTCTTTTCGATCGTGGATTATAGGTAAGGGTTCTTCTTTTTTCATTTTCGTTTTAATTAGTGATATTATGGTAGAATAGTAATGGTGATTTGAAGGACTTTTTGAATCGATATAACGTTCATTCTAATAACGTTTCTTTCGTTATTATTTAGTGCAATAACGGAGATCCGAACTCAAGTGAACGGGGGAATCGTGGAAATGTTGGAAATGTTTCTTTGTGGTAAGGAAATCCCACTCTTTAAAATCTCTAGTATTATTTGATATTATTTTAGATCTAACTAAAATTCCTTTGGATCTTGAAGACTTTCAAAATAGGGAAGAAAAGGCGGTGGTTAGTCACGTTAAGAGGCGGATCCGTAAATCCCCATTCAAACGAAGAGCGGTTTCGACAGTCCAGATTTTCCACCGGTTATGGGCCATCTTCGAAGGAAATCCATTATTCAAGTAGTACGAACTTCCGAAATGTTATACATTGGTGGATTCTCGGCTAGCGAATCAATAAACGAGGAAAAAGCGAAAATCAAGTGATTCAAAATCAAGAGGGTAAGATTTTGGATCTATTATCGATTAAGATTATTTTACGAATTAGTTGTCTAACGGATCAAAATATGTTTTAGGTGCCGAGGAGCGAGAAGGATTAGTACTCTCGGTAACGAGGTGTGTAACTTCACACTCATTATTTTCTCGGTTGGATGTCAATTTCGGTATGAAGTAAATCGTAAAAATGATTAGATCGGTAAAAACGTAAATATTGATATTTTGACGAAAATACGTAAAAACGTCTAAATCGTAAAAATTACGAAAACGCCCTCGAGAAATTTTTCGTTATTTTGTAAATTGGATGCTTCGATAAATTGGGCCAAAATACTCTAGTTCGATAAATTGGGCCAAAATACTCTAGTTCGTTAAAATTGGGCCAAAATACTCTAGTTCGATAAATTGGGCCAAAATACTCTAGTTCGTTAAAATTGGGCCAAAATACTCTAGTTCGTTAAAATTGGGCCAAAATACTCTAGTTCGTTAAAATTGGGCCAAAATACTCTAGTTCGATAAATTGGGCCAACATACTCTAGTTCGTTAAAATTTGAGCCAAAACACTCTAGTTCGGTAAATGGGCCAAAGCCCACTAAACTGCTAAATAGACAAATTACTATATTATAATTATGGGCCAAATGAAATGTTATTGATAAACCCACCATGGTATGCATTATTAAGAAATTTTATATTTTATAGTACATGTATAATTGCATGGGTGGGATATATGAAGAGAAGAATGGCGGTTGCCAAATATCTAGTTCGGTGGCTCGCCACAATAATGGCTTATTGCCTCTAGTTCGGTGGCTCTCGCCACAATAATGGCTTATTGCTCTAGTTGGTGGCTTTGCCACAATTATAAAAAGGCTTGATGCCTACGATTGGTGTGATGGCGGGGTGGGTTGACTTGATCCCCACAGGTGTGATGGTTGGTACGGGGGTGTTAGCGGATGGATATTAGGTTTGGGATGGGAAATACATTTTTACATGCATTATTAACTATTTTTTATGATATATTGTTGAATTTCGTAATTGGGCTCAAGCCCAAAGATAATATCTTGATGATCCGCCCAATAATGGTGGTAAGTGAGTTACACATCGAGTTCTAAGTAACTCACCTTTTGATTTTCCATCTCGTAATGGAAATTGACGTGGACTTGGGCGAGGATGACTTTGTGGAGGCCATCTTGAAAAACATGGGTTATTTAAACTCGAACTTTTAATAAGTATTTTACTCTTTTGGATTATTGTAATAAGGGCCTCTACAAATAATTTATGGATTTTATGTGTGTTGGGTTTTAAACTATACTTTGGACTTCTAATTATGGGCTATGATTATATGATGTTTTATTAAAATAAATTTGGGTTTTCAAGTATATGAAATTCTTTTATAAATATTTTGTTATTGTTAACTCTTTAACAAATTTCCTAAAGGTTTTGATAATACAACGATTTTCAACTAATGTTTTTCTAATATTATCAAATTCAAATACTCTTCTATTTTTTTAAAATCTGAAATTTATATTGAAGTTTTCAACTTATTGCAAATTTAAAATAGCTCGATTCATGTAACAAACCAAATCTAGTCTCAACGCATAGACCGGTTTGGGGTGTTACAATTAGTGTGTTGATAAAATGTGTTAAATGAGTGTTATTTGACATGTTAGATCAAGAAATTATGAAATTTGGACTAAGATCGGGGAAGAACAAAGTTGTGGGCTAAGTCGGGAAAATTAGCCGTTTCGGCATTCGAGGTAAGTTGGTGTGTAAATAATAATGCAATAATGTCATAATGTACGTTTGAAACCTAAATTCTAGTATTAAATTGATTTTGCTAAATTACATGTTTAGTATATTATGTTGGTGAATTGATTTAATAATATGTTTATGATAAAAGGTGACATAGGTGACATGGAAAATGGGTTGAAATGTTGTGCTTAAAGGTGTTTTCTATGACTATGGTTATTATTTGAAATGGAAAGTTTATATGTAAATAATGCATTTATTTTATTTTTCAATAATTATTTTGCTAGATATTATGGAAATCATTGGGTGATAACTATAATATGAAAATGTATGGAATGTGAAATTCTCGATTGAACCTTCAGAAAACTGAGAGATACGGACAATATGTAGCTAGGTCACATGAGTGATAAGGGACCTTCATCGTGTGCACAAGAAAGCTACGAGATGGAAAATTTTGATATATAGCTAGGCCACATGGATGATAAGGGACTTTCACCATGTGTGCAA
Source organism: Gossypium rotundifolium (assembly GCA_025506655.1). NCBI lineage: Eukaryota > Viridiplantae > Streptophyta > Magnoliopsida > Malvales > Malvaceae > Gossypium > Gossypium rotundifolium. The sequence continues at coordinate 44,412,131 of CP106726.1, forward strand.
GAAAGCTACGAGATAATAATTTCATATGTAACTAGGTCACATGTAAAATACTGTGTGTATACCATGTGTACAAGAAAGCTACGGGTTATGAGTAGCTAGGTCACATGAGTGGTTCCTAGTGTTGGACGCCATGTAGACAAGAAATCTACGAGATGTAATGGCTAGGTCACAAGGGTGATAAGGGACCTTCACCATGTGTACTAGAAAGCGGAATTATGTGTAGGTGGAGCTATGTGCGGAGACCACCGAGTATCGGGTGTTTTTCGAAGGGGTTCAATGAGATAACTTACTAATAGTGATTGGTGCGATCATGTTATGAATAAGTGCAGGTGTGAATGTGACCAATTGAGAAATATGGTAAATGTACGTGTGAGTAAGGTTGCATGTGACCATGTGTGTATGTGCATAATGTGTTTGATATGTGATACGTGATTGAAATTGCGATATGGTGTAAGCACCATTATGAGTACTCGTAAATATTGGTGATGACTATTCATTTTCATGGTTAGTATTGAAAATGCTCGGTGTTATGTGTGCATATATGGAAGTAATATAAAGAAAACATGGGAGAGTAAAATTTTCAGTAAAATAGATTGAAATAGCAGGAGTTACGTGACTTTGAAAAATCTCCATAAATAGTAGAAATTGAATTACATGCTGAATGAGAGATGAAATTAAATATTATTGAGTCTATTTTCATATAAAAGAAATGGTGTGAGTAAATAAATTTTCTATAATTAGATATTTAAATTTTACTGAGATAGGGTCTGAATGGTTTTGAAAATCCCCTGTTCCAAATTTTGAAAATCACTAAAAATTGTATAAAAATGGTTATGGTGTGAAATTTTGTATTCTTAGAATACTTTGTGAGTCTACTTTCAAGAGAAACAAACGTGAAGGTTATCCAAACTCTGTATAATGAGGAATTTTAATTTTAGTGATGAGGTGTTAGAGATGTTGAACAGCAAAATAGGGAATTTTGATGAATAAACTGTATTGATTGGGTAAACAAAAAATTCTAAATATTTTATTGTAATAATATATATGAGTCTAGTTTCAAAGAAAATTAGCAAAACTTAATTTGAAGTTCCGTAGCTCCATATATAAATAATTTAATGAATATGACTCGTGGAAATAACTTAACTAGAATTTGAATAAATTGAAAGAATATGAAAATAATATGTTATCGCATTGCTTACTATTTTCATGCGAGCTTACTAAGCTTAAAGCTTACTCCCTCCTTTCAATTTCTTTTAGTTTTGTCAGGTCAGCTCAGGGTTTGAGATCGTTGGAGGCAGCATCTCACTATCGAGCCATTATCCTTGGAGTACTGACATGTGTATGTTAAATGTTTTCAAGTGATTGGCATGTATAGGGACTAATTTTTTTTCTATGATGGACGTATGTTATAGGCTTCGAAGGCCTGTATAAGGGACTATATGCATGTGTTTGAAAAGTTTTAATTTTGGGCAAAATTTGGTAACCTGGATTTGTACGATTGTGAAAGTTTAAGTTCGGTAATGCCTCGAACCCTGTCCGGAGTTGGACATGGGTGAGGGGTGTTACAAAGAGACTTCACTAATGATAAAGTAATTTGAAAAGTACAATATTGAGATAATAAAAAACAAACCCTGAACCCCAAATTTAAAGCCCTCTGACTAAAACACAAATTTATCTGAAAGCTCTGTTAAAACTATTTCTTAATTGTATTATGATGTGATGTTGCATCAACCTTTCTAGAGTTACTAAGGCCTTTTTATAGGCCAAATTATGATGTCAAATATTAATCAAACATCCTAGTTAATCAAAGTGATTGGGAAAAATAATCAGAGTTTAAATAGGATAAGAAACCCAATTTATGTGGGAATACGTCACCTGATTTCAACATCCCAACACTTCTCGTCGTGACATTTCATGTCGCATTGTCGGGACGTCGACTCTGTTTTGGGTTTTGGTTTGTCCAAAATGCGAGGCACACTCAACAAATCTCCACCTTGACTAGTATTTCCAAAAATACTACTTTGTCGAGCCCTGTTAGGGGCCTAACCCGATTTTTGTAGGACACTTACCAAGTCCAAACAGTGTTTGAACTAGGAAACTGGAAGGCTTTTGGCCATTTTATCAGCTAGATTATTCTCTGTGCCAATCTTATCAATTTGAACATCTCATTGACCAACCACCTCTTGAATAAAGTGATATCAAATATCTATGTGCTTTGTTCTTTCGTGATGCATCTGATCCTGAGTGAGATGTATGGCATTTTGACTATCGCAATATACAACAATCATATTTTGTTTATTAACCAACTCTCTGAATAGACCTCTTAACCAAAAGGCTTCTTTCAACTTTTGTGATTGCCATATATTCAACTTTGCTAGTCAATAAAGCCACAGTGGCTTCCAGCTAATGGATTATTTGCTGAAAGCAAACATTTATCCTATGAGGGATCTTCTTTGCTCTAAATATCTTGCATTATTTGAGCTATGTAGCCAACTAGACCCTCTGAACTTCTTTCAATCTATAAACAAGTATTTTATGTCCCCCTCAAATATCTGATAATCCACTTATCTACTTGTCAGTGTAATTTGTCGGGTCTAGCCTTGTATCTGCTTACAACACTAACAACATGTGAAATATCGGGACGAGTGCAAACCATTGCGTACATCAAACTTTTGAATGCACTGGAGTAGGGAACCAAGGGCATATACTTTTCTTTATCTTTGGTTTGTGGTGACTCTGAAGCAAAAAGTTTGAAGTGTGTAACTAAGGGAGTACTAATCAGTTCTGAATTTTGCATCCCAAACCACTCGAGAATTCTTTCAATGTATATCTTCTTAGACAAATATATCTTTTGGAGCTTTTATCTTTGGAAATTTCCCTCCTTAAAATTTTCTTAGTCGTACCAAAATCTTTCATCTCGAACATAGAGTTAAACATGGTTTTTAACCGAAAAATTTATGATGGATCCTTAGTCGTAGTTAGCATATCATCAACATAAAACAACAAATAAATAAACGATTCTTCTTCAAGATGATGCAAATACACACAACTATCATACTTACTTCGGATAAAACCAATGCTTGACATAAAAGAATCAAACTTATTATACCATTACAGAGGAGACAGTTTCAGGCTATACAAAGATTTCTGTAGGAGGCAAACATGATCTTCCTTACCTTCAATCCTAAAGCCTTCATGTTGCTGCATATAAATATCCACCTTTAGCTCACCATGAAGAAACATTGTATTCACAGTTAATTACTCTAATTCAAGGTTGTACAATGCAACAAGGGCTAATAACACCATAATGGACATATGCTTCACAATAGGAGTCAAAACATCATGAAAATAACTCCATCCACTTGATTATAACTCTCATAGCCAACACCCAACCCAATAAGATATTGTCAACTTTGGGCACACATGGTCCTTATGGCTTTGTTCTTAGAGCGCCTATACACCCCCAAAAGGCCTCTAACCATTTAAGTGTTGCTACCCTTTTATATAGCCCAAGTCTCTTCTATGCTTTGCCAATGAGGGATTTGATTAGGGTGTTATAGTAGCCCTTTGAGGCCAACCTTGCCTTATATATTTTATCGCCCGAGCATGATCATTCCTTTCTTTTGAACTCCAACTTCCAATTACTCTCTTACTTCTAGTGGGTGGTTTAACGAGTTTTTAAGTCCCTTTCTTTTGAAGAGATTCCATATCCTCTTCCATAGCCACAAGCCAGTTGTTGGAATCAGGAGCCTAAACCGCCTTTGAGTAATTATAAGGATCGGCTGAATCAATACTCTCAACAAAACTTAAGGCATATACTACTAGGTTTCTATGGCAGAACTTTTGTGGTGGTTTGATCTCACATCTTACCCTGTTGTAAGCTAGCTGATAATTTCATAGCGGGGTATTTGATTGAACTAAAGTGTCTTCATTAACCTCTATTTTTATTGGAGAAACTTCAGTCTCACGTTCATGAGAGTTTTGTCATGACATCCCGATTCTCCTCATCGTAACGTCATATTGAAAAAAAATCTTATTTGAAAACATGTAGCACCCGAGATCTGGCAAGTCTAGAGTTTTGGCATATATCACTAAATAGTCTGTCTAGCATAGTGTTATCTACCCAAATGATTCTTTAGGTGTATATGTGTGGGCGTATAGTAACCATCGGATGAATTAGTAAGAATTTAACTTTATGATATTCTGCTATATTAAGGAGAAGATCGTGTTAATTGATAAAGGGTAAGTATAGAAGGAGTATTCGCCAAAGGTATAAGTACATCTGGTTTGTATGGAATACTATGCTAGTTAGATTTTCAGTAACTTGGTTAGAAATTAACTAAATAGCTAAGCAGGATAATTGTGATTTCAAGGTATTTATTAGTATTTCTCTCAAAAATTGTAGACTATTAGGAACGCAAGTTCTGAAATGTATGACACTTATTAAATTCCATTAAGTAAGTTGAGCCGTATTTATATGTGAAAGATGAGTTCTAAAAGGGTTCTTCTTTCTTCTTTTCTTCCTCTTCCTTATGTGGTATTTATTAATACCTTCCTTAAGCATGAATGTATCTTACATTGATGACCTAGAAGTTATGGTTATTTTATGATCAGTTGTTACTTCGCATAAGGGTGAGTATTTTAGCTTTGCATTTTAAGTTTTGAATGAGTAAATCTATATGTGGTGATTGAACAATAAGACTGTAACTATAATATTTCTATATGAGATTGTCATCAATTGATATGGTAACTAATAGTGAAATTAAGTTTCTAAGCAGTGGTTATTGTTGGTTCGAGATTGATATTTGGATTTGGAGTTTTGAACTTCAGTATGTGAGAATTAGTTGAGTTTCTACCATGACTCTTGCATGTATATTGTTCATATTGAAGTATATTTATATGAAAGTGATCAAATTGGAAACTAGAAATCATGAATAGTGTACTATGAATATGATACTTATACAACTACAGGAATAAAGTTATGATTATATTAAGATATAAGTTAGTCAGCTTGAAAATAAGTTCTATGGGATGTATGAAGAGTGTTATGAAGTTATGAAATCTTGGGTTTGGGATGTGTTTGGATCATAGAGTTTGTAAAGTAAGTCGAGTCATCGTGGTGGTAAATAAGGAAGTCCATCGGGACAATAAACACAAACTTTGATATGAAACTCTAAAGAAAAAAGTCAATAGCCATAGCGCATTATGAAAAGGAATTGTTGATCGACATTTTATCTAACGAGGTTCTTACGTGTCACATCCCAAAAACTAGGTTAGTTGAAATTGGGTTAAGGACCTCAAAATGGTCGCTTGGATTTTTATATGACCTTGGCACATTTTTCAATAGATAAGTATCAAGTATAGTGATTAAGTAGTGGTGGAGTTGTCTTTAATTATCTGAGTTCAAATCTCTTCCCTCTCATTAATTTCTATTTGGTGCAAATTTCCTTCAAACCTTAGTAAAGGTCACCAAGTTTTTAAAATAATTTTTATAGGAATGTGAACAAATAATTAAATGGCCTAGTGATTAGGAGCTTAAATAATTTCTTAAGGGTCCTAGGTTCAAGTCTCCACATTCTCCATATTTTTATTTTTTGGCAACTTTTGCACGGGAAAAACCTTCCTTGCCATCCATATTTATTACCCTGCAAGGGAAGATTTCTTTCATTTTGTGTGACTCAACCTTCCTTCATTAAAGCCCATTTTCACTACCATGATCCATTATTTTGCTCCTTTGTCCCCTCAACATGCCTTTTTCCTCCTTCTTTACCTTATGTGTCGATTAAGTGTACCTAGACAAGGTGTAATACACCTTTTGTGTTTCATCTTTTTCTTTCCTCTTAATATTGTCATCTCCTCCTTTGATCCTCGCTTTTCTCACCATTTTTCTTTTGCTTTAGCCATCTACCACAACTTTTTCCTTATTTTCCTCCTCTCCTCCACCACTTCATTTCCAATCGAACCACCGTCACACCTCCCTTTTGTCACCACTCCTCCTATTTGTTTGCTCCAATGCCACCCTTACACCACCATTCACCATCGTGGCCAACACATTCAACCACCATAGATAAAACATTCTTTTCTCTCCACTCCTCATTATTCTTATTTTCCCTCTCCACTTTTTCTTATATGCTGCAACACTCTTCTCTCTCCTCCTCTTCTGTCGGGTTCTCACCAAATCTGTTGTTGTCCCGCCTCTACTGGCATTTGTGATCCTTCCTCCTTTCTCCACCAATTTTCGATCTCTACACTCTCTATAGTAAACAAAACATTATTTTAATTTTAATTTCAATTTTTTAAATTAATTTGATAACATATACTTTTAACTCACTTTTTCAAGTGATCAATTTCTCTAGATTCAATTTCCTTTCTGATTCAAGATTCTAGTGATCCATCAATCATTCCGTTTCAATCAAGTTAGAGTAAGTATGGTAGTGAAATGAAAAATTTAACACCCCTTACCCGTATACGATGCCGAAACCGGGTACAAGGTATTACTGCACTTAACATACTTAATCATACAAATTCGAGATATGAATTTCCACTCAAATCTAAAACTTTTCATTCGTGTTCATAACGTCCTCTTATGGGCCTATAAGACCCGAAATATACATAGCCACGGGTAAATACTTTTGGCACAAAGCCATAATCAAGATGGCACAGAGCAATATTTAGGTTGGCACAGGCCATAATCAGATTACGTGGCTTTAAGCCGTTCGTCGATCCACAATTGTCTCATGCGACCCGTGCAACCTTAACAGATCAATACTAGATCCACAGTCGTCTCATTCGACCCGTCCGACCCTATAAGAACTTTCTCTGTATAAATGTCCCAACCTCATGCAATATGTCATGTATGTCATGCTCAATCAATACACGTGTATGCACAATGGCCATGCTCAGTAACTGTCATTTAAACATATATTAAAAGCATATCAGTTACACAACCACAGTCAAGTAAGTTAAAACACAATCATGCGATCACAGTTAAATCTGTCAAATTCATAGTCTAAGTCAGTCATTTACCCACAAGGGCAAAATAGCCATTCTACCTTATAAGGGTATTTCGATAATCTTACCCTTCAAGGGTATTTCGATAATTTTACAAATCGGGCGTATTTCAGTAATTTTGCAAACTGGGGGTATTTCGATAATTTTTACAAATCGAGGTCTCAGTGATCTAACAGAAGGACTATCGTCTCCTCGAGCGACTTAAGTAACCTAAACAGTCAAGCGGTGTAAATAGGCTTACGCCCATTACTCGGCCCAAATGGGCCCACATTCTTGTGTGGCCCAATTAGCCAAGAAATGCCTCGGCTATATGAACAACACAGTTCAAACCAATAGAAACCATATAACATGCACTTTATCCGTGTAGGCCCCACCAGCCTAGTGGGCCCACATGGCCCATTGCCTAAAATGACCTTAACTATGTGGACTACACGACTCGGTCTAACATTTACCACAATATGAAAATTTAATTCGTGTAGGGCCCATAAGCCCATTGGGCCCACATGGCCCATTTTGGCCCCAACGCGGCCCAAATGACCTAAGCCCATAAGAACGCTCATGGTGGCCTCAATCATCTTCCGCCCATATTCATGTGCTTAGTCCACCACATGTACGATCGTACGCTCGTGTGGCATCATTAGCCAGTACTTTGGCTTTTCGATATTTTGTCGATCTACGGTTAGAAGGAGTGTGGTTACACACACTCCTTCGGCTTTCTCGCCAACTATCAAATACAGGCTACTGTTACACACCTTCAGCTTATCAGCCGACTGTCAGGTACAGGGTAAAAATACACCTAATTGCGAACGTGCGCGATTAACCCACAAGAACACCAACATAACACAATCGAAACTTTGGTTAATCGTTTATTAATCAATTGAAGAGAACCTTAACCCAAAATTCCTGTTCGAGGGCTTACCTATCACCCGCGTTAATCAATCTCACTCAGGCCATCGTAGGAGATCACTTCATTTCAAGTCCTTAAAAAAAACCTACCTGCATCCCATTCGCGACTCAATAACTAATATCATATACGAAAATAATTGAACCATGAGTATCGCAACTTAACCAAACTGTGGAATTAAGACTGAAAGAAAGAAGTATTCGGCCACCACCACGACATACCCTTAAACCGAGGCACGAGAAGAAACAATCGCACTCCTCTAAGACTAAGTATTTAGCTAGCACAGACGATCAGAGGTTATTTGGCTCTAGCAAAAGAGGAGGGAAATGAGAAAAGCCGAAAGAAGGAAGAGAGGAGATAATAATGTGTTTGGCCAAAAACACATCAACCAATTGAGAGAGAAAAGAAATATTCAGAAAAAGTATGAAGAGGTAGAGGAGAGAAAAAGAATCGGTTAGACAGGAGGTTTGTAGAGGAATGCAAAGTAGAGAACAGAAGAACTCGAAAGGTATTCGATATAACAAAAAATGAAAAGATACTACCTACACTTTTAGTACAAATCGGCCTCCAAGAAGGGGAAAAAAACCCAAATTGTTTCAAGCCACTGAATTAGAGAGTAAAAGACTACTCAAAGCTGATTTCTGATAAGCCAGAATTCTCATTCGGCACACACCCCTCTTTCCTTTCAAAATCCTAAATTTTCCTCCCCAAATCACTCAAACCATCCACCACTCTTAATCCACTCCAAAAATCCATCCTCCAACCTCTCCACCATCCAATTCAAATACCCTTTTTTCCTCTTACATTTTCTTCATTACTAATTCAAACTTCACCTTTTTACCAAGTCCACGACAACCTTCCAGAGTTTCAATCCAATTTAACCACTTACCATCCCCATGTAGCAAAATAATTTTATTTTTATTGCAAGGGGATTCAAACCCAAGCCCCCCTCATTTGCTTAACACGCCACTTGCGTCCTTGCTACAAGCTCTTTTTGTGTCACAAAATATCCTCAATTAATAAAAAGGTGTATAGGCCAAAGTCCAGGTTCCTTTAAAAGAAAAACCAAAATATATTGCAAGAGGCAAGACTTGAACCTAGGCTCTCTTACAACCTTAATGACGCCACAACCACTAGACCACATGCTTCCTTATGTCTCTTTTTAATCACAATAATTTAGAATGCCTACATCCAATCATCCAGGGTTTTATTTACTTAAAACCAAAATTTTTGCTAAAGCCTAGGTTTGAACCAGAGTTTTCCAACTCCTCTTAAGACCCTTAACCACTTGAGCAGGCATTTAATTGTGTCATTTCCTTGCAAAATTAAATACCTATTTACAGCCTCCATATGGACCCATACTTAAGGCTCAATACTTCTAGGCCCAAATTGGGGTGTTACAATTCAACCCCCTTAAAGAAATTTCGTCCCCAAAATTTTCAACTATCAGAATAGTCGCACATCCTAGCCTACCATACAACGCTCTCACTGTGTACTGTGATCCTAATAATTCAAGCACGCACCACACCATCTATCCATCAGAGCGGATGGATATCACACGTATATCATTTCCAGAATACACACATAATAAATACAAACTCTAACTTTAAGTGTAGTAATACAGTCTAATATCTATCTACTACTTTTCAATGAAAACAAACAACAGTTTTAGAAACTTACGGATTCAACGCCAGAGACTCAATGCACCACACTTTCGGAAAACGAGCAATACAATATTTCAGAACTTCAAATCTTTGCAAGCCTTTTTGAAACAATACTTCAAGAAATTCAATTTTAAAGACCTAATCCACAGCTGAGTTTTGCAACTTGGCTCTAATATCACTAAATGTAACACCCCAAACCCGGCCCAGAAGTTAGGCTCGAATCTGGTGTGTCACATTGAATTATTTTTCGAAAACCATGTTTTCATTGAAAACCCTCCTTAATATTTAAAAACTAAAGTCTCAGTTTATGTTCGTTCAATTTCAAAACATGGTTCTTTGAAAAGTTAATCACTTTTAAAAACGTCATTAACTTCGTTAAAAACCTCTTTTAGTTGCAGAAACTAATTTAAGGTAACGAAGTTTAAAATTTATGTTTTTAAAAACATTAATTGGGTTGAAAACTCGTCTACGCCTAATGAATATAAAACGTAACAAAATCCCAAATTCAGAATTAAATCTAGAGAGGCCTTATTACAGATATTAAAACCCAAAATATAAAATTCCAATAAAAAGTCTAAAGCAGAGCATCAGTTGTCGTGTGGCCACCTCCGAGTCCCTCGCAGCTCCAAATCGTCCTAACGTTGGGGATTACCTGTACAGTTAAAAATGGGGTGAGTTTACGAAAACTTAGTGTGTAATCCCCTTACTAGAGTAACCGCCAGTATACAGAAACAGAAAGCGAAATAGTCTGGGCCAAAGCCCTTTAACTATAATAGTACAGTCTAGTTCAGATCATAGGTGGGCCGAAACCCACTACAATATCATTTAGGTCACAGCCCATAATAGAATCAATTGGGCCTAGCCCAAACCAATAACAGAACAAGTGGCCTAAGCCCAGTAGAATGACAGATCTCATAAACAGATATGCAACTGTATGAGGATGCATCCAACCCCGATCCAGCCAACACACCACCCCTACCAACCCTATACACTCCTGTGGGGATAAAATCGACCCACCCAGCAAACATGCAAAGCTTAGCACCGATTGTGGCACTAAGTCAACAAAACGGCTCGGCTCCGTGGACAGAACGACTAAAAGCCATAAATATCGCAACAACATTGCTAGTTAACAGAATAGTTAAAAGCCATAAACATAATGGTTATAAACCATAATCAAGATGGCACAGAGCCATAATCAGGATGGCACAAAGCTATCGATAATTGCAATAAGTTTTGCACATAGCCATCAGCGATGGTAATATAATCCACACATAGCCACAGATAACTATGATCGACACAGAGTCATCAATATATATGTTAGGCACATAGCCACGAAAAAATACGTTTGGCACAAAACCATAATCAAGATTGCACAGAGCTATATTTAGGTTGGCACAGAGCCAAAATCAGATTACGCGACTTTAATCCGACCGTCAGTCCACAGTCTTCTCATGCAAACCGTGCGACCTTAATAGATCAATACTGGATCCACAGTCATCTCATGTGACCCGTTTACACCCTATCAGAACTTCCTTGGTATCAATGCCCCAAACCCATGCAATATGTTGTGTATGTCATGCTCAATCACTACATGTGTATGCACAACGACCATGCTCAGTAATAGTGATTTAAACATATATTAAAAGCATATCAGTTACACGACCACAGTCAAGTCATCATACGATCACAGTCAAATTCGTCAAATTCATAATCTAAGCCAGTCATTTACCCACAGGGGCAAAATAGTTATTTTACCCTATAAAGGTATTTTGGTAATCTTACCCTTCAAGGGTATTTCAGTATTTTTGCAAATCGAGGTCTCAATGACCCAACGGAAGGTCCATCGTCGCCTTGAGTGACTTAAGTAACCTAAACAGTCACAACGGTGTAAATGGGCCTATGGCCCTTACTCGGCCCAAGTGGGCCCACATGCTCGTGTGGCCCAATTAGCCCAGAAATAGCCTCGGCTATATGAACAACACAGTTCAAACCAATAGAAACCATATAACATGTACTTTATCCGTGTGGGCCCCACCAGCCTAGTGGGCCTACACGGCCCATTACTCAAAAACGACCCTAACCATGTGGACTACATGACTCGGTTTAACATTTACCACAATATGCAAATTTAATTCATGTGGGGCCCACAAGCCCATTGGTCCACACGGCCCATTTTGGCCTTAACGCGGCCCAAACGACCTAAGCCCATAAGAACGCTCATGGTGGCCTCAATTATCTTACGCCCATATTCATGGGCTTAGTCCACCACATGTGCAATCGTACGCTCGTGTGGCATCATTAACCGGTACTTCTGCTTTTCGATATTTTGTCGATCTACGGTCAGAAGGAGTGTGGTTACACACACTCTATCGGCTTTCTCGCCAACTATCAAATACAGGCTACTGTTACACACCTTCAGCTTATCAGCCGACTGTCAGGTATAGGGTAAAAATACACCTGATTGCGAACTTGCGTGATTAACCCACAAGAACACCAACCTAACACAATCAGAAACTTTGGTTAGTCACTTATCAATCAATTGAAGAGAAACTTAACCTAAAACTCCTGTTCGAGGGCTTACCTATCACCAGCGTTAATCAATCTCACTCAGGCCGTCGTAGGAGATCACTTCATTTCAAGTCCTTAAAAAAAAACTATCTGCATCCCATTCGCAACTCAATAACTAATATCATATACGAAAATAATTTAACCAGGAGTATCGCAACTTACCCAAACTGTGGGACTAAGACTGAGAGACAGAAGTATTCAGCACCACCACAACACACCCTTAAACAAAGCCACGAGAAGAAATAACTACAGTCCCCTGAGACCAAGTATTTGACTAGCACAGATGTTCAAAGGTTATTCGGCTCTAGCAAAAGAGAAGGGAAATGAGAAAAGATGAAAGAAGGAAGAGAGGAGATAACAATGTGTTTGGCCAAAAACACATCAACCAATTGACACAAAAAAGAAATGTTTGGCAAAAGTGTGAGGAGGTAGAGGAGAGAAAAAGAATCGGTTTGACAGGAGGTTTGCAGAGGAATGCAAAGTTGAGAATAGAAGAACCTGAAAGGTATTCGATATGACCAAAACTAAAAGATACAGCCCACACTCTTAGCACAAATCAGCCTCCAAGAAAGAAAAAAACCAAAATGTTTCAAGCCACCAAATTAGAGAGTAAAAGACTACTCAAAGCCGATTTTGTATAAGCAAGAATTCTAATTCGGCACACACCCCTCTTTCCTTTCAAAATCCTAAATTTTCCTCCCCAAATCACTCAAACCATCCACCACCCTTAATCCACTCTTAAAATCCCTCCTCCAACCTCTCCACTATCCAATTCAAATTCTCTTTTTCCTCCTACATTTTCTCCATGACCAATTCAAACTTCACCTTTTACCAAGTCCACAACAACCTTCTAGAGTTTCAATCCAATTCAACCACTTACCATCCCCATGTAGAAAAATGATTGTATGTTGTTTGTAAGGGGATTCGAACCCAAGCCCTCCTCAATAGCTTAACACAACACTTACCTCTTTGCCACAAGCTCTTTTTATGTCATAAAATATCCTCAATTAATAAAAAGGTCTATAGGCCAAAGTCCAGGTTCCTTTAAAAGAAAAACCAAAATATATTGCAAGAGCCAAGACTTACACCCAGGCTGCCCTACAACCTTAATGACGCCACAACCACTAGACCACATGCTTCATTGTGTCTCTTTTTAATCACAATAATTTAAAAGGACTACATCCAAGCGTCCAGGGTTTTATCCTAGGTTTGAACCCAAGACTTTCCCATTTCCTCTCAGGACCCTTAACCACTTGAGAAGACATTTAATTGTGTCATTTCCTTGCACAATTAAATACCTATTTTCAACCTCCTTACGAACCCATACTCAAGGCCCAATACTTCTAGGTCCAAATGTTATAATATGATTTATTAGGGTCACACGATCGCTTGTCAACTGTGGATCCACCGATGGCTTTAAGTTGATTATGTGATTGGCAATGCTGCTGCAATATTGGTTAGTGCCACAACCGGTGCTACATAAGGAGTGTAGGGATGGGTGGGTCGATTAAATCCCCACAGAAGTGCAGGGTTGGACAGAGGCAGTGTGGGGTTGGTTTGGGTATTCATGCATTGCATATATTGATTCTGATATTGAGATGGGCTTAGGCCCGGAGAGATGTGATATGTGACATGTGATATGGGTTAAGGCCCAAATGCCACTATTACTGTGTTGGGCTTAGGCCCACATTGATTATTGTAATGGGCTTAGGCCTAGATTGATGTGATGCATGCTTTATGATCGATGAGGGTTGTACACACTGAGTTTTTGTAAACTCACTCCCTCTTTTAATTTTTAGGTAATCCTCAGTAAGCGGTTCGACGTACTAGAGGACTCGGAGGTGGCCACACTACGAACAACTTTAAATTTTAGTATTCTACTTTACCTTACTTAAACCACTATCTTATTGGGCTGTAATAAGGCCTATTTTAATTGCTAGTTTTTAATTTGGGACTTTCAGTTTATTACGTTTTCTATATGTTAAAAGTAGATCGTGATTTTCCAAAGCAGTTAATATTTTCAAAACACTATGCTTTCACGACTTAATCTTTAAACATCACGTTTTCGCAAATCATTTGCTTTAAATTAACCTTCCACAACAAAAAAGGTTTTAAAGGTAATAACATTTTAAAAGGGAACAATACTTTAATAAACCACGATTGAAAACGAACAAATGCAAATAGAGGTTTTGTACAAATTTTAAATGGCATGAAGTTTTAAATTTCAAAAAGGGTTCTCAATGAAAACATGGTTTTTGAAAAACACTTCAATATGACATGCCAGATTTGGCTATTACATCTAGGTCGGGTTTGAGGTGTTACATTTAGTGGTATCAGAGTCAAGTTACAAAACTCGGGCTATGAAATGGGCTTTAGTTTTTTTAAAGATGTTTACAAATGATTTTGAAGCAGTTTTGAAAGATTTTTTGTGTGGCACACCAAGTCCCCGACGTCGAACCAAGTAAGTTCTCTTGATACTGTAATCTGTTTTAAACTGTTATACTGTAAATAGTTACTAGGCTTCCTTTAGATGTTAGACTATACTGAGACTCTTTAGCTAGAGTAAGTTGAGAAACTATAGGAAACTAAAATTGTAGTGAGCTTGCGATTACGAAAATAACTCTCAACTACTACTTCCATAAAACATTTGTTTAATTATTGAAACTATGAGCTAAAATCATAAAATTTCTAATTAAGATAATACGCAAAGCGATAATGAGCACTAGAAGGGGTGCAATAGGCCGCGGTCGAGGCCATGGTAGTGCTAGGGCTGGATCTTCGGCATCAGACCATATGACCAATATTGAGGAGAGGGAAGCACCGACTTCACCTGTAGTGAGGTAGAGTCGTTTGGTTGAGCGGCTGGGGACGACGCATTGTCCCAAATAATGTTGAGGATAGTAGAAAGGGTTGCGGGTACTTCTGGGTCAAATATCGTTACTCTGGGCCATGGGTCAGTTACAGAACGACTCCATCAAATAGAGCAGAGATCTTTATGGGAGTTTTGGGTTGCCCCGAATGTGGTCGAATATTGGTTGGAGGCCACTAAAAGGATAATGGATGACTTGGATTTCACTTTGGAACAAAAACTAAAAGGTGAGATATCGTTGCTACGAGAGGAAGCCTACCAGTGGTGGCTCACCGTGAGAGAGGGCACTCAGCCTGACCGGGTCAGTTGGGAGTTCTTCAAGTCCACATTTCAAGGGAAGTACGTGGGTGCAAGCTATGTGGATGCTCGGAGGAGGGAATTTTTGAACTTAACTCAGAGAGATAGATCTGTGGCAGAGTACGAGCTAGAGTTCCTATGGCTCAGTTTATATGCTAAAGGAATAGTGGCAACAAATTATGAACGTTGTGTTTGGATCGAAGATGGCCTCAGAGACAGCCTTCGAGTACTGATTGCTCCCTAAAGGGAGCGGGATTTTACAGTATTGGTGGAGAAAGCAAAGATCGCTGAAGATGTAAAGTGCTCTGAGTGCCTAAACCGAGAATGAGAGAGGGGCAGAAATAAGAGGGATTCTGAGCACACTAATTCTGGTCAGAGACCTAAGAGAAGGGCCAGAGTGGATGGGCCAGTCAGAGCTGGGCATTTTTTGCTACTTTTGGGTTACCACCTTGTGCTATTTGTGAAAAAAGGTCATGTGGACGAATGCTAGTGGAGGACGGGAGCTTGTCTGAGTTGTGGTTCCATGGAACACCGTCTCAGAGAGTTTCCTAGAAGACCGGATCAGGTACAAGTTTTTGGTAGGGGTGATGTACAGCCACCTACGGTTGGACAATAGTCGCCAGAGGCCGTGGATAGGCCAGGGGTGGAAACGGGTCGGGTCGTGGAGCTCCAAGTAAAGGTTCTGGTCATACGGAGGAGAGGCAGCCAGCTTTGGTTTATGCAACACGTCGCCAAGATGTGAATACTGGTGTAACACCCCTAACCCGTATCCATCGTTGGATTAAGGTTTAGAGGCATTATCGGACAAACAAAATCTTTTACGGACATAACATACTATAATTCGTCAAATCCAATCAAAGTGTCCCTTAGATAGGTCAATGAGACCTCAAGCATGCTTTAGAATAGGGTCGGGACTAAACCGAACACATACAGAAATTTTTGGAAATTTAAAAATTTTTCTAAGTTATAATTGTCACACGCTCGTGTGGGCAGGCCATGTGCCTCCCACAGCCTTGGACACGCCCGTGTGTCTATGCCGTGTCAAAATAGGGCATACATACCGACTTGTCTATGCGGTCATGGACACGCCAGTGTGCCTCACCCGTGGTGTAACACCCCTAACCCGAGTTCATCGCTGAACTGGAGTTACGAGGCATTACAATTCGGACACAACCTAGAGCAAACATTAATATCTTTACAAACATTTTGCAAGCTAGTTATAGAACATATTACTTCAATACTTGTGTACAATAAACTGAACAATCCATATCACACAGCTTATTGTCCTTTAGTGAATCTAACGTAACAATTTCACAACATGGTCAAGTAAGGATTTTAAATGTCTCAGTGATGTGCACACTTAACATTATCATATATGAATCCTTTTGAAAACTCCAATGACAATTTAATACATACCTAAGTTGCATGTCAAAATTCATATTTAAACACCATTAGTTCAACTGTACAAAGCACTTTTAATTCGGTCATCGCATAGCCTTAACTTTTGTACTAATTTTCTCCATCCAATAATAAGCAAATCATGCTATTTCATTTTTGAATATCAAGCATATCATATTTTAACCTCATTCAATCTAACATTCAAGATACTAAATAAAAATTCAAACCTAATAACCAACTAATCAAGAATTATATATGTATATACTCACTTACACAAAGCCCGAATCAAAACGACCAAATATAATCATGTATTATTGAACTTAATTCTTATCTAGCAAGTGACCAAATCAAATACTTACGTACATGTCATAAACATTACTTAACAAATATTTATCACGTACTATAATTTAAGCATGCATCTATCATTTGCTTCATTGCCTAAACCGAATACTACATCATGCTTAACATTATTCATTGCCATATCATATATCCAAACATTATAATAGACCACTCTCACGTGTGATTAAACCACATTCAAGTATAATGATAGTTCATGGCATAAGCAAACTATATCATCAAAACTCAAACAAGTTATCCCAAAATAGTTAGCCATTTTCGCATGGTGGCGTATTCTACGATTACAAGACATTAGTTATAATTGTTTAGTCTAACCTATACATGCCCTTTTAAATACCAAACTAAGTTATTCAATACTAAAAGAAAGTCGATAGTGCAGTTGACTTCTTCACAAATCCTTTGAGTCCGTAGCTTGTACCTAAATCTATAAAACAATGGTAAACAAGAATACACACAATAAGCATGCTAGCTTAGTAAGTCTCAAGCGAGATTTATGACATATATACACTATGTACCATCATAGCGAATTTAGGTGTTTATAAATATAGCGAAACCTTATTCATCGTATATTTAATTTGTAAAACTTATCGAAAGTATCTTGAAATAAATAAAATCCTATGCAATTTCACATACAACCTAATAACATCTTCAATGCACATCTAAAATAATTTCACATAGTTGAATGTATACAAATATATATATGTATATAAAGCATGGCGAAACTATATATATATAATATAATTTCTCTTATATGCAAATAATCCATATCAACTCAATGTCTTTTATTTTATTCAATACTTTACATACCAAATGCACCAACACATTTTATCAACTTGCTTATTCAAGAATCATCACAAGTATCATAAACTTAATTCGATACATAACTTTTAGTTGAACACTATAGTAATAAACCTTGACTTATTCAATACCATCATATCTAGACCATTTTTATTCATAAGCATAAGCTCGTCTTGACACTCACTAGTATAAAACCCGCTAGACCAAAGGTGCGAGATTTAAACACCAAGACGAAGCACGCTGAGGCATTAAAGCGAATATATCACCCAAGACAAGGCACGCTAGGCATCTAGCCCGAATCAAATCAAACACGAAGCACCGCTGAGCACTAAGCCGAATATATCACGGGCACTAAGCACGCTGAGGCACTAAGCCAGAATATATCACCTTTGAGCAGCCGCTAGGCACGAAGCTTAGAATATGTATAGTTAATCTTTCGTTTCACATTTCATTGTGCTAAATTCACCACCACTTATAATTCACGTATTTTATCAAATAACAAACCAAAACACTTATTCACATCACTTTGAATAAAATTCCAACCAATCCATACCAATACTTTCACATTCGCTAACACAAGGTTCTATACTAAATTCTATCGAATATTATCATTTAACACATTCATAAATAATTCGATAACCTATACTTGCTTAAGGACTTACCTCGGTTGTCGATAGACCGTGCAAATCGGCTATTCGAGAACCTTCGTCTTTCCCCGATCTAAATCTGTTTTTCTTTGCTCTTGATCTAAAACACATTAAAATTTAGCTCATTCAAGCACAATTCATCTCACTTTAGTCCCTAAGCACATAAATGGGCAAAGTACTATTTTACCCCTAGTATTTCACAACTTTGTAATTTAGTCCTATTTGCATAACACACAAAATACACCAAATTAGATAAGACTATACAAGGGCCGAATATTCCTAGGGACTTTACAAGCCCTCTCATTTCATTTCTTTTGCAAATAAATCCCCTCAAGTTTCATCTTTTACAATTTGGCCCTAAAACAAAATTTCTTCAAAACTTCCAATACATAATATACTAATCTTTAACTTATCTTTTATCTAACATCATCAAACATCAAAAACCATATAAATTTATCAATAGCTGAACATCAAGCATACTTAGGTTCAAAAATTACAACATGGGTCGGTTACGGTTCGGAGCAACGATCTCAAAAACGTAAAAATTTTCAAAAACCGAAATCAAACTAACCTTGAAATTAAGCCACCAAGTGCCGAAATTCAAAGAACAAAACCCCCTTTTTTTTCTTTCTCACATTCGGCCATGAAAGAATGAAAAAGATGGTGACTTTTGTTTGTGTTATTTTAACATATAATAAAGCAATTATTAAATTACTAATATAACCTTTAATATATAATAAAACTAACATATATACTAAGGTTATTTTTGACATAAGCCACCCACTAACTCTAAAAATGGGTTATTTACCCTTTTAATGCTTCACTTTAAAAAGCCATCATCAAATAGGCACTTTACACTATAGTTTGAGACTTTTAAAATTTACGCGATTAAGTCCTTTTGTCAAATTAAACACCCAAACGATAAAATTTTTCTACGAAACTTTCACACATTTTAATTCACACATAATAAGCACAAAATAAAATATTAAAATATTTCTCAGACTCGGATTCATGATCCTGAAACCACCGTTTTGATTAGGGTCAAATTCGATCTGTTACAACTCTCCCCCTTAAGGATTTTCGTCCCCGAAAATCTTACTGTTAAACGAGGTCGGATATTGTTGCCTCATTGAATCCTTAGGCTCCCACGTAGCCTCTTCAACTCCGTGACGATTCGATAGAACCTTCACTAACGAGATTCTTTTATTTCTCAACTCTTTTATTTTCTGAGCTAAGATACGGATCGGTTCTTCATCATATGTTAAATCAGTTGGAGTTCAATCTCTGTACGGGTGTGATCACATGAGGCGGATCGATCTATACTTCGAAGCATCGAAGCGTGAAATCGTCATGTATCTTTTCTAACTTAGAGGGCAATCTCAATCTATAAGCAACAGCCCAATACGTTTAATGATTTCATACGGTCCGATAAATCTCGGACTCAACTTGCCTTCCGACCAAATCGGAGTACTTTCTTCCACGGGGAAACTTTTAAGAATACTCGATCTCCTACCTAAAATTCAATGTCTTTACGTTTCATATCAGCATAAGACTTTTGACGATCCGGCGACTTTCAAATTGTCTCTAATAATAGCTACTTTACATCAGTTTCTTTAATCAAATCAACCCGTGTATCTTATTCTCATTGAGCTCGATCCGATATAATGGTGTTCGACACTTTTGCGTATAAGGCTTCATAGGCGCCATTTTGATACTAGATTGAAAGCTATTATTATAAGCAAATTCAATCAAAGGTAGGTATCGTCCCACGTACCTTCAAACTCGAAAACGCAACATCTCAACATGTCCTCAAGTATCGAATAGTTCGCTCCAGGCCGAATCATTCATACTGCGGATGAAAGGTCAGTACTAAAATGTAGTTTAGTACCTAAAGCAACTTGCAACTTCTTCCAAAACCGCGATGTAAATCTCGGGTCTCTGTCTGACACAATGGAACTCGGTACACCATGCAATCTTACAATTTGCGATACATACAATTCAGCAAGTTTATCAAGTGAAAAGTCTGTACGAACCGGCACAAAATGAGCTGATTTAGTCAGTCTATCAACTATAACCCATACGGCATCTTTCTTACTCGGTGTCATAGGAAGACCGGATACAAAATCCATTGTAATTCTATCCCATTTCCATTTAGGTATCAGGATTGGCTGAAGTAGTCCAGATGGCACTTGATGTTCAGCTTTTACTTGCTGACCAATTAAGCATTTCGAAACAAATTCGGATATATCCCGTTTCATGCCGACCACCAATAGAACTGTTTCAAATCATTATACATCTTTGTGCTACCGGATGTATTGATAATCGATCACTATGGGCCTCACTCAGAATCACCTGTATCAAATCTGAGTTTTTCGGAACACACATTCGGCTTTTAAAATTTAAACAGTCATTTGCATCAATCTGAAAATCTGATTCTGCACCTTTTTCACACTGAATTCGACTTGCAATCAAATCATTGTCAACTTTCTGTGCATCACGAATTTGCTGAATAAACATCAGTCTGGCTTGTAACTCGACTATGATCGAACCATCACCAGACATAGCTATTTGTGCGCTCATTGCACGGAGAGCAAACAATGATTTTCGACTTAACGCATCTGCAACGACGTTAGCTTTTCCCGGATGGTAGTCAATCACCAACTCATAGTCTTTCAACAATTCTAACCATCTGCTTTTTCTCAAATTTAGATCTTTCTGAGTCATCAACTACTTTAAACTTTTATGATCTGAATAAATGTGACATTTCTCGCCTAATAAATAGTGGCGCCAAATTTTCAATGCGAAAACAATGGTCGCAAGTTCTAAGTCATCGTTGGGTAATTTCTTTCGCGGCTTCATTGTCTTGAAGTGTAGGCTATGACTTTGCCTTCTCGCATCAAAACGCAGCCCAAACCATTCAAAGAAGCATCGGAATAAACAACAAATTCTTTACCGATTTAAATTTGAACTAACACTGGAGCTTCATCAAAAGGGCTTTCAAGTGATCAAAACTTTTTCGACACTTTTTCGACCATTCAACGACATCTTTTCGCAATAACTTTGTCAACGGGTAGCTATCATAGAAAAATCTTTCACAAATCGTCGATAGTAACCCGCAAGTCCCGAAAACTTGAATCTTAGAAACATTTTCCGTGGCTTCCAATCAAGTATAGTGAGATTTTGTTGGATCAACTCGAATGCACGATCTTTGAAACAACATGTCCCAAAAGGTGACCTCTTTCATCCGAACTCACACTTACTAAACTTCGCATACAACCGATGATCTCGCAAAGTTTGTAACACTAACTTCAAATGTTCGGCGTGTTCAATTTCATCTTTGGAGTAGATCAATATGTCATCAATAAACACTACCATAAATCGATCCAAAACTATCTAAAACCCGATTCATCAAATCCATAAAAACAATGAGTGCATTAGTAAGCCCAAAAGGCATAACCAAAAACTCAAAATGTCCGTACCTCATTGAATGCGTCTTTGGCACATCTCAGTATCTCGACTATCGATAATAACCCGATCACAAATCTATTTTCAAAAATCTGAAGCCCTTTCAATGATCAAACAAATCATCAATCCGAGGTAACGGTACTTATTCTTTATAGTTACCTTATTCAATTGCCGATAATCAATACACATTCGCATCGTTCCATCTTTCTTTCTCACAAAAGAACTAGTGCACCCAAGGAGAGAAACTTGGTCGTGCAAAGCCCTATCTGTTAACTCTTGCAATCGTGCTTTCAACTCTTTTAGCTCAAGAGGTGCCATCCGATATGGTGCTATTGAGATCGGGGTCGTTCCTGATGCTAATTTAATACCAAACTCAATCTCTCGTACTGGGGGTAAACCCGGTAATTCTTCAGGAAACACATCTCAGTATTCACATACAATCAGTGCAGATTCAATCATTTCTTAGACAACTTATTATCCGATTACATAAGCCGGATAAGCTTCGCACCCTTTTCTCACATATACGGGCTAACATTGAGGATATAAGCGTAGGAAATCCACCTAAATCTTTGGATTCAATTCTAATGATCTCAGATTCGGTGTCTCAAATTAATAAGCTTTCTTTTACAATTCACCACTGAATTATGTGAAGTTAACCAGTCCATTCCCAAAATTATATCAAACTCATCGAAGGCAACGACTTTAAACCGATTGGGAAGTAAAAATCCCGAATCATCAATGGGCAACTTTTACACTTTATTAACAAACACACATCTACCCAAAGGGTTGGATACATGAATCACAAACTTCGATGAGACTCAATGGCGAGTCTCATGAATACCAGAGTTTCACATACATATGAATGGGTCGAACCAGGATCAATCAATGCAATCACAGTAGTATCATAAAGGGTGAAAGTACCGGTAATGACATCTGGAGAAGCGGCATCCTCCTAGCTCGAGTAACATAAGCTCTAGCTGGAGCTCTAGCCTCAGATCGAACTACTGTGTTCTTCGTCCCTCTCTGACTACCACCTACATTGCCGAGAATGCAGGTGAGTGCGCGCCCGTCTGGATGCCTTTGCTCGGTCTAGAGTTACGCGCAGTATTACGCTTCACCTAACATCGGGCACTCTCGAATAAAATGGTGCGAGGATCCACATTTAAAGTTGGGTGATCACGAACTCTACAACTCCCAGAATGCCATTTTCCATAATGTTTACATTCCACTCGATTTTGTGGAACGTTATCAGCACTGGCCATCGAGGTAGCTTGAGAGCCCACTGAAGGTCGATCCCGTCTAGGTGAATCGATGTAGCTTTATGTCGGTGAAGTCATCTCTAAACTTCTTAGATGTGGAATGGAAATTCTTACAGCGTATATTTACGAGTGTCTCTAGCACATCTCGGCATTTCTTTCCTCTTTCCCAAGCTCTTGACTTTGCATGCTCGCTCAACTAATGTCACAAACTCCTTGATCTTAAGAATGCCAACTAGCAACTTTAAATCTTCATTCAAACCGTCTTTAAACCTTTTGCACATAATGGCTTGGTTGATACACACTCCGAGCATATCGGCTCAATCGACAAATTTTGTTCATATTGATCCGGCCATTTTCCCTGTTTCAATTCAAGAAATTCTTTTCGTTTACGGTCGATGAACCTCGTGATATATTTCTTGCGAATTCATTCGGAAGAAATCCCATGTAACTTTTCTTTTGGAACCAATCGTCTTGGTGTATTCCACCGGTGATAAGCGATGTCCGTAGTAATGATATAGCACATTTTAAACATTAAATGCAGGTGCGGGATAACTCATCAAGTACACCGAATAGTGTTATCAAGCCACATTTCATTTCGCTCTGCATCATCATCATCATTAGCCTTGAATTCTTATTTAAATTTCTGATTTTATCAGCAGGGGCCTACTAGATCTCATTGGATCTATCATCGAAGTCTTGAAGGTACGAGTTGGATTATTCGGGGTGGAGGTTGTTGTATAGCGGATTATTACGAACAAATTGGGTAAACCATTCATTCATCATTTGGTAGAAAGCTTGTTTAGCCTCCCCTCGTGGTTACCGTAGCGGTTGAGAGTCTAATGGCTGATCCATGTGCGAGACCGGTAGCGACACTCTCCACATCGTCAGCTATGGCTCTATCGGGATCGAAATCCATTTACTATATAAAATACAATTGAAATTGTCAGAAGTCACCACACTATCGATATATAACCAAGGCATGTATAGCTAGACTCACACGCGCTACGGTAGTCCTAGAATCGACTAAACCGTAAGCTCGATACAATAAATGTAACACCCTAACGAGTTCATGTTGAACTAGAGTTACGAGGCATTACCAATTAGGACACAACCTAGAACAAACATTAATATCTTTACAAACATTTTGCAAGGTAGTTATAGAACATATTACTTCAATACTTGTGTACAATAAACTAAACAATCCATATCACACAGCTTATTGTCCTTTAGTGAATCTAACGTAACAATTTCACAACATGGTCAAGTAAGGATTTTAAATGTCTTAGTGATGTGCACTTAACATTATCATATATGAATCCTTTTGAAAACTCAATGACAATTTAACACATACCTAAGTTGCATGTCAAAATTCATATTTAAACACCATTAGTTCAACTGTACAAAGCACTTTCAATTCGGTCATCGCATAGCCTTAACTTTTGTACTAATTTTCTCCATCCAATAATAAGCAAATCATGCTATTTCATTTTTGAATATCAAGCATATCATATTTTAACCTCATTCAATCTAACATTCAAGATACTAAATAAAAATTGAACATAATAACCAACTAATCAAGAATTATATATGTATATACTCACTTACACAAAACCGAATCAAAAGCGACCAAATATAATCATGTATTATTGAACTTAATTCTTATCTAGCAAGTGACCAAATCAAATACTCACGTACATTTCATAAACATTACTTCACAAATATATATCACATACTATAATTTAAGCATGCATCTATCATTTGCTTCATTGCCTAAACGAATACTACATCATGCTTAACATTATTCATTGCCATATCATATATCCAAACATTATAATATACCACTCTCACGTGTGATTAAACCACATTCAAGTATAATGATAGTTCATGGCATAAGCAAACTATATCATCAAAACTCAAACAAGTTATCCCAAAATAGTTAGCCATTTTCGCATGGTGACATATTCTACGATTACAAGACATTAGTTATCTTTGTTTAGTCTAACCTATACATGCCCTTTTAAATACCAAACTAAGTTATTCAATACCAAAAGAAAGTCGATAGTCAGGTTGACTTCTTCACGGATCCTTCGAGTCCGTAGCTTGTACCTAAATCTATAAAACAATGGTAAACAAGAATACACACAATAAGCATGCTAGCTTAGTAAGTCTCAAGCGATATTTATGACATATATACACTATGTACCATCATAGCCGAATTTGGTGTTTATATATATAGCGAAACCTTTTTCATCATATATTTAATTTGTAAAACTTATCGACGATATCTTGATCGATAAATAAAATCCTATACAATTTCACACACAACAGAATAACATCTTCAATGCACATCTAAAATGATTTCACATAGTTGAATGTATACAAATATATATATGTATATAAAGCATGCATTTGAAACTATATATATATAATATAATTTCTCTTATATGCAAATAATCCATATCAACTCAATGTCTTTTATTTTATTCAATACTTTGCATACCAAATGCACCAACACATTTTATCAACTTGCTTATTCAAGAATCATCACAAGTATCATAAACTTAATTCGATACATAACTTTTAGTTGAACACTATAGTAATAAACCTTGACTTATTCAATACCATCATATCTAGACCATTTTATTCATAAGCATAAGCTCGTCTTGACACTCACTAGTATAAAACTGCTAGACCAAAGGTGCGAGATTTAAACAAACGACGAAGCACGCTAGGCATTAAAGCCGAATATATCACGGCACAAGGCACGCTGGGCATCTAGCCCGAATCAAATCAAAGACGAAGCACGCTAGGCACTAAGCCGAATATATCACAGGCACTAAGCCTGCTAGGCACTAAGCCCGAATATATCACCGGCACTAAGCCTGCTAGGCACGAAGCCCGAATATGTATAGTTAATCTTTCGTTTCACATTTCATTGTGCTAAATTCACCACCACTTATAATTCACATATTTTATCAAATAACAAACCAAAACACTTATTCATATCACTTTGAATAAAATTCCAACCAATCCATACCAATACTTTCACATTCGCTAACACAAGGTTCTATACTAAATTCTATCGAATATTATCATTTAACACATTCATAAATAATTCGATAACCTATACTTGCTTAAGGACTTACCTCGGTTGTCGATAGGCCGTACAAATCGGCTATTCGAGAACCTTCGTCTTTCCCCGATCTAAATGCTTTTCTTTGCTCTTGATCTAAAACACATTAAAATTTAGCTCATTCAAGCACAATTCATCTCAATTTAGTCCCTAAGCACATAAATGTGTAAATTACTATTTTACCCCTAGTATTTCACAACTTTGTAATTTAGTCCTATTTGCATAACACACAAAATACACCAAATTAGCTAAGACTATACAAGGGCCGAATATTCCTAGGGACTTTACAAGCCCTCTCATTTCATTTCTTTTGCAAATAAACCCCCTAAAGTTTCATCTTTTACAATTTGGCCCTAAAACAAAATTTCTTCAAAACTTCCAATACATAATATATTAATCTTTAACTTATCTTTTATCTAACATCATCAAACATCAAAAACCATATAAATTTATCAATAGCTGAACATCAAGCATACTTAGATTCAAAAATTACAACATGGGTCGGTTACGGTTCGAACAACGATCTCAAAACGTAAAAATTTTCAAAAACCGAAATCAATCTAACCTTGAAATTAAGCCACCAAGTCTTAGAAATTCAAAGAACAAAACCCCCTTTTCTTCTTTCTCACATTCGCCATGAAAGAATGAAAAAGATGGTGACTTTTGTTTGTGTTATTTTAACATATAATAAAGTAATTATTAAATTACTAATATAACCTTTAATATAAAATAAAACTAACATATATACTAAGGTTATTTTGACATAAGCCACCCACTAACTCTAAAATGGGTTATTTACCCTTTTAATGCTTCACTTTAAAAGCCATCATCAAATAGGCACTTTACACTATAGTTTGAGACTTTTAAAATTTACGCGATTAAGTCCTTTTGTCAAATTAAACACCCAAACGATAAAATTTTTCTGAAACTTTCACCCATTTTAAGTCACATAATAAGCACAAAATAAAATATTAAAATATTTCTCGGACTCGGATTCGTGGTCCCGAAACCACCGTTCGATTAGTGTCAAATTCGATGCATTACAACTCTCCCCTTAAGGATTTTCGTCCCGAAAATCTTACCATTAAACAAGGTCGGATATTGTTGCCTCATTGAATCCTCGGGCTCCACGTAGCCTCTTCAACTCCGTGATGATTCCATAGAACCTTCACTAACGAATTCTTTTATTTCTCAACTCTTTTATTTTTCGAGCTAAAATACGGATCGGTTCTTCATCATATGTTAAATCGATTG
Source organism: Gossypium rotundifolium (assembly GCA_025506655.1). Lineage (NCBI taxonomy): Eukaryota > Viridiplantae > Streptophyta > Magnoliopsida > Malvales > Malvaceae > Gossypium > Gossypium rotundifolium. Next base: position 44,439,755 of record CP106726.1, read on the forward strand.
GAGTTCAATCTCTGCGGTGTGATCACATGAGACGGATCGATCGTACTTACGAAGCATCAAAGCGTGAAATCGTCATGTATCTTTTCTAACTCGGAGGGCAATCTCAATATATAAGCAACAGCCCAATACGTTCAATGATTTCATACGGTCCGATAAATCTCGGACTCAACTTGCCTTCCTACCAAATCGAAGTACTTTCTTCCACGGGAAACTTTTAAGAATACACGATCTCCTACCGAAATTCAATGTCTTTACGTTTCATATCGACATAAGACTTTTGACGATCCGAGGACTTTCAAATTGTCTCTAATAATAGCTACTTTACTCAGTTTCTTTAATCAAATCAACCCGTGTATCTTATTCTCGCTGAGCTCAGTCCAGTATAATGGTGTTCGACACTTTCGCTCGTACAAGGCTTCATAGGGTGCCATTTTGAAACTAGATTGAAAGCTATTATTATAAGCAAATTCAATCAAAGGTAGGTATCGTTCCTACGTACCTTCAAACTCGAGAACGCAACATCTCAACATGTCCTCAAGTATCTGAATAGTTCGCTCGGGGTATTTATGTCTCTGCGGATGAAAGGCCTGTACTAAAATGTAGTTTAGTACCTAAAGCATCTTGCAACTCTTCCAAAATTCGCGATGTAAATCTCGGTCTCTGTCGACACAATGGAACTTCGGTACACCATGCAATCTTACAATTTGCGATACATACAATTCAAACAAGTTTATGAAGTGAAAAGCACATGAAACCCAAGCACAAAATGAGCTGATTTAGTCAGTCTATCAACTATAACCCATACGGCATCTTTCTTACTCGGTGTCATAGGAAGACCGGATACAAAATCCATTGTAATTCTATCCCATTTCCATTCAGGTATCAGGATTGGCTGAAGTAGTCCAGATGGCACTTGATGTTCAGCTTTTACTTGCTGACAAATTAAGCATTTTGAAACAAATTTGGATATACCCGTTTCATGCCCGGCCACCAATAGAACTGTTTCAAATCATTATACATCTTTGTGCTACCCGGATGTATTGATAATCGACCACTATGGGCCTCACTCAGAATCACCTATATCAAATCTGAGTTTTTCGGAACACACATTCGGCTTTTAAAATTTAAACAGTCATTTGCATCAATCTGAAAATCGATTCGCACCTTTTCACATTGAATTCGACTTGCAATCAAATCTTTGTCAATTTTTATGCATCACTTAATTTTTTGAATAAACATCGATCTTGCTTGTAACTCGGCTATGATCGAACCATCACCGAACATAGCTATACGTGCGTTCATTACGAAGAGCAAACAATGATTTTTGACTTAACGATCCGCAACGACGGCCTAGCTTTTCTCGGATGGTAGTCAATCAACAACTCATAGCCTTTCAAGAATTCTAACCATCGCATTGTCTCAAATTTAGATCTTTTGAGTCATCAAATACTTTAAACTTTTATGATCCGAATAAATGTGACATTTCTCGCCAAATAAATAGTGGCGCCAAATTTTCAATGCGAAAACAATGGTCGCAAGTTCTAAGTCATGCGTCGGGTAATTTCTTTTCATGCGGCTTCAAATTGTCTTGAAGCGTAGGCTATGACTTTGCCTTCACGCATCAAAACGCAGCCCAAACCATTCAAAGAAGCATCGAATAAACAACAAATTCTTTACCCGATTCAGTTGAACTAACACTAGAGCTTCATCAAAAGGGCTTTCGGTGATCAAAACTTTTCGACACTTTTTCGACCACTCGAACTCGACATCTTTCGCAATAACTTTGTCAGCGGGTAGCTATCATAGAAAAATCTTTCACAAATCGTCGATAGTAACCCGCAAGTCCCGAAAACTTGAATCTCGAAGCGTTTTCGGTGGCTTCAATCAAGTATAGCCAGAGATTTTGTTCGGATCAACTCGAATGCACGATCTTTGAAACAACATGTCCCAAAAAGTGACCTCTTTCATCCAGAACTCACACTTACTAAACTTCGCATACAACTGATGATCTCGCAAAGTTTGTAGCACTAACCTCAAATGTTCAGCGTGTTCAATTTCATCTTTTGAGTAGATCAATATGTTATCAATAAACACTACCACAAATCGATCCAAAAACTGTCTAAAAACCCGATTCATCAAATCCATAAAAATAACAGGTGCATTAGTAAGCCCAAAAGGCATAACCAAAAACTCAAAATGTCCGTACCTCGTCCGGAATGCAGTCTTTGGCACATTTGTATCTCTGACTTGCAACTGATAATAACCCGATCTCAAATCTATTTTCGAAAATACTGAAGCCCCTTTCAACTGATCAAACAAATCATCAATCCGATGTAATGGGTACTTATTCTTTATAGTTACCTTATTCAATTGCCGATAATCAATATACATTCGCATCGTTCCATCTTTCTTTCTCACAAAAAGAACTAGTGCACCCCAAGGAGAGAAACTTGGTCGTGCAAAGCCTCTATCAGTTAACTCTTGCAACTGTGCTTTCAACTCTTTTAGCTCAGTAGGTGCCATCCGATATGGTGCTATTGAGATCGGGGTCATCCCCGGTGCTGATTCAATACCAAACTCAATCTCTCATACTGGGGGTAAACTCGGTAGTTCTTCAGGAAACACATCTGAGTATTCACATACAATCGGTACAGATTCGATTTGTTTCTCAGACAACTTATTATCCAGTACATAAGCCAGATAAGATTCGCACCCTTTTCTCACATACTTCAGGGCTAACATTGAGGATATAATCAGAGGAAATCCACCTAAATCACTGGATTCAATTCTAATGATCTCACCGTTACGGTGTCTCAAATCAATAAGCTTTCTTTTACAATTCACCACCGCATCATGTGAAGTTAACGGTCCATTCCCAAAATTATATCAAACTCATCGAAGGCAACAAAGATTAAATCATTGGGAAGCAAAATCCCGAATCATCAATGGGAAACTTTTACACACTTTATTAACAAACATCTACCCAAAGGGTTGGATACGCTGAATCACAAACTCAAGAGACTCAATCGGTAGAGTCTTCCTGAATACCAGAGTTTCACATACACATGAATGGGTCGAACTAGGATCAATCAATGCAATCACAGAGTATCATAAAGGGTGAAAGTACCGGTAATGACATCCGGAGAAGCGGCATCCTCCCTAGCTCGAGTAACATAAGCTCTAGTGGAGCTCTAGCCTCGGATCGAATCGCTATGTTCTTCGTCCCTCTCGACTACCACCTACATTGCGAATGCAGGTGGTGCGCCCGTCTTGATGCCTGCTGGGTCTAGAGTTCTCGCGTGATTTCGCTTTCGGCTAACATCGGGCACTCTCGAATAAAATGGTGCGAGGATCCACATTTAAAGTAGGACCGATCACGAACTCTACAACTCCCAGAATGCCATTTTCCACAATGTTTACATTCCACTCGGTTCTGTGGAATGTTATCAACACTCGCCATTGAGGTAGCTCGAGAGCCCACTGAAGGTCGATCCCGTCTAGGTGAATCTGAAGTAGCTTTATGTCGGTGAAGTCATCTCTAAACTTCTTAGATGTGGAATGGAAATTCTTACCGACGGTCTTTTACGAGTGTCTCTAGCTTCATCTCGACCTTTTTTTCTCTTTCCCAAGCTCTTGACTTTGCAAGCTCGCTCATCTAATGTCACAAACTTCTTGATCTCAAGAATGCCAACTAGCAACTTTAAATCTTCATTCAAACCGTCTTCAAACCTTTTGCACATAATGGCTTCAGTTGATACACACTCCCGAGCATATCGGCTCAATCTGACAAATTTTTGCTCATATTCAGTCACGGCCATTTTCCCCTATTTCAATTCAAGAAATTCTTTTCGTTTCTAGTCGATGAACCTCTGACTGATATATTTCTTGCGGAATTCATTCTAGAAGAAATCCCATGTCACTTTTTCTTTTGGAACCATTGATACTAGTGTATTCCACCAGTGATAGGCAGTGTCCCGTAGTAATGATATAGCACATTTTAAACATTCGTCTGGAGTGCAGGCTAACTCATTAAGTACCCGAATAGTGTTATCAAGCCACATTTCAGCTCGCTCTGCATCATCATCATCATTAGCCTTGAATTCTTCGGCCTCAAATTTCCCGATTTTATCAATAGGGGGCTTACTAGATCTCATTGGATCTATCATCGAAGTCTTTGAAGGTACGGAGTTGGATTATTCGGTGGTGGAGGTTGTTGTGCGATCGGATTATTACGAACAAATTGGGTAAACCATTCATTCATCATTTGGTAGAAAGCTTGTTTAGCCTCCCCTCGTGGTTACACATGAATCGGTTGAGAGTCTAATGGCGCCGATCCATATGCGAGACCAGTGACACTCTCCACATCGTCACCACGGCTCTATCGGGATCGAAATCCATTCTTGTATAAAATACAATTGAAATTGTCGAAGTCACCACACTATTGATATATAACCAAGGCATGTATAGCTAGACTCATACAGCTACGGTAGTCCTAGAATCGACTAAACCGTAAGCTCTGATACCAATAAAATGTAACACCCCTAACCCGAGTTCATCACTGAACTAGAGTTACGAGGCATTACCAATTCAGACACAACCTAGAACAAACATTAATATCTTTACAAACATTTTGCAAGCTAGTTATAGAACATATTACTTCAATACTTGTGTACAATAAACTGAACAATCCATATCACACGGCTTATTGTCCTTCAGTGAATCTAACGTAACAATTTCACAACATGGTCAAGTGAGGATTTTAAATGTCTTAGTGATGTGCGCACTTAACATTATCATATATGAATCCTTTTGAAAACTCCAATGACAATTTAACACATACCTAAGTTGCATGTCAAAATTCATATTTAAACACCATTAGTTCAACTGTACAAAGCACTTTCAATTCGGTCATCGCATAGCCTTAACTTTTGTACTAATTTTCTCCATCCAATAATAAGCAAATCATGCTATTTCATTTTTCGAATATCAAGCATATCATATTTTAACCTCATTCAATCTAACATTCAAGATACTAAATAAAAATTCGAACCTAATAACCAACTAATCAAGAATTATATATGTATATACTCACTTACACAAAACCGAATCAAAACAGCCAAATATAATCATGTATTATTGAACTTAATTCTTATCTAGCAAGTGACCAAATCAAATACTCACGTACATGTCATAAACATTACTTAACAAATATATATCACATACTATAATTTAAGCATGCATCTATCATTTGCTTCATTGCCTAAACCGAATACTACATCATGCTTAACATTATTCATTGCCATATCATATATCCAAACATTATAATAGACCACTCTCACGTGTGATTAAACCACATTCAAGTATAATGATAGTTCATGGCATAAGCAAACTATATCATCAAAAAACGAAACAAGTTATCCCAAAATAGTTAGCCATTTTCGCATGGCTGACATATTTACACGATTACAAGACATTAGTTATACTGTTTAGTCTAACCTATACATGCCCTTTTAAATACCAAACTAAGTTATTCAATGCCAAAAGAAAGTCGATAGTGCAGTTGACTTCTTCACAGATCCTTCGAGTCCGTAGCTTGTACCTAAATCTATAAAACAACGGTAAACAAGAATACACACAATAAGCATGCTAGCTTAGTAAGTCTCAAGCAGTATTTATGACATATATACACTATGTACCATCATAGCTGAATTTGGTGTTTATATATATATATAAACCTTATTCATCGTATATTTATTTTGTAAAACTTATCGAAAGTATCTTGATCGATAAATAAAATCCTATGTAATTTCACACACAACCGAATAACATCTTCAATGCACATCTAAAATGATTTCACATAGTTGAATGTATACAAATATATATATATGTATATAAAGCATGGCGAAACTATATATATATAATATAATTTCTCTTATATGCAAATAATCCATATCAACTCAATGTCTTTTATTTTATTCAATACTTTACATACCAAATGCACCAACACATTTTATCAACTTGCTTATTCAAGAATCATCACAAGTATCATAAACTTAATTTGATACATAACTTTTAGTTGAACACTATAGTAATAAACCTTGACTTATTCAATACCATCATATCTAGACCATTTTTAATCATAAGCATAAGCTCGTATTAACATTCACTAGTATAAAACCTGCTAGACCAAAGGTCTGAGATTTAAACACCGGCACGAAACCTGCTAGGCATTAAAGCCCAAATATATCACCGGCACAAGGCCTGCTAGGCATCTAGCCTGAATCAAATCACCGGCACGAAGCCTGCTAGGCACTAAGCCCGAATATATCACCGGCACTAAGCCTGCTAGGCACTAAGCCCGAATATATCACCGGCACTAAGCCTGCTAGGCACGAAGCCCGAATATGTATAGTTAATCTTTCATTTCACATTTCATTGTGCTAAATTCACCACCACTTATAATTCACGTATTTTATCAAATAACAAACCAAAACACTTATTCACATCACTTTGAATAAAATTCCAACCAATCCATACCAATACTTTCACATTCGGCTAACACAAGGTTCTATACTAAATTCTATCAAATATTATCATTTAACACATTCATAAATAATTCGACAACCTATACTTGCTTAAGGACTTACCTCGGTTGTCGATAGACCGTGCAAATCGGCTATTCGAGAACCTTTGTCTTTCCCCGATCTAAATCCGTTTTTCTTTGCTCTTGATCTAAAACACATTAAAATTTAGCTCATTCAAGCACAATTCATCTCAATTTAGTCCTTAAGCACATAAATGGGTAAATTACTATTTTACCCTTAGTATTTCACAACTTTGTAATTTAGTCCTATTTGCATAACACACAAAATACACCAAATTAGCTAAGACTATACAAGGGTCGAATATTCCTAGGGACTTTACAAGCCCTCTCATTTTATTTATTTTGCAAATAAACCGCCTAAAGTTTCATCTTTTACAATTTGGCCCTAAAAACAAAATTTCTTCAAAACTTCCAATACATAATATACTAATCTTTAACTTATCTTTTACCTAACATCATCAAACATCAAAACCATATAAATTTATCAATAGCCGAACATCAAGCATACTTAGATTCAAAAATTACAACATGGGTGGGATTCACGGTTGAACAACGATCTCAAAACGTAAAAATTTTTAAAAGCGAAATCAAACTAACCTTGAAATTAAGCCACCAAGTGTCGAATTCAAAGAACAAAACCCCCTTTTTTCTTTCTCACATTCGCCATGAAAGAATGAAAAAGATTGTGACTTTTGTTTGTGTTATTTTAACATATAATAAAGTAATTATTAAATTACTAATATAACCTTTAATATAAAATAAAACTAACATATATACTAAGGTTATTTTTGACATAAGCCACCCACTAACTCTAAAAATGGGTTATTTACCCTTATAATGCTCCACTTTAAAAAGCCATCATCAAATAGACACTTTACACTATAGTTTGAGACTTTTAAAATTTACGCGATTAAGTCCTTTTGTCAAATTAAACACTCAAACGATAAAATTTTTCTACGAAACTTTCACACATAATAAGCACAAAATAAAATATTAAAATATTTCTCGAACTCGAATTCGTGGTCCTGCAACCACCGTTCCGATTAGGGTCAAATTCGGTCTGTTACACGTGGTCAATCCTTCCTTGCACCACACAGCCAGTCACACGCCCGTGTGTCCAGCCCGTGGTCGATCTTGACTTGTTTTGAATTACAACTATGAGGGACACGGTCGAGCCACATGCCCGTGTGCTCAACCTTGTGGGCAATTATAGGCCATTTTCAAGGCCAAAATGCCACCCACACATTGGGATATCCCTACAAGCAACAAATCAATTCATTTCACACACAATTGGCATCCAAAATCATGTCAAATGTTCAACACATCATCCCATTCAATCTTATTTCTAAACATACCGACCTATATACAAATTTGTAAAACTAAATCATATATAAACAAACATGATTCATCCACAATTTCACCAATTCCTTAAGGCATCAATCCATCAATAAGCTTACCATTCACTAAACCATTTCATTGTCATTAAGCTATACCAAAACATGCATCATATACTATGATCACTCCTGCATATTACCAATATTTATCTAGCCACATCACATGGCTATTTACACCTCTCAAACATGTACCAAAATAACTAGCCTATACATGCCATATTTAGCTATATACACATTCAAAAGTACCAAAGTTGAGTTTGATAGTGTGATGATGATCCTCGATGGTCCCCAAGCCTCTCGTACCTTTAACGATCTATAAAACAGAGCAAACACACACAAAGTAAGCTTTTCGAAAGCTTAGTAAGCCATATACAAATAAACTTAACACATAATAAATCATAAGCATAGCTATTTGAATTTAATAACATAACTTTATTTCATGCACATGGATAATCTCTTAGGTTCATTTAGTTTGCCATTTCATACCAATTCATCATATCTCAAGTATCTCATTTGCTCATTTCTCAAACATACGTATATCTCAAATGTTCCTTTGCATCAATGCACATATTTAATCACCTTTCATACTTATACAAAGCATGCATATCAACATACCTAAAATGGATGTACATTTCACATAGTCAATCATTTCTCAGACTTACCCGTTGAACCATTCGAACTAAATAGGATACTCAGAGTGCTCAAAATAGTCATACAATGCTAACGTCCCAGACGTGGTCTTACATGTAACAAGATATCGATGCCACTATCCCAAACAGGGTCTTACATGAATCAACACGATTCCAATGTCCCAGACATGGTATTACACATAAATCTCATATTGATGCCAATGTCCTAGATGCGGTCTTACACGATATCATAAATCAATGCCAACATCCCAAATGTGGTCTTCTATGATATCAAAAATCAATGCCTACGTCCCAAACGTGGTCTTACATGATATCTCATATCGGACACCTTTGTCATGACATATACTATCTTATCTATTCCTAGGTTCAAACGGGACTTATCGGACACTGACAACTTAGCGATATATGCATAAACCCGAATTTAATATACATTCCATCTCAATGGATATTCATATCAATTTACATTTCATATATGTACAAATAATTCAATTCAAATACATTTATTTGACTATTGACTTACCTCAGATTTGGATATTCGATCGGATTCGATTATTCGACTACTTTCGATTTCCTACGATCTATGTTCGTTTTCTTCAGTTCTTGATCTATACATATTCAAATTTAACCCTTTTATTCACAAAACATTCAATTCAATCCAAAAATACATATTGAAGGCAATTTACAAATTAATCCTAACATTTTCACATTTGGACATTTTAGTCCCTATTTCACAAAATCATCAAATACATGAAATTCCATATCACCCATGCCTAGCAGAATTTCACCCATGCTCAAGTGAGTCCATACATTTCATTTATTTTACAATTTAGTCCCTCCAATAACCATTTTCTCAATTACATCCAAAATACTCAAATTCATCGAAAAATCAAAGACAAACTATGATAATCAATCACATATATTTCATATTTCACTATCAAACATCACAAAACTCATGTGTTTATCAATGGCACATTTCAAAAACATCATAAATTCTCAAAATTTAAGCACCGGTTTCAAAGTATTCGAAGCAACGATTACAAAAACATAGAAATTATCAAAAATCAAAGCAAAACATACATTGAATTTGGATCAAACCTAGCCGAATACCCTAACTTGCTTTTTCCTTTCCTTTTCTTATGAGTTTCAGCTAACAATGGATGATAATGTGGCCATTTTCATGCTTTTATTTTATTATAATCATATTATTTGATTATTTACTATATTAGCCTTCTAATTAATATAATAAACTTATATACATTAAGGGCATATTTGACCTTTGCCACCCACTAACATAAAACATGGCTTAATTGCCTCATAAGGCCTCCACTTTAAAATGGCAACTCAGATAAGTACATTATCATATAGAATGTCACTTTTACCTTTTATACGATTTAGTCATTTTGTCAAATTAAGCACACAAATAGACAAATTTTCATACGAGACTTTCACACATGCTTAATCACGTATCATAGACATAGTAAATAATATTAAAATATTTTTCTAACTCGAATTTGTGGTCCCAAAATCACTATTCCGATTAGGGTCTAAATTGGATTGTTACAAAAGTCCCCCCTTAGGGATTTTTATCCCCGAAAATCTTACCGTTAAACAGATTCGGATATTGATGTCTTATTGAATCTTCAAGCTCCCACATAGCCTCTTCCACTCTTTGTCGATACTACAACACTTTTACTAACGAAATTTTCTTATTTCTCAACTCTTTTATTTCACGAGCTAAGATACAGATCGATCCTTCTTCGTAAGTCATATCGGATCAGATTTCAATTTCAGATGGAGGAATCACATGTAATGGATCGGATCAGTATCTACGAAGCATTGACACATGAAATACATTATGAATCTTTTCTAGCTCAGGTGGCAACAATAATCTGTACATAATAGGTCCAACACGCTTGATGATCTCAAACAGTCCGATAAACCTCGGACTCAACTTGCCTTTATGGCCAAATCTGAGTACTTTCTTTCATGGAGACACTTTGAAAAACACTTTGTCATCGATTTCAAACTCAATATCCTTACGTTTCATGTTTGCATAGGACTTCTGATGATCAGATGCTGCTTTTAGGCTATCACGGATCACTTTCACTTTTTGTTTAGTGTCTTTTGTCAAATCAACCCCGTGTATCTTATTTTCACTGAGCTCAGTCCAATACAGAGGTGTTTGACATTTGCGTCCATACAAAGCTTCATAATGTGACATTTTAATGCTCGACTAAAAAATATTATTATAGACAAATTCAATCAACGGTGGGTACTACTCCCACGTACCATCAAACTCAAGAATGCTGCATCTCAACATATCCTCAATAATCTGAATGATCCGCTCGGATTGACCATCCTTTTGCGGTGAAAAGTTGTACTGAAAAGTAATTTTATGCCTAAAGCTTTTTGTAATTTCTTCCAGAGCCGTGAAGTAAACCTCGGATCTCTATCTGACACAATAGACAGTGGCACTCCGTGCAATCTCACAATATTAGAAATGTAAAGCTCAGCTAACTTATCAAGTGAGTAATCACTTCTCACCAGAATAAAATTGGCAAATTTCGTCAAATGATCAACTACAACCCAAATTGAATCTTTCTTTCTAGGAGTCAAAGGCAATCCAAAAATAAAATCCATCGTTACTCTATCCCATTTCCACTGGGAATCAGAATCGGTTGTAGCGAACCAGACGGAACCTGATGTTCAGCTTTAACTTGCTGACAGACTAAACATTTTGAAACAAAGCTAGAAATATCTCTTTTCATACCAGACCATCAATAGTCTTGCTTCAGATCATGATATGTAACACCCCTATCACGTGTCCGTTGTTGGATTAGGGTTAAGGGCGTTACCTAAAAGATCAAAACTTTGTCAAATAATTCATAAATTAAGCCATCATTTACAATCATAAAGTCCCCTTTGTAGGTCATCGAGACCTAAAACATGCTTTGTAATAGGGTCGGGACTAAATCGAAACACATACAGAAATTCTCGAAAAATTAAAACTTTTCTATGTTTTAGGCGTTACACGCCTGTGTATCTTTCCCGTTGTCGAAGCTGACTTTACTCCACGGCCACCAAGCACGCCCGTGTACTGTGGTCGTGGTCAATTCTAACTTGGCTCCAAGACCACCAAGCACGCCTTGTACTTTTGCCATAGTCGATCCTAAAAAAACCACACGGGTGCCAGGCACGTCTGTGTGCCAAGCTCGTGTACTCTTAGCTAGCTACTGACTTAACCCCACGGTCACTAGGTACGCTTGTGTGCCACAACCTTGTGGCAAAATAGGCCATTTGCAAGGCCAAAAATGCCACCCACAATAGGATCAAACCTAAAAGCAAATACCAATACAATCCATGCACATTTAACAACCATGAACATGCCAAAATAACCATCCAATCTTTACAAATCAAATCTATTTCCATTCATACCAATTTACAAAGCAAAACTCAAATATACCTAAGCATATTTCATCCAAACTTACCATAAACTTGACTATTTCAAATGGCATCTAACCATACTAAAACATACATCATATATCATCTTTATCAAGGCAAAATATCAACTTATAATTAGCCACATCACATGGATAAGTTCATATAAAAACTTATACCAAATACTAGCCTATACATGCCATTTCTAGCTATATACATTTCCAAAATGTACTAAAACAAGTTGAGTAGTGTGATGATGATCCTCGATGGTCCCCGAGCCTTCAGTAGCTTTGACAATCTATAAAACAGAGAAAAACACACACAGGTAAGCTTTCCAAAAGCTTAGTAAGTCATATACAAATAAAATTAACATGAAAGGCATATAGGCATATAGGAACATTGGCACAATTAATTTTCATAGCAAATTTATCACATGTATGCTTTGGTCCATGTACTTAGCCATATTTTGCCACATTCATCAATTCAAAAATATTATATATATACATAGCTTTTTCATGCATACTTTCACATATCATATTATTATTCCAATATACATAATCATCATAGTAAGATCCTATAGATACTTACCTTATATACACACTTAGTGTATAAATCAACATACCTGAAACGGATTTACAATTCACATAGCCATTCGTATCACAGACTTGCCCGTTGAACCGTTAGGAATCTAATAGGATACTCGGAAAGCTCAGAATAATCGTACAATGCCAACATCCCAGACGAGGTCTTACATGTACTCAAATATTGATGCCACTGTCCCAGATAGGGTCTTACACGAATCAATATGATGTCGATGTCTCAGACATGGTCTTACACGTAAAGCTCATATCGATGCCAACGTCCCAAACATGGTCTTACACGAATTTCAAATCAATGCCAACGTCCCAAACGTGGTCTTACATGATAAAATAGAACAGACACCTATGTCATGACATAGCTAATCCTATCTATTCCTAGGTTCGTACGGGACTTCTCAAACATTGTCATTATGTCGATATTATCTCAAAATTCATGTACATAGCATATCGTAAGCATTCATTGTTATCAATAGTTATATGAACATACATAATTCAATACAAATACGTTTATTTGCATAATGACTTACCTCGATTCGATTTAACTGAAACAAAAATGGCTACTCGGTTGCTTTAGCTTTCCCGCGATCTAAGTCTCATTTCTTCGGTTCTTAATCTAAACATATTCAAATTTAACCCTTTTATTCACTAACTCATTCAATCCAATCCAAACACACATATTTAGGGTAATTTACAAATGAACCCTCACATTTGCACATTTTATCAATTTAGTCCATTTTTCTCAAAACATTAAATATACAAATTCATCATTTAACCATGCTTAGCCGAATGTTTATGAATATCATACAAGCCCATATATCTCATCAAATTCACAAAATTGAGACATGGGCTTGATAGTAAACTAAGCAACAATCTCAAAAATATAAAAATTTTCAAAATCTAAAACCCAAACATACCTTAATTTGAGCTTAGTTCTAACCGAAACCTAGCTTGAATATTTTCTTTCTTTTCCTTCAACATTCGGCATTCACAAGAGATGATAACATTCATATTTTCATTAGTTTATTTTATTGTAAACATATTATTAATCTAATTACCAAATTAGCCATTTAATAAACATTTGAAACAATTATACAATAAGGGCATATTCAGCCAACTACGATCCACTATCTTAAAAGTGGTTTAATTACCATATAAGGCCTTCCCATTAAGCATCCACCTCAATTGGACACTTTTACAAATATCATGCTAGTTTTGCATTTAATGCAATTCAATCATTTTCATCAAATTGAACACACAGACGGACAAATTAACTAACGAAACTTTAACACATGCTTAATCACTTATTAGAGGCACAAAAAATAATATTAAAATATTTTACTGACTCGAATTTGTGGTTCTAAAACCCTTGTTCGACTAGGGTATAAACTGGACTGTTACATGATACATCTTTGTACATCCCGAATGAACAGATAGACGATTATTATGAGCTTCACACAAAATCAACTAAATCAATTCTAAGTTTCTCGGAACACATATTCGATCTGGAACCTCAAACAATCATCAGCATCAACTCAAAATTCAGAATCAAAGTTTGAATCACACTGAGCTCGTTTTGCTATCATTTCATTATCTACTTTTTGAGCATCACATATTTGTTGCAGGAACAACGATTTCACTTTCAATTCAGCTAACACTGAACCATTATCAGACAAAAGAATTCATTGCACGCAATACAAATAATGACTTCTGGCTCAATACATCAGCAACGACATTTGCTTTACCCGGATGATAATCTATCATAAGCTCGTAGTCTTTCAAAAGCTCTAACCACTTTCTTTACCGTAGATTTAAATCTTTCTGGGTCATCAAATATTTCATCCTTTTATGATTCAAAAATACATGACATTTTTCATCGAAAAGATAATGGCGCAAAATCTTTAACACAAACGCAATCGTAGCTAGTTTAAGATTGTGTGTCAGATAGTTCTTTTCATGAGGCTTTAGTTGTCTTGAGGCATAAGCTATTACTTTGCCTTCTTGCATCATAACACATCCTAGACCACGTACGAGCATACGAACATGCATATGGATAAGTAGATGCAACGACAGAGGTCACCACGAGTGATCTCGTGGTCGTGGGCCTTTTTAGGCCCTATGGGCCGAAATGGGCCGTGTGGGCCCAAAGGGTGGAGGGCCCCACACGGGCCAAATTCATGAATGAACCAAAATAATGAGCCGTTCATGTCGTTCACATGGCCAAAGGTAGTTTTAGGCTGAATGGGCCACACAAGAGTGTGGGCCCACTTGGGTCGAATAGTGGGCTTTGTGCCCCAATCTGCTTTTGATCATATATATTATCTGTGTCGCCCAAGGCGACTGTAGACCTTTGGAAGGATTATAAATTGAACAAAATACCCCTATAGGGTAAAATGACCGTTATGCCCCTAAAAGGGTAAAATGACTAAAATGCCCCTACATGTTATTTGAATTTTATTGTATGCCATTTATGGTATGTTTGCATTCATGTGATATTATGCTGTATGGGGGATGGGATCATTGATTTGTAGGAAGTATATGATTTGTTAGGGTCGCATGGTCACTTGACGACGGTGGATCCACCGATGGCTTTAAGTCGATTATGTGATTGGCAGCTCTGCTGCAAAATTGGTTAGTGCCGCAACCAGTGCTACATAAGGAGTGTAGGGATGGGTGGGTCGATTAGATCTCCACAAGAGTTGTAACATCCCAAAATTAGGCCTAAGAGAATTGAGCCCAATGGGCCTTAGGCGTAGTAGCGTTTAAAATTTTTTGGAGAACAGGAGATCGGCTTAAGTGCAAGGTGGACCTTTTAGATAAGTGATTTTGGAAGGTTAGGGGGCTTCTAAGAAGTCCGGGATCAAATATTAGCTTTGGGAAAATTTTGGTTTTAGGTGAAAAAACCACGGAAGTTGGCGATAGGCCTTAAGAATAAAATATGGAGGAAAATGACACAAGTGGAGTGTGTGGTGTAGTGGCAAAGTGACGCATACATAAGAGACAAGGAAGGAAGGAGGTCCAAGGTTCAAGTCTTGGCTTTTGCATTTTGGTTTCTTTTGCTTGGACCTTAGAATTTGGCCCATAGTTTATATTTAGTTGCATAGTTTGAGACACAAGGAGCTAGTTGGTAAAGTGGCTAGCAGCGTGGATTATGTTATAAGGGAGCACGGGTTGAATCTCATGAGAAGCAAGGGAGTATTTATTTTATGAGTGGACGGTAAGAGTTTCAGTTGAATTTAAACTCTCTTGTGAAGGGATCCCACATCGGAAAGATACAAGGAATGAAGGTGAAGAGCTAGCTATATAAAGAGCATGCCGGAGAAGGGTTAACATACCTTGGTGGGCGTTGGGCACAGGGGAGTGGTCGCGGTGTGGTTTAGCACCGAGTCCTATCGGTGTGTAACTCTCTCTACTCTAGTTGTAGAAGCGGCAAATGCCGAAGTCTTTGTCACGGCATTAGTAGCCACACAGCGTCTTGGCCTGCGTGTGGGGCTTCGACGCGATAGTTGAGGCCATCGATAGTATTCTTGTCGGTTGAAATTTGCTTGGGTAGCGATAGGCCAAAGTGGGCCCAATGGGCCGTGGGCCCAATTGGAATAAATTGTATGATGATATAGTATATAGTGAACTAGACTAGGTGGAACCTATATACGTCGCTAGATTTGTGTTAGGTGGGCCACACGGCGTGCGAACTGAATGGGCCAAAATTGGGTTTTAGGCCCAATAGTCCGGTAACAATCGGAAGTGGTAGCTAAGTCGTTCGGGACGACATTGGGCCTTCAGGAAAGGCCAGTATAGGTATAAAATTACCAAAATACCCCTTGTTTACGAAATTACCAAAACACCCCTAGTTTACGAAATTACAAAAATACCCTTGGTGGGTAAATTGCGAAAATACCCTTGGTGGGTAAATTACGAAAATACCCTTAGTGGGTAAATTACGAAAATACCCTTGGTGGGTAAAATTACGATTATACCCTTTTGGTTTAAATGGTTATGGCCGAATGGTTTAAGTGTTAATCCCTTGTTGGCCGATTGTAGGCTCAGGGTTGTCGAGGTGATCAAGGGACGTAGATCGATTCTTAGGATTAACATCTTCGCTAATTCAGGTGTGTAAACTAACACACTTCTGTTTAGTAATATGATTGATAACCTGTGTGATGATTAATGAAACAGTGATGATTGATGTGATACCCTAATGGGTATGATTCTGGACTCGGGTAAGTCAAGATTATTATTATGTGTTTCTTGATGAACTAAATGATACCATGGTTGTGGATATATGTGACATGGGGTATGAGATTAGACATATTAGCATGATATGCATGATTATATGATATGTATGATTACATGAGTGTGGTATGTTGATGGGTGATCTGAGTGGAGGGAGCGGTGATATTTTGTCTTGTGAGCACCGGTGTTTTGGTAACACACTTTGTGACTTTGGGTCACTGGAGGTTTGGCACCTCCAGAGGTTTGGTACCTCGGCGTCTCGTCCACGTGGTTAACACCACCGTGGGTTGGCCCCACTTGTGAGAAATGGGATTGGCGCGGTGATTTGGTATCACACGATGGGTTGGCCCCATCAAGCATTTGTGACTACTTGGTCACGGCTTTAGTAGCACAATTGTGTCTTTGGGACACGGAGGTTTGGCACCTCATTGCGACTTGTCCACGTGGTTTAACCACAGTGGGTTGGCCCACATGAGATATGGGATCGTCGCTAGTGATTTGGTATCACACGATGGGTTGGCCCCATCATTGGATTTGTGACTACTGGTCACCGGTGCTTTAGTAGCACAATTGTGTCTTTGGGACACCGGTGTTTTGGTAACACATTGTGACTATATGTCACCGGTGGTTTAGCACCACCGGTGGTTTGGTACCACACGGGGTAGAAAAGCGATATGGATGGTTAGGATCGGGTTGCATTAATTATATTGCTTTGTATGATGTGTGTTAGCATGTTGTTCTTGGGAGCGGGATTTACACATTGAGTCACTCGACTCACCCTCTCCTTTGACTTTTGGGTGACACTTAGACGCGGACATGGGCCGGGATGGACTCGAGGTGCTCATGCCATACCTGAAATAAAGATTTGCTCGGACTTTTAAGAAATTTGGTACTTAAGTTTTATTATCACTATTTGGTTTTGTTTGGGTTGTAAATGGCCTTTTTAAATTATGTTTTGTTTACGATTAAGTTGGATGTATAATATGCTTTAACAAACTACTGGAGTTAAAATGTGCTAAAACTTGGAAAGACAACGTTTTCAAAACTTCAAAAACGATGTTTTAAACTATACCATCGGGTATCATACTACAACTTAGAACAAAATGAACTCGAATTGTTTTTCTAACTTAAATGTGGTTTTCTACTAAGACAAGATACTTTAGTGATAACATGAAACAACTTAGACTTCAAACCGACATAAATTAGTTTTACCTACACTTCCGATAAATTTTCAAAGCTCTCTGGGTTTTCAAATACAACATAATTATTTAAGCCAAAACCTACTCAAGTTTTTCTTCAAATACAGAATTTTAGCGAAGTGTTTTCCTCAAATTTTTAAACTCGTACCTAAACCACCCAAAACCTTTTTCCCTGTAGCATACCAGATTCGGTCGTGGTGTATTGACCGGGTTTGGGGTGTTACATTTGTGGTATCAGAGCCAAGTTCAAAAGCTCGGCTGTGGGCCCGAGGCCCAAAATGTTTTAAAACTATAGTTTTCAAGCATTCTGTTTTAAAAAGTATGGTTTGAAAGGCATGGCACCGAGTCACCGGCACCAGTCCGCCCAGGTAAGTACCCCGTACTATTGGTTGTGATATTAATTGATATGATTGAATGGCTAGTGATAGTAAGATTACTTTAGAGACTGAAACTGATAGGACTCTGTGGACTCGCGAAAACAAAGCTTCTTTAAAAATTCATAAGACTTTGCTTTAAACACAGTGGAATAATGACTGATACATAAAATTCTCTAATTCAGACGAGATTTAGTCATGAGTACCCGAGGTGGACGTGGTCGTGGACGTGGTAGAGGTAGGATGACAGTATCTAGAACCTTGAATGTGGACTTAGAAACTGTGCCTAGAGAATGTGGTTAGTTTTATTAAAATCAGTCTTGTGACAAGGCGTAGTGTGGTAGGTTAGGATGTGTAACTGTAGTTAGTTGGAAATTTCGAGGATGAAATTTCTTTAAGGAGGGTAGATTTGTAACATCCCAAAATTAGGCCTAAGAGAATTGAGCCCAATGGGCCTTAGGCGTAGTAGCGTTTAAAATTTTTTGGAGAACAGGAGATCGGCTTAAGTGCAAGGTGGACCTTTTAGATAAGTGATTTTGGAAGGTTAGGGGGCTTCTAAGAAGTCCCGGGATCAAATATTAGCTTTGGGAAAATTTTGGTTTTAGGTGAAAAAAACCCTGGAAGTTGGCAGATAGGCCTTAAGAATAAAATATGGAGGAAAATGACACAAGTGGAGTGTGTGGTGTAGTGGCAAAGTGACGCCACATAAGAGACAAGGAAGGAAGGAGGTCCAAGGTTCAAGTCTTGGCTTTTGCATTTTGGTTTCTTTTTGCTTGGACCTTAGAATTTGGCCCATAGTTTATATTTAGTTAGCATAGTTTGAGACACAAGGAGCTAGTTGGTAAAGTGGCTAGCGTGGATTATGTTATAAGGGAGCACAGGTTGAATCTCATGAGAAGCAAGGAGTATTTATTTTCTTGAGTGGACGGTAAGAGTTTCAGGTTGAATTTAAACTCTCGACGAAGGATCCCACATCGGAAAGATACAAGGAATGAAGGTGAAGAGCTAGCTATATAAAGAGCATGCCGGAGAAGGGTTAACATACCTTGGTGGGCGTTGGGCACGAGGAGTGGTCGCGTGTGAGTTTAGCACCGAGTCCTATCGGTGTGTAACTCTCTACTCTAGTTGTAAAGCGGCAAATCTGAAGTCTTTGATCACGGCATTAGTAGCCACACGAGCGTCGGCCTGCGTGTGGGGCTTCGACGCGATAGTTGAGGCCATCGATAGTATTCTTGTCGGTTGAAATGCTTGGGCGCGATAGGCCAAAGTGGGCCCAATGGGCCCGTGGGCCCAATTGGAATAAATTGTATGATGATATAGTATATAGTGAACTAGACTAGGTGGAACCTATATACGTCGCTAGATTTGTGTTAGGTGGGCCACACGGCGTGCGAACTGAATGGGCCAAAATTGGGTTTTAGGCCCAATAGTCCCATAATAATCGAGTGGTAGCTAAGTCGTTAAGGACGACATTGGGCCTTCAGGAAAGGCCAGTATAGGTATAAAATTACCAAAATACCCCTTGTTTACGAAATTACCAAAACACCCCTAGTTTACGAAATTACGAAAATACCCTTGGTGGGTAAATTGCGAAAATACCCTTGGTGGGTAAATTACGAAAATACCCTTAGTGGGTAAATTACGAAAATACCCTTGGTGGGTAAAATTACGATTATACCCTTTTGGTTTAAATGGTTATGGTAGAATGGTTTAAGTGTTAATCCTTGTTGGCCGATTGTAGGCTCGGGGTTGTCGAGGTGATCAAGGGCGTAGATCGATTCTTAGGATTAACATCTTCGCTAATTGGTGTGTAAACTAACACACTTACATTTAGTAATATGATTGATAACACGTGTGATGATTAATGAAGCAGTTGATGATTGATGTGATACCTAATGGGTATGATTACGGACTCGGGTAAGTCAAGATATTATTATGTGTTTCTTGATGAACTATATGATACCATGGTTGTGGATATATGTGACATGGGGTATGAGATTAGACATATTAGCATGATATGCATGATTATATGATATGTATGATTACATGAGTGTGGTATGTTGATGGGTGATCTGAGTGGAGGGAGCAAGTGATATTTTGTCTTGTGAGCACCGGTGTTTGATAACACACTTTGTGACTTTGGGTCACGGAGGTTTAGCACCTCCAGAGGTTTGGTACCTCGGCGTCTCGTCCACCGTGGTTAACACCACCGTGGGTTGGCCCCACTTGTGAGAAATGGGATTGGCGCCGGTGATTTGGTATCACACGATGGGTTGGCCCCATCAGCATTTGTGACTACGGTCACGGTGCTTTAGTAGCACAATTGTGTCTTTGGGACACCGAGGTTTGGCACCTCATTGCGACTTGTCCTGTGGTTTAACCACGTGGGTTGGCCCACATGAGATATGGGATCGTCTGCTAGTGATTTGGTATCACACGATGGGTTGGCCCCATCATTGGATTTGTGACTACGGTCACGGTGCTTTAGTAGCACAATTGTGTCTTTGGGACACGGTGTTTTGGTAACACATTGTGACTATATGTCACCGTGGTTTGGCACCACCGGTGGTTTGGTACCACGGGGGTAGAAAAGGCGATATGGATGGTTAGGATCGGGTTGCATTAATTATATTGCTTTGTATGATGTGTGTTAGCATGTTGTTCTTGGGGCGGGATTTACACTTCGAGTCACTCGACTCACCCTCTCCTTTGACTTTTCGGTGACACTTAGAGCGGACATGGGCCGGGATGGACTCGAGGTGCTCATGCCATACCAAATAAAGATTTGCTCGGACTTTTAAGAAATTTGGTACTTAAGTTTTATTATCACTATTTGGTTTTGTTTGGGTTGTAAATGGCCTTTTTAAATTATGTTTTGTTTACGATTAAGTTGGATGTATAATATGCTTTAACAAACTACTGGAGTTAAAATGTGCTAAAACTTGGAAAGACAACGTTTTCAAAACTTCAAAAACGATGTTTTAAACTATACCATCGGGTATCATACTACAACTTAGAACAAAATGAACTCAATTGTTTTCTAACTTAAATGTGGTTTTCTACTAAGATAAGATACTTTAGTGATAACATGAAACAACTTAGACTTCAAACCAGCATAAATTAGTTTTACCTACACTTAGATAAATTTTCAAAGCTCTACGGGTTTTCAAATACAACATAATTATTTAAGCCAAAACCTACTCAAGTTTTTCTTCAAATCTGTAATTTTAGCGAAGTGTTTTCCTCAAATTTTAAACTCGTACCTAAACCACCCAAAACCTTTTCCTGTAGCATACCGTTCGATTGGCCGTGGTGTATTGACCGGGTTTGGGGTGTTACATTTGGTATCGAGCCAAGTTCAAAAGCTCGTTTGTGGGCAGGAGGCCCAAAATGTTTTAAAACTATAGTTTTCAAGCATTCTGTTTTAAAAAGTATGGTTTGAAAGGCATGGCACCGAGTCACCGGCACCAGTCCGCCCAGGTAAGTACCCCGTACTATTGGTTGTGATATTAATTGATATGATTGAATGGCTAGTGATAGTAAGATTACTTTAGAGACCTGAAACCGATAGGACTCGTGGACTCATGAAAACAAAGCTTCTTTAAAAATTCATAAGACTTGCTTTAAACACGGTGGAATAATGGTGATACATAAAATTCTCTAATTCGATTTAGATTTAGTCATGAGTACCGAGGTGGGCGTGGTCGTGGACGTGGTAGAGGTAGGATGACGATATCTAGAACCTTGAATGTGGACTTAGAAAGCGTGCCTAGAGAATGTGGTTAGTTTTATTAAAATCGAGTCTTGTGACAAGGCGTGATGTGGTAGGTTAGGATGTGTAAGCTGTAGTTAGTTGGAAATTTCGAGGATGAAATTTCTTTAAGGAGGTAGATTTGTAACATCCCAAAATTAGGCCTAAGAGAATTGAGCCCAATGGGCCTTAGGCGTAGTAAGCGTTTAAAATTTTTGGAGAACAGGAGATCGGCTTAAGTGCAAGGTGGACCTTTTAGATAAGTGATTTTGGAAGGTTAGGGGCTTCAAGAAGTCCAGAGATCAAATATTAGCTTTGGGAAAATTTTGGTTTTAGGTGAAAAAAACCACGGAAGTTGGCGAGATAGGCCTTAAGAATAAAATATGGAGGAAAATGACACAAGTGGAGTGTGTGGTGTAGTGGCAAAGTGGCATACATAAGAGACAAGGAAGGAAGGAGGTCCAAGGTTCAAGTCTTGGCTTTGCATTTTGGTTTCTTTTTGCTTGGACCTTAGAATTTGGCCCATAGTTTATATTTAGTTAGCATAGTTTGAGACACAAGGAGCTAGTTGGTAAAGTGGCTAGCGGCGTGGATTATGTTATAAGGGAGCACAGGTTCGAATCTCATGAGAAGCAAGGAGTATTTATTTTATGAGTGGACGGTAAGAGTTTCAGCTTGAATTTAAACTCTCTTGTGAAGGATCCCACATCGGAAAGATACAAGGAATGAAGGTGAAGAGCTAGCTATATAAAGAGCATGCCGGAGAAGGGTTAACATACCTTGGTGGGCGTTAGGCACGAGGAGTGGTCGCAGCTGTGATTTAGCACCGAGTCTATCGGTGTGTAACTCTCTACTCTAGTTGTAAGCGGCAAATGTCAAGTGTTGATCACGGCATTAGTAGCCACCGAGCGCGTCTGGCGCTTGCGTGTGGGGCTTGACAGCGATAGTTGAGGCCATCGATGAGTATTCTTGTCGGTTGAAATTTGCTTGGGCGCGATAGGCCAAAAAGTGGGCCCAATGGGCCGTGGCCCAATTGGAATAAATTGTATGATGATATAGTATATAGTGAACTAGACTAGGTGGAACCTATATACGTCGCTAGATTTGTGTTAGGTGGGCCACACGAGCGTGCGGGCCTGAATGGGCCAAAATTGGGTTTTAGGCCCAATAGTCCGGTAACAATCGGAAGTGGTAGCTAAGTCGTTCGGGACGACATTGGGCCTTCAGGAAAGGCCAGTATAGGTATAAAATTACCAAAATACCCCTTGTTTACGAAATTACCAAAACACCCCTAGTTTACGAAATTACGAAAATACCCTTGGTGGGTAAATTGCGAAAATACCCTTGGTGGGTAAATTACGAAAATACCCTTAGTGGGTAAATTACGAAAATACCCTTGGTGGGTAAAATTACGATTATACCCTTTTGGTTTAAATGGTTATGGTACGAATGGTTTAAGTGTTAATCCCTTGTTGGTAGATTGTAGGCTCAGGGTTGTCGAGGTGATCAAGGGACGTAGATCGATTCTTAGGATTAACATCTTCGCTAATTCAGGTGTGTAAACTAACACACATTTAGTAATATGATTGATAACCGTGTGATGATTAATGAAGCAGATGATGATTGATGTGATACCTAATGGGTATGATTACGGACTCGGGTAAGTCAGTATTATTATTATGTGTTTCTTGATGAACTATATGATACCATGGTTGTGGATATATGTGACATGGGGTATGAGATTAGACATATTAGCATGATATGCATGATTATATGATATGTATGATTACATGAGTGTGGTATGTTGATGGGTGATCTGAGTGGAGGGAGCGGTGATATTTTGTCTTGTGAGCACCAGTGTTTTAGTAACACACTTTGTGACTTTGGGTCACAGAGGTTTAGCACCTCCAGAGGTTTGGTACCTCGGCGTCTAGTCCCTGTGGTTAACACCACCGTGGGTTGGCCCCACTTGTGAGAAATGGGATTGGCGCCGGTGATTTGGTATCACACGATGGGTTGGCCCCATCAGCATTTGTGACTACGGTCACCGGTGCTTTAGTAGCACAATTGTGTCTTTGGGACACGGAGGTTTGGCACCTCATTGCGACTTGTCCACGTGGTTTAACCACAGTGGGTTGGCCCCACATGAGATATGGGATCGTCTCGCTAGTGATTTGGTATCACACGATGGGTTGGCCCCATCATTGGATTTGTGACTACGGTCACCGGTGCTTTAGTAGCACAATTGTGTCTTTGGGACACCGGTGTTTTAGTAACACATTGTGACTATATGTCACCGGTGGTTTGGCACCACCAGTGGTTTGGTACCACACGGGGTAGAAAAGGCGATATGGATGGTTAGGATCGGGTTGCATTAATTATATTGCTTTGTATGATGTGTGTTAGCATGTTGTTCTTCGGGAGCGGGATTTACACACTGAGTCACTCGACTCACCTTTCCTTTGACTTTTAGGGTGACACTTAGAGGCGGACATGGGCCGGGATGGACTCGAGGTGCTCATGCCATACCGAAATAAAGATTTGCTCGGACTTTTAAGAAATTTGGTACTTAAGTTTTATTATCACTATTTGGTTTTGTTTGGGTTGTAAATGGCCTTTTTAAATTATGTTTTGTTTACG
The DNA here is from genome assembly GCA_025506655.1 of Gossypium rotundifolium. Lineage (NCBI taxonomy): Eukaryota > Viridiplantae > Streptophyta > Magnoliopsida > Malvales > Malvaceae > Gossypium > Gossypium rotundifolium. The sequence continues at coordinate 44,464,634 of CP106726.1, forward strand.
ATTAAGTTGGATGTATAATATGCTTTAACAAACTACTTGGAGTTAAAATGTGCTAAAACTTGGAAAGACAACGTTTTCAAAACTTCAAAACGATGTTTTAAACTATACCATCGGGTATCATACTACAACTTAGAACAAAATGAACTCAATTGTTTTCTAACTTAAATGTGGTTTTCTACTAAGACAAGATACTTTAGTGATAACATGAAACAACTTAGACTTCAAACCGACATAAATTAGTTTTACCTACACTTCAGATAAATTTTCAAAGCTCTCTGGGTTTTCAAATACAACATAATTATTTAAGCCAAAACCTACTCAAGTTTTTCTTCAAATACAGAATTTTAGCGAAGTGTTTTCCTCAAATTTTTAAACTCGTACATAAACCACCCAAAACCTTTTTCCCTGTAGCATACCAGATTCGGTCGTGGTGTATTGACCGGGTTTGGGGTGTTACAAAGTCTGAGGTTGGGCAAGAGGCGGAGTCTGAGGTTGGTTTGGGTATTCATGGATTGCATATACTGATTCTGATATTTGGATGGGCTTAGGCCCAGAGAGATGTGATATGTGACATGTGATATGGGTTAAGGCCCAACTGAGGCTATTATGGGCTAAAGTCCAAATGCACCGTTACTATGTTGGGTTTAGGCCTACATTTATTACTATAACTAGCTTAGGCCTGGATTGATATGATGCATGCTTTATGATCGATGAGGGTTGTACACACTGTGTTTTCAAAAAGTCACCCTCTCTTTTTAATTTTTCAGGTAATTCTCAGTAAGTGGTTTGACGTACTGGAGGACTCCGAGGTGGCCACACTACAAACAACTTTAAATTTTAGTATTCTATTTTTCCTTACTTAAATAGCTATTTTATTGGGTTGTAATAAGGCCTCTTTTAATTTTTGGTTTTTAATTTGGGATTTTCAGTTTATTATGTTTTCTATCTGTTAAAAGTAGATCACAGTTTTCTAAAACAGTTAATGTTTTCAAAACACTACGCTTTCACGACTTAATCTGTAAACATCACGTTTTCGCAAATCATTTGCTTTTAATTAAGCTTCCGCAACAAATAAGGTTTTAAAGGTAATAACATTTTAAAAGGGGAAAATGATTTGGGAAAATGATTTAATAAACCACAATTGAAAATGAACAAGCATAAGCAGAGGTTTTGTACAAAGTTTAAATGGCATGAAGTTCTAAATTTCAAAGAAGGGTTTTCAATGAAAACATGGTTTTCTAAAACACTTCAATATAACACATACATTTAGTAATATGATTGATAACCCGTAGGTGATGATTAATAACAAAGTGATGATTGATGTGATACCTAATGGGTATGATTACGGACTCGGGTAAGTCAAGATTATTATTATGTGTTTCTTGATGAACTATATGATACCATGGTTGTGGATATATGTGACATGGGGTATGAGATTAGACATATTAGCATGATATGCATGATTATATGATATGTATGATTACATGAGTGTGGTATGTTGATGGGTGATCTGAGTGGAGGGAGCAAGTGATATTTTGTCTTGACGAGCACCAAGTGTTTTGGTAACACACTTTGTGACTTTGGGTCACCAGAGGTTTAGCACCTCCGGAGGTTTGGTACCTCGGCGCCTCGTCCTCGTGGTTAACACCACCGTGGGTTGGCCCCACTTGTGAGAAATGGGATTGACGCCAGGTGATTTGGTATCACGATGGGTTGGCCCCATCAATGATTTGTGACTACGGTCACCGGTGCTTTAGCACAATTGTGTCTTTGGGACACCGGAGGTTTGGCACCTCATTGCGACTTGTCCCACGTGGTTTAACCACAGTGGGTTGGCCCCACATGAGATATGGGATCGCCGCTAGTGATTTGGTATCACTACGATGGGTTGGCCCCATCATTGGATTTGTGACTACGGTCACCGATGCTTTAGTAGCACAATTGTGTCTTTGGGACACCAGTGTTTTAGTAACACATGTGTGACTATATGTCACCGGTGGTTTAGCACCACCAAAGTGGTTTGGTACCACACAGTGGGTAGAAAAGGCGATATGGATGGTTAGGATCGGGTTGCATTAATTATATTGCTTTGTATGATGTGTGTTAGCATGTTGTTCTTCGAATGGATTTTACACCGAGTCACTCGACTCACCCTTTCCTTTGACTTTTCAGGTGACACTTAGACGCGGACATGGGCAGGGATGGACTCGAGGTGCTCATGCCATACCGAAATAAAGATTTGCTCGGACTTTTAAGAAATTTGGTACTTAAGTTTTATTATCACTATTTGGTTTTGTTTGGGTTGTAAATGGCCTTTTTAAATTATGTTTTGTTTACGATTAAGTTGGATGTATAATATGCTTTAACAAACTACTTGAGTTAAAATGTGCTAAAACTTGGAAAGACAACGCTTCAAAACTTCAAAACGATGTTTTAAACTATACCATCGGGCATCATACTACAACTTAGAACAAAATGAACTCAATTGTTTTTCTAACTTAAATGTGGTTTTCTACTAAGACAAGATACTTTAGTGATAACATGAAACAACTTAGACTTCAAACCAGACATAAATTAGTTTTACCTACACTTCCGATAAATTTTCAAAGCTCTCGGGTTTTCAAATACAACATAATTATTTAAGCCAAAACCTACTCAAGTTTTTCTTCAAATACTGTAATTTTATAAGTGTTTTCCTCAAATTTTAAATCCTGACATAAACCACCCAAAACCTTTTTCCTGTGAAGATACCAGATTCGATCGTGGTGTATTGGACCGGGTTTGGGGTGTTACAAGAGTGAGGTTGGGCAAGAGACGGAGTGCATGGTTGGTTTGGGTATTCATGCATTGCATATACTGATTCTGATATTTGGATGGGCTTAGGCCCAGAGAGATGTGATATGTGACATGTGACATGGGTTAAGGCCCAACTGAGGCTATGATAGGCTAAAGCCCAAATGCCACCGATACTATGTTGGGCTTAGGACTACATTTATTACTGTAGCTAGCTTAGGCCTGGATTGATATGATGCATGCTTTATGATCGATGAGGGTTGTACACACTGTGTTTTCAAAAAGTCACCCTCTCTTTTTAATTTTTCAGGTAATTCTCTGTAAGTGGTTTGACATACTGGAGGACTCAGAGGTGGCCACACTACGAACAACTTTAAATTTTAGTATTCTATTTTTCCTTACTTAAATCGCTATTTTATTGGGTTGTAATAAGGCCTCTTTTAATTTTTGGTTTTTAATTTGGGATTTTCAGTTTATTATGTTTTCTATCTATTAAAAGTAGATCGCGATTTTCTAAAATAGTTAATGTTTTCAAAACACTACGCTTTCATGACTTAATCTGTAAACATCACGTTTTCGCAAATCATTTGCTTTAAATTAAGCTTCCGTAACAAATAAGGTTTTAAAGGTAATAACATTTTAAAAGGGGAAAATGATTTGGGAAAATGATTTAATAAACCACAATTGAAAATGAACAAATGCAAACAGAGGTTTTGTACAAAATTTAAATGGCATGAAGTTTTAAATTTCAAAGAAGGGCTTTCAATGAAAACATGGTTTTCTAAAAACACTTCAATATGACACGTCAGGTTCTGCCATTACATCTAGGCCGGGTTTGGGGTGTTACATAGACACATGTCCGTGTGTTTACTTGTGTGGACTAATATAAGGCTATTTACCAAGCCATTTACCACCTTGAAAAGCAACCACACTTATACCATTTCCATCAACAAGCAACACATAGCATAACAATAATGTACTTCTAATATCCACAATCAATACATCCACACCTTAATTTAAACTGCGTTCATCATGCATATACTTCTCACATTACTTATTCAATTGAGCAAGCTTACACTTCATGAATTTCATCATCATTGAATAGATATAGCTTAACTAGTATTGGACAATTCCAATGGCCATTTACAAAAATAAATGAGTAACATTAATAACCAACACATTGGCTAACCAATGTGATGTAACAGCTCGGTTTAGACCCTAGTCAGAATAGTGGTTTTGAGACGACAAATCTGAGGTCAAAAAATATTTTAAAATTATTTTTAGTGTTTACAGCATGTGATAAAGCATGTGTGAAAATTTTGTGTGGAAATTTTATCATTTGTGTGTCGATTTGTGAAAAAAAGACTTAATCGCATAAAATGCAAAAGCTGTGTGCTAATTGTTTAAGTTCTTACTTGCCATGTCTTATTAAATGAGAAGTCCTTATGTTTTTATTAAACCATTAATAGATTGGATAGACAAAAATGGGTTAAGTTAGTGGAATTTTGAATGAATTAATAAAAGGGAAAAATAGTAATTAGTATAATAAGTTTAATTAAAGAAAATGAAGACAAATTCATGTTTATTTTCATCACCTTCCACCAAAATTGAAAGAAAAGGAAAAGAAAATGAGCTAGTTAGGTTCGACAAGCTCAAGCTTTAATTTGTATGTGTTTTTAACTCGATTTTGGATGATTTCTACTTTTTTTTTATCATTGTTTTAGCCAGCCCATGTCCTAATTTTTGAGATTTTGGTGATTTTATAAAATGGCATTGATGAATGCTTGAGCTTTGTGATAATTGATGATGAAATATGAAAGATACGTGATAGATTAACATATTTTATCTTTGAATTTTTGATAAATTTGACTATTATGGGCTAAATTGTGAAAATGAAAAATTAAGGTACTAAAGTGTGAAATAAATAAGATATGTGGGCTTATACGAGCTAGGGGAAATTCAGCTAAGAATGTGTATAATGAAATTATGTGTATTTGGTGATTTTATGAAATATGGACTTAAATGTTAAAATGCAAAAATGTGAGGGCTATTTTGTAAAATGCACTAAATATGTGTATTTGGATTCAATTGAATGAATTGATGAATTAAAAAGTTAAATTTGAATATGTATAGATGAAGAAAAGAGAAATTTAGACTTAGATCAAGGCAAGAACAAGGTGCTCAATTGATCGACTTGTATCGTGTTTCTATGTCTGAGGTAAGTTCGTGTATAATACAAACTTCTTAAACAATGTTTATTTGTTATGAAATAAATAGAAATGTGATTGTTGAACTAGAAATGTGAAATGTGAATTCAAAGAAATGTAGCACTATGTGTGCGTAAATATAATGGTTACTATGATGAATTGCACTAAGTGTGAGAGATAAAGAAATGCATTGGTTATAATAGTTGGCATTGTGTGTGCGATATTGAGATATCTTCGATTTAAAGTAATGGCACTAAGTGTGCGATACTATCGTAGCTTCAGCTAATTAAATGGCACTGAGTGTGGGAATTCATTGACAGTTGAAAGAGGACTAAACAAAATATGGTATTGAGCACTGAATGTTAAATGTGATTAATAATAAATGATGGTACTGGTATGTACGGAACCTATGTGGTGATGATATTGTATATGGAATAAATGGATGTTATGTGAGTATTAACTATGGATGAGATTGAGTATTAATTTGAGTTGAACCATGTGATAGTTAGCTTTGTATAATGAATTTGAATTGTTAAGCTAAATGTGTTATATTACAAACTTACTAAGCTTTAAAGCTTATTGTGTGAAGTTTTTCTCTGTTTTATAGTGTCATTAAAGCTAGCTAGGATTTGGGGATCGTTAGCGACTCAATCACACTATCGATTATCTATTTTGGGTACCTTTTGAAAATGTACATATTAAAGTATGGCATGTATAGGCTAGATAACATAAGTTATGTTTGAGATGTGTAAAAATAGCCATGTGATATGGCTTATTAACAAATTTGTTTATGGATGAGTTTTACTCTTGTTTTATGATGCATAAGTTGGATTTTTTTTATGTGCTCATAAATGGCTAAATGAGATGGTCTATATTGATAAGTTCATGGTTGAATTGGGATATTGATATGATGAGAGATGCTAGGAATTGGTGAGGATTAAATTATGTGTAGAATACATGTTTTTAATGTGAAGTTGATACTTTGGATTGGTATGTTTGAGTTGGAATTGAATATGGAAATAAATGATATAGTTGAAGGTTAAATGGTGCATATTTTGGTATGTTTTGGATGCATTTGAAATATGAATTTAGAATGGCTTGATGCTTGTAGGTGTGACCCAAAATTGGGTGGCAAATTGGCCTTGCAAATGGCCTATATTCTCCCACACGGTTGAGCACACGAGCGTGTGTCTCGACCGTGTCTCTTAAGGTTGCATTTCGAAATAAGTCAGACTCACACACAGGCTAGACACACGGGCGTGTGACAAGCCATGGGAATTAAGTCAGTGTTGCCCACGGGTCAAGCACATGGGTGTGCCTTCGGCCGTGTGGACAAGTTAGTATGTATGCCCTATTTTGCCATGACTTGGATACACGGGTGGTTCTGATGCTGTGTGAGGCATACAACCTCTGTAATATTGAAAAATGTTTGATTTTTGAAAAAAAATTGTATGTGCTCGATTTAGTCCCTTACCCCTTCCTAATGCAAGTTTAAGGTCTCGTAGACCATTTAAAAGGACTCTATGTATTTGATTTGTTATAATATGCTGATGATGTAATTATGTTTGAGAAATGATCGTAAATGTTCCGTTAAGTCTAGTAATACTTCTTAACCCTAGACCAGCGATGGTTACAGGTTAGGGGTGTTACATTTTATTGGTACCAGAGCTGCGGTTTAGTCGATTTTAGGACTAATGTAGCATGTGAGAGTCTAGCTATACATGCTATATATATATATCTGCAAGAGTGTGATGATTTTTGATAGTTAAAAATGTGTTTTTATATAGTAAATAGATCCTGATCGAGCAGTTGCTGATGACGTTGAGAGTAATGCGCTTGATCCCACTCAAAGGACAGCGCCAGCTGAATCTAGTCCAATTTCTAGTAGCCATGAGGGAGAGGCAAAACAAACCTTCTTCCAAATGATGAGTGAGTGGTTTATAGAGTTCGTTCGAATGAATCCGCTACTCAACAACCTCCACTCCCGCAAGTTCCTATAGTGCCACAAGTTTCAGACCCGATCCAATTGAGTAAACCTTCTGTAGGTAAAATTCAAAAGTACGGGGCCAAAGAGTTCAGGGCCACAGTTGATGATAATGCTGAGCGAACTAATTTTGGCTTGAGAATACCATAGAGTGTTTGATGAATTATCATGTACTCTTGATGAATGCTTAAAATGTGTTGTTTCAATTTTGAGAGATACGACATATCATTGGTGGAAAACATTAATATATGTGGTTCTGAGAGAAAGAATCGCCTGGGATTTCTTTCAAGCTGAATTTTAGAAGAAATATATCAGTAAACGGTTTATAGATAAAAAATGTAAAGAGTTTCTAGAGCTAAAACATGGCCGTATGTCTGTTATGAAATACGAGCGGGAATTTGTAAGATTGAGTCAGTATGCGCAAGAATGTGTTTCGACAAAAACTACTATGTGTAAACAATTCATCAAAGGATTGAATGAAGACATTAAAATTCTACTCAAAATTCTTGATTTGATTGGATTTGTGGTATTGGTTGAAAGAGCCTATAAAGCTGAAGAGCTTAGTAAAGAAAAGAAGAAAGTAGATTCAGAAGCTAGAGACAAAAGAAAAAGGTCGATGAGTAAGTCATATCATTCTACATCAAAGAGATTCAGAGATGCAAACAATTGCACAAATGTTTCGTATGAACATTTGAGTAAGGATCGTGTGAAATGAAATATTGGTCCTAAAATTCAAAATCCAATGGAGTCAAGTGTTGGAAGTGTCAGAAGTAATAAGCCTAAGTGTAGACAGTGTGGGAGACGTCATATTAGAGAATGTTAGGGCAAGTATAATAATAGAGCTTGTTATAAATGTGGATCACGAGATCACTTTATTTGGGATTGCCCAGAGTTAGTTAAGAAAGATAATGTTCAGAGTGTGAGGCCGAGTAACACGACAGCTAGGGGTAGACCACCCAGAAACACTGGAAATGTGAGTGGTAGTCAGAGAGGAACAACAAATATAGTTGTGAGATCTAAAGCGAGAGCACCTGCCTGAGCCTATGCTCTTCGTGCTCGAGAAGAAGCGTCATTTCCAGATGTCATTACTGGCACTTTTACTCTTTTCAATACTAATGTGATTGCATTGATAGATCCAGGATCTACTCATTCATATGTGTGTATGAATCAAGTATCTAGTAAGACTTTACCTGTTAAGTCTACTGAGTTTGTAATTAGAGTATTAAACCCCTTAGGCTAGTGTGTTCTGGTTGATAAAGTGTGCAAGAATTGTCTGTTGATGTTTCGGTATATGTGCTTTCTAGCTAATCTAATGCTGCTACCCTTTGATGAATTTGATATAATTCTGGGTATGGATTGGCTAACTTTGCACAATGCTATTGTGAATTGCAAACGGAAGAGTATTGATTTGAGAAGTCAGAATGATAATATAATTCAAATTAAATCTAGTGATTTGAATGGGATACCAGCTGTAATATTTTCAATGAATGCTTTGAATTATGTGAAAAAGGGATGTGAAGCTTATCTTGCATATGTGATAGATACAAAAGTGACAGAAAAGAAAGTTGAATTTGTGCTTGTGGTTTGTAAATTTCTGACGTGTTTCTGAAGAATTACCTGGATTACCTTTGATACGAGAATTTGAGTTTGTTATTGACTTAGTGTTGGGCACAACTCCTATCTCAATAGCTTTGTATAGAATGGCACCGATAGAATTGAAAGAGCTGAAGTCTCAGTTGCAAGAATTGACCAATAAAGGATTTACTCGACCAAGTTTCTCGCCCTGAGGTGCTCCTGTGTTGTTTGTGAAAAAGAAAGATGGTACTATGAGGATGTGTATTGATTATCGACAATTGAATAAAGTGAAAATAAAGAATAAATATCCTCTACCACGAATTAAAGATTTGTTTGATCAGTTAAAAGTAGCTACAGTGCTTTCGAAAATAGATTTGAGATCAGGATATTATCAGTTGAGAGTCAAAGAATCAGATGTGCCAAAAACTACTTTCAGAATGAGGTACGGGAATTATGAATTCTTAGTTATGCCCTTTGAACTAATGAATGATCCTGCAGTATTTATGGATTTGATGAATTGGATATTCGATCCGTATTTGGATCGATTTGTCGTTGTGTTTATTGACAATATTTTGATATATTCTTGTGATGAAAGACAACATGCTGAGCATTTGAGGATCGTGGTACAGACTCTGTGTGAGAAGCAATTGTATGCAAAGTTAAGTAAATGTGAGATCTGGTTGCATGAGGTTGGTTTTCTAGGAAATATAGTGCCAGCTACGGAAATACTAGTTGATCCGAACAAGATTTTAGTAATTTTAGACTAGAAACCTCCGAGAAATGAATCTGAAGTCCATAGTTTTCTGGGACTAGCGGGACATTATAGATGGTTTGTGAAAGGCTTCTCGATGATTGTAACTCGTTGACAAAATTACTACAGAAAGATGTTAAATTCGAGTGGTCAAAAAAGTGTCAGCAGAGTTTTGAATAGTTAAAAGTATTATTGACAGAAGCACCAGTGTTAGTTTAACCTAAATCGGGTAAATAATTCATAGTTTACAGTGATGCATCGTTGAATGGTATAGGATATTTGTTGATGCAAGAGGGAAAAGTTTTAGCCTATGCTTCGAGACAATTAAAACAACATGAAATGAACTACCCGTAACAGGATCTTGAATTAGCAGGTATTGTATTTGAATTGAAGATTTGGCATCACTACTTATTTGGTGAGAAGTGTCACATTTATACTGATCACAAGAGCTTGAAATATTTGATGACTTAGAAAGAATTGAATTTAAGACAGCAGAGATTGTAATATCTGGGAATTAGGGCTTGTGCATTTTTGCTCAATTGCATGTGCTTGTATACCTGTGTATATTATGAATGTGCTTTATGAATTTTGGGAACAGTAGAATGTATGAGAATGCCTTAGAAATTATTTAATTTTAAGTTTAAAAGAGGGAGCTAAGCCTAAGAGGCCTTAAGAAAATTTGTGGGAAATATGCCACTAAAATGGGCTTGTTTAGTGGCTTGGAGGCGCCACTTAGGGCCTTAGTAAGTGGCGCCACAAGCAAAGGGGAAGGGCCTAGGTTTGAATCATAAGGGAAGCAAAAGGAGTTTTATTTTGCTACAAGGATGAGCGACGATGGGCGCATATGGACTCTAGAGGAAGGAGGTATAGATTGGGTTGGAAAAAGTTAAAGATTCGGCTAAGGTAGAGTGAAAAGGGGATTGAATGGAGAGGGAGAGTTGGTAGGCCAAGGGTCTCTCTCGGGTGGTATTATCGACCAAAGGGTAGAAGTGAGGCCATATTCATTCTTTTCTTTTCAATTGTGCCTCGCCAAATTCTTTAGCAAATTTTCTTCTTCTCTTTTATTTTGTCAAGTCGAAATACCTTATGTTCTAGCCAATCTCCATCATCCATCTTCTCCTTCTTTTTTGCAAATTCACTCAAGTCAATAAAACAATAACCCCTAGCCGATTGTCCATTAAACCCCAAAAGTCGATAACCTATTGATCTCTATCTAAGTCTACATAATAAAACTGTGGGTTCAACAAGGAGCGATCGACTTCATCATAAGGGTAAGGATCAACTATTGATTCTTTTCTTTCTTTTCTTTAGCCGAAAGATGAAATCTAACCCCATTAATGTTCATGGTCGAAACTATGAAAGAAGTTTTGGGATTTCTATTGTAACCGATTTCAAGGAGGAAATCTTCGGGATTGGTGTGATCAAGGTAAGTAATATGTGGTATTCGGCCAAGGGCCATTTGCTGTGATTAAAGGTTAGGAATTGATCTAACATGTGTCTATTGGGATTTTAACAAATACCACAACCAAGGATATATTTTCGGGATTTAAGATTCATAAGGTATGTGACTATGTACATTCGGCCAAGGCCATAATTGGTGTTTCAGATCTATTTCGTATTTATTCAAAAAGCTGAAACTAACCAAGTCCAGTGAACTAGTGTTGGCCGATTTCAAGGATGAAGTATCACAGAATTTCGGGATTTGATTAGTAATCAAATTGGCAAGCAAGGTAAGATTTCAGTTACGTTAATCCTTCGGGATTTGATTATTTAGCCAAATGGCTTTTTACTGAAGTACTTAAGGTTGGCGAATGAAGGAACTAAGGATCTAGAGCATTAGATCGGGTTTTAGTATTTCAATGAAATTGTTAAGTGAACCAGGTGTGTACCCCACACTAACTTTTAATAGATTTATGACATCAATTTAATATATGTGTTTATAATGATGTGAAATGTGGCCAAAGGTACTATGCAATGGTACAAAGTACTCAAGTACGTAACCTTAACATTATGTTAATAAATGATAGGAATATTTGGAATATGGCACATATGTGAATATTGATAAGAATGTGAAATAAGGCATAAGGCATGATGTTGTATGATTTGTATAACATGGGGCATATGCGAAATTATTTTAAAGGGGAAGTGATCTGGTGGTTTATACCACAATATCTGAATGTGGTGACTCATGTCACAAAAATCCGAATGTGGTGACTTATGTCATGATTATCTGGTGGCTATGCCACAATATATATAAGGGCAATGAGCATGTCATCTGTAGCGACTGCCTTCGATGATGTGTAGCGGATGGAGGGTCGACTTAGTAGTCCCCACGGTGTGATGGTTGGTACGAGTGATGTGTAGCGAATGGTTATCTAGGTTTGGGTTCGGGTTTGCATCATTGATTATATGTGTTTCATATGTGCGATTTGACATGCCTAAATTGATTGAGAGTTTGTGTTTGGTGGTTACACATTGAGTCTGTTTGACTCACCCCATTGTGGGATTATTTTTTAGGTGACACACAGTAATGGACCGGTCGACAGGAACTCAATGGTGGCCATGCTTAGCTCAAAAGTTGTTTTATTTTGAATTTTCCATACTTAAGTATTTTGAATTAGTTTGGGTTTTGTTTTGATGTAATGAGGCCATAAGTATTAAACTGTTTATGCATGCATTTAAATTATTTTAGTATGGTATGATCTTTATCACTTTAAAGTTTAAATAACTTATATTAAAAATAAATGTTAAATGTTTTGACACCGATCAACACAAATCAACTGTTTTTCAAAAACACACAAAATTTTGGCAAAACTTCAAATAAGTTTCGAATGATTTTTCCCTAGAAGCATGCCAGATCTGGTCAGGGCTTGTGGGTCGAGTTTGGGGTGTTTCAATTTGGTATCAGAGCCCAGTTCAAAACTCAGCCTTGAGGGCTTTTTGGGCCCAAAAGGTTTTCTTTCTTTTAAAATTGGATTTTCTAAGAAATAGCGGGTTTTCGGCATGGCCTTTGAGTCTCGGCCGAAGTCCACCAGGTAAGTACCCCTAACTCCTCTGCGACTTGTATGGGGGAAATCATAGGGACGTATATTAGTAGATTAGGAGATATTAAACCTATGATTAGTCTACTTCAACACCAAGTTACATAAAACTTAAAGTCTAACCAAACAAACCATGTCTAAGTCATCGAGTTAAAGGTGTGGCAACAGGTTGTACATGTCTAGGATTGGATTCGATGGGAGCTTGGTATTTAAGCAGTCCTAGTGACTCACCTCCTCGCCTCGAATCCTACACAGTGCGTAGTGACTGCTCACCCTAACCAAGAGGACTCACCACGTGCTAAACCCAATAATTAAAACCCAAAAGGATCGTCACCTTGCTTTGTGAAATTTCAAAGTTAAACCATGATTTTAAAACTCCAAGTGCCCTTGATTTAAAGAAGACCAGAATACCCCTGGTTTGCAATTGACCAAATTACCCTTAACCTGTACAAATGACCAAAATACCCCCAGTGTGGAAAGTTATCGAAGTGCCCTCAAATTAAAATTTCTAAAATACCCTTATTTTGAAAAGTCACCAGGAACCATATTTTGCAAAAAAAAGAAAAATAAGTTTACCGAAATGCCCCTAGTTTGAAAAATTACGAAAATACCCTTAGCTTATAAAATTACCATTTTACCCTTAAAATTTTCTTACCAAGTATTTCAAATTTGTAAAGATACCAAAAGTCTCTATTTTGTAACATTTCCAAATATCCTAATTTGGAAAATTACAGAAATACCCCTATAGGATAAAATTACAAAAATACCCTTAGGTAGTGAAAAACAACAAACAATGACAACTACAATATTTTTCTATAATGAACGTAAGTTCATGAGTGTGATTGAATAAATGAATTGAGAATGAATTAAGACTGAATGTGTATGAAATCGAAAGAACTACTCCCTAGAACTGCTGAACATAAGACTGTTCATGATAAATCAATGGAACAAAACTAATTCATAAAATTCTTTAATCAGATAAACGTGATTCGGTAGTATGAACTCTAAGGGACGTGGTCGTAACGTGCGTGGCCGTGGTAGAGGCCGAATGACCATGTCAGAACCCGTTAGGTCAGAAAAAGGGTTTGAAAATGAGATGCCACCACCACCAGCCGCTGATGTGGAATATCGAGGATCGACGGGGATGATGCGATATCCTGGCGATCTTGCGAGTTTTGGAAAGAATTGGCTAGAGCAAAGTGAGGCATGGGAGCTCAAAGTTGGTACCGGCGACTTGAGCTAATGGAGCTAAGTTTTTCGTGGAGTATCCGTGTGGCACCCAATACTACCGAGTATTGGTTGGAAGCGACGGAGCGGATTATGGATGACTTGGACCTAACTACCGAGGAGAAATTGAAAGGGATAGTGTCGCTACTTCGTAATGAGTCATGCCAATGGTTGCTCACAATTTAGGAAGGTGCTACCATAAACGATCTTACTTGGGAATATTTCAAGGCGGCATATCGGAAGAAGTACATTGGAACTAGCTATGTTGATGCACAGAGGAAGGCGTTTCTGAGGCTGGTTCAAGGAAATAAGTCTCAGAGCGGAAGATGAGGCATAATTCCTAAAATTTGTTTGTTATGCTCGAGGTATTGTGTCGATGGAGCATGAGCGGTGTGTCCGATTTGAAGATGGGTGAGGATGATCTAAGATTATTGATGCTCCACAACAGGAGTGAGAGTTTGCCATGTTGGTGGAGAAGGCTAAGGTAGCCGAAGGGATTAAGGACTCGGTGAGATGTATACGCACTGACGAGTAGGCAAAAGAGAGGCTTTGGATCATCAGGGCCTTCAAGGAATGAGGAAAAGAGGCCTAGAGTTGATGGGCCGTGAGGTCAACAAGCTGCTACTGGAGGGCAGTATCGTACTTGTGCCCAGTATGGAAAGATGCACTTGGGGGAGTGTTAGAAATAGACGGGGGGATACTTTAAGTGTGGGTCTAAGAACCACATGATTAAGGATTGTCTTGTGAGAACAGAAGGGGGTCAACTAGTAAGCCAAGGTCCAAACCAGGCTGAAAGAGGAGGATAGCGACCATGCAAGAGCCATGGTTGGTACCGACAGAGGTGATCTTTGGAAGGGACAAGGAACCCCAAGTAGAGGTGTTAATAATACAGAGGCAAGGCAGCCGGGTTTGGTTTATGCGATACATTGGAGGGAGGACAGAGACGCACCGAACGTCATAACCGGTACATTCCTTATATTTGGCAAGCCTTACTTTGCTTTGATTGATGTTGGCTCTACCCACTCTTATGTTGCATGTAGAGTAGTTGAAACTCTAGGAATAGCCTCTGAACTTTCTAGTAGGGAGATGACTGTAGTAAGTCCATTAGGTCAAACTGTAGTGGTGAATAAGATGTTTTGGAGTGTACCTTTGGAGCTTTAGGGAGCGAGATTTCACTGGACTTAATTGAATTACCCTTCAAGAATTTGATCTCATACTTGGTATGGACTGCTAGTGGAACATCAGTGTATTAGATTGTCTTGCTAGCGAATGGAGTTAAGGTCGCGGAAGATAAGGCGATAATTATGATAGGAGAAAGAAGAAACTACTTGTCTAACGTAGTTTCGGCATTAAAGGCTGATAAGATGGTTCGGAAAGGGTGCAAGGCATTTTTGGCCTTCGTTAGTGCGTTGGATGCAAAAGAAGGGGGAGTTAGTGGAGTTAGAACCATAAGGTAGTTTGTGGATGTCTTTTCGGAAGAGTTACTTGGAAAACCCCCGGGCAGGGAGGTGGAGTTCAGAATTGATTTGCTGTCGGGTACAATTCCTTTGTCAATTACCTCGTACAGAATGGCACCAAAGGAGTTGATTGAGCTCAAGGCTCATATCCAAGAATTACTTGACCGTGGGTTTATCTGACCCAGTGTGTCTCCATGGGGAGCACCGGTCTTGCTTGTGAAGAAGAAGGATAGAACTATGCACATGTGCATAGATTATCGTCAGTTGAATAAGTTGACCATCAAGAACAAGTACCCTTTGCCAAGGATAGACGACTTGTTCGATCAGCTTAAGGGGACGGCAGTATTTTCAAAGATAGATCTAAGTTCTGGATATCATCAGCTTAAGGTGAAGGAGGCAGATATCCATAAGCCAGCTTGTCAGACAAGATATAGGCATTTTGAGTTTGTAGTAATGCCGTTTGGATTAACAAATGCCCCAGCCGTGTTCATGGACATGATGAACCGGGTTTTCCAACCCTATCTAGATCGGTTCGTTGTTGTGTTCATAGACGATATTTTGGTGTATTTGAAGTCAGATGAAGAACATGATGATCACCTCTGAGTTGTGTTGCAAGTGTTAAGGGAGAAAAAGCTATATGCCAAGTTCAGCAAATGCAAATTTTGGCTGAAAGAGGTTACGTTTTAGGAAATGTGGTATCTCTTGAAGGAATAAGGGTGGATCCTCAAGATTGAGGCGATTGCTAGATTGGAAGCCACCTAAGTCTATGGTGAGGTTTATAGTTTCTTGGGTTTGGCGTGCTACTCTGAAGGTTTGTAGAAGGGTTTTCATCGATAGCCGCACCTTTGACAAAGTTACTAATGAAGGAGGTTCCTTTCATATGGACTGATAAGCAACAAGAGAGCTTTGAGAAGCTTAAGAGAGTCTTGACTGAAGCTCCAGTGTTGATTCAGCCTGAGGCAGGGAAGGATTTTGTAGTGTACTGTGATGCTCGCATACAGGATTGGGAGGTGTCCTTATGGAAGACGGAAAGGTAGTTACTTATGCGTCTCGACAACTAAGGCCACACGAGGTTAACTACCCGGCGCATGACTTGGAATTGGCGGTAGTGGTCTTTGTCCTTAAGGTGTGGAGGCACTACTTATATGGAGAAAAGTCCATAATCTACATAGACCACAAAAGCCTCAAATATCTGCCGAGTCAAAAAGAGTTGAACCTGAGACAGCGAAGGTGGGTGGAATTGTTAAAGGACTATGATTGTTCCATAGAGTATCACTTGGGCAAGGCGAATGTAGTGGCAGATGCTCTAAATCAGAAAGTGGTGTCAGATCTAAGGGCAATGTTTGCGCATCTGAGCTTGTATGACGATGGAAGTCTACTGGCAGAGTTGCAAGTTAAGCCGACGTGGTTGAATGAGGTGAAAGAGAGTCAGTTGGCAGATGATGATCTAAGTGCTAAGCTACGGCAAGTCAGTGGGGAGTTGAAGGATTATGGTGTTAGCGGCGATGGAGTATTGTGTTTTAAGGGTAAGGTCTGTATGCCAAAGAATGAGGAGTTAAGGCAGAGGATTCTTCAAGAATCGCATGGTAGCCCCTATGCTATGCATCCTGGAGGCAGTAAGCTGTACAGAGACTTAAGGGAACAATTCTGGTGGCTTGGTCTTAAGCGGGAAGTTACCGAATTTGTAGGCAAGTGCTTAACGTGTCAGCAAGTTAAGGCTGAACACCAAGTTCCATCAGGATTGCTTCAAACGATACAGATTCCGCAGTGGAAGTGGGAGAGAATCACCATGGACTTCGTTAGTAGGCTTCCCCTTACGCCTACTAAGAAGGACTCGGTATGGGTGATAGTGGATCGATTGACAAAGTCTGCACATTTCATTCCAGTGCGGGTTGACTATTCTCTCTAGAAGCTAGCAAAGTTGTATGTCGCGGAGATTGTGAGGTTGCATGGAGTGCTGGTGTCAATTATCTCAGATAGGGATCCGAGGTTTACGTCTCGATTTTGGAAAGCACTACATCAGGTTTTAGGCACCAGATTAGACTTCAATACGGCTTTCCATCAACAATCGGACAGTCAATCTGAATGAGTAATCCAAGTGTTAGAGGATATGCTAAGGGGTTGTGTGATAGACTTCAGAGGAAGTTGGGAAGAATATTTGCCTTTAGCTGAGTTTGCATACAACAACAGTTATCAGGCAAGTATTAAAATGGCACCGTACGAGGTGTTGTATGGACGGAAGTGTCGCACTCCTACGTGTTGGACGAAATTAGGGGAATGTCAGATTTTGGGTCTAGAGATTGTGGTAGAATCCGAGGAAAAGGTTAAGGTAATTAGACGCAGTTGAAGGAGGCATCGGACAGCGTAAGTCGATCTGAGATCTCAAACAAAAGGAAATAGAATTTGATGTGGGAGATCAAGTGTTTCTTAGAGTGTCACCTTGGAAGAAGGTAATGAGATTTGGTCGAAAAGGGATGCCAATCCCAAGGTTTATAGGACCTTATCGGGTGTTAAAGTGAATTGGACCAGTGGCATACCAGTTGGAGTTGCCTTCGGAGTTGCAGCAGATGCACGACATATTCCATGTCTCTATGCTACGTCGTTATCGATCGGATCCATCTCATGTAGTACCATTTGAGGAGGTGGAATTAAGGCCAGATTTGTCTTGTGAGGAAGAGCCGATTCAGACTCTGGAACGAGATGTGAAGGTGCTTCGGAGGAAGTCGATCCCTCTGGTCAAAGTGTTATGGCGTAACCATGGATTGGAGGAAGCTTCTTGGGAGCCGGAAGAAGCAATCCGACAACAATACCCCCACCTATTCTAGCAAGGTAATTTCGAGGTCAAAATTATTTTAAGAGGGTAGAACCGTAATATCCGGAATTAGGGCTTGTGCATTTTGCTCAATTGTATGTGCTTGTATACTGTGTATATTATGAATGTGCTTTATAAATTTTGGGAGCAGTAGAATGTAGGAGAATGCCTTAGAAATTATTTAATTTTAAGTTTAAAAGAGGGAGCTAAGCCTCAAGAGGCCTTAAGAAAATTTGTGGGGAAATATGCCACTAAAATGGGCTTGTTTAAGTGGCTTGGAGGCGCCACTAGGGCTTTAGTAAGTGGCGCCACAAGCAAAGCGGGAAGGGCCTAGGTTGAATCACAAGGAAGCAAAAGGAGTTTTATTTTGCTACAAGGATGAGCAAAGAAGGCACGACATATGGACTCTGGAGGAAGGAGGTATAGATTGGGTTGGAAAGAGTTAAAGATTGGCTAAGGTAGAGTGAAAAGGGGATTGAATGAAGAGAGGAGAGTTGCCCACCAAGGACTCTCTCGGGTGGTATTTCCTACCAAAGTGTAGAAGTGAGGCCATATTCATTCTTTTCTTTTCAATTGTGCCTCGCCAATTCTTTAGCAAATTTTCTTCTTCTCTTTTATTTTGTCGTGAAATACCTTATGTTCTAGCCGAATCTCCATCATCCATCTTCTCCTTCTTCTTTTGCAAATTCACTCAAGCCAAATAAAACAATAACCCCTAGCCGATTTTCCATTAAACCCCAAAAGCCAAAAACACAGTTGATCTCTATCTAAGTCTACATAGTGAATCTCGTGGGTTCAACAAGGAGCGATCGACTTACATCATAAGGGTATCAACTATTGATTATTTTCTTTCTTTTCTTTAGCCAAAAGATAAAATCTAACCCCATTAATGTTCATGGCTGAAACTATGAAGAAAGTTCCGGGATTTTTTTTGTAGCCGATTTCAAGGAGGTAATCTTTGGGATTGGTGTGATCAAGGTAAGTAATATGTGGTATTCATCCAAGGGCCATTTGTTGTGATTAAAGGTTAGGAATTGATCTAACATGTGTCTATAGGGATTTCAACAAATACCACAACCAAGGATATATTTTCGGGATTTAAGATTCATAAGGTAAGTGACTATGTACATTTGGCCAAGGCCATAATTGGTGTTTCAGATCTATTTTGTATTTATTCAAAAAGCCGAAACTAACCAAGTCCAGTGAACTAGTGTTGGCCGATTTCAAGGAAGAAGTATCACAGAATTTTGACATTTGATTAGTAATCAAATCGGCAAGCAAGGTAAGATTTTGGTTATGTTAATCCTTCGGGATTTGATTATTTAGCCGAATGGCTTTTTACTGAAGTACTTAAGGTTGGCCGAATGAAGGAAATAAGGATCTAAAGCATTAGATTGGGTTTTGGATTTCAAATAAAGCATTAAGTGAACAGTGTGTACCCACACTAACTTTTAATCGATTATAGCATCAATTTAATATATGTGTTTATAATGATGTGAAATGTGGCCAAAGGTACCATGCAATGGTACAAAGTACTCAGTCACGTAACCTTAACATTATGTTAATAAATGATAGGAATATTTGGAATATGGCACATATGTGAATATTGATAAGAATGTGAAATAAGGCATTAGGCATGATGTTGCATGATTTGTATGACATGGGGCATATCGAAATTATTTTAAAGGGAAGTGATCGGTGGTTTATACCACAATATCTCGAATGTGGTGACTCATGTCACAAAAATCCAAATGTGGTGACTTATGTCACAAATGATTATCTGGTGGCTATGCCACAATATATATAAGGCGATGAACATGTAAATGCAATGATCGCCTTCGATGATATGTAGCGGATGGAGGGTTGACTTAGTAGTCCCCACGGTGTGATGGTTGCACGGGTGATGTGTAGCGGATGGTTATCTAGGTTTGGGTTCGGGTTTACATCATTGATTATATGTGTTTCATATGTGTGATTTGACATGCCTAAATTGATTGAGAGTTTGTGTTTGGTGGTTACATATTGAGTCTGTTTGACTCAGCCTGTTGTGGGATTATTTTTTTCAGGTGACACACAGTAATGGACCGGGTCGGCAGGAGCTCAATGGTGGCCATGCTTAGCTCAGAAGTTGTTTTATTTTGAATTTTCCATACTTAAGTATTTTGAATTATTTGGGTTTTGTTTTGATGTAATAAGGCCATAAGTATTAAACTGTTTATGCATGCATTTAAATTATTTTAGTATGGTATGATCTTTATCACTTTAAAGTTTAAGTAACTTATATTAAAAATAAATGTTAAATGTTTTGACACCTGATCAACACAAATCAACTATTTTTCAAAAACACACAAAATTTTGGCAAAACTTCAAATAAGTTTCGAATGATTTTTCCCTAGAAGCATGCCAGATCCGGTCAGGGCTTGTGGGCCGGGTTTGGGGTGTTTCAGAGATGGTTAGAATTACTAAAAGACTATGAATTAGTAATTGACTATAATCCGAGAAAAGCTAATGTTGTTGCTGATGCTTTGAGCCGAAAGTCTTTATTTACTTTACGAGCAATAAGTACTCAGATAGATTTGTGTGATGATAGTTTGGTTTTGGCTGAGTTGAAAGTGAGGCCAGTGTTTATACATCAGATTTGTGATGTCCAAAAAATTGATTCTGAGATGATGGCAAAACGAACTCAGTATGGTTTAAACTCTGATTTAGAATTTCGAGTTGATGGTGATAGTTGTTTGAAATTCTGAGATCGGATTTGTATTCCAAGAATTTCAAAGTTGATTCAGTTGATTTTGAACGAGGCTCATAATAGTTTTTGTCTGTTCATCCGGGAAGTACAAAAATGTACAATGATCTGAAACATTTTTATTGGTGGCATGGTATGAAACGAGATATCTTAGAGTTTGTTTTGAGATGTTTAGTTTGTCAACAAGTCAAAGCTGAACACCAGGTTCCATCCGATTTGTTACAACCGATCATGGTTCCTGAGTGGAAATGGGAGACAATCACAATGGACTTTGTGTCGGGGTTACCCTTAACTCCAAGAAAGAAAGATGCAATCTGGATAATAGTTGACAGATTAACGAAATTAGCTCATTTTATTCTGGTGAGAACAGATTATTCGCTTGATAAGTTAGCCGAATTGTATATTTCTAAGATTATGAGATTGCATGGGGTACCATTATCTATTATTTTGATAGAGATCCGAAGTTTACTTTGCGGTTTTGGAAGAAACTACAAGAGGCTCTAGGTATGAAGCTGCATTTTAATACTGCATTTCATCTGCAAATGGATGGCCGATCAGAGCGTATCATTCAGATTCTCGAGGATATGTTGAGATGTTGCATTCTTGAGTTTGAAAGTACATGGGAAAAACATCTGCCGTTGATTGAATCCATGTATAGTAATAGTTTTCAATCAAGCATTAAGATGGCACCATATGAGGCTCTTTACAGTCGTAAATGTAGAACTCCATTGTATTGTACTGAGCTTAGTGAGAATAATATTCACGGGGTTGATTTGATTAAAGAAACAAAGTAGAAAGTGAAAGTGATTCGAGATAGATTGAAAGCAGTGTTAGATCGTCAGAAGTCTTATGCAGATTTGAAACGAAAAGATATTGAATTTCAGATAGGAAATAAAGTATTTTTGAAAGTGTCTCCGTGGAAGAAAATACTTCGATTCGGCAGAAAAGGCAAATGAGTCCGAGGTTTATCGGGCCGTATGAGATTATCAAATGTATTGGGCCAATTGCTTATAGATTATTGTTGCCACCTGAGCTAGAAAAGATTCATAATGTGTTTCACGTATCGATGCTTAGACGATACAGATCCGATCCATTACATGTGATTGCCCCTACTGAAGTTGAGATTTAGTCTGATTTATCGTATAAAGAAGAACCGATCCGAATTTTGGCACATGAGATCAAAGAGTTGGGAAATAAGAAAATTTCTTTAGTGAAAGTGTTTTGGCACAAACATGGAGTTGAAACAGCTATGTGGGAGCCTGAATATATTATGAGAGAGTAATATCCAAATCTATTCACTGGTAAGATTTTCGGGGACGAAAATCTCTAAGAGGGGAGAGTTGTAATAGCCTGGTTTAGACCCTAGTTGGAATAGTGGTTTTGAGACCACAAATCTGAGGTCAAAAATATTTTAATATTATTTTTAATGTTTACAGTATGTGATAAAGCATGTGTGAAAATTCTATGTGGAAATTTTATCATTTGTGTGTCGATTTGTGAAAAAAGACTTAATCGCATAAAATGAAAAAAGCTATGTGCTAATTGTTTAAGTGCTTAATTGCCATGTCTTATTAAATGAGAAGTCCTTATGTTGTTATTAAACCATTAATAGATTGGATGGACAAAAATGGGTTAAGTTAGTGGAATTTTAAATGAATTGATAAAAGGGCAAAATGGTAATTAGTATAATAAGTTTAATTAAATAAAATGAAGACAAATTCATGCTTACTTTCATCACCTTCAACCGAAATTGAAAAAGAAAAGAAAAAGAAAAGAAAAAGAGCTAGTTAGGTTCGACAAGCTCAAGCTTCAATTGGTATGTGTTTTTAACTCGGTTTTGATGATTTTTACATTTTTGTGATCATTGCTTGGTGTTTTAGCTAGCCCATGCCCTAATTTTTGCGTTTGTTGGTGATTTTGTGAAATGTCATTGATCAAAGCTTGAGCTTTGTGATATTTGATGATGAAATATGAAAGATATGTGATAGATTAACATATTTTGTGTTTGAAATGTTGATGAATTTGACTATTACGGGCAAAATTATGAAAATGAAAAATTGAGGTACTAAACTGTGAAATAAATAAAATATGTGGGCTTATATGAGCTAGGGAAAATTCAGCTAAGCATGTGTATAATGAAATTTTGTGTATTTGGTGATTTTTTAAATAGGGACTTATATGTGAAAATGTTAAAATGTGAGGGCTATTTTGTAAAATACCTTAAATATGTGTATTTGGATTGAATTGAATGATTTGATGAATTAAAGAGTTAAATTTGAATATATATAGATCAAGAAAAGAGAAATTCAGACTTAGATCGAGGTAAGAACAAGGTGCTCGATTGATCGACTTGTATCGTGTTTCTACGTCCGAGGTAAGTTCGTGTATAATACAAACTACTTAAACAATGTTTATTTGTTATGAAATAAATATAATGTGATTGTTGAACTAGAAATGTGAAATGTGAATTCAAAGAAATGTAGCACTATGTGTGCGTAAATATAATTATTACTATGATGAATTGCACTGAGTGTCCAAGATAAAGAATGCATTGGTTATAATAGTTGGCACTGTGTGTGCGATATTGAGATATCTTCGATTTAAAGTGATGGCACTAAGTGTGCGATACTATCGTAGCTTCGACTAATTAAATGGCACTGAGTGTGCGAATTCATCAAAGGTTAAAAGAGGACTGAATGAATTATGGTATTGAGCACTGAATGGTAAATTTGATTGATAATTATATGATGGAATAGGTATGTATGGAACCTATGTGGTTGATGATATTGTATACGGGATAAATGGATGTTTATGTGAGTATTAACTATGGATGAGATTGAGTATTAATGTGAATTGAACCATGTGATAGTTAACTTTGTATAATGAATTTGAATTGTTAAGCTAAATGTATTAAATTACAAACCAATGAAGCTTTAAAGCTTACTATGTGAAGTCTTTCTCTATTTTACAGTGTCATTAAAGCTAGCTAGGATTCGGGGATTGTTAGAGACTCAATCACACTATCGATCATCTATTTTGGGTACCTTTTGAAAATGTACATATTAAAGTATGGCATGTATAGGCTAGAGAACTTAAGTTATGTTTGAGATGTATAAAAATAGCCATGTGATATGGCTTGTTAATGAATGTGTTTATGGATGAGTTTTGCTCTTGTTTTATGATGCATAAGTTGGATTGTTTTGATGTGCTCATAAATGGCTAAATGAGATGGTCTATATTGATAAGTTCATTGTTGAATTGGGATATTGATATGATGAGAGATGCTAAGAATTGGTAAGGATTAAATGATTTATGGAATACATGTTTTTGATGTGAAGTTGATACTTTGGATTGGTATGTTTGAGTTGGAATTGAATATGGAAATAAATTATATAGTTGAAGGTTAAATGGTGCATATTTTGGTATGTTTTGAATGCATTTGAGATATGAATTTAGAATTGTTTGATGCTTGTAGGTGTGACCCAAAATTTGGGTGGCTAATTGGCCTTGCAAATGGCCTATATTTGCCCACACGGTGAAGCACACGGGCGTGTGTCTCGACCGTGTCTCTTAAGGTTGCATTTCAAAATAAGTCAGACTGACACACGGGCTAGACACATGGGCATGTGACAAGTCATGTGAATTAAGTCTATGTTGCCCACGGGTGAAGCATATGGGCATGTCTTCGGCCGTGTGGACAAGTCAGTATGTATGCCCTGTTTTGCCATAACTTGGATACACGGGTGTGTCTGATGCCGTGTGAGGCACACGGCCTACCCACACGGGCGTGTGACCTCTGTAACATTGAAAAATGTTTGATTTTGAGAAAAAATTTGTATGTGCTCGATTTAGTCCCGACCCCTTCTTAATACAAGTTTAAGGTCTCGTAGACCTTTTAAAGGGACTCTATGTATATGATTTGCTATGATATGCTGATGATGTATTTATGTTTGATAAATGATCGTAAATATTCCATTAGGTCCTGTAATGATTCTTAACCCTAGACCGCGATGGTTACAGGTTAGGGGTGTTACATATGACATATAACAAAATGACCAAATTCCTATACATGCCATACCCAAAATAATCAAACTTTACTATACCATAAAGAATAGCTTGATAGTGTGAATCGAGCTCCAACATCCTACGATTCCCTAGCTAGCTTGGCGATACTACAAGAAAATGGAAAAGAGAGAGAGTGAGCATTAAGATTAGTAAGTTTGCATGTAATAGATAACAACATAAAATCTTGTGATAACATCCATACATTAAATTATGAAATAACACAAAATTCTCAAGCACATTGACATGGCTTACTCATGCTCACTCTTACCACCCACAAATCATATACTAGACTTATTTTTGTGAGTTTCGCATATGTGCCTGTATCACTCCATCACAATACTTTAGCCCTTTTTCCATATTTAACATAAACTTTAATTCTTTGCCCCATTAAACTACTTAAAATATCGAAGGGTACTCGGAAATTGTCATACACATAGTAAGATGCCATTGCCATATCCTAGATATGGTCTTACATTGGATCACATGTCAATACCGATGTCATATCCCAGATATGATCTTACACTGGATCTCACATTGATGTCGACGCCATAAACCATATATGGTATTGCAAGATTTCATACTGAAGCTAGGTCCCAGACGTGGTCTTGCACGGAATCACTATTCGATGCTGATGCCATATCCTAGATATGGTCTTACATGGGATCTCAATTCGGTGCCTAGACCATATCCCAGATATGGTCTTATACGGGACCTTATTAATCTAATGTCATGACAAGGGTATCCTTTCTATTCCTAAGGTTCAACCGGGACTTCAATATAGTAAACTTCCTCATATTTTTCATCGAGACCTCATTAATCAAATTTCATAAAAAGAATATACATTTCATGTAGTATCAAGCATTTAAATACATAATAACATAATGTTGATTTATTACACACAAACTTACCTCAGTACCAAAATATGTATAGCTATTCAATTTAGTCCACTACCTTATTCTTTCCTCGATTTAGGTCCAAACTTCGTGTTTCTTGATCTATAATGACAAATTTCACTTATTTAATTACCACATTGACTAAAATAGCCCATGAATCATACTTTGGAAAAATTATAATTTTTGCCCCTAAACTCTCACATATTTGCAAAAATGGTCCCGAGGCTCGTATGATGAAATGTACTCATTTTCTTGGTTACCCAAGCCTAGCCGAACCTATCTTAAGCTTATAATAGCTCACATTTTCTTTCAAAACTAATTTTTACTACACATTTTATCATTTTTACAAATAGGTCCTTTTTATGTGTTTCCATGAAAAATCACTTAGAGAAAGATGTTCATCACACATCAAACTTCCATATTTCTCCATTAAACATCAAAATACATGCATGTCATACATGGGTAAGTTTTTGAAGATGAACTCTAGCTTAAAGTATGGCTAGAAATAGCTAAATCGAGCTACGAGGATCTCAAAACTATAAAAAACATTAAAAATAGGGCTAAGATGCACTTACTTTGAGCTTGAAAATGAGCAAAACCCTAGCTATGTCTTCCCTTCAATTTTTGGCACTTAGGGAAGAAGATGGACACCAATTTTTGACTTCTTTTTCCCTTTTTATTAATTTATTAACCACATGACCAAAATGCCCTTAAGGCCATTCCTTGAGATTTTCCCTTCCATGTCTATTTTTGTCCATCATGAGATATAATGGTCTAATTACTAAATTGGGACCTCTAATAAATTTTCTAATGCTAACTGATACTTGAAACTTCTAGAATCTCATATTTTTCAATTTTTTCAATTTAGTTCTAAAAGATAAATTGATCATTAAATCAAAAAATTTCTTCATGAAATTTTCTCACAACCATGCAAACATGTCATAGACCTCATAAAAACCATAAAACATATACTTCTACTTCAAATTTATGGTCTCGCAACCACTATACTAACTAGGCCCTAAATCGGGCTGTTACAAAAAAGACTATTTCTTCATTCCTTTCTCCTTTAGGCTAAATGTGTGTATAAGGGATTATAGTGTATTTCCCTTCAAGTGTTAACATCTTGTATTCCAGTTTTCATGAAGGGTCGATCAATACCATCCCGGAAAGATCTTAATTTCATAAATGAGATCATAGTTACAAACGAGTTTTTACAAGAGTAAGTTTGAAATGGACTATTTATTTTAAGTGAGTAATATCATAAAATGTTTAAAAAGACAATTATTTATGTAAGGTCACTTTGATAATAGATCGGTATCCCATTGGTTAATATCTGAGTGTGGGCATTCTTTAGAGTGGTGTTTTGCATCGAATCTACTATCAAATGTGGGTCTAATCTAATTAAAAATAAATATACATTAATTTTAATGTTTAAACAAATACTATTATTCTGATAGTGATTTATGTGAATACATAAAGTTTTCCAAAAGGGAGATTTAAACCCATCGATGTGTATTATATCAAGTAAGTGACCTAAACCAACTAGATTATGAAAGATATGTTGTGTGATTATGATTATCACTATTTTGAAAAATATGTTGTTCATTTTCTCATGTTATTTGATATTATGGCATAATTTATTTTACATGAAAAATAAATTCTAATATTTTGATATCTTGAAACAATATGTGAACTGCATGTTAAACATGCTCTACATGATATTATACGTTAAGAAATTTGAATTGCATATTTCAACATCCTAATGTAATAAGTGATATCTTGAAAAGAAAAATATGCTTTTATATATGTTCATTGTAGTCATATCACTTGCATGGGGTGGGACACTGTAAGGAGGAAGAATTGATGGCTTCGTCCACAACCTACATTGCATCTTATCAACGAATATTTGTGGCTTCGTCCACAACCTACATGGTAGTTTGTCTATGAATTTAGTGGTTTATCCACAACTTACATGGAAACTTGTCTCCAAATATTGGTGGCTTCTACCACATATTGGAGTGATTGGATGGACAATGTCTAGGGAAATCTTCTTGGAGTTTCCCTTCTTGGAGTGTAGCTGTGATGGGTAGGATGTTTTATAAAAATTTGTATAATTGTTCTACAAAATTGCATTGCATGATCATGTGATTAAAATTTATTATGTTGTATGTTAATTATATACTTATTTTTATTTAACTTGTTATAAGACTTACACTAGGCTTTAAGTGCTCACTCTTCTAGTTTCATAACCTTTCAGGTGATTCACGAACTTAGGGCTTGGATTCAGCATTTGGAAGAGCTTCTCGGATGGAACTTGAATAAATGGATTATAAATCACTTGAGATGTTATTTTGGACTTTGGACATTGTACTTTTTATTGGGTTGTTCCTTTACTTTATAAGTCCAAATTGCAATGCATAATTATTTAGTTTAATTAAATTAATTATGATTTTTACTTGATTTTAAATGAAGTTTGTGATTTCTCTATGAATTTTCTATAACACCCCTAACCCGTAACTGTTACCGGACTAGGGTTAAGAGGCATTACCGATCATTTTAGAACATTTAATATCATTTCACATCCAAACACAGTAATTCACATTCATATAGTCCCTTAGATAAGTCTACAAGACCTTAAACATGTGTTAGAAAGGGGTCAAGACTAAACCGAACACATTTGAAAATTTCTAAAAATTTAAAGAATTTTCAAAACTGCAGAGGCCACACGCCTGTGTCGGTAGGCCGTCTGCCTCACATGGCCTTGGACACACCTGTGCATCCAAGCCGTGGCAAAACAGGGCATACATACTGACTTGTCCACATGGCTTGAGACACGTTCGTGTGCCTCGCCCATGGTCGACACTAAATTACACCACACGGCCAATCACACGCTCGTTTGTCCAGCCCGTGGTCGAGTTTGACTTGTTTTTGAAACACAACCATGAAGGACACGGTCGAGCCACACGCCCATGTGCTCAACATGTGGGCACTTATAGGCTATTTACAAGGCCAAACATGCCTCCCACAATTAGGATCACCTACAAGCCTTAATTCACATGCATTTATACTTCAATTGGCAACCAAAACATACCAAAAATAAGTACCAATCTATCAACAAATATACCATCTATAATCATGCTCAATTTCCTCTCACATTAGTTTATCCAAGATACCATAATTCACATCCCAAATCACACAAGACAAGTATCATATAATCCTTATCACAAGTTCACATTTAAACCACAATTGTCATCAACCATTTGAGCATGAAACATACTATATACATCATTCACTTAATCCACAGATATATATATATATATATATATCAACATTATTCAACTTTCAAGCCATATCTCATGGCAAGATTTAAACAACTAAAAATATGACACATTCAATAGCCTATACATGCCATATACCAAATATACACATCTTTCAAAAGTACCAAAATAGATAGTCAATAATGTGATTGAGTCACTGACGATCCCCGGATCCGAGTTTGCTTTAAATACACTGTAAAACAGAGAAACACTTCACAAAGTAAGCTTTAAAGCTTAGTAAGTTCATAATACAATACATTTAACTTAATAATTCAAATCAATATACAAAACAAACCATCACATAGATCAATTTCCATGAATACACAATTTTAACTATAGCTGTAACATCCTTAAATCGGGGTCTCTGCATCTTCATGTGTTTGCATGTGTATTGTATGGTAGGTGTGTTAGTTTGGAATACCTTAGGGTCTAGGCTCGAGCTATGGATAGGCTAGAGCCAAAGCAGGAATTTTTGTTTTGGGCTTCTAGGAAGGGGAGCTGAGAGAGCTAGGGGTTAAGTATATTTGGTAGCAAGTTTTGACACAAGAGGAGCCTTGGTGGAGTGGCAAGGGACACCACTTAAGGCTTGGAGAAGTGACGCCACAAGGGGGAGCAAGGGAGCCTAGGCTCGAGTAGCAAAATTCCCCTTTCTGCTTATTATTTTTGACGCCAAAGATAGGGAGGTGGTGTGCTCAGGTGGGACTCTGATGGGTAGAGGTTGATTAAGTCAACAAATTCAAATGGGTGGAGGAGAGAAATCTGAGGAGTTTGATTCATTCAAAATGGTTTGAATGAGTGGCCAGGAGAGAATGTAGGAGTTGGCTAAAATTTAAACACTGGAGGGGAAGGGAGCAATCGGTTGAGGGTGCTTGAGTGGGGTGGCCGAATGTGCTTAGTGTGTGTGTGTGTATTCGATTAGTGAGGGGAGTGTTTAGACTCATTTTGTCCATTTTCTTTCCCTCAAAGAAGCGATAGTTGAATTCTCTTATTTTTTCCTTTTATCTTTGTGTCAAAATCGAAACCTCTTCTAAGCATTTTTTCTTCTTTCCTCTTTACTTCTTTTGGTGCTTGGCCGAAATTACCATATCCTTTACTCATCATCTTCATTATTTCTCCTCTTTCTCAAAAGCTAGAAACTAAATTACTTCCACTCCTTATCTTCATTTTATTGGTTTCAAAACTGAATCAACACTTCTCCCTCTCAATCGACTACCTTTCTTCTCTCAATCCCTCTCTTGTGTCGAAAATACACAAGTCTTCTTCTCTTGTTTACTAAAGCCAAATCACCCTCTCTTAGCATACGTTATCTTGTTCAGTCTCTTCTTATTGGATCTATAGCCAAATTCTTTTGGCACTCATAAGTGTTCTTTCGGGTTTTGTGGCAGCAAAATCATCATGGACCATTTGTCATCACTCCTAATCGATTTCGTTAGTATAGAGGGGTAAGTGTTTCAATTGTTCGACATCTCTTTTTATGATTAAATGACGAAGGTAGATATTCCACATTTCTTTGGTCATTGGCCGAATGCAAGAATGAGGTGTTGACGCCATCTGAGGTGGAGTTTTCGGGATTTGTTAGTCGTAAGCCAAGCCTAGAACCTTCGGGATCTGTCAATTTAGGTAAGGGATCTAACTTCAGGATTCTAGTTCTTTATGATTTGATCCACTTCTTTAACCCAATTTAGTGATAAGGTTATTATGGATTCAAAGGCTAACCAAACAGTAGGAGGAGTCAGACCTGAAACCCCAGCCCCAAATTCAAGAAGAGGGCCGTGTCTGCGGTTCGTGATTGGCCACCTAGGTGTGGGCGAACACCAAAGCAACGTAGTAGTTAAATAATGGTGGTGTTGAATAATGACAGTACCGACGTGGAGAGCTTCATTTTACGAGTAATCAGGTTTGTAACTCTTACACACTTCATTAGTTAATTTGCTAGTTATGTTTACTGTTTAAAGCCGAAATAGCTATTGACAACGGTGTGTTACCCTTGTGGGTATGAGCGTGGACTCGGGTAAGTCCCTTGTGGATTGGCTATCGATTTATGATGTTATATTCTTTCATGCTATGTTATGTGTAATTGTATTATAAACATGTTAATATGCCACAGAACATGTGTTCATGATAATGGGTATGTTGAGTGGAGGGAGAAGGATGATTTAGACTGTCACCAGTGGTTTTGACCACACAGTGGGTTGGCTCCACTTTTCTTATTATTTGTGACTAGTCTCAGTGGTTTTGACCACATGGATATTATTTGTGACTACGGTCACCAGTGGTTTTGACCGAACATGGATTATTATAACTCATCCCAGTGGTTTGGTACCACAGTGGGTTGGCCCCACATGTTGATTACAGGATTGCCATCAGTGGTTCTGACCACACGGTGGGTTGGACCCACCATATGATTCGTGACTACGGTCACAAGTGGTTTTGACCACACTTATATGATTTGTGACTACGGTCACCAGTGGTTTTGACCACAAGGGGTAGACACAAGAGTTCGGTTGGTTAGGTTGGGTTTGCATGATTTGCATGATTTGCTTTTTGACTTATGAAATGTGTAAGTGCCTTGTTATTATCGGGATGGGGATTTATACACTGAGTCTCGGTGACTCACTTCTTCCCTTACATTTTGTAGATGAGGCTTAGATCGCGGATGTGGAGCCGGGGTGGACTCGAGGTGGCCATGCACTAGGTTTTCAAGTTTTATTTCAATTTCTATTTTGGATTAATTCACTTTTAAATTTGGTTTTGGATTTGTAATAAGGCCACTAAGTTTTTATTATTTCGGGTTTTTGATTATTTGCTTTAAGTTTTATAGTACTGTGCTTAAGTTAATTAACATAGCATGTTCTAATAACCTGAAAAATCAACGTTTTCAAAAATTGTACAACTTATCGGATTTTTCAAACTTTACCATCGGGTAATACTAAATAAATGAAGTCAACAAACTAACTCAGACTTTCTCCGAACTAAGTTTTTCTTATATTCAGATACAAATGATTTTCTTAACTTAATTATTCTAAACTCACTCGGGTTTTCATAAAATCAAACAGCTTTCCAAAACTAGAAACGACAAATGATCTTCTCGAAGGAGTTTTTATTCCACACTCAAATTGCAAAATGTTTTCAATAACATTTTTTCACAAAAAGTAAACTAGCAACTTGTTTTCTTCAAATTTTATTTTCACTCTATAACATTTTGAATTCGGTCGTGGTGTGTTGACTGGGTTTGGGGTGTTACAATTTTGGTATCTGAGCCCGGTTCAAAAGCTCGACTATGGGCCTAATGTTTTAAGTGGGTTATGAAAGGTTCGTGGGAAGGGTATGGTTGGAAAAGCATGGCACCTAGTCTCCGGCACTGATTCACCCAGTTAAGTACCCCTATTTGTGTTAATATGTTTGTTATGACCAGTAGTGATAGGGAATTACTTTAGAGACTTAAACCGTAGGATTGTGTTAACTTACGAAACAATCCCTGTATTAAACTATTCATAAGACTGTGCTTAATAACAGTGGAATAAGTCTAACGCATAAAACTATTAAATCAGATCAATTCATATCGGCAGTCATGAATGCACGAGGATATGGGCGTAATATACGTGGAAAAGGTAGGGGTAGGACGATAGTGTCAGAACCGGTAGGGTCTGGACATGGGTCAGAGAATGAGGTACCACCGTCGCCAGTTGTGGGCATAGAATTTTAGGATCAGACGACTGGTGATGATACTGATGTTATAAGCGTCTGCGGGTTCTAGAAAGAGTCGCAGTGCATCGAGCAGGAGCTAAAAATCGTGTTCGAACGACTCTGGGCTAATGGTGCAGAGGTATTCAGAGGTGTATCTGGTGTGGCTCCTAGTACGGTACAATATTAGCTGGATGCAACAGAACGTATCATGGACGACCTAGATTTTACGACTGAGGAGAAACTGAAAGGTATAGTATCTCTTCTCCGAGATGAGTCATATCAGTGGTGGCTCACGATTAGGATGGAGCAATGGCTGACAATATCACTTGGGATTTCTTTAGGGCAGCCTATTAGAGGAAATACGTTGGGGCTAGTTACATCGATGCTCAGCGTAAGGTGTTCCTGAATTTGGTTTAGGGAAATAAGTCAGTATCGGAGTATGAAGCAGAATTTTTTCGGTTAAGTTGGTATGCACGGGGTATCGTGGGCACGGAATATGAGCGCTATGTCAAATTTGAGGATGGGTTGAGAGATAAGCTGCGGATATTGATTACTCCACAGCAGGAAAGAGAATTTGCAGTCTTAGTAGAGAAGGCCAAAGTTGTTGAGAAAGTGAAACTGTCAGTGAGACGAAATCAGGATAAGGGTTGGAATAAGAGGAATTCTGGGTCATCCGGGTTTGCCGGGATTCAACAGAAAAGGGCTAGATATGGTGGGCTGAATCAAGCTACGAGTCTGCTGCTACTACTACTCAGTGGTCGCCACGGTGTACTCGGTGTGGGAAGTCTCACACGGGGGAATGTTGGACTGGAAACAGAGGGTGTTTTGAGTGTGGGTCAATGGGACACCGAGTGAGGGATTTTTCGCAGAGGTCAGCCAAGCTTTAGTTTGGGAATCAGGGTCGTACACAGTTCAGGAGGGATGGTCAAGAACCACAGAAGGGTCACGGTTCGGCCAGGGGAGGTAGCGGTTCTGGATGAGGCCACGGAGCACCGGGTAGAGGTGTTGGGAGCACAGATGCAAGGCATTTGGGTTGGTCTACACAATGAGGTCGAGAGGAGGGCGACGCACTGCACGCCATAACCCGTACATTCTTAATTTTAGACCGCTTTATCTTTGCTTTTGATAGATGTTGGTTCGACTTTTCGTATGTTTCTAGTAGTATAGTGGAAACTATGAACTTAGACTTTGAGATTACTTATAGGGAGATGACAGTAATAAGCCCTCTAGGTCACTCTGTAGAAGTAAATAAATTGTATAGAGGTGTACCCCTAGAACTTCAAGGGGTAGTATTTTTGGCTGATATGATGGAACTACCGTTCGGGGAGTTCGATTTGATTCTCGGGATGGATTGGCTAGTGAAGTACCAGGCCGGTTTGGATTGCGTGCTAAGCGCATGGTTTTGAGGACAATAGAAGGTGAAGAGGTGGTGATGATATGCAATAGAAGAGATTATCTATCTAATGTTGTGTCTGCTCTGAAGGTCGAGGAAATGGTGAGGAAGGGTTGTGAGGCATTTATGGTGCATGTTTGTGCCTTGGAGGCCAAGGAATCAGTTGTGGGGAATGTCCAAACGGTGAAGGAATTTACCGATGTATTTCCGGAGGAACTTCTGGGTCTACCTCCGGACCGTGAAGTTGAGTTTGGTATAAACTTGTCACCCAAAACTGCGCCAGTGTCTATTGCCCCATATAGGATGGCGCCAAAGGAATTGGTGGAGCTGAAGGCATAGATTCAGGAATTGTTGGACCGGGTTTCATCCGGCCGAGTGTATCACCTTGGGGAGCGCCTGTGCTCTTTGTTAAGAAGAAAGACCGTACAATGTGGATGTGTATAGACTACCGCCAGCTGAATAAGTTGACGATAAAGAACAAGTATCCGTTGCTCAGGATAGATGACTTGTTCGATCAGCTTAAGGGTGCATCGGTTTTCTCTAAGATAGATCTTAGGTCGGGGTATCATCAACTCAAAGTGAAGGAGGCTGATATCCATAAAACGGTGTTTTTACTCGTTATGGGCACTACAAGTTTTTGGTAATGCCGTTCGGGTTGACTAATGCGTCGATAGAATTCATGGACATGATGAATCAAGTGTTTCAGCCGTACTTGGATCGATTCGCCATGGTGTTTATAGACGATATTTTGGTATACTCAAAATTTGAGGGGGAACATGCCGTACATCTATGGATGGTTCTACAGATTCTGAGGGAGAAACAGCTATTCGCCAAGTTTAGTAAGTGTGAGTTCTGGTTGAAGGAGGTAACTTTCTTGGGTCATGTGGTGTCAGCTGAGGGAATTAGAGTGGATCCTCGAAAGATTGAGGCGGTGTTGGATTGGAAGCCACCTAAGTCGGTAATAGAGATTCAGAGTTTTCTAGGTTTGACAAGATACTGCTGAAGATTCATGGAAGGGTTTTCTCTGATTGCAGCACCGTTAACTAAGTTGTTATGGAAAGGGGTTCCATTTGTGTGGTTTGGTAAGCAGCAGAAAAGTTTCAACAAGTTAAAGAAGATTCTGACAGAAGATCCAGTTTTGATTCAGCCTGAAGCTAGGAAGGAATTCACAGTTTATTGTGATGCATCGCATACTAGTTGGGGGTGTGTGCTGATGCAAGAGGGGAGAGTGGTGGCATATGCGTCTCGGCAGTTGAGACCTCATGAAGGTAACTACCCGACACATGATCTGGAATTGGCTGCAGTGGTCTTCGCCCTGAAGATTTGGAGATATTATTTGTATGGGGAGAAGTTTATAGTTTACACGAACCACAAGAGTTTGAGGTATCTCTTGACTCAGAAGGACTTGAATTTGAGGCAGCGAAGGTGGATCGAGTTGTTAAAGGACTACAACTGCTCGATTGAATACCATCCGAGTAAGGCTAGCTGACACGTTGAACCGTAAGGTGGTAACAGATCTGAGAGAAATTTTTGCTCGTCTCAGTTTGTATGAGGATGGGAGTCTATTGGCAGAATTGCAAGTAAAGCCAACATGGGTGGATCAGGTTAAGGAGAGGTAGCTGGTGGATGAGGTTTTGAGTGCTCGGAGGTTGCAAGTGCAGAATGGTGAATTGGAAGGTTGCAGCTTGGTCAGAGATTGAGTGTTGTGTTTTCAAGGGAAGTATGTATGCCGAAGGACGTTGGGTTGAGACAATGGACTCTTTAAGAAGCTCATAGTAGCCCATATGCTATGCATCCGGAAGGTAGTAAGATGTATCGAGATTTACGGAATAGTTTACGGTGGTGGGTCTTAGCGAAGTGACCGAGTTTTGAGTAAGTGTCGACATGCCAACAAGTCAAAGTGAGCATCGCCATCGTCAAGTCTATTACAATAGGTAAAGATTCAGCGATGGCGATTGGAAAGGATTGCGATAGATTTAAATCACGGGTTACCCTTACGCCTAGTAAAAAGGATTGATTTGGGTGATAGTAGATCGTTTGACTAAGTCGAGACATTTTATACCGATTCAGATTGATTATTCACTCCAAAGGTTGGCTAAGTTGTATGTAGCGGAGATAGTACGGTTACATGGGGTACTGGCGTTGATTATTTCAGATAGGGATCCCGAATTCACGTCAAGGTTCTGAAAAGTTTTGCATCAGGCATTGGGTACGAGGTTGGATTTCAGCACGACTTTTCATCCACAATCAGATGGACAGTCAGAAAGGGTAATTCAAATCTTAGAAGATATGCTGAGGGGTTGTGTTTTGGATTTTAGAGGTAGTTGGGAGGAATATCTACCGTTGGCGGAATTCACGTACAACAATAGTTACTAGGAAAGTATCCAGATGGCACCGTATGAAGCGCTGTATGGACAGAAGTGTCATACCCCTACGTGTTGGATAGAGTTGGGAGAGTGTCAGTTGTTGGGTCCAGAGCTCGTGGCTGAAATAGAAGATAAGGTTAGGCTAATTCAGGCTTGTCTGAAGGAGGCTTCGGATAGGCAGAAGTCTTATGCCGATCTTAAACGTAGGGATATGGAGTATGCAGTGGGTAACAAGGTCTATCTGAAGGTATCGCCGTGGAAGAAAGTGCTGAGATTTGGTCGGAAGGGCAAGCTAAGCCCTAGGTTTATTGGTCCGTATACGATGTTGAAGCGAGTGGGACCGGTAGCTTACCAGCTCGAGTTACCGTCAAAGTTGAGTTAGATTCATGATGTATTCCATGTCTCTATGCTTAGGCGCTATCTATCAAATCTGTCGCATATTGTGCTAGTGGAGGAGATTGTAGTGAGTGA
Organism: Gossypium rotundifolium; assembly: GCA_025506655.1. Lineage (NCBI taxonomy): Eukaryota > Viridiplantae > Streptophyta > Magnoliopsida > Malvales > Malvaceae > Gossypium > Gossypium rotundifolium. The sequence goes on from CP106726.1 coordinate 44,501,419, forward strand.
ATTTCTCTTTGGACGAGGAACCAATGCGGATTTTACATAGGGATGTCAAAGTTCTACGAAAAAAGTTAGTTCCTTTGGTGAAACTTTTATGGCGGAACCATGGTACGGAGGAGGCCATGTGGGAGCCAGAGGATGTGATGCGGCAACAATACCCTCAACTCTTCTGACCATGTAATTTCGAGGCCAAAATGTTTTTAAGGGGTGGAACTGTAACATCCTTAAATCGGGGTCTCTGCATCTTCATGTGTTTGCAAGTGTATTGTATGGTAGGTGTGTTAGTTTGGACTACCTTAAGGTCTAGGCTCGAGCTATGGATAGGCCAGAGCCATAGCAAGAATTTTTGTTTTGGGCTTCTAGGAAGGGGAGCTAAGAGAGCTAGGGGTTAAGTATATTTGGTAGCAAGTTTTGACGCAAGAGGAGCCTTGGTGGAGTGGCAAGGGATGCCACTTAAGGCTTGGAGAAATGACATCACAAGGGGGAGCAAGGGAGCCTAGGTTCGAGTAGCAGAATTCCCCTTTCTGCTTATTATTTTTGACGCCAAAGCTAGGGAGGTGGTGTGCTCAGGGGGGGACTCTGATAGATTGAGGTTGATTAAGTCAACAAATTCAAACGGGTGGAGGAGAAAATCTGAGGAGTTTGATTCATAAAAAATGGTTTGAATGAGTGGCCAGGAGAGAATGTAGGAGTTGGCTAAAATTTGAACACTGGAGGGGAAGGGAGCAATCGGTTGAGGGTGCTTGAGTGGGGTGGCCGAATGTGCTTAGTGTGTGTGTGTGTATTCGATTAGTGAGGGGAGTGTTTAGAACTCATTTTGTCCATTTTCTTTCCCTGAAAGAAGCGATAGTCGAATTCTCTTATTTTTTCCTTTTGTCTTTGTGTCGAAACCGAAACCTCTTCTAAGCATTTTTTTCTTCTTTCCTCTTTACTTCTTTGGGTGCTTAGCCGAGATTACCATATCCTTTACTCATCATCTTCATTATTTCTCCTCTTTCTCAAAAGCCAGAAACCGAATTACTTCTACTCCTTATCTTTATTTTATTGGTTTCAAAATCGAATCAACACTCCTCTCTCTCAATCGACTACTTTTCTTCTCTCAATTCCTCTCTTGTGCCGAAAATACACAAGTCTTCTTCTCTTGTTTGCTAAAGCCGAATCACCCACTCTTGGCGTGCATTATCGTGTTCGGTATCTTCTCATTGGATCTATAGATGAATTCTTTTGGCACTCACAAGTGTTCTTTCGGGTTTTGTGGCAGCAGAATCATCGTGGACCATTTGTCATCACTCCTAATCGGTTTCATTAGTATAGAGGGGTAAGTGTTTCAATTGTTCGACATCTCCTTTTATGATTAAATGCCGAAGGTAGATATTCCACATTTCTTTGGTGTTTGGCCGAATGCAGGAATGAGTGGTTGACGCCATCTGAGGTGGAGTTTTCAGGATTTGCTAGTCGTAAGCCAAGCCTAAAACCTTTGGGATCTGTCGATTTAGGTAAGGGATCTAACTTTGGGATTCTAGTTCTTTATGGTTTGATCCACTTCTTTAACCCGATTTAGTTATAAGGTTATTATGGATTCAAAGGCTAACAAAATAGTAGGATGGGTCAGACCTGAGACCCCAGCCCTCAAATTCAAGAAGAGGGCCGTGTCTGTGGTTCGTGATTGGACACCTGGGTGTGGGCGAACACCAGAGCAACACAATAGTCAAATAGTGGTTGTGTCGAATAATGACAGTACCGACGTGGAGAGTGTCGTTTTACGAGTAATCAGGTGTGTAACTCTTACACACTTCATTAGTTAATTTGCTAGTTATGTTTACTGTTTAAAGCTGAAATAGCTATTGACAACGGTGTGTTACGCTTGTGGGTATGAGCGTGGACTCCGGGTAAGTCCCCTGTGGATTGGCTATCGATATATGCTGTTATATTCTTTCATGCTATGTTATGTGATAATTGCATTATAAACATGTTAATATGCCACGGAACATGTGTTCATGATAATGGATATGTTGAGTGGAGGGTGAAGGATGATTTAGACTGTCACTAGTGGTTTTGACCACACAGTGGGTTGGCCCCGCTTTTCTTATTATTTGTGACTAGTCTTAGTGGTTTTGACCACACGGATATTATTTGTGACTACGGTCACCAATGGTTTTGACCACACATGGATTATTGTGACTTGTCCCAGTGGTTTGGTACCACAGTGGGTTGGCCCCACATGTTGATTACGGGATTGTCATCAGTGGTTTTGACCACACGGTTGGTTGGCCCCAGCATATGATTCGGGACTATGGTCACCAGTGGTTTTCACCACACTTATATGATTTGTGACTAAGGTCACCAGTGGTTTTGACCACCAATGGTTTTGACCATACGAGGTAGACACAAGAGTTCAATTGGTTAGGTTAGGTTTGCATGATTTGCATTTTGACTTATGAAATGTGTAAGTTCCTTGTTATTATCGGGATGGGGATTTATACACTGAGTCTCGGTGACTCACTCCTTCCCTTACATTTTGCAGATGAGGCTTAGATCGCGGATGTGGAGCCGGGGTGGACTCGAGGTGGCCATGCACTAGGTTTTAGGGTTTTATTTCAATTACTATTTTGGATTAATTCACTTTTAAATTTGGTTTTGGATTTGTAATAAGGCAGCTAAGTTTTTATTATTTCGGGTTTTTGATTATTTGCTTTAAGTTTTATAGTACTGTGCTTAAGTTAATTAACATAGCATGTTCTAATAACCTGCAAAATCAACGTTTTCAAAAATTGTACAACTTATCGTGTTTTTAAACTTTACCATTGGGTAATACTAAATAAATGAAGTTGGCAAACTAACTCAGACTTTCTCCGAACTAAGTTTTTCTTATGTTCAAATACAAATGATTTTCTTAACTTAATTATTCTAAACTCACCCAGGTTTTCATAAAATCAAACGGCTTTCCAAAACTAGAAACGATAAACGATCTTCTCGAAGGGGTTTTTCTTCCACACTCAAATTGCAAAATGTTTTCGATAACACTTTTTCACAAAAAGTAAACCAGCAACTTGTTTTCTTCAAATTTTTTTTTCACTCTGTAACATACTGAATTCGGTCATGGTGTGTTGACCGGGTTTGGGCTGTTACAATAGCCATATTCTCACATCATAATTCATTCATCATCTACAAGTTCATCAACCACATAGGTTTTCATACATACCTTTGCCAACACCTAGTTTACAACCAATTTTTGTACTCAATGCTCGATTCCACATTTTGATCAATCTTCATTATTTCTTGGATATAATCGCACACTTAGTGCAAATTTCATAGCCGAAGCTTAAATGACATCATACACTTAGTGCCTTTACATAAAATTGAATGTATCTTGGTATCGCACACACAGTGCCAATCAATAAAGCCGAAGCTTCTAGTACTTCGCACAGACAGTGCTATTCATCTCTGTCTCGATTCTAATTACGCACAGTTAGTGCCACATTTCTCAAGTTCATATATAACATTTCTAATTCAATAACTATACATTCATTCATTTCATATCACATAGATATAAATTTAACAACTTGTATTATATCCGAACTTATGTCGGATGTAGATATATCGAGACTAATCGATCAATCGAGCACTTTGTCTTTGCCTTGATCTCGATCTGAATCTCTCCTTTCTTGGTCTATACATATTCAATTTTAGCTCATTCAATCACTAATTAATTCAATTTAGTCCAAACACAAATATTTAGGGCATTTTACAAAATAACCCTTATATTTTCACATTTCGACACTTTAGCCCTTATTTCACAAAATCACAAAATACACAATGCCTAGCAAAATTTTCCATGTGCTCATACAAGCCCATATATTTCATTTATTTCACATTTTAGACCTCCAATTTCTCATTTTCACAATAAAGCCCAAATTACTCAATTTCACCAAAAATTCAAATATAATACATATTAATCTTACATGAAACTTCCATATTTCACCATTTAACAACATAAAGATCACAATATCATCAATGGCTTAACTTGAAATCTTCATCAATTTTAGAAATTAGAACATGGGCTTAAGAGAATATGAAGCAACGATCACAAAAACATAAAAATCACTAAAAATCGAGCTCAAAATCATACATTGATTGAGCTAAGTAGTAGTCGAATATGAGAAAGCTTCTAAACCCCTTTTTTTATTAAATTTTGATGAAATAAGGATGATAATGGCCATCCAATTTTGTTTTTATTATAATTATAATAACATTAATAATTAATTTCTAGTTCTACCCTTAATGAATTAACCATTAAAACATATAATGGTGGTCCATATTAGTCCACTATCAATTATAATGGTATAATCAACATTTAAGGCCATTACATTCAAAAGCCAACCCATTTAAGTACATTAACAATTAACACATAGCTTTTGCATTTTACGCGATTAAGTCTTTTTTCTTAATTAAGCACACAATCAATAAAATTTTCACATAGAATTTTCACACATGCTCAATCACATATTATAAACATAAAAATAATATTAAAATATTTTTTTGACCTCGAATTTATGGTCCCGAAACCACTTTTCTGACTAGGTTCTAAATTGGGTTGTTAAACTCTCCCCTTAAGGATTTTCATCCCCAAAAATCTTACCAGTGAATAGATTTGGTTATTGCTTTTCATAACATCTTCGGGCTCCCACGTAGACTCTTCAACTCTGTGTTTGTGCCACAACATTTTAACTAAAAATTTTTCTTATTTCTCAATTCTTTAATCTCTTTTGCCAAAATTTGAATATGTTCTTTATGATACAACAAATCTGATCGAATCTCAACCTCAGCAGGAGCAATCACATGCGATGGATCAGATCTGTATCGTCGAAGCATCGATATGTGAAACACATTATGAATTTTCTCTAATTCAGGTGGCAACAACAATATATAAGCAACCGGTCCAATTCGTTCAATAATCTCATACGATCCGATGAACCTCAGACTCAGATTGCCTTTTCGGCCAAATCGAACTATTTTCTTCCACGGAGACACTTTCAAAAGCACTTTGTCACCAACCTCAAATTCAATGTCTTTCTATTTCAAGTCTGCATAAGACTTCTGATGATTTGAGGCCGCTTTCAAGCTATCATGAATCACTTTCACTTTCTGCTCAGTCTCTTTTATTAAATCAACCCCATGAATCCTATTCTCACTTAGTTCAGTCCAATACAATGGAGTTCGGCATTTTCGACCATAAAGAGCCTTATTAGGTGTCATTTTAATGCTAGATTGAAAACTATTATTGTATGCAAACTCAATCAATGGTAAATGCTTTTCCCACGTACTTTTAAACTCAAGAATGCAACATCTCAACATATCCTCAAGAATCTAAATGATCCGCTCGGATTGTCCATCTGTTTGCATATGAAATACAGTATTGAAATGCTACTTTGTGCCTAAAGCCTTTTATTATTTCTTCTAGAACCATAAGGTAAATCACGGATCTCTATCAGATACAACAGATAGTGGCACTCCATGCAATCTCACAATCTCAGCAATATACAATTTAGCTAATTTGTTAATTGAATAATCTGTTCTCACCGAAACAAAATGAGTTAATTTCGTCAATCTATCAACTATCACCCAGATTGCATCTTTTTTATTCGATGAGTTAGGTAATCCTGACACAAAGTCCATCGTGATTCTTTCCCATTTCCACTCAGGAATCATAATCGGTTGTAATAAATTGGATGGAACCTAATGTTCAGCTTTAACTTGTTGACATACTAAACATTTCGAAACAAATTCTGAGATATCCTGTTTCATACTATGCCACCAATAAAACTATTTTAGATCATTATACATTTTTGTACCCTTCGGATAAATAGCCAAACGACTATTGTAAGCATCATTCAAAATCAGCTGAATCAAATCTGAATTCCTCAGAACACAAATCCGATTTTTGAACCTCAAACAATCATCATTATCAACTTAAAATTCTGAATCAGAATTCAAATCACATTGAACTCGTTTTGCTATCATCTCAACATCACTTTTCTAGGCATCACAAATCTGACATATAAACATTGGCCTATCTTTCAATTCAGCCAAAACCAAATCATCATCACATAGATCTATGTGAGTACTCATTGCTCGCAAAGCACATATAGACTTTTGGCTCAAAGCATTAGTAACAACATTAGCTTTACATGGATGATAGTCAATTACAAGCTCGTAGTCTTTTAACAATTCTAACCATTTTCTCTGTCACAAATTCAATTCTTTCTGAGTTAGCAAGTACTTCAAGCTCTTTTGATCAGTATAAATATGACTTTTTTTACCAAATAGGTAGTGACGCCAAATCTTCAATGCAAATACAACTACGGTTAATTCAAGATCATGTGTTGGGTAATTCTTTTCATGTGGCTTTAACTGCCTCGAAGCGTAAGCTATAAGTTTACCCTCTTGCATTAGCACACAACCCAAACCATTCAATGATGCATCACTGTAAACTATGAATTCTTTACCCGATTCAGGTTGGACTAACATTGGTGCCCCTATCAACAATGCTTTCAACTGTTCAAAACTCTGCTGACACTTTTTTGACCACTCGAATTTAACATCTTTCTGTAACAACTTCTTCAACGAAGTCGCAATCATCGAGAAACCATTCACAAACTGCCTATAATATCCCACTAGTCCCAAAAAGCTACGGACTTCAGACATATTTATCAGAGGCTTCTATTCTAAAATAGCTGAAATATTACTCGGATCAACTCGTATTCCTGCAGCTGATACAATATCTCCCAGAAAACCAACCTCACCAACCAAAACTCACATTTACTAAACTTTCCATACAATTGTTTCTCACACGGAGTCTGTAACACAATTCTCAAATGCTTGGCATGTTGTGTCTCGTCACAAGAATAGATAAGAATATCATCAATGAACACCACAACAAATCAATCCAAATACGGTCTGAATATCCAATTCATCAAATCCATAAACACTACAGGAGCATTCGTTAGTCCAAAAGGCATAACTAAGAATTCATAATGTTTGTACCTCATTCTGAAAGTAGTTTTCAATACATCTGATTCTTTAACTCGCAACTAATAGTAGCCTGATCTCAAATCTATTTTAGAAAACACTGTAGCTCCTTTCACCTGATCAAACAAATCATCAATACGTGGCAAAAGGATATTTATTCTTTATCGTCACTTTGTTCAACTGTTGGTAATTAATACACATCCTCATAGTTCCATCTTTCTTTTTCACATACAACATAGGAGCACCCTAGGGTGAGAAACTCGGCCATGCCAATCCTTTATCAATCAACTATTGCAACTGAGACTTTAACTCTTTCAATTCTATTGGTGCCATTCTATACGGGGCTATTGAGATAGGAGTAATCCCCGGCACTAATTCAATACCAAATTCAACTTCTTGGATTGGAGGTAATCCCGATAATTCTTCAGGAAACACATCTGGGAAGCGCACACCACATGCACAAACTCCACTTTCTTTTCAGTCACTTTCGTGTCAATCACATCTGCAAGATAAGCTTTGCAACCCTTTTTCACATAGTTCAAAGCTTTCATCGAAGATATAACAGCCGACAACCTATTAAAATCACTGGATTCAATTGAACTATCTCACCATTTTGACTTCTCAAATCAATACTCTTTTGTTTACAATTCACAATAGCATTATGCAAAGTGAGCCAATCCATACCTAGAATTATATCAAACTCATCAAATGGTAGCAACATGAAATTAGCTGGAAAGAAAATATCTCGAAACATCAACAGACTATTCTTTCACACTTTATCAACCAAAACACACTTGCCTAAGGGGTTCAATACTCTAATCATGACTTCAGTAGACTCAACAGGTAGAGATTTACTAGATACTAAATTCATACACACATAAGAATGAGTAGATCCTGGATCTATCAATGCAATTACATCAGTATCAAATAGAGTAAAAGTACCAGAAATGACATCCGGAGATGACGCTTCTTCTCGAGAGTGAATCGCATAAGCTCGAGCAGGTGCTCTTGCCTCGGATCTTACAGCTGTATCGGTAGTCCCTCTTTGACTTCCACTCACATTCCTGGTGGTTTTGGGTGGTCTTTCCCTAGCTGCCGTATTACTCGATCTCACACTTTGAACATTGTCTTTCTCAGCTAACTCTGGGAAATCTTAAATGAAATGATTTCGTGATCCGCATTTATAACAAGTTCTATTATTGTACTTGCCCCAACATTCTCCAACGTGTCATCTTCTACACTGTCTACACTCAGGCTTTTTGTTTTTGGCACTTCCAACACTTGATTCAATCAGAATTTGAGTTCTCGGACCAACACTTTGTCTCACCGATCTATACCCGAATTTCAAAATGAAGCATTTGAACGATTGCTTGCATCTTTAAATATCATCGTCAAAGGTTGAGACGACTTACTCATCGATCTTTTTCTTTCATATCTAGCTTCAGAATCTGCTTTATTCTTTTCTTTGCTAAGCTCCTCGGCTTTGCAAGCTCTTTCAACAAACACAACAAATTCATTCAAGTCAAGTATTCTAACCAAAAATTTTAATGTCTTCATTCAATCCTCCAATGAAATGTTTACACATAGTAGCTTCGATCAAAACACATTCCCGTGCATACTAACTTAATCTCACAAACTCCTGTTCATACTCCGTAACTGACATATGGCCCTATTTCACCTCTAGAAATTCTTAACATTTTTGATATATGAATCGTTGACTGATGTACTTCTTTCAAAATTCAACTTGAAAGTGTAACACCCCAAACCCAGTCAACATACCATGACCGAATTCAGTATGTTACAGAGTGAAAATAAAATTTGAAGAAAACAAGTTGCTGGTTTACTTTTTGTGAAAAAGTGTTATCGAAAACATTTTGCAATTTGAGTGTGGAAGAAAACCTCCTTCGAGAAAATCGTTTGTCATTTCTAGTTTTGGAAAGTCGTTTGATTTTATGAAAACCCGAGTGAGTTTAGAATAATTAAGTTAAGAAAAATCATTTGTATCTGAACATAAGAACAACTTAGTCTGAAGAAAGTCTGAGTTAGTTTGCCGAATTCATTTATTTAGTATTGCCCGATGGTAAAGTTTGAAAACCCCGATAAGTTGTACAATTTTTGAAAACGTTGATTTTGCATGTTATTAGAGCATGCTATGTTAATTAACTTAAGCACAGTACTATAAAACTTAAAGCAAATAATCAAAAACTCGAAATAATAAAAACTTAGCGGCCTTATTACAAATCCAAAACCAAATTTAAAAGTGAATTAATCCAAAATAGAAATTCAAATAAAAATTGAAAACCTAGTGCATGGCCACCTCGAGTCCACCCCGGCTCCACATCCGCGATCTAAGCCTCATCTGTAAAATGTAAGAGAAGGAGTGAGTCACCGAGACTCAGTGTATAAATCCCCATCCCGATAATAACAAGTCACATACACATCTCATAAGTCAAAATGCAAATCATGCAAACCCAACCTAACCAACCGAACTCTTGTGTCTACCCCGTGTGGTCAAAACCATTGGTGATCGCAGTCACAAATCATATAAGTGTGGTCAAAACCACTGGTGACCGTAGTCACAAGTCATATGGTGGGGCCAACCCATCGTGTGGTCAAAACCATTGATGACAATCCCGTAATCAATATGTGGGGCCAACCCACTGTGGTACCAAACCACTGGGACGAGTCATAATAATCCATGTGTGGTCAAAACCACTGGTGACCGTAGTCACAAATAATATCTGTGTGATCAAAACCACTGAGACTAGTAAGAAAAGTGGGGCCAACCCACTGTGTGGTCAAAACCACTGGTGACAGTCTAAATCATCCTTCTCCCTCCACTCAACATACCCATTATCATGAACACATGTTCCGTGGCATATTAACATGTTTATAATGCAATTATCACATAACATAGCATAAAAGAATATAACAGCATATATCGATATCCAATCCACAGGGGACTTACCCGGAGTCCACGCTCATACCTACAAGGGTAACACACCGTTGTCAATAGCTATTTTGGCTTTAAACAGTAAACATAACTAGCAAATTAACTAATGAAGTGTGTAAGAGTTACACACCTGATTACTCGTAAAACGATGCTCTCCACGTCGGTACTGTCGTTATTCGACACCACCACTATTTGACTACTGCGTTGCTCTGGTGTTCGCCCACACCCAGGTGGCCAATCATGAACCGCAGACACAGCCCACTTCTTGAATTTGAGGGCTGGGGTCTCAGGTCTGACCCCTCCTTCTATTTGGTTAGCCTTTGGATCCATAATAACCCTATCACTAAATTGGGTTAAAGAAGCGGATCAAATCATAAAGAACTAGAATCCCGAAGTTAGATCCCTTACCTAAATCGACAGATCCCAAAGGTTCTAGGCTTGGCTTACGACTAACAAATCCCGAAAACTCCACCTCAGATTGCGTCAACCCCTCTTTCCTGCATTCGGCCAAACACCAAAGAAATGTGGAATATCTACCTTCGGAATTTAATCATAAAAAGAGATGTCAAACAATTGAAACACTTACCCCTCTATACTAACGAAACCGATTATGAGTGATGACAAATGGTCCACGATGATTCTGCTGCCACAAAACCCGAAAGAACACTTATGAGTGCCAAAAGAATTTGGCCATAGATCCAATAAGAAGAGACCGAACAAGATAACGTACACCAAGAGAGGGTGATTCGGATTTAGCAAACAAGAGAAGAAGACTTGTGTATTTTTGGCACAAGAGAGGGATTGAGAGAAGAAAAGTAGTCGATTGAGAGGGAGGAGTGTTGATTCGATTTTGAAACCAATAAAATGAAGATAAGGAGTGAAAGTAATTCGATTTCTGGCTTTTGAGAAAGAGGAGAAACAATGAAGATGATGAGTAAAGGATATGGTAATTTCGGCCAACCACCAAAAGAAGTAAAGAGGAAAGAAGAAAAAAAAATGCTTAGAAGGGGTTTCGGTTTCGACACAAAGACAAAAGGAAAAAATAAGAGAGTTCAACTATCGCTTCTTTGAGGGAAAGAAAATGGACAAAATGAGTTCTAAACACTCCCTTCACTAACCGAATGCACACCACACTAAGCACATTCAGCCACCCCACTCAAGCACCCTCAACCGATTGCTCCCTTCCCCTCTAGTGTTCAAATTTCGGCCAACTCCTACATTCTCTCCTGGCCATTCATTCAAACCATTTTGAATGAATGAAACTCCTCAGATTTATCTCCTCCACCCATTTGAATTTGTTGACTTAATCAACCTCTATCCATCAGAGTCCCACCTGAGCACACCACCTCCCTAGCTTTGGCGTCAAAAACAATAAGCAGAAAGGGGAATTCTACTACTCGAACCTAGGCTCCCTTGCTCCCCCTTGTGGCGTCACTTCTCCAAGCCTTAAGTGGCATCCCTTGCCACTCCACCAAGTCTACTCTTGCGTCAAAACTTGCTACCAAATATACTTAACCCCTAGCTCTCTCAGCTCCCCTTCCTAGAAGCCCAAAAAAAAAATTCCTACTATGGCTCTGGCCTATCCATAGCTTGAGCCTAGACCCTAAAGTAGTCCAAACTAACACACCTACCACACAATACACATACAAACACACGAAGATGCAGAGACCCCAATTTAAGGATGTTACAAAAAGAAATCCCAGGTTATTCTCTCTCTAGAACCACGAATATTAGCGTTTTCCACCACTTATATGTCGTATCTCTCAACAAGGAAACAACACATTTAATACATTCATCTGGAGTCAATGACATCTCATCAAACACTCGAATGGAATTCTCGAGCCAAAACTTAGCTCTCTTAGCGTCATCATCAACTGTGCCCCTAAACTCTTCGGCCCCATACTTTTGGATTTTATCTGCATGAGGCTTATTCAATTGGATCGGATCTACAACTTGTGGCACAACGGGTACTTGTGGGGGTGGAGGTTGTTGAGTAGCCGGATTCGTTCAAACGAACTCCATAAACCACTCACTAATCATTTGGAAGAAGGCTTGTTTAGCTTCTCCCTCATGGCTAACATTCGGCCTAGATGTGGCCGACGCTGTCCCTTTAGTGGGATCAGGTACATTGCTCTCTACATCATCAACAACTGCTCGATCAAGATCCATTTGCTATACGAAAACACATTTTTTTCATTCTTATTTGGGCAGATGTTTAATTACACCATCAGCCAACCGTATCTCAACATATCTCTAACTATAATTTTCATAGTCAACATGGGTCATGTGGTAGATACTCAATAAAGGATCAGCTTTGATGGACACTTCCACTTTTTTGGTTATAGAAGGGTTTAAGGAAAACCCTCTCCGACTCGATAAGTGTCATCTATGAGTTTGGTAATTTGAATTGTTTGCTTAAAATATCCTAACTTTCTTTAGTCATTTCGCTACTTAAAAACCAAGACATTGAGGAAAGAGGCTATTCATCTAAAATCACTCCTCAATTCCTTATTGACTAAGACTCTTTCTAAATCCCTAATTTCTATCCTAGACCTCTTCATTTTCCCATTTGATTTCCTCTTCCTTTTTCCTAGATCACTTCTCAACATGTTTTATAACTCCCCAAGCCCGGTCAATACGTTACGACCAAATCTGGTATGTTATAGGGAAGGGTTATTTTAAGGAATTTGAAATTTGAAGGGAAAAAAACTGCAGTTTTGAAAATCTCTCGACTAGTGTTTCTAAAATTTAGAAATGTTATGGAGTTCAAATGTATTTACTATCTCCTATTTAACAGAACTAGCAGTTGAAACGGAGTACCATTTTATACCCACTGAAATCTAGCGACGTTCCTAAATGTGATATTTTGAAATCAGTGTTTGAAGGTTTAAGAAAAATTCCCAATTTAGTTAGTCATTCGCTATCATTTGTCAACACTTTGAAAACTATTTGTTTATGTTATTAATTTTCTAAAAAACCCCCTTATTCGATAGTTTATAAAACATGCAATATGAGCATTAAATCAATAATCCAAATTTAAGTTATAGCAGCCTTATTACATAACAAAATCCCAATTAAAAATGAGTCTAAATAAAAGAAATGAGTTTACGAGAAAAATATTGCATGGCCACCTCGAGCCCGCCTCGGCTCTAAATTCGCGATTTAATGATTACCTATAAAATTAAGCAGAGGGGTGAGTCACCGAGACTCAGTGTGTAAATCCCCATACAATACAATCAGCCTCAAGCCCACATAATATAACATATTAACCAGATATGCAATGCAGTGCAACCCAACCCAACCTAGTTTCCATCCTCTAGGTCTCCTGAATCAGCCAAATGCCCGTGGCACCAAGCCACTGTGGTATCAAACCACTGGTGGTTCCAAACCACTAGTGATAGAGTCAGTAAATATAATATGTGAGGCCAACCCACTTGTGGTACCAAACCACTGGTAACAATCCCTGATAATGTATGTGTGTGGGGTCAACCCACTGTGGTACCAAACCACTGGGACGAGTCACAGAAATAAACTATGTGGCACCAAACCACTGAGACATAGTCACTGGATAACTTATGTGGGGCCAACCCACTGTGGTACCAAAGCATTGGTGACAGTCTTAAAATCACACTTCCCCTTATCATATCATATTCCAAGCCCATGCACATATAGACATAATGATATGAATGCAAACATGCTCCCAAAGCACAATGGTGAATTTATCATACATTCACATAATCAAAAGTAGAACTGCATAGGCACTTACCCGGTGCCGCCAACTTTACCCATGAGGGTATCCCGACTATCTAAGCAGTCATTTCGGCTTTTAGGCAACATAGTTAATAACAAAAATCACTAAGGTAAAGTGTGAACGTACACACCTGATAACGTACAGAACTAGACTCTCTACATCGACACTTTCACTAGCAGGGACGACGATTATTTGTCTATCCCAAGTAGACGTCGCCTCCCTACCACAACCTAGCGGAAAGTCTCGAACCACTAATACAGCACGCCTTTTAAACTTATGAATCAAGACTAGGGGTTCGCTCCCTTCTTTTGATTGACTGAAACTTTTATCCATGGTACGAGTCTTTAATAAAAAAACTAAGTTAAAGCAATGAAAGAGAAAGAGGGGATACATGCCAAATCAAAAGAAACTTCTTACCTCGATTACGAAAATCGAGCATTAGAGGATTGGCCTACCAAAACTGAATGAACCCCTAGATATCACCAAGTTAGAATCAACTACCAAAATAGACAAAAGAAACGGCCTTTCGGCCAAACCAAAAATGAGAAAGGACCCCCTTTTTCCAATCGGCCAACATCCAACTTACCAAAGGCCACCCAAATGCAAGCTACACGATGAAGAGAAGATGAGAGTAAGCCCCTATACAATCGGCCAATGCCCAAACAAAGCGAATTATCATTTTCGGTTTAATAGAACAACAAGAGAAGAGTAAAACAATGAAAAGGAAAACCAAAAGAAGAACCCTTACCAAAGCAAGAAGATGTCGATTGGAAAGGCTATATTCGGCTACTTGTAAAATAAGGAAGAATGCCTTCAGTTGACACGCAAAAAGATTTGGCTATGGCTTCTCGAGATATGAAAGGATACACAAACAAAGAAAAGAGAATGTAGAAGGGTGATGGTTCGGTTATGATGTTTAAAAGAAAAGAGCAAAGAGAAGAAAGAGATTTGGCAAAGGGTCGCTTCAAGGGATTTTGGATTGTGAAGAAGATAACAAAAGAAAACAAAACTTGAATGTGAAGGGTGGATGGTGAAGAGGGATTTGGCCAAAGGTGTATTGGTACCCTTAAAGAAAAAGAAGTACACAAATGGAGAGGTTTGTCAACAAGAGAGTAAAGATAAGAGAATAGCTGGGAAAGCAAAAGAAATGAGAAAGACTTTTAGATGCACTTAGGGAGTTTCGGCATACAAAAGCTAGGCAACCAGAGAAGAAAACAAAAGCTCACACAAAAAGAAAATTCGGCACACCCACTACTCCAAGCCCTCGATTTTATTAACACACATCCCATGCCGTCACTCCCCAGCCCCAACAACACACACACATAGCCGAAATTCTCCCCTCCAAGCTTCTTAAATTTGGCCAACTCTACAACCAACACCAACCCACGATTTCCTCCTACTTTCACTCCCCTTCACCCATTCAAACCTGTTGACCCATTCAAATCCCACAAATAGCTCATGGCCGCCCATTCAAACGGCTTGACTCTTTCAACCAACAACCTTAAAGAGTCGAGCCGAACGCCACCACCTTAGCTCACTAGACGCAAAAATAAAGCTTCCAAATGCTATTGACGCGACTTGAACTCCTCCCTCCTGCTGATCCCTTGTGATGCCACACCCCTACACCTTAAGTGGCGCCTACTTGCCATTGCACCACAACTCTTATTGTGTCAACAAACACAATAACTTAACCTTAAGACCTGCTTCAAATAGCCCTGCTCTAAAGTGCCTAAAAACAAAACTTTTACCAAGACTCATGCTTGACCCCAGGCATTCCCGAAACCCCAAAACACACCAAAAGAACACGTAAAAAAACCAAACACACAGAAATGCATAGAATATAGAACCCCTAATTCCAGGATGTTACATGTTTACTGGGTAATTTTTCAAATCTCTTTCTATGTCCTTCGTATTTTCCCTAAAATGGTAAGAGTCAAGCAAAGCCATTGTAAAGGTGCCAACATCGTAGCGGTTGTATCAAGAAGAATAGTAGTGGTGACTAAGAAGGCAATAGGGTTGGACCCAATAACCACGAGATGATTACTCCATTGGAGACCACTCCTTTCCGCTATTTGCTTCCTAGGCGTTAGAGGGATTCAACTTCCCAACTTCACCTACGATTTTAGCCTTGTCCAATATGAATGTTGGTTAAGTGACCATTCTGATGGCATCCTCCTCCCTCTTTATATATTCGAATCTAGGTTCCTTCTACCCTTACATCCCTTCTTTTGCTTTGTCCTTAACAAGTATAGGGTCGCGTCGGGGCAACTCATCAACTTATCTTGGTGGACCTTGGTGGCTTACATTATCGATAGCAATCTAAAAGGTCTCTTTCTTAGATTTCCCTTGGTGAACGTCACATTTGATACTCCAAAGTGGATTTCCACGTGCTATATAGTCTTAATGGACATCCACTTCTTTTGTTATTTCCCAGTGGACTTTTCACCCAAGATAGTCATTGGTTGACTTCTATCTTATTTCTAGCAACATCTTTACCCATAAATACTTAGGACTAAAATCTACATAATCATCTTGCTTTATTATATCCAATGTTGGTTTACACTTCAGACTCTAGTAGACTTTTAATGTCAAATACTCATTTACAAATACATTGAAGGAAATACCCTTTCTTTCACATAAACCACGTTTAAAACGCTTCTACCAATTCCTCTTACCATTCTATTTTGACGTTTGGATCCTCTTATTAGAACTCTTGCCATCATTCTCAAAAATACCATGATCATCATATTAGATTGCTCATCGTATGAGTCAAACAATGGATTCAATTTATTTTCCCTGATAGGCTCCCCTCTTCACTATCTTAGCGGACACCATTTTTCCATAAGATGTACCTGTTCACCACTGGGTCATGCTATGGCTAACAATGGATGTTTTATTCTGAAAATTAGTAAACCCCTTTTAAGGTGTCATCTAGAAGGATATGTATAATGTTTACACGGTGTCACCTTGAAGGACCTGCATACAGTTTGCACGGTGCTGCTCTAAAAGACTAGTATATAATTGGTTACACAGTGTAGCCTTGAAGGACTAGTAGTTAATCACTTGCATGGTGTCGCCTCTAAGGACTAGTAGATAACCGTTAATGCAGTGTCATCCCGAAGGACTAGTAGATAACCATTTACATATGTCGCCCCAAGGGACTAGTAGATAATCGTTCCATGGTGCCTCCAAACTCTCTTAAATCCCCTATCAATCTTCCCATTCCTCCATTACACCAATTTTTCCTATCTTCAACTAGCCCGTCATAGTAACTCCCTCCGTACTCTACATTTTATAAACACTTTCACACATAACAATTTACTTATTACTATGACACACAGTACGCCATATATCAATATTTCAATTCACAACCAAGTCTTACATTCAGAGGACATACTCAAAATCATCCATAGATTTCCATAGCATGTTGTATGCATAGTTTAATCATTTATCATAATAAGATGCAACCAAGGAATTCAGACTAAACTCACAACAGACACTTGAGTAGAACATTCCAACACAATCAATAAACAAAAACCCAAAATAGAGTACAAAAACTCACCTTAAGTCCGTTGTCCTCGCCAGCTAAGCTTGTCCAAACGTAAGAGCCTCCTTTGTCATGATAGCTAAGCACGACAACCAAATATAATAGTTAAACTGGAGGTATTCAAGCTTAGGATCTCATACAAGATTTCTTTCAAAGATTTCAAAATCCTTACTTCTCTTTTATCAATTTCACAAATACAGAAATATAGAAAGGCTTACAAATTTACCGCATTCAATACATTCCAGACTTAAACCTTATGATCACCGCTTGTAACAACCCATTTTTAGTGGTGTTAGAAATAGTGGTTTTGAAACCACAATTCTGACGTGTGAGTCCATAAATATTATTTATTTAATATTGATAAACCATAATATGTTCATATTTTAATCCCACATTTAGTATACTTTTGGATGATTTAATTGAATTGTGGAATTTGGTACTCTTAATCCTTTAATTTTAAGTTTTATACGTAGGAGAGCACCAAAAGATGAAAAGACGAGAAACAGGATAAAAACAGAGAAAATTGGCCAAAGTACAAAATCAACATGGCCTGGACCCGAGACACATGGCCGTGCCTCTTTAGCAGATCCAACCAGGGGCTGGATTCGATTCACACGGTCGTGCCACACGAGCGTGCCCCTGCCACAACAAAGAATAGTTTCATTCAGATTAGGGTACTTAGAGGCAAAGAAAGACATTCCAAAAGCATACATAAACACCCTAGAGGCCAACCTTCAAGACTGAGGATCTCTCCTTCAATTCCTTCAGGGGTTTTAGGGTTTTTCTTGTGTTTTGTTTCATATTTTCTTCTGAGATGTATTCTTTTATAATTATGAACTAAACCCCTCAAGTACCTAAGGGGGATGAAACCTAAGATGAATCTTGTTATTGTTTTTTGAACTATATGATAAATACTTGATTTCTTCTTAACTATGTGTTCTTAATTCTTGCTTTGATATTTCAGGATATTGATTCAAGTATTGATATGATTTGGCAGAGGTGGAATATTCCCTATTTAAGAGTAGATCTAGCATAGTTAAGCGGAGTTGATCGCAACCCTACAGATAGGATGATGAAAATCTGTCGGATTAGGGTCAAACCTAATTTGGGAGTCCATAGACCTAGTTAATGTAATTCTAGGGGTTTTAATTAGAAAGAGATTTTAATTAATCAACCTAGGGTTAGACGTTAGTAGCCTCGAGAGAGGTATTAATATAAATTAGGGAATCCTACGGATCAAGTCAAGTGAATAAATCGTCTAGTTCAGAGTTAGGTAACAAGTGAAGTCTCGGTGGATTCTTCCTTAGGTATTGTCTTAATCAATTTATTTTCCTACAAGTATTTCCCCAATTCCTTCTCTATGTCTTAGCATCTTTAGCTTAGTAGTTAAACAACAACTCTCTTAATTTTTAGACTAAATAATAAGAAGAAAGTTAGTATTAGTGCTTTTGGTTCCCTTGGGTTCGACAATCCGGTCTTGCCACTAAACTATACTATTGTTCGATAGGTGCGCTTGCCTCAATCGTGGTGATATTTAGTTTCCAGGCTCGATCGTTCATTATATAAATTGTAAGACTTTTTCCACCACTATCAAGTTTTTGGCGCCGTTGCTGGGGAACCGAAATATTAAGAACTCTCAATTTTTATTACTTTAGCCATATTTTACTTTTACAATTAAATTTTATTTTTACTTTTCTAATTTTCTTTTACTTTTTATTTGTTCCTAGCAGTACCTCTAGTTTATAGAAGGAACCCGACAGGACCCTTAATTTATGACAGTGATATTGAAGGTACTGTTCACAGAAATCATAAAGAAATAAGGCGAAGCTAAAATTACATAGAAGAAGAGCAAGAGAACTAAATTAATACTACCGAAGAGATGCTGAGAATAATCTGCTACCTCAGGAGGTGTCCGAACATCATGCTCCTCGAACTATGTATGATTATGCTAAACCTAATTTAACAAGAACTGAGTCAAGTATTATTAGACCTACTATTGCCGCAAATAATTTTGAACTGAAACCTAACACAATTCTGATGATACAACAATTTGTTCACTTTGATGGTTTGCAGGATGAAGATCCAAATAATCACTTGGCGAATTTCTTAGAATTTTACAATACTTTCAAAATAAATGGCGTTTCTGATGATGCCATACGTCTTCGGTTATTTCCCTTTTCTTTGAGGAATAAAGCTAAACAGTGGCTGAATTCTCTTCCACGAGGATCAATCACTACATGGGAACATATGACTGAAAATTTTTTATTAAAATATTTTTCGCCAGCCAAAATGGCCAAATTAAGGAATGATATCTCTTCTTTTGTGTAGATGGATTTAGAAACACTATACGACGCATGGGAGAGGTACAGAGATCTATTGAGAAGGTAGCCACACCATGGATTACCCTTGTGGCTACAAGTCCAAACGTTTTACAACGGTGTGAACCCCTCAACCAGGAAGTTGATTGATTCAGCCGCCGGTGGAACCCTGAATAACAAAACACCTGAGGTGGCCTACGAATTCATTGAAGAGATATCACTGAATAACTATCAGTGGCATGTCACAAGGACAAAGCCAACAAAAGCCGCCAGTGTTTTCAACCTCGATGCTGTAACCATGTTATCAAATCAGGTACAGATGTTAAATAAAAAGATTGATGGTTTTTGTTCTTCGCAGGTGCACCCAGTAATGCATTATGACTCAAACCTAGGAGGTGTGGCAAATCCTGATTACCCACCCTACGGACATGGCACTAAAAATGAATAAGTTCACTATATGGATAACAATTTTAAACCTCAAAATAACCCGTATAGTAATACTTACAATCTAATTTGGAGGAACCATCCCAATTTCTCATGGGGTGGTCAAGGAAATCAGAGAAAACAACCCCCTCCAAACTTCCAACAACAGCCTTACCCACAGGAAAAGAAGCTGAACCTTGGGAGATGCTGAAAAAATTCATAGCAGTGTTAGAAACACGTTTCCAAAACACCGAAACAACACTTAAAAATCAACAAGCATCGATTCAAGGGATTGAGAACCAGTTAGGGCAACTCGCTAAGTTGATCTCCGAATGACCACAAGATAGCTTGCCAAGTAACACTGAGTCTAACCCAAAGGAGCAACTTCAAGCCATAACAGCTCATGAATGTGAAGGATTAGTGGAATCTGAATCTGAGCTATGGCAAGACCCTATGGTAAGTGAAGGTAAAGCTGAGGAAAGCCAAGAAAAACCAAAATCGGTAATTAAAGAATACCAACCTCGTATACCATATCCCAATGCGATGAAGAAAGACAACACAGATGAACAATTCGATAAATTTCTTAAACTTTTAAAGAAATTACATATTAACTTATCGTTTCTTGAAGCTCTTTCACAGATTCCAGATTCAAGGAAATTTTTAAAAGAGCTTTTGACAAACAAGCGAAAGTTAGATGAGGAATCGTATGTGGAACTAAATGCGGTATGCTCAGCAATGTTACAAAATAAACTACCTCAAAAATTAAAAGATCCAAGTAGTTTTACAATTCCATGTTTAATTGGTAGTTTATCTATTGATAATGCTTTAGCTAATTTAGGGGAAAGCATCAATGTTATGCCTTATAAAATGTTTAAAAGGCTAGGTCTGGGGAGACCCAAACAAACTAGGATGAGTATTCAATTAGCTGATAAGACTATTCGAATTCCTAGGGTATAATTGAAGATGTACTAGTTAAAATCGACAAATTCATATTCCCAGTAGACTTTGTTGTTTTAGATATGGATGAGGACAATACTATTCCTCTAATTTTAGGAAGGCCCTTTTTAGCAACTGCTAGATCTAAAATGGATGTTGGTACAGGTGAACTCACACTTCGTGTAGGTGACAAACGATCACTCTTCAAGCTCTTGACTCGGGTAGGACATCGAGTGATAAAGGTGAGAACGTAAATTTAATTCATAACCAAATGGTTCAACTTTCCTTACAAGAAACACCACGAAATTACACAACTGAGCCAGATCATAGACCTCGTGCCAATAAAGAAGAAATTTATGATGAACAAAGGCTTCAGATTGATGAACTAGACGAGTAAAAGGCACATTTGAATGAGGAATCAAAGCTACACGAAGCAAAGCCGAGGGAATCTCCAGAAAAGCTTATAGGAACAACAAATCACTTCAAAATAGGAGATCAGGTATTGTTGGATATGAAAGACCCTTGAATTGCCAATTCAAACCTTATAACGAACAAAGAAATCCCTTTCACAGTACTGAATATCTTCCCATACGGAACAATCGAGGTAAGTAATCCCATATTCGGCACTTTTAAGGCAAACACCACTCGACTTAAATTATATATCAATAATCGAATTGATAGCATAAGAAAGGATTTTCACCTCCTCAAACCACCATGATTATGCGAATGAGAGGTAAGTCTAGCTTAAGACTTTAAACGAGCGCTTCTCGGGAGGCAACCCGAGCACTAACTTCACTAATGTCATATTTTTATTTTTAGCACCTAATTACAAACTAACCAATTTAATAAAGCGCGGGTTTCTCTCTCCATATGGCCTTGCACACGAGCGTGGCTGTGGCCGTGTGGACAACACAAATAGGTACAGGGGCGTGGCGGAGATCGTGCAAAAACAGGACAAAAATTTTCCCCAAGACGCAGGCTCTAATTAAACGCCACGGCCGTGGGACGCGGCTGTGGTCGAAACTGCCTAAAGAACACAGGCTGAGATAAATCCACACGGCCATGCTAGGTGGCCGTGGTCGATATTATAAGTTTTTTTCCACATATCGCCGCCACCACTCACTACGATAATGAGAAACCTTTGAGTCCTTTTATTTTCTTTATTTTTAGTTTTAGTTTTTTTTTTTAGTACATTTTCCTTTATTATTAAACTCTTTAAATTTTTAAGTATAATTTGATTTCTTTTATCTCTGGCTGTTTAACTCTCGAGCAACTATAACAAACGTCCATTAAATAAGAACTCCCTAAAAACTTTACTAGTGACTACGTAGTTTAAAAAGGTTCAAGGTGCCACTCAAGGAATGAACACACCACTAGAGTATTCTCCACCACCTTCACCTATGCCTAGTTATCATTGATCATCCTCTAAAGATTTAATCCATAATTCAAGAAGTTTCACCTCTCTCCCTCTCGTATGACTTTCTTACTAATCATTATCTATCTTTGTACATTGAGGACAATGTACGTCTTAAATGTGGGGGGTCAACTATAGTATTATTTGAAAATCACTGAATTATGCCTTATTCTTAAGTAATTTTCTCATATCACTAATTAGAATGGAACTTCTGTTGATTTATGATTTTTATTGATATGTTTTAGATTAAGTCATAGTTAATTGGGCATTGATAATTTAAACTTTAAGATACTAGAGAATCAAGCACGATAAGTCTATTTTTCAAAAATTAAAATTGTGTTAGGTTGTCTACCTAAATCTAATTATTACCTTGAAGTTTGAAATTTACAAATTTGATATAAAAAACCATAATTTTTGTAAGGTTTTGAGCCTTAAGAGCATACATTTTTTATGCTCATTTTATTGATTATGAGTGTGTCAACATTGATTTGTTATTCTAGAACTTGTTTCGATTATACATGTCAAGACCACATCATTGATTTGATTTACATAGATGATAAAGGCACTTAGGATTTAACCCACTCACTCCACTAAAAGCATACCCTCATAATTAACCCTAGTGAACCCCTTTGATCCTAAAAACCCTTTTATTGATTCACCCACTAATATTAACCTAAAACCCATCTTGTATTTGTTATCACCATTTCTCTTGACTACCCTTCTATCGAGATTTGATTTGATCAGTTGCCTAATTATTTTATTTCAGTAGTTTAATTCATCTTATATTATGTATTTACTTGATTTCTTCTAAAAAAAATAATCGAAGTATATTCATTATTAGTTCTGTGATTAAGTGAGCTTATACATTTAAATTCAACAACTTGAAAAAGAAGCTCATATTATTAGTTTTCAATTGATGTAATTATTTAGGACTAGTTCATTTTTCTAGTTAGGTAAATTGTTAATTCAATCTCGGTTCTAGCCCTTTAAATTAGCCTTTATCCACACCTTTAACCTAATCCCCGTTACAACCCTTTTTTAAAGACCTTTTAATCTATGTATCATTTCATTTTATAGTGGTGGAGATTTGATTTTAGGTAAGCCTATGGGATTAACTTTTCATGTTCGACTTTTGAGAGCTTAATTTTGAACCTTAAACACTCTAAGTGATTTGAGTGAATCTTTAGTGAGGATGTCAACTCTTGTCAATTTTGAATTAAAGGTAATTATTTAGATAAGGAGAAACACCTATATTTTTCGTGCTACAAACTTGTGACTTTGATTGTTTGAATCTTCAGGACTCTTTTAGTTAAATTATCCATGTATAAATTATCTATGAATTATGATGAGGCATCATTGATAAGAATTATGAATCGAAGGAAGTTAGTTTTAATTCTGAGTTGAGAATTTTGCTTGACGACAAGCAAATGCTTAAGTGCGGGGGTATTTGATAAACCGTAATATGTTCATAATTTAATCCCATATTTAGTAGACTTTTGGATGATTTATTCCTTGAATTGTGGAATTTGGTATTCCTAATCCTTTAATTTCATGTTTTATACTTAGGAGAGCACCGGAGGATGAAAAGAACAAGAAATGGATAAAATGGGCCAAAGTACGAAATCAACACGACCTAGGCCCGAGACACACGTCCGTGCCTCTTTAGCAGATCTGACCACGATGGATTCGATTCATATGGCCGTGCCATACGGCGTGCCCCTGCCACAACAAAGAAGAGTTTCATTCAGATTAGGGTACTTAGAGGCAAAGAAAGACATTGCAAAAGCCTATATAAACACCCTAGAGGCCAACCTTCAGGGGGCGAATGAGCTAGGCCAAGGAGCCAAGCTAGAGAGGCTGAATTGTGGGATTCACTCAAAGAAAGCTAGTTGATCCATCCCAGAAGCCGGTATCACACTCAAGACTGAGGATCTCTCCTTCAATTCCTTCAGGGGTTTTAGGGTTTTTCTTATGTTTTGTTTCATATTTTCTACTGAGATGAATTCTTTTATAATTATGAACTAAACCCCTCAAATACCTGATGGGATGAAACCTAAGATGGATCTTGTTATTTTTTTCTAAACTAAACTATATGATAAATACTTGATTTGTTCTTAACTATGTGTTTTTAATTCTTGCTTTGATATTTCAGGATATTGATTCAAGTATTGATGTGCTTAGGCAGAGGAGGAATATTCCCTATTTAAGTGTAGATCTAGCATAGTTAAGCGAAGTTGATCGCAACCCTAGAGATAGGATGACGAAAATCTATCGGATTAGGGTCAAACCTAATATGAGAGTCCATAGATCGAGTTAATGCAATTCTAGGGGTTTTAATTAGAAAGAGATTTCAGTTAATCAACCTAGGGTTAGACGTTAGTAGCCTCGAGAGAGGTATTAATATAAATTAGGGAATCATATGGATCAAGTTAAGTGAATAAATCGTCTAGTTCAGAGCTAGGTAACAAGTGAAGTCTAGGTGGATTCTTCCTCGGGTATTGTCTTAATCAATTGGTTTTTCCACAACTATTTCCCCAATTCCTTCTCTATGTCTTAGCATCTTTAGCTTAGTAGTTAGTTAATTTTATATTAAACAACAACTCTCTTAATTCTTAGGCTAAATAATAAGAAGAAAGTTAGTATTAGTACTTTTGGTTCTCTTGGGTTCGACAATCCGATCTTGCCACTAAACTATACTACTGTTTGATAGGTGCGCTAGCCTCAATCGTGATGATAGTTAGTTTCTAGGATCTATCATTCATTATATAAATTTTAAGACCTTTTCCACCACCATCAAATATTTACGAGGTCATTATAATGTCATATTAACATTTGGTCCGGTAATTTTTGACGTTTGAATAATAGTGGACGGTTATGGTTAATTTTATAATGGATTTTAATTAAATTAAAGTTAAAATAAAATGAATAAACCATAAAACATAAAAAAATTAAAGCATCATCTTTTTTATTTTCATCTCTCCCACCGAAACTCCATTTTTGATAGCTAGAAATTTTGATCAAGCTAATCCCTTGCATGTTAGTCAAATTATTTTTGTAAAAGTTTTAGATTAGTCCTGGATTATTTTTGAGTTGGTTTAAGAGTTCTGTAAGCTCAATTGAGGCTCGGTTTTGATTGTGAATCATATCATACTTATGATATTGGATGCTTGAATGTTTAATTGCATCTTTAAGATGAATTTGTGCATGTTAAATGTTGTTAACTATCGTAGCATCTTATAACTTGGGTCTGACAACTAGGCCGGGTATAGGTGTTACCCTGCCCCATGCAAGACCCTCTTTAACTTTCTCTTCCTTAGAGAAATAGAAGAAGATGATGCAAATGAGAAGGAAATAGAAATAGAATTGAGAAGATTTTTTCCTCCCCTAAATAAGGCTTTCAGACATATATATAGCCCTTCTTACACGGCCACCAAAGCCTTAATTAAGCCATTCATCGACAATCATTTTGTCTCCCACTAAACAACCAATCGATTCCAACTTAACTAAACAAGGATTAAGAACCAAGTATTTACCTTTCAGCCACTAAAATTTTTAGATTTTTTAGGAAAGCCCACCAATTTACTATTTTATTTAATTAAGTCCCAACTCCACGTTAACTTTGCACTTTAATTAAAGTCGAGTGTGAAAACTTCCCTACCCTTAAATAAAATTTTGTCCTCAAAATTTCTTCTCGTGACAAAATCCAGAAGTGGACTCCAAACAATTACTCTTTCCTGATTCTTTAGCATTGTCCACCTTTTCATCAGTTCACTTTAAACTCATTCCGCTTGAATGGAAAATCTGACTTTACTCCACAAGAAGTGGATAGCAACATAAGGATAACCTTACTGTTATCCAAGTGGAATCCTTGGCTTACATTCCAAACTAGATGGTTGCTTAACATAATGCTACTTAACGGGTTCTGTATTGATGAATATCAATTGGCAAGTACTTGATAAACAATTGGCTCTGACGGATATTCTCTTTGTTTTTGGATATTGAGGGGTTAAAGAAAAACCCTTCTCGATGCCAACAAGTGTCAGGTACTAGTTGGGAGATTTGACCAATTTATGGCAATTTGAAACCCAAACTTTTCGTGGACATTTGGGTATTTAAATTGAGACGTAGAGAAGGAAAAATCCTTTCATCTGATATCATCTTTTAGCAAATTTTTTTGTCGATTAAGTTTCCTTTGAAACCATAAGTTTCCTTTCTTTTTCTTCTCTAATTTCATTTTTGAGTATTGCCTCCCTTATTCCTTTGACAACTTCTCAATTTTTTCCCAAGTAATTCCTTAAATCTTCTCTCTTTCTTTCATTCCACCAGAATGGCCAGGGTTAAAAATAATCACCGAGAATGTGAAGGGGATCGAAGGAGTCGTGGGGGTGGTGCTACAGCGGGTAATGGGGATGGGCCTAGTGATCAAGAAATAAGTGCTCCAGTAGAGACCCCTTTCTTCCAATGCTCTACAACTAGATACGAGCTAGTAAAGCATCTGGTTGTTAGAGAGATACAATTACCCCACTTCGCCTAAGACTTCAGCGTGGTTCACGAAGAATGTCAACTGAGTTATAATTTTGATAGCATTATCCTTCCCATCTACCTATTCAAAGCTGGGTTTTACCTCCCACTGCATCCTTTCTTCTGTACTGTGCTAAACAAGTATGGAATTGCTCTGGGACAACTAGCCAGTTTATCCTAGTGGACTCTAATTGTATTGTAACACCCCTAACCCGTATTCATTACTAGAATAGGGTTACAAGGTATTATCGATCAATACATAAAACATAGCTTACATTTATCAACCTAAAGCAATCATCCTCATACATCATTCAATACAATCACGCTGTCCCTTATGATGGCCTATGAGGCCTTAAATATGCTTTAGAAATGGTTCGGGACTAAACTGATAACATACAAAACTTTCAAAAAAATTAGAAATTTTTCAATGATATAAGGGTCACACGCCCGTGTGAACAGGCCGTGTCTTAGGCTGTGTGAAAATAGGGCATAATATTGACTTGCATCACACGGCTGAGGACACGCCCGTGTACCAGGCCATGTGGGAACTGGAGGGTATATTCACTTGGGTCACACGGACAACCACACGCCGTGTGTTCAACCCGTTTGCCCTTTGAAATGGCCACACATGCCCATGTGCTAGGCCGTGTGCCATTTAGGGGGGTATACTGACTTATACCACACGGCCAGTCATACGCCCGTGTGTGAGACCGTGTAGAGCATACTGAGTTCACTTCAATTTCAACACCAGGGGACACACGGCTGTGTAGCAAGACCGTGTGTCGGACACAGTTGAGACACATGCCCGTGTTTTTGCCCATGTGGACAAAAATAGGCCATTTGCAAAGCCAATTTGCCACCTTTTTTACACATGCCTATACAAGCTCAAATGGCATCATTTTAAGACATAAATATGCAGCCAAAAGTCATCAACCAATACACAAACATACCTAGTCAATTTCAACTAAATTCAATACTCAATTCCATACCATTTACTTATTCAAATACCAATCAATTTATCTTGCTTTACTAAGCACAATTCACATATATAGTTCATCTAACTAAACCAATTCAAATATACATAATCACTTCAACTCCATTCATTCAAGATAGGTCTATTTCCAAACATTAAAAGTAGAACTGTTTATATATTCATAAACATCATCAAGTTCATCATTTTATGCCAACACAAATGGCCAAAATACACATCCATCAAATAAACCATTTTGACACAGGCCTATACATGCCATATACCATATATATATATATATATCTTCAAAAGTACCAAAATAGATGACTGAGAGTGCGATGAAGTCTCTGACGATTCATGGATCTGAGCTAGCTTTGTAGTACTATAAAACATAGAAACAATTAAACAGATTAAGCTTTAAGCTTAGTAAGT
The DNA here is from genome assembly GCA_025506655.1 of Gossypium rotundifolium. Taxonomy (NCBI): domain Eukaryota; kingdom Viridiplantae; phylum Streptophyta; class Magnoliopsida; order Malvales; family Malvaceae; genus Gossypium; species Gossypium rotundifolium. The sequence goes on from CP106726.1 coordinate 44,529,707, forward strand.
TTCATATGTGAACATGAAATAATCACAACATTAACTAGCAATTCAAAATGGATTATATCATAAACATTTAAAGCATCAATTCATGAGCTATCATAGAATTTATCCATATCATCATTCATAAGTTCTCAACTTCATATATCTCGATACTTGAATAATCTTTCGTATGTACCTGTATCGATACATATCTATTTCTCATCAATACTCTTATCAAACCCTTCCAGTTTACAAATGCTTTCGAATCAATTTCATTGATTTTTCCAATGCCATAATCCAACTATGGTCTTTCATATATATTGCCAAGGCCCTGCCTTGGTCTTTCATTCACGTGCCATAACCCGATTATGGTCTTACTATTCGATTGCTATAACCTAGCTATGGTCTTATTCGGCAACTTGCCTTATTCAATTCATACATTTCATTTAATATCTCAACATTTATCCAATAGAGTAATTATTATATCAATTTCATCCATTAAATAGATAGGTGAGCATTCAAGTTCAATTATACGAACTTATCTCGTATTCGAAATTGACAAATCGGATCGACTACTCGTTACCTTCGCTTTTCCCTCGATCGTAATCTAAATTCTTTCTTTCTTGATCTATATGAATTCAAAATTAACTTATTCAATAATATACTCTTTCATTTTAGTCCAAAACATACATTTACTTTAGCCTCTAAACTTTCACACTTTTAACAATTTTGTCGCTATTTCACAAATACACAAAATTCAAATAATTTCATTATACTCTAGCTTAGCCAAATTAACTATAGGTCCCTAGCAGCCCATAAATTTCATTTATTTCACATTTAAACCCCTCAATTTACAAATTTCATAATTTAATCCCTTTTTAACATTTTTGTCAAAAAAACTTTACAAAACATGTGAAACTATCATCAAGCTTTCATATTCTATCATCAATCATCAAATTACTCAATTATTCAACAATGGAAACTCTCAAAATCTTTAACAATATCAAAATCTATGGTACGGGCTCGCTAGAATACAAAGTAACGATTTTAAAAACGTAAAAATCATCAAAAACCACGCTCAAATCGTACCTTAAATCAAGCCTAATGTGTGCCAGACCCTAAGTGTTCATCAATGGCTTCTTTTCTTCTTCAATATTCAGCTAGAAGAAAGAAAAGATGGACAAAAGTTTCTTTTATTTTTATTATAATAACCTTAATAGACAATTTACTAATTTACCCTTAATGATAAAACATTAATATCATCATATTAATGTCCATTAATGTCTACTTACCTTTCAAATGGTTAAATTACCATTTAAGGCCATCATATTTAAAAGCCAAAGCCAATTGACACCTTTAACAAGTAGAATGCAAGTTTTGCATTTTACGTGATTTAGTCTTTTTCTCAAATTGACTAATTAATCGATAAAATTACTTCATGAAAATTTCACACATTTCATACTTTCATGCTATAAACACATAAAATAATATTAAAATTATTTTTGACATCAAATTCATGGTTTCAAAACCATTGTTCTGATTTAGCTAAAATTGGGCGGTTACAACTCTCCCCTTCAAGATTTTCGTCCCCGAAAATCTTACTAGTGAATAGGTTCGGGTATTGGTTTCTCATAGCATCCTCAGGTTCCCATGTAGCTTATTCAACCCTTTTCGATGCCATAATACTTTCACTAATGCAGTTTTCTTATTTCTTAGCTATTTGATCTCATGAGCTAAAATTTGAATTTGTTCTTCAACATATGACATCTCAGACTGAATGTAACAGCCTGGTTTAGACCCTAGTCGAAATAGTGATTTTGGGACCACAAATTTGAGTCTAAAATTATTTTAATGTTATTTTCTGAGTCTACATCATGTGAATTGGTATGTATGAAATCTCCATGATTTAATTTGATCATTTGTGTGATTAATTTGTAAAAATGACTAAATCGTAGAAAATGTAAAATTGTCCTTCTATTTGAATAATGGTTGAATTTATGTGTCTTTAGAAAGAGGAAGTCCTTATGTGGTTATTTAACCATTGAATGCATTAAATGAAAAAGTGGGACATTACTTAGTGGATTTTAAATGATATTATAAAGGTTTAAAATGGAAATTGATAATTAAATGATGAAATAATAAAACAAAAGTATGAAAATAGGCCATTATGTTCATATTTGGCCGATAATAACAAGAAAATAAAAGAATAAGACTAAGCTAGGGTTCGACTTTGATATTTGGTTTTAAGGTATGTGTTTTGATACCTTTTTGACAATTTCTATGTTTTTGTGGTTGTTACTTAGCATTTATTAAGCCCATGCCTCAATTTCTGATTTTCATGAAGATTGTGAGTTAAGCCATTGATGAGTTTGTGATTTTAAGGATGTTTATTGATGAATTGTGAAAGATATGTGTTGGATTAATATGTTTTGTATTGAGATTTTTGATGAATTTGATTATTTTGGGCTAAATTGTGAAAATGAGAAATTGAGAGGCTAAAATGTGAAATAAATGAAATATGTGGGCCTATATGAGCTATAGGAATATTCGACCAAGCTATGATATTGTTAAATTATGTGTATTTTGTGATTTTATGAAATAGGGACTAAAATGTTAAAATGTGAAAATGTTAGGGCTAATTTGTAAAATACCCTAAATATGTGTATATGGATTGGATTGAATGATTTGGTGAATGAATAAGCTAAATTTGAATGTGTATAGATCAAGAACCAAAGAAAACGAAATTAGATCGAGGGAAATCTAAAATGGTCGAGTAATGTAACACCTCAAACCGCCCAAACACCACGACCGGATCTGGATTGTCACTTGGGAATAATGTAACTTAACGAGCTTTAGAAAATGATTTTAAGTGCTTTTTTAAAAACTTCAGATTCAGTAGTTCAAGTAAATTCCATAGTCCTTTAAGGAAAACTTTAATTAACCAAATATTTGTATTTAGGTGACTTTTGGAAAAAAAAAAACACATGTTAAAAGATTAGGTTAGAAGTTCATCATCAAAAATTTGTTTGCCCGTTCATTAATTAAGTTGTGCAAAAACTTTCAATTTCATTTTATAAAAACATCCTATCGATTATTTGTATTTAAAACGTCCAAAGTTTAAATAAAAATTTAACCAAAATAAAGTGGCCTTATTACATAACAAAAATACCAAAAATTTAAAGAAAAATAAAGTAAAGTTCTAATTAACAAAACCGTGCATGGCCACCCGAAAACCTCTCCACCTAAGTCCCCGGTATTTATCAATTACCCGCAAAATGTTAAGTAAAAGGGTGAGTCAAATAGACTCAGTGTGCAATTGCCAAGCACCATCACGGGCCCAAGCCCATTCGTTTATCAACTGGGCCGTAGCCCCTTTTCATAATCACACTAGGCGAAACCCATTCAGAATCAGATTGGGCCTTAGCCCTACAGCATAGTACAACTACTAGCATATGTAAAATGATGCAAAAACCCAACCCAACCTAGTTAACCAACCGCTACACACCACTTGTACTTACCAATCATACCTGTGGGGATTTCTACAATCGACCCTCCATCCGCTACACACCATCGATGGCAGTCATGCTGCTCATCGTCAGATTGTGACAAAGTCACCAGGCTGAAATGGCATAGCCACCAGAAGAGAGTGTGGCAGAGCCACCCGATAAATGTGACGTAGATTATGACAGAGTTACCAGGCTGAAATGGCATAGCCACCAGATACACTTCCCTTTCATTTAAAACATATGCCCATTCCCATGTACATAAAATCATGATATATGAATGCAGCAAATATTGACATACATGAGATGTTCAGAGTGGATATACTAACATGTTAACAAAATCGCTTTTATAGCATAATCAGAAGTCACTAACATGATGTCTCGTCTTTACCCTCAATGGGTAACCCAACAGCCAATACCGAGGTTTTGGCATATAACAATGCATATACAAATTAACAAAACAATAGGCAATGGTGTGAGAATTACACACTTGAATATGAGGTGAACTAGGCCTCGATACTATCGACACTCTTAGAAGAAGGAATAACCACTATCTGTCGATTTGGATTCGAAGTTAGTCTATAAACTGGATGGAAGTCTCGCACTGCCGACATCGTTTTTTGAACTTAGGGGTAGGGACTACGAGTCCAACCCCCTCCTTTGCTTGGCTGGTATTCGATTCCATGAGAGAGATCTTGGTCAGAAGACCGGGTTAAGGCATTGAATACGATGAAAGTGGAAATAAATACTCAAACGAAGGAGTTCTTACATGGATCGACCGAAACCGGAAGCTAATAGACTTGGGTCAAGGAATCGTTGAAGTCCCTACAACAACACCAACTTAGAATCGGTTCTTTAAACAAGAAGTGACCTTTGGCCCAACAAAAACCACATGAATCCTTACTACCCATTCGGCCATCCATCATTTACCAATAATCTTCTAGCCGTTAGCCAGGTACAAAAAAAGTACGGAAGCGAAGCCCTTCCTACATTTGGCCAAAGCACCCAAAGCACCGAATTAACACCTTTGGTTTAGCAACCAATAAGGGGAAAAGAATGGATCAAAAGAGAAGAAGAACGCTTACCACTAAATAGGAAGAACCCGATTTGAGAGAGTTAAGAGGATGAGTGATGGCAATCCATTGAAACCAGAACCGAATAAGGGAAAAGAACACACAAGGGAGATTCGGCTATAGAGGAAAAAGTGAAAGTGAAACTCAAAAAGGAGGAATGGGAAATAGGTTAGGCTTTAGAAGAAATAGAGAAAAAGTCGAAGTAAATAGATGTTTCGATAATAGAGAAAGAAACAAAAGGGGTGCTACGACTTTTGTAACACCCTATACCCGAGTTTGATGCCTAGACCGGATACGAGACATTACTATACTAGAACTTGCTTAATCATGGCATTACGGGCCATAAAATTTTGTTCCCGATTAAGAACCTTTCTCTCTCAAACAATTCATACATCTCATGGGCGTATGAGGCCTTAAACTCACGTTCAGAAACTTTCGAAACTTAATCGAAAAATCATTCTTGGAAGTATGGGTCACACACCATGTGGTTTGAGGCACGCCCATGTACCCCTAGACACGCCTATGTCCTCCAACCGTGGGAGTTACTGACTATACTCACACGACCTTGACAAGCCCTTGTCTTCTACCGTGTGGAGTTACTGACTATACTCACACGGCCTTGACACGCCCGTGTCATCCGTCCGTGTACTACACACGGCCCAAACAAATGGCCGTGGGATTCACCCATGGTCTATTCTGACTTAAAATACAAAGGTACAGGGTGCACACGGCCTAGACACACACCCGTGTGTCCATCCGTGTGGGCACTTAGAGGCTATTTACCAAGCCAAATGCCACCCTGAAATCAAGATCAAATTCATGCTCGATTCAATACATTTCATACCTCATCACATAACTACACATAACATCGATATTACTCTTGAATTAATCATAAAAGAAATAAAGTCTTCATCCCATATACTAGGGAGAACTATTTCTCGTGTAATTGCAAACAACTTAGGCCCTCATCTATGGCTACATACTAACGAAACATAAGTTTTCTTAGGCCAATACAATTTGGCTACATCAATAATGACTTAATCAAGCTGAATACTAGCCCGATACACGCCATGACTCATAAGAACTTGAAATCTCATACCAAGTGTTTGATCGATAGTGTGAAAACATCTCCAGCAGTCTCCAACCCGAGCTAACTAAATTAACCTATAAGAGATGAAAAAGGGAAATGAGTAAGCAATAATGCTTAGTAAGTTCATCTGCATATAACTAATAAGCACTGACATTCATTAAATATACACAATTACAAGGCATTTCAACAAGTTTTTCTCATTAACACATAGCTGCTTACTCAACCATTCTTAAGGCTTACTCACTCCATCTCTTACCGCGTTCTAACCGTGCCACAAGCCAAATGCCCATTTAATTAACATACATTCTTCCACTGATCACCACATGATCATATAAAAACAACGCATCAAGCACTTTCAATAAGCCACTCATACTACTAATCTCTCAGTGGTTACGCACTTAGCCCACCATTGAATCTCTTATAGGGTGGTATCACACACAGCCCACCATTCATTTATACCTACGGTGATTTCACACTTAGCTCACCAATAATTCATAAGCGATGGTATCGCATACGTACCCATCGATTTCTAATTAATCGTGGTAACGCATTACGACCATCGATAGTAATATGGTTGATGGTATCGCATACGACCCATCAACTAATAATAATATATCGTGGTATCATATACGCCCAACCGATATATACATTCTCAAATATCTATCCTCAGACATTTCTATAATTCAAATGTTCATCCGTAAACATCCTCACTCACTATCATTCTTACTTAACTTTCTGCGATTCTCATTCGCATTCACACAATACATTAACAAATCTATCTCATGCAACTAAGGTGCATTAATTATACATATCGCACTAGGGTTCATCATATATTGAATTCATATCAATTCAGTTCTAACACATACTTATTCTTCTCGTGGTACAATCACATACATTCAACATATCCGTTGAATCATTCAAATTACTAAGTAACTATCTTGAGTTTCATACACATAGTTCTCGTTGACATCATACCCCAATAGGGTCTTACACATATTAAAATGCCGATGCCATGTCACTGACATGGTCTTATATGAATTCTTACACTGAGACCATATTCCAATAGGGTCTTACACGAAACAATAACTATCATCATATAATGCTATATCCATTTCCCATTAGTCCCAAATTCAATTCTCGTGACATCTCTTTGAAAGATATTTCATACAATCATCGAGTAGGTACACATTCCATACAATATTGGAATACTAAATTAACTTATACATAATTGCCACATTCACGCATGAACTTACCTCGATATCGAAATGGCTGAAAGGGACTTTTTGCCCACATTTCTCTTTTCACCCGTTCTAGGTTTGAATCTCATTTTCTTTTATTTAGAACAATAAAATTTACTAATTTAATCACTTATAATTCATAATTCACCATAAACTACACTTTAGGCAAAATTTACTATTTTTCCCCTATACTTTGGTAAAATTCCAATTTTGCCCCTAGGCTCGTAAATGAATTTTCATCATACTTTCTTGTTAAACAAACTTAGCTGAACATTTAATCCTCTTACAACTACTCACAATTCCAACTATTTCATGCCTTAATGAACAAATTACAACTTTTGCATTTTAGTCCCAATTAGGTGTTTTCATGACAACGCCTTTCACAAAAGTTGTTTCTCATCTTCCTAACATTCACTTTCTTCCATGAAAACTCAACAACTAGCATAAAATCTCTCATGGCAAGTCCCTAGACTCTCAACCATGTTGCAAATTAGTCCCCCCATTAGCTAGCTTAAGCTTTGGGGACTCCAAAAGTACAAAAATTATCAAGAAAGATCATCAAAATCACTTACTTGAATGGAGTAAAGCTTGCTAAAAATTTGAAGCTTTCAGACCCCTCCCATGGCTGATATTTATGATGGAAAGAGAGATGAAATAAAAGATGATAGCTTTTTTGCTTATTTCATCTTATTTTATTCTTTTTAATCATCTAACATGACCAAAATTTAATGCCCTTGTCCCCTAACTTTCCTTGACCAGCCAACTCACTTAATAAGGCCAAATTGCACATTTGGGACCTCCAATTTATAATTCATAGCTATTTGGCAACTCTAGCAAATAAAATAAAACTTTCTCACTTTATGCGATTTAGTCCTTTTTCACAATTTAGCTAGAAATTGCTAAAATTAAGGCACCAAAATTTTCATGCACCCTTATAAACATGTTATATCACATAAAATAACATGAAAATAATTTTCTCTATCCTCGGTTTAGTGATTCCAAAATCACTGTTCTGACTAACCCCTAAATCGGGCTATTACAATTCTCTCCCCTTAGGGATTTTCGTCCCCAAAATCTTAACAGGAGGAGTTGCTACTCACCTCCGTAAATCGTTTCCATAAAATCTTCAAAATCACAAATCCACTTATCCTCAAGTTCTCTTGTCAACAACCTTTAAGCTAGCATTCACAAGGTCGAAGCATCACTTGCGACCTAGGTATTTCTTCCTCCAAGGCATATACTCAGTAATCCAATCCACTAATTTAGAACTTTGTACACGTCCAAATGATCATTCGGATCCTTACCAGTCGACTTACGACAATTCAAATGGCATTCCCCTTCTTGGGAATTTTGCCAAGCCAAATTTGTAATCAATAAGGTTTTATCTCACTTCCTCGTTAAAGTATTCACCAACTTTAATACTCTTGACTTGTACACTTTTTTTTTTAACTCCTTTGCTTTAAAAGGAAGACTCGTTCTAGTCGTTAACCTTGCTGAAACTAGGATATTACCAACTAGGATCCAACAAGTAACTAACTCACTTTACTTAACATGGATCTTTCATTCAACACCTGTACTTTGTCTCTACTATTTGAGAAGTATTACAATAACTGTACTCTTCATTGTAATAGCTCAAGCCCTTTCCACAATTTCATTTTCAAGATCTTCTGTAGCATAAGATACCCCACTCATTAAAATTCAGAAAGTACACATCAAGTTTCCCATGAATCATTTCATAACACCTAACTCACAACACAAACACAAAAGTGATTGTCTCTGGATCACTAACAGGTCAACTCTTTTTCTCGATTCAGACTTAACTTAGTATTAGAACTTTCAATTAATAGTTCCTTCTATAGCTTTCAACTCAACTAGCATGATTTGAACATTTCGATGAGCACATCCTTATATCATGCTCTCTACTCTCATGCACATAAATTTTATTCTCTTCACTGATTCACGCAATTATACACAGAAATTGAATCATATCTCACGATAGTAGGGACATCTCTATCAAATTCATTAACTCTATTTGGCTTGCCCGAAAACTCATCATACAATGCAAAACTCATGATTTCACTTCTTATACTAGAATCATTCCCAACTTTTCCTCTAAGCACTCGAATAGGGTTACGAGGAGATAAAGAAATGTTGATTTCAATTAACTAAATCAATAACCACTTAGTCTGATTTCTCAATCAGCCAACATTCTCGCACGATCTCGATTTATGAGATAAACAACTACATCGCTCCTAGAAGGAAAAAGATATTAATGCGTAATACCTAAAGAGGTCATTATAATCCATACAACTATGGTTATCATAATTGAACACTTTCATAGTTAAAACATTGTTTCTTTAACCATTTCGTCCTTAAACTCTTTAACAATTCCTTTCATTAATGAACATCAATTTAAGAAGATCTCGATAAACATACATCTCTGGCTTCCTACTCACTTGAGCCAAATAGTCTAAGCTAACTTTCTTTTTGTTCTTAACATTGTATAAACAATACAATCATCAAAGCATTCAGACATACTCACTTACAGTTGCCTCTAATGAGCACATACTGTGCAACACTCCGTACTCATTTCCTTGCGACTCATTCATGAGTGCCTGTATTCACTCATTCCTATGACTTTAGTACATTCCTCCTTTCTACCTCTAGGCTCATCTATCAGTCCCAATGATCATTAAGGATACTCAAAAATGCATAATATCATCATTAAAACAAGTTCAGAGCCAATATTACATTCTAGAGGTGATCTTATATGGAATCACTTCTAAATGCCAATGCCAATGCCATATCCCAGATATGGTCTTACATGGGAATTCATGTTGATGCCGATGCCATATCTGCCATGTCCCAAACATGGTCTTATATGGGATCACATGTATAGCCATGGTCCAACCATGGTCTTATTCATCATATTATCATTGAATGACCATACTCATCCCCTGCATTCTATTTAGTCAAACTTTCCAGTATAACTCTCACACCATAATACTTGTAATTTCATACAGAGTCATGAAATAAAACATTATACATCATTTACTTTAACCGTCACACATGATATTCAACTATGTGGACATATTGATCATATAGCATTCAAACAATCGTACATACACATATATCCCATTCTCTGGGTAAATTTACTCACTATATACACCTAACCCAATAAGTTGTGTATATAACGCCTTATGCACATCTATCCAATACAGATAAGCTTATCACTTTATAACTCTCATTTCATGCATTATCACACACATGTCAAATACTTCTATTCATACCTCTTCGAATCTCATCAATGCATAAGAGCATTTCGATTACCTCATTATCACTTACAACATTATTGGATTTAGCTAGGTTGGGAACCATCCCTGTCTTAACAAAACAATTTCGTTAGAGCTGGGAGATATTACACTATCACAGTCCACCTATTGCATGTATAGCTAAACTCTTACTTATACTAGGTTAGTCTGAGAACCGACTAAACCATGCTCTGATACCACTAAATATAACCCCCCATACCCGAGTCTGAGGCCTAGACCGGATACGAGACATTACTATACTAGAACTTGCTTAATCATGGCATTATGGGCCTTAAAATTTTGTTCCGATTAAGAACATTTCTCTCTCAAACAATTCATACATCTCATGGAGCCTACGAGGCCTTAAACCCATGTTCAGAAACTTTCGGAACTTAATCGACAAATCATTCTTAGAGGTAGGGGTCACACGCCCATGTGGTTTGGGGCACGCCTGTGTACCCCTAGACATGCCTATGTCCTCTAACCGTGGAGAGTTACTAACTATACTCACACAGCCTTGACACGCTCGTGTCTTCTACCCATATGAAGTTACTGACTATAATCACACGGCCTTGACATGCCCGTGTCATCCATCTGTGTACTACACATGGCCCAAATGAACGGCGTGGGATTCACCCATGGTCTATTCTGACTTAAAATACAAAGGTACAGGGTGCATACGGCCTAGACACACGTCCGTGTGTCCATCCGTGTGGGCACTTAGAGGCTATTTACCAAGCCAAATGCCACCCTAAAATCAAGATCAAATTCATGCTCAATTCAATACATTTCACACCTCATTATATAACTACACATAACATCGATATTACTCTTGAATTAAAGACGTTTAATCATAAAAGAAATAAAGTCTTCATCCCATATACTAGGGAGAACTATTTCCCGTGTAATTACAAATAACTTAGGCCTTCATCTATGGCTATATACTAACAAAACATAAGTTATCTTAGGCCAACACAATTTGGCTACATCAACAATGACTTAATTAAGCTTAAGTACTAGCCCTATACACGCCATGACTCATAAGGACTTGAACCTCATACCGAGTGTTTGATCGATAGTGTGAAAACATCTCCAGCAGTCTCCAACCCGAGCTAACTAAATTAACCTATAAGAGATGAAAAAGGGAAAGGAGTAAGCAATAATGCTTAGTAAGTTCATCTGCATATAACTGATAAGCACTAACATTCATTAAATATACACAATTACAAGGCATTTCAACAAGTTTTTCTCACTAACACATAGCTGCTTACTCAACCATTCTTAAGGCTTACTCACTCCATCTCTTACCACGTTCTAACCGTGCCACAAGCCAAATGCCCATTTAATTAACATACATTCTTGCACTGATCACCACATGATCATATATAAACAACACATCAAGCATTTTCAATAAGCCACTCATACTACTAATCTCTCGGTGGTTATGCACTTAGCCCACTATCGATTTCTAATTAATCAGGTGGTAACGCACACAGCCTATCGATAGTAATATGATTGATGGTATCACACACAGCCCATCAACTAATAATAATATATCAAGTGGTATCGCACACACCCCATTGATATATACATTCACAAATATCTATCCTCATACATTTCTCTAATTCAAATGTTCATCCGTAAACATCCTAACTCACTATCGTTTTTGCTTAACTTTCTACGATTCTCATTCGCATTCACACAATGCAATAACAAATCTATCTCACACAACTAAGGTGCATTAATTATACATATCCCACTAGGGTTCATCATATATTGAATTCATATCAATTCAGTTCTAACACATAATTATGCTTCTCGTGGTACAAATCCATACATTCAACATATCCGTTGAATCATTCAAATTATTAAGTAACTATCTTGAGTTCATACACATAGTTCTCATTGACATCATACCCCAATAGGGTCTTACACACATTAACATACTGATGCCATGTCACTGGCATGGTCTTATACGAATCCTTACATCGAGACCATATTCCAATAGGGTCTTACACAAAACTATAACTATCATCATATAATGCTATATCTATTTCCCATTACTCCCAAATTCAATTCTCTTGACATCTCTTTGAAAGATATTTCATACAATCATCGAGTAGGTATACATTCCATACAATAGTGGAATACTAAATTAACTTATACATAATTGCCACATTCACACATGAACTTACCTCGATATCGAAATGGCCGAAAGGGACTTTTTGCCCACATTTCTCTTTTCACCCGTTCTAGGTTTGAATCTCATTTTCTTTGATCTAGAACAATAAAATTTACTGATTTAATCACTTATAATTCATAATTCACCATAAAATACACTTTAGGTAAAAATTACTATTTTGCCCCTACACTTTGGCAAAATTATGATTTTGCCCCTAGGCTCGTAAATGAATTTTCATCATACTTTCTTGTTAAACAAACTTAGCTGAACATTTAATCCTCTTACAAATACTCACAATTCCAACTATTTCATGCCTTAATGAACAAATTACAACTTTTGCATTTTAGTCCCAATTAGGTGTTTTCATGACAACACCTTTCACAAAAGTTGTTTCTCATCTTCCTAACATTCATTTTATTCCATAAAAACTCAAAACTAGCCTAAAATCTCTCATGGTAAGTCCCTAGACTCTCAATCATGTTGCAAATTAGTCCCTCCATTAGCTAGCTTAAGCTTTGGGGACTCCAAAAGTGCAAAAATTATCAAGAAAGATCATCAAAATCACTTACTTCAATGGAGTAAAGCTTGCTAAAAATTTGAAGCTTTCAAACCCCTCCCATGGCTGATATTTTTGGTGGAAAGAGAGGAGAAATAAAAAAGATGATAGCTTTTTGCTTATGTCATCTTATTTTATTCTTTTTAATCACCTAACATGACCAACATTTAATGCCCTTGTCCCTTAACTTTCCTTGACCGACCAACTTACTTAACAAGGCCAAATTGCACATTTGGGACCTCCAATTTATAATTTATAGCTATTTGGCACCTTTAGCAAATAAAATAAAACTTTTGCACTTGATACGATTTAGTCCTTTTTCACAATTTAGCTAGAAATTGCTAAAATTAAGGCACCAAAATTTTCATGCACCCTTATAAACATGTTATAACACATAAAATAACATGAAAATAATTTCTCTATCCTTGGTTTAATGATTCTAAGATCACTATTCTGACTAACCCTTAAATCGGGCTGTTACAGGTTTGGTAAATGAAAAGAGAATGAGAGCGTTAATAGAATTCGGCCAGAGGATGGGAGCTTAGGAAGTGAAGCAAATGAGAGAATAAAGAAAAGAATGGAAGGGAAAGGAGTTCCCAAAAAGGTTTCAGCTTTACCAAAGAGAAGATGACCAAATAATAGCCTTAGAAGTTTTTGGCAAACATAGAAAGAAAATGGGTTGAAAAGAGGAGCACACCAAATGCTGAAAAGAAAAACTTTCAACACCAAAATTTGCTAAACACACACCAAACTTTCAGCACCAAACCCCTCCACCAAAACCGAATGCCTACACCCTCCAAAGACCTCATATGACCGAATTTCCCCTAACACTATCCAAAAATTTGGCCAACTCCCTTCTCACCTCTAACCCCATGTTTCTTCCTAGATTCTCTCCTTAATCCCCTCTCTTCCACTCATACAATTTGGTTTGAATAATTGAAACTCCCCAAATGGCTCTCCACCACTTATTTAAATTATTTGACCAGGTCCCCCCTCTCTCCTCCAGAGTTTGATTATCATCCAGCCGCCTCCCTTGCCTGAGCCAAAAAATAATACCCTCCTATGCTACTTGAGATATTCGAACCCTCTCTCTCTCAGCTTCTTCTGTGATGCCACTTCCTTGCATGCTAAGTGGCATCTCCTTACCACTATACCACTGCACTTCCTGTGTCATCAAACACAAGCAGTAATCCTTAAAGCCTGACCCAACCAGCTCTCCCCTAAAGTGCCCTGAAATGGAAATTTTTGCCAAGGCTTCAGCTTAACCCCGAGCCTTCCCGGGGGCCCCAAACACACTTAAACAATAGGCAAGGCATACCAACTACACAGAAGCATAATAAAATGCAAAGCCCATAATTCCCAGATGTTATAGTTCTAACCCCCTTAAAGAAATTTCAACCTCAAAATTACCTAGTCAGAAGAGATGAGGGTATTGCTGACACATAACATCCTCTGGTTCCCATGTGGCCTCCTCTAAACCATGGTTGCACCATAAAAATTTGACTAATAGGACTGATTTCTTCCTTAGTACCTCTCGATCCAAGATCTGCACTGGTTCCTCTTCGAAGAACAGGTATGGTCTTATCTCAATTTCCTCTACCGACACTACGTGAGATGGATCGGAATGGTAGCATCTCAACATCGAGACATGTAACACGTCATGTATCTGTTTCAATTCTTAAGGTAATTCAAGCTGATACGCCACTGGTCCCACACGTTTCAATATTCGATAAGGCCCGATAAACATGGGACATAGCTTACCCTTTCGTCCAAACCTCATCACCTTCTTCCAGAGTGAAACTTTCAAGAAAACCCGATCACCCATTGCAAACTCTATTTCCTTTCGCTTTAGATCTGCATATAACTTTTGCCTGTCGGAGGCTTCTTTTAACCGAGTTCGAATTAACTTAACTTTCTTTTCTATTTCTGAAACCAATTCTGAAGCCAAGATCTGACGCTTACCTAATTCTGTCCAGCAAGTAGGAGTACGACACCTCCGTCCACACAACACTTCATAGGGCGCCATTTGAATACTGGACTTGTTGCTGTTGTTGTATGCAAATTCTACCAACAGTAGAAACTCCTTTAAACTACCCCTGAAGTCCATGACATAACCTCTCAACATATCTTGCAAGATCTGAATTATCCTCTTAGACTAATCATCAGTGTGTAAATGAAAAGTTGTGCTGAAGTCCAGTCTTGTACTCAATGCCTGATGCAACGCTTTCCAAAAATACGATGTAAACCTAGGGTCTCTATCTGATATGATCGATATTGGTACCCATGCAGCCTCACAATCTCTGCCACATATAGCTTAGCCAACTTCTGCAGAGAATAGTCGACATGAATAGGTATGAAATGGGTGGACTTCGTCAATCGATCAACAATCAACCATACCAAATCTTTCTTAGTAGGCGTAAGAGGTAGCCCACTAACAAAGTCCATATTGATCCTTTCCCATTTCCACTGTGGAATCTTCACCAGCTACAATAACCCCGAAGGCAACTGATGTTTCGTTTTCACCTACTGACACATCAGACATTTACCCACGAATTCGATAATCTCTCGCTTCAAACTAGGCCACAAAATTGTTCACGCAGATCTCGATACATCTTACTTCCACCAGGATGCATAGCATATGGGCTGTTATGCGTCCTCTGAAGAATCATCTACCTTAACCCAACATCCTTCGGCATGCAAACCCTCTCACGAAGACACAAAACCCCATCACTATTTAGACTATAATTCTCTACCCCACCATTCTGTACCTGCAGTAGTCGAGCACTCAAGACGTCGTCCAACAACTACTTCTCTTTAATCTGATTTATCCACGTCGGCTTCACCTGAAGTTCAGCTAACAAACTCCCATAATCAAACAAGCTAAGATGGGCAAACATCGCCCTCAAATATGATATTACCTTCAACTTAGCGCATCTGCCACCACGTTAGCTTTACCCAGATGGTACTCGATCGAGCAGTCGTAGTCCTTCAATAATTCAATCCACCTCCGCTGCCTTAAATTAAACTCCTTCTAAGTAAGGAGATATTTTAGGCTCTTGTGGTTGGTTTAAATGATGGACTTTTCCCCATACAGGTAATGTCTCTAGATCTTCAGAGCGAATACTACCGTAGCCAACTCTAGATCATGCATGGGATAGTTCATCTCATGAGGTCTTAATGTCGAGACGCATACGCAACTACCTTCCCATCTTGCATTAACACACACCCTAACCCTGTTTGTGAAGCGTCATAATAGACAACAAACTCTTTCCTAGCCTCAGGATGAATCAAAATCGGAGCTTCCGTCAAGATCCTTTTCAGCTTCTCAAAACTTTCCTGCTGCTTCTCACCCAAACGAAAGATACCCCTTTTCGCAACAATTTAGTTAAGGGAGCCACAATCAAGGAGAATCCTCAACAAACCTTCTATAATATCCAGCCAAACCTAAGAAACTTTAAATTTTTGCCACAGACTTAGGCGGTTTCCAGTCCAATACATCTTCAATTTTTCGAGGATCAACCCTAATCCCCTCTGCAGATACTACATGACCCAAAAAGGTAACCTCTTTTAACCAAAATTCATACTTACTGAATTTGGTGTACAGCTGCTTCTCCCTCAGAATCTGCAGAACCACCCGAATATGCAAATCATGCTCTTCTTCCATCTTGGAGTATACTAGGATGTCGTTAATGAACACCATAACAAATCGGTCCAGATAGGGTTAGAATACACGATTCATCATATCCATAAAAATAGCTAGTGCATTCGTCAACCCAAATGGCATCACCAAGAACTCATAGTGACCATAGCGAGTTTGAAATGCTGTCTTATGAATATCCACTTCCTTGACCTTAAGCTGATGATATCCTAACCTCAAATCTATCTTCGAGAACACCGAAGCCCCTTTGAGCTGATCAAACAGATCATCAATCCTCGGCAGCAGGTACTTGTTCTTGATCGTAACTTATTCAACTGGCGGTAGTTAATACACATACACATCGTCCCGTCATTTTTCTTTACAAACAATACTGGTGCTCCCACGGAGATACACCTAGTCGATAAAACCACGATCTAATAGCTCCTGGATCTAAGCTTTTAGTTCCACTAACTCTTTCAGTGCCATTCTATATGGAGCAATAGACACTAGCGCTATTCCCGGAAGAAGATCAATACTGAATTCAACCTCGTGATTAGGAGTTGATCTTGGAATGTCCTCTAGAAAAACATCAGTAAACTCCTTCACTGTTCTGACATCCTTTACCGCTAACTCCTTTGCATCCAATGCACTGATGAAAGCTAGGATGACCTTGCACCCTTTCTAAACCATTTTAACAGGCCTTAATGTGGAAACCACATTCAACAAATAATTCCTTCTTTCCCCTATTACACTACTTCTTTGTCCTCCGGGGTTCTCAACACCATCCGCTTAGTCACACAATCTAATTTAGCACGATACTTAACTAGCCAATCCATTCCTAAATTGAGGTCAAACTCTCCGAATGGAAACTCCATCAAATCTGCCGGAAGACCAACCCTTGTACTTCCAGAGGCACACTTCTAAAGAGTTTCTTAACTACTACAGATTGTCCTAAAGGGCTAAGTACAGTCATCTCCCTAGAAGCAATCTCAGAGTTCATGTTCAAAGTTCCAGGCACCTCACTAGCAACATAGGAATGCATCAACCCAATATCAATTAATGCAATAAAGGGCAAATCAAAAATGAGAAATGTACCCATTATGACATTCAGTGCATCTCCCTCCTCTTGGCATCTAGCAGCATAAACTAACCCAGACTGTCTCGCCTCTGAATTCCCAGTACCTCTACCTAGTGCTCCACGCCCTTGACTGAAACCATTTCCCCCTCTAGCTGGACCATGATCTCTCGGTGGTTACTGGCCACCCCTCTTGAACTAATCAGAACCCTATCCAACTAGCCGCACCTGATCTACTTGTGGACAATCTTTAATCATATGATACACAGATCCACACCTGAAACATCCACCGTTTCTCCTCCTACACACACAAGAATGCATCTTCCCACACAGAGCACATGAGCGAATCTGACCCACGTGGCAGGCATCGAACTCGAGCTGGCCCATCAAACCTAGACCTTTTCTGAAAACCCCCAGATGATCCTGACGACCTAAAATTTCTCTTATTTCTACCTCAATCTTTATCCCTATTCTGTGTCTCAGCCTACTTTACCTTCTTGGCTATTTTAACTTTTTTGTCCAAAACGGCAAAGCATCTCTCTCGCTGCGGAGCTATCAACACTCTCAACTCATCCCAAAGCCCATCTTTGAACTGTACGCAACGCTCATAATCAGTCGTAACTATCCCTTAGGTGTAACGGCTCAAGGGCAAAAATCATGCTTCATACTCAGCTACAGATTTTCCCTTGTACCAAATTCAGGAATTCTTTCCTCTAAGCATCCACATAGCTTTTCCCAATGTATTTCCCCTAAAATGTTACCTTGATGAAATCCTAATCAATGCGATCCGTTGGAGTACCCTCTCTTATTGTGAGTCACCATTGATATGCCTCGTCCCGGAGAAGAGACACCGCTCCCTTCAACTTCTCCTCAGCTGTACAGTTTAAATAATCCATAATTCGCTTGACCGCCTCCAGCCAAAACTCAGCTACATTTGGGGCCACTCTAGAGATACCCCTAAACATTTCAACTTCGTTTGCTTGAAGTCGTTCAAGAATAGACTTTCAAGACACTGTCCCAGTGGTTACCTCGGTAACTCGCTCCAATATCCGCAACATCATCTGAGACAGGGCATCATCCCCACCAGTTCTATCTTGAGATCCCGCTTCTGCCACGGGTGATGTTGGCGCTTCACCTTCAGGTTGATACCCTGCTTCTCAGAACTCAGCCTCAACACCCCGGCCTCTACCACGATCGCGCAACACGTCCATGTCCTCTACTACTCATATCTATCGATTCATTTTTTCTAATTACAAATTTTATGCATTAACACCTCTTTTCACTATTGCTTAACGAGAAATTTTTATGAGAATAGAGTTATAAGTAGTGTTTCATAGATCATACATAAACCTAGAGGTTTTAATCTCTAAAGAGTTCCTAAATTCTAGCATTCATAGCACAATTTAATTACTTCATGTTTAATCACCCAATTTAGTCAGAAATCTTACCGTACAGACTTGGTGCCGGAGATCAAGGTGCCATGCTTCCAGAAAAACTTGCATACATATATATATTCTCTAAATTATTTTTAATTCAACTTCAGAAAATGTTTTGAACCAAAAACTCATGGCTGAGCTTTTAAAACCTGGCTCTGATACCAAAATTGTAACACCCCAAACCCGACCCAAACACCACGACCGAATCTGGATTATCACTTGGGAAGAATGTAACTTAGCGAGCTTTAAAAAATGATTTTAAGTGCTTTTTTGAAAACTTCAGGTTTAGTAGTTCAAGTAAAATTCCATAGTCCTTTAAGGAAAACTTTAATTAGCCAATTCTTTGTATTTAGAAGACTTTTGGAAAAAAATGCATGTTAAAAGATTAGGTTAGAAGTTCATCATCAAAAATTTATTTGACTATTTGTTAATTAAGTTGTGTGAAAACTTTCAATTTCATTTTATAAAAACATCTTATCGATTATTTGTATTTAAAACGTCCAAAGTTTAAATAAAAACTTAAACAAATTAAAGTGGTCTTATTACATAACAAAAATCCCGAAAATTTAAAGAAAAATAAAGTAAAGTTCTAATTAACAAAACCATGCATGACCACCCAAAAACCTCTCCAACCCAAGTCTGTAGCGCTATCAATTACCTGCAAAAATGTTAAGTAAAAGGGTAAGTCAAATAGACTTAGTGTGTAATTGCCAAGCACCATCACGTGCCCAAGCCCATTCATTTATCAACTGGGCCGTAGCCCCCTTTTCATAATCACACTAGGCAAAGCCCATTTAGAATCAGATTGGGCCTTAGCCTTACAGCACAGTACAACAGATAACATATGCAAAATGATGCAAAAACCCAACCTAACCTAGTTAACCAACCGCTATACACCACCCGTACCTACCAATCATACCAGTAGGGATTTCTACAATCAACCTCTATTCGCTACACACCATCGATAGTAGTCATGCTGCTCATCATCAGATTGTGATAGAGTCACCAGGCTGAAATGGCATAGCCACCGAAAGAGCGTGGTAGAGCCACCTGATAAATGTGACGTAGATTGTGACAGAGTCACCAGGCTAAAATGGCATAGCCACCAGATACACTTCCCCTTTCATTTAAAACATATGCCCATTCCCATGCAAATAAAATCATGATATATGAATGGAGCAGATATTGACATACATGAGATGTTTAGAGTGTATATACTAACATGTTAACAAAATCGCTTTTATAGCATAATCAGAAGTCACTGACCTGATGTATCGTCTTTACCCTCATGGGTAGCCCAATAGCCAATACTGAGGTTTTAGTATATAACAATGGATATACAAATAAACAAAACAATAGGCAACAGTGTGAGAATTACACACCTGAATACGAGGAGAACTAGGCCCTCGATACTTTTGACACTCTCAAAAGAGGGAATAACCACTATCTATCAATTCAGATTTGAAGCCGATCCACAACCCGGAGAGAAGTCTCACACTACCGATACCGCATGTTTTTTAAACTTAGGGGTAGGGACTACGAGTCTAATCCCCTCTACTTGACTGGTATTCGATTCCATGAAAGAGATCTTGGTCAGAAGATCGAGTTAAGGCATTGAATACAAAAAAATGGAAATAGATACTCAAACGAAGGAGTTTTTACCTAGATCGATCGAAATCAAAAGCTAATAGACTTGGATGAAGGAATCGTTGAAGTCCCTACAACAACACCAACTTAAAATTAGTTTTCCAAACCAGAAGTGACCTTTCGGCCCAACAAAAACCACATGAATCCTTACTACCCATTCAGCCATCCATCACTTACCAATAATCTTCTAATCGTTAGCTATATACAGAAAAAGTATGAAGCGAAACCCTTTCTACATTCGACCAAAGCACCCAAAGCACCGAATTAACACTTTTGGTTTAGTAACCAATAATGGAAAAGAATGGATCAAAAGAGAAGAAGAACACTTACCACTAAACAGGAAGAGCCCAATTTGAGAGAGTTAAGAGGATGAGTAATGGTAATCCACTGAAACCAGAACCGAATAAGGGAAAAGAATGCACAAGGGAGATTCAGCTAAAGAGGAAAAAGTGAAAGCAAAACTCAAAAAGGAGGAATGGGAAATAGGTTAGGCTTTAGAAGAAATAGAGAAAAAGTCAAAGTAAATAGATGTTTCGACAATGGAGAAAGAAACAAAAGGGGTGCTACGAGTTTGAATAAATGAAAAGAGAATGAGAGATTTAAGAGAATTTGGCCAAGGGACGGGAGCTTAGGAAGTGAAGCAAATGAGAAAATAAAGAAAAAAATGGAAGGGAAAGGAGTGGCCAAAAGGTTTCGGCTTTGCCAAAGAGGAGATGACCAAATAATAGCCTTATAAATTTTCGGCAAACATAGAAAGAAAATGGGTTGAAAAGAAGAGCACACCAAATGCCGAAAAGAAGAACTCTCAACACCAAAATTTGCTAAAGGCACACCAAACTTTCGCATCTAACCCCTCCACCAAAATCGAATTCCTACATCCTCCAAAGACCTCATATGATCGAATTTCCCCCTAACACTAACCAAAAATTTAGCCAACTCCATTCTCACCTCAAACCCCATGTTTCTTCCTAGATTCTCTCCTTAATCCCCTCTCCTCCACTCATACAATTTGGTTTGAATAATTTAAACTCCCCAAATGGCTCTCCACCACTTATTTGAATTATTTGACCAGGTCCCCCTCTCTCTCTAAAGTTTGATTACCATCCAGCTGCCTCCCTTGCATGAGCCAAAAAATAATGCCCTCCTGTGCTACTTGAGAGATTCGAACCCTCTCCCTCTCAGCTTCTCCTATGACGCCACTTCCCTGCATGCCATGTGGCGTCTCCTTGCCATTATACCACTGTAATTCTTGTGTCATCAAACACAAACAGTAATCCTTAAAGCTTGACCCAGCCAACTCTCCCTTAAAGTGCCCCAAAATTGAAATTTTTGCCAAGGCTTCAGCTTAACCCCGAGCCTTCCGAGCCCTCCAAACACACTCAAACAACAGGCAAGGCATACCAACTACACAAAAGCATGATAAAATGCAAAGCCTCTAATTCTCAAATGTTACAAGTAATCATTTATTTCCATCTGAATCCATACGAGGTAAGTTGATGTACAAATAAATGTGTTTGAATTGAATTATTATTGCTTATATGTGAATGAATTGTGATATATGGCTAGTTGAGTTGAATATGTGAAATCCAGGAAAGTTTTGATAATGTGACAACATCTAAAAAGTCTCGTACGAACCTTAGGAAATAGTTAGGATGCTTATGTCATGACATAGGATTCCAATATGTGTTATCGTGTAAGACCACATCTAGGATGTTGGCATCGATTTTTAATTTACGTGTAATACCATGTATGGGACATTGGCATCGTATTTGATTTCATGTAAGACCCTATCTGAGATAGTGGCATTGATATTGATTACATGTAAGACCATGTTTGGGACGTTTACATTGTACGAGCTTTTCGAGCTATATAATTATCCTATTTGATTTTGAACAGTTCAACGGGCATTTTGAGAAATGAATGAGTATACGAATGTGCATCCGAAGTTAGGTACATATGTATGTATATGAAAATTGGCAATGAAAGGTATGTATGTATATGATCATTTGATATGTGAGCTACATTACATGATATGTGATTATGAGCAAGTGAACATGATCAATTGATATATAAGAGAAATATGACTTGTGATTGTGTCATGCAATGAACCATATGTATGAAATGGTTTATAATTGTTCTATGTGATAAGTTTATTTGTATATGGCTTACTAAGCTTTTCAAAGCTTACTTTGTGTGTGTTTGCATTGTTTTATAGATTATTGAAGCTACTGGGAGCTCGGGGATCGTCGAGGATCATCACCACACAATCGAACTCTATTTTGGTACCTTTTGGAAGTGTACATGTTAAAAGTATGCATGTATAGGCTAGGACTAGTGTGATATGTTTTGAGATATGCATTTTATAGTCATGTGATATTGTAACAACCCAATTTAGGGGCTAGTCGGAAGAGTGGCATTGGAACCACTAATTCGAGGTTGGAGAAAATTATTTTTATATTATTTTATGTGTTATATAATGATTACAATAGTGCATGAAAATTTTGGTGCATTAATTTTAGCGATTGCATGCTTAATTGTGAAAAAAGGACTAAATTGCATAAAGTACAAAAGTTCTATTTTATAAGCTAAAGGTGTCTAATAGCTATAGAATATTAATTGGAGGCCCTTATTGTGCAATTAGACTTTTAGAAGATGGAGTGGCCGGCCATATGGGACAAACAATGTCAAAATTAGGCAAAGTTGTTGGATTAGGTGGATTAAATTGATGAAATAAAATAAAATAAATAAAGAAAAAGATATCATCTTTTCTCTCCATCTTCTCCACCAAAAATTAGCAGCAAAATAGGGGTTTGAGAGCTCAAAAATTTCAGCCAAGCTTTTCTCCTTTCAAGTAAGTGATTTTAGTGGTTTTTCTTGATAATATTTCTACTTTTGGAACCCCTAAAGCTTAAGCTAGCTAAAGAGGTGGTTGAAAGTTTAGATATTTTTCATGAGAGTGCTTATGTTGTTTGCTGAAATTTTATGAAAGGAAATGAGTCTTAGTTGTTAAATAAATAACTTTTGTGAAAGGTGTTTCCATGAAAACACTTAAAAGGACCTTTTGGTAAAGGTTGTAAAATAGGTGTTAAATGTGTGAAATAACGAGTATTGGGAGTTGCTACAAGAGTAGTAAATGTTTACCTAGGCTTGTTAAATGAGGAAATTTGATTAGAATTGATTTATGAGCCTAGGGATAAAATCGTAATTTTGTGAAAGTCTAAGGGCAAAATGGTAATTTTGACGAAGTATGATTATTGAAATCTATTGATTAATGTGGTAATTCAATGAGTGAATTTTTTATTATAGATAAAGAAGAACGAGTAATTAACCTTAAACGAGGAAAAGGCAAGGTTCGGACTAGATTGGCAAATTTTCTTATTTTGGAATCGAGGTAAGGTTGTGTGTAATAAATTCAACATCATGTTATTAAGTTTTAAAATGTTTGATATTTGTGAAGATGTATATTATTTCTATAAAATTGAAGTCCCGGTTGGACTTTAAGAAGTGAGAGGATGTCATCATCAAGACATGAGATTGGTAAGGTCCCGTATAAGACCATGTTTAGGACATGGCCTCGGCACTGAATTAAGATCCCGTATAAGACCATATTTGGGATATGGCATCGGTATCGAATATGAAAATTTTATAAGACCATATTTGGGATATGGCATCAGTATCGAGATGTGACCCCATGTAAGACCATATCGGGATATGGCATTAGCGTCGTATTTATGTGTATAATGACGATTGCGCATCCTCAGGTATTCCAAGTGATTCATTGGGGTAAATAGTTAAGCTTGTAATAGAGATGAAATTAGTGCTAAAGCTATGTGATAAAGTGATACAGGTACATGTGAGTAATTCACGAGAAATGTTTATGATATGTGACATGACATGAAATTGGTAAGAGGAAGCATGAGTAAGTTATGGAAATGTGATTGAGACTTTGTGTTATTCTTTATCCCATGCAATTGATGGATGACATTATGAGCCTTTATGTCACTATTTATTTCATGCAAACTTACTAAGCTTTATGCTTACTCTTCTTATTTCCTTTTTCCTTGTAGTATCGCCAAGCTAACTCGGGGATCGTAGGACGTTAGAGTTCAGAATCGT
Organism: Gossypium rotundifolium; assembly: GCA_025506655.1. Lineage (NCBI taxonomy): Eukaryota > Viridiplantae > Streptophyta > Magnoliopsida > Malvales > Malvaceae > Gossypium > Gossypium rotundifolium. The sequence goes on from CP106726.1 coordinate 44,554,544, forward strand.
AGGACGTTAGAGTTCGGAATCACACTATCAACTTCTCTTTGGTATAACATAGTTTGATTAATTTTGAGTATGGAATGTGTAGGAACTTGGTTATTTTGTGTTATGTCATATTTGTTAGCCAATGTGTAGCTATTAATGTCATTAAATTCATTTTGTAAATGGTCATTGGAAATTGACCAATACTTGATAAGTTTCTATATTCAATGAAGATGATGTTCATGTAGTGCATGCTTGTGTGGATGTCTTGATTTTAGGTTCTTAGAAGTTCCTTATGGTCATGATGTATGTTACATTGAATTGGTATAAGTGTGGTTGCATTGTAGGGTGCCAATTGGCTTGGTAAATAGCCTTACAATTGTCCACACGGGTAGACACACGGGCATGTGTCTAGGTCAAGTCTGACACACGGTTACCCCCATGGGCATGTTGATAGACCGTGTGTCCCCTTACATGCTAGGTTGGTAAGTTAGTATACCTAGTAGTAAACACACGGGCTGAGACATGGCCGTGTATCTCAAACGTGTGGGAGACGCAGCATAAGACACGGGCATATGCCCGAGTCGTGTGAAGTCTGCACCTAGAATTAGGAGTTTAATTCGACACACGGTCTAAGGACACGGGCGTGTGCCTTGGCCATGTGGCCTTATAGAGATGATGACGTCATAAATAGAATGTCAATGTTTTCACACACGGGTGAAGATACGAGCGTGTAATGGCCATGTGAGGGACACAAGCTATGGACACGGGCATGTGTCAAGCTATGTGAAAAGCCCCTGTAGGTTTGAAATGAAAAAAAAATCCACACGGGCTAGGGACATGGGTGTGTTTGATTACATGGCCTTCCCACACTGGCGTGTCCCTTTTCACACAAGCGTGTGGCCCTATTTTGTGTAAAAAAAATTTAAGTGTTCAAAAGTTTCCAGTTTAGTTCCGAACCATTCCATTTGTATGTTTAAGGTCTAGTAGACCTATAAGAGGGACGTTATGGTTTCGAATGAGAAGTTTTAAGTAGGAATGAGATTTGTATGTTTGAGTAAGTTAAGTGCGATAATATCTTGTACCAAATTTTGACGTTAGATACGAGTAAGGGGTGTTACATTTAATGGTATCAAAGCTACGATTTAATCGATTCTCAAACTAACGTAGTGTATGTATGAGTCTATTTATACATACCATACGTATGAGTATTTACATAATGATAGTGTGATGACTCCTAATGATTTAAATTGTGTTTTTATATAGTAAATGGATCCCAACCGAACTGCGGTTGATGATGCTACAAGTAATGCACTGGCTCCCGTGCAAGGGACTGCACCAGTAGAAAGTAGACCCAAGACTTTGGGTTAGGTAGAAGAGGCTCGAGAAGTCTTTCTCCATATGATGACCAACTAGTACACTGAGTTTATTCGAGCAAATCCTAATGCTCAACCCCCTCCACCCTAATCTATTCCTCAGCCTACCCTTGTAGCTCCCCAAGTTGTGAAAGTAGTAAGAAGAGAAAAGCCTCCAGTTGACAGAATTCGGAAACAAGGGGCTGAAAAATTTTGACCTAGTAAAAATGATGATCCGGAGAGGGCAGCATTCTGGCTTGAGAATACCATCAAGGTATTCGATGAGTTGTCATGCACACCTGATGAGTACATGAAGTGTGTGGTATCTCTCTTGAGAGATTCATCCTATAGTGGTGGAACACCCTTGTGTCGGTTGTACCAAGGGAGAAAGTTAACTGGGAATTCTTCCAAGAAGAATTATGGCAGAAGTATATTAGTCAAAGGTTCATTGACCAGAAAAGGAAAAAATTTTTGGAGCTAAAGCAAGGTCAAATGACAGTGTCCGAATATGAGCATGAGTTTGTAAAACTTAGTAAATACGCTAGGGAGTGCGTATCGACAGAAGCCATTATGTGCAAAAGGTTCGAGGACGGGTTAAATTAGGATGTCTATGTATTTGTTGGTGTCCTAGAACTATAAGAATTTGTTGTGTTTGTGGATAGAGCCTGTAAGGCCGAAGAATTGGTCAAAGAGAAAAGAAGAGCTGAAATCGAGTCACGTGACTTTAGGAAGAGATAATTGGGCAAATCATTTCAATCCTCATCCAAGAAATCAAGAGAGTTTACTACCCGATCGACCACTTCGGCTGGGTTTTCAAATAAAAGTAATGGTAAACAGTACTCAGGATCTAAAGCTCAGACCACTTCGATTGCTATTGTTGGCAATGCTCGACCAAGTAGACCAGAGTGTCCACAGTGTGGCAAACATTATCCCGAGGAGAGTCAAGCAAACGAGAAAGATTGTTTCAAGTATGGATCCCTAAACCATTTTATCAGAGATTGCCCTAAGGTGGGTGAGAAAGAGAAACCTCAGAGTGCAAGACCTGGAAGTATTGCTAGAGGAATGCCACAAAGAAACTTGGGAAATGAAACAAGTAGTAAGAATACACCTAGAGAGCAGACTGCAATATCTGAGGGTAGAGCGCCTACGAGGACTTACGCTATTCATGCTTACGAAGAGGTTTCCTCCCCCGACGTGATCACGGGTACATTTTCTCTCTACGATACTCATGTTATAGCTTTAATTGATCCGAGATCTTCCCACTCTTATATTTGCATGAAATTAGTCTCTAGTATGAACATGCTTGTAGAGTCAACGAATTTGTGGTAAAAGTGTCAAATACCTTAGGCAAATGTGTGTTAGTCGATAGAATATGCAAAGGTTACCCTTTGATGATTAGAGGTCATTATTTTTGGCTAATCTCATGTTATAGCCATTTGATGAATTCGATGTCATCCTTGGGATGGATTGGTTAACTACACATGATGTGATAGTGAATTCTAGAAGGAAATTCATTGAGTTAAAATGTGAAAATGGGGATATTCTTCGTGTTGAATCAGATGTGCAAGACAGATTGCCTGTAGTGATATCTTCCATGTTGAATCAGAAATACTTGAGAAAAGGGTACGAAGCTTACCTTGCCTTTGTGATGAATGCTAAAGAGACTGAGTTAAGAATTGAATCAGTGCCCATAATATGCGTGCATCCAGATGTCTTCCCAGAGGAATTGCCAGGGTTACCTCCGGTTAGAGAGATTGAATTTGGGATTAAGTTGGCTTCTCGTACTGCGCCTATATCAATTGCTCTGTATAGAATGGCTCCAACCGAGCTAAAAGAACTGAAGGCACAATTACAAGAGTTGACGGACAAAGGCTTTGCAAGACCGAGTTATTCTCTGTAGGGTGCTCCCGTATTATTTGTGAAGATGAAAGACTGTTCCATGAGGTTATGCATAGATTATCGATAGCTTAATAAGGTAATTGCGAAGAACAAGTACCCGTTGCCAAGAATCGTGATTTTTTTGACCAATTGAAGGGAGCCACGGTGTTTTCCAAGATAGACTTGAGTTCTGGATTTATCAGTTGAGAGTCAAGGACTCGGATGTGCCAAAAACCATATTTCTGACTAGGTATGGTCACTATGAATTTTTGGTCGTGCCTTTTGGTTTAACAAATGCCTTGCAGCTTTTATGGATTTCATGAATCACATCTTTCGACCATATTTGGATAAATTTGTTGTAATCTTTATTAATGATATATTAATCTACTCTCGGGATGAGAACGAGCATGCTGAGCATTTGAGAACGGTTCTGCAAATTTTGAGAGATAAACAATTATATGCCAAGTTTAGTAAAAGTGAATTTTGGCTTAAGGAAGTTGGATTTTTGGGGCACATTATCACGGATGACGGTATTTGAGTTGACCCGAGTAAGATTTCAGTGGTTGTTGAAAGGAAATCGCCAAGGAATGTAACCTAGGTTAGGAGTTTTCTGGGCCTAGCTTGTAACATCCGGGATTTAGGGGTCTCGTATTTTAATTTATTTCTATGTGCTAGTATGCTTTGGATGTTGTTTGAGTGTGTTTGGGGGCTTTGGGAAACCTTAGGGTTAGGTAGGAGCTTTAGTAAAAAGTTTGGGTTCAAGGCTTTAAGGGAGAGCTAGTGGCATTAGGCCTTAAGAGATTTTATGTGGGGTTTAAGGCATAAGAAAGGAAGTGGTGGAGTGGTAAGGTAATGCCTAGGGTGTAGGGGGAGTTAGCATCTCAAGGGAAGTAAGGGGGAGCAGGTTCAATTCTTGATGTCGGCATTTTGTTCTCTTTTTATTTATTTATTCTTTTTGCTTCCATGCTTCACAAGGTGGAGTGTTGGGACCGATTGGGAGCCTTGAAAAGTGGAGAAGACTTGGTCTTTTCTTTTTGAATGGTTGACCAAGAGAGGAAGGGGGGATGTTGAGCTAGTCAACACTTTCAAATGGGTGAATGGGAGTGAGTTTAGGAGGAAATCAAGGAGTGGTGGCTTGTTGGGAGTGTGGTTGACAAATTTTGAAGGATGGAGAGGGGGTTTCGGTTTAAGGGGGATAGGGGGCAAACTTTCTTTTCTTTTTCTCACTTGATCAAAGAACCGAAAGCTAGGAGGCCACTTTGTACATTTGTTCCATTTCATCTTCTTTTCTCTCTATACATCCCTTTTCTCTTCAACCATTTTGCCCTATTTTCATTACCTAAACCAATAGCCAAACTTCTCAACCCCAATCCTCTTCCCTTTTCTCTTATTTTCACTTGGTTAGCTTTGAGCCTTCACTCTTCAAAAGTCAAATACCTTTCACTTGTAGTAGCTTTAATATCGCTTGGACCTTAGCTGAATCTCTAAGCACCCTTACCTTTGTCTCTTCATCTTTTAATTGTTTGATTCTTGGATACACTTCTTGGCTGAACCTATCTGTGGTGGTGATCCTATTCGGTTGTGAGGGTGCCATCATTCTTCTCCTTCCAAACCTATCAAACAATTCATATTGGTGGTGGTAAGGGTCCCCTTCTCCTTTAATCTTTTAGTTTCTCTTCGATTAGTTAAAACTGAAAGCCTAACTTTGTTTCTTGGTGTGGCCGAACCTATAGTGGGGAGCAGTAGGTGTCGTTTGGCCAAGGTAAGAAGGTTATAACAGTAAGCCGAAGGCCACTTCTTTTGTCTATTATGTGAGGTCAAATTTAACATTTATTCATCTAGGGATTTCGACAACTTTCACATTCGAGTGAGAACCTTCGAGTTTTGGTTGATTTCAGTAAGGAATATTCCACTCTAGTATTCATTAAGTCTATGCTAATCTTTTTGATTTAACGTGTTAACCTGGTTATTCTGATTAAGTTGTTATTCGATGAAACCACATACCAGCCAAGTGGAGGAAAGGGTTAGACATATAGTCCCTACCCCTAAGTTCAAGAAGCTATCAGTTTCAGCGATTCGAGATTGGCCACCGGGCTATGGCCGAGCGACTGACTTAGTTAAGCAGATCACTGTGATCTCTTCGAACGAGGATGTTAGGGAGGTCAAGAGTTTATTTCTTCAGGTTCTCAGGTGTGTAATTAACACATTGCTTATGTATTTACTTTAATTATAATATGAAATATGTATGGTAGCCGAAATAGTGGCTTTGGTGATGCTATTACCCATATTGGGGTAAGCAGTACCAGGTTAGTAACTTTCTTATATTGAAATGTTGGATGGATGTATATGTATATGTGAGACTTTGGTAAGCTTATTATGTATGCATGTCGAATATGTTCATAATGATTATGTTGTCATCTCATCATAATATATCATGTATGTGCACGGGGACCGGAATATGTTTAATGAAAGAAAGGGTGTACATTTATGTACATTGTTTGATGTTAGCCTTGAGCTACATCGTGGTTTGATGTTGGCTTTGTGCCTAATCGTGGATTGGTGATGACCTCGAGTCACACTGTGGATATTTGTGATTTTAATCACGTGGACCAGTGGCTAGACCATTAAGTGGATTTTGAGCAGCATGACTGCCAAAGAGGTGTGTAGCGGATGGAGGGTCGATTTAGTAATCCCTTAGCGTGTGGTGGCAGGATACGAGGGTGTGTAGCGGTTGGTTACTAGGTTGGGGTGGGTTAACATTCTGCATCTTAACGTATGGTATGTGGATTGGTGTGGTTTTAGGCCAAGCCCATTTGTGGAAACATGTGGAATAATTGCACACCGAGTCGGTTTGACTCACTGCTTTCCTAAAACAATGCAGTAATACATGATTCTTGGACCGGCCTGAGGGAATTTGAGGTGGCCATGTAAGTCGCTTTTATTTCTTTAATTATTTATATTTTATATTTCCAAGTACTTTTTTTCGGATAGATTTCATTGTAATAAGGCCGCTTAAATTGTTTTGGGATTTTCATTATGGTTTTTAAGTCTTAGAATTATTATTGAATTGTTATCTAAACATGGTTATAAAACGTTTTCAACTCAGATATTAAAGTAAAGTTTTGAAATTCGAATTTCACATAAACAAATTACTTCGCGGAATTTCTACCAAATATCGAATCAAATGTACAAAAGAGATTCATTTAAAACCCATAAGTTATTTATACTTCCAACTCAAATTCTTTTTGAACAACCACTCAGTGACATTCCAGATTCGACCGTGGGGTTTTGGGTCGGGTTTGGGGTGTTACATAGCTGGCTACTATAGACGATTTGTCAAGGGATTTTCAATAATAGCTATTCAGATGTCGAGGCTATTGCGAAAAGATGTGAAGTTTTAGTGGACAAAAAGTGCCAACAGAGTTTTGAGAGATTGAAGGCATTGTTGACTGAGACTCCAGTTCAAGTACAACCCAAACCAGGAAAAGAATTTGTGGTTTATAGTAATGCATCCTTAAATGGATTGGGTTGTGTACTCATGCAAGAAGGCAAGGTGATAGCATATGCCTCTAGACAATTAAAGTTGCACGAGAAGAATTACCTGACCCATGATTTGGAGTTAGCCACAATTGTATTTGCACTAAAGGTTTAGAGACACCATTTATATGGTGAGAAATGTCGAGTGTTCACTGATCATAAAAGCTTAAAGTACTTGATGACTTAAAAGGAGTTGAACCTTAGGCAACGAAGATGGTTAGAGTTGATAAAGGATTATGAGTTAGTAATTGACTATCATTTGGGAAAGGTGAACGTGGTTTCCAATGCCTTGAGCAAGAAATCCTTGTTTGCGCTGAGAGCCATGGATACACGGATAGCTTAGTCAGATGATGGTTCTATTCTAGCTGAGTTAAGAGCTAGACCGCTATTTCTCTAAAAAATTTGTGAAGCTTAAAAAGGTGATAGATATTTACAAGCCAAGAGAGTTCAATGCGAGTTAGGTGCTGAGTTAGATTTTTGGATTAATTCTGAAGGGTGTTTAACATTCTAAGACAAAGTCTGTTTACCTATGAATGATAAGCTTATTCATAACATTTTGCACAAAGCACATAATGGATGTTTGTCTATATATCCAGGCATCACAAAATGTATAATGACTTGAGGGAATGGTATTGGTGGCCGAGTATGAAAAAAGACATTATCGAGTTTGTATCAAGATGTGTAATGCCCCGAATTCTAGAGCCTAGTAGAATTGGTCCTATTGGGCTTTGGGCTTTGGGCCTCAAAAAAGTTTTAAGTGAGCGAGAAAATGACAATTGGCATGTGGACTTTAAGGGTTAATGATTTTGGAGTGTCTAGGGGTGTTGGAGATGTCCTAGGATCAAGTAAGGGTGTAGGAAAAATTTTGGTTTTAACCCAAGGGAACTGTGACTTCAGTTAGTAGGTCTGTTAAATAAATGAAGAGGAAAAATGGCACAAGAAGAGCTTGTGGTGTAGTGGAAAACTGGCGCCACTTAGGGAGTAGGGTGGTGGCGTCATTAGCAGGCAAGGTAGTCCAAGGTTTGAGTAGCGGCATGGTATTTTATTGGGGTATTTATTTTGCAGATTGGACAGCCAGAGTTTGTGTTGGATTTAAACTCTAGCTTTGGAGAGTTTGAATTGGTCTTGTGAGATGGTTGTGGAGGAAAATCAGGGAGGGATAAGGGGAGAGTATCTTAGAGACAATTAAGGATGAGATTAAGGAGTTATCAGGGAGAAAAGTTATGAGCTGAGAAGTGTGAAGAGTTGGTGCCGATTTGGGAAGTGGAAAGTGTATAAATTAGGCTTAGAAGGGTGGATGAGTGCCATTTTTGGTCTTTTAGGGGGTATTACGAATTTTCATTGTGGCTTCCGACATTTGGAGAGTTTTGCAAATGGGTCAGTCTTTCCTTTCTTTACCAAATATCCTATAGTTATCTTTACACAAGCACATTTGATCTTTTTTTTTTCTTCTTGTTACCTTTTCCAAACCATCTAAAGCCGAATAACTCCTTCCTCCCTTTGCCAAAATTCTTTTTGTGTCGTCACTATATCTTCAACCTAGCTGATTCTTGTGCAAGTACTTTACTATTTCAATTGATCTTATTAGCACCGACTTCTCCTCTCCCTCACTCTTTGTAAATTGATTTTGGTAGGGGATTGATATCGAATCTCTATTCTTCAGATCTCTACCGAATTACTCTTTATGCGTTTCAAGATTTGGGTAAGTATTATTCACTTCTAGTTTTGAAGGTTGGCCGAGTGGTTGTAAGTATTGTAAGGGTGACTTAAGATGGATATACGTCACTTATGGTTCAGTTTTTAATAATTAAGATTGATGCAGATTTAGGAAGTAATCGTGATTAGTGACCAAGGAAAAGTTAACTAGGCTTGGTGCCTCAAGTAAGGTTAAGGTGAGACTTCAACTTTTGGTAAAGTATTCGATAAGTATATGTGATTAATCATTGAGTGACTTCGTTTGTAGGATCGTGGTTAAGGAGATCGCAGCGCTTTTTGTTATCAGGTGTGTACATACATTATACACACATATTGAATTAGGAAATCTCAAAATCTTGAAAGTTTGGCTTCAGTAGTGTTGCAAGTGTGTGAACACTCATATGAGGGAAATGGAATTGATAACAGAGACCCCATGAGTGATCTCATGGACTTGGGTCGTGTTATGGTGAAATGGGCCAGAATGGGCAAATGGGCCCGATGGGCTGTAGGTAAAATAGACGAATTTGATGATTTGGTAATAAGTGATGAGCTAGTCATGCTGGTTACATGGCTTGGAATTGATTTGGGCCAGATGGGCCATATGAATGTGATTGGGCCAGACGGGCCATATGAATGCAATTTGGGCCTAATGGGCCATACGAATAAGATTTGGCCTGGTGGGCCATATGTACGTATGTGAATTTGTTTGGGCTTTGTAAGGGGTCTTGGGCTTAGTATTTGGTAAATTGTTTAACCTTGCATAAAACTTTAATACTCTGTTAAGTGCAACTGTGAACAAGACATAAGGTTTAAGTGTGGCAACTGGCATATGCATGTCTAGGATTGGATCTAGGGAGAGCTTGGTACTTAAGCAGTCTTAATGACCCACCTCCACTTCTCTGGAATCCTACCTGGTGCGCAGTGTCTGTTCACTTTAGCCAGAGGACATGTTGACGGGCCAAGGTTCGTAATTAAGACCCATACTGTTAAGAATTACTGAAATATCCCTGTAGGGTGGGATTAGAGAAATACCTCTGAATTGGAAAATTATCGAAATACCCTTTATTGATGAAATGACTAAAATATCCCTATGTGTTGAATGTAAACTTGTGGATGTTACTCGTATATTTGTTGCATTCATATGATATTCTATTAAGGATACATATAGGTGAGAATTATGGAATGGAGGAAGTATATGAGGATTGCATGGTTGCTTGACGACCGTGGATCCACCGATGGCTTTTTAAGCCTATTATATGATTAGCACCTTTGCTGCAATGTTAGGTAGTACTGCAACCGGGCTACCCTTGAAGTGTATCGGATGGGTGGGTCGATTTAGAAATCCCAACAGAAGTGTTTTGGTTGGACGGAGATGAAATGTACCAAAAGGATTAGTTGGGGAGGGTTTGCACTGCATTGCATGTATGATATTATTATGTTAGCAATATGATATGTGTGTTATTTGTATGATGAGGGTCATACATACTGAGTTTTGAAAACTCATTCCCTCTTTTATTTTTCTCAGGTGATCCTCAGTAGGCAGTTCGACGGATCGAGGGACTCAGAGGTGGCCAACTAGCAAGACGATTAGACCTATTTCTCTTAATATATAAATTCTAGATTTTAAGTTATTTATTTTAAGTTATTTTATTTTCAATTGTTATAAGGTTTTCCCTCTAGTTATTATTCCATTACTTCCACCATGCATTATAGTTTTGAAATGGAACCTGGATTGATTTCCTTTAAGCATATTTCAAGTTTTTGGAAATAATTGTGTTTTAAGAACGAGCTTTCAGTTGTCAAAGAAAATTTTTACATAGTAACAAGGAAATGGTTTTTGGCTACACCTCGTTTTGAAAGCAAAATGAATTTTACTTAACTTTTCTCTAGAAGGGTTTTCAATCAAAACAAAGATTTCGCAAAAACACTTTAATGTGACACGCCGAATTTGGGACTAACTTCTAGGCCTGGTTTGGGGTGTCATATTTAGTGGTATCAAAGCTCGATTAAAAAGCTTGGGCTGTGAAATGGGCCTTATTACTTGGGTTTTAAAAAAACTATTTTTGGATTGGATCGAAATGTTTTGGAAATTCTTGTGATGTGGCACACCAAATTTCGACGTCGAACTAAGTAAATTCTCTTATTATTAAGCTTGTTTAACTTGATATGCTGTAGATAGTTAGTGGGCTACTTTAGATGATTATACTAAAGCTTTTTAGTTAGAGTGAAACTAAAGCCCGTAAGAACTTAAAACTGTAGAGGATTTATGAAAACAACCTCTTTACTTAAAACTATCATAAAACATCGGCTTAATTACTGAAACTAACTAAAATTTCATAAAATTCCTAATTCTGATAATACGAAAATCAACGATGAGCGCTAGAAGAGGTGCAAGGGGTCACGATAGAGGCCGTGGAAATGTTAGGGCTAAGTCATCAGCATCGGGCCACACATCTACTAGAGGAAGTCAGGAGTGTGTTTCAGATGCGGGTCTGAGGAGCATCAGGCTCGGGATTGCTTAATCACCATTAAGTCGGGTATGTTTGTGTGGATGTGATATTTTTGGTATGAAAACTTTATGCGTGCAATGTTTATCTACTCTAGTAGGTAGGTTTTTTTTGGTAAATGTAAGAGGGTTCAATTAGAGTTAAAGTGTGTTAGTGTTATTAAAACCAGGGTGCGCAGCAAAAGCATAGTGGTGTGACTTGGCGATGTGACTAATAGTTAGTTGGAAATTTCGAGGATGAAATTTTTTTAAGGTAGGTAGAGTTGTAACGCCCCGAATTTTTGAGCCTAGTAGAATTGGGCATATTGGGCTTTGGGCTTTATGTCTCATAAAATTTTTAAGTGAGCGAGAAAATGACAATTGGCATGTGGACTTTGAGGGTTAATGATTTTAGAGTGTCTATGGGTGTTGGAGATGTCCTAGGATTAAGTAAAGGTATAGGAAAAATTTTGGTTTTAACCCAAGGGAACTGAGACTTCAGTTAGTAGGTCTTTTAAATAAATGAAGAGGAAAAATGGCACAAGAAGAGCTTCTGGTGTAGTGGCAAAGTGGTACCACTTAGGGAGCAGGGAGGTGGCGTCATTAGCAGGCAAAGGAGTCCAAGGTTCGAGTAGTGGCATAGTATTTTATTCGGGTATTTGTTTTGAAGACTGGAAAGCCAGAGTTTGTGTTGGATTTGAACTCTAGCTTTGTAGAGTTTGAATTGGTCCTGTGAGATGGTTGTGGAGGAAATCAAGGAGGGATAAGGGGAGAGTATCTTAGAGAGAATTAAGGATGAGATTGAGGAGTTATCAGGGAGAAATGTTAGGAGCTGAGAAGTGTGAAGAGTTGGTGCCGATTTGGGAAGTGGAAAGTGTATAAATTTAGCTTAGAAGGGTAGATGAGTGCCGTTTTTGGGTCTTTTAGGGGTATTACGAATTTTCATCGTGGCTTTCGATATTTGGAGAGTTTTGCAAATAGGTCAGTCTTTCTTTTTATTTTACCAAATATCCTGTAGTTAACTTTACACAAGTACATTTGATCTTTTCCTTTTCTTCTTGCTACCTTTTCCAAACCCTTTAAAGCCTAATAACTCCACCCTCCCTTTGCCGAAATTCTGTTTGTGCCGTCACTATTTCTTCAACCTAGCCTAGTCTTGTGTAAGTACTTTACTCTTTCAATTGATCTTGCTAGCACCGACTTCTCCTTTCCCTCGCTCTTTCTAAATCGATTTTGGTAAGGGATTGATATTGAATCTCTGTTCTTCAGATCTCTGCTGAATTATTCTTTATGCGTTTCAAGATTTGGGTAAGTATTCTTCACTTCTAGTTTTGAAGGTTGGCCGAGTGGTCGTAAGTATTGTAAGGGTGACTTAATATGGATATACGTCACTTATGGTTTAGTTTTTAATAATTAAGATTGATGCAGATTTAGGAAGTACTCGTGATTAGTGACCGAGGAAAAGCTAATAAGGCTTGGTGTTTCAAGAAAGGTTAATGTGAGACTTCGGCTTTTGGTAATGTATTCGATAAGTATATGTGATTAATCATTGAGTGAATCATGTGTACGATCGTGGCTAAGGAGATCGCAGCGCATTTTGTTATCAGGTGTGTACATACACTATACACACACAATGGATTGGAAAATCTTGAAATCTCTAAAGTTTGGCTTCGGTAGTCTTGCGAGTGTGCAAACACTCGTATGAGGGAAATGGAATCTATAATAGATACCCCATGAGCGATCACATGACTTGGGTCGTGTTATTGCCAATTGGGCCAAAATGGGTAAATAGGCCCGATGGGTCGCAAGCAAAATAGGCGAATTTGATGATTTGGTAATAAGTGATGAGCTAGTCATGCTGGTTATATGGCTTGGAATTGATTTGGTCTAGATGGTCCATATGAATGTGATTGGGCCAAACGGGCCATATGAATGCGATTTGGGCCTAATGGGCGATACGAATGAGATTGGGCCTGGTGGGCCATTTGAACGTATGTGAATTTGTTTAGGCTTTATAAGGGGTCTTGGGCTTAGTATTTGGTAAATTGTTTAACCTCTCATAAAACTTTAATAATCTATTAAGCGACTATGAACAAGTCATAAGGTTTAAGTGTGGTAACAGGGATACGCATGCCTAGGATTGGATCTAGGGAGAGCTTGGTACTTAAGCGGTCTTAATGACCCACCTCTTCTTTTCCGAATCCTACTTGGTGCGTAGTGTCTGTTCACTTTAGCCCCGAGGACTTGTTAACGGGCCAAGGTTCGTAATTAAGACTTATACTATTAAGAATTACAAAAATACCCCTGTAGGGTGGGATTAGAGAAATACTCTTGAATTGTAAAATTATCGAAATACCCTTTATTTGTGAAATGGCTAAAATACCACTATGTGTTGAATGTAAACTTTATGGATGTTACTCGTATATTTGCTGCATTCATATGATATTTTGTTTAGGATGCGTATGGATGGGAATAATGGATTGGAGGAAGTATGTGAGGATCGCATGGTTGCTTGACGACCGTGAATCTACCGATGTCTTTTTAAGCCTATTATATGATTAGCAGCTTTGCTGCAACGTTAGGTAGTACCGTAATTGGGCTACCCTTGAAGTGCATCGAATGTGTGGGTTGATTTAGAAATCCTCACAAAAGTGTTTCGGTTGGACGGAGACGAAGTGTACAGGATGGATTATTTGAGAAGGGTTTGCACTGCATTGCATGTATGATATTATTATGTTAACAATATGATATGTATGCTATTTGTTTGACGATGGTCGTACACACTGAGTTTTCAAAAACTCACTCCCTCTTTTATTTTTCTCAGGTGATCCTCAATAGGCGGTTCGACGAATGGAGGGACTCAGAGGTGGCCAACTAGCAAGACGATTAGACCTATTTTTCTTAATATCTAAGTTCTAGATTTTATGTAATTTATTTTATGTTATTTTATTTCAGATTGTAATAAGGTTTTCCCTCTAGTTATTATTCCATTACTTCCACCATGCATTATAGTTTTGAAATGGAACCTGGATTGATTTCCTTTAAGCATATTTCAAGTTTTTGGATATAATTGTATTTTAAGAACGAGCTTTCGTTGTCAAAGAAAATTTTTACATTGTAACAAGGAAATGGTTTTTGGCTACACCTCGTTTTGAAAGCAAAATGGATTTTACTTAACTTTTCTCTAGAAGGGTTTTCAATGAAACCAAGGTTTTTGCAAAAACACTTCAATGTGACACGCCTGATTTGGGCCTAACTTCTAGGTCGAGTTTGGGGTGTTACAAGATGCCTAATTTGTCAACAAGAGAAGGCTGAACACCAAGTACCTTTGGGTCTACTTCAGGCTATTATGGTTCCCGAGTGGAAATGGGATTGTATTATTATGGACTTCATGACGGGTTTGCCGTTGACACTGAAGAAGAAGGATGTCATATGGATCGTGGTTGATAGACTTATGAAGTCGGCCAATTTCATACTAGTACGGGTTGATTATTCGCTTGATAAGTTGGCCGAATTGTATATTTTGAGATTGTAAGATTGCACAAAGTGCCTTTGTCGATCATATCGGCTAGCAATCCGAGATTTACATCACAAGTTTGAAAAAAATTACAAGTAGCCTTAGGCACAAAGTTGAACTTTAGAAAATATTTCCATCCACAAACCAATGGACAGTCGGAGAGAGTAATACAGATACTTGAAGACATGTTTCGATGTTGTGTTTTGGAATTCCAAGGTAATTGGGAGAAATATTTGCCATTGGTGGAATTTGTATACAATAACAGTTTTAAGTCAAGCTTGAAAATGGAGCCTTACGAGGCATTATATGGGCATAAGTTTTGAACTCCCCTATATTGGACCGAACTCAGAGTGGATCAGATTCACGGGGTCGATTTAGTCAAAGAAATTGAAGAGAAGGTAAGAGTGATATGTGAATGTTTAAAAGTTACCTTAGATAGAAAAAGTCCTACACAGATTTGAAACGGAAAGATATTGAGTTTCAAGTTGGTGATAAGGTATTTTTGAAAGTGTCACCATGGAAGAAAGTCCTCAAATTTGGCCAAAAAAGCAAATTGAGTCTGCTCTTTATCGTTCTATATGAGATAATCGAGAGGATAGGGCTGATAGTTTATCGTTTGGCTTTGCCATCAGAGTTGGAAAAGATTCATAATGTCTTCCATATGTCTATGTTGCATCGATATCGTTCTGACCCATCACATGTGATTTCACCAACAGAGGTTGACATTTGTTCAGACATGATGTATGGTGAAGAACCAGTTAAGATTTTGGCACGAGAAGTCAAACAGTTGAGAAATAAAAGTATAGCCCATGTAAAAGTACTATGGCAAAGACATGGGGTAGAAGAGGCTACATGAGAGCCCGAGGAGGCTATGAGAAACCAATATCCCAACATTTTTACCGGTAAGATTTTCGGGGACGAAATTACTTAAGGGGGAGAATTGTAACAGCTCAATTCAGGGGCTAGTCGAAACAATGGTTTCAGAACCACTAATCTGAGGTCGAAGAAAATTATTTATATTATTTTATGTGTTATAGCATGATTATAAGAGTGCATGAAAATTTTAGTGATTTTAGTGCGAACCAATGGTTTCAGAACCACTACTCCAAGCTTTTCTCCTTGCAAGTAAGTGATTTTAGTAGTTTTTCTTGATAATATTTGTACTCTTGGAACACCTAAAGCTGAAGCTAGCTAAAGAGGGGACTATTTTAGAAAATGGTTAAAAGTTTAGGGATTTTCCATGAGAGTGCTTATGTTGTTTGCTGAAATTTTATGGAAGGAAATGAGTCTTAGTTGTTAAATAAACAACTTTTGTGAAAGGTGCTTCCATGAAAACACCTAAAAGGACCTTTTTGGTAAAGGTTGTAAAATAGGTGTTAAATGTGTGAAATAATGAGTATTGGAAGTTGCTATAGGAGTAATAAATGTTCAGCTAGGCTTGTTAAAGGAGGAAATTTGATTAGAATTGATTAACGAGCCTAGGGGTAAAATCATAATTTTGTAAAAGTCTAAGGGCAAAATGGTAATTTTTTCAAAGAATGATTATTGAAATGTATTGATTAATGTGGTAATTAAATGAGTGAGTTTGTTATTATAGATAAATAAGAACAAGGAATTAACCTTAACCGATGAAAAGGCAAGGTTTCGGACTAGATCGGCAAATTTTCCTATTTTGGAATCGAGGTAAGTTTGTGTGTAATAAATTCAACATCATGTTATTAAGTTTTAAAATGTTTGATATTTTTGAAGATGTATATTATTTCTATGAAATTGAGTAATGATGTTAAATGAGAAAATGATAAAAATTTACAATGTTGAAGTTCCGGTTGGACTTTAAGAAGTGAGAGGATGTCATCATCAAGACATGAGATTGGTAATGTAACAGCCCGATTTAGGGCCTAAACAAAATAGTGGTGTGAAATCACAAATCCGAGCTAGTAAAATGAGTTTTTTAAGGTATTTGAGATTTTCGCATGATATCATGAAAGTTTTATGCAGAGATTTTATGAAATTGGCATTGAAGGGGTTTATTAGGACTAAATTGCAAAAGTTGCAAAATATGAGATTCTAGAAGCTTTTTGTATGAAATAGCTTTGGATTATTAATTAGAAGTCCTTAAATAGCAATTTTTTGAAATTATAATTTTTGGACAAAAATGGACATGAGTTAGCAAATTGTGAAAATTTAGTGAGGAGGGCATTTTGGTCATTTATCAATTAAATGATTAAAAAGGAAAAAGATGACAAAAATCTTATTCATCTTCTTTCTCCTTGTGCCGAAAATTTGAGAGACTCCATAGCTAGGGTTTTTCAATTTTTGAAGCTTGCTAGTAAGTGCATATTAGCCCTATTTTTAATATTCTTCGTATTTTTAGAATTCTCGTATTATGAATTAGCTATTTATAGCTATAAGTTGAGCTAGAATTCATGTCCATAAAAATACCCATGTATGACATACTTATAAAATGATGTTTTATGGAAGATTATGAGAGTTTGATATTAGATAAACATCTTTTCCTAAGTGAATTTCATGAAAATTGCTAGTATGGATTAATTTGTAATAGTTATGAAATTTGTCATTGATGATAGAATATTGAGAATTGATGATTGTTATAGTAGAGAAAATGAATCAGCTAAGCATGAAGCTTAAGAAAGTTGAACGAAAATCACTTTATGAGTCTAGGGGCAAAAGTGTAATTATAAGAAAGTTTAGGGGAAAAATGGAAATTTTGCCAAAGTATGATTTAAGAGTCAATTTAGTCAATATGATTATTAAATGAGTTAAATTATTATTATAGATTAGGAGAAATGAAGCCCGGATCAGAACCGAGGCAAGAACAAAGTCGAGGACTAAATTGCAATATCTACATATTTTGTATATTTAGGTAAGTTTGCATGATTTCTAAGCTTTATGATAAATATCATTAAATTGCTTAGTATGATGTTGACTATATTTTAATTCCATGTGATTGTTTAATGGTATGTTAAACAAAGAAATTAATGAGATTAAGCATGAGGAAGTCTCGATTGAAGTTGAATTACTTAAAATACTCGATCTACCACATGAGATGAGAAAGCCCGTATAAGACCAAGCCAAGGCATGGCATCAGCAATCAAGCAAGTTATCATGTAAGTCCAAGACAAGTCTTGGCATTGAAGAGTTATTATGAGATGAAGACCCATGTAAGCCCAAGCCAAGGTATGGCATTGGTGAGTCTCCAAGCAAAGATGTCATGTAAGTCCAAGACAAGTCTTGGCATTGTAAAGTTATCATGAGATAAATATGTCACGTAAGTCCAAGACAAGTCTTGGCATTGTAAAGTTATCATGAGATAAATATTTCATGTAAGTCCAAGCCAAGGCTCGGCATTGACAAAGTTAAGATACCAAGTAAGACTACGTCAAGACATTGCAATGGTAAGTTCCCAAGGGAACCCACAAGGAAGATCTCGTGTAAGTCCATGTCAAGACATGGCGTCGATATCAAGTAAGAGATCCCATTGTAAGACTATATCGAGGAAATAGCATTGGCATCCAAGTGCATGTGGGATGAGATTTAGTATCCTCGATTATTCATAATAATTCATTGGGCATAAGAGTAAAGACTGAATGAGAAAGTACGAAGTTAATTTAGTAAAGTTATCATTAAGTCATGCTAGTTAAAGTTAACTGAGAATATTATACGTGATGTATGATGAAGTTGAGAATGCACTTATCATAATAAAGTATGCTGATCAATGTGATCAAGTGATACAGGAACCTTGTTTACCTCATAAGCATGAGACTAGTAAGTATCTTGAGTTATGTAAGAATTTTCAAGAGTAAGTAAGTTCAAACACATGAGTTAGGCAATGCCTTTGTTTATAATGAATGAATTTTGATTAAGCAATTATATTGCTATGCACATTACATGCAAACTTACTAAGCTAAATGCTTACATCTTTAATTCTTTCTTTCTATGTAGTCCCGCCAAGCTAACTTGTGGATCATTGAAGTCAGAGCTCGAATCACACTATCAATTACTATTTTGGTATACACATGTTGTTTATATTAAGTATGTCATGTATAGGAATCATTTCATTTGAAATATGTCTTATGAAGGGCCAAAGTGTGGGCTATCAAGTTTGTTATTCTTTTGTATATGGCTAAAGAGATTGGCTATGTGTTACTAGATATGTATGTATATTTATATCAATTAAATATGCATCTTTGTTAATAGTAGACCAAGTATTTGAATTGTTGAATTTGGCTTGAGATTGATCTTGATTTCAGGGTGGTAATTGGCTTGGTAAATAGCCTCTAAGTGCCCACACGGATAGACACACGGGCATGTGTCTAGGCCGTATGTTCCCTACATGTTAGTGTCTTAAGTCAGAATAGACCACGGGCTAACCCCACGACTGTTTGTATAGGCCGTGTGTGGCACACGATTAGCACATGGGCGTGTGCTCCAAGTCGTGTGAATAAGTTAGTATGTCAAGGTATGGCACACGGTCTAGGGCTACGGGTGTGTCAAGGCTGTGTGTAATTAGTCAGTGTCGACCACGAGTGAAGGACATGGGCATGTCTCATGGGTACACGGGCATGTCCCAAACCACATGGGCGTGTGACCCCTGTTTTGAGAGAAAAGTCTCTAGTTGAGTTTCAAAAGTTTCTAGGATGTAAGTTTAAGGCTTCGTATGCCATGAAATGTATGAATTAATTAAGAAAGTGAAATTTTCAATTTGAACAAAAAAATTTTATAGCCCGTAAGTACATGTTTAAGAAGGTTCAAGCATGGTAATGTCTCATATCCGATTTTAACCTCAGACTCGGGCATGGGGTATTACATTTAGTGGTATCAGAGCTACGGTTTAGTCAGTTTTAGGACTAACGTAGCATGAGCACGAGTCTAACAATACATGCAATACGTAAGAATGCTTTTATAATGATAGTGTGACGACTCCTGACGACTTAAATTATATTTATACATATAGTAAATGGATCTTGATAGAGCAGTGGTGGATGATATAGAAGGTAATGCGTCGGCTCCCGCTAAAGGGACGGTGCCTGATGAAGATGAGAATAGACCCACTACGGTGAGTCAGAGAGGAGGAGAAGAGGCTAGAGAATCCTTTCTCCATATGATGAACATATGGTATATGGAGTTTGTTCGTACGAACCCGAATGCACAACCCCTTCCACCCTGTCCATTCCTCAACCTACCCAGTAGCCCTCAAGTAGTAGAAGTGGTAAGAGGAGACAAACCTCCAGTTGATAGGATCAGGAAACATGGGGCAGAAGAATTCTGGGCTAAAAGGGATGATGATCTAGAAAAGGCTGAGTTCTAGTTAGAAAATACCATTAGTGTATTTAATGAGTTGTCATGCACATCTGAGGAATGCTTGAAGTGTGTGGTTTCTATTTTAAGAGATTCTGCCTATTAATGGTGGAACATCTTGGTGTCGGTTGTATCCAGAGAAAAGATCACATGGGAATTCTTCCAAGAAGAGTTTATGAAAAAGTATATCAGCCAGAGGTTTGTGGATCTAAAAAGAAAGGAATTCTTATAACTGAAGCAAGGCAAGATGTCTGTGACTGATTATGAGCGCGAATCTGTATGACTCAGCAAATACGCTCGAGAGTGTGTATCCATTGAGGCCATCATGAGCAAGAGATTCGAAGATGGACTGAACGATGGCATTAAATTGTTTGTTGCTGTCCTAGAATTAAAAGAATTTGTGGTGTTAGTGGAGAGGGCTTGTAAAGCCAAAGAGTTACTAAAAGAGAAGAGAAAATCTAAAATAGAGTATCGTGACTCGAAAAAGAGACAGTGGAATAAGTCATTCCAATCCTCTTCCAAGAAGTCAAGAGATTTGTCAACCCGATCGGCTACTTCCACTGGGTTTTCAAGGAAGGATAAGGGTAAGAAATATTAGGGAAATAAAACTCAAATTACTTTGATTGCTAGCATGGGGAATATTCAATTTGATAGACCTAAATGCCCACAGTGTAGCAGACATCATCTCGGTGATTGCCGAGTGCATTAAAATGTTTGTTTCAGATGTGGTTCTCAGGATCACTTTATAAAAGATTGTCTTGAGATGATGAAAAAAGAGAGAACTCAGAACCCTAAATCTAGGGATATGGTCAGAGGTAGACCACAAAAGAACCCTGGAAGTGGGACAGGTGGTAGAGTTAACCCTAGAGTATAGGCTGTGAGACTCGAGGGTAGGGCACCTGCGAGGACTTATGCCATTCGTGCTCGTGAAGAGGCATCTTTTCTTGATGTTATTACGGGTACCTTTTCTCTTCGTGATTTAAAGTTATTGCTTTAATAGATCCCAAATCTACACACTCTTATATTTGCATGAAGCTAGTATCCTGTATGAGTATGCCTATAGAGTCTACAGAATTTATGATTAAGGTGTTAATCCTTTAGGCAAAAGTGTTTTAGTTGATGAAGTATGTAAAGACTGTCCATTGATTATTATAGGCCATTATTTTAAAACAAACCTTATGTTGTTACCATTTGATGAGTTTGACATCATTCTTGGTATGGATTGGTTGACCACCCACGATGTAATAGTTAATTGTGGGAAGAAATACATTGAGATGAGATGTGAGAATGGGGACACTCTTCATGTAGAATCAGATGAACTGAGTAGATCACAAATAATGATTTCTCATACGACAACACATAGATTTATAAGAAAAGGGTATGACGCGTATCTTGCCTTTGTGATAAATACTAGAGAAACAGAGCTGAAGATTGAGTTAGTACCGATTTTATGTGAATGCTTGGATGTTTTTCCCAAAGAATTACCAAGACTACCACCATTTAGAGAGGTTGAGTTCAGTATTGATCTAGCTCCCAGTACTGTACCAATATCTATTACTCCTTACATAATGGCTCTAACGGAGTTGAGAGAGTTGAAGTTACAATTGTAAGAGTTGACAGATAAAGGCTTTGTAAGATCAAGTTGTTCTCTCTAGGGTGCTCCAGTTTTATTTGTGAAAAAGATGGATGGCACCATGAGATTGTGCATAAATGAACGTCAGCTTAATAAAGTCTAGAATCGATGATTTGTTCGATCAATTGAAGGGAGCTGCTGTGTTCTCCAAAATAGACTTGAGATTGGGGTACTACCAATTAAGAGTAAGAGACTCAGATGTGTCGAAGACCACTTTCTGAACGAGGTATGGGCATTATGAATTTTTAGTCATGCCCTTTGGTTTGACCAATGCCCCTGTAGTATTCATGGATCTAATGAACCGTATTTTTAGGCCATACCTCAACAAGTTTGTAGTCGTTTTTATTGATGACATATTGATTTATTCCTATAATGAGCCTAAGCATGCTAGCACCTACGAATAATTTTGTAGATTCTACGAGAAAATCAGTTGTATGCAAAGTTCAGTAAAAGTGAATTTTGGCTCAAAGAAGTGTGATTTCTGGTACATATTGTCTCGGAGATGGAGTACGAGTGGATCCAAGTAAGATTTCAGCTATAATGGACTGGAAACCACCGAGGATTATCTCTGAGATCAGAAGCTTTCTAGGCCTAGCTAGCTATTATAGGCGATTTGCCAAAGGGTTTTCCATGATTGCAACTCCGATGATGAAATTGATACAGAAAAATGTGAAGTTTGAGTGGACAGAAATATGGCAACAAAGTTTTGAGAAACTGAAAGCATTGTTGATAGAAACTCCAGTTTTAGTACAACTCGAGTCGGGGAAAGAGTTCGTAATATACAGCAATGCATCCCTAAACGGATTAGGCTGTGTGCTTATGCAAAAAGGAAAAGTAATTGCTTATGCCTCAAGATAGTTGAAGCCTCATGAGAAAAATTATCCGATGCATGATTTAGAGTTGGCTGCCATAGTCATCACATTACAGATGTGGAGACACCATCTATATGGTGAAAGATGTCAGATTCTTACCGATCATAAAAGTCTGAAGTACTTGATGACACAAAAAGAGTGGAATTGAAGGCAACGGAGATGGTTAGAGTTGATAAAAGACTATGAGCTAATCATTTACTATCATCTCGAAAAGGGGAATGTGGTCGATGATGACTGGAGTAGAAAGTCCCTATTTGAATTAAGGACATTGAATTCATGGATGACTTTATCCGACGATGGTTCTATGTTAGCATAGTTGAGAGCTAGACCATTGTTCCTCCAAGAGATCATTGAGGCTCAAAAAGAATATAGTGAATTGCAAGCTAAGAGAACTATGTGCAAGCCAGATGTTGAGTCCGATTTCTGGATTAACTCCAGTGGAAGTCTGATGTTTAAAGATAAAGTTTGTATACCTAGAAAGGAAGAGCTTATTATGAGAGTTTTGCATGAGGCACAAAGCGGATGTTTATCTGTACATCCGGGTAGCACCAAGATGTATAATGATTTGAAGCAATGGTATTGGTGGCCGAGAATGAAGAAAGATATTTCAGAGTTCATTTCAAGATGCTTGATTTGTCAGCAAGTAAAAGCTGAACACCAAGTACCTTCAGGTTTGCTTCTACCAATTATGATTCTCGAGTGGAAATGGGACAATATTAATATGGATTTTGTAACTGGATTGCCATTGTCTCTGAGCAAGAAAGATGTTGTATGGGTTGTGGTTGATATACTCACAAAGTTAGCCCAGTTTATACTTGTACGAATTGACTACTCACTGGACAAGTTGGCAAACTTGTACTTTTCAGAAATAGTAAGGCTTCACGGAATTCCGTTGTCAATCATACTGGATAGAGATCCGAGATTCACATCTAGATTTTGGAAGAATTTATAAGAGGCCTTGGGTACGAAATTGAGTTTTAGCACAGCTTTTCATCCTCAAACTGATGGTCAATTGGAGAGGTTAATTTAAGTACTCGAGGATATGCTCTAATGTTGTATTCTTGAATTCCAAGGCAGTTGGGAAAAGTTTCTCCCATTAGTAGAATTTGCCTACAATAATAGTTTTCAGTCAAGCTTGAAGATGGCTCCTTATGAGGCTCTATATGGGCATAAGTGCCGGATGCCTCTATATTGGACTAAACTTAAAGAAAACCAGATTCACGGGGTTAATTTGGTTAGAGAAACCTAACAGAAGGTGAAAGTAATTCGAGAAAGTTTAAAGGCTACTTTTGACAGAAAAAAATCCTACTCGGGTTTAAGAAGAAAAGAAATAGAGTATCAAGTCAGGGATAAAGTTTTCTTAAAAGTGTCACCATGGATAAAAGTTCTCAGATTCAGCCAAAAAGGCAAGTTGAGTCCACATTTCATCGGACCATATGAGATTACTGAGATAGTTGGGTCGGTAGCTTATCGATTGGCTTTGCCGTCTGAATTAGAAAGGATACATGATGTGTTTCATGTGTCCATGTTGCGACGCTACCGATTAGACCCTTCGCATGTTATTACACCGACAGAAGTAAAGATTCAACCCGACATGACTTATGGTGAAGAACCAGTTAAGATTTTAGCTCAAGAAGTCAAGCAGTTGAGAAATAAGAATATCTCTCTTGTTAAAGTATTATGGAAAAGACATGAGGTAGAGGAAGCTGCATGGGAACTAGAAGAAATCATACCCAAACCTCTTTCCTGGTAAGATTTTTGAGGACAAAAATCCTTAAGAAGGGAGAATTGTAACAGCCCGATTTATGGCCTAGTCAGAATAGTGGTGCGAAATCACAAATCCGAGCTAATAAAATGAGTTTTTAAGGTATTTGAGATGTTTGCATGAATTCATGAAAGTTTTATGTAGAGATTTTATGAAATTGGCATTAAAGGGGTTTATTAGGACTAAATTGCAAAAGTTACAAAATATGAGATTCTAGAAGTTTTTTGTATGAAATAGCTTTGGATTATTAATTAGAAGTCCTTAAATAGCAATTTTCCTAAATTATAATTTTTGGACAAAAATGGACATGAGTTATCAAATTGTGAAAATTTAGTGAGCAGGGCATTTTGGTCATTTATCAATTAAATGATTAAAAAGGAAAAAGATGAAAAAAAATCTTATTCATCTTCTTCCTCCTTGTGTTGAAAATTTGAGAGACTCCATAGCTAGGGTTCTTCAATTTTTGAAGCTTGCTAGTAAGTGCATCTTAGCCCTGTTTTTAATATTCTTCGTATTTTTAAAGTTCTCATATTATGAATTAGCTATTTATAGCTATAAGTTGAGCTAGAATTCATGTCCATAAAAATACCATGTATGACATACTTATAAAAATGATGTTTTATGGAAGATTATGAGAGTTTGATGTTAGATAAACATCTTTTCCTAAGTGAATTTCATGAAAATTGTTAGTATGGATTAATTTGTAATAGTTATGAAATTTGTCATTCATGATAGAAATATTGAGAATTGATGATTGTTTTAGTAGAGAAAATGAATCACTAAGCATGAAGTTTAAAAAAGTTGAATGAAAATCACTTTACGAGCCTAGGGGCAAAAGTGTAATTATGAAAAAGTTTAGGGGCAAAATGAAAATTTTGCCAAAGTATGAGTTATGAGTCAATTTAGTCAATATGAGTATTAGATGAGTTAAATTATTATAGATCAGGAGAAATGAAGCCCAGATCGAAACTGAGGCAAGAATAAAGTCGAGGACTAAATTACAATATCTACATACATTTTGTATATTGAGGTAAGTTTGTATGATTTCTAAGCTTTATGATAAATATCATTAAATTGCTTAGTATGATGTTGAATATATTTTAATTCCATGAGATTGTTTAATAGTATGTTAAACAAAGAAATTAATGAGATTAAGCATGAGGAAGTCTCGATTGAAGTTGAATTACTTAGGATATTCGATCTACCACATGAGATGAGAAAGCCCGTATAAGACCAAGCCAAGGCATGGCATTGGCAATCAAGAAAGTTATCATGTAAGTGCAAGACAAGTCTTTGCATTGAAGAGTTATTATGAGATGAAGATCCATGTACGCCCAAGCCAAGGTATGGCATTGGTGAGTCTCCAAGCAAAGATGTCATATAAGTCCAAGACAAGTCTTGGCATTGTAAAGTTATCATTACATAAATATGATCTTGGGAACCACATATAAAACAAGCACACTCATGTGCATGACACTCACTAGGGTGGCGTCTGCCGCACTGTGGGCATTCCGGTCTGTTAGATCCAATATTTCCAACACTAGCGACTGAGGTGGTTTGGGCTTTATTTCTAGTACTATTTACTCTTGCCTTTGCTTGAAAACCCATGAAGTAGCTAATCAAGTAGAGAAATCACTTGACTTCTTGGATGAGGACTAGAATGACTTACTCTACTGTCTCTTTCTTGAGTCACGAGACTCCATTTCAACTTTTCTTTTCTCTTTTATTAATTCTTCGGCTTTACAGGCCCTATCCACCTGTACAACAAATTCTTTCAATTCTAGTACAACAATAAACAATTTAATGTCTTCGTTTAGTCCATCTTCAAATCACTTGCACATGATAGCTTCGGTGGATACACACTCTTGGGCGTATTTACTGAGCCTTACAAACTCACGCTCATACCCTGTTACTAACATTTTACCTAGTTTCAGTTCCAAGAATGCCTTCCTTTTCTGATCGATGAATCTCTAACTAATGTACTTCTTTCTAAATTCTTCTTGGAAAAACTCCCATGTGACCCTTTCCCTTGGTACAACCGACACAAGGGTATTCCACCACTGATATGCAGAATCTCTTAAGAGAGAAACTACACACTTCATGCACTCTTCGGGTGTGCACGACAACTTATGAAATACCCTGATGGTATTTTCAAGCTAAAAATCTGTCCTTTCCGGATCGTCATCTTTACTAGCCCAAAATTCTTTAGCTCCTTGTTTCTGGATTCTGTCTACAAGAGGCTTTTCTCTTCTTATCACTTCTGCCACTTGAGGGGCTACAGGGTAGGTTGAGGAATAGGCGGGGGTGGAGGGGGTGGTATATTAGGGTTCGTGTGAACGAATCCTGTATACCAAGCATTCATCATGTGGAGAAAGGCTTCCCTAGCCTCTTCTCCTCCTCTCTGACTTACTATCATGGGTCTATTCTCATTTTCATTCGGCATTGTCCCTTCAGCGGTAACTGGTACATTACTTTCTACATCATCCACTGCAGCTCTTTCGGGATCCATTTGCTACATGAAATACAATTTAAGTCATCAGGAGTCGTCACACTATCAATATATAAATACTTTTATGTATGGAATGTATAGCTAGACTCATACATATGCTACATTAGTTTTAGATTCGACTAAACCGTAGCTCTGATACCACTAAATGTAACACCCCTTACCTATATCCGATGCCAAGATAGGATACGAGACGTTACTATACTTGACTTTACTTAAATATGTATTATCGGGCTATAAAATTTCTTT
Organism: Gossypium rotundifolium; assembly: GCA_025506655.1. NCBI lineage: Eukaryota > Viridiplantae > Streptophyta > Magnoliopsida > Malvales > Malvaceae > Gossypium > Gossypium rotundifolium. The sequence continues at coordinate 44,581,331 of CP106726.1, forward strand.
CCACCTTAAAACTTTTTTTTCTTACTAATAACATACTTTTCCTAGGCCTTCTTGGCCTTAAATGTACATCTGAAACGTTTCGAGATTCATCCAAGAATTTTGGCACTCCTTGAAATTTTTTCCTAAACAAGGGCCACACGCCTGTGTTGTCCAAGGGACATGCTTGTGTGCCCCTAAGATATGCTTGTGTTCGACACCTGTGGTCGACACTAAATTATTTCACACAATTGAGCAGACGCCCGTGTCTATAATTCGTGTCTTTCATACGACCTTGACACACCCGTGTCCTCTACTCGTGGAGTTCTCTATTTATGACATCATCATACACTTAATAGTACACGGCCATGGGACACGCCGTGTGACGAATCATATTTTGTAAATTATTGCAGGGGACACACGGCCTATCAACACACTCATGGTGCTGACCGTGTGTCACACATGGCCTAGACACATGCCCGTGTGTCTACCCGTGTGGACAATTATAGGGCTATTTTCTAAGCCAATTGCCAGCCTAAAATATAAACACACTTATACTATCTTAAACAACTCAATTATTTCATCCATTGCATAAATTTAAATGCAAACACTTATCATCATAAAAGGGTATATAACTTAACAAATATTGACCTGTTTCTAATGGCCATATACAAAAGAATGTATAATCTTAATAACTAAGCCTTTAACTCACAATATGTCATGACCAAAATGATCAAACTCCTATACATGCCACACTCAAAATTAATTAACTTTACTATACCAAGTTAGTGGATGATAGTGTGATTCAAGCTTCGATGTCTGTGATCCCTGAGCTAACTTGGTGAACCTACATGGAAAAAGGAAAGGAGAGATAAGCATATAACTTAGTAAGTTTGCATGAGGATTTAACAAAGCAATATAGTAGCTTATAATTAAACTCATCTCTTATAAGTCTAAATCAACATAAATCTCAAGTGCTTGAACTTACTTACTCTTACTTACTCTTTTCATCACTTACCACATTATAATTTCATACTTGTAATTAAATTAGGGTACCGATATCACTTAATCCCATAGATTAGGAGTTTTATTAATATAACATGAGCATTAAATCATTATCTTCCTTAACCTATGTAGAATTCCTTATCATTCTTGAATAACTTAACTTGTAGTATTTTGCTTACTTACCTTTTTGTTCTTTCTTTCATAATTGTCTCTTTGCCCGTTGAATTACTCGAAATGTCGGAGGATACTCAACCTCATCAAACAAGTATATCGATGCCAATGCCATATCCCAGATATGGTCTTATATGTGATCACCATATGATACCGATGCCATATCCCAGATATAGTCTTACACGGAATTCCTTAGCTTTATGTCGATGCCATGTCCCAGACATGGTCTTATACGAGATCTTCCTTATATGTTTCCTTTGAAACTTACCATTGCCATGTCATGACATGGCCTTACATGGTATCCTTGCCTTATGAACTCACCAATGCCATGCCTTGGCATGGTCTTACATGGGATCCTTGCCTTATAGTAACTTATCACTGCCATATCTTGACATGGACTTACATGATATCCTTGCCTTATTCGATGCTGATGCCATGACCCAGACATGGTCTTACACAGGATCTACATTTGGTGCCGATGCCATGTCCTAGACATGGTCTTACACGGGACCTACATTCCTTGATGTCGATGCCATGTCCCAGACATGGTCTTACATGGGCTTTCCTTGTCTCATGTTATGATATAGGTATCCTCGTTATTCCGAATCTTCAAACGGGACTTTCACTTACTTATTCTCATCGATTTTCTTATTAGGCATTGTCAATCAACTTTATGATAATAATGTACATTGTACAACATAGTATGTAATTTAATTGTAAAATTAATATGTAGCTTTAAATTCATACAAACTTAACTCGGAACTCAAAATGTGTAGAGTTGTGCAATTTAGTTCCCAACTTCGTTTTAACCTCGATTTTGATCTGGGCTTCGTGTTTCTTGATCTGTAATAACAATTTAACTTGTTTAATACTTACATTGACTAAATCGACTCATAAATCATACTTTGGTAAAAATTACATTTTTGCCCCTAAACTTTCTCAAAATTACACTTTTTCCCCTAGGCTTGTAAAATGATTTTTATTCAACTTTCTTTCACTTCAAGCCTAGTCGAATCATATTCTCAACTATAACAACATTCAATTTCCATTAGTTTACTCTTGTATGACCATTTTCATAACTTTTGTAATTTGGTCCTTACATGGATTTTTCATGAAAATCACTTAGGAAATGATGTTTATCCTACACCAAACTTTCATAATATTCCATAAAACATCAAAATACATGCATGTCATACATGGGTAAATTTTTGAACATATATCCTAGCTCAAATTATAGCTAGAAATAATTAAACCGAGCTACAAGGATCTCAAAAATATGACGAACATTAAAAGCGGGGCTGAGATGCACTTACTATCAAGCTTGGAAGATGAAGAAACCCTAGATATGGTCACCTTGTGATTTTAGGCCAAGAGGAAGAAGATGGACATGATTTTGGCTTATTTTTCCCTTTTAATTCTTTAATTTACTAAGTGACAAAAGTGCTCTTAATGATTATTTCTTGAGATTTTACCTTCCTATGTCCATTTTTGTCCATCTCAACATATAAGGGTCTAATTGCTAAATAAGGACCTCTAATAATTTTTATAATTCTATTTCATACTTAAACCTTCTAGAATCTCATATTTTCTAATCATTGCAATTTAGTCCTAATGGATAATTGGTTCACTAATTAATATAATTCCTTCATGAAATTTTCACACAACCATGCAAATACCTCATAAGCCTTATAAAATCATTCAAACACATATTTCTTCTTCAAATTTGTGGTCTCGCACCACTATTCAGACTAGGCCCTAAGTCGGGCTGTTACACCATAACTGGGATATGGCATCAACATTGATATGAGATCCCATATAAGACCATATCTAGGATATGGAATTGACATCGAGATGTGACCCCATGTAAGACCATATCTGGGATATGGTATTGGCGTTGTGTTTATGTGTATGATGATGATTACGTATCCTCAGGTATTCCAAGTGATTCATCGGGATAAATAGTTAAGCTTATAATAGAGATGAAATTAGTGCTAAAGCTATGTGATAAAGTGATACAAGTACATGTGAGTAATTCACGAGAAATGTTTACAATATGTGACATGACATGTAATTGGTAAGAGGAAGCATGAGTAAGTTATGGCAATGTGCTTGAGACTTTGTGTTATTTTTTATCCCATGAAATGGATGGATGACATTATGACCCTTTATGCCACTATTTATTTCATGCAAACTTACTGAGCTTTATACTTACTCTTCTCATTTCCCTTTTTCTTATAGTATCACCATGCTAACTCGGGGATTGTGGGACGTCAGAGTTCAGAATCACACTATCAACTTCTCTTTGGTATAGCATAGTTTAATTAATTTTGAATATGGAATGTATAGGAAGTCAGTTATTTTGTGTTATGTCATATTTGTTAGCCAATGTGTGGCTATTAATTTCATTAAATTCATTTTGTAAATGGTCATTGGAAATTGACCAATAATTGATAAGTTTACATATTCAATGAAGATGAAGTTCATGAAGTGCATGCTTGTGTGGATGTCTTGATTTTGGATTCTTAGAAGTGCCTTATGGTCACGATGTATGTTGCATTGAATTGGTATAAGTGTGGTTATTCTATAGGGTGGCAATTGGCTTGGCAGATAGCCTTACAATTTCCCACACGGGTAGACACATGGGCATGTGTCTAGGCCATATGTGATACACGGTTAGCCCCATGTGCATGTTGATAGATTGTGTGTCCCCCTGCATGCTAGGTTGGTAAGTCAGTATGCCTAGTAGTAAACACATGAGTTGAGACACGGTTGTGTGTCTTAATTGTGTGGGAGACACGGCCTAAGACACGGGCATGTGCCCAAGCCGTGTGAAGTCTACACCTGGAATTAGGAATTTAATTCGACACACAGACTAAGGAAATAGGCGTGTGCCTTGGCAATGTGGCCTTATTGAGATGATGATGTCATAAATAGAATATCAAGGTTTTCACAAGCGGGTGAAGACACGGGTGTGTCATGGCCGTGTGAGGGACACGGGCATGTGTCAGGCCGTGTGAGGTTTGAAATGAAAAATGAATTCCACACGGACTAGGGACATGGGTGTGTGTGATTACATGGCCTGCCCAAACAGGCATGTCCCTTTTCACACGGGCGTGTGGCCTGTTTTGGGTAAAAATTTCTAAGTGTTCAAAAGTTTCCGGTTTAGTCCTGAACCATTCCATATATATGTTTAAAGTCTAGTAGACCTATAAGAGGGGCGTTATGGTTTCGAATGAGAAGTTTTATGTAGGAATGAGATAGTATGTTTGAGTAAGTTAAGTGCGGTAATACCTCGTACCCAGTTTCGACATTGGATACGGGTAAGGGGTGTTACAGATATGGCTTGCTTGTGGAAGAAAATATGGTTTGGATGTGGTACATGATTTGTGCTAAGCAATGGTATGTTTTAATATTTACGAATGACCAAAAGAAATGGTCAATTTGGTATGTTCTTTGTTGAGAATTTGGTATGATTTTAGTATGACCTCTATAACTTTAAAAATGTTTAAGTTTCGAAAAAATTTGTATGTGCTCGGTTTAGTCCCGACCCCTTCCCTATGCATGTTTAAGGTCTCATAGGCCTTCTAAAGGGACTCTATGTGTATATTTCGCTATGGAATGTTTGTGAATATTTGATGTCAGTGAAATATTTATGATATGATCTAATATGTCCGTTAATGCCTCTTAACCTTAGTCCGCCGACGGATACGGGTTAGGGGTGTTACACTAAATTTTAACCTCTATAGGGAAATAACATGTGAAGGGTCGGATCGGTATCGTCAAAACATCGTCACATGAAACACACTATGTATTTTCTATAACTCGGATGGTAAAGATAGTCGATAAGCAATTGGCCTGACTCACTCGATAATCTTATACGGTCCGATGAATCGCGGACTCAATTTCCCTTTTCGACCAAACCGCAATATCTTTTTCCACGGTGACACTTTTAGAAACACTCTATCCCCGATCTGAAACTCAATATCTTTCCGTTTCAAGTCTCTACGTACGATTTCTATCGATCTGAAGCTACTTTCAGACTATCATGAATTACTTTCACCTTTTCTTCAGTCTCTCTGATCAGGTCAATCCCGTGAATCTTATTTTCGTTGAGCTCACTCCAATACAATGATGTTTGACATTTATAAAATTTACGACATTTACAAATAGCATAGGCTCTAGTAGGTGCTATGGCCCCATATCTCATGGTAAAGTCTCTCGTCACCCCTCGACTACCACTCACATTCCCAATATTTTTCGTTAGTCTTCCTCTTGCCGACATATTACTCAGTCTTGCATTCTAAGATTTATCTTTCTCATCTATCTCAAGACAATCCCAGATGAAATGTTCATGTGAGCCACATCGAAAATAGGCTTTATGATTCAATCTACACTTTTCAAAATGTCATTGTCCACAACGTCCACATTCTGGTTTATTTGGTCTAACATTACCCACAATAGCCACTGACGCAGCTGGAGTTTTTAGCCTTGTAATTTGCTTCCCATGATCTCTATTAGAGTATTCCACTGGTTTATTTGATCGACTAAACAAATCTCGAGATTTCTTTGATGATGAGTGATACGTCTTACTCATTGATCTTTTCCTCGAATCTCTAGCTTCTGATTTTTTCTCTTTTCTTTGCTATGATCTTCGGCTTTACAAGCCCTTTCAACCAGAATAACAAATTTTTCAATTCAACTCTCGAGCATACTTGCTTAATTGTATGAACTCTCTTTCATACTCAGTGATAGTCATGCGGCCTTATTTTAACTCTAAGAACTCTTTATGCTTTTGATCAAGGAATCACTGATTTATGTATTTCTGTCGAAACTCCGTTTGAAAGAATTCCCAAGTCACTCGTTCTTTCGGTACTACAGGCACCAATGTATCCCACCATTGATATGTAGTGTCTTTCAGTAATGATACATCACATTTAATACATTCTTTAGGAGTACAAGACAATTCGTCGAATACTCAAATTGTATTTTCGAGCCAGAACTCAGCTCTTTTAGCATTATTATCAATAGTAGCCTAAAACTCTTCAACTCCATGTTTATAAATTTTATCCACTAGAGGCTTGTTCAATTGTATCGACCTACAACTTATGTAACAGTAGGGATTTGTTAAGGTATAGATAGGGGTGAAGGTTGTTGAGTGCCCGGATTAGTATGAATGTATTGAGTAAGCCATTCGTTCATCATCTGGGAAAAAGTGACATAGGTCTAAATTCAGTAGGCGCTATCCCTTGAGCTAGAGCAGGTGCATTACTCTCTACATCATCTGCTATAGCTCGTTCAGGATCCATTACTATACAAAAACATAATTTCAGCTGTCAGGAATCATCACACTATCACAGATTATATATGGCATGTATAGCTAAACTCACATACATGATACGTTAGTTGTAAAATCCTAAATTTAGGGGTTCTTCATTTTATGCTATTCTATGTGTTTGGCTTGTTTAACATGTTATTTTGGTGTGTTTGGGGGTCCTAAAGAGGCTCGGGTTTGAGCCAGAGCTTTAGAAAAATTTTACTTTTTGGGCACTTTAGGGGAGAGCTAGTAGAAGTAAGTTTTAAGAATAATTACTTATGATTGTTGACACAAAGAGGAGTGTGGTGTAGTGGCAAGGTGACGCCACTTAAGGAGCAAGGGAGTGGCGTCACAAGGGAGCAGGAGGGGGAAGGAGTTCGAGCCTCATCTACAACATGTGGAACTTTATTTTTATGCTCCAGGAGAGGAAGAAGTGGCATTCGGCTAGGACTCTTCATGGTGGTTGTTGAATGAGTCAAACCATTTGAAATGGATGGACAAGAGATCTTGGAGAAGTTTGAATTGGTCAAGCCAGTTCAAATTGGTAATGGGGAGTAAAGTTAGGAGCAAAACAAGGGATTTGGTGTGTGGTAGAGGTGTTGGTCGAATGTGGGGGTCTTGGAGGGGAGAATTTCGGTCATGAAGGGGGGTCTTAAGTATGAGGATTTTGGCTTTGAGTCATGAGGGTGTGTGTTCTAAAATTGTGGAAGCATTTTCTTAGTTTTTGTGCGTTGAAAACATTCTCTTCTTTTTGGTCAATCGTGTTCCACATTTAGTTGTCTCACTAATTGCCGAAACCTTAGTCTTTGGGGGACTTATTCTTCATTTCTTCATATCACCATAAACGTTTTCTTTTCTCTTCTTGGTGGTGGACAAATACCAAAAGCTGAATCCCTTGTTCATCTATCACAACTTGTTTTCTCTACCATAACCGAAACTCTCCTCACTAATATCATTCCACTTTTCATTTCACCTCTCTCTTCCTCTTCTACACTTCTTCTATTTTCTTCATCTCTTCTCATCTATTTCTTTCTTCACTAGTCGAACCTTGCTACTTCTCTTTTTTCTCCATTTGCTTCCTTTTCTTTTCTCTTGGCAAACACTTTCTTTTGCCATTGTCGAAATACCCTAGCTGAACCCTTTTCTAGCCTTTTCTCATCCTTAGCTGAACATAAAACTCTCTTAAATAGTGATCTTCTCCTTCTAGGCCGAATACTTCATAGTGTTAGATTAGCCATTTTGATTTCACGATTGGCAAGAAGGGGACTCGTTGGGTATCTATTGGACATTTTGATCTGGTTAACTTTAGGTTCTTGTTGGTTTAGTCCATATTCGAATATGGTGTTGTGTGACTCCTTGTTATCCAATTCAATCTAAGGAGGGGAGTGGACCCGTAATCTTTGTCCAAAGTTTAAACGCGTGCTGTGTCGGCGGTTCGAGACTTTTCGTCGGGTTGTGGTAGAGAGCCGATGTCTGTCTGTGATAGAAAATCGTGGTTATTCCTGCCAGTGAGAGTGTTGATGATGTAGATTGTCTAGTTCTTCGCGTAATTAGGTGTGTAATGCTCACACTTTTCTTTATTATTTTTCGTTAATAACCGTGTTGGCTAAAAGCTGGAATGACGGTATAGACAGTCGAGATACCCTTGTGGGTAAGGTTGGAGATACCAGGTAAGTACCTGCATGACTTTGTTTTATGAATAGCATAATCTAATTATATATATAATTTAATTATGAAATATGATTGCATACATCACATATTGATAATGTGCTTACATGGGCTTTGGGATATGATTGAAAGGGAAGTGTGATTCAGTGACTGTCACAGTGGTTTGGTACCACAGTGGGTTGGCCCCACATATATTTATCAGTGACTATGTCACAGTGGTTTGGTACCAAAGTGGTTTGGCACCACATATATATATTTATCAATGATTGTCATAGTGGTTTGGTACCATAGTGGGTTGGCCCCACATATACAATTATCAGTGAGTTTGTCACAGTGGTTTGGAACCACAGTGGTTTAGTACCACAGTGGCTTGGTGCCACAGGTGTTTGGCTGATTTAGGAGATGAAGAGGATGGAAATCTAGGTTGGGCAGGGTTGCATTGCATACACTTTTATTATGTTAGGTTGTGGGGACTAAGGCCTAATGTGTTGATGGGCTTAGGCCCAGGTTGTGTTTGTATGGGGAATTACACACTAAGTCTTGGTGACTCACCCCTCTGCTTATTCTTGCAGGTAACTCCTAGTTGCGAATTTGGAGCCGAGGTGAACTTCGAGGTGGCCATGCATGACTTCTTACGTAAATTCATTTTCTTTATTTAAACTTATGTTAATTAAGGATTTTGTTATGTAATATAGCCTTCGTAACTTTAATTTGGGTTTTGATTTAATGCGGTTACTATTATATTATGAAATGCTAAACACAAAGTTTTCTAAAAATATAAATAAACATTTTTCAGAATACCAACAAGCGGATAACATGCTAGTTAATAACTCAATTCAAAAATTTGCTTAAAACCACAAACACTATTTTCAAAATGACACGTTTCGGAATACCACTAGTTTTTGGTTTTCATATCACAAAACAATTTTTGACTAATAGTTCTTTTAAATAAGAGTTGGTAAGAAACCCTTAAATTGAATGTTATTTTCAAGATAGAAACACGGAACGAAAAGCTTTCAAATTTGCGATGTTTCCTTAACATTCTAAAGTTCTTTTCAACAACCTTTCCTTGTGATATACCAGATCTGGTCGTAACGTTTAGGCCAGGTTTGGGGTGTTACATTAGTCCTAGAATCGACTAAACCGTATCTCTGACACCAATAAATATAACACCCCTAACTCATATTCATTACCAAAATAGGGTTATGAGGTATTACCGATCAACACATAACACATAGCTTACATTTATCAACCTCAATAAATCATTCTCATACATCATTCAATACAATCACACTGTCCCTTATGAGGGCCTACAAGGCCTTAAACATGCTTTAGAAATGGTTCGGGACTAAACCGATAGCATACAAAAATTTCAAAAACTTAGAAATTTTTCAATCATATAAAGGTCACACGCCCGTGTGAACTGGCCGTGTCCCCACACGGCTAGTAGACACGCGTGGAAACAGGGCATACATACTGACTTGCATCACATGTTTGAGGACACGTTCGTGTCCCAGACCATGTGGGAACTGGAGGGTATACTGACTTGGGTCACACGGCCAACCACACGCCCATGTGCTAGGCTGTGTGCCATTTAGGGGGCATAATGACTTACACCACACGGCCAGTCACACGCCCGTGTGCGGGACAGTGTGGATCATACAGACTTCACTTCAATTTCAACACTAGGAGTCATACGGTCGTGTAGCATGACCATGTATCGCACACGGCTAAGACAGACACCCGTGTCTTTACCCGTGTCGACAAAAATAGGCCATTTCCAAAGCCAATTTGCCACCCTTTTTGCACATACCTACACAAGCTAAAATGGCATCATTTTAATACACAAATATGCAGCCAAAAGTCATCAACCAATACACAAACATATCTAATCCATTTCAACTAAATTCAATACTCAATTTCATACCATTTACCTATTCAAATACCAATCAATTTATCTTGCTTTACTAAGCATAATTCACATAAATAATTCATCTAACTAAACCAATTCAAATATACATAATCACTTTAACTCCATTTGTAATAGCCCGATTTTTTACCCTAATTGGAACAGTGGTTTTGGGACCACAAATTTGAGTCAAAAAATATTTTAATATTATTTTTTGTGTTTATTATGTGTAAATTTACATGTGTGAAATTTTCATGAATTAATTTTATTGTTTGTGTGCTTAATTTGATAAAAGGACTTAATCGCGTAAAATAAAAATTTAGTGGTTAAATTCAAAGGGGCTGAATAATGGTTGTTATTTTAATATGGAGGCTTTATGTTGTTATTTAGCCATTAATAAAGGTAGTGGATGGCAATGGACTAAAGTAACCTTATTATATATGTTTTATATATTAATTAATTAAGGTTAATTAGGTAAAATAATAATAATGTTAATATATGTTATAATATATCACAAATTAAAAGCCATTATCATTTTTTTCTACTAACCGAATGTAAAAAAAAAAAAAGAAAAGAACAAGCTTAGGGTTCAACAATTGTTGCAGCTTGATTCAAGGTTAGTCATAGTTCAGTTTTTGATCAATTTTACGTTTTTATAATCGTTGCTTCGAATACTTCAAGACCCATGCTTGAATTTTTTATTTTGGTGAAGATATTGAAATGTTCCATTGATGAGTTTATAAGTTTTATGATGTTAGTTGATGAATTATGAAATATATGTGTTAGATTAATATGTTTTGTCTTTGAATTTTTGATGAATTTGAGTAATTAGGGCTAAATTGTAAAAATAATATTTTGAGGGACTAAAATGTGAAATAAATGAAGTATATGGACTTGTATAATGTTTTTTTTGAATATTCGGCCTAGCTATGGTATGTGTAAATTTTGTGTATTTTTTGTTTTATGCAATAGGACTAAATTGTAAAAAGTGTGAAATGTCGGGGTAAAATGGTAATTTGCCTATTTATGTCTTTTTGGATTAAATTGAATGAATGTGTGACTAAATTAGTTAAATTTGAATTTATATAGATCAAGATCAAAAGAAAGCGAAATTAGATCGGGGAAGTCGAAAGTAGTCAAGTAGTCGATTTTACTCGTCGATATCCGAGGTAAGTCTATAAGCACATAAATATTGTTAAAATTTGATAATATATATATGTTACATGATAGATTAAATTTTGTGAATTTAATTTGTGTTGACCGAATGTTATTTGAGAAAGGGAGATATAATTTGAGTTTGATTCGATCAAGTTTCAATGTCCAAAAGCCCGCACGAACCCTAGGAATAGTTAGGATACATATGTCATGTCATAGGATCTCCGATATGTGTTTTTGTGTAAGACCATGTTTGGGACGTTGGCATCGACTTGTGTTTACATGTAAGACCATGTGTAGGACATTGGCGTCGTATTTAATTTGTGTAAGAGCCAGTCTGGGACAGTGGCATCGATATGCGATTACATGTAAGACCACGTCTAGGACGTTGGAATTGTATGAGCTTTCTGACTATCTGCATATCCTTTTTAATTCTGAAAGGTTCACGGGCAATGTGAAGTAAAACCTTATGTGAAATGGAATTACAGGTTCAGGTATGTGCTAGTTAAATGTTTATAAGGAAACAAGGTAAGTTGATTACTTGAAATGATATAAAGTTATGTGAATATGGAATGTGTTAGCATAGTTGAACATATAAGTTATTCGGCCTATTGATGTAATTGTGATATTAAAAGTGAAAATATATATGCGTATAAGATTGTTTATATTTGGCCATATAATATGTATGTGTGATCAAAGTATGACCTTTGTAGTAAATGATATCTTTGTATTGGAAATTATGTGTATTCGACCTTATTATTAAAATGTTAATATGCGTTAATATATATGTTTTTGCTTATGACTTACTAAGCTTAAATAGCTTACTGTGTATGTATTCTTGTTTACCTCTATTTTATAGATTTTGGAGTCACGTTACGAGCTCGGGGATCGTCAGCAAAGTCTATCACACTATCCACTTCTTTAGGTATTTTGTTAAAGTTTGAACTCAATCTTATGGCATGTATAGGCTTGCTTATGTTTTTGATTAGTTTTGGATCATGTACATATAAATAGCCATGCGAAAATGGCTTAATTTCCATGCTTGTGTTTGGTTTGGTTTAAAAATGGTTTGCCCATGATCATTTTGTTTAAGTTGGAATTTATGTGATTTTGAATGGGTGCTTGATGTGTTTAATTTTTATGCTCGAATTTGACTACATTTGATCATGATTTGAGCTTGCACTCGAATGAGATATTCAAGTTACATGTATGTGATAAATTTGGTTTATGCTAGGTATTAAAGTCTTGAGATATGAGTTGAATAAAAAGGTATATTTAGTTGTGTGTTTAAGCAATAAGATTAATATTAGATGTTAGTTGAATTAAGATTATGTTATGTGATAATTAGGTATTTAGAAATATTGTATATACATGTGGTACATTTAATGTATGTTTGATTATAAAATGTAAGTGATTATATGATTCGGTTTTGATGGTCATATTTATATTGATAAGTATGTGTTTTAGAGAATATTATGAAAACATAAATATGCTAAGGTTTGAGTGTTATAACGACCGAGTATGTATTAATTAGTTTTGTAGTGATAATGAAATATGGATGTTCGAAAATGGTTCATTTGGAGTACACACATGCGCAAGCTTGTAATAGTTAAATAAGTATGTTTTGGTTTTATAGAACGATGTGTAGTCGACTTTTAAATGAGCTTATGGTTAGTAAATAATGTACATGATAAACTTGGGTAAGGTTAGTTAATTGAGAGATGCATGTTTTAGATCTAACTTTTATAGACATTAATGGTTTAGTTGTTTTGAGTACTTATTAAATGGGTAATGAAGAACATGATTTATGCCTAAAGTCGAATGGTGATTTGATTATGTATTTGTTTTTAAATACGGTAAATTAGGCATAGGAAATGGTGCATTATTTTGTGACTTGAATAAATGTACATAGCATGTTCGATTAAGGTTCTATAATGATAATGCCGCATATGATTTTGGTTTAGTGAATGCATGTATATTATTATGAAATAAAATGTCATATATATATATATGTATATGTGTTCGGTTTTAATTTAGTTGAATTTTGAGATAAAATCCGTAAATGCTATGTGAATACATAAATACATTTTAATATGACTTAATTATATGATTGTATAAAAGTTGTGACTTGTCTGATAATGCATTGTAACCCCATTCCGATGACGGATATGGGTTAGGGGTGTTACATTTGATTGGCATCAAAGCTACAGTTTAGTCAATTCTAGGACTAACGTAGCGCGTGTGAGTCTAGCTATACATGTTATATTTTTATATACTGCAATAGTGTGATGACTTCTGACATCTGAAAATGTGTTTTCGTATAGTAATGGATCCCGATAGAGCCGTAGCTGATGATGTTGAGAGTATAGCTCCTGATCTCGTGCACGGGACAGCGCCAGTTGATTCTTGACTGACTTCGAGTAACAAAGAGGGAGAGGCTAAACAAGCCCTTTACCAAATGATAAACGGCTGGTTTAGTCATTATATCCAGACTAATCCGACTGCACAACAACCTCCACCCCCGACTAATCTATCTTCGATACTTGTTATACCTCAAATGAGTGATCCGTTGAGATTGCTTAAGCATCCTATTGATAACATCCAAAAACACGGGGTCGAAGAGTTCAGAGCCACTGATGATGATGATGCTGAGCGAGCTGAATTCTGGGTCGATAATACTATACGAGTGTTTAACAAGTTATCTTGTACCCGTGATGAGTGCTTAAAATGTGCCATATCTTTGCTACGAGAGACTGCATATCACTAGTGGAATACACTAGTATCGGTGGTTTTGAAAGAGCGAGTGACCTGGGAATTCTTTTAGACTGAGTTCAGTAAGAAATACATCAGCCAGAGATTTATCGACCAGAAATGCAATAAATTTCTCGAGTTGAAATAGGTCGAATGAATGTGACAGAGTATGAGCGAAAATTCATGAGACTCAGTCGGTATGCTCGAGAGTATGTTTCGATCGAAGCTATAAAGTGTAAAAGATTTGAAGATAGGTGAATGAAGACATTAAACTATTAGTTGGCATACTTGAGATACAAGAGTTCGTGGTACTTGTTGAGCGAGCTTGCAAAGTCGAAGAGCTCGAAAAAGAGAAAAGAAAAGTTGACCTTGAAGCTAGATATACACGTAAGAGATCATTCAGTAAGTCATTTCAGTCAGTATCAAAGAGATCCAGAGATGATTTTAGCTATTCAAAGGCTACTGCGGGGTATTCTAGATAAGATCGGGATAGACCATCTGTGAGCTCGAGAGCTACCTCGATAGCTAGTGTTGGTAATGTCAAATAGAATCAGCCTGAGTGCAAACACGGTGGTAAACGACATCTCCACAGCTGTAGATTGATTGATCGGGACAGTTTTAAATGTGGATTGATGGATAATTTCATTCGTGAGTGCCCAGAGTTGGCGGAGCAAAATACCATACAGAATATGAGATCGGGTAACACTACAGCTCGAGGTAGACCACCCAGAAATACGGGTAATATGAGTGGTAGTCAGAGAGGGACCAAAGATTCAACTATTAGATTCGAGGCTCACGCACCTACTAGAGCCAATGCTATTCACGCATGTGAGGAAGCCTCATTCGCGGATGTTATTACTGGTATTTTCAATGATACTAGTGTTGTTGCATTGATTGATCCTGGTTCGACTTATTCTTATGTGTGTGAGACTTTAGTATTCAGTAAGACTTTGCCTGTTGAGTCTACTGAGTTTGTAATTAGAGTATCAAACCCCTTGGGTCGGTGTGTTTTAGTTGATAAAATGTGCAAGAATTGTCCGTTGATGATTCGGGATTCATGTTTTCCAGCTGATTTGATGTTGTTTCCATTCAATGAGTTTGATATAATTCTGGTATGGATTGGCTAACTCTGCATGATGCTATTGTGAACTGCAAATGGAAGACTATTGATTTACGGTGCCAGAATGATGAGATTATTCGAATTGAGTCTAATGATATGAATGGTTTACCAGTAGTGATATCTTCGATGTTAGCTCAGAAATATGTAAGAAAAGTTTGTGTATCTTACTTTGCATATGTGCTTGATAGTAAAGCAACCGAAAGAAAGATTGAATCAATACATGTTGTGTGCGAGTATCCGGATGTGTTTCCTGAAGAATTATCGGGTTTCCTACCTATTCGAGAAGTTGAATTTTGTATTGAATTAGTGTCAGGGATGACTCTGATTTTGATAGCTCCGTATAGAATGTCACCTATGGAATTACGAGAATTGAAACCTCAATTGCAATAGTTGACAGATAGAGGTTTTTGCGATCGAGTTTCTCTCCCTGGGGTGCACCAGTTTTATTTGGGAAAAAGAAAGACGGAACTATAAGAATGTGTAGCTCAATAGGGTGACTATAAAGAATAAATATCCGTTGCCACGGATTGACGATTTGTTCAATCAGTTGAAAGGGGCTACAGTGTTTGTAACAGCCTGATTTTAGCCCTAATCGGAACAGTGGTTTGGGGACCACGAATCTGGCTTAGATAAATATTTTTATATTTAATTTGATATCTATATTATGTGCTTGAGCATGTCCTAAAATATGGTAGGTTAATTCGTTTGTTTGGATGCTTAATTTTAGATAAAGGTGTAATTTGCATAAGTAGTAAAGTAGTCAATTATTAAATAGAGTGATTAAATTACATTGTTTTCTTTAGCATGAGGATTGATGTTGCAAATTTACCTTTTTGGATAGTAAGTGAATGACAATGACTTTGAAAATGTAGTGGGGAGTGTTTTGATTATATTATATAATAATAATATGGTTTGTAATAATAATATAATAAGTTAATAACATTAAAATAAGAAGAAAACAAGGGGAAAACATTATCATCTTCTTTCTTTTGATCACCAAAAATAAAAGAAGAAGACAGGAGTTTACGCTCTCAACCATTCGGCATTTGCATGTTCAAAAAAGGTGATTGATTGAACTTAGTTTTTGATAATTTTAACATTTTTTAGGTTTTTGTCATGTAATTTAGCTAGCCCATACCGAATTCTTGATTTAGTTGTATAGTTCGAGTGTTGCCATGGATAGAAATTTTGTGTATGTGTGGTTAATGATAGAATATGATATAAGCATGCTAGATTAACAAGCTTTTCTTTAGAATTTTTTAATGGAGTTTAGTATAAGGATGAATTTATAAAAAAGAAAATTATTGAAAGGGCTAAATAGCTAGATAAATGGAAGAAATGAGTTGATATAGGGACTATGAATATTTGGCCCTTAATAGATGTGGTTAAATTCTTGATATTTTGTGTTTTGAGTTATAAGGACTAAATTGTAAACATTTTTAATGTTGGGGGTAAAATGGTAAATTACACCATTAAGCAATTTTGGATTAAATTGAATGGAAATGTATTTGAATGGGTTTAATTTGAAATTAATTAGATCAAGAACAAAAGGAAACGAGATTGGATCGGGGAAAAGCAAAGCTAAACGAATAGCCGGGAAGCTTAATTCGTCAATTTCCGAGGTAAGTTTTAAACAATTGGATTGATTTGAATTATATTTCATACTATGCGCATATGTTAAAGGATTTTAAGTAAGTTAATTATCATAATGCCGAATGTGAAGATGAACTTAGCATGAAGTAACCAAATGTAATACTTGATTTAATGGAGTTGTTGAATATGTTTTTATGCAAAATAAGATGGTTATAGGCAAAGATGATACGAAGGGTGCTTATTTGAAGATGATGAATATCTGTTAAATATATAATAAGTGTGAGCCGAATATGATATTTATATATGTGGATAAATGATGTATATTGTGAACCCTTAATTGATTATATGTGCATATATGAATAAAGATTAGAACATGTGTGTACTTATTTGTGAGGAAACATGGGATTGGTGGCACTATATGTGCGAAACTTATACATTGAGCACTGTGTGCGATATCAGTTGTCTGAGCACTATGTGTGCAAAACTTATACACCGAGTACTGTGTGTGCGATATCGGTTGTCTAAGCACTATGAGTGCGAACTTATACACCGAGCACTGTGTGTGCGATATCGGTTGTAATGCACTAAGTGTGCAAATAAAACGTCCGGGCACTAAGTGTGCGAAACCGGCTGTAGGGCACTAAGTGTGCAATCAATTTTATTATCAAAAGGTTGAAATTGGTAAGTTGGTTCTATATAATTGTATTATTCAAATTATATATATAAATATATACATGTAAAGTATGACTTGAATGGAATGTTATATTCATTATTAATTATAATTTTGATTGCTTGAGTTAATATGGGATATATTTACTATAGTAATGAAATGTTGCTTAGCTCACTTGGATAATTCGGTTATGTGAGATAGCATACCATGATTTTGTGTTAATGGCTTGAATTTTAGTGGATGAAAATGTGTGATGATAGAAATGTATTTCATATGTATTCGAAACCAAATTTGAGAGTTGATGGGTGATTTATGATGTATTTTAAAATGAGTAATGATAAATCCTTGTTTACCATTTTTGGATTATATTTATTTGAGCAATATTGATATTATATGATAGATTGTTTAAAACTTACTAAGCTATTATAGCTTACTTGGGTGTTGTTGCTTTCGTTCTTTAGATTTTGAAGTAGAAGCTCGAGCTCGAGGATCATCTTGAAGTCAATCACATTATCATCAAATTTGGTACTTTTTTGTATTTGAACCTAAGGTCTATGGCATGTATAGTCTAAATTACTCCTTTATGATAATTTATATATAATATATAAAGGGCCATGCAAATATGGCTTTCTTTCTTACTAGTTTGAGTTACTTAACTATGCTTGAGATGTTGCTTATGTATGTGTATATTCAACTATGTTATAAGCTCATTTTGATAGGTGCGAATTCGTGAAATTATGTATGGCATGTTATTCATAAAATGCAAATGAATATTTGTTGAGTGACTTATAGTTTTTGTTTAGAAATTATTTCATATTTAGCTATATGTGAAATTGATTAATTGGTGATTTAATGGAAACATACTAATTGTAATTATATTCGGCCTTTACATTTATTTAGTTGGGAAACCTTAAATTTTCTTTGGGTGCTTATATATGTGTCCAGTCATGAGAAATAAATGGTCAATTCACGATTGTAATGTCTAGCTAAGATGTACTTATGACTATATGTTTATACATATGATATGATCATTGTTGAACATGATATTTACTAATAGATAATGTTTTGATTTGAAATTCATAGTTATGGTATAATCCATTCGAGATAAATAGATAGTAAATGTTATATTCATATGAAATATTAAAATAGGAAGCATGCATGACCAAAAGTGTAACATATATTAAATAATGATGGATGCTTGAATGTAACATTGATAGTAGGATTGTAATAAATGTTTATGTATCATATACCAATTTGGCCATTGCTTTTAAATGACCATGTGAATCGTGATATGCACATTGATGTATTGAGATTAGATGAGATATGCATGTTTATTTGTGATAGTATGGAATGGTATGAATTTACCAAGTGATAGTTCGGATGGAGTGTATTGACTTGGTATTTGGTTAGTGATGCCTGTAAACCTAATCCGATGACGGATACGGGTTAGGGGTGTCACAGTGTTTTCAAAACTATATTTGAGATCAGGCTACTATCAGTTACGAGTTAAAGACTCAGATATGCCAAAGACTGCTTTCCAAACGAGGGACGGACACTATGAGTTTCTGGTTATGCCTTTCAGACTTACTAATGCACCTACTGTTTTCATGGTTTTGATGAATCGGATCTTCAGATAGTATCTAGATTGGTTTGTGGTAGTATTCATAGATGACATTTTGATATACTCCCGTCATGAAATTGAGCATGCCGAACATCTGAGACTTGTGTTACAGACTTTGCGAGATAAACAGTTGTAGTAAAAGTTTAGTAAATGTGAGTTCTGGTTACACGAAGTCAATTTTCTAGGCCATGTTGTATCAGCATCGGGTATTTGGGTTGATCCGAGTAAAATTTCAGCTATACTTGATTGGAATCCTCTGAGAAATGTTTTTGAAGTTCTAAGTTTTATGGGACTTGTTGGTTGCTATAGACGGTTCGTGAAAGGTTTCTCTATGATCACAACCCCAATGACGAAGCTCTTACAGAAAGATGTTAAGTTTGAGTGGTCAGAAAAGTGCCAGAAAAGTTTTGATTAGTTCGAAGCCCTTTTGACTGAAGCTTTAGTGTTAGTTCAGCCAGAATCGGGTAAGGAATTTGTCATTTTTAGTTATGCATCTTTGAGTGGTCTGGGTTGTGTTTGATACAGGAAGGCAAAGTCATAGCTTATGTAACAACCTAACCCGAAATCGTCATCGGACTAGGGTTAAAAGGCATTACAGAACAATCAGAACATGTAACACCCCAAACCTGGCCCAAACACCACGACCAGATCTGGCATGTCACTTGAAAGGAATTTTATAAATATCGCGAACTTCGGAAAATTTTAAGTTATTTTTTTTAAAACTCCAAATTTAGTGGTTCAACTAAGAACTCATTATTTATTTAAGGAAAAATTTAATTAGCCAAATCCATTTTTTTTAGGTGACATTTGAAAACACGTGTTATTACATCTGATCAAGCTAGAGGGTTGTCGTAAGAAAAATCCATTTGTAAACTCGTTAGTTAAGTTGTATGAAAAACTTCACTTATATTTTGTAAAAACATCACACCAATTATCTTATATTTAAAGTGTCTTAAATTTAAAACTGAAATTTTAAACCAAATTAATAGTGGCCTTATTACAACATAGGATCCCAAAAAATTTAAGATAAATAAAGTTCTATTTAAAAGAAAAAAGCCGTGCATGGCCACCTCGTAGTCCTCTCCGGCCGGTCCACTGCACTATGTATTACCTGCAAAACATTAAGCAAAGAGGGTGAGTCAAAAGACTCAGTGTGCAATTGCCAGGCACCAATACTGGGCCTGAGCCCATTCACTTACCATCTGGGGCTTAGCCCCTTTTCAGAATCACATTGGGTTCGAAATCAAATTGGCCTTAGCCCCACAGCACAAAATAACAGATAGCATATGCAAAATGATGCAAGACCCAACCTAGCCTAAATTTCCATCCGCTACACACCACCCGTTCATGCCAATCACACTAGTGGGGATTTCTACAATCAACCCTCACCACTATACACCATCGATGGCAGCCATGCTGCAGTCAGCTGCTCATCGCTAAAATATGTGGCATAGGCACCGAAATAATGTGACAACGTCACTGAAATATGTGGCAAAGCCACTGAAATAATGTGACAATGGCACGGAAACATGTGGCAAAGCCACCGAAATACACTACCTCTTTCATCATAATCATATCCCCATGCCCATGAAACATACAATCATAGTGGTGTGAATGCAACATATAATATAATATATAATGGCATACTCAAGATTTTCATGCATATGCATAATCATGTAATGGCAATACTTATCCGGTATACTCAGAGAATGTGCGCACCTATTGTTACGATCTTTACCCTCTATGGGTAACACAATAGCTATTACTACGTTTTCAGCTTTCCAAACAATGTAGATAATTATATCAATAACATACAAAGAAGGTGTGGGAATTACACACCTGAAAACACGAAGAACTAAACTATCGATCTCGCTAACATCCCTGACTCACTGGGATCACAGCAATCTGCCTATCCCGCACCATAGTTGGCCCACAACTTGGTTGAAAGTCTCGAACGACGGACACCGTTTGTTTTTTGAACTTAGGGGTAGGGACTACGAGTCCAACCCCCTCCTTTTGCTTGGATGGTATCGATTCCATGAAGGAGATCTTGGTCAAAAGATCGGGTTAAGGCATTGAAGAAAATAAAAGTAAGAACACACGCTCAAACGAAGAGGTTTCTTACCTAGATCGACAGAAATAGATAGCTTCAGGCCTTTTGGCCTGAGTCCCTACACCAACCCCACATTAAAATCGGTTCTCCAAAATAGATTAGAAGAAGTGGCCTTTCGGCCAAACCAGTTGGTAAGATCCCTTACCTAGATTGACCAAAATCGACTACCCGCAAAGATCTTCCAAACGCTGGCCAGATGCAAAAAGAATATGAAGACGAGGCCCCCTACATTCGGCTAATGCACTAAAGTACAAGGTTAACGCCTTCTGTTTAACAACCAGCAAGGGAAAAGAAAGAATCGAAAGAGAAGAAGAACACTTACCACCAAACAAGAAGAAGCAAATTTGAGAAGGTTTGGAGAATGAGTGACGACAATCCAAGGAACAAGAACGAACTAAGGGAAATGAACCCACAAGGAGATTCGGCTATAATGAAAAGTAAAAACAAACTCAAAGAGAATGAATAGGGATAAGTTTCGGTTGAAGAAGAAAACTCGTGACAAATGGTGAAAAGAAGATGAGGCACTAGGTTCGGTTGAAGAGAAAGAAAGATGAGAGGATGAAGAAAGCAAAAAAGGAACAACCCGATGGAGAGCTGAAGTTTTGGCTTTGAGTAGATGAGAAAAGAAGCAAAATGTTCACCAAAGTAAGAGAAAAAAAAGAGCTCCTAAGGTTGATTCGGCTAACTAAATTCTCCAAAATGATCACTTAAGGGACGGCACACCCTTATGACCAATAAAGCACAAACATAAAAGAAAAAAATGAAGGAAAAGCCTAAGACACAAAGGACTTTCAGCACACTCACCTCACCTAGCCCCAAACCGAAACCCCCTTCATCCAAACCACATTCGATCAACAACCCTCCAACAAGCCACCAAATCCCTTGATTGCCTCCCACAATCACTCTCCTCCAATGATTGGAATCGGTTGAAAGATTCAAATTCCACCTTTCACTCTTGTTCACTCATTTAAAATGTTTGACCCCTTCAACACTCCTCCTTGAAGTGTCCATGTCGAAATCCACCACCTCTCTTCGTGATGCCAAAAATAATTTCCCAAAAAGTAAGCTATGCGACTCGAACCTGCTCCCTCACTGCTCCCCTATGGTGTCACTTACCTGTAACCCAAGTGGTGTCTCCTTGCCACTTTACTATTTCACTTCTTGTGTCAACAAACACAAGCAATAACCCTTAAAGCCTGTCCCAGCCAACTCTACCCAAAATTGAAATTTTACCAAGGCTTCAGCTTAACCCCGGGCCTTCCTAGGGACCCCCAAACATAACAAATTAACAAATAGGGCATACCACAAATAGAAACATAATAAATGCAAAGCCCTTAATTCCCGGATGTTATAGTTCTACCCCCTTAAAGAAATTTTGGCCTCAAATTTTACCTTGTCAAAAGAGATGAGGGTACTACTGTCGCATAACATCCTCTGGCTCCCACGTCGCCTCTTCCACACCGTGATTTTGCCAAAAGACTTTGACCAACGGGACTGATTTCCTTCTCAGCACCTTAACGTCTCGATGTAAGATCTGCACTGGTTCCTCCTCAAAGCACAGGTTCGGTCTTACTTCATTCTCCTCCACCGGCATAATGTGAGACGGATCAGAACGGTAATGCCTCAACATCGAGACATGGAACACATCATGTATCTGCTTCAATTTTGAAGGCAACTCAAGCTGATATGCCACTGGTCCTACACGTTTCAACACCCGATAAGGCCCGATGGACTTGGGACTTAGCTTGCCATTCCGTCCAAACCTCATTACCTTTTTCCACGGTGAAACTTTTAGGAAGACTTGATCACCCAATGCAAATTCTATATCCTTACACTTCAGATCAGCATAGGATTTCTGCCTGTCGGATGATTCCTTCAACCGAGTTTGAATCAACCTAACTTTCTCCTCTATCTCCGAAACCAATTCCAGCCCCGACGTCTGGCGCTCACCCAATTCTTTCCAGCAAGTAGGAGTACGACACCTCTATTCATACAACACTTCATAGGGCGCCATCTGAATACTAGAATGGTAGCTATTGTTGTATGCAAATTCTGCCAACGGTAAAAACTCTTCCCAACTACCCTTGAAGTTAATTACACAACCTCTTAACATATCTTCCAAGATCAGATCGCCTCTCGGTGGCCATCGACCGTAGATGAAAAAGTTGTCTTTGAAGTGTACCCAATGCTTGATGCAGCGCCTTCCAAAAATGTGACGTAAACCTCGTGTCTCTATCCGATATGATCGACACTGGTACCCCATGCAACCTCACAATCTCTGCCACATATAGCTTAGCCAACTTCTGCAGAGATTAGTCAACACGAACAGGTATGAAATGGGCAGACTTTGTCAACCGATCCACAATCACCCATACCGAATCTTTCTTAGTAGGCGTACGAGGTAGCCCACTAACAAAGTCCATCGTGATTCTCTCCCATTTCCACTGTGGAATCTTCACTGGCTGTAACAACCCTGAAGGCAACTGATGTTCCACTTTCACTTGTTAACACGTCAAGCATTTATCCACAAACATTGTAATCTCTCGTTTTAAACCAGGCCACCAAAACTATTCACGCAGATCCCGATACATCTTATTCCCTCCAAGATGCATAGCGTAAGGGCTACTATGTCTCTGAAGAATCATCTGTCTCAAATCCACATTCTTTGGCATGTAGACCCTTTACGAAAACACAAAACCCCATCACTGTTCAAATTATAATCCTCTATCCCACTATTTTGTACCTGCAGAAGTCGAGCACTCAAGACATCGTCCGCCAACTACTTCTCTTTAATCTGAGTTGTCCATGTTGGCTTTACCTGAAGTTCAGCTAACAAACTCCCATCATCATACAGGCTGAGATGGGCAAACATCGCCCTTAAATCTGATATTACCTTTTGACTTAACGCATCTGCCACCACGTTAGCTTTACCCGGATGGTATTCGATCGAGTAGCCATAATCCTTCAACAACTCAATCCACCTCCACTGTCTTAAACTCAACTCCTTCTGAGTAAGGATATATTTCAAACTCTTGTGGTCGATGTAGATAATGGACTTCTCCCCATACAGGTAATGTCTCAAGATTTTTAAAGCGAACACTACCGTAGCCAACTCCAGATCATGCGTCTCATGCGGTCTTAAGCCGAGAAGCATACGTAACCACCCTCTCGTCTTGCATTAACACGCACCCTAACCCCATGTGTGAAGCATCACAATAGACAACGAACTTTTCCCAGCCTCTGGCTAAATCAAAATTAGAGCCTCCGTTAAAATCCTCTTCAGCTTTTCAAAGCTTTCCTGCTGCTTGTCAGTCCAAACAAATGATACCCCTTTTCCACAATAACTTAGTTAAGGGTGCTGTAATTAAGGAGAATCCCTCAACAAACCTTCTGTAGTACCCAAATAACCCAAGAAAACTTCGAATCTCGCCACAGACTTAGATAGTTTCCAGTCCAACACAGCTTCAATCTTCCGGGGATCAACCCTAATCCCCTCTGCATATACAACATGACCCAAGAAGGTGACTTCTTTCAACCAAAATTCACACTTACTGAATTTTGCCTACAGTACTTCTCCCAAAAAATCTATAGAACCACACGGAGATGCGAATCATGCTCTACTTTTGTCTTGGAATATACCAGGATGTCGTCTATGAACACCACCACAAACCGGTCCAGAGAGGGTTGGAATACCCGGTTCATCATATCCATAAACGCAGCTGGCGCATTTGTCAACCCAAATGGCATCACTAAAAAATAATAGTGACCATAGTGAGTTTGAAACGCCGTCTTATGAATGTTCGCTTCCTTGATCTTGAGCTGATGATATCCTGAACTCAAATCTATCTTTGAAAATACCAAAGCCCTTTTGAGCTAATCATACAGATCGTCAATTCTCGGCAGTGGGTACTTGCTCTTAATCGTCGACTTATTCAACTGGCGGTAGTCAATACACATATGCATCGACCCTCCTTTTCTTTACAAATAACACAGGCGCTCCCCACAGAGACACACTTGGTCGGATAAAACCACGATCCAACAGCTCCTGGATCTGGGCCTTAAGTTCCACCAGCTCCTTCGGCGCCATCCTATAAGGGGCGATGGACACCGGAGTTGTACCCGAAAGTAGCTCAATTCCAAACTCCACTTCACGATTCGGAGGCAACCCTGGAAGATCCTCAGGAAAGACATCCACGAATTCCTTTACTGTTCTAACCTCACTAATAGTCACTTCCTTTGCATCCATTGCACTGATAAAAGCTAGGAATGCCATGCACCCTTTCTGAATCATCTTAACAGCCCTTAACGTGGAAACCACGTTAGACAAATAATTCCTTCTTTCCCCTATCACAACCACCGCTTCGTCCTCCGGGGTTCTCAACACCATTCACTTAGCAGTACAATCCAAGTTTGCTCGATATTTTACCAACCAATACATACCTAAGATGAGATCAAACTCCTTGATTTGTAATTCCATTAAGTCAGCCGAAAACAAAACTCCTCGAATTTCTAAAGGCACATCTCTAAATAATTTTTTCACTACCACGGATTGTCCTAAAGGGCTAACCACAGTCATCTCTCTAGCAACTATTTCAGATTCTATACTTAAAGTCTCAGATACAGTACAAGAAACATAAGAGTGGGTCGATACAATATCAATCAAAGCAAGAAATGGCTTATCAGCTATAAGAAACATATCGGTTATGACACCCGATGCGTCGCCAACCTCTCGTCGACGAGCTGCATAGACTAGATCCACTGTCTAGCTTATGCATTATCGACACCATTCCTGGTGTTCCATGACCTTGACCAAAAGCATTTCCCCTTCCAATTGGACCACGACCTCTCGGCGGTTGCTGCCCACTATATCTGAACTGAGTAAAACCCTGACCTAATGGCGTACCTTATCCAACTCCTGTGTACAATCTCTGATCATATGATCTTTAGACCCACACTTAAAACATCCACCAGTTCTTTTCCAATATTCCCCCGGATGCATCTTCCGACACTGAGCACATGGACGAAACTGACCCACCGCGATAGGTGCCAGAACTCGAGCTGGCCCATCAAACTTAGGCCTTTTCTGAAAACCCCCAGATGATCCCGACGACCCAAAACTTCTCTTGCTTTTCTCTCGATCCTTATCCCTATTCTGTTTCTCAGTCCACTTTACTTCCTCAGCTATTTTAGCTTTTTCAACCAACACAGCAAAGTCCCTCTCCCGCTATGGAGCTATCAATACCCTAAACTCATCCCGTAACCCATCTTCGAACCGCACGCAGCGTTCATAGTCAGTCGCCATTATACCTCAAGCGTAATGGCTCAGGCGCAGAAATTTTATCTTGTAATCAGCTACGAATTTGCCCCCTTGTACCAAATTCAGGAATGCTTTCCTCTAAGCATCAACATAATTGGCCTCAACATACTTCCCTTTAAATTTTGTCTTAATGAAATCCCAGTCAATTCGACCCGCTGGAGTACCCTCTCTTATTGTGAGCCATCACTGATATGCCTCATCCCGAAGAAGAGGCACTACTCCTTTCAGTTTTTCCTCTGTCGTGCAGTCTGGATTATTCATAATCCTCTCGATTGCCTCTAGCCAATATTCAGCTATATTTGGTGCCACTCCAGAGATGCCCCTAAACATTTCAGCTCCATTTGCTCAAAGTCACTCAGGAATAGACTTTCGAGATACTGTCCCAGTGCTTGCCCGAGCAACTCTCTCCAACACACGCAAGTTTACTTGAGACAGGGTATCATCCCCACCAGTTCTATCTTACGATCCTTCTTTTGCCACAGGTGATGCTGGCGCTTCACCTTCAGGCTTGTGCCTTGTTTCCGAGAACTCAGCCTCAACACCCCGGCCTCTACCACGGCCATGTGAAACACATCCATGCCCTCTAGCACTCATATCTACCATTTTGTCTTAATCTATTTTACAAGTTTTATGCATTAGCTTTTCTTTCCACTATTGATTAATGAGTAGTTTTATGATAATAGAGTTTTAAGTAGTTTTCTGCAAAACACACATATACCTATAGGTTTTCATCTCTAGAGTAGGGTTTCTTAATTCTAACATCCATAGCGATATATTCACATAATATATTCACCTCATGCGAATCACCTAACAACCAGAAGACTTACCATGTAGACTTGGGCCGGAGACTCGGGTGACATACTTCTAGAAAACATGTACATATGTATTTTCTATCTAAACCATCTTTTGGAAAATGTTTTGAACCTAAAACCCATGGCTGAGCTTTTAAAACCACGCTCCAATACCAAATCGTAACACCCCAAACTTGGCCCAAACACCACGACCAAACCTAGCATGTCACTCAAAAGGAATTTTATAAATATCGTGAACTTCGAAAACTTTTGAGTTATTTTTTTTAAAACTCCAAATTTAATGGTTCAATTAAGAACTCAATTTTATTTAAGGAAAAATTTAATTAGCCAAATCCATGTCTTTAGGTGACATTTGAAAACACGTGTTATTACATCTGATCAAGCTAGAGGGTTGTCGTAAGAAAAATTCGTTTGTAAACTCGTTAATTAAGTTGTATGAAAAACTTTATTTGTATTTTGTAAAAACATCACATCAATTATCTTATATTTAAAACGTCTAAAACTTAAAACAAAAATTTTAAACCAAATTAATAGTGGCCTTATTACAACATAAAATCCCAAAAAATTTAAGATAAATAAAGTTCTATTTAAAAAGAAAGAAAACCGTGCATGGCCACCTCGTAGTCCTCTTCGGCCCGGTCCACTGCACTATGTATTACCTGCAAAACGTTAAGCAAAGAGGGTGAATCAAAAGACTCAGTGTGCAATTGCCAAGCCCCAATACTGGGCCTGAGCCCATTCACTTACCATTTGGGCCTTAGCCCCTTTTCAGAATCACATTGGGCAAAGCCCATTCGAAATCAGATTGGCTTTAGCCCCACAGCACAGAATAGAAGATAGCATATGCAAAAGGATGCAAGACCCAACCCAGCCTAAATTTCCATCCGCTACACACAACACGTTCCTGCCAATCACACCAGTGTGGATTTCTACAATCGACCCTCACCGCTACACACCATCGATGGCAGTCATGCTGCAGTCAGCTGCTCATCGTCAAAAAATGTGGCATAGCAACCGAAATAATGTGACAACGTTACCGAAATATGTGGTAAAGCCACCAAAATAATGTGACAACGACACCAAAACATGTGGTAAAGCCACCAAAATACACTGGCCCTTTCATCATAATCATATCCCCATGCCCATACAACATACAATCATAGTGGTGTGAATGCAACATATAATATAATATATAATGGCATACTCAAGATATTCATGCATATGCAAAATCATGTAATGACAATACTTATCCGGTATACTTAGAGAATATACGCACCTGGTGTTACGATCTTTACCCTCTATGGGTAACACAATAGTTATTAATGCGTTTTAGCTTTCCAAACAACGTACATAATTATATCAATAACATACAAATAAGGTGTGGGAATTACACACCTGAAAACATGAAGAACTAAACTATCGATCTTGCTAACACCCTCACTCGCAGATGATCAAAGCAATCAGCCTATCCCACTCTGAAGCCATCCATAACCCGGTGGAAAGTCTTGAACGACGGACACCGCACATTTTTTAAACTTAGGGGTAGGGATTATGAGTCCAACCCCCTCTTTTGCTTGGATGGTATTCGATTCCATGAAAGAGATCTTGGTCAGAAGACTGGGTTAAGGCATTGAAGAAAATAAAAGTAAGAAAACACGCTCAAACGAAGAGGTTTCTTACCTAGATTGACAGAAACCGAAAGCTTCAGGCTTGGATTAAGAAATCGGTGAGTCCCTACACCAACCCCACATTAAAATCAATTCTCCAAAATAGATTAAAAGAAGTGGCCTTTCGGCCAAACCAGTTGGTAAGAGCCCCCTTACCTAGATCGACCAAAACCGATTGCCCCCAAAGATCTTCCAAATGCTAGCCAAATATAGAAAGAATATGAAGACGAGGACCCCTACATTCGGCCAATCCACCAAAGTACAAGGTTAACATCTTCGGTTTAACAACCAGCAAGGGAAAAGAAAGAAACGAAAGAGAAAAGAACACTTGCCACCAAACATGAAGAAGCCAATTTAAGAAGGTTAAGAGAATGAGTGACGGCAATCCATGAAACAAGAACGAACGAAGGGAAATGAACGCACAAGGGAGATTCGGCTATAATGACAAGTAAAAACAAACTCAAAGAGAAGGAATAGGGATAAGTTTCGGTTGAAGAAGAAAACTCGTGACAAATGGTGAAAAGAACATGAGGCACTAGGTTCGGTTAAAGAGAAAGAAAGATGAAAGGGGGAAGAAAGCAAAAAGAGAATAACCTGAAAGAGAGCTGAAGTTTCGGCTTTGAGTAGATGAGAAAAGAAGCAAAATGTTCACCAAAGTAAGAGAAAAAGAAAGAGCTCCTAAGGTTGATTCGGCTAACTGAATTCTCCAAAATGATCACTTAAGGGATGACACACCCTTATGACCAATAAAGCACAAACATAAAAAGAAAAAAAAAATGAAGGAAAAGCCTAAGACTCAAAGGACTTTCGGCACACTCACCTCACCTAGCCCCAAACTGAAACCCCCTTCATCCAAACCACATTCGGTCAACAACCCCCAACAAGCCGCAAAATCCCTTGATTGCCTCTTACAAACACTCTACTTCCATCATTTGAATCGGTTGAAAGATTCAAATTCCACCTCTCACTCTTGTTCATTCACTTAAAATGTTTGACCCCTTCAACACTCCTCCTTGAAGTGTCCATGCTAAAATCCACCACCTCTCATCCTGACGCCAAAAAGAATTTCCCAAAAAGTAAGCTATGCAACTCGAACCTACTCTCTCACTGCTCCCCTGTGGCGTCACTTACCTGCAACCCAAGTGGCGTCTCCTTGCCACTTTACTACTTCACTTCTTGTGTCAACAAACATAAGCAATAACCCTTAAAGCCTATCCCAGCCAACTCTCCCCTAAAGTGCCCAAAATTGAAATTTTACCAAGGATTCAGCTTAACCCCGGGCCTTCTGGGTCCCCAAACATAACAAATTAACAGATAGGGCATACCACACACAAAAACATAATAAATGCAAAGCCCCTAATTCCGAATGTTATAGAACATTTCACATCATTTCACGACACCAAGTCAATTACCATTCAATCATATCCAAACATAACCATATAGTCTCTTAGTGAGGTCATCAAGACCTTAAACATGCTTTAGAATAGGGCCAAGACTAAACCGAATAGTTATAAAATTTTTTAAATTCAAACATTTTTCTAAGTTACAGAGGTCACACGCCCGTGTGGGTAGGCCATGTGCCTCACACGGCCTCGGACATGCCCATATGTCCAAGTCATGGCAAAACAGGGCATACATACTGATTTGTCAACACGGCCTGAGACACGCTCGTGTGCCTCACCCGTGGTCGACACTGACTTGCACCACACGGCTAGTCACACACGTGTGTCCAGCCCGTGGTCGAGCCTGACTTGATTCACTTGGCAAACTCAAACAACACGGTTGAGGCACATGTGTAACACCCCAAACCCGGCCTATGCATTAAGTCCGAATTTCGGCATGCCACACAATTTTAATGAACATTCAAAACATTTAACGAAGTAAAAATCAAATTGCAAAAAGATTAAGAACATTACTTTATCGAAAAATTGAGGTTTATTTGAAATGCTTGATTTAAAACACAAGAATTTGTCGTTTGATATATATAAAGTAGTAATCGATAAAAACTTTAGATTTATTAAATGAATATTTCATAAAATAGTTTTAAAAGAATTTTCTAAGTTTCTAGATAAGAAAAATTTTATTTGAAACGAGAATTATAGAAAATCATTTATGAAAAAACAAAATCAATCCAACTTAAATAAACTAAAACATAAATAAATCCATCCACACGATAAAATCCATAATTAAAAAGGCCTTATTACATCGCCATTAATAATACTTAATAGAAATTATAAAAGAAGTCTCAAAGTTTTATGAACCACCAATTGTAGTATAGCCACCCCACGAAGTCATCTCCGAACCAAGTCTCAATCAATTGTTATTACCTGAGAGGGGTAAAAATAATGGGGTGAGTTACTTAGAACTCAGTGTGCAACTCACTTAACATAGTCCACTGGGCCAAGACCATTTAAACATTTTTTTGGGCCTAAGCCCATTTCAAAATATAATAATTTAGTATTTAAAAATAATAATGCAAATGATATGCAATTCCCAAAACCAAACCTAGATTTCCATCCGCTACACACCCCCGTACCCAACCAGCACACCTGTGGGGAGCTTTAGTCACCCACCCCGCCATCACACCGAAGTAGGCTTTAAGCCCAACATCATATTTGTGGCAATGGCCATTTAAATAATTGTGGTAAAACCACCGATCTAGATTTTGGGCAACGGCCATTATGACAGAGTCACCTATCTAGAATTCTGGCATTAAGCCTTTCTTCTCTTCATCATTGATCCCAACCCATGCAATGATGTTTATGCATTACAAAATATTTGTAAAGAAAACCATATTATAATTTATGAATTTTGGCCCATTAAAAACACATTTCACATATAGCCCAATTTATCCATTATCATAAATGGCCCAATTATAAATTTTCACTTAAGGTCCATTTATCGATTATCACATGCATTAAATTCTCAATTATCACATATAAATTGTCAAATAACACATATGGCCCAAATTTGCCAAATAACACATATTTAAATTTGCCAAATAACACATATATTAAATTTGCCAAATATCACATATGGCCCATTTACCAAATATCACATATGGCCCAAATTTGCCAAACACCGCATATGGCCCAAATTTGCCAAATATCACATATGGCCCAAATTTTACCAAATATCACATATGGCCCAAATTTACCAATAACACATATGGCCCAAATTTGCCAAATATCACATATGGCCCAAATTTTACCAAATATCACATATGGCCCAAATTTACCAAATAACACATATGGCCCAAATTTGTCACTTATTATCGTTTTAACCATTAAGGGCGATTTTTAAAATTTCACGATCTTACTACTGATTTCGAGATTTTAACACTAAGTGTCAATAATGTCATATTTTCCAATTTCACCAACTTTGCGATTTTTAAATCTAACTTAAAGCATTGTATAGTCATCTAACCCATGAGATATAGTGTGAGATTACACACCTGATTACGGTGAGAACTACACTCTCCCGCTCGTCGATATCTAAACACACATTACGAAAGATTAGAACACTAAAATTTGATATTAAACTATTCTAATATTGAACGATCTAAATCTTACCCTCGGAATCTCGAATAACCACTATTTGCGATTTCCCTCCGACCAAAGGTTTAATTCCCCGAGTAAACAGTGGTTCATGAGTACGTACGAATTCAAATATTTGATTTTCGCCGGATGAAGGTCCACAACCCGGTGGAAAATCTCAGATTCTCGAAACAGTCCTTCTCTTAAACTTAGGGGGATTAATAGAACCACCCCTCTTCCGAGTACTATTTACTGCCCTTTTCGTCCCTATTTTGATTGTCTTCAAAGACAAAGAAACATTAGTCCTAACAATAAACTATCGAAAATCTTAAAACTAAAGACTTGAAAGTGTAATCGGTTTACCTTGGAAATCCTTTACCTTGGTGATGAAATCTCCTTTTCACCCGATCTATAATAGTTATAATCACTTAAGATGTAGAAAAGAAATCGGCACTCCACTATACCACTACAAAGAAAGAAGAATTTGTTTGAAGGAGAAAAGATTAAAATAAAAGAAAAGAACGATTCAGCTAAGGTTTTACCATCAACATTAGGCCATAATGAAGAATGAGAGAGAGGATGATATTTGAGAGTCTTTTCAAAAAGAATGAAAGAACAAAAAGAATAGAGAGAGAGTTTATGTATCTATTTTCCAAGGATGAAAGATGAACAAAGAAATGGGTTTTGAAGTTGGTGTATACTCGGCCAAAAGAAAGAAAAAGAGAATTAATTAGGTTTCTTCAAAGTTGCATGGTTTCGGCACAAAAGAGAAAAAGAAGAAAATGATACTAATTGGTCAAAAAGAAATGGCCAAACAAACAAAAATTTGCCAATGGTTACAAGTAAATTCGGCTAGAGAAAAGGGTTTTGGAGAGAATGAAAAAAATGCTCATGTTGCTAAAGAAATTGACCAAACTAGCTACTAATCCCTATCAAGCTACTAACAAAAATTCGGCCAACCTCCCTAGCCCCAAAAACCATCCAAGTACATGGAAAATAGGCCATTAAAAAGTTTCCAAAACATCTTCCCTTAATCCAAGCCTTATGTCCCCTTATCATACCAAAACTTCTTGATTCCATACCTTAAGTTAGTACTTACCTTATTCCCTTAGTCTACTTTCCATAAATGAAAAGGTCCATCCTTACCATAAGTATTGCTTGACCGACACTTGCCATACAAGTGCAAAATAAAATCATCTAATTGCTATCCAAGGATTGAACATCTCCCTCATGCAATTACTCATGCGCCAACACCACCTTGCCAATTTCTCATCTTATGCTAAATTTAGACACTTAAATTTACTTAAACCTCAAAATCACTTGATCTACTTCAATTAAATACTCCTTACTAGAATTTATTCTAATTCTGAATAGTTCCCAAGTCTTCTCAAGACTATACTAAACATGAAAAATTTTACTATACACAAGTTAAGCATTAAAACATGCATCAAATAAATACTTCAAATTTTAGGATGTTACAATTCTACCCTCCTTAAAGAAAATTTCGTCCTTGAAATTTACCTGGCTAAAAGACATGAGGATATTGTTGCCGAATTGCATCCTCAGGCTCCCACGTAGCTTCCTCCACATTGTGATTACGCCATAAAACTTTGACCAATGGTACAGTCTTCTTTCTTAGCACTTTTACATCTCGGTCTAAAATTTCCACTGATTCTTCCTCGAAAGACAAATCTGGCCTTAATTCCACTTTTTCTACTTGTACTATGTGCGATGGATCCGATCTATAGCGTCTCAACCTAGAAACATGGAAAACACTATGAATCTAACTCAATTTTGGAGGTAAATCAAGTTGATAGGCTACTGGTCCTACACGCTTCAACACACTGTATTGCTCAATGAACCTAGGGCTCAACTTGCCTTTCCTTCCGAATTTGAAAATCTTTTTCCATGGCGAAACTTTCAAAAAGACCTGATCTCCCACTGCAAACTCAATATCTTTATGCTTTAGATCTGTGTACGACTTTTGTCTATCCGAGGCTTCCTTTAATCGTGCTCGAATAACTTTTACCTTTTCTTCCGTCTTAGTTATCAGTTCAGGACCCAACAACTGTCGTTCCCCTAATTCAGTCCAACAAGTAGGAGTACGACACCTACGACCATATAACGCTTCATAGGGTGCCATCTGAATACTGGATTGATAACTATTGTTATCATAAACCACGCCAGCAGTGAAAATCCTCCCAAATACCTCTGGAATCGATCACACAACCTCTTAACATGTCTTCCAAAATCTGGATTACTCTTTCCGATGACCATCCGTGATGGTGAAAAGTCAGATCAAGTTTAACTTTGTACCTAGAGCCTCATGCAAAGCTTTCCAAAACTGTAATGTAAACCGAGGATCCCTATCTGATATGATAGACACTGGTACCCCATGCAACCTTACGATTTTAGATACATACAGTTTAGCCAACATTTGCAATGAGTAATCCGTACGAACTGGTAGAAAATGAGCAGTCTTCGTTAATCGATCTACTACCACCGAGAAAGAATATTTCTTAGTAGGTGTTAAGGGTAACCCACTAACAAAATCCATCGTTATCCGCTCCCATTTCCATAATGGAATCTTTATAAGTTGCAACAATCCCGACGGTAATTGATGTTTCGCCTTTACTTGTTAACAAGTCAAACACTTTCCCACAAAACCAGTAACTTCCTGTTTTAACTTTGGCCACCAATACTATTCATGGAGATCCCGATACATCTTATTTCCTCCGGGATGCATAGCATAAGGGCTACTATGCGCCTCTAGAAGAATCATTCGCCTCAAATCCGAATCCTCGGGCATACAAACCCTTCTACGAAAATATAGTACACCTTCTTTGTTCAAACCAAAATCTCCTATTACACCACTTTCAGCTTGTCGTATTAAAGGACCCAACTTTTCATCGGATAATTACTTTTTCTTGATTTGTTCCAACGACAGAGGCTTCACCTGAAGTTCCGCTAACAAACTGCCATCCTCATACAAACTGAGATGAGCAAACATTGCTCTCAACTCCGATACAACCTTTCGACTCAACATGTCTACTACAACGTTACCCTTTCCAGGATTATACTCGATTGAGAAATCATAATCCTTTAACAACTCCATCCATCTCCGGTGTCTTAAATTTAACTCCTGTTGGGTAAGGAGGTACTTAAGACTTTTATGGCCCGTATAAATGATTGACTTCTCACCGTAATGATAATGTCTCCAAATCTTTAATGCAAACACCACCACAGCCAACTCCAAATCATGAGTAGGATAATTGACTTCGTGCGACCTCAACTATCGAGAAGTATAAGCTACCACTTTTCCACTTTGCATCAGTACACATCCAAATCCCGTGTGTGACGCAACATAGAAAATAGTAAACTCTTTTTCGGCCTCTGGTTGAATCAGTACTGGCGCTTCCGTTAGAATCTTCTTTAGTTTCTCAAAACTTTCCTGTTGTTTATCGGTCCATACATATGGTACTTCCTTAAAACAACTTAGTTAGGGTGCGACAATCAACGAAAACCCTCAACAAAGCGTCTATAATAACCACCAAACCCAAGAAACTTGGATCTCGACTCACGACTTTGGTGGTTTCCAATCCAACACACCCTCTACATTTCGAGGATCAACTCTTATTCCTTCAGCTGACACTACATGACCCAAGAAAGTCACTTCCTTCAACCAAGATTCACACTTACTGAATTTGGCATAAAGTTGCTTATCACATAAAATTTGCAAAACAGAGCGTAAATGAGAGTCATGCTCTTCTTCATTCCTCGAATATACCAAAATGTCATTTATGAACACTACTATGAACTGGTATAAATAGCTGGAAGACTCAGTTCATCATGTCCATAAATGCAGCTGGTGCATTAGTCAAACCAAATGGCATCACTAAAAACTGATAATGTCCATAACGAGTTCAAATGTCGTCTTATGAATATCTGCCTCCTTCACCTTGAGTTGATGATAACACGATCTCAAATCAATCTTGGAAAATAAGTCATCAATTCTCGGTAATGGATACCTATTCTTGATCATCAATTTATTCAACTGCCTATAATCAATGCACATACACATCGACCCATCCTTCTTCTTGACGAACAAAGCGGGTGCTCCCACGGAGACACACTTGGTCAAATAAATCCCGATCTAACAGTTCTTGAATTTGAGCTTTAAGCTCCGCTAACTCCTTCGGTGCCATTCTATAAGAAGCAATGGACACTGGAGCAGTTCCGGGTAGAAGCTCAATGCCAAATTCTACTTCCTGATCTAGAGGTAGACCCGGAAGTTCTTCGGGAAAGACATCTGGAAATTCTTTCACCATTCTTACACCTTCTACTGATAAATCCTTGGCATCCAAAGCACTAATGAATGCTAGGAATGCTCTATTCCCTTTCCACACCAACTTTTCTGCCTTCAAAGCAGATACCACATTTGCCAAAAAGTTTCTTCGCTCACCTATCATTATTATCTCCCCATCATCCACAGTCCTAATTGACATCCGATTTTTAGCACAATTCAATTGTGCCCGATGCTTCACTAACCAATCCATGCCCAAAATAATATCAAACTCACGAAGGTAATTCTATCAAGTCCGGTAGAAATACCTCTCTTTGAATCTCTAAAGGCACATCTCGAATAATTTATTCACTATTACCGATCGTCCTAAAGGACTAATTAAATCATCTCTATCGGTAATCTCGGATCTAATATTTAGGTTTCGGATATAGCACTAGCAACATACGAGTGGGTAGATCCGATATCTATCAAAGCGATAACATGTACATCGAGATGAAGAATATACCAGTTATCACATCAGGTGCATCGCCGCCCTCACGACGCCTGATAGCATAGACCAATCCTAGCTGTCTCGCCTCCGTGTTACCTCTAACACCATTACCTCGACCCAGTGCACCTTGTCAACGTCCATTACCATTACCACCACGACCCGGTCCACGACCTCTTGGTGGTCAGCTGAGTACCTCTGGTGGTGAGCCTCGTGGTTACGACTTCGAGTCGTTTGGTCCGTCGAAGACAATTCTTAAACCGATGATCCTTAGATTCACATTTAAAACATGCTCTAATTTTCCTCCAACATTCTCCGGGATGTCATCTACCACAGTCGGCACATTCTCGAATCTGATTGGTAGTCACAGGTGCCCTAACTTGAACTGCCTCATCATTTCGTGGCCTCTTTTGAAACCTTTTAGAAGAACCAGAATACTTAAAATCCCTCTTGCCTCTTACTTTTTCCCGATTCTGGCGTTCTAAAATCTTAGCCTCTTCAGCTATCTTAGCTTTCTCTACTAGCGAGGTAAAAGTCCGCACTTGTTGTGGGGCTATCAGTACCCGCAACTCAACATTCAGTCCATCCTCAAAGCGTACACAGAGCTCATGATCAGTCTGCACTATAGTATGAGCATAACGACTCAAACAAAGAAATTTTGCCTCGTAAGCTGCTACAACCTTACTTCCTTGAACCAAATTCAGGAATTCCTTCCTCCGGGCATCTACATAACTTGTTCCGATGTACTTCCCTTGGAAAGCAGCTTTAAAGAAATCTCAATTAACCAATGCAGCCTCGGTGCCTTCTCGGACAGTAAGCCACCATTGATATGCCTCGTCTCTTAACAAAGACACGACTCCTCTCAGTTTTTGCTCGATGGTGCATTCCAAATCATCCATAATTCGTTCTACAACCTCAAGCCAATATTCTACCACATTCGGAGCTACACCAGAGACACCTCTAAAAACTTCTACACCATTAGACTTGAGTCGTTCTGATATTGATCCGCGAGTTACTGGCCCATTCTGGCTCTAGCTACTCTTTCTAAAACTCGCAACATTGCTTGAGTCAAAGCATTATCCTCATTCGTATGATCATGAGATCCAGCTTCACTCTCGAACGATGCAGGTGCATCCCTTTCCGGTATATGACCTGGTGCTTCAGACGCAGCACCTCGTCCTCTACCACGGCCACGTCTACCGCGTGCATGACCGCGTCCTCTAGAGCTTATATTGACTAATTCATTTTAATCTAATTACAAGTTTTATGAATCAGAATCTTATTTTAATGTTTATTAACGATATTTTATGAGATATAAGAGATAGAGTTGTTTTCGTAATCACATCCTATAGTCTCAATCTCTATCGTTTTCAACACCTAAAACTAGAAGTTCTAGAGTGTTCCTTAGGTCTCATCACAAAACTAAACAAATGCTTACTGAACATACTTACTTGACTTGGTGTCGAATGCTCGTTGTGCCATACTACTTTTAAAACATAAAGTCTAGAAATTTAAGTGGTTTTTAACCAAAAATCATCGTTGAACCCAAACTACAGCCGAGTTTTGAAATTGGGCTCTGATACCATAAAATGTAACACCCCAAACCCGGCCTATGAATTAAGCCCGGATTTTGGCATGCCACACAACTTTAACGAACATTCAAAACATTTAATGAAGTAAAAATCAAATTGCAAAACGATTTAGAACATTACTTTATCGAAAAATCGAGTTTTATTTGAAATGCTTGATTTAAAACATAAGAATTTGTCATTTGATATATATAAAGTAGTAATCGATAAAAACTTTAGATTTATTAAATCGAATATTTCATCAAAAGTTTTAAAAGAATTTTCTAAGTTTCTAAATAAGAAAAACTTTTATTAGAAACGAGAGTTATAGAAAATCATTTACTGAAAAACAAAATCAATCTAACTTAAATAAGCTAAAACATAAATAAATCCATCCACACAATAGAATCCATAATTAAAAAGGCCTTATTACATCGCCATTAATAATACTTAATAGAAATTATAAAAGAAGTCTCAAAGTTTTATGAACCACCAATTGTAGTATAGCCACCCCACGAAGTCATCTCCGAACCAAGTCTCCATCAATTGTTATTACCTGAGGGGGGTAAAAATAATGGGGTGAGTTACTTAGAACTCAGTGTGCAACTCACTTAACATAGTCAACTGGGCCAAGACCATTTAAACATTTATTTGGGCCTAAGCCCATTTCAAAATATAATAATTTAGTATTTAAAAATTATAATGCAAATGATATGCAATTTCCCAAAACCAAACCTAGATTTTCATCCGCTACACACCCCCGTACCCAACCAGCACACCTGTGGGGAGCTTTAGTCACCCACCCCGCCATCACACCGAAGTAGGCTTTAAGCCCAATATCATATTTGTGGCAACGGCCATTTAAATAATTGTGGTAAAACCACCAATCTAGATTTCGAGCAACGGCCATTGTGACAGAGTCACCTATCTAGAATTCTGGCATTAAGTCTTTCTTCTCTTCATCATTGATCCCAACCCATGCAATCATGTTTATGCATTACAAAATATTTGTAAAGAAAACCATATTATAATTTATGAATTTTGGCCCATTAAAAACACAGTTCACATATAGCCCAATTTATCCATTATCATAAATGGCCCAATTATAAATTTTCACTTTAGGCCTATTTATCGATTATCACATGCACCCAAATTCTCAATTATCACATATGGCCAATTTGCCAAATAACACATATGGCCCAAATTTGCCAAATAACACATATGGCCCAAATTTGCCAAATAACACATATATTAAATTTGCCAAATATCACATATATTAAATATGCCAAATATCACATATGGCCCAAATTTGCCAAATATCACATATGGCCCAAATTTTACCAAATATCACATATGGCCCAAATTTACCAATAACACATATGGCCCAAATTTGCCAAATATCACATATGGCCCAAATTTTACCAAATATCACATATGACCCAAATTTACCAAATAACACATATGGCCCAAATCTGTCTCTTATTATCCTTTTAACCATTAAGGGCGATTTTTTAAAATTTCACTATCTTACTACTGATTTCGAGATTTTAACACTAAGTGTCAATAATGTCATATTTTCCTATTTCACCAACTTTGCGATTTTTAAATCCAACTTAAAGCATTGTATAGTCATCTAACCGATGAGATATAGTGTGCGATTACACACCTGATTACAGTGAGAACTACACTCTCCCGCTCGTCGATATCTAAACACACATTACGAAGGATTAGAACACTAAAATTTGATATTAAACTATTCTAATATTGAACGATCTAAATCTTACCCTCGGAATTTCGAATAACAACTATTTGCGATTTTTCTCCGACCAAATGTTTAATACATCGAGTAAACAGTGGTTCGGGAGTACGTACGACTTCGAATATTTGATTTTCGCCAGATGAAGGTCCACAACCCTGTGGAAAATCTCGGATTCTCGAAACAGTCCTTCTCTTAAACTTAGGGGGATTAATAGAACCACCCCTCTTCCGAGTACTATTTACTGCCCTTTTCGTCCCTATTTTGATTGTCTTCAAAGACAAAGAAACATTAGTCCTAACAATAAACTATTGAAAATCTTAAAACTAAAGACTTGAAAGTGTAATCGGTTTACCTTGGAAATCCTTTACCTTGACTGATGAAATCTCCTTTTTCACCTGATCTATAATAGCTATAATCACTTAAGATGTAGAAAAGAAATCGGCACTCCACTATACCACTACAAAGAAAGAAGAATTTGTTTAAAGGAGAAAAGATTAAAATAAAAGAAAGGAATGATTCGGCTAAGGTTTTACCATTAACATTAGGCCATAATGAAGAATGAGAGAGAGGATGATATTTGAGAGTCTTTTCAAAAAGAATGAAAGAACAAAAAGAATAGAGAGAGAGTTTATGTATCTATTTTCCAAGGATGAAAGATGAACAAAGAAATGGGTTTTGAAGTTGTTGTATACTAGGCCAAAAGAAAGAAAAAGAAAATGAATTAGGTTGCTTCAAAGTTGCATGGTTTCGGCACAAAAGAGAAAAAGAAGAAAATGATACTAATTGGTCAAAAAGAAATGGCCAAACAACCAAAAATTTGCCAATGGTTACAAGTAAATTCGGCTAGAGAAAAGGGTTTTGGAGAGAATGAAAAAATGCTCATGTTGTTAAAGAAATTGACCAAACTAGCTACTAATTCCTATCAAGCTACTAACAAAAATTCTACCAACCTCCCTAGCCCCAAAAATAATCCAAATACATGGAAAATAGGCCATTAAAAAGTTTCCAAAACATCTTCCCTTAATCCAAGCCTTGTTAAAGCAATTACTTCACGTGAAAACATAATTATCTTTAATAAACCTTTTAGGTTGCGAAAGCATATTTGAAATAAACGATTTGCAAAACTAGAGTTGTAACAACATTTTGAAAACATTTGAAACGTAGATAAAATACAAGTAATTTGATAAATCACAAATCAAGGAATTAAACTTTAAATCCGTGACTTTTGAAAATGTCGTTAATAAATTGAAAGAAAATTTGAGTTAAATCATATTTGTAAAAGTTTATCTTGAAATCCATTTATTAATCAATTTCGGAAAAACTTTTATTTTCGTTCTTAGAAAATTCTCGTTTAAAACAATTTAAGCAAAATAATAAGTAAACCAACCATAAAGCAAATAATAAAATAGTTCGAGGCCTTATTACAACTTAAACCAAAATAATAAAATAACGGAATAGAAATTTAAAATTCAAAACACTATTTAGAAGAATGGCCTCCACCGAGTCATCCATGGCCCAAGTCCACCTCACGGAGCATTACCTCTGTGGTTAAGAGAAAGGGGTGAGTTACAAGAACTCAATGTATAATCCCTTACCATCATCCATTGGGTGAAACACATAGCAATATTTTGGGCCTAAGCCCAATTACATTTATAACATGTATATAATATGCATGTGATATGCAATTCCCAAACCAATCCTAATTTCCATCCGCTACACACCCCCGTACCAACCATCACACCTGTGGGGATCAAGTCAACCCACCTCGCCAACACACCAGTCGTAGGCATTAAGCCATTTTATATTTGTGGCAGAGCCATCGAACTAGAGGCAAATAGCCATAATTTTGTGGCAAAGCCACCGAACTAGATTTTTTTGGCAACAGGCCTTCTTCTCTTCATCAATTTCCCAACCCATGCAAACATGTATGCATAACAATTTATATCCATATGATAATTTTAGCAAAAGGCCCAATTTACAAGAGAATCAATATTTCAAGTTTTTAATTAAGGCCCATAACACAAAATAACATTTAGCCCATTTAGCACTTTAGCAACTTAGGCCCAATTAACGATCTAGCATATTTTCGGCCCATTTAACGATCTAGCAAAGATTTCGGCCCATTTATTGATCTAGCAGAGATTTCGGCCCATTTAACTATTTTTCAGGGTTTTCGGCCCATTTAACGATCTAGCAGAGATTTCGGCCCATTTAACTATTTATCAGGGTTTTCGGCCCATTTAACAATCTAGCAAAATTTTGGCCCATTAATCGATCTAGAAAATTTGGCCCATTATTCACATGAGGCCCATATAGCAACATATTTCAATTTGACCCATAAAGGGTATTTTCGTAATTTAGTCCATAGGGACATTTTCATAATTCGGCCCATTAGGGGCATTTTTGTACTTGACCCGTAAATAATTCAGTAATCGTACCCACAAAGGGTAATTCAGTAATTTACCCTCTAAGGGTATAATGGTAATTTCGCAACCTAAGCTTAATTACTAATTTGGGGCATAAAAACGAAACTGTCCAACTGCATCACACTGACTAAATTGGCCATAACTCGAATTAGAAAACTCGAAATCTAAATCCGTAAATTTTTCTTGAAACTAGACTCGTATATCTTTCTACTATGAGTTTTCCAGAATTTTTACCTTAACCATTTAGTACAGTTTATTCCTTATAATTTCCCTTGTTTCACTGTCCAATGATTCTGACCTCTCTTACCCTAATCTCAAATATCTTACTGTACGATTTTCATCTACTGCTCCCACTTATTTATTTTGAAAATAGATTCACTAATGAATCTATACATATCAATTATAACTCTTAATTCACTTTGTACAATTTTATATTATTTTTCCAAAACAGAACAGAATACCCCGAAGTCATTCAAAACCAGTCTCACTAAAATTAACATATCTCAGAATCTAATATTCCTTTTCCTTCTCCGTTTCTTCCATATTAAAATAGACACAGTAAGCTTTAATCTGATATCTTATTCACTTTGTAATTCCTTTTATCCAATTTTTCATGATTTTTCAAATACAAGACACTGTTTCTGACCGAAACTATTTTATTACAAAATACGATTACCACTACGAATATACGCACTCTCGAGTGATCACGAATGCCGGTTATCGGTTTTATTCGGTATTTCTACCAAATCACAGAATATTTCATGTAAACTTTCAAAGAGATGTGAGACTTACTCACCATTTCAAACATATATTCGGAAGGGT
This sequence comes from Gossypium rotundifolium, assembly GCA_025506655.1. Taxonomy (NCBI): domain Eukaryota; kingdom Viridiplantae; phylum Streptophyta; class Magnoliopsida; order Malvales; family Malvaceae; genus Gossypium; species Gossypium rotundifolium. The sequence continues at coordinate 44,625,094 of CP106726.1, forward strand.
ACGGGATTACACACCTTATTCGGAATCCGTAATACGAAATTCTTCATGGCACCTAAAGATACAATCGATCAACAATTAATCCCAAAACTGAATTTACCACTTCAACCAATTATTTTGATTGATTAACAATATATCACTTGCCAACAATCTGAGTCTCTTATTACGAGGGATAGGTGTTCGATTGGCCCTCCGATAAAGTACTTCGAGTCCTTAAAAGTGATTAACACAAAAACAATGTTAGCCACACCTTATTCGGCTTGAGGAGGAATCACCACAATACACCCCCTTCACCTATATACGGCTTGGAAGAAAAAGAAAATGAAATGAAAAGAGGAAAATACGATTACTTACCAATTTGATTAAGAAGAGATTGGATGGAAGAAGAGTGCCTTGTAATTTCGGAAATCAAAAGGGGAATAAACAATAGATGAAAATCTTGATCAAACAAAAGAGCAAGAAAATGCACAATTGTGCTAGGGGAATTCGGCCAAAGTAAAAAGAAAGAAGAAACTATGGTCACCAAGGCTTGTAATTTCGGCACAAAGCAAAGGAAAAGAAAAGAATTTGAGAGGAAAAACAATGCACTATTGTGCTACTATGATTTGGCAAGGAGGGTTGCAAAATTGAGAGAAATGGCACAAAGTTGTCAAAAGGATTTTTGGCCAAAACAAAGCTAAGACTTTACCATATGCCAAATAAAATTTCAGCCACCTAATTACTCCAAAAAAACCATCCACATGCATCCCCCCTTAGGATAAGATTTGGCCACTCATACTTTCCAAAATACCTCCCCCGATATTAGCCTCTTGTCCCCCTTTCCTTCCTATTCCTCTTGATTCCTTTCCCAAACTTTAACCTTGCCATATTCTTTTAGCCACCTTACCAAAATAATAAAGTCCACACTTACCAAAAATACTTCTTGACCGACACATAAGGAAGGAAAGCAAAAATAATAGTCAAATTTGCAAACAATGGGATTTGAACCTCTTCCCTCAAGGTACATCATTTAATGCCATAACCTCTTTACCATAAGCTCCTTTATACTAACAAATTACTCATCTAATTCCATAAGCCTTGAAGCCACTTACTATCTCTCCTTAATAGGCTAAATCAAAAAATTTTACTAAGGCCCAACTCGAACCCGGAACTTCATAGAAGCCTCGTAACCTTCCAAATTCACTTAACTAATAAGTCCAATTTGCAATATTGTCATTCTCTTGTTCTCAAAATTTTAAACATTCCTACGCCATAGGGCCCAATCCTACTAGGCCCAATTTTAGGATGTTACAAGCCTTATGTCCCCTTATCATACCAAAACTTCTTGATTCCATACCTTAAGTTAGTACTTACCTTATTCCCTTAGTCTACTTTCCATAAATGAAAAGGTCCATCCTTACCATAAGTATTGCTTGACCGACACTTGCCATACAAGTGCAAAAATAAAAATCATCTAATTGCTATCCAAGGGATTCGAACATCTCCCCTCATGCAATTACTCATGCGCCAACACCACCTTGCCAATTTCTCATCTTATGCTAAATTTAGACACTTAAATTTACTTAAACCTCAAAATCACTTGATCTACTTCAATTAAATACTCCTTACTAGAATTTATTCTAATTCCGAATAGTTCTCAAGTCTTCTCAAGACTATACTAAACATGAAAAATTTTACTATACACAAGTTAAGCACTAAAACATGCATCAAATAAATACTTCAAATTTTAGGATGTTACAATTCTACCCTCCTTAAAGAAAATTTCGTCCTCAAAATTTACCTGGCTAAAAGAGATGAGGATATTGTTGCCGAATTGCATCCTCAGGCTCCCACGTAGCTTCCTCCACTCCGTGATTACACCATAAAACTTTGACCAACTGTACAGTCTTCTTTCTTAGCACTTTAACATCTCGGTCTAAAATTTCCACTGGTTCTTCCTCGAAAGACAAATCCGGCCTTAATTCCACTTCTTCTACCGGTACTATGTGCGATGGATCCGATCTATAGCGTCTCAACATAGAAACATGGAAAACACTATGAATCTAACTCAATTTTGGAGGTAAATCAAGTTGATAGGCTACTGGTCCTACACGCTTCAACACACTGTATTGCCCAATGAACCTAGGGCTCAACTTGCCTTTCCTTCCGAATCTGAAAATCTTTTTCCACGGCAAAACTTTCAAAAAGACCTGATCTCCCACCGCAAACTTAATATCTTTACGCTTCAGATCTGCGTATGACTTTTGTCTATCCGAGGCTTCCTTTAATCGCGCTCGAATAACTTTTACCTTTTCTTCCGTCTTAGTTCTCAGTTCAGGACCCAACAACTGTCGTTCCCCTAATTCAGTCCAACAAGTAGGAGTATGACACCTACGACCATATAACGCTTCACAGGGTGCCATATGAATTCTGGATTGATAACTATTGTTATACGCAAACTCTGCCAACGGTAGAAAATCCTCCCAAATATCTCTGGAATCGATCACACAACCTCTTAACATGTCTTCCAAAATCTGGATTACTCTTTCCGACTGACCATCTAACTGATGGTGAAAAGCTATACTGAAGTTTAACTTTGTACCCAGAGCCTCATGCAAAGCTTTCCAAAACCTTGATGTAAACCAAGGATCCCTGTCTGATATGATCGACACTGGTACCCCATGCAACCTCACGATTTCAGATACATATAGTTTAGCCGACATTTGCAACGAGTAATCCGAACTAGTAGAAAATGAGCAGTCTTCGTTAATCGATCTACTACCACCGAGACAGAATCTTTACCACCCAGATAGAATCTTTCTTAGTAGGTGTTAAGGGTAACCCACTAACAAAATCCATCGTTATCCGCTTCCATTTCCATAATGGAATCTTTACAAGTTGCAACAATCCTGACGGTAATTGATGTTCCGCCTTTACTTGTTAACAAGTCAAACACTTTCCCACAAAATCAGTAACTTTCCATTTTAACTTTGGCCACCAATACTGTTCACGGAGATCCCGATACATCTTATTTCCTCCGGGATGCATAGCATAAGGGCTACTATACGCCTCTATAAGAATCATTCGCCTCAAATTCAAATCCTCAGGCATATAAACCCTTCTACGAAAACATAGTACACCTTCTTTGTTCAAACCAAAATCTCCTATTACACCACTTTCAGCTTGTCGTATTAAAGGACCCAACTTTTCATCGGATAATTGCTTTTCCTTGATTTGTTCCAACGACAAAGGCTTCACCTGAAGTTTCGCTAACAAACTGCCATCCTCATACAAACTGAGATGAGCAAACATTGCTCTCAACTCCGATACAACCTTTCGACTCAGTGCATCTACCACAACGTTAGCCTTTCCAGGATGATACTCGATTGAGAAATCATAATCCTTTAACAACTCCATCCATCTCCGGTGTCTTAAATTCAACTCTTTTTGGGTAAGGAGGTACTTAAGACTTTTATGGTCCGTATAAATGATTGACTTCTCACCATAATGATAATGTCTCCAAATCTTTAATGCAAACACTACCACAGCCAACTCCAAATCATGAGTAGGATAATTGAATTCGTACGGCCTCAACTGTCGAGAAGTATAAGCTACCACTTTTCCACTTTGCATCAGTACACATCCTAATCTCGTGTGTGACGCAACATAGTAAACAGTGAACTCTTTTTTTTGGCCTCTGGTTGAATCAGTACTGTCGCTTCTGTTAGAATCTTCTTCAGTTTCCCAAAACTTTCCTGTTGCTTATCGGTCCATACATACGGTTCTTCCTTTCGTAACAACTTAGTTAGGGGTGCAGCAATCAATGAAAACCCCTCAACAAAGCGTCTATAATAACTAGCCAAACCCAAGAAACTTCGGATCTCACTCATCGACTTTGGCGGTTTCCAATCGAACCTGACCTCTACCTTTCGAGGATCAACTCTTATTCCTTCAGCTGACACTACATGACCCAAGAAAGTCACTTCCTTCAACCAAAATTCACACTTACTGAATTTGGCATAAAGTTGCTTATCACGTAAAATTTGCAACACAGAGCGCAAATGAGAGTCATGCTCTTCTTCATTCCTCGAATATACCAAAATGTCATTTATGAACACTACTACGAACTGGTCTAAATAGGGCTGGAAGACTCGATTCATCATGTCCATAAATGCAGCTGGTGCATTAGTCAAACCAAATGGCATCACTAAAAACTGATAATGTCCATAACGAGTTTAAAATGCTGTCTTATGAATATTTGCCTCCTTCACCTTGAGTTGATGATAACCCGATCTCAAATCAATCTTGGAAAAGACTGAAGCTCCTCTTAATTGATCAAATAGGTCATCGATTCTCGGTAATGGATACCTATTCTTGATCATCAATTTATTCAACTGCTTATAATTAATGCACATACGCATCGACCCATCCTTCTTCTTGACGAACAAAACTGGTGCTCCCCACGGAGACACACTTGGTCAAATAAATCCCCGATCTAACAGTTCTTGAATTTGAGCTTTAAGCTCTGCTAACTCCTTCGGTGCCATTCTATAAGAAGCAATGGACACTGGAGCAGTTTCGGGTAAAAGCTCAATGCCAAATTCTACTTCCCAATCTAGAGGTAGACTCGAAAGTTCTTCTGGAAAGACATCTAGAAATTCTTTCATCGTTCTTACACCTTCTACAGATAAATCCTTGGCATCCAAAGTACTAAGAATGCTAGGAATGCTCTATTCCCTTTTCGCACCAACTTTTTGCCTTCAAAGTAGATACCACATTTGCCAAAAAGTTTCTTCGCTCACCTATCATTATTATCTCCCCATCATCCATAGTCCTAATTGACATCCACTTTTGGCACAATTCAATTGCGCCTGATGCTTCACCAACCAATCCATGCCTAAAATAAGATCAAACTCACCGAAAGGTAATTCTATCAAGTCTGCTAGAAATACCTCTCTTTGAATCTCTAAAGGCACATCTCTGAATAATTTATTCACTATTACCGACTGTCCTAAAGGACTAATTACCATCATCTCTCTATCGGTAATCTCAGATCTAATATTTAGGTTTTCAGATATAACACTAGCAACATACGAGTGGGTAGATCCGATATCTATCAAAGCAGTAACATGTACATCAAAGATGAAGAATGTACCAATTATCATATCAGGTGCATCGCCGTCCTCACGACGCTTGACAGCATAGACCAATCCTAGCTGTCTCGCCTCCGTGTTACCTCTAACACCATTACCTCGACCGGTGCACCTTGTCAATGTCCATTACCATTACCACCACGACCCGGTCCACGACCTCTTGGTGGCTGCTGAGTACCTCTAGCTGGCTGAGCCTCAGGGTTACGAGCTTCTTGAGTCATTTTAGTCCGTCGAGGACAATTCTTAAACTGATGATCCTTAGATCCACATTTAAAACAGGCTCCAATTTTCCTCCAACATTCTCCGGGATGTCGTCTACCACAGTCGACACATTCTCGAATCTGATTGGTAGTCACAGGTGCCTAACTTGAACTGCCTCATCATTTCGTGGCCTCTTTTGAAACCTTTTAGAAGAACCAGAATACTTAAAATCCCTCTTGCCTCTTACTTTTCCCCGATTCTGGCGTTCTAAAATCTTAGCCTCTTCGGCTATCTTAGCTTTATCTACTAGCGAGGTAAAAGTCTGCACTTGTTGTGGGGCTATCAGTGCCCTCAACTCATCATTCAGTCCATCCTCAAAGCGTACATAATGGTCATGATCAGTCTGCACTATAGTACGAGCTTAACGACTCAAACAAAGAAATTCTGCCTTGTAAGCTGCTACAACCTTACTTCCTTGAACCAAATTTAGGAATTCCTTCCTCCGGGCATCTACATAACTTGTTCCGACGTACTTCCCTTGGAAAGCAGCTTTAAAGAAATCTCAATTAACCAATGCAGCCTCGATGCCTTCTCAGACAGTAAGCCACCATTGATATGCCTCGTCTCTTAATAAAGACATGGCTCCTCTCAGTTTTGCTCGACGGTGCATTCCAAATCATCCATAATTCGTTCTACAGCCTCAACCCAATATTCTGCCACATTCGGAGCTACACCAGAGACACCTCTAAAAACTTCTGCACCACTAGACTTGAGTCGTTCTGATATTGATCAATGAGTTACTGGCCCAGTTCTAGCTCTAGCTACTCTTTCTAAAACTCGCAACATTGCTTGAGTCAAAGCATTATCCTCATTCGTATGATCATGAGATCCAGTTTCACTCTCGAACGATGCTAGTGCATCCCTTTCCGGTATATGACCTGGTGCTTCAGACGCAGCACCTCGTCCTCTACCACGGCCACGTCTACCGTGTCCACGGCCACGTCTTCTAGAGCTCATATTGACTAATTCGTTTTAATCTAATAATAAGTTTTATGAATCAGAATCTTATTTCGGTGTTTATTAACGATATTTTATGAGATATAAGAGATAGAGTTGTTTTCGGAATCACATCCTATAGCCTCAATCTCTATCATTTTCAACACCTAAAACTAGAAGTTCTAGAGTGTTCCTTAGCTCTCATCACAAAAATAAACAAATGCTTACTGAACATACTTACTTGACTTGGTGTTGGATGCTCGTGGTGCCATACTACTTTTAAAACATAAAGTCTAGAAATTTAAGTGGTTTTTAACCAAAAATCATCGTTGAACCCAAACTACAATCGAGTTTTGAAATTGGGCTCTAATACCATAAAATGTAACACCCCAAACACGGCCTATGAATTAAGCCCGGATTTCGGCATGCCACACAATTTTAACGAACATTCAAAACATTTAACGAAGTAAAAATCAAATTGCAAACCGATTAAGAACATTACTTTATCGAAAAATCAAGTTTTATTTGAAATGTTTGATTTAAAACATAAGAATTTGTCATTTGATATATATAAAGTAGTAATCGATAAAAACTTTAGATTTATTAAATCGGAATATTTCATCAAAAAGTTTTAAAAGAATTTTCTAAGTTTCTAAATAAGAAAAATTTTATTTGAAGCGAGAGTTATAGAAAATCATTTACTGAAAAACAAAATCAATCTAACTTAAATAAACTAAAACATAAATAAATCCATCCACACAATAAAATCCATAAATAAAAAGGCCTTATTACATCGCCATTAATAATACTTAATAGAAATTATAAAAGAAGTCTCAAAGTTTTATGAACCACCAATTGTAGTATAGTCACCCACGAAGTCATCTAGAACCAAGTCTCCATCAATTGTTATTACTTGAGAGGGTAAAATAATGGGGCGAGTTACTTAGAACTCGATGTGTAATTCACTTACCATAGTCCACTGGGCCAAGACCATTTAAACATTTATTTGGGCGTAAGCCTATTTCAAAATATAATAATTTAGTATTTAAAAATTATAATGCAAATGATATGCAATTTCCCAAAACCAAACCTAGATTTCCATCCGCTACACACCCCCGTACCCAACTAGCACACCTGTGGGGAGCTTTAGTCACCCACCCCGCCATCACACCGAAGTAGGATTTAAGCCCAATATCATATTTGTGGTAACGGCCATTTAAATAATTGTGGTAAAACCACCGATCTAGATTTCGGGCAATGGCCATTGTGACAGAGTCACCTATCTAGAATTCTGGCATTAAGCCTTTCTTCTCTTCATCATTGATCCCAACCCATGCAATCATGTTTATGCATTACAAAATATTTGTAAGGAAAACCATCTTATAATTTATGAATTTTGGCCCATTAAAAGCACATTTCACATATAGCCCAATTTATTCATTATCATAAATGGCCCAATTATAAATTTTCACTTAAGGCCCATTTATCGATTATCACATGTGGCCCAAAATCTCAATTATCACATATGGCCCAATTTGCCAAAAAACACATATGGCCCAAATTTGCCAAATAACACATGTGGCCCAAATTTGCCAAATAACACATATGGCCCAAATTTGCCAAATATCACATATGGCCCAAATTTACCAAATATCACATATGGCCCAAATTTGCCAAATACCACATATGGCCCAGTTTTGCCAAATATCATATATGGCCCAAATTTTGCCAAATATCATATATGGCCCAAATTTTACCAAATATCACATATGGCCCAAATTTACCAAATAACACATATGGCCTAAATTTTCCAAAAATCACATATGGCCCAAATTTTACCAAATATCACATATGGCCCAAATTTACCAAATAACACATATGGCCCAAATTTGTCACTTATTATCGTTTTAACCATTAAGGCGATTTTCAAAATTTCACGATCTTACTACCGATTTTGAGATTTTAACACTGAGTGTCAATAATGTCATATTTTTGATTTCACCAACTTTGTGGTTTCTAAATCCAACATAAACCATTGTATAGTCATCTAACCCATGAGATATAGTGTGAGATTACACACATGATTACGGTGAGAACTACACTCTCCCGCTCGTTGATATCGAAACACACATTACGAAGGATTAGAACACTAAAATTTGATATTAAACTATTCTAATATTGAACAATCTAAATATTACCCTCGAAATCTCGAATAACCACTATTTGTGATTTCTCTCCGACCAAAGGTTCAATACCCCGAGTAAACAGTGGTTCGGGAGTACGTACGACTTCGAATATTTAATTTTCACCGGATGAAGGTCCACAACCCGGTGGAAAATCTCGGATTCTCGAAATAGTCCTTCTCTTAAACTTAGGGGGATTAATAGAATCACCCCTCTTCCGAATACTATTGACTGCCCTTTTCGTCCCTATTTTGATTGTCTTCAAAGACAAAGAAACATTAGTCCTAACAATAAACTATCGAAAATCTTAAAACTAAAGACTTGAAAGTGTAATCGGTTTACCTTGAAAATCCTTTACCTTGACCGATGAAATCTCCTTTTTCACCGATCTATAATAGCTACAATCACTTAAGATGTAGAAAAGAAATCGGCACTCCACTATACCACTACAAAGAAAGAAGAATTTGTTTGAAGGAGAAAAGATTAAAATAAAAGAAAAGAATGATTCGGATAAGGTTTTACCATCAACATTCGGCCATAATGAAGAATGAGAGAGAGGATGATATTTGAGAGTCTTTTCAAAAAGAATGAAAGAACAAAAAGAATAGATAGAGAGTTTATGTATCTATTTTCCAAGGATGAAAGATGAACAAAGAAATAGGTTTTGAAGTTGGTGTATATTCGGCCAAAAGAAAGAAAAAGATAATGAATTAGGTTTCTTCAAAGTTGCATGGTTTTGGCACAAAAGAGAAAAAGAAGAAAATGATACTAATTGGTCAAAAAGAAATGGCCAAACAACCAAAAATTGCCAATGGTTACAAGTACATTCGGCTGGAGAAAAGGGTTTTGGAGAGAATGAAAACAATGCTCATGTTGCTAAAGAAATTGACCAAACTAGCTACTAATCCCTATCAAGCTACTAACAAAAATTCTACCAACCTCCCTAGCCCCAAAACCATCCAAATACATGGACAATAGGCCATTAAAAGTTTCCAAAACATCTTCCATTAATCCAAGCCTTATGTCCCCTTATCATACCAAAACTTCTTGATTCCATACCTTAAGTTAGTACTTACCTTATTCCCTTAGTCTAGTTTCCATAAATGAAAAAGTCCATCCTTACCATAAGTATTGCTTGACTGACACTTGCCATACAAGTGCAAAAATAAAAATCATCTAATTGCCATCCAAGGGATTCGAACATATCCCCTCATGCAATTACTCATACGCCAACACCACCTTGCCCATTTCTCATCTTATGCTAAATTTAGACACTTAAATTTACTTAGACCTCAAAATCATTTGATCCACTTCAATTAAATACTCCATACTAGAATTTATTCTAATTTCGAATAGTTCTCAAGTCTTCTCAAGACTATACTAAATATGAAAAATTTTACTATACACAAGTTAAGCACTAAAACATGCATCAAATAAATACTTCAAATTTTAGGATGTTACAACATGCCTGTGTGCTCAATCGTGTGGACAATTATTGGCCCTTTTCAAGGCCAAATTTGCCTCCCGCACATTGAATCACCCACAACCTCAAATCAATACCAAATCATACCTCAAAATGCATCCAAATATACCAATAATGACACCAATTCATCATCAATTATACCATCTCTAACCATACATCATTTATACTTAATTAAACTCATCCAAACACAACCAATTCCACATCTCAAATACTATCGCTATGCATCATCTAATCATATTACAAATTCACACTTAATATGCCATTCTCATCAACCAATTCAAGCATGAAATATACCAATTCCAATCTCATTATATTAAACCAAAATCATCATTTTGATAGCTTCAAATATGAGCTAATAATATTCAATTTCCAAGCCATATCACATGGCAAGGCTATACAACTCAAAACATGCCACATTGACTAGCCTATACATGTCATATTCAAATATACACATATTCAAAGTGCCAAAATAGATTGCTGATAGTGTGATAGAGATGCTGACGATTCCCAGATCCGAGCTAGCTTTCTTGACACTGCAAAACAGAGAAACAAATCACACAGTAAGCTTTTAAAAGCTTATTAAGTTCGTAATATAATACAAATAACTTATTCAACCAATCTATAAATTGAACCATCACATAGATAATTTACCAATGATGCACAAACTCAACTATATCCAATATTCATATAACCTAACATTCATCTACTTTCAAGTTCATCAACCACATAGGTATTATGCATACCTCTTCCAACACATAGTTACTCACCGATCATACTACTCAACCGATCGACTTTACATTTCAATTAATCTTTGCTATTCTTTTGATTTATTCACACACTTAGTGCCATTTTCACAGTCGAAACATAATTGTCATCGCACACTTAGTGCAAGTACATTAAATCGAGCTTATATCAGTATCGCACACACAGTGCCAACTCAATAAGCCAAAACTTTTATTGTTTCGCACACACATTGCTAATTGTCTCTGTCTCGTTTTTCTAAATTCGCACACTTAGTGCCTCAATACTCAAGTTCATATATAATACATCAATAATAAACATTCATTCACTTCTCATCGCATAGATACAAGTTCAATGGCAAGTATTATATCCAAACTTACCTCGGACGTCGTAGTCCCAAAACGGTCGATTAATTGAGCACTTTGTCATTGCCTCGATCTCGATCTGAACTTCTCTTTTCTTGGTCTATACACATTTAAATTCAACTCATTCAATCACCAATTCATTCAATTTATTCCACACACATATTTAGGGCATTTTACAAAATAGCCCTCACATTTTCATATTTCGACACTTTAGTCCTTATTTAACAAAATCACAAAATATACAAAACTCCATATCACCCAAGCTTAGCTTAATATTCCCATGTTCAATACAAGTCCACACGTTTCATTTATTTCACATTTTAGTCCCTCAAAATATTATTTTCACAATTTAGTCCAAATTACTCAAAGTCACCAAAAACTCAAAGACAAACTATGTTAATCTAAAACATATCTTCCATATTCCACCAACTAACAACACAAAGCTCACATATTCATTAATGGCATATCTCAAAATCACCATCAAGTTCTCAAATTTAAGCATGGGTTTGATAATACACTAAGCAACGATCACAAAAACATTGAAATTATAAAAAATCGAGCTCAAAACAAACCTTGATTGAGCTTAGATAATGGTCGAAACCTAGCTTGCTCAACAATGGTGTTTTTATCCTTTAACATTTGGCATAACCATTACAATGATGAAAAATATTGTTTTGTTTTAATTTAATGACATTATTTACCAATTACCAAGTTACCATTAATGAATACCTTTACAATTCATGTAATATATGGCCATTTATGTCCATTACCAACCACTCACTTATGTAATGGTTTAATAACAACATAAAGACTCCTCATTTAGAAAGCCATGACAAATAAACACTTTAACAATCAGCACACAGCTTTTACATTTTCTGTAATTAGGTCTTTTTTTCTAGTTAAGCAAGCAATCGATGAAATTTTCACACAAAAGTTTCACACATGCTCAATCATATATTATAAATACAAAAAATAATATTAAAATATTTTTTAACCATGGATTTGTGGTCTCGAAACCACAGTTCTGGCTAGGGTCTAAACCAAGCTATTACAGTTTATGCCTCGAGACAGTTAAAGTTGCACGAAAAGAACTATTTGACACACGATTTGGAATTGGTAGCTATTGTGTTTGTAGTAAAGATATGGCGTCACTATCTGTTCGATGAGAAATGTCATGTTTATTCTAATCACAAAAGCCTGAAGTATTTGATGACTCAGAAAGATCTAAATTTGAGACAACGTCGATGGTTAGAGTTGTTAAAAGACTACGAGCTTGTGATTGACTATCATCCAGGAAAAGCTAATGTTATTGCTGATGCTTTAAGTCCAAAATCATTATTTTCTTTACGTGTAATGAATGCACATATGGTTATATCTAATGATGGTTTGATAATAGCTAAATTAAAAGCAAGACCATTATTTGTTCAACAAATTTGTGATGCTTAAAAAGTTGATAATGATTTGTTAGCAAAGCGAGCTCAATGTGAATCGAATGTTGAATTCGAGTTTCGAGTTGATACTGATGGTTGTTTGAGGTTCAAAACTAAATATGTGTTTCGAGAAATCTAGAGATGATCCAAATGATTTTGAATGAAGCTCATAGCAATCGGTTATCTATTCACCCGAGTAGTACGAAGATGTATAATGATCTGAAATAGCTTTACTAGTGGCATGGTATGAAACGAGACATTTCTCACTTTGTTTCAAAATGTTTAGTCTATCAGCAAGTAAAAGCTAAACATCAGGTACCTTCTTGATTACTTCAACCAATCATGATACCTGAGTGGAAATGGGATAGAGTCACGATGGATTTTTTATCTGGTTTACCGTTGCCACCGAGCAAGAAAGATGCAATATGGGTTATTGTGGATAGATTGACTAAATCGACTCACTTTATTTCCGTTCGTACTGATTATTCACTTGATAAAATGGCTGAATTATATATTTCTCAGATTGTGAGATTACGGTGTGCCTATTTCTATTATTTCAAATAGAGATCCAAGATTTACATCACGATTTTGGAAGAAATTGCAAGACGCACTAGGTACAAAATTACATTTTAGCATAACTTTCCACCCGTAAACAGATGGTTAGTCTGAACGAATCATTCAGATACTTGAGGATATGTTGAGATGTTGTATTCTCGAGTTCGAAGGTACATGGGAATGATACTGATAAACCATAAAAGTAACACATTTTAACCCCATATTTAGCATGCTTTTGGACGATTTAGCCCTCATTTATGTAAAAAAGTGCTCTTAATCCTTTCTTTTCATGTTTTATACTCAGGAAAGCACCTAAGGACGAAAAGAATGAGAAACGAGCTTAAAACGAGCTAATTTGGGCCAAAGGGGAAATTGACATAGCCTGGACTTCAATTTACACGACTATCCCTCAATCAACAGAATCGAAACACAGCCTTAAGTTGATTTACACGGGCGTGTGCCATGGCCGTGGCCCTGTTGTGGAAAAGAGGAATTTCACTCGAAAAAGGATACTTAGGAAGAAAGAAATGCATTCCAAGAGCCTATATAAATACCCTAAATGTAACCTAAAGAGAGGCGATCAGTTAGGCAGACAGCTAGGCCAAGAAACCGAGCCAGAAGGCTAGATTTGTGGGAATCACTCGAAGATAGCCAGTTGATCCATCTCAAGAAGCCAGAATTCTACTCAAGACGACGGATCTCTCCTTCAATTCCTTCAGGGGATTTTAGGGATTTCTTATGTTTTGTTTTATCTTTTCTCTTGAGATGTTTTATTTTATCATTATGAACTAAACCCTTCAGATACCTGAAGGGGATGAAGCTAGATGAATCTTGTTATTATTTATTGAACTATATGATAAATACTTAGTTTGTTCTTAATTATGTATGCTTAATCTTGTGTTAATATTTCTGAAATATTGATTAAAGTTGAATGTGCTTAGGTGGTCGAGCAAAAGTCCCTGCTTAAGAGTTGATCTAGCATAATTAAGCAAAGTTGATCGTGTGCCTAGTGATAGGTGACGAGATTTTACCGAAATAGGGTGAAACCTAATTTAGGAGTCCATAGATGGAGTTAATGCGATTCTAGGGGTTTTAATTTGAAAGATATTTCAATTAATCAACCTAGGGTTAGACGTTATTCGCCTCGAAAGAGGGTTTAATATAAATTAGGGAGTCTTATGGATCAAGCTAAGTGAATAATTCATCTAGTTCAGTTTTGGATAACAAGTGAAATTTAGGTGGATTCTTCTTGAGGTATCGTCTTAATCAACTGAGTTTTTCCAAAAGTTATTTTCCCAAATTCATTCTTTTTGTCTTTACGTCTTAGTTTAGTAATTAATTAGTGAATTTAGATTTAATGAACCAAATCATTTAATATTTAGGCTAAATAATAGAAAGAAAGTGAGTATTAGTAGTTTTAGTTCCTTTGGGTTCGACAATCCGGTCTTGCCTAAGCTATACTACTGTTCGATAGGTGCACTTGCCTTAAGTTGTTGCCAGAGTTAGTTTCCAGGTTCGATCATTCTCTTTATAAATTTTAAAAATCGACAATTCTAGACAATCAAGCTTTTGGTGTCATTGTCGAGGAACTAAAATATTAAGAAAGCTCTATTTTTATTACTTTAGCTAGTATTTTATTTTTATTTTTGCAATTTATTTTATTTTATTATTTTATTTTTGCTAAATTTCTTTCTCTAGTAGGTACCTTTAGTTTATGACTAGAAGGAACCCCACAAGACCTCTAGCATACGATAGTGATATCAAACCTACCGCACGTAGAAATCACAGAGAAATCACGCGAGCCTTAAATTACCAAAAAGAAAAACAACAAGACAGATCCAATCCTACTGAAGGGATGGGCGAGAATAATCCACCATGAGATGTGGCAAAAAATAATGCTCCGCGTACTATGTATGATTATGATAAACCTCATTTAACAGGAGCAGAATCTAGTATTGTTAGGCCTGCTATAGCTGCTAATAATTATGAATTAAAGCCTAATACTATACAAATGATTCAACAATTTGTTCAATTTGATGGTTTGCAGGACGAAGACCCGAACACTCATATAGCTAATTTTTTAGAGTTCTGTGATACTTTCAAAATAAATGGCAGTTCTGATGATTCCATTCATCTTCGGTTATTTCCCTTTTCATTAAGGAATAAAGCCAAATAGTGGTTGAACTCGTTACCACGAGGGTCAATTACGACATGGGACCAAATGACTGAAATATTTTTATTAAAATATTTCCCACCGGCCAAAATGACCAAATTACGAAATGCTATCTCTTCTTTTGTGCAGATGGATTTAGAGACATTATATGACGCATGGGAGAGATACAATGATCTCTTGAGGAGATGTCCACACCACGGATTACCTTTATGGCTTCAAGTCCAAACTTTTTACAATGGTATAAATCCCTCAACGAGGCAACTAATTGATTTAGCCACCGATGGAACCCTGAACAACAAAACTCTTGAAGCAGCCTACGAGTTTATTGAAGAGGTTTCGCTGAACAACTATCAGTGGCAAGTTACAAGGACAAAGCCAACAAAATCAGTCAGAGTTTCAACATCGGCGTAGTAACTATGCTGTCAAATCAGGTAGAGATGATGAATAAAAAGCTTGACAATTTGTGTTCTTTGCAGGTAAATCTTGTAATGTAGTGCGACACAAGTGGAACTGTGGCAAATCCTGAGTACCCACCCTACCAATCGGGCACGAAAAATGAACAAATGAATTATATAGTTAATAATTTTAGATCTAATAATAATCCTTATGGTAACACCTATAATCCAGGTTGGAGGAGCCACCTAAATTTTTCGTGGGGAGGTCAAGGAGGCCAACGAAATCAAGGAAATAAAAAACAACAACCTCTTCCAAATTTCAAAAATCAACCCTATCCAAAGGAAAAGGAGCTGAGTCTTGAAGATATGCTGAAGAAGTTTATAACAGCCACAAATGCCCATCCCCAAAATCCAATACAACTTGATAATCAAGAAGCATCGATCAAGGAAATCAAGAACCAAGTTGAGGAACTTACTAAGTCAATTGGACTACTTACTACAACAGTTTGTGAAATACGGGCAGAAATCTTTTTTAAAACAATAGAGCAAGTTAAAGCAGTTACACTGAGAAGTGGAAAGGAGTTAGCTGACCCAAAAGAAAAACCACCACGTGAAGATAATAAAGCAAAAGATGTGGGAATTGAGGATGTAACCCCAATACGTAAGGAAGATAAACTATCAATCCCATATCTAGCAAAGCTAAAGAAAGAACGATTATATGCCCAATATGGTAAGTTTCTTGAACTTTTTAAACAAATACATATTAATTTACCTTTTGTTGAAGCCATTTCACATATGCTGACGTACGCAAAATTCCTAAAAGAACTCTTGACGGACAAAAGGAATCTCGAAGAAGTATCAATAGTGGAACTTAATGAAGAATGTTCAGCCATCCTCCAAAATAAGTTACCAACAAAATGAAAAGACCCAGGAAGTTTTACTATTCCTTGTTTGATTTGTAATTTAAATATTAAGAAAGCACTAGTTGATCTAGGTGCCAGTATTAACTTAATGCCTTATAAAATGTTTAAAAAACTAGATCTTGGGGAACCACAACCCACTAGGATGAGTATTCAGTTAGCCGACAGATCTATTAAATATCCTAATAGAGTTGTTGAAGATATCTTGGTAAAAATTGATAAATTTATTTTCCCTATTGATTTTGTTGTGCTTGACATGGATGAGGACATTGAGGTTCCTTTAATTTTAGGGCACCTTTTTTTGGCTACTGCTAGGGCTGTGATCGATGTAGGTAATGGTAAACTTGCATTAAGGATAGGTGATGAGGAAAATATTTTTCAAATCTATGATGCCATACGATATTCTAGAGAACAAGATGATTCATGTTATTTTGTTGATACCACTGATCATATTACTCAGAATTCATTACAGGAAATCATACATGACGACACGATGGAACTACGTCTTACTCAAGAAGAGGGGAAAGAAGATGAAGTTGATGAACTAAATCTAAATACATCTTCATCCAAGAAAACAGAAAAAGAAAGCATTGAAATCAGTGATGATTTCAAACAAAAACCTTCTGTTGATGAACCACCCAAATTAGAATTAAAGCAGCTACCAAAACACCTAGAATATGCATTCCTTAGGGACAATTCTACGCTACTAGTAATTATCTCTTCAGAACTGGATTCCAAGGAAAAAGAGGAGTTACTACGGGTACTAAGGGAACATAAAAAAGCCATAGCCTGCAAAATCTCTGATATTAAAGGAATAAGCCTAACATTTTGTACCCACAAAATTTTAATGGAAGATGAGTACAAGCCATGTGTACAACCTCAAAAATGATTAAATCCCAACGTAAAAGAAGTTGTGAAAGCTGAGGTAATTAAACTTCTTGATGCTGGAATAATTTATCCTATTTCTGACAGTAAATGGGTAAGTCTTGTACAGGTTGTTCCAAAGAAAGGAGGCATGGCTGTGATAGCTAATGAGAAGAATGAACTAATTCCCACTAGAACAGTCACAGGTTGGAGAGTCTGCATTGATTACAGAAAGCTGAATGACACCACTAGAAAAGATCACTTTCCTTTACCATTCATTGATCAAATGTTAGAAATGTTATCTAGACACATGTATTACTGCTTCTTAGATCGACTCTCCGGCTATTTTCAAATTCCAATAGCACCTGAAGATCAAGAGAAGGCAACATTCACATGCCCATACGGTACGTTTGCTTATCGTAGAATGCCTTTTAGATTATGTAATGCCCCTGTTACTTTTCAGTGCTACATGTTAGCAATCTTTAATGAACTCGTGGAGGACATCATAGAGGTATTTATGGATGATTTTTCAGTATTTGGTAATTCTTTCCATATCTGCCTTAAAAATTTAAAACGAGTTCTAATGAGATGTGAGGAAACAAACCTTATTTTAAATTGGGAAAAATGTCACTTTATGGTACAAGAGGAAATTGTATTGGGATATAAAATTTCTAGTAAAGGAATTGAGGTAGGTAAAGCAAAGGTCGAAACCATAGAAAAATTACCTCCTCCTAGCTTAGTTAAGGCTATTAGAATCTTTTTAGGACATGCAGGATTCTACAGAAAATTCATTAAGGACTTCTCTAAAATAGCTAAGCCTCTAACAAAATTGCTAGAAAAAGATACACCTTTTTACTTTGATCAAGAATGTTTAGATGCATTTAATATCCTTAAAGAGAAATTAATAAACGCCCCAATTATAATTGCCCCTGATTGGAATCTTTCGTTTGAACTAATGTGTGATGCAAGTGACTTTGCAATAGGTGCAGTTCTAGGGCAGCGAAGAGACAAGCACTTCCAGCCAATTTATTACGCCAGCAAAATATTGACGACTGTGCAACAAAATTATACTACCACTGAAAAAGAATTACTTGCTGTGGTCTTTGCATTTCATAAATTTAAACAGTACTTATTATTATCTAAAGTCGTCATTTACACTGACCACTCTGCTCTTCTTATCTTTTAACTAAACCCGATGCAAAACCTCTCATAAGATGGCTTTTACTTTTACAGGAATTTGATTTGGAAATTCAGGATAAGAAAGGAGCCGAAAATCTTGCAGCAGATCACCTGTCTAGACTTGAGAATCCACGCACAAAAGAATGAAAAGAGATAGGGATAAATGACTCATTCCCTGCCAAATAGCTATTCTCCATCAGCAACTATAAGGTACCTTGGTTTGCAGATATTGTGAATTTTTTAGCTGCTAATATCATACTGAAAAAGTTAACCCATCATCAAAAGAAGCAATTCTTTTTTGATGCAAAGAACTATTTTTGGGAGGATCCCTTTCTTTTCTGTATATGTGCAGACTAGGTGATTCAGAGATGCGTTACCAAGGCTGAAGCAAACAAAATCCTAGAACACTGCCAATTCGGGCCTTCAAGAGGGCACTACAATGGTGTCAAGACAGCACATAAAATACTCGAATCAGGTTTCTATTGGCCCACTCTATTTAAAGATGCCAATAGGTATGTCGCTTCGTGTGATAGATGCCACAGAACAGGTAATATTTCTAAACATGATGAAATGCCTCAAACTTACATGCTATTATACGAAATATTTGACGAATGGGGTATTGATTTTATAGGTCCCTTCCCTAGTTCATTTGGGAATAAATACATCTTAGTGGCAGTTGATTATATGTCAAAATGGGCAGAAGCTGAAGCTTTACCTACAAATGATGCTCGAGTAGTAGTAAAATTCCTCAAGAAACTGTTTTCTCAGTTTGGAACACCTAGACACATTATTAGTGATAGGGGTACTCATTTTTGTAATGCTCAATTTGATAAAGTCTTAAAAAGATATGGAGTACACCACAGGATAGCTACCCCATATCACCCTCAAACCAGTGGGCAAGTAGAAGTAGCAAACTGAGAACTTAAGCGAATTTTAGAAAAAACGATAAAATCAAATAGAAGAGACTGGGCAGTAAAAGTAGATGATGCCTTATGGGCCTATAGAACAGCGTTTAAAACACCCTTAGGGACATCCCCATACAAACTTGTCTACAGGAAAAGTTGTCATTTGCCATTCGAGTTAGAACACAAAGCTTTTTGGGCTATAAAATTCTTAAATTTTGATTTTAAAATTGTAGGGGAGAAAAGAAGGATGCAGATGAACGAGCTAGATGAATGGAGAGTTGATGCCTATGAGAACTCAAAACTTTACAAGGAAGCCACAAAGCGAAGCGATGATGCTCGTCTAAAGAAATCAAAACAACTCGAAGTAGGGGACTTGGTCTTGCAATACAACTCGAGGCTTAAACTGTTTCCTGGGAAACTGAAATCAAGATGGTCAGGGCCATTCATAATCAAAACAATTTTCCCTATGGCGCAGTTGAGGTAACTCACCCCACTCAAGGCACATTCAAGGTAAATGGTCACCGACTTAAAATCTATAATGGTGAAGATGTTACAAATATGAGAGAGGAGCTTTAGCTCCGTGAACCTTCTTTTAGAATCGAAAACAAGGTAAGTCTAGCTTAAGACTTTAAACGAGCGCTTCTCGAGAGGCAATCCGAGCACTAACTTTTACTGACATTATACTCTTGATTTTAAGCATCTAACATCGTACTAATCAGTCCGATTAAGCACAGGTTTCTTAGACCACACAGCCTTACACACAGGCGTGCCCATAGCCGTGTGGAACCAACGAGACAAAACACGGGCATTCTTGTGGTCGTGCATGACAAAAGGTAAATTTTTATTGACACGGGCAGGACTCAGCCATGCCTCACGACCGTGCTAAGACACTGACTTCCTAAACATGAGCATGACACGGTCGTGCTTCACAACCGTAGGGGCATACTGGCTTATCGAACACGGGCAAGACACGCCCATTTTAAATTACAGTATAAAAAAGAACACGGGTGTGTCCATCTAACCACAATCGTGCCCAAATACCTGGTCACGCCCAAAATTGAAAATCACAAAGAACACGGGCACTTTAAAATAAAGCACGAGCATGGCACCTGACCGTATCTCTCCCCTATTTAAGCAATTTCAACTATCCCTCTCCGCAAATCAACATTAAAAATTTTTTTCAGCCTCCCTCATCCCAAATTCCAGCCACACCCACACTCCTCACTCTCCCAAAAACACCTTAACTCCCCTTTCTTCCCTAAAAAACTAAAGAACACCCCCACGCCCTCGCCACTATCGTGTTGTAGAAATACACGCCCTACCACCACCGTGTTCATCTTGCAACCCCGCGCCACCGCCGTGCTCAGCCTGTGTCCTGCAGAAACCCACCGCCATTACCCTTGGTTCTTTCCATTATTTCACTTTCTTAACTTAAAGTTTGGAAATTTCATATTATTTTGTTTAGGATATTTTTTTTTTTAGCTTTAGTTTTATGTATGATTTATCTTTTTAAGAACTCATTTTAGAACTTGTTTCAATGTTTCATTCATGAAATTTGCAACCTCATTTCAATTGTTATAGTGAAATTTCTGATTATTAGCTATTTGATTGTTATTTATCATTGCTAGATAGATTTAATAAGTTTCTATTGATTATGTTATTTTACAAATTTGCATTTTAATTGGTTGCTTATAGTGAGAATCATTGTGTTTTGCCTTAATTATCTCGGTATAGATGACAACTAGGTATAACCATTACTTGAATACGCAATTCTTTTTCAGGTAAAATGTCATCATTTCGAGGAAAAACAACAACCGCCCCAAGTTCAAAAAAGCGAAAGGGACCCAGCTCATCCTCGGCCAGTGCCTCTTCTGAGGTTCGACACCACTTCCTTCAATTCAATCAAGAAACTCAGGAAGAACGATACAAGACATTTTGGGAAAGGCCCTTAGGCACTGGTAGGTGCATTGACTGGAATGCCTTGGAACAAGTTGGGTTAGCAGTCGATATCTGAGTATTCATCTCAACTGAGCTGTGGGAGTAATTTTCTCTCGTTATCGAGTCCACATTCTTGGAGCTTACTCTAGAATTTTGTGCCACCATTACCCTACAAATAGTAATGTCGCAACACGACGATCCGAGCACGATCCAATTCCATTTAGGAGGAACGGTCAGATGATTGAGCGTGTCACAATTCGGGGCAGTGCTCGAACTTTACACTAATGACTTCATAGAAGAGAACGACCTCTCCGACCTGGACCGTAAATTTTACCACACCCCGCTCGCTGCTGGTGCAACTTAGCCCCCAACAAGGGCAACTATGACCCTAGTCACTCTAAGGTGGTAGCCCTAGCCCCCACTCTGAGGTACCTCCACACCATCATAGCTCACACCATTATGGGACGACGTGAGAGCAATGGCATGGTGAACACACAAGATGTCTACTACATTTGGTGCATGTCAAAAGTGCATGTCTTCGATCTCGCAAACTTCATAGCCCGCGTAATTCAACACCAGATAGAGCAACATAGGAGGGGGATTCTTTCGATAGGGCCATATATCACAAGATTGGCGCAACACTTTGGGCTCTCAATACCGAGACGGAGATCTCCTCATTGACACTGATCGGCCAGATGGTGCCTTAGGGCATCTAGACAATGCTACACATGAGGATGATCAAATATCATCGTGGGACCGACCCCCTTCAGTACCGACTAGCTACGGATGAGGAGGTGCCCGAGGAAGATATCTCTGCATGCCTCACCTAGTTCGAGTAGTACTGTACTCAGCAGTTCACTGACACCGCTCAACGTTTTGATGTGATCGAGGCCACCCTTCGGTAGATCTACCATTACTTTCATTTTTCATCACCGACACCTCCACAGGATTCGATAGATCATGAGGACCTCTGAGTCCTTTTAATTTTTCTACTAGTTATTTTATGTTTTATTTCTTTTAATTATCTTAATTTGAACATTTCCTTTAGACATTGATAAATTTTATTATAATCATTGGTTATCTAACCTTTGAGTATGCCTAACACATGTTTATTTACACCTCTGAGATGTCTAACTGATGACTTCGTAGTTTCAATTGCACACTCCATATAAACAAACAAATCACTAGGAGTAATTCACTATTACATAAGTCATCTTTTACAACCGCCTCCTTTAACTCATCTTTTACCACGACCACTGCCAACTCCCGGACTCATCCAAAATTTAGGAAGTGTTACTTCTTCCCCTTCTCTTTTGATTTTATTATTACATGGTTACTTATCTACTTTGTACATTGAGGAAATGTACATCTTAAGTGTGGGGGGTAAAAGTACCAAACTTTTTGCATTATTCTCAAATCTTTGAATTTAGTCTTGTTTCTAAGTATTTTCTCATATTATTAATTATGGTGAAATTTTTGATGATTTATGATTTTTAATGATATGTTTTGGATTAAGTCATTGAGAATTGTGCATTAATGATTAAAATTGAAGAATACTAGAGAATCAAGCATGATAAGTCTATTTTTTAATAATAAAAAATTTTCTATGTAATATCCTGAAATAGGGGTTATTTCTGATTGAATTATTTTGCATAAGTGTGGTTGTTGTGTTGTTGTTTGAGGTGTTCTAGAGGCTAGTTATAAGCCAAAGGTGGGCCCGAGCTGTAGGAAAAATTTTATTTTTAAGTGTTAGTTAAAGGGAGCTGAAGGAGCTAGGGTTTAAGTATAATTCGTGGGGGATTTAAGAACAAAGTTTGGGCTTGGAAAAGTGGCAAGGAGGCGCCACTTAGGGCCCTGTGATTGAGGTCACATGCAGGGAAGGGAGAGCTCAGGTTCGAGCAGTAGAAATTCCACTTTCGGCTTATTGTTTTGACACCAAGGTGGGAGAGTTGTGCTCAGCACAAACTCTGTCAGATAAGCATTGATTAGATCAAACTCATTTGAATGATTGGCCAGGAGTGATTCAAGGAATTTTGATGAAATCTGAACTCTTGATGGAAGAGGAGTAAACGGTTGAGAGGTGAGTAAGGGGTGCAAATTTCCTTAGGCACCTAGTTGTGCATTTTCGCTAGTATAGGTCCTTGTGCATCTAGTGAATCAAAAGCCGAAAACCCCTAGTGAGCATTGCCGATTTCCCAAACTCTCTTTTTCTTTCTTCTCAAAATCGAAAGTGCCCATCTAATCCCTTTCATCTTTTTCTTTTCTTCTCTCAAACTCTTGTGTCGAAATCCTCTCCACCTTCCTTTGCTGAATTCCCTCTCTTCCATTTCACTTTCTTTTTCTTTCTTTCCCCCCCACTCTAGCCAAATCTCCCTACATCACCTAACACTATTGTCAAAACTTCCCTATTCTCTTCTTGTTTTGCTTTGGCCGAATGATAATCAAGCATAGATCTCTTCTTCGGGATTTCTTCAATCGGTTATAAGAAGGTAGGTGTTCATTTTTATTTCATTTCTCTTCTCTTTGTCATTTCTCATGAAAGCAGAAGCCAATTTTGGCATTTGTTAGCAAGGTTCTAACCATTCATAGGAGCCGATTTCTTCTAGGCTTTTCATGACTTTGAAGGCAGTCGATCTAAGCCTCTATTCTCTAACAATCGGATCTGGTAAGTCAAGTGGTAAGGATATCTACGTTGGTTCATCATTCTTTAAGTTGTTGAAAAGTCGAAGGCTATTGAGACTAAGCTTTATTGGTTGACCGAATGTAGGGGGAGAATCAGTCTCACATATTTTGGTATTGTGATTTGTTTCGTAAGGCAGAAAGGTAAGGGTGGAGTTGTTTGTGCGTAATCTCACCCTTCGGGATTTATTGGTATGGTCGAATGGCCTTGTTAATGGTTTTGTAGTTTGGCCGAATGTAGGGCAAGGAGATCTAGTGTGGGAGATTGGGTCTTCGGGATTTAGTGCTTACGTTAGTAACAGGTGTGTAACTTACACACTTTATAACTAAGTAAATATATTAATAACCTGAATATGTTAAAAGTCAAAAATTGTGTGGATCTTGATATGATACTGTAAGGGTATGAGCAAGGATTCGAGTAAGTCCGTTTCGATATGATTTGCTATATGATGCTTAATACCATGATATGCAATATATTTGCTATATGATTCATAATAACGCATGATGGCATGATTTGCATAAGTTTTGCATTGTGATGGGTGATATGAGAGGAGGGAAGATTTGATATCCGTGTCTTTGGGACACGGAGGTTTGGCACCTCCGGTGGTTTGGTACCACATATATTTTGTGTCTTTGGAACACTAGAGGTTTGGCACCTCATAGCGACTCGTCCCAGTGGCTTAGCACCACAGTGGGTTGGCCCCACAGTTGATTTATCGGGATTGTCACCAATGATTTGGTATCACACGTGGGTTGGCCCCACACTTGGATTATTGATATTTCGCGACATTGGGTCACTAGTGGTTTGGCACCACATTTTTATTGGATATTGTGACTTTGGGTCACCAGTGGTTTGGCACCACCAGTGGTTTGGTACCACACGGGGTAAAAATAGAGTATGGATGGCTAGGTTTGGGTGCATTATATGTATTGCTTGGTTATGATTTGTGTAAGTATGTTGCTTTATCCGGGAGGAGGATTTATGCACTGAGTCTTGGTGACTCACCTTCTCCCTTATCTTTTCAGGTGATTCATAGATCACGGATGAGGAGCAAAATGGACTCGAGGTGGCCCATGCATTAAAACATTTGGTTTTACTTGGATTTTTAAATTGGGTATTATTTCATATTTCATTTTTATTATTTGGGTTTGTAATAAGGCCTTCTAAATTATGTTTTGAATTATTTATATGTTTTGGATTTGATTTCAAACATGGTTAAGTAAGTTACTTGATTAATTTAATAACATGAGTGCAAGGTTTCCTAAACTACAAAACACAATGGTTTTCAAAACTTTACCATCGGGTAATGCACATCACTTGGTAATAAATGACAACTCAAATGTTTTCGACCACTTAAATGGTTTCAAATTTTAAGTTCTACACTCAAATGCAATCGGTTTTAACTAATCATGCACATGGTTTCTACAAACATAGAACAACAAAGGGTTTTCTCTAGTTTTCAATCGGTGACTTGATTTTCTTCAACACATTTTACCTTTGTGGCATGCCAGATTCGGTTGTGGTGTGTTGACCGGGTTTAGGGTGTTACATTTTTGGTATCAGAGCCAAGTTCAATGGCTCGATTGTGGGCCTGGGGCCCAAAACATTTTAAAGTAAGGTTTTTAAATGTTCTTGGTTGGAAATACATGGGTTGAACAGATGGCACCGAGTCTCCGGCACCAATCCGCCTAGGTAAGTACTTCTGACTATTGTGTGATTTCTATACGGGGAAATGGGTATTTCGGGATAGTAGATTAGTAAAATAGGAATTATAAAACCTTAAGAATAGCTTACCCCAACGCAAGTACATAAGACTTAATGATCCACTAAACAAACCTGTGAGTACGTCACTAAGCTAAGGGTGTGGCAACCGTTGTGCGCATGTCTAAGATTGGACTCAGGTGGAGCTTGGTATTTAAGCAGTCCTAGTGACTCACCTCCTCTCCACCTGGATCTTACCTGGTGCGTAGTGACGGTTCACCCCAGCTAAGACGGCTTATTCACTGGCTAAACTTCATGACTAAAACCCGAAAGGGACAGTCATTTTGTTTTGAAACGCTTTAAAATCTTGGTTTTGAAATGGCCACAGTAACCTTGATTTAAGAAATGACCAAAATACCCCGATTTGAAAAAAAGACCAAATTACCCCTGACTTGTAAAATTACCAAAATGCCCTCAGTGTGGGAAAATTTCTGAAGTACCCTTGAATTGAAAATTTTTAAAATACCTTTATTTTGTAAAATCACCTTGAACTATATTTTGAAAAATTTTTCAAAAATACCCCGGATTATGAAAATACGAAAATACCCCTAGTTTATGAAATTACCAAAATGCCCCGATTTTTTTTGGAATTTTTAAAACATCTATGATTTGTAAAGGTTTTCAAATTAACTTTGTTTTAATTACCAAAATACCCCGATAGGTTAAAATTATGAAAATACCACCGAATAGTGAAATGATGAGAATAACCCTACAAGTGGAGTGAGGGTAGGAAATTGAACTGAAAACTGTGTGATGATCGAAAGAACCACTACCAAATTCCTTTACAAAAAACTTATTCGTGGGTAATCAGTGAAGCAGAAGCTAATTCATAAAAATCTCTTAAACAGATAAATCACAACCATAGACATGTGCGTGGCCGTGGTAGAGGTCGAATGACCGTGTCGAAGCTCGTTAGTCTGGTCAAGGGCTCGAAAATGAAATGCCACCACCACCAGCTATTGATGTGGAATATCAGGATCAGACGGGGGATGATGTAGTATCACAGGCAATGCTGTGGGTTTTGGAAAGGGTGGCTGGAGCAGGTTGAGGCATGGGAGCTCGAAAGTCGAGACCTAAGTGACTCCGAGCTAATGGAACTGAGTTTTTCCGTTGAGTATCTGGTGTGGCACCAATACAGCTGAGTATTGGTTAGAGGCAACGGAGCGAATCATGGATGACCTGGATCTGACTGCTGAGGAAAAACTGAAAAGGATAGTGTCGCTTCTTCGGGATGAGTCATACCAGTGGTGGCTCACGGTTCGGGATAGTGCAACAACGGATGATCTTACTTGGGACTATTTTAAGGTAGCTTATCAGAAGAAGTATGTCGGGACCAGCTATATTGATGTGCAACGGAAGGCATTTTTGAGGCTGGTTCAGGGGAGTGAGTCTGTCTCAGAGTACGAGGCAGAATTTTTAAGGTTGAGCCGGTATGCTAGGGGCATCGTGGCTACAGAACATGAACGATATGTCAGGTTTGAGGATGGATTGAGAGATGAGCTGAGGTTACTGATCGCTCCACAGTAGGAGCGAGAGTTTGCTGTGCTGGTGGAAAAGGCTAAGGTAGCTGAAGGGGTAAAGGAGTCCATAAGACAGAATCTGGATAGGAATAGACACAGGAGAGGTTTTGGATCTTCATGGTCGGCCGGTAATTCATAGAAAAGGGCTAGGCAGAATGGGCCGAATCAATCTAGAAGGCCTACTGCAACTAATCAGGGACCAGCGCAGTGTAATCGATATGGGAAATCTCATTGGGGAGGATGTTGGACTGGTGGAAAGGGATGTTTTGAGTGTGGTTCACTGGATCGTGTGAGGGACTGTCCACGTAAGTTAGCCAGGATTTAGTCTGAGGGTCAAGGCCGTGCTCAGTTTAGAAATGATGGACCACCATCGCAGAGGGGTCGTGGTACCGGTAGGGGAGGTAATGGCCCTAGTAGAGGCCGCGGAGCACTAGGCAGAGGTGCAGGCAACACTGAAGCAAGATAGCCTGGGTTGGTATATGCAGCGAGACGAAAGAGAGGAGGGCAATGCACCGGACGTCATAACCGATACGTTCTTAATCTTTAGATTACCGTATATTACTTTGATTGATATGGGTTCGACGCATTCGTATGTTGCTAGTAGCATAATAGAGACCATGAACCTAGACTTTGAAACTACTTCTAGGGAGATGACAGTAATAAGCCCTTTAGGTCACTCTGTAGAAGTAAATAAGCTGTATAGGGATGTACCTCTACAACTCCAAGGGGTAGTGTTCATAGCTGATCTGATGGAACTGCCGTTTGGGGAGTTCGATCTGATTCTTGGGATGGACTGGTTGGTTAAGTACCAAGTAAGTTTGGATTGCGCGGCTAAGCGCATGGTTTTGAAAATGGCTAAGGGGGAAGAAGTGGTGATGATAGGTAATAGAATAGATTATCTATCCAACGTGGTATCGGCGTTGAAGGCTGAGAAGATGGTCAGGAAGGGTTGTGAGGCAATTTTGGTTCGGGTGTCTACTTTGGAGACTAAGAAGGTTGCTGTAGAGGGTGTCCGAACAGTAAAAGAATTTGCTGATGTATTTCTAGAGGAACTTCCAGGTCTGCCTCCGGATCGGGAAGTTGAATTTGGTATAGATCTATTCCTAGAACTGCACCAATATCTATTACCCTGTATAGAATGGTGCCAAAGGAATTGGTAGAGCTGAAGGCTCAGATTCAGGAGTTGTTGGACCGAGGTTTTATCCGCCAAGTGCTTCACCTTGGGGAGCACCGGTGCTCTTTATCAAAAAGAAAGATGGTACAATGCGGATGTGTATAGATTACCGCCAGCTAAATAAGTTGACAATCAAGAACAAGTATTCGTTGCCCCGGATTAACGACTGTTTGATCAACTTAAAGGTGCATCAGTTTTCTCGAAGATAGATCTTAGGTCGGGGTACCATCAACTCAAAGTAAAGGAGGCGAACGTTCATAAGATGGTATTCTGTACTCGGTATGGGCATTACGAGTTTTTGGTAATGCCGTTTGGGTTAACTAATGCACCGACAGCATTCATGGATTTGATGAATTGGGTGTTTTAGTAGTACTTAGACCAGTTTGTCGTAGTATTCATAGACGACATATTGGTGTAGTCCAAGACTGAGGAGGATCATGATACACACTTGCGGGTGGTATTGCAAATTCTGAGGGAGAAGCAGCTCTTTGCCAAGTTTAGTGAGTGCAAATTTTGGCTTAGGGAAGTAACTTTCTTAGGTTACGTAGTGTCCGCTGAAGGGATTAGAGTGGACCATCGCAAGATTGAGGCGGTGTTGGATTGGAAATCGCCGAGGTCGATTGTAGAAATTCAGAGTTTTCTAGGTCTGGTGGGGTATTACCGGAGATTTGTGGAAGGATTTTCTCTGATTGCGACACCGTTGACCAAGCTGTTGAGGAAAGGAGTTCAATTTGTGTGGTGAGAAAGCAGGAGAGTTTCGACAAGTTGAGGAAGATTTTGACGGAAGCTCCAGTTCTGGTACAGCCTGAGGCAGGAAAGGTATTCACGGTCTATTGTGATGCATCACATACTGGCTTGGGATGTGTGCTTATGTAGGAAGGGAAAGTAGTGTCATATGCGTCTCGACAGCTGAGACCGCATGAGGTTAACTATCCGACACATGACTTAGAGTTAGCTGCAGTGGTTTTCGCTCTGAAAATATGGAGACATTATTTATACGGAGAGAAGTCAATAGTTTACACAGATCACAAGAGTCTGAAGTATCTTCTGACACAGAAGGATTTGAACTTGAGATAGCACAGATAGATTGAGCTGTTGAAGGACTACGATTGCTCGATTGAGTATCATCCTAGCAAGGCTAACGTGGTGGCAGACGCGTTGAGGTGTAAGGTAGTAGCGGACTTAAGAGCGATGTTTGCTCGTCTTAGCTTGTATGATGATGGGAGTCTTTTGGTGAAATTACAGGTTAAGCCAACTTGGGTTGAGCAGATCAAGGAGAAACAGTTGGTGGATGAGGGCTTGAATGCTCAGAGGTTGCAAGTTCAGAATGGTGGTATAGAGGGTTATAGTGTGTCCAGTGATGGAGTATTGTGTTTCCAAGGGAGAGATTGTATGTGAAGGATGTCGAGTTAAGGTGGAGGATTCTTCAGGATGCGCATAGCAGCCCATACGCTATACATCCTGGAGGCAGCAAGATGTACCAAGATTTGCGAAAATAGTTCTGGTGGCCAGGGCTGAAGCGGGAAGTGACTGAGTTTGTGGGTAAATGTCTGACATGTTAGCAGGACAAAGCTGAGCATCAGCTGCCATCAGGTTTACTTTAGCCGATAAAGATTCCTCAATGGAAGTGGGAAAGGATTACCATGGACTTTGTCAGCGGGCTACCCCTCACGCCTAGTAAGAAAGACTCAGTCTGGGTGATTGTGGATCGTTTGACCAAATCAGCTCATTTCATACCTGTAAGGGTTGATTATCCGCTTTAGAAGTTAGCTAAGTTGTATGTGGCCGAGATAGTGAGGTTGCATGGTGTGCTAGTATCAATTATCTCGGATAGGGATCCAAGGTTCACTTAAGGTTCTGGAGAGCTTTGCATCAGGCTTTGGGAATGAGGTTGGATTTCAGCACAACTTTTCACCCGATCGTGACGGCGTCGAAAGGGTTATACAAATCTTAGAGGATATGCTAAGGGGTTGTGTTTTGGACTTCAGAGGCAGCTGGGAGGAATTTCTACCATTAGCTGAGTTCTCATACAACAATAGTTATCAGACAAGTATTAAGATGGCACCATATGAGGCATTGTATGGTTAGAAGTGTCGCACACCTACTTCTTTGGATAGAATTGGGTGGCGTCGGATGTTGGGACCGAGTTGGTTGCGAGACCGAGGATAAGGTTAAGATGATTCGAGGCTCGTCGAAGGAAGCTTCAGACAGCAAAAGTCATATCTTGATCTCAAGAGGAGGGATATAGAGTTTTTGCGTTGGTGATGTGGTCTTTTGAAGATCTCGCCATGGAAGAAAGTGTTGAGGTTTGGTAGGAAAGAAAGTTAAGTCCAAGGTTTATTGGCCCGTATAAGGTGTTGAGATGGGTGGGACCAGTAGCCTATTAGATTGAGTTGCCAGCAGAGCTGAGTCAGATACATGATGTGTTCCATGTCTCCATGCTCAGGCGCTATCATTCAGATCCATCGCATGTTGTAACAGTGGAGGAAATTGAGGTAAGTCCTGATTTGACCATAGAGGAGGAACTAGTGCGGATTCTAGATCGAGATGTGAAGGTTTTGCGCAAGAAGTCGATCCCATTAGAGAAAGTGTTGTGGCGGAATCATGGCGTGGAAGAGGCTACGTGGGAACCAGAGGATGTGATGAGACAATAATACCCCCAACTCTTTTGACCAGGTAATTTCGAGGTCGAAATTATTTTTAAGGGGGTAGAACTATAATATCCTAAAATATGGGTTATTTGTGATTGAATTGTTTTGCATAAGTGTGGTTGTTATGTTGTTGTCTGAGGTGTTCTAGATGCTAGTTATAAGCCAAAGGTAGGCTAGAGTTGTAGGAAAATTTTGTTTTAAGTGTTAGTTAAAGGAGCTGAAGGAGCTAGGGGTTAAGTATAATTCGTGGGGGATTTAAGCACAAAGTTTGGGCTTGGAAAAGTGGCAAGGAGGCGCCACTTAGGGCCCTGTGATTGACGCCTACATGCAGGGAAGGGAGAGCTCAGGTTCGAGCAGTAGAAATTCCATTTTCTGCTTATTGTTTTGACACCAAGGGGGAAGAGTTGTACTCAGCACAAACTCTGTCAGATAAGCATTGGTTAGATCAAACTCATTTGAATGATTGGCCAGGAGTGATTCATGGAATTTTGACGAAGTCTTAACTCTTGATGGAAGAGGAGCAAATGGTTGGGAAGCTGAGTAAGGGGGTGCCGAATTTCCTTAGGCACCTAGTTGTGCATTTTCGGCTAGTATAGGTCCTTGTGCATCTAGTGAATCAAAAGCCGAAAACCCCTAGTGAGCATTGCCGATTTCCCCAAATCTCTTTTTCTTTCTTCTCAAAGCCAAAAGTGCCCATCTCCTCCCTTTCATCTTTTTCTTTTTTTTCTCTCAAACTCTTGTGCCGAAATCCTCTCCACCTTCCTTTGCTGAATTCCCTCTCTTCCATTTCACTTTCTTTTTCTTTATTTTTCCTCCACTCTAGCCGAATCTCCGTCCATCACCTAACACTATTGTCGAAATTTCCCTATTCTCTTCTTGTTTTGCTTTGGCCGAATGATAATCAAGCCTAGATCTCTTCTTCGGGATTTCTTCAATCGGTTATAAGAAGGTAGATGTTCATGGCCGAATGTCTTTTATTTCGTTTCTCTTCTCTTTGTTGTTTCTCATGAAAACAGAAGCTGATTTCGGCATTTATTAGTAAGGTTCTAACCATTCATAGGAACCGATTTCTTCTAGGCTCTTCGGGACTTTGGAGGCAGTTGATCTAAGCCTCTATTCTCTAACAATCGGATCTGGTAAGTCAAGTGGTAAGGATATCTACATTGGTTTATCATTCTTTAAGTTGTTGAAAAGTCGAAGGCTATTGAGACTAAGCTTTATTGGTTGACCGAATGTAGGGGGAGAATCATTCTAGCATATTTTGGTATTGTGATTTGTTTCATAAGGCAGAAAGGTAAGGGTGGAGTTGTTTGTGCATAATCTCACCCTTCGGGATTTATTGGTATGGCCGAATGGCCTTGTTAATGGTTTTGTGGTTTGGCCGAATGTAGGCCAAAGAGATCTAGTGTGGGAGATCGGGTCTTCGGGATTTAGTGCTTGCGTTAGTAACCGGTGTGTAACTTGCACACTTTATAACTAAATAAATATATTAATAATCTGAATATGTTAAAAGCTAAAAATTGTGTGGATCTTGATATGACACCGTAAAGGTATAAGCAAGGATTCGGGTAAGTCCGTTTCGATATGATTTGCTATATGATGCATAATACCATGATCTGTGATATATTTGCTATATGATTCATAATAATGCATGATGGCATGATTTGCATAAGTTTTGCATTGTGATGGGTGATATGAGAGGAGGGGGAAGATTTGATATCCGTGTCTTTGGGACACCAGAGGTTTGGCATCTCCAGTGGTTTGGTACCGCAGATTATTTTGTGTATTTGGGACACCAGAGGTTTGGCACCTCATAGCGACTCGTCCCAATGGCTTAGCACCATAGTGGGTTGGCCCCACAGTTGATTTATCGGGATTGTCGCGAGTGATTTGGTAGCACACGTGGGTTGGCCCCACACTTGGATTATTGATATTTCGTGACTTTGGGTCACCAGTGGTTTGGCACCACATTTTTATTGGATATCATGACTTTGGGTCACTAGTGGTTTGGCACCACCAGTGGTTTGGTACCACACAGGGTAGAAACGGAGTATGGATGGCTAGGTTTGGGTGCATTATATGTATTGCTTGGTTATGATTTGTGAGGAGGATTTATGCACTAAGTCTTGGTGACTCACCTCCTCTCTTATCTTTTCAGGTGATTTGTAGATCGCGGATGAGGAGTCGGATGGACTCGAGGTGGCCCATGCATTAAAACATTTGGTTTTACTTGGATTTTTAAATTGGGTGTTATTTCATATTTCGTTTTTATTATTTGGGTTTGTAATAAGGCCTTCTAAATTATGTTTTGAATTATTTATATGTTTTGGACTTGATTTCGAACATGGTTAAGTAAGTTACTTGATTAATTTAATAACATGAGCACAAGGTTTCCTAAACTACAAAATGCAATGGTTTTCAAAACTTTACCATAAGGTAATACACATCACTTGGTAATAAATGACAACTCAAATGTTTTTGACCACTTAAATGGTTTCAAATTTTAAGTTCTATACTCAAATGCAATCGGTTTTTAACTAATCGTGCACCTGGTTTCTACAAACATAGAACAACAAAGGGTTTTCTCTAGTTTTCAATTGGTGACTTGATTTTCTTCAACACGTTTTATCTCTGTGGCATGCCAGATTCAGTCGTGGTGTGTTGACCGGGTTTGGGGTGTTACATTCTAGATAGTTGAACTGAATTTGAATATTACCTTGAAGTTTGAAATTTATAGGGATTGATGTCAAAAACACCCATAATTTTTATGAGATTTTGAGCCTTGTAGAGCATATATTATTTTTCATGCTCACTTTATTGATTATGAGTGTGTCAACCCTGAATAGCTACTCTAGAACTTGCCTCGATTATACATGTCAAGACCACATTATTGATTTGATATATTGAGATGATAAAGGCGCCTACGTGTTAACCCATTCACTCTACTAAAAAGCCTACCTTCATAATTAACCCTTAATGAACCCCATTAATCCTAACAACACTTTTTGTTGATTCACCCAATAATATTAACCCAAAAACCCTTTGTATTTGTTATCACCATTCTTTTGACTACCCTTCTATCGAGAATTAATTTGATCAGTTGCCTAATTAGTTTATTTCAATTGATAAATTTCTTTCTTTATTATGTATTTACTTAGTTTGTTTTCTCGAAAAAAATCAATCGGAAAATCAAAGTATATTCATCATTAGTAGTATAAAAAGTGAGCTTATGCATTTAATTTTCAATTATCAAGGAAAAAAATCTCGTAGTATTATTAGTTTCAAAGTTCCAATTGATGTAATAATTTATTTTCCAGTTCATTGTTCTTAGTTGGGTAAATTTGTCAGGTCAATCTCGATTTTTAACCTTCTAATTCAGCCTTTATCGACTCCTTTAACCCAAGCCCTGTTACAACCCTGTTAAAGACCTTTTGATTTGTGTATCATCTCATATTAAAGTGATGGAGATTTGATTTTAGGCAAGCCTATGGGATTAACTTTTCAGGTTCGACTGTTGAGTGCCTAATTGTGAACCTTAAACACTTTTGAGTGATTTGAGTGAATCTTTAGTGAGGATGTCAATCCTTGTCGATTTTGAATCAAAGGTAATTATTTAGATAAGGGGAAACACCTATGTTTTCATGCTACAAATATATGACTTAGAATTGTTTGAATCTTTAGGTGTCTTTAAGTTCAATTATCCATGTATGAATTATCTATCAATTATGATGAGGCATTATTAATAGGAATTATGAATTATGGAAAGTTCATTTTAATTGTAAGTTGAGAATTTTGCTTGAGGACAAGCAAAAGCTTAAGTGTGGGGGTATTTGATAAACCGTAAAAGTAACATATTTTAACCCCATATTTAGCATGCTTTTGGATGATTTAGCCCTCGATTTATGTAAAAAGGTTCTCTTAATCCTTTCTTTTCATGTTTTATACTCGAGGAAAGCACCTAGGGACAAAAAGAATGAGAAATGGGCTTAAAACGGGTCAATTTGAGCCAAATGGGAAATCGACACGGCCTGGACCTCAATTTACACGATCGTGCCCCAATCAAAAAATCAAAACACGGCCTGAAGTCAATTTACACAAGCGTGTGCCATGGCCGTGGCCCTGTCGTGGAAAAGAGGAATTTCACTCGGAAAAGGATACTTAGGGAGAAAGAAACACATTCTAAGAGCTATATAAAGACCCTAAATGTAACCTGAAGAGGGGTGGTCGATTAGGCGATCAATTAGGCCAAGCCAGAGCCGAAGGCGGATATGTGGTAATCACTCGAAGATAGCCAGATGATCCATCTCAAAAAGCTAGAATTCTACTCAAAACGATAAATCGCTCCTTTAATTCCTTCAGGGCGTTTTAGGGATTTCTTATGTTTTGTTTTATCTTTTCTCTTGAGATGTTTTATTTTATCATTATGAACTAAACCCTTTAGATACCTGAAGAGGATGAAGCCTAGATGAATCTTGTTATTATTGATTGAACTATATGATAAATACTTATTTTGTTCTTAATTATGTGTGCTTAATTCTTGTGTTAATATTTCTAAAATATTGATTAAAGTTGAATGTGCTTAGATGGTGGAGCAAAAGACTCTGCTTAAGAATAGATCTAGCATAATTAAGCAGAGTTGATCGTGCACCTAGAGATAGGGTGACGAGATTTTGTCGGATTAGGGTGAAACCTAATATGGGAGTCCATAGATCAAGTTAATGCGATTTTAGGGGTTTTAATTTGAAAGATATATCGATTAATCAACCTAGGGTTAGATGTTATTCGCCTCGAGAGAGGGTTTAATATAAATTAGGGAGTCTTACGGATCAAGCTAAGTGAATAATTAAATGCAGTTCGGTGTTGGATAACAAGTGAAGTTTAAGTGGATTCTTCACGAGGTATCGTCTTAATCAACTGAGTTTTTCCTAAAGTTATTTTCCCAAATTCATTCTTTTTGTCTTTGCATCTTAGTTTAGTAATTAATTAGTTAATTTAGATTTAATCAACCAAATCATTTAATATTTAGGCTAAATAATAGAAAGAAAGTGAGTATTAGTACTTTTAGCTCCTTTGGGTTTGACAATTCGGTCTTGCCTAAGCTATACTACTGTTCGATGGTGCATTTGCCTTAAGTCATTGTCAAAGTTAGTTTCCAGGTTCGATCATTCTCTTTATAAATTTTAAAACTCGACAATTCTAGACGATCAAATACTTAACTTTGATTGAATTTATGTATAATAATAGCCTTCAATCGAGTATCAAAATGGAACCTTACGAGGCTTTGTACGATCATAAATGTCGAACACTTTTGTATTGGGCCGAGCTCAGTGAAAATAAGATACACGGGGTTGATTTGATCAAAGAGACTGAAGAGAAAGTGAAAGTGATTCGCGATAGTCTGAAAACAGCATCGGACCGTCAGAAATCATATGCAAATTTGAAACGAAAAGATATAGAGTTTCAGATCGGAGACAAAGTCCTTTTGAAGGTATCACCATGTGCAACACCCCATACCTGTCTAGATGTTACAACCAGATCTGGTATGTCACAGGGAAAGGTTATAAAAAGTCTTTGGAATTTTAAGGAAAAACCGTCAGTTTGAAACTTTCCGTTTAGGTGATATTATAAAAACAGTGACTTATAGATTTAAGAAAAATTTCTAATTTGAGTTAATCGAGTATTCGATATCTTCATTGGAACTTTAGAGAAAATGGTTGTTTAGGTTACTTATGTTTTGAAAACCCTATCTTAAAGTTTTCATGTCAAAATATATATTGATGTCATATCATAAATAAATAAATAAAAACCAAATATCAACTTAAAAAGGCCTTATTACATAACAATATCCTCAATTAAAAATAATTTATAAAAAGGAAATGAGTTTATGAAAAGAAACATTTCATGGCCTCCACGAGTCCGTCTCAACTCCCAGATCCACGATCTACTGATTACCTGCAAGGTTAAGTAGAGGGGTGAGTCACCAAGACTCAATGTGCATTTCCCCTTATAACGCATAAACTACTTCAATCCCACAATTGCACCTTAGGCCTTAGCCCACTTAAAATGGCATACACCAAATATGAATGTAATGTGACCCAGCCCAACCTAATTTTTCCATCCTCTACACGTCACCCGTACCAGCCGAACACACAATGGGGATTTCTACAATCAACCCTCCATCCGCTACACGCGTCATATGTGGCACCAAACCACTGGTGATAGAGCCACTAATTATAACACATGGGGCCAACCCACTTGTGGTACAAAACCACTGGTGACAATCCCTAATGATCGTATATGTGGGGCCAACCCACTGTGGTGCCAAACCATTGGGACAAGTCACAGAATCAACATATATGTACGTGGTGTCAAACCACCGTGGTACCGAACCACTGTGACTTGGTCATTGAATCAGATATATGGGGCCAACCCACTGTGGTACCAAACCACTGTGACAGTCCTTAATAACACTTCCCCTTTCACATCATATTCCAAACCCATGCATAACATACGTATCAAGTGAATGCAACATGCTATCAAGCAAAGTAATAGATTACAGCATACATTTATATACTCATAAATGGAATGGTATAGTCACTTACTTGGTATCACCAACCTTACCCACCAGGGTATTATGACTGTATACCCCGTCACTTCGGTTTTTCAGCCCAAACAGTTAATAACATAAATTAATAGCAGGGTGTGAAATTTACACACCTGAAAATGCGTAATACTAGGCTTTAGATACTATCGACACTCTCAAAAGAGGGAATAATTGCTATTTGTCAATTCGGATTCGAAGTCGTTCCATAACCCGGAGGGAAGTCTCGCATTGTCGATACCGCATGTTTTTGAACTTAGGGGTAGGGACTACTAGTCCAACCCCCTCCTTTGCTTGGTTGGTATACGATTCCATGAAAGAGATCTTGGTTAGAAGACCGGGTTAAGGCATTGAATAAGATGAAAGTGGAAATAGATACTCAAACGAAGGAGTTCTTACCTAGATCGACAGAACCTGTAAGCTACTAGACTTGGATTAAGGAATTGTTGGAGTCCCTACACAAACACCAAATTAGAATCGATTCTCCACTTTAAACCACAAGAAGTGACCTTTTGCCCTAACCAAACCACATGAACCCTTACTAGCCATTCGGCCAAAGCCCCTACAATACCAAGTTAACACCCTCTCTTTAACAACTAGCAAGGAAAAAGAAAGAATCGAAAGAGAAGAAGAACACTTACCACCAACCAGAAAGAAATTGATTTGAGAAAGTTAGGAGAAGGAGAGACGACAATCCACTAAAACAAGAACGGATGAGAGGAAATGGACTCACAAGGGAGATTCAGCTAAAGCAAAGAGAAGTCAAAGAAACAAATGAAAGTAGGTGATGTTTCAATCAAGGGAATGAATAAGGAATAGGGTTCGGCCTTTAGAAGAAATAGAAAAGGAGTATGAAACAAATAGGTGTTTTGGCTTTGAAGAATCTAATGGAAGAAAATAATGAAGTGGAGAAGGTGATAGGAGAGTTCGGCTAAGGGGTAAAATGAATATGAGCAAAAGATAAATAGAGGGTTGAAGTTTCGATTTCTGGTAGTGAAGCAATGTACTCAGGTTAACAAGAGTGCAAAAGAGAAAGAAGATGATTTTGACTTTGAGATGATTGAAGAATGAACAACAATAGCCTTAGGAGTTTTTGGCCGACAAAGAAAAGAACAAAAGTTGACAAAACGAACACCAATTTACTAAACACCTCTCAAAAATTTCGGCACCAAAACCCCTTTATAAAAACCAAATACCTACACCCTCCAAAAGACCCTATATGACCGAATTTCCTCCCCCAACACATCACAAAATTTGGCCAACACTCTCCCCCACCACCATCTCCTTGATTACCTCCTACTTTCACTCTTGTTCACCCATTTGAATTAGTTGAATGATTCAAACTCCACCTTTCACTCATGGCCACCTATTTAAATAATTTGACTCATTCAACTCCCACTCTTAAAGGTCCC
Organism: Gossypium rotundifolium; assembly: GCA_025506655.1. NCBI lineage: Eukaryota > Viridiplantae > Streptophyta > Magnoliopsida > Malvales > Malvaceae > Gossypium > Gossypium rotundifolium. The sequence continues at coordinate 44,664,350 of CP106726.1, forward strand.
AAACCGAATCCATCACCTTCCATCCAACGCCAAAAAGATTTCCCCAAAAAGTGAACTATGCGACTCGAATCTACTCCCTCACTGCTCCTCTGTGGCGTTATCTCCCCCTGCTTCCTAGGTGCCACTTTGCCACTACACCATTTCACTTCTTGTGTCAACAACCACAAGCAATCATCCTTAAAGCCTGACCCCACTAGCTCTCCCCTAAAGTGCCCAAAAATGAAATTTCTACCAAGGCTTCAGCTTAACCCCGAGCCTTTATAAGGCCCCCAAACACACTTAAACAACAGGAAAGGCATACCAAGCACAAAAAACATAATAAAATAAAGAGTCCCTAATTCCCAAATGTTACACCATGGAAGAAAATAGTCATATTCGATCATAAAGGTAAATTGAGTCTGAGATTTATTAGGACCGTATAAGATTATAGAGTGTATCGAGCTAGTTGCTTATAGACTACTATTGCCACCTGAGTTAGAAAAGATTCATAATGTATTCCATGTTTTGATTCTCAATAGATATCGATTTGATCCCTCACATGCGATTTGTCCGAAAGAGATTGAGATTAAGCCCGATATGACATATGAAGAAGAACCGATTTGTATTCTGGCCCGCGAGGTTAAAGAATTACGAAATAAGAAAATTTCATTAGTTAAGGTACTGTGGAATAAACATGTAATTGAGGAAGCAACTTGGGAGCTAGAGGATGCTATGAGAGAATGTTACCCAAACCTATTCACCGGTAAGATTTTGGGGTCGAAAATCCTTAAGGTGGCAGAGTTATAATAGCCCAATTTTTGACCCTAATCAGAACAATGGTTTTTGGACCACAATCTGAGTCTAAAAAATATTTTAATATTATTTCCTATGTTTATTATTTGTAAATTTACATTTTTGACAGTTTCGTGAATTAATTTTATTATTTGTGTGCTTAATTTGATAAAAAGACTTAATCGCGTAAAATGAAAATTTAGTGCTTAAATTCAAAGGGGCTGAATAATGGTTGTTCTTTTAATATGGAGGATTTATGTTGTTATTTAGCCATTAATAAAGGTAGTGGATCACAATGGACTAAATTAACTTTATTATATATGTTTTATTTATTAATTAATAAAGGTTAATTAGGTAAAATAATAATAATGTTAATATATGTTATAATATATCACAAATTAAAAGCCATTATCATTTTTTTCTACTAACTGAATGTAAAATAAAAGAAAAAGCTTAGGGTTTGAGAATTTTTGAAGCTTGATTCAAGGTTAGTCTTAGTTCGTTTTTTTGATAATTTTTACGTTTTTGTAATCGTTGCTTCGAATACTTCAAGACCCATGCTTGAATTTTTTATTTTGATGAAAATTTTGAAATGTTCCATTGATGATTTCATGAGTCTTATGATGTTAGTTGATGAATTATGAAATATATGTGTTAGATTACTATGTTTTGTCTTTGAATTTTCGATGAAATTGAGTAATTAGGGCTAAATTGTAAAAATAATAATTTAAGGGACTAAAATGTGAAATAAATGAAATATATGGACTTGTATAATGCTTGTGAATATTCATCCTAGCTCTGGTATGTGTAAATTTTGTGTATTTTGTGTTTTATGCAATAGGACTAAATTGTAAAAAGTGTGAAATATTAGGGGCAAAATGGTAATTTTCCCATTTATGTGTTTTTGGATTAAATTGAATGAATATGTGATTAAATTAGTTAAATTTGAATTTATTTAGATCAAGAATGAAAGAAAACGGAATTAGATCGGGGAAAGTCGAAAGTAGTCAAGTAGTCGATTTTATCCATCGATTTTCAAGGTAAGTCTATAAGCACATAAATGTTGTTAAAATTTGATAATATATATATATTACATGATAAATTAAATTTTTTGAATTTAATATGTGTTGACCGAATGTGATTTGAGCAAGGGAGATATAATTTGAGTTCGATTCGATCAAGTTTCAATGTCCGAAAGCCCCGTACGAACCCTAGGAATAGTTAAGATACATATGTCATGACATAGGATTTTTGATATGTGTTTTCGTGTAAGACCACATCTGGGACATTGGCATCGACTTGTGTTTATGTGTAAGACCATGTCTGGAACATTGGAATTGTATTTGATTCGTGTAAGACCTTGTCTGGGACAGTGGCATCGATAAGTGATTACATGTACGACCACGTCTGGGAGGTTGGCATTGTACGAGCTTTTTGACTATCCATGTATCCTTTTTAATTCCAAACGGTTCAACAAGCAATGTGAAGTAAAAACCGCATGTGAAATCGAATTACAGGTTTAGGCATGTGCTAGTTAAATGTTTATAAGGAAACAAGGTAAGTTGATTACTTGAAATGATATAAATTTATGTGAATATGGATTTTGTGTTAGCATAGTTGAACATATAAGCTCTTCGGCTTATTGATGTAATTGTGATATTAAAAGTGAAAATATATATGTGTATAAGATTCTTTATATTTGGTCATATTATATGTATGTGTGATTAAAGTATGACCTTTGTAGTAAATGATATCTTTGTATTGGAAATTATGTGTATTCAACCATATTAATAAAATGTTAATATGCCTTCGTTGATATATATGTTTTTGCTTATGACTTACTAAGCTTAAATAGCTTACTGTGTGTGTATTCTTGTTTACCTCTGTTTTATAGATTTTGGAGTCACATTACGAGCTCAGGGATTGTCAGCAAAGTCTATCACACTATCGACTTCTTTTGGTATTTTGTTAAAGTTTGAACTCAATCTTATGGCATGTATAGGCTTGCTTATGTTTTTGATTAGTTTTGGATCATGTATATATAAATAGCCATGTGAAAATGGCTTAATTTCCATGCTTGTGTTTGGTTTGGTTTAAAAATGGTTTGTCCATGATCATTTTGTTTAAGTTGGATTTTATATGCTTTTGAATGGGTGCTTGATGTGTTTAATTTTTATGCTCGAATTTGACTACATTTTATCATGATTTGAGCTTGCTTTGAGTGAGATATTCAAGTTACATGTATGTGATAAATTTGGTTTATGCTAGTTATTAAAGTCTTGAGATATGAGTTGAATAAAAAGGTGATATTTAGTTATGTGTTTGACAATAAGATTAATATTGGATGTTAGTTGAATTAAGATTATGTTATCGATAATTAGGTATTTAGAAATATTGTATATACATGTGGTGTATTTAAAGTATGTTTGATTTGAAAATGTAAGTGATTATATGATTCAGTTTTGGTGTTCATATTTATATTGATAAGTATGTGTTTTAGAGAATATTATGAAAACAAAAATATGCTATGGTTTGAGTGTTATAATGACTATGTATTAATTAGTTTTGTAGTGATAATGAAATATTGATGTTTGAAAATGGTTCATTTCGAGTACACACATGCACAAGCTTGTAATAGTTAAATAAGTATGTTTTGGTCTTATAGAATGATGTGTAGTCATCTTTTAAATGAGCTTAAGGTTAGTAAATAATGTACATGATAAACTTGGGTAATATTAGTTAATTGAGAGATGCATGTTTTAGATCTAACATTTATAGACATTAATGGTTTAGTTGTTTTGAGTACATATTAAATGGATAATGAAGAACATGATTTATGCCTAAAGTCAACTGGTGATTTGATTATGTATTTGTATTTTAAATACGGTAAATTAGGCATATGAAATGGTGCATTATTTTGTGACTTGAATAAATGTATATAACATGTTTGGTTAAGGTTCTATAATGATAACGCCACATATGATTTTGGTTTAGTGAATGCATGTATATTATTATGAAATAAAATGTCATATATATATATATATATATATATATATATATATGTGTTCGGTTTTAATTCAGTTGAATTTTGAGATAAAATCCGTAAATGTTGTGTGAATACATAAATATATTTTAATATGAATTAAGTGATTATATGATTGTATAAAAGTTGTGACTTGTTCGATAATGCCTCGTAACCCCATTCTGACGACTGATATAAGTTAGGGGTGTTACACCATTCATTCAAGATAGGTCTATTTCCAATCATTAAAAGTAGAACTATTTACATAATCATGAACATCATCAAGTTCATCATTTTATGCCAACACAAATGGACAAAATACACATCCATCAAATAAACCATTTTGACACAAGCCCATACATGCCATATACCATATATACATAGCTTCAAAAGTACCAAAATAGATGATTGATAGTGTGATGAAGTCTCTGATGATTCCCAGATCCGAGCTAGCTTTGTAAAACTATAAAACATAGAAATAATTAAACAAAGTAAGCTTTAATCTTAGTAAGTTCGTATGTGAACATGAAATAATTACAACATTCACTAGCAATTCAAAATGGATTATATCATAAACATTTAAAGCATCAATTCATGAGCTATCATAGAATTATCCATATAATCATTCATGATTTCTCAACTTCATATATCTCGATACTTGAATAATCTTCTGTACATACCTGTATCGATACATATCTATTTCTCATCAATACTCTTACCAAACCTTTCCGGTTTACAAATGCTTTAGATACAACTTAATCGATTTTTTCGATGCCATAGTCCAACTATGGTCTTTCATATATATTGCCAAGGCCCTGCCATTCACATGCCATAACTCGGTTATAGTCTTACTATTTGATTGCCATAGCCCGGCTATGGTCTTATTCGGCAACTTGCCTTATTCAATTTGTACATTTCATTTAATATCTCAACATTTATCCAATAGAATGATTAAAATATCAATTTCATCCATTAAATAGATAGGTGCGCATTTAAGTTCAACTATATGAACTTCCTCGTATTCGGAATTGTCGAATCGGATCGACTACTCATTAACTTTGTTTTTCCCCCGATCTAAATCTGAATTCTTTCTAAAGTTAACCCCCAATCTAAATCCGAATTATTTATTCCTTGATCTATATGAATTCAAAATTGACTTATTCAATCATATACTCTTTCAAATTAGTCCAAACCATACATTTAGGCATATTTGCACTTTGGCCACTAAACTTTCACACTTTTAACAATTTAGTCCCTATTTCACAAATACACAAAATTCACATAATTTCATTATACTCTAATTTAGCCGAATTACCTATAGGACCCTAGAAGCCCATAACTTTAATTTATTTCACATTTAAACCCCCAATTTACAAATTTCACAATTTAATCCCTTTTTGACATTTTTGTCAAAAATCACTTTACAAAACATGTAAAACTATCATCAAGCTTTCATATTCTATCATCAATCATCAAATTACTGAAGTATTCAACAATGGCAACTCTCAAAATCTTTAACAATTTCAAAAATCTAAGGTACAGGCTAGCTAGAATACAAAGAAACGATCTCAAAAACGTAAAAATCATAAAAAATTGAGCTCAAACCATACCTTAATCAAGCCTAATGTGTGCCGAACCCTAAGTGTTCATCAATGGCTTCTTTTCTTCTTTAATATTTGGCTAGAAGAAAGAAAAGATGGACAAAATTTTCTTTTGTTTTTATTATAATAACCTTATTAGACAATTTACTAATTTACCCTTAATGATAAAACTTTAATATCATCATATTAATGTTCATTAATGTCCACTTACCTTTCAAATGGTTTAATTACCATTTAAGGCCATCATATTTAAAAGCCAAAGCTAATTGACACCCTTAACAAGTGGAATGCAACTTTTGCATTTTACACTATTTAGTCCTTTTTTATCAAATTAACTAATTAAACGATAAAATTAGTTCACGAAAATTTCATACATTCATACTTTCATGCTATAAACACATAAAATAATATTAAAAATAATTTTCTAACATCGAATTCGTGGTTCCAAAACCACTGTTTTGATTTAGCTAAAATTGAGCTGTTACATGTATACTTCATCGTTTGCATTCACAGGAACAAACCACCCATTCTCAGTGTATTTTAGTAGATCTACCAACAGAAAGTTACCACTGAGGTGACACATTTGAATGACACACTTCAATACTCACCAAGGATGTGAGCCAATAGTCAAATGTTGGGCCTCCAACCTTCACCTCAATAGAAACAAATTTATCCAGGTAAGGAGTAAGATGAGGAGCAAGTTTGGTTTCCAAATACAATGGTTCATCCTCTAGGAGTCTTTCTGTATCACAGGCAGCCACTTGAGGATAAGGCTGCAGAGGAGCAGTTCAATTGCCTAAAGCTGGGTCGTTTATTAGTATTGGAGAGACTTACCACCGTCAAGAATGTCATCAATTTGTACTAGGAGAATCAGAGCCCAAATGGCTATAAGCCCACAGATATTGCAACTGAGGTTGATCCCCAAGTAGTACCATCCACTTATAAGGCATGGCCTTACAATGCCACTAATGACTTGGTCGTAATGTTGGTGGGAAGGAAAGATGAACCCCCATACTTCTTTTACACCGTATGCAAGTTGCACATATGATGTTCGTCTACTTCATCAGTAATTGTCATTGGTGAGTCTTCTATTAGGGGTTTGGTTCCCTGTATGGCTGATACTAATCTTACTATTGCAAGCTTTCCTCAATCTTCCACCCCATCACAATCCTCAAGAAATATGGATAGTGAGGCATTAAAGGAAAGGGCATAAGAGGTTATTGCAGTGGTGAATCTAAGGGTGCAACCGAGCAATAGTAGTCGTAAGAGGCTAAGGGTTGAAGGGAGTTTAGAGAACACTGGGGAGAGTAGTGGTAGCAGAATGGTATGCCATAGGCGAGGCAAGGAACCAGTTAATCCTGGAAAAGAATTTGCTCCACTAGCTCTCCCTTCTCATCTTGAGACACAAATAGAGTCTACCACTTTATATGACTTAGCTTCCATTGCTCCACATCATCTTAAAGAGCCCACTCCCAGCCTTATCCATTCTGTACCACTGTCTTCTCCACTTGGTTCAATACCAATCCCTTCTTTCTCTAATGGGATATCTACCTTATTCTTGTGGAGAAACTATGCCAATGTAGGTCAGTCCCCTTTCTCTCCTATTGAAGTCAGCCAAAGATGAGAGAGGAGCCTACTTTAAGAGTTGAAGGAATACGCCTTCCCTTCTTCTTTTGGAGCTTGCCAACTAACCTTAGCAGAATTGGTAAATGCTTACCAAGTTATGGTGAAAGAATGAAGACTCCTTAGCTGGGCCTTCTGTAGGCACTGTAATGGAAGTAAAGCCAAACGAGCTATGTTGATAAAGGCCTTGGCTTTTAGAAATCAAGAACTAGCCCAGCTTCACCAGACACACGAGGATATAGTTTGCTAGAACTAGGAGCTCATTGAATCTATGTCCATGGGAAACTAAATACAAATCCATGAAGAAATATTTTTAAGAAAGAATATGCCAACTAGAGAACCTAATCAATTTTTTAAAGGAACAACATTTGGAAGACCTGGAGAGGGTGCAGAATGAAAACAGTGAAGCCTTAGCATTAAAAGGATGAAACCACAGTGGGGATAACAAATTATATTCCCAAATTGAGGTCCAACCACATTCTATACACCCAAGTCATCGTAGGGCCTTTTGATGTGAGCCAAGTGAACTTCGGCTACATAAGCAAGCTCACCAACGTTGACTTGGGCTTTGATGTACTAAATCCTCCTAGGGCTGAGTGGGAAGAGTTTCAAAAGAAGTGGAAGGAATCTGACAACCTATGCTTCTCCCCAAAACATGAGCCAAACACTCCTGCCCCTATTGAGGAAGCCAGTGATAAGGTAGAGGATGCATAGGGGACTATTGATCAGCCGGCTGAGGACAATGTTTAACTTGCTTTTATTTGTACTAATCCTCCTATTTAATGAAATTTTCTTCCTTACATCCATTCTCTTTTTATTTTCACTACACCTATCTTTCTTTCTATTGTTTCCATGCCACCTAATATTGATCCGCCAATCTTGTACTTAATCACATAATATGATATATTTATTTTAATCTAAGAGACTAAGCAAGACCTAATGTAACATTAATATAGGGGTTATGCCTTATCTTCTTATGTTTAGAGGATCGACTAAACCAAGTTCTAATACAATTAAAATGTAACACTCTATACCTGACTTGATTATCGAGTCCGAGTACCAAGTGTCATAATTAACCCAAATTACACAATCCACCTTTCGAACTTGTTTTAATTATAGGTATAGATAATGCTGAATTTTAAATCCATACTTACCATACAAATTTATTCTAAATCCTTGATTAGTAACATGTTTCAAAAATTAACTTCAAATAAATTCCCTTTTATATAAGTACTAACATTTTACAATCATTTTTCCATACTATGCCTGTATATTTACACTTACTATAATTTTAGACTTGATTCAGAACAATATAATCGTCCAACCCCCGGGGCGTAGCCTCTAAGGGTGCCTCTCTATATGCATGATACAATTACCACCATTCACATGGAATTGGCAATGTCTGGTTTGGTCCCTCCACAAGATTCTCAAGTTAATCATTAACCAATCATACAAGGCAGTACAATTGTAAGTTCAGATGAACTTAGTGAGATTCTGTGCAACAGTAATCATAAAAAACTCTAAATTTTTTATGGAATAAGAATAAAAGCACAGAATTTAAACTCCTTGAATATCAGAGAGGATTTTGTAAATTTACTGGCATAGTCAGTGCCTTGTGTTCTCTAAGCTAATCATTGGCGGACATATCCACTGATTTCATCATAAGTGTGCTCTTCCAAATAACAATTTCTTATGGTATTTGACCTTGTCCAGGTTCATCTCAAATTCCCATTTTACAATTCCCAGTTTAACTCATTAAATATAACCATATATGCGAACATACAAATTGATGACTAGTACTGGCGAATTAGTAGATATCTCGCCACAACTGTAGATTTTTACCTTAATCCCTTCAATCTATATTGATCTTAATATCAACCTATTTTATTACCCCGACCATTATCTTCTTATGACCTAGCCTACATAAATCCTTCTTTTAAGGAAAGCCCATCTAATGACATTCTCATTTTTGGCCTTGATTAAGAGATTTGGCTAATAAATAAGCACCCCATTTTTTGCAGACTTGTACTTGCAAAGTAGTCTTGTAGGATTTTTCTACATCAAACCATTTTACTAAGATACTCGCAACAAAAGATAGTTCCCAATGGACTGTCTCCTTCTTAGATTTTCCTTGACAAACCTCTACATTTGATAGTCCAAAATGGACTTCCCCGTGCTCTATAGTCCTAATGGACATCCACTTCTTTTATTATTTCCCAATAGACTTTCCACCCAAGATAGTCCTTGGTTGACTTCCCTATTATTTCTGGTGACATCTTTACCCAGGAATACTTAGGACTAAAATCTACATAATCATCTCACTTTATTAAATCCAATGTTGGTTTACCTTTTAAACTCTGGTGGGCTCTTAATGGCAGATGCTTATTTACATATACATTGAAAGAGATACCCCTTCCTTTCATATAATACATATTTAAAATGCTTCTACCAGTTCCTCTTACCTTCGTATTTTGATGTTTGGATCTCTTGTTAGCATGCTTGCCAATGTTCTCAGACACGCCATGATCATCATGTCAAACTGTTCGCCACGCGAGTCATATAGTGCCTTCCCTTTCATTTCCCTAACAGGCTTTGCTTTTCACGGTGCTGGCAGTCTCCATTTTTTCCATAAGATGTACTTATTCACCACTGGATCACGCCATGGCTAACCATGGACTTTATTCTAAAGAATCAATAAACCCATTTAGAGGTGTTGCCCTAAAGGACTTGTCTACTATTTACATAGTGTCACCCTAAAGGACTTGTATACTATTTATACAGTGTCAACTTGAAGGACCAGTAGATAATCGTTTACACAGTGTCACCTCGAATGACTAGTAGATAATCATTTACATGGTGTCTCCTGAAAGACTAGCAGAGAACCGTTCAATAATGCTATCAAACTACCTTGAATCCCCTATGAATCCATCCATTCCTCCATTACACCAATTTTATCCTATCTTCAACTAACCCGTCATAGTAACTAACCCTTCATAGAAACCTTCACATAGGGTTTTATCTACTCGACAAGTTATTTTCCCTTTGCACTTGGACCTCACGTTTCTTTCTCTAAAATAATAAAATAACTCTTTTAAATACAAAAAAAAAAAATAAAAATTCAACATAATTGTAAAAACCAGAAAAATGCAAATAGTTTCCAGAATGAAGTTTTCTTCTTGTCCAGTATTTCAAATGAAAACCCTCATGAATATCTCCTACAACTACCTATTCCTTTATGGTAAAAACTTAAACAAGGATTAAAGAGTTTACCAACAGACAGCCTAAAGAAGGCAGCTTCAACAAGTTTAACAATCATTTCCTCTATTAACAGTGAAGAACAATTCTAAGTTTTTTTATGATAACGAAGTCGAGTAGAGAATATGAAAATAAAAGTTTTCTCTCCATTACCGAGTTGTCATATTTTTAGTAAAAATCTAATCCAAATCCCAATCTAAGTAAGTTTTGTAATCAATATCCACACACGAATATTTCCACTAATAAATCACATCCTACAAGGTTCTCTAGGTGTCCTGGTTATTGATTACCTCCGATAGGATGCCATGAAACTTATACATGTTCCATTTACCACGTATTCTAACACAACCAATACATTATAGTAACATAAAACATGGGTGGCGAATTTATTAGTGAGAGGATCCGCTAAACAAAGAACTCGCCCACTACGAAATGAGTGTCCACAAGCTTAATGAAGCTCATCAAAATACTTCGCCAGGGAATTTGCCAATGCCAAACAGTCTAAATCTTGCGAGTTAGGTGGTTTCATTAGTGCAATCTTCAAAAAATATTGGTTTACCAAGTGAGTGTGACAACTCTTCCACCCTTAAAGAAAATTTTATCCCCGAAATTTCTTACCTAAAAAGAGATGAGGGTACTACTCTTTCATGGTGTGCTATCTCTCCCACGTGGCATCTGCAACCTTATGGTTCCTCCATAGAACTTTTACAAATGGCATTCCTTTATTCCTTAGTTTCTTTATCTCTCTATCTATAATGCAAATGGGCTCTTCTTTGTATGATAGATTTTGTTCCATTTCTAACACCTCTAGTTGCACCACATGATTTGGATCAAAATGATATCTTCATATCATTAACATGTGGGATACATTGTGGATCTTAGATAATTTTGGTGGGAGCGCTAAACAGTACGCCACTGATCCTATACGTCCCAATAGCTCATAAGGTCTAATGAACCTTGGGTTAAGTTTCCCTTTTAACCCAAAACGAATAATTTTCTTCTAGCAAACTTTGAGAAATACCTTGTTGCCAACTTCATAAGACACATATTTCCTTTTTTATCCGCATACACCTTTTCGCGATCCTGCATAGTTTTCAAATGATTCTTAATGATTAACACTTTCTCTTATTCTTCACGAACCAATTCTGGACCAACAAGCTTCGTTTTACTATGCTCTAATCAACAAACTGGAGACTTACATTTCCATCAATACAACACCTCGAATGGAGACATGCCCAAATTGATGTGGAAATTATTATAGGCAGACTCTACCAAAGTGTTTAATTAATTTCCTATAAGTCCTAGGTTCAAGTATTCTCATCACCACCTTTTTAATTAATTTTGTAAATTTTTCATGAGCTTATTTACCATTCCCTAGGACTTTTAGGACTTTCCACATCGCGCATCATTTCATTGAGACTCCAATATTTGAGAAAGAAAAATAGGAGATGGCTTTAACTTAGTGAGGAGTGATCCATCACCCACCAAGCTTACTTTCGCTCATAAAGAATCCAAAGTCAAAATAGTATTTCTACTTAGGGCATCAGCTACCACATTTGCTTTCCTTGGATGGTAATCGATTGTTATATCATAATATTTTAGTAACTTTATCCATTGCCGCTAGTGTAGACTTAGATCCTTATGGGTGAGCAAATATTCAAACTCTTGTGATCAAAGAATATACAACACTTCTCTCAATAAAAATAGTGTCTCCAAATTTTTGAAGACAAAAAAATGGCGGCAAGTTTCAGATTATGTGTTGGATAGTTCTTCTAATCTGTAACACCCCAAACCCGGCCCATACGTCATGACCGGATCTGGTATGCTACGGGTTGAATGTTGAAAACTTTGCTTTGAAGGGTTTTGAAAATCTCATTTTATTTTAACCGATTAATCATTAATTGTGACATTTTTGAAGAAAATTTAACATTTACGTTGAACATGCTAGGAAAAACCCATTTTCCTTTCACTTTATAATTAAGACTTTGAAAAGATAAGTTTATAAGATGTAACATAAAAAAATATAGTTTGATAACCTAAGTTATGGAGGCCTTATTACAAAAAGAATCCCAAAATTGAAACTTACAGAAATACCAAAAATAGTCTATGAAGATAAAAGACTTGATGGCCCCTCGAGTCCGCCTCGGCTCCCATGTCCACGATTTACTACTCATCTAAAAAGTTAGGAGAAATGAAAGGGTGAGTCACCAAGACTCAGTGTCAAATCCCGAAAACACATAAAAGCCTTGAGGCCCACAAACACATTATGGGCCCTGGGCCCATATACAATGGCAACAGAATATATATTTACATGCAACATGGCCCATCCAAAACCTAAAAGTCCATCCTCCACACACCCCCGTACCAACCATCACACCGTGGGGATTTCTACAATCAACCCTCCATCAGCTACACACCATATCGACAGCTATGCTGTCTGTCATAAAGACCGATCACTATGTGACCTATGTGGCAAAGCCACCGATCGCCATACGACCTTAATAATACATTGTAGTATTTCGATAGTTGTGCTGCCTATCATAAAGACCGATCACTATGTGACCTATGTGGCAAAGCCACCGATCGCCATGCGACCTTCTTCCTCTTCATCATATCAATCCCATCCCATGCATGCATACATGAAGAATCAGAACATTATACTATCTAAATAGATCACAGACTTTCACATACTTTGATACACATAGAGAAGTTTCTATGATTACGTACCTGGCATCCCTTGCCTACCCATTATGGGTAATACGACTGTTCATACAGCCTCATTTTCTAGCTTTTAGCCCATAACTTACATATAATATAGATTAACTAGTGTGATAGAGATCTGCACACCTGATTACTAACAGGACAGTACTTTCTATGTCGACACTATCAGAAGTCGATACGACTGCTAACTTTCTAAGGTTTTGTTTTGAAGCCGATCCACAACCCAACGGCCAATCCCATACTGCAAACACCGCGCGTTTCTTGAACTTTAGGGCTGGGACTACAGATCCAACCCCTTCCTTCGATTTGATGACATTTGAGTCCATGAATGACCTTATTCAGAGGATACTATAATGATTGCTTAACGAGGCATTAGGTTAAGGCAAAATAAAGAAAGGAAACCGATGGATCAACTTAGGGAAAATTGAAATCCTTACTTTGAAATCCCAAAAGAAGATAATAGGATTTGGAAGTTACCGATTTTTGTCCTAGGAACCTAGGCGATTAGATCTCCTTTAAATCCCAGAATGCCACCCAAATAAGACACAAGATCAGTGAATAGAATATCGAATTAATGATGGCCTTACAACCCATTAGCCAATCGGTTATGGCCCCCAAAACTGAAAGAGAAAAGATCAAAAGAAATCAGCACTTACCAATAGGTCTGGCTTCTCCTGACAAATTTTAGCTTCTGAGAAGATCAAAAGAAAGACAGTGTAACAAGATCTATGAAGATTCAGCTATGAAGAAATCGGCAAAATGGAGAATAAAGGAAAGAACAATGATCATTTGGTTATAGGAAAAGAATGGAGATGAGAAGAGTTATGAGTTTCGGCTTTTGGAGGAAAAAAGATGAGAGAAGAGAACAATGAAATTTTTGGCTTTTGCATAGAAGTCGGGATGAGAGGAAAGAAAAAAGAGAATAGGGTCAAATACCGAAATTGAAGAGATATCCCCCCTACTTAAGCAAAATTTTTGCACCTACTACCTAAAACCGAAAATGCCCCTTTTTAAAACTAAAACTAAGCTATCAATCAAGGGAAATTTCGGCACCCCTTGATCATATCAGAACCAATTTCTCCTCCCCCTCAGTGTTGGAATTTTAGCCACCACTGTGACCAGCAGATAAATCCTAAAATTCCTCCCTTATCTTTATCTGATCACACCTCTAAAAGAATCCTAGATAACACTACATCTTCCTCCCTTTATCTGCCATATTATCTGCATTATCCACTCAAATAATTCCTCCTATTTCCAAGCCTTATTGTCGTCCCACTCTATCTACCTAAATATTGAAAATTAGTTGAATTTAATTAAAAAGAATTTGGCTTTATGCAACTCGAACCTTGGACCTCCTTAACAACTTGACACGCCACTCCTAATCCCTGCATATAGCCACTGACCACTGGGCCACAAGCCCATTTTGTGTCTTAATTCACATGTAATGTCTTTTAAGCCCTGTCTAACTTACTTTCCACTAGAGTGTCCAAGCAGAAAATTCGACTAAGGCCTCTACCAACTTGAGCCCATCTCGGACCCCAAAACATTCTATCAAGCATAACAAGTACAACCACACACATTAAACACATAGGCCTTAAAGAAATTTTGGCCTCAAAATTACCTTATCAGAATAGATGCAGGTATTGCCACCGTATAGCTTCCTCTGGTTCCCAAGTAGCTTCCTCAGAACCGTGATTCCGCCATAGAACCTTAAGTAATGGAACCATTTTCCTTCGCAATACCTTGACATCATGATCCAGGATTTCTACCGGTTCTTCTTCAAAGGATAGGTTAGGTCTCACTTTGATTTCTTCCACAGAAACCACATGGGATGGATCCAAACGATAACATCTTAACATAGAAACGTGGAATACATTGTGAATCTGGCTTAGCTCAGAAGGTAGCTCTAATTGATAGGCTACCGGCCCCACTCGTTTTAACACCCGATAAGGTCCGATAAATATGAGACTTAATTTACCCTTCCGTCCAAACCTCAGCACTTTCTTCCATGGCGACACCTTCAAGAACACCTTATCACCCACTGCAAACTCTATGTCCTTACGCTTCAAGTCTGCATAGGAGTTCTGTCGGTCCGACGCTTCCTTTAGTCGAGCTCAAATTAATTGAACCTTCTCCTCTATCTCGGAACCAACTCCATACTCAAAATTTGATGTTCCCCTAATTCCGTCCAATAGGTAGGAGTACGACACTTTCGCCCGTAAAATGCTTCATAGGGCGCCATCTGAATACTAGACCGGTAGCTATTCTTGTAAGCAAACTCCGTCAATAGTAAAAACTCTTCCCAACTACCTCCGAAATCAATGAGACATCCCCACAACATGTCCTCCAAGATCTAAATTACTCGCTCAGACTGTCCATCTGTTTGAGGATGAAATGCTGTACTGAAATCCAACTTTGTACACAATGCTTGATGCAAAGCCTTCCAGAATCGTGACATGAACCTCGGGTCCTTGTCCGATATGATTGATACTGGTACCCCATGCAACCTCACTACCTCTGCTATATATAACCTAGCCAGCTTCTATAGAGAGTAATCGACCCGTACTAGTATGAAATGAGCAGATTTCGTCAAGCGATCAACAACCACCCAGACTGAATCTTTGTTAGTAGGCATGAGGGGTAGCCCACTAACAAAGTCCATGGTGATCCTTTCCCACTTCCATTGTAGAATTTTCACTGGCTGTAATAACCTTGATGGTAACTGATGCTCCGCCTTTACCTACTGACAGGTCAAACACTTACTCACCAGTTCAGTTACCTCTCGCTTCAAGCTCGGCCACCAGAACTGATCCCGCAAATCCCGATACATCTTACTCCCTCTAGGGTGTATAGCGTATGAAATTCCATGTGCTTCTTGCAAAATCCTATGCCTCAATTCGGATCTTTTGGCATGCAAACTCTCCCTTGAAAACATAACAGTCTTTCCTCATTCATACTAAAGTCCGTTGCTTCTCCTTTAGCATGCAAACTTTTGGCATGCAAACTTCTCCTTTAGCAACTCATCGGTCTGTTGCTTCTCCTTAACCTGACTGACCCAAGAGGGTCTCACTTGAAGTTCAGCCAATAAGCTCCGATCATCGTATAAACAAAGGTGAGCAAACATTGCTCTCAAGTCAGAGATTACTCTATGACTTAAAGCATCCGCCACCACATTAGCTTTAACCGGAAGTACTCAATCGAGCAATCATAATCCTTTAACAACTCGATCCACCTCTTCTGCCTTAGATTCAACTCCTTCTGGGTCAAAAGGTATTTTAGGCTCTTATGATCGGTGTAAATAATAGATTTCTCCCCGTACAGATAATGTCTCCAAATCTTTAAAGCAAAAACCACCGCCACTAACTCCAAATCATGGGTGGGATAATTTTTTTCATACGGTCTTAGCTGCCGAGATGCATACGCAACAACCTTTCTATCTTGCATCAACATGCATCCTAGTCCCGTCGTGATGCATCACAAGAATTATGAATTCCTTTCCGACCTCCATGAATCAATCTAGGAGCCTCCATCAAAATTCTTTTTAACTTCTTGAAACTCTCTTGCTGCTTATTGGACCAAACAAACGGAACTCCTTTCTATAATAACTTAGTCAATGGTGCCACTATTGAAGAAAATCCTTCAACAAACCTTCGATAGTACCCGACCAGTTCAAGAAAACTCTAAATTTTTGCCACGAACTTAGGCGGCTTCCAATCCAATACCGCTTCAATTTTTTGAGGTTCATCCCTAATCCCCTCTACCGACACAACATGGCCTAAAAACGTATCTTCCCTTAGCCAAAATTCACATTTACTAAATTTGGCATACATCTATTTCTCCCTTAAGATCTGCAAAACCACTCGAAGGTGTGAGTCATGTTCATTCTCCTATCTTGAATAAACCAGGATATCATCTATGAATACCACGACAAACCAATCCAAGTAGGGTTGGAATATTTGGTTCATCATGTCAATAAATCTGCTGGTGTATTGGTCAATCCGAATGGCATTACCATGAATTCGTAATGACCATAGCGAGTCCTAAAAGCTATTTTATGAATATCTGCCTCCTTGACCTTAAGCTGATGGTATCCTGACCTCAGATCTAACTTTAAAAAGACTGAGGCTCCTTTCGACTGATCGAACAAGTCATCGATCCTCGGTAACGAGTATTTGTTCTTGATTGTTAGCTTATTCAACTGACAATAGTCAATACACATATGCATTGATCCATCTTTCTTCTTGACAAATAACACCGGTGCTCCCCATGGTGACACACTTGGTTGAATAAACCCTCTATCTAGCAACTCCTGAATTTGCGCTTTCAATTCCACCAACTCCTTTGGTGCCATCCTATATGGAGCAATAGATACTGGCGCTGTTCTCGAAAAAAGATTGATACTAAACTCCACTTCAAGATCCGGGGGTAGTCTCGGAAGCTCTTCTGGGACAACATCAAGAAACTCTTTCACCGTCCTAACGTCCCCAATACTTAGGTCCTTGGCTTCCAAAGCCTGAACAAACATTAAAATTGCTTCGCATCCTTTTCTCACCATCCTTTCTGCTCTTAGGGCAGTCACTACAATCGACAGACAGTTCCCCCTTTCTCCTATCACCAACACTTCACCACTCTCGGGGGGTTTTCAACACTATACGCTTGGCTGTACAATCTAAATTAGCTTGATACTTCACTAGCCAGTCCATGCCTAATATTAAGTCGAACTCCCCAAACGGTAATTCCATCAGATCCGTCTGGAAAACTATTTCCTAAACTTCTAAGGGTACCTCTCGATAGAGTTTATCTACCACCACAGATTGTCCTAATGGGCTAATTACAGTCATCGCCTTAGGGGTAATCTCGAAATCTAAACTTAAAGTTCCAAACACACTACTAGCAACATATGAATGTGTCGACCCAATGTCAATCAATGTAGTGTAAGGCAAACCAAATATTAAAAACATACCGGTTATAACATCCGGTGCGTCAGCCTCCTCTCGACGTCTGGTAGCATAGACTAACCCCGGCTGTCTCGCCTCAGTGTTCTTGCCCCCGACCTAGTGCTCCACGACCCCGACCAAACCGTTACCACCTCTAGCTGGACCACGACCCCTCTATGGCTGCTGACCTCCTCTACCTAGCTGAGCATTTCCCTGCCCTATGGGTCCTACATCGTTCCGTGGTTGTGGATAGTCTCTAATCTGATGGTCCAAAGATCCACACCTAAATCACTTTCCACTGCCTGCCCAACACTCACCTACATGGAATTTACCACAGCGAACACACCTCCGTGTCTGGTTAGCAACAGGTCTCTCCACCCGATTCGGCCCATCCGACCTAGGTTTTTTCTGAGTATGCCAGCTGCTCCTGACTTTCCAAAATTCCTCCTACTTCCACTCTATCTTTATCCCGATTCAGCTTTTCTGTTCTCTTTACCTCCTCAACTATCTTAGCCTTCTCTACAAGCACAGTAAATTCTCTCTCCCGCTGTAGAGCTATCAAAACACGTAAATCATCCTTCAGGCCATCTTCAAATCAAACACACCGTTCATGTTTTGTGGCCACTATCCCTCGAGCATAATGGCTCAAGAGTAAGAATCTACTTCAACGCTGCCACCGACCTACTTCTTTGAACCAGATTCAGAAATGCTCTACGCTGCTCATCCACATAACTTGTTCCAATGTACTTACTCTAGAACGCCATTTTGAAGTAATCCCAAGTGATACGGTCAGCCATTGTACCATCCCTAACCGTAAGCCACCATTGATAAGCTTCGTCCGGAGAAGGGACACTACTTCTTTCAGCTTCTCTTCTTCCGTGAAATCTAGATCATCCATTTTGCGTTCGACCGCCACCAACTAATACTCAGCTGTACTCGGGGCTATCCCAGAAATTCCCTAAACACTTCTGCCCCATTAGCTCTAAGTTGCTCCGACATAGATTTCTGAGCTCCTGTGCCCATGCCTGTCCCAGCAACCCTCTCTAAAACCCTCAACATCGCATAAGATATCGCATCATCTCAAGCCATCTGATCCTGAAATTTTGCCTCCACAACTGGTAGCACTGGTACCTAATTCCCTGACTCATGACCAAACCCTACCGGTTTCGACACAGCAATCCTACCTCTACCTCGGCCACGCACACCACGTCCTCTAGTGCTCATTCTATTGATTTACGTTTATCTGATTAGGAATTTTATGAATTATTAATTTCTTCCACTGATTAATAATGAACAATCTTATGGAGAGTAGTTTTAACAGTAGTTCTTTCCAATTCGAACTCTATCTACAAGGTTCAATTCTCAGGTCTGTATTTCCTAGCTCTAGAATCCACATACATTCAGCCATCACATATCAACATACAAGTAGCATCCATGAACTCACATTCATCACATAAGGGTATTATTATCATTACACTACCGGAGGTATTCTCGTAATTTTCCAAAATAGGGTATCTTGGTGATTTTACAAAATAGGGGCATTTTGGTAATTTTACAATATGGGGGTATTTCGATAATTTTGCAAACCAAGGGTATTTTGGGAAATTTTCACAATTTAAGGGTATTTCAAAAATTTTACATAACTAGGGTATTTTAGTAATTTTGTGAAATAGGGTGGCTAGTCCTTTTCGGGTTTTAGTTATAAATTTTGGCCCGTCAACAAGTCCCCGTGGCTACGGTGAACAGTCACTACGCACCGAGTAAGATTCCAGTGAAGAGGAGGTGAGCCGCTAGGGCCGCTTAAATACCAAGCTCTCCTTAGATCCAATCCTAGACATGCGTATGCCTGTTACCACACCATAACCCTGTGACTTATTCACAGACATGTTTAATTAGAAATTAAGTCTTATGAGATTTGAAGAATTGTTTATCCTAAACCTAAAGTCCATAAACTCTAGCATACTAGCCTACGTCCCTATAGAGCCCATCAAGCCCAACATGCATATTGCCTAATGAGTTTAGAATACTTACCTGCGTGGATCGGGTCGCTGGTAGACTCGAAGGCCATATCTAAACCATATTCTCAAACTTACATCACTTTTACAAATCACTACTGAACCCATTTCACAGCCCGAGTTTTGAACTGGGCTTTAATACCAAAAATGTAACACCCCATACTCGGCCCATACATCATGACCCGATCTGGTATACTACGGGTTGAATGTTGAAAACTTTGCTTTGAAGGGTTTTGAAAATCTCAGTTTATTTTAACCGATTAATCATTAATTGTGACATTTTTGAAGAAACTTTAACATTTGTGTTGAATATGCTAAGAAAAACACATTTTCCTTCCACTTTATAATTAAGACTTTGAAAACATAAGTTTATAAGACGTAACATAAAAAAATATAGTTCGATAGCCTAAGTTATGGAAGCCTTATTACAAAAATAATCCTAAAATTAAAACTTAAAGAAAAATCGAAAATAGTCTATGAAGATAAAAGACTTGATGGCCATTCGAGTCTGCCTCGACTCACATGTCCATGATCTACTGCTCATCTGAAAAGTTGGGAGAAATGAAAGGGTGAGTCACCAAGACTCAGTGTGTAAATCCCGAAAACACATAAAAGCCTTGAGGCCCACAAACACATTATGGGCCCTGGGCCCATACACAATGGCAATAGAATATATATTTACATGCAACATGGCCCATCCCAAACCTAAGAGTCCATCCTCTACACACCCCGTACCAACCATCACACCGTGGGGATTTCTACAATCAACCCTCCATCCGCTACACACCATATCGACAGTTATGCTATCTGTCATAAAGACCGATCACTATGTGACCTATGTGGCAAAGCCACCGATCTCCATGTGACCTTAATAATACATTGTAGTATTTCGACAGCTGTGCTGCCTGTCATAAAGACCGATCACTATGTGACCTATATGGCAAAGCCACCGATCGCCATGTGACCTTCTTCCCCTTAATCATATCAATCCCATCCCATGCATACATACATGCAAGAATCAAAACACTATACTATCTAAATAGATCACAAACTTTCACATTCTTCGATACACATAGAGAAGTTTCTATGATTATGTACCTGGCATCCCTTGCCTACCCTTTCTGGGTAACACGACTATTCATACAACTTTATTTTTTGGCTTTTAGCCCATAACATACATATAATACAGATTAACTAGTGTGATAGAGATCTACACACCTGATTACCAATAGGATAGTACTTTCTATGTCGACACTATCAGAAGTCGATACGACTGCTAACTTTCTAAGGTTTTGTTCTGAAGCCGGTCCACAACCCGGCGGCCAATCCCTCTTGCTGACACCGTGCGTTTCTTAAACTTTGAGGTGGGTCTCTGAGATCCAACCCTTCTTTCAATTTGCTGACATTCGAGTCCATGAATGACCTTAGTCAGAGGATACTATAATGATTGCTTAACGAGGCATTAGGTTAAGGCACAATAAAGAAAAGAAACCGATGGATCAACTTAGGGAGAATTGAAATCCTTACCTTAAAATCCCAAAAGAAGACAATATGATTGGGAAGTTATCGATTTTTTTCCTAGGAACCTAGGCGGTTAGATCTCCTTTAAATCTCAGAATGCCGCCCAAACAGGACACAAGATCAGTGAATAGAATATCAAATTAATGATGGCCTTACAACCCATTAGCCACTCGACTATGGCCCTCAAAACCGAAAGAGAAAAGATCAAAAGAAATTGGCACTTACCAACATGTTCGGCTTCTCCTGACAGATTTCGGCTTCTAAGAAGATCAAAAGAAAGATAGTGTAATAGGATCTATGAAGATTCGGCTATTAAGAAATCGACAAAAGGGAGAATAAAGGAAAGAACAATGATCATTCCATTATAGAAAAAGAATGTATGCCAAATAAGTGTATGACCTTTCACTATCATCTTACGAGATGAAAAGTCAAGATTATATTGTTTCTAATATCACGCTTCATTATCAAAATAAACATTTTTTTCCAACTACAGTTAATAGCATAACACATCTGTATTTACATTCAACAACTGCATTATACCGAGTCAACAAATCCAACCCTGAAATGGCATCAAACTCATGGAAACTTAGTAGCATCAAGCCTACAAAAATGATATATCTGCCAAAACCCAACGAACAATCATTTATTACTATATTGACAATAGTACTCAGACCGAACGGGTTAGTAACTATCACACTAGTCTTAGTAGGGACGATCTTAAGACTTTTTCATCCATAAACTTATCAAATATATATAATTGAGTTGGTTCAGGATCTATCAACGCATGAATGTTGTTTTTGAATAATGAAAAATTACGATTAATGGTATGTGACCGTTTTCGGGAAATTGGAGCGATGGTTTCGGCACCATAAATTTTATATCAAAAAATTTATTTTATTATTATTTTATTTTCTACAACATGATATTAGTACTGTAGAAAAATTTCGTTAAGAAATTTTACCGCTTACATGCTTAATTGAATAAAAAGGCCTAAATCGCATAAAGTGCAAAAGTTGAGTTCTAGTAGCTAAAGGTATTAAATGGCTATAGAACCTTAAAGTATGAGCTCTTATGAGCTAATTAGACCATTATTGAAGTTATTTGATGAACATGGCTTGGTATTAGTGAAATTTTTAATGTTTTAAAAGTTTATAATCATAATTACGTAAATAATGATAATTAAACTAAGTAAATAATGTTCATCTTCTTCATTTTCTTCAAGCCACCACCAAAAATAATCCATTAAAACAAGCTAGGGTTTGGCTATTCTTTTCTTTTCTTTCATTGTAAGATATTTTGTCTCGTTTTTAATGATTTCTAAGTTTTAAAAATTTAGCTAGCCTAGGGACTAATTTGTGGCTTGTTAAACTACTAGAGTTTTTCATGAATGAATGTGTATGAGTTCTGGTGATTTATGGAAGAAAATGCCCTTTTAAAACTAAAACTAATCTATTAATTAAGGGAAATTTTGGCACCCCTTGATCATATCAGAACCGATTTCTCCTCCCCCTCGGTGTTGGAATTTTGGCCACCACTGTGACCAGCAGATAAATCTTAAATTTCCTCCCTTATCTTTATCTGATCACACCTCTAAAAGAATCCTAGATAACACTACCTCTTCCTCCCTTTATCTGCCATATTATCTGCATTATCCACTCAAATAAATCCTCCTATTTCCAAGCCTTATTGTCGTCCCACTCTATCCACCTAAATGCTAAAAATTAGCTGAATTTAATTAAAAAGAATTGGGCTTTATGCGACTCGAACCTTGGGCTTGACACGCTCTCCTAGTCCCTGCATATCGCCACTGACCACTGGGCCACAAGCCCATTGTTGTGTCTTAATTCACAGGTAATGTCTTTTAAGCCCTGTCCTAACTTACTTTCCACTAGAGTGTCCAAACAAAAAATTTGACTAAGCCTCGGCCCAACTTCGAGCCCATTCTGGACCCCTAAAGCATTCTATCAAGCATAGCAAGCACAACCACACACATTAAACGCATAGGCCCATTAATTCAGGATGTTACACAATCACCCTTCCATTTTTCATGGTCACACATCCTAGACCATATAGGGACGCATTGGTAAACACTAAATCTTTCACTGTTGATTTCAATTGGCTTAAAATTAGGGCTTCGGCTAATGCCTTCTTTAACCTTTCAAAATTCTGTTAGCATTCATCTGACGAGCAAAACTAATCATTATTCCTCAAGAGTCTCTTCAAAAGCGTCACAATCATCCTTTACAAATTTTATGTAGTAACCCGCTAACCCGATAAAACTGCATACTTCAGTGACATTCCTTAGTGGATTCCACTCCAACACAGCCCTAATCTTTCCATGATCCACTTTGCTTCCATCCACTGAAATGACATGGCCAAATAAGTGGGTTTCCTTTAGCTAAAATTCACACTTGCTAAACTTGGAAATAACTTATTTTCATGGAGGATATTCAAAACTATTTACAAATGCTCCAATACTCTGCTTCACTTTTTGAATAAACCAGAATATCATCGATAAAGACAACTACACAACGATCAAGATAGTGCTAGAAAATGCTATTCATCAAGTCCATAAACATAGCTAGGATATTCGTCAAATCTAAAGGAATTACTAGGAATTCATAATGCTGATAATGAGTACAAAAGGCAATTTTAGGAATATCATCACCCTTGATCTTAACTTGGTAATACCTCGAAGGAAGATCAATATTTGAAAACACTCTAGCTCCACTCAAATGATCAAACAAGTCTCCAATTCTAGGCAACATGTACTTATTCTTGATGGTCACCTTGTTTAGTTGTTGATAATTTATACATAAACGAATAAACCCATTCTTCTTTTTAACAAATAAGATTGGTACACCCCACGGTGAAATACTAGGCCGAATAAATCCTTTGTCTAACAACACTTGCAATTGAGTCTTTAACTCCTTCAATTCAACTAGCACCATCCGATAAGGTGAACTCAAAATAGGAGCAGCTTCCGGTGCAACTTTAATTGGAATCCCCACGTCCCTATTTAGTTGTATCCTTGGAAGCTCTTTTAGAAAGACATACGAAAACTCGTTTACAATTGGCACTTGATTGAAATCTTATTTCACCATTGTTGAATCCAAGATGTATGCCAAATAAGTGTATTCACCTTTCACTATCATCTTCTGAGATGAAACAGTCAAGATTATATTGTTTCTAATATCACGCTTCATTATCAAAATAAACATTTTTTTCCAACTACAGTTAATAGCATAACACCTCTGTTTTTACATTCAACAACTGCATTATGCCGAGTCAACAAATCCAACCCTAAGATGGCATCAAACTCATGGAAACTTAGTAGCATCAAGCCTACAAAAATGATATATCTGCCAAAACCCAACGAACAATCATTTATTACTCTATTGACAATAGTACTCAGACCGAACGGGTTAGTAACTATCACACTAGTCTCAGTAGGGACGATCTTAAGACTTTTTTCATCCATAAACTTATCAACTATATATAAATGAGTTGGTTCAGGATCTATCAATGCATGAATGTTGTTTTTGAATAATGAAAAATTACGATTAATGACTGTAACAGCCCGTTTTCAGTGAAATTGGAACAGTGGTTTCGGTACCATAAATTTGATATCAAAAAATTTATTTTATTATTATTTTATTTTTTACAACATGATATTAGTACTGTATTAAAATTTCGTTAAGAAATTTTACCGTTTACATGCTTAATTGAATAAAAAGGCCTAAATCGCATAAAGTGCAAAAGTTGAGTTCTAGTAGCTAAAGGTATTAAATGGCTATAGAACCTTAAAGTATGAGTTCTTATGAGCTAATTAGACCATTATTGAAGTTATTTGATGAACATGGCTTGGTATTAGTGAAATTTTTAATGTTTTAAAAAGTTTATAATCATAATTCGATAAATAATGATAATTAAACTAAGTAAATAATGTTCATCTTCTTCATTTTCTTCAAGCCACCACCAAAAATAATCCATTAAAACAAGCTAGGGTTTGGCTATTCTTTTTCTTTTCTTTCATTGTAAGATATTTTGTCTCGTTTTTAATGATTTCTAAGTTTTTAAGATCGTTATAACTTAATTTAGCTAGCCTAGGGACTAATTTGTGAAACTGTTAAACTACTAGAGTTTTTTCATGAATGAATGTGTATGAGTTCTAGTGATTTATGGAATAAAATGGTTAGTTGTTGATAGATAAACAACTTTTGTTAAATGATTTTTGGTGAAATTGTCAAATAGGAATTAAATAGAAAAATAGAAATTTATACATGGTGAGATTATAAAATAAATGAAATATAAGGCTTGTTAGGGACCTATATGAAATTCGACTATAATGGGTTTTGGGAAAATTGCATGAATTTCCATTTTTATGAGCTAGGGACTAAATTGACAAGAAATTAAAAGTATAGGGTCAAAATTGTAATTTTACTTAAATATGAAATTGGATTAAATTGAATAGAATAATTGTAACATCCCGAAATTGGGCCTAGGAGAATTGAGCCCAATGGGCCTTAGGTGTAGTAGCGTTTAAATTTTTGGAGAATAGAGATGGCTTAAATGCAAGTTAGACCTATTGGATAAGTGATTTTGGAAGGTTAGAGGCTTATGAAGTCCGGGATCAAATATTGGCTTTGGGGAAATTTTGGTTTTAGGTGAAAAAACCACGGAAGTTGGCGAGATAGGCCTTAAGAATAAAATATGGAGGAAAATGACACAAGTGGAGTGTGTAGTGTAGTGGCAAAAGTAACGCCACATAAGAGGCAAGGGGTGATGCCACAAGGAAGGAAGGAGGTCCAAGGTTCAAGTCTTGGCTTTTGCATTTTGGTTTCTTTTTGCTTGGACCTTAGGATTTAGCCCATAGTTTATATTTAGTTGCGCATGGTTTAGGACACAAGAGGAGCTTGTGGCCAAGTGGTTAGCTACGTGGATTATGTTGCAAAGGAGCACAGGTTGAATCTCGTGAGAAGCAAAGGAGTATTTATTTTATGATTGACAAGCAAGAGTTTCATTGAATTTAAACTCTCTTGTGAAGGGATCCCACATCGGAAAGACACAAAGAAGGAAGGTGAAGAGCTAGCTATATAAGGAGCATCCTGGAGGAGAGTAAACACATCTTGGAGGCGTTTGGGCACAAGAGTGGCTAGAGCGGATTAGCACCAGAGTCCTATCGGTGTGTAACTCTCTACTCTAGTTGTAGAAGCAAGAATGCCGAAATGCTTACATTACGGCATTAGTAGCCACACGAGCGTGCGGCGCATGTGTGGGGCTTCACGCGATAGTTGAGGCCATCAGAGTATTCTCGTGGGTCAAGTGCTTGGGCCTCGATGGGCGAAGTGGGCCCAATGGGCCCGTGGGCCCATATGACTAAATTGCATGATTGGTTAGTATATGTTGAACTAGACTAGGTGGAACTTATATCGTGGCTAGATTTGTGCTAGGTGGGCCACACGCGTGTGGGCCCAGATGGGCCAAAATCGGGTTTTAGGTTCAATCGTCCTAAGACGATAGGAGATGGTGGTGAGTCGCTAGTATGCATTAGGCCTTCTGAAAGGCCATTACATGTGTGAATTTGGAAATACCCTTGGTGGGTAAATTACGAAAATGCCCTTGGTAGGTAAAATTACGGTTATACCCTTAGAGGTTGATTAGCATGATTATGTTGTTTAGTTTTGGCCGATTGTAGGATTAATTTGTTGAGGTGATCAAACGATTTTGACCGGTTCTTAGGATTAACATCTTGATATATCGTGTGTAAACTAACACACTTCGCTTAGTAATATAATTGATAACTTTGTGTGATGATTAATGAAAAAAGTTGATGATTGATGTGATACCCTAATGGGTATGATTACGGACTCTCGTAAGTCGATTATTATTATGAGTTTCTTGATGATCTATATGATACCATGGTTGTGGATATATGTGACATGGGGTATGAGATTAGACATATTAGCATGATATGCATGATTATATGATATGCATGATTACATGAGTATGGTATGTTGATGGGTGATACGAGTGGAGGGCGGTGATATTTTGTGCCGACGAGCACCGGTGTTTTGGTAACACACTTTGTGACTTTGGGTCACGAGGTTTGGCACCTCCAGAGGTTTGGTACCTCGGCGCCTCGCCCCTCGTGGTTAACACCACCGTGGGTTGGCCCCACTTGTGAGATATGGGATTGACGCCATGATTTGGTATCACACGATGGGTTGGCCCCATCAAGATTTGTGACTACGGTCACCGGTGCTTTGGTAGCACAAATGTGTCTTTGGGACACGGAGGTTTGGCACCTCATTGCGACTTGTCCCCGTGGTTTAACCACCGTGGGTTGGCCCCACATGAGATATGGGATCGTCTGCTAGTGATTTGGTATCACACGATGGGTTGGCCCCATCAATGATTTGTGACTACGGTCAAAGTGCTTTGGTAGCACAAATGTGTCTTTGGGACACCGTGAGGTTTGGCACCTCATTGCGACTTGTCCTCGTGGTTTAACCACTGTGGGTTGGCCCACATGAGATATGGGATCGTCTGCTAGTGATTTGGTATCACACGATGGGTTGGCCCCATCATTGGATTTGTGACCTCGGTCACCAGTGCTTTGGTAGCACAATTGTGTCTTTGGGACACCAGTGTTTTGGTAACACATTGTGACTATATGTCACCAGTGGTTTGGCACCACCAGTGGTTTGGTACCACACGGGGTAGAAAAGGCGATATGGATGGTTAGGATCGGGTTGCATTGATTATATTGCTTTGTATGATGTGTGTTAACATGTTGTTTTTCGGGAGCGGGATTTACACACTGAGTCACTCGACTCACCCTCTCCTTTGACTTTTCAGGTGACACTTAGGCGCGGACATGGAGCCGGGATGGACTCGAGGTGCTCATGCCATACCGAAATAAAGATTTGCTCGGACTTTTAAGAAAGTTGGTACTTAAGTTTTATTGTTACTATTTGGTTTTATTTGGGTTGTAAATGGCCTTTTTAAATTATGTTTTGTTTACGATTAAGTTAGATTTATAATGTGCTTTAACAAACTACTTGAGATAAAACGTGCTAAAACTTGGAAAAGACAACGTTTTCAAAACTTCAAAACGATGTTTTTAAACTATACCATCGGGTATCATACTATAACTTAGAACAAAATGAACTCAATTGTTTTTCTAACTTAAATATGATTTTCTACTAAGACAAAATACTTTGGTAATAATATGAAACAACTTAAAAATCAAACCGACATAAATTAGTTTTACCTACACTTGGATAAATGTTTTCAAAGCTCTCTGGGTTTTCAAATACAACATAAATTTTTAGTCAAAACCTACTCAAGTTTCCTCAAATACAGAGTTCCGTAAAAATGTTTCATCAGACTTTTAGACTTCAACCTAAACCACCCAAAACCTTTTTCCCTGTAGCATACCAGATTCGGTCGTGGTGTATTGACCGGGTTTGGGGTGTTACAATAATTATTGAATTGAGATGAATTTTTTCGTTTAGATCAAGACAAACTTCGCACGACCTTAGATCGGGGCAAAGATAAAGTTTCGAATTAGTCGCCTCCGTATCTACGTTTAATCGTCGAGGTAAGTTTGTGTAATTATATTGAATATATATGTTTTTAATTGAATTATACATGTATTGTGAATTTCCATAGTTATATATCGAATGCATATCCAATGATGTTATGTAGACTACCGAGCCCCGTTTGAACCTGAAGAATTCATAGGATATAAATGACATGTCGTTAGGGTTTACATGATTCGAGTATTAGTCTTGAACGTCCTACCTATGGCTGAGGTCTAGCATGTGTTTTGGATACTCCGTAGATTGTGTAAGTAGCATTGTGTAACTACGTTGACCCGCAGCTTGTGTGACCAGGCCCATTTTCATAGCTCATGTGAGTATTCTAATTCATAGCTCGTGTGAGCATTCTAATTACAGCTCGTGTGAGCATACATGTACAGGAATTGACAGATTATAGTTAAATGAGTTAGCACACTATGTGTGAGCTATATTAAGTATCCAACAGTATTCTAAATGGTTCAACGGGAATGATCTGAAAGAAAGTGGTAAGAGTTATATATGAACTAAGACATGAACAAATGTGATTTGCACTGAATTGGTGATACATGGTATAATTAAAGTTGAGATGGATGGTCTATGCTTATGATACATGATTAAATGTTGTGAGCATCCATGATCAAATTGCTTACGTTATATGCTGATATGGCTAACATGTTTGTGTACATGCTTAAGCTTGGGCCAAATTGTGGCTGGCTTATGTCATGTTTAACTTACTTATTATTTGTTGAAATTGTAAGTTGAGTTTTACATTATACGAACTTACTAAGCATTTATGCTAACTCTGTGTTATTTTTCATGTTTTATAGTGAATCGGAAGCTTGTTCGGGTTGGAAGCTAGTCGGAGTTATATTACACTATCAATCAGTTATATCAGTAATTTTGGTGTTTTAAGTTTTGGTTATAATGGCATGTATAGGTATTTTGGTTGTTGAAGTAGCCATTTGTTTTGGCTTGTGTTTATGGTATTTTGGGGGATAGTATGAACTAGTTTTGGTATGTAAATATTTGGCCTTAAAGTGGTTGCTATCTTGGTTCTTGGTGCTTGAATGATTAAAGATGGAATGGTGGTTTAAAATGCATGTTATAAATGTTTTGTGATATGATTGAATGTGATAATTTGGTACAATTTTTATAAATGACATATATGCCTATTGATGCTAGTTGATGAATGGCACATTTGGTATCATTTTGGTGTGAATTGGATAGGTAAGTCAAATAGTATGTTTTAGGATAAACTTAGATAGAAGTTAGTTGAACAATATGGCCAATTTGAGTATATGGTTATACATGTTTGGGCATTGAGATTGAGGTGCCCTTTTGGGCATATTGGTTGTATGCAAATGTACCATATTTGTAGCTTATAATGTCATGGTTTGGATCACTTTGGAGTGCTTGTTTATATGTGGAAAATTGGTCGTAGTTGGATGCATGTTTGAGTGAGAAAAATGGCTTGGAAGTGGCCTATTTTTTGTCCACACGGGCAGAGACACGGGTGTGTCTCAGCCCTGTTTTCCCTATAGCTTTCAAAGGGTTGCAAGTCAGACTGTTACAAGGCCTAGCACATGACCTAGCACACAGGCATGTGAGGTCATTTCGTAGGGTACACGGCCTAGCACACAGGCGTGTGGCTTTGCTATGTGACCCAAGTCAGTGAGTTACACAGGCATAGACACGGACTGGGACATGGTCGTGTGTCCCTACATTGAATGCCCATACGGGCATGTCTCTTGGCCATGTGAGTCACACGATTGTGTGACCCCTGCAGTTTTGAAAATTTTCATTGTTTTCTAAAAAATTCTATAAGTTTTCAATTTGGTCTCGGCTTGTTTCTAATATGTTTTTAGGGCCTCGAGGGCTCGTATAAGGGATGATATGCATGTTATGGATTGGTTTTGCTATGATTATTTATATGAATTAAAATGTTTAAAATTTTTGTTTGTTTTGAAATGACAACTTTAGTAATTCTCTATAACTCTATATTGGCGACGCATACGGGTTAGGGTGTTACAATGACATCAAGGGATTCAGCGTCCTCTTTTGTTTACATCACGTAAACTCTGGCTGAGGCCTTCTTGGAGTCCCCTTCACAAACCCAAACTTTGCAACAGTTTCAGTCAGCACTTCTTGTTCAGATTCATGGGATATTTGAACAAAATGTTTAGTATTACCTCTTCCCTTGGATAGGGAATCTTGTTTTTGATGATCGAGTGCTCTACAGATGAAACAAGCCTATGAGATTTTCCAACATTTTCCCACATGGTTTTCCACAATTGGTACAAACAGGGGCCTTCATCTTTCTTGATGTACCTGTACTAGCCATGGAAGTGACTTGTCGTCCTCTTCGATCTTTGTGGAAGCCAACTGTTTGTGACTCCTTTATTGGAGTAGTAGAATAAATCTTTACATCCTCAGGCATTTTAAATCCCGCATTTAAAAATGGACTAGAGGCTCCATGTTTGTTCCTCTCACTGTCTCTTACTTTATTTCTTTCCTAAATCACTGACTCCATTCTCTGAGCTTTTGCCGATAAGGTAGCAAAGTCTCGAATTTCTAATGCAAACAACAACACAATGAGTTCTTCATTCAAACC
Source organism: Gossypium rotundifolium (assembly GCA_025506655.1). Lineage (NCBI taxonomy): Eukaryota > Viridiplantae > Streptophyta > Magnoliopsida > Malvales > Malvaceae > Gossypium > Gossypium rotundifolium. The sequence continues at coordinate 44,696,013 of CP106726.1, forward strand.
TCCCTCAAATTTGGTACAAAGTCCTGCCTTATTTAGGGCCAAATCTTTAGTGTATTTACTCAACTGGATGAATTCTTGTTCATACTCAAACACAATCATTTTCCCTTGTTTAGGGTCTAAGAATTCCTTCTTCATTTTCTCAATAAAGACCCTATTAATAAAATTCTCTCTGAACTTCTTCAAGAAAAATTCCCAATTCACCTGATCCTTGGGAATGATACTGGTTACGATATTCCACCATTGATAAGCTTTGTCTTCTAGCAGGGAAATTGTGCATCAAAGACTATCAACTAGAGAGTGTTGTAATTCTTCTGTCACACAGAAGACATGCGAGAGCCAGTTCTCAGCCACAACCAGGTCATCTTCCTTACTTCCTTTAAATTCTTTCATCCCACGCTTGCAAATTACCTTCATTAGATCCCCATAAGACATTGTTACGACAAGAACAAAAGGTGCGGTATTTAATGGCTGTGCAACTTTAGTTGTTCTCACCATTTCTTCCAGTCTCACCGCATTATCATGTCGTCCATAAGTAGAGGATACTGCAGTGCCCATATATCAGTCAAACCATTGTCTCATAACGTGACCCATCATTTCCAAGAGGGCTTATCTGTCTTAAACTCCTTGGGTTGCTATGGGATCTAGGTTACTTGCTTGAGGAGGAGCACTGCTCTCAATCTCCTATCTTTTGGCATTTCTTGAATTCACAGACATTTTTCTTTTATTTTCTACAAAACATAAACTTAGTTTAGCAACACTATAAGGGCCTAAGCAAGAATTATGTAACATGCATCATAGAGTTTCTAACTAACATTGGTTTTCGAGAAATGGCTAAACTAAATTTTTGATACAATCAGCTAGACAAACTGCCCAACAAACCAGTGCATTACTAACAGACTCAAATCCTCAAGCTTAATTTAAATCTTTGAGAAAATAGTTATGAAGGTTCCCCTTTTGTTAACCATTATTCTTTTCTTTAAATCAGTAACACATCTTTAAAGAAGAAAAAACAATAGGTGTTATAAAAGTATGCCTATTAATCATCAGTTGCCATCAATTGTGATTCCATGTAAAAGAGGACATAAGTTGCAAATAAAAAAAAACTTGGGGTACAATTCTATAATAAGGGTAAATTCTCTTTTAAAATGGAACAATACAGACGAAAAAGTGAATTACAAAAGTTTATTACAAAATGGATTTATGCGCCACCCACCAACGTAGCCATGTATGACACAAAAATTAACAAATGGATCACTTGCAAACGTAGCTCTAGTGTAGTCCTCTTAGTGAGTTCCACATAGGCGTAGAATGATTTTTAGGTTATCGATAATAAACCTAAAAATAAAGACAATTTTGAGACTCAATTTTACAGACACATTATGCCAAATTGCTAGTACAGTTATCTGGTGATAAGACTTCACCAATATAACACACATTACCCTTGGTGGATACATACAACCAACTTATACATACTTCTCTCAGAAATGTATGTTTATTTATAACCTAACCTTATGCTAGCCTTGAACCCATATTTTAGAAATTAGACTCGCATATCAGCCATAATCATATTTATATACATATTCCTTATTAAATTGAACACGTGTTCTCCCGCAAGGTCGGGCCGTGATCTGCCAGCCTGGTTTGCAATAAAGCTGCCCTACCAGAAGCATCACAAATAAAGCTTTTTTCCACATTTTCACATGTCACAAATAGTTTGGTACTGGGCTTGCACACAGGGTGTGTGTTTTTACCTTAGCCATGGTCATGCTCACACACACTACACTAGTTTATTACACACACCACATTGACCCATCTCCAATAGAGACAATTTAACTTTCACAACAACATATCATAGAAGTTTCATAACTAAAAGAAAATAAGAAGGAACTCAACAAAAACTTCAGGATAAAAATCTACTCTACTAGTATTTTGCCTCAATTGCTCAAAGCTTCAATAGCTTTTTGATCTAAATAAGAAACAATCATAATTATCAGACCATTTATCTACTAAACTTAGATCATACATAGACTAATGAAAAGACATAAATTCCCTCGTCATCAACCTAAGGGTTCCCCAAAAATTACCTGTAACATCCCGAAATTGGGCCTAGTAGAATTGGGCCCATTGGGCCTTGAGCATGGAAGCATTTAAAACTTTTGGAGAATAAGAGAATAACCTTATTTCAAGTTGACCTTATTAGGAAGGTGATTTTGGAAAGTTACGGGGTTTCTAGGAAGTTCTGGGTTCAAGTTAGGTTAAAAGAAAAGTTTAGTGTTTGAGTACTTCAAGGAGAGAAGGTAAGTGGCATCAAGGCTTATGGAAATAAGTGAGTAAATTGCTAACATAAAGGAGCATATGGTAAGGAGGATGTCGCTTCACATGAAGGGCTTTAGGGGAAGAGGTTCGAATCCAATCTATTGCCTTTTTTATTATTTTTTGTGCTTCATTTTCAATGTGTAGGCTATGGCTTTAATATGGCAAGGAAAACTTTTATCTTCATGGAAAGATGGCTAAGGATTATGGTAAGGAGGAAGATAAGGGAAAAAGAAGGAAAGAATCAAAAGGAAAAGGCAAGAGAAGGGGACATGTTGGCCTATTATGTGGAGGATGTATTGGAAAGTATATTTTGGGGTCAACAATCATCTTTTGGTAAAGATGTACAAGGTTTTGGTAGGGAGAAAAAAGGGATAGCCGAATTTTTCTTGAGGTAATTGGCAATTTTTGGTGCTTGAGAGGTTGTTTTCTCCTTAGCTTTTTGGTGTCATTTTCTTTCTTCAATTTTTTTTTTTTTCTGTTTTCCAAAACTTCAAGCCATTAGTGAGCATTTTTCTTCATTTCTTTATTGTTTGCCGAAAGTACCTAACCATTGAGACCAAATTATTTCACTCATTTTCCTTTGGAAAAATTGAATTTAGTTAAGCACTCCTTTTCCATCTTTCTTTTCCTTTTTACAAAATTCTCCAACCCTTCTCTCATTTTCTTTAATCGATTTTACACAGAGGCCGAATCATCCTTGTTCTTTTTCTCCAATAGTCGAACCCTTCATCTATTCTTTATCATTTCTTCTAATTTATGTTGACACTCACTCCTTTGATCAATCGATAAGTGATATAGATTGTTAATCAATCGCAATACTTGGTTGAAGTTGTAAATTGGGCTTTGGACTAATTGTTGACCGATTGTACCTTTAGGAGCCACGGACAGTATAGTGTTATGAATTCTAAAGAAGGTGTGTAATCCTGTACTATTCCAAATACATGTTTGAAATGGTGTGTAATCCTATACTATTCCAAATACATGTTTGAAATGGTGTGTAATCCCATACTATTCGAATACATGTTTGAAATGGTTTGTAATCCCACACTTATCTTAGTATTTGCATGAAATGTTTTGTGATTCGGTCCAAAGATTGAAAAATCAGAAATTGGCATATGTAATCACTCGGGCGTGCGTATGTTCGTAGCGGTAACCATATTTTGTAATGAAACAGTTTTTTGTTAGCAGCAATGACGTAATTTAGAAAAAATCATGAAAAATAGGATAAAGGGAATTAGAAAGTGAATAAGATATTGAATTAAAGCTTAATGTGTCTAGTTTTATATGGAAGAAACAGAGGAGGAAGAGGAATTTTTTATTCTGTGATATTTTAATTTTAGTGAGACTAGTTCTGAATGACTTCGTGGTTCCCTGTTTTGTCTTGGAGAAAATAATTCAAAATTGTAAAAAGCGAATTATGAGTTATAGTTTATATGTATAGATTCATTAGTGAGCCTATTTTCAATAGAAACAAGTGGGAGCAACATTTGAAAACCGTGCAGTGAGATATTTGAATTTAAGGTAAGAGAGGTCAGAACCCTTGGTTGGTGAAACATGGGAAATTTTAATGAATAAACTATACTAAATGGCTAAGCCAAAAATTCTGAAAAATTATAGTAAGAAGATTTATAGGTCTAGATTCAAGGAAAATTTACGGATCTAAATTTTGAGTTTCCTAACTCGAGTTATAGTTAGTTTAGTCAGTATGACGCAGATGGACAGTTTCAATTTTTATGCCCCAAATTAGTAGTTAAGTCTTAGGTTGTGAAATTACCAAATTACCCTTAGTGGGTAAAATTACCGAAATACCCTCGATGGGTAAAATTACAAAAATATATTTGGATTTTGAAATTACAAAAATACCCCTATGGACCAATTTATCGAAATGCCCCTATGGGCCGATTTGTTAGAATGCCTTAACGGGCCGATTTATTGTTGATTAAATAGGCTGAGCTTTTATATTAAATTATCTAATTAATGGATATTAATTAAATGGGAACATATTATTATGTATGTTGCATATTCATATATTGCATTAGGATTGGGAAAAATGTTGAAGAGATGTGATTCTATTGGCACTGCCAAAAAATTGTTTGTTAATCTAATTCGTTATGATTTTGGTTGCTTGGCCACAACCAAACTATATTATAAATGGAAAAATGCCTGCGATTGGTGTGTTTGGCGGGGTGGGTTAACTTGATCCCCACAGGTGTGGTGGGATGGTAAGGGTGGTGTGTAGCGGATGCATTACTAGGATGGGTTGGGTTGCATTACATTATCTGCATTATCATGTTTATAGGGTTAAGGCCCAGTTTGTTTTGTAAATGGGCTTAGGTTAAAGATTATGCTACATGGGCTCTGGCCTAGGATATTGTTAAACAGGTTCAGACCCAGTGGATGACGATAAGGGATTATGCAATGAGTTCTTGTAACTCACCCTCATTTCTTTCTTAATCCTTGTAGGTAAATCTCAATGACGAGGACTTGGGCCCATGGATGACTCGGTGGAGGCCATACTTCGGAATTAAATGTTTCAACCTTTAGTAAATTACTTTTCTGCTCTATTTCGTTATTTTACTATTTGAATTTTTATGTTGTAATAAGGCCTCTAAAATATTTTAACTTTTTCTTTATATTTGACGTGCCTATTATTTTGTTTAAGCTGCTTTAAATGGAATTTTTCTAAAAACTTAAATAAAGGTTTTCTAAAATAGACTAACAAATGGATTTCATAACAAACTTCTACGAATATTTTTAACTCGAAAATTTTCTTTTGAATTATCAACACTATTTTCAAAAGTCAAGGTTTTGAGGTTCACTAGTTCAATTTTCGATTTATCAATCAATCTTCGAGGTTAATAGTATTTTATCAAATATTTTGAATCAGACTTTTTTCTTAATTTGAACAAACCAATACCTATTTTAGTACGAATAAAAAGTATTTAACATGTTTCTCTCATGTGACATGTTAGATCCAGTCATAATGCATGGGTCGTGTTTGGGGTGTTACATTTTATGGTATCAGAGTCCGGTTGCAAAACTCAGATGTGGTTTGGGTTCAAAAAATGATTTCCAAAGTTGTTGAAATTTAATTTATAAATGCATGTTCTAAAGGAAGTATGGCACCACGGGTATCCGGCACCAAGTCAAGTAAGTTTATGTTTTCATTTTATGATTATTGTGGTATGATTGTAGAAATACTCTAGAACTTTTAGCTTTAGGAGCTGAAACTATAGAGATTGAGACTTTAGGATATGTTTTGTGAAAACAACTTTATATCCTATACTCCATAAAATATTGTTTAATAAATATTGAATAGTATATTGATTCATAAGACTCTTAATTAGATTAAATCGATTTAGCAAACATGAGCGCTAGAGGACATGGACAAGGTAGACGTGGCTGTGGTAGAGGCCGGGGTGTTAGGGTTGGATCTTTAGCACTGAGGCATGTGCCCGAAAGGGAGGTGTCGACATCGTCAGTGACTGAGATGGGATCTCATGACCGAGCTGGAGTTGATGAGCTAACTCAATTAGTTAAGGAGGTATTGGAAGAGGTTAAAGGAATCGGTGAGGCACTTTGAGTTGGGTGTGTGGATTTTAAGAAGAAAAAAATTACGGTTCTTCAAGGTCGCAATCTCGTTCTGTAAAGCGTGTCAAGGCACGTCCAAATTTTATGGCTTGCAATTATTGCAGAAGGCGTCATCTGGGAGAATGCTGGAGGAAGTCAAGAGCATGCTTGAGATCCGGTCTAAGGAGCATAAGGCTCAAGATTGTTTCATCACCATCAAGTCAAGTATGTTTTGTTTGCACGTGATGTTTGAATGTATAAATTTTAGGTATAAGTGGAAGATAACTGCTTGCTTCCATGGTTAGATGTTTGGTTGTGTGTAAGAGGATTCAAGATTAAGTTAAAGGTGCATTAGTGTTATTAAGATCAGAGTGCGCAGCGAAAGCATAGTGGTGTGACTTGAGTGGTGCATTTAGTAGTTGGGCTGGAAATTTCAAGGACAAAATTTCTTTAAGAAGGGTAGAATTGTAACATCTCGAAATTGGGTGCAGTAGAATTTGGCCCATTAGGTCTTGAGCATGAAAGCATTTAAAATTTTTAGAGAATAAGAGAATGGCTTTATTTCAAGTTGAACTTACTAGGAAGGTGATTTTGGAAAGTTACTGGGTTTCTAGGAAGTTCTGGGTTGAAGTTAGGCTAAAAGAAAATTTTAGTGCTTGAGTACTTTAAGGAGAGAAGGTAAATGGCATCAAGGCTTATGGAAATAAGTGAGTAAACTGCTAGCATAAAGGAGCATATGGTAAGGAGGATGTGGCTTCACATGAAGGGCTTTAGGGGAAGAGGTTTGAATCCCATCTATTGCATTTTTGATTAATTTTTGTGCTTCATTTTCAATGTGTCGGCCATGGCTTTAATATGGCAAGGAAGACTTTTATTTTAATGGAAAGATGGCTAAGGATTATGGTAAGGAGGAAGATAAGGGAAAAGGAAGGAAAGAATCAAAAGGAAAAGGCAATAGAAGGGGACATGTTGGCCTATTATGTGGAGGATGTTTTGGAAAGTATATTTTGGGATCAACACTCATCTTTTTGGTAAAGATGATACAAGGTTTTGGTAGGGAGAAAATGAAATACCCCAAACCCAGCCCACAAGCCTTGATCGAATCTGGCATGCTTCTAGGAAAAACCATTCGAATCTTACTTGAATTTTGCTAAAAACTTGTGTATTTTTGAAAACAGTTGATTTCGGTTGGGCTCAAGTTTTAAAACCCGTGATGATTAGGTGTCAAAACATTTGATTTTTATACTTAAGAAAAATTGACTTTTAACCTTAATTCGACAATAATCGCATCATACTAAGTAATTTGCAAGCATACATAAACAATTTAATACTTATGGCCTTATTACATCAATTAAAACCCGAAATAATTCAAAGCTTAAATAATAATAGAAATAATAAGAATAAAACAAGTCTCTGGGCTTTGCATGGCCACCACTGAGCTCCTGCCGACCCGGTCCATTACTGAGTGTCACTTGAAAAATAGTCCCACAAGGGGTGAGTCATACAAACTCAATGTGTACAACCAACAAAAGCCATAATTAATTCAGGCACATCAATTCATACATAATAGCACATATAATTAATGATGCAAACCCGAACCCAAGCCTAAATAACCATCCACTACACATCACCCGCACCAACCATCACACCGTGGGGACTACTAAGTCAACCCTCCATCCGCTACACACCATCGAAGGCAGTCGCTGCAGTCGACGTGCTCATCGCCCTTATAAAATTCATGGCATAGCCACCACTTAAATATTCGTGACATAAGTCACCACATTCAGATATTGTGACATAAGTCACCACATTCAGATATTGGGGTATAAAACCACCAATTCACTTCTCCTTTACATATCACCCCATGCCCCATGTCAAACATATCATGCAAAATCATGCTTTATTTCACATTCTTATCACTATTGTCATTTTTTTTATCATACTCATAGTAAGAGTAGGAAAACGTACCTGAGTACTTCATACCATTACATGGTACCTTAGCCACATTATAACATATTCTTGTAACATATTAATTAAAACATAACCATCAATTAATTAAAGCTTAGTGTGAGGTACACACCTGATATATTAATCGCTTTATTGAAATCCCAAAATCCCGATCTAAGCTTTAGATCTTTTAGTTCCTATATTCGGCCAACACTAGGTATATTAATAAAACCCATTCGGCTATAACCAAATCCGAGAGATTATTGTAACCAAAACTTACCTTGTTGCCGATTGGATTAAAAATCAAATCCTGAAACTTTGTTATGTTCCTTCTTGTAATCGGCCAAGCACTAGATCACTTCACAGGTTAGTTTTTGCTTTTTTGAACAAGTACGAAATAGATCTAATCACTAACTAGGCCTTGGCCGAATGTGTATGTGCACTTACCTTACGATTCTCAAATCCCGAAAGCATCCCTTGTCTTAAGTAACTGTCAAAATCCATATAGACACATGTTAGATCAATTTCTAACATTTAATCACAAGTAAATAGCCCTTGGCGGAATATCCAATATGACTCACCTTAGATCTTTAAAATCCAGAAAGATCCTTCTACTTGTAGTCGATAGCACCTAACTCCCGTAGCCTCCTTCCAAGTTTTGGCCAAGGTCAATAATAGGAATTAGTTCCTAAATTTTCGACAAGCCTAAAAGAAAAAGAATGGTAACCGAATGACAATTGGTCCTTACCCTTATTACAGGAATTCGATTGGTCCTTGTTGAACCCACCAAGGTATTCGGCTACAAGCTAGGTGTTTGATCAATCAAGTTTTGGCTTTTGGTGTTTTGATTAACAATCCGCTATTGCTAGAAAAGGCTTACCTTTGGCTTTTGGAGAGTTGTGAAAAGAAAAAAAAGTTGATGATGGAGATTTGGCTAGAGAAAGAGTTGAAAGAAAGAATTTGAGAGAAGGAAGGAGAGATGATAAGAATTTGACAAGCACTAAAAGATGAATGTCTTTTGTTCCAATTAAAATTTGGCACTTATGCCTCCCTTTCATGATCGATTTTACCAACCAAGGAGTCCCTTGGCGGCCACTATATCCCATTTGCTTCTCCTCCTTTATCTTTTATCTATTCTTAAAAAAAAGTAATTATCACAAAGAGTTTTATCACATCTAAAGCTCCTCCCTGAGTCTCTCAATGCCGTCCACCTCTACTCCTCATTGCCAAAAAATAAAATCTTTTATTTGCTTTCCTTGTGACTCGAACCTAGGCCCATTTGCACCTACTTGTGGCGTCACTTACAGAGGCTTTAAGTGGCGCCTTGTAGCCACTTTACCAAGCCCAATTTCATGTCATGTTTTCCCTACTATTTCTCTTAAGGCCACCCTACTTAGCTTCCTCTTTTAGAATTAGAATCTAATATTTTCTAAGGCACTCCCCTATTTTCTAAAGGTCACAAAATTCATACAACACATTCTTAATCACACAAGGCATGCTATTTCATATTATTTAGTAGTAATGCATAAGCCATAGTCCGGGATATTACAGTTCTACCCCCTTAAAATAATTTTGACCTCGAAATTACCTAGCTAAAATAGGTGAGGGTATTGTTGTCATATTGCTTCTTTCGGTTCCCACGAAGCTTCCTCCATGATTTCGCCATAACACTTTAACTAAAGGAACTGACTTCCTCCGAAGCACCTTCATGTCTCATTCCAGAATCTGAATCGGCTCTTCTTCATAAGACAGATCTAGTCTCAGCTCCACCTCTTCAACCGGAACTACATGGGATGGATCCGATCGGTATCGGCGTAGCATGGAAACATGAAATACGTCGTGCATCTGCTTCAATTTCGGAGGTAACTCCAACTGGTATGCCACCGGTCCAATTCGCTTCAATACCCGATAGGGTTCTATAAACCTTGGACTTAGCTTCCCTTTCTAACCAAATCTCATTACCTTCTTCTAAGGCGAAACTTTAAGGAACACTTGATCTCCCACATCAAATTCTATTTCCTTTCGTTTGAGATCCACGTACGACTTTTGTCTATCAGATGCCTCCTTTAATCGAGCTCGAATTACACTAACCTTCTCCTCAGACTCTGCCACAATTTTTAGACCTAAAATCTGACGTTCTCTTAATTCCATCCAACACGTAGGAGTGCAACACTTCTGACCATACAACGCTTCATACGGTGCCATCCGTATACTTGCCTGATGGTGTTATTGTAAGCAAATTCCGATAGAGGCAAATATTCTTCCCAACTTCCTCTGAAGTCTATTACACAGCCTCTTAGCATATCCTCCAACACTTGTATTACTCGCTCAGATTGACCGTCTGACTGTGGATGAAAGGCCGTACTGAAATCCAATCTAGTGCCTAAAGCCTGATGTAGAGCTTTCCAAAATCGAGATGTGAACCTCGGATCCCTATCCGAGATAATTGACACCGGCACTCCGTGCAACCTTACAATCTCCGCCACATATAACTTTGCTAGCTTCTGGAGAGAATGGTCAATCCGCACTGGAATGAAATGCGCGGACTTTGTCAACGGGTCCACTATCACCCATACCGAGTCCTTCTTAGTAGGCGTAAGGGGAAGCCCACTAACGAAGTCCATGGTAATTCTCTCCCACTTCCACTTCGAATTTGTGTTGGCTGAAGCAATTCTGACTGAACTTGGTGTTCAGCCTTGACTTGCTGACACGACAAGCATTTGCCAACAAATTTAGTAACTTCCCGCTTAAGACCAGGCCACCAAAACTGTTCCCTTAGATCTCTATACATTTTACTACCTCCGGGATGCATAGCATAAGGGCTACTATGCGATTCCCGAAGAATTCTTTACCTAAGCTCCTCGTCCTTCGGCATACAGACCTTACCCTTGAAGCACAATACTCCCACGTCATTAACACCATAACCCTCTAACTCTCCATTCTGCACTTGCCGTAACTTAACACTTAGATCCTCATCCACCAACTGTCCCTCTTTCACTTCATTCAACCATGTTGGCTTAGCTTACAACTCTGCCAGCAGACTTCCATCATCATACAAGCTCAGATGTGTGAACATTGCCCTCAGATCCGTTACTACTTTTTGACTTAAGGCATCCGCCACTACATTTGCCTTGCCTGGGTGATATTCTATGGAACAATCGTAGTCCTTCAATAGTTCCACCCACCTTTGCTGTCTTAAGTTCAACTCCTTCTAAGTCAACAAGTACTTAAGACTCTTGTGGTCCGTGTAGATCACTGACTTCTCCCATAAAGATAATGCCTCCACACCTTAAGGGCAAAGACCACTGCTGCCAATTCCAAGTCATGCGTCGGGTAATTAACCTCGTGTGGCCATAGTTATCGAGACGCATAAGCGACTACTTTCCCATCTTGCATAAGGACACCTCCCAATCCTGTATGGGAAGCATCATAGTACACTACAAAATCCCTTCCTGCCTCCGCCTTAATCAAAATGGAGCTTCGGTCAAGACCTTCTTAAGCTTCTCAAAGCTCTCCTATTGCTTATCAGTCCATATGAAAGGCACTTCCTTCCTTAATAACTTTGTCAGAGGTGTAGCTATCGATGAGAATCCTTCCACGAACCTTCTATAATAGCCTGTCAATCCTAAGAAACTCCGAACTTCTGCCATAGATTTAGGGTGTTTCCAATCCAAAACTGCCTCAATCTTCCGAGGATCCACCCTTATTCCTTCAGCAGATACCACGTGTCCTAAAAATGCAACCTCCTTAAGCCAAAATTCACACTTGCTAAATTTGGCATAGAGCTTCTTTTCCCTTAACACTTGCAACACTATCCGGAGATGCTCATCATGCTCCTTTTCAGACTTGGAATACATCCGAATATCGTCTATGAACACAACAACAAATCGGTCCAGATAGGGTTGGAAAACCCAGTTCATCATGTCCATAAATGCGGCTGGGGCATTAGTCAAACCGAACGGCATTACCAAGAATTCATAATGCCCGTACCTTGTTCGAAACCCGTCTTATGGATATCAGCCTCCTTCACCCTAAGCTGATGATATCCAGACCTTAGATCTATCTTCGAGAATACTACGGCCCCCTTAAGCTGATCGAACAAGTCATCAATCCTTGGCAAAGGGTACTTGTTCTTGATGGTCAGCTTGTTCAACTGACGATAATCTATGCACATGCGCATAGTTCGTCCTTCTTTTTCACAAACAAGACCGGTGCTCCCCATGGAGACACACTGGGTCGGATGAACCCACGGTCGAGCAATTCTTGAATTTGACCTTGAGCTCAACTTTGGTGCCATTTTGTATGGGGCGATTGACACAGGAGCTGTACCCGGGAGCAAATCGATTCCAAACTCCACCTCCCTGTCCGGGGGTATTCTTGGTAATTCCTCCGAAAGACATCCACAAACTCTCTTATAGTTCTAACTCTACTAACCCCCCTTCGTTTGCATCCAAAGCACAAATGAAGGCCAAAAATGCCTTACACCCCTTCTGAACCATCTTATCCGCCTTTAATACTGAAACTAAGTTAGACAAGTAGTTCCTCCTTTCGCCTATCAAGATTACCACCTCATCCTCCGAGGTCCTTAACTCCATTCGCTTGGCTGCACAATTCAATACAGCCCGATGCTCCACTAGCCAATCCATGCCAAGTATAAGATCAAATTCCCCGAAGGGTAATTCCATTAAGTCGGCAAAAAATATCGCTCCTTGAAGTTCCAAAGGTACTTTCCGAAACATCCTATTCACCACTATAGTTTGGCCTAATGTGCTTACTACAGTCATCTCCCTATCAGATAGTTCAGAGGCTATCCCTAGAGTTTCCACTACTCTACATGCAACCTAAGAATGGGTCGAGCCCACATCAATCAAAGCAATATAAGGTTTGCCAGATATAAGGAACGTACCGGTTATGACACCTGGTGCGTCTCCGTCCTCCCTCCGGTGAACCGCATAGACTAAACTCGGCTGCCTAACCTCTGTGTTACCACCACCTCACCGGTGTTCCTCGTCCTCTACCAGAACCATTACATCTGCCAGTCGAACCACGTCCTCGCGGTGGCTGCTGTCCTCCTCTTCCAGCTTGGTTAGAACCTTGACTTACTGGTCGTCCCCCTTCAGTTCTCATCGGGAAATCCTTAATCATGTGGTCCTTGGACCCACACTTAAAACATCCTCCCGTCTTTTTCCAACACTCCCCAAGTGCTTTTTCCCGCACTGATCACAAGCACGATACTGCCCTCCTAAAGTAGCTTGCTGACCTCACGGCCCATCGACTCTAGGCCTCTTTTGCTCATTTCTAGATGGCCTTGAAGATCCAAATCCTCTTTTCTGCCTATTTCGATCGGTGTTCTGCCTTACAGAATCCTTGATACCCTTAGCTACCTTAGCCTTCTCTACCAACACAGCAAACTTCCGCTCCTATTACGGGGCTATCAATAACCTCAGGTTATCCCTTAGTTCGTCTTCAAACCGGACACACCGCTCATGCTTAGTAGACACTATCCCTCGAGCATAACGGCTCAATTCGAGAATTCAACCGTCTTTCACTACGGACTTGTTCCCTTGAACCAGCCCTAGAAATGCCTTCCTCTGCGCATCAATATAATGAGTACCAACATACTTCTTCTGGTATGCTGCCTTAGCATAAACCCAAGTGAGTTCTTCAACTGTAGCACCATCCCGAACCGTGAGCCACCATTGATATGACTCATCGCAGAGAAGCGACACCAACCCTTTCAGCTTTTCCTTGTCAGTTAAATCGAGCTCATCCATAATCCGCTCAGTCGCCTCCAACCAATACTCAGCGGTACTTGGTGCCACACCTGATGCACCACGGAACACCTCAGCTCTGTTGGCTCGAAGTCGCTCTGGTACCGACTTTCGAGCTCTCATGCCTCCACCCACTCCAGCCACCCTTTCCAAAACCCGCAGATCGCCTGTGACACTGCATCATCCCCCGTCCGATCCTGATATTCCACATCAGCGGCTGGTGGTGGTGGCTGGCATTTCATTCTCAGATCCTTGACCCGATCTAACGAGTTCAGACATGGTCATCCGGCCTCTTTCACGGCCACGTGCGTTGCGACCACATCCCCTAGAATTCATACTTTCGCTTTGATTATCTGATTAAAGAGTTTTATGAATTAGTTTGGTTCCACTGATTTATCACGAACAATTTTATGTTTACTAGTTCTAGGAGGTAGTTCTTTCGTTTCATACACATACAGTCTCACATCATTCATTTAGTCACACACATGGACTTGCGTCCATTACAGAGAAATGTTGTAATTGTCGTTGTTTGTTGTTTTCCACTACCCAAGGGTATTTTCGTAATTTTGTCCTACATGGGTATTTTGGTAATTTTTCAAATTAGAGTTTTCGAAAATGTTGCAAAATAGAGTTTGTTGATATATTACAAAAATTAAAATACTTGCTGGGAAAATTTCAAGGGTGAAATAATAATTTTATACACTAGGGGTATTTTTTTATAATTTTACAAGCCAGGGTCATTTCGGTAATTTTTTTCGCAACTGGTGACTTTTCAAAATGAGGGTATTTTTAAAGATTTCTAATTTGAGGGTAGTTCGGTAATTATCCTTACTGAGGGTATTTTGGTCATTTGCATAGGTTAGGGGTAATTTCGTAAATTCTCCAAATTAGGGTGTCTTATTATAAAGTAGGGTGTTTGGATATTTGTAAGGTAAGAGTATCTTGATAAAAACTGTGGTAGTATGGAAATTTTATGATCCAAGGGCATTTTAGTAATATTTCCAACCAGAGGTATTTAGGTCATTTTAGTAAATCGAGAATATTTGGAAAATTTTTCAAAATAGTTTTTCCTGCTCATCAAAAGGGTAATTTGGTGATTTTTAAAACTAGGGTTTTTGCAAAAATATGGCTAGTCCCTTTCGGGTTTTAGTTATTGGGTTTAGCCTATGGCTGAGTCCTCTTAGTTAGGGTGAACCGTCACTACACACCAGGTAGGATTCAAGTGGGTAGGAGGTGAGTCACTAGGACTGCTTAAATACCAAGCTCCCACTGAAACCAATCCTAGACATGCGCACAACGGTTGCCACACCTTAACTCAACGACTTAGGCACAGGTTTGTTTAATTGTGCATTAAAGTTTTATGTAATTGTTGGGGTAAACTAGTCCTATAGTTCAAGTACTTATCATGCTAATCTACATTCCATTTCTACCCTTCTACAAATCATACAATAATTCACACAATGGATAGGGTACTTACCTGGTGGACTTGGCCGAGACTCGGTGCGTGCCAAAAACCCTGCTCATTTCTTAGAAAAATCCAATTTCAAAAGACAGAAAACGTCTTGGACCCTAAAAGCCCTCAAGGTCGAGTTTTGAACCGGGCTCTGATACCAAACTGAAACACCCCAAACCCAGCCCACAAGCCCTGAACGGATCCGGCATGCTTCTTGGAAAAACCATTCGAATCTTACTTGCATTTTGCTAAAAACTTGTGTGTTTTTGAAAACAGTTGATTTGGGTTGGGCTCAAGTTTTAAAACCCGTGATGATTAGGTGTCAAAACATTTGATTTTTATACTTAAGAAAAATTGACTTTTAACCTTAATTCGACAATAATCGCATCATACTAAGTAATTTGGAAGCATACATAAACAATTTAATACTTATGGCCTTATTACATCAATTAAAACCCGAAATAATTCAAAGCTTAAATAATAATAGAAATAATAAGAATAAAATAAGTCTTTGGGCTTTGCATGGCCACCACTGAGCTCCTGCCGACCCGGTCCATTACTGAGTGTCACCTAAAAAATAGTCCCACAAGGGGTGAGTCATACAAACTCAATGTGTACAACCAACAAAAGCCATAATTAATTCATGCATATCAATTCATACATAATAGCACATATAATTAATGATGCAAACCCGAACCCAAGCCTAAATAACCATCCGCTACACATCACCCGTACCAACCATCACACCGTGGGGACTACTAAGTCAACCCTCCATCCGCTACACACCATCGAAGGCAGTCGCTGCAGTCAACGTGCTCATCGCCCTTATAAAATTCGTGGCATAGCCACCACTTAAATATTCGTGACATGAGTCACCACATTCAGATATTGTGACATAAGTCACCATATTGTGACATCAGTCACCACATTCGATATTGGGGTATAAAACCACCAATTCACTTCCCTTTACATATCACCCCATGCCCCATGTCAAACATATCATGCAAAATCATGCTTTATTTCACATTCTTATCACTATTGTCATTTTTTTTATCATACTCATAGTAGGAGTAGGAAAACATACCTGAGTACTTCGTACCATTACATGGTACCTTAGCCACATTATAACATATTCTTGTAACATATTAATTAAAACATAACCGTCAATTAATTAAATCTTAGTGTGGGGTACACACCTGATATACTTATCGCTTTATTGAAATCCCGAAATCCCGATCTAAGCTTTAGATCTTTTAGTTCCTATATTCGGCCAACACTAGGTATATTAATAAAACCCATTCAGCTATAACCAAATCCCGAGAGATTATTGTAACCAAAACTTACCTTGTTGCCGATTGGATTAAAAATCAAATCCCGAAACTTTGCTATGTTCCTTCTTGTAATCGGCCAAGCACTAGATCACTTCACAGGTTAGTTTTTGGTTTTTGAACAAGTACAAAATAGATCTAATAACTAACTAGGCATTGGCCGAATGTGTATGTGCACTTACCTTACGATTCTCAAATCCCGAAAGTATCCCTTGGCTTAAGTAACTGTCGAAATCCCTATAGACACATGTTAGATCAATTTCTAACATTTAATCACAAGTAAATAGCCCTTGGCCGAATATCCAATATGACTCACCTTAGATCTTTAAAATCTCGAAAGATCCTTCTACTTGTAGTCGACAGCACCTAACTCCCGAAGCCTCCTTCCAAGTTTCGGCCAAGGTCAATAATAGGAATTAGTTCCTAAATTTTCGACAAGCCTAAAAGAAAAAGAATGGAAACCGAATGACAATTGGTCCTTACCCTTATTACAGGAATTCGATTGCTCCTTGTTGAACCCACCAAGGTATTTGGCTACAAGCTAGGTGTTTGATCAATCAAGTTTCAGCTTTTGGTGTTTTGATTAACAATCGGCTATTGCTAGAAAAGGCTTACCTTCGACTTTTTGAGAGTTGTGAAAAGAAAAAGAAAGTTGATGATAGAGATTCGGCTAGAGAA
This sequence comes from Gossypium rotundifolium, assembly GCA_025506655.1. Lineage (NCBI taxonomy): Eukaryota > Viridiplantae > Streptophyta > Magnoliopsida > Malvales > Malvaceae > Gossypium > Gossypium rotundifolium. Next base: position 44,713,076 of record CP106726.1, read on the forward strand.
GGAGTTGAAAGAAAGAATTTTAGAGAAGGAAGGGGAGATGATAAGAATTTCGACAAGCACTAAAAGATGAATGTCTTTTGTTCCAATTAAAATTCGGCACTTATGCCTCCCTTTCATGACCGATTTTTACCAACCAAGGAGTCCCTTGGCCGGCCACTATATCCCATTTGCTTCTCCTCCTTTATCTTTTATCTATTCTTTAAAAAAAAGTAATTATCACAAAGAGTTTTATCACATCTAAAGCTCCTCCCTCAGTCTCCCAATGCCGTCCACCTCTACTCCTCATTGCCAAAAAATAAAATCTTTTATTTGCTTTCCTTGTGACTCGAACCTAGGCCCATTTGCACCTACTTGTGGCGTCACTTACAGAGGCTTTAAGTGAAGCCTTGTAGCCACTTTACCAAGCCCAATTTCATGTCATGTTTTCCCTACTATTTCTCTTAAGGCCACCCTACTTAGCTTCCTCTTTTAGAATTAGAATCTAATATTTTCTAAGGCACTCCCCTATTTTCTAAAGGTCACAAAATTCATACAACACATTCTTAATCACACAAGGCATGCTATTTCATATTATTTAGTAGTAATGCATAAGCCATAGTCCGGGATATTATAGAAAAAAGGGATAGCCAAATTTTTCTTGAGGCAAATGGAAATTTTTGGTGCATGAGAGGTTGTTTTCTCCTTAGCTTTTTGGTGTCATTTTCTTCTTCAATTTTTTTTTTCTGTTTGCCAAAACTTCAAGCCATTAGTGAGCATTTTTTTCATTTCTTTCTTGTTTGCGAAAATACCTAACCATTGAGACCAAATTATTTCACTCATTTTCCTTTGAAAAAATCGAATTTAGTTAAGCACTCCTTTTCCATCTTGCTTTTCTTTTTTACAAAGTTCTCCAACCCTTCTCTCATTTTCTTTAATCGATTTTACATAGAGGCTGAATCATCCTTGTTCTTTTTCTCCAATAGCTGAAACCTTCATCTCTTCTTTATCATTTCTTCTCATTTATGTTGACACTCACTCATTTGATCAATCGGTAAGTGATGTAGATTGCTAATCAATCACAATACTTGGTTGAAGTTGTAAATTGGGCTTTGGACTAATTGTTGGCCGATTGTACCTTTAGATATCGTGTTATGGATTCCAAATAAGGTGTGTAATCTCGTACTATTCCGAATACATGTTTGAAATGGTGTGTAATCCCGTACTATTCTGAATACATGTTTGAAATGGTGTGTAATCCCTACTATTCCGAATACAAGTTTGAAATGGTGTGTAATCCCGTACTATTCCGAATACATGTTTGAAATGGTGTGTAATTCCACACTTCTCTTAATATTTGCATGAAATGTTTTGTGATTTGGTCCAAAGATCGAAAAATTGGAAATCGGGATATGTGATCACTCGGGCGTGCGTATGTTCGTAGTGGTAACCATATTTTGCAATGAAACAGTTTTTGGTTAGCAACAGTGACATAATTTAGAAAAATCATGAAAAATAGGAAAAATGGAATTCGAAAGTGAATAAGATATTGAATTAAATCTTATTGTGTCTAGTTTTATATGGAAGAAACAGAGGAGGAAGAGAATTTTATATTCTGTGATATTTTAATTTTAGTGAGACTAGTTCTGAATGACTTCGTGGTTCCCTATTCTGTCTTGGAAAAATTCAAAATTTACAAAGTGAATTATGAGTTATAGTTTATATGTATAGACTCCTTAGTGAGCCTATTTTCAACAGAAACAAGTGGGAGCAACATTTGAAAACCGTACAGTGAGATATTTGAATTTAAGGTAAGAGAGGTCAGAACCATCGGTCAGTAAAATAGGGGAAACTTTAATGAATAAACTGTACTAAATGGCTAAGCTAAAAATTCTGGAAAAATTGTAGTAAGAATATTTATGGGTCTAGTTTCAAGGAAAATTTACGGATCTAAATTTTGAGTTTCCTAACTCGAGTTATAGTTAGTTTAGTCAGTATGACGCAGATGGACAGTTTCAATTTTTATGCCCCAAATTAGTAGTTAAGTCTTAGGTTGTGAAATTACCAAATTACCCTTAGTGGGTAAAATTACCGAAAAACCCTCAATGGGTAAAATTACAAAAATACCTTTGGGTTCTGAAATTACAAAAATGCCCCTATGGACCGATTTATCGAAATGCCCCTATGGGCTGATTTGTTAGAATGCCTTCAAGGGTCGATTTATTGTTGCTTAAATGGGCTGAGCTTTTATATTAAATTATTTGATTAATGGCTATTAATTAAATGGGAACATCTTATTATGTATGTTGCATATTCATATATTGCATTGAGATTGGGAAAAATGTTGAAGAGAAGTGATTCTGGTGGCACTGCCACAAAATTGTTTGTTAATCTGATTCGTTATGATTTTGGTTGCTTGGCCACAACCAAACTATATTATAAATGGCAAAATGCCTACGATTGGTGTGTTTGGAGGGGTGGGTTGACTTGATCCCCACAGGTGTGGTGGGATGGTACGGGTGGTGTGTAGCGGATGGATTACTAGGATGGGTTGGGTTGCATTACATTATCTGCATTATCATGTTTATAGGGCTATGGCCCAATTTGTTTTGTAAATGGGCTTCGGCTAAAGATTATGCTACATGGGCTCCAGCCCAGGATATTGCTAAATAGGTTCAGACCCAGTGGATGACGATAAGGGATTATGCACTGAGTTCTTGTAACTCACCCTCCTTTCTTTCTTAATCCTTGTAGGTAAATCCCATGGATGAGGACTTGATCTTTAGGCTCTATTTCGTTATTTTTACTATTTGGGTTTTATGTTGTATTGGATGACATTACTAATCTAATTTGGTATGCTATAGAGAAAACTTTTGAAAATCCTTTTAAGTCGATTTTAAATTTTGATAAAAGATTGTTTTGCCATACTTAAAGTAGTTTAAAAATTAAATGTTTGATCATTTTTATTGGTTTTAAATTACAAGTTATTAAGTTGTTAAACAAATTATCCAAAACAGATAAAATAACCAAACCAAAATATTCCTAGGAGGCCTTATTTTTTACTATTTGGTCCACATTTTTTATGTTGCTCCTTATTAAGGCCTAAAGGAAAAGGTGAGTCATCAAGACCCAATGTAACCTCGCTTCCGCTTAATGCAACATAATACACAAGTCATAATTAATTTAATATGCACCCAACCTAGCCATCCAAACGCCTTCTTTCTCTCCGTGGTGCCAAACCACCGTGGTGCCGAACCACTGTGACGATAGTCACGAATTCGTCATATTGTGGTGCCAAACCATCGGTGACCAAGTCCAAAATCAAATGATGGGGCCAACCCATCGTGTGATACCAAATCATGGCGCCAATCCCATATCTCAAAGTGGGGCCAACCCATGGTGGTGCTAAGCCACGAGAGATGAGACGCTATGAGGTGCCAAACCTCCGAGGTGCTAAACCCCGTGACCATAGTCACATTGTGATACCAAATCACCGTGTCCGCCGACACGAATATCAACGCCCTCCTCTCATCAACCCACATCAATAAATTATATAATGTAGTTTATGCGAACATATATATATTTAAATCACATATATCAAATATGCCATGCTTCCCAAAAGCATCAATAGTAAACTTCATAATGTCGAACTTACCAACCATCGCTATATCGTTATGGTATTAAACTCAAATCTACACAACTGATTAGCATACACATAATACTTTGCACGTTAATTAATTATACGGTGTGTATGTACACACTTGATATTAACGAAAGCCTTAAACTCAAGAACCAAATCGGCTACCCACAATATCCTTGCCCTATATTCGCCATGCATGAGGGTTAGTACCAAGGCCATTCGGACAAACCAAAATTATTTGCAAAGGGTTCCTTGTGAACCCAAACCTTACCCAATGCCTTTGAATACTAGCCACCACACTCCAAGCGCTTTTGCTTCCCTAAATCAAGAATCACATGTTAATAGCCTCATCAATAGTTTTTGGCTTAATCGAATACTAAAATAAAAATGATTCCTTACCACCTTACCAAACCGATTGCTAGAGGAGAGGAGTTTGGATTGATCACTTAAAATCCCAAGTACCTAGATCAAATCGGTTAAAGAAGAGAAATAGTTAGCCATCACTTAACGCCATATCTCTGCTTCTTCCATTCATCTAAAATGACAAGGAATCAAGAGAGAAAAGAAATAGCCATTCGACTATAAGCACTTACTTCACCAAGCGATTGGAGAAAAGATAGAGGAGAGCACCTTTGTTTGAGATTCGGCTAAGGCTACACAAAATAGAAGAAGAAGAATTTGGCACACCAAGGATGTAGGTTCGGCTAAGAAAGAAAGAAAATAATGGACAAAAGGGATAGAAGTTTTACCAAAGATCAAAAGAAGAAAAGAAAATGGAAATGGAGGTATCGGTTTTTGAGAGAGAGGTTGAAGAAGAAAGAAAAAGATGCTAGTGAAATTATGAAAAAAAGGCTAAGGAAATTTGGCACCCCCTATCACCTTGCCGTCCACTCCTTCCTAAGGAAATTCCAAATTTTGGCAATTTCCACAAATCACTCTAATCCATAAATTTGAGATATTCCAAATTTAATCATATCCCTAAATTTTCTTTGCCAACTTTTCAAGATTAACCAAATAAAATCCATTAAAACCAAATAATATTCTCATACTTTCCTTATTAAACCAAAGTTTAAAATTGAGAATTTCCTCCTTATTGCCGCCCAAAAAATATAGATCAAAAGGAATATTCGTGACTCGAACATAGGTTCTCCCTTGCTCCTTGTGGCGTCAACTCTAGCACCTAAGTGGCCTTCCTTTTGCCACTTTTCCAAGTCATTTTTAATGACAATAATTCCCTCATTTAACATTGTAACTCCTACTTACTAAGGCTCTCTTTCTTTAAAGCTTCATAAATAAATTTTCTACTATCCGAGCCTACTCAAGACCCTTAATTAAGTCTTATAACACCACAAATAATATCACGTAAATTCAAACACAAGCAAAATAATTCAATCACAAATAACCCCTATTTTAGGATGTTACATAAAATATTTTAACTTTTTCTTTATTTTGACGTATTTATTATTTTGTTTAAGTTGCTTTAAAGGAAATTTTTCTAAAACATAAATAAAAGTTTTTAAAATATACTAACAAATGGATTTCATAACAAACTTCTATTAATATTTTTAACTCGAAAATTTTCTTTCGAATTATCAACACTATTTTCAAAAGTCACAATTTTAAGGTTCACTAGTTCAATTTTGATTTATCAATCAATCTTCAAGGTTAATAGTATTTTATTAAATATTTCAAATCAAACTTGTTTTCTTGATTTTAACAAATCAATACCTATTTTAGTACGAATAAAAAGGATTTAATATGTTTTTCTCATGTGAAATGTCGATCCAAATATAACGCATGGGTCGGGTTTGGGTGTTACATTTTATGGTATCGAGTCTGATTGCAAAACTCGATGTGGTTTGGGTTCAAAAAATGATTTCAAAGTTGTTGAAATTTGATTTATAAATGCATGTTCTAAAGGAAGTATGACACCACCAGTATCAAGCACCAAGTCAAGTAAGTTTATGTTTTTCATTTTATGATTATTGTGGTATGACTGTATAAATACTCTAGAACTTTTAGCTTTAGGAGCTGAAACTATAGAGATTGAGACATTAGGATATGTTTTGCGAAAACAACTTTACTTCCTATACTCCATAAAACATTGTTTAATAAATATTGAATAGTATACTGATTCATAAGACTCTTAATTAGAGTAAATCGATTTAGCAAACATGAGCACTAGAAGATGTGGACGTGGTAGAGGACGGGGTGTTAGGGTTGATCTTCAGCACTGAGGCATGTGCCCGAAAGGGAGGCGCCGGCATCGCAAGTGACTGAGATGGGGTCTCATGACCAAGCTGGAGTTGATGAGCTACTCAGTTAGTTAAGGAGGTATTAGAGGAGGTTAAAGGAATCGATGAGGCACTTCGAGTTGGGTGTGGATTGTAAGAAGAAAAATATTACAATTCTTCAAGTTATTAAGTTGTTAAACAAATTATCCAAAACAGATAAAATAACCAAACCAAAATATAATCCTAGGAGGCCTTATTACAACTTAAATAAAATAAACCCATAGTAAAATAAAAATAGTTCAAAATCCACCTAGTCCACATTTTCATCACATGGCCACCTCGAGTCCATCCGGCTCCTTATCCATAGCTACGAGTCACCTGAAAATGTTAAAGGAAAAAGGTGAGTCATCAAGACCCAATGTGTAACCCTGTTTCCCGGTTTAATGCAACATAATACACAAGTCATAATTAATTTAATATGCACCCAACCTAGCCATCCAAACGCCCTTCTCTACTCCGTGTGGTGCCAAACCACTGGTGGTGCCGAACCACTGGTGACGTATAGTCACGAAATTCGTCATATTGTGGTGCCAAACCACTGGTGACCCGAAGTCCAAAATCAAATGATGGGGCCAACCCATCGTGTGATACCAAATCACTGGCGTCAATCCCATATCTCAAAGTGGGGCCAACCCATGGTGGTGCTAAGCCACAGAGATGAGACGCTATGAGGTGCCAAACCTCTCGAGGTGCCAAACCCCTGGTGACCATAGTCACATTGTGATACCAAATCACGGTGTCCGTACACGAATATCAACGCCTCCTCTCATCAACCCACATCAATAAATTATATAATGAGTTTATGCGAACATATATATATTTAAATCACATATATCAAATATGCCATGCTTCCCAAAAGCATCAATAGTAAACTTCATAATGTCAGGAACTTACCTGAACCATCGCTTATATCGTTATGGTATTAAACTCAAATCTACACAAATCTGATTAGCATACATAATACTTTGCACGTTAATTAATTATCACGGTGTGTATGTACACACTTGATATTAACGAAAGCCTTAAATCCCGAAGAACCAAATCGGCTACCCACAATATCCTTGCCCTATATTCGGCCATGCATGAGGGTTAGTACCAAGGCCATTCGGACAAACCAAAATTATTTGCAAAGGGTTCCTTGTGAACCGAAACCTTACCGAATGCCTTTGAATACTAGCCACCACACTCCAAGCGCTTTTGCTTCCCTAAATCAAGAATCACATTAAAATATTTTAACATAAAATATTTTAACTTTTTCTTTATTTTTGACGTACTTATTATTTTGTTTAAGTTGCTTTAAATGAAATTTTCTAAAACTTAAATAAAAGTTTTTAAAATATACTAACAAATGGATTTCATAACAAACTTCTACGAATATTTTTAACTCGAAAATTTTCTTTCGAATTATCAACACTATTTTCAAAAGTCACGATTTTAAGGTTCACTAGTTCAATTTTCGATTTATCAATCAATCTTCGAGATTAATAGTATTTTATTAAATATTTCAAATCAAACTTGTTTTCTTGATTTTAACAAATCAATACCTATTTTAGTACGAATAAAAAGGATTTAATATGTTTTTCTCATGTGAAATGTCAGATCCAGTCATAACGCATGGGTCGGGTTTGGGGTGTTACATTTTATGGTATCAGAGCCCGATTGCAAAACTCAGATGTGGTTTGGGTTCAAAAAAATGATTTCCAAAGTTGTTGAAATTTGATTTATAAATGCATGTTCTAAAGGAAGTATGACACCACGGGTATCAAGCACCAAGTCAAGTAAGTTTATGTTTTCATTTTATTATTATTGTGGTATGACTATATAAATACTCTAGAACTTTTAGCTTTAGGAGCTGAAACTATAGAGATTGAGACATTAGGGTATGTTTTGCGAAAACAACTTTACTTCCTATACTCCATAAAACATTGTTTAATAAATATTGAATAGTATACTGATTCATAAGACTCTTAATTAGAGTAAATCAATTTAGCAAACATGAGCGCTAGAAGACGTGGACGTGGTAGAGGACGGGGTGTTAGGGTTGATCTTCAGCACTGAGGCATGTGCCCGAAAGGGAGGCACCGGCATCGCAAGTGACTGAGATGGGGTCTCATGACCAAGCTGGAGTTGATAAGCTACTCAGTTAGTTAAGGAGGTATTGGCGGAGGTTAAAGGAATCGATGAGGCACTTCGAGTTGGGTGCGTGGATTGTAAGAAGAAAAAATATTACAATTCTTCAAGGTCGCAATCTCGTTCTGTAAAGCGTGTCAAGGCACGTCCAAATTTTCTAGCTTGTGATTATTACAGAAGGCGTCATTCGGGAGAATGCTGGAGGAGGTCAGGAGCATGCTTGAGATGCGGATCTATGGAGCATAAGGCTTGAGATTGTTTCATCACCATCAAGTCAAGTATGTATTGGTTGGACGTGATGTTTGAATGTAGAAATTTTAGGTATAAGTGGAAGATAATTGCTTGCTTCTATGGTTAGATGTTTGGTTGTGTGTAAGAGGATTCAAGATTAAGTTAAAAGTGCATTAGTGTTATTAATATCAGAGTGCGCAGTGAAAGCATAGTGGTGTGACTTGAGCGGTGAGTTTAATAGTTGGTTGGAAATTTTGAGGATGAAATTTCATTAAGGTAGGTAGAATTGTAACATCTCAAAATTGGGCCTAGTAGAATTGGGCCCATTGGGCCTTGAGCACGGAAGCATTTAAAACTTTTAGAGAATAAGAGAATGGCTTTATTTCAAGTTGAACTTATTAGGAATGTGATTTTGGAAAGTTACGGAGTTTCTAGGAAGTTCTGGGTTCAAGTTAGGCTAAAAGAAAATTTTAATGTTTGAGTACTTTAAGAAGAGAAGGTAAGCGGCATCAAGGCTTATGGAAATAAGTGAGTAAACTACTTGCATAAAAGAGCATATGGTAAGGAGGATGTGGCTTCACATGAAGGGCTTTAGGGGAAGAGGTTCGAATCCCATCTTTTGCATTTTTGATTAATTTTTTTGCTTCATTTTCAATGTGTCGGACATGGCTTTAATATGGAAAGGAAGACTTTTATTTTAATGGAAATTTGGCTAAGGATTATGGTAAGGAGGAAGATAAGGGAAAAGGAAGGAAAGAATCAAAAGGAAATGGCAAGAGAAGGGGACATGTTGGCCTATTATGTGGAGGATGTTTTGGAAAGTATATTCTAGGGTCAACACTCATCTTTTTGGTAAAGATGATGCAAGGTTTTGGTAGGGAGAAAAAGGGATAGCCGAATTTTTCTTGAGGCAATTGGCAATTTTTGGTGCTTGAGAGGTTGTTTTCTCCTTAGCTTTTTGGTGTCATTTTCTTTCTTCAATTTTTTTTCTGTTTGCCGAAACTTGAAGCCATTAGTGAGCATTTTTTTTCATTTCTTTCTTGTTTGCCAAAAGTACCTAACCATTGAGACCAAATTATTTCACTCATTTTCCTTTGGAAAAACTGAATTTAGTTAAGCACTCATTTTCCATCTTTCTTTTCCATTTTACAAAATTCTCCAACCCTTCTCTCAGTTCCTTTAATCGATTTTACATAGAGGCCGAATCATTCTTGTTCTTTTTCTCCAATAGACGAACCCTTCATCTCTTCTTTATCATTTCTTCCCTTTGTGTTGACACTCACTCCTTTGATCAATCTGTGAGGGATATAGTTTGTTAATCAATCGTAATACTTGGTTGAAGTTGTAAATTGGGCTTTGGACTAATTGTTGACCGATTTTACCTTTAGGTATCGTGTTACGGATTCCAGATAAGGTGTGCAATCTCGTACTATTCCGAATACATGCTTGAAATGGTGTGTAATCCCGTACTATTCCAAATACATGTTTGAAATGATGTGTAATCCCTACTATTCGAATACATGTTTGAAATGGTGTGTAATCCCACACTTCTCTGAATATTTGCATGAAATTTTTTGTGATTCGATCGAAAGATCAAAAAATCTGAAATCGGCATATGTGATCACCCGGGCGTGCGTATGTTCATAGTGGTAACCATATTTTGCAATAAAACAGTTTTTGATTAGCAGCAGTGATGTGATTTAGAAAAATTATGAAAAATAGGAGAAAGGGAATTAGAAAGTGAATAAGATATTGAATTGAACCTTACTATGTCTAGTTTTATATGGAAGAAACAGAGGAGGAAGAGAAATTTAATATTCTGTGATATTTTAATTTTAGTGAGACTGGTTTTGAATGACTTCGTGGTTCCCTGTTCTGTCTTGGAAAAAATCATTCAAAATTGTACAAAGCGAATTATAAGTTATAGTTTATATGTATAGATTCTTAGTGAGCCTATTTTCAATAGAAGCAAGTGGGAGCAACATTTCAAAACCGTATAGTGAGATATTTGAATTTAAGTTAAGAGAGGTCATAATCGTTGGTCAGTGAAACAGGGGAAAGTTTAATTAATAAACTGTACTAAATGGCTAAGCCAAAAATTCTGGAAAAATTTTAGTAAGAAGACTTATGGGTCTAGTTCCAAGGAAAATTTACGGATCTAAATTTTGAGTTTCCTAAATCGAGTTATAGTTAGTTTAGTCAATATGACGCAGATGGACAGTTTCAATTTTTATGCCCCAAATAAGTAGTTAAGTCTTAGGTTGTGAAATTACAAAATTACCCTTAGTAGGTAAAATTATCGAAATACCCTCGATGGGTAAAATTACAAAAATTCCTTTGGGTTGTGAAATTATGAAAATGCCCTTATGGACCGATTTACCGAAATGCCCCTATGAGCCGATTTGTTAGAATGCCTTAACGGGCTAATTTATTGATGCTTAAATGGGCCAAGCTTTTGTATTAAATTATTTGATTCATGGTTGTTAATTAAATGGGAACATATTATTATGTATGTTGCATATTCATATATTGGATTGGGATTGGGAAAAATGTTGAAGAGAAGTGATTCTGGTGGCACTGCCACAAAATTGTTTGTTAATCTGATTCGTTATGATTTTGGTTGCTTGGCCACAACCAAACTATATTATAAATGGCAAAATGCCTATGATTGGTGTGATTGGCGGGGTGGGTTGACTTGATCCCTACAGGTGTGATGGGATAGTACGGGTGGTGTGTAGCGGATGGATTACTAGGATAGGTTGGGTGCATTACATTATCTGTATTATCATGTTTATAGGGCTAAGGCCCAGTTTGTTTTGTTAATGGGCTTCGGCTAAAGATTATGCTACATGGGCTTCGACCCAGGATATTGCTAAACAGGTTCAGACCCAGTGGATGACGGTAAGGGATTATGCACTGAGTTCTTGTAGCTCACCCTCCATTCTTTCTTAATCCTTGTAGGTAAATCTCAATGATGAGGACTTGGGCCCATGGATGACTCGGTGGAGGCCATACTTCGGAATTAAATGTTTCGATCTTTAGTAAATTACTTTTATGCTCTATTTCGTTACTTTTACTATTTGGGTTTTTATGTTGTAATAAGGCCTCTAAAATATTTTAATTTTTTCTTTATGTTTGACATACTTATTATTTTGTTTAAGTTGCTTTAAATGGAATTTTTCTAAAAACTTAAATAAAGGTTTTCTAAAATAGACTAGCAAATGGATTTCATAACAAACTTCTACGAATATTTTTTAACTCAGAAATTTTCTTTTGAATTATCATCACTATTTTCAAAAGTCACGGTTTTAAGGTTCACTAGTTCAATTTTCAATTTATCAATCAATATTTGAGATTAATAGTATTTTATCAAATATTTCAAATCAAACTTATTTTCTTGATTTTAACAAATCAATACCAGTCAGCTGGTACTTATCAATGGCATTTTGACAAGCTTCTATAAACCTTCCTCATCTCCTCTAGCGAAGATAACTTAAAAATACTTAGAGATATAAGGAAGATCACGGTGAGAAAAAAAAAAGGTGAAACATGTCTCCTATAGTGTAATATCCAAGGTTCGGGGGTTGTGCAAATTTTAATGTGTATCTATGTGTTTATGTACTCTGTATGACATTTGGAAGTGTTTGGGGTTTCAGGAAACCTTGGGTTTGGATAGAGGCCATAGGAAAACTTTTGTCTTAACCTTAGTTAGGGGGAAACAAGGGAGCCAAACCTTAAGAACATTAGTGTAGGACTTATGACACAAGAAGTGCCTTGGTAAAATGGCAAGTAGGCGCCACTTAAGTCACAAGGGAGGTGACGCCACTAGGAGCAAGGAGGACCTAGGCTCGAGCTGCGAGGATAGCATTTTGAGATGCTTTTTGCGTCAAGGAGGAGGGAGAGTTGGATGGCATGTGGACTCTAGGAAGGATGAGGTATAGATGGGGTTGGAGAGCTTGAGGATTCAGCTAAGATGAGGGGGATCAAGGGATAAGGGAGTGAGAGAAGAGTTGGCCGAATATGGGACTTTAAGGGGGTGCATAATTCGGTCATACAAGGGGTGTGATCATCTTTTGATATTTCTTTTCTTCCTTAATTTTCTTTGTGCCGAAAATTTGTTTCTCTCATCTCATTCAACTTGTTTCCTCTTCAATTGACAAAAGCCGAAATTGTGAGTACCTATTCTTTTTCTTTTCTTCCCTTTTGCGATTCACTTTCAAAAGCCAAAATATTTCTTGTTAATAGCTGAAAGTGGTCGAACCTACAAGGGTAGTGACGTCGACTACTTTCTTTTAGTCTCTTCAAGCAAGCGTTGGTGGTAAGTACCCTTCTCTTAGAATCGGGTTTTTATCTCATCTTCGTTGGTGGCCGAAACCGAATGGTTGGCTTTGGTTTTAGGGATGGTTGAACCTTAGGAGGCCCTTAATCTTGTGTTTCTTTTTTGTGTAGCCAAAGGAAGGAAGCGTTAAGGATCTCGTGGGTTCGATTGCATAAGGTAAGGGGTTAATATTCGGTCATGGGTTTTTCTATAGGTATTTTTGTGTTGAAACCAAATCTGACTTGAGTGTATAGGGATTCGATAGACTCCATAGGCAAGTGATAGTTTCGGGATCTAGACGAACAAGGTAAGGAGGGGTCTAGATATTTGGCCAAAGGCCATATTGTCTATCAAGGTTGGCCGATTCTGACTATGATCTTTTAGGGGCAATTCGGCAAGTGGGGAGTAAAGCAAAAGAGCCTTCGGGTTATCAGGTGTGTATTTATTCGCAATTTCCCAAGTATGTCTCAAATATTGTGTGTGTTATAAATGTGATGATTAGTGCAGTGGCAATAAGGAGATGGTTACCCTTAATGGGTATGTCAATAATTAGGTCAGTGTTAAATGCCGATAAAATTGTGGTTCTTGCTGTATATATGTGTTGTATGTTGGAATAACATGTTCATGCACTATTTCATTATATCACTATCGTATGTTGAATAATCATGGGGCGGGATTTGTATATTTGAAAGAAGGATAGGGTGTACATTTATGTACGTGGTTTAGTGATGGCTACAAGCCTCACATGGATTGACGTTGACTATGGTCATGTTGTGGATTATTTTGTGATTTGATCATGTAGACCAGTGGCTCGACTACTTGGTGGATGGCATAACTTGCCGAATTGGTGTGTAGAGGTTGGAAGGTCGATTTAGTAATCCCTTGGTGTGTGGTGGTTGGATACGGGGGTGTGTAGAGGATGGACCCTAGGCTGGGTTGGGTGCATTTTGCATTATTATCTGATTTGTGGATTGGTGTGGTTTTGGGCCAAGCCCATATGTGGAAATCTGTGGACTAATTACACACTGAGTCTGTTGACTCACCCAATTTTTACCAAACAATATAGGTGATTCGTGATGTTAGACCGGGTTGGATGGGATTCGAGATGGCCATACAGACGCAGTTTCTATATTTAAAGACTTTACTTTTAATTTCAGTTTATTTGGGATATTTTGATGTAATAAGGCCATTCAACTATTTTGGGTTTTCATTGTGGGTTACATTAGATGGACATGGATTTCGTAGTTGCAAACAAAGTTTCAAATTGTGACGCTCTTATCACTTAAAAACTTATTTAATGTTTTACTCGAATTTACTTAAGAATTTAAAAAAAAAACACGTTTCCAATTAACTCCGAACTTCAAATCATTTTTCAACCTAAAGTTTTTTTTAGTAGCATTCCAAATTCGGCCGTAGTGTTTTGGGTCGGGTTTAGGGCGTTACATATAGGCACCCTTTGATAGTACAGATAGTGAAAAATATGCTTAGTGGGAATGTTAGAAATCCTAAAAATCACCATTGAAATTTGAGACTAAACATGCCTAACAAAATTTTGAAGTCTAATCTTTTACCAAACGCAACTGCTACCAATAATCAAAGTGGTAAAACATTGATTGTACACTTGAGCAATCAACTACACAAGTCATTCGGTTACCTGAACACGTCAAGTTGACATTTAAAGTATTTTAGTTAAATTCTAACTAGGTCTCAACTAAACTTTAACGATACTCACCGAGCTATTGTCTTCACATAAAACAATTCTAACGCTCCACGAACTAACAAGTTCACCAAGAACATCTGGGGTTAGTTGATCATTTCATAAAATAGTCCACCAAACACTAGAGTTCACCAAATTGCGAATTCCATCAAGGCGTCCCCAAAGGGCATACTATCAAATTCACGCAATACACCAATCAAACCCTTGACGAATAATTCACCCTTTTCTACCCTGGCTTACTCAACTATACGCCATGTAACAGCCCATTTTTCAATGAAATCGAAACTATGGTTTCAAGACCACAAATTTGATTTGAAAATAAAGTTTATTTTTATTTTATTATATGGCCCATATTATGATAGACATGTCGTGTGAAAATTTTGATACGAAAATTTTATCGATTAAGTGTTTAATTACGAAAAATACTAAATAGCATAAAATGCAAAAGTTGAATTCTAGTAGCTATAAGGATTAAATAGCTTTGGAATTCAAAACTAGAGGTCCTTATTTGGTAATTAGACCATTATAGAAAAGTATGTAGATTTTTGGTGACTCATCCATGGAAAAATTAGAAAAGAGTAGGGACTAAATTGGAAATTAAAATAATTAATTAATTAAAAAGATGATAAAAGATATCATCTTATTATTTTGTCATCTTCAACCCCAAAAATTATATAGAAACCCTAGGGGAGAGAGAATAAACTTTCAAGGCTTAATTGGGTAAGTTTTCTTGTCCCATTTTTAGTAATTTTGATATTTTTGAAACCGGGATAGCTTAATCTATCTATTTGGGGGTTAATTTGAAGAGTTATCAAGGTATGAAAATTGGGTCATTGATGAATATGCTGAAAATTATAAATTTATGGTAGAAAATGAAAGGTTGTTGATAGATAAACAACTTTTACAATGTGATTTTTTGATGAAAACATGATTTAGGGACTAAAATGTAAAGTTGTGAAATTTGATGAAAAATTCTAAATTTTTATGAATGCATGTGCTGTAAATTTTATAATGGGATTTTGGTTAGGCTTGGAATAGGGAGTAAGTTGCACAAATTTCATTTTCCGAGCCTAAGGACGAAATTGGAATTTATGGAAAAGTTAAGGGCAAAATGGTAATTTTACCTAGGACTTAAATTGAGTCCAAATGAGTATGAAATTTGTGAAATTGATGATTAAAGTTATTTATATATATTCAAACAACTCAAATTCGAGATTAGATCGAGGAAAGGAAAAGGTTTCGGATAAATAGGTTACTTACGCGAACAAGTGTCGAGGTAAGTTCGTGTAACTTAATCGAGCACGTAATTATGTTAAATTAAATGTTGTGATTGTATGAAATGTAATTATCATTTATGTGATTTACTTGTATGTTACAAATATGAGAAATTAATGCATGTTTTAAAATGGTGAAAAAGGGTTATGTCCCGATTGAATATTGAATTCCAATGAATATATGTGCTTTCCCGTAATGGATGAGGTCCTACATTTGTTACTAAAGATTTAGCTCGGATGAGTAATCCTATTGACCTCGTTCTAGAAAGGATTTAGCCCGAGCAAGTAATCCTGATATAATACCTCTCGAGTATACGTTATGATTAGGGTTTAGCCTAGATTGGTAATCCTAATTGAACTCTTCTGAGCATACATTTTATAAAGGATTTAGCCAAGACTGGTAATCCTATTATACGGTATGTGGCTCGAGAGTGTGTTCCTTGATTAAGTGCCCTAATGGGTACCCTTGAAAAAGAATTGACAGATTATTGAATCGTACACCTCGAGTGTACTACTTAAGCATCCATCGAAATTTCAATGATTCAATGGACATAAAACTCTTGACATGGCATGAGAATTATGAGATGAAATGATAATGTCTTGAAAGAATATTGCATGATGAGCTCATCTATCCTTACTTGATATATATGTAAAGTTTGTGACTAACATGTTTGATTGGATACATGTGTTTAGGCAATTTTTTCAAATGGATGGAAAAGATGTTCTTGTATGTTTAGATTTAATAAACGGGATTGGTAAGTTTAGTTTCTGTTATACGAACTTACTAAGCATATAATGCTTACTCCGTTTTATTTTCCCTATTTTATAGTGCTTAGAAGCTCATGGAGGTTAGAGATCATTGGAGCACCGTCATACTATCAACTAACTTATTTTGGGTATACTTAGTAAAATTATTTTGGTATAATGGCATGTATAGGATAACTTGACCATTAGTGGCTTGATAATGATGCTTGTAATCTAGCCATTGGAATGGCTAGTAATGGTTGTTTTGATATGCTTGTAATGGCATGCTATGGTAGCTAAATATATGTTAAGTAGTTGATCAATTTATGTCTAATATATGGAATGAACCAAGGTAAGATTGTAAGCTTGTAAGCATGTTTGCATGTAATGTTATGCCATGATAAATGATGAAATTTGTTAAATTTGAATGCTTAGAATGGTTGGTATTGGACGTGTGTTTCAAGTGTAGGTCATGGTGTGATTTTGGGTGAGAAATGAAACTAGAAATGGCTTTATTTTGTCCACACGGCTTGGTACATGGACGTGTAGTTAGGTCGTGTGTCACCTGCACCTTAATTTTAAGAAACAAAACGCTTAGAATTGAGCACACGGCCAGAGACACGGCGTGTGTCTTAGCCGTGTGTGCTACACGGCCTAGAACATGAGCATGTGTCTTGGTAGTGTGAAACCTGCACCTAATTTCGAAAAAATTTAATTAACGACATGGCCTAGCACACGGGCGTGTGGCATAGTCATTTGCACAAGTCAAAGAGTTACATGAGGTCGAACACAGCCTGTAGTACGGGCGTGTGAGCCCTACAACTTGGAAAAATTTTGTAAGTTTGCGAAATATTCTTAGAGTTCCTGATTAAGTCCCAACTCAATTCTAATACTTATATTGGGCCTCGAGGGTCCAATTAAGGGACGTTTTGAATGATCTTGGTTAATGAATAGTAATTTACATAAATTATTTGTAAAACGTTCTAAAGTTTTCGATAATACTCTAAAACCTTTTTCTGATGATGGATACAAGTTAGGGGTGTTACACGCCAATAGCATAATGGTATGATCTACGCCATGTGAGTTTTTACAATATTCGCACTATAACAGCTATTTTGGGCCTAGTCAAAATAGTGGTTTTGAGACCACAAATTTGAGGTCAAAGAAAATATTTTAATATTATTTCAAGTGTCATGGCATGATTATATTAGTGTTTGAAATTTTTAGTAAATGAATTTTAGCGATTTCATGCTTAATTTTGAAAAAGAACTAAATCGCATAAAGTGCAAAAGTTTGTTCTACAAGCTAAAGGTGTTAAATAGCTATGGAACACTAAAGTAGAGGTCCTTATTGAGTAAAAAGACCAATAAAATTAGTGGTGGCTAGATATGGAATTCAAAAATCATGAACGGTCAATGTTTGGTGGCATTAGGTGACTAATTGAATAAAATAAAATAAAACAAAGAAAAAGTTATCATATTTCTCATCTTCTTCTTCTTCCACTGAAAATATCAGCAAAAATAAAGGTTTTGGAAACTTGAAATTTCAGCAACTCTTCACCCTTGCAAGTAAGTGATTTTGGTGGTTGTTTTTGTTAATTTTTGTGCTTTTTGAACCCCTATAGCTTAATCTAGATAATGAAGGGACAATTTTGCAAAATGGTTGAGAGTCTAGGGTCTTTCCATGAGAGTATTTATATTGTTTGTTAAAATTTTATGAAAGAAAATGAAACTTGGTTGTTTAATAAACAACTTTTGTGAAAGGATTTTTCATGAAAACACCTAAAATAAACCTTTTTGTAAAATTTATAAAATGGGTAGTAAATGTGTGAAATAATTTGAATTGTGAGTTGCTATAAGAGTAATAAAGGTTCGACTAGGCTTGTTAGAGGAGGAAATTTGATTAAAATCATTTTATGAGCCTAGGGGCAAAATTGTAATTATGTGAAAGTTTAGGGGCAAAATGGTAATTTTGCCCAGGTATGAATTATCGATTGTCTTGATTAATGTAGTGATTAAATAAGTGAATTCATCATTATAGATCAAGAAAAACGGAGTCCAGACTCAGACCAGGGAGGACCAAGCTAGTATACTAATTCAATCTAGTCGTCCACTTTTTATATACCGAGGTAAGTTGTACGTAAATAATACAACTTTATTGTTATTATGTATTGAATAATTAATATGGCATAAAGTGTTTGATTATTGTTGTGAATATGCATGATGAGAATTGATGTAGTAAAAACTCCGGTTGAACTTTATGAATAGATTGGATATCAATGCCATGACATTTGGGTGATATGTATGCCAGTGTAAGACCATGTCTAGGACATGGCATCGGCCACATTATGATAGCCAATGTAAGACCATGTTTGGCACATGGCACGGGCCAAATTATGAGTGCTAGTGTAAGACCATGTCTGGGACATGGCATCGGCATTGATATGTATGATAGTGTAAGACCATGTATAGGACATGGCATCGACCACAATATGAGAGCCAGTGGAAGACCATGCCGGGACATGGCATCGGTATTGAGGCGAGAGCTAGTGTAAGACCATGTCTTGGACATGGCATTAGCCTCGATATGTGAGCCAGTGTAAGACCATGTCTAGGACATGGCATCAGCATCGTACCATCTTGTGTGAGGCTTGCCGGGTATCCTTTGGTATTCCAACTGGTTCAATGGGTAATTTAAAGCTTGTGTCAAAAGTGAGAAAAGTTACGATTATGTTGTAAGTGATACAAGTACCTACACAAAATTCATGAGAAATGAGCTCGATTTATGTTGTATGATTATTAAGGATGAAAATGAGTAAGTTATGCCTTTAATCATTTGAGAATTATGTGCAAGTTTATAATATGTTATGAATATGATAATGCATGGTAATTGTTGTTAATTATTTACATGCAACTTACTAAGCTTTATGCTTACTCCCTTTCCTTTCCATTTTATTATAGTATCACCAAGCTAGCTCGGGGATCAACAGACAACGGAGGCATCGATCACACTATCAATTGAAGCATTTGCTATAGTTAGCCTTATTAATTTAAATATGGCATGTATATGAGCCGAGCCGTTTTGTTAAGTGTCATATTGTTTTGGCCATATGTGTTGGCTTGTCATTAAGTTGATCCATTTGTCTAAGGCCATAGATAATGGCTAATATTTGTTGTTGATTTATGCAAATGGTGATGTTTTTCATGATTGAGAAAATTGCATGGTTGAGTATTTGGTATATTAATGCATGAATGAGTAGGTTGCATGATTTAATTGATAAAGTATGTGATGAGTTTTGCATGTGAATGAAGTATAGTGGCCTTGATGTGTGGATGTCTTGGTTGTGGTTGATTTGATCATGTATTTGTGTGTGGATTGGTTTTGTTGGGTGTGGTTTAGGTTGTTGCAAGTATGGATGGCAGTAAAGCTTGGAAAATAGCTTTATACTGTCCACACGGGTAGACACACGGGCATGTGTCTAGGCCGTGTGTGACACAAGGTCTGCCCCATGGGCATGTAGTCCAGCCGTGTGTCCCCTGCACCTTAAGTTGGCAAAATAGAATGCCTAGTAGTAACCACAAGGGCTGAGGCACAGTCGTGGGTCTCAACCATGTGGAAGACATGACCATTGTACATGGGCATGTGCCGAGGCCGTGTGAAGTCTGTACCTTAAATGCAAAATTAAAATTTCCATATGGCCTAGCACACGGGCATATGCCTTGGCCATGTGACCCTAAAATGTTGCTGACTTTAGAAATAGAATGTCAAGGTTTTAACACAGGCTGAGACACGGCGTGTGCTAGGCCGTGTGAAAACCCCTGTAGGTTTGAATTGAAAAATAAATCCACATGGCTGGGGACATGGGCGTGTGTGACCACATGGTCTGCCCACACGGGCGTGTGCCCCTATTTTCAGTGAAATTTTCCAAAGTTTTCTAAAGAGCCTGGTTTAGTACCGAACCATTTCTAAAGTATGTTTTGGGCCTCATAGGCCCATATTATGGACTTTAAGATGAAGTTTGAAAATTTTTAAATTTGAACGAAATTTCATAACCCGAAAATGTTTGTATGCATGTTATTAAGTTAGGTAATGCCTCGTACCTTATTCCCGCATAGGTTACGGGTAAGGGTTTTGCATTTAGTGGATATGGTTTAATCGATTCTCGGACTAACTTAGCATGTGTATGAGTCTAGCTATACATGACATATATGTAATATGATAGTGTGACAACTCCTAACGAATTTAAATTGTGTTTTTATTTAGTTAATGGATCACGACAGAGTAGTGGTGGATGATGTAGAAAGTAATGTGTCGGCTCCCATAAAAGGGACCACGCCAATCAAAAGTGGGCCTGTGACACTAAGTAAGGGCAAAGAGGCTATAAAAGCCTTCCTCCATAAGATGAATGCTTGGTAGTCAGAGTTTGTTTGTGAAAATCCGAACACTCCACATCCTCTATCCCCTCCAATCCCCCAGTCTGCCCCTCTAGCTCCCCAAGTGGTGGTGTAACACCCCAAACCCAGTCTAAACATTATAACCGAATCTGGCGTGTCACTGTAGGAAAACCACTTTGTCAACTTGGTTGGAAAGCAAAACTTTTGCGTGGTTAATTAAAATGTGTTTGACTTGGGTAGATTGTTAAAACATTTTGAAACTAGATTCTAGCATGCTAGAATTACCTTGTTGTTTATCAATCATTCGATATATATGTATCCTTTCAAAAATTTAGAAAATTATATTAAGTTTATAAAAACGTTCATGTCACAAATTATTAGGCATGCCTTTCTCGTTTAATAATAGTTTAAGGAAAGAAAAGAAAAATAACAAAAATCCCAAAATAAAGTGTAAGTGGCCTTATTACATGAACCAAAATCCAAAACTTAAAGTAAATAAAAACCAAATTCAAACTAAATAGTCGGGCATGGCCACCACGAGTCCACCCCTACTCCGGATCCACGATCTAAGCATCATGTGCAAAATGTAACGGAAGGGGTGAGTCACCGAGACTCAGTGTGTAAATCCCCATCCCAAAAGAGTTAAGCTCATACACAGTTTCATATGAAAATATGCAAGTCATGCAACCCATTGCCTAATTATCCATCCAAAACTCCCAATTCTACCCCTTGTGGCACCTAGCCACTGGTGGTACCTAACCACTAGTAACTGAAGTTACAAATATTCATATATGGGCCAACCCACTTGTAGTACCTAACCACTGGTGACGATCCCTTAAATCGATATGTGGGGCCAACCCACTGTAGTACCTAACCACTGGGACAAGTCAAAAGATAAGCACATGTGGTACCTAACCACTGGTGGTTCCAAACCACTAAGACTTAGTCACAAAATCATGATATGTGGGGCCAACCCACGTGTGGTACCAAACCACTGGTGATAGTCTGATATTCAAGCCTTTCCCCTCCTCTCATCATACCCATATTTCATGCTTGATACAGAAAAATATAACATGGCATACATACACATGTTTCAAATTGTAAAATCACGTTATTTACCATAATGGACTTACCTAGAGTCCTTGCTTATACCCACAAGGGTAACGTAATGTTTCCCACTATTATTCGGCTTTTGAAAAATACAATATTTAGCATAACAACATATAAAGTGTGTAAGAGTTACACACCTGATACTCGCACTATCGTACTCCCGATTTTAGCACTATCATTGCTTGAGTCTACCACTATCTGCCTACGATCCTGCTCCGATGCCAACCCACAACTCGGTCGCCAATCTCGCACTCCTGATATTGCTTGCTTTTTGTACTTAGGGGTTGGGCTTATAGATTCGACCCTTCCTGTTGTTTGGCTGGCATTCGAGTCCATGAACACACCTTGATCACTAAATCAAAATTTAAATGATAAGATCCAATCTAAGAGATACACGTAGCACTTAAATTGAGACCCTTACCTAGGTTGTCAAATCTCGAAAATCCTCAAGAAAGCGTCATTTCCCTACCTACATTTGGCCAAGCATCCAACATTAGACCAACACGATTATTGCACCTATGCTTGATGAGATCTTAATACAAAGAGAAAGGTAATGAAGTGGCTATTCGGTCGAATCCTACTACCATCACATACCTTCGGCTTTCCTCACAGTTTGGCATGAGAGATCATAGCAAGAAAGGTTCGACTTCTATGAATCAAGAGTGAAAACTGACAAGATCTTAGAGAAGTTATTCGGGTTAGAAATTAAATGAGAAAGAGAGAATAGCAAAGAAGAGAACCATGAAGAACTTACCAAACTTGAGATGGTGATTCAACTATGGTGTAACTCTGGGAAAAAGAGACTGAATCCTTGAAAGTCTTGGCTATAGGAGAAGAAAGTATAGAAAAGGGTATTCGGCTTTGAATAAAAAGACTGAAGAGAAGAAGAAAGTGGTGGAGAGTTGCGGCAAAGAACCCACAAGAGAGAAAAGAATTTCAGCTTGAAGAAAAGATGAAAAAAAAAAGAAAAAGATGAACAAGTGATCTCTTACCTACCAATTTCAGCATAATCAAACCCCCTCCCCAGAGTTTGATTTTCGGCCAACTCTACCGTCACCTAATAGCTTTTATCCCACTTGTTATCTTGATCTCTATCCTCCATTCAAAAAAGGCCTTCTTAGCACCAACTATTCCCTTCCTATTATCAGTAATTTATCAAAATAAAAGAATTAAAATCCCTTATTTTGATAGCCAGTGTACCGTCCACCCTTCCCCTTGGAGTGTCAAATTTTAGCCCAAAAGCATGGGCTCCAAGCAGCCAACTTAATCCCAATGCTTCCCTTAATGATGCCACCCACTTGCTCCCTTACAGTACCACCAGATTTTTGGGCCACAAGCCCACCTTGCAATTTAAACATAGATACCCACTTTATTATGTCTTATAGGTCTTTATTAGTAAATTAACCTAGGTCTCAGCCCAAACCTGAGCCCAATTCGTACCTCTAAACCTCAAGCTAACACTTTAACCCTACAACACACAAAATGCACAAACCCACTTAATCAAGATGTTACAGGTGGAGATGTTAAGAAGGGAAAAACCTCCAGTTGATAGAATTTGGAAGCAAGGGGCTAAGGAATTTAGAGTGAATATAGATGATGACCCAGAAAGAGTAGAGTTCTGGCTAGAAAATACCATTAGGTTATTCAATGAACTATCTTGCACACCGAGGAGTACATAAAGTTTGTTGTATCACTCCTATGAGACTCGGCTTACCAATGGTGGAACACCATTGTGTCGGTTGTACCAAGGGAGAGGATAACTTGAGATTTCTTTTAGGAAGAGTTTAGTAAAAAGTATATTAGCAAGAGGTTTATAGACTAGAAAAGGAAGGAATTTCTTAAATTGAAGCAAGGTCGAATGAAGGTAATAGAGTATGAGCTTGAGTTTGTGAGGCTCAGCAAATACGCTGAGAGTGCATATCTATAGAAGCCATCATGTGTAAGATATTTAAAGACAGATTGAGTGAAGACAATTGACTTTTGGTTGGCATCCTAGAGTTAAAAGAATTTGTGGTGCTTGTTGAAAGAGCTTGCAGGGCCGAGGAATTTGCCAAAGAGAAAAGAAAAGCTAATATTGAGTCTCGTGACTCAAAGAAAAGACAATTGGGGAAATCGTTTCAATCCTCATCTAAGAAATCGAGAGAGTTCACTACTTGATCATTGCTTCAGTTGGATTCTCGAACAAAAATAAGAATAAATAGTACACGGTGTCTAAATCTAAAACCACTTCTATCGCGAGTGTTGGTAGTGCTCAATCGAATAGACCAGAATGTTCACAGTGCGGTAGACTTCATTTTGGTGAGTGCCGAGGAAATGAAAAAGGTTGTTTCAAATGTGGTTCACTAGACCATTTTATTCGTAGTTGTCCCGATATGGTCGAGAAAGATAGAGATCGAGGTGTGAGATCAGGCAACACTCCTTCTAGGAGTAGACCACAAAAAAACCCGAGAAGTGGGGCTAGCAGTAGAGGTGTGCCTAGAGATTTCGCCGTGAGGTCCGAGGGCCGAGCACCTGCAAGGACATATGCCATTCGTGCTCGCGAAGAGGCATCATCTCCAAATGTGATAACGGGTACTTTTTCTCTTCATGATATTTCTGTTGGTGCTTTGATTGATCTGGGATCTACCCATTCCTATGTTTGTGTGAAATTGGTGTCTAGCATGAATATACTGTTGAGTTCACAAAATTGTGATAAAAGTGTCAAACCTGTTAGGCAAGCATGTGTTAGTTGACAAAGTATGTAGAAACTATCCCTTGACAATTAGAAGTCGTTCTTTTTCGACTAACCTCATGTTATTTCGTTTGATGAATTTGACGTAATTCTTGGTATGAATTAGTTGACTGCCCATGATGTGATTGAGAATTGTGGAAGGAAATTTATTGAAATGAGATGTAAAAATAGGGATATTCTTTGGGTTGAATCAGGTGAACAGGATAGCTTGCCTATAGTGATTTCTTCTATGACGGCTGAGAAATGTGTGAGAAAAAGGTGCAAAGCTTGTCTTGCTTTTTTGTTGAATACCCAAGTGTCTGAGTGAAAGATTGAGTCAGTGCCGATAGCGTGTGAGTATCCAGATGTGTTTCCAAAATAATTGCCCTATTTTCCTCCAACTAGGGAAGTTGAGTTTGGTATTGAGTTAGTCTCTGGTATGGCACCTATTTTGGTTACCCTGCATAGGATGACTCCAACGGAGTTAAAGGAGTTGAAAGTTCAGTTGCAAGAGTTAATAGATAAAGGGTTCACGAGGCCTAGTTATTCTCTGTGGGGTGCTCCAGTACTCTTTTTGAAAAAGAAAGACGGTTCAATGAGGCTATGTATAGATTATAGACAGCTCAACAAGGTAACCATAAAGAACAAGTATCCCTTTCCTAGAATCAATGATTTGTTTGACCAATTGAAGGGAGCCAAAGTGTTTTCTAAGATAAACTTGAGGTCCGGTTACTACCAGTTGAGAGCTAAGGAGTAGGATGTATCAAAACTGCATTTTCGACGAGGTACGGGCACTATGAGTTCCTTGCCATGCCCTTTGGCTTAACAAATAATCCTGCCGTATTTATGGATTTAATGAACCATATTTTCGACCGTACTTGGATAAGTTTGTAGTTGTTTTTATTGATGACATATTAATTTATTCTTATGATGAAAGTGAGCATGCGTAGCATTTGAGAACTGTCTTACAAACTTTAAGAGATAAGTAGTTGTATGCTAAGTTTAGCAAAAGTGAATTTTGGCTTCGAGAAGTCAGATTCTTGGGCCATATCATGTTGAATGATGGAATTAGAGTTGACCCAAGTAAGATATTAGCTATCGTTAATTGGAAACCGCCGAGGAATGTGTTAGAGATTAGAAGCTTTTTGGGCTTAGTCGGATACTACAAATGGTTTGTTAAAGGATTCCCCATGATTGCTACACTGATGACGAGGTTGCTATAGAAAGATGTCAAGTTCGAATGGACAGAGAAGTGCCAATAGAGTTTTGAAAAACTAAAGGCATTGTTGACTGAAGCCCCAGTTTTAATGCGACGAAACTGGGAAAAGAATTTGTAGTGTATAGTGACGTATCCTTTAATGGATTGGGATGCATGCTCATGTAAGAAGTCAGGGTAATAGCATATGCCTTGAGACAATTGAAGCCGCATGAGAAAAACTATCTGACTCATGACTTAGAGGTAGCCGCCATAGTGTTCGTATTGAAGATTTGGAGACACCATTTGTATGGCGAAAGATGCCAAGTATTCACCAACCATAAAAGTCTAAAGTATTTGATGACTCAAAAGGAACTGAACCTTCACCAACAGAGATGGCTAGAGCTATAAAAGATTACGAACTGGTGATCAACTATCACCCAGGAAAGGCAAATTTGGTCACCGATGCTTTATGTAGGAAGTCATTATTTTCCTTGAGGGCTATGAACACTCAGTTGTTAGTAACCGACGGTGGTTCAATTTTAGCCGAGTTGAGAGTGAAACCAATGTTTTTGCAAGAGATCTGGGAAGCTCAAAAAGGTGATAAAGAATTGCATGCTAAGATAACTTAGTGTGAGACGGGTATAGAATCAAACTTTCGGATTGGTTCAGATGGTTTTTTAATGTTTGAGACAAAATTTGTATACCCAAAGATGATGAGCTTATTCGAAAAATTTTGCATGAGGCACATAGCAGTTGTATGTCTATCCATCCGGTTAGTGTGAAAATGTATAATGACTTGAAGAAAATGTATTGATGGTCAGGAATGAAAAGAGACATCTCAGAGTTTGTCTCTAAGTGTTTAATTTGTCAGCAAGTGAAAGCCGAACACCAAGTACTTTAGGTTTACTTTAGCCAATGATGGTTCCCAAGTGAAAATGAGACCGTATTACCATGGATTTTGTGTCTAGATTACCGTTGACGCCAAAGAAGAAAGATGCTATAGGCTAACAGAGTCAGCTCATTTTATACTAGTGCGTACTAATTATCCACTTGAGAAATTGGTCGATTTGTATGTTTCTGAAATTGTGAGACTTCATGGGGTCCTTTATCGATCATTTCAGATAGAGATCCGAGGTTCACATCACAGTTTTGGAAAAAGTTACAAGAAGATTTGGGGACAAAGTTGAATTTTAGCACGAATTTCCATCCACAAACCGACGGTCAGTCGGAGAGAGTAATTAGATTCTTTAAGACATGTTGCAGTGTTGTGTCCTTGAATTCCAAGGCAGTTGGGAAACGTACTTACCTTTGGTAGATTTTGCCTATAACAATAGTTATCAGTCAAGTTTGGAAATGGCGCCTTATGAGGCTTAGTATAGGCGTAAGTGCTGAACGCCCTTGTATTGGACCGAACTCAGAGAAAATTAGATTCACGGGGTGACTTAGTCAAAGAGACCAAAGAGAAAGTAAAGGTAATTCATGACTATTTAAAGGCTGCTTCAGATAGATAGAAATCCTACGCGAATTTGAAATGAAAAGAGATTGAGTTTCTATTCGGTGATAAGGTGTTTTTGAAAGTATCCTCGTGGAAGAAAGTCCTCATATTCTATAGGAAAGGCAAATTAAGTCCACATTTTATTGGGCCATATGAGGTGACAGAGAATTGGACCTGTAGCATATCGGTTAGCTTTACCATCTGAGTTAGAGAAGATCCATGATATTTTCCATGTGTCTATGTTACGCAGTTATCATTCTGACCCTTCACACATTCTTTCACCAATAGAGGTTGAGATTCGATCAGACATGACTTATGACGAATAGCCGGTTAAAATCTTGGCCCGAGAGGTCAAGCAATTGAGAAATAAAAGTATAGCACTCGTGAAAGTACTATGGCATAGACATGGGGTTGAAGAGGCCACATGGGAGCCCAAGGAGACTATGAGAGATCAATACCCAAACATTTTCATTGGTAAGATTTTCGAGAACGAAAATACCTAAGAGGGGAGAATTGTAACAGCTCAATTTTGAGCCTAGTCAGAATAGTAGTTTTGAGACCAAAATTTTGAGGTCAAAGAAATTATTTTAATATTATTTCAAGTGTCATGGCATGATTATAATAGTGTCTGAAAATTTTAGTAAATTAATTTTAGCGATTTCATGCTTAATTTTGAAAAAGGACTAAATCGCATAAAGTGTGAAAGTTTTGTTCTACAAGCTAAAGGTGTTAAATAGCTATGAAACACTAAAGTAGAGGTCCTTATCAAGTAAAAAGACCAATAAATTAGTGGTGGCTGGACATGGAATTCAAAAATCATGAATGGTCAAATTTTAGTGGCATTAGGTGACTAAATGAATAAAATAAAATAAAACAAAGAAATAGTTATCATTTTTTCCCATCTTCTTCCTCTTCCACCGAAAATATCAGCAAAAATAAGGGTTTTGGAAGCTTGAAATTTCAGAAACTCTTCACCCTTGCAAGTAAGTAATTTTGATAGTTGTTTTTGTTAATTTTTGTGTTTTTGGAACTCTATAACTTAATCTAGCTAATGAGGGGACTATTTTGCAAAATGGTTGAGAGTTTAGGGTCTTGCCATGAGAGTATTTATATTGTTTGCTGAAATTTTATGAAAGAAAATGACACTTGGTTGTTTAATAAACAACTTTTGTGAAAGGATTTTTTTCATGAAAGCACCTAAAATGGACCTTTTTGTAAAAGTTATAAAATGGGTAGTAAATGTGTGAAATAATTGGAATTGTGAGTTGCTATAAGAGTAATAAAGGTTGGTCTAGGCTTGTTAAAGGAGGAAATTTGATTAAAATCATTTTACGAGCCTAGGGAAAATTGTAATTATGTAAAATTCTAAGGGCAAAATGGTAATTTTACCCAGGTATGAATTATAGATTTTCTTGATTAATGCAATGATTAAATAAGTGAATTTGTCATTATAGATGAAGAAAAATAGAGTTCAGACCTAGACCAAGGAGGACCAAGCTAGTAGACTAATTCAATCCAGTCGCCCACTTTTTGTATACCGAGGTAAGTTGTATGTAAATAATACAACTTTATTGTTATTATGTATTGAACAATTAATATGGCATAAAGTATTTGATTATTTTTATGAACATGTATGATGAGAATTGATGTAGTAAAAACTCCCGGTTGAACCTTAGGAATAGATTGGTTATCCATGCCATGACATTTGGGTGATATGTGTACTAGTGTACGACAATGCGGGACATGGCATCAACCACATTATGAGAGCCAGTGTAAGACCATGTCTGGGACATGGCATCGGCTACAATATGAGAGCCAGTGTAAGACCATGTCTGGGACATGGCATCGGCATTGAGACGAGAGCTAGTGTAAGACCATGTCTTGGACATGGCATCAGCCTTGATATGTGAGCCAGTGTAAGACCTTGTCTGGGATATGGCATAGAAATTGATATGAGAGCTAGTGTAAGACCATGTCTGGGACATGGCATTGGCCTCGATATGTGAGCCAATGTAAGACCATGTCTGGAGCATGGCATCGGCATCGTACCCTCTTGTGTGAGGCTTGTCGGGTATCCTTTGGTATTCCAACTGGTTCAACGGGTAATTTAAAGCTTGTGTCAAAAGTGAGAAAAGTTACGATTATGTTGTAAGTGATATAGGTACCTACACGAAATTCATGAGAAATGAGCTCGATTTATGTTGTATGCTTATTAAGGATGAAAATGAGTAAGTTATGCCTTTAATCATTTGAGAATTATGTGCAAGTTTATAAAATGTTATGAGTATGATAATGCATGGTAATTGTGTAACAGTCGATTTAGACCTTAATCGAAATGGTGGTTTTGAGACCACGAATCCGAGTCAAAAAATATATTAAAATTATTTTTGGAGTTTATAATGTGTGAATTTGTGTGTATTAGATTTTCGTTTTAAAATTTTTTCATTTAGGCGTAAAATTATTAAAATGGGCTTAATCGAGTAAAATGAAAATTTTATAATTTAATGTGCAAGGGCTGAATTGTTGATGTCTTTTTAAAATGGAAGCATTAAAGTTACAATTTACACAATTTTAACTATAGTGGATGGCAATGGACTAATATGGCAATTAATTTTTATGTTTATAAATAAAATTAAATAAGGTTATATATGTAAATTAATAATAATGTATTATAAAACATAATATAATAATAAAACATATAGTAAGTGGCCATGCATTGCTATCATCTTCCTTGCTGAAAAACACAAAGAAATAAAAGAAGAAAAGCTATCTAAGGTTTGGCACTTTGGAGGCTTAATTGGGTAAGTGATTTTGTTCGGTTTTCGATAATTTTTACGTTTTTGAGATTGTTACTTAGTATACTGTCAAGCCCATACCCTAATTTTAGAATTTAATGGATATTTTGATATATGCCATTGATGATTAGTTGTGATTTTTGTTGTTAGTTGATGAAATATGAAATATATGTTTTAGATTAACATGTATTGTATTGAGATTTTTGGTGATTTTGAGTAATTAGGGCTTAATTGCAAAAATAATAAATTGAGGGACTAAAATGAAAATAAATGAGATGTATGGATTTGTATGAATATGGGTAAAATTTGGCCCAACTATAGTGTAGTCAAATTTTGAATATTTTTTGTTTTATGCAATAATGACTAAATTGTGAAAATGTGAAATATTATGGGAAAAATGTAATTTGCCCATTTATGTGTTTTTGGACTAAATTGGATGAAAATGTGTTTGAATGAGCAAAATTTGAATATGTTTAGATCAAGAACCAAAGAAATCGAACTTGGATCGGGGGAAAGCAAAAATAGTCGAATAGTCGATTTACTTCGTTCGTCGATATTTGAGGTAAGTATTTAAGCAATTAAACATCGTTAATATTAAATGTAACTTAGTTTAATATGCTGAATTAGAATTCATGGATTTATAATAGAGATAGCCGAATGTGATAAAGCATTGTAATAATGTATTTGAGCTTAACTCAACTGAGTTATAACATTTGAAAGTCCGTATGAATTATGTGGAATATTTGTAATATTCGATATATGAAATGTGTATGAGACAGCTCTATAATATTGATATTTGGGCTTTGAGCCCAGCAAGCCTTGTGCTGGTGAAATATACCGGGCTTTATGCCTAGCAGGCTTACTGCCGGTGTATAAAATTAGACTTTGAGTCTAGCAGGCCTTATGCCGGTGATTGATACGGGCCTTATGCCTAGCAAGCTTTATGCCGGTGAATTACTGCAAGTTTATGTCTACATGACTTTATGTTGATGTGATATTTGAATATGTTATATGAGCTAAAACGATCAGGTACGTAATAGTTGGTTATACATTTGTAAATAAAGTGAATTGATTTATTGATATGTGATGAAAAAGGATACATGAGGTTGTGGTTGTATATGTGGTAATATGTGAGATATATTCGCTTTATGTTTATGTATGGATGAAATGTTAAAGTTAAAGTGATGAATATATGTCTATAAAATATATGTAAGTTTTACTATATAGGACAATATGGTTTTGAAATTTGAGAATATAATGATGTTGTATTTAAGTATATTCGCCAAAGAGATATTGTTTATGAAAGCATTTGATATATATATATATATATATATATATAGAATTAAAAGCTTGAAATTAAATGTGATTACAAATGCATATGTTGATTTATTTATTTATTTGAAATGACTTAGTAATTGAGATGATGTTTTTATGCATAAATTGATTAATTGGCTTAAGACTTACTAAGCTAATGAAGCTTACTTTATGTGTGTTTTTGTTTACTCTATTTTATAGATTTTGGATTCAAGTTACAAGCTCGGGGATCGTCAGCAAAGTTCACCACTCTATCGACTGTTTCGGTATTTAAATAGGTGAACTTGAATTATGGAATGTATAGGCTGGAAAATACTTTTTAAATGTTGAATTTTAGGTTGAATGTATATAAGCCATGCAAAAATGGCTAAACTTTTATATTTGAATTTGGTTATGCTAAATATGGGATCTGTTTATCTTTGTTTTATCATTTTATGGTAAGAATGTATACAATGTTTGTGATAGGTACAATATGCTTGGAAATGGTT
Source organism: Gossypium rotundifolium (assembly GCA_025506655.1). Taxonomy (NCBI): domain Eukaryota; kingdom Viridiplantae; phylum Streptophyta; class Magnoliopsida; order Malvales; family Malvaceae; genus Gossypium; species Gossypium rotundifolium. The sequence continues at coordinate 44,744,904 of CP106726.1, forward strand.
TGTTTGTCTTGTTTAATTTGGTCTTACATGTGCTTAGTTAAAAAGGTCTATTAAGCTTGATTGTTGATAAATTGCTAATGGAAACCTTGGACGAATACGTGGTATTAGGTAATTATATTCGGTTATGGGAGAATAAAGGAGTATTATATATTTTGTGTGTTTATAATTCATGATAGAAATATGAAATGTGAAACTATTAAAAGTGATGGATAGATATATTTATTACCTTGATTGGGTCGGTTGCTAAGTGTTAAGCATGTAACATCCCGAAATTGGGCCTAGAAAAATTGGGCCCAATGGACCTTGGGCGTATGAGTATTTAAAATTTTTTAGAACAAGAGAATGGCATTACTGTAAATTGGACTTATTAGACGGTGATTTTGGAAAGTTACGGGGTTTCTAGGAAGTTCCGGGTTCAAGTTAGGCTATAGGTAAATTTTTGTGTTGAAGTACTTTAAGGAGAAAAGGTAAGTGGCTTCTTGACTTAAGTAAATAAGTGTGCATTTTGCTAGCACAAGGAGTCTATTAGTAAAGGTGGAAAGTGGCGTGTGGAGTGTACTAATGGTCTGAGGTTCGAATCACACCTAGTGCAAATATTTTGGATTAAATTTTTGTACTAATAAGGTAAGTGTCGGCCAAGGATTTATTATGGTAAGGAAGACTTTTTATTTATGGCAAGGAGGCTAAGGAATATGGCAAGGATGAAGATAAGGGAAAAAGAAGGAAAGAAATAAAGGAAAAGGCAAGAGTATGGAACATGTTGGCTTAAAGGGTGGAAGATGTTTTGGAAAGAATTTTGGTTAACATTGCTCCTTTAGGCAAATGTGATGGACAGTTTTGCTAGGGAGAGGGAGGAGCCAAATTTTCCATACCTTTTTGCAAGTCTTGTGCATGAGAGATGTTTTTTCTCCTTTGATCATTTTGTGTTTTTGTTTTTCCAAAATAGCATTTTTGGGCATTTTGTGTAAGGGGGGAAACCGAAACTTTCTTTTGCTTTTGAGTGTTTTTTTTTTTTGGGTTTCTTTTTGAGAGTGACATTTTGGGTACTTTTTCCTTGAGCATTTCGGGTCATCTCCTTTTCAATTCTCAACAAGGTTAAGGAGCACAAGTGATTTGTATTAACCAAATCGTTATCATTGACTCGTCAAGCAAGTGAGTAAGTACGTTGTCATAAGATTTGCTTTTGTCGAAGGTGGGATAACTACTAACAACTCTTTCACTCACCAAATATTGTTAGGGTTGGATTTCAGTAGCCAAGGGGTAGGATCGGAGATCACATTCGTGGAAAGTGGAGTTAGCCTAGTAAAGTGTTTCTAGTTACGATTTTCAAAGTAGAGACTAACCTTCTATCAACTATCATTATAGGTTCGAAAATCACAAAAACTAGAAACCGGCGTATGTTCGTAGTGGTAACCATATTTTGCAATGAAATAGTTTTTGGTTAGAAGCAGTGACTTGAATTTGAAAAATCACGAAAAATAGTAGAAAGAGAATTAGAGAGTGAATAAGATATCGAATTAAAGCTTAGTGTGTCTAGTTTTATATGAAAGAAACAAATAAGGAAGAGAAATTTTATATTCTATGATATTTTAATTTTAGTGAGACTGGTTCTGAATGACTTCGTGGTTTCATATTCTGTCTTGGAAAAATCATTCAAAATTGTACAAAGTGAATTATGAGTTATAATTTATATGTATAGATTCCTTAGTGAGTATATTTTCAATAGAAGCAAGTGAGAGCAATATATGAAAATTGTACAATGAGGTATTTGAATTTAGGGTAACAGAGGTAAGAATCATTGGTCAGTGAATTAGGGGAAGATTTAATGAATAAACTCCACTAGATGGTTAAGCCAAAAGTTCTGGAAAAATTGTAGTATGAAGATATACGAGTCTAGACTCAAGGAAAATTTACAGTTCTAAATTTCAAGTTTTTAACACGAGTTATAGTCAATTTAGTCAACGTGTCACAGATGGATAGTTTCAATTTTTAATGCCCCAAATTAGTAGTTAAGTCTGGGGTTGCAAAATTACGAAAATACCCTTGGAGGGTAAATTACCGAAATACCCTAGGTTGCGAGATTACCAAATTACCCTCAATGGGTAAAATTACGAAAATTTCATAATGGGCTGAATTACGAAATTGCCCCTAATGGGCTGAATTATGAAAATGCCCCTAATGGTCCAATTTGATAGATTACCCTAATAGGCCGATTTGCAAAGTGTTATAATGGGCCGAATTTTTGTAATGAATCTCTGAAATAATGATTATTGTTTGTAATTGTAAATATCATGATTTCCTATGTATGTTGCATTTACTTAATTTTGCATGGGATGGGAAAAAGTTGAAGAGAAGTGATTCCGGTGTCACTACCACAAAAATGTTTGTTGATATGATTCATTCTGATTCTGGTGGCTCTGCCACATATTCTAGTGGCTCTGCCACAAATTTTGATAATGGCTAAGTGCCAATCTAAATATGGCTTTGTGCCATCGTGATTATGGCTTTGTGCTAAACGTATTTACTCGGGGCTATGTGCCTAGCATATAAATTAACGACTCTGTGTCGATCATATTTACCAAGTTGTGTGCCGATTATATTACCATATATGATATTCTGGTGGCTTTGCCACAATCTGTATAGTGGCTATGCCACGTATGATTATGACTCTAGTGGCTCAGCCACAAATATTATAAAAAGCAGCTTAACTGCAGCGTTTCTGGTGGCTCAGCCACAAATTATTATGAATGGCATAATGCCTGCGATTGGTGTGTTTGGCGGGTTGGTTGACTTGATCCCCACAGGTGTGATGGATGGTACGAGTGGTTTGTAGCAGATGGATTACTAGGATGGGTTGGGTTGCATTACATTATCTGCATTATCATGTTTATAGGTCTAAAGCCCAGTTTGTTATGTAAATAGGCTTCGGCCCAAGATTATGCTATATGGGCTCAAGCCCAACATGTTGCTTTACGGATTCAGACCCAGTGATTACAGTAAGGGATTATACACTGAGTTATTGTAACTCACCCTCCTTTCTTTCTTAATCCTTGTATGTAATGCTCAGTGATATGGGACTTGGGCCATGGATGACTTGGTGGAGGCCATACTTCAGAAATGGTGTTTTATTTTGAACTTTAGACTTCTATTTTCGTTCACATTACTATTTTGGGTTTTTGTGTTGTAATAAGGCCTCTGGAATATTTTACTTTTGCTTTATGTTTGATGTACTTATTATTTTGCTTAAATTGTTTTAAATTGGAATTTTTAAAAACTAAAATAAAGGTTTTCCAAAATTGATTAACAAATAAATTTTATAATAAATATGGACAAATAATTTAACTTGGATTTTCTTTCAAAATTTTCAACGTCATTTTCAAAATTCATAGTTTTAAGGTTCGCTAGTTCAATTTTCATTTTAACAATTAACCTATTGAAATTAGTAGTATTTTATCAAATATTTATAACCAAGCTTGTTTTCTTAAACATAATAAAACAACGCCTACTTTAGTACATCACAAGGACTTTATATGTTTTCCTCATGTGACATGTCAAATCCGATCGTAACGCATGAGCCGGGTTCAGGGTGTTACATTTTATGGTATCAGAGCCCAGATACAAAACTCGGCTGTGGTTTGGGTTCAAAAGCATGTTTTCCAAAGTTGTTCAAAATTTGATTTATAAGCACATGTTCTAAAGGAAGTATGGCACCACGGGTATTCGGCACCAAGTCAAGTAAGTATATGTTATCATTTTATGATTTTTGTGGTATGACTGTAGAAATACTTTAGAACTTTTAGCTTTAGGAGCTAAAACTATAGAGATTGTGTAACAACCCAAACCCGGTCAATACACCATGACCGAATCTGGCATGTCATAGGGAAAAAGTTTTGAAGAAAATCAGGTTGACGGTTTAGTTTTAGACAAAATTCTTTAAATGCCTAATGTTTGTAGAAATCAGGTGCATGATTAGTTAGAGACCGATATCTTACTTATAAATCCCAGAAATCAATTTCTAAAACTTAGTTATCGATCCATAGGTTAGAAATCATTTATGTCATTTAAAAAAATCCGAATGATTGCTTTGAAAACCGTTTGCATTTGAGTGTGAAAACTTAAATTTGAAAATCATTTAAGTTGAAAACATTTGAATTGTCATTTGCTATTAAATGATTTGTATTATCCGACTGTAAAGTTTTAAAAACCATTGCGTTTATAAAATTAAAATTTGTCGAGTAATTTACTTAGCCATGTTTAAAACAATCCCAAAGCATATAAATAGTCCAAAAGTATAACTTAAAAGTCCTTATTATAAACCAAATAAATGAAACCAAATTTAAATAAAATAAACTACCCAAAGTAAAGTCCATATAAAACTGAGTTTATTTATTGAATGGCCACCTCGAGTCTTACCCGGATCCTCATCCGCGATCTATGAATCACCTGAAAAGATAAGGGAGAAGGTGAGTCACCAAGACTCAGTGCATAAATCCTTCCCCCGGTTAATGCAACATACTTACACAATTCATAACCAAGCAATATAGATAATGCACCCAACCTAACCATCCATAACTCCATTTCTACCCCATGTGGTACTAAACCACTGGTGGTGCCAAACCACTGGTGACCTAAAGTCACGAATAATCCATCTGCGGGGCCAACCCACATTGTGATACCAAATCACTGGAAAAAATCCCAATATAACAAATGTGGGACCAACCCACTGTGGTGCTAAGCCACTAGGACGAGTCGCTATGAGGTGCCAAACCTCTGGTGACCCAAAGTCACAAAATAAACTGTGGTACCAAACGATTTGGAGGTGCCAAACCTCCGTGTCCCAAAGACACGATATCAAATCTTTCCCTCCTCTCATATCACCCATACCAATGCATTACAAGTGCAAATCATGCCATCATGCTTTAATATACAACATTAAGCAAATGTATCATAACTCATATTATTATGCACCATATAGCAAAACCATATCGAAACGGACTTACCCAAATCCTTGCTCATACCCATAAGGCATCATATCAAGATCTCATAATTTTAGGTTTTTAAAGAAAACATGATTCGGTTATTAAAATATTACCAAGTTATAAAGTGTGCAAGTTACACACCTGTTACTATCGCAAGTTTTAAATCCCAATGACCCGATCTACTGCACTAGATCTCCTTGCCCTGCATTCGGCCAACACTTAGATTAATAACATAGACCATTCAGCCAAAATAAACTAGAAGAAAGAAAGAAGATTCGGCAATAGTGTTAGATGATGGAGGAAGATTCGATTAGAGTGGGGAAAAAGAAAGAAAAAGAAAGTGAAATGCAAGAGTGGGAATTCGACAATGGAAGGTGGGGGGATTTAGGCACAATAGTTTGAGAGAAGAAAAGAAAAAGATGAAAGGGAGAGATGGGCACTTTCAGTTTTGAGCAAAAATGTAAAAGAAAAAGAGAGAGAGATGGAGAAAGAGATTCGATCAAGGAAGAAAAAGAACTAGATGAAAGAAAAATGCCTCCCTTCAATGGTAGAATATTTTCGGCACAAAGAGAAAAAAAAGTTTGAGAGGAGAAGAAAACAATACCAATTGGTCAAGAATAACCAAAACAAAAGCTTACCTATTGCTCAAATTCGGTTTGGGAGAAAGAGTTTTTGAGAGAAAAGAAAATGATGTACAAAATGCTAAGGAATATGACCAAATAGCTACCAACCTACCAAATCCTTCAACAAAATTCCGTCACCCTTCCCCTAGACCATAATGCCGTCCACATACATGGACAAGTTGGCTGTTGTAAAGTTTCCAAAAACCGCATCCTTAATCCAAGCCTTATGTCCCCTTATCATTCCTTAATCAAAATGATTCCTTTCCCAAAATTCAAGCTTACCTAAACTATTTGTCATATTGCCATAAAAATTTAATGTCCAACTTACCAACTATAGAGCTTGGCCGACACTTGATGTAAAGATGCAGAAAAATAAAGTCTCCAAAATGTACTCCATGTTACTCGAACCATTCCCCTAAAGCAACTACTCATGCGCCACTTCCACTATGCTACTAGCTCTTCTTGTGCTTAAATTCCCCACAAATTACACTTAATCCCTATCTCTTTCAGCTCCCTCTAACTAAAGCTTAAAACAAAAATTTTCCTATAGCTCGAGCCTACCATTGGTTTATTCCTAAACCCTAGAGCATCTCACTTAACAACACGACAATCCGTACTCATGCAAAACATTACAATTACAAATAACTCCTATTTTAGGATATTACAATTCCACCCCCTTAAAATAATTTCAACCTCGAAATTACCTGGTCAAATGAGTTGAGGGTACTGCTGTCTCATCACATCCTCCGGTACCCATGTAGCTTCTCCCACGCCATGATTTTGCCATAATACCTTCACTAATGGAACTGACTTCCTGCACAACACTTTCACATCTCGATCTAAAATCTTCACTGGTTCTTCTTCCACCGTCAAATCTGGATTCACTTCTATTTCTTCCACTGCCACGACATGCGATGGATCAAAACGATAGAGTCTAAGCATGGAGACATGGAACACATTCGTGTATCTGACTCAGCTCTGCTGGCAGCTCGAGTTGATAGGCTACTGGTCCCACTCGTCTCAACACCTTATACGGCCCAATAAACCTTGGACTTAACTTGGCTTTTCTCCCAAATCTTAACATTTTCTTCCATGGCGAGACCTTCAAAAAGACTTGGTCACCCACGGTGAACTCTATATCCCTTCGCTTGAGATCGGCATATGACTTCTGCCTATCCAAAGCTTCCTTCAATCGAGCTTGAATCAATTTCACCTTATCCTCAGTCTCTGCAACCAACTCTGGTCCTAACATCTGACGCTCACCCAACTCTATCCAGCATGTAGGTGTACGACACTTCCTACCATACAACGCCTCATATGGTGCCATCTTAATGCTTGCCTGATAACTATTGTTGTATGCGAACTCAGCTAATGGTAAAAACTCTTTCCAGTTGCCTCTGAAGTCCAAAACACAACCTCTCAGTATATCCTCTAAAATCTGTATAACCCTTTTCGACTGCCCGTCAGACTGTGGATGAAATGCCAAATTGAAATCCAACCGTGTACCCAAAGCCTGATGTAACGCTCTCCAAAACCTCAACGTAATTCTAGGATCTCTGTTCGAGATGATCGACACTGGCACACCGTGTAACCTCGCTATCGACACTGGCACACCGTGTAACCTCACTATCTCTGTCACATACAACTTAGCTAACTTTTGAAGAAAGTAATCCACCCTTACCGGAATGAAATGAGCTAACTTAGTCAGACGATCCACAATCACCCAAACTGAGTCCTTTTTACTAGGTGTAAGGGGTAATCCATTGGCAAAGTCCATGGTAATCCTTTCCCATTTCCATTGAGGAATCTTTACCGGTTGAAGTAAACCTGATGGCAGCTGATGCTCAGCTTTGACCTGCTGGCATGTCAGACACCTACGCACAAACTCGGTCACTTCACACTTTAGCCCTGGCCACCAGAACTTGCTACCTCCAGGATGCATAGCGTAAGGACTACTATGTGCGTCCTAAAGAATCCTCTGCCTTAACTCGTCATCCTTCAGCATACAAGCTTTCCCTTGGAAACACAATATGCCATCACTGGACACAATATAACCCTCTACTCCACCATTCTAAACTTGCACCCTCTGAGCATTCAAGCCCTCATCCACTAATTGTTTCTCCTTGATCTGCTCAACCCAAGTCGGCTTAACCTGTAATTCTGCCAAAAGACTCCCATCGTCATACAAGCTAAGATGGGCAAACATCGCTCTTAAGTCTGATACAACCTTATGGCTCAACGCGTCTGTTACCACGTTAGCCTTTCCCGGATGATACTCAATCAAACAGTCGTAGTCCTTCAACAACTCAATCCATCTACGCTGCCTCAAGTTCAAATCCTTCTGAGTCAAAAGATACTTTAGACTCTTGTGATCTGTGTAGACTATCGACTTCTCTCCGTACAAATAGTGTCTCCATATCTTCAAAGCGAAAACCACTGTAGCTAATTCCAAGTCATGCATCGGATAGTTAGCCTCATGTAGTCGCAACTATCGAGATGCATAAGCCACTACCTTCCCTTTCTACATCAGAACACATCCCAAGCCAGTACGTGATGCATCACAGTATACCGTGAATTCCTTACCTACATCAGGCTGAATCAAAACTGGAGCTTCAATCAGAATCTTCTTCAACTTGTCGAAACTTCCTTGCTGCTTCTCAGTCCACACAAATGGAACTCCTTTCCTCAATAACTTGGTCATTGGTGCTGCGATCAAAGAAAATCCTTCCACAAATCTTCGGTAATACCCTGCCAAACCTAGAAAACTTTGAATTTCTGCCACTGACTTAGGCGACTTCCAATCCAACACTACCTCGATCTTTCGAGGATCCACTCTAATTCCCTGAGCTGATACCATGTGACCCAAGAAAGTCACCTTCCTAAGCCAGAACTCGCACTTACTAAATTTGGCATATAGCTGCTTTTCCCTCAGAATCTGCAACACTACTCGCAAATGCGCATCATGCTCCTCCTCTGACCTTGAGTATACCAAGATATCATCTATAAATACCACTACAAACTGATCCAAATACTATTGAAATACCTGATTCATCATGTCTATGAATGCGCCAATTGCATTAGTCAACCCAAACGGCATTACCAAAACTCGTAGTGCCCATACCGAAAAGCGAGATGTCGTCTTATGGATATCGACCTCTTTCACCTCTAGTGATGATACCGGACCTTAAATCAATCTTGGAGAAAAGCTGCTTTCTTGTCGATCAAACAAGTCATCTATCCTAGGCAATGGATACTTGTTTTTGATCGTCAGCTTGTTCAACTGGCGGTAGTCTGTACACATCCGCATCGTACCATCCTTCTTCTTGACAAAGAGTACCGGTGCTCCCCAAGGTGAAACACTTGGTCGGATAAAACCTCGATCCAACAACTCCTGAATCTGAGCCTTCAATTCCACCAATTCCTTCGGTGCCATCCTATACGGAGCGATAGACACTGGCACAGTTTTGGGTAATAGATCTATTCCAAATTTAACTTCACGATCCGGACGTAGTCCCAAAAGTTCTTCTGAAAATACGTCAGCATATTCCTTTACCGTTCAAACATTCCCTACAGTAGACTCCTTAGCCTCCAACACACACACATGAACCATAAATGCCTCGCAACCTTTCCTGACCAACTTCTCAGCTTTCAACGTAGATACCACGTTAGATAGATAATCTCTTCTATTACCTATCATAACCACCTCTTCACCTTCAACTGTCTTCAAAACCATGCGCTTAGCAGTGCAATCCAAACTTGCCTGGTATTTGACCAACCAGTCAATCCCAAGAATCAGATCGAACTCCCCAAACAGTAGTTCTATCAGATCAGCTACAAATACTACCCCTTGGAGTTCTAAGGGTACATCTCTATACAGCTTATTCACTACTACAGAGTGACCTAGAGAGCTAAGTACTGTCATCTCCCTAGAAGTAGTCTCAGAGTCTAAGTTCATGGTTTCTACTATGCTACTAGCAATATACGAATGCATCAAACCCACATCTATCAAAGCAGTATATGGTAAACCGAAGATTAAGAACGTACCGATGATGACATCCGGTGCGTCGTCCTCCTCTCGATGCCTCACTGCATACACCAACCCAGGTTGTCTTACCTCAGTGTTGCCTGTACCTCTGCTCGGTGCTCCGCGGCCCTGACTAGAACCATTACCTCCTCTACCGTTACCACAACCCCTCTGTGGTGGCGATCCCTCATTTCTGAACTGAGTATGACCCTAACCCTCAGACTGATTCTTGATTAGCTTACGTGGACAGTCCCTCACACGATGATCCAGCGAGCCACACTCAAAACATCCTTTCCCACGGTCCAACATTCGCCCCAATGAGATTTCCACACCGATTATGCTATTGGTCCTCGATTAGCGAATGAGCCTCCCATTGGATTGGCCCACTATGCCTAGCCGATCGAACAGCCAGTCACCCGATGATCCAAAACCTCTCTTATGTCTATTCCTGTCGTGATTCTACCTTACAAATTCCTTTATCCCTTTGATTATCTTAGCCTTTTCTACTAGCACAGCAAACTCTTGCTCCTGCTGCGAAGCAATCAGTAGTCTCAACTCATCCCTCAGTCCGTCCTCGAACCTAACACATCGCTCGTGCTCCGTAGCCACGATACCTCTAGCATACCGGCTCAATCTTAAAAATTCTGCCTCATACTCTGATACGGACTTACTCCCTTGAACCAATCTTAGAAATGCCTTCCGCTGAGCATCAATGTAACTAGACCCAACATATTTCTTCTGATACACTGTTTTAAAATAGTCCCAAGTGAGATCCTCCGCTGCAGTGCTATTTCGCACCGTGAGCTACCACTGGTATGACTCATCCCGAAGAAGCGACACTATCCCTTTCAATTTTTCCTCAACAGTCAAATCCAAGTCATTCATGATTCACTCTGTTGCCTCTAACCAATATTCAGTCGTACTAGAAGCCACACCAGAAACACCTCGAAATACCTCAGCTCCATTGGCTCGGAGTCGCTCAGGTATAGATTTTTGAGCTCTCACGCCTCTACCTACTCCAGCTACCCTCTCAAGAACTCGCAGCATCGCCTAAGACACTGCATCATCCCCTATTTGATCCTAGAACTCACCACCTATAGTCAGTGGTGGTGCTGGTATCTCATTTTTCGACCCCTGACCAGACCTCACTTGCTCAAACACAACTATCCTACCCCGACCGCGTCCACGCGTATTACGACCTCGGCCTCGAGTGCTTATGTCTAAAGTCTCGTTTATCTAATTTTAAAAGTTTTATGCTTTAGTCATTATTCCACTTTCTTTAAAGCACAGTGTTATGAATATTTCTTTAAAGAGTTTTGTTTTCGTGAGTCCATAGAGTCCTATAAATTTCAGTCTCTAAGATAGTCCACTATCACTAGTCATTCAAAGTTTATAACATCCAAAAATCACAACCAAAGGCTAGGGGTACTTACCTGGGTGGATTGGTGCCGGAGACTCGGTGCCATGCCTCTCAAACCATATAATCTAAAAAAATATTCAAAAACCATATTTTAAAACATTTTGGGCCTCGGGCCCACAGTCGAGCCTTTAAACTTGGCTCTGATACCACAATTGTAACAACCCAAACCCGGTCAATACACCACGACCGAATGTAGCATGTCATAGGGAAAAAGTTTTAAAGAAAATCGGGTTGACGATTTAGTTTTAGACAAAATTCTTTAAATGTCTAATGTTTGTAGAAATCAGGTGCATGATTAGTTAAAGACCGATAGCTTACTTATAAATCTCACAAATCAATCTCTAAAAAATTATCGATCCATAGGTTAGAAATCGTTTATGTCATTTAAAAAAAATCCGAATGATTGCTTTGAAAACCACTTGCATTTGAGTGTGAAAACTTAAATTTGAAAATCATTTAAGTTGTCGAAAACATTTAAATTGTCACTTGTTATTAAATGATTTGTATTACCCGACGGTAAAGTTTTAAAAACCATTACATTCATAAAATTAAAATTTGTCGAGTAATTTACTTAGCCATGTTTAAAACAATCCCAAAGCATATAAATAGTCCAAAAGTATAACTTAAAAGTCCTTATTACAAACCAAATAAATGAAACCAAATTTAAATAAAATAAACTACCCAAAGCAAAGTCCATATAAAACTGAGTTTATTTATTGAATGGCCACCTCGAGTCCTACCCGGCTCTTCATCCGTGATCTACGAATCACCTGAAAAGATAAGGGAGAAGGTGAGTCACCAAGACTCGAGCATAAATCCTTCCCGGTTAATGCAACATACTTACACAATTCATAACCAAGCAATATAGATAATGCACCCAATCTAACCATCCATAACTCCTTTTCTACCCCTGTGGTACCAAACCACCGGTGGTGCCAAACCACCGGTGACCCAAAGTCACGATATCCAATAATAATGTGGTGCCAAACTTTGGTGACCCAAAGTCACGAATAATCCATCGTAGGGCCAACCCACATTGTGATACCAAATCACTGGCGATAATCCCGATATAACAAATGTGGGCCAACCCATTGTGGTGCTAAGCCACTAAGACGAGTCACTATGAGGTGCCAAACCTCCGTGACCCAAAGTCACAAAATAAAGCGTGGTACCAAACCACCGGAGGTGCTAAACCTCCGTGTCCCAAAGACACGGATATCAAATCTTCCCCTCCTCTCATATCACCCATACCAATGCATTACAAGTGCAAATCATGCCATCATGCTTTAATATGCAACATTAAGCAAATGTATCATAACTCATATTATTATGCACCACATAGCAAAACCATATCGAAACAGACTTACCCGAATCCTTGCTCATACCCATAAGGCATCATATCAAGATCTCATAATTTTAGGCTTTTAAAGAAAACATGATTGGGTTATTAAAATATTACCAAGTTATAAAGTGTGCAAGTTACACACCTGTTACTATCGCAAGTTTAAATCCCAAAGGCCAGATCTACTGCACTAGATCTCCTTGCCCTACATTCGGCCAACACTTAGATTAATAACATAGACCATTCGGCCAAATTAAACTAGAAGAAAGAAAGAAGATTCGCAATAGTGTTAGATGATGGAGGAAGTTTCGGTTAGAGTGGGGAAAAGAATGAAAAAGAAAGTGAAATACAAGAGAGGGAATTCGGCAATGGAAGGTGGAGAGGATTTAGGCACAAGAGTTTGAGAGATGAAAAGAAAAAGATGAAAGGAGGGAGATGGGAACTTTCGGTTTTGAGTAAAAATGAAAAAGAAAAAGAGAGAGAGATAGAGAAAGAGATTCGGTCAAGGAAGAAAAAGAACTAGATGAAAGAAAAATGCCTCCCTTCAATGGTAGAATATTTTCGGCACAAGGAGAAAAAAAAAGTTTGAGAGGAGAAGAAAACAATACCAATTGGCCAAGAATAACCAAAACAAAAGCTTACCTATTGCTCAAATTCGGTTTGGGAGAAAGAGTTTTTGAGAGAAAAGAAAATGATGTACAAAATGCTAAGGAATATGACCAAATACCTACCAACCTACCAAATCCTTCAACAAAATTCGGTCACCCCTCCACTAGACCATAATGCCGTCCACATACATGGACAAGTTGGCCATTATAAAGTTTCCAAAAACCGCATCCTTAATCCAAGCCTTATGTCCCCTTATCATTCCTTAATCAAAATAATCTTAATCCAAGCCTTATGTCCCCTTATCATTCCTTAATCAAAATGATTCCTTTCCCAAGTTCAAGCTTACCTAAACTATTTGTCATCTTGCCATAAAAATTTAAAGTCCAACTTACCAACTATAGAGCTTGGCCGACACTTGATGTAAAGATGCAGAAAAATAAAGTCTCCAAAATGTACTCCATGTTACTCGAACCATTCCCCTCAAGAAACTATTCATGCGCCACTTCCACTATGCTACTAGCTCTTCTTGTGCTTAAATTCCCCACAAATTACACTTAATCCCTAGCTCCTTCAGCTCCCTCTAACTAAAGCTTAAAGACAAAAATTTTCCTACAGCTCGAGCCTACCTTTGGTTTATTCCTAAACCCTAGAACATCTCACTTAACAACATGACAATCCGTACTCATGCAAAACATTACAATTACAAATAACTCCTATTTCAAAATATTATAGATTGAGATTTTAGGTTACATTTTGCAAAAACCACTTTATTTCCTATATTCCATAAAATATCGTTTAATAAACATTGAATAGCATAATGATTCATAAGACACTTAATCAGATTAAGTCAATTTAGTGAACATGAGCACTAGAGGACGTGGACGCGGTGGACATAGCTGTGGTAGAGGCCGAGGTGCTAGAGCTGGATCTTCAGCACCAAGGCATATGCCCGAAAGGGAGGCAACGGCATCGCCAGTGGCTGAGATGGGGTCTCATGATGGAACTGGGGCTAATATGCTGACTCAGCTAGTTAAGGAGGTATTGGAGGAGGTTAAAGGAATCGGTGAAGCACTTCGAGTTGAGTGTGTAGACTGTAAAGAAAAAGAGATCGTGGTTCTTTTGGGACGCAGTCTCATTCCGTAAAACATGTCAAGGCACGTCCAAAATTTCTGGCTTCCGAATATTGCAAAAGGCGTCATCCGGGAAAATGCTGGAGGAGGTCAGGAGCATGTTTGAGATGCGGGTCTAAGGAGCATAGGGCTTGGGATTGTTCCATCACCATTAAGACGGGTATGTTTTGGTTGAATGTAGAAAATTTTATGAATGAGTGATAAATACATGTTTGCTTCTGAGGATTATATAATTGATAATGTGAAGAGTTTCCAATATTAAGATAGAAAGCGAATTAGTATTATTAATATCAGAGTGCGCAGCGAAAGTGTAGTATGCTAGGTTAGGATGTGCGACTGTTCCTATAGTTGGAAATTTTGAGGAAGAAATTTCTTTAAGGGGGTAGAATTGTAACATCCCGAAATCGAGCCTAGAAGAATTAGGCCCAATGGGCCTTGGGCATAGGAGTATTTAAAATTTTTTAGAACAAGAGAATGGCATTATTGCAAATTGGACTTATTACACGGTGATTTTGGAAAGTTACGGGGTTTCTAGGAAGTTCGGGTTCAAGTTAGGCTATAGGTAAATTTTTGTGTTGAAGTACTTTAAGGTGAAAAGGTAAGTGGCATCTTGACTTAAGTAAATAAGTGTGCATTTTGCTAGCACAAGGAGTCTATTGGTAAAGGTGGAAAGTGGCGTGTGGAGTGTACTAATGGTCTGAGGTTCAAATCCCATCTAGTGCAAATATTTTGGATTAAATTTTTGTACTAATAAGGTAAGTGTCAGCCAAGGCTTTATTATGGTAAGGGAGACTTTTTATTTATTGCAAGGAGGCTAAGGAATATGGCAAGGAGGAAGATAAGGGAAAAAGAAGGAAACAAATGAAGGAAAAGGCAAGAGTAGGTAACATGTTGGCTTAAAGGGTGGAAGATGTTTTGGAAAGAATTTTGGTCAACATTCTTCATTTAGGCAAATGTGATGGACGGTTTTGCTAGGGAGAGGGAAGAGCCAAATTTTCCATACCTTTTGCAAGTCTTGTGCATGAGAGATGTTTTTTCTCCTTTGATCATTTTGTGTTTTGTTTTTCCAAAATAGCATTTTTGGTCATTTGGTGTAAGGGTAGAAACCGAAACTTTCCTTTGCTTTTGAGTGTTATTTTGGGTTTCTTTTTGAGAGTGACATTTTGGGTGCTTTTTCCTTGAGCATTTTGGGTCATCTCCTTTTCAATTCTCAACAAGGTTAAGGAGAACAAGTGATTTGTATTAACCAAATCATTGTCATCGACTCGTCAAGCAAGTGAGTAAGTACGTTGTCATAAGATTTGCTTTGGTCGAACGTGGGATAACTACTAACAACTCTTTCGCACACCAAATATTGTTAGGGCTAGATTTCAGTAGCCAAGGGGTAGGATCGATTCCTGGTGCACTGAGGGAGATCACATTCATGGTAAATGGAGTTAGCCTAGTAAAGTGTTTCTAGTTACGATTATCAAAGTAAAGACTAACCTTCTCAACTATCATTATAGGTGTTGAAATCGGTAGAAAGCACAACTCGTAATTAAGTTTTGTAATCTCGTACCCATCTGAATACATGGTTGAAATGGTGTGAAATCCCACACTTCTCTGAATATTTGCATGAAATGTTTTGTGATTTGGTCGAAAGATCGAAAAACTGGAAATGGGCGTATGTTCGTAGTGGTAACCATATTTTGCAATGAAACAGTTTTTGGTTAGCAACAATGACGTGATTTTGAAAAATAAGAAAAATAGGAGAAAGGGAATTAGAGAGTGAATAACACATCAAATTAAAGCTTACTATGTCTAGTTTTATATGAAAGAAATATAGGAGGAAGACGAATTTAATATTATGTGATATTTTAGTTTTAGTGGGACTGGTTCTGAATGACTTCGTGGTTCCCTATTCTGTCTTGGAAAAATCATTCAAAATTTTAAAAATTGAATTATGAGTTATAATTTATGTTTATAGAATCCTTATTGAGTCTATTTTCAATAGAAATAGATGGAAGTAATATATGAAAACTGTACAATGAGATATTTGAATTTAAGGTAAGAGAGGTCAGAATCATTGGTCAGTGAATCAGGGGAAGCTTTAATGAATAAGCTGTACTAGATGATTAAGCCAAAAATTCTGGAAAAATTTCAGTAAGATAATATATGAGACTAGATTAACGAAAAATTTACAGATCTAAATTTCAAGTTTCTTAACACGAGTTATAGTCAATTTAGTCAACGTGACGCAGGTGGATAGTTTCAATTTTTAATGCCCCAAATTAGTAGTTAAGTCTGGGATTGCGAAATCATGAAAATACCCTTGGAGGGTAAGTTAACGAAATACCCTAGGTTGCGAGATTACCAAATGACACTCGATGGGTAAAATTATGAAAATGCCCTAATGGGCTGAATTACAAAATTGCCCCTAAAGGGCCGAATTACGAAAATGTCCCTAATGGTCCGATTTGATAGATTGCCCTAATGGGCCGATTTGTAAAGTGTTATAATGGGCTGAATTTTTGTAATGAATCTCTGAATTAATGATTGTTGTTTATAATTGTAAATATCATGATTTACTATGCATGTTGCATTTACATAATTTTGCATGGGATGGGAAAAAGTTGAAGAGAAGTGATTCTGGTGGCACTGCCACAAAAATGTTTGTTAATAAGATTCATTATGATTCTGGTGGCTCTGCCGCATATTCTGGTGGCTCGCCACAGATTCTGATAATGGCTAAGTGCCAATCTAAATATGGCTTTGTGACATCGTGATTATGGCTTTGTCTAAAAGTATTTACCCGGGGTTATGTGCCTAACATATGAATTAACGACTCTGTGTCGATCATATTTACCAAGGCTATGTGCCGATTATATTACCATATATGATATTCTGGTGGCTCTGCCACAATCTGTATAGTGGCTATGCCACGCATGATTATGACTCTGGTGGCTCAGCCACAAATATTATAAAAAGAAGCTTGACTTTAGTGTTTCTGGTGGCTCAGCCACAAATTATTATAAATGGCATAATGCCTGCGATTGGTGTGTTTGGCAGGGTGGGTTGACTTGATCCCCACAGGTGCGATGGATGGTACGGGTGGTGTGTAACGGATGGATTACTAGGATGGGTTGGGTTGCATTACATTATTTGCATTATCATGTTTATAGGCCTAAGGCCCAGTTTGTTATGTAAATGGGCTTCAGCCCAAGATTATGCTATATGGGCTCAGGCCCAACATGTTGCTTTGCGGGTTCATACCCAGTGGATTACAGCAAGGGATTATACACTGAGTTCTTGTAACTCACCCTCCTTTCATTCTTAATGCTTGTAGGTAATGCTCAGTAACGTGGGACTTGGGCCATGGATGACTCGATGGAGGCCATACTTCAGAAATGGTGTTTTATTATAAACTTTAGACTTCTATTTCCGTTCACTTTACTATTTTGGGTTTTTGTGTTGTAATAAGGCCTCTGGAATATTTTGCTTTTGCTTTATGTTTGACGTACTTATTATTTTGCTTAAATTGCTTTAAATGGGAATTTTTCTAAAAACTAAAATAAAGGTTTTCCAAAATTGATTAACAAATGAATTTTAAAATAAATATGGACAAATAATTTAACTTGGATTTTCTTTTGAAATTTTCAACGTCATTTTCAAAAGTCACGATTTTAAGGTTCGCTAGTTCGATTTTCAATTTACCAATCAACCTCTTGAAATTATTAGTATTTTATCAAACATTTATAACCAAGCTTGTTTTTTAACCATAACCAAACAACACCTACTTTAGTACAAATCACAAGGACTTTATACGTTTTCCTCATGTGACATGTCAGATCTGGTCATAACGCATGAGTCGGGTTTGGAGTGTTACAAAGCATTGCAAGTGTTTCATGAATATTTGGTCAATTATTTTATTATGTATTTAATGACAAATGAGATTGCTATTTTATGGTTGGTTGTGTATTATGTTGTAACACCCCAAACCTGGCACAAAACCCTACGGTCGAATCCGGAATGTCACTGAGGTGGTTGTTGAAAAAGAATTTGAGTTGGAAGTATAAATAACTTCAGGGTTTTAAAATGAATCTCTTTTGTACATTTGATTCGGTATTTGGTACAAATTCCGCGAAGCAATTTGTTTATGTGAAATTCGAATTTCAGAACTTTACTTTAATATCTGAGTTGAAAACGTTTTATAACCATGTTTAGATAACAATTCAATAATAATTCTAAGACTTAAAAACCATAACGAAAATCCCAAAACAATTTAAGCGGCCTTATTACAATGAAATCTATCCAAAAAAAATACTTGGAAATATAAAATATATATAATTAAAGAAATAAAAGTAGTTTTTGCATGGCCACCTCGAATTCCCTCTGACCCGGTCCAAGAATCATGTATTACCTGCATTGTTTTAGGAAAATAGAGTGAGTCAAACCAACTCAGTGTGCAATTATTCAACATGTTTCCACAAATGGGCTTGGCCCAAAACCACACCAATCCACATACCACACGTAAAGATGCAGAATGTTAACCCACCCTAACCTAGTAACCAACCACTACACACCCCCATATCCTGCCACCACACACCAGGAGATTACTAAATCGACCCTCCATCCGCTACACACCTCTTTGGCAGTCTTGCTGCTCAAAATCCACTTAATGGTCTAGCAACTGGTCCACGTGATTAAAATAAAAAATATCCACAGTGTGACTTGAGGTCATCACCAATCCATGACAAGGTACAAAGCCAATATCAAACCACGATGTAGCTCAAGGCTAACATCAAACCACATACATAAATGTACACCATTTCCTTCATTAAACATATCCCGGTCCCCGTGCACATACATGATATATTATGATGAGATGACAACATAATCATTATGAACATATCGACATGCATACACAATAAGCTTACCAAAGTCTCGGATATACATATACATCCATCCAACATTTCAATATAAGAAAGTTACTAACCTGGTACCGGCTTACCCCAATATGGGTAATAGCATCACCACAGCCACTATTTCGGCTACCACACATATTTCATATTATAATTAAAGCAAATATGTAAGCAGTGTGTTAATTACACACCTGAGAACCTGAAGAACTAGACTCTTGACCTCCCTAACGTCCTTATTCGAAGAGATCACAGTCATCTGCTTAACTAAGTCAGTTGCTCGCCCACAGCCCGATGGCCAATCCCGAACCGCCAAAATTGACCGCTTCTTGAACATAGAGGTAGGGACTATATGTCCGACCCCTTCCTCCACTTGGCTGGTATTTGGTTCCATCGAATAAAAACTTAATCAGAATACCCAGGTTAACACGTTAAATTGAAAAGATTAGCACAGACTTAATGAATACTAGAGTGGAATATTCCTTATCGAAACTGACCAAAACCCAAAGGTTTTCACTCAAATGTGAAAGTTGTCGAAATCCCTATATGAATCAATGTTAAATTTGACCTCACATAATAGACAAAAGAAATGGCCTTCGGCCTACCATTATAACCTTCTTACCTTGGCCAAACGACACCTACTGCTCCCCACTATAGATTCGGCCACACCAAGAAACAAAGTTAGGCTTTCAGCTTTAACTAACCGAAGAGAAACTTAAAAGATTAAAGGAGAAGGGGACCCTTACCACCACCAATATGAACGGTTTGATAGGTTTGGAAGGAGAAGAATGACGGCACCCTTACAACCGAATAGGATCACCACCACAGATAGGTTCGGCCAAGAAGTGTATCCAAGAATCAAACAATTAAAAGATGAAGAGACAAGGGAAGGGTGCTTGGAGATTCAGCTAAGGTCCAACTGATATTCGGCTTCCACAAGTGAGAGGTGTTTGGGATTTTGGAGAGTGAATGCTCAAAGCTAACCAAGTGAAAATAAGAGAAAAAGGGAAGAGAATTGGGGTTGAGAAGTTTCGGCTATTGGTATAGGTAATGAAAAGAGAGCAAAATGGTTGAAGAGAAAAGGGATGTGTAGAGAGAAAAGAAGATGGAATGGAACAAATGTACAAAGTGGCCTCCTAGCTTTTGGTTCTTTGATCAAGTGAGAAAAAGAAAAGAAAGTTTGCCCCTATCCCCCTTAAACCGAAACCCCCTCTCCATCCTTCAAAATTCGGCAACCACACTCCCAATAAGCCACCACTCCTTGATTTCCTTCTAAACTCACTCCCATTCACCCATTTGAAAGTGTTGACTAGCTCAACATCCCCCCTTCCTCTCTTGGCCAACCATTCAAAAAGAAAAGACCAAGTCCTCTCCACTTTTCAAGGCTCCCAATCGGTCCCAACACTCCACTTTGTGACGCATGGAAGCAAAAAGAATAAATAAATAAAAAGAGAACAAAATGCCGATAGCAAGAATCAAACCTACTCCCCTTGCTTCCCTTGAGACGCTAACTCCCCCTACACCCTAGGCGTTACCTTGCCACTCCACCACTTCCTTTCTTGTGCCTTAAACCTCATATAAAATCTCTTAAGGCCTGACGCCACTAGCTCTCCCTTAAAGCCTTGAACCCAAACTTTTTAGTAAGGCTCCTACCTAACCCCAAGGTTTCCCGAAGCCCCCAAACACACTTAAACAACATCCAAAGCATACTAGCACATAGAAATAAATTAAAATGTGAGACCCCTAAATCTCGGATGTTACATATGTTTATGTACACAAATTTCACATTCGGCTATGGTATAATGTATTAAGTATTCATATATGATTACTTATAAAAATTTATAATATGATTATATAATTAGTTGTGATTATTAATAGTTTGTTTTTAACGTTAAATCATGAGTGACATTATTGAATATATGAAAGTTTGGAATTGAGCTATTGATTCGTAATGCCTCAAAATCTAAATCCGGGATCGGATACAAATTAGGAGTGTTACATTTTATTGGTATCAGAGCTATGGTTTAGTCGATTCTAAGACTAATGTAGCATGTGCGAGTCTAGCTATATATGCCATAAATTTTACTGTGATAGTATAATGGCATCTGACATTTGAAAATGTGTTTTCGTATAGTAAATAGATCCCGACAGAGCTGTAGGTGATGATGTCGATAGTGTAGCGCCTACTACCGCATATGGGATAGCTCAAGTTGAATCTCGACCTATCTCGAGTAGCCATAGGGGGAGGCTAAACAAGCCTTCTACCAAATGATGAATGATTGGTTTACTCAATATATTCGAACTAATCCGGTTGTTCAACAACCTTTACCCGTGAATAATCCATCTCCGATACATGTGGTACCTCTAATGGTTGATCCAATGAGATTTAATAATCCTCCTATAGATAAAATCAAAAAACACGGGGCCCAAGAGTTTAAAGCTAATGATGATGATGCTAAGCGGGCTGAGTTGTGGCTTGATAATACTATCCGTGTGTTTGATGAGCTATCTTGTACTCGGATGAATGTTTAAAGTGTGCCATATCTTTATTACGAGACACCGCATATCACTGGTGGAATACACTAGTATCTCTGGTCCCAAAAGAGAGAGTGACCTGGGAATTCTTTCAGACTGAGTTCCGTAAGAAATACATCAGCCGAAGATTTATCGACCAGAAACACAAAGAATTTTTGGAATTGAAACAGGGTCGTATGACCGTAACTGAGCATGAACAGAAATTTGTGAGACTAAGTCAATATGCTCGTGAATGTGTTTCAACTGAAGCTATCATGTATAAAAGATTCGAAGACGGTTTGAATGAAGACATTAAATTGTTGGTTGGTATACTTGAAATCAAAGAGTTCGTGGTACTTGTTGAACGAGCTTGCAAAGCCGAAGAACTCGGGAAAGAAAAAACAAAAGCTGAATTTAAAGCTAGAGATTTCAGTAAAAGATCATCGGGTAAGACTTTTCACTCAACATCGAAGAAGTTCAGAGATGATTTTATTCGATCTAAAGCTACTTCAGACTTTTCTAGACGAGATCAAGACCGACCTCCTGTGAGTTCACGAGCCACTTCGATAGCTAGTGTTGGCAATGTTCAACTGAACAGAGTTGAGTGCAAGCATTGTGGTGAGTGGCATTCTGGAGATTGTAGATTACATGATGGGTCTTATTTTAAATGTGGATCGAAAGATCATTTTATCCGAGATTGCCTGATGTTAGCAGAACAAAACACTTTTCAAAATGCGAGACCAAGCAACATGTCAGAGCGAGGCAGACCACCCAGGCATTCGAGTAATGCAGGTGGCAGTCAGAGAGGGACAAAAGATACAGTGGTTCGATCTGAAGCTCGTGCACCTGTTAGAGCATATGCTATATGCGCTCGTGAGGATGCTTTTTCCCGAGATGTTACTATCAGTACTTTCACTCTTTATGATACTAGTGTTATTGCATTGATTGATCCTGGTTCGACTCATTCTTATGTGTGTAAAACATTAGCATCCAGTAAGACATTGCCTTTTAAGTCTACTGAGTTTGTGTCCGAGTATCAAACCCCTAGGCCAGTGTGTTCTGGTTGACAAAGTGTGTAAAAATTTCCTATTGATGATTCGATATTCATGCTTTCCAATCATTTTGATGTTGTTAACTTTTGACGAGTTTGCTATAATTTTGGGTATGGATTAGTTGACTTTTCACGATGCTGTTGTTAATTGCAAAAGAAAGACCATTGATTTGAGATGTCAGAATAATGAGATTATTTGAATTAAACCTAATGATCTGAATGGTTTACCAGCAGTAATATCTTCGATGTTAGCTCGGAAGTATGTGAGAAAAGGTTATGAAGCTTACTTTGCTTATGTGTTTGATAGTAAAGTGACTAAAAAGAAAATTAAATCTGTACCAGTTGTGTGCGAATATTTGGATGTGTTTCCTGAAGAATTGTTGGGTTTGCCACCTATCCGAAAGGTATAGTTTGGTATTGAGTTAGTACCGGGGACAACTCTGATTTTTATAGCTCTGTACAGAGTGGCACTTACAAAATTAAAAGAGTTGAAAGCACAGTTGCAAGAGTTAACGATAGAGGTTTTGCACAATCGAGTTTTTCTCCCTGGGGTGCACCAGTTCTATTTGTGAAAAAGAAAGACAAAACTATGAGAATGTGTATTGATTACCGCCAGCTAAATAAGGTGACTATAAAGAATAAATACCCGTTACCACAGATTGATGACTTGTTTGGTCAACTGAAAGGGGCTTCAGTGTTTTCAAAGATAGATTTGAGATCGGGTTATTATCAGTTGCGAGTCAGAGACTCCGATGTACCAAAAATTGCTTTTCAAACGAGGTACGTACATTATGAGTTTCTAGTTATGTCGTTCGGACTTACTAATGCACCTACTATTTTTATGGATTTGATGAATCAGATTTTCAAGCAGTATTTAGATCGATTTGTGGTTGTGTTCATTGATGATATACTGATCTCCTCCCTTAACGAAACTGAACATGGACTTGTGTTACAAACTTTGTAAGAAAAATAGTTGTATGCGAAGTTTAGTAAATGTGAGTTCTTGTTACACGAATTTAGCTTTTTGGGACATGTTGTTTCAACATTAGGTATTCGGGTTGATCTGAGGAAAATTTTAGCAATACTTGACTGAAAACCTCCGAGAAATGTTTTTGAAGTCAGAAGTTTTCTAGGAATTGCTGGTTACTATAGACGGTTTGTGAAAGGTTTCTCTATGATTGTAACCTCGATGATGAAGCTGCTGCAGAAAGATGTTAAGTTTGAGTGGTCAGAATAGTGCTAGAAAAGTTTTGATCAGTTGAAAGACTTTTTGATCGAAGCTCCAGTGTTAATTCAGCCAGAATCGGGTAAAGAATTTGTTATATATAGTGATGCATCTTTAAATGGTTGGGCTGTGTTTTGATGGATGAAGGCAAAGTTATAGCTTATGCCTCGAGACAGTTAAAGTCGCATGAAAAGAACTATCCGACGCATAATCTAGAATTGGCAGCTATTGTGTTTGCATTCAAATTATAGCGTCACTATTTATTCGGTGAAAAATGTCATGTTTATTCCGATCACAAAAGTCTAAAGTATTTGATGACTCAGAAAAATCTGATTTTGAGACAACGTCGATGGTTAGAGTTGTTAAAAGATTATGGGTTAGTGATTGACTATCACCCGGGAAAGGCTAATGTTGTTGTTGATGCTTTAAGCCAAAAATCACTATTTACTTTGCGTGC
Source organism: Gossypium rotundifolium (assembly GCA_025506655.1). Taxonomy (NCBI): domain Eukaryota; kingdom Viridiplantae; phylum Streptophyta; class Magnoliopsida; order Malvales; family Malvaceae; genus Gossypium; species Gossypium rotundifolium. Next base: position 44,769,176 of record CP106726.1, read on the forward strand.
AATGAATGCGCATATGGCTATGTCAGATGATGGTGCGATAATAGCTGAGTTAAAAGCAAGAGCGTTATTTATTTAGCAAATTTGTGAAGCTCAGAAAATCGATAATGATTTGATAGTGAAACAGGTTCAATGTGATACAAATGCGGATTTCGAGTTTTAAGTTGATGTTGATGACTGTTTGAGATTCAAAAATCGAATATGTGTTCCGAAAAATATAGAATTGATTCAAATGATCTTGAATGAAGCTCACAACAGTCGACTATCTGTTGATTCAGGTAGTACGAAGATGTATAATGATTTGAAACAGCACTATTGGTGGAAAGGATGAAACGAGACATTTCTGACTTTGTATCGAAATGTTTAGTTTGTCAGCAAGAAAAAGCCGAGCATCAGGTACCTTCTGGATTACTTCAACCGATCATGATACCTAAATGGAAATCGAACAAAGTCATGATGGATTTTGTATCTGATCTACCATAGACACAGAGCAAGAAAGATGCAATCTAGGTTATTGTAGATAGATAGACTAAATCTACTCAATTTGTTCCGGTTCGTGTAGATTACTCGCTTGATAAACTGGCCAAATTGTATGTTTCTCAGATCGTACGGTTACACGGTGTGCCTATATCTATTGCTTCAGATAGAGATCCGAGGTTTACATCGCGGTTTTGGAAAAACTCCAAGATGCATTAGGTACTAAACTGCATTTTAGTATTGCTTTTCATCCCAGACAGACGGTCAGTCCGAGCGAATTATTTAGATACTTGAGGATATATTGAGATGTTGCATTCTCAAGTTCGAAGGTATGTGGGAACTGTAGCTACCTCTGATTGAATTTGCGCACAATAATAGCTTTCAATCGAGTATCAAAATGGCACCTTATGAAGCTTTGTATGGTTGTAAATGTCGTACACCTTTGTACTGGATTGAGCTCAGTGAAAATAAGATACACGGGGTTGATTTATCAAAGAAACCAAACAGAAAGTAAAAGTGATCCGTGAAAGTTTGAAAGTAGCATCAGATCGTCAGAAATCATATACAGACTTGAAACTTAAAGACATATAGTTTCAGATCGAGGATAAAGTATTTTTGAAAGTCTCACCGTGGAAGAAAATACTCAGATTCGGTCGTAAAGGCAAATTAAGTCTTAGATTTATTAGACCGTACGAGATTATAAAGAGTGAACCAGTTGCGTATAGACTATTGTTGCCATCTGAGTTAGAAAAGATCCATAATGTATTTCATGTTTTGATGATTCAGCGATATAGATCTGACCCTTCGCATGTGATTTGTCCATCTAAGATTGAGATCCAGTCAAATATGTCGTTACGAGGAAGAACCGATTTGTATTCTGGCTAATGAGATTAAAGAGTTACGAAATAAGAAAATTTCATTGGTTAAAGTACTGTGGCACAGGCATGGAGTTGAGGAAGTAACATGGGAGCCAGAAGATGCAATGAAAGAATGCTATCCGAACCTATTCATAGGTAAGATTTTCGGGGACAAAAATCCCTAAGGGGGAGAGTTGTAATAGTCCGATTTAGACCTTAATCGGAATAGTGGTTTCGAGACCACGAATTTGAGTTAGAAAAATATTTTAAAAATATTTTTGGTGTTTATAATGTGTGAATTTGTGTGTATTAAATTTTCGTTTCAAAATTTTATCGTTTGGGTGCCGAATTATTAAAATGGACTTAATCACGTAAAATTAAAATTTTATAATTTAATGTGCAAGGGCTGAATTGTTGATGTCTTTTAAAATGGAAGCATTAAATTTGCAATTTACCCAATTTTAACTATAGTGGACGGCAATGGACTAATGTGGCCATTAATTTTATGTTTATAAATAAAATTAAATAAGGTTATATATGTAAATTAATAATAATGTATTATAAAACATAATATAATAATAAAACATATAGTAAGTGGCCATGCATTGCTATCATCTTCCTTGCCGAAAAATACAAAGAAATAAAAGAAGAAAAGCTATCTAAGGTTCGCACTTTGGAGACTTAATTGGGTAAGTGATTTTGTTCGGTTTTTGATAATTTTTACGTTTTTGAGATCGTTGCTTAGTATACTATCAAGCCCATACCCTAATTTTAGAATTTAATGAAGATTTTGAGATATTCCATTGATGATTAGTTGTGATTTTTGTTGTTAGTTGATGAAATATGAAATATATGTTTTAGATTATCCTGTTTTGTATTGAGATTTTTGGTGATTTTGAGTAATTAGGGCTTAATTGCAAAAATAATAAACTGAGGGACTAAAATAAAAAATAAATGACATGTATGGATTTGCATGAATATGGGTAAAATTTGGCCCAACTATAGTGTAGTCAAATTTTGAATATTTTGTGTTTTGAGCGATAATGACTAAATTGTGAAAATGTGAAATATTAGGGGTAAAAATGTAATTTGCCCATTTATGTGTTTTTGGACTAAATTGAATGAAAATATGTTTGAATGAGCTTAATTTGAATATGTTTAGATCAAGAACCAAAGAAATCAAACTTGGATCGGGGAAAAACAAAAATAGTCAAATAGTCGATTTACTTCATTCGTTGATATCCGAGGTAAGTCTTTAAGCAATTAAACATCATTAATATTAAATGTAACTTAGTTCAATATGCTGAATTAGAATTCATGGATTTATAATAGAGATAGCCGAATGTGATAAAGCATTGTAATAATGTATTTGAGCTTAGCTCAACTGAGTTATAACATTTGAAAGTCCATATGAATTATGTGGAATATCTGTAATATTCGATATATGAAATGTGTATGAGACAGCTCTATAATATTGATATTCAGGCTTTGAGCCTAGCAAGCCTTGTGCTGGTGAAATATATCGGGCTTTATGCCTAGCAGGCTTATTGCTGGTGTATAAAATCAGACTTTGAGTCTAGCAGGCCTTATGCCGATGATTGATACGGGCTTTATGCCGGTGAATTATTGCAAGTTTATGTCTACATGACTTTATGTTGATGTGATATTTGAATATGTTATATGAGCTAAAACGATCAGGTACGTAATAGTTGGTTATTCATTTGTAAATAAAGTAAATTGATTTATTGATATGCAATGAAAAAGGATACATGAGGTTGTGGTTGTATATGTGGTAATATGTGAGATATATTAGGCTTTATGTTTATGTATGGATGAAATGTTAAAGTTAAAGTGATGAATATATGTCTATAAAAATATATGTAAGTTTTATTATATAAGACAATATGGTTTCAAATTTGAGATATAATGATGTTGTATTTAAGTATATTCTACCAAAGAGATATTGTTTATGAAAGTATATGATATATATATATATAAGTATAGAATTAAAAGCTTGAAATTAAATGTGCTTACAAATGCATAGGTTGATTTATTTATTTGAAATGACTTAGTAATTGAGATGTTTTTTATGCATTAATTGATTAATTGGCTTAAGAATTACTAAGATAAAGAAGCTTATTTTATGTGTGTTTTTGTTTACTCTGTTTTATAGATTTTGGATTCAAGTTACAAGCTTGGGGATCGTTAGCAAAGTTCACCACACTATCAACTGCTTCGGTATTTAAATAGTTGAACTTGAATTATGGCATGTATAGCCTGGAAAATACTTTTTAAATGTTGAATTTTGGGTTGAATGTATACAAGCCATGCGAAAATGGCTAAACTTTTATATTTGAATTTGGTTATGCTAAATATGGGATCTGTTTATCTTGGTTTTATCATTTTATGCTAAGAATGTATACAATGTTTGTGATAGGTACTATATGCTTGGAAATGGTTTGTTTGTCTTGTTTAATTTGGTCTTACATGTGCTTAGTTAAAGGGTCTATTAAGCTTGATTGTTGATAAATTGCTAATGGAAACCTTTGAATACGTGGTATTAGGTAATTATATTCGATTATGGGAGAATAAAGGAGTATTATATATTTTGTGTGTTTATAATTCATGATAGAAATATGAAATGTGAAACTATTAAAAGTGATGGATAGATATATATGTATATTACCTTGATTGGTTCGGTTGCTAAGTGTTAAGCATTGCAAGTGTTTCATGAATATTTGGTCAATTATTTTATCATGTATTTAATGACAAATGAGATTGCTATTTTATGGTTGGTTGTGTATTATGTTCATGTACACTAATTTCATATTCGTGTGGTATAATGTATTAAATATTCATATATGATTAATTTTAAAATTTATAATATGATTATATAATTAGATATGATTATTAATAGTTTGTTTTAACGTTAAATCATGAGTGACATTATTGAATATATGAAAATTTGGAATTGAACTATTGATTCGTAATGCCTCATAATCCAAATCCGGTGACGGATACGAATTACTAGTGTTACAAATTTTTGTTAATTATTTACATGCAACTTACTAAGCTTTATGCTTACTCCCTTTCCTTTCCATTTTCTTATAGTATTGCCAAGCTAGCTTGGGGATCAACAAACATCAGAGGCATCGATCACACTATCAATTGAAGCATTTGGTATAGTTAGCCTTATTAATTTAAGTATGGCATGTATAGGGACTAGGTCTTTTTGTTAAGTGTCATATTGTTTTGGCCATATGTGTTGGCTTGTCATTAAGTTGATCTATTTCGTCGAAGGCCATGGATTATGGCTAATATTTTTTGTTGATTTATGCAAATGATGATGTTTTCCATGAATGAGTAGGTTGCATGATTGAATTGATAAAGCATGTGTTGAGTTTTGCATGTGAATGAAGTATAGTGCCCTTGATGTGTGGATGTCTTGGTTGTGGTTGATTTCGTTATGTATTTGTGTGTGGATTGGTTTTGTTGGTTGTGGTTTAGGTTGTTGCAAGTAAAGGTGGCAATAAAGCTTGGAAAATAGCTTTATATTGTCCACACGGGTAGACATACGGGCGTGTGTCTAGGCCATGTGTGACACACAGTCTGCCCCATGGGTATGTAGTCCGGCCATGTGTGTAACATCCTCAACCCGTATCCATCGCCGGATTAGTGTTGCGAGGCATTACCAGACTTAACTACTAATTCGGGGCATCAAAATTAAAACTGTTCATCTGCATCATGTTGACTAAACTAACTAGAACTCGAGTTAGGAAACTCGAAATTTAGATCCATAAATTTTCCTTGAAAATAGACTCATATATCTTGTTACTATAATTTTGCCAAAATTTTTGGCTTAGCCTATTGGTACAGTTTATTCATTAAAATTTAACTGTTTCACTGACCAACGGTTCTGACCTCTCATAACCTAAATTCAAATATCTCATTGTAAAGTTTTCATATGTTGTTATCACTTATTTCTATTGAAAATAGACTCACTAAGGAATCTATACATATAAATTATAACTCATAATTCATTTTTTTACAATTTCAAATGATTTTCTAAAGTCAAAATAGGGGACTTCAAATACCATCTTGACCCTATCTCACTAAAATTCATATATCACAGAATATAAAGTTCCTTTTCCTACTCTGTTTCATTCACATAAAACTAGACACAATAAGATTTAATTCTATGTCTTACTAACTTTCTAATTATATTTCTCATATTTTTGGTGAATTTTCAAAATCACATCACCACTACTAACCAAAAACTGTTTTATTGCAAAATATGATTAACTAGTTTATAACATATTTACTCCGTTTCATTTAATTCTATACATTAACCCTATCGGAATCATTGAATAAATAATTATAGATACATACACACACCATGATCAAAATCTTTGCATAAATTTAAATTTCATATCTAGCCATTTTTGCATGGCTTAGCAATTACAGCTTCAAAACGAACCCAAACACAAGATAGTCTATACATGCCATAGTTTCAAAAATTCAGTTTATAAAATACCAAAATGTGTCGATAGTGTAACATCCTGAAAAGGGCCTATGCATTTTCGGTTTAATTGTACGAAATGACATGTCTTATCTGTTATGAATGTATTTTGAATATTTTTGGAAACCTGGGAATGTATGGAAATGTTAAGTGAACATTTTGGAAACTTGGAAATGTTAAGTTAAAATAGGAAAGTGAACATTTTGGAAACTTGGAAATGTTAAGTTAAAATTGGAAAGTGAACATTTTGGAAACTTGGAAATGTTAAGTTAAAATAGGAAAGTGAACATTTTGGAAACTTGGAAATGTCAAGTTAAAATAGGAAAGTGAACATTTTTGGAAACCTGGAAATGTAAGGAAATGATTTAGAAATGTTAAGTAAAAAGAGGAAACTAAGGCAAGGTGGCCTAAAGAAAATTAATAGGAGAAATTTGACACACAAATAGGCTTGGAAAAGTGGCCTGAAGATATCACTTGAGGCCCAGGTAGGTGACGCCACATACAAGGGTATTGGGCTTAGGTTCGAGTCACATAGGAAGCAAATAAAGGGGTTTTATTTTGCTACAAGAAGCAAGAGAAGTGGACGGCAATAAGGCTCTAAAGGGAGGTGTTTTATTTTTGTTAAAATTCGGCAAATAAGATGGATAAATGGTAGATTATTTCTTTTATTTCTAGATGAGGTGATAAGAGGAGAAAAGTGAGGAAGGGCTATTGTTTGAGTGCTAGCCGAAATCCTTAGTTGAAGTATCCATCTTTTTATTCTTTTTGTTTTTCATTTAGTCACTCATCTTCTCCCTACCCGAATTTCTTTTCTTTATTTTTTTGTGGGAACTGAATACCCCAAGAGAACCCCTAGCTGACTTCTCCATTAAATACCAAAAGCCGAAACCTTATCATCTAGTCATCTAGGACGATTCTTTAAGGGGCTTTTAACAAGGGTGCTATCGATTTCTTAAAAGGGTGAGATCCAAAATTGGTTTCAATTCTTTTATATCTTAGACCTATCAAAAATCTAAGGACTAATCTCTATTATTGAGTTGGCCGAATTATGGAAGGGTGTATTCGGGATTTAAGAATTGTCAACTACAAGAAGGTATCTTTCGGGATTTCAAGGATCTAAGGTAAGACATATGTATATTCGGCCAAAGGCCATGTTTTATGTTTTAATGTTAGATTAAATCTAACATATGGTTATAGGAATTTCAACAGCATTAAGGAAGCAAGGATCCAATTCGGGATTTAAGATTTGGAAGGTAAGCACATAGGTATGTTCGGCCAAGGCCTATTTTGGATATCTAGATCTATTTCATAATTGTTAAAAAGTCGAAACTAACCTATGTAGAGATCCAGTGTTTGGCCGAATACAAGGAGAAGAATAACAAAGTTTTCGGGATTTGAGTAATAAGCAAATCGATATTAAGGTAAGTTTTAGTACACAAATCCTACTAGGATTTGGTTTTATGGCCGAATGAGTTTTTCAATAAATATTTAATATGGGCCGAATGTAGGGAGTTAAAGATCTAAGATCGAAATTCGGGATTTCAAATCGTTAAGCGAATCAGGTGTGTACCCTTCCCTAAGTTTTAATACGTTCATGGCTATGTTTTAAATTAATTGAGTTATTAAGAATGTGAAAAGCATGGCTAAGGTACCATATAATGGTACAATGTACTAAGGTACGTTTCCTACTCCTACTAGGAATATGAATATATGTTATTTTAACATGTGAAAAGTGATAAGATTATGGGAAGTGATAAGAATGTGAATTAAGGTATGATATTGCATGATACGCATGAAATATGGGGGCATATGGGTTACATGAAAAGGGAAGTTAATGTGGTGACCTAAGACCACGAAATCGAATGTGGTGACCTAAAACCACGTAAAGCGAATGTGGTGATCTAAGACCACGAATTCTAAATGTGGGGACCTAAGACCACGAATTTTATAAGAGGCGATGAAAGCACGTCGATCGCAATGACGCCTTCGATGGTGTATAGCGATGGATGGTTGACTTAGTAGTCCCCACGGTGTGCGAGGATGATGGAACGGGTGGTGTGTAGCGGATGGCATATAGGTTTGGGTTTGGGTTGCATCATATTGTTTAAATGCTTTATGAACATGAATGATATTGTATTCTTGAAATATTAAATTTTAGTGTTGGTTACACATTGAGTCTGTTGACTCACCCCGTTGTGAGATTACTTTTCAGGTGACGACTAGTGATGGACTGGGCCGGCAAATGATTAGTGGAGGCCATGTGAAGTTCAGATTTATTTTATTTTGACTATTTTATTCTAAGTATTTTGAATTTAAATGTGGGAATTATTTGATGTAATAAGGCCTTAGTAGAATTATTTTATTCTGTTTTTATTTGTTAGGCTTACAAACCTTTATTTATTAAAAGATTAAGTAATCATTTTTTTTAAAAAAAATGAAGCCCAAACGTTTTGACACCTAAAGTAAAGGATTTAAAAAAAAATAAACTTGTTTTCAACTCAATCCCAACCCAAAACAATCTTTCTATAAAAACACACAAGTTTTTCCTAAGTAACAAAAGAATTTGAAACGGTTTACACCGGGGAACATACCAGATCCGGTCAAGGCTCGTGGGCCGAGTTTGGGGTGTTTCAATTTGGTATCAGAGCCCAGTTTTAAACTCTCGGCCTTGGGTTTAAGGCCCAAAACGTTTTCCAAAGTAAGCCCAAAAGGAATTTTACAAATTAAGCAAGTTTTTCTGGCATGGCCCACTAAGTCTCCGACCCGCAGTCCACCAGGTAAGTACTTCTGACTTTTGAAGTGATTTGAATATGCACAATGTATGGGCTTTTATGGCAACATAGATTAGTCTGATAAGTATTTAAACCTTAGGGCTAGTGTACCCCAACAAATACATAGGACTTAAATATCTAATTAAACAAACCTGTGGTTAAGTCGCTGAGTTAGGGGGTGGCAACCATGGTACGCATGTCTAGGATTGGTTTCGATGGGAGCTTGGTATTTAAGCAGTCTGCGTGACTCGCCTCCTCCCCACTCGAATCCTACCTGGTGCGTAGCTACGGTTCACCCTAACCAAGAGGACTTAATCACGGGCTAAACCCCTAACTAAAACCCGAAAGGGACTAGTCGTATTTTTATGGAAACCCTAGCTTTAAAATCCCTATATTACCCTTTTAGGAGTAGCAAAAGATTTTTTGCGAAAATTCTTCCAAAATATTTTCTACTTGCAAAATTACTAAAATGCCCCTATTGGTAAAATTACAAAATGCCCTTGGTTTAAGAAATTTTCAAAATACCCACAACTCTTATCAAAATTTCATTACTTAATAAAATATTCAAAACCCTAATTTGCAAAATATCAAAATACCTTGATTTTGGAAAATTACGAAATTGCCCCTAACCCGCAAAATCACGAGAATGACCCCGATTTTCAAAATTTTGTAATAAAGACCGATTTGGAAAACAAATTCTCAAAAAGAACCCTCAAGTTTTTCAAATTTTGAAATACCCTTGATTTATTCAGACTTATAAATTTACCTCGGTTAATTATCAAATACCTCAGATTTCAAAATTTTCTGAAATACCCCCGGGATTTCAAAAAAAAAATTCAAAATACCCTTATTGACAAAATCACCAAGGAACTTTATTTTGACAAATTACAAAAATATCCCTGTAGGGCAAATTATGAAAATACCCCTGGGTAGTGGAAAAACAACAACGGTGAAAACTACAACATTTCTCTGAATGAACGAAAGTTCATAATTGATTGATGGATGTATGAATGTAAAGACTGTGTGCATGTATGAATACGAAAGAACCACTCCTAAAATTCTTTCCATAAAACTTCTTCGCGGTTAATCAGTGGAATAAAAACTAATACATAAAACTTTCTTAAATCAGATTAAAGCGCGTTGTTAGATATGAGTTCTAGAGGATGCGGTCGTCATGGACGCGGTAGAGGAAGAATGACTGTGTCAGAACCCGTTAGATCGGGTCAAGGGTCTAACAATGAGTTACCACGCCACCACCACCCCGGTACCGGTGTCGAGCAAGCAAGCTCAGACGGGGGATGATCTTTGTATCGCAGCTATCTTTGCGAGTTCTTGAAATGGTGGTGGTGCGGTGGAAATCTGGGAGCTCAAAATCATGCGAGCGACTCGAGCCAACGGAGTGAGGTGTTCCGTGGAGCATCGGTGTGGCATCCGATCTGATTGAATCTTGGTTGGAAGCGACCGAAGCGCATTATGGATGAGCTCGATCTAACCCTCAAGAGAAGTTGAAAGGAATGGTGGCACTGCATTGCAGATGAAGCATACTAATGGTGATTAACGGTCAGGGATGGTGCCACGGTGAGGATCGACACGGGAGTATGCTAAGGAGGCATATCGGAAAAAGTATGTTGGCACACGTTATATTGATGAGCAGAGGAAAGCTTTTTTAGGACTGGTTCAAGGAAACAAGTTCGTAGCTGAGTACGAGGCTGAATTCCTGAGGTTGAGCCGATATGCTCGAGGAGTAGTGGCTACGGAGCATGAGCGGTGTGTCCGATTCGAGGACAGATTAAGGGATGACCTGAGGTTATTGATAGCTCCACATCAGGAGCGGGAGTTTTCTGCGTTGGTAGAAAAGGCTAAGGTAGCCGAGGGAATCAAGGACTCGGTTAATCAGAGCTCTGATAGGAATAGACCCAATAGGGATTATGAGTCATCAGGATCGATAGGAAATGTGCAGAAAAGGGCTAGAGCTGATGGGTCACGGGGTCAGCAAGTTGGTACAGGAGGGCAGTATCGTCCTTGTGATCAGTGTGGAAAGAAGCACTTAGGAGAGTGCTGGAAAAAGATGGGGGGATGTTTCAAGTGTAGGTCAAAGGACCATATGATTAAGGACAGTCCGATGAGACCAGATGAGAATCAACCAATAGCTCAGAATGTTAATCAGGCTGGTAGAGGTGGACAAGACCTCGGCGAGGTCGTGGTCCGAACCATGGAGGAAATGGTTCGTAGTGGTCGTGGAGCACCAAGCGGAGTCTTGAAGGTTCGATGCAAAGCGACCAAGGTTGGTTTATGCGGTCCGTAATCGCGAGGAGAGTGATGTGCCGGATGTGACAAGCGGTAAGTTTCTTATTTCGAATGCCTTTATTACCTTGTTTATTATAGAGCTAGTTCGTTCTTGTATTGCTAGTGAATGGTATGAAACCTTGGATGTGAACTTTGGAATTGTGCATAAGAAATGCGTTAGTTTTATTAAGATCGAGTCTTGTGACAATAGCATAGTTAGATTGTACGATTGTTCGTTAGTAAGTAATTTCGAGGACGAAATTATTTTAAGGGGGTAGAACTGTAACATCCTGAAAAGGGCCTTGCATTTTCGGTTTAATTGTACGAAATGACATGTCTTATGTGTTATGAATGTATTTTGAATATTTTTGGAAACCTGGGAATGTATGGAAATGTTAAGTGAACATTTTTGAAACTTGGAAATGTTAAGTTAAAATAGGAAAGTGAACATTTTGGAAACTTGGAAATGTTAAGTTAAAATAGGAAAGTGAACATTTTCGAAACTTGGAAATGTTAAGTTAAAATAGGAAAGTGAACATTTTGGAAACTTGGAAATATCAAGTTAAAATAGGAAAGTGAACATTTTTGGAAACCTGGAAATGTAAGGAAATGATTTAGAAATGTTAAGTAAAAAGAGGAAACTAAGGCAAGGTGGTCTTAAGAAAATTAATAGGAGGAATTTGACACACAAACAGGCTTGGAAAAGTGGCCTCAAGATATCACTTGAGGCCCAGGTAGGTGATGCCACATACAAGGGTATTGGGCTTAGGTTCGAGTCACAAAGGAAGCAAATAAAAGAGTTTTATTTTGCTACAAGAAGCAAGAGAAGTGGACGGCAATAAGGCTCTAAAGGGAGGTGTTTTATTTTTGTTAAAATTCAAAAAATAAGATGGATAAATGATAGATTATTTCTTTTATTTCTAGATGAGGTGATAAGAGGAGAAAAGTGAGGAAGGGCTAGTGTTTGAGTGCTAGCCGAAATCCTTAGTTGAAGTATCCATCTTTTTCTTCTTTTTATTTTTCATTTAGTCACTCATCTTCTCCCTACCTGAATTTCTTAGCGCTCTCCTCTCTTCTCTTCTCTTTCATTTGTTAAGTTGAATCTATAGTCCACCATTGCCAAAATTCTCAAGTCTTCTTTTCTTTATTTTTTTTGTGGAAACCGAATACCACAAGAGAACCCTTAGCCGACTTCTCCATTAAGTCCCAAAAGCCGAAACCTTATCATCTAGTCATCAAGGCCGATTCTTTAAGGGGCTTTTAACAAGGGTGCTGCCGATTTCTTAAAAGGGTGAGATCCAAAATTGGTTTCAATTCTTTTATATCTTAGACCTATCGAAAATATAGGGACTAATCTCTATTATTGATTTGGCTGAATTATGGAAGGGTGTATTCGGGATTTAAGAATTGTCAACTACAATAAGGTATCTTTCGGGATTTCAAGGATCTAAGGTAAGACATATGTATATTCGGCCAAAGGCCATGTTTTATGTTTTAATGTTAGATTAAATCTAACATATGGTTATAGGAATTTCAACAGCATTAAGAAAGCAAGGATCCAATTCGGGATTTAAGATTTGGAAGGTAAGCACATAGGTATGTTCGGCCAAGGCCTATTTTGGATATCTAGATCTATTTCATAATTGTTAAAAAGCCGAAACTAACCTATGTAGAGATCCAGTGTTTGGCCGAATACAAGGAGAAGAATAACAAAGTTTTCGGATTTGAGTAATAAGCAAATCGATATTAAGGTAAGTTTAGTACACAAATCCTACTAGGATTTGGTTTTATGGCGAATGAGTTTTTCATTAAATATTTAATATGGGCGAATGTAGGGAGTTAAAGATCTAAGATCGAAATTTGGGATTTCAAATTGTTAAGCGAATCAGGTGTGTACCCTACCCTAAGTTTTAATACGTTCATGGCTATGTTTTAAATTAATTGAGTTATTAAGAATGTGAAAAGCATGGCTAAGGTACCATATAATGGTACAAAGTACTAAGGTACGTTTCCTACTCCTACTAGGAATATGAATATATGTTATTTTTAACATGTGAAAAGTGATAAGAATATGGAAAGTGATAAGAATGTGAATTAAGGTATGATATTGCATGATATGAATGAAATATGGGGGCGTATGGATTACATGAAAAGGGGAAGTTAATGTGGTGACCTAAGACCACAAAATCTGAATGTGGTGACCTAAGACCACGTAAAACTGAATGTGGTGACCTAAGACCATGAATTCTAAATGTGGGGACCTAAGACCACAAATTTTTATAAGGCGATGAGCACGTCGATCGCAATGACGCCTTCGATGGTGTGTAGCGGATGGAGGTTGACTTAGTAGTCCCCACTGTGCGAGGATGGTGCGGGTGGTGTGTAGTGGATGGCATATAGGTTTGGGTTGGGTTGCATCATATTGTTTAAATGCTTTATGAACATGAATGATATTGTATGCGAAATATTAAATTTTAGTGTTGGTTACACATTGAGTCTGTTGACTCACCCCATTGTGAGATTACTTTTCAGGTGACGACTAGTGATGGACTGGGCCGACAAATGATTAGTGGAGGCCATGTGAAGTTCAAATTTATTTTATTTTGACTATTTTATTCTAAGTATTTTGAATTTAAATGTGGGAATTATTTGATGTAATAAGGCCTTAGTAGAATTATTTTATTCTGCTTTTATTTGTTAAGCTTACAAACCTTTATTTATTAAAAGATTAAGTAATAATTTTTTAAAAAATGAAGCCCAAACGTTTTGACACCTAAAGTAAAGGATTTTAAAAAATATATAAACTTGTTTTCAACTCAAGCCCAACCCAAAACAATCTTTCTATAAAAACACACAAGTTTTTCCTAAGTAACAAAAGAATTTGAAACGGTTTACACCGGGGAACATACCAGATCCGGTCAAGGTTCGTGGGCCGGATTTGGGGTATTTTAATTTGGTATCAGATCCCAGTTTTAAACTCTCGGCCTTGGGTTTAAGGCCTAAAACGTTTTCCAAAGTAAGCCCAAAAGGAATTTTACAAATTAATCAGGTTTTTCTAGCATGGCCCACTAAATCTCTGACCCGCAGTCCACCAGGTAAGTACTTCTGACTTTTGAAGTGATTTGAATATGCGCAATGTATGGGCTTTTATGGTAACGTAGATTAGTCGATAAGTATTTAAACCCCAGGGCTAGTGTACCCCAACAAATACATAGGACTTAAATATCTAATTAAACAAACCCGTGGTTAAGTCATTGAGTTAGGATGTGGCAACCATGGTACGCATGTCTAGGATTGGTTTGGTGGGAGCTTGGTATTTAAGCAGTCAGTGTGACTCACCTCCTCCCACTCGAATCCTAATCTGGTGCGTAGCTACGGTTCACCCTAACCAAGAAGACTTAATCACGTGCTAAACCCCTAACTAAAACCCGAAAGGGACTAGTCGTATTTTTATGGAAACCCTAGCTTTAAAATCCCTATATTACCCTTTTAGGAGTAGCAAAAGATTTTTTGCGAAAATTCTTCCAAAATATTTTTTACTTACAAAATTACTAAAATACCCCTAGTGGTAAAATTACAAAATGCCCTTGGTTTAAGAAATTTTCAAAGTACCCACAACTCTTATCAAAATTTCATTACTTAATAAAATATTCAAAAACCCTAATTTGCAAAATATCAAAATACCTTGATTTTGGAAAATTACGAAATTGCCCCTAACCTGCAAAATCACCAGAACGATCCCTGATTTTCAAAATTTTTGCAACAGCACCGATTTGGAAAACAAATTCTCAAAAAGAACCCTCAAGTTTTCAAATTTTGAAATACCCTTGATTTATTCAGAGTTATAAATTTACCCTCGTTAATTATCAAATACCCTCAGATTTCAAAATTTTCTGAAATACCCCTGGGATTTCAAAAAAAAAAATCCAAAATACCCTTATTGACAAAATCACCAAGGAACTTTATTTTGACAAATTACGAAAATACCCCTATAGGGCAAATTACGAAAATACCCCTGGGTAGTGGAAAAACAACAACGGTGAAAACTACAACATTTCTCTGAATGAACGAAAGTTCATAATTCATTGATGGGTGTATGAATGTAAAGACTGTGTGCATGTATGAATACGAAAGAACCACTCCTAAAATTCTTTCCATAAAACTTCTTCGCGGTTAATCAGTGGAATAAAAATTAATACATAAAACTTTCTTAAATCAGATTAAAGCGCGTTGTTAGATATGAGTTCTAGAGGATGCGGTCGTCATGGACGCGATTGAGGAAGAATGACTGTGTCAGAACCCGTTAGATCGGGTCAAGGGATCGACAATGAGTTACCATCGCCACCACCAAATTTACCGGTTGTCGGCAAGCAAGCTCGA
Organism: Gossypium rotundifolium; assembly: GCA_025506655.1. NCBI lineage: Eukaryota > Viridiplantae > Streptophyta > Magnoliopsida > Malvales > Malvaceae > Gossypium > Gossypium rotundifolium. The sequence goes on from CP106726.1 coordinate 44,784,463, forward strand.
GACGGGGATGATCTTTGTATCGCAGCTATCTTTGCGAGTTCTTGAAATGGTGGTCATGGTGGAAATACAGGAGCTCAAAAATCATGCGAGCGACTCGAGCCAACGAGCTGAGGTGTTCCGTGGAGTATCCGTGTGGCATCCAAGATCAGTTGAATCTTTGGTTGAAGCGACCGAAGCGCATTATGGATGAGCTCGATCTAACCCTCAAGAGAAGTTGAAAGGAATGGTGGCACAGCCATTACGATGAAGCATACTAATGGTGATTAACAGTCCGGGATGGTGCCACAGCTGAGGATCTGACCTGGGAGTATGCTAAGGAGGCATATCAGAAAAAGTATGTTGGCACACGTTATATTGATGAGCAGAGGAAAGCTTTTTTAGGACTGCTTCAAGGAAACAAGTTCGTAGCTGAGTACGAGGCTGAATTCCTGAGGTTGAGTCGATATGCTCGAGGAGTAGTGGCTACGGAGCATGAGTGGTGTGTCCGATTTGAGGACAGATTAAGGGATGACCTGAGGTTATTGATAGCTCCACATCAGGAGCAGGAGTTTTCTGCGTTGGTAGAAAAGGCTAAGATAGCCGAGGGAATCAAGGACTCAGTTAAGCAGAGCTCTGATAGGAATAGACCCAAGAGGGATTATGAGTCGTCAGGATCGACAGGAAATGTGCAGAAAAGGCCCAGAGTCGATGGGTCGCGGGTCGATAAGTTGGTACAGGGGAGGCGATGTCGTCCTTGTGATCGATGTGGAAAGAAGCACTTAGGAGAGTCCGGAAAAGACGGGGATGTTTCAAGTGTAGGTCAAAGGACCATATGATTAAGGACGGTCAATGAGACGGATGAGAATCAACCAATAGCTCGAATGTTAATCAGTGGTAGAGGTGGACAATGACCTCGGCGAGGTCGTGGTCCGAACCATGGAGGAAATGGTTCGGCCGTGGTCGTGGAGCACCAAGCGGAGGTTTGAAGGTTCAGATGCAAGGCAACCAAGGTTGGTTTATCTGGTCGGCCGTATGAGGAGAGTGATGTGCGGATGTGACAACGGGTAAGTTTCTTATTTCCAGAATGCCTTTATTGCCTTGTTTATTATAGAGCTAGTTCGTTCTTGTATTGCTAGTGAATGGTATGAAACCTTGGATGTGAACTTTGGAATTGTGCATAAGAAATGCGTTAGTTTTATTAAGATCAGAGTGTGCAGCATTAGCGTAGTTAGATTGTACGATTGTTCGTTAGCAAGTAATTTCGAGGACGAAATTATTTTAAGGGGGTAGAACTGTAACATCCTGAAAAGGGCCTATGCATTTTCGATTTAATTGTACGAAATGACATGTCTTATGTGTTATGAATGCATTTTGAATATTTTTGGAAACCTGGGAATGTATGGAAATGTTAAGTGAACATTTTTGAAACCTGGAAATGTTAAGTTAAAATAGGAAAGTGAACATTTTGGAAACTTGGAAATGTTAAGTTAAAATAGGAAAGTGAACATTTTGGAAACTTGGAAATATCAAGTTAAAATGGGAAAGTGAACATTTTTGGAAACCTGGAAATGTAAGGAAATGATTTAGAAATGTTAAGTAAAAGAGGAAACTAAGGCAAGGTGGCCTTAAGAAAATTAATAGGAGGAATTTGACACACAAACAAAGCTTGGAAAGGTGGCTGAAGATATCACTTGAGGCCCAGGTAGGTGACGCCACATACAAGGGTATTGGGCTTAGGTTCGAGTCGCATAGGAAGCAAATAAAAGAGTTTTATTTTGCTACAAGAAGCAAGAGAAGTGGACGGCAATAAGGCTCTAAAGGGAGGTGTTTTATTTTTGTTAAAATTCAGAAAATAAGATGGATAAATGATAGATTATTTCTTTTATTTCTAGATGAGGTGATAAGAGGAGAAAAGTGAGGAAGGGCTAGTGTTTGAGTGCTAGCCGAAATCCTTAGTTGAAGTATCCATCTTTTTCTTCTTTTTATTTTCATTTAGTCACTCATCTTCTCCTAGCCAATTTCTTAGTGCTCTCCTCTCTTCTCTTCTCTTTCATTTGTTAAGCCGAATCTATAGTCCACCATTGCCAAAATTCTCAAGTCTTCTTTTCTTTATTTTTTTTGTGGAAACCGAATACCCCAAGAGAACCCCTAGCCGACTTCTCCATTAAATCCCAAAAGCCGAAACCTTATCATCTAGTCATCTAGGCCGATTCTTTAAGGGGCTTTTAATAAGGGTGCTGCCGATTTCTTAAAAGGGTGAGATCCAAAATTGGTTTCAATTCTTTTATATCTTAGACCTATCGAAAATATAGGGACTAATCTCTATTATTGATTTGGCCGAATTATGGAAGGGTGTATTCGGGATTTAAGAATTGTCAACTACAAGAAGGTATCTTTCGGGATTTCAAGGATCTAAGGTAAGACATTTGTATATTCGGCCAAAGGCCATGTTTTATGTTTTAATGTTAGATTAAATCTAACATATGGTTATAGGAATTTCAACAGCATTAAGGAAGCAAGGATCCAATTCAGGATTTAAGATTTGGAAGGTAAGCACATAGGTATGTTCGGCCAAGGCCTATTTTGGATATCTAGATCTATTTCATAATTGTTAAAAAGCCGAAACTAACCTATGTAGAGATCCAGTGTTTGGCCGAATACAAGGAGAAGAATAACAAAGTTTTTGGGATTTGAGTAATAAGCAAATCGATATTAAGGTAAGTTTTAGTACACAAATCCTACTAGGATTTGGTTTTATGGCCGAATGAGTTTTTCATTAAATATTTAATATGGGCCGAATGTAGGGAGTTAAAGATCTAATATCGAAATTCGGGATTTCAAATCGTTAAGCGAATCAGGTGTGTACACTACCCTAAGTTTTAATACGTTCATGGCTATGTTTTAAATTAATTGAGTTATTAAGAATGTGAAAAGCATGGCTAAGGTACCATATAATGGTACAAAGTACTAAGGTACGTTTCCTACTCCTACTAGGAATATGAATATATGTTATTTTTAACATGTGAAAAGTGATAAGAATATTGAAAGTGATAAGAATGTGAATTAAGGTATGATATTGCATGATATGTATGAAATATGGGGGCATATGGGTTACATGAAAAGGGGAAGTTAGTGTGGTGACCTATGTAACACCCCATACCCGAAACCCTTGCCGGAATCGAGTACATGGCATTACTAGACTTGACTATTATCTCGGGGCATGAAAATTTAAAGCTGTCCAACTACGTCATACTGACCAAATCGACCATAACTCGAGTTACAAAACTCGAAATCTAGATCCGTAAATTTTTCTTGCAACTAGACTCATATAACTTTCCACCATAATTTTTTCAGAATTTTTCATGTGGCCAATTAGTACAGTTTATTCATCAAAATTACCCTTATTACACTGCTTGACAATTCTGACCTGTCTCTACAAACATACAGTTATATCATTGCACAAATTTCCTATAATGTTCTTGTTTATACCAATGAAAAATAGACTCATTAAGGGTTCTACACATATAAACCATGCTTCTTAATGATTTTTGTACAATTTTGACAATTTATCCAAAACAGAACAGGGACTCACGAATTCATTCAGGACAAGTCTCACTAAAACTTAAATATCTCATTATATATAATTCCTTTGCCTAACTTGTTTCTTTCATATCAAAATAGACATAATAAAATTTAATTCTATGTCTTATTCACTTTCTAATTTAATTTCTCCTATTTTTGTGATTTTTCAAAATCACATCACTGCTATAACTAAAAACTGTTTCACAACAAAATGGTCATGAAACATATTCACTCTTATCATTTAGCAACCGAACCTATATAACCAAACATCACAAAATATATGCCAAAAACATGCTTTCAAAATAAATCTAGGTTATGGCCACATACACACAAACTTTGACATTATAATTAAGCCATACTCACATGGCTGTCTATATACAATTTTCCAAAACCAAACATATAAAAACCAGCCTATACATGCCATAGGTTTGTAGTTTAAGCTTTTAAAATACCAAAATAGCGATCGATAGTGTGGTCGACTTGCTTGACGATCCTACTCGAGCCCGTAGCATAAACAAAATCTGTAAAACCGAGGAGAACATTTCACACAAATAAGCTTACTAGCTTAGTAAGTCCCAAGCTCAAAAACATTTTAACATGTAAATTTGAACATGGCGAATGCTATCAATTCCTTAACTCAAGTATTTGCACTTTATAACCATAATCACATAATTCACTAAAACACCAAAATATATCACATATATTCGCATATTCCAAATCAAGTGAGTACAACATTTACATTAATCATATATACCTATTTGAATATTTATGCAAACACATCTTAACTCTTTCACTCTTAACATTTTCATTGAATATCGGTTCTCCAAAATATCACATATAAGCTCAAATTCCATTATAATGTTCATACTCAACAATAGTAAGCTCAAAAGCTTATATCAAAATTCCTATCGAATCATCAACCATATCATAACACAATTTAAATAATACTATACCATCTACCTTACCTTTGGTAAATATAGAAGGCTTAAACATACACATACTTTTAGTTCATGAGTTTAAATACATTTCTCCTTGTATGATTCATGATTTCTCCATTTATAACACATCACAGCATAAAGCCCGCTAGGCACTAAAGCCCAAATCAAACACCAGCACAAGGCCTGCTAGGCACGAAGCCTGGAATTTATCAAACAAGATCGAGCACCGCTAGGCACGAAGCCGAATATGTCACCTAGGCATTAAGCACGCTAGCATGAAGCCGAATATGTCACCAAGCATTAAGCACGCTAGGCACGAAGCCCTAATTAAATCAATATAACCAAACATTCTACACACTCTTCACAACTAATATATATTTATGTTTAACTCAATTGAGCTCATTCACATTAAACCAATAAAATTTACTATATCATTATGCAATCCAACAATTTATTTCACATAACCAACTTCAATCATCAACCAAATATCCCACCATACATTCGGCCATAATGAAAATAGGTACAAAAATTCAGCAATTCATACCATTGTTTATAATCATAATTAAGTCATTAACATTCTTTAGCTAAAGGACTTACCTCGGTTGTCGATAGTCCGTATGCGAATCGGCTATTCGAGAACCTTCGACTTTCCCGGTCTAATTGCTTTTTTCTTTGCTCTTGATCTAAAACACATTAAAGTTTAGTTCATTCAACCACAATTCATCTCAATTTAGTCCTTAAGCACATAAATGGGCAAATTACTATTTTACCCTAGAATTTCACAACTTTGCAATTTAGTCCTATTTGCATAACACACAAAATACACCAAATTAGCCAAAACTATGCAAGGGCGAATGTTCCTAGGGACCTTACAAGTCCTCACATTTCGTTTATTTTGCAAATAGGCCCTCTAAAAATTTATTTTTACAATTTAGCCCTAAAAACTCAATTTCATCAAAACTTCCAACACATAACATACTAATTTTTAACCTAACTATCATCTAAAATCATCAAATAACAAAACCACATGAACACAACAATGGCGAACATCAAGCATACTTAGATTCAAAAATTACAACATGGGGTTGATTCACGGTTCTCAAGCAACGATCTCAAAAACGTGAAATTAACAAAAATCGACTAAAACTCACCTTGAATTTAAGCCTAGAATTGCCGAAAATCAAAAGAACCTAAAGCTTTCTTCTTTCTCCAACATTCGGTCAAGGAAGAACTAAAAGATGATAATGGCCATTTTATTTTTTTTATGTTTTAATTAACATATATATTAAAATAACTTGGTTTACCAAAATAACCTTTATACTAAAATAATAACCATATAATACTTAAGGTTATACTAGACTTTTGCCACCCACTAACTCATAAAATGGGTTAATTTCACTTTTAATACTCCATATTAAAAAGCCATCCACATATAAGCACTTTTCACTTTGGCATGCAACTTTTACGCATTACGCGATTAAGTCCTTTTAATCAAATTCGATACTCAAACGATAAAATTTTTCTACAAAACTTTCACACACATAAATTCACATATAATAAGCACTAAATATAATATTTAAATATTTCTCGGGTTCAGATTCGTGGTCCCGAAACCACCATTTCGATTAGGGTCAGATTCGATCTGTTACAACTCTCCCCCCTTAAGGATTTTCGTCCCTGAAAATCTTACCGTTAAACAATGTCGGATATTGTTGCCTCATTGAATCCTCGAGGCTCCCACGTTGCCTCTTCAACTCCATGTCGATTCCATAACACCTTCACTAAGGAAATCTTTTTGTTTCTTAGCTCTTTCATTTCCGAGCTAGAATACAGATCGACTTTTCCTCATCGTCATATCGCATCAGTATCTCAATCTCGAGACGGAGCAATCACATGTGACGGATCCGATCAGTATCTCACGAGCATAGAAACATGAAATACATCGTGTATCTTTTCTAATTCGGAGGGTAGCTTCAATTTATAAGCAACAGCCCAACACGTTCAATGATTTCATACGGTCCAATGAACCTCGGGCTCAACTTGCCTTCCGGCCAAAACGGAGCACTTTCTTCCATGGTGAAACCTTTAAAAGACTCGATCTCCGATCCGAATTCAATATCTTTACGTTTCAAACCGCATAGGACTTTTGTCGATCCGACGCGACTTTCAAATTATCTCTGATTATGGCCACTTTCTATTTAGTCTCTTTAATCAAATCAACCCCGTGTATCTTATTTTCACTGAGCTCAGTCCAGTATAGTGGTGTTTCACATTTTCGCCCGTATAAGGCTTCATAAGGTGCCATTTTGATACTTGATTGAAAGCTATTATTATAAGCAAATTCAATCAAAGGTAGGTATCGTTCTCACGTACCTTCAAACTCGAGAACGCAACATCTCAACATGTCTTCAAGTATTTGAATAGTTTGCTCAGACTGACCATCTGTCTGCGGATGAAAGGCTGTACTAAAATGTAGTTTAGTACCTAAAGCATCTTGCAACTTCTTCCAAAACCGCGATGTAAATCTCGGGTCTCTGTCTGACACAATGGAGCTCGGTACACCATGCAATCTTACAATTTGCGATACATACAATTCAGCAAGTTTATCGAGTGAAAAATCTGTACGAACCGGCACAAAATAAGCTGATTTAGTTAGTCTATCAATTATCACCCATACGGCATCTTTCTTACTTGGTGTCATAGGAAGACCGGATACAAAATCCATTGTAATTTTATCCCATTTCCACTCTGGTATCATGATCGGCTGAAGCAACCCAGAAGGCACTTGATGCTCGGCTTTTACTTGTTGACAAATTAGGCACTTTGAAACAATTTCAGATATATCTCGTTTCATACCAGGCCACCAATAGAACTGTTTCAAGTCGTTATACATTTTCGTGCTACCCGGATGTATCGATAGTCGGCCACTATGAGCCTCACTCAAAATCATCTATATCAAATCTGAGTTCTTTGGAACACACATTCGGCTTCTAAAATTCAAGCAGTCATTTGCATCAATCAAAATCGACTCTGCACCTTTTCACAATCGAATTCGTTTAGCAATCATATTCTTGTCAACTTTACATGCATCACAAATTTGTTGGATAAACATCGGTCTTGCTCGTAACTCAGCTATGATCGAACCATCACTAGACATAGCCATCTGTGCATTCAATGCACGAAGAGCAAATAATGATTTCCTACTTAATGCATCCGCAACAACATTAGCTTTTTCCCTGGTGATAGTCAATCACCAATTCATAGTCTTTCAACAATTCTAGCCACCTGCGTTGTCTCAAATTCAGGTCTTTCTGAGTCATTAGATATTTCAGACTTTTATGATCTGAGTAAACATGACATTTCTTGCCAAATAAGTAATGACGCCAAATCTTCAGTGTGAACACAATGGCTGCAAGCTCTAAATCATGCGTAGGGTAATTTCTTTCATGCGGCTTCAATTGTCTTGAAGCGTAGGCTACAACTTTGCCTTCCCGCATCAAACGTAGCCCAAACCATTTAAAGAAGCATCGAGTACACAACAAATTCTTTATCCGATTCAATTTGAACTAATCTGGAGCTTACATCAAAAGGGCTTTCAACCGATCAAAACTTTTTCGACATTTTTCGACCATTCAAACCGGACATCTTTTCGCAATAACTTTGTTAACGGGTAGCTATCATAGAAAAATCTTTCACAAATCGTCGATAGTAACCCGCAAGTCCCGAAAACTTGAATCTCGGAAACATTTTTGGTGGCTTCTAATCAAGTATAGCCAGAGATTTTGTTCGGATCAACTCGAATGCACGATCTTTGAAACCACATGTCCCAAAAAGTGACCTCTTTCATCCGAACTCACACTTACTAAACTTCGCATACAACCGATGATCTCGCAAAGTTTGTAGCACTAACCTCAAATGTTCGTGTTCAATTTCATCTTTGGAGTAGATCAATATGTCATCAATAAACACCACCACAAATCGATCTAAAAGCGCCTAAAACCCGATTCATCAAATCCATAAAAGCAAAGAGTGCATTAGTAAGCCCAAAAGGCATTACCAAAAACTCAAAATGTCCGTACCTCGTCCAAATGCAATCTTTGGCACATCTCGTATCTCGACTACTTGAAATGATAATAACCCGATCTCAAATCTATCTTGAAAATCTGAAGCCCTTTCAACCGATCAAACAAATCATCAATCGAGGTAATGGTACTTGTTCTTTATAGTCACCTTATTTAGTTGCTTGGGTAATCAATACACATTCGCATCGTTCCATCTTTCTTTCTCACAAAAAGAATTGGTGCACCCAAGGAGAGAAACTTGGTCGTGCAAAGCCCCTATCTGTTAACTCTTGCAAGCTGTGCTTTCGACTCTTTTAGCTCGATGGGTGCCATCCGATATGGAGCTATTGAGATCGGAGTCGTTCAGGAGCTAATTCAATGCCAAACTCAATCTCTCGTATAGGGGGTAAACCCGGTAGTTCTTCAGGAAACACATCTGAGTATTCACATACTATCAGATGCAGATTCAATCATTTCTTAGACACTTTATTATCCAAGCACATAAGCCAAATAAGCTTCACACCCTTTTCTAACATACTTTTGAGCTAACATCGATGATATAAGCGTAGGAAACCCACGAATCATTGGATTCGATTCTAATGATCTCACCATTCGGTGTCTCAAATCGATAAGCTTTCTTTTGCAATTCACCTTGCATCATGCGAAGTTAACGGTCTATTCGAATTATATCAAACTCATCAAAAGGCAACAACATTAAATCAATGGAAACAAAAATCCCGAATCATCAATGGGCAACTTTTACACACTTTATTAACAAACACACATCTACCCAAAGGGTTGGATACGAATCACAAACTCATGAGACTCAATGGCGAGTCTTCATGAATACCGTAGTTTCACATACATATGAATGGGTCGAACCGGATCAATCAATGCAATCATAGTAGTATCATAAAGAGTGAAAGTACCGAGAATGACATCCGGAGAAGCGACATCCTCTCTAGCTCGAGTAACATAAGCTCTTCTTTGGAGCTCTAGCCTCGATCGATCTGTTGTGTTCTTTGTCCCTCTCGACTACCACCTACATTGCGGAATGTGCGGGTGGTGCGCCCGTCTTGATGCACTACTTGGTGCGGAGTTACATGCTTTGTATTCACTTCGATTAACATCGGGCACTCTCGAATAAAATGGTGCGAGGATCCACATTTAAAACAAGACCGGTCACGAACTCTACAACTCCCGGATGCCATTTTCCACAATGTTTACATTCAACTCGATTACGTGAGGCGTTACCAACACTAGTCATCGAGGTAGCTCGGGAATCCTTTGGAGGTCGATCACGTCTAGATGAATCAAGTAGCTTTGTGTCGATGAAGTCATCTCTAAACTTCTTAGATGTAGAATGAAAATTCTTACCCGACGATCTCTTTCGAGTGTCTCTAGCTTCATCTCGACCCTTCTCTTCTCTTTCCCGAGCTCTTGACTTTGCAAGCTCGCTCAACTAATGTCACAAACTCTTGAATTTCAAGGATGCCAACAAACAACTTTATATCTTCATTCAGACCGTCTTCAAACCTTTTGCACATAATAGCCTCAGTAGAAACACACTCTCTAGCATATCTGCTGAGAGCGACAAATTCCGTTCATATTCATCACGGTCATTCGCCCTGCTCCAGTTCAAGAAATTCTTTTCGTTTACGGTCGATGAACCTTTGGTGATATATTTCTTCGAAATTCATTCGGAAGAAATCCCGTCACTTTTCTTTCGGGACCATCGATACTAGTGTATTCCACGGTGATACGCAGTGTCCCGAAGTAAAGATATGGCACACTTCAAGCATTCCTCTGGAGTACAAGATAACTCATCAAGTACTCGAATAGTATTATCAAGCCACATTTCAGCTCGTTCAGCGTCATCATCATCATTGGCCCTGAATTCTTCAGCCCCAAACTTTCGATTTTATCAAGCGGAGGTCTACTAGATCTCATCGGATCTATCATCGAAGTCTTTGAAGGAACCGAGTTGGATTATTAGGGGTGGAGGTTGTTGTACAGTAGGATTATTTTGAACAAAGTGGGTAAACCATTCATTCATCATTTGGTACAAGGCTTGTTTAGCCTCTCCCTCTTGGTTACCCATAGCGGTTGAGAGTCTAATGGTGCTGATCCATGTGCGAGACCAGCGCAACACTCTCCACATCATCATCACGGCTCTATCGGGATCGGAATCCATTTACTATATAAAATACAATTGAAATTGTCAAGTCACCACACTATCACATATAAAATTCTATGGCATGTATAGCTAGACTCTTACGTACTACGGTAGTCCTAGAATCGACTAAACCGTAGCTCGATACCAATAAATGTAACACCCCATACCCGAAACCCTTGGGAATCGAGTACATGGCATTACTAGACTTGACTATTATCTCGGGGCATGAAAATTTAAAGCTGTCCAACTACGTCATACTGACCAAATCGACCATAACTCGAGTTACAAAACTCAAAATCTAGATCCGTAAATTTTCCTTGCAACTAGACTCATATAACTTTCCACCATAATTTTTCCAGAATTTTTCATGTGGCCAATTAGTACAGTTTATTCATCAAAATTACCCTTATTACACTGCCTGACAATTCTGACCTGTCTCTACAAACATACAGTTATCTCATTGCACAAATTTCCTATAATGTTCTTGTTTATACCAATGAAAAATAGACTCATTAAGGGTTCTACACATATAAACCATGCTTCTTAATGATTTTTGTACAAATTTTGACAATTTATCCAAAACAGAACAGGGACTCACGAATTCATTCAGGACAAGTCTCACTAAAACTTAAATATCTCATTATATATAATTCCTTTGCCTAACTTGTTTCTTTCATATCAAAATAGACATAATAAAATTTAATTCTATGTCTTATTAACTTTCTAATTCAATTTCTCCTATTTTGGTGATTTTTCAAAATCACATCACTGCTATAACTAAAAACTGTTTCACAACAAAATGGTCATGAAACATATTCACTCTTATCATTTAGCAACCGAACCTATATAACCAAACATCACAAAATATATGCCAAAAACATGCTTTCAAAATAAATCTAGGTTATGGCCACATACACACAAACTTTGACATTATAATTAAGCCATACTCACATGGCTGTCTATATACAATTTTCCAAAACCAAACATATAAAACCAGCCTATACATGCCATAGGTTTGTAGTTTAAGCTTTTAAAATACCAAAATAGCGATCGATAGTGTGGTCGACTTGCTTGACGATCCTACTCGAGCCCGTAAGCGTAAACAAAATCTGTAAAACCGAGGAGAACATTTCACACAAATAAGCTTACTAGCTTAGTAAGTCCCAAGCTCAAAAACATTTTAACATGTAAATTTGAACATGGCGAATGCTATCAATTCCTTAACTCAAGTATTTGCACTTTATAACCATAATCACATAATTCACTAAAACACCAAAATATATCACATATATTCGCATATTCCAAATCAAGTGAGTACAACATTTACGTTAATCATATATACCTATTTGAATATTTATGCAAACACATCTTAGCTCTTTCACTCTTAACATTTTCACTTAATATCGGTTCTCCAAAATATCACATATAAGCTCAAATTCCATTATAATGTTCATACTCAACAATAGTAAGCTCAAAAGCTTATATCAAAATTCCTATCGAATCATCAACCATATCATAACACACTTAATTTAAATAATACTATACCATCTACCTTACCTTTGGTAAATATAGGAGGCTTAAACATACCTGTACTTTTAGTTCATGAGTTTAAATACATTTCTCCTTGTATGATTCATGATTTCTCCATTTATAACACATCAAGGCATAAAGCACGCTAGGCACTAAAGCCCGAAATCAAACACCAGCACAAGGCACGCTAGGCACGAAGCCGAATTTATCAAACCTTTGAGCACTGCTAGGCACGAAGCTTAGAATATGTCACCCAGGCATTAAGCACCTGCTAGCACGAAGCCGAATATGTCACAGGCATTAAGCACGCTAGGCACGAAGCTTTGAATTAAATCAATATAACCAAACATTCTACACACTCTTCACAACTAATATATACTTATGTTTAACTCAATTGAGCTCATTCACATTAAACCAATAAAATTTACTATATCATTATGCAATCCAACAATTTATTTCACATAACCAACTTCAATCATCAACCAAATATCCCACCATACATTCGGCCATAATGAAAATAGGTACAAAAATTCAGCAATTCATACCATTGTTTATAATCATAATTAAGTCATTAACATTCTTTAGCTAAAGGACTTACCTCGGTTGTCGATAGTCAATGCGAATTGGCTATTCGAGAACCTTCGACTTTCCCAGGTCTAATTCCGTTTTCTTTGCTCTTGATCTAAAACACATTAAAGTTTAGCTCATTCAACCACAATTCATCTCAATTTAGTCCTTAAGCACATAAATGGGCAAATTACTATTTTACCCTAGAATTTCACAACTTTGCAATTTAGTCCTATTTGCATAACACACAAAATACACCAAATTAGCCAAAACTATGCAAGGGCCGAATGTTCCTAGGGACCTTACAAGTCCTCACATTTCATTTATTTTGCAAATAGGCCCCTCTAAAAATTTATTTTTACAATTTAGCCCTAAAAACTCAATTTCATCAAAACTTCCAACACATAACATACTAATTTTTAACCTAACTATCATCTAAAATCATCAAATAACAAAAACCACATGAACACAACAATGGCCGAACATCAAGCATACTTAGATTCAAAAATTACAACATGGGTCGGTTACGGTTCGAAGCAACGATCTCAAAAACGTAGAAATTAACAAAAACCGACTAAAAACTCACCTTGAATTTAAGCCTAGAATTGCCGAAAATCAAAAGAACCTAAAGCTTTCTTCTTTCTCCAACATTCGGTCAAGGAAGAACTAAAAAGATGATAATGGCCATTTTATTTTTTTTTATGTTTTAATTAACATATATATTAAAATAACTTGGTTTACCAAAATAACCTTTATACTAAAATAATAACCATATAATACTTAAGGTTATACTAGACTTTTGCCACCCACTAACTCATAAAATGGGTTAATTTCACTTTTAATACTCCATATTAAAAAGCCATCCACATATAAGCACTTTTCACTTTGGCATGCAACTTTTACGCATTCACGCGATTAAGTCCTTTTAATCAAATTCGATACTCAAACGATAAAATTTTTCTACAAAACTTTCACACACATAAATTCACATATAATAAGCACTAAATATAATATTTAAATATTTCTCGGGTTCGGATTCGTGGTCCCGAAACCACCGTTCCGATTAGGGTTGATTCGATCATTACAACCTAAGACCACGAAATCTGAATGTGGTGACCTAAGACCGGTAAAACTAAATGTGGTGACCTAAGACCACGAATTCTAAATGTGGGGACCTTAGACCACGAATTTTATAAGAGGCGTCATGCACGTCATCGCAATGACGCCTTCGATGGTGTGTAGCGGATGGAGGGTTGACTTAGTAGTCCCCACGGTGTGCGGGATGAATGCGGTGGTGTGTAGCGGATGGCATATAGGTTTGGGTTGGGTTGCATCATATTGTTTAAATGCTTTATGAACATGAATGATATTGTATGCTGAAATATTAAATTTTAGTGTTGGTTACACATTGAGTGCATTGACTCACCCGTTGTGAGATTACTTTTCGGTGGCGACCGGTGATGGTGGTAGGCAAATGATTAGTGGAGGCCATGTGAAGTTCGATTTATTTTATTTTGACTATTTTATTCTAAATATTTTGAATTTAAATGTGGGAATTATTTGATGTAATAAGGCCTTAGTAGAATTATTTTATTCTGTTTCTATTTGTTAAGCTTACAAACCTTTATTTATTAAAAGATTAAGTAATCATTTTTTTTAAAAAAATGAAGCCCAAAAGTTTTGACACTTAAAGTAAAGGATTTTAAAAAATATAAACTTGTTTTCAACTCAAGCCCAACCCAAAACAATCTTTCTATAAAACACACAAGTTTTTCTTAAGTAACAAAAGAATTTGAAGCGGTTTACACCGGGAACATACCGAGATCCGGTCAAGGTTCGTGAAATTTGGGTTTGGGGTGTTTCAATTTGGTATCGAGCCAGTTTTAAATTCACGGCCTTGGGTTTAAGGCCCAAAACGTTTTCAAAGTAAGCCCAAAAGGAATTTTACAAATTAAGCAGATTTTTCGGCATGGCCCACTAAGTCTCCAGACCCATGATCCACGGTAAGTACTTCTGACTTTTGAAGTGATTTGAATATGCGCAATGTATGGGCTTTTATGGCAACGTAGATTAGTCTGATAAGTATTTAAACCCTAGGGCTAGTGTGCCCCAACAAATACATAGGACTTAAATATCTAATTAAACAAACATGTGGTTAAGTCGCCGAGTTAGGGTGTGGCAACCATGTAGTGCATGTCTAGGATTGGTTTCGGTGGGAGCTTGGTATTTAAGCGATCGTGACTCACCTCCTCCCACTCGAATCCTACAGTGCGTAGCTATGGTTCACCCTAACCAAGAGGACTTAATCACGGGCTAAACCCCTAACTAAAACCCAAAAGGGACTAGTCGTATTTTTATGGAAACCCTAGCTTTAAAATCCCTATATTACCCTTTTAGGAGTAGCAAAAGATTTTTTGCGAAAATTCTTCCAAAATATTTTCTACTTGCAAAATTACTAAAATGCCCCTAGTGGTAAAATTACAAAAATGCCCTTGGTTTAAGAAATTTTCAAAATACCCACAACTCTTATCAAAATTTCATTACTTAATAAAATATTCAAAAACCCTAATTTGCAAAATATCAAAATACCTTGATTTTGGAAAATTACGAAATTGCCCCTAACCTGCAAAATCACCAGAACCACCCCTGATTTTCAAAATTTTTGCAACAGCACCGATTTGGAAAACAAATTCTCAAAAAGAACCCTCAAGTTTTTCAAATTTTGAAATACCCTTAATTTATTCAGACTTATAAATTTACCCTGGTTAATTATCGAAATACCCTCAGATTTCAAAATTTTCTGAAATACCCCCAGGATTTCAAAAAAAAAAATTCCAAAATACCCTTATTGACAAAATCACCAAGGAACTTTATTTTGACAAATCACGAAAATACCCCTGTAGGGCAAATTACGAAAATACCCCTAAGTAGTGGAAAAATAACAACGGTGAAAACTACAACATTTCTCTGAATGAACGAAAGTTCATAATTGATTGATGGATGTATGAATGTAAAGACTGTGTGCATGTATGAATACGAAAGAACCACTCCTAAAATTCTTTCCATAAAACTTATTCGCGGTTAATCAATGGAATAAAAATTAATACATAAAACTTTCTTAAATCAGATTAAAGCGCGTTGTTAGATATGAGTTCTAGAGGATGCGGTCGTCATGGACGCAGTAGAGGAAGAATGACTGTGTAAGAACCCGTTAGATCGGGTCAAGGGTCTGACAATGAGTTACCACCGCCACCACCACCCCAATTTGTCGGATTGTAGAAAGCTCAGACGGGGATGATCTTTGTATCGCGAGCTATCTTTGCAATTCTTGAAATGGTGGGTGGCGGGTGGAAATATGGGAGCTCAAAAATCATACCGGCGACTCGAGCCAACGAGCTGAGGTGTTCCGTGGAGTATCGGTGTGTCACCCAAGATCAGCTTGAATTTTGGTTGAAGCGACCAAGGCGCATTATGGATGAGCTCGATCTAATCCCTGAAGAGAAGTTGAAAGGAATGGTGGCACTGTTACCCGATGAAGCATACTAATGGTGATTAACAGTCCGGGATGGTGCCACAGCCGAGGATCTGACCTGGAAGTATGCTAAGGAGGCATATCAGAAAAAGTATGTTGGCACACGTTATATTGATGAGCAGAGGAAAGCTTTTCTAGGACTGGTTCAAGGAAACAAGTTCGTAGCTGAGTACGAGGCTGAATTCCTGAGGTTGAGCCGATATGCTAGAGGAGTAGTGGCTACGGAGCATGAGCGGTGTGTCCGATTTGAGGACAGATTAAGGGATGACCTGAGGTTATTGATAGCTCCACATTAGGAGCGAGAGTTTTCTGTGTTGGTACAGGAGGGCAGTATCGTCCTTGTGATCAGTGTGGAAAGAAGCACCTAGGAGAGTGCTGGAAAAAGACAGGGGGATGTTTCAAGTGTAGGTCAAAGGACCATATGATTAAGGACAGTCCGATGAGACCAGATGAGAATCAACCAATAGCTCAGAATGTTAATCAGGTTGGTAGAGGTGGACAGCAGCCTCAGCAAGGTCGTGGTCCGAACCATGGAGGAAATGGTTCCGGCCGTGGTCGTGGAGCACCAAGCGGAGGTGCTGAGGGTTCAGATGCAAGGCAGCCAATGTTGGTTTATGCAGTCGGCCGTCGCGAGGAGAGTGATGTGCCAGATGTGACAACGGGTAAGTTTCTTATTTCCAGAATGCCTTTATTGCCTTGTTTATTATAGAGCTAGTTCGTTCTTGTATTGCTAGTGAATGGTATGAAGCCTTGGATGTGAACTTTAGAATTGTGCATAAGAAATGCGTTAGTTTTATTAAGATCAGTCTTGTGACAATAGCGTGAGTTAGATTGTACGATTGTTCGTTAGTAAGTAATTTCGAGGACGAAATTATTTTAAAGGGTAGAAGTGTAACATCCTGAAAAGGGCCTATGCATTTACGGTTTAATTGTGCGAAATGACATGTCTTATGTGTTATGAATGTATTTTGAATATTTTTGGAAACCTGGGAATGTATGGAAATGTTAAATGAACATTTTTGAAACTTGGAAATGTTATGTAACACCCCAAACCCAGTCTATGCGTCGAGACTAGATTTGGTTTGTTACGTGATTCGAGCTATTCTTAAATCTTTAATGAGTTGAAAAACTACAATTTTATATCTGAGGTTTAAAATTTGAAGAGTATTTGATTTTGATAAATATTTGAAACATTAGTTGAAAATCATTGTATTATTAAAACCGTTAGGAGATTTGTAAAAAATTAACAATAAAAGATTTATTTATAAAAGAATTTCATATACTTGAAAACCCAAATTTATTTTTATAAAGCATCATATATTCACACCCATGATTTAAAAGTCCAAAATAAAGCTTAAATTCCAAACACACATAAAATCCATAAGTTATTTATAGAGGCCATTTATTACAACATCCCAAAATAGTAAAAATAATTATTAAAAGTTCAGAGTTTTAAATAACCCATATTTAGCAGTATGGCCTCCACGAAGTCATCCTCAGCCCAAGTCCACATCAGTTTCCATTACCTGAGATGGAAAGAAATTAAAGGGGTGAGTTACTTAGAACTCAAAGGTGTAACTCACTTACCACCATTATTGGGCGGATCATCAAGATATTATGCTGGGCTTGAGCCCAATTCAGAATTTAACAATATATCAAAAAAAAATTAAAATAATTAATAATGCATGAAACGTGTAATTCCCAACCCAAACCTAATATCCATCCGCTAACACCCCCGTACCAACCATCACACCTGTGGGGATCAAGTCAACCCACCCCGCCATCACACCAATCGTAGGCAACAAGCCTTTTTATAATTGTGGCATAGCCACCGAACTAGAGGCAATAAGCCGATATTGTGGCAGAGCCACCGAACTAGAGGCAATAAGCCGATATTGTGGCAGAGCCACCGAACTAGAGGCAATAAGCCGATATTGTGGCAGCTGGCCATTCTTCTCTTCATTTATCCCACCCATGCAATTATACATGTACTTTAAAATATAAAATTTATTAACAATATATATAACATGGTGGGTTTATCAATAACATTTCATTTGGCCCATAATTATAGCAATTTATCCATTTAGCAATTTAGTGGGCTTTGGCCCATTTACCAAACTAGAGTGTTTTGGCTAAATTTTAACAAACTAGAGTATTTTGGCCCATTTTCACGAACTAGAGTATTTACGGCCCATTTTCACGAACTAGAGTAATTACGGCCCATTTTCACGAACTAGAGTATTTACGGCCCATTTTCACGAACTAGAGTATTTACTACCCATTTTCACGAACTAGAGTATTTACGGCCCATTTTCACGAAACATCAAATTTTCATAATAACAATTAATTTCTTGAGGCGATTTCGTAATTTTCACGATTTAGTCGTTTTACGTATTTTCATCAAAATATCAATTTTGAGCTTTTACCGATCTAGTCGTTTTACGATTTTGCTTCCATACCGAAATTTGACATCCAACCAAAAATAATGAGTGTGAAATTACACACCTCGATCTGTGAGTATTAACCCTTCTCGCTCCTCGGCACCTAAAATATATTTTGATTCGTTAGTCAACTAACTCGTAAAATTAATCTTAATCGATAATGGATCGAAAATCTTACCCTCTTGATTTTGAATCACTTGATTTTCGGTTTTGCCTCGCTTATCGATTCACTAGCACGAGAATCCACCAACGAATAACGGCTCCGAGGTTCGTACTACTTGAATAATGGACTTCTTTGGAAAATGGCCCACAACCGGTGGAAAATCCGGACTACGAAACCGCTCTTCGTTTGAATGGGGATTTCTGATCCACCCTCTTACGATAACTAAACACCGCCTTTTCTTCCCTATCTTGGCAGTCTTCAAGATCCAAGGATTTTAGTTAGATCTAAAATAATATCAATGTTATTAGAGATTTAAAGAGATTTGATTTCCTTACCAAAATAAAACGTCTCCAACGTTTCTCCCGATCTCTTGAGTTCCGTTCTCGTTATTGCACTAAATAATAACGAAAAGAAACGTTATTAATATGAATGCTATATCAATCCAAAAGACCTTCAATAATCTAATGATATTCGCCATAATATCACTTATTAAAACGAAAATGGAAAAGAAAAACCCTTACCTATGATCCACAATCGAAAAGAAAAGGATGGAGAATGGTGTCTAAATGATGAAGGATTCGGCTAAGTATATTCAAGGAAAAGAAAATATTTGGTTTATAGGCACAATAGCATTGGCTAAGGGAGTGTAGATGAAGAAACTTTGATTGAAATAATTAAAATATGAGAAAGAGATGGTGATGAGATAGTTTGATTTCAAAGAGAAAAGAAGATGAAAGAAAAATAGACCTTTAGGATTTAGTGCATTCGGCCATGGCAAAAGAAAAAGAAAGAAACTGATTTTGGTATGGGTGATTTCGACACAAGGAGAATACAAAAGAAAATTAACAAAGTGGATGAAAGTGACCAAATGGTCAAGAGATTTTGGCTTTGCCAAATGCAATTTTCGGCCAAGAGGGATGTTGAAAGGAGAAAACAAAGAAAAATCTGCACAATGTACAAAGAATGACCAAAGAGAAAAGGATGAGATTTTAGCCAAACTAACAAAATTTTGGCTCTCCTCCCTTACCAATATTGCCGTCCAGCACATGGTCAATTGGCCATGATTTCTTTCCAATTTTTTCCCTTGATAAGTGCCTTATGTCCCCTATCTTTCCTTAAACTTTTGATTCCATACCATATGTTAGTTGTTACCTTAATCCATTGATACACTAACCAAAATACATGGTCAACACCTTCCTTATATGTCCCTTGCCGACACTTCCTAGCCATGAGCGAAAATTAAAACAAAAATTTTATCTAGGTGCTATACAAGGGATTGAACCTCTTCCTCTTACTTGAACCCATGCGCCAACTCCACCATGCCATATGCTCATTTTATGACACTTTTAGCACATAATTTAGCTTAAGTCTTAATCACCTTTGTTTCACTTCAATAAATTCCCAATAATAAATTTTATTCTTCTCCAAATTATGCTTTACCCTCTCTAGGACTTTAATAAACACTAAAATAAAAGTAAAAAATTTTCCTTTAAAATCTAAACACCAAAATCATGCAAATTTAAATACTCGATTTTTAGGGTGTTACAACTCTACCCTCCTTAAAGAAAATTTCGTCCTCGAAATTTACAGTTGAAAAAGGTGAGGGTATTGTTGCCGAATTGCATCCTCTGGCTCCCACGTAGCTTCTTCCACTCCGTGGTTCGCCATAGAACTTTGACTAACGCACGGTTTTCTTCCTTAATACCTTGACATCTCGGTCTAGGATTTCCATCGGTTCTTCTTCAAGGGACAAATCTGAATTCACTCCAATTCTTCTCTAGGTATAATGTGCAAAGGATCCGATCTATAACGCCTCAACATGGAAACATGAAAGACATTATGAATTTGATCTAACTCCGGAGGTAACTCAATCTGATATGCCACTGGACCAACACGCTTCAGCACACGATAAGGTCCAATATATCTAGGACTTAGCTTGCCCTTCCTTCCGAATCAAGATCTTTTCCAAGGAGATACCTTCAAGAAAACCCGATCTCCCACACTATACTCGATGTCCCTCCGCTTCAGATCTGCGTACGACTTCTGTCTATCTGAGGCTTCTTTCAACCGTGCTCGAATAACTTTTACCTTATCCTCGGTCTCAGATATCATCTCAGGACCTAACATCTGTCTTTCGCCCAACTCAGTCCAACAAATAGGAGAGCGACACTTACGACCATACAATGCCTCGTAAGGTGCCATCTGAATGCTAGACTGATAGGTTGTTGTTATCGTGAATTACGCGGTGGTAGATAATCCTCCCAACTACCCTCAAGTCGATTACACATCCTCTTAACATATCTTCTAATATCTGAATCACTCTCCGTGACCATCGATCGAGGATGAAAAGCCGTCTTGAAATTCAACTTTGTTCCCAAGGCTTCATGCGAGCTTTCGAATCGTGATGTAAACCTAGGTCCCTATCCGATATAATAGAATCTGGTACCCCATGCAACCTCACAATTTCGGATACGTAAAGTTTTGCCAACTTCGCAAAGAATAATCCGTATTTAACGGCAAGAAATGAGCGGTCTTCGTCAACCGATCAACAATTACCCAAGCGAAATTTTTCTTAGTAGGTGTTAACGGTAACCCACTAACAAAATCCATAGTTATCCTCTCCCATTTCCAAAGAGGAATCTTTATCGGTTGTAACAATCCGAGACGGTAATTGGTGTTCGCCTTCACTTGCGACAAGTCAAACATTTTCCCACGAATTACGTAATCTCACGCTTCAACCCCGCCACAATATCATTCACGGAGATCTCGATACATCTTATTTCCTCCGGATGCATAGCATAAGGGCTACTATGCGCCTCCCGTAGAATCAGTTGCCTCAAATCTAGATCTTTAGGCATGCATACTCTCCCTCGAAAACACAACACACCTTCCGTGTTTATTCCAAAATCCTCAATTTCACCATTTTCAACTTGCCGAAGTAAAGGTCCCAACTTCTCATCTGATGTCTGTTTTTCCTTGATTTGTTCCAGCCATAGCGGCTTCACCAAGTTTCGCTAACAAGCGCCATCCTCGTCATGACTCAAATGGGCAAACAGAGCTCTTAATTCAGATACCGCCTTACGACTTAACGCGTCAGCTACCACGTTAGCCTTTCCAGGATGGTATTCAATGGAGAAATCGTAATCTTTTAACAATTCTACCCATCTTCTTTGTCTTAAATTCAACTCCTTCTGGGTAAGGAGGTATTTAAGACTCTTGTGATCCGTGTAGATTATGGACTTCTCACCATAGAGATAGTGCCTCCAAATCTTTAGAGCAAAGACAACGGCAGCTAACTCCAAATCATGAGTAGGGTAATTTACTTCGTGTGGTCTCAATTGACGAGAAGCATAAGCCACCACCTTTCCATTTTGCATCAATACACAACCCAAACCCGTGTGAGACGCATCACAATAAACAGTGAATTCTTTTCCAGCCTCGGGTTGAATTAAAACTGGAGCTTCTGTCAGAATCTTCTTCAATTTCTCAAAACTCTCTTGCTGCTTTTCAGTCCAGATATACGGAGCTCCCTTTCGCAACAGTTTAGTTAGGGGTGCAGCAATCAATGAAAACCCCTCTACAAAAGCGTCTATAGTATCCACCAAGCCTAAGAAACTCGAATTTCACTCTCGATGTTGGTGGCTTCCAATCCGAATAGCCTCAATTTTCCGAGGATCCACCCTTATTCCTTCTACCGATACTACATGGCCAAGGAAAGTCACCTCCTTTAGCCAAAATTCGCACTTACCAAATTTGGCATACAATTGCTTATCACGAAGTAGTTGTAATACTATCGCAAATGTCTGGTCATGTTCCTCTTCATTTCTCGAATAAACCAATATATCATCTATGAACACTACCACAAACCGGTCTAAATATGGTTGGAAGACTCGGTTCATCATGTCCATAAATGCATTGGTGCATTGGTTAATCCAAACAGCATCACTACAAACTCATAGTAATAAAATAACGTGTCCGAAATGTTGTCTTATAGATGTCCGCTTCTTTCACCTTAAGTCGATGATAACCCGCCTTAAATCAATTTTGAGAAAAGCTGAAGCTCCTTCAATTGATCAAGCAGTCGTCAATTCTCGGCAGAGGATATCGATTTTGATCGTCAATTTATTCAACTGTATGCGTAGTCAATGCACATACGCATCGATCCATCCTTCTTCTTGACGAACAAAACTGGTGCTCCCCACGGAGACACACTTGGTCGAATGAATCCCCGATCCAGCAATTCTTGAATTTGAGCTTTGAGCTCAGCCAACTCCTTCGGCGCCATTCTATAGGGAGCAATGGACACTGGAGCCGTCCCAGGCAAAAGCTCAATGCCAAATTCTACTTCCCGATCTGGAGGTATACCAGGAAGTTCTTCAGGAAATACATCGGGAAATTCCTTCACCGTCCTCACATCATTCACGGATAATTCTTTGGCATCCAAAGCACAGATAAAGGCTAGGAATGCTCCGTATCCTTTCCGCACCAACTTCTCAGCTTTTAATGCAGATACCACATTTGCCAGATAGTTCTTTCGTTCACCAATCATTATGACTTCCTTATCATCCAAGGTCCTCACCGACATTCGTTTTTCAGCACAATCCAATTTGGCCTCGATGGTTAACGAACGGTCCATGCCGAATGAGATCGAACTCATGAAGGGTAGTTCCATCAAATTTGCTAAGAATACTTCCTCTTGGATTTTTAAGGGCACGTCCTTAAATATTTTATTAACCATTCTTGGTCGTCCTAAAGGGTGATTCATCATCATCTCATTTTCGGTAATTTGATTCTAGATTGATTTCCAGATATGGCACTAGATACATATGAATGAGTAGAGCCAATATCTATTAAGGCAATAACAGTACATCAAAAATGAAGAACGTCTGGGTTATCACATCAGTGCATTGCCGTCTTGGCGGCTTCTAACTCGCATAGACCATCCAGGTGTCTTGCATCTGCATTTCTCTATTACCATTGCCTCGACCGGTGCACCTTGACCACGACCAGCCCCATTACCACCACGACTGGTCCACGACCTCTCGGTGGTCTGCTGATTACCCCGACGGTTGTGCATCATTATTACGGACTTCTTGAGTCGTATCCATTCGTCGAGGACAACTTTTGTACTGATGTTCCATTGAACCGCATTTGTAGCATGCGCCCGTTTTCCTCCAACATTCCTCAAAATGCCTCTTTCCACACTCAGTGCAATCTCGACTTCGATTATTTGCTAGGGGTTACGCTTGAACCGATTCATCATTCCGGTTTCTTCCGAAATCTCTTGGAAGATCCAGATTGTGTGTCTCTCTTGTTTTGGGATCTCTCGGTTACGTAGTTCGAATTCTTAGCCTCTTGGCTATTTTGGCCTTCTCCACGAGTGGAAAAATTTCTAACTTGTCATGGAGTAATCGAACCCTCACTCATCATTAAGTCCATCCTCGAAAAGTACACAACGTTCATGATCTGTTGCTACAATTGTCCGCATAACGGCTCGGGACGTAAAACTTCACTTCATATCGCCACGTCTTACTTCCTTGGACAAGATTCAGAAATTCCTTCCTTGACGTCTACATAGCTCGTTCCGACGTACTTTCCTTGGAAGGCAGCTTTAAAGAATTCCCAGTTAATCAGTGCGGCTTCAGTGCCTTCTCGAACAGTGAGCCACCACTGATACGCCTCATCTCTCAATAAGGATACAGCTCCTCTCAGTTTTGCTGCTCAGTGCATTCCATATCATCCATGATCCGTTCCACGGCTTGAGCCGATGATTCACCACATTCGGGGCTACACCAGAGACTCCTCTGAAAACTTCTGCATTATTTGCTTTAAGTCGCTCTGAAATTGACCCACGAGTTGTTGGCCCAATTCTAGTTCCAGCGACCCTTTCCAAGACTCGTAGCATTGCTTGAGTCAATGCATGATCTTCTTCCATGTGATCGCGTGATCCGGTCTCACTTTCTATTGACGCAGGTGCGTCCACTTCTGGCATATGATTTGGTGCTTGGTAGTAGCACCTCGGCCTCTACACGCCACGTCTCTGGCGTCCACGACCACGTCCTCTTGTACTCATGATTGCTTGTTCGTTTATCGATTACAAGTTTTATGAATCGAAATTTTGTTTGGTGTTTATTAACGATATTTTATGAGATTTGAGATATAAAGTTGTTTTTATAACGTGTCCTATAGTCTCAATCTCTACACTTTTTCACATCTAAAACTAGAAGTTCTAGAGTGTTCCTATGATCATATCATAGTAATCATTAAGCAATAATACTTACTTGACTTGTCGCCGGATGCTTGTGGTGCCATACTGATCTAAAAATATCATTGAGCATTTTCATACAGAAATTATTTTTGAACCCAAACCACAGCCGAGTTTTTGAAACCGGGCTCTGATACCACTAAATGTAACACCCCAAACCCAGTCTATGCGTCGAGACTAGATTTGGTTTGTTACGTGATTCGAGCTATTCTTAAATCTTTAATGAGTTGAAAAACTACAATTTTATATACAGGGTTTAAAATTTGAAGAGTATTTGATTTTGATAAATATTTGAAACATTAGTTGAAAATCATTGTATTATTAAAAACCGTTAGGAGATTTGTAAAAAATTAACAATAAAAGATTTATTTATAAAAGAATTTCATATACTTGAAAACCCAAATTTATTTTTATAAAGCATCATATATTCATAGCCCATGATTTAAAAGTCCAAAATAAAGCTTAAATTCCAAACACACATAAAATCCATAAGTTATTTATAGAGGCCATTTATTACAACATCCCAAAATAGTAAAAATAATTATTAAAAGTTCGAGTTTTAAATAACCCATATTTAGCAAGATGGCCTCCACGAAGTCATCCTCACCCAAGTCCACATCAGCTTCCATTACGAGATGGAAAGAAATTAAAGGGTGAGTTACTTAGAACTCAAGGTGTAACTCACTTACCACCATTATTGGGCGAGATCATCAAGATATTATCTTTGGGCTTGAGCCCAATTCGAATTTAACAATATATCAAAAAAATTAAAATAATTAATAATGCATGAAACGTGTAATTCCCAACCCAAACCTAATATCCATCCGCTAACACCCCGTACCAACCATCACACCTGTGGGATCAAGTCAACCCACCCCGCCATCACACCAATCGAGGCAACAAGCCTTTTTTATAATTGTGGCATAGCCACCGAACTAGAGGCAATAAGTCGATATTGTGGCGAAGCCACGAACTAGAGGCAATAAGCCGATATTGTGGCAGAGCCACCGAACTAGAGGCAATAAGCCGATATTGTGGCAACTGGCCATTCTTCTCTTCATTTATCCCACCCATGCAATTATACATGTACTTTAAAATATAAAATTTATTAACAATATATATAACATGGTGGGTTTATCAATAACATTTCATTTGGCCCATAATTATAGCAATTTATCCATTTAGCAATTTAGTGGGCTT
This sequence comes from Gossypium rotundifolium, assembly GCA_025506655.1. NCBI lineage: Eukaryota > Viridiplantae > Streptophyta > Magnoliopsida > Malvales > Malvaceae > Gossypium > Gossypium rotundifolium. The sequence continues at coordinate 44,810,897 of CP106726.1, forward strand.
TGGCCCATTTACCAAACTAGAGTGTTTTGGCTAAATTTTAACAAACTAGAGTATTTTGGCCCATTTTCACGAACTAGAGTATTTACGGCCCATTTTCACGAACTAGAGTAATTACGGCCCATTTTCACGAACTAGAGTATTTACGGCCCATTTTCACGAACTAGAGTATTTACGACCCATTTTCACGAACTAGAGTATTTACGGCCCATTTTCACGAACTAGAGTATTTACGGCCCATTTTCACGAACTAGAGTATTTACGGCCCATTTTCACGAAACATCAAATTTTCATAATAACAATTAATTTCTTGAGGGCGATTTCGTAATTTTCACGATTTAGTCGTTTTTACGTATTTTCATCAAAATATCAATTTTTGAGCTTTTACCGATCTAGTCATTTTTACGATTTTGCTTCCATACCGAAATTTGACATCCAACCAAAAATAATGAGTGTGAAATTACACACCTCGATACCGTGAGTATTAACCCTTCTCGCTCCTCGGCACCTAAAATATATTTTGATTCGTTAGTCAACTAACTCGTAAAAATTAATCTTAATCGATAATGGATCCAAAATCTTACCCTCTTGATTTTGAATCACTTCGATTTTCGGTTTTGCCTCGCTTATTGATTCACTAGCCGCCGAGAATCCACCAACGAATAACGGCTCCGAGGTTCGTACTACTTCGAATAATGGACTTCTTTCGGAAAATGGCCCACAACCCGGTGGAAAATCCCGGACTGCAGAAACCGCTCTTCGTTTGAATGGGGGATTTACAGATCCACCCCTCTTACGATAACTAAACACCGCCCTTTTCTTCCCTATCTTGACAGTCTTCAAGATCCAAGGGATTTTAGTTAGATCTAAAATAATATCAATGTTATTAGAGATTTAAAGAGATTTGATTTCCTTACCAAAATAAAACGTCTCCAACGTTTCTCCCGATCTCTTGAGTTCCGTTCTCCGTTATTGCACTAAATAATAACGAAAGAAACGTTATTAATATGAATGCTATATCAATCCAAAAAGACCTTCAATAATCTAATGATATTCGCCATAATATCACTTATTAAAACGAAAATGGAAAAGAAAACCCTTACCTATGATCCACAATCGAAAAGAAAAGGATGGAGAATGGTGTCTAAATGATGAAGGATTCGCTAAGTATATTCAAGGAAAAGAAAAATATTTGGTTTATAGGCACAATAGCATTTGGCTAAGGGAGTGTAGATGAAGAAACTTTGATTGAAATAATTAAAATATGAGAAAGAGATGGTGATGAGATAGTTTGATTTCAAAGAGAAAAGAAGATGAAAGAAAAATAGACCTTTAGGATTTAGTGCATTCGCCATGGCAAAAGAAAAGAAAGAAACCGATTTTGGTATGGGTGATTTCGCACAAGGAGAATACAAAAGAAAATTAACAAAGTGGATGAAAGTGACCAAATGGTCAAGAGATTTTGGCTTTGCCAAATGCAATTTTCGGCCAAGAGGGATGTTGAAAGGAGAAAACAAAGAAAAATCTGCACAATGTACAAAGAATGACCAAAGAGAAAAGGATGAGATTTTAGCCAAACTAACAAAATTTTGGCTCTCCTCCCCTTACCAATATTGCCGTCCAGCACATGGTCAATTGGCCATGATTTCTTTCCAATTTTTTTCCCTTGATAAGTGCCTTATGTCCCCCCTATCTTTCCTTAAACTTTTGATTCCATACCATATGTTAGTTGTTACCTTAATCCATTGATACACTAACCAAAAATACATGGTCAACACCTTCCTTATATGTCCCCTTGCCGACACTTCCTAGCCATGAGCAGAAAATTAAAACAAAAATTTTATCTAGGTGCTATACAAGGGATTCGAACCTCTTCCCTCTTACTTGAACCCATGCGCCAACTCCACCATGCCATATGCTCATTTTATGACACTTTTAGCACATAATTTAGCTTAAATCTTAATCACCTTTGTTTCACTTCAATAAATTCCCAATAATAAATTTTATTCTTCTCCAAATTATGCTTTACCCTCTCTAGGACTTTAATAAACACTAAAATAAAAGTAAAAAAAATTTTCCTTTAAAATCTAAACACCAAAATCATGCAAATTTAAATACTCAGATTTTTAGGGTGTTACATGTTAAGTTAAAATAGGAAAGTGAACATTTTGGAAACTTGGAAATGTTAAGTTAAAATAGGAAAGTGAACATTTTGGAAACTTGGAAATGTTAAGTTAAAATAGGAAAGTGAACATTTTGGAAACTTGGAAATATCAAGTTAAAATAGGAAAGTGAACATTTTGGAAACCCGAAATGTAAGGAAATGATTTAGAAATGTTAAGTAAAAAGAGGAAACTAAGGCAAGGTGGCCTTAAGAAAATTAATAGGAGGAATTTGACACACAAACAGGCTTGGAAAAGTGGCCTGAAGATATCACTTGAGGCCCAGGTAGGTGACGCCACATACAAGGGTATTGGCCTTAGGTTCGAGTCACATAGGAAGCAAATAAAAGAGTTTTATTTTGCTACAAGAAGCAAGAGAAGTGGACGGCAATAAGGCTCTAAAGGGAGGTGTTTTATTTTTGTTAAAATTCAGAAAATAAGATGGATAAATGATAGATTATTTCTTTTATTTCTAGATGAGGTTATAAGAGGAGAAAAGTGAGGAAGGGCTAGTGTTTGAGTGCTATCCGAAATCCTTAGTTGAAGTATCCATCTTTTTCTTCTTTTTATTTTTCATTTAGTCACTCATCTTCTCCCTAGCCGAATTTCTTAGTGCTCTCCTCTCTTCTCTTCTCTTTCATTTGTTAAGCCGAATCTATAGTCCACCATTGCCAAAATTCTCAAGTCTTCTTTTCTTTTTTTTTTTGGAAACCGAATACCCCAAGAGAACCCCTAGCCGACTTCTCCATTAAATCCCAAAATTCAAAACCTTATCATCTAGTCATCAAGGCCGATTCTTTAAGGGGCTTTTAACAAGGGTGCTGCCGATTTCTTAAAAGGGTGAGATCCAAAATTGGTTTCAATTCATTTATATCTTAGACCTATCGAAAATATAAGGACTAATCTCTATTATTGATTTGGCCAAATTATGGAAGGGTGTATTCGGGATTTAAGAATTGTCAACTACAAGAAGGTATCTTTCAGGATTTCAAGGATCTAAGGTAAGACATATGTATATTCGACCAAAGGCCATGTTTTATGTTTTAATGTTAGATTAAATCTAACATATGGTTATAGGAATTTCAACAGCATTAAGGAAGCAAGGATCTAATTCGGGATTTAAGATTTGGAAGGTAAGCACATAGGTATGTTCGGCCAAGGCCTATTTTGGATATCTAGATCTATTTCATAATTGTTAAAAAGCCGAAACTAACCTATGTAGAGATCCAGTGTTTGGCCGAATACAAGGAGAAGAATAACAAAGTTTTAGGGATTTGAGTAATAAGCAAATCGATATTAAGGTAAGTTTTAGTACACAAATCCTACTAGGATTTGGTTTTATGGCCGAATGAGTTTTTCATTAAATATTTAATATGGGCCGAATGTAGGGAGTTAAAGATCTAAGATCGAAATTTGGGATTTCAAATCGTTAAGCGAATCAGGTGTGTATCCTACCCTAAGTTTTAATACGTTCATGGCTATGTTTTAAATTAATTGAGTTATTAAGAATGTGAAAAGCATGGCTAAGGTACCATATAATGGTACAAAGTACTAAGGTACGTTTCTTACTCCTACTAGGAATATGAATACATGTTATTTTTAACATGTGAAAAGTGATAAGAATATGGAAAGTGATAAGAATGTGAATTAAGGTATGATATTGCATGATATGTATGAAATATGGGGGCATATGGGTTACATGAAAAGGGGAAGTTAATGTGGTGACCTAAGACCACGAAATCTGAATGTGGTGACCTAAGACCACGTAAAACTGAATGTGGTGACCTAAGACCACGAATTCTAAATGTGGCGACCTAAGACCACGAATTTTTATAAGGGCGATGAGCACGTCGACTGCAGCGACTGCCTTCGATGGTGTGTAGCGGATGGAGGGTTGACTTAGTAGTCCCCACGGTGTGCAGGATGGTACGGGTGGTGTGTAGCGGATGGCATATAGGTTTGGTTTCGGGTTGCATCATATTGTTTAAATGCTTTATGAACATGAATGATATTGTATGCCTGAAATATTACATTTTAGTGTTGGTTACAATTGAGTCTGTTGACTCACCCCGTTGTGGGATTACTTTTCAGGTGACGACCAGTGATGGACCGGGCCGGCAGATGATTAGTGGAGGCCATGTGAAGTTCAGATTTCTTTTATTTAGACTATTTTATTCTAAGTATTTTGAATTTAAATGTGGGAACTATTTGATGTAATAAGGCCTTACTAGAATTATTTTATTCAGTTTTTATTTGTTAAGCTTACAAACCTTTATTTATTAAAAGATTAAGTAATCATTTTTTTTAAAACGAAGCCCAAACATTTTGACACCTAAAGTAAAGGATTTTAAAAAAAAATAAACTTGTTTTCAACTCAAGCCCAACCCAAAACAATCTTTTTTTAAAAACACACAAGTTTTTCCTAAGTAACAAAAGAATTTGAAACGGTTTACACTAGGGAACATACCAGAACCGGTCAAGGCTCGTGGGCCAGGTTTGGGGTGTTTTAGATAGTGTGATAGACTTGACGATGATCCCCGAGCTTGTAATTTGACTCCCAAAATCTAATAAACAATGCAAACAAACACATACAATAAGCTATCATAGCTTAGTAAATTATAAGCAATTACATAACAACAATGCATTATATCATTATATTAGCAAGGCCAATTTAATATAATTGAAATCGAGGTTTAAAACCATAACTATAATTTATATTACCATTCGTAAACTTTCACATTTCATAGCCTTAAGGCTAAACACTCACACATTCAATAATAGATTTCACATCAATCTATAAATCACTTTCCCATCTCAAAACAAATACATATACATTTGTTCAAGTATATACATATTAACTACTAAATTTTATTTCTTACCTTTCAATCCATATAATTCACATATAAATACATATGATATAAAATTTTCATTTCAACATCTAAACTTACTTATTATTCAAATGATGATTTATCATCGCATACCTGTTCATTTTATTCTGTTAAACACCTTCGTTAACTAATTAAATTAAAAAGATTGGCAAACCTGCACACTAAATGCAAAAACATTATCACGTATCACATGCTTAGAGCCGTCATACTAATACCTTGCACACTTAGTGCCAAATTCTTGTAACGTATGGCACACTTAGTTCCAAATTCTTGTAACTTATCGCACACATAGTGCCGTTACATTTAACTTCTCGCACACTTAGTGCTAAACAATTGATTTCGTACACTTAGTGTTCGGTATTTAATTCAATACACTTAGTGCTCATTAACCGATTTCGTACACTTAGTGCTCGGTCTACAATTTCGCACATTAATGCACTTCTTGAACTTAATCCTTATTTATATATACACAAAACTTAAACCTCAATTTCATATATACCAATTTGCTTATTTTATTTCTATGATCAACATCACATTCAATTATATCATTGCCATATATATGCATCACATTCGGTTATATTAAAATCAGTATACATTCTTCCAATAAATTTTAGGTACATCAATATAAATAAATTCCATACAACATGATTGCTTAAAAACTTACTTATTAGATCAAATACACATAATTCATTATACCATCACATATGCACATACCTTTTTGGTCGAACATATAATGTTAATTAAATCAACGTACTTGTTCAATTTCCGCATCCATAAGAAGTCTTATAGACATAGACTTGAAAATAAATCACCGGTATTAAACTTGCTAGGCATAAGCCTGGATCACACATCGGCACTAGGCCTGCTGGACCCAAGGTCTGAAATTTATTCACAAATACATAATCAATTTAAGGACATAAATCACATTTACTAAGTCATAAGCTTTCATAAAAAATTTATACTATCTTTCATATATCTAAACTTACTCAAGTAGTTCCTTGAACATATCAAATACCATCCCTCACATTCAGCAATAGCAAATATAATTATAAACATTTCAATTCAGCATGAATAATTTACATTTGATTAAAATTAAGAACAACCATTTGCTTATAGACTTACTTTGGATATCGACGAACGTAAAATCAACTATTCGACTATTTTTGTCTTTCCCCGATTCAAATTCGACATTCTCTTTTCTTGACCTAATTTGATATAAATTAAACTTATTTAATCAATATTCAATTAAATTCACTCAAAAACACATGAATAAGTAATTTGCACTTTTACCCCATACATTTTACATTTTTAGCTATTTAGTCCAAAATTCACAAAACATAAAGTAAGCATAATTTGCCCTTGCTATGTTTATGTCGAATACTCATCTCATCCATATGAGTCCATACAATTTATTTATTACACATTTTAACCCGTTAAAATATAAATTTCACAATTTAATGTAACATCCTGATAATTAGGGGTTATGCATCTTTACTTAATTGAAGGGAGAGGTTCGAATCCCCTAGTTAGCAAATGGGAGGATTTTATTTTTTTGTCTCCTTCCCTATAGTGTTGGCCAAGACTCTTCTAGAATGGATGAGCATCTTTTTAATTTTGGTTATTTGACCATATGGAAAAGGTAAGCTAAAACTTATGGTATGGAATCATGAAAGGATGATAAGATGAGGGGGACAAAAGGCTTGAAGTAAGGGCCTTGTCTTGGAAACTTTTTCATGGTCATTTGACCATGAATCTAGTCGGTTTTAGGGGCTAAAGGGGATAGTAAATGGTGATAGCAATCTAAGGGTTGATGGGGAAAAAATGTGGAGGAAAAAGGGGGATAATGTTGGCATAGGTTGGCCGAATTTTTGCTCAGCCATTAGGGGGGAAAGTTGGCCAAAAGTCTTTCATTTTTGTGCATCTTTTCTCATTTCTCCAAAAGTTTTTCTCCTAGCCGAATTTGTTATTGAGTTTAGGTAAAAATTTCTCTTTGTTTTGGCTTTCATTTTGACCATTTTGTTTAAAATACAATTTCTCTCAAATTGTGGTCTCCTTTAGTCATAAGCATCAAAAGTTTGGAAAAACATTTTCTTCTTTTCTCTTTCCCACATTGCCGAAACTACCAAAGTGCAAAGAACTATTTTTCTTCTTCAACTTCTTCCTCTTGGCCGAATGTGCATAGGTTCCTAAACCTATCTCTTTTCTTTTGAGAATCAACATCATCATCATCATCTTCTTCTTTTAATCTCTCTTTCTCTTTCTCTTTTTCTTCCTTTTCTCTTTCCTTCTCTTTTCATTTTTCTTTCTTCTTCACTCTCAACCGAAACTATTTTCTACCAACATCAAAATCAACATACTTTCCTTCTCTTTTGTCAAACCAAATCACCTTTCTTTTTCATCTAAATCTTTCTTTTCTTTTATTAAAAACCGAAACCATTTTAGTCATAAATCATCATCTTTTTCTCTTTTCTTTTGTTCAAGGCCGAATATTCAAAGTGATCAAGTAAGGTTTTGTCAATTGTTTTCTTTATTCTTTTTACTATAGTTGATTTAGAAACATAAATCCTCTTATTTTTCTCTCTTAGGCCGAATCCTTGGAAAGGATTTTTAAGGATCTTTGTTGAAGCCAACTTTTAAGAAATGATCTTTCGAAATCATCCAAGGTAAGGATTATTAATTTCGATCGTATCAATCCTTTTAGAATGGATCACTAATCAACTTTATTTTTAGGGGTGATTTGAGACTAACAAGATAGGTAAGAAAAGAGCAGTACGGAGTGTTTGGAAGAGAGGAGGCACTGTTTTACCATCAAACTTCAAAAGAAGGGTCAGTATGTCGGTGAAGAGATTTTCCACCGGGTTGTGGACCCTCTCCGCTAACGAAGATCGATTATTTGAAGTAGTACGTACAACCGAACCAATTTACATTGGTGGGATATCGTGGTTTTGATCCATCTAGCAGAGAAAACCACAAATAACGGTTGTTCGAGAATCCGAGGGTAAGGATTTAGATCTTTCGTTAATAAATATAGTTTTATTAGTAATAGTGTATACTAACCAAGTGTGATAATTAACTAGGTGTTGACGAGCGAGAGAGTATCGTTCTCACGGTCATAAGGTGTGTAACCTTACAATAAAACTCATAGATCTATTTTATATGTGATTTTATGACAATGTGTTTGATAATTATTTTGGATAGCAATCATGGTATACGATATTCAAGTATGTTTACCCCAAATATTTCATTAATTTTGCTATATGCATAATTGTGAGATAAGTATGATTTTGTTATGATTTTGGGGTAAATGGCATGAAAATGAATAATATGTATGTGCATGGGCATATGGGTGAATTTGATAAAGGGAAGTATTCGGTGGTTTTACCACAATTTCCGATGACTTTGGTCACATATTTGAAATCCGTGACTTCAGGTCACATATGTGAATCTAGTGACTTTGGTCACATATTTGAAATCCGTGACTTGGTCACAATTTTGTCTGTGGCCTTGCCACAAAATTATAAAGCGATGTGCATGTTGACTGCTAAGAATCGCCTTTGATGGTGTGTAGCGGATGGAGGGTCGATTTAGTAATCCCTACGGTGTGTTGGTTGGTACGGGTGGTGTGTAGCGGATGGATATTTAGGTGGGCTGGGTTTGCATTTCATTATTTGTACATATCCATGTGATTTAAATGATTATTATTTAATCTGCTATGAAAAATGGGCTTTTGGGCTAAATATGAACTAAATGGGCCTATGGCCATATGTGTAATTAATGGGCTTTAAAGTTATGATCAAATGGGCTTTTTAATGTATGTGTTACACATTGAGTTTATAACTCACCCATTTTTGTGGGATAACTTTTCAGATGATTCGTAGTGCGATAGATCGGGTCGGCAAGGACTCGTGGTGGCGATGCTCATACCAAGTATTTTGAAGATTTTCCAATTTAAACTTATTAAATTTTACTACTTAGACTTTATTATGGGTTTGCTATTTTGTAATAAGGCCACTATAAACTGCTTTTAAATTTTTGTGTTTGGACTTTTATTTTGCCATGAACAAACATCTATTAAATAACTAAATGGTTTTTCGATAAATAATTTAAAAATGTTCTTGTCACTAATATATATATGTTTTAAAGTAAATTCCTTAAATTTGGTTTTCTTTTAATTTATTAATTCCTTCTAAAAATAAGTTTTTAAAAGACATAAATTTACTTTACAATTTGATTTCAACCTAAAATATTAAGTTAATCATTTTCTACAAAATCATCAAGTTTTTCTTAAATAAAATGAGAATTTGCAAAAGATTAGATTCAAGGAACATATCAAATTCGGTTAGGCTTTTTGGGCCGGGTTTGGGGTGTTTCAACTTGGTATCAGAGCCCAGTTTTAAACTCTCGGCCTTGGGTTGTGAAGCCCACAACGTTTTCAAAATATGGCCCAAATGACTTTTGAAAGTTTTCTTAAGTTAAAATGGTTTTATAAGAGCATGGCACCTTGAGTTCTCATTGGACCCATCAGATATGTATCTTCATTGATAAAGTGATATGAAAGTCTGATAAGCTTAAGGAAACTATAACTTTAGAGACATGGACCCTAGGTGTATGTGTGCTACTACGGAAAAACCACTGAACATCTGCTTTATAAAACTTTCTTTTAATAAGAAGTGAAAAGACTCTAATACATAAGACTTTTTCGTAAAAATAGATAAGACACGTAGTAGACATGAGTTCTAGGGGACGTGGTCGTCGTGGACGTGGAAGAGGAAGAATGGCTGTGTTAGAACTAGTTAGATCTGGTCAAGGTTCCGAGAATGAAGCTCATACCATTTGTTGGGGTGGATTTTCAAGAGCAAAATGGAGGAGGTGACGCAGATCACAAGTCGTGCTTGAGTATTGAACAGTAGCGAAGCTAGTTAAAATGGGTCTCAAAGTCGATGGTGAGAGACTAAGATCGAATGGAGCTGAGATTTTCAGGGGAGTATCTGGAGTAGCTCCAAATGTAGCGGAATACTGGTTGGAGGCAGTCGAGAGGATCATGGATGATTTAGACTGCACTGCTGAAGAAAAATTAAAGGTGCTATTTCACTACTCCGTGATGAAGCCTACCAGTGGTGGCTCACTATTAAGGAGAGTACCCCTGTGGATCGACTGGATTGGGGGTATTTTAAAATTAAATTTGAAGGAAAATACGTTGGAGCTAGCTACATCGACTCCCAGAGGAAGACATTTTTGAATCTAGTGCAAGGCAGTAAGTCGATAGCTGAGTATGAAGCAGAGTTTTTGCGACTTAGCCGATATGCCAGAGGGATAGTAGCTACTGAATATGAACGGTGTATCAGATTTGAAGATGGACTTAGAGATGAACTGCGAGTGATGATTGCTCCACACCGAGAAAGAGATTTTGCAATCTTAGTAGAAAGAGCAAGAATAGCTGAAGAGGTTAAGCGGACTGAAAAACAGAACTGGGACAGAGGCCAGAATAAGAATAAGAGAAGCTTTGGGTATTCAGGGTCATCCGGGAATTTTTAGAAGAAACCAAGAAATGATGGACCACGAGGTCAGCAGACTACTACGGGTGGACAAGATCGTGCTTGTGCCCAATGTGGAAAGATGCACCCGGGAGAATGTTGGAAAAAGACCGGGGGATGTTTCAAGTGCGGATCTAAAGACCATATGATCAAGGATTGCCCGAAGAATTCAGATAAGAACCGCCCAGTAAGTCAGGGTGTTAATCAGGCTGGCAGAGGTGAACAGCAGTCGATAAGGGGTCGTGGTCCAAATGGAAGGGGTAATGGCTCTGGTAGAGGTCGTGGAACTTCGTGCGAGAGGCGTGGTAGCTCGAGGCGAGACGGACCAGTCCGGTATATGCGATTAAATCATAAATAAGACGTTGGCCTTTTGATGTTATCACGATGCGTTTCGATTTACAGGTTGCCCTTCATTGCTTTGATAGATATAGGGTCAACTCACTCATATATCGCTAGTGAAGTATCTGAAACTTTTCATGTGACTTCGAGATTGTACTAGGAAGATGATGTACTTAGTCCTTTAGGATGAAAAGATGATTATAGACAAACTTTCTAAGAAAGTGCCTTTAGAAGTTCAAGGATCTGCTTCCGGCTGATTTAATGGAGTTGCCATTGAAGAATTGACACGATCTTAGGCATGGACCGCTTGTGAAGTATCGTGCAAATGTGGATTGTCTTTGCTAAGCGGATGTCCTAAGAACTGTTGATGACAAAGAAATTGTAGTGATGGGCAAGAGACGAAACTACTTATCTAATGTAGTATCCGCTTTTAATGCGAAAAGATGGTTAGAAAGGGATGTAGCCTTCCGATGTTGGTGAGTGCCTTGGAGGCTAAGGAAGCAAGCTGTTGAGGAGTCGGATCGTGAATGAATTTGTAGATGTTTTAGGAAGAACTTCCATGTTTGCCTCCGGATCGTGAGGTAGAATTCGGGATTGATTTATTGCACAGAGCAGCGCCGCTTTTATTGCTCCATATAGAATGGCACCGAAGGAATTAGTTGAGCTTAAGGCTCGATTCGGAGTTGCTTGATCGTGGATTTATCCGACCTAGTGTGTCTCCATAGGGAGCACCAGTTTTATTTGTGAAGAAGAAGGACGGATCGATGAGGGCGTGTATAGATTCTTGGCAGTTGAATAAGCTAACCATCAAGAACAAGTATCCTTGCCGAGGATTGACGACTTGTTCGATCGACAAGGAGCTGTGGTATTCTCAAAGATTGATCTAAGGTCGGTATCATCAGATTAAAGTGAAAAAGCGGATATCCATAAGATGACTTTTGAACTAGATATGGGCATTATGAATTTCTGGTAATGCCATTTGGATTGACGAACGCCCCAGCTGCGTTCATAGATATGATGAACCGGATTTTCCAGCCCTATTTGGATCAATTCGTCGTGGTGTTCATAGATGACATCCTAGTGTATTCTAAGTCCGAGATAGAACATGATGAGCATCTTCGGATTGTGTTTCGAGTTTTAAGGGAGAAGAAGCTGTATGCCAAATTCAGCAAGTGTGAATTTTGGCTGAAAGAGGTTGCATTTTTAGGCCATGTGGTGTCTGCAGAAGGGATAAGGGTGGATCCTCGGAAGATTGAGGCTATGTTAGATTGGAAACCACCTAAGTCATCAGAAGTTCAAGTTTTCTTGGGGTTAGCAGCTATTCTGAAGATTTGTTGAAAGATTTTCTTCGATATTTGCACCTTTAACGAAATTAATGAGAAAGGAAGTACCTTTTGTGTGGGCTGATAATGCAAGAGAGCTTTGAGAAGCTCAAGAAGGTTTTATTGAAGCTCAGCTTTGATTCACTGAGGCGGGGAAAGGATTTTGTCGTGTATTGTGACGCTTCTCACAGGGATTAGGATGTGTTCTGATGCAAGGCGGGAAGGTAGTTGCGTATGCGTCTCGGCAGTTAAGACCTCACGAGGTTAATTACCCGACGCATGATTTGGAGTTGGCAGCTGTAGTCTTTGCTCTTAAAGTTTGGAGACATTATTTATACGAGGAAAAAGTCAGTGATATACACGGACCACAAGAGTCTAAAATATCTACTGACTCAGAAGGAATTGAATTTGAGGCAGCGAAGGTGGATAGAGTTGTTGAAAGACTACGACTATTCTATCGAGTACCATCCGGGCAAGGCGAATGTGGTGGCAGATGCTCTACGTCAGAAAGTGGTGTCAAATTTAAGGGCGATGTTTGCACATCTTAGTCTTTACGACGACGGAAGCTTGTTGGCAGAATTACAAGTTAGGCCGACACGGTTGAGTCAAGTGAAAGAGAGACAGTTAGTAGACAAAGATCTGAGTGTAAAGCTACGGCAGGTACAGAATGGGGAATTGGAAAATTTTGGTATTAACAGCGATGGGGTCTTGTGTTTCAAAGGTAAAGTATGTATGCCGAGGATCGGGAATTGAGGCAAAAGATTCTTCAGAGTCGATAGTAGCCCTTATGCTATGCATCCCGGAGGAAGTAAGTTATCCGAGATTTGCGAGATCGGTTTTGGTGGCACGGTCTTAAGCGAGAAGTTACGAGTATGTAAGAAAGTGCTTAACGTGTCAACAAGTCAAGGTGAACATCAAGTACCTTGGGATTGCTTCAATAGATAAAAATTCCACAGTGGAAGTGGGAGAGGATCACCATGGACTTTGTTAGTGGGCTTCCTCTTACGCCTACTAAGAAAGACTCAAGATGGGTGATAGTGGACGAATGACGAAATCGCACATTTTATCCCGATTGGTTGATTACTCTTTGCGTAAATTGGCAAAGTTATATGTGGTGAGATTGTGAGATTGCATAGAGTCTGGGTGTCAATCATTTCGATAGAGATCCGAGGTTTACGTCTCGCTTTGGAAAGCATTGCATCGGGCCTTGGGCACCAGATTGGATTCGAGACGGCATTTCATCCTCGATCGGACGGTCGATCTGAAAGAGTAATCCAAATTTTAAAAGATATGTTAAGGGTTGTGTGATGGATTTCAGGGAAGTTGGGAAGAGTTCTTACCGTTAGCGAATTTATGTACAACAAAGATTACCAAGCCGAGATTCGGATGGCACCATATGAAGCACTATATGGACTAAGTGTCGCACTCCTACATGTTGGACAAAATTAGGGGAACGTCAGATTTTGGGTCCAAAAATAGTGGCTAAATCCGAAGAAAAGGTTAAGGTAATCCGGGCTAGGTTAAAGGAAGCATCTGACAGGCAAAAGTCGTATACAGATCTAAAGCGGAAAGAAATAGAGCTTGCTATGGGGGACCAAGTTTTCCTAAAGGTTTCACCTTGGAAAAAGGTGATGAGATTCAGTCGCAAAGGGAAGTTAAGTCCCAGGTTCATTGGACCTTATCGGGTTTTGAAGTGGGTCGGACCTGTGGCATATCAGTTAGAATTACCTTCAGAGTTGAAGTAAATGCACGATGTGTTCCATGTTTCAATGTTACGCCATTACCGATCGGATCCATCTCATGTAGTGCCAGTTGAGGATGTGGAATTAAGACCAGATTTGTCCTATGAAGAGGAGCCAATTCAAATTCTGGAGTGAGATGTAAAAGTTTTGCGGAGAAAGTCGATTCCTCTCGTCAAAGTATTATGGCGTAATCATGGATCGGAAGAAGCTTCGTGGGAGCAGGAAGCGATGTGACGATAATACCTCACTTGTTCCAACGGGTAATTTCGAGGACGAAATTATTTTTAAGGGGTAGAAGCTGTAACATCCACGATAATTAGGGTTATGCATCTTTACTTAATTGAATGATGTTGCATGCTTAATTATGATTGAGTATGTTTTGGAAGTTTATTTTGAACTTCATTAATTAAGTGAATGCTTAGTGAAACTTTTAATTTCTAATAATTAAGATGGAGCTAAGCATGTTAGGCTTTAAGAAATAATGACAAGGAGTTTTAAGCATAAGATGAGTAATTGGCAAGGTGGTTAGGATGCATGGATGAGTGCTTGAAGGAGAGGTTCGAATCCCTAGTTAGCAAATGGGAGGATTTTATTTTTTGTTTCCTTCCCGATAGTGTCAGCCAAGACTCTTCTAGAATGGATGAGCATCTTTTTAATTTTGGTTATTTGACCATATGGAAAAGGTAAGCTAAAACTTATGGTATGGAATCATGAAAGGATGATAAGATGAGGGGGACAAAAGGATTGAAGTAAGGGCCTTGTCTTGGAAACTTTTTCATGGTCATTTGACCATGAATCTAGTCGGTTTTAGGGGATAAAGGGGATAGTAAATGGTGATAGTAATCTAAGGGTTGATGGGGAAGAAATGAGGAGGAAAAAGGGGGATAATGTTGGCATAGGTTGGCCGAATTTTTGCTTAGCCATTAGGGGGGAAAGTTGGCCAAAAAGTTTTTCATTTTTGTGCATCTTTTCTCATTTCTCCAAAAGTTTTTCTCCTAGCTGAATTTGTTATTGAGTTTAGGTAAAAATTTCTCTTTGTTTTGGCTTTCATTTTGACCATTTTGGTTAAAATACAATTTCTCTCAAATTGTGGTCTCCTTTAGTCATAAGCATCAAAAGTTTGGAAAAACATTTTCTTCTTTTCTCTTTCCTCATTGTTAAAACTACCAAAGTGCAAAGAACTATTTTCTTCTTCAATTTCTTCCTCTTGGTTGAATGTGCATAGGTTCCTAAACCTATCTCTTTTCTTTTGAGAATCAACATCATCATCATCTTCTTCTTTTTAATCTCTCTTTCTCTTTCTCTTTTCTTCCTTTTCTCTTTCCTTCTCTTTTCATTTTCTTTCTTCTTCACTCTCAACGAAACTATTTTCTACCAACATCAAAATCAACATACTTTCCTTCTCTTTGTCAAACCAAATCACCTTTCTTTTCATCTAAATCTTTCTTTTCTTTTATTAAAACCGAAACCATTTTAGTCATAAATCATCATCTTTTTCTTTTCTTTTGTTCAAGGTCGAATATTCAAAGTGATCAAGTAAGGTTTTGTCAATTGTTTTCTTTATTCTTTTTACTATAGTTGATTTAGAAAACATAAATCCTCTTATTTTTCTCTCTTAGGTCGAATCCTTGGAAAGGATTTTAAGGATCTTTGTTGAAGCCAACTTTTAAGAAGTGATCATTCAAATCATCCAAGGTAAGGATTATTAATTTCGATCGTATCAATCCTTTTAGAATGGATCACTAATCAACTTTATTTTAGGGGTGATTTGAGACTAACAAGATAGGTAAGAAAAGAGCAAGACGGAGTGTTTGGAAGAGAGGAGGCACTGTTTACCATCAAACTTCAAAAGAAGGGTCAGATGTCGTGAAGAGATTTTCCACCGGGTTGTGGACCCTCCGCTAACGAAGATCGATTATTTGAAGTAGTACGTGACAAATAGAACCACTTTACGTTGGTGGGATATCGCGGGTTTTGATCCATCTAGCGAAGAAAAACCACAAATAACGGTTATTCGAGAATTCGAGGGTAAGGATTTAGATCTTTCGTCAATAAATATAGTTTTATTAGTAATAGTGTATACTAACCAAGTGTGATAATTAACTAGGTGTTGACGAGTGAGAGAGTATCGTTCTCATGGTCATAAGGTGTGTAACCTTACAATAAAAACTCATAGATCTATTTTATATGTGATTTTATGACAATGTGTTTGATAATTATTTTTGGATACCAATCAGTGGTATACGATATTCAGGTATGTTTACCCCAAATATTCTGTTAATTTTGCTATATGCATAATTGTGAGATAAGTATGATTTTGTTATGATTTTGGGGTAAATGGCATGAAAAATGAATAATATGTATGTGCATGGGCATATGGGTGAATTTGATAAAGGGAAGTATTCGGTGGTTTTACCACAATTTTGGTGACTTCGGTCACATATTTGAAATCCGTGACTTCGATCATATATGTGAATCTGGTGACTTGGTCACATATTTGAAATCTGGTGACTTCGGTCACAATTTTGTCCGTGGCCTTGCCACAAAATTATAAAGGCGATGTGCATGTTGATTGCAAAGAAGCGCCTTCGATGGTGTGTAGCGGATGGAGGTCGATTTAGTAATCCCCACGGTGTGTTGGTTGGTACGGTGGTGTGTATCGGATGGATATTTAGGTGGGCCGGGTTTGTATTTCATTATTTGTACATATCCATGTGATTTAAATGATTATTATTTAATCTGCTATGAAAATGGGCTTTTAAGCTAAATATGAACTAAATGGGCCTATGGCCATATGTGTAATTAATGGGCTTTAAAGTTATGATCAAATGGGCTTTTTAATGTATGTGTTACACATTGAGTTTATAACTCACCCATTTTGTGGGATAACTTTTCGATGATTCAGTAGTGCGATGGATCGGGTCAGCAAGGGCTCTGTGGTGGCCAATGCTCATACCAAGTATTTTGAAGATTTTCCAATTTATACTTATTAAATTTTACTACTTAGACTTTATTATGGGTTTCCTATTTTTGTAATAAGGCCACTATAAACTGCTTTTAAATTTTTGTGTTTGGACTTTTATTTTGCCATGAACAAACATCTATTAAATAACTAAATGGTTTTTCGATAAATAATTTAAAAATGTTTTAGTCACTAATATATATATATATATATATATATATGTTTTAAAGTAAATTCCTTAAATTTGGTTTTCTTTTAATTTATTAATTCCTTCTAAAAATAAGCTTTTAAAAGACATAAATTTACTTTACAATTTGATTTCAACCTAAAATATTAAGTTAATCTGCTTTCTACAAAATCATCAAGTTTTTCTTAAATAAAATGAGAATTTGCAAAAGATTAGATTCGAGGAACATATCAAATTCGGTTAGGCTTTTTGGGTCGGGTTTGGGGTGTTTCATTTAGTCTTATTTAAGCATTTCCACAAAATGGTCCACAATGCATAGAACATAAAATTCACTCTACTTCCTTTCACTAAACAAAAGCTGAATATTTATTGAACTTATACAAGTCCCTACACTATGTTTATTTTAGAAAATCAAGTCCTTCCATTTATCAATTTCATCAATTAAGCCCTAATAACTAATTTCTTGAAGATTGATAATGCAAAACTTAAAATCTATTACATATTTTCTATTTCCTAACATCAACAAGAATTTTCACAACTTCCTCAATAGTCGAACATAAATTCTTTATAGATTTCAAAAATTAACACATGGGCAAGATAAACAACTCAACAACCATCACAAATATGTCAAATTTATTCAAAATTAAGCTTAAACATGCCTTTAATTTAACATGCAAGCACCGAAAATGTCAAAGCTGAAACTTCTCTTCTTTCTCTTAGTTTTCGGCCAAACAAATAAGAAAGATGAGTAATTTCATCTTTTTTTTCTAATAAATTATGTTATCATATATTGTAATATACCATATTGTCATAAAATAAAATAAACAAATTCCAATCCATTATTACATGCATTTTGGCTGGCCACTCTATTCATTTCTCTTTCATTTTGTTTATTTTATTCTATTATAACCACTAACATATTAAAATAATGTACCATTTTCACCGAAAGAAATAATAAACAATTAGATCATCATTTCATGCAGACCAACAGGCCACTAACCTTCCTTTATGGCCAAATTGCTACTTTAAGTCTCAAATTTATTAAAACATCAACAATTAAGCACTATCTCATCAAACCATCGAATTTTTAATTTACGCGATTAAGCCCTTATTTCAAATTTAAGCATTAAGACGATCAAATTTTAATACGAAAATTTCAAACACACTAATTCATACATAATAAGCATAGAAAATAATATTTAAATATTTTTCTGACTCGAATCCTTGGTCCCGAAACCATCGTTCCGACTAAGGTCTAAATCGAGCTGTTACAACTCTACCCCCTTAGGGATTTTTGTCCTCAAAAATCTTACCAGAAAGTAGATTAAGGATTTGCTTCCACACAATATACATTTCAAATTCACACATAGCTTCAGATTTCAAATCTCTTTAATCTCACAATTGAAATTCTGATCTGACTCTTGCTGTACATCATCTCTAGCTGAGACTGCTTATGACTGTATTAAATTGTTTTCATTTTCTGCTCAATTTCTTTGACGATATTAATCCCGTGGATCATTTTCTCACAAAACTCGATCCTGAAATAATAGAGTTCGGTAAGTGCTTATAATAGCAACAGTCTTTCTTAGTTGCTTTGAAACTCTAAAACACAGTGACAAATAAATATTTCGAGAGTTTGAATTGCGTTTCCCGATTTCAATGCAATCTCATACTCACAGATTACTGTAATTTTCCTTAGAATCCCAATATGAGTTTTAGATCTCAATACGAAACAATGATGATTGGTACCATGTGTACACTTATCATCTCAGGAACAGATAACTCTATATTCAACACTTTATTTCTATAATCAACAAAGTCAGGAATATCACAATTCACACTCATTCATCAATATCATATCTCGGAATGTCGTGCATCATATTACTCACGTACGATCAAACTAACTAACACTGTGAGCCACCTATAACAATGGTTATATAGTCTTAGAGCTTCTCGGTTTAGACACTTTATCTCAAAGCAACAAATAATCATCGATTCCACATCTGAAGTTCTGAATCAGAAATCAATTTATGCTGAACCCCTTTTTAACTTATAATTCACTGACACATTTCTGAATTTCACAACTTCACTAAATAAACATTTATTTAGTCTCTAATTCAGCTAACAACCATTCATTACTTGATAAGATCAATCATATATTCATCGCTCAAAAAGCACACAAAAGTTTTCCCGTTCAAAACATCTAAAACTATAATCATTTCCTCAGATGAGAATCACTTAAAGACTCAAAAGTTTTTTGACGATTCGAGATAACTACACTGTGCCAAGTTTGGATCTTTCTCTAACATTAAACATTTTAAACTCTTATAGTCATCATATATATCACATAACTCTTTTCATGCATTTTTAACTATATGAAATCACAAAATATCTATGTACACTTTTTCATTAGAACACGCTTCAAACCATTCATTAACATATGACTGAAGATCATAAACTCTTTATGCAATTCAGACGAAACTAGAACTAACATTTCGATTGATAATGTCTTCGCAAAAGAAAACTTCAACATTCAAACTAACTTTAATTTACCACCACATTTCTCAGATAGAATTGTTCCAATAGATATATTTCTGTATTAAATCTTCAAGAATAGAAATTATTCTTCCATACTATCCTTCAATTCCTACATGTACGTTCAAAATTTATTTCCAATTCATAGATAGATTCAAACATATATAACCCAATTAACTTTTCAATCAAATAATTCAAATCATACTAACCCATTGAATTGGTCTTTTCGAAGAAATCTTTTCTTCTCGTTAAAAGGATAACTCAGACATATCATTATACAAATTTATCTTGATCTTCTATCATTTTTCACTTTTATCAATGTCAAACCTTTACGAGAACTAGAAAAGAGTTTATAATGAAGATGTCTCATATATTAATCATCGAAACTTTGAATTCTACTGAAATCATTTTAACCAAATAGAAATCATTGGGCCTTACTAGGAACGATGTCTCAACCTTATAATAAATATTATCCCGGCTGTTAAGGAAGCATTTGAACACGGAAAAAAATCAAATATGATTTTAGTAGCAACCATTGTAGAGACACAACTTCTATGACTCTGAGGACGGTACCACTGTACTCTCACATTTCAAGCCAGAAATTATAATCGTAATAGACATAGTCATCTCTGTCAAATAGAGATCTCTTGCAGATAATCACATGAAATCATAAGAATACCATAATAGAAAATTTTCAACATTTGAAGTTACACAGAATATCTGAAAAATTACAACTCATATAGAATAATATTAGTTCTGATGATATCCCAAAAAGTGTCCATAAAGAACAATGTCTCTCATAAATACTGAAATCCACAGTAACAGAAGTAATATAATCTTCACATGTATTCAATGGAGTAATAACCAGTAGAAACAGAATATTAACCTCATACAGATTTTACCGTCGACTTTTATATCCACCCATTGGAATAAATTATCAAAGAAAACATAACAATCTCAAATATAACCCAAACAGATCAATGATGCTTTCATCTATTAGTATGTTTAGCTAAGGTTCTCATAAGATAAAACTTTCTTTCTGAACTTAAACAGTCACATATACTTCTGAGGATAAATGTACACATAGAATGTCCAAATGAAATCATAATAACTGCCTGACTATAACAATTGCATTCAACTATTAATACAATTCAAGCATTGATCCACTGTCTAATTCTGTCATAAAACAATTTTCATATTATCCCATCACTAATAGAACTCAATTCAGAAAAGCTTCCTATTAATACTTTCTTTAGGTAACATACCTGAATAAGTCATTTAATCAGAGTTAATTTCTTCTTTAACAGTGAATTTGCATAATTTGTATAGTCTTCAGAACTGTCCCATATCTCTTTTAGTACTGTCTTAATTGGCTGATTCATTCTCTTTTCTGACTACATTAGTAATCTTTCAAACACGGATATCTGTAACTCCACACTCGTGAGCTTATTCAACCCAAAATCTTACAGATTTCATTGTAACATTTTACTGATAAAGGGGTGAGGGTAGTAAAGCCTCAAATTTAACTCGCACATAAATGCACATAACACATACTATCACAAATAGCCAGTTTATTTCTAATTTCACATTCTCAAAACATTTAATAGACATTTGCTTATAATCAATTTTGTTCTTAACACATAGTTCATAAGCCAAATCAAATCACTAATTCACAATCGAAATTCTCATATAGCATCATAACTCAATTGTCATAACTGTAACACCCCAAACCCGGTCAATACACCACGACCGAATACGGTATATTCTGGTGGAAAATGTATTTGAGAGGTTTAGGTTTTCGATTAAAAGTCTAATGAAAACTCTTTTGTATGTTTTGTTCTTGTAGAAAACTTAAGCATGATTGTTTAAAAAGCGATAGTGTACTTGAAAACCCAGGGATTTTGAAAACTTAATTATACCTTTAAGTAAAATAAATTTGTCACATTTGGAAATCCGAGTAATTTCTTTGTGTTGATTTAAACATTTTTTTTGACTTAGTAAGAAACTATTCTCAAGTTTGAACACACATTTGAGTTACATTCGTTTTAAATTACAAATTTATACCCGATGGTAAAGTTTAAAACATCTCGCTTTGTAGTTTTGAAAAACCTTATCTTTCCAAGTGTTATCCAATAATAACCCAATAATTTGTTAAGGAATATTTGAAATCAAATTTAAGCATATAAATCACCCAAGTATAATTTTAAAAGGCCTTTTACAATCCCAACAAAATCAAATGGAAATAAATAGAGTAAAGTACCAAGTTTTTAAATCAGTGCAAATCCCATTTTATTCATGGCATGGTCACTTCGAGTCCACCCCGGCTCCATGTCCGCGATCTAAGTGTCACCTGAAATGATAAGGGAGAAGGTGAGTCGCAAGACTCAGTGCATAAATCCCCCTCCCGATATATGCAACATACTAACACACATCATAACAAAGCAACACAATTAATGCACCTGATCAGAACCATCCGTAACACCTTTTCTACCCCATGTGGTACCAAACCACTGGTGGTGCCAAACCACTGGTGACCCAAAGTCACAAAAAATCCATCGATGGGGCCAACCCACGTGTGATACCAAATCACTGGCGACAATCCCAGTATCTTAAAAGTGGGGCCAACCCACGGTGGTGTTAAACCACGAGGACGAGTCACTATGAGGTGCCAAACCTCCGGTGTCCCAAAGACACAAGTGTGATACCAAATCACCGTGACCGCAAATACGAATCAAATGATGGGGCCAACCCATCGTGTGATACCAAATCACTAGTGTCAATCTCGTAAAATCAACCGTGGGGCCAACCCATCGTGGTGCTAATCCATCGACGAGACGCGGAGGTGCCAAACCTCTGGTGACCCAAAGTCACAAAATATCATCTGTGGTACCAAACCACTGGAGGTGCCAAACCTCTGGTGTCCCAAAGACACGGATATCATATTTCCCCTCCACTCATATCACCCATTAACATCTCATACTAATGCAAATTGTGTAAAATCATACAATCATGCTAACATGTTTTAATATTGCATCTCATATCACATACATCAGCAATCATAATAGCATATATCATTAATAGAACTTGTAATGGAACGGACTTACGGATCCGTGCACATACCCCGTAGGGTATCATATCAATCTATCATACCGTTAAGCTTTAATAGGCAATCAGGTTTATTAAACATATTACTAAGTAAAAAGTGTGTTAGCTTACACACCTGTTAAAACGCAAGCTTAATCCCAAAGAATCGGTTTAAATCCCTCGATTATCTTGCTCCTAAAATTGACCAAACATAGATTAATCACTTATACCTTTCGGCCAAAACCAAATAAATCAAGAGGGTTAACGCTTAACCCTTACCTTGCAAATGGTTTGGTTTCCTACCAAACCCGAACCAACAATGGTTCTTTTGACAATCGGCCACACCCTAAAATGAAGAACGATTAATCCATTGAAGACTTGACTAAATGAAACTAAAAGAGTGGACTAAAAGAACCAACCCTTACCACCACTTACCAAACAATTAACAGAGAAGGAAGACTCCTCTTGCTTGCTTCCAAAATCCAAAGGCCCTATAACGCAATGATTAACAAAAGATTAACTCTTTTCAACCAAACCCAAAATCGGTTCTTAACCAAACCAGAATCGACAACAAACAAGGGAGAAAAGAGATAGCCCTTCGACCAAAATACTCACCTTCTTCAAACGATTGCAAAACACGAGATAAGAACCAACACTACACCAAAATTCAGCCACAAGAAAACCACTAGGAGAGAGGAGAGATTCGGCCAACACTTTAGACCGTAAGGAAAGAGAATTGGCCAAGGTGTTTAACACACCTATGTTCGACTTTGAGTGAAACAAAGAAAAGTAGAGATGAGAAGAAATAGAAGTTACTGACAATAGGGTTTGAGAAGAGAGAAATCGACGGGAGAAAAGTACTTTTAGTTTTGAGAAGAAAAAGAATTGGAGGAGGTATTTTGGAGAATAACTTTCGCTATCAAGGTTTCAGAGAAGAAAAGAAAGTATGAGAAGAAAAAGGGTACTAGTTTGGTTTACGAATGAAGATAGAAGAAGAAATGGGAAAGAACATTCGACCACACACCAAATCAAGAGAAACAAAGAAATTTTCGGCAAGAAGATGCTTGGACTTTCGGTTTCAAGAAGAAAAAAGGGAGAGTTTTGCTTGACACCAAAAGTGACCGAAAAATGCACAAAACCAAGTGAAATTTGGCATTCCCACTCCCCACTTACCAAAACCGTCCACTCACCCCCCAAAAGCTCTCCAATATTCGGCCATCACCCCCAAACACTCCAAGCCACTAATTCAAATCACTTTGAATTAGTCCACTTCCTGATTTACTCTCCACCCACCATTTGAGCATTTGACTTGGTCTAAAGCGAGTTTGAACCGCCTACAACTTCTCCCTCCATGCGTCAAAATGGAAGCAAAATAAGAGTACTCTCTGCTTGAACACAGGACCTCCCCCGCAAATGGCGTCACACACACAAGCCTCAAGTGGCGCCTATCCCGCCACTCCACCAGCTCCTTTCTTATGCTAACATTTACCAAATAAAACCTTTAAACCCCGGCTTCCTCGGCTCCTCTCACCTAAGCCTAAAACTAAAATTTTCCTACCACTGCTTACACTAGGCTTACACCCAAGCCCTCAAAACATCAAAAACAACAACATAGCAAACCAAGCACATGCAAACAAGGCCATAACAAAATAGCCCCTAACCCGGGATATTACAGTTCTACCCCCTTAAAATAATTTCGGCCTCGAAATTACCTGATCAGAAGAGTTGAGGGTATTGCTGTCTCATCACATCCTTAGGTTCCCACGTAGCTTCTTCCACGCCATGATTCTGTCATAGTAACTTTACCAAAGGCACAGACTTCCTACGCAGAACCTTCACATCCCGCTCTAGAATCTACACTGGTTCTTCCTCCATGGTCAAATCTGGGTTTACTTCGATCTCTTCCACTGCTACGACTTGCGATGGATCTGAACGATATCGCCTAAGCATCGAAACGTGAAATACATCGTGAATCTGACTTAACTCTGCTGGCAACTCAAGTTGGTAAGCTACTGGTCCCACTCGTCTCAGTACCTTATACGGCCCAATAAACCTCGGACTTAACTTGCCTTTCCTTCCGAACCTCAATACTTTCTTCCACGGTGAGACCTTCAAAAAGACCTTATCCCCCACAGCAAACTCTATATCTCTCCGCTTGAGATCGACATAAGACTTTTGTCGGTCCGAAGCTTCTTTCAATCGAGCCTGAATCAACTTAACCTTGTCTTCGGTCTCTGCAACCAACTCTGGTCCCAACAACTGACGTTCACTTAACTCCGTCCAACATGTAGGTGAGCGACACTTCCTACCATACAACGCCTCATATGGTGCCATCTTGATGCTTGCTTGGTAATTATTGTTGTAAGCGAACTCATTAATGGCGTAAACTCCTCCCAACTACCTCAAGTCCGAACACAACCTCGTAACATATCCTCTAAGATCGTATAACCTTCGATCGCCTGTTAGACTGCGGGTGAAATGCCGTGCTAAAATCCAACCGTGTACCCAGAGCCTAATGCAACGCTTTCCAGAACCTTGACGTAAATTGGGATCCCTATCCGAGATGATCGACATCTGCACACCGTGCGCCTCACTATCTCGACACATTGAGCTTCGCTAACCTCGAAGTGAGTAATCCACCTCACGGGATAAAGTGAGTGATTTAGTCAGACGATCCATAATTACCCAAATCGAATCCTTCTTGCTAGGCGAAGAGGTAATCCTTGACGAAATCCATAGTTATCCTTTCCCACTTCCTTTGTGGAATCTTCTTTGGTGAAGCAACCACGATGACATCGATGTTCGGCCTTGACACTGCGACATGTCAAGCATTTCCCACAAGCTCCGCACTTCCTCTTTAGACCAAGCCACCAAAAGCGCTCTTTTAAATCCCGATACATCTTATCGCCTCCGGGATGCATAGTGTAGGGGCTGCTATGTAATGTCGTCTGAAGAATCTTCGCCTTAACTCAATATCCTCGGATACAAGCTCTCCCCGAAAACACAAAGACTCCATCACTAGACAAAGCTGTAACCCTCCAAACCACCATTACATACTTGTGACCTCTGCGACTCAAAACCTCATCCATTAACTATTTTTCCTTGATCCGCTCAACCCAAGTAGGCTTAACACCGCAGCTCTGCCCGAGAATACTTTCGTCGTCATACAAACTCAAATGGGCAAACATCGCTCTTAAGTGCGCAACAACCTTATGGCTCAATGCATACGCCACCACATTAGCCTTGCCGGATGATACTCAATCGAGCGATCGTAGTCTTTAGCAACTCAATCCATCTCGTTGCCTCAGATTCAAATCTTTACGAGTCAAAAGATACTTGACTCTTGTGATCTGTGTAGACATCGATCTCTCTCGGACAAGTAATGCCTCCAAATCTTCAAAGCGAAGACTACGTACCGCTAACTCCGGATCGTCGTCGGATAATTGACCTCATGTGGCCTCAAGCGCCGAGATCGTAAGCCACAACCTTCCCTTCTGCATTAGCACACAACCCAAACTCAGTCGATGCATTGCAATATACTGTGAATTCCTTTCCTGCCTCAGGTTGAATTAGAACCGGAGCTTCAGTCAAAATCTTCTTCAACTTGTCGAAACTCTCCTGCTGCTTCTCATTCCAAATGAACGGAACCCCTTTTCTTAACAATTTGGTCATCGGTGCTGCAATCAACGAAAATCCCTCTACAAATCTTTGGTTGTATCCTGCCAAGCCCAGAAAACTCCGAATCTCAGCTACTGACTTAGGCGGCTTCCAATCCAAAACTGCCTCAATCTTTCGATGATCCACTCTAATCCCCTCAGCCGACACTACATGACCCAAGAAGGTCACCTCTCTAAGCCAGAACTCACATTTACTAAACTTTGCATAAAGCTGTTTCTCCCTCAGAATCTGCAATACCACCCGTAAATGCGCATCATGCTCCTCCTCAGTCCTTGAATACACCAAGATGTCGTCAATAAAAACCACGATTTAACCGATCCAAATATCTTTGGAACACCCTATTCATCATATCCATGAATGCTTTCGGCGCGTTAGTCAACCCAAACGGCATTACTAAGAACTCATAGTGCCCATACCGAGTAATGTAAACGCCGCCTTGCGGATATCCGCCTCCTTCACCTTTAGCGGTGATACCGGACCTTAAATCGATCTTTGAGAATCGATGCACCTTCGGTGATCAAACAAGTCATCTATCCGTGGCGGCGGATACTTGTTTTTGATCGTCGACTTATTCAATTGGCGAGTCTATACACATCCGCATGGTACCGCTCTTTCTTCTTAACAAAAGTCTGGGTGCTCCCAAGGTGAAACACTTGGCACGATAAAGCCTCGGTCCAACAACTCACGGATCTCGAGCCTTAAGCTCTCCTAACTCTTTTGGCACCATCCTATACTGAGCAATAGACACCGGCGCTGTTTTGGGTAATAGATCTATTAGAACTCTACCTCACGATCCGATGGAAAACCCGAAGCTCCTCAGAAACACATCAAGAAATTCCCTAACTCGTCCAACCTTCTCTACGAGAGACTCTTTAGCCTCCAAGGCATACGCATGAACCACATATGCTTCACGTTCTTTCGACCATCTTTCCAAATTTTCTTGAGCAGATACCACATTGGATAGGTAGTCCTCCTATTACCTATCATGACCACTTCATCACCCCGACGTCTTTAGAACCATGTGCTTAGTGCATAATCCAACTTCGCCTGGTACTTAACCAACCAGTCCATCCTAAGAATTAGATCGAACTCCCCAAACAGCAGTTCCATCGGATCGCCCACAAACACTACCCCTTGGAGTTCTAGAGGTACATCTCTATCTGACTTATCTACAACTACTGAGTGACCTAAAGGGCTAATTACGGTCATCCGCCTAGAAGATATCTCGAGTCTAAATCCATGGTCTTCACTATGCTACTCGCAACATATGAATCGTTGAACCCACATCAATCAAAGCGGTAAATGGAGAACCAAAGATTAAGAACGTCTTGATTATGACGTCCGGTGCATCGCCTCCTCTCGGCGCCTCAGTATACACTAGCCAGTATGTCGGCCTCCAAACTACTGCACCTCTGCCCGGTGCTCCACTACCGACCGAACCATTACCTCCTCTGCCATTACCACGGCCCCTGCGGTGGTGGTCCATTATTCTGAATTGAGTACGGCCCGACTCTGGGTGAATCCTAGCCAACTTACGCAGACAAATCCCTCACACGATGATCCAAAGATCCACACTCAAACATCCTTTTCCACCAGTCCAAGATCCTCCCAATGAGCTTTCCCACAAGTTTAGATTTGTGGCGGTCCACGATTAGCAAAGAATGACCCTACCAGACCGATTTGGCCCACTGTCTGCGGCCCTTTTCGAGGATTTCTGATGACCCGTAAGATCCAAAACTCCACTTTTGCCTATTCCTATCCAAGTTACGCCTCACAGACTCTTTAACCCCTTCGCTACCTTAGCCTTCTCAACCAGACAACAAACTCACGCTCTGCTTGTGGAGCAATCAGCAACCTTAATTCATCTCTCGACCATCCTCGAAGCGAACATACCTCTCGTGTTCAAGTAGCCACCATACCCTAGCATACCGACTCGACCTCAAGAACTACGCCTCGTACTCAGGCACGACTTACTCCCTATACCAACCTCGAAATGCCTTTCGTTGATCATTAATGTAGCTAGCTCCAATGTACTTTTTACGATATGCACCTTGAAATAATCCCAAGTAAGATCCTCTCTTTGTAATCGTTGTCCGAACCGTGAGCCACCACTAGTATGACTCATCCCGAAGAAGCGAAACTATGCCCTTTAGCTTCTCCTCAGCAGTCAGGTCCAAATCATCCATGACCCGCTCCGTCGCCTCCAGCCAATACTCAGCCGCGCTGGGAGCAACACTAGAAACACCTCGGAATACCTCAGCCCCATTTGCTCGAAGTCGCTCAGGCATAGATTTCCTAGCTCCTGCGCCTCTACCTACTCTAACTACCCTTTCCAACACTCGCAGATCGCTGCGACACTCACGTCATCGATCATTCTCGAAACTCACCACCTCCGGTGGTGGCGGTATCATATCTCATTCTCGACCCGACCGGATCCTACGGGTTCAGAAACTGTTATCCTACCTCGACCATGTCCACGACCATGTCCACCTCTAGCGCTCATGACTAAGATCTCTACTTGTCTGATTTAAAGAATTTTATGCATCGATAATTATTCCATTTTTAAAAGAAAAGTCTTATGAATATTGCTTCTTAAAGAAGTTTTGATTTCGCAAGTCCACAGAGTCCTATTGATTTCGGTTTCTAAAGTAGTTTACTACCGTTAGTCATTCGGTCACATCACATCAAAATCTCAAGCAATAATAAGGGGTACTTACAGGCGGATTGGTACTGAGTCTCGGTGCCATGCCTTTCAAACCATATACTTTAAAACCAAAGACACTTAAAGCCAGAATTTAAAACATTTTGGGCCTCCGGCCCACAGCCGAGCCTTTGAACCTTACTCTGATACCAAAATTGTAACACCCCAAACCCGGTCAATACACCACGACCGAATCTGGTATGTTACAGGGAAAATGTATTTGAGAGGTTTAGGTTTCCGGTTAAAAGTCCGATGAAAACTCTTTTGTATGTTTTGTTCTTGTAGTAAACTTGAGCATGATTGTTTAAAAAGCGATAGTGTACTTGAAAACCCGGGGATTTTGAAAACTTAATTATACCTTTAAGTAAAACAAATTTGTCACATTTGGAAATTCGAGTAATTTCCTTGTGTTGATTTAAACATTTTTTTTTGACTTAGTAAGAAACTATTCTCAAGTTTGAAAACACATTTGAGTTACATTCGTTTTAAATTACAACGTGATACCCGATGGTAAAGTTTAAAACATCTCGCTTTGTAGTTTTGAAAAACCTTATCTTTCCAAGTTTTATCCAATAATAACCCAATAATTTGTTAAGGCATATTTGAAATCAAATTTAAGCATATAAATCACCCAAGTATAATTTTAAAAGGCCTTTTACAATCCCAACAAAATCAAATGGAAATAAATAGAGTAAAGTACCAAGTTTTTAAATCAGTGCAAATCCCATTTTATTCATGGCATGGTCACTTCGAGTCCACCCCGGCTCCATGTCCGCGATCTAAGTGTCACCTGAAATGATAAGGGAGAAGGTGAGTCGCAAGACTCAGTGCATAAATCCCCCTCCTGGTATATGCAACATACTAACACACATCATAACAAAGCAACACAATTAATGCACCTGATCCTAACCATCCGTAACACATTTTCTACCCCGTGTGGTACCAAACCACTGGTGGTGCCAAACCACTAGTGACCCAAAGTCACGATATCCATCAATGTGGTGCCAAACCACTGGTGACCCAAAGTCACGAAAAATCCATCGGTGGGGCCAACCCACGTGTGATACCAAATCACTGGCGACAATCCCATATCTCAAAAGTGGGGCCAACCCACGGTGGTGTTAAACCACAGGGACGAGTCGCTATGAGGTGCCAAACCTCTGGTGACCCAAAGACACAAGTGTGATACCAAATCACTTTGGTGACCGCAATATCACGAATCAAATGATGGGGCCAACCCATCGTGTGATACCAAATCACTAGCGTCAATCCCAGAAATCAAGTGGGGCCAACCCTTTGTGGTGCTAAGACTTTGGGACGAGGCGGAGGTGCTAAACCTCCGGTGACCCAAAGTCACAAAATATCATCTGTGGTACCAAACCACTGGAGGTGCCAAACCTCTAGTGTCCCAAAGACACGGATATCATATTTCCCCTCCTCCCATATCACCCATTAACATCTCATACTAATGCAAATCGTGTAAAATCATACAATCATGCTAACATGTTTTAATATTGCATCTCATATCACATACATCAGCAATCATAATAGCATATATCATTAATAGAACTTGTAATGGAACGGACTTACTCGGATCCGTGCACATACCCCGTAGGGTATCATATCAATCTATCATACCGTTAAGCTTTAATAGGCAATCAGGTTTATTAAACATATTACTAAGTAAAAAGTGTGTTAGCTTACACACCTGTTAAAACGCAAGCTTAATCCCAAAGAATCGGTTTAAATCTCGCGATTATCTTGCTCCTAAAATTGACCAAACATAGATTAATCACTTATACCTTTCTACCAAAACCAAATAAATCAAGAGGGTTAACGCTAACCCTTACCTTGCAAATGGTTTGGTTTCTTACCAAACCGAACCAACAATGGTTCTTTTGACAATCGCCACACCCTAAAATGAAGAACGATTAATCCATTGAAGACTTGACTAAATGAAACTAAAAGAGTGGACTAAAAGAACCAACCCTTACCACCACTTACCAAACAATTAATGAGAAGGAAGACTCCTCTTGCTTGCTTCCAAAATCCAAAGGCCCTATAATGCAATGATTAACAAAAGATTAACTCCTTTCAACCAAACCCAAAATCGGTTCTTAACCAAACCAGAATCTACAACAAACAAGGGAGAAAAGAGATAGCCCTTCGGCCAAAATACTCACCTTCTTCAAATGATTGCAAAACACGAGATGAGAACCAACACCACACCAAAATTCGGCCACAAGAAAACCACTAGGAGAGAGGAGAGATTCAGCCAACACTTTAGACCAGAAGGAAAGAGAATTCGGCCAAGGTGTTTAACACACATATGTTAAACTTTGAGTGAAACAATGAAAGAGTAGAGATGAGAAGAAATGGAAGTTCTGACAATAGGGTTTGAGAAGAGAGAAATCGACAGGAGAAAAGTACTTTTAGTTTTGAGAAGAAAAAAAATTGGAGGAGGTATTTTGGAGAATAACTTTCGGCTATCAAGGTTTCCAGAGAAGAAAAGAAAGTATGAGAAGAAAAAGGGGTACTAGTTTCGGTTTACACGAATGAAGATAGAAGAAGAAATGGGAAAGAACATTCGGCCACACACCAAATCAAGAGAAACAAAGAAATTTTCGGCAAGAAGATGCTTGGACTTTCGGTTTCAAGAAGAAAAAAGGGAGAGTTTTGCTTGACACCAAAAGTGACCGAAAAATGCACAAAACCAAGTGAAATTCGGCATTCCCACTCCCCACTTACCAAAACCGTCCACTCACCCCCCAAAAGCTCTCCAATATTCGGCCATCACCCCCAAACACTCCAAGCCACTAATTCAAATCACTTTGAATTAGTCCACTTCCTTGATTTACTCTCCACCCACCATTTGAGCATTTGACTTGGTCTAAGGCGAGTTTGAAGCGCCTACAACTTCTCCCTCCATGCGGTCAAAATGGAAGCAAAATGAGAGCACTCTGCGGCTTGAACACAGGACCTCCCCCTGCAAATGGCGTCACACACACAAGCCTCTAGTGGCGCCTATCCTGCCACTCCACCACCTCCTTTCTTGTGCTAACATTTACCAAATAAAACCTTTAAACCCCACTTCCTCGGCTCCTCTCACCTAAGCCTAAAACTAAAATTTTTCCTACCACTCTGGCTTACACTAGGCTTACACCCAAGCCCTCAAAACATCAAAAACAACAACATAGCAAACCAAGCATATGCAAACAAGGCCATAACAAAATAGCCCCTAACCCGGGATATTACAATAACTCATATGCTCATATAATTATAACATTTATCAATAACAAAACTGTCATGCACTTTGATTCATACCCTTACGAGTGTCAACTCATCACCAATATATTTTCACTCAAACATTTGAGTTCACATTCCATACTATCGAAATTTAGCTCGGTTGGAAAGCATATCTGTCTAATTAAAATAATTTTCGTCAGAGTCGGGTGATATCACACTATCGTAGGTTAAATATGGCATGTATAGCTAGACTCACATACACTATAGTAGTCCTAGAACAGATTAAACCATAGCTCTGATGCCAACCAAATTTAACACCCCTAAACCCGTATCTAACACCGGATTAGAGTTGTGAGGCATAACCAGACTTAACTACTAATTCGAGGCATAAAAATTGAAACTGTTCATCTACATCATGTTGACTAAATTGACTAGAACTCGAGTTAGGAAACTCAAAATTTATATTCATAAATTTTACTTGAAACTAGACTCATATATCTTCTTACTATAATTTTTCCAGAATTTTTGGCTTAGCCAATTGGTACAGTTTATTCATTAAAGTTTCCCTTGTTTCACTGACCAATGGTTCTAACCTCTCATAACCTAAATTCAAATATCTCATTATACAGTTTTCATATGTTATTACCACTTGTTTCTATGAAAAATAGACTCATAAAGAATCTATACATATAAATTATAACTCATAATTAATTTTTAAGATTTTTAATGATTTTATAAAGTCAAAATAGGGACTTCAAATACCATCTTGACCCTATCTCACTAAAATTCATATATCGTAGAATATAAAATTCTTTTCCTAACTGTTTTATTCACATAAAGATAGACACAATAATCTTTAATTTTATGTCTTACTCACTTTCTAATTTTATTTCTCCTATTTTGGTGAATTTTCAAAATCACATCACATTGCTAACCAAATATTGTTTAATTACAAAATATGGTTAATTAGTTTATAACATCTTTACTCCATTTCATTTAATTCTATACGTTAACCCTATCGAAATCATTGAATCAATGATTATATATATATACACACACACACACCATGATAAAAATCTTTGCATAAATTTAAATTTCATATCTAGCCATTTTCGCATGGCTTAGCAATTACAGCTTCAAAACGAACCCAAACACAAGATAGTCTATACATGCCATTGTTTCAAAAATTCAGTTTATAAAATAACAAAATGAGTTGATAGTGCGGTAGACTTGACGATGATCCCGAGCTTATAATTTGACTCCCAAAATCTAATAAACAGTGCAAATAAACACATACAGTAAGCTATCATAGCTTAGTAAGTTATAAGCAATTACATAACAACAATGCATTATATCATTATATTAGCAAGGCCAATTTAATATAATTGAAATCGAGGTTTAAAACCTTAACTATAACTTATATTACCATTCGTAAACTTTCACATTTCATAGCCTTAAGGCTAAACACTAACACATTCAATAATAGATTTCACATCAATCTATAAATCACTTTCCCATCTCAAAACAAATACATATACATTTGTTCAAGTATATACATATTAACTACTAAATTTTCTTTCTTACCTTTCAATCCATATAATTCACATATAAATACGTATGATATAAAATTTTCATTTCAACATCTAAACTTACTTATTATTCAAAAGATGATTTATCATTGCATACCTGTTCATTTTATTCTGTTAAACACCTTCGTTAACTAATTGAATTAAAAGATCAGCAAACATGCACACTTAATGCAAAAACCTTATCACGTATCACATGCTTAGAGTCGTCATACTAATACCTTGCACACTTAGTGCCAAATTCTTGTAACGTATCGCACACTTAGTGCCGTTACATTTAACTTCTCGCACACTTAGTGCTAAACAACCGATTTCGCACACTTAGTGCTCATTAACCGATTTTGCACACTTAGTGCTCGGTATAAAATTTTGCACATTAATGCACTTCCTAAACTTAATCCTTATTTATATACACACAAAACTTAAACCTCACTTGCATATATACAAATTCACTTATTTTATTTCTATGATCAACATCACATTCAATTATATCATTGCCATATATATGCATCACATTCGGTTATATTAAAATCAGTATACATTCTTCCAATAAATTTTAGATACATCAATATAAATCAATTCCATACAACATGATTGCTTAAAACTTACTTATTAGATCAAATACACATAATTCATTATACCATCACATATGCACATACCTTTGTGGCCGAACATATAACGTTAATTAAATCAACTTACTTGTTCAATTTCCACATCCATACGAAGTCTTATAGACATAGACTTGAAAATAAATCACCGGTATTAAATGTGCTAGGCATAAGCCTGATTCACACACTGGCACTAGGCCTGCTAGACCCAAGGTTTGAGATTTATTCACAAATACATAATCGATTTAAGGACATAAATCATATTTACTAAGTCATAAGCTTTCATAAAAAATTTATGCTATCTTTCATATATCTAAACTTACTCAAGTAGTTCCTTGAACATATCAAATACCATCCCTCACATTCAGCAATAGCAAATGTAATTTTAAACATTTCAATTCAGCATGAATAATTTACATTTGATTAAAATAAAGAACAACCATTTGCTTATAGACTTACCTCGGATATCGACGAATGTAAAATCAACTATTCGGCTATTTTTGTCTTTCCCCAATTCAAATCTGACTTTCTCTTTTCTTGATCTAATTTGGTATAAATTAAACTTATTTAATCAATATTCAATTAAATTCACTCAAAAACACATGAATAAGTAATTTGCACTTTTACCCCATATATTTTACATTCTTAGCTATTTAGTCCAACATTCACAAAACATAAAGTAAGCATAATTTGCCCTTGCTATGTTTATGTCGAATACTCATCTCATCCATATGAGTCCATACAATTTATTTATTACAGATTTTAACCTCTTAATATATAAATTTCACAATCTAGTCTTATTTAAGCATTTCCACAAAATGGTCCACAATGCATAGAACATAAAATTCACTCTACTTCCTTTTACTAAACAAGAGCTAAATATTTATTGGACTTATACAAGTCCTTACACTATGTTTATTTTAGAAAATCAAGTCCCTCCATTTATCAATTTCTTCAATTAAGCCATAATAACTAATTTCTTGAAGATTGATAATATAAAACTTAAAAATCTATTGCATATTTTCTATTTCCTAACATCAACACCGAAATTTTCACAACTTCCTCAATAGTCGAACATAAATTCTTTATAGATTTCAAAAATTAACACATGGGCAAGATAAACAACTCAACAACCATCACAAATATGTCAAATTTATTCAAAACTAAGCTTAAACATACCTTTAATTTAACATGCAAGCACCGAAAATGTCAAAGCTGAAACTTCTCTTCTTTCTCTTAGTTTTCGGCCAAACAAATAAGAAAGATGAGTACTTTCATCTTTTTTTTCTAATATATTATGTTATCATATATTATAATATACCATATTGTCATAAAATAAAATAAACAAATTCCAATCCATTATTACATGCATTTTGGCCACCACTATATTCATTTCTCTTTCATTTTGTTTATTTTATTCTATTATAACCACTAACATATTAAAATAATGTACCATTTTTACCTAAAGAAATAATAAACAATTAGACCATAATTTCATGCATAGCATGAAACACCCCAAACCCGACCCAAAAAGCCTGACCAGATTTGATATGTTCCTCGAGTAAAATTTTAGCAAATTCTCGCTTTGTTTAAGAAAAACTTGAGGATTTTGAATAAAACAGATTAACTTAAAGATCGGGTTGAAATCAAATTGTAAAGTAAATTTGTATCTTCTTAAAACATTATTTTTAAGAGAAATTAATAAGTTAAAGAAAAATCAAATTTAATGAAAAATTTTATTAATATTGTGGAAATATATTTTGTTTTCAAAAAAACTATTTAAATTATTTATTAAAAAAAACCATTTAGTTATTTAATTAATAATTGTTCATGGCGAAAAATAAATCCAAACACAAAATTAAAAATAGTTCATAGTGGCCTTATTACATAAAAATAGCAAAACCCATAATAAATTCTAAATAAGTTTAATAAGTTTAATTTGGAAAATCTCCAAAATACTTTATTTGAGCATTGGCCACCAAGTAGTCCTCACTGACCCGATCCATCGCGCTAAGAGTCATCTGAAAAATTATCCCACAAAAGGGGTGAGTCATAAACTCAATGTGTAACACATACATTAAAAAGCCCATTTGATCATAGCCTTTAAGCCCATTAATAACACATATAGTCATAGGCCCATTTAAGTCATATTTAGCCATAAGCCCATTTTTATAGCAGATCAAATAATAATCATTTAAAATCACATGAATATATATACATATAATGAAATGCAAACCCGGCCCACCTAAATATCCATCCGCTACACACCACTCGTACCAACCAATCACACCGTGGGGATTACTAAATCGACCTTCCATCCGCTACACACCATCGAAGGCAGTTGCTGCAGTCAACATGCACATCGCCCTTATAATTTTGTGGCAAGGCCACGAGACAAATGTGATCGAAGTCACCAGATTCAAATTATGTGACCGAAGTCACCGGATTCACATATGTGACCGAAGTCACCGGATTCAAATATGTGACCGAAGTCACCGGATTATGTGGTAAAACCACCGGAATACTTCCCCTTTATCAATTTTACCCATATGCCCATGCACATACATATTATTTAGTTTTCATGCCATTTACCCCAAAATCATAATATAGTCATACTTATTTCACATTTATGCATATAGCAAAATTAACGAAATATTGGAGTAAACATACCTGAATATCGTATACCACTGAATGGTATCCGCAATCATTATCAAACATATTGTCATATAAATCACATTTAATATAGATCTATGAGATTTTAGTGTAATGTTACGCACCTTATGACCGTGAGAACGATACCTTCCGCTCGTCAACACCTAGTTAATTATCACACTAGATTAGTATACACTATTACTAATAAAACTATACTATTGATGAAAGATCTAAATCCTTACCCTCGGATTCTCGAACAACCATTATTTGTGGTTTTTCTCTGCTAGATGGATCAAAACCCACTGACAACCCACTAACGAAAAGTGGTTCGGTTATGCATACGACTTCAAATAACCGATCTTCGTTAGCGGAGGGTCCACAACCCGGTGGAAAATCTCTTATCCCCCGTCTGACCCTTCGTTTGTAGTTTGAGGGTATAATAGTGCCTCCTCTCTTCCAAACACTCTGTACTGCTCTTTTCAAACCTATCTTGTTAGTCTCAAAATCACCCCTAAAATAAAGTTGATTAATAATCTATCTAAAAGAATTGATATAACCAAAAGTGATATTCTTACCTTGGATGATTTCGAAAGGTTTCTCTTAAAACGTTGGTTTCCAAAAAGATTCTTAAAATCCCTTTCAAGGATTCAGCCTAGGAGAGAAAAAAATAGGAGAATTATGTTTCTAAATCGGCTATAATAAAAGGAGATAATGAAAACAATTGACAAAAATCTTACTTGACCACTTGAAGATTCGGCCTTGAACAAAAAGAAGAGAAAAATATGGTGTTTTGGCTATGGTGGTTTTGGATTTCCAACAAAAGAAAAGAAAGATTGAGATGAAAATAGAGAATGGGAGTTTCGGCCTTAGCAAGGTAAATGAGAAGAGAAATTTGAGAGAAAGGGATGATTTGCTTTTTGGTAAAAATGGTTTGGTTGAAAGTGAAAAGAAAGAAAAATGAAAGAAAGAAAGAAAGAAAGGAAAGAAAGAAATTAAGAATGCCCTTTGATGCTAGATGGTTCGGCACTAAAGAGGAGAAAAGAAAAGAAAATTATCTTCAAAGTTTCTTTGGTGTTTTTCGACAATGAGGAAAAAGAAAAGAAGAAATGTTTTCCAAACTTTTGATGCTTTTGACTATAGAGGACAAGAATTTGAGAGAATAGGTACTTTAACCAAAATGGTCAAAATGAAAGCCAAAACAAGGCAAAACTTTTACCTAATGTCATTAACAAAATTCGGCTAGGAAGAGAGCTTTTGGAGAAATGAGAAAAGATGCACAAAATGCTAGAATTTTTGGCCAACTATCACCCCCTAATCCAATGTCAAATTCGGCCAACATGTATGCCAACATAATCCCCCTTTTTCCTCCACATTTCTTCCCCATCAATCCTTGATTCCAAACACAATTAAACCTTCTCCCCTTAGCCCCTAAAGCCGACTAGGTTCATGGTCAAATGACCATGAAAAAGCTTCCAAAACATCCTCCTTTCTTCAAGCCTTTTGTCCTCCTATCTTACCATATCATCATGATCCCATGCCATAACTTCTAGCTTGCCTTTTTCATATGGTCTACTAACCAAAAATAAGAAGATGACCATCCATTCTAGAATAGTCTTAGCCGACACTATAGGAAAGAAAATAAAAAAAATTAAAATTCTTCCATTTGCTAGCTAGGAGATTCGAACCTCTCTCCTCATGCATTCACTCATGCACCATTACCACTTTGCCAAATGACTTATTATGCTTTAAACCTCTTGTCAATATTTCTTAAAGCCTATCTTGCTTAGCTCCATCTTAATTATTAAAACTTAATATTTCACTAAGCATTCACTTACATAATGAAGTTCAAAAATAAACTTCCAAAACACACTCAATCATATTTAGGCATGCAACAACATTCAATTAAGTAGAGATGCATAACCCCTAATTATTAGGATGTTACAGTTCTACCCCCCTTAAAAATAATTTCGTCCTCGAAATTACAGGCTAGAACAAGTGAGGTATTCTTTGTCGCATCGCTTCCTCCGGTTCCCACGTAGCTTCTTCGATCCATGATTACGCCATAACACTTTGACGAGAGGAACCGATTTTCTCCGTAAAACCTTTACATCTCGCTCGAATTTGAATTGGCTCCTCTTCATAGACGAGATCTGGTCTTAATTCCACCTCCTCAAGCGGAACTACATGAGATGGATCCGACCGTAACGACGTAACATTGAAACATGGAACACATCGTGCATTTGCTTCAACTCAAAGGCAAATCTAAGCGATATGCTCTGATCCGACCCGCTTCACAACCCGATAAGGTCCAATGAACACGGACTTAACTTCCTTTGCGACCAAATCTCATCACCTTTTTCCAAGGTGAGACCTTTAGAATACTTGATCCCCACAACAAACTCTATTTCCTTCCGCTTAAGATCTGCGTCGACTTTTGTCATCGGATGCTTCCTTTAATCGAGCCGGATTACCTTAACCTTTTCTTGATTCAGCCACTATTTACGGACCCAAAATCGGCGTTCCCTAATTACATCCAACACGTAGGAGTGCGACACTTAGTCCATATAGTGCTTCATATGGTGCCATCCGAATCTTGGTTTGGTAGCTGTTGTTGTCACATAAATTCCACTAACGGTAAGAACTCTTCCCAACTTCCCCGAAATCCATCACACACCCCTTAACATATCTTCTAAGATTTGGATTACTCGTTTAGTGTCCTCGATTTGTGGATGAAATCTTGATCTTGAAGTCCAATCGGTGCCCAAAGCCCGATGCAATGCTTTCCAAAAGCGAGGCGTAAACCTCAAATCTCTATCCGAAATAATCGACACCGGCACTCCATGCAATCTCACAATCTCACCACATATAACCCGCCAATTTTGTAAAGAGTAATCAACCCGAATCGGGATAAAATGTGCGATTTTGTCAATCGATCCACTATTACCCATACAGAGTCTTTCTTAGTAGGCGTAAGAGGAAGCCCACTAACAAAGTCCATGGTGATTCTCTCCCACTTCCACTGCGGAATCTTTATCGGTTGTAGTAATCCCGAAGGAACTTGATGTTTAGCCTTGACTTGCTGACACGTTATGCACTTTCCTACAAACTCCGTAACTTCTCGCTTAAGACCAGGCCACCAAAACTGATCTCGCAAATCTCGATATAACTTACTTCCTCCAGGATGCATAGCATAAGGGCTACTATGCGACTCCTGAAGAATCTTTTGCCTTAACTCCTGATCCCTCGGCATATAGATTTTACCTTTGAAACACAATACCCCATCACTGTTAATACCATAATCTTCCAATTCCCCACTCTGCACCTGCCGAAGCTTTACACTTAGATCTTCGTCTACTAACTACCTCTCTTTCACTTGACTCAACCATGTCGGCCTAACTTGTAATTCTGCCAACAAGCTTCCGTCATCGTAAAGACTAAGATGTGCAAACATCGCCCTTAAATCTGACACCACTTTTCGACTTAGAGCGTCTGCCACCACATTCGCCTTGCTCGGGTGGTACTCAATAGAATAATTGTAGTCTTTTAACAATTCTATCCACCTTCGCTGCCTCAAATTCAGTTCTTTCTGAGTCAGTAGATATTTCAGACTCTTGTGGTCCGTATATATAACTGACTTTTCCCCGTATAAATAATGTCTCCAAACTTTAAGAGCAAAGACTACAGCTGCCAACTTTAAATCATGCATCGGGTAATTAACCTCATGTGGTCTCAACTGCCGAGACGCATACGTAACTACCCTCTCGTCTTGCATCAGAACACATCCTAATCCCGTGTGAGAAGCGTCACAATACACAACAAAATCCTTCCCTGCCTCAGGCTGAATCAAAATCGGAGCTTCAGTCAAAACCCTCTTGAGCTTCTCAAAGCTCTCTTGCTGCTTATCAACCCACACGAAAGGTACTTCCTTTCTCAACAATTTCGTTAAAGGTGCAGCTATTGATGAAAATCCTTCAACAAATCTTCTGTAATAACCTACTAATCCCAAGAACTACGTGAACCTCGATTCACGGACTTGGGTGGTTTCCAATCTAATCTGACCTCAATCTTCCGAGGATCCACCCTTATCCCTTCCGCAGACACCACATGACCTAAAAATGCAACTTCTTTCAGCCAAAATTCACACTTACTGAATTTGGCATAAAGTTTCTTCTCCCTTAAAACTTGCAACACAATCCGAAGATGCTTATCATGCTCCATTTCGGACTTAGAATACACCAGAATGTCGTATATGAACACCACGACGAATTGATCCAAGTAAGGTTGGAAAATTCGGTTCATCATATCCATGAATGCAGCTGGGGCGTTCGTCAATCCGAATGGCATTACCAAAATTCATAATGCCCATATCTAGTTCGGAAAAGTCGTCTTATGGATATCCGCTTTTTTACTTTAAGCGATGATACCCGACCTTAAATCAATCTTTGAGAATCTGCAGCTCCTTTAAGTCGATCGAACAAGTCGTCGATCCTCGGCAAAGGTACTTGTTCTTGATGGTCAGCTTATTCAACTGCCGGTAATCTATACACATCCTCATAGTTCGTCCTTCTTCTTCACGAATAGGACCGGTGCTCCCCATGGAGACACACTAGGTCGGATAAATCCACGATCAAGCAACTCCTGAATCTGAGCCTTAAGCTCAACTAACTTCTTCGGTGCCATTCTATATGGAGCAATAGAAACTGGCGCCGTTCCAGGCAATAATTCAATCCCGAATTCTACCTCTCGATCCGGAGGCAATCCTGGAAGTTCTTCCGAAAAAACATCTACAAATTCATTCACATCTCGACTTCTTCAATAGTTGCCTCCTTAGCCTCCAAGGCACTCACCAACATCGAAAGGCTACACAACCCTTTCTAACCATCTTTTACGCCTTAGAGCGGATACTACATTTGATAAGTAGTTCCGTCTCTCGCCCATCACTACAACTTCTTTGTCATCAATAGTTCTTAGGACATCCGCTTAGCAAAGACAATCCACATTTGCACGATACTTCACTAGCCAATCCATGCCTAAGATTAGGTCGAACTCTCGAATGGTAACTCCATTAAATCACCAAAATTGTATCCCTTGAACTTATAAAGGCACTTCCTTAAAAGTTTGTCTATTACTATGCGTCATCCTAAAGGACTAAATACGATCATCTTCCTAAATGCGATCTCGAAGTCACATGCAAAGTTTTAGATACTTCACTAGCGATATAAGAGTGAGTTGACCTATATCTATCAAAGCAATAAAGGGCAACCCAGAAATCAGAAACGTACCCGTGATAACATCAAGTGCGTCACTATCTTCTCTGCGATAAACTGCATATACCAGACCTGGCTGTCTCGCCT
This sequence comes from Gossypium rotundifolium, assembly GCA_025506655.1. Classification (NCBI taxonomy): domain Eukaryota; kingdom Viridiplantae; phylum Streptophyta; class Magnoliopsida; order Malvales; family Malvaceae; genus Gossypium; species Gossypium rotundifolium. The sequence continues at coordinate 44,853,474 of CP106726.1, forward strand.
CAGAGCTACCACTGCCTCTGCCTGAAGTTTCGCGACCTCTACTAGAACCATTACCCCTTCTATTTGGACCACGGCCCTTATCATTCATTGTTCACCTCTGCCCGACTGATTAACACCACGACTTCTTTGGCGGTTCTTATCTGAATTCATCGGGCAATCCTTGATCATATGATCTTTAGACCCGCACTTGAAACATCCCCCGGTCTTTTTCCAACATTCTCCCGGGTGCATCTTCCCACATTGAGTGCAAGCACGATGTTGTCCACCGTGTGGTCTGCTGACTTCGTGACCCATCATTTCTTGGTTTCTTTTGAAAATTCTCGGATGACCCTGAAGACCCAAAGCTTCTCTTATTCTTATTCTGGCCTCTGTCTCGGTTTTGTCTCTCAGTCCGCTTAACTTCTTCAGCTATTCTTGCCCTTTCTACTAAGATTGCAAAATCTCTTTCCCGGTGTGGAGCAATCATCACTCGCAGTTCATCTCTAAGCCCATCCTCAAATCTGACACACCGTTCATATTCAGTAGCCACTATCCCTCTGGCATATCGGCTAAGTCATAAAAATTCTGCTTCATATTCAGCTATCGACTTATTTCCTTGCACTAAATTCAGAAACGCCTTTCTCTGGGAGTCGATGTAACTAGCTCCAACGTATTTTCCTTTGAACTTAACTTTAAAATACCCCCAATCCACTCGATCCACAGGGGTACTCTCCTTGATAGTGAGCCACCACTGGTAGGCCTCATCACGGAGTAGTGAAACAGCACCTTTCAGCTTTTCTTCAGCAGTGCAGTCTAAATCGTCCATGATTCTCTCACCGCCTCCAACCAAGATTCAGCTACATTTGGAGCTACTCGGATACTCCCTAAAACCTCAGCTCCATTTGATCTTAGTCTCTCAGCTACTGACTTTCGAGACCCATTTCTCGTACTAGCTTCTGCTACTCGTTCCAAAACTCGAAGTATAGCTTGTGATACTGCGTCACCTCCTTCATTTTGCTCTTGAAAATCCACCCCAACAATTGGTGGTATGAGCTTCATTTTGGAACCTTGACCAGATCTAACTGGTTTTGACACAATCATTCTTCCTCTACCGCGTCTGCGACGACCACGTCCCCTAGAACTCATGTCTACTACGCATATTATCTATTTTTACGAAAAAGTCTTATGCATTAGAGTCTTTTCACTTCTTATTAAAAGAAAGTTTTATGTAATAGATATTTATTCAGTGGTTTTTTCGTAGTAGCACACATACACCTAGGGTCCATGTCTCTAAAGTATAATTTCCTTAGGTTTATCACTTTAGAATATCATACACTCACATCACTTTATCAAAAAAAGTACTTACGATGGATCTAGGTCGAGAACTCGGTGCCATGCTTCTATAAAACCTTTTAACTTAAGAAAACTTTCAAAAAGTCATTTGGGCCAAATTTTGAAAGCGAGTGGGCTTCAAAACCCAAGTCCGAGAGTTTAAAGCGGGCTCGATACCAAGTTGAAACACCCCAAACCCTACCAAAAAGCGACGATTTGATATGTTCCTCGAGTAAAATTTTAGCAAATTCTCGCTTTGTTTAAGAAAAACTTGAGGATTTTGAATAAAAGCAGTTAACTTAAAGATCGGGTTGAAATCAAATTGTAAAGTAAATTTGTATCTTCTTAAAACATTATTTTTAAGAGAAATTAATAAGTTAAAGAAAAATCAAATTTAATGAAAAATTTATTAATATTGTGGAAATATATTTTGTTTTCAAAAACATTTTAAATTATTTATTTAAAAAACCATTTAGTTATTTAATTAATAATTGTTCATGGCGAAAAATAAATCCAAACACAAAATTAAAAGCAGTTCATAGTGGCCTTATTACATAAAAATAGCAAAACCCATAATAAATTCTAAATAAGTTTAATAAGTTTAATTTGGAAAATCTCCAAAATACTTTATTTGAGCATTGGCCACCAAGTAGTCCTCATTGACCCGATCCATCGCTAAGAGTCATCGAAAAATAATCCCACAAAAGGGTGAGTCATAAACTCAATGTGTAACACATACATTAAAAAGCCCATTTGATCATAGCCTTTAAGCCCATTAATAACACATATAGTCATAGGCCCATTTAAGTCATATTTAGCCATAAGCCCATTTTTATAGCAGATCAAATAATAATCATTTAAAATCACATGAATATATATACATATAATGAAATGCAAACCCGGCCCACCTAAATATCCATCCGCTACACACCACCCGTACCAACCAATCACACAGTGGGGATTACTAAATCGACCCTCCATCCGCTACACACCATCGAAGGCAGTTGCTGCAGTCAACATGCACATCACCCTTATAATTTTGTGGCAAGGCCACCAGACAAATGTGACCGAAGTCACTAGATTCAAATTATGTGACCGAAGTCACCGGATTCACATATGTGACCGAAGTCACCGGATTCAAATATGTGACCGAAGTCACCGGATTATGTGGTAAAACCACCGGAATACTTCCCCTTTATCAATTTTACCCATATGCCCATGCACATACATATTATTTAGTTTTCATGCCATTTACCCCAAAATCATAATATAGTCATACTTATTTCACATTTATGCATATAGCAAAATTAACGAAATATTGGAGTAAACATACCTGAATATCGTATACCACTGAATGGTATCCGCAATCATTATCAAACATATTGTCATATAAATCACATTTAATATAGATCTATGAGATTTTAGTGTAATGTTACACACCTTATGACCGTGAGAATGATACCTTCCCGCTCGTCAACACCTAGTTAATTATCACACTAGATTAGTATACACTAATACTAATAAAACTATACTATTGATGAAAGATCTAAATCCTTACCCTCGGATTCTCGAACAACCGTTATTTGTGGTTTTTCTCCGCTAGATGGATCAAACACCACTGACAACCCACTAACGAAAAGTGGTTCGGTTATGCATACGACTTCAAATAACCGATCTTTGTTAGTAGAGGGTCCACAACCCCGTGGAAAATCTCTTATCCCCGATACAGCCCTTCGTGTGCCTCCTCTCTTCCAAACACTTCGTGCTGCTCTTTTCGAACCTATCTTGTTAGTCTCAAAATCACCCCTAAAATAAAGTTGATTAATAATCTATCTAAAAGAATTGATATAACCAAAAGTGATATTCTTACCTTGGATGATTTCGAAAGGTTTCTCTTAAAACGTTGGTTTCCAAAAAGATTCTTAAAATCCCTTTCAAGGATTCGGCCTAGGAGAGAAAAAAATAAGAGAATTATGTTTCTAAATCGACTATAATAAAAGGAGATAATGAAAACAATTGACAAAAATCTTACTTGACCACTTGAAGATTCGACCTTGAACAAAAAGAAGAGAAAAATATGGTGTTTTGGCTATGGTGGTTTCAGATTTCCAACAAAAGAAAAGAAAGATTGAGATGAAAATAGAGAATGGGAGTTTCGGCCTTAGCAAGGTAAATGAGAAGAGAAATTTGAGAGAAAGGGATGATTTGCTTTTTGGTAAAAATGGTTTCGGTTGAAAGTGAAAAAGAAAGAAAAATGAAAAGAGAAAGAAAGAGAAAGGGAAAGAAAGAAATTAAGAATGCCCTTTGATGCTAGATGGTTCGGCACTAAAGAGGGAGAAAAGAAAAGAAAATTATCTTCAAAGTTTCTTTGGTGTTTTCAAAGAATGAGGGAAAAGAAAAGAAGAAATGTTTTCCAAACTTTTGATGCTTTTGACTATAGAGGACAAGAATTTGAGAGAATAGGTACTTTAACCAAAATGGTCAAAATGAAAGCCAAAACAAGGCAAAACTTTTACCTAATGTCATTAACAAAATTCGGCTAGGAAGAGAGCTTTTGGAGAAATGAGAAAAGATGCACAAAATGCTAGAATTTTGGCCAACTATCACCCCTAATCCAATGTCAAATTCGGCCAACATGTATGCCAACATAATCCCCTTTTCCTCCACATTTCTTCCCCATCAATCCTTGATTCCAAACACAATTAAACCTTCTCCCTTAGCCCCTAAAAGTGACTAGGTTCATGGTCAAATGACCATGAAAAAGCTTCAAAACATCCTCCTTTCTTCAAGCCTTTTGTCCCCTATCTTACCATATCATCATGATCCCATGCCATAACTTCTAGCTTGCCTTTTCATATGGTCTACTAACCAAAAATAAGAAGATGACCATCCATTCTAGAATAGTCTTAGCCGACACTATAGGAAAGAAAATAAAAAATTAAAATTCTTCCATTTGCTAGCTAGGGATTCGAACCTCTCTCCTCATGCATTCACTCATGCACCATTACCACTTTGCCAAATGACTTATTATGCTTTAAACCTCTTGTCAATATTTCTTAAAGCCTATCTTGCTTAGCTCCATCTTAATTATTAAAAACTTAATATTTCACTAAGCATTCACTTACATAATGAAGTTCAAAAATAAACTTCCAAAACACACTCAATCATATTTAGGCATGCAACAACATTCAATTAAGTAGAGATGCATAACCCCTAATTATCAGGATGTTACATAGCAACCGCCACTAACCTTCCTTTATGGCCAAATTGCTACTTTAAGCCTCAAATTTATTAAAACATCAACAATTAAGTCCTTATTTCAAATTTAAGCATTAAGAAGATCAAATTTTAATACGAAAATTTCACACACACTAATTCATAGATAATAAGCATATAAAATAATATTTAAATATTTTTTGACTCGGATCCGGGGTCTTGAAACCACCGTTTTGACTAAGGTCTCAATCGGGTTGTTACAGTGTGTCCCTTGCACCTTAAGTTGGCAAAACAGAATGCCCAGTAAAAACCTCACGGGCTGAGGCACTACTGTGTGTCTCAACCATATGGAAGACACGGCCATTGTACAAGGGTATGTGCACAAGCCATGTGAAGTTTGCACCTTAAATGCGAAATTAAATTCACCACACAGCCTAGCACACAGGCGTGTGCCTTGGCCATGTGACCCTAAAATGTTGTTGACGTTAGAAATAGAATGTCAAGGTTTTAACATACGGGCTGTGACAGGCGTGTCATGGCTGTGTGAGGAACACGGGCCATGGACACTAGTGTGTGCCAGGCCGTGTGAAAACCTCTGTAGGTTCAAATAAAAAATAAATCCACATAGTGGGGACATGGGCGTGCGTGACCACGCGGTCTGCCTACATGGGTGTGTCCCTTCCCACTCAGGCGTATGCCCCTATTTTCAGTGAAATTTTCCAAAGTTTTCTAAAGTGCCTGGTTTAGTACCGAACCATTTCTAAAGTATGTTTTGGGCCTTGTAGGCCCATATTAGGGAATTTAAGATGAAGTGTGAAAAGTTTTAAATTTGAATGAAATTTCATAACCCGAAAATGTTTGTATGCATGTTATTAAGTTAGGTAACGCCTCGTACCTTATTCAGTAACAGCCCGATTTTGGGGCTAGTTGGAGCAGTGGTTTCGAAACCACTAGTCTGAGACCGGGGAAATTATTTTTAATATTACTTTATGTGTTATATCATGATTATATGAGTGCATGAAAATTTTAGTGAATTAATTGTAGTGATTACTTGCTTAATTTTGAAAAAGGACTAAATCGCATTAAAGGAAAAATTTGTGTTTTGCTAAATTGAAGTGTCATATAGGTAGTGAACCTTAAATTAGAGGTCCTTAATGTGCAAATAGGCCTTATTTAGGGTGATGGCCAGCCATAAGGACAAAGAAATGAGATTTTCAAAGGGTAGGTAAGTATTTGGTGACTTAATTGACTAGTAATAATAATAAAAAGAAAAGCTATCATCTTTTCCATCTTTATCTTCTTCCACCGAAAATATCGACAAGAATAGGGGTTTGTGTAAAAGTCGGTTTAGACCTTAGTCGGAACAGTGGTTTCGAGACCACAAATCTGAGTTAGAAAAATATTTTAATATTATTTTCCGTGCCCATGATATGTGATTAAGCATGTGTGAAATTTCTGTGAATTAATTTGTTTGTTTGTGTGCCTAATTTGAGTAAAGGACTAAATCAGAAAATGTAAAAGTAACTTTCTAATTGATTAAGTATTAAATTGATGTGCCTTTGTAAGGATGGGGTCCTTATGTGGTAAATTGGCCATTAATTAATGGCATGGCCGATTTTGGCCTTGAAATATGTGATTTTCTAATTTATGTATAAAGGTTATTACGGTAAAACAATAATAATATATGTTATAATACTAATAAAGACAAAATGGTGGTCATTTTTATGTGTTCTTCCACTAAAAAACAAAGAAAAGAAAAAGAAATAAGAAGCTAGGGCATTCGGCCATTAAGTTCTTTGATTTAAGGTATGTTTGACTTTGATTTTTGATAATTTCTACGTTTTCGTAATCGTTGCTTTGAGTACTTTCAAACCCATGCCTTAATTTTGTGAATTGATGAAGATTTTGAAAAGTTTCATTGATGAATTCATGAGTTTTGTGATGATTATTGATGAAAAATGAAAGATATATGTTAGATTAACAAGTTTTGTCTTTGTAGTTTTGATAAATTTGAGTAATTTGTACTTAATTGAGAAAATAATATTTTAAGGGACTAAATTATGAAATAAATAAACTGTGAGGACTTTTATAAGCATGGGTAGTATTCGGCCAAGCATGGAATGTATTGAATTATGTGTATTTTGTAATTTTGTAAAATAGGGACTAAAATGTCAAAATGTGAAAATATGGGGGCTAATTTGTAAATTTTCCTAAATATGTGTTTTTGGATTGAATTGAATGAAATAGTGAATAAACAAGTTAAATTTGAATGTGTATAGATCAAGAACCGAAGAAAACAGATTTAGATCGCAGAAAGTCTAAAGTGATCAAGTAGTCGAAATCGCTCGTTTATTCTGAATCCAAGGTAAGTTGATATACAAATAAATGTATTTGATTTGAATTATTTATGTATCTTTGAGATATAAATTGTATAGTAAATGTTCAAAATGGAATGTATATGAAATCTGAGGATATATCAACAAGTTATCAAGGTCTGAGAAGTCTCATACGAATTTTGGAATAGATAGAATTACATATGTCATGACATAGGTTTCCGATATGTGAGATCATGTAAGACCACGTCTGGGATGTTGACGTTGATTTGAGATTTCGTGTAAGACCACATCTGGGACATTAGCATCGATATGATATTTACGTATAAGACCATGTCTAGGACATTGGCATCGTATTTGATTCATGTAAGACCCTATCTAGGATAGAGGCATCAATATCTAAGTACATGTAAGACCTCGTCTGGGATGTTGGCATTGTAGGACTATTCTGAGCATTTAGAGTATCCTATTAGATTCTGAACGATTCAATGGGCAAATCTGAGAAATGAATTTTGATGTGAGAAGTATAAACGATTCAGGTATGATTGAAATGTACACTATGAGTGTATGAACGGTAAGTGTTTATATAAGCTTACTAAATTGGATGTGTATAGTTATGAGGAAATATGTGATTATATGCTTGAATGAGCTATGTGTGTATATAAGATATTTGAGTTGAGAAATGTGGCAAGCTATAGCTAAGCAAATGAGCCAAAGAATATGTGATGAATTTGTAATGAGAAACATTAATGTCATTCTATTAATGTACTTTGGGCAATTCATGTTAAGTTTATTTGTATATGGCTTACTAAGCTTTTGAAAGCTTACTTTGTGTGTGTTTGCTCTATTTTATAGATCATCAAAGCTACTGAAGGCTCGAAGACCATCGAGGATCGTCATCACACTACTCAATCTTATTTTGGTACCTTTTGAAAGTGTATATACTAAGTATGGCATGTATAGGCTAGTTACTTTGGGTTATTTTTTATCTGTGAAAATGGCCCTGTGATATGGCTAAATATATGTTTGTGATTATGAATGACTAGATAAGTTTCATGATGCTATTTTTGATTTAGCTTGATGGCAAATGAAATGGTTACATGAATGGCAAACTCATTGATGCATAGCTAGCACATTGCTACTGATAAGTATGTGATGGATTCTATCTTGAAATGATTGAGGTTTTGCATAATCAATTGCTTTATAAGTTGGTATGATTGTAAGGCTCTTGAATGGATTGGAAATGATGTACATTTTGGTATGAATTAATTGCCTATGATGCTTGAATTAGTGCTAATTGTGTTTGTAGGAATGACCCATGTGTGGGTGGCAACTTGGCCTTGTAAATGGCCTATAATTGCCCACATAGTTGAGCACAGGCGTGTGGCTTGACCATGTCCTTCGAGGTTGCAATTCAAAACAAGTCAGGCTCAACCACGGGCTGGACATATGGGCGTGAGACTGGCCGTGTGGTGCAAGTTAGGCTCGACCACGGGTGGGGCACACGGGCATGTCCTAAGTCATGTGGTTTAGTCCCGTATGTGTTTGGTTTAGTCTCGACCCTTCTCTAAAGCATGATTAAGGTCTCGTAAACCTATTTAAGGGACACTTTGATGAGTTTTGTCAGACTTCATTATGAAATGTTAGTAAATGATTTCAATTTTCTGGTAATGCCCTTTAACCCTATTCCGGCGATGGTTACGGGTTAGGGGTGTTACAGTTTGGAAACTTGAAATTTTCAGCAACTTACACTCCTTACAAGTAAGTGATTTTGGTGATTATTCTTGATAATTTGTGTACTTTTGGGAACCTTGTAGCATAATCTAGCTAATGAGGGGACTATTTTGCAAAATGGTTTAAAGTCTAGGGTCTTTCCATGTGAGTATTCATGTGTTTGCTGAAATATTATGTAAGAAAATGAATCTTGGTTGTTTAATGAACAACTTTTGTGAAAAGATTTTTGCATGAAAACACCTAATAGGACTATTTTGTAAAAGTTATAAAATGGATAGTAAATGTGTGAAATAATTGGAATTATGAGTGCTATAAGAGATAATATGAATCGGCTAGGCTTGGGTGTGTGAAAAAATGAACACATTTCATTTTACGAGCCTAGGGGCAAAATCATAATTTTGTGAAAGTCTAGGGGCAAAATGATAATTTTGCCAAAATAGGAATGTTTGGAGTGATTTGATTAATGTGGTTATTTAATAAGCTAAATATGTCATTATAGATCAAGAAGAACGTGGAATCAACCTTGACCGAGGAAAAGGCAAGGTTTCGGACTAAATTTCAAATTGACATTTTTGTATCAAGGTAAGTTTATATGTAAATGATACATCCTTTTTACTTCTTTTTTTCCATATTAATACATTGTGTGAAATGTGAATGAATATTTTTTATATCTATTAAAATGATAGAAAGTGAGGAAATTCTAGAATGAACCTTCGGAATAGGAAAAGGATATGGATAAACATCCATGAATAAGTGATTGTTGGTGGGCTATGTGCGATACCACCGTATTTATTATTATTGGTGGGCTGTGTGCGATACCACCGTGGATATGTGATTATTGGTGGGCTGTGTGCGATACCACTATCTTAATTATTAATGGTAGGCTATGTGCGATACCACTGTCTTAATTATTAATGGTGGGTTGTGTGAGAAACCATCGTGTATCTGGTATTATTCCGAAGTGTTCATCGAGAAACTTTGACTAAGTGAAACTATGTATGGTTATATGGTGACAATTGCAGGGTATAAGTGGATGTAAATGTGAGCAATGTTTATGATATGTATTTGGGAGGTGGTAAGATTTGAAATGAGTAAGTACAACTACGAGGATCTGAATTGTTCTTGATTAATATGTAATTTTCTTGATTGATAAGTATGTGGTTTGATGTTCATTGTTTACATATAGACTTACTAAGCTTAAAGCTTACTCCCTTCTCTTTTCCCTTGTTTTATAGTATCAAAAAGCCAGCTCGGGATATGTAGACCATCAGAGGATCTCCCACACTATCCACACATTTTGGTATATTGAGATTTGCATTGAATTATGGCATGTATAGGGACTTGGTCTTTTTGGTTATATGTCATATTGGTTTAGCCACATCCAAATATGTTGTCTTATGATGATATTTGATTCGTTTTGTATAAGGCCATGAGATGTGGCTCATAATGATTATTTGGATGTAAACCTATTCATATATGCATGTATGTGTCATTGTCATTATGATATGACCTATGGTTATTGATGGTTGAATGATGATGTGTTGCATGTGATTATGGATGTTTGATGATGGTGAAGCACTTAGTTATGCTATATTAAGTGCCTTGAATTTGTATATATATTTGGATTCGTGTTGTTTTGATGTTGTGTAGGTTGGTGCAAGTATGGGTGGCAAAAAAGCTTAGTAAATAGCCTTATTTTCTCTACACGGATAGACACACAGTTCGACACCTGAACCGGGTATGAGGCATTACCGTATTTAACTTTCTCAATCATGCAGCATCGATTCATAAAAATTTCATTTCAAATTAAAAACTTTTCATTCAAGACCTTAACGTCCTTAATATAGGTCTACGAGATCCTAAACTTGTACCCAGAAAGATTCGGGACTAATCCGGAAACTTTTGAACACTTAGACAAATTTGACATAAAATAGGGCCACACGCCCATGTGAAGGTAGGAACACGCCTGTGTTCCAAACCCATGTGGATTTTTTTCCACTTTGAACCTACAGGGGTTTTCAAACTGCCTGACACATGCTCGTGTCCATAACCCATGTCCCTCACACGGCCATGACACGCCGTGTGTGAAAACCTTGACATTCTGTTTATGACGTCATCATCTTTATAAGGTCACACGGCTAAGGCACACGCCCGTGTCCTTAGACCGTGTGTCGAATTAAATTCAAATTTCAAGTGCAGACTTCACACGGCCTGGGCACATGCTCGAGTCTTAAGCCTTGTCTCCCACACAATTGAGACACACGGTCGTGTCTCCGCCCATGGGTTTACTACTAAGCTTATTGACTTTCCAACCTAACATGCATGGGGACACACGGCCTCTCAACACACCCATAGGGCTGACCGTGTGTCACACACAGCCTAGACACACGCCCGTGTGGACAATTGTAAAGCTATCTACCAAGCCATTTTCCACTCTACAAAGCAACACACTTATACTAAATCAATTCAACATATATCATGACCATAAAGCACTTCTAAGAACTCAAAAGCAAAACATCCACACAAGCATGCACTTCATGAATTTCATCATCTTTGAATATAAGAACTTGTCAAGTATTGGTCAGATTCTAATAACAATTTACAAAATGAATTGAACAACATGAATAGCCAACACTCTAGCTAACAAATATGACATAACAAAAAAACTAAGTCCTATACATGCCATACTCAAAATAAAACTAACTTTGCTATACCAAAGAGAAGTCGATAGTGTGATTCCGAACTCCGACGTTCCACGAATTCTCGAGCTAGGTTGGGAATACTTCAAGGAAATGGGAAATGAGAGGGGTAAGCATAAAGCTTAGTAAGTTTGCATGAAATAAATAGCAATGATAAGGCTCATAATATCATCCATCCATTGCATTGAGTAAAAACACAAAGTCTCAAACACATTGCCATGACTTACTCATGCTTACTCTTACCAAATACATGTCATGTTACATATCATAAACATTTCTCATGAATTACTCACATGTACCTGTATCATTTCATCACATAGTTTTAACATTAATTTCATATCTAACATAAGCTTAACTACTTATCTTGTTGAATCACTTAGAATATCCGAGGATACACAATCATCATAATACACATAAACATGACGCCAATGCCATATCCCCGATTGGTCTTACATGAGGTGACATCTTGATGCCGATGCCATATCCCAGATATGGTCTTATATGGGATCTCATATCAATATTGATTCCATATTCTAGATATGGTCTTATACAATTTTCATATTCAATGTCGATGCCATATTCCAGATATGGTCTTATACGGGATCTCAACTCGGTGCCAATGCCACATCCCAGACATGGTCTTATACGGGACCTTACCAATCTTGCGTCTCGATGATGCTATCCTTTCACATCTTAAAGTGCAACCTGGACTTGAACATCGTAAATTTTCATCATTTTCTCATTCATCATCATTGCTCAATTTCATGTAAATGATATACATCTTAACTAATATCAACATTTTAGAATTCAATAACATGATGTTGAATTTATCACACACAAACCTACCTCGATTTCAAAATAGGCAAAATTGCCAATCTAGTCCGATACCTTGCCTTTTCCTCGGTCAAGGTTAATTCATTGTTCCTCTTGATCTATACTAGCAATTTAGCTTATTTAATTATCACATTAATCAACACATTTCAATACTCATACTTTGGTAAAATTACCATTTGCCCTTATACTTTTAAAAAATACCCTTAGGCTCGTAAATCGATTCTAATTTAATTTCCTCCTTGTACAAGCCTAGATGAACATTTATTACTCTTATGGGAACCCTCAATGCTCATTATTTCACACACTTAGCACATATTTTATAAGATTTATAAAAATGTCCTTTTAGGTGTTTTCATAGTAACACCTTTCACAAGAGTTGTTTATCAATCAACTAAGACTCATTTTCTTTCATAAAAATGCAGCAAAAAACAAAAATTCTCACATGGAAAAACTCTAAACTTTCAACCATTTTGCAAACTAGTCCCCTCTTTAGCTAGCTTAACCTTTGGGGGTTCCAAAAGTACAAATATTATCAAGAAAGACCACTAAAATCACTTACTTGTAAGGAGAAAAGCTTGCTGAAATTTTTGAGCTCTAAAACCCTATTTTGCTGCTAATTTTTGGTAGGGAAGAAGAGAAGAAAAGATGATATCTTTCATTTCTTTATTTTATTATAAAACATCAATTTAGTCTACCTAATTTCAACAACCTAGACCAATTTGACATTGTTTGTCCCCTATGGCCGGCCTCCCTATATCTAAGGGTCTAATTGCACATTAAGGGCCTCCAATTAATATTCTATGGCTTCTATACACCTTTAGCTTATAAAATGGAACTTTCACACTTTATACGATTCAGTTCTTTTTCGAAATTGAGCATGCAATAGCTAAAATTAAAGCACCAAAATTTTCATGCACTCTTGTGATCATATTCCATTTCTTTTCCTTCATGCACTCTCTAGAGTTCATCTGTGATCTTGTGATACAAAGTTCACGGTATAGAACCCTTGTTGTTCATCCTATTGTTTGGCTCGTCGAAATAAAATAAATAAAAAGTACTATAACAATTAAAATAATAAAAATGATTTTCTCTGAACTCGATTTAGTGGTTCCAAAACCACTGTTCTGATTAGACCCTAAATCGGGTTGTTGCAATTCTCCCTCTTAAGGATTTTCGTCCCCAAAAATCTTACCGGTGAAAAGGTTGGGATATTGGTTTCTCATAGTCTCTTCGGGCTCCCAAGTAGCTTCTTCTACCCCATGTCTTTGCCATAATATTTTTACAAGGGTTATGCTTTTGTTTCTCAACTGATTGACTTCTCGTGCCAAAATCTTAACCGGTTCTTTGCCATAACTCATGTCCGGTCGAATTTCTACCTCGATGGTACAATCACATGCGAATGGTCTGAATGGTATCGGCGTAACATAGACACGTGGAAGACATCATGAATCTTTTCCAACTCAGGTGGTAAGGCCAAACGATAAGCTACCGCCCTATCCTCTCAGTAATCTCATATGGTCTGATCAAGCACGGACTCTGTTTTCCTTTTCGGCCAAATCTAAGGACCATTGTCCATGGTGATACTTTTAGAAACACTTTATCACCTACTTGAAACTCAATCTATTTCCATTTCAAATCTAAATAGGACTTTTGTCTATCTGAGGCAGCTTTTAGACATTCACGTATCACTTTTACCTTCTCTTCGGTTTCTCTAACTAAATCGACCCCGTGAATCTAATTCTCTCTAAGTTCGATCCAATACAGGGGCGTTCAGCACTTACGCCCATACAATGCCTCATAAGGCGCCATTGTCAAACTCGACTGAAAGCTATTATTGTAGGCGAATTCTACCAATGGTACATATTTCTCCCAATCACCTTGGAATTCCAAAATGCAACATCGAAGCATGTCTTCAAGTATCTGTATTACTCTCTTTGTCTGCCCGTCGGTTTGCAAATAGAAAGCTGTACTAAAGCTCAAATTTGTGCCTAAGGCCTTTTGTAACTTCTTCCAAAACCTTGACGTAAATCTCAAATCTCTATCCGAAATAATCAACAAGTACTCCATGAAGTCTTACTATTTCTGTTACATACAAATCCACCAACTTATCAAGCGAGTAGTCAATCCATACTGGTATGAAATGGGCTGACTTCTTAAGTTTATCGACCATGACCCATATAGCATCCTTCTTTTTTGGTGGCAACGGCAAACCCGTCATGAAGTCTATAGTAATACGGTCCCATTTCCACTCGGGAACCATAATAGGCTATAGTAGACCTGAAGGTACTTGATGTTTAGCCTTCACTTGTTGACAAATTAGACATCTTGATACAAACTTGGAAATGTCTTTCTTCATACTCGGCCACCAATAACATTTCCTCAAGTCATTATACATCTTCGTACTGTCTGGATGTACAAACAAACATCCACTATGTGCTTCATGCAAAATCTTCCAAATAAGCTCATCATCTCTGGGTACACAAACCTTATCTCAAAACATCAAACATCCATCAGGACTTATCCGAAAGTCCGACTCAACATTTGATTCACATTGAACTCTTTTAGCTTGTAAATCATTATTGCCTTTCTGAGCTTCCCAAATCTCTTGGAAAAACATCGGTCTAGCCCCAACTCGGCTAGAATAGAACCATCATCTGATAAAGCTATTTGTGTATTAATGGCTTTGAGTGCAAATAAGGATTTCTTACTCAAGGCATCGGCGACCACGTTCGCCTTTGCCGGATGATAGTTAATCACTAACTTATAATTCATTATTATCTCTAACGATCTTCTCTACCTTAGATTGAATTCCTTTTAAGTCATCAAATACTTTAAGCTTTTATTATCAGTAAACACCCGACATTTCTCACCATACAAATGGTGTCTCCAAATCTTTAATGCAAATACAATCGTAGCTAACTCCAAATCGTGGATCGGGTAATTCTTCTCATGTGGCTTTAATTGTCTAGAGGCATATGCTATTACCTTGCCCTCTTGCATGAGTACACAACCTAATCCATTCAAGGATGCATCGCTGTAGACTATGAATTCCTTTCTCGGCTCAGGTTGTACTAAAACAGGAGCCTCCTTCAACAATGCCTTCAATCTCTCAAAACTCTGTTGGCACTTTTCTAACCACTCAAACTTCACATCTTTTTGCAATATCCTCGTCACAGGAGTAGCTATCATGGAAAATCCCTTGACGAATCGTCTATAGTATCTAGCTAGGCCCAGAAAACTCCTAACCTCGATTACATTCCTTGGTGGTTTCCAATCCAAAATTACTGAGATTTTACTCGGGTAGACTCAAATACCGTCTTTTGAGACAATGTGCCCCAAAAATCCAACTTCCTTAAGCCAAAATTCACTTTTACTAAACTTGGCATACAATTGTTAATCTCTCCAAATTTGCAGAACCGTTCACAAATGCTTAGCATGCTCGTTCTCATCCCGAAAGTAGATCAATATATCATCAATAAAGACTACCATAAATTTATCCAAATACGGCCGAAAGATGCAATTCATTAAATCCATGAAAACTACAGGGGCATTTGTTAACCCGAAATGCATGACAAAAATTCATAATGGCCATACCTTGTCCGAAATGCAATTTTCGATACATCCCTGTCCTTGGTTCTCAATTGATAATATCCCGACCTCAAGTCTATCTTGGAAAATACCGTGGCTCCCTTCAATTGATAAAATAAATCACCGATTCTTGGCAACAGGTACTTGTTCTTCATAGTTACCTTATTGAGCTATCTATAATCTATACATAACCTCATGGAACCATCTTTCTTCTTCACAAATAATACGGGAGCACCCCATGGAGAGTAACTCGGTCTTGTGAAGCCTTTATCAATTAACTCTTGTAACTGAGCCTTCAATTCTTTTATCTCGATTGGAGCCATTCTGTAGGGAGCAATTGAAATGGGGGCAGTACCAGGAGCTAACTCAATTCCAAATTCAATCTCTCTAACCAGAGGTAACCCTAGCAATTCCTCTGGGAAAACATCTAGATACTCACATACTATGGGCACTGATTCAATTCTTAACTCAGTATCTCTAGCATTCATCACAAAGGCAAGTAAACTTCGTACCCCTTTCTTAGATATTTCTGAGTCAACAAGGAAGATATCACTACTGGCAATCTATCTTGCTTATCTGATTCAACACGAATAAGATCCCCACTTTCACATTTCAGCTTAATAAACTTCTTTCCACAATTCACTATCACACCATGAGTAGTTAACCAATCCATCCTAAGGATGACATCAAATTCATCAAACGACAAAAACATGAGATTAGCCGAAAAATAATGACCCCTAATCATCAAAGGGCAACCTTTACATACTCTATCGACTAATACACATTTGCCTAGGGGATTTGACACTCTTATCACAAATTCAGTAGACTCTACAAGCATGTTCATGCTAGAGACTAATTTCATGCAAATATGAATGGGTAGATACTGGATCAATTAAAGCTATAACATGAGTATCATAAAGAGAAAATGTACCCGTGATCATGTCGGGGAAGGATGCCTCTTCGCGAGCACGAATGACATATGTTCTCTCTACCCTTAGCTCTTGTAGTCTATTCTCTAAATGTGTTTTTACTACTCATTTTATTTCCCGAGTTTCTCTTTAGTTTTCCTCTAGCAGTACTTCCTGGTCTTGCACTCTGAGGTTTCTCCTTCTCACCGCCTCGGGGCAATCCCTGATAAAATAGTCTAGGGATCCACACTTGAAACAAGTTTTTTTGTTTGATTGACACTCCCGGAATGACATCTACCACACTACGAACATTCCTGTCTACTTGGTCGAGTGTTGCCAACACTAGCATCTAAAGTGGTCTGAGCTTTAGACCCCGAGTACTGTCTACCCTTACTTCTACTTAAAAATCCAGCTGAGGTGACTGGTCAAGTAGTGAAATCTCTTGACTTCTTGGATGACGATTGGAATGACTTGCCTAACAGCCTTTTCTTTGAGTCACGAGACTCGATTTCAACCTTCTTTTTCTCTTTGGCCAGTTCTTTGGCCTTACAGGCTCTATCTACTAGCACCACGAATTCTTTTAGTTCTAGGACACCAACAAACAAATGGACATCTTCATTTAGCCCGTCCTCGAACCTTTTACACATGATAGCCTCAGTGGACACACACTCACGGGCATATTTACTAAGCCTTATGAACTCATGTTCGTATTCCGTCACCATCATTTGGCCTTACTTTAGCTTCAAGAACTCTTTTCTTTTCAGGTCAATAAACCTTTAACTAATGTACTTCTTCAGGAACTCCTCTTGGAAGAATTCCCACTAACTCTCTCCCTTAGTACCACCAACACAAGGGTGTTCCACCACTGATAGATCGAATCTCTCAAGAGAGATACCATACACTTCATGACTTTTCGGGTGTGCATGACAACTCATCGAATACCCTGATGGTTTTCTCAAGCCAGAATTTTGCCCTCTCTGGATCATCATCTTTACTAGCTCGAGATTTCTCAGCTTCTTGCTTCCAAATCTTATCGACCGGAGGCCTTTCTCTTCCTACTACCTCTACCACTTGGGGAGCTACAGGAGTGGGCTGAGGAATAGGTGGGGGTGGAGGGGGTTGAGCATTAGGATTTCCTTGTATATACTCAGTATACCAGTTTCTCATCATATGGAGAAAGGCTTCTCGAGCCTCTTCTTCATGACCCATGGTCTCAGCTCTACTCTCTACTGGCGCGGTCCCTTGTGCAAGAACCGAGCGCATTACTTACAGCATCATCGGCTGCAGTTTGATCTGGATCCATTTACTATATAAAAACACAATTCAAATCGTTAGGAGTCGTCAAACTATCATTATGTAAATACTCATACATATGGTATGTATAGCTAGACTCATACTTACGCTACGTTAGTCCGAGAACTGACTAAACCGTATCTTTGATACCACTAAATGTAACACCCCTTACCCGTATTCGACACCTAAATCAGTACGAGGCATTACCATACTTAACTTGCTCAATCATGCAACATTGATTCATAAAAATTTCATTTCAAATTAAAAACTTTTCATTCAAGATCTTAACGTCCTTAATATAGGTCTATGATACCCTAAACTTGTACCCAAAAAGATTCGAGACTAATCCAAAAACTTTTTAACACTTAGATAAATTTGACATAAAATAGGGCCACATGCCCGTGTGAAGGTAAGAACACGCCCGTATGGCACATCACATGCCCGTTTTCCACACCCGTGTGGATTTATTTTCCACTTCAAACCTACAGGGGTTTTCACACAGCCTGACACATGCCCGTGTCCATAACCCGTGTCCCTCACACGGCCATGACATGCCCGTGTCTTCGCCCATGTGTAAAAACCATGACATTTTATTTATGACATCATCATCTCTATAAGGTCACACGGCCAAGGCACACGTCCGTGTCCTTAGACTGTGTGTCGAATTAAATTCCAAATTTCAGATGCAGACTTCACACGACCTAGACACATGCCCGTGTGTTAGGCCGTGTCTCCCACATGATTGAGACACAAGACCGTGTCTCCGCCCGTGTGTTTACTACTGAGCATACTGACTTTCCAACCTAACATGCATGGGGACACATGGCCTCTCAACACACCCATGGGGCTGACCGTGTGTCACACATGGCCAAGACACACGCCCGTGTTGACAATTGTAAGGCTATTTGTAACATCCTAAAAAAGGCCTATGCATTTTCGGTTTAATGTTACGAAATGACATGTCTTATGTGTTATGAATGTATTATTAACATTTTTGAAAACTTAGAAATGACTTAGAAATGTCGAGTTTTAAAGTTAAAAGAGGAAATTAGGGCAAGGTGGCCTTAAGAGAAAAAGTATGAGAAATTTGACACACAAACAGGCTTGGAAAAGTGGCCTGAAGATGCCACTTAGGGCTTCTAGAAATGGCGCCACATGCAAGGGTGTTGGGCCTGAGTTCGAGTCACATGGGAAGCAAATAAAAGAAGTTTTATTTTTGCTTCCGAATACAGAGGTGGATGGCAACAAGGCTCTTAAAAAGGGAGTTTTATTCTCTTTAAAATTTGGCTAAATAGGGATAAATGATGATTTATCTTAAGTATTTTTAAAGAGATAAATAAAGGATTTATTTATCATTATTCTCATGAGATAAAGGTTGGATTAAACTCTTTTATTTTATGATAATTAAAGGATAAAGCTATCAAATAGAAGAGTGGTGGCCAAGTAAGGATTCCTTAGATGATAATTAGATCTATAAAAGGAAGGAAGGATGGCTACTTATTAATTTTCTTCCTTCTCTTCTCTCTCTGCCAAAATTCTTAGGGTTCTCTTCTCCTCTCTTCTCTTTTCTTTTGTCTAGCTGAATTCCCTAGCCTCCTCTCTCTTTTATTCAAAACTAAAAACACAATCCAACCTAGCTGAATTCTTCATAGCACCAAAAGCTGAAATTCTGCCAAAGCCTAATCTTTATTGTGACAGAAAGGTGTTGCCGATTTCATCCAAAAAGGTAAGATCAACTATTATTTGATTCTCAATCTCTCTTTAGCCAAAATATAGGAATCTAACTCCTTTAGAATTCCATGGCCAAAATTTGGAAGGTTTTCTTCGGGATCTAGTAGTTGTCGACTACAAGGAGAAGTAAAACGAAGTTTCGGGATTTCTAAAACTCAAGGTAAGCCATATAAATATTCGACCATAGGCTATTGAAAGATGATTAAGTGTTAGAAATCAATCTAACATGTGCTTATAGAATTTTCGACAGCAGTAAGGAAGCAAGGATCTATTTCGGGATTTGAATAATCATCAAATCGGTATCAAAGGTAAGTTTTTTTTTTAATACAAATCCTACTAGGATTTGGTATTATAGCCGAATAGGATTTATGCTAAGTAATAAGTGGTAAATCAAATGTAGGGATTAAGGATCTAAACATTAGATCAAGCTTTTCGGAATCTCAAGGAATTGCTAAGCGAATCAGGTGTGTACCCACACTAACTTTTAATATGTTATATGGCAAATATTTAATATATGAATGTATAAGAATGTGAATGTGGCTAAAGTACCCTAATGTGGTACAAAGTACTCAGGTATGTTTCCTACTCCTACTAGGATTATGAAATATGTTATATTTAACATGTGAAAAGTGACATGAATGTGAGTTTAAGTATGATATGCATGATATGAAATATATGGGGCATTCGGGTTATATGAGAAAGGGGAAGTGAATGTGACGACTTCGGTCTCACTATCTGAATGTGGTGACTTTAGTCACATTATCTGAATGTGGTAACTTCAATTACATTATCTAAACATGGTGTCTCATGACACAATTATTTAATCTGGTGGCTATGCCATGAATTTTATATAGGCGATGAGCACGTCATTGCAGCGACGCGCCGATGGAGTGTAGCGGAAGGAGGGTTGACTTACTAGTCCCCACGGTGTGCGAGGTTGAGTGCGGGGATGTGTAGCGGATGGCATCTAGGTTTGGGTTTGGGTTGCATCATTATTTTATCTCGTATATGAATGTGCATGTGATATGTTATGGTATGCCCGATCTAATAAATTTTAGTGTTATGCGCACATTGAGTCATTGACTCACCCGTTGTGGGAACATTTTTGGGTAATAAGCGGTGATGGACCGGGATGGCGAGAACTTGTGGTGACCATGCTCAGATTGAAGTCTTATTCAATATGGACTCTTTATTTTATTTAAGTATTTAAGAATTTTATTTTGGGTTTTACTTGATGTAATAAGGCCATAGTTTTATTTCTTTATTTTCATTTTCAATTATTATGTTCACGAGTTATTATCAATTAAAGTTTGAGTAAATTTATTTTTTGTAAAATTTTTGTAAAATAAACCCTAATTATTTTGTCACCTTAATTAATTAGATATCAATATAAGATAAAAGCGATTTTTTCCCACAAGCCCAACCCAAAACAACATTTTCTTAATAATCGCACAAGATTTTTTCCAAGGAACAAAAAAATTTGCTTGGTTTACTTAAGGAACATACAGATCCGGACCAAGCTCGTGGGTCGAGTGTGGGGTGTTTCAGTTTGGTATCAGAGCCCAGTTTTAAACTCTCGACCTATGGGCTAAGGCCCAAACATTTTCAAATCGAGCCCAAATAAGTTTTATAAAGTATCTTATGAGATAAGCAGGTTTTTTTGGCATGGCACCTAAGTCTCGACCCATGATCCACCGGTAAGTACCCCGAACTATATGTGTGATTATGTGAATTATAGAAGGGTAGAAAAGGAATGGAGCGTAGAATAGCATGATAGGAACTTGAACCTAAGATTAGTCTACTCAAACACAAATACATAAGACTTAATGCACTAAACAAACCTATGGCTAAGTTAATCGAGTTAGGTGTGGTAACCATGGTACGCATGTCTAGGATTGGATCCGGAAGAGCACAGTATTTAAGCGGTCCTAGTGACTCACCTCCTCTTCACAGAATCCTACAGTGCGTAGCTTCGGTTCACCCTAACCCGAAGACTTAGTGGGTGTGGCAACCTCATGCGCATGTCTAGGAATGGTTTTAGTGGGAGCTTGGTATTTAAGCGATCAGTGTGACTCACCTCCTCTACACTCGAATCCTGCACAGTGCGTAGCTTTGGTTTACCCGACCAAGAAGACTCGGTCATAGGCTAAACTCAATAACTAAAACCCAAAGGAACTAGCCATGTTTTTTTATAAGAACCCTAATTTTAAAAACTATTAAAATCATTTTTCTTTAATTAGTGAAACTATCTTTTCTACATAATTTTAGAAAAACTTCGATTTATAAAATTACTAAAATACCCCTAGTGGTAAAATTACAAAATGCCATTGGTTTATAAAAATGTCTAAAATACCCACAGTTTTAATCAACATTATTTTATAACAAGTTCAAAAAAAACCCTAATTTGCAAATTAGCAAAAATACCTTGATTTTGGAAGAACTACAAAATTGCCCCTAACTTATAAAATTACCAAAATGACCTTGATTTCCAAAATTTTTGCAACTTCATCGTTTTGGAAAATAAATTTCTCAAAAGAAACCTCAAAGTTTTGCAAATTTTGAAATATCCTAAATTATTAAACTTTACAAATTTACCTTGGTTTATTACCAAATTACCCCTAAAATTAAAAATTCTTGAAATACCTCGAATTTCCAAATTTACCAAAGAACCGGGACTATAAAATTTCGAAATACTTTTGACAAAATTATCAAGGAACCTTATTTGACAAATTACAAAAATATCCTCAGAGGACAAATTACATAAATACCCACGGTAGTGGAAAAACAACAACAATGAAAACTACAACATATCTACGAATGAGCGAAAGTTCATAATTGTTTGATGGATGTATGAATGAATGAAAAGGCGTGTGCATGTGTGAATCTGAAAGAACCACTCCTAAATTCCTTTTCATAAAATTTCTTGGCGGGTAATCAAGTGAAACAAAAGTACTAATTCATAAAACTTTCTCAAATCAGATTAAAGCGCACAGTTAGATATGAATTCTAGAGGACGCGACCTTCGTGGATGCGGTAGAGGAAGAATGACTAGGTCAAAACCCGTTGGATCGGCTCAAGGGTTTGATAATGAGGTACCACCGCCCCCACCACTCCCAGCTGTTGGTGTGGAGCAACAAGCTCAGACGGGGGAAGATGTTGTGTCGTAGGCTGTGCTACGAGTTCTTGAGTTGGTGGCTGGTGTAGGAAGAAATTCGGGAGCTCGAAAGTCTATACCCGAGCGACTCTAAGCCAACGGAGCTGAGGTGTTCCGTGGAGTATCCGGTGTGGCACCCAGTACAGCTGAATACTGGTTGGAAGCAATCGAGCGTATTATGGATGAGCTCGATCTGACCCCAGAGGAGAAGTTGAAAGGAATGGTGGCACTGTTCGTGATGAAGCGTACCAATGGTGGTTAATTGTCCGGGATGGTGCCACGGCTGAGGATCTGATCTGGGAGTATGCTAAGGAGGCATATCAAAAAAAGTATGTCGGCACATGGTATATTGATGAGCAGAGGAAAGCTTTTTTGGGGCTGGTTCAAGGGAACAAGTCGGTAGCAGCATACAAAGCTGAATTTCTAAGGTTGAGCCGATATGCTCGAGGAGTAGTAGCAACTGAGCATGAGCATTGTATCCATTTTGAAGAAGGTTTGAGGGATGACCTCAGGTTATTGATAGCTCCACATCAAGAACGGGAGTTTTCCACGTTGGTTGAAAAGGCTAAGGTAGTCGAGGGAATCAAGGACTCGGTTAAGTAGAGCTCGATAGGAATAGACCCAAGAGGGTTATGGGTCATTCGGACCATCGAAATGTGAGAAAAGGCCCGAGTGATGGGCCGAGGGTCGACAAGTTGGTACCGGAGGCGATATAAATCCTTGTGAGCATTGTGGAAAGAAGCACTTAGAGGAGTCTTGGAAAAAGACGGAGGATGTTTGGTGTGGGTCCAAGGACCATATGCTCAAAGATTGTCCTAAGAAACGGATGAAAGTCGATCAAGAGCTCGTAATGTTAATCAGTGGTAGAAGAGGACAACAACCTCAACGAGGTCGTGGTTCGAATAATGGAGGACGTGGAACACAAAGCGGAGGTGTTGCTATCTTGAGGTAAAGGCACTAGGTTTGGATTACGTGATTCACGGAGAGAGGATGGAGACGCAGGGACGTCATAACTGCATGCGTTCTTTATTTATGGCAAGCCTTATTATACCTTAATTGATGTGGGCTCGACCCATTCTTATGTTGCCTGTAGTTTAGTTGAAACACTAGGCCTAGACTCTGAATTTTCTGATATGGAGATAACGGTAGTAAGCCCGTTAGGCCAAACTGTAGTGGTGGATATGATCATTCGGAATGTACCCCTAGAGATTCAGGGAGTAAACTTTCGGGCTGACTTAATGGAACTACCCTTTAGGGAGTTTGAACTCATACTTGGAATAGATTGGCTAGTAGAGCACCGAGCCGTGTTGGATTGTACGGCTAAACGAATGGAGTTAAGAACCCCGGAGGATGAAGTAGTAGTAATGATCAGAGAAAGAAGAAACTACTTGTCTAATGTAGTTTCGGCACTTAAGGCTGAAAAGATGGCTCGAAAAGGGTGCGAGGTGCTTTTAGCCTTCATAAGTGCTTTGGATGGAAAAAAGGAAGGTGTCAATGGAGTTAGAACAGTAAGGGACTTTGAGGATGTGTTCCCAGAGGAATTACCAGGAATACCCCCAGATAGGGAGGTGGAATTTGGAATAGACTTGCTACCGGGAATAGCTCCTGTGTCAATCGCTCCATACCGAATGGCGCCAATAGAGTTGGTTGAACTCAAGGCTCAAATCCAAGAATTACTTGATCGTGGGTTTATCGGCCTAGTGTGTCTCCGTGGGGAGCACCGATTTTGTTTGTAAAGAAGAAGGACGGAACTATGCGTATATGCATAAATTACCGTCAGTTAAATAAGCTGACCATTAAGAACAAGTATCCTTTGCCAAGGATTGATGACTTGTTTGATCAGCTGAAAGGGGCCGCAATATTCTCAAAGATAGACTTGAGGTCGGGATATCATCAGTTGAAGGTGAAGGAGGCAGATATCCATAAGATAGCTTTTAGGACAAGGTACGGCCATTTTGAGTTTGTCGTAATGCCATTTGGGATAACCAATGCTCCAGCCGTGTTCATGGATATGATAAATCGAGTTTTCCAACCTTACTTGGATAGGTTCATCGTCGTGTTCATCGACGATATTTTGGTGTATTCCAAGACTGAAGAGGAGCATGATGAGCATCTCTGAGTTGTGCTACAAGTGTTAAAGGACAAGAAGCTCTATGCCAAATTCAGCAAGTGTGAATTTTGGCTCAAGGAGGTGGCGTTCTTAGGGCATGTGGCATCCGCAGAGGGAATAAGAGTGGATCCTAGGAAGATCGAAGCGGTGTTGGATTGGAAACCACCTAGGTCAATGGCTGAGATCCGAAGTTTCTTAGGCTTGGCGAGCTATTCTGAAGGTTTGTGGAAGGGTTCTCGTCTATAGCAGCGTGTTTGACAAAGTTGTTGAGGAAAGAAGTACCCTTTGTATGGTGGATAAGCGGCAGGAGAGCTTTGAGAAGCTTAAGAAGGTCTTAACTAAGCTCCAAGATTGATTCACCAGAGGCAAGAAAGGAATTCACGGTGTATTGTGACGCTTCCCATCTGAGTTTGGGATGTGTATTGATGCAAGATGGAAAGGTAGTCGCATATGCATCTCGGCGATTAAGGCCGCATGAGGTTACCTACCCAACCCATGACTTGGAATTGGCGGTAGTGGTTTTTGCCCTTAAGTGTGGAGGCACTATCTCTATGGAGAAAGGTCAGTGATCTACAGGACCACAAGAGCCTTAAGTATCTATTGACTCAGAAGGAGTTGAACTTGAGGCAGCGAAGGTGGGTGGAGTTATTGAAGGATTATGATTGCTCGATAGAGTACCACCCGGGCAAGGCGAATGTGGTAGCTGATGCCCTAAGTCGGAAGGTTGTGTCAGATCTAAGGGCTATGTTCGCTCACTTAAGTTTGTACGATGATGGAAGCCTGTTGGCAGAGTTGCAAGTCAAACCCACATAGCTGAATGAGGTGAAAAGGGGACAGTTGACTGATAAGGACCTAAGTGCTAAGTTACAGCAAGTACAGAATGGAGAGTTAGAGGATTATGGCGCTAATGATGAAGAAGTATTGTGCTACAAAGGAAAAGTCTGTATGCCGAGGGACAAGGAGTTAAGACAGAGGATTCTTCGGGAAGCGCATAGTAGCCCTTATGCTATGCATCCCGGAGGCACTAAGTTGTACAGAGATTTAAGAGAACAATTTTGGTGGCCTGATCTTAAATGGGAAGTTACTGAATTCATGGGAAAATGTCTGACATGTCAGCAAGTTAAGGCTGAACACCAAGTTCCATCGGGATTGCTTCAGCCAATCGAGATTTCATAGTGGAAGTGGGAAAGAATTACCATGGACTTCGTTAGTGGGCTTCCCCTTACGCCTACTAAGAAGGACACGGTATGGGTAATAGTGGACCATTTGACTAAGTCCACACATTCATCCCGTAAGGGTGGATTATTCCTTCGGTTAGCCAAATTATCGTGGCGTAGATTGTAAGGTTACAGAGTGCGGTGTCAATTATTTTGGATAGAGACCAAAGGTTCACGTCTCGGCTTTGGAGGGCACTTCATCAAGCTTTAGGCACCAAGTTGGACTTCACTACGACTTTTCATCCACAATCGGACGGGCAGTCTGAATGGGGTTATACAAGTGTTGGAGGATATGTTGAGAGGCTGTGTGATGGATTTTCGAGGAAGTTGGGAAGATTACTTGCCTTTAGCTGAGTTCGCCTACAACAACAGCTATCAGGCTAGCATTCGGATGGCACCATATGAAGCATTGTATGGTCGAAAGTGTTGAACTCCTACTTGTTGGTGAGTTAAGAGAACGTCGAGTTTGGGTCTAGAGTTAGTGGCGGCAAGAAAAGGTTGAGATAATCAGGGCACGGTTAAAGGAAGCCTCTGATAGGCAGAAGTCGTACGCAGATCTTAAGAGGAAAGAAATAGAGTTTGAAGTAGGAGACCAAGTGTTTCTGAAGGTTTCGCCTTGGAAGAAGGTGATGAGGTTTGGCCATGAAAGGAAGTTAAGCCCAAGGTTTATAGGGCCCTATCGAGTGTTGAAACGAGCTGGACCGATGGCCTATCGATTAGAGTTGCCACCGAGTGCGCAGCAGATGCACGACGTATTTCATGTATCCATGCTACGTCGTTACCGTTTGGATCCGTCTCATGTGGTACCAGTTGAAGAAATGGACCTAAGGCTAGATTTATCCTACGAGGAAGAGCCGATTCAGATTTTGGAACGTGATGTGAAAGTGTTACGGAGGAAGTCAATTCCTCTAGTCAGAGTGTTATGGCGCAATCATGGATCAGAGGAAGCTTCGTAGGAACCAGAGGAGGCAATGCGAAAGCAATACCCTCAATTATTTTAGCTAGGAAATTTCGAGGACGAAATTATTTTAAGGGGGTAGAACTGTAACATCCTGAAAAGGGCCTATGCATTTTCGGTTTAATGTTACGAAATGACATGTCTTATGTGTTATGAATGTATTATGAACATTTTTGGAAACTTAGAAATGACTTAGAAATGTCGAGTTTTAAAGTTAAAAGAGGAAATTAAGGCAAGGTGGCCTTAAGAGAAAAAGTATGAGAAATTTGACAAACAAACAGGCTTGGAAAAGTGGCTCGAAGATACACTTAGGGCCTCCGGAAATGGTGCCACATGTAAGGGTGTTGGGCCTGAGTTCGAGTCACATGGGAAGCAAATAAAAGAAGTTTTATTTTGCTTCCGTATACGTAGGTGGACGGCAACAAGGCTCTTAAAAGGGAGTTTTATTCTCTTAAAATTAACTAAATAGGGATAAATGATGATTTATCTTAAGTATTTTTAAAGAGATAAATAAGGATTTATTTATCATTATTCCCATGAGATAAAGGTTGGATTAAACTCTTTTATTTTATGATAATTAAAGGATAAAGCTATCAAATAGAAGAGTGGTGGCCAAGTAACCTTAGATGATAATTCCGTATATAAAAGGAAGGAATGAGGGCTACTCATTAATTTTCTTCCTTCTCCTCTCTCTCTGCCAAAATTCTTAGGGTTCTCTTCTCCTCTCTTCTCTTTTCTTTTGTCTAGCCGAATTCCCTAGCCTCCTCTCTCTTTTATTCAAAACCAAAAACACAATCCAACCTATCCGAATTCTTCATAGCACCAAAAGCCGAAGTTCTGCCAAAGCCAAATCTTTGTTGTGACAGAAGGGTGTTGCCGATTTCATCCAAAAAGGTAAGATCAACTATTATTTGATTCTCAATCTCTCTTTAGTCAAAATATAGGAATCTAACTCCTTTAGAATTCCATGGCTGAAATTTGGAAGGTTTTCTTCGGGATCTAGTAGTTGTCGACTACAAGGAGAAGTACAACGAAGTTTTGGGATTTCTAAGACTCAAGATAAGTCATATGAATATTCGGCCATAGGCCATTTAAAGATGATTAAGTGTTAGAAATCAATCTAACATGTGCTTATAGGATTTTCGACAGCAGTAAGGAAGCAAGGATCTATTTCGGGATTTGAATAATCATCAAATCGGCATCAAAGGTAAGTTTTTTTTGAATACAAATCCTACTAGGATTTGGTATTATAATAGAATAGGATTTATGCTAAGTAATAAGTGGTAAATCAAATGTAGGGATTAAGGATCTAAACATTAGATCAAGCTTTTGAATCTCAAGGAATTGCTAAGCGAATCGGTGTGTACCACACTAACTTTTAATATGTTATATGGCAAATATTTAATATATGAATGTATAAGAATGTGAATGTGGCTAAAGTACCTAATGTGGTACAAAGTACTGTGTGCATTTCCTACTCCTACTAGGATTACGAAATATGTTATATTTAACATGTGAAAAGTGACATGAATGTGAATTTAAGTATGATATGCATGATAGGAAATATATGGGGCATTCGGGTTATATGAGAAAGGAGAAGTGAATGTGACGACTTCGGTCTCACTATCTGAATGTGGTGACTTCGGTCACATTATCTGAATGTGGTAACTTCGATTACATTATTTGAACATGGTGTCTCATGACACAATTATTTAATCTGGTGGCTATGCCATTAATTTTATATGGGCAATGAGCACGTCGACTGCAGCGACTGCCTTCGATGGAGTGTAGCGGAGGAGGGTTGACTTACTAGTCCCCACGGTGTGCGAGGTTGAGTGCAGGGGATGTGTAGCGGATGGCATCTAGGTTTGGGTTTGGGTTGCATCATTATTTTATCTGTATATGAATGTGCATGTGATATGTTATGGTATGCCTGATCTATTAAATTTTAGTGTTGTCTGCACATTGAGTCTGTTGACTCACCCCGTTGTGGGAACATTTTTCGGGTAATGAGCAGTGATGGACCGGGACGGTGAGAACTTCGTGGTGGCTATGCTCAGATTGAAGTCTTATTCAATATGGACTCTTTATTTTATTTAAGTATTTAAGAATTTTATTTTGGGTTTTACTTGATGTAATAAGGCCATAGTTTTATTTCTTTATTTTCATTTTCAATTATTATGTTCACGAGTTATTATCAATTAAAGTTTGACTAAATTTATTTTTTTGTAAAATAAACCCTAATTGTTTTGTCACCTTAATTAATTGGATTTCAATATAAGATAAAACTGATTTTTTCCCACACAAGCCCAACCCAAAACAACATTTTCTTAATAATTGCACAAGATTTTTTCAAGGAACAAAAGAATTTGAAACCGGCTTACTTAAGGAACATACCAGATCCGGACCAAGCTCGTGGGCCGGGTGTGGGGTGTTTCACTATCTACCAAGCCATTTGCCACTCTACAAAGCAACACACTTATACCAAATCAATTCAACATATATCATGACCATAAAGGACTTCTAAGAACTCAAAATCAAAACATCCACACAAGCATGCAATTCATGAATTTAATCATCTTTGAATATAAGAACTTGTCAACTATTGGTCAATTTCTAATGAGCATTTAAAAAATGAATTGAACAACATGAATAGCCAACACTCTAGCTAACACGTAACTTCTTGAAATTGGGCCTAGTAGGATTGGGCCCAATGGGCCTTAGGCGTAGTAGCATTCAAAATTTTTTAGAACGGAATTAATGCAAGTTAGACTTACTAGGTAAGTGATTTTGGAAGGTTAGAGGGCTTCTATGAAGTCCCGAGATCGAACTTTGGCTTTGGGGAACTATTGGTTTAGGTGAAAAAAAACCCTAGAAGTTGGCAGGTAGGCTTAAGAATAAAATGTGGAGGAAAATGACACAAGTGGAGTGTGTGGTGTAGTGGCAAAGTGACGCCATATAAGAGACAAGGGGGTGACGCCACAAGGAAGGAATGAGGTCCAAGGTTCAAGTCTTGGCTTTTGCATTTTGGTTTTCTTTTTACTTGGACCTTAGAATTTGGCTATAGATCTATATTTAGTTGCGCATGGTTAAGACACAAGAGGAGCTTGTGGCCAAGTGGTTAGCGGCGTGGATTACGTTGTAAGGGAGCACAGGTTGAATCTCATGACAAGCAATAGAGTATTTATTTTGCAGATTGACTGACAAGAGTTTGATTGAATTTAAACTCTACTGACGGAGGGATCCCACATCGGAAAGATACAAAGAAGGAAGGTAAAGAGCTAGCTATATAAAGAGCATTTCAGGAGGAGAGTTAACATACCTTGGTGGGCGTTTGGGCGTAGGAGTGGTCGCAGCGCGGTTTAACACCAGACTTCTATCAGGTGTGTAACTCTCTCTTTACTCTAGCTGTAGAGCGGCAAATGCCAAAGTGCCAATCACGACAATAGTAGCCACACGAGCGTGCGAGCACAAGTGTGGGGCTTGAACGCGATAGTTGAGGCCATCAGTAGTATTCTTGTGGGTTGGGGCTGCTTGGGTCGCGATGGGCTGAAGTGGGCTCAATGGGCCCATGGGCCCTATTGAATAAATTGCATGATGATATAGGATATAGTGAACTAGATTAGGTTGAACTTATATACGTGGCTAGATGTATGTTAGGTGGGCCACACGAGCGTGTGGGCTCGAATGGGCCAGAATCTGGTTTTACGCCCAATAGTTCGGTAAGACCAGAAATGGTAGCTTAGTCGCTCTGGGCAACATTAGGCCTTCGAAAAGGCTATTGCAGGTGCGAAATTACCAAAATACCCCTAGTTTATGAAATTACCAAAATAGCCCTGGTTTACGAAATTACCAAAATAGCCCTGGTTTATGAAATTACCAAAATACGCTCGACTTACAAAATTACCAAAATACCCCTAATTTGTAAAATTACTAAAATACCCCTAATTTGTTAAATTACTGAAATACCCCCGATTTGTAAATTTATCGAAATACCCCTGGGTTGTAAAATTACTGAAATACCCTCGAGTTGTAAAATTACCAAAATACCCCTGGTTTGTAAAATTATCGAAATACCCCTAAGCGATAAAATAATCGTTGTACTCGTGGTAGTACTAGCGTTGTATGTGTTAATCGTATGATTGATTATGGTTGAGATGCGTTGCTTACATGGATTGATAACGAGTAGAATTACCGAACTACCCTTGTAGGGTAGAATTACAAAAATGCCTTTGGTAGGTAAATTACGGTTATACCCTTAGAGGTTGATTAGTTTGATTATGTTGTATTTGTTATTACGATTATGATGGAATTCGTTTCACACGTTATCTTTGATATATAATTTGCATACATGTCATAACGCATACACAATTATTATGATTGATGAACATGGCATGAAAATGGGTATGATGAGAGGAGGAAAGGATGATTTAGGCTGTCACGATGGTTTTGATCACACGATTGGGTTGGCCCCACTTTCCTTATTATTTGTGACTAGTCTTA
Source organism: Gossypium rotundifolium (assembly GCA_025506655.1). Classification (NCBI taxonomy): domain Eukaryota; kingdom Viridiplantae; phylum Streptophyta; class Magnoliopsida; order Malvales; family Malvaceae; genus Gossypium; species Gossypium rotundifolium. Next base: position 44,885,063 of record CP106726.1, read on the forward strand.
GTGGTTTTGACCACGGTGGTTTTGACCACACGGATATTATTGTGACTACGGTCACAAGTGGTTTTGACCACAATGGATTATTGTGACTCGTCCGGTGGTTTGGTACCACGTTGGGTTGGCCCCACATGTTGATTACGGGATTGTCATCGATGGTTTTGACCACACGGTGGGTTGGCCCCACCATATGATTTGTGACTACGGTCACAATGGTTTTGACCACCCTTATATGATTTGTGACTATGGTCACCGAGTGGTTTTGACCACAGGGGTAAAGGTGGTTTTGACCACACCCTAATCAAAAGGTGGTTTGAGTCCGATAAATATTTAATATTTATATTTTGAGTTTATTATATATGAATTTATGTGTGTGAAAGTTTCAGAGAAAATTTTATTGTTTGAGCATCGAATTGGACAAAAAGGACTTAATCGCGTAAAAGGTAAAAGTGCATACTAGAGTGTAAAGTGCCTATTTGAGCATGGCTTCTTAATATGAAGCATTAAAAGGGTAAATAACCCATTTTTTTTAGAGATAGTGGACGGCAACATGGAAATTTTATAAAGAAAATATATGTTTATATTATATGTTATATTATAATATATTATTATATTATAAACATATTATAAAGGAAACATAAAAGAAAAGAAAGTGGAATGTTCATCTTTATTTTTCATTGTAATTGCCGAAACAAAAGAAAAGAAGAGAGAAACCAAGGCTCTCAAATATTCGGTCTTTGCAAGCTTGATTAGGTATGTAATTGTGTTCGGTTTTGATTATTTTTACGTTTTGAGATCGTTGCTTCAAACGTGCCGACCCATGCTAGAATTTCTAAGATTATTGTGTATGTATGAATCGCCATTGATGAATTCTTGAGGTTTATGATGCTTGATGATGTTAGATGATAGATAGGTTAAAATTAGTATATTATGTGTTGGGAGTTTTGGTGAATTTGTGTTTTAGGGCCAAATTGTAAAAATAAAAATTTAGAGGGCTTAATTGCAAAATAAATGAAAGATATGGACTTGTATAGTCCTCATATATATTCGGCCCTTAAGGAGTACGAGGAAATTTGATGTATTTTGAGTTTTATGGAAATAGGACTAAATTACAAAGTTGTGAAATACTAGGGGTAAAATAGTAATTTGCCCATTTATGTGCTTAGGGACTAAATTGAGATGAATTGTGCTTGAATAAGCTAAATTTAATGTGTTTTAGATCAAGAGCAAAGAAAAGCGGAGTTAGATCGGGGAAAGACGAAGGTTCTCAATATAGCCGATTCATACGGCCTATCGACACAAGAGGTAAGTCCTTGTTTGAAATCATAAAGAATTATTCATGAACTTATTAAATGATAATGTTTGATAAATTTTAGTATATAATCATGTTATAGCGAATGTATATATGTGTATTGGATTGATTTCATAAATTGATAATGTGATATGAATAAGTGTATCAATGCGAATTGTGGGATTGTACGATGAAATAATGATTTATTTGTTTAAGGTGAATAAGTTTAGTTGAATTGGATATGTAATATAGATATGAAATGTGTGTGGAATGATTGATCACATTGATATATTGGGCTTAGTGCCTAGCGTGCCTCGTCTTAGGTGATATATTAGGCTTAGTGCCTAGCGAGCTTCGTCTTGGTGATATATTCGAGCTTAGTGCCTAGCGAGATGATTTAAGCTATAATGCCTAGCGTGCTTCGTGCGGTGATTTATTTGGGCTATAATGCCTAGCGTGCTTCGTGCGGTGATTCATTTCGGGCTATAATGCCTAGCGGGCTTTGTGCTTGATTTAATTCGCTTAAACGCCTAGCGTGCTTCGTCTTGGGTGATATGCCATAAGTGGAGATTTTGAGGATCAAACAAGGTGAGATATATATGTGGTTATGTACTAAATGTTAGGGTAAGAATTTGCCTACTATATTAGTAAGGAAGAAAGTGAGTTAAGTTCTTTTTGTTATGAATCAATTTGATGTGAATATACATAGCATATATGTGAAGTTGATAAAGCTTATGATCGAGTGATATAGTGATGAAAATAGATACAAATGTGACCTTAGTATTTGGCTAGTGTATTTGATATATATATATATATATATATATATATATATATATATATATAGAGAAATTTATGTGCAATATTATTAGTTGAAAAGTTAAGTGTTTAATTGTATGTTCATTGTAAGTATATGTGCTTAGGACTTACTAAGCCGGTGAGCTTACTCTGTTTATGTTGTGTTCTATTTTATAGATCAATATTTCAACTACTGGCTCGGGGGATCACCAAGGCGATCGACCACACTATCACTCTCTTTGGTATAGTTTTGTAAACTTTTGAATCAAAGGCATGTATAGGTTTTATTTTGATAAATAAGAATGATGTCGGTTTGTAAATATAAATATGGCCTTGCGAATAAGGCTGTTGCTTTTGAGTTTTTGGTTAAGTTTAGGTTTCATATATGATATGATTGCTTGCATTAAATTGTCAATTGATAATGCTTAAAGATGTATGGCTTTGTGGTAAGTATTAGAGTAAAACTTTTATATTTGATAAGAGTACTTATGGTACACTCGATTATATGGAACCGTAGTTGTGTTTTGTTAATAAATCGATGATGTTAGGATATTATGTGAATGTTTTAGTACAGGTTAATTTGTATAAATGATTAAAATGCATGGGCGTTATGAGTTGTATGTGGGTATGTTCGGTCATAAACTAGTTAATCATATTTTGAAATGAAATAGTTTTCAGTTAGCAGCAGTGATGTGATTTTGAAAAATCACCAAAATAGGATAAATTGAATTAGAAAGTGAATTAGATATAGAATTAAATCTTATTGTGTCTATTTTACATGAAAGAAACAGAGTAGGCAAAGGAATTATATATTATGAGATATTTAAGTTTAGTGAGACTTGTTCTGAATGAATTCGTGAGTCCCTGTTCTGTCTTGGAAAAATTTTTAAAATTGTACAAAATAATTATGGAGCATAGTTTATATGTATAGAATCCTTAATGAGTCTATTTTTGATTTGAATAAACAAGGACATTATTGAAATTTTTGCAATGAGATAACTGAGGTTTTGTAAAGATAGGTCAGAATTATCAAACAGTGAAATAGGGGTAACTTTGATGAATAAACTGTACTAATTGGCCACATGAAAAATTCTGGAAAAATTATGGTAAAAATTTATATGAGTCTAGTTTCAACGAAAATACGGATCTAAACAAGTTTTTAACTCAAGTTATGGTCAATTTAGTCAGCAGGAGTTCGGTTGGTTAGGTTGGGTTTGCATGATTTGCATATTGACATATCAAATATGTAAGTGCCTTGTTATTATCGGGATGGGGATTTACATATCAAATGTGAGTCTCGGTGACTCACCCTTTCCCTTACATTTGCGGATGAGGCATAGATCGCGAATGTGGAGCCGGTGGACTCGAGGTGGCCATGCACTATGTTTTGGGTTTTATTTCAATTACTATTTTGGGTTAGTTTACTTTTAAATTTGGTTTTGTTATGTAATAAGGCATTGGGTATTTTATTTGGTTTGACTTTCAATTTGGTTCTTGCTTATCATTAAATGATCAATATGGGATTTTCCTAAAATGATAATAAACCGTTTCTTATTCAAAATTACTTAAACTCGATTTCTCACAACAATTATAAAGAATACGAGCTTTTTAACGAACACATAGTTTTTAGACATTCCTTTCATGTGACATACCAGATCCAGTCGGAACGTTTAGGACGGGTTTGGGGTGTTACAAATATGGTATCAGAGCCAGGTTTCGATCCTGGGACCTGTGGGTTATGGGCCCACCACACTTTCGCTGCGGAGTTCTGATGGGATCCGGTGCATTAGTGTTGGTATGATTGCACCCTTAATGATGCCTTGCCACTCCGTTACGCCCACAATTATATATATCGGTGTCGTGGAAGTTTGACACCAGAGTCTCCGGCACTAATTCGAACTGTAAGTTTTGTGGTACTTCTCTTTGTTATATGCTGTATATCGGGTATCTATTCTATGTGTTTGGTTTGGATGTGATGGTTAAACATAGAGTTTGGTGCATACAAAATATTCGTCTGTTTTAATGGCTAGGTGTTTTTGAGTATGTGTAGGAGTTTTAAATTCTAGTTCAAAGTATATTAGTTTTATTAAGATCAGAGTGCGCAGGAAGAGCGTAGTGTGGTAGGTTAGGATGTGAGACTGTTAGTTAGTTGGAAATTTCGAGGACGAAATTTCTTTAATGAGGGTAGATTAATATAAGGGACCGAATCTGGTATGTTACAGGGTGAAAATGTTTGAATTAACAAGTTCCCCGGTTTATCTTTATTGAAAACTCTTTTATCTTTTTTTTTAAGTTTAGAAAACCCTATACAGAGGGATGTTGGAAACGTTTTGTGTTGCTGTAAAATTCAGAGAACTCATGCTTGAAAATTCGTTTGTTGTTACTAGTTTGTTTGAAAATTTAGGTTTGAAATCATCTTTGTTAACTTTGTCATTACCTTGTGAATAATGTCACCCGATGGTAACGTTGAAAAACCCGATATAGGGTATAGTTTTGTAAACTTCGATTTAATTTCGGTTACTAAAGCAAATCAAGTTATTAATCCTATGCATAAGATAATTAAAATATAATCAAGAAATAAAAACCCAAATTAATACTTAGCGGCCTTATTACAAAACCAAAACCAAATTTAAGTAAATAAATAAAACCGAATTGGTAATTTAAAATCAAAACCCAAAACTAGCATGCATGGCCGTCTCGAGTCCTCCCGGCTCCATATCCGCAATCTCGCCTCATCAGTAAAATATAGGGAAGGGTGAGTCATCGAGACTCGGTGTATAAATCCCAACCCGATAGTGCAAGCACTTACGCAAATCATCGATTATAACATGCAAATCATGCAAACCCCATAACCTAACCATCCAATCTCCTTTATCTACCCCGTGTGGTCAAAACCACTGGTGGTCAAAACCACTGGTGACCGTAGCCACAAATATATATATCGGTGTGGTCAAAACCACTAGTGACCGTAGTCACAAATCAAGTGATGGGGCCAACCCATCGCGTGGTCAAAACCACTGATGACAATCTCATAATTAATCATGTGGGGCCAACCCACTGTGGTAACAAACCACTAGGGACGAGTCACAATATCCATATGTGGTCAAAACCACTGGTGGTCAAAACCACTGGGACTTAGTCACAAATTATAATATCAAAGACGGGGCCAAACCGTCATGTGGTCAAAACCACTTGTGACAGTCCAAATAATTCTTCCCCTCCTCTCAACAAACCCACCATCATGTCCATAACAATCGTGGCATAATAACACATGATGATGCAAATAACACATGGCATAACATTAAACAATGACATGATAGCATATAACGAGATCCATAATCAGGGGACTTACCCGGAGTCCATGCTCATGCCCACAAGGCATAGCCACCGGTTTCAATGGCTATAACAGCAACACAATAAATAGTAACACAACAACCATATCATACTAACAAAGTGTGTAAGCATTACACACCTGACTATTTGCGAATCTAGTGAAATCCTGAAACTACGATCTATTCCTAAACCAATAGAACCCGAAGATCCCAAACGTTTGCCTCCTCCCTTCCTCAGATTCGCCAACACGTTGTTAATGAACAAAAGCCCATTCCAAACATCTAGAAATCCCGAAGGATGAAATAACACACAATAAGACCCTTACCAAGATCTATTACACCCGAGCCTTTAGGCTTAAATCGCAAGCCAACAAATCCTGGAGATCTAATGAACACGGCTACCCTCCTTCCTACAATCGGTTAGACACATCATTAGGAATCCAAAAGCCATTCGACTTTAGCATGAATCCCGAAAATCAAAAGAGATTGTCACTCCCTTACCTTAGTCGACAAATCCCGAAGATCTAGAAGATCTAGATCCAAGCCACAATCCAAACGAAACCCGAGAACCTACACGTTGGCATCACCCCTTCCTTAACGCAAGAGATCCCCTCGGCTCTAAAAAAAAAGTTCGGCCCTAGCACCAAAGATGAGGGAATCGGCAACCAGAAGAGATAGAGAGGAAAAAGAGATGAAGTAACAAAGACTTACCACACCAAGGGTTGAGGTTCGGCTATGAGAACCAAAGAAGAGATAGGTTTCGGTACTTAAGATGGTGAAGAGAAATGCAAAAAGAGAACTACCTATGAGCAGAGTATTCGGCCAATCACTTTGAAGGAACAAGAAGAGAACTCAGGGTTTTTGGCTTCTCAAAACAATGGAAAGATGAAGAAGAAAGTGGAGTAGGAATGAATGGATTCGACAGAGGGAAATGAAAATGATTTCAGCACAAGGAGATTGAAAGAGAAAAGATGTCGAATGGAGGTGAGAATGTTGGTTTCGACTTGAGCAAAATAGGGAGAAGGGAAGTGGAAGCAAGTTTTGGCTTACCAAAGAAGTAACCAAGATGATTCGGTCAAGGCCCCTATTGCCAAAAAGAGAAAGCAAAAAGAGAAGATAAGTGAGAGGGGTTTCGGTTTATGACTCTAAACACAAGAGAAAGAGACTCTCCCAACTAGCCTAAATGTTCCCTAAAACCACCATAAACATTCGGCACACCCGCTTCCCAAGCACCAAAATCGATTGCTTCCCAAACTCACACTATAACCAAAAATTTGGCCAAACACAACCCAATCATACTCAAACACTTGCCGTCCCCTTCATCTCTCCTTGAATTCCTCTCATCCACTCATTCACGAGTTTGAATGAGTTATAATTTCTCCTCTCCACATATCTTAAATCATTAACTTAATCCATATCCTTCCAACAGAGTCCTCCTAAGCACACCACTTCCCACTTTGGTGTCAAAATAATAAGCAAAAAATAAGATTTCTGCTACTCGAACCTGAGCACTCCCTCCCTGCATGTGGCGTCACCATCCAAGCACCTTAGTGGCGCCTCCTTTGCCATTTTGCCACTAGGTTGTTTGAGTTACAACCCTTCAATAAATTCTTTTCACCCCTAACTCTCCTAACTCCCTCTTCCTAAGCACTGAAACAAAATTTTTTTGGCCATGACCCAGGCCTAACCCGAGGTCATGCCTAGCCCCAAAAACATGCTAAACTAGCACAGTAAGCATATCGTCACATGCAACTCATGCAAAATGCAGAGACCCCGATTTAAGGATGTTACAGTGCATTCGTTAAAAAGCTCGTATTCTTTATAGTTGTTGTGAGAAATCAAGTTTAAGTAATTTTGAATAAGAAACGGTTTATTATCATTTTAGGAAAATCCCATATTGATCATTTAATAATAAGAAGTAACCAAATTGAAATCTGAAACCAAATAAAATACCCAATGCCTTATTACATAACAAAACCAAATTTAAAAGTAAATTAACCCAAAATAGTAATTGAAAAAAAAACCCTGGAAGTTGGCAGGTATGCCTTAAGAATAAAATGTGGAGGAAAATGACACAAGTGGAGTGTGTGGTGTAGTGGCAAAGTGACTCCACATAAGAGACAATGGGGTGACGCCATAAGGAAGGAAGGAGGTCCAAGGTTCAAGTCTTGGCTTTTGCATTTTGGTTTTCTTTTTACTTGGACCTTAGAATTTGGCTATAGATTTATATTTAGTTGCGCATGGTTAAGACACAAAAGGTGCTTGTGGCCAAGTGGTTAGCGGCGTGGATTATGTTGCAAGGAGCACAGGTTGAATCTCATGACAAGTAATAGAGTATTTATTTTGCGGATTGACGGCAAGAGTTTGATTGAATTTAAACTCTCTTGTGGAGGATCCCACATCGGAAAGATACAAAGAAGGAAGGTGAAGAGCTAGCTATATAAAGAGCATTTCGGGAGGAGAGTTAACATACCTTGGTGGGCGTTTGGGCGCAAGAGTGGTCGCAGTGTGATTTAACACCAGCACTCTATCGGTGTGTAACTCTCTTTACTCTAGGCGTAGAGCGGCAAATGCCAAAATGCCGATCACAAGCAATAGTAAGTTACACGAACGTGCGGCGCTGCGTGTGGGGCTTCAACGCTATAGTTGAGGCCATCAAGAGTATTCTTGTGGGTTGGGGCTGCTTGGGTGGCGATGGGGTGAGCGGGCCCAATGGGCCCGTGGGCCCAATTGGCATGATGATATAGTATATTGAATAGGTGGAACTTATATGATGATAGATGTATATAGGTAAGCCACACGGTACGAAGGCCAAAATAGGCCCAATAGTTGAGTCACTCTGGCGACATTAGGCCTTGAAAAGGCCATTGCAGTGCAAAATTATCAAAATACCCTAGATTATGAAATTACCAAAATAGCCCTAGTTTACGAAATTACCAAAATACCCTCGGTTTATGAAATTACCAAAATAGCCCTGGTTTATGAAATTACCAAAATACCCTCGATTTATAAAATTACCAAAATACCCCGATTTGTAAAATTACTAAAATACCCCTAATTTGTTAAATTATTGAAATACCCCTGGTTTGTAAATTTACCAAAATACCCCTGGGTTGCAAAATTGCTGAAATACCCTCAAGTTGTAAAATTACCAAAATACCCCTGGTTTGTAAAATTATCGAAATATCCTGGCGATAAAATAATCGTTGTACTCTCGTGGTAGTACTAGCGTTGTATGTGTTAATTGTATGATTGATTATGGTTGAGATCGTTACTTACATGGATTGTTTGAGTAGAATTAGAACTACCCCCGTAGGGTAGAATTACAAAATGCCTTTGGTAGGTAAAATTACGGTTATACCCTTAGAGGTTGATTAGTTTGATTATGTCGTCTTTGTTATTACGATTATGATGGTAATTCGTTTCATCGTTATTTTGATATATAATTTGCATACATGTCATCTGCATACGCCAATTATTATGGTGATGAACATGGCATGAAAATGGGTATGATGAGAGGTGGGGAATGATGATTTAGACCGTCACGAGTGGTTTTGACCACACAGTGGGTTGGCCCCGCTTTCCTTATTATTTTTTACTAGTCTTAGTGGTTTTGACCACCAGTGGTTTTGACCACACGGATATTATTTGTGACTACGGTCACTAGTGGTTTTGACCACCATGGATTATTGTGACTTGTCCTAGTGGTTTGGTACCACAGTGGGTTGGCCCCACATGTTGATTACGGGATTGTCATCAGTGGTTTTGACCACACGGTGGGTTGGCCCCACCATATGATTTATGACTACGGTCACCAGTGGTTTTGACCACACTTATATGATTTGTGACTACGGTCACCAGTGGTTTTGACCACTAGTAGTTTTGACCACACGGGGTAGACACAGGAGTTTGGTTGGTTAGGTTGGGTTTGCATGATTTGCATATTGGCATATCAAATGTGTAAGTGCCTTGTTATTATCGGGATGGAGATTTATAGACTGAGTCTCGGTGACTCACCCCTTTCCCTTACATTTGCAGATGAGGCATAGATCGTGAATGTGGGCCGGTGGACTGGACTCGGTGGCCATGCACTATGTTTTCGGGTTTTATTTCAATTACTATTTGGGGTTAATTTACTTTTAAATTTGGTTTTGTTATGTAATAAGGGATTGGGTATTTTATTTGGTTTCAACTTTCAATTTGGTTACTGCTTATTATTAAATGATCAACATGGGATTTTCCTAAAATGATAATAAATCGTTTCTTATTCAAAATTACTTAAACTCGATTTCTCACAACAACTATAAAGAATACGAGCTTTTTAACGAACACACAATTTTTAGACATTCCTTTCATGTGACATGCCAGATCCGATCGTAACGTTTAGGCTGGGTTTGGGGTGTTACATAACAAATATGACATAACAAAAAGACCAAATCCTATACATGCCATACTTAAAGTAAATCTAACTTTGCTATACCAAAGAGAAGTCGATAGTGTGATTCCGAACTCCAACGTTCCACGAGTTCCCGAGCTAGCTTGGAAATACTACCAGGAAAAGAGAAATGAGAGGGGTAAGCATAAAGCTTAGTAAGTTTGCATGAAATACATAGCAACGATAAGGCTCATAATGTCATCCATCCATTGCAATGACTAAAAACACAAAGTCTCAAACACATTGCCATGACTTACTCATGCTTACTCTTACCAAATACATGTCATGTTACATATCGTAAACATTTCTCGTGAATTACTCACATGTACCTATGTCACTTCATCACATAGTTTTAACATTAATTTCATCTATAACATCGTAAATTTTCATCATTTTCTAATTCATCATCATTAATCAATTTTATGGAAATGATATACATTTTAACTAATATCAACATTTTAGAATTCAATAACATGATGTTGAATTTATTACACACAAACTTACCTCGATTTCAAAATAGGCCAAATTGTTGATCTAGTCCGATACCTTACCTTTTCCTCGGTCAAGGTTAATTCCTCGTTCCTCTTGATCAATAATAGCAAATTATCACACTTAATTATCACATTAATCAACACATTTCAATACTCATACTTTGGGAAAATTACCACTTTGCCCTTATACTTTCACAAAATGACTATTTTACCCTTAAGCTCGTAAATCGATTCTAATTGAATTTCCTCCTTTTACAAGCCTAGATTGTAACGACCCAAATTTGGGCCTAGTAGAATTGAGCCCATTGGGCCTTGGGTATGGGAGCGTTTAAAATTTTTGAGAACATGAGAATGGCATTAATGCATGTTGGACCTATTAGGTGAGTGATTTTAGAAGGTTAAGGGGATTCTATGAAGTCCCGGGATCAACTTGGGTTTTAGGAAAATTTTGGTTTTAGGTGAGTAAAACCCTGGGAGTTAGTAAGTAGGCTTTAAGAATAAAATGTGGAGAAAAATGACACAAAAAGAGCATGTGGTATAGTGGCAAAGTGACGCCACATAAGAGACAAGGTGGCCACAAGGTAAGGCCAAGGTTCAAGCCATGGTATTTGGCATTTCATTTTTAATTTATTTTTAAGTGAACGTCAACTTTGGCCCATAGATTTATATTTAGTTACGCATGATGTTAGACACAAGGAAGCGAGTGGTCTAGTGGCAAGGCGTCATTAAGGGTGCAAGGGAGTTTGGGTTCGAATCTCATCACAAGTAGGGGAGTATTTATTTTGCGGATTGGACGGCCAAATTTTGTGTTGGATTTAAACTCTACTGAAGAAGGGATCCCACATCGAAAACCTAGCAAGAGGGAAGGTGAGAAGTTGCCTATATATGGAGCTGTCTATGATGAGAGGAAGCATACCTTGGTGGGCGTTTGGGCATAGGAGCATTCGGAGCGCGGATTAGCTTCAGACTCCTATCAGGTGTGTATTTTGCACTATTCTAGCTGTAGAGCGACAAATGCCGAAATGCCAGTCACACGGTGATGGTAACCACATGAGCGTGCGGGCGCACGTGTGGGAGCTTCAACGCGATAGTCGAGGCCACCATGAGTATTCTTGTGGGTTAACGTTGTTTGGGCCACGATGGAAGGGGGTCAAGTGGGTCCAATAGGCCCGTGGGCCCATATGAATAAATTGTATGACTGTGTAGTAGATAGTGAACTGGTCTATGTGAATCTCATATCTGTGGCTAGATTTGGACTAAATGGGCCACACGAACGTGTGGGTCCATTTAGTCGAGTATGGGCCCTAGGCCCACTCGCATCGTTAACTCTGTTTAGAATATCTCGGTTTGCAAAATTATCGAAATACCTTTGGTTTGTAAAATTATCGAAATACTTTCAGTTTACGAAATTACCGAAATGTCCATAGTTTGTGAAATAACCAAAATACCCCTAATTTACAAAATTACTGAAATACCCCTGCTTTGCGAAATTATCGAAATACCCCTAGTTTACGAAATTATCGATATATCTCTAGTTTGCAAAATTACCGAAACACCACTAGTTTGCAAAATTACCGAAACACCCCTAGTTTGCAAAATTAATGAAACACCCCTAGAGGGTAAATTACTGAAATACCCTAGAGGGTAAATTACTTAAATACCCTTGGTGGGTAAATTACTGAAATACCCTTGGTGGGTAAATTATTGAAATACCCTTGGTGGGTAAATTACTAAAATGCCCTTGATGGGTAAATTACTAAAATACCTTTGGTGGGTAAATTACTAAAATACCCTTGGTGGGTAAATTACTATTATACCCTTAGGGGTTAATTAGTACGATTGTGTGTATTTTGTTTAATTGGTTGTGATGGTAATTTATTTCATACATCATTTTTGATAAATGCTTTGCATACATGACATTCTGCATGGGATTGGGATATTGATGATCGGAGAAAGTGTAATCTGGTAGCTCTGCCACATTTTGTCTGGTGGCTATGCCATGTATATTCTGTTATCTGGTGGCTTTGCCACAAATTCTGTGATTAGTAGCTTGTTTGCCTTATTGGTGTGTAGTGGATGGGTGGGTCGATTTAGAAATCTCCACAAGTGTGTTGGGCTGGTACGGATGGTGTGTAGCGGATGGATTATTAGGCTGGGCTGCATATTTTGTTTGCATGATCATGTTTATAGGGCTAAGGCCTAGATTGTTCCCGAGTAAGGCTTTGGCCCAGTCTACTTCTGTATGGGCTTCGATCCAGTCCACTTTCATATTGGCTCGAGCCTAGTTAATGACCGATTAAGGGATTACACACTGAGTTCTCGTAACTCACCCCTTTGCTTTAATCTTGCAGGTGATCCCTAGCATCGAGGATTTGGAGCTGAGGAGGACTCTGTGGTGGCCATACATTGTAACCTTAGTAAATTTCTGTTTACCTTATTTTGAGTTCTATTTTGATTTGGGTTTAATTTTATGTAATAAAGCCATTGGTTTTTAATTTTCCTGTTAAAATTTCAATTCGGCCGCTTTTAATTTGTTAGATGATTGAATATTGAGTTTTCTTAAAACGAAAATAACTATTTGCAAAATATCACATCTTTTCAATTCACTTAACCTAATTTCTGATATAAACAAAGTTTCGGAGACGATAATGATAACAACATCTTTACAAGAATACCATAAAAAAATGAATTTGGTTTTTCACAAACAACAAAGCTCGAAGTTTCAAAAAGAATGTGAAATCTTTAATGAACGTGCAACTTTTCAAACAACCCTTCTATGTGACATGCTAGATCCAGTCATAACGTCTAGGCCAGGTTTGGGGTGTTACATTTTAAAGTATCATAGCCCATTGTAAAACTCAGCTGTGGAATGGGTTTGAAAGTTTTTTTTCCAAATCTATTTAAAATGTGGTTTAGAAAAAGTGATAGTGTTATTGGACGTATGGCACACGTAGTCTCTGGCACCAAATCCGTAAGTTTCCTGACCTTATACTCTATTATGTGATGTAATGACTGTATTTTTGGTATTTATTTTGTATGTGTTTTGTTTGGATGTGATGCTTGAATATAGAAATTGTATGTATGTGTGATAAATATTGGTCTGCTTATGTGGTTAGATGTTTAGTTGTGTGAAAGAGGTTTCAAGATTAAGTTAAAAGTGTATTAGTGTTATTAATATCAAAGTGCACAGCGAGAGCGTAGTGTGCTAGGTTAGGATGTGCAATGTTTCCGTTAGTTGCAAATTTTGAGGATGAAATTTCTCTAGGGGGTAGATTTGTAACGACTCAAATTTGGGCCTAGTAGAATTGGGCCCATTAGGCCGTGGGTGTGGTAGCGTTTAAAATTTTTGAGTACATGAGAACGGCATTAGTGCAAGTTGGACCTATTAGGTGAGTGATTTTGGAAGGTTAGGGGGCTTCTATGAAGTCCTAGGATCAAACTTGGGCTTTAGGAAAATTTTGGTTTTAGGTGAGTAAAGCCCTGGAAGTTAGTAAGTAGGCTTTAAGAATAAAATGTGGTGAAAAATGACACAAAAAGAGCTTGTGGTGTAGTGGCAAAGTGACGCCACATAAGCGATAAGGAGGTGGCACCACAAGGAAGCAAGGAGTCCAAGGTTCAAGCCTTGGTGCTAGCATTACATTTTGATTTATTTTTAAGTGAACTTGGACTTTGGCCCATAGATTTATATTTAGTTGCGCATGATGTTAGAAACAAGGAAGCAAGTGGTTCAATGGCAAGGCGTCATTAAGGGTGCAAGGGACCCTGGGTTCGAATCTCATGACAAGCAGGGGAGTATTTATTTTGCAGATTGAATTGTAACACCCCTTACCTGTGTTCTACGCCGGAACTTTTCAAAGCATTACTTTAATAAAATTCTCATGACTGCCACTTAGGCCCGTACAACTACTCTCTCTTAAAACCTTAACAACATCATTATTAGCTTACGAGGTCTCACTTATATACATGAGAACACTCGAGACTATACTGGAACTTTTCAAATTCTACAAAAAATTCTCTTTTATACAAGGCTCACACGCCCGTGTAAAATTAGACATGCCCGTGTGTAGATACACGCACGCCCATGCTTTGCAACCGTGCTGAATTCTAACTACGCACACATGGTCTATAAGCCTAGTCACACGCCCGTGTTTGACACCCGTGGACGACACTAACTTGGGTCACACGACCTGCACGCACGCCCATGTGGCTGGTCCATGGTCATCTCTGACTAGTTTTCCACGGCCTAGGCATGCACGTGTGCTTCAATCGTGTGACCATTCATATTCTAATTTCAAGGTGTAGACTTTACATGGCCTGGGCACACGCTCATGGCTTGATTGAGTATCACACACGGCCTAGACACACGCTTGTGTGCCTACCCATGTGGACAAAAACAAGGCTGTTTGCCAAGCTCCTTGCACCCCTATAGCTTACTCTACATGAATCCATTCAACATACTAATAAACATCTCATAATTTCTATATGAATTCCTATAGATGACTTTGAAATTTCATAAATAGTAAATGAGCCAACATTCATGGCAATTTACAAAATAAATGTCTTAGCAAGATCCAACACACCTTTGATCAAAATAACAAAATAATCTAACTAGTCTAGCCCTTAAACATGCCATTTACAAAATCACTAAGTCTAATTATACTGAAGTGAGTAGATAGTGTGGACGGCCTCCTGGTTATCGAAGTATTTGACTGGGCTCTTTAACTCTATAAAACAAGGGAAAGAAAGGGGAGTAAGCTTAAAGCTTAGTAAGTTTACATGTAAATAATATAACATTTTAACGTGTATTAAACACTCTCATAGCATTATTTTCTAAGCAAGAAACAATTTACATTCAAGATCATGCTTACTCACTTCCTTCATTCACACACTCCAACCACATCACATGCATAATGCATACATTCATTACCGATTTCCCTGCATTTAGCATCACTTGGTCACGTAATACCACACATCACTATAACATAATACATTACTCATAGTCACATTACTCGGTGGTTTCGCAATTAGCCTACCATCAATCTTTAGTAGGGTGGTATCGCACATAGCCCAACAAAGGGTTAGTTACCGTGGTATCACACGACCCACCAAAGGGTTAATTACGGTGGTATCGCATACGACCCACCAAAAGGTTAGTTATGATGGTATACTTTACAAAGGATTAGCCCACCAAAGGGTTGGCTATGGTGGTATCGCACACAGCCCACCAAAAGATAAATAGATGATGGTATCGCACACAGCCCATCGCAATTAAGCAACAAGGTGGTATAGCACTTAGCCAACCATCAAGTTTTGATATAATTCACTTACATATCCATTCCACCATTCAAACTAGAGTTATTCAATAACTACCGCTTTTTATCTACTTGAATCATACTTGTTCTTAATTGTGCTATGCGCTAATTAACAACAATAATGTGCATATAAAATGCATCATTTACACATAAACTTACCTCGGTGCAAAACGTGTTGATTTTTGGTTTATTTCCGTAACCTTGCCTTTTCCCGATCAAGGTTAATCATGCGTTCTTCTTTATATATAACAATAAAATTCATTCATTTAAAACATTTTACGATCATAATGCACCAAAATCTACACTAAGGCAAAATAACCATTTTGCCCTTATACCATGGCAAAATTATGATTTTACCCCTAAGCTCGTGAATCATTTTTCACCACATTTTCTAAATAAACAAGCATAGATGAACATTTATTTCTCTTACAACTACTCACCATTCCAACTATTTCATGCATTTATGACACAAATTAAATATTTGCATTTAAGTCCTACTTAGGTGTTTTCATGCTAACACCATTCATAAAAGTGGTTTCTCACCACCCTAACATTCATTTTCTTCCATAAAAACTCAGCCAACAACATAAATACTCTCATGGCAAGTCCCTAGACTTTCAACCATATCTCAAATTAGTCCCCTCATTAGCTAGCTCAAGCTTTGGGGACTCCAAAAACACAAAAATCATCAATTAAAACCACCTAAATCACTTACTAGCAAAGAGATGGCTTGGCTGAAAGTTTGAACTCCCAAATGCCCTATTTCTCTTCAATTTTTGATAGAAAGAGATGAATAAATAGTAAAAGATGATAGTTTTTCCCTTCCCTTTATTTTATTCATCTTTTCTCACCTAACTCATCCAATTTTGACCAAAAATTAAATGCTCCTGTCTCCCCTATGCACATTGCCGGCCATCACTAGGTAAATGGCCTAATTTCATTTTAAAATCCTCCAAATTACCTTCTATAGCCATTAGGCACCTCTACCTTATAAAATAAAACTTTCGCACTTTATGGGATTTAGTCTTTTTTCGTAATTAAGCATGTTATCACTCAAATTAAAACACCAAAATTTTCATGCATCTATATAATTGTGCTACAAGACATAAAATAACACTAAAATAATTTTCTTCGACCTCAGCTCAATGGTCTCGAACCCACTGTTCTGACTAGCCCCAAAATCGGGCTATTACACATCTAGGGATTTTTGCCCTCGAAAATCTTACCGGTAAAGAGGTTTGGATATTGTTCTCTCATGGCTTCCTCCGATTCCCACGTAGCCTCTTCAACACCATGTTTTTGCCACAACACTTTTACTAAGGCTATGTCCTTATTCCTCAACTGTTTCACTTCTTGAGCCAAGATTTTAATCGGCTCTTCCTCATATGTCATATCCGGTCATATCTCAATTTCGGTCGGAGGAATCACATGCGAAGGATCAGAGCGATAATGCCTTAGCATTGATACATAAAACACGTTGTGAATTTTCTCTAACTCTACCAGTAAAGCCAACCAATATGCCACTGGCCCAATCCTTTCAGTAATTTCCTACGGCCCTATGAATCTCGGACTCAATTTACCCTTTCGACAAAATCTTAGTATTTTCTTCCACGGGGACACTTTCGAAATACCTTGTCGCCCACTTGAAACTCAATTTCTTTTCTTTTCAAGTCTGCGTACGACTTTTGTCGGTCTGAAGCGAATTTTAGACTATCCCGAATAACTTTCACTTTCTCCTCAATCTCTTTAACTAAATCAACCCCATGAATTTGCTTATCACTCAACTAGGTCCAATATAAAGGAGTCCAACACTTACGTCCATATAAGGCTTCATACGGTGCCATCCGTATGCTTGACTAATAACTATTGTTGTAAGTGAATTCGACCAAGGGTAGGTATCTTTCCCAACTACCTTCAAATTCTAACACACAGCATCGGAGCATATCTTCAAGAACTTGCATTACTCTCTCAGACTATCCGTCAGTTTGAGGATGGAATGCAGTACTAAAATTCAACCTTGTACCTAAGGCCTCTTGGAACTTCTTCCAAAACCTCGAAGTAAATCTCGGGTCTTTATCCGAGATAATGGATATAGGCACTCCATGCAATCTTATCACTTCTAAAATATTCGGATAACTTATCCAGCGAATAATCAACACGCGTAGGTATAAAGTGAGCCAACTTCGTCAACTTATCAACAATAACACACACAACATCTTTCTTTTTCGAAGTCAAAGGCAACCCCGTCACAAAGTCCATGGTGATCCGATCCCACTTCCACTCGAGAACCATCACTGGTTGAAGTAATCCTGAAGGAACTTGATGCTCAGCTTTCACTTGTTGACAAATAAGACATTTTGTTACATACTCCGAGATGTTTCTTCTCATTCCTGACCACCAATAGAGTTTCTTCAAATCATTGTACATTTTCGTACTGCCCGGGTGTACTGATAAGTAACTACTTGTAAAATCTCTTGGATCAGCTCATCATCTTTGGGTACACAAATTCTACTATGGAGCATTAAGCAACCATCCGAACTCACCTGGAATTCAGAATTAGTTCCTGATTCACACTTAGCTCTTTTAGCTAGCATTTCATTATCATTTCTTTGAGCCTCACATATTTGTTGAACAAACAGTGGTCTAGCTCTCAACTCAGCCAGTATAGCACCATCATCAGACAATGACAAACTCGTGCTCATAGCTCTCAAAGCATACAAGGATTTTCTACTTAAAGCATCCGCAACTACATTCGCTTTCCTCGGGTGGTAATTGATCACTAGCTCGTAGTCCTTCAATAATTCAAGCTACCATCATTGCCGTAAATTTAATTCCTTTTGATCCATCAAGTACTTCAAACTCTTATGATAGGTGAAGATTCAAAACTTCTCACCATATAAGTAATGTCGCCAAACCTTTAACGCGAAAACAATTGCGGCCAACTCTAGGTCATGAGTCAGATAATTCTTCTCATGTGGTTTTAGCTGTCCTGAGGCGTAAGCGACCACCTTACCATCTTGCATCAACACACAACCAAGACCATTTAACGACGCGTCACTATAGACCACAAAATCTTTTCCCGACTCAGGTTGTACCAAAACCAGTGCCTCTGTCAATAACATTTTTAATCTCTTGAAACTCTGTTGGCATTTTTCACCATCCAAACTTAACATCCTTGTGCAATAGTTTTGTCATCGAAGTAGCAATCATAGAGAATCCCTTCACAAATCGCCTATAGTACCCCGCTAAGCCCAAAAAGCTTCTGACTTCCGTCACGTTCCTCAGCGACTTCCACTCCACAATAGCCGAGACCTTTCCCAAATCAACCCTAATACCTTCACCTGACACAATATGTCCTAGGAATCCTACTTCTCGAAGCCAAAATTCGCTCTTACTAAATTTAGCATATAATTGCTTGTCCCTCAAAAATCTGTAAGACAATCCTCAGATGCTCCACATGATCACTCTCGTCTCGAGAGTAAACCAATATATCATCAATAAAGAAAACTACAAACTTATCCAAATATGGTTGGAAAACATGGTTCATTAAGTCCATAAAAATAGCAGGAGCATTCGTTAAACCGAACGGCATGACCAGAAACTCATAATGGCCATACCTCGCCCTGAATGTTGTCTTCGGCACATCTTGTTCCTTGACCCTCAACTGGTAATAACCGAATCTCAGGTCAATCTTGGAGAACACCATAGCTCCCTTCAGTTGATCGAATAGATCATCTGTCCTCGATAAAGGATATTTGTTCTTCACAGTTACTTTGTTGAGCTGTTTGTAGTCTATGCACAATCTCATCGACCCATCTTTCTTTTTCACAAATAGTACCGAAGCACCCCATGGTGAATAGCTCGATCTTGCAAAACCCTTATCCGCCAAATCTTGTAACTGAACCTTCAGTTATTTCAACTCAAATGGCGCCATCCTATACGGAGCAATGGAAATAGGTGTTGTTCCCGAAACTAACTCAATCCCAAACTCAACCTCTCTAATTGGAGGTAATCCAGGTAACTCTTTGGGAATACATATGGATACTCACACACAACCAGCACTGTTTCAATCTTCACTTCAGGCTCTTGGGTGTTCAATACAAAAGCAAGATATGTCTCACATCCTTTTCTCAAATATTTCTCAGCCACCAAGGAAGAGATCATCATCGGTAAATTATCTAACTCACTTAGTTCAACCCGAATAACATCCCCATTTTCACATTTCAATTCAATGAATTTACTACCACAATTCACTAGAACACCACGGGTATTCAACCAATCCATACCAATAATCAAATCAAAATCATCAAACGGTAACAACATAAGGTTTGCCAGAAAACAATGACCTCTAATTGTTAAGGAACAGTTCATACACACCTTGTCCACTAACACATGTTTTCCTAATGGGTTGGACACCTTTACCACAAATTTAGTAGACTCAATAGTCATATTCAAACTAGATACCAATCTCATACAAATATAAGAATGGGTCGACCCCGGGTCAATCAAAGCAATAACAAAGGTGTAATGAATAGAAAAAGTACCTGTTATTATAGCTAGCGATGATGCATCCTCTTGAGTGCAAATAGCATAGGTCTTTGCTGGCGCCCGACCCTCTAGCCTCAAAGCAGTGTCTCGTGATACACCTTTACCACTAGTCCCACCTCCCAGGTTCTTTTGTGGCTTACCTCTGGAGGATACATTGCTTGATCTCACCTCTTGCTTTTTCTCTTTATCATCCCTTTCAGGGCAGTTTCGGATGAAATGGTCGAGGGAACCACATTTGTAACAATTTTGATTGTTTCCCCAACACTCCCTAATGTGATGTCTGCCATAACTTGGGCACTCTGGTTTGGACTTTGGATTGCCCACACTTGCCATCGAGGTGACCTAAACTCTTGAACCCAAATACGTATTGCCTCGCTCTTTTGGCGAATACTCGACTAATGTAGTCATCCGAGGGTTCACTTCCCTGGACCTCTTCTATTGAGCTTGGTATGATTTGCTCATCGGTCTCTTCTTCTTATCCCGAGCCTCACTCAGGGCTTTTCTCTTTTCCTTACTAAATTCTTGACCTTACTAGCCCTGTCCACCAATATCACAAATTTTTTTAGCTCTAGAATCCCGACTAAAAGTCTGACATCTTCATTCAACCCATCTTCAAATCTCTGGCATAAGGTAGCTTCCGTGGATACACATTCTTGCTCATACTTGCTGAGCCTAACAAATTCACACTCATATTCCACCATAGTCATTTTTCCTTGCTTTAACTCAAGGAATTCTTTTCGTTTTGGTCTACAAATCGTTGACTTATATACTTCTTTCAAAACTCTTCCAAGAAGAAGTCTCACATTACCCTCTCTTTATGAACCACTAATGTCAATGTTTTCCACCAATGGTATGCCGAGTCCCTAAGCAAAGATACAGCGCATTTCAAGCTCTCCTTGGGTATACAGGAGAGTACATCAAAAACCCTCATTAAGTTCTCCAGCCAGAACTCTGCTCGCTCAGGGTCATCATCTATTTTAGCTCAAAAATCCTCAGCCCCTTGCTTCCGAATTCTGTCTACCGGGGGCTTAGTTGTCCTCACCACTTCTATACATTAGGAAGCCTCAAGAAATGGCTTAGGCATAGGAGGAGGTGGAGGAGGTTGAGCATTGGGGTTTGCTCGTACGTACTGAGTGTACCAGTTACTCATCATTTGGAGAAAGGCTTCCCGAGCCTCTTCTCCTTGACCCCTAGTGTCGGGTCCATGCTGCACAGGCACGGTCCCTTGCACGGGACCCGGTGCATTACTAACTGCATCATCAGTAGCCGACTGATTGGGATCCATATGCTACATAGAACAAATTTAAAATCATCAAAAGCCACCACGCTATCAATATACACTTATGGCATGTATAGCTAGACTCTTACACACGCTACAGTAGTCCTAGAACCAACTAAACTATAGTTTTGATACCACTAAATTAACACCCCTTACCCGTGTTCTACGCTGAAAACGTGCTCGAAGCATTACTTTAATAAAATTCTCATGACCGCCACTTAGGCCCATACAACTACTCTCTCTTGACACCTTAACAACATTATTATTAGCTTACGAGGCCTCATTCATACACATGAGAACACTGGAGACTATACCAAAACTTTTTCAAATTTTACAAAAATTTTCTATTTTATACAGGGCTTACACGCCTATGTAAAATTAGACACGCCCGTGTGTAGATACACACACGCCCATGCTTCGCAACCGTGGTGAATTCTGGCTACACAAACACGGTCTCTAAGCCAAGTCACACGCCCGTGTTTGACACCTGTGTACGACACTGACTAAGGGTTACACGACCTGGACGCATGCCCATGTGGCTGGTCCGTGGTCGTCTCTAACTAGTTCCCCACGGCCTGGGCACGCCCGTGTGCTTCAACTGTGTGACCATTCATATTCCAATTTTAAGGTGCAGATTTCACACGGCCTGAGCACACGCCCATGGCTTGATCGAGTGTCACACATGACACGCCCGTGTGCCTACCCATGTGGACAAGAACAAGGCTGTTTGCCAAGCTCCTTGCACCCTATAGCTTACTCTGCATGAATCCATTCAACATACTAATAAACACCTCATAATTTCTATATGAATTCCCATAGATGACTTTGAAATTTCATAAATAGTAAAATAAGCCAACATTCATGGCCATTTACAAAATAAATGTCTTAGCAAGAGCCAATACACCTTTGACCAAAATAACAAAATAATCTAACTAGTCTAGCCCCTATACATGCCATTTAGAAAATCACTAAGTCTAATTATACCGAAGTGAGCAGATAGTGTGGACAGTCTCCTGGTTATCGACGTATTCTGACTCGGCTCTTGAACTCTATAAAATAAGGGAAAGAAAAGGTAGTAAGCTTAAAGCTTAGTAAGTTTACATGTAAACTATATAACATTTTAACATGTATTAAACACTTTCATGACATTATTTAATAAGCAAGAAACAATTCACATTCAAGATCATGCTTACTCACTTCCTTCATTCACACATTCCAACCACATCACTAGCATAATGCATACATTTATTATTGGTTTCCCTGCACTTAGCATCACAAGGTCATGTAATACCACGCATCATTATAACATAATACATTACTCATAGTCACATTACTCGGTGGTTTCGCACTTAGCCCACCATCAGTCTTTATTAGGGTGGTATCGCACATAGCCCACCAAAGGGTTAGTTACGGTGGTATCGCACACAGCCCACCAAAGGATTAGCTACGGTGGTATCGCACACAGCCCACCAAAAAGGTTAGTTACGATGGTATCGCACACAACCCACCAAAGGGTTAGCTACGGTGGTATCGTACATAGCCCACCAAAAGATAAATAGACGATGGTATCGCACACAGCCGATCGTAATTAAGCAACAAGGTGGTATAGCACTTAGCCCACCATCAAGGTTTGATATAACACTTACATATCCATTCCGTCATTCATACTAGAGTTATTCAATAACTACCGCTTTCTATCTACTTGAATCATACTTGTTCTTAATTGTTCTATGTGCTAATTAGCAACAATAATGTGTATATAAAATGCATCATTTGCACGTAAACTTACCTCGGTGCAAAACGTGTTGATTTGCGGTTTACTCCGTAACCTTGCCTTTTCCCCGGTCAAGGTTAGTCGCACTTTCTTCTTGATCTATAACAATAAAATTCATTCATTTAAAACATTTCACGATCATAATACACCAAAATCTACACTTAGGCAAAATATCCATGTTGCCCTTATACCATGGCAAAATTATGATTTTGCCCCTAAGCTCGTGAAAATTCACCACATTTTCTAAATAAACAAGCATAGATGAACATTTATTTCTCTTACAACTACTCACCATTCCAACTATTTCATGCATTTATGACACAAATTAAATATTTGCATTTAAGCCCTACTTAGGTGTTTTCATGCTAAAACCATTCATAAAAGTGGTTTCTCACCTCCCTAACATTCATTTTCTTCCATAAAAACTCAGCTAACAACATAAATACTCTCATGGAAAATCCCTAGACTTTCAACCATATCTCAAATTAGTCCCCTCATTAGCTAGCTCAAGCTTTAGGGACTCCAAAAACACAAAAATCATCAATTAAAACCACCTAAATCACTTACTAGCAAAGAGATGGATTGGCTGAAAGTTTGAACTCCAAAATGCCCTATTTCCTCTTCAATTTTCAGTAGAAAGAGATGAATTAATAGTAAAAGATGATATTTTTTCTCTTCCCTTTATTTTATTCATCTTTTCTCACCTAACTCATCCAATTTTGACCAAAAATTAAATGCTCTTATCCCCCCAATGCACATGGCTGGCCACCACTAGGTAAATGGCCTAATTTCATGTTAAAATCCTCCAAATTACCTTCTATAGCCATTAGGTACCTCTACCTTATAAAATAGAACTTTCACACTTTATACGATTTAGTCCTTTTTTGTAATTAAGCATGTTATCACTCAAATTTAAACACCAAAATTTTCATGCATCCATATAATTGTGCTACAACGCATAAAATAAAATTAAAATAATTTTCTTCGACCTCGGTTCAGTGGTCTCCAACCCACTGTTCCGACTAGCCCCAAAATCGAGCTATTACACATGAGTATTCTTGTGGGTTGACGTTGTTTGGGCCACGATGGGTCGAGGGGGGCCAAGTGGGCCCATATGAATAAATTGTATGTTTGTGTAGTAGATAGTGAACTGGTCTATGTGAATCTCATATTTGTGGCTAGATTTGGGCTAAATGGGTCACACGAATGTGTGGGTCCATTAGGCCCGAGTATGGGCCATAGGCCCATTCGCATCATTATCTCTATTTAGAATATCTCGATTTGTAAAATTACTGAAATACCCCTAGTTTGTGAAATTATCAAAATGCCCTTAGTTTGTAAAATTACAGAAATACCCCTGGGTTGTGAAATTATCGAAATACCCCTAGTTTGCAAAATTACCGAAATACCCCTGATTTGCAAAATTATCGAAATACCCCTGGTTTGTGAAATTATTGAAATACCCCTGGTTTGCAAAATTACCGAAACACCCTTGGTTTACGAAATTACCGAAACACCCTTGGAGGGTAAATTACTGAAATACCTTGGAGGGAAAATTACTTAAATACCCTTGGTGGGTAAATTACTAAAATACCCTTGGTAGGTAAATTACTGAAATATCCTTGGTAGGTAAATTGCTAAACTCCCTTGGTGTTTAAATTACTGAAATACCCTTGGTAGGTAAATTACTATTATACCCTTGAGGGTTAATTAGTACGATTGTGTGTATTCTATTTAATTGGTTGTGATGGTAATTTATTTCATACATCATTTTTGATAAACACTTTGCATACATGACATTCTGCATGGGATTGGGATATTGATGATCGGAGAAAGTGTAATCTGGTGGCTCTGCCACATTCTTTCTGGTGGTTATGCCACGTATATTCTGTTATTCTGGTGGCTTTGCCACAAATTCTGTGATTAGCAGCTTGTTTGCCTTATTGGTGTGTAGCGGATGAGTGGGTCGATTTAAAAATCCCCACAGGTGTGTTGGGCTGGTACGAGTGGTGTGTAGCGGATGGATTATTTGACTGGGCTGTATATTTTGTTAGCATGATCATGTTTATAGGGCTAAGGCCCAGATTATTACCGAATAGGGCTTCGGCCCAGTCTGTTTCTGTATGGGCTTCGGCCCAGTCCGCTTCTATCTGGGCTCGAGCCTAGTTAATGACCGATTAGGGGATTACACACTGAGTTCTCGTAACTCACCCCTTTGCTTTAATCTTACAGGTGATCCCCAGCATTGAGGATTTGGAGCTGAGGAGGACTCTGTGGTGGCCATACATCATAACCTTTGTAAATTTCCGTTTACCTTATTTTGAGTTCTATTTCGATTTGGGTTTAATTTTATGTAATAAGGCCATTGGTTTTTAATTTTCCTTTTAAAATTTCAATTCGACCGCTTTTAATTTGTTAGATGTTTGAATATTGAGTTTTCTTAAAACGACAATAACTGTTTGTAAAATATCACATCTTTGCAATTCACTGAACCTGATTTATGCTATAAACAAAGTTTCGGAGGCGATAATGATAACAACATTTTTACAAGAATACTATGAAAAAAACGAATATGGTTTTTCACAAACAACAAAGCTCAAAGTTTCAAAAAGAATGCGAACTTTTTAATGAACGCGCAACTTTTCAAACAACCCTTCTATGTGATATGCTAGATCCGGTCATAATGTCTAGGCCGGGTTTGGGGTGTTACATAGATGAACATTTATTACTCTTATGGAAACCCTCAATACTCATTATTTCACACACTTCGCTCATATTTTATAACCTTTACAAAAAGGTCATTTTAGGTGTTTTCATAGTAATACCTTTCACAAAAGTTGTTTATCTAACAACTAAGACTCATTTTCTTTCATAAAAATACAGCAAACAACATCAATTCTCACATGAAAAAACTCTAAACTTTCAACCATTTTGCAAAATAGTCCCTCTTTAGCTAGCTTAAGCTTTGGGGCCTCTAAAAGTACAAATATTATCAAGAAAGACCACTAAAATCACTTACTCGCAAGGAGAAAAGCTTGCTAAAATTTTTGAGCTCTCAAATCCCTATTTTTATACTAATTTTCAGTGGATAAGAAGAGAAGAAAAGATGATATCTTTCCTTTATTTATTTTATTATAAAACATCAATTTAGTCCACCTAATTTCAACAACCTTGACCAATTTGACATTGTTTGTCCCCTATGGCCGGCCACCCTATATCTAAGGGTCTAATTGCACATAAGGGCCTCCAATTAATATTCTATGGCTTTAGACACCTTTATCTTATAAAATGGAACTTTCACACTTTATGCGATTTAGTCTTTTTTGAAATTGAGCATGCAATCGCTAAAATTAAAGTACCAAAATTTTTATGCACTCTTTTGATCATGCTATAAAACTTAAAATAATATAAAAATTATTTTCTATGACCTCCATTTAGTGGTTCTAAAACCACTGTTTCGACTAGCCCCTAAATCGGGCTATTACAATTCCTTTCTAGTAAAAACTTAAAGAAGAACTGAAGAGTTTACCAGCAGACAGCCTAAAGAAGGTAGCTTCTACAAGCTTTAGGATTAGTTCCTCTGTTAACAATGACTAACACTTCTAAGTTTTCTTCGATGTTAACAAAGGTGAGTAGAGAAGATAAAAATAAATGCATTCTCTCCACTATCGATTTTTCCTATTTATAGAAAAAATCTAAATAAAATCCCACTCTAAGTAGGTTCTCTAATCAATATCCATGCATGTAACACCCTAAAAATCTGAGTATTTATATTGCTTGATTTGGTGTTTAGATTTTAAAGGAAAATTTCTTACTTTTATTTTCGTGTTTATTGAAGTCTAAAGAAGAGTATAGCATAATTTGGGTAAGGAATAAATTTAATATTTGAGAATTTATTGAAGAGAAGCAAGTGTCATTAATAGTTAAGTTAAATTAAGTGTTAATGAGTGACATAAGTTGAGTACATGGCATGGTGGTGTTGGCGCATGAGTTGTAGCATGAGGGAGAGGTTCGAATCCTTGTTTAGCATCTAGGTAAATTTTATTTTTAATTTTTACGCACATGTATAGCAAGTGTCGGCCAAGAGCATATATGGTAAGTGTTGACCATGTTATTTTTGGTCAACATATCAAAGGATTAAGGAAATTGTTAACTTAAGGAAGGAATCAAGAAATTAAGGAAGGATATGAAGATATGGGGCACATATCAAGGAAAAGTTATGGAAACAATATCATGGCCAATTGACCATGCATAGGAATGACAATTTAGACTATAGGGGAGCCGAATTTTGGTGATAGTTTGGCTAAGAATTGAAGTTTCTCTTTGGTCATTCCTAGCAACTTTGTGCGAATTTTGCATTCCTCTTCTCAATTTTCTCCTTTGGCGAAATTGAACCTTGGTAAAGTTCTAATCTTTTGACCATTTGGTCATTTTTGCTTATTGCTTTAGCCTTTGTTTTGTGCCTTTTCTTTGAGTGCAGAAATCACCTATACCAAAAGCCATTCTTTTCTTTTCTTTTTACCATGGCCGAATGTACCTAGCTCCTAAAACCCATCTTTTCTTCTCTTCTCTTTGAAATCAAAACAACATCATCACCATCTCTTCTTTCATATTTTATTTCTTTTCACTCAAAGTTTCTCCATTAAACTCTCTCATGGCCGAATGCTAGGGTGCCTATAGCCGAACCTTTCTTTCTTTTCTTTGATCATACATAGTCGAATCTTTCTTCAATCATAAACATCATTCTCAATCCTTTATTTTCGACCGTGGAAATATAGGTAAGGGATTCTTTTTCGTTTTCAATTAGTTAATAGTGATATGGTAGAATATTGATGGTGTCATGAAGGACCATTTGGATCGAAATAAACGTTCGTTCTATTAACGTTTTATTCGTTATAATATAGTGCAATAACGAAGATCGGAACTCAAGTGTTTGGGAGAATCGTAGAAAGCGTTGGAATCGATTTATTGTGGTAAGGAAATCACATCCTTTAAAACCTCTAGTATTATTTCGATATTATTTTAGATTGGATTAATGTTCTTTTGATCTTGAAGACTTTCAAAATAGGGAAGAAAAGGCGATGTTTAGTCATATTAAGAGGCGGATCCAGTAAATCCCCATTTAAGCGAAGAGCGGTTTTGGCGGTCAGGATTTTCCAGGGTTGCGGACCATCTTAGAAGGAAGTCAATTATTTGAAGTGGTGCGAACTTCCGAGCCTTTATCGTTAGTGGATTCTCGGCGACTAACGAACCAATAAACGAGGAGAAACCGAAAATCAAGTGATTCAAAATCAAAAGGGTAAGGTTTTGGATCTATTATCGATAAAGTATATTTATACTGAAATAGTGTTCTAACAGATCGAAATATGTTTTAGGTGTCGAGGGCGAGAAGGATTAGTACTCTCGGTATCGAGGTGTGTAACTTCACACTTTTCTCGGGTTGGATGTCAATTTCGGTATTGAAGTGAAATCGTAAAACGACTAGATCGGTATAAAACGTAACAAGCGATATTTTGACGAAAATACATAAAACGACTAAAATCATGAAAATTACAAAAATGCCCGAGAAATTACTTGTTAATATGTAAATTGTATGTTTCGTGAAAATGGTAGTAAAATATGCTAGATCGATAAATGGGCCTAAAAGCCTACTAGATTGATAATTGGGCGAAATCTACGCTAGATCGATAAATGGGCCGAAAACTCTGCTAGATCGATAATTGGGCCGAAAACTCTGCTAGATCGATAATTGGGCCGAAATCTCTATTTGATTGTAAATTGGGCCGAAATCTCTGCTAGATCGATAAATGGGCCGTAAACTCTGCTAAATTGTTAAATGGGCTAAAATACTTGCTAGATCGTAAAATTGGGCCTAAGTTGATAAATAGTTAATTAGGCCAAATTGTTATTTATGGGCCTTAATAAAGATTTGGAAATATTAACTCTTGTAATGGGCCTTTTAAATAAAATTATTGTATGACCATAGTTTACTATTGCATACATATTGCATGGGTTGGGAAATGATGAAGAGAAGAAGGCTGCCGCCAAAATCTAGTTCGGTGGCTCTGTCACAAAATTATGGCTTTTCCTCTAGTTCGGTGGCTCATACAAAAGTTATAAATGGCTATTTGCCTCTAGTTGGTGGCTCGCCACAAAATAATAATTGGCTCAATGCCTCTAGTTCGGTGACTTTGTCACAATCTAGTTCGTGGCTATGCCACAAAATATAAATTGGCTTAATGCCTATGATTGGTGTGATGGCGGGGTGGGTTGACTTGATCCCAGGTGTGATGGTTGGTACGAGGTGTGTAGCGGATGGAATTAGGTTTGGGAGGGAAAATTCATTTTACATGCATGTTATTAATTATGTATTCATTATCTTTGTTATTATTTATGTGTTAATTACCTAAGGGCTCAAGGCCCAAATCCATAAATTGAAAATCTGGCCCAGTGGACAAGTAAGTGAGTTATACATTGAGTTCTAAGTAACTCACCCCCTTAAATTTTTCCATCTCAGGTAATGGAAATTGACGTGGACTTGGGCCGAGGATGACTTCGTGGAGGCCATCTTTGCAAAACATGGGTTTATTAAACTCGAACTTTTAATAAGTATTTTACTATTTTGGGTTAATGTAATAAGGGCCTCTATAAATAATTTATGGATTTTATGTGTGTTGGTTTTAAACTATATTTTGGACTTTTAAATATGGGCTATGGTTATATGATGTTTTATTAAAATAAATTAGGTTTTCAAATATATGAAATTCCTTTATAAATATTTATTTATTGTTAACTCTTTACCAAATGACCTAAGGGTTTTTGATAATACAATGTTAATAATGTTTTTTTTAACTAATGTTTTCTAATATTCATCAAATTAAAATACTCTTCCGATTTTTATTAAACCCCGTAATTAAAAATAATGTTGTAGTTTTCAACTTATTGAAGATTTTAAGATAGCTCGATTCATGTAACAAACCGAATCTAGTCTCAATGCAGGTGGGGTCTCCAGGTTCTCCAAGTGTCTTGGTTATTGACATGTTACCTCCGTTAGGATGCCACGTGACTTATACATGTCCCACTCACCAAGATTTCTAACACAACTAATACGTTTACAGTAATATAAAACATGGATGGCGGGCTTATTAGCGGGAGGATCCGCCAAAGAAAGTTCTCACCAAAAAAAGAACTCGCCCATTGCGGAATGAGAGTCTGCAAGCTTGATGAAACTTAGTGAAATACTTCACCAGGGAATTCGCCAACACCAGCTAATCTAAATCTTGCAACTTAGGTGGTTTGGCTAGTTCAATCGTCCAAAAATATCGGTTCGCCAAGTGAGGGTGTGACCTGAGCATTTAGCTTAAATTAATAGTAATTTAATTAAATAAAGCATAATTAAACTTGTTAATTAAGGTTATACTAAACTAATTAACCTATATAAACTAATGTTAATGGAAAGAAAGATGAATTTATCATCTTCTTCCACCATTTTTCTAAGCTTGAGAAACCAAAACTCCATTTTTTTAGCTTAAAATAATCGACCGAGATTCAAATAAGTCCCTAAGCCATTTTCTTTTGATTTTTATAGTTTTTTTTATAATGGGAGCATGATTTAGCTAGCCCATGTATCAATTTGTTCAATCGTTGAAATTTTGGTAAGTTGCTATTGTTGAAAATTTGAAGAATTAGGCTTGAGATTGATAGAAATTAAGCTTAGATTATGAAAAGGACTAAATTGTAAAATTTAATAAACTTGCATGTTAGCTTTGTTAAATTAGGGACCAAATTGAATAAATTGAAAACTTATCATGATATTTTGTAAGGAATAGAAAGTATAGGTTTCCTAATAAAAGAATATTAAAATTTAATTTTAATTTGAAGCTACATATCGAAAGTTTTGCAAATCCCGAGAGGGAAAGGAAAAGCGAGAGTCGACAAGTGACCTAAGATTTTAGTTTGTATTTCTATGATCGAGATCAAACTAATTATTGCATATTCATGATATTTTCCAGAATGTGGTATTAAAATGAGTTGATAATGGTTGTTTGAATTGAATTGTTATGATTGAGATTGAATATCAAAAAAGTGGATTGAATTGAATTGAATAGAAAATAGCATGACTTAATTGATATATGATATGTGTTAAGGAATTGAATTGAAATACGTTATATGATATGATGAAATTGAGAAATAATGATGAAATATGAACTGAATTATTAGCGAAATTGGAAAATTGGTTGCCCTATAAGGTGTTCGGACTGGGTCGAATAAAGTTGGCATGTCATAGGGTTAGGATATTAATAGAAACCATCATTCTCGGACAACCTGAGGTGGTATAATGTACATAAAGAGCCATCATTTTCGGGAAACCCAGGATCATAGGATAATTAGATTGTGGAATCCATCATTTTCGGGCAACCCTGGGTGGTAGTATATACATGTTCAAAGTCATCATTGTTAGGTAACCTGGGATGATAGATTCATGTATCTGTTCTAAGCTCGTGTCCAATTAATAGGGTTATAAAAACATGAATTGGCTATATTGCATTTGCAATGAAATGTAGTTGAATTTGGTATACTTGAATATATATGAAATTTGCTATACAACAGCATGTGAAGGATGCAAGATGGGTTAAAAATGAGCCATGGGGGCCGATTGAGATGAATAAGTCAATAGGCTTGGAAATTTTTGAAATGATGAAACTAAATTGAGTATATGTATATATAAGTTAATGATTGTGTATGAATTAGTATATGCTTATAGATGATAATGTGAAATGAATGAGAAATGGTATGGCAAGTATAAGGAAACATGGCATGGTTGAATTATATGAATTGATCATTAAGTTTATGCTACTAGTTGATATGTTACAAAAAAAAGGAATTGGTATATTAATTTTTAGTAGCATGAATAGTAAGTTTAGGTGCATATGTTGTAAATTGATGTGCAAAATGATTATATGCATGTTCATATAATAATGAAAGTTTTTGGCATGAAATTGTATGCGAATTGGATATAACTTGAACTTGAATTGAATATATGTATTTGATTTAAACTTGCATTTCTTGACTTGATTCTTGGAAGCAACACTGAGCTTTATCGCTCAACATATGGTTTGTTTTCTTTGTGCATAGGTATAGGCAAATCTCGAAGTTCCTAGGCGTGATTCAACATTTAACCAGTGATCCTTAACTCAACAATGTGTGTATAGTCTCATTTTGTTAAATAAATGGCATGTACCTAGGTTGAGTCAGTTTTTGCATAATGTGAGACATTTTAGAAATGACCATTTGGGAATAGCATTTCTGGCTGAAATAGGAAATGGTTGTAATGAAATCGCATTTCAGATGATACAAGTTGGTACCATTTTTGGACTATTTGCAAACAGACGGTCACATCGTGATGTTGATCCCTTATCGTCGTGATGGGACCTAGTCAGTGAGTTAAGTCGCGACGAGGAACCCCTGAAGTCGCGATGTCAACCTGATATTTTACAGACTTTACAATTTGGTCCTAATTCGACATTTAGTTAGCAAAAAAGCTCTCGTAAGCTCGTATAAGATTTGGAAACGCTTATGTATCATGTTATGATCGTTTAATATATTTATCTGCATGTTTAAATGGCTACATTATGTATTTAATTGATCGTAGTTACTCTGGCAAAGGATGTGGCATCATGTACCTTGGAGGCGGTGATCGGGTTGGGTATGTGATGTGATTTGGGTCACATCATGTGATTTGTCTCAAAGGTCTCAAGATTAGGCCAAGCGCGAATGACCCAAATATAAGATAAAAATGTTCAAGTCTATGTAACATCTTGCATGTGGACATTTAAAGCCCATTTATGCATTTTAACTTGTTTTTAATCCATAGATTTATTATGTTGTGTGTTTCAATAATGTGTCAAGTTATTTATGTTTCAATCATGTGTCTAAGTTTCAATCCTTAGGTTTGATTTGTTATCTTGAATTAGATGTGTGTCATTCTTTCTTATGTCGTGAGTCTAGTATCTTGCATAAAGCATTGACATGTTCCTATGTTAAAAGTGACATATGTTCAAATTCTTTGTGTCATGTGTGTTAATCCGAATTTGTGCCTTGTTTGAGTTAGTCTAACCTTCTATTTATATTGGTTTTGTAGAGAATGTTTGGCTAGCCACTTTAAATCCATCATGAACCTTCATTTAAGGCCGGATGCATGCACAAGTCCATTCATGGAATCATCAAAATTTATGCAACTAATTTGGTTCATAAGACTTTTCACATTCAGGGGCCAAGTGCATTGATTCATGCATTTGAACTTTGGTTGAATTCAAGGGATATGCTAGGTGCATGGATAGTGGCAAGATGGGAGATTAACTTATCCATTCAGTTTTCATACATACATAGGCTACATGCATGAACATCTAAGGGGAAAGAATTCAACATAAATGCTACACATTGAATCACAACATTCATGCATCGGGTTGGGGGATGAACTTGAAGATTCATTGATTCATTCATGCATCCACAACAACATTAATGCAAGTATTCAAGACACGTGCATGTTCCTCTCAATAAATGTATGGCTAAAAGGGAATGACTTAGGGATTTGAAGAGCATTCAACGCACTTGAAGAAGACGTCATCTTTAAGGATTCAAGCACGGTTTTGGAGAGGAGGAATGTGACTTTCAATCATGCTTTGAATATGGAACAATACATGAATATAATTAAATTTTCATGCATGAATTCCATTATGGCCGAATATGGCCCTTAGTCTCCTAGGTCTATAAATAGTTTGGGTCATTCCATTTGTAATGTTACACAACTTTGATTATAAAACTTATTGTGAGAATTTTCTCTCTTGGTTCTTAACTGAACTTTCAAACTTATCAAAACTTAAAGGTTTTGTGGTGTTCAACCCTGTCTTATCACTCTGTTCCAATGTAACAGTCTGAATTTGACCGTAATCGAACGGTGGTTTTGGGACCACGAATCGTAGTCCAAAAATTCTTTTAATATTATTTTCGGTGCTAATTCTATGTGATTTATGATGTATGAAAGTTTCATATAAAAATTTGATCGTTTGTGTGTTTAATTAGACAAAATGGCTTAATCGCGTAAATTATAAACTTGATAGTTTAAAGTGTAAGGACTAAGTTAAGGTTGTTTTTCTAATTGGGAGCATTTAAAATGTAAATTACCCAATTTAAAGGATAGTGGATGACAAAAGCTAGTGGTGTATCATTATATGACATGTTTATTTTAATTATTTAATAATTAAAGTTATATTTTATTTATTATAAAAGTTATGTTTATATTATAATAAAAGAAAGATAAAAAGTGGCCTTATTTTGCATTGTTCTTGCCGAAATTCATAAAAGAAAATAAAAACAAGGTTTAGCATTGGTCAAGAAGAAATTGGTGATTTAAGGTTAGATTTTGATCGGTTTTCGATAATTTTACGTTTTGTAATCGTTGCTTTGAGAGCTTTAAAGCCCATTTCTTAATTTTATGAATGGATGATGTTTGTGTAAAATACCATGGATGCTATGTTGAGTTTCATGATGTTTTATGGTGTTAAATGATAGATATATAGTTGATGAACAAACTTTGTTCTTGAATTTTTGATGAATTTGGCTAAATAGGGTTAAATTGAGAAAATAAATTTTTGAAGGGTTAAAATACAAGATAAATGAAATGTGGGGACTTGTAGGAGCATGAGGAAAATTCGGCCCTAAAGGAGTAGTTTCAAATTATGTGTATTTTGTGTTTTGTGCAATAAGGACTAAATGGTAAAAATTGTAAATGTCAGGGGTAAATTGGCAATGTGCCTATTTATGTGTTTAGGGACTAAATTGAGATGAAATGTGCTTGAATGAGCTAAATTTTAATGTGTTTAGATCAAGAACAAAGAAAATCGATTTTGGATAGGGGAAAAACGCAAGTTCACGGATACTTAGGTCTTCGTCGTCCAAGCGAAATCGAGGTAAGTCCTTAAGCTAGATTATATTAAAGAATGATTTATGAATGTGTTTAATGACAATGTTTGATAAATTTGGGCATATTTTTATGTGATAGCCGAATGTAAAGGTATTACATTGAATTGGATATGTTTTGTTAATACCACATAAAGGTGTATAATCGATATGATATGCGGAGTATACAATGATGTAATGATTTTATTTAGAAAATGTGAATAAGCTTAGTTGAATTTGAAATGTGATAGAATTATGAAATCTAAGTGATTTAGTTGGTTATGATATTATTGAAATGTGCATTGAAATGTTGAAAATGTTGATATCTCGGGCTATTAGTGTAACATCCTAAATTAGGGGTTGTTTGTAATTTAATTATTTTCCCATGTGTGTGTGCTTGAAGAAAATGAATACTATGTTTGCTAGACATGTTTTAGGGGCTAGTCATAGCCTCGAACTAGGTCAGACTTAGGGCTGAAATTTCTTTTTAAGTGCTTAAAAGGAAGGAATTAGGTGAGATAGGGGTTAAGTAAAATTTCGGGAGAGGCATGACACAAGGAATAAGTTGGCAAAGTGGCTCTCATGCGCTACTTAGGAGCTTGGAGGTGGCAATGGGCGCAGATCTTGGGTTCGAATTGCCGAATATGCACCTTGGGAGTTTTATTTTCTTTTGCCTTAGGAAAGAAGTCGGCCTAGGAAGGCCTTAAGAATAAATGTCGAGGTTTTATGACATGAAAGTCGATGAGGAAGAGTGGCTTGGGGCGTTGTAAGGGGCTGCGGCAGATTGCTCCTTTAGGTCCCAAGTTTGAACCAAGGGAGCAGCAGTTTGGCATTTTATTTTTTTGGAAGCTGGCGTGAATGGGAGAGGGAGCTGTTGGCTTGCATGTGGGACTCTTAAGGTGATAAGGATAAACATTGTTTTTCCTTTTTATTTTCGGCTGGAAAGAGTAGTATTGTTGGGTTATTCTTCTTTTATTTTGAAGGGGGAAGCAAGGAGATAAATGGGAAGATAAATCTTGCTTTATCTTTTGATAATTAAAAGCCAAAATTATCACAAAAAGAAGGGGTGTTGGCCGAATCTAAGACTGCTTGTTGGAGAGGAGTAAACGGCAAGGAGAGTGCAAGGGTGGTGGCCGAATTTTCCTTAGGCACCTAGCTTGATATTTTCGGCTAACACATACCAAAAACCAAAACCATTGATTCTCTTTTTCTTCTTGATTGCTTGGCCGAATTCTCTCTAGTCCACTAGTGCCAAAAATCTTCAAACCCTATCACCCTTTTTCATTATTTCCTTCTTGAACTCTAGCCGAATCACCCTACACTCTTATCTCCCATCTACTTCTTTTCTTCTTTCTCAAAACCAAAACCACCATTAATTCCCTACTTCTCTTCCTTCTCTTTTTCTTTCTCTATTAGCCGAACCTCTACCACTTTGTTGCTGAAATCCTGCCTCTTCCATTAGACTCACTTGGCTGAATATCTCTTCCATAAGGGCTTAGGTTGAATCCCCCTTGAAAGGTCTTTGTTGATTCCAAAAGGTTGGTAAGTGCCTCTCTTAAGCATTCGGTTTCTTTTCCTTCCTTTTATGTGTCGAAAGCTTGGGAAACAAGCCTTGGTAAGTGGTGAATGTGGTTATGGTTGTGATAGTGTATGTTTTGTGTGTAGCTAACGGCAAGGTGCATTGAGGGAGCCTTTCGTGGTCACAATTCTGCAAGGTAAGCCAATATGGTATTTTGCCATAGGCCACTTTCCATAGATTTGCTTATTGTTGATTTTAACAAAGTGACATATAGGGATTTCGACAGTTCAGAAGATAGGAGTGGTTTTCCGGGATTTCGATTTTGTCTTGGTAAGTAATAATAAGATTCGGCCTAGGGCCATATTTGGATTATATGTGCGATTAGTCCTTCGGGATTACTAATTTGGCCAAATAGGCCTATGGTACTAACTTTGGTGATTGGCCGAATATAGGGTCAAGGGATAGAGCACAGTAGATCGAAACTTCGGGATCTAGGATTCACGTTAGTAACAGGTGTGTAAAACTCACTACACACTTTATTAGTTAACATGGCTATATCGTTGCTTTTTAATCATTGTGGTAGTTTTGCTTGTGGGCATAAGCATGGTTTCCGGGTAAGTCCTCTATTACTTTATCTATGATATACGATTGAGTATGCCATCATATGATATTAAATGCTATGTTATACATAAATGCATGATATATGGGATTATGATATTGTGATGTAAGCATGATGATGGTGGGATTGATGAGAGGAGGAGGATGATCTTATGGACTGTCACCAGTGGTTTTGACCACAAGATGGGTTGGCCCCATCAGGTTAATTGTGACTTCGGTCACCAGTGGTTTTGACCACACTGTTGTGAAATTGTGACTAAGTCCCAGTGGTTTGGTACCATCAGTGGTTTTGACCACACTTGATAAATTGTGACCTATGGTCATCAGTGGTTTTGACCACACGATGGGTTGGCCCCATCATTTGATTTGTGACTCTAGTCACCAGTGGTTTTGACCACCAGTGGTTTTGACCACACGGGGTAGTAAAGGAGAACGGATGGTTAGTTGGGTTGCATATTGCATGTCTATTAATAAATTGTGTATGAGTTACATTTCCGGGTTGGGGATTTACACACTTAGTCTTGGTGACTCACCCCTTCCCAACCTATTTTGCAGATGAGTAGATCACGGAGATGGAGCAGGAGAGGACTCGAGGCGGCCATGCTTGTTCCTTAGATTTGGATTTATTTCATACAGTTTAAAGTTGTTTATTTATTAAATTCTTATTTTGGGTTGTAATAAGGCCGCTAATTATTATTTGGATGTTTTAATTAGTTGTTTTAATTTACTTATACTATATTACAAAATGAAATTATAAATGATAAGTAAATCGGTTAAAAGCAACATTTTGAAATTAAGTAACTTTTACGAGTTTTCAAAGATGTTACCATCGGGTAACAAAATACACCAAGTCAACTATAACCTTGACGATTTTAAAATTTTACATGATCAAATGTTTTCAAAAGGTTTTATCAACACAACCATGTTTATAAAAATAATCCCAACTGAGTTTTATCAAACCCTGTTTTAATACCTTAGCCATATTTTAACAAGTTTTCCCAGACACTCAAAATGTTTCAAATCATTTTACTCCGTGACATACCAGATCCGGTTAGGACTCATGGGCCGGGTTTGGGGTGTTATATTTTTGGTATCGAGCAGGTTCAAAACTTCATTGTGGGGGCCCAAGGCCCAAAATGTTTTGTTATGTTAGTAGGCCTTATTGGAACATTTTGGGAAACTATTTTCGCTTGAACGAGATGGCACCGAGTCTCCAAGACCAATTCGCCTGTAAGTACTTCTATCTATTTTGTGAATTTTGATAGGGGTAGAAGGGTAAATCTTTGAACGTAGAATATTATAATAGAAATTGTTGAACCCTATGGCTAGCATACCCCAACAAACAATGCATAAGATTTAATAATTCCTAAACAACTCGTGAGTTGTCCTTGAGCAAGGGATGTGGCAATCGTTATATGCATGTCTAGGATTGGATTCGGTGGGAGCACGGTATTTAGCAGATCCTAGTGACTCACCTCCTACTCACTTGAATCCTACCTAGTGCGTAGTGACGGTTCATCCCGCTGAGATGACGTACTCACAGGCTAAACTTGATAACTAAAACCCGAAAGGGACTAGCCGTTTGTTTTCGAAGTAATTAAAACCTTGTTTTAAAAAAAAAGACCAAAATACCCTTGGTTTATAAATTACCAAAATACCCTCCTTATGAAAAATTTCCAAATAAGAAAATTCAAAATATCCTTCTTTTGTGAAATCAATTAGAACCAAATTTTGGAAATCTTTTTATGAAAATGCCCTGATTATGAAAAATTACTAAAATACCCCTAGTGGTAAAATTACAAAATTGCCCCTAACCAACAAAATTACCAGAATAACCCTGATCTTCAAAATTTTACAACATCACTATTTTGGAAAATGCAATTCCCAAAAAGAACCCTCAAAGTTTTACAACTTTTGAAATATCCCTGATTTGTTAAATTTTACAAATTCACCCTGATTTGTGGAAAATTACCGAAATACCCCTAAGGTCCAAAATTATCGAAATACCCCTAGATTTTAAAATTTTTCAAAATACCCCGAGAATTTAAGAGTTCCAAAATACTTTTTGACAAAATCATCTGAGAACTTTTATTTTTAAAAAATTACAAAAATACCCCTGTAGGACAAATTACGAAAATACCCCTGGGTAGTGGAAAAATGATCACAATGAAAACTACAATATCTCTTTGAATGAATGGATAGAAAGACTGTGTGTATGTATGAATACGAAAGAACCACTCCTAAAACTCCTATCATAAAATTTCTTCTTGGATAATCAAGTGAAATAAAGGTACTAATGCATAAAATTCTTAAGCAGATAAGCATAAGCGAGAGTAATGAGTACAAGAGGTCGGGGGCGTCCAATCGGCGTGGTAGTGGTAGGGGTAGGATGACCTTGTCGGAGCCAGCAGGGTCTGGTCATGGGTCTGGAAATGAGATGCCAGATCTGCCGGCGACGGAA
Organism: Gossypium rotundifolium; assembly: GCA_025506655.1. Classification (NCBI taxonomy): domain Eukaryota; kingdom Viridiplantae; phylum Streptophyta; class Magnoliopsida; order Malvales; family Malvaceae; genus Gossypium; species Gossypium rotundifolium. Next base: position 44,924,870 of record CP106726.1, read on the forward strand.
ACTAAGTTCCAAGATCAGACTGGTGGTAACGATGTAGTATCCCAAGTGGTGCTACGAGTGTTGGAACGAGTTATTGAGGCAGGCGCGGGTGCAGGAGCCCGTAAATTCATTTTTGAACGACTCCGAGCTAACGGAGCAAAAGTATTTAGAGGAGTTTCTAGAGTGGCACCCAGTGCGGCGGAGTATTGGTTGGAATCAACTGAGAGGATCATGGGTGACCTAGATTTTACAGCTGAGGAGAAGTTGAAGGGTATAATATCTCTGCTTCGGGATGAGTCATATCAGTGGTGGCTCACCGTAAGAGATGGAGCGATGGCGGAGGATCTCACATGGGAATTCTTTAAAGCTGCCTACCAAAAGAAGTACATAGGAGCTAGCTACGTGGATGCACAGCGGAAAGCTTTCTTGAATCTATTTCAGGGCAATAAGATGGTGGCAGAGTATGAGGCTGAATTTCACCGGTTGAGTAGGTATGCTCATGGTATTATGGGTACCGAGCATGAACGCTGTGTTAGATTCGAGGATGGGCTGAGAGATGAGCTGAGGATGATGATAGCTCCACAGCAGGAACGGGAGTTCGCTGTCTTAGTAGAGAAATCGAAGGTTGCTAAAGAGGTAAGACAGTCAGTTAGGCGGAATCAAGATAGGAGTTGGAATAAGAGGAGCTCTGGATCTTCAAGGTTCTCTGGTAATCAGCAGAAAAGGGCGAAGTTTGGTGGGTCGAATCAAACTGCTAGGCCTGCTGCTGCTAATCCTCAATGGCCGCCACGGTGTGCTCGATGTGGGAAGTCTCACATGGGGGAATGTTGGAATGGTAACCGAGGATGCTTCGAGTGTGGGTCTATGGAGCATCGAGTTAGAGATTGTCCGAAGAAGGCAGCTTGGCTGAGATCAGCAGGTCAGGATCGTGCACCGAATAGGCGGGATAATCAATAGCCAGCAAGGGGTCATGGTGCAGGAAGAGGAGGTAATGGTGCTAGCAGAGGTCGTGGGGCATCGAGGGGAGGTACCGGTGGTACTGAGGCTAGACAACCTGGTTTAGTCTATGCTGCGAGGCGTCAAGAGGAGGGCGATGCACCGGACATCATAACCGGTATGTTCTTAATCTTTGTGTACCCTATAGTACTTTGATTGACATTGGCTCAACCCACTCATACATTGCTAGTAGCATAGTGGAAACTATGCATTTAGACTCTGAGCTTACTTCTAGGAAGATGACTGTATTAAGCCCTTTAGGTCACTCCGTAGAAGTAAGTAAACTTTATAGGAATGTACCCCTAGAACTCCAAGGGGACGTGTTCTTGGCGGACTTGATGGAACTACCATTTCAGGAGTTTGACCTAATCCTTGGGATGGATTGGCCAGTAAGGTATCAGGCTAGCCTGGATTGCGCAGCTAAGCGCATGGTAATAAAGACCGGGGAAGGTGATGAGGTTGTGATGATATGTAAAAGGAGAGATTACCTATCTAATTTGGTTTCTGCATTGAAGGCGAAAAAGATGGTTAGGAAGGGTTGTGAAGCTTATGTGGTGCATGTCTGTGCTTTGGAAGCTAAGGATGTTGCTGTGAGAGATGTCCGAACCGTAAGGGGCTATGTTGATGTGTTTTCAGAGGAACTTTCGGGTCTACCTCCAGACCACGAGGTTGAATTTGGTATAGACTTGTTACCCAAAATCGCACCCGTATTTATAGCTTCGTATCGGATGGCGCCAAAATAATTGGCAGAGTTGAAGGCGCAGATTCAGGAATTGTTGGATAGAGGGTTCATCCGACCAAGTGTATCGCCTTGGGGAGCTCCAGTGCTTTTTGTCAAGAAGAAGAATGGGACAATGAGGATGTGTATAGACTATCGACAGCTGAACAAGTTGGCAATAAAGAATAGGTACCCTCTGCCCAGGATTGACGATCTGTTCGATCAACTTAAAGGGGCATCGGTGTTCTCTAAGATTTACCTTAGGTTAGGGTACCATCAGCTTAAGGTGAAGGAGGCTGATGTCCACAAGATGGCATTCCGTACTCGGTATGGGCACTACAAGTTTCTGGTAATGCCTTTTGGTTTGACGAATACACCGACCGCATTTATGGACATGATGAACCGGGTTTTTCAACCCTATCTGGATTGGTTCATTGGGGTCTTCATAGACGACATTTTGGTATACTTGAAGTCTAAGGAGGAACATGACGCACATCTTCATGTGGTTCTGCAAGTTTTAAGGGAGAAGCAGTTGTACGGCAAATTCAGTAAGTGTGAATTCTGGCTTAAGGAGGTAACCTTTCTAGGGCATGTTGTTTCAGCTGAGGGAATTAAGATGGATCCCCATAAGATTGATGCAGTATTAGAGTGGAAACCACCCAAGTCGGTTATGGAAATTCAGAGTTTTTTAGGGTTGGCAGGTTATTACCGGAGATTTGTGGAAAATTTTTCCTTCATCGCAGCACCGTTGACTAAGCTGCTGAGAAAAGGAGTTCCGTTTGTGTGGTTTAAGAAGTAGCAAGAGAGTTTCGATAAGTTGAAGAGGATTTTGACAGAAGCACCAGTCTTAATTCAGCCTGAGGTAGGAAAGAAGTTCACTGTGTATTGTGATGCATCGCATACTGGTTTAAGGTGTGTGTCGATGCAAGAAGGGAAGGTGGTCGCTTATGCGTCACGGCAGTTGAGGCCTCACGAAGCTAACTATCCGACACATGACTTGGAATTGGCTACTGTGGTTTTTGCCTTGAAAATTTAGAGGCACTATCTGTATGGGGAGAAGTCGGTAGTGTACACAGATCATAAGAGCCTGAAGTACCTCCTGACTCAGAAGGATTTAAATCTAAGACAGTAGAGGTGGATTGAGTTACTGAAGGACTACGACTGCTCGATCGAATACCATCCGGGGAAGGCTAATGTGGTAGCTGATGCATTGAGCCGAAAGGTGGTAGCGGATTTGCGAGCAATGTTTGCTCATCTAAGTCCCTATGAGGATGGGAGCCTTTTGGCAGAATTGCAAGTGAAGCCGTCTTGGATTAATGAGGTCAAAGAAAGACAGATAACCGATGAAACTTTGAATACTCGAAGGTTGCAAGTACAGAATGGTGAGGCCGAAGATTTTAGCTTGGGCAGTGATGGAGTGTTGTACTTTCAGGGGAGAGTATGCATGCCTAAGGATGATGATTTGAGGCAGTGAATCCTTAAAGAAGCTCATAGCGATCCGCACGCTATGCACCCGGAAGCGACAAGATGTATCGAGATTTAAGAGAGCGGTTTTGGTGGCGGGTCTTAAGCGGAAGTAACCGAGTTAGTGGGCAAGTGTCGACATGCCGACAAGTTAAGGTGAGCATCAATTACCATCGAGTCATTACGGTGGTAAGGATCCCACAGTGGAAGTGGGAGGAGATTACTATGGATTTCGTAAGTGGGCTTCCCCTTACGCCCAGTAAGAAAGATGCCGTTTGGGTGATAGTAGACTGGTTAACTAAGTCGGCCCATTTCATACCAGTAAGGGTTGACTACTCGCTTCAAAGATTAGCCAAGTTGTATATCGCTGAGATAGTGCGGTTGCATGGAGTACCAGTGTCTATTATCTTAGATCGAGATCCCCGATTTACGTCGAGATTCTGGAAGGCTTTACATTAGGAGTTAGGCATGAAGTTGAATTTCAAAGACGGTCTTTCCATCCATGAGATGATGGATAATCTGAGAGGGTCATCCAAGTGTTGGAAGACATGTTGAGGGGCTGTGTTTTAGATTTCCGTGGTAGTTGGGAGGAGTACCTACCTTTGGCAGAATTCGCTTATAACAATAGTTATCAAGCGAGTATTCAGATGGCACCGTATGAGGTGCTGTATGGTCGAAAATGCCGTACCCCTACATGTTGGACGGAGCTAAGAGAGCGACAGATGTTGGGTCCAGAGTTAGTAGCGGAGACAAAGGATAAAGTTAGAGTAATTCGGGCTCGTCTTAAGGAGGCATCGGACAGGCAAAAATCCTACGCCGATCTTAAGCGCAGAGAGGTTGAATATGCAGTGGGTGATAAGGTCTTCTTGAAGGTATCCCCTTGGAAGAAGGTCTTTGAGGTTTGGTCGGAAGGGCAAGTTAAGCGCTAGATTCATCGGACCGCATACGGTGTTGAAAGCGTGTGGGACCGGTAGCTTACCAACTTGAGTTGCCGCAGAAATTGAGCGGATCCATGATGTCTTCCATGTTTCGATCTTTGGCGCTATCGATCGATCCTCACATGTTGTGCCGATTGAGGAAATTGAAGTGAATCGGACTTGTCTTTCGAGGAGGAGCTAGCATGATTTTGGATCGAGATGTCAAAGTTCGTGAAGGAAGTCGATGCCTTTGGTAAAGGTGTTATGGCAAAATCATGGTACGGAGGAGGCCACATGGGAACCCGAGGATGTGATCGCAAACAATAGCCCCAACTCTTGATTCGGGTAATTTCGAGGCCAAAATTCTTTTTAAGGGGTAGAAGCGTAACATCCTAAATTAGGGGTTGTTTGTAATTTAATTATTTTCCCATGTGTGTGCTTGAAGAAATGAATACTATGTTTGCTAGACATGTTTTAGGGTCTAGTCATAGCCGAACTAGGTCGGACTTAGGCTGAAATTTCTTTTAAGTGCTTAAAAGGAAGGAATTAGGTGAGATAGGGGTTAAGTAAAATTTGGAGAGGCATGACACAAGGAATAAGTTGGCAAAGTGGTGTCATGCGCTACTTAGGAGCTTGGAGGTGGCAATGGGCGCGGTCTTGGGTTGAGCTACGAGTATGTGCCTTGGGAGTTTTATTTTCTTTTGCCTTAAGAAGGAGTCGGCCTAAGAAGGCCTTAAGAATAAATGTCGAGGTTTTATGACATGAAAGTCGATGAGGAAGAGTGGCTTGGGGCGTTGTGAGGGTTTGCAGATTGCTCCTTTAGGTCCCAAGTTGAACCAAGGACCAGTAGTTTGGCATTTTATTTTTTTTTGGAAGAAGTGGCGTGAATGGGAGAGGAGTGTTGGCTTGCATGTGGGACTCTTAAGGTGATAAGGATAAACATTGTTTTTCCTTTTATTTTAATTTGGAAAGAGTATTATTGTTGGGTTATTCTTTTTTATTTTGAAGGGAAGCAAGGAGATAAATGGGAAGATAAATCTTGCTTTATCTTTTGATAATTAAAAGCCAAAATTATCACAAAAGGAGGGTGTTGGCTGAATCTAAGACTCCTTGTTGGAGAGGAGTAAATGGCAAGGAGAGTGCAAGGGTGGTGGCCGAATTTTCCTTGGGCACCTAGCTTGATATTTACGGCTAACACATACCAAAAACCAAAACCATTGATTCTCTTTTTCTTCTTGATTGCTTGGTCGAATTCTCTCTAGTCCACTAGTGCCAAAAAGCTTCAAACCCTATCACCCTTTTTCATTATTTCCTTCTTGCACTCTAGCCGAATCACCCTACACTCTCATCTCCCATCTACTTCTTTTCTTCTTTCTCAAAACCGAAACCACCATTAATTCCCTACTTTTCTTCCTTCTCTTTTTCTTTCTCTATTAGCCAAACCTCTACCACTCTTGTTGCCGAAATCCTGCCTCTTCCATTAGACTCACTTGGTTGAATATCTCTTCCATAAGGGCTTAGGCCGAATCCCCCTTGAAAGGTGTTGTTGATTCCAAAAGGTTGGTAAGTGCCTCTCTTAAGCATTCAGTTTCTTTTCCCTTCCTTTTTATGTGCCGAAAGCTTGGGAAACAAGCCTTGGTAAGTGGCCGAATGTGGTTATGGTTGTGATAGTGTATGTTTTGTGTGTAGCTAACGGCAAGGTGCATTGTGGGAGCCTTTCGTGGTCACAATTTTGCAAGGTAAGCCAATATGGTATTCGGCCATAGGCCACTTTCCATAGATTTGCTTATAGGCGATTTTAACAAAGTGACATATAGGGATTTGACGATTGGAAGATAGGAGTGGTTTTCAGGGATTTCGATTTTGTCTTGGTAAGTAATAATAAGATTTGGCCTAAGGCCATATTTGGATTATAGGTGCGATTAGTCCTTCGGGATTACTAATTTGGCCGAATAGGCCCATGGTACTAACTTTGGTGATTGGCCGAATATAGGGTCAAGGGATGAAACTGTAGATCGAAACTTCGGGATCTAGGATTCGCGTTAGTAACTGGTGTGTAAAACTCACTACACACTTTATTAGTTAACATGGCTATATCGTTGCTTTTTAATCATTGTGGTAATTTTGCTTGTGGGCATAAGCATGGTTTTCGGGTAAGTCCCCTATTACTTTGTCTATGATATACGATTGAGTATGCCATCATATGCTGTTAAATGCTATGTTATACATAAATGCATGATATATGGGATTATGATATTGTGATGTAAGCATGATGATGGTGTGATTGATGAGAGGAGGGGATGATCTTATGGATCGCCACCGGTGGTTTTGACCACAAGATGGGTTGGCCCCATCGATTAATTGTGACTTGGTCACAAGTGGTTTTGACCACCTTGTTGTGAAATTGTGACTAAGTCCGGTGGTTTGGTACCACCGATGGTTTTGACCACACTTGATAAATTGTGACTGTGGTCATCAGTGGTTTTGACCACCAGTGGTTTTGACCACACGGGGTAGTAAAGGAGAACGGATGGTTAGTTGGGTTGCTTGTTGCATGTCTATTAATAAATTGTGTATGAGTTACATTTAGGGTGGGGATTTACGACTTGAGTCTTGGTGACTCACCCCTTCCCAAACTATTTTGTAGATGAGTAGATCGCGGAGATGGAGCCGGAAAGGACTCGAGGCGGCCATGCTTGTTCCTTGGATTGATTTATTTCATACGGTTTAAAGTTATTTATTTATTAAATTCTTATTTTGGGTTGTAATAAGGCCGCTAATTATTATTTGGATGTTTTAATTAGTTGTTTTAATTTACTTATACTATATTACAAAATGAAATTAAAATGATAAGTAAATCGGATAAAAGCAACATTTTCAAATTAAGTAACTTTTACGAGTTTTCAAAGATGTTACCATCGGGTAACAAAATACACCAAGTCAACTATAACCTTGACGATTTTAAAATTTTACATGATCAAACATTTTCAAAAGGTTTATCAACACAACCATGTTTATAAAAATAATCCCAACCGAGTTTTATCAAACCTGTTTTAATACCTTAGCCATATTTTAACAAGTTTTCACAGACACTCAAAATGTTTCAAATCATTTTGCTCCGTAACATACCGAGATCCGTCGGGACTCATGGGCGGGTTTGGGTGTTACAATTAGCCTTGAGCTTTGTGCAGTGCTACTTATCGTGCTTTAATGCCTAGCGTGCTTTGTGCGGTGTTACTTATCGAGCTTTGATGCCTAGCGAGCTTTGTGCAGTGTTACTTATCAGGCTTTGATGCCTAGCAGGCTTAGTGCCGGTGACATATTCGGGCTTAGTGCCTACTTGTGCCTTGTCTTGGTGAATCATTTCGGGCTTATTGCCTAGCGGTGCCTTGTCTTCGGTGTACTATTTCAGCTTATTGCCCGGAAAGCTAAATCTTGGGTGTTCAAATTTCAGACTTGTGTCTAGCAGGCTTAATGTGGTGAATTGCTATAAATGGAGAAATCAAAATTTAACTAAGGTGACACATATATGCAGTGCTATGTGCTGAAAGCTTGGGTAAGAGTTGGCCTATTATATTAGCAAAGAATAAAGTAAGTTAATTTATTATCGCTTTAGTTAAGTACGATGTGATGAAATGGATGACTCTATAAGTATGTTTCTTTGTAATGATGATGCTCATCATTAATGTGAATGAATATTATATGCGTATGGAATTGATATATATATACACACATATACATATATGCTTATTACATTAAAGACTTGGTTACAAATGGAAAGATCAATGGTAAAAGAGTTTGAAAGGGTTTGCATATATGTATAAGTAGACATATGAGATTGATTTTGAGATGTGTTCATGTGACTCGGAATATACGGTTAAATACAATAATTATGAGTTTTGATATTATATGTTCAAGTTGATATTGTTATAATATTTAAATTATAGGAATAACTAGTATTCACTATGTACATTGTTTTTACATATTGAAGAATTTATGTTCAATATTATAAGCATGAAGACTTAATATGTTTGAGAGTATGATCATTGTAATTATATTTTCTTGAGACTTACTAAGCTAGTGAGCTTACTTTGTGTGTGTTCATTGTTCGTTTTATAGATTTTAGTCATGCTACGGGCTCGAAGGATCGTTGGTGAAGTCAACCACACTATCATCCCATTTTGGTACTTTTAAGCTAGTTATTTTTGAATCAAAGGCATGTATAGGCTAGCTAAATGTTGGAATGATGTTATGTTTATATGTATATAAAATAGCCATGGGAAAATGGCTTAAACATACATTATAAGTTTGGTTTTTATTTGTTTTTGACAATGTGGTTACAGTGTTTGGTTTCAATAGTTTGGTCATGGTTGTTTCTTTACTTTAATCTTATGCATTCTATATGATTACTTGCGTGTAGAACCAACGTTTGTGTTAAATTAGTCGGGAGGATTGGCATTTAGGTAAATCTTCACATGCCTAAGTCAAGGTAGATATATGCTAGTTGAGTATTATTCGGGAATTGTATAAGCGTGACAACTTCAATCAATTTGTTAAGTAGGAATTATGTGAGTAATGCATGTATGTGTATTCAGCCAAACCTAGGTGATAGTTGCAAATGTAGTTAACATGTTTAATGAATTATTTGTTTAGGCTCATAGTCGAATATAGAAGATGTTTATAACTATGATATATAAATATTTTGCTTGTGAAGTCACTTAATAAATTTGAGTACATGAAATTACCAAACTTGGTTTGTGCTAGGGAATCAACATGAAATGTTGTAAATGAGGTCTTGTATATTTGGCCAAATTATAAGCATGTATGTGTTGTGTAATAAGTTGCATATTTTCGGTTATGTGGAAATAGGTTTATGCCTTATGAAATAGGTATTAATAGGAAGTATATTGCATGAAATTTGTATTGCTAAGTGACAATGTTGTCGTATACATTGTTTAGTCTTTTTAAGTTCATCGATGATTATACTGTACATGACTTAGATTGATGTATCAAGTATGTGTTACACATGTGAAATTGTTTGTTTATTATTATTAAAACATTGATAAAGATGAGCGATTAAGTTTCAATCGAGTGAACGAAGTTTTAACTTACATGATAACACCGTAACCCTAATTCAAAGAAGCGAACATGGGTTAAGGGTGTTACAATTTATTGGTATCGAGCTTACGGTTTAGTCGATTCTAGGACTACCGTAGACGCGTGTGAGTCTAGCTATACATGCCTTTATTATAGATTTTATAGTGTGGTGACTTCGATATTTCAAACTGTGATTTATATAGTAAATGGATTTCGATCCTGACAGAGCCATAGCGGATGATGTAGAGAGTGTAGCGCCTGATCGCGCACATAGATCAGCACTGATAGACTCTCGATCTGTTTCAAGTAGCCATGAAGGAGAGGCTAAGTAAGCCTTCTACTAGATGATGAACGAATGATTTACTCCATATATCTGGACTAACCCGACTGGCAACAACCTCCACCCCCGAATAATCCAACTCCGATACCTATGGTACCTCCGATAGTAAATTCGATTAGATTGGATAGACATCCTGTAGCTAAAATCAGGAAACACGGAGTCAAAGAGTTTAAAACTAATGACGATAATGATGCAAAACGAACTGAGCTGTGGTTTGATAATACCATTCGAGTGTTCGATGAGTTATCATGTACTCGGAGGAAGGTTTAAGAAGTGCAATATCACTATTGAGGACACCACACCGGTGGAATACACTAGTATTGGTGGACTCGAAGAGAAAGTGATTTGGGAATTCTTCGCATGAGTTCCATAAGAAAGATATCGTTAAAGATTCTTGAATTAAACAGGTCGAATGACTATTTACGAGTCTGAATGGAATTTGTGAGATTGAGTTAGTATGCATGAGAATGTATACCCTCAAGCTATAATGTGCAAAAGATTTGAAGATGGCCTTAAAAAAATATTGGTTGCTAGTTGAGATTTTGAAAATAGAAGAGTTCGTTGTACTCGTTGGACCGAGCTTACATGTTGAGACATCCGGAAGATGTAGATTTAATGACAAAGCTTGCTTGGATGTGGATCGCTTGATCATTTTATTCGAGATTGTCCTGTGAGTCTATCAAGCCAGAGATTGTTCAGAATTTGAGATCTGATAGCGTACTTGTGAGAGGTAGATCTTGAAAGAATATAAGAAACATCAGTGGTAGTTAGAGAACTATGAGAACGGTGATTATCGAATCTGAAGCTAGAGTGCTGTCGAGTGTATGTTATCCAAGCTTGAGAGACGCTTCATCATTTGATATAATAACCGTATTTTACTCTTTTGGTACTTCAGTAATTACTTTGATAGACCTTGGTTCTACACATTCATACATGTGCATGAACTTAGTATTCATTAAGACTTTGCTCGTAGAATCTACTGAGTTTGCCATAAAAGCATTGAACTCTTTAGGTAAAAGTGTTTTGGTTGATTATATATGCAAGAATTGTCCGTTAACATTTTGAGATATCCGTTTCCCTGCTGATCTGATGCTCTTGCCATCTAATAAATTCTATATTATTATGGGTATGGATTGGTTATTTGTGCATGATGCTTTTGTTAATTACAAAAGATAGGTGATAAATTTGAGATGTCCGAATAATAAGATTGTAAGAATTGAGTCGGATGATTTGAATGGATTGCCTGCTGTAATATTAAAATCAAAAGCTCAGAATTAGGTGAAAAAGGGTTACGAGGCATATTTTACTTATGTGATTGATTTGAAAGTATCTAAGAAGAAAATTGAATCAGTGCCTATTGTTGATGAGTTTTCTGATATATTTCGTGAAGAGTTTCCGGGTTTGCCTCGATTCATGAAGTTGAATCATTATTGATTTGTTGTGATAATTGTAGATGACATTTTGATTTTTCACGTGATGAAAAGGAGCATCTTGAACCTTTGAGAATTTTGTTGCAAACTTTGAGAGAAAAACAATTATATGTGAAATTCAGCTAATGAGAATTTTGATTGTATGAAGTTAGTTTTCTGGGACATATGGTGTTAGTTTTTGGAACCCAAGTAGATTCGAGTAAGATTTATGTTATTTCAAGTTGGAAACCTCTGAAAAGTGTATCTATAGTTCGTAGTTATCTGGGCTTAGCTGGTTATTACCGCAGAATTATAAAAGGTTTTTCAGTAATAGTTACTTCGTTGACTATACTACTTTAGAAAGATGTCAGATTTGAATGGTTGGAAAAGTGTTAGAAAAGTTTCGATCAGTTGAAAGCCCTTTTGACTGAAGCTTCAGTGTTAGTTAAGCCTGGATCGGGTAAAGAATTTGTTGTTTATAGTGATGCTTCTTTGAATGGTTTGGGTTGCGTTTTGATGCAGGAAGGCAAAGTCGTAGCCTACACTTCGAGACAATTGAAGCCGCATGAAAGAAATTTCCTAACACATGATTTAGAGCTCATGATCATTATGTTCAAGATCAAGATTTGGCGTCATTATCTATTCAGTGAGAAATGTCACGTTTATTCAGATCACAAGAGTTTGAAGTAATTGATGATGCAAAGAGATTTGAATCTGAGGCAACGCAGATGGTTAGAGTTATTGAAAGATTACGAGCTAGTAATCGACTACCATCCAGGGAAAGCTAACGTTGTTGCTGATACTTTAAGTCGAAAGTCATTATTTGCTCTTCGTGCATCGAATATACATATGGCTATGTCTAGTGAGGGTTCGATAACAGCCAAATTAAAAGCAAGACCGATGTTTATTCAGCAAATTTGTGATGCACAGAAAATTTACAAAGATATGATTGCTAGAAGGGATCAGTGTGAAAATGATGCAGAGTCAGAGTTTTGAATTGATGCAAATGATTGTTTGAGCTTCAAAGGTGAATATGTGTTTCGAGGAATATGGATTTGATTTGGATGATTTTGAATGAGGCTCATAATAGTCGACTATCGGTACATCCAGGTAGTACGAAAATGTATAATGATTTGAAACAATTCTATTAGTGGCCTGGTATGAAACGGGACATATTTGAATATGTCTCGAAGTGTTTAGTTTGTCAATAATAAAAGTTGAACATCAGATGCCTTCTAGGTTACTTCAGCCGGTCATGATACCTGAATGGAAATGGGATAAAATTTCTATGGATTTTGTATCCTGTTTGCCAACGACACCGATTAACCAAATCAGCTCACTTTGTGCCAATTCGTACAGACTATTTGCTCGATAAACTTGCTGAGTTATATATATCTCAAATTGTGAGATTACATGGTGTGCCGAGTTCCATTGTTTGAGCACGAGACCGAGATTTACGTCGCGGTTTTGGAAGAAGTTGCATGATGCTTTAGGTACTAAACTCCACTTTAGCATGACCTTCCATCCGCAAAGCAGACGGTCGATCTGGCGAACCATTCGAATACTTGAGGACATGTTGAGATGTTGCATCCTCGAGTTTGAAGGTACGTGGGAAAGATACTTACCTTTGATTGAATTTGCTTATAATAACAGTTTTCAATCGAGTATCAAAATGGCACCTTACGAAACTCTATATGGCCGCAAGTGTCGTACACCATTATATTGGACCGAGCTCAGTGAAAATAAGATACACAACGTATTTCACGTTTCGATGCTTCGCAGATATAGAATTGGAGATCGATGATAAAGTATTTCATGTTTCAATGTTTTGTAGATATCGATCCGACCCGTCACATGTGATAGCCATCTGAAATAGAAATCCAATCTAATATGACATATGAAGAAGAGCTGATCCATATCTTAGCCGTGAAGTAAAGGAGTTGAGAAATAAGAAATGGCAGCCTGAAAATTCAATAAGACAACAATATCTGAATGTAACATCCTGATAATTAGGGGCTATGCATTTCACTTAATTGAATGATGTTGCATGCTTAATTATTATTAAGTGCATTTTTTTGGAAGTTATTTGAGCTTCATTAATTAAGAGCATGCTTAGTAAAACTTTTAATTCCTATAAATTAGAGAGAGCTAAGCAAATTAGGCCTTAAGAATTAATGATAAGAAGTTTTAGCATGAATTAAGTAATTGGCAAGGTGGTTAAGATGCATGGATGTGTGCTTGAGGTGTGAAGTTCGAATCTCCTAGCTAGCATTAGGGAGGATTTTAATTTTTTTGTTTTCTTCCCTATAAGTGTCGGCCAAGAAATTTCTAGAGTGGATGAGCATTCATTCATTTTTGGCTATTTGACCATGTGAAAAAGGAAGCTAGGAACTTATGGCATGGAATCATAAGTTGATGATAAGATGAGGGGGACAAAAGGCATGATATGGGGCATGGTTTTGGGAGTGTGTTCATGGTCAATTGACCATGAACCTAGACGGCATGAAGGGCTAAAGGGAGAGGTTTAATTGTGAAGCAAATTTTGGATATGATGGGGAAGAAATAAGGAGGAAAAAGGGGGATGATGTTGGCTAGGTTGACCGAAAATTAGTGTAGCCATTAGGGTGCTAGTTGGCCTATGATCCTAGCAAAATTGTCCATCTTTTCCCTTCTCCAAAACCTTTTCCCTAAACCAAACTATCTTTGGCATTTGGTACAAGTTTACTTTGTTTTGGCATTGGTATTTTGACCAAATAGGTACCTTTATTTCATCTTTTCCTCTCAAAATTTTATTTCTCTTTTGATGCCAAAATATTTTCACTTTTGAAGTCACTTCTTTTCTTTCTCTTTAGTGCCGAATTTAGCTATCACCAAAAGCCTTCTCTTTCATTTTCTTTTCTTTCTTTTTCATTCTATTCTCTTCCCTCTTCCCTCTCATTGTCGAAACTACAAAGGATCAAGAACCACTTTCAATTGTTACCTCCTTGGCCGAATGTGCAAAGGTTCCTAAACACATTTCTTTTCTTTTGAGAAATCACCATCATCATCTTCTTCTCCTTTTCTCTTTCTTCCTTCTCTTTTCCTTCTCTTTTCATTCTCTTTCTTCTTTCCTCAAAACCGAAACCATCATATTGAAACCACCAATTCTCTTCTCTTTTTGTTAAGGCCAATCATCATATTCTTTTCTTCTTATTCAAAGTCAACCTTAAAGAACTCAAAGTAAGATTTTATCAATTATTTTCATCATTCCTTTTACTTTAGCAAACTTAAAATCATGATCTTTTATTTTCTCTCTAGGCCGATTCATTTGAAAAGATTTTTCAAAGATCTTTGTTGAAGACAACCTTTAAGTGATCATTCAAATCATCAAGGTAAGGTTATTAATTTAGATCATACCGATTTATTTAGATGGATCATTAATCTACGTTATTTTTAGAGGCGATTTAAGATCATCAAGATAGGTAAGAAAAGAGCCGTCTGAGTGTTTGGAAGAGGAGGTATTCCTTTACCATCGAACTACAAGCGAAGAGTCAGATCGGGAGTAAGAGACTTTCCACGGGTTGTGGACCCTCCGCTAACGAGGATCGATTATTTGAAGTAGTGCGTATAACCGAACCACTTTACATTGGTGGAATATCGGTGGTTTTGATCCATCTAGTGGAGAAAACCACAAATAATTGTCATTCGTGAATCGAGGGTAAGGATTTAGATCCATCGTCAATAAGTGTAATATTGTTAACAAAAGTTTATACTAACCAAATGTGTCAATCAATTAGGTGTTGACGAGCAAGAGGTATTGTTCTCACTTGTCACTAGGTGTGTAACCTTACATTAAAATCTCATAAGATTTACATATATTTAATTGTATTTGTATGACCATGTGTATGATTGTGCTTTTGGATACCATTCAGGTGGTATATGATATTCGTATGTTTACCCCAATATATTGTTTATTTTGCTATCGCATCAATATAAAATAAGCATGACTTTATTATGATTTGTGGGGTAAATAACATAAAATCTGATTTGATATGTATGTGCATGGGCATATGGGTATATTTGATAAAGGAGGAAGTATTCGGTGGTTTTACCACATTTACGGTGACTTGGTCACATATGTGAATCTGGTGACTTGGTCACGTATTTGAAATTTGGACTTGATCAGGTGACTTGGTCACATCTGTTTTGGTGGCTTTGCCACAATAAGGGCGATGTGCATGTTGATATGAAGAATCGCCTTCGATGGTGTGTAGCGGATGGAGGGTCGATTTAGTAATCCCCACGGTGTCTTGGTTAGTACGAGGGGTGTGTAGCGGATGGATATTTAGGTTGGTAAGGCTTGCATTTCATTTCATGAACATAACCATGTAATATTGAATGATTATTATTTGTTTTGCTATGAAATGGGCCTTTGGGCTAAATATAAGCTAAATGGGCCTTTGGGCTAAATTTAAGCTAAATGGGCCTTTGGGCTAAATATGAGTTAAATGGGCCTATGGCCATATGTGAATTTTTTTAGCTTAAAAGCATTTGATAAAATGGGTTTTTTTTGTGTATATGTTATACATTGAGTTTATAACTCACCCATTTTTATGGGATAACTTTTCAGATGACTCGTAGTGCGATGGATCAAGGCGATAGGGATTTCGAGGTGGCTGCTCGTATCAAGTATTGTGGAGATTTTCCAACTTAAACTTATTAATTTTAAATTTTATTACTTAGACTTTATTATGGATTTGCCAATTTTTATGTAATAAGGCCACTATAAACTATTTTTAATTTTGTGTTTGGATTTATTTTAAATTTCGCCATGAATAATTATCAATTAAATAACTAAATGGTTTTCGATAAATAATTTTAAAAAGGTTTTGTCAAGAATATATATATGTTTTAAGAATATACAATTCTATTTTTTCAACTAAGCCCAACTCGATCTTTAAGTTAATCTGCTTTTACTTAAAATCATCAAGTTTTCTTGAACAAATGTTATTTCGCTAAAGTTTTACTCGAGGAACATACCAAATCCGATTAGGCTTTTTGGGCGGGTTTGGGGTGTTTCAACTTGATATCGAGCCGATTTTAAACTCTCGGCCTTGGGTTTTGAAGCCCTAACGTTTTCAAAAGTTGGCCCAAATGATTTTTTGAAAGTTTTCTTAAGTTTAAAGATTTTATAAGAGCATGGCACTTGAGTTCTCGGCCAGATCTATCGGTATGTACTTTATCGATATGTGATATGTATGATAGTTTAAACTTAAACTATACTTTAGAGACATGGACCCTAGGTGTATGTGTGCTACTACGGAAACCAATTGAATATCATTTCATAAGACTTTCTTTTAATAAGAAGTGAAAAGATTCTAATACATAAGACTTTTAAAAAAATGATAAGATCGTAGTAGACATGAGCTCTAGGGGACGAGGTCGTCGTGGACATGGAAGAAAGGATGACTATTTGAACCGATTCGATCTGGTCAAGGTTCCAAGAATGATGCTCCGCCACCTAGCTGTTAGGCGGACTTTCAAGAACAAAATGAAGGTGGTGACGATATCACAAGTCTTTGTGAGTTTTGGAGCAGTTTGAAGCTAGTTCGAAATGGGTCTCGAAAGTCGGTAGCTTGGAGACTAAGATCGAATGGAGTGAGGTTTTCGAGGAGTATCTGGAGTAGCTCCTAATGTAGTGAATCTTGGTTGGAGGCGATCGAGAGAATCATGGACGATATAGATCAGCGATGAAGAGAAATTGAAAGGTGCTATTTCACTTCTTCGCGATGAAGCCTACCAAGATGGTGGCTCACTATAAAGGAGAGTACCCCCGTGGATCGTCTGGATTGGGGTATTTTAAGATTAAATTCGAAGGAAAATATGTTGGAGCTAGCTACATCGACTCCCGAGAGGAAGACATTTCGAATTTGGTCCAAGGAAACAAGTCGATAAATTGAATATGAAGGAGAATTCTTGTGACTTAGCCGTTATGCGGAGGATAGTGGCTACTGAATATGAACGGTGTATCATTTGAAGATGGACTTAAAGATGAGCTAAGAGTGATGATTGCTCCACATCGTGAAAGAGATTTTGCAATCTCGATGGAAAGGGCAAGAATTGCGAAGAGGCTAAACGGATCGAGAGAGCGTAGGCGGACAGAGGCCGAGCAAGAATAAGAGAAGCTTTGGGTCCTCGTGGCCGCCCGAGAATTTTCGGAAGAAATCAAGAAATGATAGACCGTGAGGTTAACAGACTGCTTCGGGAGGACAAAATTGTACTTGTGCTCAATGTGGGAAAATGCACTCGGGAGAATGCCGAAAAAAGACCAGCGGATGTTTCAAGTGCGGTTCGAAGGATCACATGATCAAGGATTGCCCAATAAACTCGGAAAAGAACCGTCCGACAAGTCGAGGTGCTAATCGGTGGTGAAGTGGACGATGGCCGATAAGAGGTCGTGGCCCAAATGGAAGGGCAATGGTTACGGTAGAGGCAGAACTTGAGCGAGCGATGGTAGCTCGAGGCGAGACAACCAGTTTGGTGTATGCGGTTAAATCGCAGAGAAGATAGTGATGCACTGATGTTATCACGAATGCGTTTCGATTTACGGGTTGCCCTTTATTGCTTTGATAGATATAGGGTCAACTCATTCCTATATCGCTAGTGAAGTATCTGGAACTTTGCATGTGACTTCAAAGCGTACCTAGGAAGATGGTCTGTATTTAGTCCTTTAGGATGAGCATGAGTTGTAGACAAACTTTTAAGGAAGTGCCTTTAGAAGTTCAAGGGATCGATTCCGGTGATCTAATGGAGTTGCCATTTGGAGAATTGACCTAATCTTAGGTATGGGTGGCTTATGAAGTATCGTGCAAATGTGGATTGTCTTTGCTAAGAGAAAGTCCTTAAGAACTTCGATGAAAAGGAAGTTGTAGTGATGGGCGAGAGACGAAACTACTTATCTAATGTAGTATCCGCTCTTAAGGCAGAAAAGATGGTTAGAAAGTGATGTGAAGCCTTTCTGATGTTGGTGAGTGCTTTGGAGGCTAAGGAAGTAACTGCTAATGAAGTCAGGACAGTAAAGGAATTTGTAGATGTTTTTAGAAAGAACTTCCAAGTTTGCCTCCGGACCGTGAGGTAGAATTTGAATTGATTTATTTGCGGAGCGGCGCCGGTTCTATTGCTCCATATAGAATGGCAGAAGGAATTGGTTGAGCTTAAGGCTCGATTCGGGAGTTGCTTGATCGTGGATTCATTCGAACTAATGTGTCTCCATGGGAGCACCGGTCCTATTCGTGAAGAAGAAGGACAGATCGATGAGGATGTGTATAGATTATCGGTAGTTAAATAAGTGACCATCAAGAACAAGTATCCTTTGCCAAGGATCGACGACTTGTTCGATCGACTTAAAGGAGTCATGGTATTCTCAAAGATTGATCTAAGGTCGGGTATCATCACTTAAAGTGAAAGAAGCGAGATATCCATAAGGCGACTTTCCGAACTAGATATGGGCATTATGAATTTTGGTAATGCCATTCGGATTGACGAACGCCCAATTGCGTTCATGGATATGATGAACCAAATTTTCCAGCCCTACTTGGATCAATTCGTCGTGGTAGTCATAGACGATATCTTGGTGTATTCTAAGTCCGAAGTAGAACATGATGAATATTTCTGGATTGTGTTACGAGTTTTAAGGGAGAAGCTGCACGCCAAATTCAAGAAGTGTGAATTTTAATGAAAGAAGTTGCGTTTTTAGGCCATGTGGTGTCTGCAGAAGGGATAAGGGTGGATCCTCGGAAGATTGAGGCTGTGCTAGATTGGAAACCACCTAAGTCCGTAACTGAGGTTCGCAGTTTCTTGGGTTTAGCCGGATACTACAGAAGATTCGTTGAAGGATTTTCAACGATAGCTGCACCTTTAACGAGATTGTTGAGAAAGGAAGTACCTTTCGTGTGGGTGATAAGCGACAGAGAGTTTTGAAAAGCTCAAGAAAGTTTTGACTGAAGCTCCGATTTTGATCCAGCCTAAGGCAGGAAAGGATTTTGTCGTGTATTGTGATGCTTCTCACACGGGATTAGGATGTGTTCGATGCAAAGCGAGAAAGGTAGTTGCGTATCGTCTCGGCGATTAAGACCGCACGAGGTTAATTACCCGACGCATGACTTGGAGTTGGCAGTTGTAGTCTTTGCTCTCAAGGTTTGGAGACATTACTTATGCGGGGAGAAGTCAGTGATATATACGGACCACAAAAGTCTGAAATATCTACTGACTCAGAAAGAACTGAATTTGAGGCAGCGAAGGTGGATAGAGTTATTGAAAGACTACGACTATTCTATCGAGTACCACCCGAGCAAGGCGAACGTGGTGGCAGACGCTCTAAGTTAGAAAGTGGTGTCAGATTTGAGGGCGATGTTTGCACATCTTAGTCTTTACGATGACTGAAGCTTGTTGGCGAACTTGAGTTAAGCGAGCATGGTTAAGTCAAGTGAAAGAGAGGCGATTAGTAGATGATGATCCGAGTGAAAAGCTTCGACAGGTGCAGAGTGGGAAATTGGAAGATTTTGGTATTAACAGTGACGGGGTATTGTGCTTCAAAGATAAAGTTTGTATGCCTAGGGATCAGCAGTTGAGGCAAAAGATACTTCAGGAATCGCATGGTAGCCCCTATGCTATGCATCCTGGAGGAAGTAAGTTATATCGAGACTTACGAGATCAGTTTTGGTGGCCTGGTCTTACGCGAGAAGTTACGGAGTTTGTAGGAAAGTGCTTGACGTGTCAGCAAGTCAAGGCTGAACATCAAGTACCATCGGGATTGCTTCAACCGATAAAGATTCTGCAGTGGAAGTGGGAGAGAATCACCATGGACTTTGTTAGTGGGCTTCCTCTTACGCCTACTAAGAAAGACTATGTATGGGTGATAGTGGACCGATTGACGAAATCTGCACATTTTATCCCAGTTTGGGTTGATTACTCTTTGCAGAAATTGGCGAAGTTATATGTGGCTGAGATTGTGAGATTGCATGGAGTGTCGTTGTCGATAATTTCGGACAGAGATCCGAGGTTTACGTCGCGATTTTGGAAAGCATTGCATCAAGCTTTGGGCACCAGATTGGACTTTAGTACGGCATTTCATCCTCAATCGGACGGTCGACCGAAAGAGTAATCCAAATCTTAGAAGATATGTTAAGGGATGTGTGATAGATTTCAAGGGAAGTTGGGAAGAATTCTTACTGTTGGCGAAATTTATGTACAACAACGGTTTCTAATCCAAAGATATCTGGATGGCACCATATGAAGCACTATATGGACGAAAATGTCGCACTCCTACGTGTTGGACGTAATTAGGGAACGCCGATTTTGGGTCCAGAGATAGTGGTTGAATCCAAAGAAAAGGTTAAGATAATCCTGCTCGGTTAAAGGAAGCATCGACGATGACAAAAATCGACGTAGATCTAAAGCGGAAAGATATAGAGTTTCTTTGTGGGGACCAAGTTTTCCTAAAAGTTTCACCTTGGAAAAAGTGATGAGATTTGGACGCAAAGGAAACTAAGCCCTGTGTTCATTGGACCTTATCGGATTGTGAAGTTTAGCCGGATCTCGTGGCATATCGATTAGATTTGCCTTGAAATTGAAGCAAATGCATGATGTATTCCATGTTTCAATGTTACGCCATTACCTGGTCAGATCCATCTCATGTAGTGCCGTTGAGGAGGTGGAATTAAGATCGACTTGTCATATGAAGAGAGCCAATTCAAATTCTAGAACGAGATGTAAAGGTTTTACGGAGAAATCGGTTCCTCTTGTCAAGGTATTATGGCGTAATCATGGATCGGAAGAAGCTTCGTGGGAACAGGAGGAAGCGATCTGACGAAGAATACCCTCACTTATTCCAGCCTGTAATTTCGAGGACGAAATTATTTTAAGGGGTAGAAGCGTAACATCCCGATAATTAGGGGCTATGCATTTCACTTAATTGAATGATGTTGCATGCTTAATTATTATTAAGTGCATTTTTTGGAAGTTGTTTGAGCTTCATTAATTAAGAGCATGCTTAGTAAAACTTTTAATTCCTATTAATTAGAGAGAGCTAAGCAAATTAGGCCTTAAAATTAATGATAAAAAGTTTTAGCATGAATTAAGTAATTGGCAAGGTGGTTAAGATGCATGGATGTGTGCTTGAGGTGTGAAGTTCGAATCTCTAGCTAGCATTAGGGAGGATTTTAATTTTTTGTTTTCTTCCTATAAGTGTCGGCCAAAAAGTTCGGAGTGGATGAGCATTCATTCATTTTGGCTATTTGACCATGTGAAAAGGAAGCTAGGAACTTATGGCATGGAATCATAAGTTGATGATAAGATGAGGGGACAAAAGGCATGATATGGGGCATGGTTTTGGAGTGTGTTCATGGTCAATTGACCATGAACCTAGACAACATGAAGGGCTAAAGGAGAGGTTTAATTGTGAAGCAAATTTTGGATATGATGGGAAGAAACAAGGAGGAAAAGGGGATGATGTTGGCTAGGTTGACCGAAAATTAGTGTAGCCATTAGGGTGCTAGTTGGCCTATGATCCTAGCAAAATTGTCCATCTTTTCCCCTTCTCCAAAACCTTTTCCCTAAACCGAAACTATCTTTGGCATTTGGTACAAGTTTACTTTGTTTTGGCATTGGTATTTTTGACCAAATAGGTACCTTTATTTCATCTTTTCCTCTCAAAATTTTATTTCTCTTTGATGCCAAAATATTTTCACTTTTGAAGTCACTTCTTTTCTTTCTCTTTAGTGCCGAATTTAGCTATCACCAAAAGCCTTCTCTTTCATTTTCTTTTCTTTCTTTTCATTCTATTTCTCTTCTCTCTTTCCCTCTCATTGTCGAAACCACAAAGGATCAAGAACCACTTTCAATTGTTACCTCCTTGGCGAATGTGCAAAGGTTCCTAAACACATTTCTTTTCTTTTGAGAAATCATCATCATCTTCTTCTTCTCCTTTTTCTTTTCTTCCTTCTCTTTTCCTTCTCTTTTCATTCTCTTTCTTCTTTCCCTCAAAACCAAACCATCATATTGAAACCACCAATTCTCTTCTCTTTTGTTAAGGCCGAATCATCATATTCTTTTCTTCTTATTCAAAGTCAACCTTGAAGAACTCAAAGTAAGATTTTATCAATTATTTTCATCATTCCTTTTACTTTAGCAAACTTAAAATTATGATCTTTTATTTTCTCTCCTAGGCGATTCATTTGAAAAGATTTTCAAAGATCTTTGTTGAAGACAACCTTTAAGTGATCATTCGAAATCATCAAGGTAAGGTTATTAATTTAGATCATACCGATTTATTTAGATGGATCATTAATCTACGTTATTTTTAGGGGCGATTTAAGATCATCAAGATAGGTAAAAAAAGAGCCGTACGGAGTGTTTGGAAGAGAGGAGGTATTCCTTTATCATCGAACTACAAACGAAGAGCCGTATCGGGAGTAAGAGAATTTCCACCGGGTTGTGGACCCTCTGCTAACGAGGATCGATTATTTGAAGTAGTGCGTACAACCGAACCACTTTACGTTGGTGGAATATCAGCGGGTTTTGATCCATCTAGTGGAGAAAAACCACAAATAATTGTCATTCGTGAATTCGAGGGTAAGGATTTAGATCCATCGTCAATAAGTGTAATATTGTTAACAAAAGTTTATACTAACCAAATGTGTCAATCAATTAGGTGTTGACGAGCAAGAGGGTATTGTTCTCACTGTCACTAGGTGTGTAACCTTACATTAAAAATCTCATAAGATTTACATATATTTAATTGTGACTGTATGACCATGTGTATGATTGTGCTTTTGGATACCATTCAGTGGTATATGATATTCAGGTATGTTTACCCCAATATTTTGTTTATTTTACTGTATGCATCAATATAAAATAAGCATGACTTTATTATGATTTGTAGGGTAAATAACATAAAAATCTGATTTGATATGTATGTGCATGGGCATATGGGTATATTTGATAAAGGAGGAAGTATTCCGGTGGTTTTACCACATTTCGGTGACTTCGGTCACATATGTGAATCTGGTGACTTGGTCACGTATTTGAAATTTGGACTTGATCGGTGACTTTGGTCACATCTGTTTTGGTGGCTTTGCCACAATAAGAGCGATGTGCATGTTGACTACAAAGAATCGCTTTCGATGGTGTGTAGCGGATGGAGGGTCGATTTAGTAATCCCACGGTGTCTTTGGTTAATGGGTGTGTAGCGGATGGATATTTAGGTTGGGCAGGCTTGCATTTCATTTCATGAACATAACCATGTAATATTGAATGATTATTATTTGTTTTGCTATGAAATGGGCCTTTGGGCTAAATATAAGCTAAATGGGCCTTTGGGTTAAATTTAAGCTAAATGGGCCTTTGGGCTAAATATGAGTTAAATGGGCCTATGGCCATATGTGAATTTTTAGCTTAAAAGCATTTGATAAAATGGGTTTTTTTGTGTATGTGTTATACATTGAGTTTATAACTCACCCATTTTTATGGGATAACTTTTGAGATGACTCAGTAGTCACGATGGATCTAAGGCGTGAGGATTTGAGGTGGCAGATGCTCGTATCAAGTATTGTGGAGATTTTCCAACTTAAATTTATTAATTTTAAATTTTATTACTTAGACTTTATTATGGATTTGCCAATTTTTATGTAATAAGGCCACTATAAACTATTTTTAATTTTGTGTTTGGATTTATTTTAAATTCGCCATGAATAATTATCAATTAAATAATTAAATGGTTTTCGATAAATAATTTTAAAAATGTTTTTGTCAATAATATATATATGTTTTAAGAATATACAATTCTATTTTTTCAACTAAGCCCAACTCGATCTTTAAGTTAATCCATTTTACTTAAAATCATCAAGTTTTCTTGAACAAATGTTATTTCCGCTAAAGTTTTACTCGAGGAACATACCAAATTCGGTTAGGCTTTTGGGCGGGTTTGGGGTGTTTCTTTAAGCTGATTCAATGGAAAGATTTTCGAGACGAAAATCCTAAGGAGGAGAGTTATAACAATCAATTTGATCGTAATCGGAACGGTGGTTTCGGGACCACGAATCCTAGTCTGAAAATTCTTTTAATATTATTTTCGGTGCTAATTCTATGTGATTTATGATGTGTGAAAGTTTCAGTATAAAAATTTGATCGTTTCGTGTTTAATTAGACAAAAGGGCTTAATCGCGTAAATTATAAACTTGATAGTTTAAAGTGTAAGGACTAAGTTAAGGTTGTTTTTCTAATTGGGAGCATTTAAAATGCAAATTACCCAATTTAAAGGATAGTGGACGGCAAAAGCTAGTGGTGTATCATTATATGACATGTTTATTTTAATTATTTAATAATTAAAGTTATATTTTATTTATTATAAAAGTTATGTTTATATTATAATAAAAGAAAGATAAAAAGTGGCCTTATTTTGCATTGTTCTTACCAAATTCATAAAAGAAAAGAAAAACAAGGTTTAGCATTCGGCCAAGAAGAAATTGGTGATTTAAGGTTAGATTTTGATCGGTTTTCGATAATTTTTACGTTTTTGTAATCGTTGCTTTGAGAGCTTTAAAGCCTATGTCTTAATTTTATGAATGGATGATGTTTGTGTAAAATACCATGGATGCTATGTTGAGTTTCATGATGTTTTATGGTGTTAAATGATAGATATATAGTTGATGAACAAACTTTGTTCTTAAATTTTGATGAATTTGGCTAAATAGGGTTAAATTGAGAAAATAAATTTTTGAAGGGTTAAAATGCAAGATAAATGAAATGTGGGGACTTGTAGGAGCATGGGGAAGATTCGGCCCTAAAGGAGTAGTTTCAAATTATGTGTATTTTGTGTTTTGTGCAATAAGGACTAAATGGTAAAAATTGTAAATGTCAGGGGTAAAATGGTAATTTGCCTATTTATGTGTTTAGGGACTAAATTGAGATGAAATGTGCTTGAATGAGCTAAATTTTAATGTGTTTAGATCAAGAACAAAGAAAATCGATTTTGGATCGGGGAAAAATGCAAGTTCATGAATAACCGGTCTTCGTCGTCCGACGAAATCTAAGGTAAGTCCTTAAGCTAGATTATATTAAAGAATGATTTATGAATGTGTTTAATGACAATGTTTGATAAATTTGGGCATATTTTTATGTGATAGCCGAATGTAAAGGTATTACATTGAATTGGATATGTTTTGTTAATACCACGTAAAGGTGTATAATCGATATGATATGCGGAGTATACAATGATGTAATGATTTTATTTAGAAAATGTGAATAAGCTTAGTTGAATTTGAAATGTGATAGAATTTTGAAATTTAAGTGATTTAGTTGGTTATGATATTATTGAAATGTGCATTGAAATGTTGAAAATGTTGATATCTTGGGCTATTAGCCTAGCAGGCTTTGTGCCGGTGTTACTTATCAGGCTTTAATGCCTAGCAGGCTTTGTGCCGGTGTTACTTATCAGGCTTTGATGCCTAGCAAGCTTTGTGCGGTGTTACTTATCGGCTTTGATGCCTAGCGAGCTTAGTGCCTTGGTGACATATTCGAGCTTAGTGCCTAGCATTTCGGCCTTGTCTTGCCTTGTGTACTATTTGGGCTTATTGCCCAAAGAAAGTTAAATGCTTAGGTGTTCAAATTTCAGACTTGGTCTAGCGGGCTTAAGGCCGGTGAAATGCTATAAATGGAGATATCAAAATTTAACTAATGTGACACATATATGCGAGTGCTATGTCTGAAAGCTTGGGTAAGAGTTGGCCTATTATATTAGCAAAGAATAAAGTAAGTTAATTTATTATCGCTTTAGTTAAGTACGATGTGATGAAATGGATGACTCTATAAGTATGTTTCTTTGTAATGATGATGCTCATCATTAATGTGAATGAATATTATATCGTATGGAATTGATATATATATACACACATATACATTTATGCTTATTACATTAAAGACTTGGTTACAAATGGAAAGATCAATGGTAAAAGAGTTTGAAAGGGTTTGCATATATGTATAAGTAGACATATGAGATTGATTTTTGAGATGTGTTCATGTGACTCGGAATATACTGATTAAATACAATAATTATGAGTTTTTGATATTATATGTTCAAGTTGATATAGTTATAATATTTAAATTATAGGAATAACTAGTATTCACTATGTACATTGTTTTTACATATTGAAGAATTTATGTTCAATATTATAAGCATGAAGACATAATATGTTTGAGAGTATGATCCTTGTAATTATATTTGCTTGAGACTTACTAAGCTAGTGAGCTTACTTTGTGTGTGTTCATTGTTCGTTTTATAGATTTTAGTCATGCTACGGGCTCAAGGATCGTTGGTGAAGTCAACCACACTATCATCCCATTTTGGTACTTTTAAGCTAGTTATTTTTGAATCAAAGGCATGTATAGGCTAGCTAAATGTTGGAATGATGTTATGTTTATATGTATATAAAATAGCCATGCGAAAATGGTTTAAACATACATTATAAGTTTGGTTTTTATTTGTTTTTGACAATGTGGTTACAGTGTTCGGTTTCAACAGTTTGGTCATGGTTGTTTCTTTACTTTAATGTTATGCATTTTATATGATTACTTGCGTGTAGAACCAACGTTTTTGTTAAATTAGTCGGGTGGATTGGCATTTAGGTAAATTTTCGCATGCCTAAGTCAAGGTAGATAAATGCTAGTTGAGTATTATTCGGGAATTGTATAAGCGTGACAACTTCAATCAATTTGTTAAGTAGGAATTATGTGAGTAATGCATGTATGTGTATTCAGCCAAACCTAGGTGATAGTTGCAAATGTAGTTAACATGTTTAATGAATTATTTGTTCAGGCTCATAGTCGAATATAGAAGATGTTTATAACTATGATATATAAATATTTTGCTTGTGAAGTCACTTAATAAATTTGAGTACATGAAATTACCAAACTTGGTTTGTGCTAGGGAATCAACATGAAATGTTGTAAATGAGGTCTTGTATATTCGGCCAAATTATAAGCATGTATGTGTTGTGTAATAAGTTGCATATTTTCGGTTATGTGGAAATAGATTTATGCCTTATGAAATAGGTATTAATAGGAAGTATATTGCATGAAATTTGTATTGTTAAGTGACAATGTTGTCGTATACATTGTTTAGTCTTTTTAAGTTCATCGATGATTATACTGTACATGACTTAGATTGATGTATCAAGTATGTGTTACACATGTGAAATTGTTTGTTTATTATTATTAAAACATTGATAAAGATGAACGATTAAGTTTCAATCGAGTGAACTGAAGTTTTTAACTTACATGATAACACCCGTAACCCTAATTCGGCAACGAACATGGGTTAAGGGTGTTACATCCAATCCATTCCAGAGTGTATCGTCATCCTTATAACAAGGTTCTGGTAGTTTGCTAAGTTTAAGCGAGTCGGGTTCTTATAGCTTTGGTTCCTTAAAACTTCAAGTACCTCGGGTTGAGGTTTCCTCCATTTGTTCCTAATCAAGATGGTTAATGAAAAAGATGAATTTTTCTAACTATCAAATACGGGTCTCGTTGCCATATTTTCAAGATTCTATTCGAGTTCGAAAATCACTTTAGTATGAGGTGTTACACCCTTATCAATGTGCTCCTTATGTCTAACTATGGTAAATTATGACTTGTTAGGACACAAATTATTCCCTTTATCAATGCAATACCTATTAAGATCATTGTTCAAACTAGTCATTACTGTTAAAAATTTCATTAATCTATTAATAGATTATTGACGTAGCACATTAGCTAATTGAATGACGAATCGTGTCACTTTTTTGACATTTAACTAAAGCTTAAAGACCTCTCAATAATTATTTCAAAACACTTTTTTCTTTCTTTCTCTTTACCTCAAAAATTGATCAGAATCTTAACTTAAAGAAAAGCTAGACTCAAATTTTAGACCACAATGGCTCCTCTTGAATTCCTTTCCCCAAGAATTCTTCGCTGTAGATGACAAATATGAATATGGCATCATATCTCTTCACCTCACAACAATCCAATTATTTTCCCAGTCGGACCATTGACCAAACCAGCATTAGCAATACCCAAAAACCCAAGCTTTAGGGAAGAAGATATCAGTTGCTTAGAACGGTTAGACCACCTAAAGCCTGACTCAGTCATCTACATTTCGTTCGGGAGTTGGGTTAGCCCCATCGGGGACGCCAAAATCAAAACCGTCGCTTTAACACTCCAATCAATGAGCCAACCATTTATTTAGGTCTCGGCCTAATCATGGCATCATGGTTTGCCAAACTGGTTTCATGGGCGCCACAATTGCAAGTTCTGCAACATAAAGTTATGGGTTTGTAGGTTACTCATTGTGAGTGAATTTTGACCATCGAAGCCATTCAATGCCAGAAACGATTGATGTGCTATCTGTTGGTTGGCGATCAATTTTTGAGGTAAAGAGAGAAGAGAGAAAATTATATTTTGGAATAATTAAAGAGAGGTCCCTATGCTTTAATCAAATATAAAAAAAGTGTCACGTACTATCGTTTAAATGGTTAATGTGTCACCTCAGTAATTGTTAATGGATTAACTAATTTTTTACGGCAGTGATTAGTTCAAATAATTATCTTAATTAAAATGATTAAATTGAAAAAAAATTAGAGTTACCAAAATAAGACGAACTCTATTTTAGAGTAATCTTGTAATCTTAAATATAATTTACCCCATTTTAAATAAGTCTAATTTATTTGTCTAAACTTACTTTTTAAACTTCTTACTTTTATTTAAACTTTCTCAACTTTCAAATAAATCTTTAAATTTAGAAAATAATTTAAACATGTTTACTTGGAAGCTAACTATGAAATTTGTACGAAATAATTAATGAAACCTTTCGAGATATGACCTGATGTTAGTGCAACTAAAGTGAATTTTAGGTGCGAACAACAACAAAGCCTCACAGCTCCCTTCAAGCTGGCATTTGGATTTTGGAGGATCAGAAGAGTGCCAAGAGAACACGAACCCACTGGTTACAGCATATGCACTTGGCAGGTACAGCCTCGACAATACGGTGTGGGAGGCGGAGGATAGGACAAAATAAAAAAAAAATTATATAAAAAAGTTATAAAATATCTTAAATTAAAATAAAATGTTATCATTTTTTAGAGTAATATATACTAAATGATCTAGTGTATTTATTTTAACAAGCCAATAGAGGCTAAGGCTATTGTTTGCTCTCTTTGACATCATCTTTGGAAGTGATGTTTTTGCACATACCGGCTTAGGAAAGGTTATAATGGTTTAATTTGGATATTTTAGGGGAAAAAGAAAAAAGAATATGCCATTAATACGCAGTATTTTGGGTTTTTACAAAAACGAAATCAAATATTAAAAATAATGGAATTGACATGAACCGAATTCCACGGTTGGATTGGTTTTATATTATAAAAAATTAAAAATAACAATTATAAATTAAATAAAATATAAAATTCAGCTCAATTCCAATAATTATATTTATCTAATTTATAAAGAAAAATAATTTTTACCAAATCAAATAAATTTAAATAATATTCAACCGAAAGTGATTCAATTTTAAAAAAATTGAAATTCTAAAATTCAAATTGGGCTTCGATGTTGTGTTTTTGATTCATTGTTACGCCCTACGGCCTAACTAGGTAGGTAGTGTGAATGGTCTTGCCATAGTGGGTCAGTTCCAAGGGAAGGAAAAGTATGAATGGACGGCTACTGTGGCCCGTATTGCATCCCATGGAAATTCCCGGAGCTGGGGATTGCATTGCATGATTGATACGATGGAGGGGCCGGTGTGCTTTCCATCATCTCACTAAAGGAATTGTTGCATCCTCCCTCCACCCCATGAGGATTGTCAACTTATTGATCTTGACCCTTCATACTCTTTCCATTTATTCATTCTTCTTTATTTAGGGTTTTCTTTTTCCAAATTTGGAGAGAATGAGTTGCACAAGGTTTAAACACTACGTTATGATGTCAATGTACAATAATTTCGACACTTCAACTACTACTACACCAGCATTTAGGTTTCCTTTAATTGTTGATTTTTAAAAATATATATTTTAAAACTCCATATATGTTTACATTAAAATTTCTAGTTTTGTAAATAAAATTCTATATACAAATATACCACAATTAAATATGTATACAAATGTAAAATTTAAAATTACTAATTTGGTTAAATAACTTAATTTAATAAATATATTTTTAATGTAATTATAAAAGTAAAATTAATTAAAATAAAAATATTAAAATTAGTGTGAAATATCAAAATTTTGTAACAATTAGTACAAACCAATGCACTAGTAAAAATTGGTGTTGGGCAAAATAGATCGCAACACACCAAAATGGACCGAAATTTTCACAAGAATGGAACATAAAGGAGGCCTCATGGAATGACCTTCTCCCAACATGGTGAAATTTTACTTGAATGCCATGAGACAATTTTTTTTTTTTTTTTTTTTTTTACTTATTGCTTCCATCTTTAGCTTCTTGTGGATATTTTCTCTTGGTAGTAACATTGTCTTTAGATATTTAGTTTTGATACCAATTAGTAGGATTAATAAGCACCAAGAGGGGGTGAATTAGTTATTTAAAATTTAAGCAAAGGTGGAAAGAAAAGGACAATTATTCAGCGCACTAAAGTGGATGGGGTTCTATTCCCCATCCCGAGAAAAGTAGATGCTAAAACTGGGAATTATCTAAATACCTTAGAGACTCAAGACTTTATAATGGCTCAACCCCAATTGTCTTTCTCCACTACCTTAACTTACAACAACTAAGGACTTCTCAAATTCACTACATTTGAACCTTTGAAGGACAAAGTTTAATCTTTACAATCTCTATCTTTTCACAAGGCAAGAATTGGATTAATTATTAAAGGATTATCACCTCTAGAAGGTTGATATGTAAAAATTAAGCACTCTCACACAACAATACAACACTTGAAAGAATGAATCAAAATTAACCCCACAAGTGTGTACAAGAGAAAATGAGATAATAGTGAAAAGAATTGGATTTTTGCGGATAATCTTTGTAACCTTGTTTCTTAGCTTCTTTTGAGTGTTCTTATGCTCCATTTATACTCTATCATGGATTAATAGTCGTTTGAGGATGTTAGAAACAATTAGAGTCACTAGATTCTTTAATTGAAACATTAATTGCTTCTATAAGCCTTTAGATATTGGTACCCAAGCAACAAGGGTTTGTTTCCTATGGTCAAAAAGTAACCATTGGAGCCATGAGTACCGCACCTTAGCTAGGAAGGGTGTTGTACCTCTTCATTACTGGTGTTCTTGGTTTTTATTTTTATTTAGTTTAATCATATTATCCATTTTAAACCCTAACCTTGATTAATTGCTTCCAGTCAATTAACTAACTTCCCAAAGAATTTAATTACAACCCATCACAATTCTACAATACCCACTCAATTCACAAGCCATTTAAAGAATTTAACAACTAAAAACTGAGGGTTTAGAGATGCTCAATAATTTATCAATGAAATTCTAATTGTGTGGATTGTGTTGGAGAAAAAGCTAAAATTCATTTAGATAAATTCGATTAATCACTCTTGATTCGGTGTTGTGACTTTCCTAACAGCCCATTCGAGTATCTATAGGGTGACTTGGATGTCACAAATTTTCCATCAATGCCGTGACTTTCGCTGCAATGTTGTGATTGACTTTTTGTAATAGCCCAACTTTCAGTGGTGTTGGAAAAGGCGATTTTGAAACCCTATTTTTGTAAACTGAGTCTGTAAATATTAAATAAAAATATTTACGAAGTTGGTATAATATTATATTAAAGTTTGATCTAGTATTTTTTTTTTTTTTGCATTAATAGTTAATTTAGGTGCAGAGACTAAATTGTAAAAGTCTTCTTACTATATAGGTTTTCAAATAGCCAAAGACTTAGGACTTAAATTGCAATTAGCCAAAGGTCCAAAAGGGCAATTAAACCATTTTATAATATGTAATAGTGGATAGTGATAGATTATGTGTTAAATTGATAGATTTTAAGCTTAAATTATGAAAAAGGACTAGATTGTAAAGGTTAATTGTTAGTTTTGAAAATAAGGACTAAAGTGAATAAAATGAGAAATTGTTGTGAAATTTTGGTATAAGTAGAAAGTAGAGGGTCCCTAATGAATTTAATTGAAGTTGGTTTTTAAATCGGGCTCAAAATTGAAAGATATGGTTATTTCGAATTTAGGGACTAAATTGAATAAAATGTAAAAATAGAATAAAATGTATAAATGTTTGGTATTGATGGATTGAATGGAATAATTGTATAGATCAAGAATTGGATCAAACTAGAGGTAACCGAGGAAAAACAAAAATTGTCAAGTAGTCCCAAAAGATTTGACTTGTTTGGTGTTTTGATCAAGTAAGTTCATATGGTAAGATATTTTCTTAGGATGTTACGTATTTGATTTGTATCTATATATATGTTTTTTTTTTTTTTGTTGTGAATTGGAATGATCAGGCTAGAATTGGACTAAATTGAAAAGTGATGTTTTAAAGTGTAAAATATGCTTGTGTGAACTCAGTAAAGGTTAGTATACGATTGGCATGCCAATAGGGTTTTGTATGCACTTGTTCAGGATTGATTACAAATGATACCAAGGTCTAGCATTTGTTGTGGATTCTCAGATATATGTGACACATGTTTAGCTTGGACGAGTAACCTGATCTGTTGATTTAAAGGTTTAGCCAAGACGGGTAACCTTACATGTTTATATTCAGCTCAGACGAGCAACTGGGGTGGTATAGATACCTGTGTATCCGAGTCTGTTTACTAGGGTTCATCGGGCGAAATAGTTTATGCGAAATGAGAAATTGAAATGAGATATAATGATCTTGATGTTCACATAGAGAAACATTGAATTGAGGTTGAACAATATATTGGAATATTAACTTTGACATGTATGTAATTGCATCATCCCTTGATTGAATAAGTTTCGAGCTTTGTTAATTAAAATGACATGAATTGCCATGAGATAGGATTGTGGTATCATATGGTTTAATTACAAGTTAAAATTCACCTTGTTGATGTTTTGATTTGTCATGTCTAGCCAAACCATGCCAAGATATGGTAGCCTATTCTATTTAGATAAAAGATAAGGTAAGTTTTGTTTAATGCCTATAAACTTACTAAGCATCTTATATGCTTACCTAGTTTGTTTTTCCTTTTCCTTATAGATTGTCACCTTGTGGAAATCGTCAAGCTAGATCGTCTCAAAGCTCACATTATCACTGGATCAGTAGTTATGTGTTTATTTTGAGTCTAAGGCTATGGCATGTATATAAGTGACTTGATGTGTTCTTTAGTATGTAAAGGTGTTCACAACTTGGAAAACTTGACTTGACCATTTCATAACATGTTTTGTTGGTGTTTTGATTCACATATGGTGTTGGACATATATGTACTATGCGTAAAGATATGATGATCTATTGCTATGTGTATGGCATGTGGAATGGTATAAATTAAGGTAGAAATGGTAACTTGGTTAGTAGATGAATGAGATGGTTATGTATTTGAAAAGTTGATGCTTTGAATGTGCTATTAAAAAGGTGACATAATATTGATTGTTGAAGTCCATGCTTAAGATCTGTAAGCTATTTATATGTTTATATGCATAAGTGTTTCTAATTAAAGTGAAATGGCATGTTCCAATATGAATTGTCTTAGGTAAAGATAGGTATTTGAATTGTCGATTGGTTGGTTTGAATGGCTTTTGATTGAATGTAATGAAATGGATAGTTTTGTAATAGGTTGAACTTATATTGGATTGGTTTTGATTAGAAATAACTAAATGACTTGTTTTGTTATGAAGTGTTATGAATTTGGAATGTTTTTAGGTGATCATATTGAATGTTTAATTGGAAACTATGAAATTGGTACCAAATTGTACATTTTTTCCAAAAACAATGGCCTCATCTCTATGGCCAACCTCCCTCGTCGCAATGTCGAATGACAGTAAGTGACTTCACGATGTTGAGTGGCCTAAGGTCGTGACATGACGTATTGTTTTAACGATGTTATGACATGGAAGAGGTGACTTCACGACATCGACCCTAAACTTCAAAAACTATGCAATTTGGTCCTAATTTGTGTTCAGGTTGAAAAAAGAGCTTTCGTAAGCTTGAATTATGACTTGGGATTGATTGTTTAACATGAATGTTTTTGACACTTGTTTACATGTGTGAAAGATTATTTAATGCGTATTTGACGGTAGTTACTCTGGAAACAAATTTATCATTCTGTAACTCGAACCCGACAGTCGGGTTGGGTGAGGGGTGTTACACTTTCACCTCTGGCCACTATCGTCGATGTGGCAACTTTCTTAACCGATGTTGCAACTTCTAGCCTTAGATGTTGCGACTTTGGCCACAATCCATCTATAGTATTCTTGTTGCTCAAAGTTCCTCCCAGGTGCATGTTCAACTTCAATTTCACGACTCCATCTCTTCAGTGTCACAACATTTTGAGCAATCCCATAATGTCTTATCTATTTTGCCCAAATCGTTTACTGCACCAATTACATCACTTGTTAAAACTCATTAGTCAATACTTTGCCTAATTGGTTGATAAATATACTACAATGCCTACTTTATTCAACAAGAACATAAATCACGCATGAATCATGAAACCATTAAAATAATATCAAAACGCTCTATTAGAAATTTGTTAAGTATCGAAAAGAACTCAATTTACCATATTAAATCATGGCAGATCAGTGTGGGTGTTACAACTAACATATACAATAAGTATGATAGATATGATATTATTTTAATATCTTTTTCAAATTTTAAAAATTCAAATGGAATATGAATTAATAATTAGGTAATTTTAATGAAAATTTTAATATCTATTTAATAAAAGAATTAAATGATTGACATTATTTCTTCACTAATTAAATAATTTAGTAAAAAACAATTTTTTATAAAAACCATAAACTTTGTTTAAATCAAGTCACAAATTCATAAAATTATAATTAAATCAAGTGATTAATTCAAAACTTTAAAATTTAGGTTGAGATTTTATCAATAAAATTTCATTTTCATCTATGGTAAAATAAAAGTTGATCAATTACTTCTGTTAATATTTTTTTTACTCAAAAGATTAAAAATTTGCAAAATGAAAAAATAAGTATAAAATTAGTTAAGAAGATGTTTGGTTCGAATATTTAAAATATTTATTTTTATGAGTAGTAACTTGAATTTCAATAACAAATTCAAATAATTAAAAGTTTTAAATTAAATTAAAGTGAATTTGACTCTATATTTGTATGCACTATAAATTTATATTGGATAATAAATCTAATATTTAAATCTATAATATATAAATCAATAAAAATATTTTGAATAGTGTTTGAATATTTAATTTTAATTATGCGTTCAGTGCTATATGTATGTGTTTATATATTTAAAATTATGGATTTGTCTTGTTGATGATTGTGCTAGTATAGATTTTGTAGATAAAATTATAGTTATGCTATTTTTAGTATCTTCAAATTTAAGATTTAATTATTATATTTTAATTTAAAATAATTTAGATTTTTTATTTTATAAAATTATTAGTTATTCAAATAAATTATACTATTAATTATTCGATTAAAATGTTGAAATTAATTTTTTTCCTTAAAACACAGCCCAATAAGTCATGACTAAAT
Source organism: Gossypium rotundifolium (assembly GCA_025506655.1). Classification (NCBI taxonomy): domain Eukaryota; kingdom Viridiplantae; phylum Streptophyta; class Magnoliopsida; order Malvales; family Malvaceae; genus Gossypium; species Gossypium rotundifolium. Next base: position 44,960,478 of record CP106726.1, read on the forward strand.
AGATTTTTTTTTTTGTGTGTGTGTCTTTGATAATGAAGTTTTAAAAAAAGTAACGTAATTATTTTTAAAAAAAATAACTAATAATATTAACTATTTGGATTAATAATACTTTGTAAAAGTATAAATGTAACATTCCTAACCCGAGTCCATCGCTAGATTGGGGTTACGAGATATTATCGGTCATCTCACAGTTCATACAGATGTTCATTACATAACACAAATCAAATTTCAATCACATTGAAACTCAAAACTTAATCAAATATCCATTTAAAAAAAATATAAAACTCTTGCACATATACAAATATAAACTTCAAACAACCCAAACTTTACTATTAAAATTTTAATTTAATAATCTATACGGCATTGGTAATATAAAACATAACCCATCATATTATATTTACTATAATATCATGTACATATTTCTTAATGTCTAAACTATATCTACGCATAATTACCAAATCAATATTATCTTATTCCATTAAGTAAACACTCGGCATACTAGTCATACATACACATATACTCATTTAACAAGTAACATTTCAATGACCCAAATATATTTCTTTTCTTGACACAAGTTCATGCTCAAATAACCATATTGGTTTGAACCATTTGAGTACAAATTACACTAAAAGTACATCCAATTCACATTCTTTAAATCCACATACATAACCAATCACTAACTATATATTCAGTCATATAAGATGGTTTTAATACATAGCATAAATCATATCACATACTCATTTATGAAAGTCTAATACTTTAGCCAAATATTATCAATACAAGCCTAATCAAAATAACCTATACACATTTGACATATGAATAAATTCTAGCCTTTAAAAGCATAACTCATTTTATAAGACTCAACCAAACTCACTTAAATACAAAATCCATACATACCACACATTTTATATATATCATGACCGAACTTACACATCTATTAGCAATTAGATCCAACACATCACACCTAATTACCAAGATCTAATTTTCATAATTTAGACATTAATTTAGCCATTTTCGCATGGCATAATATATACATATCCCAAAAAAAATCATTTCAAAATATAACCCAGCCTATACATGTCATAGTTACAAAAATTTAACTTATAAAATACCTAAGTTAGTCGATAGTGTGATGGGCTTTGACGATGATCCCGGAGCTCGTAACTTGTCTTCCAAAATCTATAAAACAATGCAAATAAACACATACAGTAAGCTATCATAGCTTAGTAAGTTATAAGCAATTTCACAACAACAATGCATTATTTCATTATATTAGTAATACCGATTTTATATAATCACAAATAAGGTTTACAACCATAGCTATAATTTATATCACCTTTCATAAACTATCACATACCATAACTCCAATGGTCGAACACCCATACATTTAATAATGGATTTCATATACATATACCACTTACCAAATTTATACTTACATTTCAAATAATAACCTCCCATAGTATCAAAACTTACCGAATTCAATATTTGAATTGAAAATTTACTCGTGCGCTTAATGCTTATTAACCAATTTCGCACACTTAGTGCTCGGTAATTAAATTCAAACACTTAGTGCTCGCTAACCGATTTCGCACACCTAGTGCTCGGTAATTCAATTCGCACACTTAGTGCATAATGACCGATTTCGCACACCTAGTGCTCGGTATTTAAATTCATACCTTTCTCAAACTTGTTAATCCTTTATGTATACACATAATATTTAAACTTCAACCACATATATACACAAGTTAACTTACTTCATCCCCATAATCAATCACATTTGTGTGTACCAATGGCATATAACATACCTCACATTCGGCTATATCAATAATAAATATACATACATACGTTAAATTTATGTACACCTCTATAATTAAATCAAATTCAACTTAATTGCTTAAAAATTTACCTCGAATATTAACGGTTTGTGTTTCTCGACTATTCGACTAACTTCACTTTTCCTCCATCCAATCCCGATCCTTTTTGTTCTTGATCTAATTAATTTCAAATTTAGCTAAATCAAATATAATTCCATTGAATTTGGTCCAAAAACACATAAATGGGAAAATTACCATTTTGCCCCTAATATTTTACATTTATCACAATTTAGTCCAATTAGCATAAAAACAAAATATTCAAAATTTGACTTCACCCTAGCTTGGTCGAATTTCACTAAGGTCCCTAACAGCCCATTTCTTTCATTTATTTCACATTTTGACTTCTCAATTTATAAATTTCACAATTTAACTCTGTTTAGGCATTTTTACAAAATATTCCACAATGTATAAAACATAAAATTTACTCTATCTCCTTTTAGTATACAAGGGCCGAATATTTAGTAGACTTATACAAGTCCTTACACTATATTATTTTAAAAATCTAGTCCCTCCATTTATCAATTTCCTCAATTAAGCCCTAATAAACTAATTTCTTGAAAATTTATAATACAAAACTTAAAAATCTATCACATATTTTCTATTTTCTAACATCAACACCAAATTTCCCTAAACTTCATCAATGGTCGAACACAAATTCTTTACAATTTTCAAAAATTAAAACATAGGCAAGATAAACAACTCAACAACCATCTCAAATATGTAAAATTTATTCAAAACTAAATTCAAACATACCTTTAATTGAGCTTCAACTATGCCGAAATGCTCAACTCTTTCTTCTTTTATTTTACCATTTTCATTCGGCCAAGAACATGCACTCATTGCATGTTTTATTTTCTTATTAGTTTTATTTACACACATAATTTTATTATACTATTAACATATATTAAATAATGCACCATTTTCACATAAAGAAATAATAAATAATTAAAGTCACTATTTCATGCATACCAAACGGCCACTAACTCTCTTTTATGTTCAAATTGCTACTTTAAGCCTCCCATTTACTAAAACAACAACAATTAAGCACTATCTCATTTAACCATCAAATTTTCATTTTAAGCGATTAAGCTCTTTTTTAAAATTAAGCCCTAAAAAAATCAAATTTTAATACGAAAATTTCACACACACCAATTCACACATAATGAACATAGAAAATAATATTAAAATATTTTTAACTTAGATTCGTGGTCTCAAAACTATCGTTCGATTAAGGTTAAAATTGAATTGTTACAATAAAACTAAATTATTTCAAATTAAATAAAATAACTAAAACTCAAAATTTTACTTACATATGTAATAAATAAAACAGCTAATAACATATGTTTTAACCAATAAAGTGAGTTTATATGAAAAAAAATCAAGAGGGAGTTATTTTGGAAAATAATTTTAATTAAATATTTTATAATTTTAAACTAATATTGATTAATATTTTTATTTCTTGTTAGGGTTTAACCTTTCGTTTCAATCAATAAAAAAATTCACTCAATTCAACCTTCTATTCAATTTTTTAATCCTCGCAATTAAGCTAAGATTTAAGACATTGGAATTGTTTTTTGGCTTGTGGGAATGACCCTTCATTTTGTTGCACACTTTTGTTGCCCACTACTTTCACACCTTTGTTTGTGTAATAGTGGGACATGTAGTTGATGGTTTTTTATAGGAACCCACCACTATAAACACCAATTAAGCTTAAGGTCCCTAAGCACCAAAAAATTAAAAACAAAAAATATTTCATCTAATGAGGTTTTTGAGTGCTTAGAAGACTTGGGTGGTTTTCGATTTTTCGTACGACTAAATTTGACGACCTTATCAGTGGTTTAACGTGCTCAACAATGGTGCAACAACATTTGGATTTTGGCATTTGGTTCAGGCAATGGCTAGAGGGATTTATGTTTGATCATATTTAGCAATAAAACTTTAGAAGATTTAAATAATTTTATTTAATAGAGACTTAGTCACAATAACTTTAATTAAATGAAATTATTTATTGTAGTAAGGATCTCATAAGGTTTGTAGACATTAGATGTTGCATTAAGACTTAACAACAATCTTGAATGAAATTTAAGAATTAATATCTACCAAAGTTATTTTCATTATTTTATTTAGTTAAAGACTAGTCATAACATCTTTAGTTAAATAAAATTATTAAAATTAAAAACACATATGGAAAATGTAGGTATTAAATCCCATTGCATAATTTATTAAGATAAAATTATTGAATAACTTTTTGTAGTTACCCATAGGAATTATGAAAACAAATTTAATAATTCTATCATAAATGGATCTAATTGAATTAAAAATTTAGCCCATATGCAATTTTTATGTCACTAGATTCATTATTTACATAATTTAAATTAGTAAATTATGATTAATGTTTGTCTCAAATTTTTGTTAAGCATGTATATTTATTTATTTTGTAGTTTTACAACTTGTGAATCTCTAATAATAGACTAGATATCCCGACTTAACTAGATATCCTTGTATTAAATCTCATTGCATAATTTATTAAGATAAAATTATTAAATGACATTTCATAGTTACCCAGTGAATTATGGAAATGAATTTAATTTTTTTATCAAAAGGATAGTAAATAATTCTATAAAAAATGGATCTAATTGAATTAAAATTTAGCCCAGACAATTTTTATGCCACTAGATTCATTATTTACATAATTTGCATTGGTAAATTATGATTTATGTTTGCCTTAAATTTTTGTTAAGCATGTATGTTCATTTATTTTGTAGTTTTACAACATGTGAATATGTTTGATAGAGAGTAAATATCCCTGAATTAACTAGTGAGAAATTTAAGTTCTTGAAGGAGATTATTCTTCTCCAATTGGGGTGCTTAGATATTGACTATACCATAAGTAAATCTGAGCCACATAATACTGAAACCAGCAATTAGGTTGATCTTGCTCTATATGAAAAATAGGAGTGATCTAATCATTTAAGTATCATATTCATAAAGTGTAAGGTTCTCGTTGATGTTTGTGGCTCAATTGAGCATTAGGAGAATGTCCAAGAATTATTGACAACTATTGACAAATAGTTCAAAATTTCTCAAAAGTCATTAGCCAACACCTTAATCTTGAAGTTCACATCAATGAAGCTCACTACTGTGAAAAGTGAACGTGATGTGTCTCTAACTAACTATGATCACAATAAAGGCAAGCGCATCTATCATTCAATAGTATAGTTATGATAAGACCGGTAATATCGTATCCACATGGACCAAGACTTATTATCTAGCCTAAGAATTGGAGTGATTTCTTTTTAAGCTAAAACTTAATTAAAAATACGACAGAGAACAAATTGAGAAAATACTTTAAAACAACTTATATGATAAAGGCAATACCCAAGGAAGAATCCACCTAGACTTCACTTATTACTTTTGATTCGTATGATTTATTCACTTGACTTAATCCGTAGAAATCCCTGATTTATGTTAATATCTCTTTCGAGACTAAAAACAACTAAATCTAGGTTGATTAATTGAAATTTATTTCTAATTAAAACCCCTATTGTCGCATTAACTTGATCTATGGATTCCCTTATTAGATTTGACTCTAATCAGGCAGATTTTCATCGCCTTATTTTTAGGGTTGCAATCAACTTCGCTTAATTGTGTTGATTTACTCTTAAATAGGGACTTTTGCTCATCTGAATAAGCACATTCGACTTGAATTGATAACCTGAATTCTCAAAACAATAATAAAAACTCACAATTAAGAATAAGAACAAGTATTTATCTTCTAAATCAAATAATAATAAGATCCGTCTTAGGTTTCATCCCCTTAGGTATCTAAGGGATTTAGTTCATACAGATAGAGGAAAACATCTTAAAATTAGGAAAACAACAAAACATAAGAAAACCCAAAAACTTCTAAAGAACTTGATGGGAGATCTTCAGTCTTGATGGAGATCCTTCTCCTAAGCTACTTCCGATGGCTGTCTTCAAGTATTTTCTGCCTTCTCCTCGGCGTGTCCTCATTTAGGTTTCCCCTAGAGTGTTTATATAGGCTTTGGAATACCTCTCTTGGCCCAAAAGTGGCCTATTCCGAATAAAATTAAACTTTGATACGGCAGGGACACACCCATGTAACACGCCCGTGTTCGATTTCCTAGACCTTGCTCACTTTTGCTCACCACACACGGCCGCGTGGTCTGCCCGTGTATGTTGATCCAGGCTGTGTTCGATTTTGCTCGTAACACACGGCCGTGTTTGATAGCCCAGGCCGTGTTGATTCCTAAGGTAGGTCCATTTTGTCCAGTTTTGGCCCGTTTATCGTTCTTTTAAACTCCCTAATCTCTCCGAGTGTAAAACATGAAATTAAGGGATTAGGAGCATCAAATTCATCAAATCTAATGAAAATTCATCCAAAAATAATCCAAGCATTGGGTTAAAATATGTATAAATTATGTTTTATCAAATATCCCCACACTTAAGATTTGCTTGTCCTCAAGCAAAATCCTCAACTCACAATTAACTTCCTAAATTCATAATTTTCATCAATAATGTCTTATCATAATTCACAGATAATTTATAAATGGATAATTTAACTTAAAGAGTCCTAAAGATTCAAACAATCTAAGTCACAAATTTTTTTAGCATGAAAACATAGGTGTTTTCCATTATCTAAATAATTACATTTGATCCAAAATCGACAAGAATTGACATCCACACAAATGATTCACTCAAATCACTCAAAGTGTTTAAGGTTGAAGATAAAGCACTCAAAAGTCAAGCATGAAAAGTTATTACCATAGGCTTGCATGAAAATCAAATCTCCACCACTATAAAATGAGATGATACATAAATAAAAAGGTCTTTATAAGTGTTGTAATAGGGCTTGGGTTAAAGTTGTGGATAAAGACTGAAAAGAAGGGTTAAAAGCGAGATTGAATTGATAATTTACCTAACTAGAAAAAATAAACTAATACTGAATAATTACATCGATTGAAAACTTATCATTAATAACACGAGCTTCTTCTAAAGATGTGAATTTAACCGTTTTAATGCTCATAGAACAAATGATGAATAAATTCTATTTTTTTTAAGATTATGAACATACAATAATAAGAAAAAGTTTAACAACTGAAATAAAGAACATAGTTAGGCAACTGCTCAAATCAAATCTCGATAAAAAAAGGGTTAATTCAATAGGGAAAATTCTTAATGAATCAAAAAGAGTGAGTTTTGGGTTAATATTAAGGGTAAATCAAAGAACGGTTTATTAGGATGCAAAGAGGTTCACTAGGGGTTAATTATGAAGGTAGGCTTTTTGTGGAGTAAGTGGGTTAAAACCTAGGTGCCTTTATCATCTCAGTATATCAAATCAAAGGTGTGGTCTTAACATGCATAATCGAAGCAAGTTCTAGAATAACAAATCAATATTAACACACTCATAATCAATAAACTTACAAGAAAAGTATATGCTCTAAAAGGCTCAAAATCTCACAAAAATTATGGTTTTTGATGTCAACTTTGCAAAATTTCAAACTTCAAAGTAATATTTAAATTTAGGGAAACAACCTAAAAAAAATTTAATTTTGAAAATAGACTTATTATGCTTGATTCTCTAATGTCTTAAAGTTTAAATCATCAATTCACAATTACCTATGAATTAATCCAAAACATATCAATAAAAATCATAAGTCAATAGAAGTTTCATTTTAATAGTAATATGAGAAAATCAACTTAAGAATAAGACAAAATTCAAGGATTTTTCTGGTAATGAAATCAATAACCTCCCCACACTTAAGATGTACATTGTCCTTAATGTACAAAGATAAATAATGACAATATAGTAAGAAAATCATAAGAGAGGGAGAAGTGAAACTTCCTGAAGTTTGGATGGAGTCAAGGAAAAGAAATGGGAGAAAGTTGGGCAGAGTTGAATGTGGGGAGGATACTCGGTAGCACTTTGAACCGTATGGAATTGAGTCAATGAAGCAGTCGGCATGAACTTATGAAGAAGTTGTTGTATATCTACTGTAAAGTGGTAGCGTACGAGGAGACTGCGCCGGGATCCTTTCGCTTTTTTCTAAGCAAGGATGGCGACCTTAGCCTTGCCTCGAGTGTCCATCATTGTGTACCTAGCAGCACCACAAGTAAAATAAAATAAAATAGAAAATAAAATAAAATAATGGAAAATAACTAGGAATTCAAATAAATAAGGAAAAGGGTGAGCAACGGTGGCAAGGATGGTGGTTGGTGTGAAGAAAGATTAAGAGAAAGGGAAAGGGGAGAGAAAAAGGGGGAATGAAAAGGGAAAGGGAAGAGTTTCGGGTTGAGGAAGAAAGAAAAAGGAAGAAGTTGAGGGAGAAGAGCGGTGGTCGAAAATGGTTTAGGGAAAAGATTTGGGGAAGAAAGTGAACAGAAGAAGGGGGTTTAAATAGAAATTGGGGCCCCTGATCGCTGCCCATGCCCGTGTTCCCTGGGAGTGTTAGGTCACACGGCGGAATGGCACGGCCGTGTGATGCTTCGTTCATTTCTCCCATGCTTGTGTATAGGTTCCCATGCCTATGTTAATTAATTAGTGTCACCCATGGCTTAGAGCACGAGCGTGTCGCACGCTCGTGTGATTTACTCAGCTTCGACCACGGCTGTATCGCATAGCCGTGGCATTTTATCACAGCCCCTATTTTTTGGGAAAATTTTCATCCTATCTTTGCACGGTCTTTGCCATGCCAGTGTACCTATTCATGGTGTCTACACGGCCATGGCCACGCCCATGTGCAAGGCCGTGTGGGTAAGAAAACATGTGCCTATTAGTTTGGTTATTGTTAGTTAGATACTAAAAATCGAAAATATGGATATTAGTGATATTAGTACTTGGGTTACCTCCCGAGAAGTGCTTGTTTAAAGTATTAAGATAGACTTACCTCTCATTCGCATATTTCATGGTGGTTCGAGGAGTTGAAACTCTCTCTCCTACTATCAGTTCTATGATTACTATATAGTTTGAGTCGAGTAGCGTTTACCTTAAAAGTGTCAAACTTAGGATTAGTTACCTCAAATGTTTCGTATGGGAAGACATTGAGTACTGTGAAAGGGATCACTCCGTTTGTATCAAGTTCTAAAGTAGCGATTCGAGGGTCTATTTTATCCAACAGTACTTGATCCCCGATCTAAAATTGGTTTGTCCCATAGAATTCCTTAGGTTTATCGTGTTTTCTTAGTTTCTCCTTGACTTGTATCCTCCACTCATCTAGTTCATCAACCTGAAGCCTTCGCTTCTCATGAGTTATTTCATTTTTGGCACGAAAACTAGGATGTGGTTCAGTGGTGTATTTTCGAGGTACTTCCTGAAAAGACAGTTGAACCGAACTATTATTAACAGAATTTATGTACTCACCTTTATTACTCGATGTCCTAACTGAATCACGAGCTTGAAGAGTGATCGTTTCGTCACCTACACGAAGTGTGAGCTCACCTGTACCAACATCAATTCTAGTTTTAGTAGTTGTTAAAAAGGATCGTTCTAGGATTAAAGGTGCGTTACTGCCCTCATCCATTTCTAGAACAACAAAGCCAACTGAGAATATAAATTTATCAATTCTTACAAGCACATCCTCAACAATTCCCTTAGGAACTCTAATGGTTTTATCTGCGAGTTGAATACTCATCCTAGTTTCTTTAAGTTTCCCAAGACCTAGTTGCTTAAACATTTTATAGGGCATGACGATATATCGCCCTAAATCACTAACGATTATTAACATCTAAACTACCAATTAAACAAGGAATAGTAAAACTCCCGGATCCTTTAATTTATCGGGTAGTTTATTCGTAAAATAATTGAAGGACTACATTTAGCTCCACATACGATGCATCGTCTAACTTCCGTTTGTTTGTCAAAAGCTCTTTTAAATTTTTTTTTGAATTGGGCATATATGAAAGAACTTCAATAAATGGTAAGTTAATATGCAATTTCTTTAGAAGTTTAAGAGATTTATCAAATTGTTTATCTATGCAGTCTTTCTTCGTCGCATTAGGATATGGCACATGAGGTTTATACTCTGTACTTACCGATTTCTGTGTATCATGGCTTACCCCATCCTTACCTTTACTTACCATAGGTTCTTGCCCGGTTCAGATTCAGATTCTACCACCCCTCTTTCGTCCCACACTGTGATGGCGTGGAGTTGCTCCATTGGGTTATGTTCGGTATTGCTTGGCAAGCTACCTTGTGGTCGTTTTGAGATCAACTTAGCAAGTTGTCATATTTGGTTCTCGAACCCTTGAATTGATGCTTGCTAATTTTTTAGTGTTGTTTTGATTTTTTGGAAAAGGGTTTCTGACACCGCGATGAATTTTGTTAGCACCTCCTCAAGGTTTGGCTTCTTCTATTGTGGGTAAGGTTGTTGTTGAAAGCCTGGAGGGGGTTGTTGTCTCTAATTTCCTTGACCACCCCATGAGAAACTTGGGTGGTTTCTCCAACATGGATTATAAGTGTTACTATAGGGATTATTCTGAGGTTTAGGATTATTACCCATATAGTTCAGCTGCTCATTCTCCATGCCAGGGTTGTAGGATTGATATTCTGTATTGTTCAATCCTCCTCCACTTGTATCGCACTGCATTACTAGATGTACCTGCGATGAACCACACAAACCATCAATCTTTTTACTTAATAGCTCTACATGGTTTGATAGCATGGTGACTACGTTGAGGTTGAAAACACTGTCGGCTTTTGTTGGCTTCATCCTCATAACTTGCCACTGATAGTTATTCAGCGACATCTCTTCAATGAATTCGTAAGCAGCCTCAGGTGTTTTATTGTTCAGTGTACTACCGGTGGCTGCATCAATCAACTGCCTAGTTGAGGTTCACACCATTATAAAAGGTTTGAACCTGTAACCATAATGGTAACACATGCTAAGGGCACCTTATCAGTAGGTCATTGTATCTCTCCCATGCATCGTAAAGTGTTTCCAAATCCATATGGACAAAAGAAGAGATATCATTCCTCAACTTAGCCGTTTTAGCGGTGGAAAATATTTAAGTACAAAAATTTTGGTCATTTGTTCCCATGTAGTGATTGATCCTCGTGGTAACGAGTTTAACCACTGTTTGGCTTTATTCCTCAACGAAAAGGGAAATAACCAAAGATGAATGGCATCGTCAGAAACACCATTTATTTTGAAAGTGTCGCAAATTCCAGAAAATTTGCAAGTGATTGTTTGGATCCTCATCCTGCAAACCATCAAACTGAACAAATTGCTGAATCATCTGAATAGTGTTAGGTTTCAGTTCAAAATTATTTGCAGCAACAGCAGGTCTAACAATACTTGATTTAGTTTTTGTTAAATTAGGTTTAGCATAATCATACATATTATGAGGAGCAGAATTTTGATTCACCGGGTTTGCGGCAACCACAGGAGGTAGCAGATTATTATCGGCCATCTCTTGGTAGTATTGGTTTCATTTTCTTGCTCTTCTTCTATATATTGTAGACTTCGCCTTATTTCTCTTCAGTTTCTATGAGCGGTACCTTCAATATCACTGTCAAAAAGTAATGGTCCTGACGGATTCCTTCTAGTCATAAATTAAAATTTCCTGCCAGAAGCAAAGAAAGAAAAGTTAGAGAAGTAAAAACAAATTAAAATTAAATTGCAATAAAATAAGAATGGCTAAAGTAATAAAAATTTAGCGTTCCTAATATCTTTGTCCCCAGCAACGGCGCCAAAAACTTGATGTCTCTAACTAACTATGATCACAATAAAGGCAAGCACACCTATCGTTCAATAGTATAGTTATGGTAAGACCGGTAATATCGTATCCACAAGGACCAAGAGTACTAGTAATTACTATCTTCTTTTTATCTAGCCTAAGAATTGGAGTGATTTCTTTCTAAGCTAAACTTAATTAAAAATACGACAAAGAACGAATTGGAAAAGTACTTTAAGATAACTTATATGATAAAGGCAATACCCAAGGAAGAATCCACCTACACTTCACTTATTACTTTTGATTCATATGATTTATTCACTTGACTTAATCCGTAGAAATCCCTTATTTATGTTAATATCTCTTTCGAGACTAAAAACAACTAACTCTAGGTTGATTAATTGAAATTTCTTTCTAATTAAAACCTCTATTGTCGCATTAACTTGATCTATGGATTCCCTTATTAGATTTGACTCTAATCATGATTTTAAATCGCTTATTTTTAGGGTTGCAATCAACTCTGCTTAATTGTGTTGATCTACTCTTAAATAGGGACTTTTGCTCCTCTGAATAAGCACATTCGACTTGAATCAATAACCTGAATTATCAAAACAAGAATAAAAACTCACAATTAAGAATTAGAACAAGTATTTATCTTATAAATCAAATAATAATAAGATCCGTCTTAGGTTTCATCCCCTTAGGTATCTAAGGGATTTAGTTCATACTGATAGAGGGAAACATCTTAAAATTAGGAAAACAAAAAAAAAACATAAGAAAACCCAAAAACTTCTAAAGAACTTGATGGGAGATCTTCAGTCTTGATGGAGATCCTTCCCCTAAGCTGCTTCCAATGGTTGTCTTCGAGTATTTTCTACCTTCTCCTCGGCGTGTCCTCATTTAGGTTGCCCCCTAGGGTGTTTATATAGGCTTTGGAATCTCTTGGCGCATAAATGGCCTATTCCGAATAGAATTAAACTTTGATACGGTAGGGACACGCCCGTGTTCGATTTCCTAGACCGTGCTCACTTCTGCTCACCACACACGGCCATGTGGTCTGCACATGTACGTTGATCCAGGCCATGTTCGATTCTTCTCATAAAACACGGCCGTGTTTGATAGCCCATGTCATGTTGATTCCTAAGGTAGATTCATTTTGTCCCATTTTGGCCCGTTTATTATTCTTTTCGACTCCCTAAGCTCTCCTGAGTGTAAAACATGAAATTAAGGGATTAGGAGCATCGGATTCATCAAATCTAATAAAAATCATCCAAAAAAAAGCCAATCATAAGGTTAAAATATGTATAAATTATGGTTTATCAGTACGTGATCACATCAATAAGATAAGAAATTTAGCAACTTGACTTAGATCACATCAGGTTGAAATGTCTGAGTCATTCCTAGTGCACTTTATATTCAACATTCTTCTAGCTCAGTATGGGTCATTTAAAATATCCTATAACATAAATAAGGATAAGTGGTCTATTGGTGAGCTTTTGATCATTTTTGATCAAGTTGAGGCTAAACTCATACTGGAGATGAGGGAGAGTGCAATGACAATTACTTAAGAAAAGAATACAGTCCAAACCAAGCAAAAGGGGAAGGCCAAAATGCAACCCCAAACTGACATAAAGAAAGAGTCCAAGTGTTTTTCTTGTATAAAAAAAAGGGACACTTAAAGAAGGACTATGTCAAGTTTAAGAGTTGTTTTGAAACGTAAGGTAAATTAATCTCACTTGTTTGCTTTGAGTCAAATACGGTTGATGTTATGATAGTACTAGAAAGAACATATGTTTTCTCCTTACTTATTGGTTAATTTGTCCCTATTTAGTTATCTTTAGCACATATTTTAGCATTTTTAGTTCAGTAAATTGCATTTTATAACTCAATGGATATTATCCTATTTATCCTTAATTTTGTCATGTTTTGGTACCGATGTCGCTGCATGAGTATTTCTAGATTGTGCCCAGAATTGTCTCGGCACCTAACAGCTGTCCGGAGAAGAAAAAAATGTGTGAGCTGTCTAGTCTAGTATAACCAACTTGTACGTACAAAGGCAACATGATTCTGATGAAAGGAAACCTATGCTATTTGGAAGAATATAAATATTCACGTGAAAAGAAAAAAAAGGGAGGCTATTTGGGGCAATATTATCTTCTTCAACTTATCTTTTGAAGTGTTTTAGCTATGGCGAAATAAGTCTCCTACGGGTGAACCAACGTGAAAGGGACATAGATTAGCTCCTGATGAGGTGCCTTGAGTGCAACACAAGAAGGAATGGAGAAATTCAAGTCGAGATTGTCTAGGAATAGTATTCTTCACTTGTTTCTTTTATATTTCTTTTCTAAATGATGGTGACTACTTTCTATTTCATGTTTGTACAAAAGTACACATGATTTCTGAGTTAAATGTTATTTTATTCAATTTTACTTCTACTGTTTAATCTTTGGGTTTGAATGTTTTTAGCATGGAAGTGTTTTTGATGTTGCTGACACTGGTAAGTGCAGCAATAGTTTATGCTAACAAGCATAACAATGGAAGTTACATGAGGATTAGAGCAATTTAATCCACTTGTTCTTAATAGTGTTCCATTGCCATCATCAGAAGGTGTGGTTAATATGAATGTTTAAGTCTTAGATTAAATATAGAAGTTAAGCTTGGTAAGATATTGATTGCAATTTAATACATCGACAATCACCTATCCTTTTATACCATGTGAGTACTTAGTATTCTGTTGAATATTCACGTTAGGGATCCCAGTTTATCATTCTCATATTTTATCTTGTTGTTTTCAAGTTATTTCTTCGACAACTACTCTTACAATTTATCTCGTTTCTATCTATTTATTGCACTGACATTGATAGACAAAAGACAACCATCCTCGTGGGATCAATATCTAACAGACTCATGTTTGTTTACTATACTTGCATCGATAGCCTCCTCTTACACTGTGATGTTAAACAGCCGATCAAGTTTTGGCACCGTTGTAGGGGATGGCGTTTGTTTGAAATTTATTTTTATTTTTGCACTTTGTTTTTTATTATATAATATTTAGTTGCCACAAACTTGTTTTCTTTTTATCACTATTTTCACATTTTATTTTGGGTATTTGATGACCCGAAGCAATTCGGAGTTTATTATCGGTTTTGATCCAGAAATTGAAAGAACCATTCGGAGAAGACTTCAAGAACAAAGGAATATAGCTTTAGCAAGAAACAATGAAGCCAAACCCAAGGTGCAGCACCAAAATGCTAATAACCTACCAATGTCGCAAGACGATCAAATACAAAATAGGACTACACAGGACTTTGTAGCACCTATCTTGGATGACTTACAACTAGTAGTTGTTAGGCCAACAATCCAAGCTAGGAATTTTGAACTCAAGCCAGTAATGTTTCAAATGTTGAATTCTAATTGGCAATATGTTAGACTGCCACATGAAGATGCACGAGAACATCTTAAATCATTTTTATTGGTTTTTGTTTCCTTTAATCAACAAGGCGTTCCTGATGACGCTTTGAAGATGAAATTATTTCCTTATTCCTTGCAGGGAAGAGCTTGTACTTGGTTCCTTGGGCTACCTACGGATCAATTACTTCTTGGAATGCATTAGCAACACAGTTTGTTTTGAGCTTTAACCCGCTAACAATGAATTCTCATCTCGAAATGATATTATAGCTTATCATCAGCTGGATGATGAGAATCTTCACACTACATGGGAGCGTTATAAATCTTTTCTTCGACATTGCCCAATGCACAGCATTCGACAGGAAACAAAAATTGAAATTTTCTATAATGGGCTGAATTCACACACATGGAATCTTGTTGACGCATCAACCAATGGTCCTTTGTTGGATTGTACTTATAATGATGCTGTTAGAATTCTTGAGAGAATTGCTCAGAATGATTATCAATATCCTATCTCTAGAGCTGCATGAGAAAAAGCTACTCTAGAAGTTATTAAATTAGACGCAATATATGCACTTAGTGCTCAAGTTTCTTCTCTTGCAAATAAGATAAAAAAATATGCAAGGGACTAGTGACGTTGCACCTATACAAGTTGCTCAAAAGTTGATGTTCCTACCTTTTGTTGTGAGATTTGCAATGACAACCATAGCTATGAACGTTTTCCATAAAATGCAGAGAATGCCTTTTGTGTTAGTAACATCCGTAACAATTCTTATGACAACTCTTACAATAATTCTACACGCAATCAATAATCTTGGGAAACTCAAACTGCTGGACAAAATGTTGTGACATTCCGATATGGGAATATATCTACTCAAGGCAATTATAATCCAAAATAAGGGAATTACAATCAACAACAACAGAACTACAATTAGCACACTTAGATGCATCCACAACAAAGCCAGGTGCATCCACACCAGAATCAAATACACCCACAACACTCTTCAATGTTGAATCAGCATGTTCAAGGACATCGACAACAACAGTACACATAAGCTTCTCCTTTTGACCTATTAGCAGCTCTTGAGGCTTTAATGCGGGAGCATATTACTCTCATAGAAGCTATTTTGCAAAGGAATCCATCTTTTATTCGGGCTTTCGAGGCACAATAAGGACAACTTGTTTCGAATCTAAATACTCGACCACTGGGCACACTCCTCAATGACACGAAAAATCCCAATCCAGCGGGAAAGAACACTGCAATGCTATCACTCTTAAGAGTAGTAAACAAACTGGTGAGCCGACTACAGACTCTAATGTAGCACCTCAAGATATTGGTGAAGTGATCCCTAGTGAGAAGATTGAATCTAAAAAGCTTGTCGATGTACCAAAGAAAGAAGTTCCACAAATTGTCACTCATATGCCTAATGTCCGACACTTGAAACTATCGACGCAATCAAAGATGTAGGCGCAATCAAATGTACCTCCATCTTTACCTTTTCCATAAAGATTCAAGAAGAATGAGTAGGATAAGCAGTACCAACAGTTCCTAAACACACTAGAGCAACTTCAAGTCAATATTCCTTTAGTAGACGCCCTTGTGCAAATTTCTAATTATGGGAAATTTATGAAGGAACTCTTGTCTAAGAAGAAAAAGCTAAGTGATATTGAAACTATTGCACTCATAGAAGGTTGTAGTGCTATTTTCACAAATAAGTTGGCCCCCAAAATGAAAGATCCTAGGGGCTTTACTATCCCATGTTCAATTGGAAACCATTATTTGGGAAAGGCTTTATGCGACTTGAGAGCTAGCATCAACCTAATGTCACTACCTACTTTCAGAAAGTTGGGAATTAGTCACATTAAAACCTACTGTCGTGACATTGCAACTAGCAGATCGATCCTTGGCTCAACTTGAAGGGAAAATTAAAGACATCGTAGTTCATGTGGATAAATTCATTTTTTTGGTTGAATTTATCATACTTGACTGTGAGGTAGACAACGAGGTTCCCATAATCTTAGGATGACAATTTTTAGCCACCGAATGAACTCTTATTGATGTTTACAAACGTAAACTGACCATGTGACTTAATGATGAGCACATTACCTTCAGTGTTTTTAAATCTATTCAATGAAAGGATAAAGAAGAATGCCATACTGTCAATGTGCTAGATGATCTAATTAAGGAAGAATTCAATGACCAAAGCACAATACTTTCTGAGGAGTTTGCAGTGACATCTGATGATGAATTCTTAGATGACTATGATAGCATGGTTAAAGTTAATAATATTGAACTCAGGCATGGATGGCAGATTAAATCCTTATACTTAGCCAACAGAACAACTCCAATTCTCAAGCCATCTATTCATGAAGCTCCTACTCTGGAATTGAAACCACTACCAACTCATCTGAAATACATCTTTCTTGGTGCTAACTATACTCTCTGAATTATTGTCTCTGCAAGACTAGATGTAATTCAAGAAGATAAATTGGTTCATATTCTTAAGTAACATAAATGAGTAATTGCTAGGAGTATTGTGGATATTCGAGGCATTAGTCCATCTTTTTGCATGCATAAGATCAATTTGGAAGATAAAGGCAAGCGATCGATTAAGCAGCAAAGAAGATTAAGTGAGAATATGAAGGAAATTGTTAAGAAAGAAATTATAAAATGGCTTAATGTTGGAATTATTTACCCTATTCTTGATAGCAATTGGGTAAGTCCAATGCAATGTTTCCTAAAAAGTGTGGCATCATTGTGGTTAGCAACAACCAAGACGAATTAATTCCTACACGTATTCCTACGGGATGGCGAGTCTATATGGATTATCGCAAACTTAATGCTTCCATAAGGAAGGACCACTTCCCACTACCTTTCATCGACCAAATGTTGGATAGGCTTGCTGGAAGTACAATCAAATTTTTATTTCATCGGAAGATTAGGAGAAAACAACTTTCACCTGTCCCTTTGGTACTTTTACTTTTCGTTGTATGCCTTTTAGTCTTTCCAATGCACCAGCCACATTTCAAAAGTGCATGATGGCAATATTCTTGGATATGATTGAAGATTCTTTAGAGGTTTTTATGGATGATTTCTAAGTTTATGGGAATGATTTTGATCATTGAGCTGACAATTTGGATAAATTATTGAAGCGATGTAAGGATGCACATCTTGTTCTAAATTGGGAGAAATGTCATTTCATGGCAACTAAAGACATTGTGTTAGGCCATCTCATCTTTAGTCAAGGAATTGAGGTAGACAAAGCTAAAGTGGAAATCATTGAAAAATTACCTCCACCGACAAATGTAAAAGGTATTTGCAATTTTCTTGGGCATGCAGGGTTTTATTATTATAGATTTATCGAAAATTGTAAAACCCTTATGCTCATTGCTAGAACAAAATCAAAAATTCTTCTTTAACAATGCATGTATGGATGCATTTATTCAATTAAAGAAGCATCTAGTAAATGCACTGATTTTCATTGCACGAGATTGGTCCCAACCTTTTGAAGTTATGTACGATGCAAGCAACTTTGTTGTAGGTGCTATTCTAGGAAAATGCAAGGAAAAAATATTTCACGCCATCTATTATGCTAGGAAAACTCTTATAGAGGCTCAAATCAATTATACCACTACAGAGAAAGAATTGTTGGCTATAATCTTTACTTTTGACAAGTTTCGTTCTTATCTTTTCAGCACAAAGGTTAACCTATTTACTGATCACTCAGTGTTGAGATATCTTTTTGCGAAGAATGATGCAAAACCAAGACTAATACGCTGGATCTTACTGTTGCAAGAATACGACATTGAGATAAAAGACCGCAAAGGTTTAGAGAATCATGTTGCAGACCATTTGTCTCTATTGGAAGTTGGCAACGAAGATGGAAACATACTTCATGTAACACCCCTTACCCGTATTTGACGCCGGAATAGGGTACGAGGTATTACCTGACTTAAACACAAATAAACATACATTTTCAAGTCATAAATTTCCATCCAAATTAAAAACTTTCACATACCTTCATATCATCACTAAAACGAGCCTACGAGGCCCAAAACATACTTTAGAAGTGGTTCGAGACTAAACCAAGAACTTTAGATATTTTTAGAAAACTTAGAAAAATTTTCATGTTACAAGGCTCACATGCTTGTGTAGTCCAAGGTACACGCCCGTGTGACCCTAGGACACGCCCGTGTTAGACCTATCCAAATTAGGGTGCTCTCTGACTTGTGCCACACAGCCATCCCACACGCCAGTGTGCTAGGCCATGTAGCACACACGGTTGAGACACACGCCAGTGTCTCTTCCCGTGTGCTCAATTCTAAACATTCTATTTTGCAACAATTAAGGTGTAGGGCACACACGGCCAGAACACATGCCCATAAGGCAGACCATGTGACACACACGGCCTAGACACACACCCGTGTGGACAAAAATAAGGCTATTTACCAAGCCATTTTGTCATCCTCACTTGCACTCATCTACACAACATCACATGGCACAAATTCAAGCATATAAGAGCAACTTGACCACCACAACCAAGACATTAACATGTCATTCTCATGCCATTATTTATCAAGCTTAAAACATCATACTTAGCCCGATAAAAACATACAAATTTCACATTCACAAGAGCACACTACCTCATGACATGAAAAATCCCAGTCTGAGTGGGAAATAACACTGCAAGGCTATCACTCTTAGGAGTGGTAAACAAACTGGTGAGCCGTGTAACAGCCCAGTTTAGACCCTAGTCAGAATAGTGGTTTCGAAACCAAAAATATGAGGTAGTAAAATTATTTTTATATTATTTTATGTGTTTACAGTATATGAATTAATATGTGTGAAAGTTTCGTGAAATAATTTTATCAATTGGTTGCTTAATTTTGATAAAAGGACTAAATCGTGTAAAGCATAAAATTTGAGTACTATTAGTTAAAGGTGTTAAATAGCTATAGAAATTAAAAGTGAAGGTCCTTATCTGGCAAATAGCCCATTTATGAGTTACTGGATGATAGTGGAGTGGCATTTGGTGTAATTATTAATGTTATTAATGGTTAAATAAGTAAAAAGGCAATTATATGTTAAATTAAATAAAACAAATTGTGTCATCTTCTTCCACTATCCATCTTCACCGAATTTTCAACTTAAAATCAACCATGGGAGAGCTTGTTATTCGAC
Source organism: Gossypium rotundifolium (assembly GCA_025506655.1). Lineage (NCBI taxonomy): Eukaryota > Viridiplantae > Streptophyta > Magnoliopsida > Malvales > Malvaceae > Gossypium > Gossypium rotundifolium. The sequence goes on from CP106726.1 coordinate 44,980,635, forward strand.
CAAACTTTGAAGACAAATTGGTGAGTGGTTTTTGCTCGATTTTTAATAATTTCTACGTTTTTGAGATCGTTGCTTCGTAATTTAGCTATCCCGTACCTTCGTTTCTAAAACTGTTACAGAATTTATGAATTGCCATTGTTGAATACTTGAGCTCTTTGATAGTTTTTGATGAATTATGAATATTTGATGTTAGATTTTTATCTTTTATGAAGTGATTTGTGTTTGGACTTAATTGTAAAATATGAAAATATTGTGGTAGAAATGTGAAATAAATTAAAAATATGGGCTATTATAGAAACAAAGAGAATTTGGCTAGCATGGGTATTTAAGTAATTTTGTGAATTTTGTGTATTTGAGTAATAATGACTAAATTGTAAAAATGTGAAATATTAGGGGCTAAAATGCAAAATGCCCAAATTATGTGTTCTTGGATGAAATTGAATAAAATTTTGAATAAGTAAGTTAATTTTGATATTAATTAGATTGGGAAAAGCGAAATTCGGATCTAGATCGAGGGAAAGTCAAAAATCGGATTAGTTAACTTAATTTGTCATTACTACGAATGAGGTAAGTTCATATTTTAATAGATGTTACGAAATCATGTTATAAATGCATATTATTTGTGTGATTGAATTCAATGCAGAATAGTAATGTAAATATATATGTATTTTGAATAAGTTATAAATGTTATTATGATATTGAATTATTCAAGAAGCAGAATATATGAATACGAGAAAGCACCGACAATATGATGACATCTGAAAGCCCCATATGAACCATGGGAATAGTTAGGATACATATGTCATGACTTAGGATTCCGATATGTGTTATCGTGTAAGACCACATTTGGGACATTGGCATCGATTTGAGAGTTACGTGTAAGACCATGTCTGGGACATCGGCATCGTATATGTTTTCGTGTAAGACCTATCTGGGATAGTGGCATCGATATTTGATTACATGTAAGACCACGTCTGGGACATTGGCATTGTACGAGCTTTTCGAGCTATCCGAGTATCCTTATTGATTCCGAAAGGTTCAACGGCCATTCTAAGAAATAAGTGATTAAGTGAATGACATTCCAATTCAGGTACGTTGAAAGGTATACAATGTTTGGAAATGAAATGTGAATATGTACAAATGAAATATGAACAAATGTATAAGATATGATTTATAATGTTGCATATGTGTAATTGTTAGATCCTATATGAATGAAAGGTGAATTTGAGTATAAATGATGATATGAGATTTATATGAGAAAGATATATGATTGAATGTGTTATTTCCCATAATGTGCTCATTTGGTTATATGAAAGTGAGAATTCAATGTTATATGAGAATCGAATTTAATAAACTTGTAAAAGCTAAAGTTAGAAAATAAGTAAGTATATTATTGAATGGTGATGATTTGGTATGAAATCATGTTATAAACTTGAGATAATTTGTGTTTTGACAATTGAGATAGCATAGTATGCTTATGGCATTGTAATGAATTTTTTTGTTATATTAGGTTTATTAATATACGAGCTTACGGAGCTTTCAAATCTTACTCTGTGTGTTTTCTTATGTTTATAGATTTTCAAATGTTCGCTCGGGTTGGAAGTCAGCGGAGATCGCATCACACTATCTGGTTAATGATTTCGGTATTTATACCCTTTATGACTTAGTTATATGGCATGTATAGGCTATGGTGTTTGTTATTATGGTTAGAATGTATTTTGTTATTTGAGATGGTTGATTATGAATGTGGTTGTGGAATTTAGAATATTTTGATAAATTTGATATTGACTAAATAGCTTAGAATTGTTATGAGATTTGCTTGATATGATCTAAGTGTATATGGTCGTTTTAATAATGGTTTAAGTTATTCATATGATCATTTGATAGATGATGAGTATTTGCTTATGAAATGCATAAAATTGAGTTGATGAATTGGTTCATTTTTGAGGTATGGATTGATGTTTGAATTGGGAAATATTGTATAAATGAAATAGGTTATATTGATTATTATAGCTTGTGTATTTGGAATGTTTTGGTTGCCTATTAATTGTATTGAAAAGGTACAAATTGATGTGGTTTAGGTGTGCATGAGGAGGGTGAGAAATATGGCTTAAACTAAGCCTAATTTCGTGCCACATGTCCTGAGCACATGGGCGTATGACTCAACCGTGTGACCCCTGCTGCTTAAATAAAACAAGTCAGTGTGTTCCACGACCTAGACACACGTGCAGGTCTGGTGGCCGTGTGGATAAGTCAGTATGTATGCGCTATTTTCACACGGCCTGTGACATGGGCCAATTCCTAATGGCCATATAAAAAATGACTAATTTCCTATACATGCCATTAACTCAAAAGGTTTTGCATTCACTTATACCTAACATGATAGCTTGATAGTGTGATAGCATCTCGGCGATCTCCAAACCGAGCTAGTATAAAACCCTACATGATATGAGAAAGGAAAGGGAGTAAGTTATAAAGCTTAGTAAGTATGTATGTAAATAATAAGCAATTTATCACCATGCTTTTAACAATCCTTACTTTGAGTTCTCAAGGTAATGCCATCATTATTGCATAAACTTTCTCAATTCACTTATATTCATCTTGAGTTGTCTGCTCGAGTTATAGTCACTAAATTATTTTTATCTAGAGCTACGGAACTCCAAATTAAGATTTGCTAATTTTTCTTGAAACGAGACTCACATATATTCTTACCATAAAATTTCCAGACTTTTTGGTTTAGCCAATTAGTACATTTTATTCTTTAAAATATCCCCTGTTTCACTGTCTGACAGTTTTGAACCCTCTTCATTAAAAATAAATTTTCTCGTGGAACAGGACTCGAATGATGTTCCCGTTTGTTTCTCTTGAAAATATACTCATTAAGAAATTCAAGAATATAAATTTTACCCCTTAATTATTTTTTTATAATTTTTAATGAATTTCCCAATTCAAAACAGGGGATTTTGAAATCATTTTGATCCTGTCTCACTAAAATCCAAATATCTCATAAATTCTTTTGGTTATTCCGATTATTTTTTGAAAAAATAGTCTCAATAATATTTAATTTAATATATTATTAAACTTCTAATTCATTTTTCACCATTTTTGATGAATTTTCAATGTGATACAACTGCTGCTGTGCAAACTATTTTGTTGCTAACTTTACTCTATCATGTTTTCTTTGTATTAATTCTCATTTACACACTTATAATACTAAAGCATATCCATAGTTAGCCATGCCAATAGCTAGTCATCATCAAATATTTACAAGCCATTCATTGGCCCATTCAACTCACACATCAACAACAATATAAGTCTCAAATGCTTGGGCTTACTTACTCATACTTATTCTTACTCATCACATGTTACATAATAATTTCATACTTGTATTATACTCATGGTATTAGCACTTTTGCTAGTGTAATATAAATATCAATTCCTTATTTTCCTTAACTTAGATACAACCCTTTATCCTTCATGAATAATTTAACTTGTTACTATCTTTACTTACTTAGCTTTCTTGTTACCTCTTTCATACTTGGCTCTTTTGCTCGATGAATTACCCAAAATAACTGAGGTTACTCAATCTCATCAAACTTGGATCATGATGCCAATGTCATATCCCAGACATGGTCTTACATGGGATCGCCTCATGATGCCAAGGCCATATCCCAGATATGGTCTTACATGGGATCCCTTAACTCGGTGTCGATGCCATGTCCCAGACATGGTCTTACACGAGACCTTCCTTATATGTTTTCTTTGGAAACTTACCATTACCATGTCTTGACATGGTCTTACATGGTATCCTTGCCTTATGAATCTTATCAATTTCATGTCTTGACATGGACTTACATGACATCTTTGCCTTATGAATTCACCAATGCCATGCCTTGGCTTGGACTTACATGGAACCTTTGCCTTATAATAACTTTTCAATGCCATGAATTGTCATGGAATTACATGATATCCTTTCCTTAATGTCGATGACATGTCTTGACATGGTCTTACATGGACTTTCCTTGTCTGATGCTGTGATGTTAGTATCCTCATTACACGGACTTTCCTTGTCTTACATGGTCTTGACATGTAACCTCTTGCATGTTCTCATTCATTTTCTCATCAAGAAATGATTAATCTTAACTTCATGAAAATAATGTACATTATACATCATAATAAATGATTTAATAAAAAAATACATGGGAAGCCTTAAATCCATACAAACTTACCTCTAGACAAAAAATGTGTGGAAGCTCGATTTAGTCCAACACTTTATCCTTGCCTCGGTTTGATCCGAGCTTCATTTTTCTTGATCTATAATAACAATTTTACTTGTTTAATACTCACATTAATTAAATTGACTCATAATTCATACTTTCACAAAATTATGATTTTGCCCCTAAACTTTTACATAATTACACTTTTGCCCCTAGGCTCGTAAAATGATTTTCATTCAACTTTCTTGTATTTAGCCAAATCATTTTCTTAACTACAGCAGCCCTAATTTTGACTATTTCACTCATGTTGACCAATTTCATAACTTTTGCAATTTGGTCCTTTTATGCATTTCTCATGAAAATTACTTAGAAAAAGATGTTTACCATACATCAAACTTCCACATTCTTCCATAAATCATCAAAATAAATGCATGTCATACATGGGTAAATTTTTTAACACAAACCCTAGCTCAAAATAATGGTAGAAATAGCTAAACCAAGTTATGGAATCTCAAAAATGTAAATAACATTAAAAACGGGGCTTGGATGCACTTACTATTGAGCTTGAAAGTTTGAAAACCCTAGCCATGGCTTCCCCCATGCTAAATTTGGCTAAGGATGAAGATGGACAAGGGTTTTTGGCTTTTATTTTGTCTTTTAGTCCATTCAATTACCAAATTACCAAAATACCCTTAACTTAAAAATATCCTATTTCACTTATTTAATGTCCATTTTTGTCCAACAATTTAACCAATGGTCTAATTTCCATTTAAGGACCTCCAATTTAAAATTTCAAATAAATTAGACACTTCTAGCATGTAGAACTCAACTTTTGTACTATTTACAATTTAGTCCTTTTAACTAAATTGAGTGCCCAAACGTCAAAATTTTCAAACAAAATTTTCACGAAAATCTTTCGTGAAATTGTAGATCATAAAAATATAATAAAAACAAGATTTTCCTCAACGGATTTGTGGCCCCAAAACCACTATTCCGACTAGGCCCAAAATCGGGTTGTTACATATTTACCAAGCCATTTTGTCACCCTCACTTGCACTCATCTACACAACATCTGTAACACCCCAAACCCGGACCAAACACCCCGGCCAGATTTAGAATGCTACTGAGGAAATAGTTCGAAAAGAATTTGACATAAGGATGAAAACATAATAATTTTCCGTCATTTATAAAACATTGTACCTTTGAAATTCTAAGTAAAATTATGTTGTTACAAATTTCCAGATTTAAAACGTTAATATAGGTTTTAAGATGTAAATTGCTTTTAAAATAAAACTTTCCCAAATATTAACTCGATCATCAATTCCACCTAAACCCAATAAAATCCTCGAATATTTTAAGTGGCCTTATTACAATAAATATTTACTCAAAATTCGAAAATATAAAGTGCAAGAAATAAGCAAAAAAAAACATCTTTCAGATGGCCACCTCAGATCCGCCCCAAATTCGATCCAAGATTCATGTATCACCTGCAATGTTTGTGAAAAAATAGGGTGAGTCAAACCGACTCAGTGTATAATTATTTCACATGTTTCCACAAATGGGCTTGGCCCACCTCCACACAGTCCACATATACAATCATGCAAAATGAATCCCAACCTAACCTAGTGTCCATCCGCTACACACCCCTGCACTGCCACACGCACTGCACACGCACACACACCGGGGATTACTAAATCACCCTCCAACCGCTACACACCTCCTTGGCAGACCTGCTGCCCAAGGTCGTGGCATAGCCACCGATCAATTAAGTGACCCCACATATTTGTATCCACAAGGTGACTCTAAGTCATCCTCAATCCACGGTGATGCACACAAACTATCAACCGTCACGATGTGGCACATAGCTAACACCCCACCTTGATGAAGCACATAGCCAACATCAAGCGACAACGTAGCTCAAGGCTAACATCATCCACGTACATAAATATGTACACCCTGTCCTTCGTTAATCATATCCCAATCCCCATGCATATATATAATTTATGACAACATTAAAATAAGTATATATCACATGCTTACCACCATTTCACACATATACTACAGGTAGATTAATATCATGAAACACTGACCTGGTTAACCGATTACCCACCATGGGTAGCCACTATCTTAGTCATTATTTCTGGCTACCATACATATCTTATACACATATAGATATAACAGCAAACACAAATAACAGGAGAATAGTGCGATAACTACACACCTTTTTGGCACAGTCGACTAAATCCCAAAAATATTCCTTGGATATTCAAATCCCGGATAATCTCCCCCTAATCGCCAACTACAATAAAATCCCAAAATTCCCCTTCAAGATTTCGGCCACAGAGCACAGAAGAGATTAGAATTTTGCTTTTCGACAGTCAGAGAAAAAATAAGGAAAAGAAATCAACCTAGAAGAGATTCTTACCGAAAAAGTAATGACCAAAACGTAAATGGTCACTAAACTCCAAGAAATCGGCAAGAAGCACCTGAAGTAGAGAAATCGGTTTAAATGAGAAAGATGATAGGCTTCTAATCTAGTGAATAAATCGGCAGGGGGTAGAGATGCAATTAGTTTTGCCTCCTAGATAGGAGATTCGACTTTTAAAATAACTATGAGAAGAAGAAGTGAATGATGGAGTGGTTCGACTTAGGAGATCTTAATTGCTAAGTGAATTCGGTTTTAACTAAAGGATGAAAAGGGAGAATGTGAAGCTTGAAGAGGTGTTGCAGCAACAGGGAATTGAGAGAGATTTTGGTCTAGGGATGAGTGAAGTGAAGAAGAAAAATGGAGAAGAAAGTGACCTTAATGGTCTCTTGAAGTTTTGGCCAAGGTGAACAAATGAGAAAGAGAGGCGTTTTTGGTGTGGTTAGTGTATGGAAAGAAAAGAGTGAAAGCTTAGAAGAGAAAGGGCTGAATTTCGGCAAAAGAGAAGCACACAAACCCTTTAACAAAATTTGACTACTCCCACCTACCTACATGACCGAAATGGTCATCAAAGAAGTCCCTAGGCCGGCCAACTCTTCTCCTCTCATCCAGTCCCTTGTTTTTCTCCTAATTTTCCTCTTTTACGCTCATTCAAATGAGTTTGAATGAGTCTCCCTCTTATCTCTTATCTCAGCCACCAATTTTAAGCTGTTGACCCAATCCATACCTCATCCCCACAGAATTTGCATGCCGTCCAACTCTCCTTCCTCCTTGACGCAAAAAGCAACTTAAAATGCCAGCCTCGTAGCTCAAACCTCCTCCCCCTTGACACTCCATGTGACGCCACCCTCTCCCCCTTGCATCTAAGCGCTACACTGCCACTTTACTGCTTCCCTTTTTGAGTCATGATCCACCCCCAATTTCTCTTAAACCTAGCTCCCCTAGCTCCCCTTGGCTCAACTTAGACTAAAAATTTTCCTATGACTCCTACTCAAACCCGAGGTTTCCCGAAGCCCCCCAAATACTTCCAATTAACATACAGTGCACAGTAATACACAAATACAAATTAAAATGTACAACCCCCAAATCCCATATATTATAATTCTACCCCCCTTAAAAATAATTTTGGCCTCGAAATTACTTGGCTAAAATAGGTGAGGGCATTGCCGTCGCATTGCATCCTCCGGCTCCCACGAAGCTTCCTCAAATCCATGGTTGCGCCATAACACCTTGACTAAAGGAACCAATTTCCTCCGTAAAACTTTCACATCCCGCTCCAAAATCTGAATCGGTTCTTCCTCATAGGATAAATCTGGTCTCAACTCTACTTCCTCAATTAGAACCACGTGAGATGGATCCGACCGGTAATGACGTAACATCGAGACATAGAACACATCGTGCAACTGTTTTAACTCTGAAGGAAACTCAATTGATACACCACTAGTCCTACCCCCTTCAAAACCCGATAAGGCCCTATAAACCTGGGACTCAGCTTTCCCTTGTGACCAAATCTCATTACCTTCTTCCACGGCGATGCCTTTAAAAACACATAGTCACCTATTGCAAACTCTATCTCTTTTCTCCTAAGATCTGCGTAAGACTTTTGCCTATCAGTTGCCTCCTTCAACTGTGTCTGAATTACCTTAACCTTTTCTTCCGACTCTGCCACTATCTTAGGCCCCAAAACATGACGTTCACCCAATTCTGTCCAACAAGTAGGTGTCCGACACTTTCGTCCATACAAAGCTTCATACGGTGCCATCCGAATACTCGCTTGATAGCTGTTATTATATGCAAATTCCGCTAAAGGTAAAAACTCCTCCCAGCTTCCTCTAAAATCTATCACACATCCCCTCAACATATCCTCTAATAATTGGATTACTGGCTCAGACTGGCCGTCCGACTGTAGATGAAATGTCGTACTGAAGTCTAGCCTAGTGCTTAATGCCTGATGTAGTGCCTTCCAGAATCGAGACGTAAACTTCGGGTCTCTATTTGAGATAATCGACACCGGCACTCCATGCAGTCTCACAATTTCTGCCACATACAACTTTGCCAACTTCTGCAAAGAATAATCAACCCGTACTGGGATGAAATGTGCAGACTTTGTCAACTAATCTACTATCACCCATACCGAGTCTTTCTTAGTAGGCGTAAGGGGAAGCCCACTAACGAAGTCCATGGTGATTCTCTCCTACTTCCACTGCGGAATCTTTATCGGCTGAAGTAACCTTGAAGGTACCTGGTGTTCAGCCTTGACCTGCTGACACATTAAACACTTCCCTACAAACTCTGTAACTTCCCGCTTAAGACCAGGCCACCAAAATTAATCCCGTAGATCTCTCTATAACTTGCTTCCTCCAGGATGCATAGCATAAGGGCTACCATGCGATTCCTAAAGAATCCTCTGCCTCAGCTCTTCATCCTTCGGCATATAGACCTTGCCCTTGAAACACAACACCCCATCACTGTTCACACCATAACTTTCCAATTCCCCATCCTGCACTTGCCGTAGCTTAGCACTTAGATCGTTGTCTACCAACTATCTTTCTTTCACCTGACTCAACCATGTCGGCTTTACTTGTAGCTCTGCTAGTAAACTTCCGTCGTCATACAGGCTAAGATGTGCAAACATTGCCCTCAGATCCGACACTACTTTCTGACTTAGGGCATCTGCCACCACATTCGCCTTGCCTGGGTGATACTCTATAGAACAATCATAATCTTTCAACAACTCCACCCACCTTCACTGTCTCAGATTCAGCTCCTTTTGGGTCAACAAATATTTAAGACTTTTGTGGTCCGTATAGATCACCGACTTCTCTCCATATAACTAATGCCTTCACACCTTTAGCGCAAAAACTATAGCAGCCAACTCCAGGTCATGCGTTGGGTAATTAACCTCATGAGGCCTTAATTGCCGAGACGCATAGGCAACAACCTTCCCTTCTTGCATCAGAACGTATCCCAATCCCGTGTGAGAAGCATCACAATACACCATAAAGTCCTTTCCTGCCTCAGGCTGAATTAAAACTGGAGCTTCAGTCAAAACCTTCTTTAATCTCTCAAAACTTCCCTGCTGCTTGTCCGTCCACACGAAAGGTACCTCTTTTCTCAACAATTTCGTCAAAAGTGCTGCTATAGACGAGAACCCTTCTACAAATCTCTTGTAGAAGCCTACCAATCCCAAGAAACTGCGAACCTCTACCACCAACCTAGGTTGTTTCCAATCTAACACCGCATCAATCTTCCTGGGATCTACCCTTATCCCCTCAGCCAGAATTCACACTTGCTTAATTTGGCATACAGCTTCTTTTCCCTTAACACTTGCAACACCACCTAGAGATGCTCATCATATTCCTCCTCGACTTGGAATACACCAGGATGTCGCTCATGAACACAACGATGAATCGATCTAGGTAGGGTTGGAAGACCGATTCATCATATCCATGAACGCAATGGGCGTTCGTTAACCCAAACGGCATTACTAGGAATTCATAATGCCCAGACGAGTTTGAAAAGCTATTTTATGGATATCCGCTTCCTTCACCTTGAGTTGGTGGTATCCCGACCTTAGATCTATTTTGAAAATACCGAGTTCTTTAAGTCGATCAAACAAGTCGCCTATCCTCGGCAATGTTACTTGTTTTTGATCGTCGACTTATTCACCGCCGATAGTCTATGCACATCAAGATAGACCCATCCTTCTTCTTTCTGAATAAGACCGGTGCTCCCCATGGAGACACACTGGTCCGATAAACCCACGATCAAGCAACTCCTAGATCCGAGCCTTGAGCTCCACCAACTCCTTTGGTGCCATTCAGACGGAGTGATAGATACCGGAGCCGCACTGCAACAAATCAATCCCAAATTTCACCTCGCGATCCGAGGCAACCCGGCAGTTCTCCCAAAAACATCCCCAAACTCTTTCACCGTCTCCGGCCTCACCTATCACGCTGCCCTTAGCCTCCAAGGCACTAACAAGCATCAAAAAGCCACACATCCTTTCCTCACCATCTTCTCTGTCTTAAGAGCAGACACTACATTCGACAAGTAATTTCTCTATTCCCCTGTCACTACGATCTCTTTGTCATCGAAGTTTTCAACGACATGCGCTTAGCAAAGACAATCGAGTTCGTGATGATACCTTACTAGCCAATCCATGCCTAATATTAGGTCAAACTCCCCGAATGGTAGTTCCATTCGGTCAGCTAGAAACACTACCCCCTAAACTTCTAAAGGCATGTCTCTAAAGAGTTTATCTACCGCTACAAATTGCCCCAAAGGACTAAGTACAGTCATCTTCCTAGAAACAATTTCAGAGTTCACATCCAAAGTTCCAGACACCACACTAGCAATGTACGAATGAGTTGACCCAACATCAATTAAAGCCATAAAGGGTAATCCAGAATAAGGAACGCATCGTGATAACATCTGGTGCATCTCCCTCTTCACGACGTCTGGTTGCATACACCAACCCTGGCTTCCTTGCATCTGAACTCCCAGCACCTCTGCCTGGTGCTCCCCGACGTCGGCCAATGCCAGTTCCTCCACGGTTCGGACCACAACCTCTCAACACCTGTTGACCACCTCTTCTTGGCTGCACATACCCCAGACCTACTATCTGAGCCCTATTCGGATCCTAAGGACAATATTTGATCAAATGAGACTTAGACCCACACCTAAAACACTCCCTATTCTATCCCCAGCACTCACCTACATGAAACCTTCCACACCGAGCACACGGACGGTCTTGATTTCCAGCAGCTGGCATAGAAACACGAGCAGAATTTTCAACCTTCGGTCTTTTCTGAAAGCCTCCAGAAGATGCTGACGACCCAAAACTCCTCTTATTTCGATTTCTATCTCTATCCCTGTTCTTTCTTTCAATCCTCTTGACCTCCTCAGCTATCTGAGCTTTCTCTACTAAGACAGCAAAGTCCTCTCTCTCCGGAGCAATCAACACTTACAGCTCATCTCTCAGTCCATCCTCGAATCGAACACACCTCTCATAATCAGTAGCCACGATGCCCCGAGCATACCGGCTCAATCATAGAAATTCTACCTCGTACTCAGCTATCGACTTACCACCTTGCACTAAATTGAGGAAAGCCTTCCTCTGTGCGTCCACCTAACTAGCTCCTACGTACTTTCCCTCAAACTTCATCTTAAAATAACCCCAGTCCACACGGTTCACAAGGGTACCCTCCCTAACTGTGAGCCACCATTGGTAAGCCTCGTCCCGGAGCAACGAGACAACACCCTTTAACTTTTCCTCAGCAGTGAAATCCAAATCGTCCATGATCCTTTCAACTGCCTCTAACCAGTACTCTGCCATATTCGGAGCTACTCCCGATACTCCCCTAAAACCTCAGCTTCATTCGCTCTAAGTCTCTCAGATATTAACTTTCGAGCCATATTTCCCATACTCGCTCCAACCACTCGCTCTAAAACTCGCAAAGATAGCTCGCGATACTACGCCATCTCCTCCCGCTCGCTCTTGAAATTTCGCCTCTACGGTAGGTAGCGGTGCTTCATTTTAGAACCCCGACTGCACTCTAGTGGTTCCGACACAGTCATTCTGCCTCTACCACGCCCTCGCACATTTTGACCACGTCCCCTAGAACTCATGTCTACGTTCGTGATTTAATCTGCTTAAGAATTTTATGAATTAGTTTTTGTTCCACTGATTTATCGCGAACAGTCTTATGTTTAATAGTTTTAAAAAGTGGTTCTTTCGAATTCGTACACACACATAGTCTCAAGTTCATTCATCCAATCATCAACATTCATGAACTTGCGTTCATTACAGAAATGTTGTGGTTGTCATTGTTGTTGTTCTCCACCACCCAAGGGTATTTTTGTAATTTGTCCTATAGGGGTATTTTGGTAATTTTCCAAATTAGGGTATTTGAAAATTTCACAAAATAAAGATTTTTGGTATTTTTGAAAAATAGGAATACTTAGTAAGAAGATTCAAGGGTAATATGGTAATTTTATAAACTGAGGGTATTTTTGTAATTTTACAAACCAATGGTATTTTGGTAATTTTACAAAACATGGTTCCAGGTGATTTTACGAAATAAGGGTATTTTGGAAATTTTTAATTCGGGGGTACTTTGGCAACTTTCCATAGTGAGGGTATTTTGGTAATTTGTACAGGTTAGGGGTAATTTGGTCAATTTGCAAATCAAAGGTATTTGGGTCATCAAGGGTACTTTGGTAATTTCAAAACCAAGGTTGAATTTTAGAGTTGTACAAAACAAGGTGACTGGTTCATTTCGGGTTTTAATTTATTGAATTTAGCCTGTGATTGAGTCCTCTTGGTTAGGGTGAACCGTCACTACGCACTAGGTAGGATTCGAGCGGAGAGGAGGTGAGTCACTAGGACTGCTTAAATACCAAGCTCCCCCTGAATCCAATCCTAGACATGCACACAACGGTTGCCACACCCTTAACTCGGCGACTCACTCACAAGTTTGTTTGGTTCAACCTTAAATTTTATGTAATTCGGTGTTGGAGTAAGCTAATCCTAGAGTTCAATAACTCCTAACCTACTAATCTACGTCCCTATAACTCCCACATACAAATCACACAAGGGTTAGGGGTACTTACCTGGTGGACTTCGGGCCAGAGATACAGGTGCCATGCCAGAACAAACCTGAGAAAGTTCATGGAAGTCTATGTTTTTGAAAAGCCCATCTTTGGAAATGTTTTTGGGCCCAAAACCCTCAAAGCCGAGTTTTGAACCTGACTCTGATACCAAATTGTAACACCCCAAACCCAGCCCAAACACCTCGGCCAGATTTAGAATGCTACTGAGGAAATAGTTCGAAAAGAATTTGACATAAGGATGAAAACATAATAATTTTCCGTCATTTATAAAACATTGTACCTTTGAAATTCTAAGTAAAATTATGTTCTTACAAATTTTCGGATTTAAAACGTTAATATAGGTTTTAAGATGTAAATTGCTTTTAAAATAAAACTTTCCCAAATATTAACTCGATCATCAATCCCACCTAAACCCAATAAAAATCCCTGAATATTTTAAGTGGCCTTATTACAATAAATATTTACTCAAAAATTCTGAAAATATAAAGTGCAAGAAATAAGCAAAAAAAAAAAACATCTTCTGCATGGCCACCTCGTATCCACCCCAGCCTGGTCCAAGATTCATGTATCACCTGCAATGTTTGTGAAAAAATAGGGTGAGTCAAACCGACTCAGTGTATAATTATTTCACAAAGTCTCCATAAATGGGCTTGGCCCACCTCCACACAGTCCACACATACAATCATGCAAAATGAATCCCAACCCAACCTAGTGTCCATCCGCTACACACCCCCGTACCTGCTACACACACCAGGGGATTACTAAATCACCCTCCAACCGCTACACACCTCCTTGGCAGACCTGCTGCCCAAGGTCGTGGCATAGCCACCGTCACCTAAGTGACCCCACATATTTGTATCCACAAGGTGACTCTAAGTCATCCTCAATCCACGGTGATGCACACAACTATCAACCATCCACGATGTGGCACATAGCCAACACCCCACCTTGATGAAGCACATAGCCAACATCAAGCGACAACGTAGCTCAAGGCTAACATCATCCACGTACATAAATATGTTCACCCTGTCCTTCATTAATCATATCCCAATCCCCATGCATATATATAATTTATGACAACATTAAAATGAGTATACATCACATGCTAACCACCATTTCACACATATACTACAGGTAGATTAATATCATGAAACACTGACCTGGTTAACCGATTACCCACCATGGGTAGCCACCATCTTAGTCATTGTTTCCGGCTACCATACACATCTTATACACATATAGATATAACAGCAAATAGAAATAACAGGAGAACAGTGCGATAACTACATACCTTTTTGGCACAGTCGACTAAATCCCAAAAATATTCCTTGGATATTCAAATCCCGGATAATCTCCCCCTAATCGCCAACTACAATAGAATCCTGAAATTCCCCTTCAAGGTTTCAGCCACAGAGCACAGAAGAGATTAGAATTTTACTTTTTGATAGTCAGAGAAAAAATAAGGAAAAGAAATCAACCTAGAAGAGATTCTTACCGAAAAAGTAATGACCAAAACGTAAATGGTCACTAAACTCCAAGAAATCGGCAAGAAGCACCTGAAGTAGAGAAATCGGTTTAAATGAGAAAGATGTAGGCTTCGATCTAGTGAATAAATCGATGTGGTTTAGAGATGCAATCGGTTTTGCCCCTAGATAGGAGATTCATCTTTTAAAAGAACTATGAGAAGAAGAAGTGAATGATGGAGTGGTTCGACTTAGGAGATCTTAATTACTAAGTGAATTCGATTTTAACTAAAGGATGAAAAGAGAGAATGTGAAGCTTGAAGAGGTGTTATGCAACAGGAATTGAGAGAGATTTTGGTCTAGGGATGAGTGAAATGAAGAAGAAAAATGGAGAAGAAAGTGACCTTAATGGTCTCTTGAAGTTTCGGCCAAGGTGAACAAATGAGGAAGAGAAGCATTTTTGGTGTGGTTAGTGTATGGAAAGAAAAGAGTGAAAGATTAGAAGAGAAGGGGCTGAATTTCGAAAAAAGAAAAGCACACAAACCCCTTAACAAAATTCGGCTACTCTCACCTACCTACATGATCGAAATGGTCATCAAAGAAGTCCCTAGGCCGGCCAACTCTTCTCCTCTCATCTAGTCCCTTGTTTTTCTCCTAATTTTCCTCTTCTACACTTATTCAAATGAGTTTGAATGAGTCTCCCTCTTATCTCTTTCTCAGCCACCAATTTTAAGCTATTGACCCAATCTATACCTCATCCCCATAGAATTTGCATGCCGTCCAACTCTCCTTCCTCCTTGACGCAAAAAGCAACTTAAAATGCCAGCCTCACAGCTCGAACCTCCTCCCCCTTGACACTCCATGTGACGCCACCCTCTCCCCCTTGCATCTAGGCGCTACACTGCCACTTTACTACTTCCCTTTTTGAGTCATAATCCACCCCCAATTTCTCTTAAGACCTAGCTCCCCTAGCTCCCCTTGGCTCAACTTAGACTAAAAATTTTCCTATGACTCCTACTCAAACCCAAGGTTTCCCGAAGCCCCCAATTACTTCCAATTAACATACAGTGCACACTAACACACAAATACAAATTAAAATGCACAACCCCCAAATCTCGAATATTACAACATCACATGGCAAAATTCAAGCATATAAGAGCAACTCGACCACCACAACCAAGACAATAACATGTCATTCTCATGCCACTATTTATCATGCTTAAAACATCATACTTAGCCCAATAAAAACATACTAATTTCACATTCACAAGAGGGCATTAACATTTGAATAAACTTATGATCATCATAGGCCATCATTCATGGATATATAAGATGAAGCATTAACAATTACAAGCCAAAACATATGGCCAAATTAATAATGACACACATAACACATTGACATAGTCCCTATACATGCCATAGACTTAAAATGCTTGAATTTATTTATACCCAAAATGATAGCTTGAAAGTGTGATAGGGTCTCTAGTGATCTCCAACCCGAGCTAGCTTAATAACCATATAAGACATGGGAAAGGAAGGGGGTAAGCTATATAGCTTAGTAAGTTCATATAAAAATAATAAACAACATTAATTATACATTGTCATTAAACTTTATGAGCATAACTTACTCAATCATATCAATAACATAACTTAAGTCGAAATAAATGACATTACACTTAATGAGCACATCTTGCTCAGTCATAAAAATAACATATCATTTTCCACGATCAACAAACCATTTCAAGCCTCCCATAGAACATACACACTAATTATGAGCATTTACATTTCAAGCATATACTCTTACATCTTTCAATTGCCTAAACTCTTATCTTTCCATGCTTCCATAATCATTTTAATAGGAAATTTTGCCAATCTTCCCTTTATCCCATATCCAATAAATCACAATTTGCATGAATACAACATGCTATGTCATGACTCAATCTAGCCCGAAAGCTAGTCACAAAATCTTCAATCGAATTTACTAAGTATTTCATACATCACAAGTATAGACTTATAATCACAAGGTTTTCATAAAGTCATTCTCATGTAAATCATGAACTCACAATTTCATGAAGTCAATACTTATAAACTTTACGTACATACCTGTACCAATTCGTAATGCTCATTTACTTTATCTCTTCTTTGACATACCTGTTGAACCATTTGGAATACTAAAGGATACTTGAGAATCTCGTACATACAGTACCGTACCAATGCCATATCCCAGATATGGTCTAACATGTAATCTCATATCGATGCCAATAGCCTAGCTATGGTCATACACGAAATCTCACATCAATGCCATATCCCAGATATGGTCTTACACGAAGTCTCATATCAATTCCATATCCTAAATATGGTCTTACACGTATTCTTAGTGACCCTAATGTCATGACATTTGTATCCTACCTATTCCTAAGGTTCAACCTAGATTTCTCGTTTGTCAAACTTTGTCGATTTCATTCAAGAGTAAATCACAATTCATATAATAATAAATCAATTTAAAGCATAAATAACAATGCATTATTTACATACAAACTTACCTCGGCATCAAAATGGCAAAAGGACTTAATCGTCAATTACTCGTTTTTCCTCCGTTTTAGGTCTGAACCTCATTTTTCTTTATCTATAATATCACATTTAACTCATTTATTATTCAATTATTCAATTTAGTCCAAAAATCATATTATGGCAAAATTACATTTTTGCCCTTAAATTGACATATTTACATTTTTACCCCTAGGCTCGTAAAATGAAATCTAATAAATTTATTTAATAAAAAAGCCTAGCTGAACCATTTTCATAACTATAGCAGCCCACAATTTCCATTAAAATACACTTTTATTACATATTTTACAACTTTTACAAACAAGTCCTTTTAGGCATTTTCACTAAAAATCACTTAGTAAAAGTTGTTTATCACACCTTAAACAATTAATATCTTCCATCAAACATCAAAATACATGCATGTCACACATGGGTAAATTTTTAAACATGAATCCTACTTAAAAATAATGGTAGAAATAGGTAAACCGGGTTACGAGGACTTCAAAAATGTAAAGAGCATTAAAAATGGGGCTAGGATGCACTTACTATCAAGCTTGAAAAGTGGCAAGACCCTAGCTATGGAGCCCTTATGAAATCCGGCCAAGGTAGAAGAAAGATGAGTTAATTTTGGCTTTATTTTCCCTTTTTCTTCTTTTATTAACCAAATGACCAAAATGCCCCTAAAGCCTTTTTTGAATTTTTTCTTGAACATGTCCATTTTTATCCATAAAAATAGAAATTGGTCAAATTTCTATTTAAGGACATCTAATTAATAATCCATAACTATTTCATACTTAAACCTTCTAGATCACACATTTTCCAACTTTTTCAATTTAGTCCTAAAAGTCAAATTGGACACTTTACCAACAAAATTTCTCAACGAAACTTTCTCACTATCAAGAAATCATATAATGAACCTTAAAACAATCATAAAATAAATATTTCTACTTTGAATTTGTGGTCTCAAAACCACTATTCTAACTAGACCCTAAATTGGGCTGTTACACTTCAAATTGTCGATGCATTCCCAGATGAGAAGTTATTTGCTGTTGATGCAACCCATTGGTATGTAGATTTGGTTAATTATCTAGTGTGTGGAAAACTCCCATTGGGTGTCACAGGTCATAAAAAAGAAAGATTTCTTCATGAAGTAGTGAAGTATCATTGGAACGAGCCGTATTTATTCAAGGTATGCAATGACAACATCATTCAGAATTGAGTTCTGGAAGAGGAGATGCTTTCAATCTTGAAGCACTGTCATGATGCTTCTTATGGAGGTCATTTAGGTGGCATACGAACTGCTGCTAAGGTTCTCCAATTAGGATTCTACTGGCCTTCATTATTCAAAGACCCCCATAATTTTTTGAATCAATGTGATAGGTGTCAACGCACTAGCCCTATATCCCGACGCAATGAAATCTTGCAGCAGCCAATTATGGAGGTTGAATTGTTCGGTGTTTGGGGTATGAATTTTATAGGACCATTTCCAAGTTTATTTCGAAATCTTTAAATATTAGTAGTTGTTGACTACGTATCGAAGTGTTTTGAAGCTGTTACCGTCCCAAAGGATAATGCAAAGACAGTGCTTAATTTTTTTCACAAGCATATACTCACCCGCTTTGGCACATCAAAGGCATTGATTAGTGATTAGGGTACACACTTTCATCACGAACAATTGGCAGTCGCACTAAAGAGATATTTATTTAATCATAGAATGGCTACTACTTATCATTCGCAAACTAATGGACAAGCCAAAGTATTGAATCGACAAGCTAAAAACATTCTTGAGAAGGTTATGAACCCTTTGAGGAAAGATTGGTCTTCCAAACTGGATGACACTTTATGGGCATTGCGATAGCATACAACACGCTATTAAGGATATCGCCGTATCAATTGGTTTTTTGGAAAACATGTCACTTGCCAATTGAACTGGAGCACAAAGTAATATGGGCAATTAAGCAAGTGAACATGGACTATGAAGCTACTGGAAAGAAAAGTTTGTTGGATATCACTGAACTAGAGGAGATTAGGCGAAATGCCTATGAAAATGCTACAATTTCCAAGGAAAAGACCAAATGATGGCATGACATAATTCTAGACTAAAATTGCACCCGGGTAAATTGCGTTCACGTTGGCCTAACCTTTTGGAGTTGTCGAAGTATTTCCTTATGGTGCAGTCACATCAGAGATTTACATGATGGACACCAGTTCAAAGTGAATGGACAATAGTTGAAACACTATTTTGGGAAAATTAATCAAAAGCAAGCAAAGACCATTAAATTGGTCGAAAAATTTTAATTTTTATTAAATTTATTATTATATGATTTTATTTTATTTTTTGTTCAAGTTTGTTTTACTTCTTTCTTTCTTTTTTTTGCAAAATAATTAGGTACCATTGTCAACGCACTTTCAACGTAGTTCGTACTATTGTACTGTCACTTATGGCTTATCAAGAATGAGGGCATATTAGAAATTTTAGATCCTACTGTTTGATCAAAAGTGACCTAGCCATCTGATCAATCTGATCAGGCGCAATTCTCATTGGACATATTTATTCCCACTAGTTTTATATCCCTTCACAAAAGTCATGCCTTTCCATCTTCTTCTTTCACTCGCTATAAACCCCCTCTCCACTGTGCCGATTGTAACACATACGAAGTAGCCATTTTTATTCACTTTCTCTTCCTCAAGCTCGTACCTTTACAACTTTAAACTTTATTCACTCAAAAAAATATATGTCAAGAACGAGAGGATCAGTCAAGAAAGCCACCAAGTCTGTTGAAGAACACTCGTCCTCTGCAACTACAGTTCGTGAACCAGAATTCTCCATGCCAACAGAGAAAAAGGAGCCACTAATCTTTTTAACAAAAGTGGCCAAGGACAAGTTTCAAGACAACATTTTGAAGAAAAACTTCCACCCAGAATAGGGCATTCTCCTTTCGCAACTGCAAGAATCAGGCAAGCTAGTGTAACACCCCATACCCAAGCCCAATGCTAGGACTGGATAAGAGATATTACCATGTTTGAACTCATTAAAACATACACTTATGGGCTGTGAAATTTTGTTCGACTTAAAAACTTCTCTATATTGGTCTAATCATACATTACATGGGCTTACGAGGCCTTAAGCACATATCTAAAAACTTTCAGAACTTAATCAAAACCTTTCTTCAAAGCAGGGGTCACACGCCCATGTGGCTTGGGACACGCCCATGTACCCTATTTTGACACGCCCATGTTATCAACCGTAGAGAGCCTGGCCGACTATTTTCACAGGTGCGGGGTTCACATGGCCTAGATAACACAGTGTGGGCTTAAACCACCACGTGTGATAAACCTTGATATACATATGAATTGACCTAGCCATATACAAAAGAATAATGGGCATATACAATGGCCCTTGTTCAAACCAAAATGAATGCTTCCTATTCTGCCATACTGATACACACGGCCATGGGGTTGTGATCCCGTGGCCTATCATGATTAATAATAATAAGGTGCAAGGTTCACATGGCCTACTTACTATCCTCATACTTGTAAGGTAAACGCCATATCCTAGATACGGTATATCTCTTCTTGAATCAATGCCAAGCTTACCTTTGACTTATATGATAACTTGTTCAATGCCAAGCTTGGGTCCTTGGACTTACATGATAACTTGTTCAATGCCAAGCTTAGGTCCTTGGACTTACATGATAACTTGTTCAATGCTAAGCTTGGGTCCTTGGACTTACATGATAACTTGTTCAATGCCAAGTTTGGGTCATTGGACTTACATGATAACTTGTTCAATGCCAAGCTTGGGTCCTTCGACTTACATGATAACTTGTTCAATGCCAAGCTTGGGTCCTTGGACTTACATGATAACTTGTTCATACTTAATCATATTGATTTTTTATTTAAAAACATTAAGCATTCCATGACAACAATGTACATTATACTAAGCAATTCAATGATAGAAATCATAAAGCTTAGAAATCATACAAACTTACCTCAATATATAAAATGTATGTAGAGATGCAATTTAGTCCTCGACTTTGTTCTTGCCTCGGTTTCGATCCAGGGCTTCATTTTCTTGATCTATAATCATAAATAGACCATTTAATAAGCATATTGACTAAATTGACTCATAACTCATTCTTTGGAAAATTACTATTTTGCCCTATACTTTCTCATATTTGCACTTTTGCCCTAGGCCGTCAAAATGATTTCTATACAACTTTCTTAAACTACATGCTTAGCTGATTAATAGTCTCAACTATAGCAATCATCAATTCTCACAAAATCATACATGTATGACCAAACTTAAGATTTTCACAATCAAGTCCCTACATGCATTTTCATGGAAAATCACTTAACAAAAGATGTTTTTACTACATCAAGCTTTCATAATCTTCCATAAAACATCAAAATACATGCATTTCATACATGAACACATTTTTGAACATCCATTATAGCTCATCAAATAGCTAAAAATAACTTACTCATGCTACCAGGACTTCAAAAATACGAAGAATATCAAAAAATCAGGCTTAGGAACACTCACTAGTAAGCTTGGAAAATTGAAAAAGCCCTAACAATGGTTATTGGAATTTTCGGCAGCTTGGAGAAGAAGATGAATGGATTTTTGTCATCTTTTTCCCATTTTAATCATTTATTAGGCAAATGACCAAAACCCTCTTTTTAAAAATTTCCATAAAACTATCTCTTGACCAATTTTGTCCAAAAACTAAATTTTGGGAAAATTGCTATCTAGGGGTTCATAATTATTATTCTAAAGCTATTTCATACAAAAAGCTTCTAGAAATTCATATTTTTCAACTTTTGCAATTTAGTCCTTTTGGACCATTCAATCACAATTTAGCGAAATTGCTTCATGAAACCTTCATACTAGCATGCAAACATGACATAAACCTTAAAACTCATAATTTCATCTCGATTTCATGGTCTCCCACCACTATTCTGACTAGGCCCTAAATCGAGCTGTTACAATTCTCTCCCTTAGGGATTTTCATCCTCGAAAATCTTACCAGCAAAATTGTTTGAATCTTGGTTTCTTATCACGCATCAACTTCTTTAACCGGATCGACCCAGTGAATTTGGTTTTCCTTGTAACACCCAAACCCAAATTTACGTAACGCTACTTAATCAACGGTATGTCACGGGGTGAATTGTAACCAAGTCTTAATTAAATCTTAGAAAAATCGACGATTTGGAAGAAAACTAGTATTACGTAGTCTTTTGAAAGCATTGATGTTTATCGCCGCCGAGGTGTTGAGTTTGCTATAAACAAGAAACAAAAAACCCAAGTGCAACCTTGAAAGTAACGAAAACCCCAAATTTAAAAAATAAACTTATAGACTATAAAGAAAAGAAATCAAAATTATGGCCTCCACGAGTCCGCCTCGGTTCTCGCATCCACGAGCTCCGCTCACGAAAAGTTAAGGAAAAGGGTGAGTCACCAAGACTAAATTTCCCACATTATACATACGACATGAAGCCTATAGTCACACATTGGCCTTAGCCCACATATCAACATACAACATATGAAATGCAAATAGCCCAACCCAAACCTAGTTTTTCCATCCGTTACACACCGGATTTCTACAATCAACCCTCCATCCGCTACACTCCATCACGACAGTTATGCTGCCAATTACACACGATCACTAGGTGACCAAATAAATTATATATACATCGTGGCAGAGCCACCAATCACAATGTGACCAAAAATAATGTATGAACATATGTATATATATTGTGGCAAAGCCACCGATCACTACGTGACCAATTAAGCACTTCCCCTTCATATCAAACCCATACCCATGATCTACATACAAATCCTAATAATGCAACATGCTATTCATAACACATCAATTTGCCATACATACATTCGGCTATGCAAAGAAATGATATGGTCATGTACCTGGCAATCCTAGCCTTACCCCTAAGGGCATCACGACTGTCTACACAGCCCATTTTCTAGCTTTTCAGCCCATACAAATGTTAGTACAAATAAAGTATAATGTGTGAAGGTTTACACACCTGATAATACGCACGACGACACTCTCTATGTCGACACTATCACTAGCCAAAACTATCGCTATCTGCCTACTATTCTGCTCAGAAGTTGGCCCACAACCCGGTGGCCAATCCCGAACAGCAGACACCGCGCGTTTCTTGAACTTTGGGGTTGGGACTATAGATCCAGCCCCTTCATTCGATTTGTTGACATGCGAGTCCATGAATGATCTTGGTCAGAAGGTACTATATTAAAATGATGATCGCTTAATGAAACATTAGTTTAAGACACGAACAACGAAAGGAAACTGATTGATCAACTTAGGGAGAATTGAAATCCTTACCTTGAAATCCCGAAAGAAATAATATGGTTCGAACGTTAACGATTTCTGGCTTAGAAACCTAGGCGATTACATCTCCTTCAAATCCGGAATGCCACCCAAAAAGAACACGAGATTAGTGAAAAACATCAATCTAATGATGGCCCTAACAACTAACTAGCCATTCGGCTTTGGTCTCCAAAAGCCAAAAAATTAAAAAAATAATAGTACAAGTCGACACTTACCTCTACAGAAGATTTCGGCTACCACTTGCGAGAAGATTCGGTAATGCCAAAGAAGAAGATTGAAATGGGGTAATTGAGATCTAAGAGTTTTTGGTTTTTAAGAAAGATTTGAAGAAGAGATGAACAGATAAGAGGCTTAGGCGTTTTTGGCTTTAGAAGAATAGAGTTAGGAGTTTTTCAGTTTTGGCGAAAAAAGAGAAGAAGATGAACCCTTAATTGCCGAAAATAGGAGGAGAGGAAATAAAAGCTATGCTCTTAGGAAAACAATGAATTTTGGCACACCCTTAGCCAAAAATAAATGAGAATTTCGGCATACCCTTAGCCACTTCTAGTCGTTTCCCTCCTTGCATTAAATGTCCCACACTCAGCCACCTCTTCCACCTCTATCCTATCCCATATTTCCCTCTTATCCTCATCTTCCTTTCTTTTGACTCAATCTACACTCACTCCTGCAGAGTCCCAGCCGAAACCACCTCTCACTCCTTAGGTGCATTTATTAAAAAAACTCCTTTTGCTTAACATGGAATTTGAACCTGCTCCCTTCAAACCCTCCTTGTGGCGTCACCTACCTATGCCCTTAGTGGCGCCTCCTTGCCACTTTACCAGCTAGATTTTTTGTGTTAACTTTCCCATTCAAGTGCCCTTAAGGCCCACTTCACCTAGTTCTCCCATGCAGAGTCTAAAAACAAAAATTTCTACCAAGGGTCAGGCTTAACCTCAAGCCTTCCTAAAAGCTCTAAACACACCACACACACACACACAACATGGCATACTCACACAACACATCACAAATGCAGATCCCCAATCTAGGATGTTACATTCCTTGAGTTCAGTCTGAAACAAAGGTGTTCTGCATTTACGCCCATATAGAGCATTATAAGGCGCCACCTTTAAGCTCGACTGAAAACTATTATTATAGGAAAATTTTATCAATGGGAGAAACTTTTCCCAACTACCTTGAAATTCTAAAATACAACATCTGAGCATATCCTCGAGTACTTGAATTAACCTCTTTGACTGACCATCAGTTTGAGGGTGAAAAGCTGTGCTAAAATTCAATCTTGTACCTAAGGCTTCTTGCAGCCTCTTCTAAAATCTAGATGTGAATCTCGGATCTCTATCCGATATAATCGATAAGGGAACTCTATGAAGCCTTACTATTTCTGAAACATACAAGTTTGCCAATTTGTCGAGGGAGTAATCCACTCACTTCGTGAGTCTATCAACTACAACCCATATAGCATCCTTCTTGCTTGGTGACAATGGTAACACCGTTACAAAATCCATGGTGATACGGTCCCATTTCCACTCGGGAATCAAAATGGACTGAAGTAAACTCGAAGGTACTTGGTGTTCAGCCTTTACTTGCTGGCAAATCACGCAATTGGAAACAAATTTTGAAATATCTTTCTTCATTTTCGGCCACCAATACTGTTGCTTTAAATCATTATACATCTTAGTACTTCCTGGATGTACAGAAAAACATCCGTTGTGTGCTTCATACAAAATTATCTGAATCAAATCCTCTTTTCTCGATATACAAACTCTATCTCTAAACATCAAGTATCCATCAGAATTAATCCAAAAGTCAGATTCAACATCTGGCTCGCACTGAGCTCTCTTGACTTGCAATTCACTATCTTCTTTCTGAGCTTCCAAGATCTTGTGAAAAAATATTGGTCTAGCTCTCAACTCGGCTATAATAGAACCATCTTCGGATAAAGATATCCCGAATTCAATGCCCTTAATGCAAAAAGGAATTCTCGATCAAAGCATCGGCGACTACATTTGCCTTTCCTGGGTGGTAGTTAATGACCAACTCATAGTCTTTTATCAACTCTAACCATCTCCGTTGCCTTAAGTTCAGCTCTTTCTATGTCATCAAGTACTTCAGACTTTTATGATCAGTAAAAATCTGACATCTCTCACCATATAAATGGTGTCTCCAAATCTTCAAAGTGAAGACTATGGTAGCTAATTCTAAATCATGTGTTGGATAATTCTTCTCATGAGGTTTCAACTATCTTGAGGCATAAGCAATCACCTTGCCTTCTTGCATGAGTACACAGCCTAATCCGTTTAAGGATGCATCGCTGTAAATCACAAATTCTTTCCTTGACTCACATTGTACTAAAACTGGAGCTTCTGTCAACATTGCTTTCAACTTCTCAAAACTTTGTTGGCATCATTCTGACCACTCACACTTCACGTTCTTCTATAACAGTTTAGTCATCGGGGTTGCAATCATGGAAAACCCCTTGACAAATTGTCTATAATAGCCGGCTAGACCTAAAAAACTTTTAATCTTAGAGATATTCTTTGGTAGCTTCCAATCCATTATGGCTGAGATCTAATTTGGATCTACTCGGACTCCATCTTGCGAGACAATATGTCCAAGAAATCCTACTTCCTTGAGCCAAAATTTGTTTTTGTTGAATTTGGCATATAACTAATTTTCTTGAAGAATCTGTAGAACTGTCCGTAGGTGTTCAGCATGATCGTTCTCATCTCGAGAATAAATCAGTATGTCGTTAATAAAATCGACTACAAACTTGTCGAGGTATGGTTTAAATATGTGGTTCATTAAATCCATGAATACCGTGGGAGCATTGGTCAACCCAAAGGGCATGACTAAAAATTCATAATGCTTATACCTCGTTCGAAAGGTGGTCTTGGATACATCTGAATCCTTCACTCTAAGCTGATAATACCCTGATCTCAAGTCTATTTTGGAGAACATAGTGGCTCCTTTCAATTGATCGAACAAATCATCGATCCTAGGCAATGGGTACTTGTTCTTTACTGTCACTTTATTAAGTTGACGGTAATCTATGCACAATCTCATGGTGCCATCTTTCTTTTTCACAAATAAAATCGGAGCACCCCATGGTGAACAACTTGATCTTGCAAAGCCTTTGTCTGTTAACTCTTGCAACTGTGACTTTAGCTCTTTCAACTCTGTTGGAGCCATTCTGTAAGGAGTAATGGATATCGGTACAGTACCGGGAGTTAGCTTAATATTGAACTCAACCTCTCTAACTGGTGGTAGTCCTAGTAATTCCTTGGCAAAAACATCCACATACTCACGTACTATCAGTATTGACTCAATCTTCAGTTCTGTTCCTCTATCATTCATCACATAGGCCAGATATGCTTCATACCCTTTTCTTATATATTTTTGTGCCGTCATAAGAGAAATCATTGTCGGTGATCTACCTTGTTCATCTGATTCTACATGAAGAGTATCCCCATCCTCACATCTCATTTCGATAAATTTCTTCCCACAATTAACTATTACATCATGGTAGTCAACCAGTCCATGCCAAGAATGAGGTCGAACTCATCAAATGGTAGTAACATAAGATTTTCTTTAAAGAAATGACCTCTAATCATTAATGGACAATCTTTACAATCTTTATATACTAACACACTCTTGCCTAAAGGATTAGACACTTTAGTCATAAATTCTGTAGAATCTATAGGCATACTCAAACCTGATACTAATTTCATGCAAATGTAAGAGTGTGTGGATCCGGGATCTATTAAAGCAACAACTTTAACATCATGAAGAGAAAAGGTACCCGTAATAACATTATGGGAAGATGCCTCTTCGTGAGTGCGAATGGCATAAGTCCTTGCAGGCGCTCTACCCTCAGGTCTCGCAGCCTGTTCTCTAGGGTTACCTCTCCCACTTGCCCCACTTCCTGGTTCCTCTACGGTCTGCCTCTGACCATACTCTCGGATCTCGGGTTCTGAGGTCTTTCTTCTTTCATCATCTCTGGACAATCTTTTATATAGTGGTCTTTAGAACCACATCTAAAGCATGCATTTTCATGTGCTCGGCATTCTCCAAGGTGACGTCTGCCACACTATGGGCATTCAGGTCTGTCAGATCTAATATTCCCAACACTTGCAACTGAAGTGGTCTGTGCTTTTTTCCCTAAATACTATTTACTCTTATCTTTCCTTGAATGCCAGTGGAAGTAGCCGATTGGGAAGGGAAATCTCTTGACTTTTTGGATGAAGATTGGAATGACTTATTCCACTGTCTCTTCCTAGAGTCACGAGACTCCATTTTAGACTTCTTCTTCTCTTTTACTAGATCTTCGGCTTTACAAGCCCTTTCTACTAGTGTAACAAATTCCTTTAATTTTAGGATAGCAACAAACAACTTGATGTCTTGATTTAATCCATCTTCAAATCTTTTACTCATAATGGCCTCAGTGGATACACATTCACGAGTGTATTTGCTGAGTCGTACAAACTCTCGCTCATAATCAGTTACTGACATCTTGCCTTGCTTGACATCTAGAAATTCCTTCCTCTTCTAGTCTAGAAATCTTTGGTTGATATACTTTTTCTTGAACTCTTCTTGGAAGAATTCCCATGTGACCCTTTCCCTCGGTACTACCGACACAAGGGTGTTCCACCATTGGTAAGCAGAGCCTCTTAAGAGAGAGATTACACACTTCATGCATTCTTCAGGGGTGCATGACAGCTCATTAAATACCCTGATGGTATTTTCTAAATAGAATTCAGCTCTTTCTGGATCATCATCTTTTCTTGCCCAAAATTCTTCTGCCCCGTGTTTCTTGATCCTATCAATTGGAGGTTTATCTCCTCTTACACCTCTACTACTTGAGGGTCTATTGGAGCAGGTTGTGGAACAGGCGGGGATGGAGGGGGTTGTGCATTCAGGTTCGCACGAACGAACTCCGTATACCAGGAATTCATCATATGGAGGAAAGCTTCTCTAGCCTCTTCTCATCCTTCTTGACTCACCGTAGTGGGTCTATTCTCATTCTCATTTGGCACCGTCCCTTCCGCGGGAGCCGATGCATTACTTTCTACATCATTAGCCACAACTTCTTCGGGATCCATTTACTATATGTATAAACATAATTTAAATAGTCAAGAGTCATCACACTATCATTATTAAAACATTCTTATGTATGGCATGTATAGCTAGACTCATGCTTGTGCTACGTTAGTCCTAAAACCGAATAAATTGTGGCTCTGATACCACTAAATGTAACACCCCATACCCAAGCCCGAGGCTAGGACTGGATAAGAGATATTACCATGCTTGAACTCATTAAAACATACACTTATGAGCTGTGAAATTTCGTTCGACTTAAAAACTTCTCTATATTAGTCTAATCATACATTACATGGGCCTACGAGGCCTTAGGTACATATCTAAAAACTTTCAAAACTTAATTAAAACCTTTCTTTAAAGTAGGGGTCACACGCCCATGTGGCTTGGGACACGCCCATGTACCCCTTGACACGCCCATGTTATCAACCGTGGGGAGCTACTGACTATTTTTACACGGCCTAAACACGCCCGTGGGCTTAAACCGTATGATAAACCTTGATATACTGACTTGATCCACACGGTATGGGCACACGCCCATGTACAAACCGTGTATTCTACACGGCTCATACACACAGTCGTGGGGTTGTACCGTGGCCTATGATGATTAATAATAATAAGGTGAAGGGTTCACACGGCCTAGACACACGCATGTGTGTCTAACCATGTGAGCACTTAGAGGCTATTTACCAAGCCATTTACCACCTTGAAATCAAAATCAAACCAATACATTTCAAAAACTATACAACATGCTTCATTGAATACAACAACATACATATAACCAATTTTGGCTAACCACTTAGCCATATACAAAAGAATAATGGTTTGATAACCTATACAATGGCCCTTCTTAAAACATGTTCTCAAAATGAATGCTTTCTATACATACCATACTTAGTAAAATAACTTGGCTATACCAAAATAAGGATTGATAGTGTGCTACGAGCTCTGACCCCAACGATCCACAAGTTAGCTTGGCCGGACTACATAGAAAGAAAAGATTAAAGACGTAAGCATTTAGCTTAGTAAGCTTGCATGTAAAACACAGATTAATAAACTTGCTTAATATAAACCATTTTACATAACAATGGTATCATAATTTCAGCTTTAAATCTTACTTACTCATACTAATTTTCACATGTCTCATGATACTTATTATCTTCATACTTGTAAGGTAAACATGGTGTCTGTATCACTTGATCACATTGATCAACATACTTTAATTTAATAATCATGATCTCTAAATCATCATTCATAACATAAATAATACTCAATTTCAACTTGGTGATATCTTTGCTTATTTAGCTTTCTTGTTATCTCATTTTAACTTTACTCATTTGCTCGATGAATTTCTGCGAATAATGGAGGATACTAAATTTCATCCCACGTAACTTAATGCCAAAGCCATATCCTAGATACAGTCTTACATGATATATCTCTTTTTGAATCAATGCCAAGCTTACCTTGGACTTATATGATAACTTGTTCAATGCCAAGCTTGGGTCCTTGGACTTACATGATAACTTGTTCATTGCCAAGCTTGGGTCCTTGGACTTACATGATAACTTGCTCAATGCCAAGCTTGGATCCTTGGACTTACATGATAACTTGTTCAATGCCAAGCTTGGGTCCTTCGACTTACAAGATAACTTGTTCAATGCCAAGCTTGGGTCCTTGGACTTACATGATAACTTGTTCAATGCCAAGCTTGGGTCCTTGGACTTACATGATAACTTGTTCATACTTAATCATATTGATTTCTTTATTTAACAAACATTAAGCATTCCATGACAACAATGTACATTATACTAAGCAATTCAATGATAGAAATCATAAAGCTTAGAAATCATACAAACTTACCTCAATATATAAAATGTATGTAGATATGTAATTTAGTCCTCGACTTTGTTCTTGCCTCGATTTCGATCTGGGCTTTGTTTTTCTTGATCTATAATCATAAATAGACCATTTAATAAGCATATTGACTAAATTGACTCATAACTCATTCTTTTGAAAACTTACTTTGCCCTTATACTTTCTCATATTTATACTTTTGCCCCTAGGCTCGTAAAATGATTTCTATACAACTTTCTTAAACTACATGCTTAGCTGATTAATAGTCTCAACTACAGCAATCATCAATTCTCACAAAATCATACATGTATGACCAAACTTAAGATTTTTACAATCAAGTCCCTACATGCATTTTCATGGAAAATCACTTAATAAAAGATGTTTCTACTACATCAAGCTTTCATAATCTTCCATAAAACATCAAAAAACATGCACATCATACATGAACACATTTTTGAACATCCATTATAGCTCATCAAATAGCCAAAAATAACTTACTCATGCTACTAGGACTTCAAAAATACGAAGAATATAAAAAATCGGGCTTAGGAGCACTCACTAGTAAGCTTGGAAAATTGAAAGAGCCCTAACAATGGTTATTGGAATTTTCGGTAGCTTGGGGAAGAAGATGAATGGATTTTTTTCATCTTTTTCCCATTTTAATCATTTATTAGGCAAATGACCAAAATGTCCCTCTTTTTAAAAATTTTCATAAAACTATCTCATGACCAATTTTGTCCAAAAATTAAATTTTGGGAAAATTTCTATTTAGGGGTTCATAATTATTATTCTAAAGCTATTTCATACAAAAAGCTTCTAGAAATTCATATTTTGCAACTTTTGCAATTTAGTCCTTTTGGACCATTCAATCACAATTTAGCGAAATTGCTTCATGAAACCTTCATACTAGCATGCAAACATGACATAAACCTTAAAACTCATAATTTCATCTTGATTTCGTGGTCTCTCACCACTATTTCGACTAGGCCCTAAATCGGGCTATTACAGCAAGTCTACAAAACCATCTCTAAGCTGAAGTGGGAGAGTTTCTACACTCAACCTGAAAGTTATTCTCTGTCATTAGTATATGAGTTTTACACTAACCTATATGACCATGAGTTAGAGCTCATCTTTGTTCGAGAAGGCTTAACCCTATGGGATACTAGAAAATTCAATAAGCTACTGCAGAGACATCATTGTTGCACAAAATGAAGGATATCGAGAAGTTGGCCAATTCCATCAATAATAAGTAGATCAGGTTTGTCATTTCAATAGAGGATATAAACAAATCAAAATTTGTTCTATGCTTCTATCAAGGCCTAGGTCTATTGTAGCCGCATTAAATTAGTTAAGCTCGATCCCACTCCTAGAATTTCCAGTGTTCCCACTGATCATCCGAGATTATGAACTCTCATATGAGGATGATGACTTAAGGGACCGAGATAGATCGATGGCATCCTCGCCCATTGTGCATGTCTCTGTTGATGAGAAAGAAGAAGAATCAAGGGACATTAAGGAGTGCATTCAAAGAATTGATAGCCTGGTCTAGGGTGACTTCATTGCTGGTCAAGAGGAACCTGCTATTGAGGAGGAAGTTGTTGCTGGAAAGGAGGAAGTCCTTGTTGCCGATGTGAATGAGAAGAACTAAAAAGAAGATGTTGAGAAAGAATCTGCTCAGAACATTGTCACTACACCCGAGTTTGTGGGTGCAACTACTTATATTTTAGAGCGAGATGGAGCTAGACCGACTGAAGCTGCAGAGGAAATAACTGATGATGCTGAGGCAGAGCCGAAACTTGAGGAGAGATTCAAGGACCATGCGAAGCCCAAAGAAAAGAAGAGAAAGCGCTCCAAAGATAAAAAGCGCAAAGAGGAGAAAAAGAGGAGGAAGAAGAAACACTGTGTAGCCATATCTGTGGCTGAGGAAAACTGAGTTAGTTTAATTTTAGTTTTTTTTAGTTGTAGTGTTCAGGCATTACATGTAGCTGTATTTTTTTCTATTAGAGCACATTGTCATTGCATTTTAATTTTAGTGCATTGAGGAAAATACAAACTTTAAATTTGGGGGAATGCATATGGGGTTTGGAAATACACCCTCATTTCAAAAAAATTGAGTTTAATGAAGCATGCAAGGTTCATTTGTGGTTAATGCAAATGTGTTTGAAAATTTTTGTTACATTCGATGATTAATTCTTGAATCATGTGAATTATCAATGAATGAGTTGGATAAATTTTATTGAATGTTGTATCTTCAATTCTTTGATGAATGATTTAGGTTGCATTAGTAATGGATGACTAGTAGCATTCCTTGAATCTTGAAAGAATCTGCCTTTTACAGTTGCTTATATATATAGTTATGAATAAGAGACACTCCAAAGTGGGTGTATTGTGAAATGTTAAAGAGGGAACACTCCAATGCAAGCGTTAGAAAAATGAATCTGGCCAAAAGTTGTCGCTGCATGAGTGTGTGTCGGTGCAATTACGTACTCCCTGGGGGTTTGTTGCACTCCATCATTACTTTTCAAGAACAAGGGTACAGTAATGCAATGATATACCTTATTCACAAAAAAACATATATTTGTGATATTCATAGATACTTAGTATTGTACAATAAATGTTGTATTGGTAGATAGAATTTAGGATTTAAAGCATGATGCTGGTTTTGATGAAGTTGCAATCTTATTCATTCATACTTATGTATTGTCAATGCAATATTCTTTAATCTGAATGTAACTCATTCATCAGGATTTTTGGTGATTCAAGTTGCTAGAGTGATCATTTGCCTTAGTGAATTCTTGTGTAGCCTTGCTAGTTTCTGTTTTACTTTAGGATAAGTAAAAACTCAAGTTTGGGGGAATGTGATAGTACTAGAAAGAACATATGTTTTCTCCCTACTTATTGGTTAATTTGTCGCCATTTAGTTATCTTGAGCACATATTTTTGCATTTTTAGTTTAGTAAATTGCATTTTATAACCCACTGGATCTTAGCCTATTTATCCTTAATTTTGTCATGTTTTGGTACCAATGTCGCTGCATGAGTATTTCCAAATTGCGCCCAGAATTGTTCGCTGCACCTGAAAGCTATCCGAATAAGAACAAAAATGTGTGAGCTATCTAGTCTGGTATAACCAACTTGTACGTACAAAGGCAGCATGATTTTGATGAAAGGACACCTGTGCTATTTGGAATAATATAAATATTCACGTGAAAAGAAAAAAATGGAGGCTTTTTGGGGTATTATCTTCTTCAACCTATCTTTTAAAGCATTTTGGTTATGGCAGCTTAAGTCTCCTATGGGAGAACTGACGTGAAAGGGATGCAGATCAACTCCTGACAAGGAGCCATAAGGAGGAGCCCTGAGTGCGACACAAGAGGGAATGGAGAGATCCAAGTCGAGATTGTCTAGGAATAGTATTCTCCACTTGTTTATTTTATATTTCTTTTCTAAACAATGGTGATTACTTTCTAGTTCATGTTTGTATAGAAGTACACATGATTTTTGGGTTAAATGTTATTTTATTCAATCTTGCTTCTACTGTTTAATCTTTAGGTTACAGAGTCTTACTAGAGTTTACAGAATAATTACAGATAATTCATATCATTTACTATTCATATCCAAAACTAGTCATATCGTCCCTTGTATGGACCTTTGAGGCCCAATTTAAGCATTAGAAAAAAGTCAAGACTAAATCAGGATCTCAGAGAATTTTTCACAAAATTTCAAAAATTTTCTTATACACAGGGGTCACACGCCCGTGTGAGTAGGCCATGTGGCTCACATGGCCAAGTGACATGCCCATGTCTCAGGCTATGTGGGCATTCGATGTGAGGCACACAACTGTGTCCCAACCCGTGTCCTTACCCGTGTAACTCTCTGACTTGGGTCACACGGCCAGCCACACGCCTGTGTGGTTAATTTAATTTTCAAAAATTAGGTGCAGGATTCATACGGCTAAGACACACGCCCATGTTCTATGCCATGTGTCATACATGGCTGAGACACATACCCATGTCCCTGCCCGTGTTCCTAATTCTAAGCATTATGTTTCTCAATTTTAAGATGTAGAGGACACACGGCCAAACTACATGCCCATGTGCCAGGCCATGTGTCACACATGGTCAAGACACATGCCCATGTGTCTACCCGTGTGGACAAAATAAAGCCATTTCCTAGCTTTATTTCTCACCCAAATTTTCCATTAACCTACAACCACACTTACACATATATAACAACCAATTCAATACATATTATCCAAGCCAATTACAAGAATTATGTGTGATATATTATCACATATGTTCATGTATTTCCAAACTTACCTTATTATCAAAACTTTTATATTTACTTTAACTTACTCAACCATATTAAGTTGTTATATATTATTCATGAGATAACCTTATGATAATTATAAATACATACCAAAGCATGCCATCACTAACCATTTTTATGACTAGATTACTAACATCCATTTACATGCCAACATTGGAAAAGTTAGCCTATACATGCCATTATACAAAAATAGGTTTACTATTTATACCAAAGCGAGTTGAAGGATAGTTGACGTGATCCTGGCTAGGGAAGCTGTTGTCGATCCCATTGAGCTGCCTTTAGGTCCCATCACTCGATCTCGTTCCAAGAAGCTCTTTCGAGCTACATTGATCGAGCATAGGGAGAAAAAGTGGCGGGCCTTATTGATCACTCATGGAGCTCAACAACATGTGTCCCATATAGCTTATTAAGAGCTGAATTTTAGTTTTCATTCTTGAGCTGATTAGTTGCTAGAATAAACTTTAGTTATTTTAGTTTAAGTAATTAATGTGGCTTGAGTTTATTTAATATGTCTAAGTATATACGGCAATTAATATGTCTTAAGATACAACCATTTAATTTGTCTTGAGTTATTTAATTTTTCTTAGTTTATATAACTATTTAAAGTGTCTTAAGTTTAGACAACTTAATTGCATCATTGATGATGTCCTTACCGAATTTATTTAGTGTTTATAGGTAATCAATTCAGCTGAATCAACTAGCTAAGGTGCAAAGTGTAACAGCCAGATTTAAGGGCTAGTCGAAACAGTGATTTTGGAACCACTAATCCGAGGTCAGAGAAAATTATTTTTATGTTATTTTATGAGTTATAGCATGATTATATAGGTGCATGAAAATTTTGGTGTTTCAATTTTAGCGATTGCATGTTTAATTGCGAAAAAGGACTAAATCGCATAAATTTTGAAAGTTCCATTTTACAAGCTAAAGGTGTCTAAAAGCCATAGGATATTAATTGGAGGTCCTTAAAGTGCAATTAGACCCCTATAAAGAGGGTGGCCGGCCATAGGGGACAAACAATGTCAAATTAGTCAAAGTTGTTGAAATTAGGTGGACTAAATTGATGTTTTATAATAAAATAAAGAAAAGAAAAATATCATAAAAAGAAAAATATCATCTTTTCTTCTCTTCTTCTCCATTGAAAATTAGCAGCAAAATAGGGGTTGAGAGCTCAAAAGTTTCAGCAAGCTTTTCTCCTCACAAGTAAGTGATTTTAGTGGTCTTTCTTGATAATATTTGTACTTTTGGAACCCCTAAAGCTTAAGCTAGCTAAAGAGGGGACTATTTTGCAAAATGGTTGAAAGTTTAGGGTCTTTCCATGTGAGCATTTATGTTTTTGCTGCATTTTTATGGAAGAAAATGAGTCATAGTTGTTAAATAAATAACTTTTGTGAAAGGTGTTACCATGAAAACACCTAAAAGGACCTTTTTGTGAATGTTGTAAAATATGTGGTAAATGTGTGAAATAATGAGTATTTAGGGTTTCTTTAAGAGTAATAAATGTTCATCTAGGCTTGACAAAGGAGGAAATTTGATTAGAATTAATTTACGAGCCTAGGGGTAAAATCATCATTTTGTGAAAGCTTAAGGGCAAAATGGTATTTTTGCCAAAATATGATTATTGAAATGTGTTGATTAACGTGGTAATTAAATGAGCTAATTTTTTTTATCATAGATCAAGAAGAACAAGGAATTAACCTGGACCAAGGAAAAGGCAAGGTATCGGACTAGATCGTCAATTTGGCCTATTTTGAAATCGAGGTAAGTTTGTGTGTAATAAATTCAATGTCACGTTATTGAATTTTAAAATGTTGATATTAGTTAAGATGTATATCATTTCCATGAAAGTGAGCAATGATGTTGAATGAGAAAATGATGAAAATTTATGATGTTGAAGTCCCGGTTGGACTTTAAGATGTAAAAGGATATCATCATCGAGACGCGAGATTGGTAAGGTCCCGTATAAGATCGTGTCTAGGACGTGGCCTCGACATCGAGTTGAGATCCCGTATAAGATCATATTTGGGATATGGCATCGACATTGAATATGAAAATTGTATAAGACCATATCTAGGATATGGCATTGACATTGATATGAGATCTCGTATAAGACCATATTTGGGATATGGCATCAGCATCAAGATGTTACCTCATGTAAGACCATATTGGGGATATGGAATTGGCATCATGTTTATGTGTATAATGACGATTTTGTATCCTCAGATGTTTTAAGTGATTTAACGAGATAAGTAGTTAAGCTTATGTTAGAGATGAAATTAATGTTAAAACTATGCGATGAAGTGATACAGGTAAACAGAGTAATTCACGAGAAATAATTACGATATGTAACATGACATGTATTTGGTAAGAATAAGCATGAGTAAGTCATGGCAATGTGTTTGAGACTTTGTGTTTTTACTCAATGCAATGGATGGATGACATTATGAGCCTTATCATTGCTATTTATTTCATGCAAAATTACTAAACTTTATGCTTACCCCTCTCATTTCCTTTTCCTTGTAGTATTGTCAAGCTAGCTTGGGAATTCGTGGAACGTCAGAGTTCGGAATCACACTATCGACTTCTCTTTGGTATAGCAAAGTTAGATTTATTTTGAGTATAGCATGTGTAGGACTTGGTCATTTTGTTATGTCATATTTGTTAGCCAAAGTGTTGGCTATTTATTAAGTTCATTTTGTAAGTGGTCATTGGAAATGGGTTAATATTTGACAAGTTTATATATTCAATGATGATGAAATTCATGAAGTGTATGCTTGTGTAGATGTCCAAATTTTGAGTTCCTAGAAGTGCCTTATGGTCATGATATATGTTGAATTGATTTGGTATAAGTGTGTTGCTTTGTAGAGTGGCAAATGGCTTGGTAGATAGCCTTAAAATTGTCCACATAGGTAGACACACGGGCATGTGTCTAGGCCTTGTGTGACACACGGTCAACCCCATGGGTGTGTTGAGAGGTCGTGTGTCCCCATGCATGTTAGGTTGGTAAGTCAGTGTGCTCAGTAGTAAACACACAGGCGGAGATACGGCTGTGTGTTTCGAGCGTGTGGGAGACACGGCCTAAGACACAGGCATGTGCCCGGGCCTTGTAAAGTTTGCACTTGAAATTTGGAATTTAATTCGACACACGGTCTAAGGACATGGGCGTGTGCCTTGGCCGTGTGACTTTATTGAGGTGATGACGTTATAAATAGAATGCCAAGGTTTTTTCACACGAGCGTGTTGTGGCCGTGTAAGGGACACGGGCCAGGGGCACGGGCGTGTGTCCGGCTGTGTGAAAAGCCCTGTAGGTTTGAATTGAAAAATAAATCCACACGAGTGTGGAACACGGGCATGTCATATACCACACGGGCGTGTTCCTACCTTTACATAGAGGTGATCATGGGCCGGGTCGAGCCAGGCCCAGACAAAATTTTAGGCCCATTTTTAGGCTCGAGCCTGACCCAAAATATGGGCCTAAAAATTTGTCCAAGTCTGGCCCGAAAGAAAATTGATAAACTTGAGCCCGTCTCGACCCGGCCCATATTAAATTTCTTTTATCTTTTTTCATTAAATAAAAAATTTTAAAACAAATATTAAAACAAATAAACAAATAAAAATATGTAAATTTAAAAAGTATATTTGATTAAAAATAAAATATATATTTAATATATAATTCGGGCCGGGCCCAAGCCAAAAAAGTTTTACCCGAGGCCTGACCCATTTTCTAAACGGGCCTCTTTTTCTTGCCCAAACCCATATTTCGAGCCTATATTTTTACCCAAACCCTCCCATTTTTCGGGTGGGTCATCGGGTTGGGCCGGGTAGCCCAACCCATAATAACCTTTACCTTCAACGGGCGTGTGGCCCTGTTTTATGTCAAATTTGTCTAAGTGTTCAAAAGTTTTCGGTTTAGTCCGAATCATTTCGGGTACAAGTTTAGGGTCTCGTAGACCTATAATAAGGAAGTTAAGGTCTTGAATGAAAAGTTTTTAATTTGAAATGAAATTTTTATGAATCAGCGTTGCATGATTGAGCAAGTTAAGTACAGTAATGCCTCGTACCCGGTTCAGGTGTCGAATAAGGGTAAGGGGTGTTACACAAAGTAAAGCATTAAAGAAGAGCATGCATTTGGCTAATGCATGGGACGGAAATTAAATGATAACTAGCTAATTTCTCCTCTCTAAAGGACTGTTCATGGATACAAATGGACAAACACACATTCACATTAGTCCATTCATGTAACAGCCCGATTTAGGTGCTAGTCAGAATAATGATTTCGGAACCACTAATCCAAGATTGAAGAAAATTATTTTAATATTATTTTATGTGTTATAGCATGATTATATGGGTGCATGAAAATTTTGGTGCTTTAATTTTAGCGATTACATGCTTAATTGCGAAAAAGACTAAATCGCATAAAGTGCAAAAGTTCTATTTTACAAGAAAAAGGTGTCTAAAATCCATAGAATATTAATTGGAAGTCTTTAAAGTGCAACTAGCCCCTCAATGAATGGTTGGCCGGCCATAGGGACAAAGAGTTGAAAAATAAGTCAAAGTTGGTAGGAATTTGGTGACTTAATTAACGCTTTATAATAAAATAAAGAAAAGAAAAATATCATCTTTTCTTCACCACCTTCACCAATGAAAATTAGCAGCAAAATAGGGGTTTGAGAGCTCAAAAATTTTAGCAAGCTTTTCTCCTTACAAGTAAGTGTTTTAATGATCATTCCTTGATAATTTTTGTACTTTTAAGACTCTTGTAGCTTGAGCTAGCTAATGAGGGGACTATTTTTACAAAATGGTTGAAAGTTTAGGGTTTTTCCATGTGAGCATTTATGTTGTTTGCTGCATTTTTATGGAAGAAAATGAGTCTTAGTTGTTAGATAAACAACTTTTGTGAAAGGTGTTTCCATGAAAACACCTAAGAGGACCTTTTTACAAACATTGTAAAATAGGTGATAAATGTGTGAAATAATGAGTATTGAGAGTTGCTATAAGAGAAACTAGGCTCGTTAAAGGAAGAAATTTGATTAGAATTGATTTACGAGCCTAAGGGTAAAATAGTTATTTTGTGAAAGTCTAAGGGCAAAATGGTATTTTTATCAAAGCATGGTTATTGAAATGTATTGATTAATGTGGTAATTAAAATGAGTGAATTTGTTATTATAATCAAGAAACACGAAGCCTGGACCGAACCGAGGCAAGAACAAGGTGGTGGACTAATTTGAAAGATTCCACATATATTTTGGTACGGAGGTAAGTTTGTGTGTAATAAATTCCACATCATGTTATTAAGTTTTTAAATGTTTGATATTAGTGATGTTGTATATTATTTCTATGAAATTGAGTAATGATGTTGAATGAGAAAATGATGAAACTTTATGATGTTGAAGTCCGGTTTGACTTTAAGAAGTGAGAGGATATTATCATCGAGACATGAGATTGGTAAGGTCCTGTATAAGACCATGTCTGGGACATGGCCTCAGTACCGAATTGAGATCTCCTGTAAAATCATATCTGAGATATGGCATCGGCATCGAATATGAAAATCGTATAAGACCATATTTGGGATATGGCATCGACATCAATATGAGATCCCATATAAGTCCATATCCGGGATATGGCATCGGCATCGAGATGTGACCCCACATAAGACCATATTTGGGATGTAGCAATGGCATCGTGTTTATGTGTATGATGATGATTGCGTATCCTCGGTTAATTCAAGTGAGTCATCGAGAAAAATAGTTAAATTTGTAATAGAGATGAAATTAGGGCTAAAGCTATGTGATGAAGTGATACAGGTACATGTGAGTAATTTAGGAGAAATGTTTACGATATGTGACATGAATGTAATTGGTAAGAGTAAGCATGAGTAAGTTATAGCAATGTGTTTGAGACTTTGTGTTCTTATTCAATGCAATGGATGGATGGCATTATGAGTCTTTATGTTGCTATTTATTTCATGCAAACTTACTAAGCTTTATGGTTACCCCTCTCATTTCCCTTTCCCTTGTAGTATCACCAAGCTAACTCTAGGATTGTACGATGTCGGAGTTTGAAAAAACTATCAACTTCTCTTTGGTATAGTCAAGTTAGATTTATTTTGAGTATGGCATGTATAAGACTTGGTCGTTTTGTTATGTCATATTTTTTAGCCAAAGTGTTGGCTATTAATATCGTTCAATTTATTTGGTAAATGGTCATTGGAAATTGGCCAATACTTGACAAGTTCATTTGTTTAATAATGATGAAATTTATGAAGTGCATGCTTGTATGGATGTTTTGATTTTGTGTAACATCCTAAATTGGGGGCTCTGTATTTGTAATGTGTTATGTGTGTATGATGTGCTATGTGTGTTATTCCGGTGTGTTTAGAGGTCTCGAGAAGGCTCGAGGGTAAGCCTGAGCCTTGGTAGAAATTTTGTTTTTAGGCACTGCAAGGGAGACCTAGTTGAAGTGGGCCTTAAGGGTACTTAAGTGGGGTTGTTGACACAAGAATCTAATTAGTAAAGTGGCAAGGAGGCGCCACTAAGGGTGTAGGTAGGTGACGCCACAGGGAAGTGGTGAGGGAGCAGGTTCGAGTTGCGTTGACAGCAAATAAGAGTGTTTTTTTCATTTTATGCGCCTAAGGAGCCTAAGAGGTGGTTTCAGCTGGGACTCTGCATGGATGAGTGTGGATTAAGTCAAAAGATAGGAAGGTGAGGATAAGAGGAAAATGTGGGATAGGATGTGAGTGTAGGTGGTGGCTGAATGTTGGACACTAGAAGCAAGGGGAGGAATCGATTTTGGTTGGTTAAGGGTGTGCCGAATGTCTTGAGGTTTTAGGCTTGGTTGCTTGTGATCAGTGTGTATTTTTGGTTACTAAGGGCAAGTGGCGAATCTACCAATCTCTTTTTCTCCTCTCTTGCTTTCTAGCTGAATTTGCTTACACCATTGGTGTTGTTTTTCCCTGTTTCTCTCTTCTTCCATTCTACTCTTCACAAAAGACCTCTAAGCCGAAATCATTTTTCCTCTCCAAACTCTTCTTCAGAGTCAAACCCTCTCATTATCTTTTCCACTTTCCGTTCTCTTCTTTTCGTTGCTCCATTTAAACACCGAAATCTCACCTTTCTTCTCTTCTTCTTCTTGACCTAATCTTCCCTTAAAGACCAATCATCTCTTTGATTTCATCTTACTTAGTCGAATCTCATAAGGTTTCTCCTTGACTCTCTTTTGCCGAAGCATATCCTGTCTCTTCTCATAGTAGTTTTCGTCACTCTACTCCACAACCCCGCCAATCAGATTCTTTTGATCAGGGTAGGTATTATTCTTTTCATCTCAATTCTCTTTTCTCTCCTTTATGGATGTCGACAGTATTAATCTTGTCTTATGGCTTCGACCGATCAAAGTAGGGGCTTGTCTTCACGTTTTCGGCTTTTGGTCGGCAATTGAAGGGTGTTAAAGGGTATTCGGTTCTAGTCGACTTAGACATTTAATCGATACTTAATCCAAGTTTTATAGTCTTCGGGATCTATCGATCTAGGTAAGGGATCTTTACTTTGAGTGTTATTTGTTTTCGTTCTTTGCTTCAATGTTTTAATCTGGTCTATTGACCAAGATCTTTTCCATGGATACAAACGCTAGTCAAGAAAAGGAAGGGGTTGGACCCGTAGTCCTAGTTCCAAAGTTCTCAAAGATAGATTTGAGATCAGGATACCATCAGCTTAAGGTCAAAGAATCGGATATTCATAAGACAGCTTTCAGGACCGTTATGGCCATTATGAATTCTTGGTGATGCCGTTTGGGTTGACCAATGCACCAGCAGCGTTTATGGATATGATGAACCGAGTATTCTAACCCTATTTGGACCAGTTTGTCGTAGTATTTATGGATGATATCTTGGTATATTCAAGGTCGGAGGAGGAGCACGATTCGCATCTTCAAGTGGTTCTACAAATCATGAGGGAGAAACAATTGTATGCAAAATTCAGTAAATGTGAATTTTGGCTAAGCGAGGTTACTTTTCTGGGACACGTTGTGTCGGTGAAAGGGCTCAGAGTTGATCCTCAAAAAGTTGAAGCTATCATGGATTGAAAATCACCCAGGTCTGTGACAGAAATTTAGAGCTTCCTTGGTCTTGCTGGGTACTATAGGAGGTTCGTTGAGGGATTCTCCTTGATTGCGACACCTTTAACCAAGTTGTTGAGAAAGGGAGTACCTTTTGTGTGGGGTGATAAGCAGCAGGAAGCTTTGAGAAGCTGAAGAGGGTGTTGACGGAAGCTCCAGTTTTGATTCAACCAGAGGCTGGAAAGGAGTTCGTGGTTTATTGTGATGTCTCACACACAGGGTTAGGATGTGTGTTGATGCAAGGTGGAAAAGTTGTTGCTTATACATCTCGACAGTTAAGACTGCATGAGCTAAATTATTCCACACACGATTTGGAATTGGCAGCGGTGGTTTTTGCCTTGAAGATCTAGAGACATTATCTGTATGGAGAGAAATCCTTCATCTATATAGATCATAAGAGTTTGAAATATCTCCTTACCCAGAAGGAGTTGAACCTGAGGCAGAGGAGGTGGATTGAGTTTGTAACATCCAGAATTTGGGGGCTATGCATTTTTAATTTAATTG
The DNA here is from genome assembly GCA_025506655.1 of Gossypium rotundifolium. NCBI lineage: Eukaryota > Viridiplantae > Streptophyta > Magnoliopsida > Malvales > Malvaceae > Gossypium > Gossypium rotundifolium. The sequence goes on from CP106726.1 coordinate 45,024,156, forward strand.
TATGTTGTTGCATGCCTATGTGTAGTTGAGTGTACTTTGGAAGTTTTAGGAACTTCAGTATGTAAGTGAATGCCTTAGAGAAATATTAAATTTTTAAGACTTAAGATGAAGCTAAGCAAGAGAGGTTTTAAGAAAATTTGGCATGAGGTTTTAAGCATAATAAGTCATTTGGCAAGGTGGTGTTGGCGCATGGGTAAATGCTTGAGGGGAGAGGTTCGAATCCCCTAGCTAGCAAGTGGAAGAATTTTAATTTTTGCTTTCTTTCCTATAGTGTCAGCCAAGCCTTATCTAGAATGGATGGACATTCTTTTAATTTTAGATAGTAGACCATAGGAAAAAGTCAAGTTAAAAGTTATGGTATGGAATCATGAGGTTATGGAAGGATAAGGGGACAAAGGGCTTGAAGAGGGGATGATGTTTTGGAAGCTTTTTCATGGTTATTTGACCATGAACCTAGACAGCATAAGGGGCTAAGGGGGATTGGTTTAATTGTGATAGAAATCAAGGGATTGATAAGGAAGAAATGAGGAGGAAAAGGGGGGATCATGTTGGCATGGTGTTGGCCGAATTTTGCAATAGCATTAGGGGTGAAAGTTGGCCAAAACTTTAACCAATTTGTGCATCTTTTTCTTTTCTCCAAACTTTGTCTCTTAGCCGAATGCATATTACACAAAAGATGAACCTTTTTCTTCTCATTTAGTCATTTGATATTTTACCATTTCAGGTTTTGAATAGTCCTTTTATTTTCCTTTCTCCAAAACATATCTCCTTTCTCTCCTCTTTGTAGAAAATACCAAATATCAAAGACCATTTTCTTCTCTTTTTCCCTTATGGCGAATGCTCATAACTTCTAAACTCACCTCTTTTCTTTTGAAAACCAAATCATCTCCTTCTTTCAAACTTTTATTTTCTTCTTTCTCTTCTCATTTACCTTGCTAAGGCCGAAACTTCTCTCTTCCAAATTCATCATTTTTTTGCAACATCATAAACCTTTTTATCTTTCTTTTCTTTTTCTTGTTGTCATAACCGAAACCACCATTCTCTTTCTCCTCTTTTGTCAAAACGAACTATCTTCTATTTTCATCATCATCTTTCTTTTCTTTTATTAAAAACCAAAATCACCATTTCTCTTTCTTCTAAATCAATAAGGCCGAATCTTCAAATAGTCAAGTAAGGGTGAATCAATCTCCATATTTCGAGTAAGGATTTTCTATCAAGTGTTCTTTTTATTTTCTTTTAGAATAGTCGATTTTAGAAATCTATTTCTCTCATTTTCTCCTTGGCTGAATCTTTGAAGGGGATTTTAAGGACTCATTTTGTAGCCAACGATTAAGGAGAGATCATTCGAGGTCATTCAAGGTAAGGATTGTCATATTTGGTTATATCATTTTTAGATAAAGATTACTAATCGATTTCATTATAGGGGACTCAATCAATCGGTTATTTTCCGTAAACGTAAGATTTCGGGGCTAACAAAATAGGTTCAAAAAGAGCGGTAAGGAGTGTTTAGAAGAGGGGTGGCTCTGTTATACCCTCAAACTTCAAACGAAGGGCTGTATCGGGGATCCAAGATTTTCCACCGGGTTGTGGACCCTCTGCTAACGAAGATCGTTTATTTGAAGTCGTGCGTACACCCGAGCCACTTTTCGTTCGTGGTTTGTCATCGGGTTTTGATCCATCTGTCAGAGAGAAACCACATATAACAGTTGTCCGAGATTTCGAGGGTAAAGAATTAGATCTTTCATCAATAGTGTAGATTATAAGTATTAGCGTATTCTAATCAAGTGTGATAATTAATTAGGTGTCGACGAACGGGAAGGTATCGTTCTCACTGTCATAAGGTGTGTAACATTATACTAAATTCTCATCGATCTAAAATAAATGTGATTTGTATGAAAATATGTTTTATAATGGTTGCGGGTACCATTCAGTGGTATACGATATTCAGGTATGTTTACCCCCAATATTTCGTTAATATTGCTATATGCATAAATATGCAATAAGTATGACTTTGTTATGATTTTGGGGTATATTGCATAAAATCTGAATAATATGTATGTGCATGGTCATATGGGTGATATTGATAAAGGGGAAGTGTTCGGTGGTTTTACCACATTATCCGGTGACTTGGTCACATATGTGAACTGGTGACTTGGTCACTTATTTTGAATCCGGTGACTTGGTCACATATGTGAATCTGGTGACTTGGTCACATATTTTGAATCCAGTGACTTGATCACAATTATCGGTGGCCATGCCACAAAATTATAAAGGCGATGTGTATGTTGGTGCTGAGAAGCGCCTTCGATGGTGTGTAGCGGATGAAAGGTCGATTTAGTAATCCCGGTGTGATTGGTAGAATGCGGTGGTGTGTAGCGGATGGATATTTAGGTGGGCTTGGGTTTGCATTTCATTATATATATTCATGTGATTTTTAAGTGATTTGTATTAAATGGGCTTATGGCTAAATATGTTTTGAATGGGCTTAATGGCCATGATCAATTGGGCTTTTAGTGTTATGTTACACATTGAGTCTATGACTCACCCTTTTATGGGATTTGTTTTAGGTGACTCTTAGCGTGATGGATCGGTTCAGCGAGGACTACGTGGTGGCCAATGCTCAACAAAGTATTTTGGAGTTTTCTTGCAATAATACCTAATAATTTTATTTTTATTACTTAGGATTTATTATGAGTTTTGTTATTTTTGTAATAAGGTCTCTATGAATTGTTTTAATTTTGCGTTTTAGATCTTTAATATGCTACGAACAATATTTATTAAATAACTAAATTATTTTCAAAAATACAAAAATAACTTAAATTGTATTTGACACCTAAACATCTATGGTTTTTACAAAATAATAAGTTTTTCATTAAATTTGGTTTTCTTTTAACTTATAATTTTCTCTTAAAATAATGTTTTAAGAAGATACAAATTTATTTAACAATACAATTTCAACGAAATATTTAAGTTAAATCTATTTCATTGAAACCATTATATTTCCTTATAAATCAAAACGAGAATTAGTTAAAGTTTTACTCGAGGAACATATCAAATTCGGTTAGGCTTTTGGGCCGGGTTTGGGGTGTTTCAACTTGGTATCAGAGGCCAATTTTAAACTCTCGGCCTTGGGTTTTGAAGCCCACAACGTTTTCAAAATCAGGCTCAAATGACTTTTTGAAAGTTCTCTTAAGTTAAAAAGGTTTTATAGAAGCATGGCACCCGAAGTTCTCGGCCCAGGTCCATAAGGTAAGTACTTTATTGATAAAGTGGTGTGAATGTATGATATTTTAAAGTGATAAGCTTAAACTATACTTTAGAGACATGGACCCTAGGTGTATGTGTACTACTACGGAAAAACCACTGAATAAATATCTGTTGCATAAAACTTTCTTTTAATAAGAAGTGAAAAGACTCTAATGCATAAGACTTTTTGTAAAAATAGATAAGGCGTGTAGTAGACATGAGTTCTAGGGGCGTGGTCGTCGTGGGACGTGGTAGAGGAAGAATGGTTGTGTCGAACCGGTTAGATCTGGTCAAGGTTAGAAAATGAAGCTCCGCCACCGTACTGTTGGGTGGAATTTCAAGAGCAAAATGGAGGAGGTGACGCATATCACAAGCTTCTTTGCTAGTTTTGGAGCAGTAGCGAAGCTAATCTGAAAAATGGGTCTCGAAAGTCGATGGTGAGAGACTTAGATCAAATGGAGTGAGGTTTTTAGGGAGTATCTAGAGTAGCTCGAATGTGGCGAATCTTGGTTGGAGGCGGTCGAGAGGATCATGGATAATTTGATTTGTACTCTTGAAGAAAAGTTGAAAGGTCTTGTTTCACTACTCCGTGATGAGGCCTACCGGTGGTGGCTCACTATCAAGGAGAGTACCCACGTGGATTGAGTGGATTGGGGTATTTTAAAGTTAAATTTGAAGGGAAATACATTGGAGCTAGCTACATCGACTCTCAGAGAAAGGCGTTTCTGAATTTAGTGCAAGAAAATAAGTCGATAGCTGAGTATGAAGCAGAGTTCTTGCGACTTAGCCGATATGCCAGAGGGATAGTAGCTACCGAATATGAATGGTGTGTCAGATTCGAGGATGGACTAAGAGATGAACTGCGAGTGTTGATTACTCCGCACCGGGAAAGAGACTTTGCAGTCTTAGTGGATAGGGCAAGGATAGATGAAGAAGTTAAGCGGACTGAGAGACAGAATCGAGATAGAGGCCAAAATAAGAATAAGAGGAGCTTTGGGTCTTCAGGGTCATCCGGGAATTTTCAAAAGAAACCTAAAGTTGATGGGCATGAAGTCGTGATTGCTACGGAGGACAACATCGTACTTGTGCTCAATGTGGGAAGATGCACCGGGAGAATGTTGGAAAAAGACGGGGATGTTTCAAGTCGGGTCTAAAGATCATATGATCAAGGATTGCCCGATGAATTGAGATAAGAACCACCCAGTGAGTCGAGTGTTAATCAGTGTTGGAGAGGTGGACAATGACGATAAGGGTCATGGTCCAAATGGAAGAAGTAATGGTTACGGTAGAGGTCACGGACTTGAGCAGAGGCAATGGTAGCTCGAGGCAAGACGGCCAGTGTCGGTATATGGAGTTAAATCGCAGAGAGGATAGTGAGACTTTTGATGTTATCACAAGCACGTTTCTAATTTACGGGTTGCCCTTTATTACTTTGATAGATATAGGGTCAACTCATTCATACATCGCTAGTGAAGTATCTGGAACTTTGCATGTGACTTCGAGGCGTACCTAGGAAGATAACGTGCTTAATCCTTTAGATGCAGACGGTAGTAATAGACAAACTTTTTAAGGAAGTGCCTTTAGAAGTTCAAGAGATGCAATTTTGGTGATTTAATAGAGTTGCCATTCGGGGAATTTGACCTGATCTTAGGCATGGAGTGGCTAGTGAAGTATCGTGCAAATGTGGATTGTGCTGCTAAGCGGATGTCATTAAGAACTATTGATGACAAAGAAGCTGGGGTGATGGGCGAGAGATGAAATTACTTATCAAATGTAGTATCTGCCCTTAAGGAAGAAAAGATGGTTAGAAAGGGATGTGTGGCTTTTCTGATGTTGGTGAGTGCCTTGGAGGCTAAGGAGGCAACTGTTGAAGAGGTCAGGACTGTGAGTGAATTTGTAGATGTTTTTCCGGAAGAACTTCCAGGATTGCCTTCGGATCGTGAAGTAGAATTCGGGTTTGACTTATTGCCTGGAACGGTGCCAGTTTCTATTGCTCCGTATAGAATGGCACCGAATGAGTTGGTTGAGCTTAAGGCTCAGATCCAGGAGTTACTTGATCGTGGATTTATCTGACCTAGTGTGTCTCCATGGGGAGCACCAGTCTTATTCATGAAGAAGAAGGACGGAACGATGAGGATGTGTATAGATTACCGGCAGTTAAATAAGCTGACCATCAAGAACAAGTATCCTTTGTCGAGAATCGATGACTTGTTCGATCAGCTTAAGGGAGCTGCGGTATTCTCAAAGATAGATCTAAGGTCGGGGTATCATCAGCTTAAGGTGAAAGAAGCGGATATCTATAAGACAGCTTTTCGAACAAGATATGGGCATTATAGTTTTTGGTAATGCCGTTCGGATTGACGAATGCCCCAGCTGCGTTCATGGATATGATGAATCGGGTTTTCCAACCCTACTTGGATCAGTTCGTCGTGGTATTCATAGATGATATCCTGGTGTATTCTAAGTCTAAGATGGAACATGATAAGCATCTCTGAATAGTGTTGCAAGTTTTAAGGGAGAAGAAACTTTATGCCAAATTCAACAAGTGTGAATTTTGGCTGAAGGAAGTTGCGTTCTTAGGCCATGTGGTGTCGGCAGAAGGAATAAGGGTGGATCCTCGGAAGATTGAGGCAGTACTAGATTGAAAACCACCTAAGTTCGTAACTGAGGTTCGCAGTTTCTTAGGATTAGTAAGTTACTACAAAAGATTCGTCAAAGGATTCTCATCGATAGCTGCACCTTTAACAAAATTGTTACGAAAGGAGGTACCTTTCGTATGGGCAGATAAGCAGCAAGAGAGCTTTGAGAAGCTCAAGAGGGTTTTGATTGAAGCTTCGATTTTGATTGACTGAGGCGAGAAGGATTTCGTGGTGTCTTGTGGCGCTTCTCACGTGATTAGGATATGTTACGATGTAAGGCGGAAGGTAGTTGTATATGCGTCTTGGCGATTGAGGCCACACGAGGTAAATTACCCGACGCATGACTTGGAGTTGGCAGCGGTGGTCTTTGCTCTTAAGGTATGGAGACATTATTTATATGGGGAAAAGTCAGTGATATACACGGATCACAAGAGTCTAAAATATCTACTGACTCAGAAAGAACTAAATTTGAGGCAACGAAGGTGGATAGAGTTGTTGAAAGACTACGACCATTCTATTGAGTACCACCCGGGCAAGGCGAATGTGGTGGCAGATGCTCTAAGTCGAAAAGTGGTGTCGAATCTAAGGGTAATTTTTGCACATCTTAGTATTTATGACGACGGAAGCTTACTGGCAGAATTACAAGTAAGGCTGACATGGTTGAGTCAAGTGAAAAAGAGAGTTGGTAGACGATGATCTGAGTGCAAAGCTACAGCAGGTACAAAATGGGGAATTAGAAGATTTTGGTATTAACAACGATGGGGTATTGTGTTTCAAAGGTAAAATATGTATGCCGAGGGATCAGGAGTTGAGGCAAAAGATTCTTTAGGAGTCGCATGGTAGCCCTTATGCTATGCATCCTGGAGGAAGCAAGTTATATCGAGATTTGCGAGATCAATTTTGGTGGCCTAGTCTTAAGTGGGAAGTTACGGAGTTTGTAGGAAAGTGCTTAACGTGTCAGCAAGTCAAGGCTGAACATCAAGTACCTTTGGGATTGCTACAGCTGATAAAGATTCCGCAGTAGAAGTGGGAGAGAATCACCATGGACTTTGTTAGTGGGCTTCCTCCTACACCTACTGAGAAAGACTCGGTATGGGTGATAGTGGATCGATTGATGAAATCTATGCATTTTATCCCCGTTCGAGTTGATTACTCTTTGCAGAAATTGGCAAAGTTATATGTGGCTGAGATTGTGAGGTTGCATGGAGTGCCGGTGTCGATTATTTCAGATAGGGATCCGAGGTTTACGTTTCAATTTTGAAAAGCATTGCATCAGGCTTTGGGCACCAGATTGGACTTTAGTATGGCATTTCATCCACAATCGGACGGCCAGTCTGATCGAGTAATCCAAGTATTAGAAGATATGTTAAGGGGATGTGTGATAGATTTCAGAGGAAGCTGGGAGGAGTTCTTACCATTAGCAGAATTTGCGTACAACAACAATTACCAAGCCAGTATTCGGATGGCACCGTATGAAGCACTATATGGACGGAAGTGTCACACTCCTACGTGTTGGACAAAATTAGGGAACGTCATGTTTTGGGTCCGAAATAGTGGTGAATCGAAGAAAAGGTTAAGGTAATCGGGCTCGGTTAAAGAAGCATCGGCGGGCAAAAGTCGACGCAGATCTTAAGCGGAAAGAAATAGAGTTTCTTGTGGGGATCAAGTTTTCCTAAAGGTTTCACCTTGGAAAAAGGTGATGAGATTTGGTCACAAAGGAAAGTTAAGCCCCAAGTTCATTGGACCTTATCGGGTTTTTAAGCGGGTTGGACCTATGGCATATCAGTTAGAATTGCCTTGAGTTGAAGCAAATGCACGATGTGTTCCATGTTTCAATGTTACGTCGTTCTCGGTGGATCCATCTCATGTAGTGCCGTTGAGGTGGTGGAATTAAGACCAGATTTGTCCTATGAAGAGGAGCCAATTCAAATTCTGGAGCGGGATGTAAAGGTATTACGGAGAAAATTGGTTCCTCTCGTCAAAGTATTATGGCATAATCATGGATCAGAAGAAGCTTCGTGGGAGTCGGAGGAAGCGATGCGACAGTAATACCCTCACTTGTTCTAGCCAGGTAATTTCAGGGTCAAAATTATTTTAAGGGGGTAGAACTGTAACATCCAGAATTTAAGGGCTATGCATTTTTAATTTAATTGTATGTTGTTGCATGCCTATGTGTAGTTGAGTGTACTTTGGAAGTTTTAGGAACTTCAGTATGTAAGTGAATGCCTTAGAGAAATATTAAATTTTTAAGACTTAAGATGGATCTAAGCAAGATAGGTTTTAAGAAAATTTGGCATGAGGTTTTAAGCATAACAAGTCATTTGGCAAGGTGGTGTTGGCGCATGGGTGAATGCTTGAGGGGAGAGGTTCGAATCCCCTAACTAGCAAGTGGAAGAATTTTAATTTTTGCTTTCTTTCCTATAGTGTCGGCCAAGCCTTATCTAGAATGGATGGACATTCTTTTAATTTGGATAGTAGACCATAGGAAAAAGGCAAGTTAAAAGTTAGTTTATGGAAGGATAAGGAGACAAAGGGCTTGAAGAGGGGATGATGTTTTGGAAGCTTTTTCATGGTCATTTGACCATGAACCTAGACGGCATAAGGGGCTAAGGGGGATTGGTTTAATTGTGATAGGAATCAAGGGATTGATAAGGAAGAAATGAGGAGGAAAAAGGGGGATCATGTTGGCATGGTGTTGGCTGAATTTTGCAATAGCATTAGGGGTGAAAGTTGGCCAAAACTTTAACCAATTTGTGCATCTTTTTCTTTTCTCCAAACTTTGTCTCTTAGCCGAATGCATATTACACAAAAGATGAACTTTTTTCTTCTTATTTAGTCATTTGATATTTTACCATTTCGATTTTGAGTAGTCCTTTTATTTTCCTTTCTCCAAAACATATCTTCTTTCTCTCCTCTTGTAACCGAAAATACCAAATATCAAAGACCATTTTTCTTCTCTTTTTCCCTCATGGCCGAATGCTCATAACTTCTAAACTCACCTCTTTTCTTTTGAAAACCAAATCATCTCCTTCTTTCAAACTTTTATTTTCTTCTTTCTCTTCTCATTTACCTTGCTAAGGTCGAAACTTCTCTCTTCCAAATTCATCATTTTTTTGCAACATCATAAACCTTTTATCTTTCTTTTCTTTTCTTGTTGTCATAACAGAAACCACCATTCTCTTTCTCCTCTTTTGTCAAACCGAACTATCTTTCATTTTCATCATCTTCTTTCTTTTCTTTTATTAAAAGCGAAATCACCATTTCTCTTTCTTCTAAATCAATAAGGTTGAATCTTCAAATAGTCAAGTAAGGGTGAATCAATCTCCATATTTGAGTAAGGATTTTCTATCAAGCGTTCTCTTTATTTTCTTTTAGAATAGTCGATTTTAGAAATCTATTTCTCTCATTTTCTCCTTGGTAGAATCTTTGAAGGGATTTTAAGGACTCATTTTGTAGCCAACGATTAAGGAGAGATCATTGGGGTCATTCAAGGTAAGGATTGTCATATTTGGTTATATCATTTTAGATAAATATTACTAATCGATTTCATTATAGGGACTCAATCGATAAGTTATTTTAAATAAACGTAAGATTTTGGTGCTAACAAAATAGGTTTGAAAAGAGCGGTAAGGAGTGTTTGGAGGAGGGTGGCTCTGTTATAGCCTCAAACTTCAAACGAAGAAGGTCATGATCGAGGATCCGAGATTTTCCACCGGGTTGTGGACCCTCCGCTAACGAAGATCATTTATTTGAAGTCGATGCGTACACCGAGCCACTTTTCATTCGTGGTTTGTCGTCGGGTTTTGATCCATCATCGGAGAGAAACCACATATAACAGCTTGTTCGAGATTCGAGGGTAAGGAATTAGATCTTTCATCAATAGTGTAGATTATAAGTATTAGCGTATTCTAATCAAGTGTGATAATTAATTAGGTGTCGACGAGCGGGAAGGTATCGTTCTCACTGTCATAAGGTGTGTAACATTATACTAAATTCTCATAGATCTAAAATAAATGTGATTTGTATGAAAATATGTTTGATAATGGTTGCGGGTACCATTCAGTGGTATACGATATTTAGGTATGTTTACCCCCAATATTTCGTTAATATTGCTATATGCATAAATATGAAATAAGTATGACTCTATTATGATTTTAGGGTATATTGCATAAAATCCGAATAATATGAATGTGCATGGGCATATGGGTGATATTGATAAAGGGGAAGTGTTAGGTGGTTTTACCACATTATCCGGTGACTTGGTCACATATGTGAACTGGTGACTTGGTCACATATTTTGAATCTGGTGACTTGGTCACATATGTGAATCTGGTGACTTGGTCACATATTTTGAATCCGATGACTTGGTCACAATTATCTGGTGGCCATGCCATAAAATTATAAGGCGATGTGCATGTTGACTGCTGAGAAGCGCCTTCGATGGTGTGTAGCGGATGGAGGATCGATTTAGTAATCCCTACGGTGTGATTGGTAGGTACGGGTGGTGTGTAGCGGATGGATATTTAGGTGGGCTTGAATTTGTATTTCATTATATATATTCATGTGATTTTTAAGTGATTTGTATTAAATGGGCTTATGGCTAAATATGTTTTGAATGGGCTTAATGGCCATGATCAATTGGGCTTTTAGTGTTATGTTACACATTGAGTCTCTGACTCACCCTTTTATGGGATATGTTTCAGGTGACTCTTAGCGTGATGGATCAGGTCAGCGAGGACTACGTGGTGGCCAATGCTCAACAAAGTATTTTGGAGTTTTCTTGCAATAATACCTAATAATTTTATTTTTATTACTTAGGATTTATTATGAGTTTTGTTATTTTTGTAATAAGGTCGCTATGAACTATTTTAATTTTGCGTTTTAGATCTTTAATATGCTTGAACAATATTTATTAAATAACTAAATGATTTTGAAAATAAAAAAATAACTTAAATTGTATTTGACACCTAAACATCTATGGTTTTACAAAATAATAAGTTTTTCATTAAATTTGGTTTTCTTTTAACTTATAATTTTTCTCTTAAAATAATGTTTTAAGAAGATACAAATTTATTTAACAATATGAATTTCAACGAAATATTTAAGTTAAATCTATTTTATTCGAAACCATTATATTTCCTTATAAATCAAAACGAGAATTAGTTAAATTTTTACTCGAGGAACATATCAAATCCGGTTAGGCTTTTGGGCCGGGTTTGGGGTGTTTCAGAGTTATTAAAAGATTTTGATTGTTCAATTGAATACCATCCCGGTAAAGCTAACGTGGTGGCAGATGCGCTAAGTCTGAAGGTAATCTCGAATCTGAGGGCGATGTTTGCCCATTTGAGCCTGTATGAAGATGGGGGTTTATTAGCTGAGCTTCAGGTGAAGCCGACGTGGGTAGATCAGATTAAAGAAAAGTAGTTGGAGGGTGATGTTTTGAGTGCTCGACTATCTCAAATGCAACATGGCGAAGTAGGTGATTATAGTCTAAACGATGATGGGGTCATGTGTTTCCAAAAGAAAGTTTGCGTGCTGAGGGACGTGGAGTTAAGGCGGATGATTCTTCAGGAAGCGCATAATAGCCCATACGCTTTGCATCCAGGAGGAAGTAAGATGTATCGGGATTTACGGAAACAATTTTAGTGGCCGGGTTTGAAGCGAGAGGTAACCAAATTTATGGGTAGATGTTTGACATGTCAGCAGGTAAAAGCAGAGCATCAGTTACCTTCGGGGTTATTGCAGCCGGTAAAGATTCCGCAATGGAAATGGGAGAGGATCACTATGGATTTTGTTAGTGGGCTACCCTTACGCCTACTAAGAAGGATTCGATATGGGTAGTCGTTGATCGGCTGACGAAGTCCGCTCATTTTATACCGGTTCGGGTTGATTACTCTCTTCAGAGGTTGGCTAAGTTGTATATAGCAGAGATTGTGAGGTTGCATGGGGTACCTGTGTCCATCATCTCAGACAGAGATCCTAGGTTTACGTCAAGATTTTGGAGGGCATTGCATCAAGCGTTGGGTACAAAGTTAGATTTTAGTAAGGCGTTTCATCCGCAGACAGACGGACAGTCAGAAAGGCTAATTCAGATCTTGGAAGAAATGTTGAGAGGTTGCATTATCGATTTCAGGGGTAGCTGGGAAGAATTTTTACCGTTGGTAGAATTCGCATATAACAACAACTATCAGTCCAGTATTCGAATGGCGCCCTATGAAGCGTTGTATGGGCGGAAGTGTTGTACTCCTACGTGTTGGACAGAGTTGGGTGAGCGTCAGCTATTGGGTCTAGAACTGGTGTTGAAACTGAGAACAAGGTTGAGTTGATCCGGGCTAGGTTGAAGGAAGCTTCGATGGCGAAATCTGCAACGACACAAGCGGAGGAAATAAATTCTGATGGGTGACTGGGTTTTCTTAAAGGTGTCAGCGTGGAAGAAAATTCTAAGGTTTGGACGGAAAGGTAAGCTAAGCCCCAGGTTCATCGCGCATTATCATGTGTTGAAGCGTGTAGGACTAGTTGCTTATCAGCTCGAGCTACCTTCGGAGTTAAGTAAGTTCATGATGTGTTTCATATTTCAATGTTGAGAAGCTATCATTCAGATCCATCCCATGTGATACCGTTGGAGAAACTCGAAGTAAGACCTGATTTATCCGTTGAAGAGGAACCAGTTCGGATCTTTGAGCGAGATGTTAAAGTTTTGTGAAGGAAATCGATTCCTTTGGTTAAGGTTCTGTGGCGAAATCACGGGACAAAGGAAGCTACATGGAAGCCAGAGGATGTTATGCAATAGCAATATCCTCACCTCTTTTGACCAGGTAATTTTGGTGCCGAAATTTCTTTAAGAGGGTAGAACAGTAACATCCTAAATTGGGGGCTCTGCATTTATAATGTGTTATGTGTGTATGCTATGCTATGTGTGTTATTCCGGTGTGTTTAGAGGTCTCGAGAAGGCTCGAGGTAAGCTTGAGCCTTGGTAGAAATTTTGTTTTTAGGCACTGCAAGGGAGAACTAGTTGAAGTGGGCCTTAAGGGTATTTTAAGTGGGGTTGTTGACACAAGAATCTAATTGGTAAAGTGGCAATGAGGTGCCACTAAGGGTGTAGGTAGGTGACGCCATAGAAAAGTGGTGAGGGAGTAGGTTCGAGTTGCGTTGACAACAAATAGGAGTGTTTTTTTATTTTATGGGCCTAAGGAGCCTGAGAGGTGGTTTCAGCTGGGACTCTGCATGGGTGAGTGTGGATTAAGTCAAAAGATAGGAAGATGAGGATAAGAGGAAAATGTGGGATAGGATGTGAGTGTAGGTGTTGGCCGAATGTTGGACACTAGGAGCAAGGGGGAGGAATCGATTTTGGTTGGTTAAGGGTGTGCCGAATGTCTTAAGGTTTTAGGCTTCGTTGCTTGTGATCAGTGTGTATTTTTGGTTACTAAGGGTAAGGGCCGAATCTACTGAGCCAATCTCTTTTGCTCCTCTCTTGCTTTCTAGCCGAATTTGCTTAGACCATTGGTGTTTTTTCCTCTTTCGCTCTTCTTCCCTTCTTCTCTTCACAAAAGGCCTCTAAGCCAAAATCATTTTTCCTCTCCAAACTCTTCTTCAGAGCCGAACCCTCTCATCATCTTTTCCACTTTTCGTTTTCTTCTTTTCGTTGCTCTATTTAAATGCCGAAATCTCACCTTTCTTCTCTTCTTCTTCTTGACTGAATCTTCCCTTAAAGACCAATCATCTCATTGATTTCATCTTCCCTTAAAGACCAATCATCTCCTTGATTTCATCTTACTTAGCCGAATCTCATAAGCCTTTCTCCTTGACTCTCTTTTGCCGAAGCATATCCTGTCTCTTCTCATAGTAGTTGTCATCACTCTGCTCCACAACTCTGCCAATCAGATTCTTTTGATCAGGGTAGGTATTATTCTTTTCATCTCAATTCCCTTTTCTCTCTTTTATGGATGCCGAAAGCATTAATCTTGTCTTATGGCTTTGACCGGTCGAAGTAGGGGCTTGTCTTCGCATTTTTGAATTTTGGTCGACAATTGAAGGGTGTTAAAGGGCATTCAGTTCTAGTCGACTTAGACATTTAATCGATACTTAATCCAAGTTTTATAGTCTTTGGGATCTATCGATCTAGGTAAGGGATCTTTACTTTGAGCGTTATTTGTTTTCGTTCTTTGCTTCAATGTTTTAATCTGGTCTATTGACCAAGATTTTTTCCATGGATACAAACGCTAGTTAAGAAAAGGAAGGGGTTGGACCCGTAGTCCCAGTCCAAAAGTTCAAGAAACACGCGTAGTCTGCTGTTCGAGATTGGCCACCGGGTTGTGCGCCGGCTTCTGAGCAGAATAGTAGACAGATAGCGGTGGTTCCTATTAGCGATAGTGTCGACATAGAAAGCGTGGTATTGCGTGTTATCAGGTGTGTAAACCTCCACACACTTTATTTTATCTGTACTAACGATTGTGTGGGCTGAAAAGTCGAAAAAGGATGTGGAGACAGTCGTGGTGCCCTTAGGGGCAAGGCTAGGAATGTCAGGTACGTGACCGTATCATTTTCTTTGCATGGGCGAATATATGTATGGTGATCTATTGTGTTATGGATAGCATGTTGCATTCGTTAGGATATGTATGTAGTTCATGGGGTATGGGTTTGACATGAAGGGGAAGAGCATGATTATTTGGTCACGTAGTGATCGGTGGCTATGCCACGATATATATATATATATATATATGTACATACATTAATTGGGTCACATAGTGATCGGTGGCTAAGCCACGATATATATATATATTATTTGCTCACATTGTGATTGGTGGCTAAGCCACGATGTATTATTTGGTCACCTAGTGATCGGTTTATAACTGGTAGCATGACTGTCGAAATGGAGTGTAGCGGATGGGGGGTTGATTGTAGAAATCCCCACGGTGTGATGGGCTGGTACGGGTTGGTGTGTAGAGGATGGGAAAGCTAGGTTTGGGTTGCGCTTATTGCATTCATGTGTGTGTATGTTTTCCTTGTGGGCTAAGGCCCAATGTGTGATTGTGGGCCATGAGCCATTTGTATAATGTGGGAGAATTTACACACTGAGTCCCGGTGACTCACCCCCTTCTTTAATTTTTTAGGTAATCAGTAGATCGTGGCTGTGGGAGTCGAGGCGGACTCGTGGAGGCCATAGCACCCTTTTCTTTCATAAACCCGTTTCTTACTATATTTTTAATTGGGAATTTTTGTTATGTAATAAGGCCTTTCTAAGTTAAACTTAGGTTTTATTAGCTATTGTTTTTCCAACTTCGACACTTAATCATTAAAGTGAAAAATGAGGTTTTTCCAAAAACATACGGGCAACATAAAATAATCTATTCTTTTTAATGTATCCACAAGCATAATTAAATGTTTGATTGGTGTAACTCAGAAATTTTCTTACTCTACGTATTGTTATCCTCATGACTATGCTTTAATCGAAAAGTTTTTCAAACCTCCGGGTTTTTCCCCTAAGTCAACAAAAACTCATTTTAATTCACCCTATAACATACCGGATTCGATCGTAACGTTTAGGCTGGGTTTGGGTTGTTACATTTTTGGTATCAGAGCCTAGGTTACAAAACTTGGGCTGTGAAATGTGTTCACAAAGGTTGTATAAAATCGAAGTAAACATTAAGGTTTTGATCGAGATATGGCATTCGAGTCTACCGACAACCAGTCCACGCAGGTAAGTGTTCTAATTCCTGGTAATGTGTGCATAAAATGCTTATTTGATTTGATGGATATGTTGTTAGCGTAAGGAATTTTAAACCTCTAGTGTGTGACATGTTTTAGAAAACTAGTCTTTAAAGCCAAGTCACATAAAATTTTCTCCGTATTAAAATAGTGCAAGATACTAACTCATAAAACTTTTAATCAGATTAAGTCGCAAACGTTAGATTTGAGCACTAGGGGGCGTGGTGTGCGTGGCCGTGGTAGAGGCAGGATTGCTGTGTCGGAATCGGTAGGGTCTGGTCATGGGTTAGGAAATGAGATGCCGGTACCGCCAGTTGTGGAGGCAAAATATCAGGACCAAATGGACGGAGACGATGTAGTGTCTCAAGCGATGCTATGGGTACTGGAGAGAGTTGCTGGGGCAGGCATGGGTACGGGGGCTCAAAAATCTGTGTCGGAGCGACTCCGGGCTAATAGAGTGAAAATATTTAGGGGTATTTTTGGCGTAGCTCCTAATACAGCTGAGTATTGGTTAGAGGCAGTGGAGCGTATAATGGATGATCTCGACTTCACAGAAAAGGAAAAGCTGAAAGGAGTAGTGTCTCTTCTCCGGGATGAGGCGTACCAATGGTGGCTTACAGTTAGGGATGGATCAGTGGCTGGCCGCATTACTTGGGATTTCTTCAAGTCGGCATTCCAGAGTAAGTATATTGGATCAAGTTATGTGGATGCGCAGCGTAGGGCAT
Organism: Gossypium rotundifolium; assembly: GCA_025506655.1. Taxonomy (NCBI): domain Eukaryota; kingdom Viridiplantae; phylum Streptophyta; class Magnoliopsida; order Malvales; family Malvaceae; genus Gossypium; species Gossypium rotundifolium. Next base: position 45,040,471 of record CP106726.1, read on the forward strand.
TTCTGAATCTGGTGGCGGAATACGAAGCAGAATTTTTGCGCTTAAGTCGTTATGCCCGGGGAATAGTGGCCACAAACCATGAGCGATGTGTTCGATTTGAGGACGGTCTAAGGGATGATCTGCGTGTGCTAATAGCTTCACAGTGAGAAAGGGAGTTTGCGGTTTTAGTGGAAAAGGCTAAGATAGCCGAGAAAGTTAAGCGGTCCGAGAAGCAGAATCAGGATAGAGATAGGGATAAGAATAAGAGGAGTTTTGGATCGTCGGGGTCAACGGGGCATTTTTAGAAAAGAACTAGGATGGATGGGCTGAGTCAGGGTGTGAGATCTATGGGTAATAGTCAGCCTCAGAGGTGTGCCCAGTGTAGTAGATTTCATTTAGGCGAATGTTGGATGGGTGACAGAAGATGTTTCAGGTGTGGGTCTACTGATCATTAAGTTAGGGATTGTCCACAGGATCGGGGTGGCGCAGGGCCGGTAGGACAGACTAATGCTCAGCCAGGTAGAGGAGGTCAACAACAGCAGAGAGGTCGTGGTCCAGCCAGAGGGGGTAATGGTTATGGCCGGGGCCGTGGAACACCAGGCAGAGGTGCAGGGAACACCGATGCAAGATAGTCAGGGTTGGTCTATGCAGCTAGACGTCGAGAGGAGAGGGATGCACCAAATGTCATAACCTATACGTTCTTGATTTTTGGTTTACTTTTTTCTACATTAATTGATATTGGATCGACGCATTCTTATGTTGCTAGTGTAGTATCTGAAAGTTTAAGTATAGACTCTGAGATTATTTCTAGGGAGATGACGGTAATTAGCCTGCTAGGTCAGTCGGTAGTGGTGAACAGACTGTATAGGGATGTACCTTTAGAAGTGCAAGGGGTAGTTTTTTCGACGGATTTAATGGAACTGCCGTTTGGAAAGTTTGACCTGATCTTAGGTATGGACTGGTTAGTGAGATGTCGAGCAAATTTGGACTGTGCAGCCAAGCGTATGGTACTAAGGACTCTTCAAGATGATAAAGTGGTGATAATAAGGGAAATGAGAAACTACTTGTCTAGCGTAGTGTCCGCTCTAAAGGCTGAAAGAATGGTGAGAAAAGGATGTAGGGCATTCGTAGCCTTTGTTTGTGCTCTGGAGGTCCAATATTCAACTGTGGGGAATGTTAGAACGGTGAGGGAATTTTCTGACATTTTCCCAGAAGAACTTCTAGGACTACCCCCGGATTACGAGGTGGAGTTCGAAATTGATCTTCTTCTGGGGACAGCAATAGTGTCCATTGCACCATATAGAATGGCGCCGAAAGAGTTGGTGGAACTGAAAGCCCAGATTCAGGAACTTTTGGATCGGGGTTTCATTCGACCAAGTGTATCGCCTTAGGGAGCGCCGGTGCTATTTGTTAGGAAGAAGGATGGATCAATGCGTATGTGCATTGACTACTGTCAGCTGAACAAGTTGACTATCAAGAACAAGTATCCGTTGCCTAGGATTGATGACTTGTTCGATCAATTGAAAAGGCGTCAATTTTCTCAAAGATAGATTTGAGATTAGGATACCATCAACTTAAGGTCAAAGAATCAGATATTCATAAGACAGCTTTCAAGACCCGTTATGGCCATTACGAATTCTTGGCGATGCTGTTTGGGTTGACCAACGCACCAGTAGCGTTTATGGATATGATGAACCGAGTATTCCAACCCTATTTGGACCAGTTTGTCGTAGTATTTATAGATGATATCCTGGTATATTCAAGGTCGGAGGAGGATCACGATTCGCATCTTTGAGTGGATCTACAAATCCTGAGGGAGAAACAATTGTACGCAAAATTCAGTAAGTGCGTATTTTGGCTAAGCGAGGTTACTTTTCTGGGACACGTTGTGTCGGCGGAAGGGTCAGAGTTGATCCCTAAAAAGTTGAAGCTATCATGGTTTGGAAATCACCCAGGTCTGTGACAAAAATTCAGAGTTTCCTTGGTCTTGTTGGGTACTATAGGAGGTTCGTTGAGGGATTCTCCTTGATTGCGGCACCTTTAACCAAGTTATTGAGAAAGAGAGTACCTTTTGTGTGAGGTGATAAGCAGCAGGAAAGCTTTGAAAAACTGAAGAGGGTGTTGACGGAAGCTCCAATTTTGATTCAACCGAAGGTTGGAAAGGAGTTCGTGGTTTATTGTGATGCCTCACACACAGGGTTAGGATGTGTGTTGATGCAAGGTGGAAAAGTTGTTGCTTATGCGTCTCGACAGTTAAGACTGCATGAGCTAAATTATCCCACACACGATTTGGAGTTCGCAGCGGTGGTTTTTGCTTGAAGATCTGGAGACATTATCTGTATGGAGAGAAATCCGTCATTTATACAGATCATAAAAGTTTGAAATATCTCCTTACCCAGAAGGAGTTGAACCTGAGGCAGAGGAGGTGGATTGAGTTATTAAAAGATTACGATTGTTTGATTGAATACCATCTGGGTAAAGCTAATGTGGTAGCAGATGCGCTAAGTCAGAAGGTAATCTCGGATCTGAGGGCGATGTTTGCCCATTTGAGCCTGTATGAAGATGGGAGTTTATTAGCTGAGCTTCAAGTGAAGCTGACGTGGGTAGATCAGATTAAAGAAAAGCAGTTGGAGGATGATGTTTTGACTGCTCGACTATCTCAAATGCAACATTGCGAAGTAAGTGATTATAGTCCAAACGATGATGGGGTCCTGTGTTTCCAAAAGAAAGTTTGCATGACGAGAGACGTGGAGTTGAAGCGGATGATTCTTCAGGAAGCGCATAATAGCCTATACTCTATGCATCTGGGAGGAAGTAAGATGTATCGGGATTTACGGGAACAATTTTGGTGGCCAAGTCCAAGCGAGAGGTAACCGAATTTGTGGGTAGATGCTTGACATGTCAGCAGGTAAAAGCGGAGCATCAATTGCCTTCGGGGTTATTGCAGCTGGTAAAGATTCCGCAATGGAAATGGGAGAGGATCGCTATGGATTTTGTTAGTGGGCTACCCTTACACCTACTAAGAGGGATTCGATATGGGTAGTCATTGATCGGTTGACAAAGTCCGCTCATTTTATACCGGTTCAGGTTGATTACTCTCTTCAGAGGTTGGCTAAGTTGTATATAGCGGAGATTGTGAGGTTGCATGGGGTACATGTGTCCATCATCTCGGACAGAGATCCTAGGTTTATGTTAAGATTTTGGAGGGCATTGCATCAAGCGTTAGGTACAAAGTTAGATTTTAGTACGGTGTTTCATCTGCGGACGGAAGGACAGTCAGAAAGGGTAATTCAGATCTTGGAAGACATGTTGAGAGGTTGCATTATCGATTTCAGGGGTAGCAGGAAGAATTTTTACCGTTGGTGGAATTCGCATATAACAACAGTTATCAGTCTAGTATTCGAATGGCGCCCTATGAATCGTTTTATGGGCGGAAGTGTCGTACTCCTACGTGTTGGACAGAGTTGGGTGAGCATCAGCTATTGGGTCCAGAACTGGTGTTGGAAACTGAGAACAAGGTTGAGTTGATCTGGGCTTGGTTGAAGGAAGCTTCTGATAGGCGCAAATCCTACGCTGACCTGAAGCGGAGGGACATAGAATTTGCAATGGGTGACCGGGTTTTCTTAAAGGTGTCACCGTGGAAGAAAATTCTAAGGTTTGGATGAAAGGGTAAGCTAAGCCCCATGTTCATCGGGCATTATCGTGTGTTGAAGCGTGTAGGACCAGTTGCTTATCAGCTCGAGCTACCTTTGGAGTTAAGTAAGATTCATGATGTGTTTCATATTTCAATGTTGAGAAGCTATCATTCAGATCCATCCCATGTGATACCGTTGGAGAAACTCAAAGTAAGGCCTGATTTATCCTTTGAAGAGGAACCAGTTCAGATCTGGAGCGAGATGTTAAAGTTTTAAGAAGAAAATCAGTTCCTTTGGTTAAGGTTCTGTGGCAGAATCACGGGACAGAGGAAGCTACATGGGAGCCAGAGGATGTTATGCAATAGTAATACCCTCACCTCTTTTGACCTGGTAATCTCGGGGTCGAAATTTCTTTAAGCGGGGTAGAACTGTAACATCCTAAATTGGGGGCTCTGCATTTGTAATGTGTTATGTGTGTATGCTATGCTATGTGTGTTATTCCAGTGTGTTTAGAGGTCTCGAGAAGGCTCGAGAGTAAGCCTGAGCCTTGGTAGAAATTTTTTTTAGGAACTGCAAGGGAGAACTAGTTGAAGTGGGCCTTAAGGGTACTTAAGTGGGGTTGTTGACACAAGAATCTAATTGGTAAAGTGGCAATGAGGCGCCACTAAGGGTGTAGGTAGGTGACACCACAAGGAAGTGGTGAGGGAGCAGGTTTGAGTTGCGTTGACAGCAAATAGGAGTGTTTTTTTCTTTTATGCGCCTAAGGAGCCTAAGAGGTGGTTTCGGCTGGGACTCTGCATGGGTGAGTGTGGATTAAGTCAAAATATAGGGAGATGAGGATAAGAGAAAAAATTGGGATAGGATGTGAGTGTAGGTGGTGGCCGAATGTTGGACACTAGGAGCAAGGGGAGGAATCGGTTTTGGTTGGTTAAGGGTGTGCCGAATGTCTTGAGGTTTTAGGCTTGGTTGCTTGTGATCAGTGTGTATTTTCGGTTACTAAGGGTAAGTGCTGAATCTATTGAGCCAATCTCTTTTGCTCCTGTCTTGCTTTCTAGCCGAATTTGCTTAGACCATTGGTGTTATTTTCCCTCTTTCTCTCTTCTTCCCTTCTTCTCTTCACAAAAGACCTCTAAGCCGAAATCATTTTTTCTCTCCAAACTCTTCTTCAGATCCGAACCCTCTCATCATCTTTTGCACTTTCCGTTCTCTTCTTTTCGTTGCTCCATTTAAACGCCAAAATCTCACCTTTCTTCTCTTCTTCTTCTTGACCGAATCTTCCCTTAAAGACCGGTCATCTCCTTGATTTCATCTTACTTAGCCGAATCTCATAAGCCTTTCTCCTTGACTCTCTTTTGCCGAAGCATATCCTGTCTCTTCTTATAGTAGTTGTCATCACTCTGCTCCACAACTCTGCCAATCAGATTCTTTTGATCAGGATACGTATTATCTTTTCATCTCAATTCTCTTTTCTCTCCTTTACGGATGCCGAAAGCATTAATCTTGTCTTATGGCTTTGATCGAAAAAAGTATGGGCTTGTCTTTGCTTTTTCGGCTTTTGGTCGGTAATTGAAGGGTGTTAAAGGGCATTCAGTTCTAGTTGACTTAGACATTTAATCGATATTTAATCCAAGTTTTATAGTCTTCGGGATCTATCGATCTAGGTAAGGGATCTTTACTTTGAGCGTTATTCGTTTTCTTTCTTTTCTTCAATGTTTTAATCTGGTCTATTGACCAAGATCTTTTCCATGGATACAAACGCTAGTCGAGAAAAAGAAGAGGTTGGACCCGTAGTCCCAGTTCTAAAGTTCAAGAAATGCGCGATGTCTGCTGTTTGAGATTGGCCACCAGATTATAGGCGATTTTTGAGCAGAATAGTAGACAGATAGTGGTGGTTCCTATTAGCGATATTGTCAACATAGAAAGCGTGGTATTACGTGTTATCAGGTGTGTAAACCTCCACACACTTTATTTTATCTGTACTAACAATTGTGTGGGCTGAAAAGTCAAAAAAGGCTATGTAGACAATTGTGGTGCCCTTAGGGGTAGGGCTAGGAATGTCAGGTATGTGACTGTTTTGTTTTCTTTGCATGGACGAATATATGTATGGTGATCTACTGTTTTATGGATAGCATGTTGCATTCGTTAGGATATGTAAGTAGTTCATGGGGTATGGGTTTGATATGAAGGGGAAGAGCATGATTATTTGGTCACGTAGTGATCGGTGGCTATGCCACGATATGTATATATATATATGTACATACATTAATTGGGTCACATAGTGATCGGTGGCTAAGCCACGATATATATATATTATTTGGTCACATTGTGATTGGTGGCTAAGCCACGATGTATTATTTGATCACCTAGTGATCGGTTTATAACTAGCAGCATGACTGTCGAAATGGAGTGTAGCGGATGGAGGGTTGATTGTAGAAATTCCCACGATGTGATGGGCTGGTACGGGTTGGTGTGTAGAGGATGGAAAAGCTAGGTTTGGGTTAGGCTTATTGCATTCATGTGTTTGTATGTTTCCCTTGTGGGCTAAGGCCCAATGTGTGATTGTGGGCCATGAGCCGTTTGTATAATGTGGGAGAATTTACACACTGAGTCCCGTGACTCACCCCCTTCTTTAATTTTTCAGGTAATCAGTAGATCGTGGATGTGGGAGCCGAGGCAGACTCGTAGAGGCCATAGCACCCTTTTCTTTCATAAACTCGTTTCTTACTATACTTTATTTTTAATTGGGAGTTTTTGTTATGTAATAAGGCCTTTCTAAGTTTGACTTGGATTTTTATTAGCTATTTTTTTTCCAACTTCAACACTTAATCATTAAAGTGAAAAATGGGGTTTTTTCCAAAAATATATGGGCAACATAAAACAATCAATTCTTTTTACTTAAATGTTCGATTGGTGTAACTCAAAATTTTCTTAATCTACGTATTGTTATCCTCATGACTACGCTTTAATTGAAAGGTTTTTCAAACCTCCGGGTTTTTCCCCTAAGTCAACAAAAACTCGTTTTAATTCACCCTGTAACATACCGGATTCGGTCGTAATGTTTAGGCCGAGTTTGGGGTGTTACATTTTTGGTATCAGAACCTAGGTTACAAAACTTGGGCTGTGAAATGGGTTCGCAAAGGTTGTATAAAATTGAAGTAAACATTAAGGTTTTGATCGAGATATGGCATCCGACTCTACCGACAACCAGTCCACGCAAGTAAGTGTACTAATTCCTGGTAATGTGTGCATAAAATGCTTATTTGATTGGATGGATATGTTGTTAGCGAAGGGAAATTTAAACTTTAGGGAGTGAAACCTCTAGCGTGTGACATGTTTGCGAACACTACTCTTTAAAGCCATGTCACATAAAATTTGCTCGGTATTAAAACAGTGGAAGATACTAACTCATAAAACTTTTAATTAGATTAAGTCGTAAACGTTAGATATGAGCACTAGGGGGCGTGGTGTGCGTGGCCGTGGTAGAGGCAGGATTGTTGTGTCGAAACCGGTAGGGTCTGGTCATGAGTTAGGAAATAAGATGTCGGTACTGCCAGCTATGGAGGCAGAATATCAAGACCAAACGAGCGGAGACGATGCGGTGTCTCAGGCGATGCTACGGGCACTGGAGAGAGTTGCTGGGGCAAGCATGGGTACGGAGGCTCGAAAATCTATGTCGGAGCGACTCCAGGCCAATGGAGCGAAAATGTTTAGGGGTATTTTTGGTGTAGCTCCTAATACTTGAGTTTTGATTAGAGGCAGTGGAGCGTATAATGGATGATCTTGACTTCACGGAAGAGGAAAAGCTGAAAGAAGTAGTGTCTCTTCTTCGGGATGAGGCGTACCAATGGTGGCTTACAGTTAGGGATAGATCAGTGGCTGACCGCGTTACCTGAGATTTCTTCAAGTCGGCATTTCAGAAAAAAGTTTGCATGTCGAGGGACGTGGAGTTGAGGCGGATGATTCTTCAGGAAGCGCATAATAGCCCAAACGCTATGCATCCGGAAGAAAGTAAGATGTATCAGGATTTACGGGAACAATTTTGGTGGTCGGGTCTAAAGTGAGAGGTAACCAAATTTGTGGGTAGATGTTTGACATGTCAGCAGGTAAAAGCGGAGCATCAGTTGCCTTCAGGGTTATTACAGCCGATAAAGATTCCGCAATGGAAATGGGAGAGGATCACTATGGATTTTGTTAGTGGGCTACCCCTTATGCCTACTAAGAAGGAATTGATATGGGTAGTCATTGATCAGTTGACGAAGTCCACTCATTTTATACCGGTTCGGGTTGATTACTCTCTTCAGAGGTTGGCTAAGTTGTATATAGCGTAGATTGTAAGGTTGCATGGGGTACCTGTGTCCATCATCTCGGATAGAGATCCTAGGTTTATGTAAAGATTTTGGAGGGCATTTCCTCAAGCGTTGGATACAAAGTTAGATTTTAGCATGGCATTTCATCCGCAGACGGACGGACAGTCAGAAAGGGTAATTCAGATCTTGGAAGACATGTTGAGAGGTTGCATTATCGATTTCAGGGGTAGCTGGGAAGAATTTTTACTGTTGCCGGAATTCGAATATAACAACAGCTATCAGTCTAGTATTCGAATGGTGCCCTATGAAGCGTTGTATGGGCGGAAGTGTCGTTCTCCTACGTGTTGGACAGAGTTGGGTGAGCATCAACTATTGGGTCCAGAACTGGTGTTGGAAACTGAGAACAAGGTTGAGTTGATCCGGGCTAGGTTGAAGGAAGCTTCTGATAGGCAAAAATCCTACGCTGACATGAATCGGAGGGACATAAAATTTGCAGTGGGTGACCGGGTTTTCTTAAAGGTGTCACCGTGGAAGAAAATTCTAAGGTTTGGATGGAAGGGTAAGCTAAGCCCCAGGTTCATCGGGCCTTATCGTATGTTGAAGCGTGTAGGACGAGTTGCTTATCAGCTCGAGCTGCCTTCGGAGTTAAGTAAGATTCATGATGTGTTTCATATTTCAATGTTGAGATTCTATCGTTCAGATCCATCCCATGTGATACCATTGGAGAAACTCGAAGAAAGGCCTGATTTATCCTTTGAAGAGGAACCAGCTCAGATCTTAGAGCGAGATGTTAAAGTTTTGCGAAGGAAATCGGTTCCTTTGGTTAAGGTTCTGTGGCAGAATCACGGGACAGAGGAAGCTACATAGGAGCCAAAGGATGTTATGCAATAGCAATACCCTCACCTCTTTTGACCAAGTAATTTCAAGGCCAAAATTTCTTTGAGGGGGTAGAATGGTAACATCCTAAATTGGGGGCTCTGCATTTGTAATGTGTTATGTGTGTATGTTGTGCTATGTGTGTTATTTCGGTGTGTTTAGAGGTCTCGAGAAGGCTCGAGGGTAAGCCTAAGCCTTGGTAGAAATTGTTTTTAGGCACTGTAAGGGAGAACTAGTTGAAGTGGGCCTTAAGGGTACTTAAGTGGGGTTGTTGACACAAGAATCTAATTGGTAAAGTGGCAAGGAGGTGCCACTAAGGGTGTAGGTAGGTGACGCCACAGGGAAGTGGTGAGGGAGCAGGTTAGAGTTGCGTTGACAGCAAATATGAGTTTTTTTTATTTTATGCGCCTAATAAGCCTGAGAGGTGGTTTCGGCTGGCACTCTGCATGGGTTAGTGTGGATTAAGTCAAAAGATAGGAAGATGAGGATAAGAGGAAAATGTGGGATAGGATGTGAGTGTAGGTGGTGGCCGAATGTTGGACACTAGGAGCAAGGGGGAGGAATCGGTTTTGGTTGGTTAAGGGTGTGCCGAATGTCTTGAGGTTTAGGCTTGGTTGCTTGTGATCAGTGTGTATTTTCGGTTACTAAGGGTAAGTGCCAAATCTACTGAGCCAATCTCTTTTGCTCCTCTCTTTCTTTCTAGCCGAATTTGCTTAGACCATTGGTGTTTTTTTCCTTCTTTCTCTCTTCTTCCCTTCTTCTCTTCACAAAAGACCTCTAAGCCGAAATCATTTTTCCTCTCCAAACTCTTCTTCAGAGCCGAACCCTCTCATCATCTTTTTCACTTTCCTTTCTCTTCTTTTTGTTGCTCCATTTAAATGTTGAAATCTCACCTTTCTTCTCTTCTTCTTCTTGACTAAATATTCCCTAAAAGACCAATCATCTCCTTGATTTCATCTTACTTAGCTGAATCTCATAAGCCTTTCTCCTTATTTGTCGAAGCATATCCTATCTCTTCTTATAGTAGTTGTCGCCACTCTGCTCCACAACTCTGCCAATTGGATTCTTTTGATCAGGGTAGGTATTATTCTTTTCATCTCAATTCTCTTTTCTCTCCTTTATGGATGCCGAAAGAATTAATCTTGTCTTATGGCTTTGACCGATCGAAGTAGGGGCTTGTCTTCGCGTTTTCTGCTTTTGGTCGGCAATTGAAGTGTGTTAAAGGGCATTCGGTTCTAGTTGACATAGACATTTAATCGGTACTTTATCCAAGTTTTATAGTCTTCGGGATCTATCGATCTAAGTAAGGGATCTTTACCTTGAGTGTTATTCATTTTCGTTCTTTGCTTCAATGTTTTAATCTGGTCTAATGACCAAGATCTTTTCCATGGATACAAACGCTAGTCAAGAAAAAAAAGGGGTTGGACCCGTAGTCCCAGTCCCAAAGTTCAAGAAACGCGCGGTGTCTGCTGTTCGAGATTGGCCACCAAGTTGTGCGCCGGCTTCTGAGCAGAATAGTAGACAGATAGCGGTGGTTCCTATTAGCGATAGTGTTTACATAGAAAGCGTGGTATTGCGTGTTATCAGGTGTGTAAACCTCCACACACTTTATTTTATCTGTACTAACGATTGTGTGGCTGAAAGCCGGAAAAGGCTGTGTAGACAGTCGTAGTGCCCTTAGGGGTAAGGCTAGGAATGTCAGGTACGTGACTGTGTCATTTTCTTTGCATGGACGAATATATGTATGGTGATCTATTGCGTTATGGATAGCATGTTGCATTCGTTAGGATATGTATGTAGTTCATGGGGTATGGGTTTGACATGAAGGGGAAGAGCATGATTATTTGGTCACGTAGTGATCGGTGGCTATGCCACGATATATATATATATTTACATTCATTAATTGGCTCACATAGTGATCGGTGGCTAAGCCACGATATATATATATATATTATTTGGTCACATTGTGATCGGTGGCTAAGCCATGATGTATTATTTGGTCACCTAGTGATCGGTTTACAACTGGCAGCATGACTGTTGAAATGGAGTGTAGCGGATGGATGGTTGATTGTAGAAATTCCCACGGTGTGATGGGCTGGTACGGGTTGGTGTGTAGAGGACGGAAAAGCTAGGTTTGGGTTGGGCTTATTGCATTCATGTGTTTGTATGTTTTCCTTGTGGGCTAAGGCCTAATGTGTGATTGTGGGCCATGAGCCGTTTGTATAATGTGGGAGAATTTACACACTGAGTCCCGGTGACTCACCCTCTTCTTTAATTTTTCAGGTAATCAGTAGATCATGGATGTGGGAGCCGAGGCAAACTCGTAAAGGCCATAGCACCCTTTTCTTTCATAAACTCGTTTCTTAGTATACTTTATTTTTAATTGGGAATTTTTGTTATGTAATAAGGCCTTTCTAAGTTAGACTTGGGTTTTTATTAGCTATGGTTTTTCCAACTTCGACACTTAATCATTAAAGTGAAAAATGGGGTTTTTCCAAAAACATACGGGCAACATAAAATAATCAATTCTTTTTAATGTATCCACAAGCATAATTAAATGTTTGATTGGTGTAACTCGAAAATTTTATTAATCTACGTATTGTTATCCTCATGACTACACTTTAATTGAAAAGTTTTTCAAACCTCCGGTTTTTTCCCCTAAGTCAACAAAAACTCATTTTCATTCACCCTATAACATATCGGATTCAGTCGTAATGTTTAGGCCGAGTTTGGGGTGTTACATTTTGAGTTCTTGGAAGTGTCTTATGGTCATGATGTATGTTGAATTGATTTGGTATAAGTGTGGTTGCTTGTAGGGTCAGAAATGGCTTGGTAGATAGCCTTACAAATGTCCACACGGGCGTGTGTCTAGGCCGTGTGTGACACACAGTCAGCCCCATGGGCATGTTGAGAGGTTTTGTGTCCCCATGCATGCTAGGTTGACAAGTCTGAATACCAAGTAGTAAACACACAGGCTGAGACACAGTCATGTGTCTCAACCGTGTGAGACTCACTGCCTAAGACACAGGCATGTGCCCAGGCTGTGTGAAGTTTGCACCTAAAATTAGGAATTTAATTTGACATATGGCCTAAGGACACAGGCGTGTGCCTTGGCCATGTGACCTCATTGAGATGATGACATAATAAACAGAATGTCAAGGTTTTCACACACGGGTGAAGACACGGACGTGTCATGGCCGTGTGAGGGACACGGGCCATGGACACAGGCTTGTGTTAGACCGTGTGAAAACCCTTGTAGGTTCGACTTGAAAAATAATTCCACACGGGTGTGGAACACAGGCATGTGATATGCCACACGGGCGTGTCACATCCTTCACACAGGCGTATGGCCCTATTTTGAGTCAAATTTTTCTAAGTGTTCAAAAGTTTTCGGTTTGGTCCCGAATCATTCCAAGTGCAAGTTTAGGGTCTCGTAGGCCTATAATAAGGACATTATAGTCTCGAATGAAAATTTTTAATTTGAAATAAAGTTTTTATGGATCGATATTATATGATTGAGCAAGTTAAGTGCGGTAATGCCTTGTATCCGGTTGGGAGTCGAATACAGGTAAGAGGTGTTACAATTCAGCTAGCAAGTGAGTTCACACCATGGGAGCTGTTCAAATTCATTTTTTCACATTTGGAGGCTAATGAAGTTCAAGTGTTCACACCAATCGGGCAGTTCGTGTGCCTAAACTACCATTATTTTGGCTGCAGTTTATTCGGTTGCCCAAAGAAGAATTAAAGGCTACTCATAACTCTTTAGCTGAACAATCATTGAGCAAATTCAGTTTAGCTCATCAAGTCAATTAATTAGCTCAAGCCTATTAATACTTTGTTCATTGTTGGTTATAAGGACTTTTCGATCAATTTATGAACTACTTTTTTTCTTTTGTGAGAACTAAACTCTCATTGTTCTCTCTTGAACTGAATCGACTTATCAAGCTCAGCTTGTGGCGTCATTCCTTCCTTGTTTAACCGAACTTATCACTTTCAAAGTGTGGCGTTCAACCATAACTTTGGTTCCTATCTTGCTAGTTAGTGGGTCATGGTTAACCAAGTTATTTCCAAACCATTTTCACTTAAGTACTGTTTTAAGAATAGGGTCAACAATCATCTTCATTGTTGGTTCACTCTTGGCCTTAGTCGAATCCTTCCATTAGCCATTTCAACTATCTATTAACCCTTGTTTGAACCTATCCTTCATCCTTTTTTTTCAGTTTATCTTGAAACAAGCCATCCCTTACTTAATTTCACGATCGAGCAAACTACTACGACTCGAATTAACATCAACCAAGTTCGTATTAATAGTGTGAAGAAGCGCCGACCGATCTCCAACCTTTACGAGCTTCCAAGCACTATAAAACAAAGAAAATAAAACCTAATAAGCATTTAATGCTTAATAAGTTCGTATAACAGGAATTAAACTTACCAATCATATTCATTTAAATAAGCATAACAATAACATGCTTCCCAACAAATTAGCAAGTTTGCCTAATCACATACACTCAATTAAGCAAGTTAGTCACATAATTCACATGTATATCAAATAAACATGGATGAGCTCATCATGCTATAAACTTTTGAGTATTTTAGAAGTATTCGAGACATAATTCTTTTAATCTCATAATTTCTCTTGTTAGGAGTTTTATTCATTGAATTATTGAAATATCTATGGATACTTAGGTAGTATACGCGAGGTATACAAATCAATCATTCATCAATTCATGTTTAGGGGTACCCATTAGGGCACATGATCCGGGAGCACACTCTCGAGCCACATATCAAGATGCTTAGATGAGCCACGTAACAGGAAACTCATAAGAGTTTTAATCAAGGAGCTCATAGAGCTTAACAGGTAACTCTGAAGAGTTATTATCAGGGAGCACCGGATAGCGTAGCAGAGAGTTCAAGCGAACCATATCAGGAAGCTCATAAGAGCCTATATCAGGACGCTCACGAAGAGCTGCATTTGTGTCCGCAATAAATGTTGGATCACAACCGATCGAATAATGTAACAGGATGCTCACAAAGAGCTCGATAATGTGCAACAAATGAAGGATCACTACCGATCAAGATGCTCACAGGAACTATATAATAGGATGCTTGAGAAGGCTTTTAATAGGATGCTCATCCGAGCTATAATGTCCACAACATATGCAAGACTATAATCAATACGGAAAATAATGTATCCATCTCATTTCATTATTCAAACAGAATTTATTATTATAGAGAAATTTCGAGCATATGATTAGTTTGATTTATACAATTCTCACAAATACAACATTCAATTCAAACATATAAATATACATAATTAAGTTACACGAACTTACCTCATTACTTGTTCGTATTCGAATATCTACTAATCCAAAACTTTTTGTTTTCCTTGATCTAAATTCGAATTTGAGTTATTCGGATCTATATAAATGAATTTAATCATCAATTTAATACAATTCATATTCAATTCAATCCAAATCACACTTTAGGCAAAAGTACCATTTTGCCCCTATACTTTTAATTAATTCCAATTTCATCCCTAAGCTCGGAAAATGAAATTCATGCAATTTAATCCTTATTCCAAGTTAACCAAAATTTTCATATAACATTTATAGCACATGTATTTCAAAAAATTTAGAATTTTTCCATAATTTTTACATCTTTACAATTTAGTCCCTAAATCATAATTTCATCAAAATTCACTCTACAAAAGTTGTTTATCTATCAACAACCTTTCATTTTCTATGATAAATTTCAAATTTTCAGTATATTCATCCATGGAATGCTTTGATAACTTTGCAAATTTATCCCAAAAATAGATAATTTAAGTTATTACGATCTCAAAAATATAAAAATTACTAAAAATGGGACAAGATTACTTACCCAATTAAGCCAAGAAAGCTTGCCTTCTCTTTTCTAGGGTTTCTCTGTATTTGGGGATGAAAATGATATAAAATGATGATATTAAAACTTTATTTAGTTTATCATCTTTTAATTTTTTCCACTTTCCAATTTAGTCCTTTTCTTTTTCTAATTTTCCATGGATGAATCACCAAAAATATTTACTAACTTTTCTTTAATGGTTTAATTACCATATAAGGACCTCTTATTTTAAATTCCATAGCTATTTGATCCTTTTAGCTACTTGAACTCAACTTTTGCATTTTATGCCATTTGGTCCTTTCCACTATTAAACATGTAATTGCTAAAATTTTTTTAACACCCCTAACCCATATCCGTCGCCAGAATAGAATTACGGGGCATTACCAGAACTTTCAATGTAAGTTACTATTCATTAACTGAGATCATTCGTAACGTCCCTTAAATGGATGATCGAGGCACAATACGAGCATTAGAATCAAGTCGGGACTTAATTGGAACCTCTAAGAATTTTTTTGAAATTTGGAAAATTGTCCAAGGTGCAGGGCTCACATGCCCATATGGTTCAGGGACACGCCCTTGTGACCCTGGGACACGCCCGTACTTTGGGCCATGTTCGACCCTGTGTAACTCTCTGACTTGTGCACACGGCCATGCCACACACATGTGTGCTAAGCCATTTGGTAAATTAATTCTTTTCAAAAATAGGTATAGGTTTCACACGGCCAAGTCACACGCCCGTGTTCAAGGCCGTGTCTCCTACACGGCTGAGACTCACGCTCGTGTCTCTGCCCATGTGCTAAATTCTGAGCATTCTGTTTTTCTCGAATTTAAGGTGCAGGTGTAACACCCCTTACCCGTATCCTTCATCGGAATAGGGTACGAGGCATTAACAGACTTAATCACATATAACCGATCATTTTCGAGTCACAAATTTCCATTCAAATTTAAAACTTTTCATTCATAATCATTTTGTCCCTTATATGGGCCTACGAGGCCCAAAACATATATTGGGAGTGGTTCGGGACTAAACCGAGAACTTTGTAATACTTAGAAAATTTTACCACAAAACAGGGTCACACTCAATATGTATCCTCAACAACTCTTATATATGCATAATTATATCTAATTATCATACCATACCATTGAGCCAAACTTAGCCATTCGACATCAAAACTACTAGCACATTCAACCATTAGGTATTTAGGCCATAACCCACAACTCATCATGTATCATACAAACACAGCTCACATTACAAGACATTGGCATATAAATAATATATATAGGCTTACAATCAATTAGCCAATATAAGCCAATTAGCATGGCTACATACTACAATAACCTTTAACCATTACAAGCCAGTACATTTACCAAAACATCATAACACATACACAAAATGATTAAGTCCCTATACATGCCATAGACTTAAATTACTTGAAGGCATTGATACTAGTCAAAAGCTTGATAGTGTGATAGAATCTCAGACGATCTCCAACCCGAGCTAGCCTCTGTGGCACTATAGGAAAAAGGAAAGGAATGGGGAAAGCTATATAGCTTAGTAAGCCCGTATGAAAATAATAAGCAATTTATTAACATGTTTTCACCAATTCTCGCAATATGTTCTCAAGGTAATACAATCATAATTGCACAAAATTTCAATATTTACTTATGTTCATCTCAAGTTGTCTAATCAAGTCACAGTCACTAAATTATTTATATCTTGAGCTACGGATCTCCAAATTAAGATTCGTTAATTTTTCCTAAAACTAGACTCACATATTTTCTTACCATAAAATTTTCAGAATTTTTGGTTTAGTAAATAAGTACGTTTTATTCATTAAATTCATCTCCTGTTCAGCTATCTGACAGTACCGACCCCTCTTAACTAAAAATTAATTATCTTCTCGTAAAGAATTCAGATGATGTTCCTGTTTGTTTCTCTTGAAAATAGACTCATTCGAGATTTTAAACATATAAATTATAACCCATAATTATTTTTTGTAAAATTTTTAGTAATTTTACAAAGTCAAAATAGGGAATTTTGAAATCATTCTAACTCTATCTCACAAAAATTCAAATATCTCATAACATGAAATTCTTTTGCTTACACCGTTTCTTTTATATGAAAATAGGCTTAATAATATTTTTTTCATATCTTATTGAACTTCTAATTCGATTTTCACCATTTTTGGTGATTTTTCAAAGTCACACAACTGCTGCTATCCAAAACTATTTTGTTGTTAAACTTACTCTTTCATAATTTCACTTACTCCATTTCATCTTACCGAAGGTTCGATCAAATATTGAGCACATTGTTCATAAATTTTCACACTTATACCTGTACTTATTCATCACATAGTCATATTCAATTACACTTAATCATTACATGATCACATGTATTTTCACTTAGTCAATTTCCCGTTGAACTCATCGAAATAATAACATATACATGGTGGCCTACACATAGTACCACCCTTGTAGTCGAAGCTATCTAGTACACATAGTAACCTGGACTTAGTACTACACATGTGACCAAAACCATCACTTACACATAGTGGCTGCACTTAGTACCCCCATGTGATCAAAGCTATCTGCATGCATAGTAGCCTGCACTTAGTACCACACATGCGACATATTCGTCTGGTACACATAGTAGCTTGCACTTAGTACTACACACGTGACCTAAAACCATCTCGTAGCTCTCTTGTACACATGGTGGCCTACCCTTAGTACCACACATGTGACCTAGCTACCTCATCCGTATCTTTTCTATTTCAAAGGTTCAACAGGGAATTCTCACTTTTCAACATTTGACCAATTCATCCATAATCAATCACAATTCATTATTTACATCAAATAATTACTCCATATTCAACCATATCTCATATAATATAACAAAATATTAAAACATAAATAAAAACGATGTATTATTTACATACAAACTTACCTCGGTAGCACAATCGGTGAAAAGGACTTATTAGTCATACTCTTTTTTTCCCCTTTTCTAAGTCCGAATCTCATCTTCATTGATCTATAACAACACACTTAATTTATTTATTCATCCTGCTACTCAAATTAGCCTAAATTCACATTTTTGCAAATTTACATTTTTGCCCCTAAACTTTTTCATATTTACACTTTTGCCCCTATGCTCGTAAAATGATTTTTATTCAATTTATTTGCACTTTAAGCCTAGATCAACCATTTTCATAACTATAAAAGCCCACAATTTCCATTAAAACACACTTTTATGACACATTTTATAACTTTTATAAAATAGTCCTTTTATGCATTTTCACCGAAAATCACTTAGTAAAAGTCATTTCTCTAACCATAAACATGCATCTTCTACCATTAAACACAAAAATACACACATACTCATCATGGGTCAAACCCCTATACTTTAACCATATCTCAAATTAGTGGTAGAAATAGATAGATCCTGTTATGAGGATTTCAAAAACGTAAAAATCATTAAAAATGGGGCTAAAATGGACTTACAATCGAGCTTGGAAGCTTGAAAAACCCTAGCCATGGTTTTTTCATGGTAATTTTGGCCATAGCTTGAAGATGGACAAAAATTTGCTTTTAATTTTTTTAATTCATTTTAATAACTAAATAACCAAAATGCCCTTAATGAAAAACTTTGGAAACATGCCTAACCATGTCCATTTTTGTCCAACAACTTAAACAATGGTCTAATTACCATATAAGGACCTCCAATTTAAAATTTCATAACAATTGGACACCTCTAGCATGTAGAACTCAACTTTTGTACTTTTTACAATTTAGTCCTTTTGACTAAATTGAGTGCCGAAACGTCAAAATTTTCAAACGAAATTTTTAGACCATAAAAATGTAATAAAAAGAAATTTTCTTATGTCAAATTTGTGGTCCCAAAACTATTATTCCAACTAGGCCCAAAATCAAGCTGTTATAGTAGGGGACACACGGCCTAACCACACGCCCATGTACCAGGCCGTTTGTCACACTCGGTCTAGACATGCACTGTGTGTTTGCCGATGTAGACAAAAGAAAGATATTTCTAGCTTCATTTCTCACCAAAAATCACACCAATGACCTGCACTTAAACTCACATCCAAATGCCAACCATTTTAAGCATTCAAGTTAAGCAAACTCTATCATTCAACATAGCATACCATTACACACATACATGTTCATAATCTTGCCTTGGTTTAGTCCATATGTTAGGCATAATTAGATCAACTACTTAACAAATATGTAGCTATGATATTATGACATTACAAATATATCAAAACAACTCATTACTAGCCATTCCAATGGCTAGATTACAAGCATCATTTACATTTACATGCCAATAAGGCCAATATAACCTATTCATTCCATTATAACTACAATTGATTTACCATATTGTACCGACATGGGCCGATGGATAGTGTGAGTGATCACCACCGAGCTTCCAATCCAACAAGCTTCTGATTTACTCTAAAATAGGGAAATAAAACTAAGTAAGCATAAAATTCTTAGTAAGTTCGTATAACATGGTACTTAACTTACCATTCATTTTATTTTAAGATAACTATGTAAGGCATATTCAATCAATTTGACCTCAAGCCCTATACATGTTCTCATTGCCCTTGTTAGTCATATACTTCACAATAACATCAAAACATATATGGGCTTAACAACAATCAAGTTTCCATGCACATATCCTTTCCACAACATGCATTCATTTGACATATATAAGTCTCTCTTTATACTACAAGTATAATTTCATAATAATTCATCTCAAGTTCATATCGTTTCATATCAGAACTTTACCCATATTACTTGGAATATCAAGGTCATGATTAGTACACTCAAGGTGTACAAGTCTATAATCAAGGATGAACTTACTCATTAAATAAATTCCATGTACAATATCAATTATCACGTATCTTCATTTTCATGTATTTGAGGCTGATTTGTGTAATAACTCATTTCATATTCATATCTTCTCATGTCAAGAACTTTTACCCGTTGAATTTATTTGAAATATTGATGGATACACAGATAGTACATCGTGGTGTACAAATCCAAATTCGCCAATTCATATTAAATGGTACTCATAGGGTACTATTTGAGAGAGTACACTCTCGAGCCACATATATATATAAACAGCAGGATTACCAATCTAGGCTAAATCCTTTTTATGACATATGCTCTAAGGAGCTTTATTTGGATAACCCGTCCGGGCTAAATCCAATCTATAACATATGCTCGAGAGGACTTGTATAAGGATTACCCATCAGGGCTAAATCCTTTGTAACATCCTGAATTAATGGGCCTTTGCATTTGATGTGTATTACGCTCAATATGTTAATTAGAGTATTTAAGGGGCTTAGATTGGGCGAGACATTGGTTAAATTTTACATTTGGACACTAGAGGTTTAAAAGATGTTATCTATGTTTTAAACACAAGTGGGCTTCTGACCTAGTGGCAAAATGGTGCCACTTAGAGAACAAGGAGGTGGCGTCAACTGATGAGGCCCAAACTCAACGGGCATGAAGCCCAATTACTTTAATTTTAATTAGCTAAATTTTGGCATATATGTGGGTAAGGTTGGACATCAACAAGGCTTAAAAATAGGGAGATTTATCTGTTGAAAATATAGATAACTGTGCTGATATTAGTTATAAGTAGATTAAGGAAAAAAAGATAGGTGTTATCTGTTATAAGCAGAGTTGGCCGAAATTCCAACTCTGAGGGGAGGAAGAATCGGTTTTGATGTGGCATAAGGGGTGCCAAAATTCCCCATGTTTGTCAATTAGTCTTGATTTTTAGAAGAGGGCAATTCTGGCATTTGATAGGTAAGTGCTGAAATTCTCAGTCCTTCTCTATACTCTCTATTCTCTTTTCTTTTCCAAAAGTCGAAACCTCTCAACTTTCTTCTCATCTCCATAATCAAATACCTTTGTCTATTCCTTTTTCTCTCTATCGATTTCTCTACTAAAAGCCGAAACCTCTTAATTCACTTTCTTTTTCCATTCTTTTCTTCTTGTACCGATTTCTCCATAAACTGGAACTTTCTTGAAGTGTCAATTTCTCTGTAAAGGTAAGAACCAAATTCTTTTCTCTTTCAGTTTTGAGACTCTAGCCGAATGGATAGTAGATTGATAGGCTATCTTTAGTTTGACTCTTCCGTTAATCACATGTCCTTTTGGGTGGCACTTCGGGAAATCGTAGTAGATCGAATCATCCAGATCTCAAAAGCCGAAACTATTAATCTCTAGTATCCTATCGATTTTGGGATCTCAAGGAAAAGCGAGAGGGTTGGGTCCATAAACCCAATCCCTAAGTTTAAGAAATGAGCAGTGTCCGCTGTTCGAGATTGGTGGCTGGGTTGTGGACCGATTTTAAACAAACATCTTAGGCGGATAAGCGATTCGCCCGGCAAAGTGTTGACATAGAGGGTGTCGTCGTAACCATAATAAGGTGTGTAGATTCTTAACACATAAGCATTGATATATTATATGTATGCTAAGGGCTAAAAGCTGAAAAGAAAGGTTTGTATGAATCGTATTACCTCAAGGGTAGGCATGGGATACCAGTGCGTAACCATAGAAACTTTTCTATGTGATTGTAGCATGTGAAAGTATGAGATCTATTAGATGGTTTGATGACTTGTTTCTTGTATGTATGCATGCATGGGATGGGATTGATTGATGGATTTATGGTAGGGAGCGAGGTCACGAGGCGATCGTGGCTTTGCCACGAGCGACATAAACATCGAATACTATAATGTATTTCTGAGGTTTGCGTAAGTGATCGGTCTATATGATAGGCAGCATAGCTATCGAATACTATAATGTATTTCTGAGGTTCGCGTAGGCGATAGGTCTATATGATGAGTAGCACGATTGCCGATGTGGTGTGTAGCGGATGGAGGGTTGATTGTAGAAATCCCACGAGTAGCGGTTGATGTAGGGGTGTGTAGAGGATGGACTCTTGAGTTTTGGGATGGGCCATGATGCATGACATATTTTGTTACCATTGCATGCGGGCCAAGGCCCTATAATGTGTTTGTGGGCCTAGGCTTTTATGTGTTTTCAAGTTTTGCACTGCTTGAGTCTTGGTGACTCACCTTTTATTTTCCCACTCTACGGAGGAGCGAGAGGCCGTGGACACGGAGTCGAGGCGGAACTCGAGGGCCATCAAGTCTTTCATTATCATTATGGATTAGTATTATTGTTTTTTTTGGGGAATATTTTTGTAATAATGCCCCATAACTTAGGTTTCAATTTATTTGTTACTTGTTTTACTTTATTTTACTTTAATATGTCACATGTTTATAAACCTATTTGTGCCCAAAGTCTTAATAATAAAATGGAGTGATAAATGGGCTTTTCAAATCCACTCAACATAAAAGTTTAAGTTTCTTTTATTTTTTTCAAATAATGACTAAATAAACTAAAATTTTCAAAACCCATCAAGTAAAGTTTTCAAGAATTAAACGTAGCATACCGATTCGATAATGACGTATGGGCGAGTTTGGGGTGTTTCATTTTTATATCGAGCCAGTTTAAAACTCGAACGTGAAATGGGTCGAGAGGAATTTATGGAAGTAATGTAAGTTGAGAAAGGTTTTGGAAGATATAGCCTTGAGTCTCCGACACCGATCCACCGGTATGTATTCTAAACTTTGGTATGATATGTATTTTGGGTTTTGATGGGCCTTATGGACGAGATTAGTATGATAGTGTTAATGGACCTTAGGTCTAGATTAAACAATTCTTCAAATCTCATAAGACTTAATTTTTCTTGATTAAGCAGTGCGTGAACAAGTCACGGGGTTAGGGTGTGGAAGCAGCATACGCATGTCTAAGATTGGATTCAAGAAGAGCTTGGTATTTAAGCGGTCCTAGTGACTCACCTCCTCTTCTCTGGAATCCTACCTAGTGCGTAGTGGTTGTTCACTCTAACCGAGAGGCCTTGCTGACGGGCCAAAAATTTATAACTAAAACCCGAAAGGAACCATCATCCTATTTTTATAAAATTACTTATATACCCCTAATTTTGTAAATTATCCCAAATGCCCTAGGTTGAGGAAATTTACTAAGACACCCTTGATTCTGCAAAATGACCAAAATACCCTCTTTTGAAAAATTTACCAAAATACCCTTGGTTTAGAAATTACCAAAATACCTTATTTTGTAAAATCACCAATATACCATATTTTGGAAAATTACCAAAATACCCTGTAGGTTAAAATTACGAAAATCCCCTGGGAAGTGAAATGATGAAAATAGCCCTAGGTGATGAATGTGAATTCCTGGATGTTGTTTGCGTGTTTGATGCGTGTATATGGTGCTCTGCTTGATGTTGATTGAATGTGAACTCTAGAATTAGAAAATACAGACTTGAGAACTAAACTTGTAGATAGAATTCAAATTGGAAAGAACTACTGTTAAAACTACTTCCCATAAGACTGTCCGTTATTAATCAGTGGAAGAAAGAAATATTAATTCATAAAATTTCTAATCAGATAAACGTGAAGTGGTAGAATGAATACAAGGGGTCGAGGACGTCCAGCATGTGGCCGTGGTAGGGGTAGGATGGCTGTGTCAGAACTCGTGGGGTTTGGTCATGAGTCAGGGAATGAAGTTCCAGTGCCACCAGCTGTGGCGGCAGAGTTTCAAGATCAGATGGCCGGAGATAATGCTGTATCTCAGGCTATGTTAAGAGTTTTGGAGAGAGTTACTGGAGCAGGCATGGGCACAGGAGCCCGGAAGTCTATGCTAGAGTGATTGGGAGCCAATGGGGCGGAAGTGTTTAAGGGAATTTTGGGTGTAGCTCCTAGTACAGCTGAGTACTGGTTAGAAGCAATGGAGCGGATCATGGATGATCTCGACTTCACGGAGGAAAAGAAGTTGAAAGGAGTGTGTCCCTTCTTCGGGACGAAGCTTATCAATGGTGGCTTACGGTTAAGAAAGGTATCGTAGCTGACCATATCCCTGGGATTACTTCAAGGCGGCATTCCAGAGTAAGTATATTGGAACAAGTTATGTGGATGCGCAGCGTAGAGTATTCTTAAATCTAGTTCAGGGAAGTAGGTTGGTGGCAACATATGAAGTAGAATTCCTACGCATTAGCCGTTATGCTCGAGGGATAGTGGCCACAGAGCATGAGAGATTGTTCATTTTGAGGATGGCCTAAAGGATGATCTATGTATGTTGATAGCTCTACAACGAGAGAGAAAATTTATTATGCTTGTGGAGAAAGCTAAGATAGCTGAGGTGGTGAGACGGACGGAAAAACTGAACCAGGATAGAGATAGGGGTGAAGGTAAGAGAAACTTTGGATCATCAGGAACAACTAGGAGTAACCAGAAAAGACCTAGGTCGGATGGATCGAGATGGGCTGAAAGACCTGCTGCTAACCAAACACGAAGGTGTGCCGATGTGACAAATTCCATGCAGGCGAGAGTAGGGCAGGTAGTGGGAACTGCTTTAGGTGTGGTTCTTTGGACCATCAGATAAGAGATTGTCCTCAGCCACGGGATGAGGAAAGACCCCCAGGCGTGAAAATGCTCAGCCAAGTAGAGGAGGTCAGCAGCCACAGAGAGGTCGTGGTCCAACTAGAGGCGGTAATGGTTTCGGTCGGGGTCATTGGGCACTAGGCCGAGGGGCAGAAAACACTGAGGCGAGGCAGTCGAGGTGGGTTTATGCTGCTAGACGTCGAGAGGAGGCTGATACACCGGATGTTATAATCGGTACGTTTTTAATTTTTGGATTGCCTTATGTTGCATTGATTGACATTGGGTCGACACATTCATATGTTGCTAGTAGTGTGTCTGAAACTTTAAGTTTAGATTCCGAAGCTACCCCTAGGGCGATAACGATAATTATCCCATTAGGATAATTTGTGCTAGTAAATAAACTTTATCGGGAGGTACCCTTAGAAGTTCAGGGAATAGTTTTCCTGATGGATTTGACAGAATTACCGTTCGGGGAGTTTGACTTAATTTGAGGCATGGACTGGCTAGTAAAGTATCAAGCCAATTTAGATTGTGCAGCCAAGCATATGGTGTTAACAACCCCCAAGGGAGGTGAAGTGTTAGTGATAGGAGAAAGGGGGAATTGTCTGTCAAACATGTTAACTGCCCTAAGAGTGGAAAGAATTGTGAGAAAAGGGTGCAAGGCAGTTCTAATGTTTGTACGAGCTTTGGAAGCCAATGACCTAACTGTTGAAGACGTTAGGACGGTGAAGGAATTTCGATGTCTTCCCGAAGAGCTTTCGGGATTACCTCCGGATTAAGAAGTGGAGTTTGGATTGATCTTCTTCCGGGAACAGTCGCCGATATCTATTACTCCATATAGAATGGCGCCGAAGGAGTTGGTGGAATTGAAAGTGCAAATCTAGGAGTTGTTGGATAGAGGTTTGTTCGACCAAGTGTGTCACCTTAGGGAGTGCCGGTGTTATTTGTTAAGAAGAAGGATGGTTCAATGCGTATGTGCATTGACTATCGTCAATTGAATAAGTTAACCATCAAGAACAAATACTCGTTGCCGAGGATCGATGACTTGTTCGATCAGTTGAAGGGGGCCTTAGTCTTTTTAAAGATAGATCTGAGGTCTGGGTATCATCAGCTTTAGGTCAAGGAGGCGGATATTCATAAGACGGCTTTTAGGACTCACTATGGTTAATACGAGTTCATGGTGATGCCATTTGGGTTGACTAACGCACCAGCAGCATTTATGGATATGATAAACCGAGTGTTCCAACCCTACCTGGATCGGTTTGTCGTGGTTTTTATTGATGACATCTTGGTCTATTCAAGATCGGAGGAGCATGATTCACATCGCAAGTGGTTCTCTGATTACGAGGAGAAGCAACTTTATGCCAAATTCACAAGTGCAAATTTTGGCTAAAAAAGTTACTTTTCTAGGTCGCGTGGTGTCAGGAGAGGGGATTAGGGTTGACCCTCAAAAAATTGAAGCGGTGTTGGATTGGAAGTCGCCTAAGTCAGTAGCAGAGATTCGGAGTTTCCTTAGTTTAGCCAGGTACTACAGAAGATTTGTGGAAGGATTTTCTCTAATTGTCGCACCGTTGACTAAGTTGCTATGGAAAGGAGTTCCGTTCGTTTGGTCTGATAAGCAGCAGGAGAGTTTTAAAAAGTTGAAAAAGATATTGACGGAGGCTCCGGTGTTGATTCAGCCAGAGGCTGGGAAGGAATTCGTGATTTATTGTGATTCGTCACACACGGGACTAGGATGCGTGTTGATGCAAGATGGAAAGGTGGTTGTGTATGCATCACGGCAGTTAAGACCACACGAAGCAAACTATCCCACCCATGATTTGGAGTTGGCGATGGTGGTGTTTGCCTTGAAGATTTGGAGGCATTATTTGTACGGGGAGAAATCTATCATTTACACGGATCATAAGAGTTTGAAGTATCTTTTGACACAGAAGGAGTTGAACCTAAGGCAAAGGAGGTAGATTGGGTTGTTAAATGATTATGACTGCTCAATCGAGTATCATCCAGGTAAAGCCAACGTGGTGGTAGATGTTCTAAGCCGTAAGGTGATCTCTGATTTGAGAGCAATGTTTGCTCACCTTAACTTATATGATGATGGAAGTCTACTAGCTAAACTTCAAGTGAAACCCTTATGGGTTAGTCAAGTTAAGGAGAAACAGCAGATTGATGGATTGCGTAGGGGGAAGTTGTAGTTGATTTCAAGTGATAAGCCAGCGAATTCAAGATGAATGAGGAGGATTATTATGTTTTCAAGGAGAGTGTGCATGCCAAAAGACCACGAGTTGAGGCGAAGGATTTTGCAAGAAGTGCATGGTAGTCCATACACTATGCAACCTGGAGGGAGTAAGATGTATAGAGATTTATAGGAGCAGTTTTGGTGGCCAGGCTTGAAACGAGAGGTGACTGAATTAGTGGGGAAATGTTTACCCTGTCAGTAGGTAAAGGCGGAGCATCAGTTACCATCAAGGTTATTGCAACCGGTGAAGATTCCTCAGTGGAAGTGGGAAGGGATCACAATGGACTTTGTTAGTGGGCTACCTCTCACGCCTACTAGAAAAGATTCAATTTGGGTGATCATTGATCGGTTGACGAAGTCCACTCATTTTGTACCGGTTCGGGTTGATTATTCCTTACAAAAGTTGGCTAAGCTGTATACAGCCGAGATTGTAAGGTTGCATGGAGTACCTGTGTCGATTATCTCAGATCGAGATCCTAGGTTTACGTCAAGGGTTTGAAGGCGTTGCATCAAGCATTGGGTATGAAGTTGGATTTCAGTACAGCGTTTCATCCTCAGACCAATGGACAGTCTGAGCGGGTGATTCAGATCTTGGAGGACATGTTAAGGGGTTGTGTCATTGATTTCAGAGGTAGTTGGGAGGAGTTTCTCCCATTGGCGGAGTTTACTTACAACAACAGCTACCAGTCTAGTATTCAGATGGCGCCCTATGAAGCATTGTACGGGCGAAGTGTCGTACTCCTACCTGTTGGACAGAATTAGGGAAACATCAAATTTTGGGTCCGGAGTTGGTTACCGAGATGGAGGAGGAGGTTGAGTTAATTCGGGCTCGACTAAAGGAAGCGTCAGACGAGAAGTCCTAAGTCTATCTATGACATGGAGCTTGTAGGGACAAGGTGTTCTTGAAAGTGTCGCCATGGAAGAAAGTATTAAGATTTGGACGGAAGGGTAAGTTAAGTCCCGATTCATCGGACCTTATCAAGTCTTTAAACGAGTTGGATCGATGGCGTATCGGCTAGAGCTACCTTCCGAGCTAAGCCGATTCATGATGTATTTCACGTCTCTATGTTAAGACGATATCATTCAGATCCATCTCATGTGGTACCTGTGGAGGAAATCGAGGTAAGACCTGACCTATCCTTTGAAGAGGAGCCAGTGGAAATCTTGGATCGTGATGTCAAAGTATTACGAAGGAAGAAGGTTCCGTTGGTTAAGGTTCTATGGCAGAATCACGGCTCTGAGGAGGCTACATGGGAATCGGAGGAAGCGATGCAATAGCAATACCCGCATCTATTCGGATCAGGTAATTTCGAAGACGAAATTTCTTTAAGGGGGTAGAACTGTAACATCCTAAATTAATGGGCCTTTGCATTTAATGTGTATTACGTTCAATGTGTTAATTAGAGTATTTAAGGGGCTCAGATTGGGCCGAGGCCTTGGTTAAATTTTTTATTTGGACACTAGAGGGTTTAAAAGATGTTATCTATGTTTTAAACACAAGTGGGCTTGTGGCCCAGTGGCAAAATGGCGCCACTTAGAGAGCAAGGAGGTGGCGTCAACTGAGAAGGCCCAAACTCAAGGGGCATGAAGCCCAATTCCTTTAATTTTAATTAGCTAAATTTTGGCATATAGGTGGGTAAGGTTGGACGGAAACAAGGCTTAAAAATAGGGAGATTTATCTATTGAATAATATAGATAATTGTGCTGATATTAGTTATGAGTAGATTAAGGAGAAAAGATGGGAGTTATCTGCTGTAAGCAGAGTTGGCAGAAATTCCAACTTTGAGGGGAGGAAGAATCGATTTTGATGTGGCATAAGGGATGCTGAAATTCC
The DNA here is from genome assembly GCA_025506655.1 of Gossypium rotundifolium. Lineage (NCBI taxonomy): Eukaryota > Viridiplantae > Streptophyta > Magnoliopsida > Malvales > Malvaceae > Gossypium > Gossypium rotundifolium. Next base: position 45,068,715 of record CP106726.1, read on the forward strand.
CCATGTTTGTCAATTAGTCTCGATTTTCAAAAGAGGGCAATTCCGACATTTGATAGGTAAGTGCCGAAATTCTAAGTCCTTCTCTACACTCTCTATTCTCTTTTCATTTCCAAAAGCCGAAACCTCTCAAGTTTCTTCTCATCTCGATAACTGAATACCTTTGTCTATTCCTTTTTCTCTCTATCGATTTCTCTACTAAAAGCCGAAACCTCTTAATTCACTTTCTTTTTCCATTCTTTTCCTCTTGCGTCGATTTCTCCATAAACGAGATTTTCTTGAAGTGCCGATTTCTCTGTAAAGGTAAGAACCAAATTCTTTTCTCTTTCGATTTTAAGAATATAGCCGAATGGCTAGTAGATTGATAGGCTATATTTAGTTTCACTCTTTCGTTAATCGCATGTTCTTTTGGGCGGCACTCCAGGAAATCGTAGTAGATCGAATCATCCAAATCTCAAAAAGCCGAAAACCATTAATCTCTAGTATCCTATCGATTTCGGGATCTCAAGGCAAAGGAGAGGGTTGGGTCCGTAAACCCAATCCCTAAGTTTAAGAAATGAGCAGTGTCCACTGTTCGAGATTAGCCGCCGGGTTGTGGACCGACTTCTGAACAGCATCTTAGGCGGATAGTACCAGTATCGCTTCGGCGATTGTCGACATAGAGGGTGTCGTCGTAACCATAATAAGGTGTGTAGATTCTTAACACATAAGCATTGATATATTATATGTATGCTAAGGGCTAAAAGCTAAAAAGAAAGGTCAGATGTATGAGCGATCGTATTACCCGAAGGGTAGGCATGGGATGCAGTGCGTAACCATAGAAACTTTTCTATGTGAATCGTAGCATGTGAAAGTATGAGATCTGTTGGATGGCTTGATGACTTGTTTCTTGTATGTATGCATGCATGGGATGGGTGATTGATGGATTTATGGTAGGGGAGTAGGGTCACGAGGCAATCGTGGCTTTGCCACGCAAAACATAACATCAAATACTATAATGTGTTTCTAAGGTTCGCGTAAGCGATTGGTCTATATGACAGGCAGCATAGCTGTCGAATATTATAATGTATTTCTGAGGTTCGCGTAAGCAATCGGTCTATATGACAGGCAGCACAGTTGTCGATGTGGTGTGTAGCGAATGGAGGGTTGATTGTAGAAATCCCCACGGTGTAACACTTGGTACGGGGGTGTGTAGAGGATGGACTCTTAAGTTTTGGGATGGGCCATGATGCATGACATATTTTGTTACCATTGCATGCGGGCCAAGGCCATAATGTGTTTGTGGGCCCTAGGCTTTTATGTGTTTTCAAGTTTTGCACACTGAGTCTTGGTGACTCACCCTTTTATTTTTCTCACTCTACAGAGGAGCAGTAGACCGTGGACACGGGAGTCGAGGCAGACTCGAGGGGCCATCAAGACTTTCATTATCATTATGGATTATTATTATTGTTTTTTTGGGGAATATTTTTGTAATAAGGCCCCATAACTTAAGTTTCCAATTTATTTGTTACTTGTTTTACTTTATTTTACTTTAATATGTCACATGTTTATAAACCTATTTGTGCCCAAAGTCTTAATAATAAAATGGAGTGATAAATGGGCTTTTCAAATCCACTCAACATAAAAGTTTAAGTTTCTTTTATTTTTTTTTCAAATAATGACTAAATAAACTGAAATTTTCAAAACCATCGAAGCAAAGTTTTCAAGAATTAAACCCGTAGCATACCAGATCCGGTAATGACGTATGGGCTGGGTTTGGGGTGTTACATCCTTTCTGTAATAAGGTTAATAGGATTACTCGTCTGAACTAAATCTCGTTAGCAACAAATGTAGGACCTCATTCATTTCAGGAAATCATATATCCATCGATTCTCTATTTTATTCAACCGGGATTTAAACATTTTTCTCAAGCATTATCGGGCATGTGATTGTTTCATACATCCACAACATTCATATAATTCAAATAAATACATTCCACATTCATTTCAAGCATATAAGTAACATTCTCATCGTTTATCCTTTATCATCTATCGGGCATTATCATTTAATTTAAACATTTTCATTTATCATGCTTGATCGAATATGTAATCATTTCACATATTTATGAAATTTATGCAATTTACATAAACACAATCAACACAAGCATGTAAATAAACACAATTTAGTTACACGAGCTTACCTAAACAATGTTCGTGTACGTAAAATCTACTAATCCGACATTTTCCTCTTTCCTCGTTCTAGCTCTGAATTTGGTCTATCCGGATATATACAAGTAAATTTAACATCAATTTATCATATTTCTTATTCAAGTGGACTCAATTTTCATCCTAGGCAAAATTACCATTTTTCCCCTAACTTTTTTATAAATTTCCATTTTGTCCCTAGGCCCAGAAAATGAAACTTATGTAATTTACTCCCTATTCCAAGCCTAACCAAAATCCCATTACAAAATTTACAGCACATGTATTCATAAAAATTTAGAATTTTTCATCAAATTTCACAACTTTACATTTTAGTCCCTAAATCATGTTTTCATCAAAAATCACTTTATAAAAGTTGTTTATCTATCAACAACCTTTCATTTTCTACCATTAATTTCTAATTTTCAGCATATTCATCCATGACCCAAATTTCATACCTTGATAACTTTTCAAATTAATCCCCCCAAATAGATAGATTAAGCTATCATGGTTTCAAAAATATCAAAATTATTGGCTTGATTACTTACCCAAATAAGCTTGATAAGTCTTCTTCCTGTCTCCTAGAGTTTCCATGGAAATATTTGGGGAAGATGATATGAAATTGTTTTTTTTTCATTTAATTAAATTGTCATTTAATAACTTTTCATCTTTCCAATTTAGTCTTTAGCCTTTTTTATTTTTCCATGGATGAGTCATACCAAAATATCTACATACTTCTCTTTAATGGTCTAATTACCATATAAGGACCTCTAGTTTTGAATTCCATAGCTATTTAATCCTTATAGCTACTAGAATTTAACTTTTTATTTTATGCGATTTAGTCCTTCCGTAATTAAACACATAATTGGTAAAATTTTTGTATCAAAATTTTCACATGACTTTTCTAACATAATACGGTCCATATAATAAAATAAAAATAAATTTTATTTTCATTTCATTGTGGTCCCAAAATTAATTGTTCCAATTTCAAAAATTGGTCATTATAATTTTCTTATCGAAATTTTTATACGTTTTTCCTATCATAATGCAAAACATGCAGTAATATTAATGCAAATTTTCTTTATGACTCGAATTTGTGGTCCCAAAACCACTGTTCTGATTTTACTGAAATTGGGATATTACAACTGCGGTCACTAACACTGGAAAGTGCAGCGATAGTTCAAGCTAACAAGCATGACAACGAAAGTTGCTTGAGGATTAGAGGAATTTAATCCACTTGTTCTTAATAGTGTTCCATTTCCATCATCGGATGGTGTGGTTAATGTGCATGTTTAAGTTTTAGATTAAATATAGAAGTTAAGCTTGGTAAGATATTCATTGCAATTTAATGCATCGACAATCACCTACCATTTTATACCTTGTGAGCACTTAGTATTCTGTTGAATATTCACATTGGGGACCCCAGTTTATCATTATCATAATTTATCTTATTGTTTTCAAGTTATTACTTCGACAACTACTCTCACAATTTATCTTGTTTCTATCTATTTATTGCACTAACATTGATAAACAAAAGACAACCATCCTCGTGGGATCAATATCCAACAGACTCATATATGTCTACTATACTTGCATCGACAGTGTTCACTTGCACATTATTATTGTGACATTAAACAGCCGATCATGTTATTTATAACACATGGATTGATTCTGGTTCTACAATCCATATCTTAAATTCCTTACAATGGTTAAGAAACCTGAAAGAATCGGTGGGAGTTGAGCGACACATCTATTTAAAAATAAGATGGACTCGCATGTGGAAGTAATTGGAACATGCAAATTAGTGCTTAGGAGTGGTTTTGTTTTAATTTTAATATTCCTAGTTTTTCTAGAAATTTAGTTTTATTTCAACTTGCACCTTTTGGGTATTGTTTTAGGTTTTCAAACACTGGTTTTAATTTATTTTATAAATTTGGGTGTTTTATCTTATGGTCTTTATTCTCTTAATTTACAAAATAATGTCACTCATAATGTTATATACATTCAAACTGGTACTAAATCTTATGTTATAAATGAAAATTCCTCTATTTTATGGCATCAAAATTAGGACACATCTCCATTGAAAGGATTAATAGATAAATAAATGATAAATGCTCAGTACTTTAGATTTTGCTTATTTCAATATTTGTATAAACTGCACTAAGGGCAAGCAGACTAACAAGTTAAAGAAAGATGCCAAGAGGAGTTCGGCCATATCAGAAGTCATCCATTCTAATATATGTTGCTTAGATATTGATGTACAAGGTTACAAATATTTCATCACTTTCATAGAAGATTAATCACAATACATGTATCTCTACATGCTTCATCACAAAAGCGAAGCATTAGAAGCCTTTAAAGTTTTCAAGGCTGAAGTAGAGAAATAATGTGGTAAGCAAATCAAGATTGTGAGAACCGATTGCGGTGGTGAGCATTATGGTAGATACACTGAGGATGGACAAGCACTTGGTCTATTTTTGAAATTTCTTTAAGATAACGATATAGTTTCCAATACACTATGCTAGGCTCACCTGGTCAAAATGGTGTTGTGGAAAGAAGAAATTGGACTTTAATGGACATGGTGCGAAGTATGCTTAGTAGCTCTAAGCTACCTAAGTCCTTATGGATTAAAGCTCTTAAAACGATTGTGTATATATTAAACCGATTTCCAACCAAGATTGTCCCAAAGACACCTTTTGAGTTGTTCAAAAGTTGAAAACTGAGTTTACAACATATACGTGTATGGGGATGCCCATCTAAAGTAAAAGTTTATAACCCGCAAGAAAAGAAACTAGACCTAGAGACCATTGATTGGTATTTCATTGGATATGCCGAAAGGTCCAAATGATACAGATTCTATTGTCCATCTTATAGCACTAAAATTGTGGAACTGAGAAATGTAAAATTTCTTGAGAATGACTCAATCAGTGGAAACGATCTATCTCGGGACACTATTCCTATAGGTCAACCTTCCACTTCAGGTGAGAGATTGGTTAACATACAAAACACCATTCAAGCTCAACCAAGTGTTGAACAACCAATCAATGAAAATCCACAAGCTATTGAAAACACTCTAGTAGATCAAGTTCTTAAAGAATAGATGAATTCCATGAAAAGTAACGATGTTGGGGATCTTGTGTCGTTGCTTGAAGGGGTAAAAACCATTGGATGTAAAAGAGTCTTCAAAACAAAAAGAGACTCAATAGGCAACATAGAAAGACATAAAGTTGGACTCGTTGTGAAAAGATTCACTCAACTAAAAGGAATCAATTATACTAAGACTTTTAGTCCTGTATCTAAGAAAGATTCCTTGCGCATTGTGTTAGCAGTAATAGCTTATTTTGACCTTGAGCTGGAACAAATGGATGTGAAAATCATCTTTCTCAATGGTGACCTAAAGGAAGAGGTATACATGAAACAACCTGAAGAATTTTCTTCCAGTGATGGTCAACACTTGATATGCAAGTTAAAGAAGTCCATATATAAATTGAAACAAGCCTCTCGATAGTGGTATTTAAAATTCCACAAAGTTATCTCTTCGTTTGGTTTTGTTGAAAATATCGTGGATCAATGCCTATACTAGAAGGTTAGTGGCAGTAAAATATGTTTCTTATTCTATATGTGGACGATATTTTACATGCAACAAATGACAAAGGTATGCTACATGAGGTGAAACAATATCTTTTTAAAATTTTTGATATGAAAGATATGGGTAATGCGTCTTATGTCATTGACATTAAGATTCATCGTGATAGACATCACAGTATCTTAGGTCTATCTTAAGAAACTTATATCAACAAAAGTTTTAGAAAGATTTCGGATGAAAGATTGTTCACCGAGTGTTGCTCTTATCATGAAGGGTGATAAGTTCAATTTGAACCAGTGCCCAAAAAACGAATTTGAGATGAAGCAAATGAAAAACATTCCACATGCTTCTATTATTGGAAGCCTGATGTATGCTCAAATCTGTACAAGACTTGATATTGCATTTGTAGTTGGAATATTAAGAAGATAATAGAGTAATCTAGGTATTGACCACTAGAGAGCTGCAAAGAAAGTTTTGAGATATCTTAAAGGGATGAAGGACTACATGCTTACATACAAACGATCAGACAATTTGGAGGTGATTGGCTTCTCCGATTCAGACTTTGTCGGCTGTGTTGATTCACTTAAATCAACATCAGGTTACATATTTATGTTTACCAGCAGAGCTATATCTTGGAGGAGTATCAAGCGGACCTCGGTTGCTACTTCCACTATGGAGGTTGGGTTCATTTCATGTTTTGAGGCTACCTCACATAGAGTATGGTTGAAGAGTTTCATTTCAGGTTTAGACTTGTGGATTCGATTTCTAGGCTGTTGATGATGTAATGTGACAATTCAATTGTTGTCTTTATGGCTGTAAACAATAAAAGTGGAAGTCAAAGTAAACATATCGACATTAAGTATTTAGCCATAAGGGAACGTGTTAAAGAAAATAAAGTGGTTATTGAGCACATTAACACTGAGTAGATGTTAGGTGATCTTTTGACTAAAGGTATGCCACCATACAAATTTAAGAATCATGTTGTCACTATAGGACTTGTTCCCACATTATAAATTTTCGTTATAAGAATGATTATAAAGAAACTCTATTAAGTTTGATATTTCTCATATTTTGAGTGCACATTAATTTTATTATTTCGAAAAAAGTCACTAAACTTTAGACCTAGAATAAACACTAAGTTTATTTATTAAGAAATTAGACTAAAACGATAAAATATGATATATTGTGATACATGGAAGATACTATTCAAATTCTAAGAGAAAAATATAGTCATGATTCATGTATTATATTTCAACTTTAAGTATTCATGGGCACTACAGACCAAGTGAGAGAATGTTAGAATTATCTTTTGGTTTGTGGGAATGACCCTACATTTTGCTACCACTACTTTCATACTTTTGTTTGTGTGATAGTGGGACATATAATTAATAATTTTTTTACGAGAAATCACTACTCCACTGAAAAATTAAAAACCAAAAATATTTTATCTAGTAAAATTTTTTAGTGCTTAAAAAAATTTAACTCTTTTTAATATTTTGTACGACTAAATTCAATGACTTCAATGCTCGGCATGCAATAACTTGTTACATCTTTTCTGTTGCAGTATAATATTTAAATCATTATTTATGCTTACACAAGAATCTAGGAATTGGGTAAGGAGGCAATGACGAAAGGAGCTATGTCAGCAGCGACTTGGACTCGTTGCTTGTCGTCTATAACTCCTTGTTGGTAGCTATGGCTGCGTATGTATTTTAAATATAAAAGGACTTTAAAATTGATATTAATAACTAAAATTGAAATGAAAGTGTCCACCTATTTGCTCCAAAGTCCAACTACTTAAAATTCAGTCCTAGGAAGGAGGTGGCACAGAAGTTGATCGCAAGAACTGAAATTGGGTCTGAAGAATGAGGAAGGAGATGATTGGTTTGCCTATTGTAGGGATGGTAATGGCAGAGGTTGCTCAAGTTGGACTCATGGTAATGGGCAAAGCAGCAATGTCCCATGGGATGCCCAACTTTGTCTTTGTTTTCTATTCCAATGCTCTTGCCTCTCTCATTCTCCTCCCTGCTTCTTTTCTCTTCCACAGGTACCGTTCGTTCTTTCTCTCTCTCTCTTTCTCTCTCTCCGTAATTCCCATTTCACTATCTCCTTTGATTTTCCGTTTTCCCTGCAGATCACACCGTCCTCCACTCACTTTCTCTATTCTTTGTTGGTTTTTCTTGCTTGGGCTTCTTGGGTATGTAAGATTAATGAAAATTATGATGTGGGTTTTCAGTTACATAACTATGGATTTGAGGGCTTTAATTCATATTTTACATGGTATTTGATATGCAGTTGCTTTGCCCAGATTTCTGGGTATGCTGGGATATATTATAGCTCGCCTACTCTGGCAACTGCCATGCTTAATCTCATCCCAGGTCTCACCTTCATCCTTGCTGTTGCTTTCAGGTTATTATCTCTTCTCCTATTGTTGTGTGTAATACTCTGATCAATCTGATAACTAAAGGATAAAGTATATGTGGACGATGGAATGTAAGGCTATTTAATCTATTTACCTTTACTTCCCCTGAAGTACCACTTGTATCCAACACCTACTTATACATAGGTTTGATAGAAGAATTGAGCATACCCTTTCGGGCAATCCTGGTATTCCAGTTTGTAAAAGGGTCAATGGTTGGAACTGAGTTTGAAGTAATATGTCTGCAGCCATTTTGTTTGTTTCTATACCTCATAAAGTCTCTTGGGATTGTTTTTGTATTTAAGAAATATGGTTGCTTAGAGGAAACAGATTGCAGTCCCTAGGAGGTTGCCTGCTCTTACTCATACTGAAGTGGGAAATTGGGAACTTATTTAAGTGAAAATTTTGTTTGATCTCCTTGCACAAATAGGTATAAATTCATCTCCTTTATAAGCTTCTTACAACTCAGGTTCCTCCTGATGATGGTTTTCCTGCTTTTTGTTCTCATTTTGAGATCCTGTTGGCAAGGACTAATATGAATTCCTTTTAGCCAGCAACTGATATGATCAATCTAGACCTTGTGTTAAGTATTGTTTGATATTGCATTCTTATTTGTATAAGTTGAATCCAGGTGATAATTTGATAACGCGGTGTAGATATCTGGAAGTTCCAGGTTGATTGTTGTGGAGGTTGTTTTCATTTTTTTTTTTTTTCTGAAAAAGATTGGAAGATGTTTGAGATGAATACTGTACTTCTACAATTGATGTCATTGGGCTTCATGTTTCCATCCAATCATTTTTCTGTTCTTTTGTCTCTAATTATATGTCAATGCTTGAGCTCTGAATGAACTTAATTGACTACTTGCATTTTTCATACTTGTGGTGCACAAAATATTGAAGTGCAGTTTTGTACTAATGTAACAGTAGATGTGTAAAATATATGTTGTAGATAGATTTAAATTGATGAATTTAGTGATTTCAGGATGGAAACACTGAATTTGAGAAGTAGCACTAGCCAAGCCAAATCATTGGGAACCATAGTGTCAATTGCTGGGGCATTCATTGTTACTTTCTATAAAGGCCCCTCACTTTTGATGGCACCCTCACATTCAAGCTCACCTCATCTACTTCTAGGGCAGCAGTCTAATTGGGTCATTGGAGGATTTCTCCTTGCAGCTGATTGCGTGTTTGCTTCTGCCTGGCTTATTGTACAGGTCCAATCCTCTTCTTTGTATTTGTTCAGAAAGTTGAAGCAGGTTTCATTGTGATTTCTTACTTTAAGATAAAGGAAATGATTTGTGCTCCTTAACTTTCAGGCATCAGTTCTTAAGAAATTTTCAGCTGAGCTTTTTGTTGTCTTCTATTATTGCTTCTTTGTCACCCTTCAATCGGGAATAATCTGTTTGATCATGGGAGGAGATCTTAGTGCTTGGAGCTTTAAACCTGATGTGAGATTGGTTGCTGTTATATACTCAGTAAGTGGTCAGGGTCCGAAATATTCGTTACTACACAATTTTGCAGTTCAACTGCATGCTTATCCTAATTTGCACCTAGTTAATCAAGGGCTTTAATGTGGGAATTGTAGGCTGTGTTTGGCTCTGCATTCCAACTTGGGGTTTCTACCTGGTGTATGCATCGGACAGGTCCTGTTTTTGTTTCCATGTTCAAGCCTTTGGGAATTGTTGTTTCAGTAGTCATTGGTGTTATCTTCTTAGGGGATACATTCTTTCTTGGAAGGTGACGCATTCATCACTCACTATCATTGTTATTTTAGTAGTTTTGCTGTTTGTATTGTTTATAATAATTGCCACTGCAGCTGCTTTACATCTTGGTCTTGTTTAGAGCACTCTTTTCAGTCGTGGGACCGATATCGGATTCTAATATTTCTTTTTCACATTTGTCATGTCTTTGTCTTGTGAAAAACTCCCTTATTACTTACAAAAGGAAGTTAAGACATATAAGTTGTTAATTTTTGTTTCAAACGTGTTACAGTTTAGTTGGTGCAATTGTCATTGTTACTGGGTTTTACTCAGTGATGTGGGGAAAAGCAAAAGAAGGGAAGTTAGACGTGCAAACTCAGGGGATGATGTCAGAATCAAGCAGTCAAAAAGTCGCTTTATTGTCAAATATTAACGGAGAACCGTAGGAGTTCTCTTTACAGTCAATCAAAAACAGGTATCCTATATTGAATGTTTCCATAAGGGTAATTGTAAAGTTACAAGCAGCCATAGTGTCGTCTTCTGGTAATTCTGAGTACTTAGCTTGCTTTAAATAATAAGATTTGATTTTTTTGCCGATAGAGCCCATTCAGGCAAGCTTCATTTTAAAATAACATGGCCAACCATTTTCCTAAGAAGGACCATGTTTGTGTCACAAGCCTGGCCACTGGATATTGGTTGGCCTCTATCTCAGGCTGCCTTTGTTCATGCCATAGGAGCTGAATAGAAATATTCTTTTGAAATATAGTTTCTCCATCAACATGTCAATAATTTGTATGTTTTCCCTTTTACTCTTTCAGTTTTTCTATCATATGATTATGTTGAGTAGTGCAAAGTCTTGGCAATTGCCCGGTATGTTATTTTTGAAGTTTTAGTTGGTATTGTAATTGTTTTCCCTGCATCTGAAGGGAGGAAGAAGTGTAATAGACACAATGACTAGATAAACTTATTGTTTTGTTTAATATTTGGACATGGATATTGAGATACGATTAATGGCCACCTTTCTCTCTCTCAAGAGGCAGACTAAGTGCAAGAAATTATTGATATATTTTCCTTTTTTTTTTTTTTTTTTTTGTTGTTATAATCAGGATATCCACTGTCGGCAGTAGTTACTAATCTATTCGTCGCAAGTTCTCTCCAAGAAATAAATGGCTGGCCATGAAATGTGCTTTATTCTCATAAGTGAGGATCGAATCTCTGACCACATGATTAAGAGATGAGTTGAGTAACCACCGCATTACATCTCATTAAATTTTTATATGAAGATTCTCTAATTGAACATAAAAGAACATAAGAGAAGCAATATGCAAATGTAGAAATCCATTAGCATTTTAGTTTTTATTTTAATTTCCAATATGACATGGGAAACCTTAAAACCAAAAACAATTTTACACTTCACTAATTCAATCTCAAAAATATGCAAACATATAAATTTCATGTGAACTGAGCAGGTGAAAGAAAATGTGTGAATTAAAAGTTTGGCTAACGTAATATAGTGGGATAAATCTTAAAATTATTCATTAAAATTTTGATTTGATTTAATTATATATTTAAAATTTTGTGATTTAAATGTATATGAAAATTTTAATTTTACACATTAAAAGAAATAAACACTTTATTTTATATTAGATAAATATAAATATTTTGTATATAATATGCAAATGTTAAATAATGCTTTACCAAAGTTTATATATGTTTTTGAGATTTATATCTAATATGTTTCGAGAAAAAGTGATACATTTAAAGCTTTGCTAATATATTAAAAATTGAAGAGATAGAAAATAGAAAGATGTAATGTATATATATATATATATTATAAGTGTGCTTGGTAGGAAATATAAAAATAAAAATAATAATTTTCTTTTCATCTATTACTTAATAAAATTAAAAATAAATAATAAAATATTTAAAATACATAATTGTCAATTAACTTTTTTTCTACTTTTCTTCCCTACCAAACATAGTAAAGAATTTATTTTTTCACTTTTTACTCCCTCTGCTTTTCAACTTAACCAAACACTTTTTTCCTTGTGCCCATTACCATATTTGAACAATAAATTTTTAAAACCCCCCGAAAACATTGAAAACTTCAAAAAGAAGAATGTTAGTGTTGGACACATCCATATTTGGCATTCGAGTCTGGGTAGCATAATTGAAGAACCCCATTTTACTAAGAGATAACTCAGCAAACATGATATAAGAATGAAGTCATCTTCACGTACAATCCAAGAAGCAAAAAATTACTGCCGTACAACAATGATAATAACAAGAGAAGAGGGTGCATTGTGACCATATGGTTTGTAGATGTGCCTTGAACAGCATGAAGCTCAAAATATTACAAAATTCAACTAATTTCTCAACTAAATCTATTTATGAGAGAAGTTCCTCATCAGACTCCGACATATCTGATTCGTATAACCTGTTATAAACGGGAAGTTTCTTGCACATCAAGTGCTTACGTCTCTGTAATGTCAACAAGATTAAGACACTATCCGTCTGAACAACGTTGTATCCTGCTTTTATGTACATGTTGAATGGAGCCTCATCAATCATTCTGCAATGCAAATATACCTCTTTTGTTGAAGCCATTTGAGATAATAGTTCCTCACTTGCCTTGAGAAGATGCCAACCAATGCCCCTCCTGTATGATCCAAAAGCAGAACCCAAGAATTTAGTTGTAAAGAATGCATCTGTTTAATTACATGTAAAAAATAATGCTTTGGGATTTGTCTACCGACTTCACTAAAAGTCCTATGGTTACACAAAGTGGGAGTGCTTGAATGAGAAACCATGGCAAAGACTTATATGCTACAGGTCAAGAGGTTGCAAACTCTTCAGTTTATATGGTTTCGCCCATTTAGGCATTTCAAGACACTTCCAATTTGTGAACTCGCTAAAACTCTCGGCAACATGGGGATAACACTGGACGTGTTGAGTGCCCAACCCACAACAAGACTCAAATAAGAAAACTCTGAATGCTCACATTAATATGGATTATTAGTTAAAAGGAAAAAATAAAGCATTGAGCAATGCTTTTAGACTTAACAAGAAAATCAGCAAGAGTTAAATTTGAAGGATCCAGTTGCATGTAATTTCAGTCTATAACCACGACATTTCATCACAAATTTCAATGGATAACATCTGAACTACCCTTCTGACATTCTTAAAACATTATTCAATCAGATGTTATTTCCAGATTTAGCGAAGTTTGAATATGTACTACGGGTAAAATGTCCCTATCCAAACTTCTTGATTTTCTCTAAGAAACCATGTCCAAGAAATAATTATAGAATATGTTGATACAATGTACAACAAGGAGGAGGATAAAGAAGGGAATGTGATGGTGTTGAAGAGGCCGGTTCACCTTAAGAGGCGGAGAGCTAGAAAAGACAAGAGGACAAGGAGAAAGCTGGGGAGAAAGTTGAGGAAGATAAATGCTCAAGGATTGCTTAGGACACAAAAGCTCTCTTTCTCATCGTTTGAGAGGGTATTTATAGGATATGTCCTCTTGTTTGCTACTGTAATGTGGCAAGCCATTATGGAGGAGGTCGTCATCATGGAATATGTGAAAGACGTGCATAGTGGGATCCATTATGTTATTTATTCAGGCAATGCGAAGTTGTTACACTAAGGTGGGCTCCATAAGTTGTTGATGAGTGTGTTTACACTGGGAGAATGTTCATACTGAGAAGTGGATTACTGATCTATAGCTAGCGGGTAGCTAATTAGGTAGGGAGGCACTTTCCGTATTTAGCGGGTGGTCTTCATTAAGTCCGGTTGGTGGATCATCTGAAGACAACTCAGGTGATCGGAAGGGTGCAGGACCCTCTATGTTGCCCACGTGGAGTCTTTTGAATCTATCACATGTTAGGCCCGAGTGGTAGGTATAACAGAATATAATCCTCTAACCATATAAATCTTAAAAAGACTAGAATATAACCATTTCAAACGCATATCATATATGATACTCACCTGAATTAACCAAACATAGATCCTAATTTTAAAGCCAAGGAAAAGCTTTTCCAAATATATTTCCATCAAGGAAATATCAGAGGAAGAAAAAGCTGACAAAGGAAGAACTCAACCTAGAATGAGAGCATATTGACTACAGGAACCGCTTCTTATTCCTAAAATGGCTTAAACATTACATATTCTAAGTTTTCCACTTAGTAATTAACCTGCTAGTGATCTTGACTCTGCTAAGTTTGTAGCACTACTATTAATGTAATGAAAACTCAACTTGGAATGAGAACAAATATCTTAGTTATTACTTATTACCCATCAGATGACTTTTAACATTACAATTCTTACATTGACTCTTATTTAGTTAGAAAATCTTGATCACACAAAAGACAATCACAATACAATTTAACAAGCCATTATTAGATTCCACTAATATCCAACAAATAAGGAATTAACTATTACCTTCTAAGCTGCTTTGTAACAGTCATGTTACAGATATATGGTGAATTCTTGGGAGGTATAGGTGTAGGAGGAGAAGCATTAGCACCCCTTTTATCAAAGCAAACTTCAACGGTCCCAGCAAGTTCATTTCCTTTTTCTCCACCTTTGTCTCTATAAAACCCAACAAGAGTCACCGCATGTGGCATCACAGCTCTTCTCTCAATCAAATACTGTTTCACCAAAAACCTCAACAAAGCCCCATATCCCAAAGGCATCAACATTGACTCTGCGAATGACTCAGCTAACAACCCAGCAGTCAAATCCATCTCCTCGTTCCTCATTACCCGAACCCACAACGGCCCAGATTCCAATTCTTGGAGATAAACAAAAGACTCCAAAGCTTTGAGCTTTTCAAGCTCCTCATTGGACAAAAAACGGCTTCCCCTAAATGGGTCATCGAGAAAGGAGTAGTACTGAGATGGAGTGACAGAGTTGGGGGAGGAAGAAGGGAAAGAACATCTGCAATTGCATTGGTGGAGTCTTTTGAGAGAAAGAAGAGGGTTCCTAGATGAGAGAAAGGGAGGAGTTTTGGTGGGATTAAGGTGGATATGGAAGTGTTGACGTTGGTTAGGATCTAAGTAAAGAAACGGTGAAAGTGCTGCTGCCGCTGCTGCCATAGAAATAGGATAGCTTTGGTTTAAAAGCAGGTTTGATTGATGTATTTACGATTTTATTGGTTTTCTTAATTTAAGAAAAAAAAACCTTACAGATTTTGAAATTATTTATTTAATCCTTTGGTTTAAATTAATAGTCACTCGCTTCGAAAACAAATTTATGCTTAGTAAAACAAATATGGAAGGTTTAAATTCTGCTATAGTCCCTGTGCTTTACGAAAGTTGTGCATTTAGTCTTTTTACTTTAATTTGGTCGTTTTCAATTCTTATTTTTTAAAATTATAAAATTTCGGCCCTCGCTAAATGATAATTGTTAAGTTCATTAAGTTTTGCTATTTTTATGCAAACACATTATTTATGTATAATGCTATATCATTTTGTTATTTTCACATATTACTCGCTGAAAATCTAATTAATGAATTAACGACTATCATTTTCATCTTTCAGTCACGAATGAAATTTCAAGGTTTGAAGAATATATGATTTTAGAATGATCAAATTAGAGAATATAGATTAAATCTACAAGCGTATGCATAGTAAAGGACTAATAATTAAATTTAATTAAATGTATTTAATCGCTATTATTTGAGTCAAGATTAAAATTTTAAATTTTGAAAAAGTACAAGAACTAAAATTAATCAATTTAAAATATAATGACTAAATCTATAAATTTTATAAAGTACATGGACTAATAGTAAAAATTAATCATATGAAATATATCTTGATTTGAAAGGAATAGTAGTTTGATATTTTTATTCTCTCCTAAGTTTTGATACTTGCTCAATTTTGCTACTCTCACATCAACTTATGGTAATTTCTCATAGTTTTTAGTACTTCAAAATTGTTTATATGTTCTCGTAATTTGTTTTTGCTTTCAGGTTGTGGCATGAGAAATTAATTTTTGATGGTAAAAGATATTATTTTGCATCTTATATATACTAATAAAATACAAAATATTGAAAATTAAGAAATAAAGCAAAAGATTTTAAGAGGAATCAATATTTAGTATTCCTCATAATATTCGGTACTTCTTCGTATTTTTTATATTTCATCATAATTTTAATTAAGCTCTTGATTTTTTTATGCTTTCTAAATTAAGTTTTGACCTAGAAAATCAATTTTGATATAAGAAATATTTTTTTTTTGCATACTGATAAATTTTGTTAAGAAGAACCAATGGTATATTTTCTATAAAATATTAATTTTACATACTAATAAATTTATTTATATATAAGGATAAATTAACAAATATTGAATATTAAATAAATAACGCAAATTTTAATACAAACCAATATTTGATACCCTTCAAAAATTAAACTAAAATAATAAATACACCTCATATAATAAATATCAAGAAAAGCTAAAGTGATTAAATGCACTCGATTAAATGCAAAAGAACAACTAATTTTAATATATGTAAACAGAGCTAGGGGTTCGCAGGGCCCAACCTACCTCTTTTATAAATTATAAGATTTTTATTTATGTAATAGTAAATTTATATTTTAATCTTCAAAATGATAAAAGTTTTAGTTTAATTTTTAAAATTATAAAAATATAAATTATTAAAATAATAAATTTATATTTTTACTATCATAAAATATACAACTTAATTTCATCCTTTAAAAAAAATTTTGACTTCGTCCTACATATAAATTTATTCTCACACATAAATAAATTTCATAGAATGTAAAATAATAATTTTAGATATCAAATATCGGTTCATCCTACTAACAAAATTTCTTAATATGCGAAAATAATAATTTTTTATTCCAAATATTAATTTATCATGCCAAAAACATAATTTCGAAAGCATACTAAAATTATGAGTACCAAATATTAGTTGGTTTTAGAAACATTTGTTTTATATATTTAATTTATTAGTATATATAAAAATTTCATTTGTACTAAAAATATTAATGATATAAAAAATTATGAGAGTACCAAAATTATAAAAGATTACAAAATCTTAAAGAAGTATAAAGAAAATATGAGGGACATTAAAAATTTGAGAGTAGCAAAATTATAAAAGACTGTCAGATATATATTTTTTGTCTTATATCAATTTTGTTAAATTTATTATCAATTTTTTGGATGGATATAACAAATTTTATAAGTATACAAAAATAAATTGATTTCTGATGTCAAAACTTATTTTGAAAGCATAAGAAGCACCAAAATAATGAAAATTTTTCTTTATTTTTCTTTTACCCGATAAGTATTAAAAGAGAGTTTATGGCTTAGCTTTCTCTACAATTACCTCATATTATTTGATATTT
This sequence comes from Gossypium rotundifolium, assembly GCA_025506655.1. Classification (NCBI taxonomy): domain Eukaryota; kingdom Viridiplantae; phylum Streptophyta; class Magnoliopsida; order Malvales; family Malvaceae; genus Gossypium; species Gossypium rotundifolium. The sequence continues at coordinate 45,085,968 of CP106726.1, forward strand.
CTAAGAAATAAATATATAATCATATATCTTTGAATTAATATGCTTACAATAACATCTATTACCTTCAAAAAGCACATCTATCATGGATCTATAAAATATATTTAAATAATAAATAATTTTTTCCTTAAAAAAAATGGTGTTTTCTTCTTCTTCTAAAAATAGTTATGTTAAAGTGACCAAAGATAATAATAATAATAATAATAATAATAATAATAATAATAATAATAATAATAGAATATTGTACATGAAGTGGTGTTTTTCCAATATCAACAAGTTTTTATTTAAAAAAAAAAGAAATTAGCAAAAAATCCATTTTTATTTAGTTAAATAGCACAACTTTACTGACTGTGATCTGAATGACTCTAAAATGTGCCATGTGGACTGCATAGTCCACTTTACTTCTGTTCTTTTTTTTTTCTTTTAAATTATAATCGTTAGATCCAAATTATAAAAAAAATTAAGGTCATTAAGTTTTTATATCGTTTGACCCAAACAATAAAAAAACAACTAGAGTTGGAATCCAACAATTAAAACTAAAAAATATGTTAATTTTTTTTTAATTTGAACCCCAAAAAAAACCATCAATAGTAAGAAATTTTACCGTTACCCTCTCTCTCTCTCCCGTTATACACCAAATCTTCACCTTTTCAATCTCATATTTCACTATATAAGATCAATTTCAAACTTTTTACAATCTCTTTTTTTTTCTCACATTTACAAAATCTTCAATTTACATTATCATATTCTCTAGCCTTCAATACCTTTTGGTAACTAAAAGGAGACAGTAGGTGACATTACAAAGATAAAGGGACTTGTCTATAACGAACATGTCCCATGTTATCATCAACTGAGATCATTCAGATTGTAGATGGGAATTATCAAAACACTAACTTGTAAAAGACCAATAAGGTGGAAGTAGGTTTCTTTCCGAAAACCCTAAGCACCACTCAAAGCTCCCTCTTTCTTTGTTTGCTTTTGACTGCTAACCACCTGCTGTTGCTGGTTGGTCGTGCCTCTCCCTTTTCCTACTTGGTTTTTTATGCCCTCCTCCCATTTTAATAAACCCTTTTAGGGGCCTCATTTAAGATTTCGTAGCTCGTATTATGGGATAATTTCTAGAAAAGCAAAACAAGGAAGAATATAGAAGAGAAAGAAGAGATGAATTTCACTGATTAGATCGATGATTGAAAACATGCCTTCCTCCTTCCCTCTGATTCTGTTATATTGGGGAAAAAGAATTGCCACGTGGAACAAAAGAAAAGAAACGATTACAAGGCTAAGTAAAACAGTGTTTTGCACTGACGGATCAAAACGATTCATTTCATTAAATCCCCACTCTAAACGTTACGTTTCATACTAAACTTAAAACATGAAAAAATAAATAGAAATCTAAAATCCATTTAAGCTTATTAAATTATCCCTTAACAATACTCCCTTAATCAAAGGATCCTTAACCTCAAGTATCACAGGTTGGATAGTGTTGCTTCAGGAGAGACAGAACCTCCCAAATAGCATCTTCTGGAACCGATTTCGACCACTCGACCAAGACCTCGAAGAATCGCACTGGTTGAGATGGCTTTAACAACATACCTTGAGTCCGATTGGGTGGCAATGTGGTAGTGACAGTTGATAACCAACATGGCGTTTGAGTGGGAAGCGTGGAAAGTTGGGTGGATCTTGAGCCAAGGGCAATTGCAAGGTATGGGCTACATCACCCACCTTAGCATTAATCGGAAATAGCCCATAAAAGTTAGAGAGAGCTTTTGATTCCGACCCTTTCCTCAAGGAATGCTGCCTATAAGGTTGAAGTTTCAAATACACCCAATCATCTACTAGGAAAATTCTCTCATTGCTCCTCTTATCTACATCTTTGTTTCATACAATTTTGGGCATGTTTAAGGTGGTACACGAGCAAGCGTCCAAAGAACTTCTCTTTGTTGCGAGCTACGGTCCACGTTATCAACCTTGTTTTGAAACACCTTGTTGCAATTACAAACATATTTGAAAGTCTTCACTTGAAAAGATTTCAAGTGTTTATCATATGTCCCATAAATCACTAAAGGACTATTTTTCTTCACATTTTCCTCTGACCATCTTCGGTTTATTCTTTGCCCAAACAATCGCCCTGTTAGTTTTGATCGATAGTAATGTCTCAACTTCTTTGAATTGCTTCAAGTTCTTAAATAATATATTTATCTCAATGTAAGGGCTTGTTGTAGTAGGATCATACGATAGATACCAACTCTTTCTCCTGATACAACCATCAAATATTTTCTCTCTAATCACTACCTATATTCCCATAGTCATCAAAATACTTGATTTCATCAGATAGCTCATCTTCCCCAACAGTCTCAAGAGTGTAACACCCCTTACCCCTATTCAACGCCGGAACAGGGTACGAGCCATTACTAGACTTATACGCAAACAATTATGCTATACCGAAACATGACTTTCCACCCTAATTTAAAACTTTTCATAACACCTCATAAACAAGCCTATAAGGCCTCAATCACACTTTAGGAATGGTTTGAGATCAAATTGAACTCTTTTAAAGATCACTAGAAAGACTTAGAAAATTTCCACTAAACAGTCCACACGCCCGTGTGGCATATCACATGCCCGTGTTCCACACCCATGTGGTTTTATTTTTCAATTCGAACCTACAGGGGTTTTCACACGGTCGGACACACGCCGTGTCCCTCACACGGCCTTGACACGCCCGTGTGCAAAAACCTTGGCATTCTGTTTCTGACGTCATCACCCCATAAATGTCACACGACCAAGGCACACGCACGTGTCCTTTGGTCATGTGGCAAATTAAATTCCTAATTTCAGGTGCAAACTTCACACGACTTGGGCACACGCCCATGTCCATGGCCGTGCCTTTCACAAGGCTAAGACACACGGTCGTGTCTCCGCCCGTGTGTTTACTACTGAGCATACTGACTTGCAAACCTAACATGCAAGAGGACACATGGCCTAACCATACGCCCATGAGGCTGACCGTGTGTCACACACGGCCTAGACACACACCCGTGTGTCTACCTGTGTGGACAAGAACAAGGCTATTTGCTAAGTTCTTTCTATCACCTCAACTCATACAAACCTAAAGCATATTAAACCTTCAACCCATTCATGCATAAATAAACTAAGTAAACCAATCATGCAACTTGCACAATCATAAATAACTTCATCTTTTCATAGATTAATAAGAAAGAGCCACCAACTATGGCCTTATACAAAAGAGTTCATCTTTGAATGTGCCAACACATTTGGCCAAAATAATATGACATTTACTAAGTATAGTCCCTATACATGCCATACTCAAAATTCTAAGTCTAACTATACCAAGATGTGATGATAGTGTGGGTGATCTTCTGATTATCTTCGTACCCCGAGCTAGCTCTTCGACACTATAAAACAAAGGAAAAGAGAAGGGAGTAAGCTTTAAGCTTAGTAAGTCTATATGTAAACAATAAGCATCATACCACAATAATAACTAGTCAAACATTACATGCCATGTAATAACAATTCATATCCTCATAATCATGCTTACTCATTTCAAGTCTTACCACATCCCAACCACATATCATAAACATTGTCCACAATTACTTGCACATTTACCCTGCACTTATCACTACAAAGCCACATGAAATATTTACTTAAACAATTTTCTCGATGAACCCTTTGAATGGTACAAGATACCCAGTGGTTTCACACACAACCCACCATTAATCAATAATAGGGTGGTATTGCACATAGCCTACCAATAATGATAATTATGGTGGTATCGCACATAGCCCACAAAAATATTAATAAATAGGATGGTATCGCACACAGCCCATTGTTAATAAGTAACGAGGTGGTATCGCACACAGCCCACCAAAATTTATATATTTACGAATATTCATCCGTACCCATATTTCTTTTCCGAAGGTTCATCTGAGAGTTTCCACATTTTCTACTATTTCATTAATTCTCACCAATAATCAATTACATCCACACAATGCATCAATAGTTAAAACATACATAATAGGGATGTATCATTTACACATAAACTTACCTCGGTGCAAAATATGTTAATTTACGGCTTAGTCCGTAACCTTGCCTTTTCCCCGGTCAAGGTTGTTTCTGTGTTCTTCTTGATCTATAATAATAAAATTTACTCATTTAAATCACTACATAAATCATGACACTTCAAAATTTCTATTTTGGAAAAAATGACTATTTTGCCCTTATTCTTTGGCAAAATTATGATTTTGCCCCTAGGCTCGTAACTCGTTTTTCATCAAATTTCCTCATTAACAAGCCTAGCTGAATAGTTGTTACTCTTATAACAATTCACAATACCAATCATTTCATGCATTTACTACTCAATTTACAACCTTTACAAATAGGTCCCATTTAGGTGTTTTCATGGAAACACCTTTCATAAATATTGTATATTTAATACTCAAGATTCATTTTCTTTCATAAAAAATCAGCAAACAACATAAGCACTCTCATGGAAACACCCTAAACTTTCAATAATTTTAAAAATTAGTCCCCTCTCTGGCTAGCTTAAGCTTTAGGGGTTCCAAAAGTACTAAAATCATTAAATAAAACCACCAAAATCACTTACTTGTAAGAGGATAAGTTGCTGAAATTTCTAAGCTTTTAAAACCCCCTTTTTTGCTGGTAATTTCAGTAGAAGATGAGGAAGATGATATGTGTTATCATCTTTCTTCTTATTTTATTTTAATTTATCAATTAAGTCACCAAAACATCACCTAACCAATTGACCATGTCATTTCTTGTCCCTATGGCCGACCACCACACTAAACAAGGCCTAATTGCACATTAGGGACCTCCAATTAAAATTCTATAGCTATTTAACACCTTTATCTTGTAAAATAGAACTTTTGCACTTTATGCGATTTAGTCTTCTTTCACAATTAAGCATACAATCGCTAAAGTTAATACACCAAAATTTTTATACATCCATATAATCATGATATAACACATATAAAATTATTAAAACTAATTTCTCTGACCTCAAATTAGTGGTTTCGAAACTACTATTCCGACTAGCCCCAAAATCGGGCTGTTACACAACTGTTTCAGCATGGGCCTTAGCTTGGGCTCTCGTAGAATCTACCTCATCTTTCGCATGCTCTTCCCTTTCTACCTCATCCCTTGATGAATCAGCCCCTATAGCCTCATCTTGGGCCCTCACAAACTCTACCTTGCTACCTCTCCCCTCACAGACTTAATCCTAACATCCTAGACATCTATCCCAAGAGAATCAATCCCAACGCATTTACTTAAATGTGTATAAAAAATTCAGGCACATTTATCCCATGTTCTATATAAGCATTAGAACACCAAGATCTACCATATACCTCATCATGTTCAACGTTTTTTGGTCACCATAGAATGACAATAACCCTTCCCCTTGATGTCTACCAAGTATTAAATAAAATTTATTAGATATGTTGTGATACCCAACATCCTTGCATATGCTTAACAACTCAAAACTACTTAATAAATTAGGGCCTCACCTAAATTTCTTTGACAACCTCACTATCATTTACTAAATTTCGACCCTTACCAAAAATGTCTTACCATAATGAAACATGATTATACACAACTCCATTAGCTTGTAATTAACCATAAACTAATATTTGTTAACATCATAAGTATTTTATATTAATAAGCCTTAATTACAAGTGTCAACATCACAATTATTCTATATAAACAACCTAACTTTAAAAGAAAATCCAAAACATACTAATAAATATATATACATGTTAAAAGTGCAATAGGTACACTTGGTAGTAAAGAATAAATTATCTTAGTAGGCACATGAGTTTTGAAACTTGAATAAGTAATGCAACTTATAGAATATTTAATTGTAAGTAGGCACATCGCAAAGTGCAAACAATAAAGAATGTAGTTAGTGTTATAGTGTTTAAGGAAAGGATCTTTGTTTGAAGTTGCTAGTTCTTATGCTTATTTTGGGTGAGTTATAGTGTTTTGTGATATGTGATATGTGATATGTGATAGTATGTTTGTATTGCCTGGGTGTGTTTATGTCTTGTATTGTTTTATGGGCTTCAATTTTAGGTTTTGGAGTTATTTGTATTGAGATTGTGGTTTTTCTTAATAAAATGCTACTTTTCAATATATATATATGAAATAAAATAAACATCCCATCATTAGTAAATAAAATTTTACAATATTCTAATTTTGCTAAAAGTATTGTTGATTTTGTATATGCCATAAGGTCCATGGGAGTACGTTTCAACTTTTGGACTTATATGATGATGATAGTCTTTTATAGTAGTAATTCAGCTTTACTAAATGAAATAAATGTTTTCTTACTTAACTTTAAGATATAAGCTTCAGGTGATATTTTTATGTCATTAGGACAAAAATTTATAAAGATAGGTTTAAAAAGATATTATGTCTCATGAAGCTTATATAAAACGATTTTGAAAAGATTTGAGATGAAAAGTTGTTCACCTACAGTGACAATAATTGTGATAAGGGACAAATTCAATCTATTTAGTTTCCTTGGAATAATTTGGAAATTCGACATATGTTTATACCTATTTATAATTATTAACTTTAAATGTGATCATATTTATACAATGTCAAGAGAGTTGTATCATGATCAAAGATTATGAAGGCTAAAGAAAAGAAGAGTCTTACAGTTTTTGCAATCTTGGTCGTTATCTCGGAATAAATATAAAGTAGATAGAATGACATTTTTCAACGAAAAATGAGTTGTACATTTGAATTAGTGATAAAGGATGATGATGACTTAGAAAACATCTATGTTAAACAAAGAACTCATCGACTTGTAAAGACAGATTAAAAAAGATATTGATAGTGAAAACTGTGTTCATTGGAGAATTGTTTTGAGAAGAGAATTAATCATTTTGAATGATATATTATAAGACGCTAGGTGATTGAAATAATTAAGTGTGAGAACCAAACTAATATATACAGAGGTGAGGTTGCAACTTACGTAAAGGGATTAGGCTTAAATCATCAAGTTCTTTGTACCGTGTCAATTTTAATGAATTGATTGTCTAATCAAAACTTTATAGGCGTAAAGGTAAGTCCGAACTACACAAATAATTCTTGTATGATTAGTTTTCTTATAGTTGTTATACTTGTTGCGACCATAACTCTTACCACAACCTTGCCAAATATATGTTGGGGCATGTTTAAAGATTGTTTTGCATTTGTTGAATTCTTTTAAAACCATCTCCCCAGAAATATATTACTCTTTGAAAATCCTTTGTCCCCATACCGTTATCATTAGTTTGTACCCATGTAAAGAATTCACTCCGTGTTCTTATAGAACAAATATATATATATATATATATATATATATATATATAAATAAAATAATTCAAACAATTTCATCATGATTTTTAGTTAATTATATAATGAAAAGTAAAATGATTGAATATTGTCTTATATTAAATTTTAACGAGTTGACCTTAAATTAAATTTATAATAACAAACCAAACAATTAGCCCTTCGATTAAATTTGAATAAAAACTTTAAGCTTGCAAAATAAATCAAAATTTTAATTTATAAAATGGATTGAGATTTGGTGTAAATAAAATAATTTTAATTTTTTAATTATATAATATTTACCTTTATTATGTAATTAAAAACTTTAAGCTTGCAAAATAAATCATAATTTTAATTTATAAAATGGATTGAGATTTGGTGTAAATAAAATAATTTTAATTCTTTTTAATTATATAATATTTACCTTTGTTATGTAATTTTTATATATAAAGTAAATATAATATTAAAATATAATTATTAGCTAAAAATTTTCTGGTCATAAAATAAAAACATAAAAAAGGCATAATAATAGGTTTAGCTCTCGATATTTATATATATTTATTAATTTGGCCCTTATTTTTTAGCTAAATTTTATATCCAACCAGGAACAAATTTAAAATATTTTTAGAAAGGGCGAAATTAAATAATATATTTTTAGATATTAAAATATAATTTTATAATGTATTAATTTATTATTTTCATATTTTTTAAAGGATTAAACATAACTTTCTTCTTCTGGGGTTAAAGTACAATTTTATTGTAAATTAAATTTTAATTTGATCATCTTATAGACATTTAAATAGCGATTTTCTATCTGAGAGGGGAGGAGGATGGGATTCAAATTCGCCTTTGACTCCAACTTTTGTAAAAGAGTCAACTTGTTTTTTTGGAGTTAAGGGTGTAAAAAGCCCTCAAACTTTAAAAAAAAATGATTAAGTCTTTTTTTTTTTTTTTGCACTCAATTGAGCACTTAAACTTTCAAAATGTATCAGAAAGGCTTTCAAACTTTTAAAAAAACAATTAAGCCTTTGTTTTTTTTTTTATTATCACTCAATTAGGTACTTGAACTTTCAAAATGCATTAAAAAGACCATCAAAATTTTTTCAAAAAGGCAATTAAGCCCCTGCACTTATTAAAAATTAGAAATTTTTTATTAAGAATTATAATTTTTATAAAAATCATAAAAATAAAATAAAAATATTAAAATTTTATAAAAATCATAAAAAAAATTAATGACCCCTAGTTTTTTTCAATTAAAGTCATCACGTGTCACAACACAAAGTGACATGTGGTGAAAAATGATAAAATAAAAATAAAAATCAATAAAAGTTATAGAAAAATTATAAAATGCTTCTTTTGGTACGATAAGTTTTATAATTTTTTGTGAAATTTATATTTCTTTACATTTTGTATAATTTTCTTACAATTTATAAAATTTTATAATTTTTTATATTTCTATATATTTTATAATTTTTTATGATTTTTATAAAATTTTACAAATTTTTAGTTTTTTACGATTTTATTTTTTCTAATTTTTAATAAAAGCGAGGGCTTAATTGTTTTTTTTTTTTTTAAATTTGAGGGTCTTTTTGATGCATTTTGAAAGTTCAAATACCCAATTGAGTGCAAAAAAAGTAGAGACTTAATTGCTTTTTTTGGAAAGGTTTGAGGATCTTTTTGATGCATTTTGAAAGTTCAAGTAACCAAACGAGTGCAAAAAAAAGGGCTTAATTGCTTTTTTTGAAAAAGTTTTAGGGCTTTTTACACCCTTAAACTTTTTTTAACGAAAATGATGGCTAAAAATTAATTTTTTAACGATGTTGACGTGACAATTTGTGTGGTGGTTTACTTACACTTCATGTTAACATGACATTATTTATCGTATATGTTATGTAACAAATAATTTAAAAATTATAAAATTTTCATAATTTTCAAAAATATATAAATAATTCATAATTTTTTTTTAAAATGTAAAGTACATGTGGATTGCATGGAGGCTACCATGTTTAAAAATTCAATATTTTAATTAATATTTCATTAAAAATAATATTTTGTCTTTTTTAAAAGATTAATTGTTAAATTTAATTATTATAAAAATAAAGAATAAATTTAATTAAAAATTCCAAATTGATAATATATATATATATATATATATATATATATAAACATTAAAAATAGAGAATTTGCATTGCTTTTAAGATTTAGTAGGATGTAGATATCTATATCTATACTTAAAAAAAGAATTTCTTGAATGAGGTCTTTGATTCACGCTTGCTCAAAATTTTTTCAATATCCAATAAACTAATTAGTTTTTTTTTTTAGACACATGAAACGAATTAATTATTACATAGGCTATACGCCCAACTAATAATGTTATTGTACGTCATATTTTTTATTCATGTAAGTGTAGTATCCAATTAATCTACTATTCCTTTTACAGTAACAATAAAAAGAAATTGTAAAAGAAGCCATATTGTTGAATCGAATTAGATGAATCGGTTGAACTAGAAATTAATAAGTTTAATATTCCAACTGTTTTATAAAATTAGATATTACTTAACCTATTTTGAACCGTTAGTCTAGATTATTTTGGTCAATTTATTTGTGTTGATATTAGTTTGATTCAACATTATAATTGTTCTAATATATATTTATAATCGTACTTTAATTATATTGTACCCGTAGCAATAAAATAATTGAATTAAACCCACCCATGGAGAAAAATTATAATTATATTCTCTTTTAGTTATCTATATCACCTATATATATATATATATATATATATATATATAACTTGAAAATGATCAAATTTTAAGTTTAGTCCCTATGCTATACTCAAATTTAAGATTATGTAACAAAAGTCAAACTTCAATTTTAGTCTCTATACTACACTAAAATTTAAATTTTAATCTTTATTCTTCAAAATTTTGATATTTTTTGCAGTTTAATTTTTACAATGTCATTGATTAGCTCAAATACTTCATTTTGATTAAAATGTTGATGTGATTCTTAAGAGTTTTTTTTTAAATCCGAAAAATAAAAAGATTGAATTCTTAAAATAAAAATACATACACAAAATACAGAGATTTGAAGTATATTTTATAATTTAACTAAAAATAACTAATACTTAACCCAAAGTAAATTGACGTAGGATCTATATTAATCTATATTATTTGTATGACCCATACTATATCTATAATTGAAGTAATTGATAAACCTAATTGGAGGAACTAAATTCAAAACAAAAAAAGAAAGATATTAATTATTTTAATGTAAATGAGTAGGTCATAATTTTTAGCGGCGCTTTTATAGTAAACGCCGCCAAAAGTCGTGGTCTTTAGTGGCGTTTTCTTTAAAGGCGTCGCTAAAAGTCGTGGTCTTTAGCGGCGCTTTTATAGAAAACGTTGCTAAAAACCACGACTTTTAGCGGCGCTTTTGTAGAAAATGCCACTAAAGATCACGAATTTTAGCGACGCTTTTATAGAAAACGCCGCTATAAATTGTGGTTTTTAGCGGCGCTTTTTTACAAACGCCGTTAATTTTGTCATGAAAATAAAAAAATTAAAATATAAAAAATAAAAATTTTGCATTACTATTGGATCTCCAATTTGTTTGGTACCGAAACACCACAATCTATGTAACGTCAATCTACATTTTTTCCTTCAATAAATGACCAAAAAAGGGGGAAAAATACAAAAAAGGGACTATCAAAAACAGTGATAAGTTGCATAATAGACGAGCTCATTATTTCAATCTTAACTAAGACTACATCGAAAATATCTTAACTCCAGAATAAAAGACAATATATAAAGAGGCATTTATATTTATCTAGAAGGCTCTAGCATCTAGCTATTTATTTTAAGACATAAGAGGGGAAGCCTTTTTTTTGAACCATTGATAAAAGTAAGGCACAGAGCTTACAAAAGGCAATTAAAAACTTCCCATTGCCTTTCTTTTGATATGGAGGAAGAGTGAGGATACATGCCAAATTATAGGATTCCTCTGAATGCTTTTCCTACATGATCGATGCAAAATGCTAAGATATTTGTTGTGACAGTAAGACAGTCTAAAAGACTAAGACATGGTGCGATAACAATGAAATAATAATAAGGATTGGCAACATTCTAAGCATTCCGTGTGTAACGACTACAAAAAGTTTTACCAAACATGCTATGGGGTTGAATAAGAAACTTAAAGTCCCAAAATACACATAGAATAAGTTTTACTACTTGAAAACTTCTAATATGATGACAATAAGGTCAAGAAATGTTGTATGCACTCCATGCCACCGAGTTGGTACATTGCAACTACAAAGTATTAGAATAGCCTTAGACATAAAAAGTTTTGTTATAACCTCCACACAAAGTGTCAAATTATAAGCAACAAAATGCAGAGAAATTAATTACCTTGGAAAAGTCTCCAACCATGTGGCAACCTCGATCATCACATTCACACAAAACATAGAATAGAAACAGGTCAACATCGTAATAAAGGGTCTTGTGGTCAAGGAACAATTTCGCCAAATAACAAAGATTCTGGCATAAACTTTGTTCTTTTTGCCATCAACCTGTCTCAAAATATTTGAACAAAGGAAGATGAATGTCAATAAAGGCTAAAGATCTATAGCATTCTACAACATAACATTTTGTAGCAGAAGCTAGAAAAAAAAAAAGAAAAATGGTGAAAATTATTTCTACACTAGTAAGCCAAAGTTGAAAAATAATTGTCTCAAAGTATCATTTAAAAAGATCTCAAGATTATTGGATTTTACATACAAAGAAAGATATGTGAAAATTGAATTTACAAAAGCAAAAACAATAGGGTAGGGTCGAAGAAAGCCATAACAATATAGATTTTACTTAACTAGATCAAGGAAAGGCTATTTCCTTTTTTTCTTTTGTGAACTTTGGCACGTAAAGTAGTAGCGATAAAAGCTATTCAAGAATATACCTCAAACATTGACGGTACCACTTCGTTATATTTCGTCCCCGGGGATGCTTCAAATCACACTTCCTCTACAGAGTAGCATGAAAACAGAGAGTTAATATTGATTCTGCTCCATTTGTAACTTGAGGCAATTGAATGAAGAGGGAAAACTCAAAAGACATTTTTCACTATAAAATCCAAAAGCAATTTTTAAAGCGACAATATCCTACATATGTAGCACATTCCATCCTATCCACGGCATGATAAAGAAAGTACATAACAAAATAAATGAAGGCATAAGATAGGAAATTAGACTAGGAATGAAATTTAAGATGAGTTAACATCAAGGGAAAATATTCTTCTTTGCAATACCTTGATCTTAAAACACAATGGCCATAAAACCATTGATAATCAATCATGCATAATAACAGATACTTGCAGCTTGGCAAGCAAATTACATATCCCATAATTGTTTTATCTTAATCAATTAGGTCAAGAATGAAATGAAAAAAATGATAAGAGGAAAACCTAAACCTAAACCTAAACCTAAAATGATAGCCAGGAGAAATGGTTGACTTACGGAAATACTTCTCCAAATAATCATTTTCAAGCCTACATCAGCAATTGAGGTCAAAACTGACTCTTTCATATTGGCTATGATACTGTAATCCAACCTTTGTCCGAGCAAAGTTGTGATCTCTCCCAACCAAATATTATATCTTCACTATATATATATGCTATCCTGGGTAATTTTGCTCGTTTCTTGAAGAATATTGCAGGATACGGTTGTCGAAACCATTTTAAAATCGGGTTTTGAAAAAAATGAGGATCGACTTTAAAACAAAAATGGAGTCGCCACCAATCCCTTTTTATTTAGGTGTGGTTGGATCACCTTATAAAATGATTTATTTTAAAATACTAATTTTGGTCCACGAAAACAAAAATAGGTTCGAGAGTTGGTTACGTATGAGGAAGGATTAGCACCCTCATAACGCCCAAAAATTGGTACCTAATTGATAAAATCATGTCCTAATGTTGAAAAAAAAATTAAAATATGATCCTTTTATTAGAAAACCAAGACTTACATATTTCAAAGAAATAAAATGTTATATCCAATAAGTTAGGAAATAACACCTCACGACTTTGAAACTCGGTTCGCTTTTAATTTGAAAAATTCCTACATCGAGGCACAAGACATCATATCCAGTAAGTTAAGTAATAAGGTTTTGAATTCTCAAGAATAGTTTTTTTTTATTTAAAACTTGAGATTTCTTTGTTCGGAGGGAATATAAACATCACATCTAGTACGTTAGGACACGATGTTTTAAAACCTTCGTAATCAAAGTCATCTTACAATTTATAAAATTTGTAAAAGGATATTTAGTTATTTAGCCAAACGAAAAATCGCAACCCAATACGTTAGGGCACTATTTCTCGAATTTCTAAATACCCAAAACATTGCCATATTTTTTTTAAAAAAACTTTTAAATAATATATAGTAATTTTGTAAAAATATATTTTATTTTAAACAATAATCTATGTAATAAAGATTGTATTTATACATTATCGAACATAAATGTTAAAAGCAATTATAATACACTATTATTTAATATAGATAATATAAAATACAACCAAAATAACTATACTAAAGTAATCATAAAATAATAAATAAATGAAAGGGCATTGTATGGACAAATAAATAATATATATAAAACATAAAAAAAATACTAAATAAATATGAACTTTTAATGCAAATATATATAAATGTGAAAAATATATACCTATATATTGAAAATGAAAAGAAAATATATTTTAAAATAAATAATTTATAATAATATATTTATAATAATCTAATACATATAAAATACATTTAAAATAAATAATATATTATACCATATAAATGATTTTAGATAAAATAAATTTTAAAATAATATAATATTATATAATATACAAAATATTAAAAATATAGAACATAATAACTAATATATTAATCTAAAATAATATGTAATAAAAATAATAAAAAAGGACAATATGTAATAAGATATATAAGTTAAATAGATTAATATCCAAATAATAAGAAAAATATAATATAAAAATAATTAAAAGCAGTATTAAAATAAAATAAAAATAAAGAAAGAAAGAAAGGTTAAAACAGCAATTAAAACAGATTAAAAGGATTAAATTAAAAACATGCGTTAAACCACAGGGATTAATATAGCAATAAGCCAAATATCAAAACAACGCCGTTCTTCTCTGGTCCTGAAAAGGCCTAGAGAACTAAATTGAAACAAATACCATAATTTTGGGCCAATTAAAAAAATAAAGAAAATGCCAATTGGATGTAATTGTAAAGATACAATAATGCGGAAGGGCTGGAAGCCCAAATAGTCCATTATACAAAAACACGCAGATCCTCTATGCGGGTCCTGAGTAAAACGACGTCGTTTTGGGCTATAGTAACCAGCATCAAAATGGTGCCGTTTCAAGTGTCTATATAAACAAAACAATCTTACAAAAAAAATCATTTTTCTCTTTAGCAAAGGAAAAAAAAAATAGAGAGGTGCTCCCTGAGTGATTTTCGGTCATTCTCCAACGAGGCTCAAATGGCAAATGCCCGCCGTAAATTGCCGCCACTAACGCAAGCAGTGGCGATTTTTCGAAGGTAAAATTTTCCTTTTTATTTTAATAAATATATATTATATATAAGTAATAAAAAATAAAAAATAAAAAAAATAACAATATAAAAAAAGTATTCGATAAATATAAAAAAAAAACGAAAACCTTTGATGCTTTATAAACTGCATATATTCTCTCTTGTGTATTTCGTGTGTATATTTTTCTGTATTCTGTATCCCTGTTTACAAGTTTTTGATGGGTTTTTATAACCCAAAAACAAAATAGGAAAGAAACTATTTGCCATGTTTCGCTCTATTTTGCTGCTGTTTTTTTCTTCTTTTACAGGCGAGGAGATCTCGGGCAATGATGGCGTGTTGATGGTGGTGCGATTCGCTGCTTGACGAGGGTTGGTGGCTTGTTGTTGGCGACTTACTGTGCAAAATGAGTCAAGGCGAGGTCGCACCTAGGGTTTCAGAAACCCTAGGCTCCCACTGATTCTGTTTATTGTTTGGGCCCTTTTGGGCTGTCTTTGTTGGGTTAGTGAGTCACAGGCTTAGGCATTGGGTCTGTTGTATTCGGGTTTTAATGTTTTGGGTCATTTAGTTTGGGTAGGTAGTCTGTTTAGGTAGTTTTGGGTAATGGGTTTGTAATTGGGTTGCTGGGTAGAATGTGATTGGGCTTATATTCGGGTAGTGGGTCAAGGTCGTAAAAATGAACTATACTGGACATTTTAACATTTTTATTTTATTTTTTATTTTGGTTTATTCTACCTCGGGCAAAAATGGGCATTTACAGCTGCCCCTCTTTGCTTATTGTCATGTAATGAGAATAGAGCAAAGACTATTCAATGACCAATTTTGCCCGGTCTTGGCCGAGCCTCGAATTCTTGATCCTTGTCTTCTTCAAATGACTCCAATCCGAACTACCTCTTCAGGGGAACTGGAAGTTTATCTTGATTTCAATAAGTTTGATAGCTTCAACTTCATGAAGGCAACATCCACTATCTTTTGATCTGCTCCACTACAAACTCAGAGAAACAAGATTTGCTATTTTCAATCTGATCCCTGCAAACTCAGGGATCACCAGACTGATGTCTTCGATCTGCTTCTTGTAACTTCAGGAATGTCAAATCTGCTATCTTCAATCTGATCCCTGCAAACTCAATGATCACCAAACTGATGTCTTTGATCTACTTCCTGCAACTTCAGGAAGATAAGATCTGCTATCTTCAATCTTATCCTTGCAAACTCAGGGATCACTAGACTGATGTCTTCGATCTGCTTCCTGCAACTTCAGGAAGATAAGATCTGCTATCTTCAATCTGATCCCTGCAAACTCAGGAATCACCAGACTGATGTCTTCAATCTGCTTCCTGCAACTTCAGGAAGATAAGATCTTTCATTATTCAATCTGATCCCTGCAAACTCAGGGATCACTAGACTGATGTCTTTGATCTGCTTCCTGCAACTTCAGGAAGATAAGATCTGCTATCTTCAATCTAATCCCTACAAAATCAGGGATCACCAGACTGATGTCTTCGATCTGCTTCCTGCAACTTCAGAAAGATAAGATCTTTCATTCTTTTCGATCTGCTTCCTACAACTTCAGGAAGATGATATCTTCTGTCTTCTTCAATCTGCTCTACTGCAACTTCAGAGAGATAAGACTGAAAGTGTCTTTTGATCTGTTTTCTACAACTTCAGGAATATAAGATCTAAAACTTCACCGATATCGCTACACCGTCTACTGAAGGACATATCCTGTAGACTCGATTTCATGTGTTATGAGTGACATGAATCCAACATGTCATGAACATGATTCCTTTTAAAGGATTAGGATGCAATGACCGACATGAATCAAATGCTCCTAATGAAATTTGCTATGATACAAAAATATTATGAGTGTGATTCCTATTCTAGGTGTTATCACTCATTTGTTCTTTATTTTTGTTCATTAATCACGTTTTGCTTGACCAGCTTGCCCCAATGTAATTTCTGAATCAGCCCTGCTCGGATCTTGAGTCATGAAATTGGTACTTCCCACTGCAACTTCAGGAATATGACATTTGGTTTCTTCTTTATTTCTATTACCACTCAGAGGTACGTAACTTGTATTACTTTTAATCAATTTGATCTGTTACACCATTCCCTGGGTGTAATGACCAAACGTATGTATCTGGAGTTTTCAATGAATGTAGGGTATCCCGACAATGATCTCCTTTTTACACTTGGATTGACCTTGTTCGTCATTTGCCGATGTGTTACCACCAACGAAATTGTCCTATCTAATAAAAATCTAAAGAGATAATCATTTTTCAATGTTTCCATCCCTTAAGCTTGGTGAGTTCTGAACAATAGTCATGTTTCAGATTCCTTATATTATTTAGAAGCTTCTTAGAGTAATATATGAAACTCCTTTTATAAAATTATTTTAGTCCATTAATTATTATTTTAATATAAAATGCTTGAAAAGATCTCAACAATAGACATGAAAGAAATTAGTCAAAAGCATAGCTCGAAACAAATAAGCTAATCAAAGATAACCAAGGTAATAAATGAAAATTGATTGGTATATCTTAAAAAGAATAAAGTAAATATAGCAAATGCTATAAAAGAAAATTAATTGGGGTGTTTCTTTGAAAAGAATAAAGAAATCAAAGATTTAAACTGGGTAAAATGGGAAACAAGGTGCCCTAGATATCGTTGATTGAGCTTCTCTGTTCCGATCTCTTGAGGACCATTTTAAACTCAATATGTGTTCAGGGGATCCGGAGTACTCTGTCAATGTCCCAAGACATATCATACTTCTTCATTGTTAATTCAAATGTAGCAAGAGTACTGTGTGCCCACTTTTGATCAAAATTTGAGCCGCCCTTTTCGGGTTTTCAGCTCAAAGCCCCTTTGGTCTCAAAGCGCCTTTGCGGGTTTTCGCCTTGGCCTCTCCTTTTTCTTTTTTTTTATTTTTTTATTTTGTTTTTTTTTTTTTATTTAGAGGCGCCCTTTATGGGTTTTCACCTTAATCTCTTCTTTCAGGTAAAATATCTCTTGACTAAACCTGAATTCACTAGATTGGGCAAGTCTTTGCCATCCATCTCGGTCAATATCAATACTCCTCTAGAACAAGCCCTACATAAGTCCTTCCCAGTTTGGCATATGCTTTCTTCTAAAATCGTTTTGTAGAGGAAAAATCTTTTTCAACATCAGGTTTCCCTTGTGGAATTCTCTAGGATGAACCTTTTTGTCGTAAGCTCGCATCATCCGACCATGATGGATAACTTTTAACCTTCTCTTCGATTAGGTTCAATTGGCAAAAATGATTCAATTCCATAATGGGTAAGAAGTTACCTCAAAGAAGGTTCTGGCCGATGTTTGATGAGACAGAGGGCAACGGTAACTTCTTATGCCAATCCTTACAAGTTTAAGTCACCTTTCATAATTTTTTTGGCAACTTTTGTTGCACTGTGATATACTGCTTGAAATTTGGACAAACTGTAAACTTTGACTTTTTAAATGCGATTCTTTATGGCATTTTGCTAGCATCTTGATCTCTTTTCTTTTTTTTTTTTTTTTTTTTTTGAGGAATTGTATGACTTTACCCTTGTAACATTAGCATATGAAGCTACTTCCACCCTCTTAGTGAAGTAAACGATGACCATGACAATGAATCGATGTCTACTAGAAGCATTTGACAAGATTGGCCCCATCACATCCATGTCCCACATATGGAAAATTTATGAAGAACTGGAGTAGGCATATGAATCTTGTCTCCTTAGATTCGGCATAGCTGATACCACCCTTTCTATGTAGACCGACAGTGCTTGATTCTCATGTTAAGCCCGCATCTTAGTAGCCCAGGCGTGTCCTAATATGATTGTGCAAAAACATCTTTGAATAACTCAATGACGTCTCACATTATTTCTATGGTGAGCTGGGCCTCAATCTTCACCTATTTTCTAGGCTCACAATATCCAATGACCTTTATAGAGTAAGGTTTGTTTTTCATCTTGTTAAACCATTCTTAACAAGTCAGAAGATATGTCACAATCTCTGTCATCTTCAAAATCCTGAGATCCTCTAGACCCATATCCTATTCAAAAAGGGAGTGAGTAACGACGTCGCTCATGACGTTGATATCTGAATACCTAGGTACGAAGGCAAACAAATCCAAACAATAAATGATTCTAAGGATAATTATTGGTATGGTCATGAATAAAGAATGAAAGAATATTCCAAAAAAAACAAAAGAATGTACAGTATAAAATAGAATATGTGCTCAAACAGATGCATTTTATTGAAATAAAATTTTGAACATAAGCCTATTTCACAAAAGAGTTCTTGTTGCCTCTAGGCTCAAGACAACAAGCATGTTTTGAACATTACTCTAGATTAGCCATAAAAGTACAGGGATTTCTTCCACAGTCTTATTATTCAAAACACTCCCAAGTACACAAGGGTTTGGAAACTTCGTTCTCTGATTCCCTCTTTAATTTCTTCAAAGAGTAGCAACTTTCTTATCTCCTCCTTCAATCACTGCATTCATTACCTCATTAAAGTGATTAGGGTTTGATGGATCATCGAACTTCAAAACTTCCATTTTAATAAACCTTTCGACCAACTTTTTAAACGTATTGCAGTTTTCGATTGAGTGACCCTTTATTCCCGCGTGGTACTCACATTGGGCATTCTTGTTATACCATTTTGGGAATGGAGGTTACAAAGGTTTCGAATAAAATAGGGACACCATGTGTGCATCAAACAAACTTTGATATAGCTCATTATACGTCATGGGGATTGGCGTAAATTGGAGCCTTTAGAGTTTTGCCTTGGGGAAACCTGATTGCTGATAACTACCATCCTTGGTCGATTCTCAGAATCGACTCGAATGACTCTTGTTGTACCTACCGACATTATTCATTTTCTTTTCCTTCTTCTTCAGGGCTTTTGAGGTCCCTTCTTCTCTTCCCTTTGTTTCTACTAAAATCGGTTTGGCTTGATCATTGCTCAGGTTAACACCCATTGGAGAGTAAATGATGTCTTCCTCATCATCCTCACTATTGTCTACTGAGTCACTCATTTTTCCAAGTTCTCCAGCTAGTAACTGGGTTAGCTGGCATATGATATTCTTTTGAAATTCTCGCATTTCTTGTTGAATTTCAGTCAATTGCCCCTGCGTCTGTATTTGCATTTGCTCTATTCTCTCAATCTTTGCTCCATGTTTTCTAGGTTAATTGAAATATTTTTACCTAATTAGGGCCCTTTTATAAAAGTCTAATGCAGATGATGCCATGTAATACGAATGCATGAATGTAAAGAGGTATCGATTCTGATCAACTTCATTTTAGAGAACTTTATTAGAAAACAAAATCCTTTACATAAAACGGACTACTATATGCTTTCGCCCTAAGTCCCAGTGTTCTGACTTTCCTACACAACAAAGCCAACTCTTGACCACGATCTGACCGTAGCTCATACTTCATGCTCAATGTATCCGCCCAAGTCGAATCTAGACCATTGCTTCACCCGTGAGATAATTCTGACTTCTGACTCCTGACTCGATCATGAGAATGGTGAGGTTCTTCCTTCCAACGCCCTTTATTTGTTTCAAGAAGCTCGATCCAGAGCTCACAGTTGTGTAATGCTGATTCTAACTCTTCAATCCTGCCCTCAATCTTGTTCAGATTTGGCTTTACCTCAAAATTATGATTTCGATAGTGAAGAAAAGATGGTCCAAGTTTAGCATTGATTTTCATAAGAAGATTTGTAAGGTATTGATCATACATCCTAGCTAGCGCCATACTCAGAGAGATTCTATGGCTCATAAAAATTAGAATTTTTTCTAGACAAAGAAGGAACTGCAGAGCCCTAGGAAGTTTAGATTGTATCTGTTCAAACATTTTTCCAACTCTAACCACAGGTGAAAGGCGTCTATTCTGGTTCATCTACTTGAATCTATCAAATGGGATTCAGTACGAATTTCTTTCATATCTCTAAATCAAATTCCTTTGCAATGTTGTTCAACTAAGCCAGTAATCTTGTACTCTTTATTAGATGGACTAACTTTATCCTCAGATTCTTTAGCACCTGTTTTACATGTTCCATTCAAGAGAGTAAAGATCTCTAACATTCTGATTTGCAAATCAACTACCAGACCAGGTTGAATTATCATGGTAGTTGATACATCAATATTTAGTGAAAAGCCTCCTTGAGTGGCTCTGAAACTTGAATGGAAACCCTTACAGCCAAGGACATATCCTTCAATGTCTATAAAATTAAAAGGATTATTTTGAAAGAATGATTGGCGAACAAGTAGACATCCCTATTTTGCAGCATGCTGCCGTAAAATGATATCCAACACCCTTAGGGCTTCTTGTGAGTTTTCTGATTCCTGTCCATGCAGAGCATTTTGAATGGCTTGCATGGGAATCTTTGCAGCAAAGTTGATTTTCACTTTAAAGGTCTTTGACGATAAGGCCGTTTAATTCTCTTCCTGTCTTGCCCATTTGAGTCATCAGGTCTTGCATTCCCGTTGTTTTTGTTAGATGTAACATCCTCAAATACAACTATAAACTCATGCTTGTTACTAGGAAGAGTATAAGCAAAGTCTTTTCCAACCAATTCATTGTCGTAGTCGCTTGCACCCTCTCTATCACTTTTCTTCCAACACACTTTCCATCAACTGGACGGCCATCTTCATATGAAAGAAAAATGTTGTAATGGTAGAAGTGCCCATCTGTACTCCCTATACTCTCTTTAAAGTGATTGGTGAGTATAGTTACCTTTTGCCCTTTAGTTCTGACACTACACCTTGCCATAGAGTGTCGTACAATCTTCTTCGCATCCAATTCTGCTTTGATCATAACAACATCAGGAGGCACAAGTGGCAGGGACTCTAGCGCTGAATCCATACCCTCTTTCTCTAACTGCCTTTGACCATATTCAAACGATTGCATTATCTTCCACTTTATCAAGGAATCCGTTCTCCATAACCAGCTTTCTAACTTAGAAACTGACCGTGAATCGATACCTCTTAAAATATAAAATGATATGCACAAAAGAATAAAACACAACAAGTTAGTACCATGGAATATAAAGCAAGTAAAATAAATAAACACCTATTTGGGTGACCACTAAAGTTTGACATAGTTCTACCTAAAGTGGGCTCTTAGGGTTCACTATATGTGGTTTAGTTCTAAAGTTGAGGTACCTGAACCAGCAGATTCCTCGATCCTCACCATTATAGGTTCATACGGACTGAGTTCATTTAGGGAATACATTTCCCTATGGCTGCACGGAGATGAAAATCTCACGAAGACATAGGTACGGATGTATCCCGAAAGCAGTTCACTATCCTGCACGGAGGTGAAAACCTCACGAAGGAGTAGCTTCTCACTCCTACTTAAGGGTGTGACCACAATGGTCATGCAATGCAATGTAGAGATATTTTATACAAATAGAATCGCATGCAAATAAAAAGGATCATAATTTTTAAAGTCAAATTTTTAAACTCAGACCTATGGACATGAAACTATCGATTTTATGGCTTGACTCTCTTATTGTCCCCAGTGGAGTCGCCAAGCTGTCAAAACCATTTTAAAATCAGGTTTTGAAAAAAATGGGGATCGACTTTAAAACAAAAATGGAGTCGCCACCAATCCCTTTTTATTTAGGTGTGATTGGATCACCTTGTAAAATGATTTATTTTAATATACTAATTTTGGTCCACAAAAAACAAAAATAGGTTCGGGAGTCATACGTATGAGGAAGGATTAGCACTCTCATAACGCCCAAAAATTGGTACCTAATTGATAAAATCATGTCCTAATGTTGAAAATAAAAAAAAAATTAAAATATGATCCTTTTATTAGAAAACCAAGACTTACCTATATCAAAGAAATAAAATGTTATATCCAGTAAGTTAGGAAATAACACCTCACGACTTTGAAACTCGGTTCGCTTTTAATTTGAAAAATTCCTACATCGAGACACAAGACATCAAATCCAGTAAGTTAGGAAATAATGTTTTGAATTCTCAAGAATAGTTTTTTAATTTAAAACTTGAGATTTCTTTGTTCGGAGTGAATATAAACATCACATCCAGTACGTTAGGACACGATGTTTTAAAACCTTCGTAATCAAAGTCATCTTACAATTTATAAAACTTGTAAAAGGATATTTAGTTATTTAGCCAAACGAAAAATCGCAACCCAGTACGTTAGGGCACTATTTCTCGAATTTCTAAATACCCAAAACATTGCCTTATTTTTAAAAAAAAAAACTTTTACATAACATATAGTAAATTTGTAAAAAAATATATTTTTATTTTAAACAATAATCTATGTAACAATATTGCATTTATACATTATCGAATATAAATGTTAAAAGCAATTATAATACACTATTATTTAATATAGACAATATAAAATACAACCAAAATAACTACACTAAAGTAATCATAAAATAATAAATAAATGAAAGGGCATTGTATGGACAAATAAACAATATATATAAAACATAAAAAATACTAAATAAATATGAACTTTTCATGCAAATATATATAAATGTGAAAATATATACCTATATATTGAAAATGAAAAAAAATACATTTTAAAATAAATAATTTATAAAAATAAATTTATAATAATCTAATACATATAAAACTACATTTAAAAATAAATAATATATTATACCATATAAATGATTTTAGATAAAATAAATTTTAAATTAATATAATATTATATAATATACAAAATATTAAAAATATAGAACATAATAACTAATATATCAATCTAAAAATAATATGTAATAAAAATAATCAAATAAAAAATAAGGACAATATGTAATAAGATATATAAGTTAAATAGATTAATATACAAATAATTAG
Source organism: Gossypium rotundifolium (assembly GCA_025506655.1). Lineage (NCBI taxonomy): Eukaryota > Viridiplantae > Streptophyta > Magnoliopsida > Malvales > Malvaceae > Gossypium > Gossypium rotundifolium. Next base: position 45,109,740 of record CP106726.1, read on the forward strand.
AAAAATATAATATAAAAATAATTAAAAACAATATTAAAATAAAATAAAAATAAATAAAGAAAGAAGGGTTAAAATAGCAATTAAAACAGATTAAAAGGATTAAATTAAAAACATGCGTTAAACCATAGGGATTAATATAGGAATTAAGCCAAATATCAAAACGACGCCGTTCTTCTTTGGTCCTGAAAAGGCCTAGAGGACTAAATTGAAACAAATACCATAATTTTGGGCCAATTAAAAAAATAAAGAAAATGCCAATTGGATGTAATTGTAAAGATACAATAATGCGGAAGGGCTAGAAGCACAAATAATCCATTCTACAAAAACACGCGGATCCTCTATGCAGGTCGGGTTAGTGTGCGAGTCTTGAGTAAAACGGCGTCGTTTTGGGCTATAGTAACCAGCACCAAAACGATGTCGTTTCAAGTATCTATATAAACAAAACAATCTTACAAAAAAATTATTTTTCTCTTCAGCAAAGAAAAAAAAATAGAGAGGTGCTCCCCGGGCAATTTTTGGTCATTCTCCCATGAGGCTCGATCATTGCGTCATTATCGTCGTCGGCCATCATGCATGTATGATGGCGGAGTTTTCAAAAGGTAAAATTTTCCCTTTTTTATTTTAATAAATATATATTATATATGAGTAATAAAAAATAAAAAAACAAATAACAATATAAAAAAAAGTATTCGATAAATATAAAAAAATGAAAACCTTTGATGCTTTATAAACTGCGTATATTCTCTCTTGTATATTTGTGTGTATATTTTTCTGTATTTTGTATCCCTGTTTACAAGTTTTTGATGGGTTTTTATAACCCGAAAACAAAATAGGAAAGAAACTATTTGCCATGTTTCGCTCTATTTTACTGCTGTTTCTTTCTTCTTTTGCAGGCGAGGAGATCTCGAGCGATGATGGCGTGTTGATGGCGGTGCGATTCGCTGCTTGACTAGGGCTGGTGGCGCGACTGTTGGCCTGACTTATGCGCGCAAAGGAGCTAGGTATGAGGCTACGCCTAGGTTTCGAAACCCTAGGCCCCTACTGATCTCATTTATTGTTTGGGCCCTTTTGGGCTGTCTTTGTTGGGCTAGTGGGTCACAGGCTTAGGCATTGGGTCTGTTGTATTTGGGTTTTAATGTTTTGGGTCATTTAGTTTGGGTAGGTAGTCTGTTTAGCTAGTTTAGGGTAACGGGTTTGTAATTGGGTTGCTGGGTAGAATGTGATTGGGCTTATATTCGGGTAGTGGGTCAAGGTCATAAAAATGAACTGTACTGGACATTTTAACTTTTTTATTTTATTTTTTATTTTGGTTTATTCTACCCCGGGCAAAAATGGGCATTTACAACGGTGTCATAACAACGACTCAAAAATTCTGCAAAATTTAGCTAATTAGATAAGGTGTCATCATTTTTAAGCCTTATCATCCATGTTACAGAGTGTTGAAAACTAAGTCTGGCAAAATTAGCAATTAAAAACATGGCAACAGTGTCACAGCCAATTATTGTTCAAATATGGGTTGCAAACCTATCATCCGAATGATAAACATCTGGTTAAGGTTAACTATAGATTTTCTTCAACTGGACAAAGGACGACTACAGTCCCATGAGTTTAGTAAAGTTGCTCCTTAAATTACATCCCCACCATGACTCATAACTATTTACATGCTTCTCTTCCCTAATCAATGAGCACTGACTCTCCGGATGTCTACCAACTGATAAAGATCACCCTTCCCTTGCTTTGCCAAAGGGAGATTAGCTCTAAATTTCATACAAGGCACCAAATTAAAAAGACTAGAAAGTATATACGATTCAATAAAACCATAACCATGCAACATGTATAGAACAAATATTATGTGGAAGCCATATCACCTTTGTTGCTCAAGTATTAAGTAATCAATCTCTGCTATAATTATTTCCTCATCATGTTCAGTTGTGGCTAGGACTACAAGGGTTGAGTAACCCCAAGCCACATAACCTGCTCCAACATCTCGAGCTGGTGAACAAGTTGCCATATATAATTGTAGATAACTCTTATCAAACCAAGGTTACACAAAGGGAAAAAAAAATGTCAGGTGTCACTTAACAAAACCAAAGGTCACTTAAGTTACTTTCAACCAAAGCATGTAGAAGGAAAACATGTGGCAAGCAAAACTTATATTCATGAAAAATGAAGCAAACTTGCATTACAATGTTCAAGGTTGCTATGGTTCACACAAGGTTCTTACAATGCTAGGAAAAAAAAACCAGTACATAGAGAACAACCTCAACGTTTAGTGCCTTTGTGCAACAAAATTATATACAAATTTCTCTCTCAAAATTTCAAGTTAAAGGCATAAATGATTTTCTAATCCTAGTTGTAAAATAAAAAAACTCGTACCCTAGTATATATACAAAGACTATCTTTTAAATATTGATATATAGATTTGGGATAAAAAAACATTTATTAATTTTTTTATTAACTTGAAAGCTTTTTTTTCTTAAAATTATATTATTTCCATAGACAAATTTTATGTTTCAAAAATTTTGGGACTCAAATGAGACAAAGGGAACTGAAATAGAACCAAAAAGAAAATTGTTTGGTAGAGACTTGAGAGAATTGACCGATTTATCCTATAATGCATAAATTAAAATGATAATGATTTCAAATTAGAAGCTAAATCACAAATTAATTAAAAATGAGTCGTTAACAATAAAGAACACATAGCTAAATAAAGAAAATAAAAATTATGAAGTACAGTGTGACATCCAAATGCAAACAACTCATCATCACCCATTCCTATTAGGGTTTGGAAGGAGATTAAAAGATAGAACCAAGCCCAAAACGCAGCAGTCACCTAATTTGAATCAATCAACACTAAATAAATTTAAACAAAATATATATCTTATAGCATTAGCTCTCGCCACAAAGCAATTGCATACCTTACACATAGATAAAGTTAAAATCAACCCTCCAAATCGATCACTTACAGTCCAACAGAACACCATGAATAAACACGCATGAGTTGGGATATACCAGTTGTCTAGACCATCAAAGGCAAATAAAACGGTCCTATGATCAAGCATGTCAATCAAAGGCCAAGAGTCGTAGGACATCAATACGGCTAGAAGACAAAAATGATCGTGGAAGATAAGCATGCGTTGGAATTTAAAGATGTACACATGAAGAACACTTGCTAATACATACATAAACATAAATAGAGGCAGTAAGGATAGATCTAAACAAAGATGAAAACTTTCAAGTAAACACTTCATAAATTATAGTTCATAAGTAGATATTATGGTCCAACATACATCTAGCAGTAAAAGAGCCTTGCTACAAAGATTGCATGGTTTATAATGTGCATATTATAAATTAAATATAGACTAACTTACTAAAAACAAATATACTAATTACTGGAAATTTCTACAAACATTGCAATGCAAAGGAAATATATTAGACCAACTTACTGAAAATAAATATAGAAGAATGGTACAGTAAAGGATACTGCAGAGAAGCTTCACTCTGGCTTTCTGCTTCTTTTATGCCTTTTCTTTTCCTTGGTAATGGGGACTACCTTAGTTTCCTTTTACTATTTGAGCAAAGAACTATTGATTTGAATGATTGATACCAGTCGTGGAGATTTATAAGATCACCATGGTTTACTTTTTAAGCACAAAAGGTCTACGTTTACTTACAACCTCAATGTGTGTGTCATCAATCTTACGTTTCTGGTGGCGTGTCATTTTTAAGCTTGCTACCTGAGAATCCCATGAGCAAAATTGTTCAAATCAGAACACCCTCAAATGATAAATAAAGAGAAAACAGAAGTGCAAGGTTCTATATTGTAAAAGAATGTTTACCTTATCTTCGACCTTTTCATCCACAACCGTTTCGACAGAATCAAGATCAAGTTGTTCAAGCTTCACCCATTCATCAAGCCTCCTATTAACTATCATTTCAATATCATTATTATAAAAAAGATACATCAATTTCCAAAATTTTCTACCATAGTAATTCTAAAATTCTCAATTGAATCACAAAAAGAACCTAAAATAATTAAATTAAAGTAAAAACCCTTGGGAGAATAGAAATCTTACACTTTGTAATGAATGTAATATTCATAATCTTTGGGCTTAGCGGATTGCAGACTTAGGGCGTTCGATGACTTTGACAGATGATACTTGCCGTCTCTCCGGTACATGACGCGAGTACCCACCTCTAGGGGAGTATACCGACCTCCTCTTTTTCGTTGCCTCGCACCCGACGCTCTGTTTGAGGAGGCCAAAGCCTCTGGTTTTCGTCACCGAGCAAGGATTGGCATGGGATTGTGTTGAACCATTCTCCATAATAGTCGGCGTGTCTATGGAATCCATGGGGTGGTGTCGGTCTGAGAGGGTTTCAGACTTCGAGTGGGCTCAACAATACAAAAGAGGAAAACTGCTAATGACCTATGACTGCATAGTGACTTACGAGGAAAACTGGACTGAAATGAAAGGCAAAAATCGGTGCTAACATATGGACGAAGATCGGTGGGGGAAACTAATTTGTGGGATTTTGAAAAATCGATATAGAAAACTTTTGGGACTTAGAAATTTAGGGTTTGGGAAAATAAAAATTGGGGTTATAGGGATAGTGAACTTAGTTTTTTAGCATAGAAAAAACGACACCATTTTATTAATGAAATTTTGAGGCATTTTTTAATAAAACGCCAGTATAGCTTATTTTTACGGCATTTTTAGTAAAAACGCCACTATAGCTCCATTTTTTGTGGCGTTTTTGTAAAAAACGCCACTATTACACAATTTTAATTTTTTTTTTCATTTTTAACCTATGTTTTTCTATGTTTTTTCTTTCATAATTTTTGTCTTTGAGATTATCATTTTTTGAATTTTTATTTTTATTATATTTTGAGTATTAAACTTTTTAACTAAAATATTAAATATTTAATTTTTAATTTTTATTATTAAATTTTAAAATTTAATTACCATTATCAACTCATTTAGGATTTTCTTTTTCTTTCATTTTACATCAACATTATTTTTTAAGTATAGTCTGCATTAGTTGTTTAGATTTTTATATAAATGTCATTTTGATATAGATACATCTCGTAATTATATATGAATTTTGGTTTAATGTGTAAAAATCTAGATGTGAAATTCTTGTGGTTTCAATGTATAGTTGAAACTTTAATTTTGATTTAATCATACACATTATTTTAAAATATAAATACATCAATATATTTTTATATTAAATAAATATAAATTTTTATGTATGTAATATACAAATAAAAATGATGTTAATTATATCAATAATTGTGTTAATATTTTCAAGATCTGGATCAAATTAAAGTTCATGTATACAATTTCCAACTAAACCATTGTTCATGTATGCTTTTGGGATTTAACCCATTTTGATATATATACTTTTTAAAATAATAATTTACATTTATCTTATTTTGATTTATATTCTAAAAATTCAAGATTAATCCCTAAATTATAAACCTTAGACCCTAAATATTATACCCTAAACCATAAATACCAAACCCTAAACCCCAAACTCAAAACCCCAAACCATAAATACTAAACCATAAAACTCGAACCCTAAACTCTAAACTGCAAACCTTAAACCATAATCCGAGACCAAATTTTTGGGAATTCATGTGGCCAATATTAGTGTAGTACAAAACATATATTTTATATTCTTATATTAAATAATATGAATGTAGTACAAAATAGCATAGACCTCAGTAAATTCCAAATCCTTAAACCTTAAACCCAAAACTTTAAACCCCAAACCCAAACTATAAAACCATAAACCCTAAATCCCAACTATAAAACATAAACCCTTAACCCAAAATAATAAACATTTTATCATAAACCCTAAAACTCTAAACTATAGACATTAAACCTTAAATTTTAAACCCTAAATACTAAAATAAAATATTTTTTTACGGCGCTTTTATAAAAAAAGGCCACTAAAACTTACCTTTTGCGGCGTTTTCCTAAAAATGCCACTAAAGCTGTAACACCCCAAACTCGGCCCATATGTCAGGACCGGATCTGGTATGCTACGGGTTGAATCTTGAAAACTTTACTTCGATGGGTTTTGGAAAAATTTAATTTGTTATAGTCGAATAATCTATTAAAAGTGAATTTTGAACATAACTTTAAACCTTTGCCTGGGTCATGTTTGAAAAGCCCATTTGTCATTTTATTTTATAATTAAGACTTTGGAAAAAAAAACATAAGTTTATTAAAACCTAACAAAGAGAAATAATATAAAACCCTAAATGATGGAGGCCTTATTACAAGAAAATATCCCAAAAATTAAACCTTAAAAAAAACAACTGAGAGTAGTCTATGAAGATAAAAGACTTGATGGCCCCTCGAGTCCGCCTCGGCTCCCACGTCCACGAATCACTGCTCATCTGAAAAGTGGGAAAAACAAAAGGGTGAGTCACAAAGACTCAGTGTGCAAATCCCGAAATCACATAAAAGCCTTGGGCCCACAAACACATTATAGGCCTTGGCCCATACACAAAGGCAACAGAATATTTCATGCAATATGACCCATCCCAAAACCTAAGAGTCCATCCTCTCCACGCCAACCCTTACCAACCATCACACCTCGGGGATTTCTACAATCGACCCACTAACCTTTACACGCCAATTTGACAGTCATGCTGTCGATTATAATATTCAGGAATCAGGATATCAGGATAAGGTGGCATAGCCAACGATCACTATTGTGACCTAATACATGCTCTTCCCCTTCATCAAATCAAACCCATATCCCATGTATACACACATGTCATATCAAAAGCACTAAATCATTTACTGGATAACAGGATAACACGTACATCGATACACATAGAGATAATACTATGTTTACGTACCTGGCATTCCTAGCCCAACCCCTATGGGTTATTCGACTGTCACACAACCTTTTCTAGCTTTTCAGTCCATAATAGGTATTATACAGGAAACTTAAGTGATAAAGATCTACACACCTGATTACTGACAAGATAATATTGTCAAAGTTGGCACTATCGGAATCTGCTACGGTTGCTAATAGCCTAAGATTCTGCTCTGACGCTGGTCCACAACTCGGTGGCCAATCACGAACAGCAGACACCGCGCGTTTATTGAACTTTGGGACTGCAACTATAGATCCAACCCCTTCCTTTGATTTGCTGACATTCGAATCCATAAATGATCTTGGTCAGGAGGTACTATAACGATGGCTTAACGAAACGATTGGTTAAGGCACGAATAACAAAAAGAAACCAATTGATACTCTTAAGGAGAATCGAAACCTTACCGTGAAATCCCGAAATCAGAGACTAATGATTTTCTGCTTTTAGATCTACTTGATCTACTTCACTTGTCGAATGTCGCCAAACACATAAAATACATGAAACCATTAAACCATTAGCCTTTCGGATTTATATTCAAAAACCTAAAGAGACCTTAAAGATAACAAGAATCGACACTTACCCTACTAGAGAGAATTTGGCTACTCCATAGGAATTTCGGCTTTTGAGATGATCAACGAGAAGAGATGATCTCAAGAGATCTATGAAGATTCGGCTTAATGAAGAAATCAAATGGGGTCTATAATTTTGGCTTAATGGAGAAATCAACACAAGAGGAGAAAGAATGAAGAAGAAAATGAAATAAGAGGTTTCGGCTTCTGAAGGAATAAAAAGAGAAGAACTTGCAGAGAAAGACTAAGAGTTTCGGCACAGAGAATGAGGGAAAGAATAGGGTTCAAATGCCAGAATTGAAGAGATCCCACCCCTATATATAGAGAATTTCGGCACCCATATATATTATAAAATAAATAAATAAATAAATAAAATAAACCTACACTCCCTAATTGACTCAAACTTATCACCAATTAAATTCCTTTATTATCTCTAAATTTTATCTTTATCCTCATCCAAAAATTCCTTTGTTTAGCCAAAAATCTAATTTGAATTACATTAAAATTGCTTCCTAAACAATGACCACCCTTTGGTGTTTCAGTCCACTCCAAACACCTTCCCCACGCCAACAGCAAAATATCAAGTTAATGTGCTCAAGGCAACTCAAACCCGCAACCTGCAGGTGCCACAACACGCTTCTTGCCATTGCACCACAACTTTGCTTGTGACATGTTCCATTCTCGACTTCTTTTAAAGCCTATTTCCCAGCAACTGAATCACCCAAAGAAATCTAAAAAAACAATAGCAAACACCCAGCTTCAAACCTTCGACCTTTTCACTACGACATACGTCCCTTGCCACTGCGCCGCTTATTTTATTTGGGTCATATTTCCTCCCTAATTAATTATAACCATTTCTGCCACGCTCCAAGTTTACTAAAAAAAAAACCAACATCGCCCGCGACTAGAACCTTGCTCCCCCTCCTACTCCTAATGCCTTTGCCACTGGGCCTACCGTTTCTTTGTGTTGTAAATTAGCAACAACTAATTATAAGGCCTAAACTCTAGCCTTCATACTAACTTATGCGCAATAAAAATTATTGCCAAGTCCAAGACTTGAACCTTTGACCACCAGCTTATACAGAACGCCCAAGGCCACCAGACCACCTACTTCCTTGTGCTATCTTTTAACCCAAAAACATTTTAAAAGCCTTTTTACTAACACCAACCTCACTTAAGGGTAAAAACAATTTTTTTTTCTAAAGCCTTAGATCGAGCCTAGGACTTTTCCAACACTACCAACCCTTCCTAAATCACCTAAAAATTAAACTAAACATGAAATCATAATTTTTTTTAATCACACTTAATTCATTATTCCCTTTCTTTTTTTCTTTTTTTTTTAACGACAAAATTCATTCTCTCGACACACGAACCCATTTATTCTAGGCCCAAATTCAGGGTGTTACAAAAGCTCAACAAATAAACGACGTTGGTTTGTTCAGATCTAAAGCTTACCTTTTGTGGTGTTTTTATAAAAAATGCCGCTAATGCTTAGATCTATAGCGGCGTTTTTAAGAAAGCGCCGCTAATGCTCAGATCTATAGCGGCGTTTTACTAAAGTTACCGCTAATGCTCAGATCGAGATCGCTAATGCTCAGATCTTTTTTTTTAAAAGCGCCGCTAATGCTCAGATCTTTAGAGGCGTTTTTACAAAAGTGCCGCTAATGCTCAGATCTATAGCAGTGTTTGGGCCAAAAACGTCGCTATTGCTCAACTTTTTGCGGCGTTTTCTTTCAAACGCCGCTAATGTATAATATTTACAGCATTTTTTTATTAAAATGTCACTAAAAACGCTGCTAAAAGTCTGTTTTGGTGTAGTACTGATATTTTCATGTAATTATATATGTAAAAAAATTAAATCCATTTCCCCCTATATTTATTTTAATGTAAAAGCCCTAACGCCAAAATTGTGAGCTTGGTTCACTGCAAATCTTGGACCTTGGTGTGAACAATCTATCAGGGGAAATAGCAAAATGTTTCCGAAATTTAATTGTAATGGCTACCAAGCTAGATGCCACAGATGCAATTATTGATTACTTCGTTGGTAGGGAGTTCATAAGAAGTGAATTACTGGTAATGAAAGGGAGAGTCCATTAATTTAGCACCATTCTTTCACTGGTTATCACCATGGGCCTTTCAAATAATAATCTCATTGAAATCATTTCCAAAGAACTAACCAATCTTGCGAGCTTGCAATCATTGAATCTATCAAGGAATTCCTTGAGAGAAAACATATTAAATCATATTGGCCACATTAAGATGCTAGAATCTCTTGATGTTTCAAGGAACAATTTGTCCAGCTCAATACCAAAAAGCTTACGAAAAAATAATTTTAAGGTTAGAGTTAGGGTTTTTACATTGTTGTAAAAATAAGGGAAGAAAATAATTTAAAATATTTATATAATTACATGGAAAATACCAGCCAACAAGGACTAATTATATGGACATTACATGTCATGCCACATCAACCTCCGTTAGTGAGAAAATGAATGGGTGATTAAGTCAATAAATTATTGTAACAACAAAGACAATTGGTAAAAAGTAGGGTGACCAATTAAGTAGTTTATCCTTTAAATTATGGCATTCTCAATTAGTAAAAAGAATTAGAGTAAACTACACTATTAGTTACTATACTATGGTAAGTTTTTGTTTTGGTTACTTAACTAAAAAAAGTTATAATTTGGTCATTGAACTATTCAAAAGTTTTCATTTAAATCGCTTGGCCGTTAAAATCAATGGTATATGGCTTTCTTTGTTAGCTTTGCACTGCACCGATTGAAAGTTCTCTTTCCCCTTCTCTTTTACACTTAAATATTTTTAATGAAACAACTTTAGATGTCACGGATTTGTGAACCAAAATTTAAATATTTTTTTCTTCGATCTCCAACATTGATTGTCATATCGATTTGGATCTAAGGTATATTATTCTACTCGTCGATGGGTACTGATTAGACTTGTCCAAAGGTCAAGTAGCCCGCCCAACCCAATAGGCCTATCTCGAGTTGGGACGAGCTTGGAAAGGATTTTTAAACCTAAAGTCAGCTCAACTCGACCTGAATACAATTTAAAAAAAAATCAAATTTATTATAAAAATATATCAAATATCAAATAAAAATATAATTTTTAATTTTTTTAATAGTAAAATGGCCTTTTAAATAGGCTGGGCTGGCCTAGAAACAAACTTGGACTTGAAAAAAATTTGAAATCAAGCCTTGGCCCGGTCCAAAAACACCTCTAGTACTGATTTACAATACTGATTGTTGAATCGTCGCTTGGAGCTTATTGGCAGAACATAAAGAAAAGTTTAATAGCACAGTGACTTAAATAAAAACTTTTGAATAATTTAATGATTTAAATAAAAACTTTCAAATAATTCAATGATTAAATTGTAACTTCTTTTAATTAAGTGATCAAAACAAAATTTTTTATAATGACTAACAATGCAATTTACCAAATGAATTAAATGCCAGCATAATAAAAGCTAAACTTGTTTCACCAACACCTACTCTTTTTTTTGTTGTTGAATACTTTGAAATAATTTGAGCAACTTTCCAACGACTAGTAAGAAACTTGTAACACCATTTTCCAACTCAAGCTACCTAATGTTTTCATCGGATACCTTGACGTACCGATTCTTATCCTAATAAAATAAAAGCTCTCTACCAAAAAGAAAAGCTGCATTCCTGCTTTATTTTTTTATTTCAATTTTCATCATTGAAGATCATCCTTTTGGTTGAGCGAGTGTCATGTTTGAATAAATTATCAACTTTAAAATTTTAAAATTACATTTAACTATGCCTATGTACTAGATTCAATAATTAATTCAACTTAATTAATTAATTAAATTTATATAAATATAGGTTTTGAGTACTCAAAATCTAAAATCTCAACGTTATTATAAATTATCTTAAAATGATGAATATCTAAAATTAATTTCAGAAAAATGGGATAAGATAACTAAAACCTGCAAATATCTTCAAAAACCTCTATACATTTCATATTGATATCATTTGCATACATTTCATTTTAAAAAGATAAAACATATTAATAGTCACTCAATTATGAATTTTTTCTTTTATCACTTAATTATAAAAGTTATAAAATGATCACTTAATTATTTAATTTTGTCTTTATCATCAGCTAACTAATTAAAATGAAAAACACTCAAAAATTCAAGATACTTGAATGACCAAAAGACAAAATTAAATAACTAAATGATTATTTTATAATTTTATAGTTGAGTAATCAAAAAGAAATTTTGATAGTTGCTAACTATTTTATAACTTTTCTTAAAGCGAAAAAAAAAGAGAGTGAATATTAATATAATTTAAAAAAAATTCACTCAAAAAGCAATAATCTCATTTTCACCAACTACACTCGACACATTTCCTTCCCAAACAACATTTCTTCAATTATCTATTTACTTTGAAGGGGAAAAACACATGCACCAACCAAGTAAATCAAAAGTTAGCACTTGCTATTTGTATTGCCTCACTCTTTTCTCCTGGATTGAATACTCCATTTCCTGATAACTTCCAACAATATCTGATTCCAAGTATCTACAGCACCAGGCAGACACCAATGCACGCAATCGTTCTGTACGCGTTCTCGAACCCCATTCGCAAACGGAAACGGATACATGTAAGGCCCCGGATGACCATCCGGTCTCATCAACGATAATTTGGTCACATCCAACATCTCAATCCTCAATCCTTCAATTTGTTTAGAATTTACCTTGACAGCTTCTATTTCTTCAACCTCAATTGCTCTCATATCTGCATCCATTCCTTCAAGCATCTTCTCTCCTTCCCTATAAGGTTTAGTCTTTGGACAAGCACCAGCCTTATCCCATTCACCTTCAAAATGTGAAGGTGAACACGTGGCGAGGAACACATCAATTCCATTACCATTAGCCCCTTTTCTCTCAATTATTGTCTTAAGCGCAGTCTTTAAGGCCTTCCTCATCATATCGTAAAATCCAATTTCAGTGTGATTTAGTCCAGTGCAGTAATGACAACCTAATACTAAACCACCCTCATAATAAACTGCTGGATGAAGAAACCAATGCCCTATTGAGAGTAGAATCATATCTATATGGTCCAAATCAGACCCCCACTTCTCATCAACAGTGTCCACATATAATTCATTATGATTTGGACCAGCTTTTGATTTCTCAACACCTTTAACCAGAAATGGTGACCAGTAAACTGATACAGTAATGTTATGAGAAGCAAAATGCCATGTACGAAACTTGTTATCCTCCCCATCTCTATAAACCAGGTTAGGATTGGAGGCAGTGGCTAGCATACAAAGAAGTGATTCCAATTGGTTCCTAGCCATGGAATCTCCGACAAAAGCTATGTGCTTGTTACTTAAGAGGTGCAAGAAAGTGTTGGGATTAAACCTGGGGAGCTTGCATTTGTTGAATTATGAACTCCATGCAACACAACCTTTGATGCTATTAGTTTATGCAAACCAAGTTCTTTAACTTGCCATTTTGAATCCAATGTCAATGTAACTTAGTTTGGTTTATTTTGAACAATGTTAGGTAGATATTTCATGTCATTTTGATGGTGACTAGGCTGATCATATCAAGTAAGATTAAGCTTGCAAGTTTTGTATTTCAAGTTTCCATAAGTTTAGGTGGATTAGGTATGATTAGGTATGTTTAGGTAATGACTTGTTGTAATTCACATTGACCATGACTTATATATATAATGGCAATGTATCTTTGGTATTTTGTAGTAGTGAAAAGTTGGATGCAATTTATTTTCACACTTAAGCTCCATTTTCCTTAGCTTTCTTTTCTCTAAAGAAAATTCATCAACTTTCTTTCCTTCTTCAACCTTTTGTCATTTTTTTTACGCCTCAAGCCATACTTGCATTAGTGCTAGAAACTCCAACAATTGGTATCTAGAGCTTCATTCTTTGAGGACCTGCTTTGTTAAGATCAATTTGGAATGGCTTCATCAAGCTTCTCACCTGCTATGCCTTGATCTTCAATGGAGAAGGTTTTCATATATGGCAAGTTAAAATGAAGACCTATCTTCAAGCTCTTGATCTATGGGAGGTAGTGAACAACGACGTTGAACGAACCTCTTGAGCCAACCCAACCGTGGCTCAAATTGACAAACATCTTGAGAGAAGACCAAGAAACATAAAGCCTTGTCATGCATCCAAAATTGTGTCTCGGATGTCATTTTACAAGAATTATGGCTGTGAGACTCCAAAAGCAGGCATGGGACAAACTTAAGGAGGAGTTTCAAGGTACAGAAAGGACCAGCGTGAGCAGACTTCGAATTTGAGGAGACTTGAAAACTTGAAGATGAAAGAAGAAGAGGCGTAAAGCAATTACTCGAGACGGGATTATGGTCATTGTAAGCGACATAAGACTCCTTGGTGAGCGATTTAGTGAAGCAAGGATTGTGGAGAAGGTGCTTTCAACCTTACGAAGGTAACTTTTGAACAAGTTTTCCATGGAAAGCAACAAACCAATGAACACACCTATGGTCTTTGAGTTAAAGTTGACAAGCCAAGGTAATTTTGATGCGGTCGAGAGTCCATCTCTGAAGCCTAGTGGGATGCCTTCTTTATTTAATGACTACAAGACCGGATATAATGTTTCTTTGTGAGCATGCTATCCGATTCATGCATTGTTGCAACATGCAGCACTTTCAAGCGACAAAAAGGGTGCTTAGGTACATTAAAGGTACCTTAAGCTTTGGATTGAAGTTGACAAGGTCCATGAGTTAAAAATGATAGGGTATCTTGATAGTGATTAGGCGGGATCTAGGGATGATTTGAAAAGCACTTGAGGGCTATTGTTTCTCTCTTGGTTCAACAATGTTCTGCGGTGTTGAAAAAGCAAAACACGGTGGCCCAATCAAGCAATGAGTAGAAATATGTAGCTAGCTCTGCAATTCTTGTGAATCAAGCTATATGGCTTAGAAGCGCTTGCGACCTAAACTTACTGACAAGAGAGCAACAGAGATACTTTGTGACAACAAATCGGTACATTGCAATTGCAAAAACCACGTGTTTCACGGTCGAGACCAAACACTTTAACATAAAGCTTCATGTGGTGAGAGAGATGGAGCAGTGGTGAAATTAAACCGGTTTATTGCAATTCGGAAAATCAACTTGCGATATTTTTACTAAAGCCCTCAAAACAACAAGGTTCATGGAATTAAGAAAGAAACTAGGTGTATCTTGCAAAGAGTTCAAGGAGGAGTGTTGAATTATGAACTCCATGCAACACAACCTTTGATGCTATTAGTTTATGCAAACCAAGTTCTTTAACTTGCCATTTTGAATCAATGTCAATGTAACTTAGTTTGGTTTATTTTGAACAATGTTAGGTAGATATTTCATGTCATTTTGATGGTGACTAAGTGATCATATCAAGTAAGATTAAGCTTGCAAGTTTTGTATTTCAAGTTTCCATAAGTTTAGGTGGATTAGGTATGATTAGGTATGTTTAGGTAATGACTTGTTGTAATTCACATTGACCATGACTTATATATATAATGGCAATGTATCTTTGGTATTTTGTAGTAGTGAAAAGTTGGATGCAATTTATTTTCACACTTAAGCTCCATTTTCATTAGCTTTCTTTTCTCTAAAGAAAATTCATCAACTTTCTTTCCTTCTTCAACCTTTTGTCATTTTTTTTACGCCTCAAGCCACACTTGTCATTAGTGCTAGAAACTCCAATGACATTGGCTTGGTCGCCATCTCCAATAAAGGTAATCCAAGTCAGGTCTCCCATGAGTGATACAATTTTGACCGTCCTTGATTGTACCACAGGTTGTGCCATTGTACAGAGGCTCCATCTTGTCGTGTACCCATCTGCCGTCGGTGTAGTCACATGGAGTTTCATAAACTATTTCTTCTTCTGTAAAAGAAAAAAAGAGTTGGTTCATTAATATCACCCAATAACTAAAACTCAGGGAAATTAAGGATAAAAGGTTGAATAGTACTTTTGGTTGCTGAAAATACCTTTGGTGAGGATGGTGGGATTGTTGGGAGGAGGTGATGAAAAGGGTGAAAGTAGAAGCGAAGGAGAGCTATGGGGAGGAGAGCATAAAGAGCGAAAGGCAGCAACTTCTTGGTGGGGGAGGGAGAGTTAGGATGGGGTTTGAGTGGACTCATTACATCCATGTTGGAAAGAGAAATACTTGCACTGCTCCTTTGTTCTTTTGTTTTCTGGGTTATATTGGCTTTGAGTTGAGGGTTAATTCTAGCCTTACAACACTGTGGATGTTACAGTAAGCGTTTCAGGCAAAACGGCAGCTTGTTTTGCTACGATAAGCTAAGCGAGTCGGCCAAAATATCCAGCGGGAAATCGTTGTTTATAGCCATAGCTGTGACTTAGTCGATGGATCTGATCTGTTAGTGTTAAAAGTTGGATTTAAATATAATATTAATTGATATTTTTAATCCTATATTTGGATTGAAGTAATAGAAAGGAAAGGAAAAGAAAATAAGGAAAAGAAATCATTTCTTCGTTTCATTAACTTATTTTTATTTAGATAAGAGAAAATGTAAAGGAAATTTATTTCGTTAGTTATCTCAAATAAGGACTTGATTGAGTTGTTGCCACTAATTAATTAGGTATCAATTCAATTAGAAAATAATTAATATATCTTTTATTAAATTATTATTATTTTGGTAGTTTTTTTCCATATTTCTATATAATTTTAAATAGAAAACTAAAATTAAAATTTTAAAGAATTTTAATAAATTTATAAACAAATTCTTTATCACTAAACTAATAATAATTTTTAATTAAAATTTAAAAATTTTATTATATGTTATTTTTAAAACCCTTCTATTCTAATCTTTGTTATAAATATTTTATTAAGTGGATGTCCATCAAGATTTAGATAAGTTTTGATATATTTTAAATTCTAATAGTCTTTAGAAGTAGAGTTCTATTTCATTTATATTTCTTATATCTATAAATATAGATTTTGGAGAAGCATTGTAAAAATTTTGATTGATCAATAAAATACGTTCTCTTTGCTCTCCCATTCTCTTTGTTCTTTACTTTCTGTCTTTTTATTTTATAATACGTTATCAGCACGATTCTCTTTTATTTTATAATACGGTCACTCCAGATCTACTGCTCAAGTTATTGTCGATTGCCTTCTAGAGCTATTGCAATTTCAGTCTTCAATTGAGGCTTGCACACTATGGGTAATCATTAAAGCCTTTAACCACTTAGATCTTTAGGTATATTTTACTGTAGTTTATTTATTATGTCATGTTTATTATAATTAGAGACTAATCATGACAATATGAATAAATAGATTTTGATTTAAAATCCACGCATGTTTGTGATGGTGATTATGAAATAAAGAATTTTTTAGGACGTTTATAAGTTTATCATAGTAAATCTATTATATTCCACGAAGTGACCACAAGAAAATAAAACTAATATTATTTCAATATTTGGTAGTACAAAATTAGTCGAAAGCTCTAGAAGAGCTAATATATTAATATCTTGTTATGGTTAATCCATTGGTTTTAAAAGATATTTATAATAGATCTCATATTGAGATTGTGAATGAATAACATTTTATTTCATATGAATCACTGTTGCTATAAATATCTATTTGATAGGATGAAAAAGAAAAGAGAGGATTGAGTTATTGGTTACTCTTGTTATTAAATTGAATTGACTGTGACTATTTTTATGATCTTCTTTTGTTATCATCCCCATTAAGGGATTGAAAAAAAATATTTGACTGTGAATGATCTACTTTTGAGCAATAAAATATGGTAATTCCATCTAAAGCTCGTTATGGTTGGATGCACCTGAAATTGCAAGTTTTTTTTTTTTTTTGGATATTTGAAGATTTTAGCATATTCCCTGAAGCGAATATTGCATATAATTATTTGGAAATTATATTTATTTTGTTGACTTAGTGACAATATAAACGTCACATTGATTTAGACATTTTCAGTAGTAAATGTCATAATAGTATTTATATATGGATACAAAATAAAAGGAATGACAATAAAATTATCAATTTGTCACAATTTATATTGACATTGTTAGAACAATTAAGATGCATGTTTGTTTCTTGATACAAATTTACTACTTGACGTGACTAGTTAAACCATCTTGGATCATATATTATGCAAAAATTAATTGAGAATTCAATGGGATATTCATTAAAGAACCAGAAGATTCTTTAATTTAAAGAATTCTCATTTGTTGTTTGTTCTCTATGAAAATTGATTTTGTAACACCCTAAACTCGGCCTAGGAGTTTAGCCCGAATTGATTTTGTCATCGAAGTGATTGTAGGTAAATTTTTACGAACAAGTTGTCACGTCGAATCGTAACGTTTTAATCATTTAAAATTCAGTAGGTAGAATTACAATTAAGTAAAACCTATAAACAAGGTTAAATAAACGAATAAGAATCAAAACGGATCTTGTACCATAGCTTTTCAAAATTTTACATTTCAAAAATCTTTTACCCAAATATAAACTGAAAATATAACCGATAATCATTTATTTCCACCAAGACTGTCCGAGACCTCCGTACACCAAGTCCAGCGTCAAAATTCAGAAAAAGGTACCTGAAAATGAAACACTAGGAGGGGGTCAGCTACTCGAGTTCAATGTGAGTCCGAAACAAGACTTCATCAGAAATACAAAATTCAAATTAGTAGTACTATGGATTTTCAATTACACACAGTTTCAGAAAGCACACTTGGAACTAACGTTCCAATATTCACATACAAACCCAGCATAGAAGCCGTTCAAACGACAGAATATAGTTAACAAATCTTACAGTCAAAACCCACAGACAGATGCAGATGAAATGTAGTCAGATAAAAACCCACCCATCCTGCCAACACACCTCTCCGTCCCCCAATCACACCCCAAAAGAGCTGTTAAAACTTATCTAACCAAACACACCAATTAGGACCTCGAAAGGCCTATCCAACCCTATACACCACATATGTGGACTAATCCACTCAGATAATAATACGCTGCAGGGCAAGCATATGTGCTGTATTGTGCAATGCGATAGACCATCATGTCAGCGAGCTGCGATTTAAAGCGCCAGTTAGATAATGGTACATAATAGAGTTGGCGTTACATACAAGATCTGATGTAATGTCGATAATCCGCTGTATAGACATGTTGTAGCTAAACTGTCATATCAAATAATAGTGCGCAGCAAAGCTGACGCACGTGTGGTATAGTGTGATAAATCGCTGTACGTATAAGTTATAGTAGAACTGCCAGATTAGATCAGATTCAGTCTCCCTTCTCTTCACAACCCAACCCAAAACAGTTTATGAAAGTGCATGTATGCATTCATTCTCACAGAACAGTGAAACAGTATCAAACATTCAGACATAACATATATGCACACACACCCCCTGGTTAATTGGGTTCAGAGTAAAAATTACATACATCAATCACAAATAGCACTTAAGCCGCAGCCCAAAACAGAGTCTTAACTGCCATTGTCTAAGCTTAGCCAAGGGTTAAAGCATGCAAACATATTTTTAGATCAAAACCGTACCCAAAACCAATATAAGTGTTGTAGAACCCAAATTTTGCCCGGGGCCCAATACAGACTAAAGGTCCAATCAATAAAACAAACAGAACAAAATTCATCCCAATCCTAAAACCTAACCCAAATCAGAAAAGAGAAAAACAAAAAACCTAGCCCCCCTAATCCAAGTGGCGCCGCAACCCTAGCCCATTTGCTCTGACGCTGCCAGTCTGACGCCACCAGCCACCGCCCATCACCACTTGGTCACTTGCTGCACTTGTACCTGCAAAAGCAAGAAAAGACAGCATAAAAAACTGTCAGATAAATCGTGTAAAATGGCTATAAAAAGCCAAACAAAATACATAGTAAGGATCTTTTTTTCCTCTTTGATTATCAATACAAAAACAGATTCTCTAAATACCAGTGTTCACATCCTTTTTTCGATCATCAATAGAAACAATAGACAAAGATTCAAAACATTCAAAACATAAAAATAGTACTAAACGGAGAACTGAAAAACCCTAAAATAGAGAGAAAAAAAAGGTGATCTTTTATTTCGAAAGTTGTGTCTTTTTTTTTTCTTCTCAGTATATATTACTATATTATTTAAATTTTTTTAAAAAAATAATTTTACCTTTTTTGGCCATCACGCGGTGGCGGGCGCAAATGCGATGATTATCTGGTGACGGAGAACGGCGGTTTGGCTACCGAAAATCCTTTTCCCCTTTTCGGACCTGCAGAGAGAAAAAGAAAGAATGGTTAATTTTTTTAGACACAGGTGACAAATGAAAATTTTCAGAATTTTTGGCCTTAAATAGCCTCCGAAATGACGTCGTTTTGGGCAAGCCTTTCAAGTGCCAAAATGACGTCGTTTTACCTCCAAGATCCACGTGTTGGCCCGACCCACCTCAGGATCCGCGTGTTTTTAAGCAAAGGGTTTATTGAGCTTTTGGTCCCTCCGCCTTTTCAAAATCTAGCAATCAGGTTTTCAATTATTTTTAATTTTGCCCCAAAATTCTAACGAAGTTTTGATTTTAATCCATTTAAACACTACGTTTAAAGGACTCGGGTGAATTTGCGTTTAGTCCCTCGCCATTTCGCGCGTGTTTCAGTTTAGTCCCTCTATTATTTATTTTATATAATTTGTCCCAAAACTCCCGTTTTTAATTCAATTTAGCCCTTTTTTATATTATTTTGCAATTTTATTTTATAATTTTTTTATTTATATTATTATTAATTTGTTATTATTATATCATTCTATTATTAGTAATATTACTACTTTTATCATTATCATTTTACTACTTAATTATTATCATCACCATCGTTGTATTTATATTATTATTATATTGTACATATTTTGTATCATTATTATTATTTTATTATTATTACTATACTACTATTATTATTATTATTATTATTATTATTATTATTATTATTATTATTATTATTATTATTTATATGTTATTATTACTATTATATCTTTTTACTATCATTTGTTTATTATTGATATCTATTATTATTATTATCGTTATTTTCATTATCATATTACTAATATTATTTTTACTTATATTATTATTGGTATTAATGTATTATTTTCATTTTCATTTCATTATCACTTATATTATTATTCTCACCTTATTACCATTATTTTATATTTTACTATTTTATTATTTAATTATCATCATTATTGTTATTTTATTTTCATTATTATTGCTATTACTAGTATTTGATATTATCATTATTAGTAGTATTTTTACCTATATTCATCATCAAACAAAATACATTTTGTAAAATCATCGTATTTCATCTAAAAGATTTTTAAATAAGGTAATGTTTTGTGTTTAGAAATTTGGGAATAGTGCCCTAACGTGCTGGGTTGCGATTTTTCGTTTGACTAAATAACCTAACACCCTTTTAACGAACTTCATAAATCACGAGATGACTTTGATCACGAGAGATTAAAATATCGTGTCCTAACGTGCTGGATGTGATCTTTATATCCTTTCGAAACAAAGAAGTCTCAGTTTTTAACCTAAGCATCTATATTTATTTTCTGAGTTTAACATTATTCAACAAAACATATCTTGCTAGAATATTATATTCCGTCCAAAGATTTTCAAATAAGGCAATGTTTTGTGTTTAGAAATTCGAGGAATAGTGTCCTAACGTGCTGGGTTACGATTTTCCGTTTGACTGAATAACTAAACATCATTTTAATAAGTTTCGTAAATCATGAGATAGCTTTGATTATGAAGGCTTAAAATATCATGCCCTAACGTGCTGGATGTGATGTTTGTATCCTCTCGGAACAAAGAAATCTCAAATTCTAGCCCAAATTATCCAAACATTTTCTAAAGGATCCGTATTTTAAAATTTTTTCAAAATTTTCGACATTAAGACACTAATTAATCAATTTGGTACAAATTTTGGGCGTGATGAGGGTGCTAACCCTTCCTCGCACGTAACCGACTCCCGAACCCATTTTCTGAGTTTCGTAGACCAAAATTTTTGTTTTGATAAATCAAAATGTTTATTAAAAGCAACCATTTTACAAGGTGACCCGATCACACCTCAACAAAAAAGATTGATGGCGGCTCCCATTTTTATTTTCGTTTTCAAAACCAAGTTGATCCGTTTTTCCAAAAATATGGTTACGACATCTTGGCGACTCCACTGGGGACAAAATAAGAGAGTCAAGCCACGAGTTGATTACTTTTTGTCTTTTTGTCGAAAATTAAAAATTTGGTTTTAATATACGATCCTTTCATTGCATTTCATCTGTTTTGTGTTACGGTCTTTATCATTTTATTCATATTTCCTTACTTGTTTTGAGCTTTGTGTATATCTCTGCACATTGCATTGCATGACCACTCGGTTATACCCTTTTAAGTGGGAGTGAGAAACTATTCCTTCGTGAGGTCTTCACCTCCGTGCAAGATAGTGGATCGCTTTCGGGATACATCCGTACCTATGTCTTCGTGAGATTTTCATCTCTGTGCAGCCATAGGGAAATGTATTCCCCTAAACCGAACTCGGTCCGTATAAGCCTATAATGGGTGAGGATTGAGGAATCTACTGGTTCGGGTACCTCTCTTTAGAACTAAATTGCATATAGCGAACCTTAGAAATCCACCCTAGGTAGAACCATTCCAAACCCCTAGCAGTCACCCAGATAGGTACTTTATTCTATTTTTATTTCTATTGTGCTAACGTGTTTCTTTTGTTTTAATTGCATTGCATCGCATCATCTTAGAAAGGAGGTGTTGATTCATATTCGATTGCTAAATAGAAGAGTTTGTCATAAGTAAATGTGTTACTTGATAAAGTGGATTATAATATGGTCGTTCGAACATAGTCCAAGTAAACAATGAGAGAGGACTGATAGCCCACAGAAGAATACAAGACTTTGCCCAAGGATTCAAG
The DNA here is from genome assembly GCA_025506655.1 of Gossypium rotundifolium. NCBI lineage: Eukaryota > Viridiplantae > Streptophyta > Magnoliopsida > Malvales > Malvaceae > Gossypium > Gossypium rotundifolium. The sequence continues at coordinate 45,132,150 of CP106726.1, forward strand.
CCGACAAGGATTATTCAAGAGTCATCATAAAAGAAGCTTATGAACTTCACGGAGGATAAGTGAGTGAAGAGGTACGGCTTGGACCAAGCAACAAGGAGCTAGAAGAGGTATCTATTAGGAAAGTTCATGGGACACGACCATAACATCCTGATACGAAGAAGAGGATTGGTGTTTTCACCTGGACTATGAGGACAAAGCCGTATAAGTAATCTATTTTATGTAAAGAGACCTATTTTCTAGAAAAGTTCTTCTAATGGAATTAAATTTATAATCAAGGCCTCTTTTTGCATTCATTCCATGCATTTGCATTGCATCACATCATATGCATTTAAGTCCATAGAGAGAGCCTAATTAGTTAAAATTAATATAGAGAGAGAAAAGGAAAATCTAGAAACTGAGAACCATTACGGTACACGTGCCAAAACAAAGAAAATGGATCAAAGATTTGAACAATTCCAGAAAGATCTGCAAGACCAGATGCAAGAGCGAATGGAAAAACTCCAACAAGAGATGATGGACCAGATATTGGAGGCTCAAAAGAACATGATGGCTCAAATGGCCCAAATGCTGAGTGGGGCAATAGACAAAGGAAAAAGTCCCATGAAAATTACAAGAGAAGAGAGTGAAGACATTCCTCTAGGTTTTACCCCACCACATGCGCCAGCACATCATGAAAAGTATCCCCAAAGACCATCTGTCACGATTAGGCCTCAACAAGGGCAAGATGATATTAGACCACCCACGAACTCCTACGTTGGCTCAGGATCCAATCTAAGAGATAGCCTAGCCAATCCCGTTATTCCTGATTTGAATATAGTAGAGAGGGACGGGGCAAGGTGAATCCTCGAGGCAATTTGAGGATCGTTGTAGATGGTTGGAGGAAAAGTTCAAGGCTTTGGAAAATACCGATCATCACCATGGTATTGACGCAAAAGACTTGAGTCTGGTTCCAGATTTGGTGCTTCCTCATAAGTTTAAGATGTTTCAATTTGAGAAGTACAATGGGACCAGCTGCCCTGAAGCCCACATCACTATGTTCTGTAGATGGATGACTGGCTACGTGAACCATGATCAACTTTTGATTCATTGTTTTCAAGAAAGCTTAGTGGGGGCGGCATCTCGATGGTACAATCAACTCAGCCGTGCTAATATTAGTTCTTGGAGAGACCTAGCCTAAACCTTCATGAAGCAATACAATCATGTCACGGACATGATGCCTGATAGAATAACCTTACAAAACATGGAAAAGAAGTCAAATGAAAGCTTTAGGCAATACGCACAAAGATGGAGAGAAGTTGCCATGCAAGTTCAACCACCTCTTCTAGAAAAAGGAGACTACTATGCTTTTCATCAACACCCTGAAAGGTCCTTTCATCACCCACATGATAGGGAGTATACCAAGAGCTTTGCTGATATAGTAATGGCATGAGAAATGATTGAAAATGCCATAAGGGGTGGCAAGATTGAAGTAGGGGAAAGCACTAGAAGGTCTACTCCTAAAAAAAAAGAATGAGAAGGTGAATAATACGAGTACATACAACCAAGGGTACTCAAAGGTAATTACTATTAGCCAGCCAAAAGTAATTACTATTGACCAACAATGGTTGGTAAGACAGGAATCGGGCGCAAGGTAAAGCTTCGAAAAGCTCTAATTTACGCCATCTCAATAACATATAAGGAGCTATATTAAAGATTATTTGATGCACATGTGGTGTCTCCATTTTATCTAAAGCCGTTACAGCCCCCATATCCTAAATGGTATGACCCAAATGCTCAATGCGACTACCATGCGGGAATAATGGGCCATTCAATTAAAAACTATACTATGTTTAAAAAGTTGGTAGAAAGGTTCATTAAAATGGGGATTGTGAAGATCGATGATTTATCAAAACCTGACCACTTTGACAAGGCAGTAAATACGATAATTGAATGAGGAGATAACCAAGTTGTTACTCCTCGAAGAAATCAAAAGGGAAGAGGGAGCCGGGGAACAAAGTTTCCAAGCCCTTACATACATGGGAGAATTTTGAACAATGGGACTGTGAAGGGATCCCTGTATTTTAGCTAACCTAGAGTAATATTTAAAACATACTTGTTGCTTTAAGCCTAGAGGTAATAAGAGTCCTTTTGTGAAATAGGCTTGTGTCCAGAATTTTTATTTCAATCAAATGCATCTTTCTAAGTAAATATTTTTATTCTTTACATTTTATACTGTACATTTTTTTATTTTTTATTCATGACCACATCATACAAATAATCATCCTTAGAATCATTTATTCTTTGGATTTTCTGCCTTCATACACGTAATGGGTCCCCAGATATCAATGACATGAGTGATGCTGTTACTGACTCTCCTTTTAGTGAGATATGTGTCTAGAGGGATCTAAGGATTTTGAAGATGACAGAGGTTACAACTTATTTCTTAATTTGTTAAGAATGGTAGATCCTACCTTACGAAGTGCCAGCGGACACTTAGCTCATCACAGAAATAAGGCGAGACATCATTGAGTTGTTTTCAATAATTGAAAGATGTTTTCGCACAATCATATCAAGGCACACTAGGCCACTGAAACATGGGTATGCTGTTAAGATTGGTGTTTAAAGAACCCATGTTAATGGTTCTACAACGGCCAGGAGGTTTGAGCTACTGGTTTACCAAGAAAGGGAAATTGAATACAGGATTTATACACCTCATTTATTTCTTCGCAGATTCCATATATGTGGGGCATCGACGTTATCAAGCCAGTCTCCTCAAAAGCTTTTAGCTAACATCGATTTATATTCATGGTTGTTGGTCGCACTGAGAGGGTGAAGGTCACTTCATATGCCAAAATTACAAAGTCGGCAGTCATCAAATTCAAATTCAAAAAAAAAAAAGAAAGAAGAGAGTGGCAATAAAGAATGTCGGAAAGGAACATAATTGCACAATGTCAAAGATTTACAGTCTGTTCAAAGATCAGACGCCATTCAGTACAGCAAATGCAGCAAAAAAACATTCAAAAATTTTTTGAAAAAATGATTGAGACTTGTAAAGGTTGGCATAGAGAAGTTACCATTTACCTTCTAGGTTTCTTGAACGTTGACTAGGACTTTCACCGGGGCATATTTCCCATTGGTTTATAAAAGGAAAACAATTGTTGGAAGATAAGGTTCCTTTTGCCCAAGCTTGGATTGAATTAGATGAAGCAGAATGCCTCCAGTAAGCTTGATTGAAAGTATTCAGCATGGTCAAATGTACCAAAAATGGATACGGGCTTATGATAAAAAGGTTCACTTAAGAGAATTTCATGATGGGAACCTAGCATTAAGAAAGATTCTTCTTATCCAAAAGAACTCCAGAGGAAAGTAAATGCCTTATGCAGCAAAGAAGGCTTGTTCTGGGGAAGCATGGATATTAACCGAGATGGAAGGCAAGGACCTCCCCAATTCGGTGAGTTCAGATTCAATAAAAAAGTTTTCCAAAAAAAAACACAAAAAAAAGAAGAAAAAAAAAAAAAAAAAAAAAGGAGAGGCCAAGGCGAAAACCCACAAAGGGCGCTTTGAGAGCAAAAGGGATTTGAGTTGAAAATCTAAGAAGGGCGGCTCAAATTTTGTTCGAAAGTGGGGCATACAGTAGCCTTGCTACGCTTGAATTAATAGTGAAGAAGTATGTTACGTCTTGAGGCATCGACAAAGTACTCCGGATCCCCTAAACACATATTGAGCTTAAAATGGTCCTCAAGAAGTTTGAACAGAGAAGCTCAGGCTGTGATATCTGGGGCACCTAGTTTTCATTTTACCCATTTTTGTAATTTGTGGTTATTCATTTCAAAATACACTACCAATAAACTTCCTTCTTGATTGCATTTGCTAGCTTTGATTAACCTGTTTGTTTCAAACTATGCTCCTAATCAATTTCCTTCTTGTTTATTGTTACAATTTCTTTCAGGCATTTTGCATTGAAATAATGATTAATTGACTAATGAAACTTTCACAAAAGGAGTTTTGCATATTACTCTGGAAGCTTCTAAATAGTACAAGAACCTAAAACAGGACTATTGTTTAGAACTCCCCAAGCCTAAGTTTTAGAAATGTTGGAGAAAGATGATTATCTCTTTGGACTTTTTTGGTGGAACAAAAGACAAGACATTTCATTAGTGATACAACCTTGACGAATAACAAGCAATGTCAACCCAACTGTACAAGGGGATCATTCTCGGGAAAAGAAAAATGATACTCTGCATTCATCCAAATATCAGGCATATACATTTGGTCATTACACCCAGTGAATGGTGTAACAGATCAAATTGATCTTATACCTTGGAGTTACAGCAGGATGGACAGAATAAACCAATTGTTATTCTCCTGAAGTTGCAGTGGGAGGTACAAACTTTATGTCCCAGAAGGTACAGTGGAAGGGACTCTAAAATTACAGCGGGGCAAGCTTGCTGAGCGGAATATGATTGTTTCTTTAGATTTTTTGTCAAAGATACCAGCTGAATGAAAAAGCATGATAACACATCAGTGATAGAACCTTAATGAACTACGAGCAATGATGACCCTAAGGGATCATTTCATTTTGCATTCATACATCATCATTCAAAGCACCTTTAGTTAGGAGCATTCAACTTATTCTGATCATTGCATCCTAGTCATTGTAAAAAGATCATTCTCATGACATTCTGCATTCATGCAAGTGTCATCCATAACACATGTAGTTAGGAGGCTTTGAGTCATTTCGATCATAGCATCCTCGTCATTTGCATAAGCATAAGCACATAAAATTAATTCTACAGGATAGGTTCTTCAAAGAATGGTGTAGCAATATCAAAGTTTAGATTTTGTTCCCTAGAGATGATAGTGGAGCAGACTGAAGATTGAAGTCTTCCTGAAGATAGTAAGGAAGCAAATTGGAAAGTTCAGATTTTGTTCTCTAGGGATGATAGTGGAGCAGACTGAAGATTGAAATCTTCCTGAAGAAAGTAAGTAAGCAAACCAAAAAGTTTAGATTTTGTTCCCTAGAGATGATAGTGGAGCAGACTGAAGACTGAAGTCTTCCTGAAGATAGTAAGGAAGCAAATTGGAAAGTTCAGATTTTGTTCCCTAGAAATGATAGTAGAAGCGATCTAGGGAGATTGAAAGTCTTGAAGATAGTAAGAAAGAAAATTGGAAAGTTGATTTTGTTCCCTCGAGATGGTAGTGGAGCAGACTGAAGATTGAAGTCTTCCTGAGATAGTAAGGAAGCAAATTCGAAAGTTCAGATTTTGTTCCCTAGTGGAGTAGACTGAAGATTGAAGTCTTCCTGAATATAGTAAGGAAGCAATTTGGAAAGTTCAGATTTTGTTCCCTAGTAGAGCAGACTAAAGATTGAAGTCTTCCTAAATATAGTAAGGAAGCAATTTGGAAAGTTCAAATTTAGTTCCCTAGTGGAGTAGACTGAAGATTGAAGTCTTCCTGAAGATAGTAAGGACGTAAATTGGAAAGTTCAGATTTTGTTCCCTAGAGATGATAGTGGAGCAGACTAAAGTCTTCTTGAAGATAGTAAGGAAGAAAATTAGAAAGTTCAGAGTTTGTTCCCTAGTGGAGCAAACTGAAGATTGAAGTCTTCCTGAAGATAGTAAGGAAGCAAATTGGAAAGTTCAAATTTTGTTCCCTAGTGGAGCAGACTGAAGATTGAAGTCTTCCTAAAAATAGTAAGGAAGCAAATTGGAAAGTTTAGATTTTGTTCCCTAGAGATGATAGTGAAGCAGACTGAAGATTGAAGTCTTCCTGAGGATAGTAAGGAAGCAAAATTGGAAAGTTTAGATTTTGTTCCCTAGAGATGATAGTGGAGCAAACTGAAGATTGAAGTCTTCCTGAAGATAGTAAGGAAGCAAATTGAAAAGTTCAGATTTTGTTCCCTAGTAGAGCATACTAAAGATTAAAGTCTTACTGAATATAGTAAGGAAGCAAATTGGAAAGTTCAGATTTTGTTTCCTAGTGGAGCAGACTGAAGATTGAAGTTTTCCTGAAGATAGTAAGGAAGCAAATTGGAAAGTTCAGATTTTGTTCCCTAGTGGAGCAGACAGAAGATTGAAGTCTTCCTGAATATGTAAGGAAGCAAATTGGAAAGTTCAGATATTGTTCCCTAGTGAAGCAGACTGAAGATTGAAGTCTTCTTGAAGATAGTAAGGAAGCAAATTGAAAAATTCAGATTTTGTTTTCTAAAGATGATAGTGGAGCAGACTGAAGATTGAAGTCTTCTTGAAGATAGTGGAGAAGCAAAAAGTTCAGATTTTGTCCCCTCGAGATGGTAGTGGAGCAGATTAAAGCGACAAATCCTATACCACTGAAGTTGCATTTAGTGGAATCAAATCTACTATAGCTACAAATCTCGTCTTTCAAAGTTGCAGTGAAGTGGATTGAAGCAACAAGATGTAGTGGACAAGAACGAGACTACCTAAAGAAAAAGAGCACCAAAGAAGTCAAGACTCGGCGAGACCGAGCAAAATTGATCTTTCTTGAAAGTCTTTGCACCATTCCCGTTACACGACAATGAGCAAAGAGGGGCAGTTGTAAAACCCAAATTTTGCCAGGGGCCCAATACAGACTAAAGGCCCAATCAATAAAACAAACAGAACAAAATTCAGCCCAATCCTAAAACCTAACCCAAATCAGAAAAGAGAAAAAACAAAAAACCCTAGCCCCCTAATCCAAGTGGCGCCGCAACCCTAGCCCACTTGCTCTGACGCCACCAGTCTGATGCCACCGGCCACCGGCCATCACCACTTGGCCACTTGCTCCACTTGCACCTACAAAAGCAAGAAAAGAAAGCATAAAAATGTCAGATAAATCGTGTAAAATGGCTATAAAAAGCCAAACAAAATACATTGTAAGGATCTTTTTTTCCTCTTTGATTATCAATACAAAAAAGATTCTCTAAATACCAGTGTTCAGATCCTTTTTGATATCAATAGAAACAATAGACAAAGATTCAAAATATTCAAAACACAAAAATAGCACTAAACGGAGAACTGAAAAACCCCAAAATAGAGAGAAAAATAAGGTGATCTTTTATTTCGAAAGTTGTTTCTTTTTATTCTTCTCAGCATATATTACTATATTATTTTAAATTTTTTTAAAAAAATATTATTTTATCTTTTTCACCACCGTAAGTGGTGGTCGGTGCGACGACTCTAATGACGGAGAACGGCGGTTTGGCTGCCGGAAATCCCTTCCCCCTTTTCAGACCTACAGAGGAAAAAGAAAGAATGGTTAATTTTTTTTAGACACAGGTGATAAATGAAAATTTTCAGAATTTTTGGCCTTAAATAGCCTCCCGAAACGACGTCGTTTTGGGCAAGCCTTTCAAGTGCCAAAACGACGTCGTTTTACCTCCAAGATCCGCATGTTGGCCCGACTCGCCTCAGGATCCGCGTGTTTTTATGCAAAGGGTTTATTGAGCTTTTGGTCCCTCCGCCTTTTCAAAATCTAGCAATCAGGTTTTCAATTATTTTTAATTTTGCCCCAAAATTCTAACGAAGTTTTGATTTTAATCCATTTAAACGCTGCGTTTAAAGGACTTAGGTGAATTGCGCGTTTAGTCCCTCACCATTTCGCGCGTGTTTCAGTTTAGTCCCCCTATTATTTATTTTATATAATTTGTCCCAAAACTCCCGTTTTTAATTCAATTTAGCCCTTTTTTATATTAATTTGGAATTTTATTTTATAAATTTTTTATTTATATTATTATTAATTTGTTATTATTATATCATTTTATTATTAGTAATATTACTACTTTTATTATTATCATTTTAGTACTTAATTATTATCATCACCATCGTTATTATATTATATTATTATTATTATATTGTACATATTTTGTATCATTATTATTATTTTATTATTATTACTATACTATTATTATTATTATTATTTACTATTATTATTATTATTATTATTATTATTGATATGTTTATTATTATTACTATTATATCTTTTTTACTATCATTTGTTTATTATTGCTATCTATTATTATTATTACCGTTATTTTCATTATCATATTACTAATATTATTTTTACTTATATTATTATTGGTATTAATGTATTATTTTCATTTTCATTTCATTATCACTTATATTATTATTCTCACCTTATTACCATTATTTTATATTTTCTTGTTTTATTATTTAATTATCATCATTATTGTTATTTTATTTTCATTATTATTGCTATTACTATTATTTGATATTATCATTATTAGTAGTATTTATGTTCATCATCAAACAAAATACATTTCGTAAAATCATCGTATTTCATCTAAAAGATTTTTAAATAAGGCAATGTTTTGAGTTTAGAAATTCGGGGAATAGTGCCCTAACGTGCTGGGTTGCGATTTTCCGTTTGACTAAATAACCTAACACCCTTTTAACGAACTTCGTAAATCATGAGATGACTTTGATCACGACATATTAAAATATCGTGTCCTAACGTGCTGGATGTGATCTTTATATCCTTTCGGAACAAAGAAGTCTCAGTTTTTAACCCAAGCATCTATATTTATTTTCTGAGTTTAACATTATTCAACAAAACATATCTTGCTAGAATATTATATTCCGTCCAAAGATTTTTAAATAAGGCAATGTTTTGTGTTTAGAAATTCGGGGAATAGTGTCCTAACATGCTGGGTTGTGATTTTTCGTTTGACTAAATAACTAAACATCCTTTTAATAAGTTTCGTAAATCATGAGATAGCTTTGATTACGAAGGCTTAAAATATCATGCCCTAACGTGCTGGATGTGATGTTTGTATCCTCTCGGAACAAAGAAATCTCAAATTCTAGCCCAAATTATCCAAACATTTTCTAAAGGATCCATATTTTAAAATCTTTTCAAATTTTTGACATTAAGACACTAGTTAATCAATTTGGTACCAATTTTGGGCGTGACGAGGGTGCTAACCCTTCCTCGCACGTAACCGACTCTCGAACCCATTTTTTGAGTTTCGTAGACCAAAATCGTTGTTTTGATAAATCAAAATGTGTATTAAAAACAACCGTTTTACAAGGTGACCCGATCACACCTCAACAAAAAAGATTGGTGGCGACTCCTATTTTTATTTTCGTTTTCAAAACCAAGTCGATCCATTTTTCCAAAAAAATGGTTACGATAAGTGTCTTAGGACCACACGCCTGTATACTCTGGCCGTGTGGACATGCCTTGGTCGTGTGGGAGGTAACAAGCCTCTGTAAAAAGAGGAACACGGCCGTGTGACTATGGTACACGCCCGTGTGAAGAGAGGCACACGGCCGTGTGACTGAAGCACACGCTCGTATGGACTAGGGACATGCCATGGGAATAGGCCGTGTAACTCTCTATCCATTTGTACTAAGTTCGAGTACAGGGTTGACACGACCATGTGAGGGTCTCACACACCCGTGTGCCTACCAAACATGGCCGTGTGTCCAAAACACACACTTATATGGAATCCTTAAATCCCTAAATTAGCCACAAGGCTGTGTGGCCAGGTCGTGTGGCACCCAATCACTTAAACCTTAATCTCCAAACTCAAACGCCCGTGTGCTCGAGGGACATGGTCAGTGAGAATTGAAAAATTCCCTAGTCGGCCACACGGTCTTATGGCACCAAAATTGGCCCAAAAACCCCAATTCCCAAAAGCACATGACTGTGTGAACTGGCACACTCCCGTGTGGAAACCATAGTGGCCATGAAACCACCCTAAAATAGCTTGAAAAATGAGTTTTTCGGTCATTATGTCAACCCACAATCGATGAAACTCAGAACCGCACTAACCAAAGTGAATTTCCATGCCATTTGATAGTACTACCGTACTTAGACGATTAATTTCCAACAGCCACCAAGATTGCTACATTCTAACAAAATTAATATTGCAAAAAAAAAAACATAAGAAAGTTTCAGAACCATACCTGTTACGATGATGGAGAGCAATAATCTTCAAAGTATGTGCCATAAAAATCATTCCCCACTAAAAAGAAAGAAAAAGAAAAGCCAATCGAAAAAGAAAAGGGAGAACGTGAAAAAAAACCTAAGAAAAAGAACCAGAAAGAAGAAAAATCAAAATCAAAATACAAAAAATAATACTTAAATAATTATTATTAACTAAAATAAAACAAAATAAAAAAGTTCTCCCAAAATGCGCACCCAATGACTCGAACCCGAAACCTTGAAGTATACTAGCATTCAACCAAACCACCAGGCCAGCAAGCCCATTCTATCACTTAGACACGAAACTATACACAATAGCACACCCCTGCCTCTGATCCTAACCATAGAACCTAAAACTTCTAGCCCCAAAATTCGGGGTGTTACAACTCACCCCTACTTAAAGAAATTTTGTCCCTGAAATTTCCAACTAACAGAAAAGTGGTATAACACAAGCTATACCACCATGCTCCTGCTGCGCACTTTAGCACGAGCAGAACCAAATCGAACCTAAGACCTCACATATACCCAGAACACTTAACCACTGAAGCAGATACACGATTGTCCTATCACAAACCATTTCAATACTCTAAACAAAACATCAAAACATTCACAATCACACCTTCTCAAAATCACCGAGGGCACTCCCAGATTCGATGCTCAGTGGACCCGCATCGAAGACACACTCCCACGTTTTTCCAACAATTACTTGGATGGCGCTTCTTACTGTAACATCCTAAAAATGTGAGTATCGATATGTTGCATGTTTTTAGTGTTTAGCTTGTGAATGATTTTATTTGTGTGTTTAATATAATCTTGAGAAGGCTCGGGTTTATTTGAGTTAGAATAAATTTTAGTAAAGAGTACTTTACTGTAGAGGAATCAGGTGACTCTGAAGTTTAAGTTAATTAAAGTGGTAAAAAATATCATAAGTTGAGTTATTGGTTACATGTATGATATTGAGGGAGAGGAATCTCCTAGCATACAAATTGTGAGCATTTATTTTTGCTCTTTCCTAGCAAGTGTCGGCCAAGCTTCATTCATGGATAAGATGGACAAATTCTTTTATGGTAAGGAGGCTAAAGGTTATGGCAAGCTTGAATTTAGGGATAGAATCAACTTGATTTTAGAGATAGAATTTTTAATCTTTCGGAAAGTGGAGGATCACAAGGCATGATACAAGGATGATGTCTTGAAAACTTTTGAATGGACATTTTATCCATGAATTTGGTTGGGAAGCCGAATTTTGGGTGGTAAATTTTGGTGATAGGTTTAGTTTGATTCGTAGCTTTTGGGTATCATTTGGTCACTTTTGTTTTGCTAGACATTTCTCCTTTCATCTTTCCCTCTCTTGGCCGAATGTGTTTGTGTTAGGAGGAAGCAACTTTTGTTTTGTTTCTTTTGGTCATTTTTTTGACCATTTGGGTCATTTATTTTGCAAAACCTCTCAAGTGCTTCATCTTGTATTCTCTCCTAGTGCTGAAATTATCAACACAAAAAGCCATTTCTTTTTCCTTCTCCTCCCCCATTGCCGAATGTATTTTATTCCTAAACTCATCACTTTTCTTTCTCTTTCTTCTTTTTTCGAATCATTTACTCCCCAATTTTATTTATCATTCAAACACCTTCTCCATCATTTTCTCCCCATGGCCGAATGGTACTAATTCCATTTCCTTTATTTTTCCTTCAAAGTCGAATCTTCTCTTCATCTATATTATTTTGTTGATTATTCCTTCAACCTTCGTTTAAGAAATTGTGTTATAAAGAAGGCCGAACTTGGAGTATTTGTTATCATCGTGATTCGTTAGAAATTGAGTCGAAGTGTTAAGGTAAAGGTTCTTATCAAGGAGCTATATACTACTCGACATATTGTTATAGATGAACTATTAATCAATTTTGTTTTAGAGGATGTTATCGCTCGATTTTCATCTTGTGGGACAAGGATATTTTGTGGTAAGCCAATCTCACCCTTCAAACCGTTAGTCATAATTTCCGATATACTTTTTAGTTGGACTAACGATCTTTTGTCAATGGAGACAATCAAGATAGGGACGAAAAAGGTTGTGAATAGTGTTTGGAAGAGGGGTGGTTTCGCTATTCCCCCGAAATTTAAGCGAAGGGCTATTTTGGGAATCCAAGATTTTCCACCGGGTTGTGGACCCTCATCCGAGGAGAATCTATTATTTGAAGTCGTTCGTACTCCTAAACCTTTGTTTGTTCATGGATATTCATCGAGAAATGAACCAACAATCGGGGAAAAACCGCATATAGAAGTTGTTCAAAATTCCAAGGGTAAAGTCTAGATCGTTATTTATAAGAATAGATTTATAAATAGTATTAGTGTTCTAAATTATCGTGATGCGTGTTTAGGTATCGACGAGCGGGAAAGTCTAGTTCTCACTGTAACTAGGTGTGTAACTTTACACTTATCTCTCGGGTTAGATACTATACCGTAAGTATTGGGATAAAATCGTAAAGATGGCAAAATCGGAGAAATACGAAATAATTAACACTTTTGTGTAAATGCATGAAAACGGTTAAAGTCATGGAAATTATGAAAATGCCCTCAATAGGTTATTTGATAAATAGTAAAATTTTATGCCTCATGTGATATATGGGCAAACAACTGCTAGATCGATTTATGGGCCAAAAACTACTAGATCGATATATGGGCCAAGGTTTGCTAGATCGTTAAATGGGCTAAAATGCTATTTTGCCTTATGGTCCAAAATGAAAATTTGAAATATGGACCCACTTGTATTATGGGCCTTTTGTTAAATTAATCATGTGAATGTATTGTTATGTTTTATATATAAACATGATTGTATGGGTTGGGAAAATTGTGAAGAGAAGAAAGGCACATTGCCAAAAATCTAGTTCAGGTGGCTTTGCCACAATCTAGTTCGGTGGTGCACCACAATATTATTTAAAATGGCTTTATGCCTGCGATTGGTGTGTTGGCGGGGTGGGTTGACTTGATCCCCACAGGTGTGTTGGTTGGTACGGGTGGTGTGTAGCGGATGGAAAATTTAGGATTGGTTGGGAATTTCATTCTACATGCATTATTATTATTAGTATATTGTTAAATCCGTAAATGGGCTCAAGCCCAATATAATGTCTTGATGATTTGGCCCAATGGATAAGGTAAGTGGGTTATACACTGAGTTCTGAGTAACTCACTCTGCTTTATTATCCTTCTCAGATAATGGTGATTGATGGAGGCTTGGGTTGGAGATGACTTCGTGGAGGCCATACTTCAAACAAGGGTTTTATAAACTATGAACTTCAATTAAGTATATTTATTTAATTACTATTTTGGGTATGATGTAATAAGGCCTCTATTATTATTATTTTATGGATTTTTATGTGTGGATGGATTTAATTATGCTTTAGACACTTAATTGGGACTAATACTATTTGAATAAATGTTTCCATAAATATTTTGTTTTTTTAAACATATGAGATTCTTTAAATATTCTTGTTTTGATTCTTTTGAACTCTTTAAAATTACTTTAAAGTCTTTAACAATTAAAAATTAAATAATAGGATTTCATACTAGTACTACTTTATTCATCGATTTTAAATCAAATTCTTGGTTTTTACTAAACTTCTTTTTCAAAAGGTTTTGTAGAACTGTTTTACCTAAATCATTAGATAATTAAATGGATGTTCGTTCTGTGTGACAAATCAAATCTCGTCTTAATGCATAGACCTGATTTGGGGTGTTACACTTACAGTACTCGTAAGACGGAACACTCGCACCACCACTAGCACCCTCCGTAAAACCGCTATTACCACTCACATGCATTCTAACATGCTTCGCAGAATAAGGCTCTAACCTCGAGGGACTATGATCTCTTTTCTTCCCACAATCCACCCACCTAGCTTGAAGCGTTTCATTAGTCTCCCTTATCCTAGTCTCAAACACTTTCTCTAGTACTTCCCTCACTACCCGAGTCAACGCCTTAATACCAGGTTTCGGGTTATCGCCACCCGAAGTTGGTGAAATCGCACTGACCTCTAACTCCTGAACAGACACACGCCCTAGAGAAGTAGAAGACTCCTCGTGAGCTTGCTTACCTTCGGAGTCCATATCAGTCCTGTCGCTAATATAGAATATCTACATTTTCAGAGAACGAACATAATTTTAAATACAAGAATCTATCATCTCTAATCTTACAATTTTGAATTTCTACCTAGACCAGCATCGGAGTCTTAGACAGTTCATTACTGTAAAACATTTCCAAAACACAAATCATTTTAACTTACTGTGGTAAAGTTTTCTAAAAAATTCTTTTTAAAACAACCACGTGTGCACACGGATACGTAAAAACATAGGCCGAGCTTTTGTAAACTTGGCTCTGATACCACTAAATGTAATACCCTAAATCTGACCTAGGAGTTTAGGCCGAATTTTGGATGTCATATTGATCATCGAAGTGATTGTAGGTAAATTTTTACGAACAAGTTATCACGCCGAATCGTAACGTTTTAATCCTTTAAAATTTAGTAGATAGAATTACATTTAAGTAAAACCTATAACCAAGATTAAATAAACGAATACGAATCAAAATGGAAATTGTACCATAGTTTTAAAAAATCTTACATTTCAAAAATCGTTTACCCAAATATAAACTGAAAATATAACCGATAATCTTTTATTTCCATTGAGACTGTCCGAAACTTTTGCACACCGAGTACAGCGTCAGAATTCAGAAAAAAGTACCTGAAAAGGAAACACTAAGAAGGGGTGAGATACTCGAGCTCAGTGTGAGTCCGAAACGAGACTTGACTAGAAATACAAAATTCAATTCAGTAGCATTATAGATTTTCAATTACACATAATGTATGGAAGCACACTTGGAACTAACGTTCCAATAGAACTTATCAACTAGAGCACACTAAATTCACAGAAAAACCCAACACAGAAGCCGTTCAGACGACATAATACAGTTAAAAAATTGTATAGTTAAAACCCATAAACAAATGCAGATGAAATGCAGTTAGATAAAAACCCACCCATCTAGCCAACACACCGCTCCGTCCCTCGATCACACCCCAAAAGAGCTATTAAAGCTCATCCAACCAAACACACCAATTAGGACCTCGAAAGGCCCATCCAACCCTACACACCACATATGTGGACTAAGCCACTAAAATAATAATACACAGCAGGGCTAGTGTATGTGTTGTACTGTGCAATGCGATAGATCGCTGTACAGGCGAGTTACAATTGAAACTGCCAGATCAGATAATGGTATGCAATAGAGCTGACGTACGTATAGTACAGTGTAATGCGGTAATCTGCTGTACAGACATTTTGCAGTTAAACTTCTAGATCAGATAATAGTGCGTAGCAAAGCTGACGCACGTGCGGTACAGTACGATAAATCACTGTACGTATAAGTTGTAGTTGAACTGCTAGATCAGATCAGAACCAGTCTACCTTCTCTTCAGAACCCAACCCAAAATAGTTTATGCAAGTGCATGTATTCATTCATTCTCACAGAACAGTGACACAGTATCAGATATTCAGACAGAACGGATATGCACACACACACCCTAATTAATCGGGTTCAGAGTCAGACAGCACACACATCAATCACAAATATCACTTAAGCCGTAGCCCAAAACGGATCTTAACTACCTTTGTCTAAGCTTAGCCAAGGGTTAAAGCACGCAAACATATTTTCAAATCAGAACTGTACACATAACCAATATAAGTGTCTTAGGACCACACGCCCGTGTAAAAAGGGGCACATGACTGTGTGACTGAAGCACACGCCCGTGTGGACTAGGGACATGGCCGTGGGAACAGGCTGTGTAACTCTCTATCTATTTGCACTAAGTTCGAGTACAGGGCTGACACGGCCGTGTGAGGGTCTCAAATGCCCGTGTGCCCACCAAACACTGCCGTGTGTCCAAAACACATGTCTGTGTGGAATCCTTAAATCCCCAAATTAGCCACACGACCGTGTGGCATCCAATCACTTAATCCCTAATCCCCAAACTCACACACTGTGTGCCCGAAGGACACGACCGTGTAAGAATCGACAGAATCCCCAAGTCGGACACACGGTCGTGTGGCACCAAAATTGGCCCGAAAACCTCAATTTCCAAAAGCACAGGCCGTGTGAACTGTCACATGCCTGTGTGGAAACCCCAGTGGCACGGAATCACCCTAAAACAACTTGAAAATTGAGTTTTCCGATGACTACGTCAACCAACAATCGATGAAACTTAGAACTACACTATACAAAGTGAATTTCCTTGCCATTCAATAATACTACCATACTTAGACGATCAATTTCCAATAGCCACCAAGATTGCCACATTCTAACAAAATTAATGTTGCAAAAAAAAAAAAAACATAAGAAAGTTTTAGAACCCACACCTGTTACGATGACGGAGAGCAATAATCTTCAAAGTATGCACCAAAAACGTTCCCCACAAAAAAGGAAGAAAAAGAAAAGCCAATCGAAAAAGAAATGGGAGAACGTAAAAAAAAAACCAAAGAAAAAGAACTAGAAAGAAGAAAAATAAAAATAAAAATAAAAATAAAAATAAAAATAAAAATAAATAAAAAATAAATAACACTTAAATCATTATTATTAACTAAAAATAAAACAAAATAAAAAAGGTTCTCCCAAAATGCGCACCCAAGGACTCGAACCCGAAACCTTAAAGTATACTAGTATTCAACCAAACTACCAGACCGGCAAGCCCATTCTATCACTTAGACGTGAAACTATACGCAATAGCACACCCCGCCTCTGACCCTAACCATAGAACCCAAAACTTTTAGCTCCAAAATTCGGGGTGTTACAAATTCTTAGAAACTCACTAGATAAAGCCAAAATTTAATGTCTTGCATTTCTAAAATGAATATGGGTCCATTCATCCACCATGTGGATGATTTTGATATTATATGATTTTGGTAGATGCATCTACAAAATAATTACATATGTGTTATCAACTTTCAACCTGTCGTTTGCAAGATTGCTTATTTAAATAATTAATTTCAGATAATGTAATTAAGACAATTCATCTTGCTAATACTGATGAGTTTATATCTCAATTCTTTATTGATTGAGTTTGAAAAACTTTTATAAAAGTTTGTTATTTATGCACATAACGATTTAGAGAAACTATTGATTGAATGCCTTTGATTAATGTTTAAACCATTACTTATGAGAACTAAACTTCCTATTTCAACATGAGACACGTGCTTACGCATCAAACTAATAAGTTATAAATACTCCCCATTACAATTGATTTTTGGCCAAGAGCTAAATATTTCTCATCTTTGAATTTTTGTATGTGTGTATATATTCCAATTGCTCCACCAAAACAAAGATAAGTGAATACTCAAAGAAAGTTGGGAATATATATTAATTATGAGTCTCCTTGTATTGTTATATGTTTTAAATGTATTAGAGATTCAATTGTGATATGATTTGTGATTACTATTTTGATTCGATAGTTTTCCTGACATTAGGGGGAGAAAAATAATAACTTGTAATGAGTTAGGGAGGAGAGTAATTTGAACCAGAAATTTAATAAGGATAACTCATTACAAGTTCCAAATATGAAAATTTTTATAAAAGAAAATAATAAATCTAGATGGTCATATGTTGAAGGCGGGTGCTCTAGAAGAGACCCAAGACATAATTAATAAGTAAAACTCCAGAAGAGATTCAGGTACCTGAAATTGAAGATTAAAATAGTGAAAATAAGAGATATCAATAAGTTATGTCAATTTAAGAAAATGTCAAACCGATAATAAAAGTGGTCGACAATGGTTTTGCATGCAATATTATTGTTGAAATAACGAAATAAAAGGAGAATTTTAATAAATCTATTGAGAAATATAGATATAGAATAGATTGCTCAAAATAGGAAGACGCAACTCAAGTAAAATTAAATTTGTGGAGTTTTTAGACCAGTATTTCAAATATCTAAAGGTATAAAGCCAGTAAGGGAACAAATGAAGTAGTTTTGCAAAAACAAAATAAAATATGAATGAAACACCCCAAACCCGACCCACAAGCCCTGACCGGATCTTGCATGCTCCTTGAGTAAAACGTAGCTAAATCTCGTTTTTTCATCTTGTAAAAATTGGTGGTTTTAAAGAAAATAGATTTGTGTTATGATCAAGTTGAAAACCGTGTTGTTATTGAAGTTTGTAGAAAAACATTATCTTCATATTTCAAAAATTACAAGTTAAAAGAAATGCTGAATTTTAGAGCTTATCATTAAGTTGAAAGTAGTAGGTGTTTAGGTGTCAAAACATTTGAAGTTGTTTTATGAAAAATTGTTTAACCATTTGTTTAATGTTGATCGTATCAGAATAAAAATTAAAACGCATGCAAAAAATAGTTAAATAGTAATGCCCTTATTACAACAAAAACAAAAACCCGAAATAAATCCCAAAAACATAATAAGAAAATGTGATAAGTTAAATCATAAGAAAACCCGAAAATCTTTCAAGTGAGCATGGCCACCACTAAGTCCCGCCAGGCAGGTCCATTTCACTGAGTATCACCTGCAAAATGTTAGCCCACGAAGGGTGAGTCAACAGACTCAGTGTGTAACAACCAACACAAATTCCCAATCGATTAAGGCATATTAAATCGCAAACAAACAAATATAAGCAATGATGCAACCCAAATCCACCTAGATTTCCAACCTCTACACACCACCGTACTTGCCAATCACACCGTGGGGATTACTAAATCGACCCTCCATCCGCTACACACCCTCGAAGGCAGTCACTGCAGTCAACTGCACATCGCCCTTATAATCGTGGCATAGCCACCAGATAATGTGACCGAGTCACCGGATTCATAATATGTGACATAAGTCACCGGATAATGTGGTAAAAACCACCAGAACACTTCCCCTTAATCATTATCACCCATATGCCCATGCAACATACATATTATTCAGATATCATGCAATGCGCCTTACCCCAAAGTCACAACGAAATTACACATAATTCCATATCAATGCCTATAAGCACTAAACAATGACATGATAGCATATAACGAGATCCATAATTAGGGGACTTACCTAGAGTCCACACTCATGCCCACCAGGCATAACCACCGGTTTTAATGGCTATCGCAGTAACACAATGAACATATCATACTAATCAAGCGTGTAAGCATTACACACCTGACTATTCGTAGATCTAAGCAAAATCCGAAACTACGAGAAACTAACGAGATCCCGAGACGTTTGCCTTCCCCCTTCCTACAATCGGCCAACACTTTGTTTGTAACCAAAAGCCTATTCGGCTCAACTAGAGATCCCGAAGGATATGTCGCATGAAGATAACACCTTCCCTTAATGCCGATTTGGTTTCCAACCAAATACCGAAGCTACGTGATGCCCTCCTTTGCAATCGGCCAAGACTAGCACACAAAAATGATTAGCCTTCGACTTTTGAATGAATGAGAGACAGATTCGAAACACTAGAACCCTTACCTAGATCGCTTAGCCAAATCTCAAAGATCTACAGTATTCGGCTACCAAGCACCAACGTTTGGCACCCCTAAGTGATGTTAGGGATTTCGGCTACCTCACCATTTTGGAACAAGAAAAGAATTAAGACCCGGATTAATAACGATTGAAGAAATATCAAGGAGGGACAAATAAGATTTGGCATTAACCAAATTAGTCAAGAAGAGTAGGAAGTTTACTTACCAGAAGATTCGGCTAACTCAAATGAAAGAACTGGAGATAGATTGGGCACTGAGTATGGAGTTTAGAGCACGTGAGAAGAGAAATAAGGCCAAGGATATTCGGCCAACCACTTTGAAGGAATAGAAGAGAACACAAAGGGGTTTCGACTTTTCAAGATGAAAGAGATGGAAGAAGATGGAATGGGATTGATTTCGGCAAAGGAGAATGGATGAAGTTTCGGCCTAAACAAATTAAAAGAGAAGGAAAGGGAGGGAGATGGGTTCGATCTAAAGAGGAGTAAAGAGAAAAGAAAATAGAAGAAAAGAGAGCCAAAATGCACCTAGAACCCTTAAGCAATTTGACACTTAGCTCCCCTATGCATGACCGAATATGCCCCTCCAAAGTCCCTTTTCAGTCCAACTCTTTCTCTCTCATCCAAATCCCTTCTTTTCCTCCTACTTAGTCGAATATTTGAGCTGTTTGACCCAATCTACACTTTATCCATTCAGAGTCCTTGTGTTGTCCACCACTACACCTCCTTGCTAAAAATAAAAGCACCGAACGCCACCTGTGTTACTCGAACCTAGGCCCCTTCACACTCCCTGTGGCGTCACCCTCCTGTGCTCTAAGTGGCGCCTCCTTTGCCACTTTACTAGCTAAGTTCTTGTGTCCTAAGCCACACATTAAACTCCTTAAGGCCTAGCTCCAGTTCCTTTTTAGCTTAAAATCAAATATTTTCTAAGGCTTCCACCTACATCCAAAGGTTTCAAGCCCCAAAAACATTGCACATATATTTAATGAAAACCCTTAAATCCCGGATATTACAATTCTACCCTCCTTAAAAGAATTTCGACCTCGAAATTACCTGGCTAAAATAAGTGAGGAATTCTGTCGCATTGTTTCCTCTGGCTCCCACGAAGCTTCTTCCGATCCATGGTTATGCCATAACACTTTGACTAGAGGAACTGATTTCCTCCGTAGCACCTTCACATCTCGTTCCAGAATCTGAATTGGCTCTTCCTCATAGGACAAATCTGGTCTTAGCTTCACCTCCTCAACCGGTATTACATGAGATAGATCCGATCGATAACGACGTAGCATTGAAACGTGGAATACATCGTGCATCTGCTCCAATTCTGAAGGCAACTCTAACTGATATGCCACTGGTCCAACCCGCTTCAAAATTCGATAAGGTCCTATAAACCTGGGACTTAGCTTTCCCTTGCGACCAAATCTCATCACCTTCTTCCATGGCGAAACTTTTAGAAACACCTTATCCCATACTGCAAACTCTATCTTCTTCCGCTTGGGGTCTGCATACGACTTTTGTCTGTCAGATACCTCCTTCAACCTTTCCCGAATTACCTTAACCTTTTCTTTCAATTCTGTTACAATTTCCGGACCCAAAACCTGACGTTCCCCCAATTTCGTCCAACACGTAGGAGTGCGACACTTTCGTCCATACAGCGCTTCGTACGGTGCCATTTGAATACTTGCTTGATAGCTATTATTGTACACAAATTCCGCTAAAGGCAAGAACTCCTCCCAGCTTCCTCTGAAGTCTATCATGCAACCCCTTAACATATCCTCTAACACTTGAATTACCCGCTCAGATTGGCCGTCCGACTGCGAATGAAATGCTGTGCTGAAGTCCAACCTGGTGCCCAAAGCTTGATGTAGTGCTTTCCAAAACCTCGATGTGAACCTCGGATCCCTATCTGAAATAATTGATACTGGCACTCCGTGCAGCCTCACAATTTCTGCCACATACAACTTCACTAACCTCCGCAGAGAATAGTCAACCTGCACTGGTATGAAATATGTAGACTTCGTCAATCGATCTACTATCACTCATACCGAGTCCTTCTTAGTAGGCATAAGGGGAAGCCCACTAACGAAGTCCATTGTAATTCTCTCCCACTTCCATTTGTGGAATCTTTATCAATTTGAAGTAATCCCGACGGTGCTTGGTGTTCGACTTTAAACTCTCGACACGTTAAGCACTTCCCTACAAATTCTGTAACTTTTTATTTTAGACCGGGCCATCAAAACTAATCCCGTAGATCCCTATATAACTTACTTCCTCTAGGATGCATAACATAAGGGCTACTATGCGATTCCTGAATAATTCTCTGCCTTAACTCTTCATCCTTTGGCATATAGACCTTGCCCCAAAAACACAGCACTCCATCGCTGTTTACACCATAGTCTTCCAACTCCCCATTTTGCACTTGCAGTAGCTTAGCACTTAGTTCACCATCTACCAATTGTTTCTCCTTTACCTGACTTAGCCATGTCGGCTCACCTGCAATTCTGTTAGCAAACTTCCATCATCATAAAGACTAAGGTGTGCAAACATCACCCTCAGATCTGACACTATTTTTCAACTTAGGGCATCTGCCACCACATTTGCCTTGCGGGTGATACTCTATTGAACAGTCGTAGTCTTTCAACAACTCCACCCACCTTCGCTGTCTCAAATTCAGCTCCTTCTGAGTCAACAAATATTTCAGACTCTTGTGGTCCGTGTAGATCACCGACCTTTCTCCATACAAATAGTGCCTTCACACTTTTAGAGCGAATACTACCGCCGCCAACTCTAGATCATGCGTCGGATAGTTAACCTCGTGTAGCCTCAATTACCGAGACGCATAAGCGACCACCTTCCCGTCTTGCATTAGAATACATCCCAGTCCTATGTGAGAAGCATCACAATACACCACAAAATCTTTCCCTACTTCCGGCTGAATCAAAATCGGAGCCTCTGTCAATACTCTCTTAAGCTTCTCAAAACTCTCCTGCTGCTTATCCGCCCATACGAAAGGTACCTCCTTTCTTAACAATTTCGTCAGAGGTGCTGCTATTAACGAGAACCCTTCAACAAATCTCTTGTAGTAGCCTGCTAGCCTCAAGAAACTACGAATCTCTTCCACAGACTTAGGTGGTTTCCAATCTAATACTATCTCAATCTTCCGAGGATCCACCCTTATCCCTTCTGCAGACACCACATGACCCAAAAATGCAACTTCCTTCAACCAAAATTTGTACTTTCCAAACTTGGCATATAGCTTCTTCTTCCTTAGCACCTGCAATACTATCCTGAGATGCCTATCATGTTCTTCCTCAGACTTGGAATACACTAGGATGTCGTCTATAAACACAACGATGAACTGATCCAAATAGGGTTAGAAAACCTGGTTCATCATATCCATGAACGCAGCTGAGGTGTTCGTCAATCCAAACGGCATTACTAAGAACTCATAATGTCCGTATCTAGTCCGAAAAGCTGTCTTATGGATATCTGCTTCCTTCACCCTAAGTGATGATATCCGATCGTAGATCTATTTTTGAAAATACATGACCCATTGGTGATCGAACAAGTCATCTATCTTCAGACAGCGGTACTTGTTTTTGATCGTCGACTTATTCAACTCTAGGTAATCTATGCACATGCGCATAGTCACGTCCTTCTTTTTCACGAATAAGACCGGTGCTCCCCATGGAGACACACAGGGTCGGATAAATCCATGATCGAGTAATTCTTGGATCTGGGCCTTGAGCTCTACCAACTCTTTTGGCGCCATCCTATACGGAGCAATTGACACAGGAGCTATACCTGGCAGCAAATCAATTCTGAACTCCACCTCTCTATCCGGGGTAACCCAGGCAGCTCCTTTGGAAAGACATCCACAAATTCTCTTACCTTCCTGACCCCTCCTACAGCTGCTTCCTTAGCCTCTAAGGCACTAACCAATATCAGAAAAGCTATACATCCCTTTCTTACCATCTTCTCCACCTTAAGGGCAGATATTATATTCGATAAGTAACTCCATCTCTCGTCCATCACCACAACCTCATTGTCATTAGAAGTTTTCAATGACATGCGCTTAGCAGCACAATCCACATTCGCACTATACTTCATTAGCCGGTCTATTCCTAAGATTAGATCAAATTCCCCGAAAGGCAACTCCATTAAGTCAACTGGAAACTGCGCCCCATGAACTTCTAAAGGCATTGCCCTAAAGAGTTTGTCTAGTACTATTGATTGCCCTAAAGGACTAAGTACAGTCATCTTCCTAGGTACAATCTCAGAGTTCACATGCAGGGTTCCAGATACCTCACTAGCGATGTATGAATGAGTTGACCCTATATCTATCAAAGCAATAAAGGGTAATCCAGAAATAAGGAATGTACCCGTTACGACATCAGGTGCATCACCATCCTCCTTCCGATGAATTGTATACACCAGACCCGGCTGTCTCACCTTCGTGTTACCAACACCTCTGCCCGATGTCCCTCGACCTCTTTCAGAACCATTACCTCTGCCAATCAGACCTCGACCCACGGTGGTTGCTGTCCACCTCTGCCAGCCTGACTAAAACCCTGACTTACCGGTCGGCCCCTATCTGTCTCCATCGAACAGTCCCTAATCATGTGATCTTTGGACCCACACTTAAAACATCCTCCTGACTTCTTCCAACACTCCCCGGGTGCATCTTTCCCACCGAGCACACGTACGACATCGACCTCCCACTAAGAACTCCGCCGATCTCGCGGCCCATCAACTCTAGGTCTTTTCTAGAGACTTTCGGATGACCCCGATGATCCAAAACCTCTCTTTTGTCTATTCCTATCCGAATTCTGTCTCACAAATTCCTTGACCCCTTCGGCTACCTTAGCCTTCTCTACCAACACGGTAAACTCCCGTTCCTGCTGTGGAGCAATCAACAATCTCAGGTTATCCCTCAGTCTGTCCTCGAACCTGACACACCGTTCATGCTCCGTAGCCATGATACCTCGAGCATACCGGCTCAACCTTAAGAATTCCTCCTCGTACTCCACTACGGACTTACTCCCCGAACCAGCCTCAGAAACGCCTTCTTCTGCGCATCAATATAGCTAGTCCCAATATACTTCTTCTGATACGCCACCTTAAAATACTCCCAAGTGAGATCATCCACTGCTGCACTATCCCGAACCGTGAGCTACCACTGGTATGACTCATCCCGGAGAAGCGACACCACCCCTTTTAATTTTTCCTCGTCAGCAGTCAGGTCCAAATCATCCATGATTCACTCCATCGCCTCTATCCAATACTCAGTTGTATTGGACGCCACACCAGATACACCTTAGAATACCTCAGCTCCATTGGCTCGGAGTTGCTCAGGTACAGATTTTTGAGCTCCCATGCCTCCACCTACTCTAGCCACTCTCTCAAGAACTCATGACATCACCGCGATCATGCATCATCCCCTCTGATCCTAATACTCAACACCAGTAGCTGATGGTGGTGGCATCTCATTCTCAAACCCTTGACCAGACCTAACTGGTTCCGACACGGTCATTCTGCCTCTACCACGCCCACGCACATTACGACCACGTCCCCTAGAACTCATGTCTATGATCACGGTTTAATCTGATTTAAGAAATTTTATACATTAGCTTTCTGTTCCACTAATTATCCACGAATAAATTTTATGTAACGAAGTTTAGTAGTAGTTCTTTCGATCATTTCAATGTTTTCGTTCTAATCTCCTACCCTAATTCAGAGAATCACATTCATTCAATAGTATCTACTACACACATTCACCGATTTGAACATTTTCGTCCGCTCCAACCCAGTGGTATTTTTTTAATTTGTCCTATAGGGGTATTTTGGTATTTTTTCCAAATCAGGGTATCTTGTAATTTTGCAAAATAAGGGTTTTTGGTATTTTTGCAAATTAGGAATATTTTGGTAAAAAAATTAAGGGTAATATGGTAATTTTATAAACTGAGGGTATTTTAGTAATTTCTACAAATCGGGGTACTTCAGGAATTTTTTCAGATCTAAGGTAGTTTTTTACAAATCAGGGGGTAATTTGGTGATTTCAAAACTAGGGTTTTTATAAAACAGTGTAGCTAGTCCCTTTCGGGTTTTAATTATTGAATTTAGCCTGTGGGCAAGTCCTCTTAGTTAGGGTGAACCGTCACTACGCACCAGGTAGGATTCGAGCGAAGAGGAAGAGAGTCACTAGGACTGCTTAAATACCAAGCCCCCGGATCCAATCCTAGACATGCGCACAACTGTTGCCACACCCTTAACTCGGTGACTCACCCACAGGTTTGTTCAATTAGTCTTTAAATTTTATGTAATTTTGTGTTGGAGTAAGCTAATCTTAGAGTTCAATAGCTCCTAATCTACAAATCTACGATCCTGTAATACCCATATACAAATTACACAATAATTAGGGGTACTTACCTAGTAGACTTCGGGCCAGAGACTCAGGTGCCATGCTAGAAAACCTGCTCATCTTTTAGTAAAACTCAATTTCAAAAAAATGTTTTGGGCCCAGAAAGCCCTCAAGGCCTAGTTTTGAACCTGGCTCTGATACCAAGTTGAAACACCCCAAACTCAGCCCACAAGCCCTGACCGGATATGGCATGCTCCTTGAGTAAAACATAGCTAAATCTCGTTTTGTCATCTTGGAAAAATTAGTGGTTTTAAAGAAAATAGATTTGTGTTATGATCAAGTTGAAAACCGTGTTGTTATTGAAGTTTGTAGAAAAACGTTATCTTCATATTTCAAAAATTACAAGTTAAAAGAAATTCCAAATTTTAGAGCTTATCATTAAGTTGAAAGTCGTAGGTGTTTATGTGTCAAAACATTTGAAGTTGTTTTACGAAAAATTGTTTAACCATTTGTTTAATGTTGATCATATCAGAATAAAAATTAAAACGCATGCACAAAACAGTTAAATAGTAATGGCCTTATTACAATAAAAACAAAAACCCAAAATAAATCCCGAAAACATAATAAGAAAAGCGTGATAAGTTAAATCATAAAAAAACCCAAAATCTTTGAAATGAGTATGGCCACCACTAAGTCCTGAGATTGGTCCATTTCAATCGAGTATCACCGCAAAATGTTAGCCCACGAAGGGTGAGTCAACAAACTCAGTGTGTAACAACCAACACAGATTCCCAATCGATTAAGGCATATTAAATCACATACAAACAAATATAAGCAATGATGCAACCTAAACCCATCTAGATTTCCAACCTCTACACACCACCCGTACGCCAATCACAGTGGGATTACTAAATCGACCCTCCATCCGCTACACACCCTCGAAAGCGCCTGCGATCAATTGCACATGGCCCTTATAATCGTGGCATAGCCACGGATAATGTGATGAGTCACCGAATTCATAATATGTGACATAAGTCATAGGATAATGTGGTAAAAACCACCAGAACACTTCCCCTTAATCATTATCACCCATATGCCCATGCAACATACATATTATTCAGATATCATGCAATGCGCCTTACCCCAAAGTCACAATGAAATTACACATATTTCCATATCAATGCCTATAAGCACTAAACAATGACATGATAGCATATAACGAGATCCATAATCAGGGGACTTACCCGGAGTCCACACTCATGCCCACCAAGCATAACCACTGGTTTTAATGGCTATCACAGTAACACAATAAACATATCATACTAATGAAGTGTGTAAGCGTTACACACCTGACTATTCGTAGATCTAAGTGAAATCCCAAAACTATGTGAAACTAACGAGATCCTGAGACGTTTGCCTTCCCCCTTCCTACAATCGGCCAACACTTTGTTAGTAACCAAAAACCTATTCGGCTCAACTAGAGATCTCGAAGGATATGTTGCATGAAGATAACACCTTACCTTAATGTCGATTTGGTTTCCAACCAAATCCCGAAGCTACGTGATGCACCTCCTTTGCAATCGGCCAAGCACTAGCACACAAAAATGATTAGCCTTCGACTTTTGAATGAATGAGAGACAGATTCGAAACACTAAAACCCTTACCTAGATCGCTTAGCCAAATCAGAAGATCTACGAGATTAACTACCAAGCACCAACGTTCGGTACCCCTAAGTGATGTTAGGGATTTCGGCTACCTCACCATTTTGGAACAAGAAAAGAATTAAGACCCCGATTAATAACGATTGAAGAAATATCAAGGAGGGACAAATAAGATTCAGCATTAACCAAATCACCAAAAAGAGAAGAAAAGTAGGAAGTTTACTTACGGAAGATTGACTAACTCAAATGAAAGAAGCGGAGATAGATTCAAAGACGGTGAGTATGGAGTTTAGAGCACGTGAGAAGAGAAATAAGGCCAAGGATATTCGCCAACCACTTTGAAGGAATAGAAGAGAACACAAAGGGTTTCGACTTTTCAAGATGAAAGAGATGGAAGAAGACGGAATGGGATTGATTTCGACAAAGGAGAATGGATGAAGTTTCAGCCTAAGTAAATTAAAAGAGAAGGAAAGGGAGGGAGATGGGTTCGGTCTAAAGAGGAGTAAAGAGAAGAAGAAAATAGAAGAAAAGAGAGCCAAAATGCACCTAGAACCCCTTAAGCAATTTTGGCACTTAGCTCCCCTATGCATGACCGAATATGCCCCTCCAAAGTCCCTTTTGCCATCCAACTCTTCCTCTCTCATCCAAATCCTTTTTTTCCTCCTACTTAGCCGAATATTTGAGCTGTTTGATCTAATCTACACTTCATCCATTTAGAGTCCTTGTGCCGTCCACCACTACACCTCCTTGCCGAAAAATAAAAGCTCCAAACGCCACCTGCGTTACTCGAACTTAGGCCCATTCACACTCTCTGTGGCCTCACCCTCCTGTGCTCTAAGTGGCGCCTCCCTTGCCACTTTACTAGCTAAGTTCTTGTGTCCTAAGCCACACACTAAACTCCTTAAGGCCTAGCTCCCTTAGTTCCCTTTTTAGGCTTAAAATCAAATATTTTTCTAAGGCTTCCACCTACATCCCAAGGTTCCCGAAGCCCCCAAAACACATTCAAACCACACACAAGCTCATAGCCACATATATTTAAGTGAAAATGCATAACCCCTATATCCCGGATATTACAATGAAGTTTTTGCTAAGTCCTAGCATTGATTACGAAAAGATATAATATTCTTTTGTGGTAGATGCAATAACATTTAGATATATTATTAAACTGATAGTTCATAAAAGATTTAACTTGCGTCTAATGATTGTTATTACAACCTTTTATGAATCATTTGTATAGTAAAGTTTATATTAAAATCCTTGAAGGATTTAGATTGTTAGAAGCATATTGAAATTCTCGGAAATTGTTCATTTATATGAATTGAAATAATTTGAATATTTGTGATGAATAGTATTTGAATGAGGATAATAAAATGATCCAAAATACATATTTGTATTTTTATAAAGCGATCATAATTAAAGTTTGCTATGATTATTATTGAAACTCTTGAAGAAATCAAAATATATTTCCCCCAAAATTTCCATCACTCATGACTTTTAAAAGAACGGTGATAGAAATGCTTAGCAAATACATTCAAATAGCCATTTAAAAAATTAGTATTCAAGATTGAATACGTAGAATATGAGAAAGTATGTGATGTTTCCATGAGGGAGAGTAAATATGCACTTTACTAAATATGCACTGTACTCTTTTTCCTTTAACTGAGGTTTTGTCCCATTGGGTTTTCCTGGTACAATTTTTAATGAGGCAACATATTATGCGTATTATAGATATGTGTACTCTTTTTCCCTTAACCGAAGTTTTGTCCCATTAAGTTTTCCTGGTAAGGTTTTTAATGAGGCAGCATATTATGTGTATTATAAATATGTGTACTCTTTTTCCTTCACTAGGATTTTTTTCCCCATAGGGCTTTTATCTTAGTAAGGTTTTAACGAGACACATTATCTACAAATGGACATCCAAGGGGGAGTGTTATGAATATTTTAGTAAGTGGATGTCCATCAAGATCTAGATAAATTTTGATATACTTTAAATTCTAATAATTAGAAGTAGAGTTCTATTTCCTTTATACTTCATATGTTTATAAATATAGACTTTAGATAAGCATTATAAATATTTCAATTGATCAATAAAATACGCTCTCTCTTTGCTCTCCCATTCTCTTTGTTCTTTACTTTACATCTTTTTTAATAACAAATCTGAAGTTGTTTTCATACGTGCATGTATATAATAGAATATATCAGTTTCCTTTTAAAAAAAAAAACTTTTAACCATGCTTAATACATTTTTATTTAATAATTTAAATTTTATATTTTTTTGACATTTTCATATCATATATTGTAATTACTTAAGGTGAGGTTAAAAATTATCCATAATTATATGTTTAAGTAATTATTGTAATTAAGAATTTTATTTTTTTTGGTGAATTATAATAATAAGGCAAAGTCAGAACAACAAACGCAACTAGCGCGACTTGAACTCAGGCCACACCTCAGACGGTGAACACCCTAACCATCAAACCATTACATGGGATTCATTAGGAGTTTTATTGAATTTAGTATAATTATACTCTCAAATTTTTAGGAAAGAATAAGAATTTGAGTAATACTCAAGTAATTACTAACAATCATTTATCATATGACATTTTAAAAACACTAATACATTACTCAAATTAAAAAAATTATAATAATAGTTTAATTTTAAAATTTTTATTTTAAAAATATAATTATATCTTATTTTATTAAATTGATTCAAATAATATAAAACTTTTATTAACAAGATAAAAAAAGCATATACTTTTACCTTTAAATATATAACTAAATTACATAAATTTATTATTAATTATTTATATTTGACCAATGACCAACTGATGATGACAATGAATATATATTTAACAACCTAATTAGATAAAATTGCATAAAATTCTTATTTTTCTTATTATTTTTATTAGTAATCTTATTGTCGAATACTTTTTGGTGACATATTACGTACAATGATTTGATTTTAATTTTGTTACTTGTTTAGAGAATTTTTTTCATTCTAATTTTATTGATACTTTTTATAATAATAATAATTTTTTAGAATTAAGAATTGTATAGTTCTATAATTACAATTTAGGCTATCAAATATGATAGAAAATTACAATATAATTATACTCATTAACCAAAAACATTTAAGAAATTAGAATTACTTATAATTGAATATAATTACTTTCTAGCAATTAGATTTATCCAATTATATTTAGTGTCCAAACATACTCTTATTGCTTTTAAAATTACAATATTTTAACTAATTGAGTCTTAACTTGATTGGTATGGACATTGTTACTTATGCAGGAGGACGTGGGTTCAAGTACATTGAAACGCATTATTTTTTTATTTATGGGTTGGGAAGGGACTATGGGTTGTTCAACCATTATGTCAAATAAAACAAATATTATCAAAATATATAATTAGATTATTCAAAAATTATAATATTTTAACTTGATAATTTAAAGTTAAATTTTTATCAAAGTTGGTCTATGTTCAATAGTAGATAATGTATGCATTCATATTATATATTAATATTTATTTAACTTTTGAATTCTTTTTATGGGACTTTTGAATACTTGGTTAGTCTTCACATCTCCTAATATTAAATGTGATATCAAAATAATTAAAATATAATGCAAATCTAAAACAATGTTAAAACGTGACAGTTATTTTGATACCTATCACATAAAACAACATTGTTAATTTTGTTTTAGTAGAAATCAGGTATTCATTATTGGTAACAATGATTATTTTCCTCATCGCAAGTGCTCTCAGAAGAAGTAAATGGTTGGTAATGAAATGTGTTCCATTCTCATGGACAAGGATTAAACTGTAACAACTTGTTCTCAGTGAAATGGAACAGTGATTTTGAGACCACAAATCTGATGAGTAAATTATTATTATTTTATTATTTTAATGTTTATGAGATTTTTTTAAGGTCATATTGAAATTTTGTTAAGAAATTTTAATATTTAAATGATTGATTAAGTGAAAAGGACTAAATCGTAAAGATGGTAAAAGTTGAGTTTTATTGGTTAAAAGGGTCAAATGGCTATGAAACTTTAAATTAAAGGACTTGAATGGTAAATAAACCATTTAGTGAATTAGTATATGTACATGACATGGTTTTATTGAAATTTTAATAATTTTAAAAGATAAATATGGTAATTAGGTAATTAAACTTAAAACTAAAACAAAATAAAAAAGTGTCATCTTTTATTTTTGCCATCCCTAAATCGACCCTAAGGGAGAAAAACCTCCATGGATGAATGCTTCATTCGGTCAAGCTTTGGTGGAGTGCATGGTGAGTTGTCAAGCCCCTTTTTAATGATTTTTATGCTTTCAGGATCATTTTAGTTTAATCTAGCTAGCCCGGGGGTGAATTTGTAAAACTGCTAAAGGTTGAGAGACTTTCCATGAATTTTATTGAATGAGTTTTGATGTGAAATAGTAGATTATGAATCTTTGTTGAAAAATAAACAAGTCTTACAAAGTGGTTTTTATGAAATTTGGAATTAGGGACTAATTTGTTAAAGGTATAAAATATAGGGTTTTATTATGTGATGATGATAAATATGAGTTTTTTCAAGGTCCCTTGTATGTTTTATTAACATGGATTTAAAATAAAATGGTTGGATTTTAAGTTAAAAGCTTAAGGACTAAATTGTGAAAAAGTTAAAATGTTAGGGATAAAATAGTAATTTTACACAAATATGAAATGTGGACTAAATTGAAAATAAATAGTATCAAATAGATTGAAATTATCTATTTAGATCAAGATAAACAGCGTACAGACATAGATCGAGGCAAAGCAAAAATTTCAGATTAGCTCGATTTAACTTCTACGCCCCTAATAGTCAATGTATGTAACATCCCGAATTATTGGGCCCGTGCATTTTATGTGATGTATGCTTAAAATGCTAATTTGAGGTTTAGAGGTGCAAATTAGGCTCAGGAATGGGCTGAGGTCTTGGCTAAATATTTTGTCTAGAGACTATTGGGTTTAAATAAAGTATTGAGAGTGTAATAGGCATAATGGGCTTGTGGCCCAGGAACAAGAGCCGCAGTAGGAGGGAGCTATAAGTGGTGCCAATAGGAAAAGGAAGGGGGCCCCAGTGTGGCGCTTGGAGCCCAAAGAATTGGGCAAATTTCGACAGCCCAAGGAGAGCTAGGGGGACGTCAATGTGGCTACAAAATAGGGGATTTTATGTTTTAAATTATGTGGATATGATGCTGATAAAGGGGAAGTAGTGGTGTGGTGTAGGTCTCTGTTGGATGAGTGTTCTATTAAGGATAAGGGATAGAATGATAAGAGTGATCTCTTAGTTGCGAGTTGGCGAAAATCAAACACAAGAGAGGGGAAAATCGGTTCGAGATAGGCAAGGGGTGTCTAGAATTTTTCATTGTGTTCTCTGAAAATAGCCTCAAGCTTTCTCTCTTTTCGGCAAACTAGGATCATCTTTTTTTCTTTTTTTTTCCTTCTGTTAGAACTGAAACCCCTGCAATTTACCTTCTCTTCTCTTGCAAACACTTTGGCCGAATCTCTCTATCTACTTCCTTGCCCATCTTTTCAATTCCTAGTTCTTCCAAAAGCCAAAAACACATCAGCATTTCTCTCGTTCATCTTTTTTAGGATTTTCTTAAAAGCCGAAATCCCTAGATCTCATCTCATGTGATTGCCAAATTCCTTCTGTGGTGTCTTCTTGTGCCGAATCTTGAAGAAAACTAAAGGTAAGTGTCAATTTGTGAGATTTCAATCTTTTTTCGGCTTTTAGAGATCTTAGCTGAATGGCTATATGGTTAACTAATCAGGTATTTTCTCTTATTTACGGTATTTCAAGATTTGAAGGGGATTCAATCGCTTAGAATTCTAAGCCAGAGTTCAGTAGCACTCGGATCGTATTACTTTCGGGATTTCAAGGTAAGGAGATCTATTAATTTAAACGTATAATCTGGGTAAAACACTAACCCTTGGTCGAATATAAGAGAGGCCTTATCTTCGCGTTCTTTTGGCTTTTGAGCAAAATTGTAGAAAGAAAGCAGTAGGTTTGATTAGGGAGGGTATCGACATAGAGGGTAGTCCTACGCATTAATCAGGTGTGCAACATTCTCACACCATTTGGATTGCCTGTTAGTATATGATTATAAATCTATTATATACTGTTAAATGTCGAAATACCGGCATGGCTGTTGAAAACCCGAGGAGGGTAAAGGTGAATCACCAGGTTAGTGATCTCTGTTATTCTTAAGTGAATGGTTCTATTGATTTGATATGATAAACATGTATGTCGGTTTCTGTGATTGCACGGGGTTGGGTGATTGATGAAAGGGGAAGTGTTCTATTGTAGTGGCTTTTGCCATGAACTATTGTAGTGGCTTTTTCCATGATCTGTTGTAGTGGCTATTTCCATGATTTGATGATGAGCAGCTAACTGCAGCATGACTGCCATTGATGGTGTGTAGCGGTGTGGGTTGATTGTAGAAATCCCCAATGGTGTGATTTGCAGGTAAGAGTGGTGTGTAGTGGATGGAAACCTAAGATTGGGTTGGGCTTTGCATAATTCCTGATATATTATATTTTGTTATCTGTTCTGTGGGGCTAAGGCCCAGTCTGATGGTGCACGAGGGTTGCACACTGAGTCTTGTGGCTCACTCTATTATTTAACATTTTTTTCAAGTAGCACTTAGTCCATCGGACCGGGCTGGAGGGGAGCGCAAGGTGGCCATGCAAGAGTTCAAATTGTTACAGTAAAGACGCCATTTATTTAAATTTTCCTTTAATAAGTTAAACTATTTTGGGTTTTATATTTTATTGTAATAAGGCCATGGGCCATTAGCCTTATACTTTGGGCTTTCTTTTGGGTTTTTACTATTATTGGACACCTAATTTCGGCTAAAAATATAAACTAAGGCATGTACTAAATTTCGGTTTTTAATTCATAAAGGCATCATATAAAATTTATATCTTTGATAAATTATCAAATCATTAAGTTTTCTGGAATACATGTTTAAACTCGACAAATGTTTTTCAACAATGCGACATGTTTTACCAAATCTTCTTAGTGACATGCCAGATCCGGTCGTGTTGTTTGGGCTGGGTTTGGGGTGTTACAAATTGGCATTAGAGCCGGTTCAAAACTTGACTTTGGGGTTTTTGGGCTAGAAATGTTTTCTAAGGATGGGTTTTCAGAAACATGTAATACAAGATTGTTCTCTCGGCATGGCACTTGCGTCTCCGGCCCAAGTCCGCCAGGTAAGTATTCTGAACCATTGTGTGTTATGTATGTGGGCTTAATGGGCTTTATGGGGCCATAGGTTAGTAAGATAGAAATTATTGGACCTTAGGCCTAGCTTACACCAAACAATAAACTCCATAAAACTTAATCTAATTAAACATGTCCGTGAAAAAGTCACTGGGTTAGGGTGTGGTAACAGGCATATGCATGTCTAGGATTGGATCTAGGGAGAGCTTGGTACTTAAATAGTCCTAGTGACTCACCTCCTCTTCGTTGGAATCCTACCTGGTTCATAGTGTCTATTCACCTTAGCCATGAGGACTTGTTGACGGGCCAAAATTTATAATTAAAATTCGAAAGGGACCAGCCACCCTATTTTGCAAAATCATTAAAATACCCCCTAGTTTTGTAAAATTTCTGAAATACTATTGATTTGTAAAAATTTTCCAAAATACCCTAGATTTGAAAAAAATTACCAAGATTTGTGAAATTACCGAAATACCTCTGATTTATGAAATTACCAAAATACCCCCCAGATTGTAAAATTTCCAAAATACCCCCTATTTTGTAAAACCACCAAGATACCCTATTTTAAAATTACAAAAATACCCACATAGGATAAATTACGAAAATGCCACGGTAGTGAAAGGACGAAAATGCCCTAGGTGATGAATGTAAGTTTGTGAATGCCCTCTGTATGCTGATTGTGAATGTATGTGATTCTTTGAATTAGGGTAGTAGACTTGAGACTGAACCTTTAGATATAATTCTGAATTCGAAAGAACCATTATCAAACTACTTTTTCATAAAATTGTTCGTGGATAATCAGTGGAAAGAGTTAATAATTCATAAAATTTTCTTAAATCAAATAAAGGCGATATTAGGACGATGAGTACAGGGGTCGAGGACATCCACCATGTGGTCGTGGTAGGGGTAGGATGACCGTGTCTGAACCAGTAGGGTCTGGCCACAGGTAGGAAATGAGATGCCGGATCTGCCAGCTGTGGAGGGAGAATTTTAGAACCAAACGGGTGGAGATGATGCAGTGTCTCAGGTGATGCTGCGGGTCCTTGAAAGTGTGGTTAAAGTAGGCACTGGTTTAGGAGCTCGGAAGTCTGTGTCTGAACGACTCTGAGCCAACGGAGCAGAGATGTTTAGGGGAGTTTCTGGCATAGCCCCTATCACAGCTGAGTATTGGTTAGAGGCAACTAAGCGCATAATGGATGCCTTTGACTTCATTGTGGAGGAGAAGTTGAAGGGGGTCGTCTCTCTTCTTCGAGAAGAGGCCTATCAGTGGTGGCTCACGGTGAAGGAGGGTACTCCCGCAGATCGTATTGATTGGGACTTCTTTAAGGAATCGTACTAGGGAAAGTACATCTGGGCTAGCTATGTGGATGCACAAAGAAGGGTATTCCTGAACTTGGTGCAGAGAAGTAAGTCTGTGTTAGAATATGAAGCCAAATTTCTACGGTTGAGCCGTTACGCTCGAGGGATTGTAGCAACTGACATGGGCATTGCGTACAGTTTGAGGATGGACTAAGGGATGGATTGAGGGTATTAGTGGCACCGCAGCGAGAAAGGGACTTTGAGGTTCTGGTTGAGAAAACTAAAATATCTGAGGAGGTGAAGCGGACTGAGAAGCAGAATAAGGGTAAGGATTGAAATCGAAATAAGAGGAATTTTGGGCCGTCGGGGTCATTTGGGAATTTTCAGTAAAGGCCTAGGTCTGATGGGCCAGCTCGTGCTCCGACGGGTCAGAATCAATCATGTCCTTCATGTGGGAAGGTGCATTATAGGGAGTGTAGAAAGAGAACTGGTGGATGCTTTAGGTGTGGATCCATGGAGCATATGACTAAGGACTGTCCATAGGAGGAGCAGGTACAGCCCGCGAGACGAGGTTCTGATTAGGTTAGGAGAGGTGGTTAGCCAGTACCGAGGGGTCGTGGCGCGGCCAGAGGAGGAAATGGATTTGGTCAGGGCCGTGGAGCACCTGGTAAGTGTGCTAGAAATGTAGACGCGAGGCAGTCGGGTCTAGTCTATGCAGCACATCGACGGGAAGATGGTGACGCACCGGACGTCATAACCGGTGCGTTTCTTATTGCTAATAGCCCATACCTTGCTTTGATTGATATTGGGTCAACCCACTCCTATGTTGCATGTTCGATATCTGAGACCCTAAGTTTAGACTCTGAAATAACTACTAGGAAGATGACTGTGGTTAGCCCTTTGGGACAATCTAGGGTAGTGGACAAACTATTTAGGGACGTACCTTTAGAGACTCAAGGAGTAGTGTTCCCGACAGACTTAATGGAATTACCGTTTGGAGAGTTTGACCTTATTTTGGGAATGGATTGGTTGACTAAAAATCGTGCTAAGTTGGATTGTGAGACTAAGCGCATGGTGTTAAATACCCCGGAAGGCGGGGAGGTGGTTGTGTTAGGAGGAAGAAGGAATTATTTGTCCAATGTAGTGTCCGCATTAAAAGCTATTAAGATGATTCGGAAGAGATGTAATGCGTTTCTAGCCTTTATCAATGCTTTGGATGTTAAGAAGGTGACTGTCAATGAGGTTCGAACAGTCAAGGATTTCAAAGATGTCTTTCCTGAGGAATTACCAAGATTACCCCCGGATCGCGAAGTGGAGTTTGGAATAGAGCTACTTCTAGGTGCAGCTCCAGTGTCTATTGCTCCGTACAGAATGGCGCCGAAGGAGCTGGTGGAACTCAAAGCCCAGATCTAGTGTAACATCCTAAAATAGGGGTTATCTATGATTGAATTATTTTGCTTGTGATTGGATTGCTGTGATGTTATTCGTGTTGAAATAGGATTTAATTATGGATCTTGAGTAGGCTTGAGTAGTAGGAAAAGTTTATTTGTAAGCTTTAAAGATAGGGAGCCATAGTAAATAGGGGTTACAAGTTAAATGAGGGAATATTTGACACTAACAAGGCCTTGGAAAAGCGGCGATGGGAGGCCACTTAAGGGCTAGAGTTGACGCCATCAAGGGGAGCAAGGAAGCCTATGTTCGAGTTGCGGAATCCCCTTTTCTACTCTTTATTTTGACGGCAAGGGAGAGAGAAGTGCTTAATTTAAACACTTCAGGATAATAAGGATTTATTTGGATTTTATGTGAATTTTTTTTTAATAGTTGGCAGAGAGAAAATATAGGCATTTGACTAATTCAAACTTGTTTGAATTAGTGGCGAGAGTATTTTAGGAAGCGGTAGATTTTTTTGAACTCCTTGTTGAGGAGGTGGAATGCAAGGACTAGATGAAGGGAGTGCGAATTCTTTTAAGGCATACTCTTCATTTTTTTTTTTTTTTTTTTTCTCCATTTGCAAGTAGCTGAATTTCCCTACTCTTTCATCTTTGATTTTCTTTCTCTCCTTTCTCATTCTCTCAAAACCTAAACCCTTATATCCTTTTCCATTATTTCTTCCTTTTCTCTAACCAAATACACACCTTTGATGTGCCAAAATTCCCTTCTTCTATTTTGAATCACTCGCCAAATATTAAGAGTAGCATAGATTTCTTCGGGACTTTTCTTTCAATCGGTTTGAGAAGGTAAGTACTTATAGCCGAATGCCTATTTATTCTCTTCTCTTGTTCTCTGTCGACTAGGATGAATGGAAAAGCCAAAATATACTGATGGTTTGGCTCATCAGTGTTTTGAAACCGATTTTATCTAGGTACTCCGAGGTTTTGAAGTATTTAGTCAAGCCTCCATTCATTAGCAATCAGTCTTGGTAGTGGTGGTAAGAATTTTGTTAACCATTTATTTGGTATTTGAAAGCTGAAGGCTATTTGTTGTGGATGCTAACGGTTGCCGATTGTAGGGGGTGAAGCGGATTCGCATATCATGTGCTATAGTTTGTACTCAAGGGCGTTTAGGTGAGGTTTCGGGATCATGTGTTAACCCTTTGGATTTATGTGGTTTGGCCGAATAGCCATGTCACTAACTTTCAGGTTTGGTAGAATATAGAGCAAGAAATCTAGTGTGGCCGATTGACTCTTCGGGATTTAGGGCTACCGATAGTAATAGGTGTGTACATACACACTTTATAACTAATTAATGTCTTTGAATATATTGTGTATGCTAAATTGGATTGTGTAGATTTGGATTTAATACCATAAAGGTATAAGCAAGGATCCGTAAGTCCTTGTCAATATGAGTTTGATTATGATGCTTGACATATTTGGTATATGTGGCATATAAGAAGATGGCTTTTGATAAATTCAGTATATGTTATTAAATAAACATGTTTGGCATGATTTATGTTAAGTGCATATCATAAATATGTGGGTTAAATGAGTGGAGGGGGAAATGATATCCGTGTCTTTGGACACCAGTGGTTTGGTACCACATTTCGTGACTTTGGTCACCAGAGGTTTGGCACCTTATAGCGTCTTGTCCCAGTGGCTTAGCACCACAGTGGGTTGGCCCCACGGATGATATTATGGGATCGACACCAGTGATTTGGTATCACACGTGGGTTGGCCCCAGAACTTATTATATGTGACTTTGAGTCACTAGTGGTTTGGCATCACCAGTGGTTTGGCACCACAATATTGATGGATATTGTGACTTAAGGTCACCAGTGGCTTGGCACCACCAGTGGTTTGGTACCACACGGGGTAGAGAAAGGTGCTTTGGATGGCTAGGTTGGGTGCATGTTAAACTTAGTACATGTTAAATTTAGTTATGATTTGTGTATGATGTTTCATTAAACCGGGTTGAGTCTTGATGACTCACCTTCTCCTTTAATCTTTTTCAGGTGATTCGTAGATCGCGGATGAGGAGCTGGATGGACTCGAGGTGGCCATGCAGTGAAAATACGAGTTTACTTTGAATTATCTTTATTTTATTTTTGGTTTTATTTGTTCAAGTTGTAATAAGGCCTCCTAAGATTTTATTTTGACTATTTTACATGTTTTGGATGAATTATTTAAACTGTTTAATGACTTTAAAATGGTTACACAAGTTTCTTAAATTCAAGCGTAAATGATTTTCTTTCGTACCATCGGTACATTGGCGTAATTGGTAACAACATGACTTAATGATTTTAAATAACAAAGCTAAATGTTGTCTTTTATACACCTCAAATGTTTTAAACAAAACTATATTCTTTTACCAAAATTTAAAGTAATTAAAAGGGGTTTTCAACAAATTTTCTTACGTAAGATACTAGATTAAATTCGTAATGTTTGGGCCGGGTATGGGATGTTACAAAATTGGTATCAGAGCCGATTAAAACTCGGCTGTGGGGGCCCAAGGCCCAAAATGTTTTGGTAGGTCTTTGTGAAAATGGTTTTGGTTTTAGACAGCATGGCAGCGAGTCTCCAGCACCAATCCGCCCAGGTAAGTACTTCTAACTACTCTATGAATTAGTATCTGTAGAAGGGTAGGTATGGAACGTAGCTAGTATGATAGGTGTTGTGAACATTAGGACTAGTTTACCCCAACAAAATACATAAGACTTTAAATGCCTAAGTAAACAAACCTACGACCAAGTCGCCGAGTTAGGGTGTACTAACCCTGGTGCGCATGTCTAGGATTGGATCCGGAAGAGCCTGGTATTTAAGCAGTCCTCGTGACTCACCTCCTCTTCGCAGAATCCTACAGTGCGTAGCCGGTTCACCCTAACCAAGAGGACTCGGTCATAGGCTAAACACCATAAATAAAACCCGAAAGGGATTAGCCATGTTTTACAGAAAAAACTCTAGTTTTAAAATCATTAAAGTACCCCTTTAGATAGTAGCAAAAATTTATTTGTTGAATATTTTCAAAATATTTTTTTTGGATGGACAAAATTACCAAAATACCCCTGGTTCCCAAAATTCTACTATACCTTTAATTTGCAAAATTTTTGAGAATACCCTTTAGTATTGGGAATTCCAAAAAGGCCCTGATTTATTAAAGTTTTCAAAATTTCTCTGATTTATTACAAAAATACCACAGAAGAAAATGATAAAATACTCAGGATAGGAGCGGATGGAAATCTTAGAAGAGTGAATGTGTATGAAAGGTACTAGGGAATGGATGTGCTTCTCTGTGTGAACTAGGATAGAGGACTTAAAACATTGATTGATCGAAACAATCCTTATTAAACTCTTTTCATAAAATTTCTTCGCGGG
Source organism: Gossypium rotundifolium (assembly GCA_025506655.1). Classification (NCBI taxonomy): domain Eukaryota; kingdom Viridiplantae; phylum Streptophyta; class Magnoliopsida; order Malvales; family Malvaceae; genus Gossypium; species Gossypium rotundifolium. The sequence continues at coordinate 45,172,952 of CP106726.1, forward strand.
TAACCAAGTGAAACAAGTACTAATCCATAAAAATTTCTTAATCAGATTAACGCGCAATAATTAAGAATGAGCTCTAGAGGACGTGGCCATCGTGGACGCGATAGGGGCAGGATGACCGTGTCAGAAATCGTGAGGTCGGGTCAGGGGTCTGAGAATAAGGTACCACCGCCACCACCACCACCACCCCCGACTTTTGGTGCTGAGGAGCAGGATCAGACGGGAGGTGAGGCAGTGTCGCAAGCTGTCTTGCGAGTCCTTGAGTTGGTGGCTGGGGCAAGTGGAGGTATGGGAGCTCAGAAATCTGTACCCAAGCGACTCCGATCCCACGGAGCTGAGGTATTTCGGGGTGTATCGGTAGTGACACCCAGTGCGGTGGAATATTGGTTAGAATCAACTGAGAGGATCATGGATGATCTCGATCTGATGAATGAGGAGAAGCTGAAAGGAGCGGTGTCACTTCTAAAGGATGAGTCATATCAATGGTGGCTCACGGTTCGGGATGGTGCCACGGCAGATGATCTTACTTGGGAGTACTTCAAAGCTGCTTATCAAAAGAAGTATGTGGGCACCAGCTACGTTGATGCACAGAGGAAAGCCTTTCTGGGGTTGGTGGAAGGAAATAAGTCTGTGTCTGAGTATGAAGTGGAATTTTTAAGGCTGAGCCGCTATGCTCGGGGAATTGTGTCAACAGAGCATGAATGGTGTGTCCGCTTTGAAGACGGACTTAGGGATGATTTGAGGCTGCTGATTGCTCCACAGTAGGAGCGTGAGTTTTCTGTCTTGGTGGAAAAGGCTAAAGTAGCCGAAGGGGTCAAGGAGTCCGTAAGACAGAACTACGATAGGAACAAGCAGAAAAAAGGCTTTGGATCATCTGGATCGGGTAGTAATGCACAGAAAAGGGCTCGACAAAGTGGGCCAAATCAGACAAGAAGGCCCATGGTTGCTAACTAGAGACCGGCTCAGTGTAATCGCTGTGGGAAATCACATTAGGGAGGATGTTAGGCGGTGAAAGGCGATGCTTTGAATGTGGATCTTTGGATCACCATGTTAGGGATTGTCCTCGGAAGTTAGCTAAGAATCGGCCAGAGGGTCAGAATCGTGCTCAGGATAGAAATGAGGGACCACCACAGAGGGGTCGTGGTAATGGTAGAGGAGGTAATGGTTCTAATCGAGGTCGCGGAATATCGGGCAAAGGTGCAAGCAACAAGAAACAAGGCAGCCTGGTTTAGTCTACGCAGTGAGGCATCGAGAGGAGGGTGACGCACCGGATGTCATAACCGGTACGTTTCTAATTTTTGGTCTTTCATATATTGCATTAATTGATGTGGGTTCAACGCATTCGTACATTGCTAGTAGCGTGGTAGAGACCATGAACCTAGACTTTGAGACTGCTTCTAGGGAGATGACAGTAATTAGCCCTCTAGGTCAATCTGTAGTTGTTAACAAGCTATATAGAGATGTACCCCTAGAACTCCAAGGGGTAGTGTTTGTGGCTGATCTGATGGAACTGGCGTTTGGGGAGTTCTATTTGATTCTTGGAATGGACTGGTTGGTAAGTATCAGGCAAGGTTGGATTGTGCTGCTAAGTGCATGGTTTTAAAGATGGCTGAGGGTGATGAAGTGGTCATGATAGGTAATAGAAGAGATTACCTATCCAATGTAGTGTCTGCTTTGAAGGCTGAGAAGATGGTCAGGAAGGGTTGTGAGGCATTTTGGTTCGAATTTGTGCCTTGGAGGCTAAGGAGTCAGCATTTGAGAAGGTCCGAATAGTAAGGGAATTCGCTGATGTGTTTCCAGAGGAACTTTTGGGACTGCCTCCGGATTGGGAAGTTGAATTCGGTATAGACTTGATGCCCGGAATAGCACCAGTGTCTATAGCACCATACCGAATGGCACCAAAGGAATTGGGGGAGCTGAAGGCTCAAATTTAGGAGCTTTTGGACCGAGGGTTTATCCGACCAAGTATATCTTCGTGGGGAGCACCTGTGCTATTTATCAAGAAAAAGGACGGTTCAATGTGGATGTGTATCGACTATTACCAACTAAACAAGCTGACGATCAAAAATAAGTATCCGTTGCCCCGGATTGATGACTTGTTTGACCAACTGAAGGGTGCATCGATTTTCTCAAAAATAGATCTTAGGTTGGGGTATCATCAACTTAAAGTGAAAAAGGTTGACGTTCACAAGACGGCATTCCGTACTCGGGCATTACGAGTTTCTAGTGATGCCGTTTGGGTTGACCAATGCACCAGCAGCATTCATGGACTTAATGAATAGGGTGTTTCAGCAGTACTTGGATCAGTTTACTGTGGTGTTTATAGACGACATATTGGTTTATTCAAAGACGGAGGAAGAGCATGATACGCATTTGCGGATAGTTCTACAAGTACTAAAGGAGAAGCAGTTATATGCCAAATTCAGTAAGTGCGAATTTTGGCTTAGGGAGGTGGCTTTCTTAGGTCATGTAGTGTCAGCTGAGGGGATTAGAGTGGACCCTCGCAAGGTGGAAGCAGTGTTGGATTGGAAATCACCTAGGTCGGTGGCAGAAATTCAGAGTTTTCTGGGTCTAGTAGGGTATTATCGAAGATTTGTGGAAGGATTCTCTTTAATCGTGGCACCGTTGACTAAGTTATTAAGGAAAGGAGTTCCATTTGTATGGTCGAAGAAGCAGCAGGAAAGTTTTGACAAGCTAAGAAAGATTCTAACGGAAGCTCGGTTCTAATCTGACTGAGGTAGGGGAAGTTGTTCACGGTTTATTGTGATCGTCCCATCTTGGTTTGGGATGTGTGTTGATGCAAGAAGGGAAAGTAGTGGCCTATGCATCCCGTCAGCTAAGACCGCATAAGGTTAACTATCCGACTCACGACTTGGAGTTAGCGGCAGTAGTCTTCACTTTAAAAATATGGAGGCATTACTTGTATGGGGAAAAGTCGATAGTCTACACGGATCACAAAAGTCTGAGGTATCTTTCGACTCAGAAGGATTTAAACTTGAGGCAGCGTCGATGGATTGAGCTATTGAAGGACTATGACTGTTCAATCGAGTACCATCCGGGCAAGGCTAACGTAGTGGATGACGCGTTAAGCGGAAGGTCATGACGGACTTAAGGCGATGTTTATTCACCTCAGCTTATATGACGATGGAAGTCTGTTGGCAGAACTTCAAGTTAAGCCAACTTGGATCGAGGAGATTAAGGAAAAATAGTTAGGAGACGAAAGTTTGAATGCACGAAGATTGCAAGTTCAAGATGGTGGTTTGGAAGGGTATAGTTTGTCTGATGATGGAGTATTATGTTTTCAAGGGCGAGCTTGTATGTCGGGGGATGTGGAATTGAGACAAAGAATTCTTCAAGATGCACATAATAGCCTATACGCTATGCATCCTAGAGGTAACAAGATGTATGGAGATTTACGGAAATAGTTTTGGTGGCCAGGATTGAAGCGTGAGGTAACTGAATTTGTGGGAAAGTGTCTGACGTGTTAGCAGGTTAAGGCTGAACATCAGTTGCCATTAGGTTTACTTCAACCAGTGAAGATCCCTCAGTGGAAATGGGAAAGGATCACCATGGACTTTGTCAGCGGGCTACCCCTCACGCCTAGTAAAAAGGACTCGGTCTGGGTAATTGTGGATCGACTAACCAAGTCAGCTCATTTCATACCGGTGAGGATGGATTATTCCCTTCAAAAGCTAGCGAAGCTATATGTAGTCGAGATAGTAAGATTGCATGGTGTGCCAGTATCAATTATCTCGGATAGGGATCCGAGGTTCACGTCAAGGTTTTGGAGAGCTTTGCATCAGGCTTTGGGTACGATTGATTTCAAAGATCTGAGATTCCATCCACAGTCTGACGGGCAGTCGAAAAGGGTCATACAGATTTTAGAGGATATACTAAGAGGTTGTGTTCTGAACTTTAGTGGTAGTTGGGAGGAGTATCTACCGTTGGCCGAATTCGCTTATAACAATAGTATCAAGCGAGTATCTAGATGGCACCATATGAAGCACTGTATGGACGAAAATGTCGTACTCCTACGTGTTGGATGGAGTTAGGTGAACGATAAGTTTTGGGTCCAGAGTTGGTAATAGAAACTGAGGATAAAGTTAAGGTGATTCGGGCTCGTCTCATGGAAGCGTCAGATAGACAGAAGTCTTATGTTGACCTTAAGCGCAAGGAAGTGGAGTATGCAGTAGGGGATAAAGTTTTTCTGAAGGTGTCACCTTGGAAAAAGGTATTGAGATTTGGGCGAAAAGGAAGCTAAGCCCAAGGTTCATTGGGCCATACGCAGTGTTGAAGCGAGTGGGATCGGTAGCTTATCAGCTCGAGCTACCGGCAGAGTTGAGTCAGATTCATGATGTCTTCCATGTGTCAATGCTTAGGCGATATCGGTCAGATCCATCACACGTTGTGCCAGTAGCAGAAATTGAAGTAAACTCGAATTTGTCTTTCGAGGAACTAGTCCAGATCTTAGATTGAGATGTCAAGGTTCTACGTAGGAAGTCGGTACCTTTGGTGAAAGTGCTATGGCGAAACCATGGTGCGGAGGAAGCCACGCGGGAACCCGAGGATGTGATGCGGCAGCAATACCCCCACCTCTTTTGATCAGGTAATTTCGAGGCCAAAATTATTTTAAGGGGGTAGAACTGTAACATCCTAAAATAGGGGTTATCTGTGATTGAATTATTTTGCTTGTGATTGGATTGCTGTGATGTTATTCGTGTTGAAATAGGATTTAATTATGGATCTTGAGTAGGCTCGAGTAGTAGGAAAAGTTTATTTGTAAGCTTTAAAGATAGGAGCCATAGTAAATAGGGGTTACAAGTTAAATGAGGAATATTTGACACTAACAAGGCCTTGGAAGCGGCGAGGGAGGCCACTTAAGGGTGGAGTTGACGCCATCAAGGGAGCAAGGGAGCCTATGTTCGAGTTTGGAATCCCCTTTTCTACTCTTTATTTTGATGGCAAGGAGAGAGAAGTGCTCAATTTAAACACTTGAGGATAATAAGGATTTATTTTAATTTTATGTGAATTTTTTTAATAGTTGGCGAGAGAAAATATAGGCATTTGACTAATTCAAACTTGTTTGAATTAGTGGCGAGTATTTTAGGAAGCAATCGATTTTTTGAACTCCTTATTGAGGAGGAGTGGATGACAAGGACTAGATGAAGGGGAGTCTTAGAATTCTTTTAAGGCATACTCTTCATTTTGTTTTTTTTCTTTTCTTTTCTCCATTTGCAAGTAGCGAATTTCCTACTCTTTCATCTTTGATTTTCTTTCTCTCCTTTCTCATTCTCTCAAAACGAAACCCTTATCTCCTTTTCCATTATTTCTTTCTTTCTCTCTAGCCAAATACACACCTTTGATGTGCGAAATTCCCTTCTCCTATTTTGAATCACTTTGGCGAATATTAAGAGTAGCATAGATTTCTTCGGGACTTTTCTTTCAATCGGTTTGAGAAGGTAAGTACTTATAGCCGAATGCCTATTTCTTCTCCTCTCTTGTTCTCTATCGACTAGGATGAATGGAAAAGCTGAAATATACTGATGGTTTGGCTAATCAGTGTTTTGAAACCGATTTTATCTAGGTACTCCGGGGTTTTGAAGTATTGATCAAGCCTCCATTCGTTAGCAATCATTCTTGGTAGTGGTGGTAAGAATTTTGTTAACCATTTATTTGGTATTTGAAAAAGAAGGCTATTTGTTGTGGATGCTAACGGTTTTGCCGATTGTAGGGGTGAAGCGGATTCGCATATTGTGTGCTATAGTTTGTACTCAAGGCGTTTAGGTGAGGTTTGAGTTCATATGTTAACCCTTTGGATTTATGTGGTTTGGTAGAATAGCCATGTCACTAACTTTCGGTTTGGTAGAATATAGGAGCAAGAAATCTAGTGTAACCGATTGACTCTTTGGATTTAGGGCTACCGATAGTAACAGGTGTGTACATACACACTTTATAACTAATTAATGTGCTGAATATATTGTGTATGCTAAACTGGATTGTGTAGATTTGGATTTAATACCATAAAGGTATAAGCAAGGATCCAGGTAAGTCCTTGTCAATATGAGTTTGATTATGATGCTTGACATATTTGGTATATATGGCATATAAGAAGATGGCTTTTGATAAATTCAGTATATGTTATTAAATAAACATGTTTGGCATGATTTATGTTAAGTGCATATCATAAATATGTGGGTTAAATGAGTGGAGGAAATGATATCCGTGTCTTGGACACGGTGGTTTGGTACCACATTTCATGACTTTGGTCACGGAGGTTTGGCACCTCATAGCGTCTTGTCCTAGTGGCTTAGCACCACGATGGGTTGGCCCCACGGATGATATTATGGGATCGGCCGGTGATTTGGTATCACATGTGGGTTGGCCCCACAACTTATTATATGTGACTTGAGTCACGGTGGTTTAGCATCACCGGTGGTTTGGCACCACAATATTGATGGATATCGTGACTTAAGGTCACGGTGGTTTAGCACCACCAATGGTTTGGTACCACACGGGGTAGAAAGGTGTTTTGGATGGCTAGGTTGGGTGCATGTTAAACTTAGTGCATGTTAAATTTAGTTATGATTTGTGTATGATGTTGCACTAAACCGGGGAAGGGTTACACATTGAGTCTTGGTGACTCACCTTCTCCTTTAATCTTTTTAAGTGATTAAGTAGATCGCGGATGAGGGCCGGATGGACTCGAGGTGGCCATGCAATGAAAATATGAGTTTACTTTGAATTATCTTTATTTTATTTTTGGTTTTATTTGTTCAAGTTGTAATAAGGCCTCCTAAGATTTTATTTTGACTATTTTACATGTTTTGGATGAATTATTTAAACTGTTTAATAACTTTAAAATGGTTACACAAGTTTCTTAAATTCAAACGTAAATGATTTTCTTTCGTACCATCGGGTACATTGATAGAATTGGTAACAACATGACTTAACAGATTTTAAATAACAAAGCTAAGTGTTGTCTTTTTATACACCTCAAATGTTTTAAACAAAACTATATTCTTTTTACCAAAAATTTAAAGTAATTAAAAGGGGGTTTTCAACAAATTTTCTTCTGTAAGATACTAGATTCGGTCGTAATGTTTGGGCCGAGTTTAGGGTGTTACATTTAGGAACTGTTGGATCATGGATTTATCCGACCGAGAGTGTCTCCGTGGGGAGCCCCGGTCCTATTTGTGAAGAAGAAGGACAGATCCATGCGTATGTGTGTGGACTACCGTCAATTGAATAAGTTGACGGTGAAGAACAAGTACCCACTGCCAAGAATCAATGACCTATTCGATCACCTCAAAGGAGCTTTGATCTTTTCTAAGATTGACTTAAGGTTGGGATATCATTAGTTAAGGATAAAGAAGGAGACATTCATAAGACGGCGTTTCGGACTTGGTACGATCATTACAAATTTTTGGTGATGTCGTTCGGGTTGTGAATCTTGGTGACATTTATGGATATGATAAAACGGGTATTTCAATCATATCTTGATCGGTTAAATCGTGGTGTTTATCGATGATATCCTAGTTTACTCCAAGTCCGAGGAGGAGCATGATGCACATCTTCGTGTGGTGTTGCAAATTCTAAGGGAGAAACAATTGTATGCAAAGTTCAGTAAGTGTGAGTTCTGGCTGAAGGAAGTGACTTTCTTAGGGCATGTAGTTTCTGCAGAGGGAATTAGGGTGGACCCTCGGAAGATAGAAGCCGTATTGGCTTGGAAACTGCCCAAGTCTGTGGCAGAAGTTCAAAGTTTCTTGGGATTGGCCAGGTACTACAGAAGGTTTGTTGAAGGGTTCTCATTGATAGCGACACCTTTAACTAAGTTGTTGAGGAAGAGAGTATCGTTTGTATGGACTGACAAACAGCAGGAGAGCTTTGAGAAGCTGAAGAGAATCTTGACGGAAGCGCCAGTGTTAATTTGACGAGGCGGAAAAGAATTTATCATCTACTATGATACGTCACACACGGGTTTAAGATGTGTGTTGATGCAAGATAGAAAAGTTGTTGCATATGCATCTCGACAGTTGAGACCGCATGAATTGAACTACCCTACGCACAATTTAGAATTTGTAGTGGTGGAGGCACTACCTGTATGAGGAGAAGTCGGTTATTTACATGGACCATAAGAGCCTGAAGTATCTCCTTACCCAGAAGGAGTTGAATCTGAGGCAACGTAGGTGGATTGAGCTCTTGAAGGACTGTGACTGCTCAATCGAATATCATCCGGGTAAGGCTAACGTGGTGGCAAATGCGCTGAGTAGGAAGGCAATAGCGGATTTGAGGGCGATGTTCGCTCATCTTAGTCTGTATGAGGATGGAAGTTTGGTAGCTGAGCTCTAAGTAAGACCTATGTGGACAAGTCAGATCAAGGAGAAGCAACTTCTAGACGATGTTTTGAGTGCTCGACTCCGGCAAGTGCAAAGTGGTGAAGGAGAGGACTATAGTTTGAATAGTGATTGAGTCCTGTGTTTTTGTAAGAAAGTTTGTATGCCAAAGGATGTGGGGTTAAGGCAGATGATTCTTCAGGAGGTGCATAATAGCCCTTACGCTATGCATCCTGGAGGGGTTAAGATGTACCGGGATTTGCAAGAACAATTACGGTGGCTAGTGCAAGCGAGAGATAACAAAATTCGTGAGTAAGTGTTTGACGTGCCAGCAGGTGAAAGTGGAACACCAGTTGCCTTAGGGGTTGTTGCAGTCGATAAAGATTCCGCAGTGGAAATGGGAGAGAATCACGATGGATTTTGTTAGTGGGTTACCCCTTACGCCTACTAAGAAGGATTCAATTTGGGTGATTGTGGATTGGTGACGAAGTCTACTCACTTCATCTGGGTTAGTGTCGACTTTTCTCTACAAAGGTTGGCTAAGCTGTATGTGGCTGAGGTGGTGAGACTGCATGGTGTACCTGTGTCGATTATATCGGATAGAGACCCTAGGTTCACGTCATGGTTTTGGAAGGCTCTGCATCAGGCAATGGGAACAAGGCTAGACTTCATCACTGCTTTTCATCCATAACTGATGGTTAGTCTGAGAGGGTAATTCAGATCTTGGAGGATATGCTAAAAGGTTGCATCATTGATTTTAAGGGAAGCTGGGAGGAGTATTTTGCTTTGGCAGAATTCGAGTACAATAATAGTTATCAATCTAGTATTCGGATGGCACCTTATGAAGCATTATATGGAAGGAGATGTCATACCCCAACTTGTTGGACAGAGTTGGGTGAGCGTCAGGTGTTGGGCCCAGAACTAGTATCAAAAACGAAAAAAAAGTTAGGTTAATTCGGTCTCGGTTGAAGGAAGCGTCTGATCGGCAGAAGTCATATGCGGATCTTAAACGGAAGGGGATGAAATTTGCAGTAGGAGATCAAGTATTCTTGAAAGTATCACCGTGGAATAAGGTAATGAGGTTTGGTCGGAAGGGTAAGCTAAGTCCCCGGTTCATTTGGCCTTATCGGGTACTGAAACACGTGGGCCCAGTGGCTTACCGATTGGAGTTGCCTTCAGAGTTGGAGCAAATACATGACGTGTTCCATGTCTCGATGCTAAGACGTTATTGTTTTGATCCATCGTACGTTGTGTCGGTGGAAGAGATTGAAGTAAGGCCAGATTTGTCTTTTGAGGAGGAACCAGTGCAAATCTTGGATCAAGACGTAAAAGTGTTGAGAAGGAAGTTCGTCCCTTTGGTCAAGGTTTTGTGGTGAAACCACGGTGCGGAGGAAGCGACATGGGAACCAGAGGATGTTATGCGACAGCAGTATCCCCATCTCTTCTGATCAGGTAAATTTTGAGGCCAAAATTTATTTTAAGGGGGGTAGAACTGTAACATCCCGAATTATTGGGCCTGTGCATTTTATGTGATCTATGCTTAAAATGTTAATTTGAGGTTTAGAGGTGCAAATTGGGTTCAAGAATGGGCCGAGGTCTTGGCTAAATATTTTGTTTAGAGACTATTGGGTTTAAATAAAGTATTGAGAATGTAATAGGCATAATGGGCTTGTGGCCCAAGAACAAGAGGCGCAGTAGGAGGGAGCTATAAGTGGAGCCAATAGGCAAAGGAAGGGGGCCCCAGTGTGGCCACTTGGAGCCCAAGGAATTGGGCCAATTTTGGCAGCCTAAGGAGAGATAGGGGGACGGCAATGTGGCTACAAAAATAGGGGATTTTATGTTTTAAATTATGTGGATATGATGTTGATAAAGGGGAAGTAGTGGTGTGGTGTAGGTCTCTGTTGGATGAGTGTTCTGTTAAGGATAAGGGATAGAATGATAAGAATGATCTCTTGGTTGCAGAGTTGGCCGAAAATCAAGCATAGGAGATGGGGGAAAAATCGATTCAGTATAGGCAAGGGGGTGTGCCGAAATTTTCATTGTGTTCTCTGAAAATAGCCTCAAGCTTTCTCTCTTTTCGGCAAACTAGAATCATGTTTTCTTCTTCTTTTTTTCCTTCTGTCAAAAATTGAAATCCCTGCAATTTACCTTCTATTCTCTTGCAAACACTTTGGCCGAATCTCTCTATCTATTTCCTTGCCCATCTTTTCAATTCCTAGTTCTTTTAAAAGCCAAAAATGCATCAGCATTTCTCTTGTTCATCTTTTTCGGGATTTTCTTAAAAGTTGAAATCCCTAGATCTCATCTCTTGTGATTGCCGAATTCTTTCTGTGGTGTCTGCTTGTGCCGAATCTTGAAGAAAACTAAAGTTTCGATTAACGAGATTTTAATCTTTTTTTCGGCTTTTAGAGATCTTAGTCGAATGGCTATATAGTTAACTAATCGGGTGTTTTCTCTCATTTGTAGCATTCTGGGATTTGAAATCGCTTAGAATTCTAAGCCAGAGTTCAGTAGCACTCGGATCGTATTACTTTCGGGATTTCAAGGTAAGGAGATCTGTTAATTTAAACGTATAATTCGGGTAAAACACTAACCCTTGGCCGAATATTGGAGAGGCCTTATCTTCGCGTTCTTCTGACTTTTGAGGAAAGTTGTAAACAGAAGGCAGTAGATTCGATTAGCGAGGGTATCGACATAGAGGGTAGTCCTACGCATTAATCAGGTGTGTGACATTCTCACACCATTTGGATTGCCTGTTAGTGTATGCTTATAAATCTTTTATATCCTGTTAAATGCTGAAATCTGGCATGACTATTGAAAACCCGAGGAGGGTAAAGGCGAATCACCGGGTTAGTGATCTCTGTCATTCTTAAGTGAATGGTTACATTGATTTGATATGATAAACATGTATGCGGTTTACGTGATTGCACGGGTTGGGTGATTGATGAAAGGGAAGTGTTACATTGTAGTGGCTTTTGCCATGATTTGTTGTAGTGTCTTTTTTTGCCATGATCATTGTAGTGGCTATTGCCATGATCCGACGGTGAGCGACTAAGCTGCGACATAGCGCCATCGATGGTGTGTAGCGGTGTGGGTTGATTGTAGAAATCCCCAATCATGTGATTGGCAGGTAAGGGTGGTGTGTAGCGGATGGAAACCTAGGATTGGGTTGGGCTTTGCATAATTCACGATATATTATATTTTGTTATACATTACGTGGGGCTAAGGCCCGGTCGATGGTGCACGAGGGTTGTACTTGAGTCTTGTGTCTCACCCTATTATTTAACATTTTTTTGGTAGCACTTAGTGCATCGGACCGGGCTGGAGGGGAGCGAAAGGTGGCCATGCAAGAGTTCGAATTGTTACAACAAAGACGCCATTTATTTAAATTTTCCTTCAATAAGTTAAATTATTTTGGGTTTTATATTTTATTGTAATAAGGCCATGGGCCACTAGCCTTATACTTTGGGCTTTCTTTTGGGTTTTTACTATTATTAGACACCTAATTTCGACGAAAAATATAAACTAAGGCATGTACTAAATTTTGGTTTTTAATTCATAAAGGCATCATATAAAATTTATATCTTTTATAAATTATCAAATCATTAAGTTTTCCAGAATACATGTTTAAACTCGACAAATGTTTTCCAACAGTGCGACATGTTTTACCAAATCTTCTTAGTGACATGCCAGATTCGGTCGTGGTGTTTGGGCCGGGTTTGGGGTGTTACAAGGTAAGTTCATATGAACAATTATCTATTAATGCTATTTAAATTGTATATTATTATGTTACTTATAATGTTAATTGAATGATGTATAAGTAAACCAATGCTATGACGGTTATCGAGTCCCGGTTGAACCTTAGGAATTTGTAAGATACAAATGACATGTCATTAAGGGTTTCTTATTTTGGGTGCTGGTCTTGAATGTCTTACCGATGGATGAGGTCCTACATTTGTTGCGGATTCTCCACAGTTCGTGTGAGCAGCATCATGTAGCTTACATTCCGACCCACAACTTGTGTGAGTAGGCCCATTTCATAGCTCGTGTGAGCAATGATGTAAAGGAAAGGTTAAGGTTATATCTAAAGGCATATTTGTGTGAGCTTTCCTAAGTATCCGATGAAATTCTAGATGGTTCAATGGGTAAGAAAAGAGATTGAAAAGGTAAGTGTTCTAATGGAATCAAGCATGATCTTATGGAAAGAATGCATGAACAAATTGAGGTATTCATATGGAAAATGACTTATGCTATGGTTGATTCATTTGAGTTATGTAAGTTATGTGCAAGTGTGCTAACTTGTGTATTGATGATGTATAGGCTTGTGCCAAGCCTATGGTTTGGGTTATATTGTGCTTATACTTTATGTCATGTAAATGAATTGATAAGTTATGTTTTATTTTCTATGAACTTACTAACATTAATTGCTTACGTAGTTTCTTTCCTATGTTTCATAGATTATCGGAAGCTCGATTAGTTTAGAAGCTTGTCGGAGATATATCACACTATCTAACATAAATATCAGTATTTTTTGAATATTTTGGCCAAGGTTATAATGGCATGTATAGGGTGAATTGTAATGGCATTTTGTTGAATGTTTAGTTGGTGAATTGGCATGTTTAAGTTGTGTAAGTTAACTTTGTTGGTACCATTTGATGCCTTGCTAGATTGTGTCATTTTGGCTATCTTATGATGCATGTTTTGAATGGCTCATATGGTATGTTATGAATTGGTATGATTATGGTCATGACATTTTTTGGAAAGTATTGAACTAGAATTTGATGTTTGAAATTTGGTAAAATTGACATGGTTAGGTGGAAACACAAAGATTTATATACTTTTTCAAACCTAATTTTACTTAAAATCATGCATTTTCGATAGAATTTTGTCATAAAATAATTAATTTTTTAAAAAATAAATAAATTGTATTAAAAATTTGAACATGTTAAGTTTTAGTCAATTTTACAATTATTTTTAGTGAATTTTGATTATTTTTGATAGATTCGTACAAAGGGCAAAAATTGGCCGGCAGACACCGTTAGAAGAACAAAACCAAGAAGCAATTCGAAGTAATAAGGAGAAATAATTTCCAGCCTAAGACGGTCCAAATATGTGTATTAATTCATAATATAATTAATTTTAATTTAATCCCAATTTATTTTTGGCTAAATAAATTAATTTTAATTAATTATGGAAAAAATGGCCCAGTTGAACCGCACCAATTGAACCAAATTGAGTGAACCGAACCAGCCACCAATTGGGCAGCCCAGAACCGTTCAAATACTGACCCAAATCAGCATTTTAGCTGATTAAATGAGCTTGAAAAAAGGCCCTTGGAAGGCTTCCAAATTGCATTCAAACCCCACCTTAAATTAAGGCTTTACGGATTTGCCCCAGGCTAATTTTAGCAAAGTTGAAAGTCTCAACTTTTCCATGTAAGATGGCCGGCCATGAGGGGGATCTTTGGCTGCTGAAATTTTTTATTTTTAGCAGCCATCCTCAGCTATATAAACCCCCTTTTGCTGACCATTCAAAGCATCCCTCAACACTCTCATTCTCTCATCACTTCTCTTCTCTCCATTCTCTCTTTTTCTTCAAAAAGAAAAAAAAAACCAAGCCTTCTTGTGCCGAATTTCCCTCTTGGAAAAGAGGTGTTTTCTAAACCATTTGGGAAAGCAAACGAGTGTTCGTGGAAGCCTTGGTTGGCAAGGACAACAGAGACAAAAGAAGGAGCAATTAGTTAAGCCACGGAGAAACACCGGATTTGCTTCTTGTTCCCTGTTTTTTTAATTTTTGTTTTTTTTTTTATTATGAACACATCTCTAAATATTCATGTCTTTGAAATAGTTATTTTAATCAATCTAGCTTGAATTAAGTCGTGTTGGGTTGATTGCATTTCATCCTCTTAATTTGTTAAATTTATGTTTATGCTGTTATATTCCTTGGTAAAATGCTTGATTAAGTAAAATCATGCCTAAGTTATTCTTGCATTATAATTGTTTAGATAACTAAAAATTAATTATTTAAACACATTGAAATTGTAATTAATGGACACAATACTTAATCAATGCATGTTTAATTCTTCTAAGGTAGCTAAAGATTAGATTAGCATTGTATTTGATGATACATATACCTTGCATAACTTGCAAGATTATTGTGATTAAATTATTTCAAGGTAAGGATACTATGTTACCTCACATAGTCTTTTATATGCTTATTAGGCTGAATTAATCGTTTGAATCGACATAGGAATATGCGAGAGATTGTTTAAGTTAATAAGTATGTACGTGCAATAACATGTTTACCTTTATAAATCTGTTTAATCAGTCGAATTGGCATAGAAATATGTACAAGAGATGAATGGATTTTTGATTTGTAAATATGTTCATAAGTTAGCAAATTACCGAGTTGCCGTGATTTATTCGTAACAAGTATAAGCATAAGTTTAATAATTCTAAGGTAAGGAAATATAATTAATCCAACACAATTATATCATCTTAACTAAATCATATTTGGAATCATGCACTAGAATATCTTTGTTTTATTTTAATTATTTCACTTAGTTTTTAACTCTTAATTTTTATATTATCTCTTTTTTAAAACCAAACAATTTTCCTTCACCAATGTGTTTAAAATTACTTTCATAAATAATTCTTTTACAGTCCCCGTGGTACAATAACTTGACATTTACTTGTCACTTTATTACTTGTTGCGATTGTGTACACTTGTACATTTCCATCATTCCAAGTTTTTGGCGCCGTTGCCGGGGACTGTTTTTCAAAAGCCATTATTTGTGAATTTGTTAGTCTTACATTTTGGTTTAATTTTCTATTTAATTTTTAACTTAATTAATTTTTCTGTGAATATTTCAGGTGTTTATGAGTATAGTCCAAATTATCGATTTACTGCCCGTAGACCTTGAGATAGAATGAACCTTTCGACAACGTAGAAGACAAGCAAATCAAAGGAGGACCGAAGAGATGAATTTCGAGAATATGAATCAAGAAAACAGAGCAAACCTTGCTCAAAATCCTTTCCTTATTGTTGATGATGGGGATAAAGCCTTAAGACAATATGTTGTGCCAGTGTTTAATGATCTTAATCGAGTATTAGAAGACCCAAAATCGAGGCACATCAATTTAAGCTGAAGCTAGTGATGTTCCAGATGCTTCAGATAGTGGGCCAATTTAGTGGAATGCTTACCAAAGACCCTCATCTGCACTTGAGACTATTCATGGAGGTGAGCGACTCTTTCAAATTACCCGGAGTACCTAAAGATGCATTACGATTGAAGTTGTTCCCATATTCGCTAAGGGACAGAGCTCGAGCCTAGTTGAACTGATTGCCACCGAACTAAATTTCCACATGGTAAGAGTTAGCAAAGAGATTTCTTATGAAGTATTTCCGCCTAGCAAGAATTCTAAGTTGAGGAATGAGATCACTGCCTTCCAAAAAATGGATGACAAATCCTTGTATGAGGCATGGGAAAGATTTGAAGAGTTATTATGAAAGTGCCCTCATCATGGAAATTCCACATTGCATCCAACTTGAGACATTTTACAATGGTCTCAACGCTCACACGAGGATGGTAGTGGACGCTTCTGCTAATGGTGCTCTCCTTTCTAAGTCTTATAATGAGGCTTATGAAATTATCGAGAGGATTTCCAGTAATAACTATCAATGGCCACCCAGTCAAGCAACGTCAGGAAGATGAGTCGCTAGAATACCTAAAGTAGACACTTTTACTTCACTCGCATCTCAGGTATCATCAATAACCTCAATGCTTAAAAATCTTACTACTAATGGGTCTAATAGTTTTGCAGCATAGCCACCTAATCAATTTGAAAATATAGCCTTTGTCGATTGTGGGAAAGGACATTTGTTTGAAGAATGTTTGTTGAACCAAGAATCTGTATATTACATGGGTAATCAAAACCAAAACTGAGGAAGGCAAGGGCTGCAATCTAGTTTTTACAACCCATCGTGAAGAAACCACCCCAATTTTTCCTGGAGTAACCAAGGGGCTGGAACAGTAACACTTACACCTAATCCAGACCAACCTAGCTGCCTAGTTTCCCTCAACAAGTTCAGAAACTAGTTTAAGATGAAGCATCCAATAGCTTGGAGAGTTTGCTAAAGGCACACATGGCAAAGAATGATGCCTTAATCCAAAGCCAAGCAGTTACATTGAAGAATCTGGAAAACCAAATGGGCCAGCTTGCAACTGAACTTTGGAACTGACCACTATGTACCTTACCTAGTGATATGAAAAATCTGAGAAATTCGGGAAAGGAGCACTACAAAGCGCTGACATTGAGGAGTGGAAAGACGGTAGAGCCCAATACCATTGAAGTTGAAAAGGAGCAAGATGAGGCTCAAGACTTATAGGAAGTTCAACCGAGTGTTGAAGTTCCAGTTTCACAAGAACCAGAATCTACAAAACCCGACAAGGTAACCTCAAAACCAGCTAAATCTGATCAACTAACAACTCCGTTAGATGTAGAATTACCACAGAAGATGAATCAACCATTACCAGTTCTAGTAAAGAAACCATCACCACCCTACCCTTAAAGACTTCAGAAGTAGAGTCAAGAGATTCAATTCAAGAAGTTTTTAACGTACTTAAGCAACTTCACATCAACATCCCGTCGGTTGAAGCACTTGAGAAAAATTCAAATTATGTCAAGTTCATGAAAGATATCCTATCTAAGAAATGAAGACTTGGAGAATTTGAGACAATAGCCCTGACGAAGGAATGCAGTGCATATCTTCAGGACAAACTTCCCCCAAAATTGAAGTATCCTGGATGTTTTACCATACCGTGCAATATTGGAGCAACCTATTGTGGTAAGACATTATGTAACTTAGGTGCGAGTATTAACTTGATGCCTATGTCAATGCTTAGAAAGTTGGGGATAGGTGAAGTTAGACCTACTAGGTTGCACTTTAACTAGAATATCGATCCTTAGCGCATCCAGAAGGAAAAATTGAAGATGTATTGGTATGTGTAGATAAATTTATCTTTCTTGCTAACTTTGTAATTCTAGACTTTGAAGCAGACAAAGAAGTGCCAATTATCCTAGGAAGACCATTCTTAGCAACTGAAAGGACCCTTATTGATGAGCAAAAGGGCGAACTGACTATGCATGTTCATGATGATTAGGTAACATTTAATGTTTTTAAGTCAATGTGATTTCCTGACACAATTGATGATTGTTCTGTAGTATCTGATTTAGAGAAATTAATAGTGGAGAAGGAACTCAACTATGTTGAGGATCCGTTGGAATGAATTATGACATCAGACCCTCCAATTGATGAAGAGGAGAATGAATACTTAGCTTTACTAGAAGCTAATCAAAAGGGATTTAATTCGCAATCCTGTTTTGAATCTTTGGAATTAGAGAAAAGGGATTACACCCAGCCAAAAGTATCAATCAATGAGCCACCTAAGTTAGAACTCAAGGTATTACCTAGACACTTAAAATATGTTTATTTAGGTAACGCTTCTACTCTGCTTGTGATTGTTCAGCAGAATTAACTACTGAACAAGAAGAGAAACTTATCATAGTTTTGAAACAATTGAAGAAGGCTATCGGATGGACCATAATTGATATT
The DNA here is from genome assembly GCA_025506655.1 of Gossypium rotundifolium. NCBI lineage: Eukaryota > Viridiplantae > Streptophyta > Magnoliopsida > Malvales > Malvaceae > Gossypium > Gossypium rotundifolium. The sequence continues at coordinate 45,190,897 of CP106726.1, forward strand.
CGCGGTGTTAGCCCATCTGTATGCATGCACAAGATCATATTAGAAGATGGTGAGAGAGGAACGTTTGATGGACAACGAAGAATGAACCTCATCATGAAGGATATAGCAAAGAAGGAAATTATCAAGTGGTTGGATGCGGGTATAATTTACCCCATCTCAGACAGTTCATGGGTAAGTCTCGTCCAGTACGTGCCGAAGAAAGTAGATATCACGATAGTTAAAAATGAGAATAACGAGTTGGTATCGACCAGAATGGTTACGGGATGGAGAATTTGCATTGATTACAGAAAGCTGAACAAGGCGACTAGGAAAGATCACTTTCCTTTTCCATTCTTGGACCAGATGCTTGATAGACTCGCTGGGTGAGACTATTACTATTTTCTCGATGGATACTCAGGGTATAATCAGATTACAGTAGCACCGGAAGATCAGCACAAGTGGCATTCACCTGCCCATACTGTACGTTTGCATTTAGACGCATGCCATTTGGTTTATGTAATGCACCTGCTACATTTCAAAGATGTATGATGTCAATTTTTACTGACATGGTTGAGAAGTATTTGTAAGTTTTTAGATGAATTTTCAGTATTTGGAGACACTTATGATGATTATTTAGCCAATCTAGCTAAGGTACTAAGACGATGTGAAGAAATAAACCTAGTACTCAACTAGGAAAAGTGCCATTTCATGGTATAAGAAGGGATTGTTCTAGGGCATCTGATATCGAGACATGGAATCGAGGTAGACAAAGAAAAGGTAGACGTTATTGAGAAACTCCTACCTCCAACATATGTAAAGGGTGTTAAGAGTTTCTTGGGCCACACTGGTTTTTATCGTAGATTTATCAAAGACTTCTCCAAAATTGCAAAACCTTTGTGCAAATTATTGGAGAAGGATGTGACAGTCAAGTTTGATGATGAATGTTTAAGAGCATTCAAATAGTTGAAGAATCTATTAGTTAGGCACCCATCATCGTCACACTAGATTGGGATCTGCCATTCGAATTGATATGTGACGCAAGTGACGTCGTAATTAGAGTTGTCATGGGCCAGAGAAGGAACAAAGTTTTTCACCCCATCTACTACGCAAGTCGGACTCTAACAGGAGCACAACTGAATTATACGATAACAGAAAAGAGTTACTTGCTATTGTATCTGCTTTCGACAAGTTTCGATCTTATCTTATAGGTATCAAAGTAACTATTTATATGGACCACTCGGTAATTAAATATTTACTTGCCAAGAAAGACGCTAAGCTAAGATTGATCCAGTGGGTACTTCTACTTCAAGAGTTCAATCTAGAAATTCAAGATCGAAAGGGAGTAGAAAACCAAGTAGCAGATCACTTGTCTAGATTGGAGCCGCAAGAGGGAAATTCTTCCCTTGTACCGATTCAGGAGACATTTCCAGTGGAACATATAATGAAGGTAAATCATGTCCATAATATTCCTTGGTTTGTTGATATTGCTAACTATTTAGCTTGTGGTTTGATGCCAATTGATAAAAAGTATCAACAAAGGAAAAAGTTTCTTCACGATGCGAAGTACTATTTTTGGGAAGAGCCATATTTGTTTAAAAAGTGTGCAGATAAGATGATCAGGAGATGTACGGTAGAAGATGAAATACCGAAGATTTTATACCACTGTCACTCAACTCCAAGTGGGGGACACTTCGAAGGTACTCGCACTACAGCCAAAGTATTACAAGCCGAATTCTTTTGGCCCACACTATTCAAGGATGCAGACGCTTACGTAAAAAGTTGTGATCGATGTCAGAGGGTTGGAAATGACACCAATAGAAATGAGATGCCTTGAACAAATATCATTGAGGTAGAATTGTTCGATGTTTGGGGTATTGACTTTTTTAGTCCTTTCCTTTCGTCTTTTGGTCACATGTACATATTGGTAGCAGTAGATTATGTGCCCAAGTGGGTTGAGGCTGAAGCTTATCCGACGAACGATGCTAAGGTTGTGATGAAGTTTTTGCAGAAACACGTGTTCACAAGGTTTGGAACCCAAGAGCTATTATCAGCGATGAAGGGACCCATTTTGTGAACAAATGGTTAAAATGGTTGTTAGATAAACATGGAGTGAAACATAAGGTTGCTACAGCTTACCATCCGCAGATGAATGGGCAAGCTGAGCTAGAGAATAAAGAGATCAAAGGTATACTTGAGAAGGTAGTTTGCCCGAACTAAGGAGATTGGTCCAAGAGACTAGATGATGCTTTATGGGCTTATAGAACATCATACAAGACACCTTTAGGAATGTCACCCGATAAGCTGGTCTTTGGGAAAGCCTGTCATCTACCTCTGGAGTTAGAGCACAAAGATTGCTGGGCTCTTCGATGACTCAACTTGGATCTTAAGCTTGCTAGAGAGAAACGGATGCTTCAACTCAACGAGCTAGAGGAATTCCAAGTGTTCTCATACGAAAATGCCAAATTACTAAGAGAAAGACTCAAAAATGGCATGACAAGCACATTCGAGTTAGAGAATTTGAAGCAGGTCAGCAAGTCTTGTTATTTAATTCTAGATTGAAGTTCTTCCCAGGTAAGTTAAAATCACATTGGTCCGGTCCATTTACGATTCATCACGTCTATCCATATGGAGTTGTTGAACTCCAAGGTAAGGGAGGTAATTTTCAAGTCAATGCTCAGCGTTTGAAACATTACAATGGAGAAAAACCTAAACGGGATCAAATCTTGTTTAGTTTATCAGATATTTAAATTTTCTTGTTTTTAATAAATTATTTAGGGTATATTTTTGGGTTTATTATGTTTAAATAAATTATGTCTAGGAGATTGGAACTTAAGCGGGAGCGCTTGTGACCCCTCCAATCTTCCTGGGAATTGATTTTTACATAATTTTTCGAGAAATTATTCCCTAAATGACAAAATAAAATTTTAAATTTTCAAATAAAAGGGTCAAATTTTGATCCAAGTTTTAATTAGCAACTCAATTTTAAATTTTCATTAAGTCTAGGACTTAATTGAAGTATTTTAAAATTTGATTGCTATTTTTAATAAAAATTTAGGTGCCTCTCTTTGTAAATATTTTTAAAAGCCATCTAGAATAAATATTTTTACTTAATATTATACATTTATAAATTATTAATAAACTTTAATATATAATTATATCCATTATCATTTATATATTAATTCTTATCAACTTTGCTTAGAATTAGGATTAATTTTATTTAATTTTATTTTATGTTTATTTTCATAATTTAATAGCAATTGATAATTTCATATGCATATATTTAATTGTTAATTGTGGTTAACTTTGAGTAGGACTAGACTTAGAATTTTTAAATTATTAAATTTCTCTAAGAATTTCACTCTACTTCCTACTCCTTCCTTTATATATTCCATCCATCTATTTTATTCTTCTCATCCATTCAACACCTAAAACCTCAAAGCACCCAAACTTTTGAGTGCCAAAAAGTCCCTAAGCAGTCAACCAGCACATCACATGCCTTTTCTTGCCTGAGCTTCGCCTCATGCCCTCTTGCCTCCAGCTCACGTCGCACGTACCAGTGCCCCACACCTGCGCTTAAGCACCCAAGCACGGCCCAGCACACCATGCCTGCTTGCCGAAGCTCCCTGCTGCGTGTGTTGCTTGCAGCCACACCATCTCCTCGCACTTCCGGACTAGCCCTTGTGCGCGCTACCTGCTTCAGCCCCACGTGCGCTATTGCTTGTTGCTTTGCACACTTGTGCAGCACACCTCTTTCACCCACACACCAAGCCCTTAAGCCTCCAACCCTCCTTTTAAATTACCATCTATTTCTTCATTATTTTTTTAGAGTTATTACATTTTTTTCAAAAAAGGTGGTAAGACCTAATTTTCTTTATGAATTATTAATAATTTATAATTAAATTTTTGAGAAAATAAATTTTTTTCTTCCATTTTATGTTCAGGTCAATTATGCCTCGCAAGAGAACTCGTGCCTCGGCCCAAATCGATGAAACGCAAAATAAGTTCCACTGTGAAGAAGCCAAAGTAAGATACGAAAGTATCTTCAAGAATCAACAGATGCATCTAGAGAAAGGGTTCACATTGAAGGAAAGCAACTACAGAGACTTTATGGCACATATTCATCAAGTTGCTGAAGCCCTCAATTGGGAATTGTTTTGTGAAAAGAGACCAAGTGTGGATGATGAGCTAGTTCGTGAATTTTATGCAAACTTAACCTCAAGCGAATTGACCGAAGTTCCAGTTTGGAATCAAGGTACCAATAAATTCAAATGTTATTAATGAGTTCTTTGAATTACCTGATTTCGAAAATGATGAATGTTCTTCTTTGTTGAGCAACATTAAGTCTGAAAATTTGCAAGAAATTCTCGAGGAACTGATAGTTCAAGGTTCTAAGTGGACCGTGTCAAAGTAAGGAATCCACACGTGTTGAAAAGAATATTTGACACCACTTGCGAAGGTATGGTTCTATTTCATCCGTTTCAGCCTTATGCCTAGTTCGCATGGGACTACAATCTCATTAGTGGTCTTATTACATTCGATACTAACTAGAAAGACCATTGATGTGGGTACAATCATCCAAGAGAAATGCGAAATTGTTCGTTAGACGTTCTGGCCCAGCCTATTTCCTCTTTACGATAAAAATTTTGTGCTTAAAAGCAAAAATTCTTGTGAACGTGAAGAGGGCAGGGTATAGTCAGGGCACAATCACTGATTGGGACCTCTACCGAGAAGCTAGAGATTCTATTCTACAGCAACGAGTTAAAGAGAGTGAGGATCCCAAAGAAGCAGAAGATGACCCTACAGAGATCCTGCCAGAGCAATCAACTGAAGTCCCTAATAAGGCAGAACCAATGGAACCAAAAGCTGGACCTGATATCGAAACCTCAATGTTTGGAGCTTTATCGCCTAGCCTAGATCTTGAGATGAGTTGTCAAAGCTGATGGACTCAATGCAACACATGCAATGGAAACAACAACCCTACTGGAGATACTCAAAAATAAGGGATGACTCGATGAGGAGTGCCCTTAGGAAAATTTAAATGACCCATTTATTTTTGTGCCTGAGTTTCCAGATTTCATATTTGAACCATTCATTATCGAAGAGGGAGCAAAGTGATTTATGCAAAGGCAATAATGATGGAGCAAAAGATGAGTCGAATTCAAAAGTGTAACATCCCAAAATTGGGCCTAGTAGGATTGGGCCTTGGGCGTAGGAATGTTTAAAATTTTCAAGAATATGAGAATGGCGTTGTTGCAAATTGGACTTATTAGTTAAGTGAATTTGGAAAGTTACGAGGTTTCTATGAAGTTCTGAGTTCAAGTTGGGCCTTAGTAAAATTTTGTGTTTAAGCCTATTAAGGAGAGACAGTAAGTGACCTCAAAGCTTATGAAAATAAATGAGTAAATTGCTAGCATAAATGAGCATATGGTAAAGAGGTTATGGCATCACATGAAGTACCTTGAGGGAAGATGTTCAAATCCCACAGTGTGCAAATTTTGACTATTATTTTTTGCACTCTTTCCTAATGTGTCGGTCAAGCTTATAAATAAGGCAAGTTGGACTTTTTAATTTTGGCAAGGCGGCTAATGAAATAAGGAAAGGGTAATGGTAAGGTAAGGAATCAATAGAAAGGGGAAAGTAAGGGGAACAAGTGGCCTTTTCAAGGAAATGTTATGGAAAGGTTGGTTGGCAAATTTTTGACTATTAGGGGCATGAATGTGGACGGTTTTGAGGGTAAGATAGGTAGCCGAATTTTGCTTTGGTCATTTTGCAAAGCTTTGTGCATGATAAGGTTTTGGTTCTTTTAGCATTTTTGGTTACTCTTCCTTGCCAACATCATTTTCTTCCCTTTTAGTTTTGGCCTGAACACCTAGTGCATTTGTTCATTTCACTCCTTTGTTTTGCCTTAACCCCAATTCATTTTTGGTTCATCTTCTTTAGTTGGCCGAAACTAACAAGCACTTTTCTTCATCCATTCTTTCCTTTTGAGCATTTCATCAACCTTTTCTTCTTCTTTAATCAACATCACTTTGTGTGATCTTCTTGTTCGATTTTCTCTATAGCCGAACCATTATCATCCTATTTCTTCATCATTTCGTTCTCTATCATGTGGGAAAACCTCATCTTGATCGAATCGGTAAGTAGTAGTTTTCTCTTTGTCAATAACCTTGTTTCATTCGAGTTTTTCCTTAATAAATCGTGTGTTCTTCCTTCTCTCTCGTTGAGTCTGAGTTACGTTCTTTTCTATGATATGGCCATCATTGGGCTTAGGATTTTCAACAAGGTGAAGGAGCAAAAGTGATTTGTATTAACCAAATCGTTATCGTCGACTCGTCAAGTAAGTGGGGTAAGAACGTTGTTATAAGATTTGTTTTGGCCAAAGGTGGGATAATTGCTAACAACTATTTCGCTCATCAAATATTGTTAGGACGGGATTTCAATAGACAAAGGGTAGGATCGAGGGAGATCACATTCGTGGTAAGTGGAGTTAGCCTAGTAAAGTGTTTATAGTTATGATTATCAAAGTAGAGACTAACCTTCTGTCAACTATCATTATAGGTGTTGAAATCGGTGGAAAGCACAACTCGTTATTAAAGTGTGTAATCCAGTACCTTTCGTATACATATATGAAATGGTGTGTAATCTCACACTTCACTGAAATTTTTTATGAAATATTCTGTGAATCAATCGAAATACCGAAGAAAACCAAAAATCAGCATCCGTGATCACTCGGGCGTGCGTATGATCGTAGTGGTAATCATATTTTGTAATAAAACAGTTTCAGTTAGAAACAGTGATGTGTATTTGAAAAATCACAAAAAATAGGAGAAAGGGAATTAGAAAGTGAATGAGATATCAAATTAAATCTTACTGTGTCTATTTTGATATGGATGAAACATAAAAGGAAAATGAATTTTATATTCTGAGATATGTTAATTTTAGTGAGACTGGTTCTGAATGACTTTGTGGTTCCCTGATCTGTCTTGGTAAAATCAGATAAAATTGTACAAAGTGATTTATGAGTTATAATTAATATGTATGGATTCCTTAGTGAGTCTGTTTTCAATAGAGACAAGTGGAGCAGCATATGAAAACTGTACATTGAGATATTTGAATTTTGGGTAAGAGAGGTCAGAATCATTGGACAGTGAAACAAGGGAAACTTTAAGGAATAAACTGTACTAAATGGTTAAGCCAAAAATTCTAGAAAAATTGTAGTAAGAATATATATGAGCCTAGTTTCAAAGAAAATTTACGGATCTGAATTTCAGTTTTCTAACATGAGTTATAGTCAGTTTAGTCAAAGTTATGCAGTTGGACAGTTTCAATTTGTATACCCCAAATTAGTAGTTAAAGTCGTAGGGTGCGAAATTACCAAATTACCCTTAGTGGGTAAAATTACCGAATTACCCTCGATGGGTAAAATTATGAAAATTCCCTTGATGGGCCAAATTATGGAAATGCCTTAATGGGCCAATTTGATAAGATTGCCTTGAAAGGCCGAAATACGAAAATGTCTTAATGGACCGATTTGTTAATTTGTTATATGGGACGATTTGTTAATTTGCTATATGGGCCGATCTAATAATTTTCTATATGGGCCGATTTGTTAATTTGTTATATGGGCCGATCTGATAATTTGTTATATGGGCCAATCTGATATTTTGCTAAATGGGCCGATCTGATATTTTGCTTAATGGGCTTAATTGATAAACTGTTATAATGGGCCATAATTTTTGTAATAAATATCCGAATAAATTACTGTTGTTATATTGTAAAAATCATGATTTGTTATGCATCATATACATGATTTGCATGGGAAGGGATAACTCTGCCACATAATTCTGGTGGCTCTGCCACATATTTTGGTGACTCTGTCACAATCTGTCTGGTGGCTATGCCATGTAAACTCTGTTATTTTGGTGGCTTGTCCACAACTAAATTTGATATAAATGGCTTAATGCCTACGTTTGGTGTGTTGGCGGGGTGGGTGATTAAAGCTCCCCACAGGTGTGTTGGTTGGTAGGGGTGGTGTATAGCGGATGGAAAACTAGATTTGGTTTGGAAATTGCATATCATATGCATATTATATATATGATACCTTTACGTTATTGTAAATGGGCTTGGCCTAAATGAATACTTAATGGGATTTTGGCCCAGTGAATAATGGTAAATGGGTTACACGTTGAGTTCTTGTAACTCACCCCCTTTTATTTCTTAATCCTTTTAGGTAATGCTCAGTGATGTGGACTTGGGCCATGGATGACTCGGTGGAGGCCATACTCCAGAAATGGTGTTTTACTTTGGAACTTTAGATTTCTATTTTCATTCACTTTACTATTTTGGGTTTTATGTTGTAATAAGGCCTCTGGAGTATTTTATTATTTGCTTTATGTTTGATATACTTATTATTTTATTTAAATTATTTTAAATGAGAATTTTCTAAAAACTTAAATAAAGGTTTTCCGAAATCGGTTAACAAATGGATTTCATAATAAACTTTTACAAATATTTTTAACACAAAAATCTTCATCGAATTTTCAACATTGTTTTCAAAAGTCACGTTTTATAAGATTATTAGTTCAAATCTATCGATTTATCAATCAATCTTCGAGGTTAGTAGTATTTTATCAAATGTCTCAAATCAAACTTGTTTTTCTTGATTTTTAACAAAACTTATTTTAGTACGAATCACAAATCCTTTATACGTTTTCTTGCATGTGACATGCCATATTTGAGCCTAACTTCTGGGCCGGGTTTGGGGTGTTATAGGAAGGATCGGCAAACAAATAAAAAAAGAGGACCTCAACCTTATTTTATTTTTATTCTTAAGTTATTTTAGGATTAGGTTAATTAGGAATTTTTATTTTTGCACAATAAAACAAGAGATAGGAATCATGAATAAAATCTGAACAAGTTATAAAGGCTAAAGTGTGGCAATAGGTATATACATGCCTAGGATTGGATTTAGAGAGAGCTTGGTACTTAAGCAGTCATGTAACATCCTTAAGTAGGGGTTATTGTGTTTGAACTTCTTTGCATGTGTGTGGTTGTTGTTTGAGGTGTTCTAGAGGCTAGTTATAAGCCAAAGGTAGGCCCAAGCTGTAGGAAAAAATTTATTTTTAAGTGTTAGTCAAGGGAGCTGAAGGAGCTAGGGGTTAAGTATATTTCGTGGGGAAGTTAAGCACAAGATTGGGCTTGGTGAAGTGGCAAGGAGGCACCACTTAGGGCCTTGTGATTGACGCCACATGCAGGGAAGGGTGAGCTCAGGGTCGAGCAGCAGATATCTCACTTTCTGCTTATTATTTTGACACCAAGGGGGAAGAGTTGTGCTCAGCACAAACTCTGTCAGATAAGCATGGAATAAGTCAAATTAATTTAAATGGGTGGCAAGGAGAAAATTTAGGAACTTGTGGAATTCAAATTCATTTGAATTAGTGGCCAGGAGGAGTTTGAGGAAGTGGTCGAATTTTGAACTCTTGTTGGCAGAGGAGTGTTCGGTTTGGGAAGCTAATGAGATGAGAGTGCCAAATTTCTTTAGGTGCCTTATTGTGCATTTTCGGCTAGCCTAAGTCCTAGTGTGCTTGGTGAGTCAAAAGTCGAAAACCAACCTTTTGAGCCTTGCCGATTCCCCCTAGTGCACCATATTGAGGTAAAAGCCGAAACCACCTTAGGTGCATGTCGTTTTCCTCTCTAAAGCATTGGCCGAATCTTCACAAGAACCCTTTTGGAAATTCTCTTTTCTCCTTTGAACCGAAACCTCACTTGACATTTTCTTCTCTTCTCTTTTCGGCAATTAAGGTGCTTGGCCAAACCTCTCTTTCTCCCACCTATCTTTTTCTTCTTTTCATAACTGCTCAAGACCCCATCCTCTTCTTTATTTTCTTCTCTTTCCAAAACCTCTTAATCCCTTTTTTTTAAGCCTAAGCCGAATACCCATAATCTTTTCTCCCATTCTCTCTTTTTCTTTTTGAGCCAAATCTCAATTGTTTCTCTTCTATCAACCATAGTCGAATCTTCCTTCACCACTCAACCTTTTTCGAAATTTCCTTCCTTTCTTCTAGTTGCTTTGGCCGAATATCAAACAAGGGTGGATCTTCTTCGGTTCTTCTTCAATCGGTTTTGAGAAGGGGTAAGTGTCTTGGCCGAATTCCTTTTGTTCCTTTCCTCTTCTCTCTGTCGACTTTCATAGGAGCAAAAGCAAAATTTTGGCATTTGGTGATAGATTTCTAATCATCTATAAGGATGATTTCTTTTAGGATCTTTGGGATTTTGAAGCAGTTGATCTAACCCTCTATCTCTAACAATCGAATTTGATAAGTCAAGTGGTAAGGATATCTATGTTGGTTCATCATTATTTAAGTTGTTGTAAAGCCGAAGGCTGTTGAGACTAAGCTTTATTGTTGGCCGAATGTAGGGGGAGGATCAGTCTCGCATATCTTGGCATTGTGTTTTGTTTTCGTAAGGCAGGAAGGTAAGGGTGGTGTTGTTTATGCATAATCTCACCCTTCGGGATTTATTGGTATAGCCGAATGGCCTATGTTATTAACCTTAGTGTTGGTCGAATGTAGGACATGGAGATCTAGTGCGGTAGATCGGGTTTTTAGGATTCAGCGTTTGCATTAGTACATGTGTGCAACTTACACACTTCATAACTTAGTAAATATGTTAATAACCTGAATATGTTAAAAGCTGAAAAACTGTGTAGATCTTGATATGATACCTTAATGGGTATGAGCAAGGATTCGGGTAAGTCCGTTTCGATATGATTTTGCTATATGTTGTTTAATACTATAATCTATGATATAATTGTTGTATGTTTCAGATTAAAGCATGATGGCATGGTTTGCATAAGTATTGCATTGTCATGGGTGATATGAGATGAGGGGGAAGATTTGATATCCGTGTCTTTGGGACACCAGAGGTTTGGCACCTCCAGTGGTTTGGTACCACAGTTGATTTCGTGACTTTGGGTCACCAGAGGTTTGGCACCTCATAGCGACTCGTCCCAGTGGCTTCGCACCACAGTGAGTTGGCCCCACATTTGATATTACAGGATTGTCACCAGTGATTTGGTATCACAACGTGGGTTGGCCCCACAGATGGATTAATCGTGACTTTGGGTCACCAGTGGTTTGGCACCACATTATTATTGGATATCGTGACTTTGGGTCACCAGTGGTTTGGCACCACCAGTGGTTTGGTACCACACGGGGTAGAAACGGAGTTATGGATGGCTAGGTTTGGGTGCATGATATATTGCTTGGTTATGACTTGTGTGTAAGCATGTTGCATTAACCGGGAGGGGGATTATGCACTGAGTCTTGGTGACTCACCTTCTCCCTTATCTTTTCAGGTGATTTGTAGATCGCGGATGAGGAGCCGGATGGACTCGAGGTGGCCATGCATTAAACACATTCGGTTTTACATGGACTTTGCTTTGGGTATTACTTTAAATTTCGATTTTCATTTGGGTTTGTAATAAGGCCTTTAAATTATGTTTTTGGATTATTTTGCATGCTTTAGATATATCTTCAAATATGACAACGTAAATTGCTTGTTTTGTTTTAACAACCTGATAACCAAAGTTTTCCAAAATTTACCTCGTTTCAAGTTTTCCAATAGTTACCATCGGGTAACAGCATTCATGAAATGATAACAAAGATACTTTAGATGGTTTCCAAATTCAGGGTTCTTCTCAATTTCAAATGCACACGATTTTTAAATAATTAAAAATAATACATCCGAGTTCTAACAAACATGGACGTTTTCTATCAAACTGAACGGCAAATGAGTTTTCAAACCGTTTTCCTCTATAACATGCCATATTCGGTCATGGTGAGTTGATCGGGTTTGGGGTGTTACAAGTCAATTTGACTCACCTCCTCTTTTCTAAAATCCTACCTGGTGTATAGTATCTATTCACTTTAAACAATGAGGACATTGTTCACTTTAAGTAGGGGGACCAAAAATTTGAATTAATTCCACTCAGAACAAAATTTTCTTTTAATTATGATTAGGATATATTTTGTTCAATAATTTGAATTTTTGTTAAGTATGCTACACTTCAGTATTAATAAAGTTCTACTATTTCAATAAGTTATTATGTTAGCTTAATAATGATATGAATGTATTTTTAATAAAGCATGCAAATTCGTACCATAATATTTTTAGTTCCCTACGAAAAAATTAGGCATGCATGAACGTTTAAGTCTTTAGAATTGACTTAGTAATTTCTTGAGGCAAAATCCTAGGAAGCATGGAATATTGAAAATGATTTAGGCAATTATTGTTTGGACCATTTGAGCCTTTCAAGCCGACCATGATAAAATTATCCTTTGAAACCCAACTTTGAGACTATATGGCCTAGTTTTATTTGGACATTTGCAATATTTAGCCATCACTTTTCTCTTCATTATCTTTAAAATTGTCCCAAACACTAGACTCAGTACTATTCAAAATATCATTTAAAAATAAGTTTGGGGGAATTGAAAAGAAGTATCAATTGCTCGAAAATTGTAGTACATGAAGCAAGTGCTCGAATTTGAATTCAAAAAAACAAAGAGGAAAGAAATCACATGTACTCGAAAGAAAATAGATGTACAAAAGAGCATGTGAAAGTAAAATAAGTTGGTGTATCGAAGGTAAAAATTCCAAAGGTTCGATTTTACGCTGAGTCTAGGGTTTTTATGCCAAAATTTATCCATCTTTTACCTACCCATAGCCTAGCCATGTTACAAGCATAATAAAGACCTATTAATTCAAGTTTCTATGCTACCTACATTAGTGGAGAGAAATTGTTAAGATCAACATATGAAGACATAAGTTAAACTTAATGATTGCAGCTTAATTTTAATAAGGGAATAAAAAAAATAAAAATGGTAAGGGTTAACATGTCTTAGGCATTTAGTCTAATTTTGCTATTATAATAGTTGTTGGATGTAATTTGAACGATATGTATACTTAAGTAGCATAATTATCAAATTTCTTATTTTTGAGCCTAAGTATATTAAATTCATAATTTTGAGAAGAAAATTGTTTTGAAGGAGTTCTTCAAAAGTGTTTCTGAGAAATTATTTTCGGAATTTGTGCATTACTCGGGACGAGCAATGATTTAAGTTTGGGGGTGTGGAAACACAAGGATTTATATACTTTTTCATACCTAATTTTACTTAAAATCATACATTTTCGATAGAATTTTTGTCATAAATAATTAATTTTTACAAATAATTAAATTGTATTAAAAATTTGAACATTTTAATTTTTAGTCAATTTTACAATTATTTTTAGTGAATTTTGATTATTTTTGACAGATTCGTACAAAGGGCGACAATTGACGTGGCAGACACCTTTAGAAGAACAAAACCGAGAAGCTATTCGAAGTAATAAGGAGAAATAATTTCCAGCCTAAGATGATCCAAATATGTGTATTAATTCATAATATAATTAATTTTAATTTATTCTCAATTTAATTTGGGCTAAATAAATTAATTTTAATTAATTACGAAAAGGGCCCAGTTGAACCGCACCAGTTGAACCAAATTGAGCAAACCAAACCAGCCACCAATTGGGCAGCCCAGAACCGTTCAAATACTGACACAAATCAGCATTTTAGCTGATTAAATGAGCTTGCAAAAAGGCCCTTGGAAGACTTTCAAATTACATTCAAACCCCACCTTAAATTAAGGCTTTATGGATTTGCCCTAGGCTAATTTTAGCAAAGTTGAAAGTCTCAACTTTGCCATGTAAGATGGCCGGCCATGAGGGGGCTATTTGGCTGCTGAAATTTTCTATTCTTAGCAGCCATCCTCAGCTATATAAACCCCCTTTTCTGCCCATTCAAAGCATCCCTCAACACTCTTATTCTCTCATCACTTCTCTTCTCTCCATTCTCTCATTTTCTTCAAAAAAAAAAAAAAAAAACCAAGCCTTCTTGTGCCGATTTCCCCTCTTGGAAAAGAGTTGTTTTCTTAGCCATTTGGGGCAGCAAGCTAGTGTTCGTAGAAGCCTTGATCGGCAAGGGCAACAGAGACAAAAGAAGGAGCAATCAGTTAAGCCACGGAGAAACACCGGATTTGCTTTTTGTTCCCTGTCTTTTTAATTTCTGTTGTTTTTATTATGAACATATCTCTGAATATTCATGTCTTTGTAATTGTTATTTTAATCAATCTTGCTTAAATTAATTCGTGTTGGGTTGATTGCATTTCGTCCTCTTGATTTGTTAAATTTATGTTTATGCTGTTATAGGCCTCGGTAAAATGCTTGATTAAGTAAAATCATGCCTACGTTATTCTGGCATTATAATTGTTTAGATAACTAAAGAATTAATTATTTAAATGCATTGAAATTGTAATTAATGGACACAGTACTTAATCAGTGCATGTTTAATTCTTCTAAGGTAGCTGAAGATTAGGTTAGCATTGTATTTGACAATACATATGCCTTGCATAACTTGCAAGATTATTGTGATTAAATTGTTTCAAGGTAAGGATACTATGTTACCTCACATAGTCTTTTATATGCTTATTAGGTTGGATTAATCGTTTGAATCGATATAGGAATATGTGAGAGATTATTTAAGTTAATAAGTATGTATGTGTAATAACATGTTTACCTTTATAAATATTTTTAATCGGTCGAATTGGCATAGAAATATGTACAAGAGATGAATGAATTTTTGATTTGTAAATGTGTTCATAAGTTAGCAAATGACCGAGTTACCGTGATTTATTCGTAACAAGTATAAGCATAAGTTTAATAATTCTAAGGTAAGGAAATATAATTAATCCAACACAATTATATCATCTTGATTAAATCATATTTGGAATCGTGCACTAGAATTTTTTTGTTTTATTCTAATTATTTCACTTAGTTTTTAACCCTTAGTTTTTTTTATTATCTCTTTTTTAAAACCAAATAATTTTCCTTCACCAATGTGTTTAAAATTACTTTCATAAATAATTCTTTTACAGTCCCTGTGGGTACGATAACTCGACATTTACTTGTCACTTGATTACTTGTTGTAATTGTGCACACTTGCACATTTCCATCGTTCCATTAGGTAAATGTTGATGAATACATTTGAGGTGCCTTTGAATGTCATATTGGTTAGTTGAATTAGGATTCTTGAAATGGCAATTTTATGTATGTTTTGATAGGGTTTTGGTGCCTTGAATATGTGCACAAAAGGCCTAAATGTTTATGCATGAATTGGTATTAGAAATGGCTTGATTTTAGGCAAATTTGGGTCTACACGACTTGAGACACGGGCATGTGACTCAGTAGTGTGGGGCACAAGGCCATGTGTCATTTGAGAGTTCCTTTGTATGCGAGTAAGTTACACGGCCTAACACATGGCTTGGCACAAAGGCGTGAGGGGCAACTCAGAGAGTTACACGGCCTGGCATATGGGCGTGTGACATGTGCATGTGACCCTACTCAGAGAGTTACACGGCCTGAGATAGTGGCATGTGTCTTAGTCGTGCGAGGCACGTGGCTTGGCCTCATGGCTGTGTGATCCCTGTTTCTAAATTTTTGTGACTTTTTCCTAGACTTTCCAAATGATTTCAATTTGGTCCCAAATCATTTCTAAGGTATTTCTAGGGCCTCGAGGGCTTGATTTAGGGACGGTATGTATGTATATGATTGGTTTATGATTTGTTTACTTTATTAAATGAAGTTAAGTTTAAATAATTCTGATTGTATGGTAATGCTCCGTACCCCTAGTTCGATGACGGATACGGGTTAGGGGTGTTGCATAATGAAATTTTAATATGACCTTAATAAAATCCCATAAACATTAAAATAATAAAATAATAATTTACTCGTCAAATTTGTGGTCCCGAAACTACTGTTCTGATTTCACTGAAAACGAGTTGCTTAAACCTTTGATCTTATAGTTAAGAGATGATGTGAACAACCACCACACTGTACCCATACAATTAATAGTTATAATTTTTTTTTTGTGATAAAGAGAAAAATTACAAGAAATAAACTACGCTGACTAGCCTAACTCCCCAGACGGGGGTTTTCCAAACTTTGCAGTCCTTGACTTCCGAGTGAGCCAACTTGGCCAGGTTATCAGCTTCCTGGTTCTTTTTTCTGGGTATGTAAGAAATATTCTAGTGAGAAATATGAGGCAGTAACTGAAGAATCCTCCTAATCAAAGCCTTGTTAGACCCTCTTGTAGAACTCTCCTGAATGACCATCACCACTTCAAGATTATCAGACTAAATCATCACATTACCCAAGCCACGATCAATTAGGATGTTTAGACCATCCAATATGCCCCACAATTCAGCCTCAAACACTGAACAACTTCCCAAAAACTTGTTATATCTAATGATCCACTCCCTATTTCGGTTTTTCACAACCCCTCCTACTACTGCAGAATCATCCTCAATCCTAATAGAACCATTTGTAGTTAAAAAACCCAACCTTTTAGAAAAATGGAGCACATGATCATATTCCTCCCCGTATTCATCTAACTCTGACCGATCTTTAAAACATGTTTGGCCCAACTATACAAGGATCTGATAATATCAAAACTACTCTATAGCCACCCTAAAAATAGTGAGATTGCGATTCTTCTAAATACGCCAGATGATAATCTTGAAAAGACATTCCTAATCAACCTCCCCAAAGTAAATGTCATACTGATTATGCAAGTTAGACACTATCCATTCCGTAATATTACTAGAGTAGAACCTGATAAACTAATTAGTGGGAATTAAAAGATTCCAAATGTCACTCACTGTCAGACAAGCTCTTAGAACATGTAACACATATTTAGAGGTATGTCCATAAACTCTACAATCCAAACAATGCCCCAAATCCCATCAGACTCTTTCTACATTAGTGGAAAATCTTTGCTTGAGTATCAGCCAAACAAAAAACTTTACTCTTTGTAGACCTTTAAACTTCCAAGGGGATTCTCTATGCATCTTCCTTCGCTTTCCATAAACCCTCCTTAATCTTCCTATAAGCATTTTTAATAGATAAAGAACCCGTTGTTGAACCTCCCCAAATTATCTTGTCAATGCCTACTTCTAGATGTGGTGGGAGTATTGCAATAATCTTCCGTATGACCGTCTCACGTACCCAAAGTCAAAATAATTCAAGGTTCCAATTACCATCCACAAAAACCATATCACTAAGCAAATAATCCAAATCAAGACTAGAGTGACCGTGAATCAGATTAACAAGAGACCTGTCATTTGGAATCTAGGGATCTCGCTAACACCTAATCTTTTTCCCATCCTCCACTGACTAAATCAAATTCTCCTGTATGAGAGGAAAACCTTAGTAAGGGATCTCCACAAGAAAGAACTTCTACTATGGGATAAATTCTCTCGTATTCAATCAACCACCCCATACTTAGTACGTAAAACCTGCACCCAAATAGCTCTAGACTCAGTTAAAATTTTAAAACCTAACTTCATCATGAAGGAAGTGTTATGATCCTGTAGCTTTTGAAAACCAAGACCACCATGCTCTCGAGGTTGTCAGATATCCTCCCAACCAACCAAAGGCATTTTCCTACCATTAGTTGAAGAACCCCAAACAAACTGATGCACCATATGTTCAATTTCCTTGCACAGTCCCTTAGAAATCAACATAGACTGCATAAAACAGCTAAGAATCTCCATAAGAACCGATTGAGCCAGAGTAGCCCTACCAGCAAGAGATAGAGATCTTGCATCCCATCCCTGTAGCTTACTCTGAACCTCATCCACCACAAAGCACAAGAAACTATTGGTAACTTTATCATGAAAAATGGGAACTTGTAAATAGCACCCAAGATTATGCAGCCTTCGAAAACCAAGAATATGACACAAGTTGCTTTCTAATACATCACCCACGCATTCTGAGAAGCAAAAATTTGTTTTGTTTGATTAATCCTATGCCCTAAATAATCACAAAAACTATCAAACACTTTCTTCAAGATTATAGCTTGATCCTCTTCAGCTTGACCAAACAGAATCAAATTATCTACAAAAAATAAGGTAAGATAGAGGAGGGATTGATTGAGATAAATAGATTGGTCTTTAGCATCCAGAATTAATATTAGACTGTATATTATGGCTAAGCCTTTCCATGCACAGAACAAATAAATATGGGGAAAGTGGACATCCTTGACGGACCCTCTAGATGGCCTGAATTTCTGAGTTGGGTTTCCATTCCACAAATCTTTATAGTAGAGTTAGTGGCAGCATACATAATCACATTATAAAGGTAAGTTAAAATACCTGCAGCTTGAAGAGATGCATCAATAAACTCCCAATGCACTCGATCGTAGGCTTTCTCTAAGTCAATCTTGATAGACATTTAGTTCCTAGTCATTTTCTTAATTTTCATGGAATGAAAAACCTCCTGAGAAATAATATTATTATCCGTATTACTCTTTCCCGCAATAAACCAATTTTTTTATTGACCAATAATTATTGGAAACATCAGCTTGAATCGATTAGCAATGATTTTCATTACCAACTTGTAAAGAACTGAGCACAAATTGATCTGTCAGAAATGGGAAAAGCATTCTAGATTTGGGACCTTAGATGAGAACTATAAGGGAATTATTCAGTTTTGCATCGATTTTTTCACCATTAAAAATAGTTTTAACCCATGTACAGATCAAGTCCCCAATCTAATCCCAATGACTCTAAAAGAAGAGGGCATGGAACCCACCACTCCTTGGTGCCTTCAGAGGACTCATATCAAACAAGACATATTTTATTTTCTCATTTGAAATTGGTTTGCTTAACATCTAGATCTCACCATATTCAAGCTTCGGAATTGAACTAAGGGACAAACTCTCATTGGCCCCGGGTCTTCACCATATAAGTTTTCAAAAAAAAAAATGAGTTGCCTTCTGTCGTAAATCCTCCTCATAAAAAATCCACTCTCCCTCCTTTTTTTTAAGTCGTAATCCGATTATTACTTCTCCTTCTTAGGTGCATAAATGTAACACCCAAACCTAGCCTAGACGTTATGGCCAAATTTGGAGAAGTTACTGCACTTCATTTGAAAACCCAAAACTATTTGACTTGTAAGGATGACGCTAGTTTGTACTAAGTAAAAATCTAGTTTATTAAATAACATTTCTTTCTTAACCAATTTGTGATTATTTATACTTTTAAAACATTTAGGCTTGTAGCGAAGTTCTTAATCTAACTCAATTTTTGTAAAATGCAATTTGTTGTTGAAAAACCATGGTTTTGCAAATACAGTGAGTATCATAAGAAATACGTTGAAATATTTACAAGTGAAAAACAAAACAAAAAAAATAAAATCCAAACTTAAAAAAAATCCATAACAGTCCAAAAATATCGAAACAGAATAAACTAGGTTTTATCCAATACTAAATAAAAGTGTTTAACCGAACTCCCGTCGCATCGACCCGTCCTAAGTCGGGGGGTTACCTAAAAGTAAACAAACAGAGGTGAGCTTTTAAGGTCAGTGTGTAACTTATATAAAAAGATGCACATATTTTAATTTCAGACATGTTTTTAGAAATCATCAAACATATTATAAGAAAGCAAAAACAAAATATATTAGATACAAAAGTACAATCGTAACCCTATCTTCTACACACTGTCTCCTACCATCTTAACACACCATATAGGGTATTCAATGCCCATCCAGCCCTACACATTGCTTAGTGTCAGTATTACATTTCAGAATATTCGTAGCCAAGCTACCCAATAAATAGGCAATAGTTTACCAATAATAGAAATCTATATGTGGTTGAGCCATCATGTAACATCCTAGATTAGGAGCTATGCGTTTAATGCATAATTCAAGTGATAGTAGGCTTGGAGTGTGTTTGGATATATTTTAGGAGTTTTTGAGAACTTTAGGTGAAGGGGAAAAACTTTGGAAAATGTTGGAATTTTAAGTGAAAAGGGGAAATTAGGCTGAAGAGGCCTTAAGAAAATTTTTGGAGAGTTTAGGACACAAGAAATCCAAGTGGTAATTGGCTAGGAGGCGCCACTTAGTGCTTAGGGGAGTGACGCCTCAAGGAGCTAGGTGGACAGGGTTCAAGCGTGGGAAGCAATGGGCTTTTCTTTTTGCATCTGGAAGGGAAGCAAGGCCAGGGTTTGGCATAAAACATGCCTTGGTAAAGTGGCTTTCATGCGCCACTTAAGGGCCTGGAAATGATGCCTGGACAAGGGCCTTGGTTTGAATCTCGTTGGCGGCATGGGCATGTTTTTATTTTGCTTTGGTGTTAAGACAAGAGGGAGCTAGGGAAGGAGGCTTTAAAATAAATTTTGACGAGTTTATGTCACAAATAAACGCCATGGCAGAATGGCTTGGGGCGCTATCGGTTGCTTGCGGCAATGGGGCCTGTGTTCGAGTTCTTGAAGGAAGCAAGAAAGGGCATTTTATTTTTGTGCGGCAAGAAGGCACTTGGGCTAAGTAGGTCTTAAAAGAAATTCAGGGTGACTTATGTCACAAAGAGGCGCCTTGGCAAAGTGGCCTGGGGCGTTACCTGTACGTTTGCTCCAGCAGGTCTTGGGTTCAAGGTGTGTGAACAGCAGTGGGTGTTTTATTTTTGACTTTTTGCACCAAGAGAGAAGGAAGTGATGGACAGCAATTGGACTTCTAATTAGATAAAGATTAAGCTAGTTTTTGTTTTTAAATTTGGCTGGGATAATGGATAGATGCTGGCTTTTATCTTTTTATTTTATTTTATTTAGTTAAGATAGAAAGGGTGGCCTTATTTTTAATTATTTTTGAATGAGTTTAGGAGAGGAAAAATAGGTGCCAAAATTATCTTTTTAGAAGTATCCATCTTTTTGTCCTCCTTTAGACTTATTGCCAAATTCTTTTCATTCTCTCTTCGTATTCTTTTTCCTTCTCTCAACCTTAATTCCTTCTATCACCATTGGTAAAGCTTAGCTGAACCTTATGAGCTTTCTTTGTCTTTTCTTTGCTTGGGACCTTAAAGAACACCATAGCCAAAATATCTTTGCTTAAACCGAAACCTCTCTTAAAGTTGCCATTGCCGAATATTTCTACTACAATTGAGGAGCCATAACCGAACTTGTGATCCTCTTTTATTCTTTTCTTTTACTCATCCTAAAAGTCGAAACTCCATTGAATCTCCCCACCATTTCTTTTATTCTATTGATTTCCGAAAGTCAAGGATCTGACTCTATTTCTCTAGTGTGGCCGAACCTAGGAAGGGGATCTCGGGAAGTTGATCAGTAGGGGTAAACAGCGTGTAGTGGTAAGTATTCCTTTTAGCAATCGGTTTAGGCCTTGGTTGTATGAATGGCCGAATATTCTTAGGGCCATAATATTGTGTTTCGTTTGTTTGTAGCCAACACCAAGGAGCATAAAAGGATTCTTTCGGGATTCAAAATATTCAAGGCAAGTGGCAGTTGCGGGATTCGGGGCTAATCGACAGGAATAAGCAAAGCCTTCGGGATTTGGTAGGAGACCAAATCGGCATTAAGGGAGGAAGAAAAACCCCGTTCATCGTGTTAGATCCTAGTAATTCGGGATTTCGCTAAATAGTAAGGTGTGTGATTAACCCACCATTTTTGAGTTTTGCTATATTTGCATGTGTGAATTATGTGCTAACCAGTGCAGTGGCAGTTATGTGGTGATTACCCTAAAAAGGGGTATATCGATAATCAAGTTAGTATTATCTGTTGATACGAATGTGAAAGTGCCGATGTGAATGTGACTATGCCTATGGAAATATGATGGTCTGCCTTAATAACATGTGCATGCATTTATTATTATTATGCCACTATTACATGTTGCATGTGCATGGGTTGGGATATGAAAGAAGATGCGGGTGTACTTGATGCGTGGTTTGATGTTAGCCTTGAGCTACATTGTGGATTGACGTTGGTGAGGTCACGTTGTGGATTAATTGCGATTTAGTTCGCGTGGCTTGATGAGTGGCTATTTGCCTCATCGTGGTTGATATCGGCTAAGTGCCATATCGTGGTTGATGAGTGACTATGTGTCCCATCGTGGTTTTGGTGTTAGCTACGGCTACATCATGGATTGGCGCTGACCGAGGTCGTTGTGGATTTTTGTGCTTTATTGCACGTGGATGGCATTTATTGCCTTTTGGAGTGAAAAGGAGAAGGTGATTTGATAATCCCCTGGTGTGTGGTAGGCTGGATACGGGGGTGTGTAGAGGATGGACCCTAGGTTTGGGTTGGGTGCACTTTGCATAATTCTATGTGACACGTGAAATGAGGTATTAATGTGGAAATGGGCCAAGCCCAAAATGTGAATGTGGATTGGAATGAGAAATGGGCCAAGCCCGATTATATGATATGTGGAATAATGTGGTAATGGGCCAAGTCCAAGTATGTGGAAACATGTGGTTATTTACCATTGTTATATGAATGTGATATGAATGTGGGCCAAGCCCGAATGTGGTAATATGTGATTATGATATTTGTTATCGATATATGGGTTAATATGGGGTTAACATGTGGGTGGAAATCGGTGGTTTAATTACACACCGAGTTTGTATGACTCACCCAATTTTTATCAACATCGCAGTGATGCTTGGATCGGGTTTGGAGTGGATACGAGGTGGCCCATGCGAGAAGAAATTTTATTTAATTAATTAAGTATTTATATTTTCAGTATTTTGATTAAGTGTTTATTGTAATAAGGCCCATTAAAGTATTTAAGTATTTTTTAGTATCTTTATTGTTATATTTTATTATGGATTGACAATTGAGATATCTTTCGCCAATGGTTTTATTTTCTTAGATCGTATATAATAAAGTTTTTATTTGGATATTTTTATCAAGCTTATATTATTTAAAATTTTTAAATGGACATGATTTTTAAATAAGAACAAAATTTTCAAGTTCCACCACAAGTCAGGATATTTTCAAACGTTTTCCGCAGTGGCATTTCAAATTCGGTAGTAACGAATGGGCTGGGTTTGGGGTGTTACACACCATATACGACAGATCGATATATCAATTTAACTACCCACACTTCCTCCACAACATATACCCCACCCAATGCATATTCAGAAGTAAAAAATATCAAATATGTATTATGAAGTACATGTTTATCATGACAGAAATAGAACATGCTTAATAGATAACATATTTTACTTATTTTATTACAGAGCATACTTAACATATATCTTATCAAATATACGTACACATATCAAATTTTTTGCTAAAAAAATACCAGAAGTCTTATTTTATAAATTAATTTTTATCATACGGACCCTACGGAAGGCCTACATTCAACTCGAACGATGTTTATGACCCTAGGGAAAAATTATGAAATTTGGTCTCACATGCCCGTGTGGCCCACATGGCCTGAAACACGGTCTCACACACGCTCGTGTGGCCCACACGACCCAATTAGCCCAGACCGTGTGACTCAAATAGTCTCTCGCATAGTCGTAAGGTGTCGATAGCCGCAATTTTTGACTTTTGTTGTTTGTTGATTTCTCGAGTTTTCGTTATACAATTTCTGATGTAGGTTCCAAAAATGAGTATACCATCGCCTACAAACATCATACACCTAACAAATTAGCCATAATAATGGATCAATTTAAGAGGACATACTCATCAATTTTCCTAAAAATACCAATCCACCCCAAATGATTACTCCAAACAGCCACAACAATTCTGAATTAGACAAAACAATCCCTTACCTTCAGACGAATCCAAAAACCTAAGTCATCGATAGATTAACCATTTATTAATTTTCCCCTAAACCAGACCAACAATTAACAACGATAAGACACATCAACAAGGATTTAACCAAACAAAAGGAAATCTCCATACAAAGAAGAGAAAAAGGATACTTACGTACGAATCAATTTGCAGTCTATATAATCAACAGTTACTAGTGAACTTGATTTGCTGAACAAAAAGAATTTGGGACAACAAAGATAAAGAAAAAGAAAGAAACAACTTGAGACCTCACCAGTAAAAAACTCACATGAAGAAGAAATGAGAGAAAATAAAATTGTTGAAAAACAAAAAGAAAGAAAAAGGGAATGTGGAAATAAAGGAGAGGTTCTTGAAAAATCTTCTAGTTTTCAAAAAAATAAAAAATAAAAAATAAAATAATCTCCACTAAACCAAATCCTATCTAAGCACTAGCCCCACTAATTTCTCCATCATCTAATAACTATTAGAGTTCAAATCTGACCAAAATTCGATTGAATAGGTGGCATATAAAGACTAGTAAAAATAATCTCACTTGCTCATGTAGGGATCCAAAATTAAGACCAAGAGCAAACTGAAACCTTACCGCTGAACCAACAGGCTCATTCTGTCACAAGTTGACCGAAAATAATATTTAAGCCTAACGAAAAGAGATAGGCCTGGGAAGAAAAATAAATGAATTTTCCCAAAAGCTGTGACTTGAGTCTAAAACCTCAAACACACAATTAAAACCCTTAACCACTAAAGCAGATAATTAATTATAGTAGACTTTAACGAATCATAAATTAGATTTTTGGGGCGTTACAACTCTCCCCCTGAAAGAAATTTTGGCCTTGAAATTTTACCTCATTCAACAGATGCGAATATTACTGTCGAATCGAGTCCTCAGGTTCCCAAATGGCTTTCAAAATTCCATGATTCTGCCATAAAACCTTAACATCTCAATCTAAAATCTGAACTAGCTCCTCCTCAAAGGTCAAATATGATCTTACCTCAATCTCCTTAATGGATACAATATGAGATAGGGTAGACCGATACCTTCTCAACATAGAGACGTGGAACACATTGTGAATACGATCTAACTCTGGAGGTAGCTCTAGCTGATAGTCGACTGGTCCAACATGTTTCAAAATTGATATAGCCCAATGAACCTAGGGATCAACTTGCCCTTCGTCCAAACCGAAAGACCTTCTTCCATGGAGATACCTTAAGAAACACTTGGTCACCCACAGAATACTCAATATCTCTCCTCTTTAGATTCGAATAAGACTTTTGTCTATCAGAATATGCCTTAAGATAATCCTAAATCAATTTAACATTATCTTCAGTATTAAAAACCAACTCAAGACCCAAAACCGATCTCTCGTCCAACTCAGTCCAACACAAATGGGTACGACACTAACGACCATACAAAGCCTCGTAAGGTGCCATCTGAATACTGGACTGGAAACTTTTATTATACATAAACTCAACTAGAGACAAAAGTTCCCTCCAACTACCTCGAAACTTGATCACACAAATCATATCCTCTAGAATTTAATCACCCTCTTAGATTGTCCATTTGTCTGAGGATGGAATGCAACATTGAAGTCCAACTGAATACCCAAAGCCAAATGAAGTTTCTTCCAGAACTGAAAAGTGAAACGAGGATCTCTATCAGAGATAATTAAGACCAGAACCCCATGAAGTCTAACGATCTCAAAAATATACAGTTTAGCAAAATTCTGAAGGGAATAATCTATTCTGACAGGAAAAAAATGAGCAAACTTGGTCAAACGATCCATGATGAGCCAAATAGAATCCTTTCTAGTAGTGTTAAGAGCAACCCACTAACGAAGTCCATAGTTACCTATTCTCATTTCTAAAGGGGAATCTTAACAGGTTAAGCAAACTTGAAGGTAATTGGTGCTTAGCCTTAACTTGTTGGCGTTAGACAATGAGAGATAAAATATGTTACCTCCTATTTCAGACCAGGCCACCAGTATAACTCTCAGAGATCCTGATACATCTTATTTTCACCGTGATGCATAGGATAAGGGCTATTATGTGTGCTTCCCATAGAACAGATTACCTCAACTCAAAATCGTTAGGCATAAAAGCCCGACCTTGGAAACACAGAACTCCATCCCCTTTCAGCCTAAAATTAGAAGTACTATCTTTCTTAAACTGACAAAATCGCGAAAGTAAAGAATCATCCTTAACTATTTACCTTGGATTTGATCAATCCAAGTCGACTTAACTTGCAGCTTGGCTAATAAACTACCATCATCAAATAGACTTATGCGATCAAACATCACTCTCAAATCAGCCATCGCTCTACGACTAAAAGCATTGGCCACAACATTGGACTTCTTGGATGATAGTCAATAGTGCAGTCGTAGTCCTTAAGCATCTTAATCCATCTACATTACCTAAGGAGATACTTGAGGCTCTTGTGGTTGGTATAAATGATACACCTCTCGCCATACAAATAGTGCCACCAAATTTTCAAGGTAAAGACAACCATAGCCAACTCAAGATCATGTGTGGGATAATTTTCTTCATGTGACTTAAGCTTTCGGGATGCGTAAGCCACTATCTTACTGTCTTGCATCAAAACACAACCCAACCCGACATGAGAAGCATCACTATAAACTATGAATTCTTTACTGGACTCAGGTTGTATTAGAACGGGTGCCTGAGTCAAAACAGATTTAAGCTTCACAAAGCTCAATTATTGCTCATCAGTCCAGAAAAATGGTACATTTTTACTCAAAAACTTAGTTAGAGGAGTTACAATAAGCGAGAAAACCTCAACAAACCTCCGATAATAACCTGCTAAATCGATGAAGATGCGAATCTCAGACACATTCCTAGGTTGTTTCCACTCATGCATAGCCTCAATCTTTTTAGGGCCAACCCAGATTCCCTCAGTAGAAACTATATGTCTCAGAAAAGTGACATCTCTTAACTAGAACTCTCCTTTGCTCAACTTAGCGTAAAGCTTTTTCTCTCGAAGTATCTACAAAACTACTTTAAGATGCTCATCATGATTATCATTTGTCTTAGAGTATACCAGAATATCATCGATAAAAACCATGAAGAACTAATCCAAATATAGCTGGAACACCCAATTCG
This sequence comes from Gossypium rotundifolium, assembly GCA_025506655.1. Taxonomy (NCBI): domain Eukaryota; kingdom Viridiplantae; phylum Streptophyta; class Magnoliopsida; order Malvales; family Malvaceae; genus Gossypium; species Gossypium rotundifolium. The sequence goes on from CP106726.1 coordinate 45,217,671, forward strand.
TAAGGTCCATGAATGCAGCTGGAGCATTCGTCAAACTGAATGGAATGGTTAGGAACTCATAATGCCCATAACGAGTCCTAAAGGCAGTCTTATGCACATCTACCTCTTTAACCTTAAGCTAATGGTACCCAAAATGAAGATCGATCTTAAAAAATATGGATGCCCCACAAAATTGATCCACACTTATTATTTACTGTTAATTTATTAAGTTGACAATAATCCATACTTATCCTTATAGTACTATCATTCTTCTTTACAAATAGAACCAGTGCTCCCCACGAAGACACACTAGGCTGAATGAACCCTGATTCAAGAAGTTCCTAAAATTGAGCTTTCAGTTCCATAACTTTCTTTGGTGCCATGTAATAATGAGCGATGGATGTTGAAGTTGTATCTGGTAGAATATAAATATTAAACTTAACCTCCCTGTCCAGAGGCAACTCCGACAATTCCTTAAGAAAGACATCCAAAAACTCTCTACTTGTCCGAATATCCCTAATAGATGAACCCACTGAAGTCGAATCATGCACAAAGGCCAGAAATGCCTCACAAACTTTTCAAACTAACTTTTTGGCTACTAGAGCGGAGATAACATTGGAGAGGTAATCTCGACCCTCACCGATCATGACAATCTCTAAATTATCTTTAGATCTTAAAGTATCCGCTCTTAGTGGCACAGTTTAAGCTGACTCAATGCTCCACAAGCTAATCCATCCCTAGTACCAAATCAAATTCTCTAAATGGTAACTCCACCAAATTAGTCAAAAATGCAACACATTGTATATCCATCAAAACTCTCCTATAAACCTTATTAACCCATATCGATTGACCAAGTGGACGAATCACAGAAACCTCACCCTAAGTACTCTCAACAAAGATACCTAGATTCACAAAAACAGAATTAGCTATCTAGAAATTTGTTGAGCCTATGTCTATCAGTGCAAAATACGAAACAAAATTAATAATGAATGTACCGACGATAATGTCAGTGACGTCTTTGTCCTCGCGATGCCTTATCGCATATACCAAAGTAGGTAGTCTAGCCTATGTCTAATTTGAACATTTATTCGATGCTCTCTGACCCCGACCCAAACCATTACCATCTCTGGCCTGCCCACGACCCCTAGGAGGCTACTGTACTGCCCTCTGAGGTTGTACGAAACCCGAAGTTAGAGCTTGTATCTGATCAGAACAGAGCAGACAATCCTTGATGCAGTGCTCCATCGACCCACATCGAAAAAAGCTCCCAACTTCCTCCAACATTCACCTGGATGACGCCTACCACAATATTCACATGACTGATCCTTAGTAGAAATAACTGGTGCCTTAACCCATGAATGCCCATCAAATTTGGGCCCATTTCTTTGGTCGTTAAATAGAGCCAGAGTGTCCTGAATCCCTCTTAGACTTATTCTAACCTCTCTCTCTATCCCTCTATTCGCATTCAGTGCGCTTAACCTCCTCACCAATCTTTGCCTTGTCTACCAAGATTGCAAAAACTCACTCCCTCTATGGATCTATTAGAACCTTGAGGTCATACGTCAACCTCTCCTCAAAAAAAAAAAAAAATACTCTAATCATAATTAGTCAATACTAATCCACAAGCATATATGCTCAACCTAAAAAACTCAGCTTCATACTTGGCCACAATCCTTCCCCCTAAGTAAGACCCATAAACTCAAGTATACGAGCCTCCACATAATTTGCCCCCACATATTTATTCTAAAATGTGTTATGAAAATACTCCAGGGTAATTTGCTCAAGTTGAGTACCCTCCTCAACTGTCAACCACCACTAGCATGCCTCGTCGTGAAGTAAGGATACTGCACCCTTTAGTTTTTGCTCGAGGGTGCAGTCTAAATCATTCATTTTCCTTTCTGTGGCCTTTATGAAATATTCAACCACAACCAGACAACCTTAGTGATGCCCCTAAACAATTCAACTCCATTGAATAAGAGTCGCTCAGTTACTGACCCTTAGCTCCCAAATTCAGTATGGGTCCCATCGACCCTCTCCAAAACCCTTAACATGGCTTTGGACAATGCGTCGTCCCCAGCCATCTAAGTCTAAGACCCTATCTCAGTAGTAGGCGTACCCAAAGTCTCACTTGTATCAAGATTGGGCATACTGCACATCGACGATGGCTCCACTCCAGCCTCTCTTTGGTGCCCACCGTGCCCACGAACACTTCATCCATGAGTTCCACTCACATTCATTATAAGTTATCTACACTACCAGAATTTTATGTATCAATTTTGATGTTTATTATCAAATATTTTATGTCCAAAACTTTATTAGAATAGTTTGTAGAGTCGTTACAGTCTCTAACTATCATAGAATAGTTCTAATATTAAAGTATTTTTCTAATCTATAAGTTTAGCTAAGGAAGAAGTACTTACAAGATTGGCACCGAAGACTCAGTATTCCATGAACTTATTTTTTTTAGATTTAAACAGAAAACATTTTGTTCGAAAAACATTTTCCCAAAAATTTAAACCCAAAATCATAGCCCGAGTTTTGAACCTAGACTTTGATACCACTAAATGTAACACCCCAAACCCGACCTAGACTTTATGGCCAGATCTGGAGAAGTTACTACACTTCATTTCACAACCAAAAAATTGTTTGACTTGTAAGGATGACGCTAGTTCTTCCTAAGTAAAAATCCAGTTTATTAGAGAACATTTCTTTCTTAATCAATTTGGTAAAATAGTTGATTATTTATACTTTTAGAACATTTAGGTTTGCAGCGCAGTTCTTAATCTAACTCAATTTTTGTAAAATGCGATTTATTGTTGGAAAATCATGGTTTTAAAAATAAAGTGAGAATCATAAGAAATATGTTGAAATATTTAAAAGCAGAAAAGAAAAAAACAAAAAAAATCCAAACTTAAAAACAATCCAAAAATACTGAAACAAAATAAACCAAAATTTATTTAATTCTAAATAAAAGTGTTTAATCAAGCTCCTGTTGCATCGACCTGTCCTAAATCTAGAGGTTTATAACATCCTAGATTAAGGGCTAGTCAGAATAGTGGTTCGAACCACTAATATGAGGTTAGAGAAAAATTATTTGTATGTTATTTTATGAGCTAGAGCATGATAATATGTGTGCATGAAAATTTTGGTGCCTTAATTTTAGCGATTTCTTGCTTAATCGCGAAAAAGGACTAAATCGCATAAAGTGCGAAAGTACTACTTTATAAGCTAAAGGTGCCTAATAGCCATAGAATATTAATTTGAGGTCTTTAAATTGCAATTAGCCCCTTTGTTAATGGTTGGCAAGCAATAGGGGAAATTGGTCAAAGTTGTTGAAGTTAGGTGAATAATTTGACTTGTATTAATAAAAAAAGGAAAGGAAAATGATATTATCTTTTTCTCTCTTCTTCCCCACCAAAATTGACAGCAAACTAAGGGGTTTGAGAGCTCAAAATTTCAGCAAGCTTCTCTCTTTACAAGTAAGTGCATTAGTGATCATTTCTTGATAAAAATTACACTTTTGGAACCCATAAAGCTTAAGCTTTCTAATGAGGGGACTATTTTGCAATGTGGTGAAACGTTTAGGGTTTTTCCATGATAGCTTTTATATGGTTTGCTGCATTTTTATGGAAGAAAATGAGTCTTAGTTGTTAGATGAACAACTTTTGTGAAAGGTGTTATCATGAAAACACCTAAATGGACCTTTTTGTAAAAGTTGTAGAATATGTAGTAAATGTGGGAAATGTTGAGTTTTGATGATAGCCCTAAGAGGAATAAATGTTCACCTAGGATCGTTAAAGGTAGAAATTTGCTTAGAATTTTTTTCGAGCCTAGGGGTATAATGGTCATTTTTGCAAAAGTTTAAGGGCAAAATAGTAATTTTGCCAAAACATGATTATTGAAATGAAATTATAAATGTGAAAATTAAATGAGCTAATTTGCTATTGTAGAGCAAGAAGAACCAAGAATCAACCTCGATCCGGAAAGAGCAAAATATCGGACTAGATTAACCATCTAACCTATTTTAAAATTGAGGTAAGTTTGTATGTGATAAATTCAACATTTATGCTAGTATGTTTAAGAATGTTGGATGTTATAATGATATATAACATTCTATGAAAATAAATATTTAGTATTGAATGAGAAAATTGGGATGTTGAAGTCCCATTTGGACTATAATGAATGTGGAAACACTATCATCGAGACATGAAATGGGTAAGGTCCCGTGTAAGAACCTGTCGGGGACATGGCCTCGGCACCGAATTGAGATCTCGTATAAGATCATATCTAGGATATGGCTTCGGTATTGAATATGAGAATCATATAAGACCATATTCAAGATATGACATCGATACTTGATGTGAGGTTCCGTATATGACCATATCCAAGATATGACATCGATATTCAGAGGAAATCCCATGTAAGACCACATTGGGATGTGGCATTGGCTTAGTGTTTATGTTAATGATAATGAATATACATTTTTTTTTAAGTATCCCTAGTGATTTATTGGGATAAATAGACCAACATGGAAATATAAATGAGGTATGTATTAAAGTTATGTGATCGAGAGATTACAGGTACCGTGAATAATTCATGAGGAATGTTTACGATGAATGGCATGGTATATGCTAGATAAGAACAAGTACGAGTAAGTTATGACAAAGTGCTTATGCCTTTGTGTGGTTATCTAATGCTATGAATTGATGTCATTATGAACTTATTGTTGCTATTCATTTTCATGCAAACTTATTAAGCTTTATGCTTACCCCTCTCATTCCCCTTTTTCCTTGTAGTATTGCCAATTTAGTTCGAGAATTCGAGGACGTTAGAGTTTGGAAATTACACTATCAACCACTTTTTGGTATAGCCAAATTAGATTTATTTTAAGTATGGCATGTATAGGACTTGGTCTTTTTTTATGTCATATTTTCAAGCCAAATGTGTTTGGCTATTATAGTTGTTCAATTTATTTTGTAAAAGGTCATGGGAAGTTGGCCTATACTTAATATGTTGATATATTCAATGATGATGGATTTCATGAAGTGTATGATTTTGTGGATTCCTTGATTTTTATGAGTTCTTTGAGGTGTCATATGGTCATCTTATTTGTTGAATTGATTTGGTATAAGTGTGGTTGCTTGGTAGGGTGGCAAATGGCTTGGTATATTGCCATATAATTGTCCACACAAGCAGACACACGGGCATATGTATAGGCCATGTGTGACACATGGTTAGCCCCATGGGCGTGGTGATCGGCCGTGTGTCCCCTTGCATACTAGAGTTGTAAGTCAGTATGCTCAGTAATAAACACACGAGCAAAGACACGACCATGTGAGAGGCACAACCATGGATATGGGCGTATGCCCAGGCCGTGTGAAGTCTGCACCTGAAGTTCATAATTTAATTCAACACATGGTCTAAGGACATGGACGTGTGCCTTGGCCGTGTGACCATAGTGAGGTGATGATGTCATAAATAGAATGCTAAGGTTTTGGCACACGGGCTAAGACACGGGCATGTCAAGGTCGTGTGAGGGACACGGGTCAGGGACACGTGTGTGCCCGACCATGTGAAATAAGTTAGTGTCGACCACGGGTAAAGAACACGGGCATGTCTCAGGGGCACACGGGCGTGTCCCTTGAGCAACACGGACGTGTGGCCCCTGTTTAGGCAAAATTTTCCTAAGTGCGTAAAAGTTCCCGGTTTAATTTGAAACCTTCTGGAAGTATGTATAAGGCCTTGCAGGCCTAGGATGAGTATGTTATGAGTGTGAATGCAAAGTTTTTAAGTTGAAACAAAATTTTATAGCCCGATGTGATATGTTTATGCAAGTTGAGTTGAGTAATGCCTCGTATCTAGTTTTAGCTTTGAACACGGGTAAGAGGTGTTACATTTATTGGTATCAGAGCTACAATTTAGTCAATTCTTGGACTAATGTACCGTAAGTATGAGTCTAGCTATACATGCCATATGTAAGAGTAATTGTGTAATGATAGTGTGATGGTTCTTGACATTTTAAATTGTGTTTTTTTATAGTAAATGGATTTTGATCCTGATAGAACTGCAGCCGATGTTGCTGTGAGTAATGCGTCGGCTCTCCATAAGGGACCGCGCTAGGGGGAGTAGACACGAGACTATGGGTCAGGGAGAAGAGGCTCGAGAAGCCTTTCTCCATATGATGAGCAACTAGTACGCTGAGTATATTCGAGAAAATCCTAGTGCTCAACCCCCTCCACCCCCAACTATTCCTCAGTTCGCTCCTATAGCTCCTCAAGTGGTTGATGGAGTAAGAAGAAAAAGGCCTCCGTCGATAAGATCTGGAAACAAGGAGCAGAGAAATTCTAGGCTAGTAAGGATGATGATCCGGAGAGGGCAAAATTCTGACTTGAGAATACCATTAGGGTATTCAATGAGCTGTCATGCACGCCTGAAGAGTGCATAAAATATGCAGTATCTCTCTTTAGAGATTCAGCCTATCAGTGGTGGAAAACCCTTGTGTCGGTGGTACCAAGGAAGAGAGTTAGCTGGGAATTCTTCCAAGAGGAATTTCGAAAGAAGTATATTAGCCAAAGATTCATTGACCAGAAGAGAAAAGAGTTCTTAGAGCTAAAACAAGGCCGAATGACGGTGACTGAATATGAACGTGAATTCGTAAGTCTTAGCAAGTATGCCTGAAAGTGTGTGTCTATTGAGGTCATCATGTGCAAAAGATTCGAGGATGGGTTAAATGAGGATATCCATTTATACATTAGAGTTCTCGAACTAAAAGAATTTATGGTGTTAGTAGATAGAGCCTGTATGGCAGAGGAATTGGCCAAAGAGAAAAAAGAGCTGAGATTGGGTCCCATGACTCGAGAAAGAGGCAACTGAATAAGTCATACCAATCTTCATTTAAGAAATCGAGGGATTTTACTACTCGATCAACCACTTCAGTTGGGTTTTCAAACCGAAGTAAGGGCAAACAGTTCTCGGGGTCTAAAACCCAGACCACATTAGTTTCTAGTGTTGGCAACACCCAACCGAGTAGATCGGAATGCCTGCAATGTGGCAGATGTCATTCTGGTGAGTGTCGAGTAAACAAGAATGCTTGTTTCAAGTGTGGGTCTCTAGAACATTTTATTAGAGATTGCCCCAAGGTGGGCAAGAAAGAGAAGTCTCAGAATGTAAGACCGGGAAACACTACTAGAGGAAGACCATTGCAAAACTTGAGAAATGAAATGAGCAACATGAATTCATCTAGAGAGCAAACTACGAGAGCTGAGGGTAGAGCATTAGCGAGAACATATGTCATTCGTGCTCGCAAGGAGGCGTCCTCCCCTAACATAATCATGGGTATATTTTCTCTCTATGATAATCATATTGTAGCTTTAATTGATCTAGGGTCTACCCACTCCTACATTTGCATGAAATTAGTCTCTAGCATGAGCATGCCTCTAGAGTCTATTGAATTTGTGATAAGAGTGTCAAATCCCCCAGGCAAATGTGTATTGGTTGATAGAATATACAAAGGTTTCCCTTTGATGATTAGGGGTCATTGTTTTCTTGCTAATATCATTTTATTACCGTTTGATGAGTTCGATGTCATCCTTGGGATGGATTGGTTGGTTACTCATGGTGTGATTGTGAATTGTGGAAATAAGTTATAGAGTTAAAATGTGAAAATGAGGATCCTATTCGTGTTGAATCAGACAAGGAAGACATACCACCAGTAGTGATATCATCCTTGTTGACTCAGAAGTATGTAAGAAAAGGGTACGAAGCTTACCTTGCTTTTGTGATAAATACTAAAGAGTTTGGGTTGAAAATTGAGTCGGTACCCATAGTATGCAAGTATTCAGATGTTTTCCCGGAAGAATTGCCAGGGTTACTACTGGCTAGAGAGATTGAATTTGGGATTGAGTTAGCTCGAGTACTGCCCCCATTTCTATTGCTCCATATAGAATGGCTCCAATCGAGCTAAAAGAGTTGAAAGCATAGTTGCAAGAACTAACGGATAAATGTTTCGCAGATCGAGTTTTTCTCTATGGGGTGCTCCGTATTATTTGTGAAGAAGAAAGATGGTTCCATGAGATTATGTATAGATTATCGGCAACTTAATAAGGTAACTGTGAAGAAAAAGTACCCATTTCGAGAATCAATGATTTATTTGATCAATTGAAGGGAGCCACGGTGTTTTCCAAGATAGACTTAATGTTTGGGTACTATCAGTTGAGAGTCAAGGACTTGGATGTGCCAAAAACTGCATTTCGGACAAGGTATGGCCACTATGAATTTCTGGTCATGCCTTTTGGTTTAACAAATGCCCCTGTCATTTTCATGGATTTGATGAACCATATCTTTCGGCCATACTTGGATAAATTTGTCGTTGTCTTCATCGATGATATACTGATCTACTCTCGAGATGAGAATGAACATGTTGAGCATTTGAGAAAGGTTTTGCAGATTTTGAGAGATAAACAATTGTATGCCAAGTTTAGTAAAAGTGAATTTTGGCTTAAGGAAGAAGGATTTTTAGGGCACATTGTCTCGGAGAGACGAATTAGAGTCAACCCGAGTAATATTTCAGCAATTGTTGATTGGAAACCGCTAAGGAGCATAACTAAAATAAGAAGTTTTCTTGGCCTAGCCGGCTATTATAGGCACTTTGTTGAGGGGTTTTCCATGATAGCTACTCCGTTGATGAGACTATTGCAAAAAGATGTGAAGTTTGAATGGACGAAGAGGTGCCAATAGAGTTTTGAGAAACTAAAATCGTTTTTGGTGAGGCTCCCATTTTGATGCAACATGAGCCGGGAAGAGAATTTGTGGTCTACAGTGATGCATCCCTGAATGGATTGGATTGTGTACTTATGCAAGAGGGTAAGGTGATAGCATATGCTTCTAGATAATTAAAGCTACATGAGAAGAATTACCAACCCATGACTTAGAGTTGGCTGCCATTGTGTTTGCATTAAATATATGGAGACACCATTTATATGGTGAAAGGTGTCAAATATTCACCGACCACAAAAGCTTAAAATATTTGATGACTCAAAAGGATTTGAATTTGACATATATGTTATCATGACAGATACATAACATGTTTAACAGATAACATAATTTACTTATTTTATTATAGAGCATACTTAACATATATCTTATCAAACATGTAATGCCCTGAATTATTAAACTCTGTTTTGTTTTTAATTCTTTCATAAATGAGTGTCTACTTTAGTGGTTAAGTTATTTGAGTGTGTGCTTGAGGTTTTGGGTTCAAGTCCCAATTTTGGAAATTTTGCTATTCTTGTTCCTAGCCTTGTCCTTAGTGGCTTGACTTATATCATATTTTTGGTTAACTCATATTAGAATGAGCCTATTGGTTCAAGTGGTAAGGGGTTAGCTTGCCTTGGGGTCTTGTGTTCGAACCCCCGTGTGAGCGAAGGCTAATAATTTTTACTTTTGTGAGTGTGTGCTGGTTGTGTGGTAGAGATTTGATAGGATTGAAATTCCGTGGTAGTTGGAGGAGAATTTTGAGGGATTGGGTGGTTAGTGAGGATAGTGGGGAGTTAAGGGCATTATCTTAAAATTTATTTTTTTAATTTTTTTCAAAAAATTCCCTCTTTTCCACGTTTTTGTCTTTTTGCCAAATTCCTTTGACGTTTTCTTTTCTGTCTTCCTTTAGCCTATTCTTTTTGTTTTCTTTCTTCAACTTTACATCTTTCTGCTCGATTGAATCACTACGGCCTGGATTCATTTGTTTCTTCTTGCGGTCTGGTAAGTGGGGCTTGTTGGGTTTCGTTTGGTTTAAGGGTAATTTTGAAGTTCGTTGTGGAATCGATGTTATTTTCTTTTTGTTTATTATATTCTTTGGTTTTTTAACAGCGGTGAATCTTGAGGATCGAAACTCCCCCTTGTGGATTAGTGGTGCTTGGAATCATTTTGGAAGTTGGGGTAAGTGTTTGAACATTTGAGATTTTTATTGTGGCTAGTGTATTATTTTGGTTAATAGGGGAAAACGTGGCTAATTGGAACATTTATTGTCAATTTTTAGGTAATCATGGTCTCGTAGTTGCTTTCGTATCAAAATCAATCCAGGTGAGTAACGAGAAACTTGAAACACGGCAATCGGTGAAAGTTGAAATTGAGGCTTGTTGATGCCACACAATCGTGTGGCTGGCCATGTTGTAGGCCGTGTGTGACACACAAGCATGTGACAGGCCATGTTCGAGGCTGTGTGTGACTCATGGGCTAGTCAATTTTAAGCCACATGGGCGTGTGTGGGCCGTATGCCAGGCTATGTGGGCCACACGGGCTAGGCCATTTTGGGCACGTGGGCCCAAATTTCAAAATTTTTCCCTAGGGTCATACATGTCATCCCGATCAATTGTGGGCCTTCTATAGGGTCGGTATGTGTGGTATTAGCCTTAAAGCATGAAATCTGTCACTCTGTTAGATTTAAATTGACGTAAATAACATCTAGATGAGTATTATGTATTATGATCTTTTTCATTATGTATCAGCATGTTTAGTATCTGTTACACGAGCATGCATGTTATATACGTTTTGGTATCTATTATTCTATTTTATTTGATGTTCTATCTGTATCTGTCTACAAGGCGGGTTATGTATTATGAGGAGGAAGTATTCGTGGAAAGTAACATTTCACCAATATACTGGCAGCAATGCTGCGATTATTCTTAAAAGTGTCGTATGAACACTATACGGTGTGTAGGGTTGGGTGGTTGTTTTTATACCCCACGTGGTGTGTTGGATGGTCAGAGTTGGTGTGAGGATAGGGGTAGGATTTTCTGTGTGAATCTATTATAATTCTGATTCTACAAAAGATTTACGTCTGTATCTGTTTTGCCATGAGATTGAGTTTTGTATAATTTGGACTCTCTGGACTTTTGGGACTGTTTTTGGTTTCTGATTTTTATTTTGGTATTCTAGCATAATGATTGATAAAATAGTTTTTATGAAAACAACAAATTTTCTGAAAATAATGGTTTTCAAGGAAATAAAATTGAATTTCCAAAATATAACATTTTAAGAAATATCACTGCAAAATATTCAATTTTATTGAAAAACGTAAACGGACAATGATTTTAAGTTAAATAACCCTATCTGTATGTTTTCCAAACAAATCGAGCATACTAAGTAACAATGGTTTACGATGGTTTCAAATAAAAAGGAAGTTAGATTTATAATGTTCCTTTGTAACACTTCCAGATTTGACCGTAACATCTAGGACGGGTTTGGGGTGTTACAAAACATACGCGCACATATCAAATTTTTTGTGAAAAGAAAATTAGAAGTCATGTTTTATAACTTAATTTTTATCATACGAACCCTATGAAAGGCCTATATTCAATCTAATGACATTTACGACCCTAGGGAAAAATTCTAAAATATGGGCCAACATGACCTGGCACATGATCTCACACACGTCTATGTGACCCACATGGACCAATTGGCTTAAACCTATAGCTCAAATAGTCTCACATTGCTTGTCACACATGGCCTACCATACAGCCATGTTGTAAGACCCCTAACCCATATTCGTCGCCGGAATAGAGTTATGAAGCATTACCGAAAAACAATAACTTAAAACATTCAATTTCAAGCATTTTATAAAACACATCATAACTCAATCAAATACAAGCACATTGTCCCTTTTTAGAGCCCTCGAGGCCTTAGAATCACTTTAGGAACGATTCGAGACTAAATTAGAAACATTTAAAATTTCATGAAAAAAGATAGAAAATTTTATAATGTAGGGGCCACACGGCTGTGTGGCCAGATAGTGTGACTCACACGGCTGAGACACACGCCCGTGTCTCAGGTCATGTGGACATTTGAAGTAGGACACACGGCCATGTCCCCACCTGTGTCCGTGCTCGTGTAACTCTCTAACTTGGGTCATACAACCAAGCCACACGCCCGTGTGCCAGGTTATGTAACCCTTGAAATGTAACATTTAAAACCTACAGGGGACACACGACTGTGTTGCATGGCCATGTGTCACATATGGCTGAGACACACGCCTGTGTCTTAGGCCGTGTTGACAAGAAAGAGGCCAAATTCAAACCATTTCTTTCACCCATTCAAAACATGCACTTATAATCCATTTGCACTTTTAATCAAAGCATCAAAACATTCCAAAACGTGCATGTTAAGACCAATTCAATATGTCATTTATCCATACAACCAATATACAAAAGGCACTTCAAACATAAATCATCAAATCAACCTAAACATGTGCACATTTGTCATTTATCAACTAATTTGTTTCCATGCCAAAACATATCACAATTGATACATATCAACCATACCATATTAGATTAATGCCATATCAAAATAATCTTACCATTTGGATCGTTCCTCACATGCATCATAACCACTAAATGACACAAACCAACCATTTCCAAATGTTACCAAACAACCGACATTTATGTACCATATTTACATCATGCACATCTAGTTCAAAACCTTTCCAAAGTAAACCATATATTGACCATGTTGGGATCAATTTATCACATACCACTTTGGCCATTTAAAGATACATTAACACATACCAAATTTAGTCATTCCAAAACATGCATCAATTTGACCATATTAACAACAACCAATAAGACACAATAATACCATAAATACATCAAATCCAAGGCAACATTACATGCCATAAATATCAACTAAACATTATACTTAAGTTCACCTATACATGCCATTATAACCATGACCAAAACATCAAATTCTACCAATATAATCGCTGGATAATGTGATAGTTCTCCGATGAGCTTCCAAACTGATCGAGCTTCTGATAATCTATAAAGTAAAGGAAAATAACTACGTAAGCAATGAATGCTTAGGAAACTCTTATAAAATTTAAACATAACATTTCATTTCAAATATGAACTTTATAGGTTAAATATAAACCTATACCAATGCCTCAAGATTTAACAACTATGTAACATCAACTCACAAATGAATAGTCTATTAACATCGTATGTATTTTTTGTTCCTAACATAATAGGATTTTATAAGACATTTTACACTATCATTAACCTTTTCGCAATACTACGAACTTCTTCCTTTACTTACTTACCATTCCATCTTCTTACTTTCCATTTCATTTACTCAGCATTAACTTAGATAACATCATCAATTCACTAATTATTATATTCGTTCATAAACTAGGTAAATCCATCCATAGCATACGTAAGTTTCTCATATAAGTACGCCATTCAACTTATCAATCTCCTTTTCATCATATTACAATTCAACTATGAAATTACCATTTCATTACCTTTCCCCACCCGTTTCATATGCATAATATAACGACCGTTTTTAGTCAAATCGAAACAGTAGTTTTGGGACCACAAATTTGAAGTAGAAATAATTATTTTATTATTATTTTAATGTCTACAGCATGATATTATGTTGATGTGAAAATTTTGTTAAGAAATTTTATTGTTTGAATGGTCAATTTGATAAAAAGGACTAAATCGCGTAAAGTGTAAAACTTGAGTTCTATTAGTTAAAGGTGTCTGTTGGCCATGGAACATTAAAGAAAAGGTCCTTATGTTGTAATTAGACCATTAATAGTTTGAGTGGACATTTATGGGCATGATTAGGTGAATTTTTAAAGGTTATTAGTAAGGTTAATATTGTAATTTATAATTAAAAGTTATTAAAGTAAAGAAAATAATAGAAAGACATGCATGTTCATCTTTCTCAACAGATTTTTGAAGAAAGGAAAGCCATTGAAGGACACCAAACATTTGGCCATAGTTCAACCTTGCATGTAAGCCCATTTTTGTCCCATTTTAAATAATTTCTATGTTTTTGAGATCGTTGCAACTAGTTCTAGCTTACCCAAGGACTATTTTGCAAAATTGTTAAAGATTTTGAAAGTTTCCATTAATGAAAATATGTATTTTTTGATGTTTGATGATGAAATATGAAATCTTGTTGCTAGATTTACATATTTTGTAAAGTGATTTTGAGTAAATATGCAAAATAGGGATATATTTGTAAAAATGTGAAAATGTGTGGTTAAATATATGAAAATTTGATATATATATATATATATATATATATATATGGGCTGCTAAGGGTATTATAGTAATTCAGCTATCATGGGTATTAAAGAAATTTAGTGAATTTGTGATTTTGTGTATTAAGGACTAAATTGTAAAAGTTGTGAAATTCTAGGGGTAAAGTGTAATTTTCTTTAATGTGAATTTTGGATTAAATTGAATTGAGAGATTAGTAAATAAGTTAATTCTAATTATATTTAGATCAAGAAAAACAAAGTTCGAATTTAGATCCGGGGAAAACTAAAGTTATCGACTAATCGACCTATTTGTCATTTTCACATCCGAGGTAAGTTTGTATATTATAAGTTTTAATACAAATGTATTTCATATGCTTTGATATTGTATACATTGTGAATACGAGACTATGGTTATGGTCGATAGTGATTCAATGACGATTCGACATTCGAAATCCCAGTTGAACCTTAGGAATTGTTTAGGATACTAGTGACATGTCATTAGAAGATATATTGAGTTGGCTTCGGGCCATGATATTAGCACTTTGGGTGTAAGCTATACCAATTTGGCTTTGGGACATGAATATCGACTGATTTGGCTTCTAGTCGTGATATCAGTATTTTAGATATAAGCTACCTTGATTTGCCTTCGGGCCATGGTATAGGTACTTATTGTGTGAGAATCTTGAGTATCCGACTTCTATTCGAATGGTTCAACGGGTAAATGAAAGATGTGATTGAGTATGAGAATGATATAAGATGGTATAGGTACGTACGTGACTTGTATAAACTTTGGTTTGAAGAAACTTGTAAAGAATGTGATTAATATCATAATTATGTATATGAAAGGTTTGTTAGCTAATATATGCTAAATGTTGATAAATTCAAATTGTTGACTTAAAATTTTAAGATTGAATTGAGTTTATTTTATATGAGCTTACTAAGCTTTATAGCTTACTTTGTTTATTTTTTTTTGTGTTTTATAGTGTTATGAAGTTAGCTCAAATTCGGGGATCGTGGAGATCGCTTCGCACTATCTACCTATCACTTGGTACCTATGAACTTTGGTATTTTAAGTATATGGCATGTATAGGGACTTAGTCTTTTTGGTATATGTATTTTGGCCATTTGTGTTGGCTTGTAAATATTAGGTTTGGTTTATATATATAGCCATGTGATTTGGCTTATGATGGTGAATTTGATGATGTATATAAGTGTGCAAATAGCTTTGTTTGAGTTTAGTAGTTGCCTTATAAAATGCTAGTTATGATGGTATTTGATGCTTGTTGAAAATGGGTATGGTGAATATCAAATGGTTGATGAATTGGTAGTTAGTATGCTTATGAGTTTAGGTAAATTGATTCATGTTTGAAAATGACCATATTATTGAATGAAAAGGGTAAAATTTGGTATGTATTTGCATTTCATATTGTGGTAAGGTGAGTCTTGTATTTGTTGGTATTGAAATGGAATAAATGATGCTTGGTTGAAGTTGATTGAATGCCTATTTATGCCTTGTATTAGTACCAAGTGGCTGGAAGTAGGTGTGTACAAATTTGGGTGGAAAATTGGCTTGGTAAATAGCCTATTTTTGTCCACACGGGCAAAGACACGGGCTTGTGTCTTAGCGTGTATGACACACGGTTATGTTACACGGTCGTGTGTCTGCTGGTGTTGAAATTGAAATCAAGTCAGTATGCTCCACACAGCCTCACACATGGGCGTGTGATATGGCTATGTGGCATAAGTCAGTATACCCTACAGGATTGACATGGTCTAGTACATGGTCTGGCACACGGGCGTGTATGGCCATTTTTATGGCACACGGTCTAGCCACACGGGTGTGTGTTGGCCGTGTGACTCAAGTTAGGGAGTTACACGGGGTTGGACACGGGCTGGGACACAGCCATGTGTTTTTATTTTGAATGTCCACACAACTTGTGACAAGGGGTGTGTCTATTGGCTGTGTGTCCCCTGTTTTTGAGAAAAATTCTTAAGTGTTCAAAAAGTTTACAAAGTTATCAATTTAGTCCCGAACCACTCCCAATGTATGTTTAGGGCCTCGTAGGCTTATATTAGGGACATAATGATTGATTCTAAATGAAATGTATATGATTTGATTAATTGTATGTGAAATATATGTTTGAATGTGTTATAAGTTTGGTAATGCTCCGTAACCCTATTCTGGCATTGAATACGGGTGAGGGGTGTTATATTTATTAGTATCAGAGCTGCGGTTTAGTCAATTCTCAGACTAACGTAGCGTATGTGAGTCTAGCTATACATGCCATTATATAACCTGTGATAGTATCATTTCTCCCACCTTTGATGAGATTTGTCTTACTTAGACAGAGATGTTTTCCAACCGAGCTAGTTCGATTATACAGAAAATGATACTCAAGTATCTGAGTAAAAATGTGTCTATGATGAGTTGAAACTCATAAAGGTAGGCATAAAAGTTCCTAATATTGTGTTGATGATAAATTTTATATTATATGTATGAATATATAAGAGTCAAAATTTGAGGCTTTACAATCTTCACCCCCTCACCAGTAAAGTGTTATACAATGAAGTTCACAAGATTTAGATTGGATAAACTCACAAGTGTGAAACTAAAGAGTTTAGTGGTAGAATAATTATTAATGTAGTTAGAGATGAGAAATGGTTAGCAAGTAAAGACAGTTTCATAAGAGATATCAGCTTGTTCTGAAGATCATTCGGATTACGTGATGACGCTGTTAAAGAAGAAGTTAATCTCAACTAATCGACTCATTCAGGTATAATGTCTAAAGAATGTATTAATTGGAAATTCTTCTGAATTGATTTTTATTAGTGAATGGAATAATGTAGGATTAGTGATGACTGTAATAGTCAGTGGAATCATGTTTGAATTGTAAAGATATCTGAGTGTACTGGTTATAGTTGAGTAGATTATGATGATTTCTTTTGGGTATTCTATGTGGTCATTCATTCTCAGAGATATATGTAGCTATTCATTTTTGGATGAGATTCTTGTTCTATGAGGATGCTAACTAACCATATTGTTAGATGAAAGCATTGTGGGTTTAGTTGGTTTATGATCGACATTGCTCTATCTTTCTTTGGTATTCTATTCCATTACATTTGGTAGAAAACTTGATGGTAAAATCCATATGATGCTAGTATTTTGTTTCTACTGGTTGTTGCTCTACTTTATATATATATGGAAATTATATTGTTTCTGTCACAATTGATTCCAGTGCTTATGAGTGGTGTTTTTCTTCTAAATTTTTTCTGGGATATCATCGAGATCTTTATCATCCAATATGGGTGGTGTTCTCAAAAATTCAGTATAGCTTCACATTTTGGATTTCATTATCTCGGTTTTCTTATCATTCTTATTGTTTAATGTACCAAATATGACTCATCTGTAAAGGATATTCAGTAAGTGGAAATAATTATATTTATTACGGTTATAATATCTAGTCTGATCATGGGAGCATGGTGACGCTGATCTCAAGTTTTTCTAGTTTTCGTGAAAGGGGTTGACATCGGCAAAAGTATAAATGGTGGAAGCTCAAGCTCAAATTTTTATAATGGTTTTCTTTTCTCAAGTAAGCTTATTAAGGTCAATGAGTTAACTCGGGATATTATGATTTGTTGAGCTAATGCAGTTTGTAAAGATCTTTGACTAGTATGTTGAGGGACTTGTAACACCCTCACCCATATTCAAAGCTAGAATAGGGTTACGGAGCATTACCTAACTTATAAAACATTTAAGCATTCAATTCACATATAATTTCACATCTCATGCAAGCTTTATTCAAACTCAAGCATAATGTCCCTATAATGAGCCTACAAGGCCCTAAACATGATTTGGGAGTGGTTTAGGACTAAATCGATAACTTAAGAAACTTTCACAAAACCTTGAAAATTTTTCTCAAAACAGGGGACACACGCCAATGTGGCCCGGCCGTGTCTCTCACAAGACCACCAGACACGCCCGTGTCACAAGTCGTGTGGACATTCGAAATGGGAGCACATGGCCGTGTCCCAGCCTGTGTCTAACCCCGTGTAACTCTTTAACATAGGTCACACGGCCAACGAACATGCCCGTGTGCCCAAAAAATGGGCATACACGCCCGTGTGTCATGTCGTGTGCTAGATAATGCCAAACCTATAGGGTATGCTGACTTATGCCACACAACTAGGTCACATGCCCGTGTGTGAGGCCGAGTGGAGCATACCAACTTAGTTTCAAACTCAACACTAAGGGACACATGGCCGTGTAACATGACCATGTGTCACACCCGACTGAGACACACGCCCGTGTCTCTGCCCATGTGGACAAAAATAGGCTATTTACCAAGCCAATTTGCCACCCAAATTTGAATGTACCTATAACACATCAATTTGCACAATCACATAGCATAAATAGGCATTTAAACCAGCCAATTCAAACCTAATTCATGCATATTCTATACCACATTTCTCAATACACATAAGTTGCAAAATAGACCAATCTATTTTTGCCAAAAATCTCATAAACTTAGATCACCAATATGGCTACTTAAAACATACATTCTTCACCTTGATTCATAAACAAATAACATCACCAATATCAACATTCAACTTCCATAATACCAATAAGTATCACCAAAACCAGTCCCAATTTACATATCATAAACTATATGCACTTACACATATACACAAGCAAATTAACTCAAAATGAGCCAACTCTCATGGCTATCATATACAAATCAAGACATATACATTTACAAGCCATTTCAAATGACCCAAATCATTACCAAAACATAATCAACATGACCAAAGTCCCTATACATGCCAATACTTAAAATACCAATGTTCATAGTTACCAAGTGATAGGTGGATAGTGTGATGCGATCTCCGATGATCCCCTAATCTGAGCTAGCTTGAAATCATTATAAAACATAGAAAAATAATCAATGTAAGCTTTATAGCTTAGTAAGCTCATATGAAATAAACTCAATATAATCATATACACGTATTTCATTAATTGATTATGAATACATGAATTTACATCAACTAACAAACCTTTCAATTACTCATTCACAAAACTATATTTACTCATTCACAAAACTATATACTTTCTTCACCATTTCTTCGATTCAAAGTTAATATGGTTTATGCACATACCTGTACCATCTCGTACAAATCTCATTCTCAACCACATCATTCATTTACCCGTTGAACCATTCAAAATAGAAGTCAGATACTCAAGAGTCTCGCACAATAAGTTCCTATACCATGGCCTAAAGCCAAATCAAGGTAACTTATATTCGAATTACTGATATAATGGCCAGAATCCAAATCAACCGATATTCATGGCCCGAAGCCAAATCGGTATAACTCACACCCGAAGTGCTAATATCATGGCCCGAAGCCAACTCAATGTATCCTCTAATGACATGCCACTAGTATCCTAAACTATTCCTAAGGTTCAATTGGGATTTCGAATGTCGAATTACCATCGAGTCATTGTCAAACTTATCCGAAGTCTTGTATTCACATCTTATACAATATCAAAGCATTTAAAATACACTTATAATGAAATTTATCACATACGAACTTCCTCGAATGTGAAAACGACGAAATAAGTCGATTAGTCTAACTTTAGTTTTCCCCTGATCTAGATTCAAATTTTGCTTTTCTTGATCTAAATATATTCAAAATTAACTTATTTAATAATCTCTCTATTCAATTTAATCCAAAACACACATTTAAGCACATTTATACATTTACCCCTAGAATTTCACAACTTTTACAATTTATTCTTTATTACACAAAATCACAAATTCATGAAATTTCTTTAATACCCATGATAGCTAAATTACTACAATGCCCCTAGAACCCACATTTATCAACTTTTCACACATTTAACCACTCATTTTCACATTTTCACAAATAAATCCCTATTTTGCATTTTTATTCAAAATCACTTTACAAAATATGTAATTCTAGCAACAAGATTTCATATTTCATCATCAAACATCAAATAACACACATTTTCATCAATGGAAGCTTTCAAAATCTGTAACAATTTTACAAAATAGTCCCTGGCAGTTGCAATGATCACAAAACATAAAAATCATTAAAAATAGAGTCAAAATCACTTACCAATTAATCTCCAAAGTAATCGAACCTTAAAATGAACAAAATGGTTTTCTTCTTCTTTAATATTTGGTTAATGAAGATGATAATGGAGCTATAATTTGG
The DNA here is from genome assembly GCA_025506655.1 of Gossypium rotundifolium. Taxonomy (NCBI): domain Eukaryota; kingdom Viridiplantae; phylum Streptophyta; class Magnoliopsida; order Malvales; family Malvaceae; genus Gossypium; species Gossypium rotundifolium. Next base: position 45,237,922 of record CP106726.1, read on the forward strand.
TTTTTTTATTTATTTTAAGTTAAATTACCAACTTACAAATATAACCATAATAATAAACCATTTAAATCATCCATTCTATGCCCATAATTGTCCACTCACAATTAAAATGGTCTAATTACCATTTAAGGACCTCTAATTTATGATTCCTTAGCTATTAGATACTTTTAGCTAATAGAACTCAAGTTTTACACTTTACACGATTTAGTCCTTTTTATCAAATTAAGCATTCAAATGATAAAATTTCTTAACAAAATTTCACACAATCATATTTTCATGCTTTAGATATTAAAATAATAAATTAATTATTTAAACCTTAGATTTGTGGTTCCAAAACTACTGTTCTGATTTGACTAAAAATGGGCTGTTACAACTTTCCCCCTTTAGGGATTTTTGTCCCCGAAAATATTACCAGTGAATAGGTTTGGGTACTATTTTCTCATAGCTTCCTCGGGTTCCCACGTGGCTTCTTTGACACCATTTCATTGCCACAAAACCTTTATGAAAGCTATTCATTTATTTCTCACCTCTTTAGTCTCTCGAGCCAAAATTCTGATCGGTTCTTCGTTGTATGTCATATCAGGTTGAATCTCAATCTCTGACGGTGAAATTATATACTATGAATCCAATCGATAATGTCGTAACATCGACACATGAAACACATTATGAATATTCTCTTATTCAGTCGATAAAGCTAATCGATATGCCACTAGTCCTATTCTTTCGATGATTTCAGATGGCCTAATGAAACGCAGACTTAACTTGCCTTTACGACTAAATCTAAGGATTTTCTTCCATGGAGAAACTTTTAGAAATACTTTATCACCAATCTGAAATTCAATGTCTTTTCATTTCAAATCACGTACGATTTTTATCGATCTAAAACTGCTTCTAGACTATCGCGAATTACTTTCACTTTGTCTTCAGTCTCTAGTATCAAATCAACTCATAAATCTTTTTCTCACTCAGGTCAATCAAGACAATGGAGTTCGGCATTTGCAGCTATACAAAGCTTCATATGGTGCCATTTTTATGCTCGATTGATAACTGTTGTTATACGTGAATTTAACTAACGAAAAATGTAATATCCTGATCTGGTGGGTCTGGTGGGATGGTGCAGTGGCTGATGATATCACCTGGGATTACTTTAAGGCGTTCTACCAGTGGAAGTATGTGGGGGCTGGTTATACTGATGTGCAATGTAGGGCGTTCTTAAATTTGGTTCAGGGAAGTAAGTCGGTACCCGAGTACGAGGAATAATTCTTGAGGTTAAGTAGGTATGCTCGGGGTATGGTGGCTATGAAACATGAGCATTGTGTTAGGTTTGAGGGCGGACTAAGAGATGAGCTGTGGGTGTTGATTGCAAATTAGTGGGAAAGGGAATTTGCCATTCTCGTGGAAAAGGCCAAAATAGCTGAGGAGGTGAAGCAAACTGAGAAACAGAACTGAGACAGAGGTAAGGATAAAAGAAGTTTTGGGCCATCAGAGTCTGCTGGAAGGGCTTAGAAGAGGGCTAGATTTGGTGGATCGGATCAAACCGCAAAGCTTGCTCTGCCGCTTTCGATTAGCCACCTCGATTGTGCTCGATGTGGGAAGTCTCATTCGGAGAGCATTGAAATTGGTAATAGAGGGTGCTTTGAGTGTGGGTCAATGGAGCACCGGATAAGGGATTGTCTGCGAAAATCAGCTAGGACACAGGCTGAGGGTCAAAGACGTGCTCAGTTCAGGGGAGATGGCCAGCAACCGTAGAGGGGCCGAAGTACGGTTAGGGGTGGTAATGGTAGCGGACGGGGCCATGGAGCACCTGGTCGAGGTGCTGGAGGTGCTATGCCAGACAGCCTGGGTTGGTCTATGCAGCGAAGCGTCGAGAGGAGGGTGATGCATCGGACATTATAACCGGTACATTTTTAATTTCTGAGTTACCTTATACTGCTTTGTTTGATGTTGGTTCGACGCACTCTTATGTTGCTAGTAGTATAGTGGGAACTTTGAACTTAGCTTATGAGATGTCTGCTAGGAAGATGTCGGTAATAAGCCCTTTAAGACACTCTGTGGTAGTAGACAAACTATATAGGGATGTACCCCTAGAACTTCAGGGGTAGTGTTTCAAGCTGATTTGATGGAACTACTCTTCGGGGAGTTCGATTTAATCTTAGGAATGGATTGGTTGGTTAAGCACCAGGCAAAACTAGACTGTGCAGCTAAGCGCATGGTGCTGAAATTGATCGAGGGTGAAAAGGTGGTGATGATAGGTGAGAGAAGGAATTACCTATCTAATATGGTGTCTGCGCTGAAGGCGGAGAAGATGGTAGGGAAAGGATGTGAGGCGTTTGTGGTCTATGTTTGTGCTTTGGAAGGTAAGGAATCGACTATAGGAAGTGTCTGAACGGTGAAAGATTTGTGATTTATTATGATACATTGCATATAGGATTAGGATGTGTGCTGATGCAAGAAGGGAAAGTAGTAGCGTATGCTTTTCGACAGTTGAGACCTCATGAGGTGAACTACCCGATGCATGATCTGGAATTGGCTGCAGTGGTTTTTGCCCTAAAAATTTAGAGTCATTATTTGTATGGAGAGAAGTCTGTAGTGTACACAAATCACAAGAGTTTGAAGTACCTTCTTACACAGAAGGAGTTAAATTTAAGGCAGAGGAGGTGGATCAAGTTATTGAAGGACTATGACTACTCAATTGAGTACCACCCGGGAAAGGCTAATATGGTAGCAGATGCCTTGAGCCGTAAGGTGCTGGCATATTTAAGAGCCATGTTTGCCCACATTAGTCTATATGATGACGGAAGCCTGTTAGCAGAATTGCATGTGAAGCCATCATGGGTAGATCAGGTTAAGGAGAAACAACTGGTAGATGAAGTTTTGAGCCCACGATGTTTGCAAGTACAGAATGGTGGATTGGAAGGCTATATTCTGAGCAGCGATGGAGTGTTATGTTTTCAGGGGAAGGTATGCATGCCAAAAGATGTGGAGTTAAGGCAGAAGATTTTACAGGAGGCATATAGCAGTCCATATGCTATGCATCCAGGAGGTAGTAAGATGTACCGAGATTTACGGGAGTAGTTTTGGTGGCCAGGCCTTAAGCGTGAGGAACAGAATTTGTGGGTAAGTGTCTGACATGTCAGCAAGTCAAGGCTGAACATCAGCTACCGTCGGGTTTGTTACAACTGATAAAGATTCCACAGTGGAAGTGGGAAAGGATCATGATGGATTTTGTTAGTGGGCTACCCCTCACACCCACTAAAAAGGATTTAGTTTGGGTAATTGTTCACCGTCTGACGAAGTTTGCTCATTTCATGCTTGTACGTATGGATTATTCTCTTCAAAAGTTAGCGAGACTATACATATCGGAGATTGTGAGGTTGCATGGGGTGCCAGTGTCGATTATTTCAGACAGAGACCCTAGATTTACGTCAAGGTTCTGGAAGGCTTTGCACAAGGCATTGGGTACAAGGTTGGATTTTAGTATGGCATTCCAAACCTAGTCAGATGGACAATCGGAGAGGGTGATTCAAGTTTTGGAAGACATGCTAAGGGGTTATGTCTTGGATTTCACAGGCAGTTGGGAAGAATTTTTACCGTTGGTGGAATTCGCATACAATAATAGTTATCAGGAAAGTATTCGGATGGCACCATACGAAGCACTATATGGTCGAAAGTGGCGTACCCCTACTTGTTGGACGGAGCTAGGGAAGTGGCAGTTGTTGGGGCCGGAGTTGGTTGCTGAAACAGAAGATAAGGTGAAGGTGATTTGAGCTCGTTTGAAAGAAGCTTCGGATAGGCAGAAGTCTTATGTCGATCTTAAATGGAAGGATATAGAGTTTGCAGAAGGTGACAGGGTTTTCTTGAAGGTGTCGCCGTGGAAGAAGGTTCTGAGGTTTGGTAGGAAAGGCAAGTTAAGCCCTAGATTTATCGGGCCTTATCGAGTGTTGAAGCTTGTGGGACCAATAGCTTACCAGTTTGAGTTACCACCGGAGTTGAGTTAAATCCATGATGTGTTTCATGTTTCCATGCTTAGAGGCCATCGCTCAGATCCGTCTCATATTGTGTCGATAGAGGAAATTGAGGTGAGCCCAGACTTGTCTTTTGAGGAGGAGCCAGTGCAGATCCTAGATCGGGATGTTAAGGTTTTGCATAGGAAATCAGTCTCTTTGGTGAAGGTATTATGGTAGAATCATGGATCAAAAGAAGCGACATGGGAATCGGAGGATATCATGCGACAGCAATACCCTCAACTCTTTTGATTAGGTAAATTTCGAGGTCAAAATTTATTTTAAGGGGGGTAGAACTATAATATCCTGATCTGGTGGGTTTGTGTATTTGGGTATGTTGTATGGCTAAGTTGGTAGGTGGAGGCTTTGAGGTGTGTATTGGGCTCAAGTTTGGGCTTAAACCTGGGTTAAATTGCTTATAAATAGTGTTAGTTCATAGTTAAAGTAGGTGTCTGTGATTAGTTAGCAAGTTGGGCTTGTGGCCCAAAGTTTGAAGGTGCTATAAGTGAGCATGGAGATGGCGTCACTTAGGAGGGAGATTGGGCCTAGTGTGGTTGCTTGAGGCCCAAGTGTTTTGGGGCAAAAATTCAGCACTCCAAGGGGGGAGAGGGGACGACATGTGCTAGAATTTAGGAGTTTAATTCTTTTAATTTTTGTTAATTAAAAGCTGATAATAAGGAAGGGAGAAGTTGGTTTTAAGGTGGTCTCTTCTAAAGGGAGGATAATGATTGAGTTATCAGGCAGGATAAAGGCTCTCAGGTGATAGCAGAGTTGGCCGAAAATCCAACTCTGAGAGGGGGGTTGAATTGCCAAATGTGGAAGCCAAGTGTTCATCTTTCTTTCATTTTTTTTCTTTTCTTTCTCATCTATTCTCTGCTAGCTGAATTTGTTTTCTCTTGTGAGCCTCTTTTCTTTTCATTTTCGCAACTTCCTAGCTCTCCTCTCCTCAATATTTTCTTTTAAAAGCCAAATTCTTATTGTTCATACCCTCTTCTCCCATAGCCGAATCTACAAGAGTGGTTTCTTTTTCCCAAAGGTGCACCATAGCCGAATACTTCTTTCTAGTTTGAAGTCGAATCTGTCTCACTATAGTCTCTTGTGTCGATTGGTGGAAAAGTCGAAGGTAGGTGGGTGGTAGGAAGTTGACATTTTCTTAAGGACTTTCGGGATTCAACAGATTAGGTAAGGGTTCGTTTTAAGTGTTATAAGTATTTAATTAATTGGATCTCATCATTTACATTCAGTTTAGTGATCAAGGAGTTATTATGGACCCAATTAACAGTCAAGCAATAGGAAGGGTTGAATCTGTAAACCCAGTACCTAAATACAAGAAGCGATCTGTGTCAGGAGTACGTGATTGGCCATCCGGGTGTGGGCCGACATCGGAAGTTGATTGTAGGCCGATAGTGGTAGTCTCGAGTGGCAGTAGCATAGAAGCAGTGAGAGCATTAGTACGGGAACCAGGTGTGTAACTCTTACACACTTTCTTTACTTAATATGTCAAATGTTATGTGTTGATAAAAGTCAGAGTGACGATAATGGTTATTAAAATACCCTTGTGGGTAAACGCGAGGATGCCAGGTAAGTTTGTTATGGTTGCTAGCGTTAAATGTGATCTATAAGTGCATGATGTTCTTTATACGTTATTATATATATATAAAGCACGATCATATTGGTATTGATAACATAAACATGTGATATGGGTGTTGAGAGAAGGGGGAAGTATGATCTATCAAACTGTCACCAGTGGTTAGGTACCACACTGTAACACCCCAAACCCGATCAACACACCACGACCGAATTCAGTATGTTACAGGGTGAAAATATTTTGAAGAAAACAAGTTGCTGGTTTACTTTTGTGGAAAAACAATGTTATCGAAAACATTTACGTCATTTTGAGGTTGAAAGAAAACTCCCTTGAGAAGATCGTTTGGTTTTATGAAAACCCGAGTGTGTTTAAAAATAATTAAGTTAAAAACCATTTTGTATCTGAACATAAAGAAAAACTTAGTTTGGAGAAAATCTGAGTTAGGTTGCTGACTTCATTTGTTTAGTGTTACCCGATGGTAAAGTTGAAAAAACCCGATAAGTTGTACAATTTTTTTTGAAAACGTTGATTTTACAGGTTATTAGAACATGCTATGTTATTTGACTTAAGCACAGTATGATAAAACTTAAAGCAGATAATCAAAAACCCGAAATAATAAAAATTTAGCGGCCTTATTACAAATCCAAAACCAAATTTAAAAGTAAATTAACCCAAAATAGTAATTGAAATAAAAACCGAAAACATAGCGCATGGCCACCTCGAGTCCACTCCGGCTCCACATCCGCGACCTATGCCTCATCTGTAAAAATGTAAGGGAAAGGGTGAGTCACCGAGACTCAGTGTATAAATCCCCATCCCGATACTAACAAGGCACTTACGCGTTTCATAAGTCACTATGCAAATCATGCAAACCCAACCTAACCAACCGAACTCCTGTGTCTACCCCGTGTGGTCAAAACCACTGGTGGTCAAAACCACTGGTGACCGTAGTCACAAATCATATAAGTGTGGTCAAAACCACTGGTGACCGTAGTCACAAATCATATAGTGGGGCCAACCCACCATGTGGTCAAAACCACTGATGACAATCCCGTAATCAACATGTGGGGCCAACCCACTGTGGTACCAAACCACTGGGATGAGTCACAATAATCCATATGTGGTCAAAACCATTGGTGACCGTCACAAATAATATCCGTGTGGTCAAAACCACTGGTGGTCAAAACCACTGAGACTAGTCACAAGTAATAAGGAAAGCGAGGCCAACCCATTGTGTGGTCAAAACCACTAGTGACAGTCTAAATCATCCTTACCTCTCCTCTCAACATACCCATCATCATGAACACATTTTCCGTGGCATATTAACATGTTTGTAATGCAAATATCACATAGCATAGCATAAAATAATATAACAGCATATATCAATAGCCAATCCACAGGGGACTTACCCGGAGTCCACGCTCATACCCACAAGGGTAACACACCGTTGTCAATAGCTATTTTGGCTTTTAACAGTAAACATAACTAGCAAATTAACTAATGAAGTGTGTAAGAGTTACACACCTGATTACGCGTAAAACTACACTTTCTACTGCTGGTACTGTCGTTAATCGACACAACCGCGATTTGTCTACTCTACCGCCGGGATTTGGTCCACACCCGGTGGCCAATCATGAGCTACTTGAGACCGCCCTCTTCTTGAACTTAGGGGCTGGGGACTCAGGTCTGACCCCTCCTATTGTTTGGTTAGCCTTAGGGTCCATAAAACCTTTGGCCACTAAATCAGGTTAACATAGAGAATAACTATGAATCAAGAATTAACCCGAGAGAGTAGATCCCTTACCTAGATTAACAAATCCTGAAGATTGAGATTTAAACCACGAACCGAGCACAACTCGGGACTCCAACCGATTGCGTCACACCTTCCTATATTCAGCCACACATATATCACTAATAAGCAAATAGCCTTTCGGCTTGAACCAGAAATCTCAAAAGAGATAATGCAAACACAAGGAAACGTCCCCTTACCTTAACGCAAAAGATCCCTTGACACCTAGAATTATTCGGCCCTAACACAAAAATGAAGGAATTCAGCAAATCAAGGAAAAGAGATGTAAGAATCGCACAAAGAGAGTCCAAGAGATAAAAAAAGAATATGGAATTGAGAATGATTCAGCTAAAGAAGGAACTTACCAAAATGGATATTAACAAAGCTTCGATCTCGAACCAAAAATGATGAAGTGGAAAGGTAGTTTCGGCTAACAAGAAGTTGTGAAAAGAAGAGAATAACAAGATGGAAGGGAATGAAAGAAAAAGTGGTAATTCGGCTAGAGAAAAAAATAGAGAGAAGAGGGTAGGAGAGATTCGGCTATGGCTTTAGGAGGAGAGAAAAGAAAAGGAGTCGAAAGAGAGAGAGGGTGATGGTTTCGATTCTTGCTAACTTGAATGGAAGAAAAGAAGAAGAATGATATGATTTTGAGGAGGTTTGACTATAGAGGGTTTCAAGGAAGAAGATGAAAACAAAAGTAAAAAGGAAGATAGATATGATGTTTCAAGCTTTTGAAGGAGATAGCAATTGGAACACAACTAATGGATGGTGGGCAAGGTAGATTGACCAACCAACAATATAGAAAAGAAAAGGGAGAAAAGCTTAGAAGAGCATTTGGTTTTGGCCAGAAAAAGAGGAGAATGAAATGCAAAAATACCAAATGGGAGGGGTTTAATTTTGGCACACATGAAACTAAGAAAGAAGGCTCTAAGTGCTCCCCCAACTAGCTGAATTTACACACCTCTCTAGAGCCTACAACCACATTTGGCCACCTCCTCTGACTAGCAACCAAAACCAATAATGTAAAGAACCCACACTTCAAATTTCGGCACACCTCCTTTCCACACACTAAAACCGAATGTACCAACACCCATTAGCCACTACCAAATTCGGCTACACACTCCCACTCCCTTCAACCTCTAAGCCGTCCCCCTCCTTTCTCCCCAAGTTCCTCTCTTCCACTCATTCAAATTGTTTGAATGAGTCAAGCTCCTACATTCACTCCTCTCTATCCAATTCAAATGTGTTGATTCCTTCAACACCCATCTAACAGAGTCCTTCCTGAGCATATCTCCTCCTTGCACCTAGTGTCAAAAATAAATGCTCAATGAGAGATTCCTGCAGCTTGAACCAAGGCCCTCTCAGCTCCTTGTGGTGTCATCTCACCAGGCCTTCAATAGCGCCTCCCTTGCCACTTTTCCAAGGCACTTCTTGTATCAAAACACTCCAATAACATCTCTTAACACCTAACTCCCTTGGCTCCCCCTTCCAAGTACCCAAAACAAAATTTTTGTTATGGCTCAGGCCTACCCCAAGCTCATGCCAGGACCCCAAAACACCCTAAACTAGCATAACAATCATACTAACACATGCAAACATGCAAAAATGCAGAGACCCTGATTTAAGGATGTTACACACACAGTGGGTTGGCCCTATATATTATAATATTGTGACTAAGTCTCAGTGGTTTGGGACCACTAGTGGTTTGGTACCATATATGCTTATTTTTGTAACTTTGGTTACCAGTGGTTAGGTACCACCAGTGGCTAGGTGCAACAAGGGGTAGATTTGGGAGACTCGGATGGATACCTAGGTTGGAAGGGTTGCATGACTTGCATATTTGTATATGAATTTGTGTAAGAGTACAACTTCTTTTGGGATGGGGATTTACACACTGAGTCTAGGTGACTCACCCCTTTCATTATATTTTGCAGATAAACCATAGATCATGGATATGGAACCGGGATGGACTCGAGATGGCTATGCTCAGCATTCATTTTATTTCAATGTTTTTCATATGGACTTAGTTGTTTTCTTTAATTTAGGTTTTCAGTTCTGTAATAAGGCCGCTTAAGTATTATTGTGGGGCATTTTATTTGGTTGTTTCTTTAACTCTTGTTAAGCGTACTTGGTAATTATGAATTGGTTGTTTTTAAACCCTAAATAAATACTTGTTTTCTAAAGTGTACACTAACTAAGTACTAAATACGGAGTAACAATAAGGCAACCAAGTTTTCTAAACAAGTTTCAACATGTTTTAAACATCACAAGATCCAACGACATTTTCTTTAAAATTTTACAACAATTTTCTCTTTAAACAAGTCGACAAATCGGTTTTCAAAATGTTTTCTTTCCCGTGGCATGCCAGATTCAGTTGTAGTGTTTTGACCGGGTTTGGGGTGTTACAACAAATATTTCTACCAATTTCCTTCAAATTCTAAAACACAACATCGAAGCATATTTTCAAGAATCTAAATTACTCTCTCAGACTGATCGTCAGTTTGCGGATGAAATGTTGAACTAAAATTCAACTTTGTACCCAGAGCTTCTTGCAATTTCTTCCAAAATCGTAATGTAAAATGGGTCTCTATCTGAAATAATTGAAACTAGCACCCCGTGCAATCTAACGATCTCTAACATGTACAATTCAACTAATTTATCAAGTGAATAATCTGTATGTACTGGAATGAAATGTGCAAACTTCGTTAGTCGATCAATGACAACCTAAATGGCATATTTCTTTTCATGACAGGGGTAATCCCGATACAAAATCCATCGTAATTCTATCCCATTTCCATTCGGGTATCATTACAGGTTGTAGTAGTCCCGTAGGCACTTGATGTTCAGCTTTAACTTGTTGGCACACTAAACATCTCGATACAAACTCTAAAATATCTTGTTTCATGCCCGACCACCAATATATCTGTTTCAAATCATTGTACATCTTAGTACTTCCATGATGAATGGATAAACAACCACTATGTGCCTCGTGTAAAATTTTATAAATCAACTTTGGATTTTTCTGTACGCAGATTCTATCTCAGAACATCAAACAATCATTGGATCTAATTTGGTACTCTGAATCAATAATTGACTAGCATTGCACTCTTTTAGCTTGCAATTCACTATCACATTTCTGAGCTTCGCAAATTTGATAAAGAAAAATCGGTTTAGCTTTCAACTTGGCTAATATCGAACCATCATCAGACATAGCCAATCTTGTATTCATCGCTCTCAAAGCAGATAGAGATTTTCTTTTCAAAGCATCTGCAACTACATTAGCTTTTCTAGGATGATAATTGATTACTATCTCATAATCTTTTAGTAGCTCGAGCCATTCCGTTGTCAAAAATTCAAATCTTTCTGAGTCATTAAATACTTCAAACTCTTGTGATATGTAATGATATGAAATTTCTTGCCGTATAAGTGATGTCACCAAATTTTCAATGCAAAAACTGCAGCGGCCAACTCTAAATCGTGCACCAGATAGTTCTTTTCATGCTACTTCAACTATCTCAAGGCATAAGCTATAACTTTTCCTTCTTGCATCAAAACACAACCCAAACCATTCAATAATGCATCATTGTAAACAACGAATTCTTTACCCGACTCAGGTTGAACCAAAACTGGTGCTTCAGTTAAAAATGCTTTCAACTGATCGAAACTCTGTTGACATTTCTCAGACCACTCGAATTTCACATCTTTCTATAATAGTCTGGTCATCGATGTAGCAATCATCGAGAATCCTTTTAGAAAACATCGATAGTAGCAATTAACCCTAAAAAGCTTCTAACTTTGGATACATTTTTTGGTGCTTTCAATCAACAACTACCAAAATCTTACTCGGATCAACTCTTATACCTTTCGCTGAAACAATGCCCCCCAAAATTTTGACTTCTCTAAGCCAAAACTCACATTTGCTGAATTTAGCAAATAGTTTCTTATCTCTCAAAGTTTGCAACACAATCCTCAAATTCTTGGCATGCTCAGACTCATCTCGAGAATAGATCAGAATGCCGTCAATGAACAGAACAACAAATCTGTCTAAATAAGGTCTAAATATCCGGTTCATCAAATCAATAAAGACTGGAAGAGCATTAATTAAAACAAAAGGAATAACAATGAATTCATAATGTCCATACCTCATTCTGAAGGCAGTTTTTGGCACATCCAAATCTTTAACTCGCAACTGATAATTACCAAAACACAAATCAATCTTCGAAAGCACTATTGTACGTTTCAACTGATCAAATAAATCATCTATTCTTTGCAACAAATACTTGTTCTTTATCGTAACTTTATTGAGCTATCGATAGTCAATACACATTCTCATTGAGTAGTCTCTCTTCTTTATAAACAATACTGGTGCACCCCAGGGTAAAAAACTAGGTCATGCAAAACCTCTATCTTTTAACTCTTGCAACTAAAATTTCAACTCTTTCAATTCTGTCGGATCCATTTTATACGGAGCTATAGATATCGACGATGTTGTAAGGCCTCAAACCCATATCCGTTGCCATAACAGAGTTACGGAGTATTATCAGAAAGTTTCAAAACATTTTTAAATAATTCATGTAAATTACTATTCATTAACCGAAATCATTGATATTGTCCCTTAAATGGACCCTCGAGGCCCAATACAAGCATTAGAATCGAGTTGGAACTTAATCGAAAACTCTAAGAATTTTTTGCAAAATTTCAAAAATTTTGCAAGGTGTAGGGCTCATACACCCGTGTGGTCAGGCCGTGTGGTCTCACACACCCATGTCCCTAACTCGTGTAACTCTCTGGTTTACAAGCATGAAGAAATTTAAGCCACACAGCCAAGTCACGCCGTGTGCTAGGCCGTGTGGCAAATTTAATTTTATTTGAAATTAGGTGCAGGTTTCACATGGCCAAGACACATGCTCGTGTTCCAGGCCATATAGCGCACACGGCTGAGACACACGCCCATTTTGCTTCTCGTTTGCTCAATTCTGAGCATTTTGTTTCTCAAAGTTTAGTTGTAGGGGACACACGGCCTAACCACACGCCTATGTACCAGGCCTTGTGGACAAAATAAAGCCATTTCTACCTTCATTTTTCACCCCAAAATCACACCTATGACCTGCACTTGAAACACACATCCAATACCAACCATTCCAAGCATTCAAATTAAACAATTCCATCATTCATCATGACATACCATTAAATGCATATGGGTTATTAAACTTAACATGGATTAACTTAGGCATTATGTAACACCCCTTACCCATATTTAACACCGAAACAGGGCTCGAGGTATTACTGGACTTATAACATAAGCATTCACACAATCTTGAGTGATAAATTTGTGTCCAAATTAAAACCATTCATATTCGATCATAAATGTATCTATTATGAGCTTCAGACCGAGTTCAAATTAGGGTGCTCTCTGACTTGTGCCACACGACCGTGCCACACGCCCGTGTGCTAGGCTGTGTAGCACACACGACTGAGACACACACCCGTGTCTCTATCCGTGTGCTCAATTCTGGACATTCTGTTTTGAAAAATTAAGGTGCAGGGGACACACGGATGGAACACATGTTCGTGGGGTAGACCGTGTGTCACACATAGCCTAGACACATGCCCGTGTGTCTACTTATGTGGACAAAATAAAGGCTATTTACTAAGCCATTTGCCACCCTTGTACACACATACACATACACCAATTCAAGGCAAATACATAACATACTTAGGTAACCAAATCATCCACATCATGACCAACACAATATCCACATCTATCATACTCACAACATTTATTAATCCACAATTGACTATTTTCAAGATACCTAATTGTACTCCACTTTATTATCTCATCAATAGACCACATTACCAAACATCTCACATTCATGTCATAAATCACATTTCCATCATTTACCAAGCATACCATGACCATATCAAAAAGACATTGACACATATATAAATATACTTAGGCTTACAACCATGATAGCCCAAATAAGCCAATCTACATGGCCAATTATCAAAACAAGTCTTTGACAATCACAAGCCAACACATTGGCTACAATCACAATGACATATTTAACAAAATGACAAAGTCCCTATACATGCCATAAACTCAAAATACTTGAATTCATCAATACCCAAAGTGATAGCTTGATAGTGTGATAAGATCTCTAGTGAACTCCAACTCGAGCTAGCTCAATGACACTATAAAACATGGGAAAGGAAAGGGGGTAAGCTATATAGCTTAGTAAGTTCATATGTAAATAATACAAAACATTATTCATACATTTGACATATAAATAACTTAACATATATAAATATAAATGTCATTTAATATCAATATAACACATATCAACATCAATTTCATATACCAATAGTTCATCATATGAATAACATAACACATATGAACATAAATATCATTTAAGCTTCATAAACACAACTTACTCAATCACATTCTTACCAATAGCTTATCATATGAATAACATAACATGCATCAACATAAATGTCATTAAACTTTATAAGCATAACATATTCAATCACATCCATATCAATTGTTCATCATATACAAAATCTATTTTCTTTGAGTTTTTCGTACATACATGTACCAACTCGTAACAAAATCACATACTTTCTCATCATCAACATACCCGTTGAAAATTTCATCAACATTTTGGTTGAACCATTTGGAATACTAAAGGATAATCGGGGATCTCATACACACAGTATCGTATCAATGCCATATCCAAGATATGGTCTTACATGTAATCTCGTATCGATGCCAATAGCCTAGCTATGGACTTATACGAAGTCTCATATTGATGCCATATGCTAAATACGATCTTACATGTAATCTCAGTAACCCTAATGTCATGACTTTTTTATCCTATCAATTCTTAAGGTTCAACTAAGATTTACTCGCTCGTCGATGTAATAGCTCGATTTAAGGGCTAGTCAGAACAATGGTTTCGAAATCACTAATCTGAGGTCAGAGAAAATTATTTTTATGTTATTTTATGAGTTAGAGTATGATTATATAGGTGCATGAAAATTTTGATGCTTTAATTTTAGCGATTTCATGCTTAATCGCGAAAAAGGACTAAATCGCATAAAGTTTAAAAGTTTTATTTTACAAGTTAAAGGTGTCTAATAGCCATAGAATGTTAATTTGAGGTCCCAAATGTTCAATTAGGCCTTGTTTTAAGAGGTGGCAGGCCATAGGGGGACAAAGAAGTCAAAATTAGTCAAAGTGGGTGTAGTAGGTGGATTAAATTGATAAAATATAATAAAATAAATAAAGAAAATATATCATATTTTCTTCTCCTTCCTTCCACAAAAAATTAGCATTAAAAAATAGGGGTTAAGTGATAAAAAATTTTAGCAAGCTTCTCTCTTTACAAGTAAGTTATTTGATGATCATTTCTTGATAAAAATTATACTTTTGGAACCCCTAAACCTTAAGCTAGCTAATGAGGGGACTATTTTGCAAAATGGTAGAAAGTTTAGAATTTTACCATGTGAGCTTTTAAGTTTTTTCTGCATTTTTATGGAAGAAAATGAGTCTGAGTTGTTAGATAAACAACTTTTGTGAAAGGTGTTACCATTAAAACATCTAAAAGGACCTTTTTGTAAAGGTTGTATAATAATAAGAGATAAATGCATGAAATGTTGAGTTTTGATAGTTTTCATAAGAGTAATAAATGTTCACCTAGGCTCGTTAAAGAAAGAAATTTGATTAGAATTAATTTTTGAGCCTAGGGGTAAAATAGTCATTTTGAAAAAGTCTAATGGCAAAATAGTAATTTTACCAAAGCATGATTATTGAAATGCAATTGTTAATGTGATTATTAAATGAGCTAATTTGCTATTATAGATCAAGAAGAAAAAAATTAACCTCGATCGAGAAAGGGCAAAGTATCGGACTAGATCGATCATCTAGCCTATTTTGAAATCGAGGTAAGTTTGTGTGCAATAAATTCAACATCATGTTATTAAGTTTCTAAATGATTGATATTAGAAATGTTGTATAATATTTTCTATAAATTCGAGTTATGATGTTGAACGAGAAAAATGATGAAAATAGTGAAGTTGAAGTCTCGGGTGGACTATTGTGAAGGTGAGTATACTAATAACGAATCGTGAGAATGGTAAGGTCCCATATAAGACCATGTTTGGGATATGGCCTCGGCACCTAATAGAGATCTCGTATAAGACCATATCTGGGATATGTAATCGGCATCGAATATGAGAATCGTATAAGACCATATCCGGGATATGGCATCGACAACCGATATGAGATCTCGTATAAGACCATATCGGGGATATGGCATCGGCATCTAGAAGTGACCCCACGTAAGACCACATTTGGGATGTGGCATTGGTGTCGTCATTATGTGAATGAGGATGATTATATATCCTTGAATATCTCAAGTAAATTCCTTGTGGTAAATAGTTAATTTTATGCTAGAGATGAGATTAATGCTAATACTAAGTGATGAGGTGACATAGGTATATATGAGTAATTCATGAGAATGGTTCACGATATATGGCATGTTATGTAATTGGTAAGAGTAAATATGAGTAAGTTATGGAAATGAGCTTAAGACTTGTATTTTATTCAATGAAATGGATGAATAACATTATGAGTTTTATGTTGCTATTTATTTCATGCAAACTTACTAAGCTTTATGCTTACCCCTCTCATTTCCCTTTTCCTTGTAGTATTGCCAAGTTAGCTCGAGATTTTGTGGAACGTTGGAGTAGGAAATCACATTATCAACTACTCTTCGGTATAGCCAAGTTAGATTCATTTTGTTTATGGCATGTATAGGGCTTAGTCTCTTTTGTTATGTCACATTTGTTAGCCAAAGTGTTGGCTATTAATGTTGCTAAATTCATTTTGTAAGAGGTCTTTGGAATTGGGCCAATACTTGACAAGTTTATATATATTCAATGATGATGAATTTCATGAAGTGTATGCTTGTGTGGATGTATTGATTTTGAGTCCTTAAAAGTACTTTATAGTCCTGATATGTGTTGGATTGGATGGGTGCAAGTATGGTTGCTGTAAAGGGTGGCATATGGCTTGGTAAATAGCCTTTTAAATGTCCACACGGGTAGACACACGGGCATGGGCCAAGGCCGTACATGGTCAGCCCCATGGGCGTGTTGATTGGCCGTGTGTCCCCATACATGCTAGGCTTACAAGTTAGTATGCTCAGTAGTAAACACACGAGCAGAGACACGACCATGTGTCTCAGCCGTGTGGGAGGCACGACCATGGACATGGACATGGGCCCAGGCCGTGTGAAGTCTACACCTGAATTTGGAATTTAATTTGCCACACGGTAGAAGAACACAGGCATGTGATAGGCCGTGTGATACAAGTCAGTGTCCACCACGGGTGTGGAACACGGGCATGTGATATGTCACACAAGCGTGTCCCTTCTTCCACACGGACATGTGGCCCTGTTTTAAGTAGAAATTTTCTAAGTGTGCAAAAGTTTTCGGTTAAATTCTGAAACCCTCTGTATGCATGTTTGATGCCTTGTAGGCCCATAATAAGGATGTTATGCATATGTATGAAAAGTCTTAAGTTGGAAATCAAAATTTAAAGCCCAAAGTTGTATGTTCAAGCAAGTTAAGTCCGGTAATGCCTCATACCTGGTTCCGGAGTTGGATACGGGTAAGGGATGTTACAGTCGAAACTTCATCAATTTCATCCATAAAGTCAATCATACAATTCATGCAATAACAAAACATTGTAATACAGTTATAACGTTGCATTATTTACATACAAACTTACCTCGATACAAAATAGCGAAAATGGACCTAATTGTCAAACACTTTGGTTTTCCCCATCTAAACCCGAACTTCATTTTTCTTGATCTATAATACCAAATTCATCTCATTTAATCAACACATTATCCATTTCAGTCCAAAAGTCATATTATGGAAAATTACATTTTTACCCCTAAACTTTTGCCATTTTACAATTTAGTCTCTAGGCTCGTAAAATGATTTTCATTCAATTTCTTCAAAACCCAAGCCTAGCCAAACCATTTTCATACTCATAACAGCCCGCATTTCTTATTTATTCATATTTTTCTACTCATTTTATAAGTTTTACAAATAAGTCTTTTTTTTACATTTTTACCAAAAATCACTTAGCAAAAGTCATTTAACAAACAAAAAACATGCATTTTCTACCATAAAACATCAAAACACACAAATTTCTAATATGGGTCAAACCTAGACCTTGATCATTTCTTAAATTAGTGGTAGAAATAGATCGGGTTACAACGACTTCAAAAATGTAAAGAGCATTAAAAACGGGGCAATAACGGACTTACAATCAAGCTTGGAAGCTTGAAAAACCCTAGTCATGGTTTCTCCTTGTAAAATTCAGCCATGGGGAAGAAGATGGACAAATTTTGGCTTTTTAATTCATTTTAATTACCAAATTACTAAAATGCCCTTAATGAAAAACTTTAGAAACATACCTAACCATGTCCATTTTTGTCCATTATGAATTATAATGGTCTAATTACCATCTAAGGACCTCTAATTTAAAATCTCATAGCAATTGGACACCTTTAATATAAAGAATTCAAGTTTTGCACTTTTTGTAATTTAGTCTTTTTAACTAAATGGAGTGCCCAAACGTCAAAATTTTTGAACAAAATTTTCAAAAAATTGTTCCATAAAACTGTAGACTATAAAAATATAATAAAATAAATTTTCTGCTTTGAATTTGTGGTCCCAAAACTATTGTTTCGACTAGACCCGAAATCAGGCTGTTACAACTCTCCTCCTTAGGGATTTTCGTCCCCGAAAATCTTACCGGAGTATAAATTTGACTTCCACATAAACTTCTCTATCTCGTGACACTGCTAAAGAACCCTCAATAAGGTTATGCTTTTATTCCCAACTTTTTAATCTCTCATGTTAAAATTCCGATCAATTCTTCGTTATACAACATATCAATGAATCTTAATCCTTATCGGAGAATTCATACTTAAAGAGTCCAATCGATACCTTTCGAAACCATTTTTTTGAAAAAAAAAACGGGTTGACTTTGGTTTTGAAAATGAAAACAAGAAACAGGAGTCGCCACCAATCCTTTTTAATGGGTGTGATAGGATCACCTCGTAATTTGGTCACTTTAATAATAGATTTGATTTATTAAAACAACGATTTTGGTCTACGAAATTTAGAAAAATGGGTTTAGGAGTCGGTTACGCATGGGGAGGGATTAGCACCCTCGTGACACCCAAAATTGGTACCTAATTGATTATTTGATGCCTTTATGTCGAAAGTTGAAAAGATTTTAAAATACGATCCTTTTATTTAAAAGAAAACTTGAATAAATTAAATTGGATGCTAAGACCCTCTTATTTCGAAGAAGTAAAATGTCACGCCTAGTGAGTTAGGATACGATATTTTAAATCCTTGGAACTAAGCTTGTCTTTTGACTTTTAAAACTCATGCATTTAAGTTTAAGAAGGATATTCGAATATCTGGGTCAAATGAAAAATCGAAACCCAGTAAGTTAGGACACAATTTCTCAAAATTCCAAATACAGAATATTACCTTTATTTTTAGAAATCTTTACCTCGAGATAACAATATGTTACATCCAGTGAGTTAGGACACAACATTTTTGAATTCCCGAGAATAAGCTTTTATTTAATTTATATGCTTTGATTTAAAAAAATAATTGGTTCTTTAGAATCGACGAGAAAATTCAAAACCTAGTAAGTTAGGTACGAATTTTCAACTCTCGAATTACGAAAGATTGTTTATTTTTTTAAAAAATGATATTTTATGTATAGGCAAAGATTAACATAACACGATTCATAGTAAAATGTATAAAAATAAATTATGGCTCATGGCACGATAATAAAATGATGACACATGTGTATGAAACCATAATATAACGAAAATAAACAAATAGTGGCATTAATTAATTAAATCTAATACTAGTTAAGTAAAAAAAATAATAAAATAATGAAAAATGATGAAATAATAAAAAATGAATTAAAAATTAAAAAAATAATAGTAGAGGCATGAAAATAAACAAACAAGTATAAACAAATATGAAATTTAGGAAAAAATGACAAACATAAAATAATAATAATAATAATAATAATAATAATAATAATAATAATTAATTAATTAAGAACAATAATAATAGTAATAATAATAAATAATAATACATTAACAAATGAATAATAATAGTAAAAAAATAATAGTAATAATAGTAAATATAATAATGATGATAATAATAGTGATAATTAATTAATTTAAAAATAGAAAAAATAACAAAAAGGACTAATTTGAACTTAAAACAGAAATTTGGGGGCAAATCTAAAATAAATAAAAAGAAAAAGGACCACGTTGAACGTGCGAACAACAAAGAGGGACCAATAGGGAAATTAACCCCCACCTTCCAAAACGAGGTCGTTCGAATATCGACCTAATTAAAATCGCAATAAATTATGAGGCAAAATTAGAAAACAAAAAGAAACTTGATTGTAGAACAATAAAAAAGCGGAAGGGCTAAAAGTGCAATTAGCCCTTCAATTAGGAAACACGCGGATCCTTCTTGCGGGTCGGGTCAACGCGCGAAATTGAGGGGCAAACAACGTCGTTTTATGCTTTGAAAATGAACTCCAAAACGGCGCCGTATTGGAGCACTATTTAAGTAACAAAACGCAAAAAAAAAAAGTTGAACCCTTTTTTTTTTTTTTAAAAAAAAACCCCATTTTATCTGAAATTCCCTTTAGGCTAGCCTCCACCGTGGCTCCGCCGAGGCTCCTTTGCGGGTCCGCCGTAGGCGGTGGCCGGAGCTACATGAAATCTAGGTTTTAGGCTCCTTTTTTTAACCCTTGTTCTTTTCCCCTTAAAAAAAACCTTAGAAACGGTTTATACAAATAGAAAATGGTGTAGCCCCCCTTTAGGTCCGATTCGACGATGAAGAAGGGACCTCCGACGACGGGACTGCAGGAGATTCAGGTAAGCGTTTCTTTACTTTTCTTTTTATTTTCATACGTAAAAAATATAGAAAAGAAAAAAAAAAGAAGAGAAACTATAGATCAAAATAAAAAAAAAAGGGTAATCACTTTCAAAAAACTTTTACTCAGTTTTTTGATTGATTTTTGTATCCAAAATCTGTTTCTTTTTGTATTTGATAATCATTTTGTGTAAAAAAAAAACAATATCCTGTTCTTCGATTTTTATAGCCAAAAATGAAAAAAAGCACTATTTTTTGTTATTTTTCTATTTTGGTCTCCATGTACAAAGGCCGTACGGTGGCTGACGTGGAGCGTGAGGAGGCGTGCGACTCAACAGTTGTTAGGGATTAGGGTTTTCTAATTTTGGTATATGTTTTGGGCCATTTGGGCCTAGGGTTTGGTTGGGTTATTTTATTTGGGCCTGTATTGGGCCTTGTAAAAAAAATGGACTATTTGTTTTTGGTTTATCTGCTAATGGGCCCCAAGCAATTTTGGGCCTGTACAGCTGCCCCTCCTTGCTCATTGTCGTGTAAAGGGAATGAAGCAAAGACCTTAAGAAAGGCCAAATTTGGCTAGTCTTATAGAATCTTGACTTCTTTGGCGCTTCTATCTTTCAAATAGCCTTGCTCTAACCCATTGCAACTTCAGAGGTATAGGAATTAGTGCTTTGATCCGCTCCACTGCAACTTTAGGGAGAGATGATTTACTATGATAGATTTGATCCAACCTACTGCATCTTCAGAGGTATAGGACTTGTAACTCGTAGCTTTAATCTATTCCGCTGTAACTTCAGAGGAATAAGATTTGTGGCTTCAATTTGCTCTACTGCAACTTCAAGGAGATAAGATTCACCATGATAGATTTGATTTGACCTACTGCAACTTTAGAGGTATAGGACTTGGAACTCATAGCTTAAATCTGTTCTGCTACAACTTTGGGGAATAAAATTCGCTATCTTCAACTTGCTCCACTGAAACTTTAGGGAGACAAGGTTAATGGCTTCAATCTGCTCCATTGCAACTTCAGGGAGATAAGATTCACCATCGTAGATTTTATCCGACCTACTGCAACCTCAGAGGTGTAGGACTTGTGGGTTCACTTGTCTTGCTACACCGTCCTCTGGGGGACATAACCTGTAGAATCGATTTTATGGACCTATGCTTATGCATAATGATTAGGATGTAATAATCAGAATGAATTGAATGCTCCTAACTAGATGTGTTATGGATGATATTTACGTGAATGCAGAATGTCATGAGAATGATCCCTTTTTTAATGCCCTGGTTGTCATTGCTCGTTGTTCTTCAAGGTTGTATCACTAACATAATATCCTGTCTTCTTGTTCAGCCGATATTTTTGACAGAAAATTCGAAGAAATAGCCACTATTTAGAGTTTCTTTCTCAAATATTTCCAACCCTTAGGCTTGGTGAGTTTTAAATAATAGTCCTATTTTAGGTTCTCGTACTATTTAGAGGTTTCTAGAGTAGAGTAACTTTTGTGAAAGTATTATTAGTCCATTAATCATTACTTTAATGCAAAATGCTTAAAAATGATCATAA
Organism: Gossypium rotundifolium; assembly: GCA_025506655.1. NCBI lineage: Eukaryota > Viridiplantae > Streptophyta > Magnoliopsida > Malvales > Malvaceae > Gossypium > Gossypium rotundifolium. Next base: position 45,259,860 of record CP106726.1, read on the forward strand.
TGATAGACAAAATTGAAATTTATCAGGAATAAAATCTGAAAAGAATGGGTTAATTAAAGAAAGTAAACATTGCTAGAATACAAAATAGTGAGGGGAAAAAAATAGGTGCCCCAGATATCGTAGCCTGAGCTTCTCTGTACGAACTTTCTGAAGACCATTTTAAGCTCAATATGTGTTTAGGAGATCTAGAGTACTTTGTTGATGCCCCAAGATGTTGCATACCCTCTCTTCATTAATTCAGGTATAGCAAGATCACTACATGCCCCATCTTTGATCACAATTTAAGCCGCCCTTTTCGGGTTTTTAACTCAAAACCCTTTTGGTCTCAAGGTGCGTTTTGCTTGTTTCACCTTGGCCTCTCTAATTTTTTTTAAAAGGAGGTCTCAAATGCCCTTTGCGGGTTTTCATTTTGGCCTCTTTTCCTCTTTAAGTATATTACTTCTTGACTGAATCCAAATTTATAGGATTGGGCAGGTTTTTCCCATCCATTTTGGTCAAAATCAGTGCTCCTCTGAAGAAAGCCTTTTTTACCACATAAGGTCCTTCCCGATTTGGCATCCATTTCCCTCTAAAATCCTTCTGCATAGGGAGGATCTTTTTAAATACCAGGTCCCCCTTATGAAATTCTCTTGGGCGAACCTTTTTCATAAGCTTGCATTATTCATTTTTGGTACATCTGATCCCAAAAAATAGCTCTTAGCCTATTTTACTCAATCAAGTTAAACTGATCATATCGAGACTAGATTCATTCTACTTCATCTAACTTTAGCTCTGACAAAACTCGAAGGGAAGGTATCTTTACTTCAATGGGTAAAACCGCCTCTATTCCATAAACTGATGAGAAAGGCGTTACCCGGTAGAAGTTCTGATAGATGTTCGATAAGCATAGAGAGCAAATGGTAACTTCTCGTGCCAACCTTTATAAGTTTTAGACATTTTTGCCACGATCTTCTTAATGTTTTTATTGGCTGCTTCCACTGCACCATTCATTTTTGGACGATACGGTGATGAATTGTGGTGTCTGATTTTGAATTGACTGCAGACCTTCACTATCGTACTGTTGTTCAAGTTTAATGCATTGTCAGATATGATCCTCTCAGGTATTCAATATCGACATATGATTTCCTTTTTTAAGAATCTGCTGATTGCCGACTTAGTAACACTGGCATATAAAGCAGCCTCTACCCACTTGGTGAAATGTCGATGACTACAAAGATTAATCGATGCCCATTTGAAGCTTTTGGTGAGATTGGTTCGATGACATCTGTGCCCCACATAGAGAAAGGCCATGGGGACATCATAACATGCAAAGGTGAATGAGGTACATGGATTTTGTCTCCATAAATTTGACATTTGTGACATTTCTTAGCATAATTGATGCAGTCTCCCTCCATGGTAGACCAATAGTACCCGAATCTCATAATTTGTCTGGACATTGTGAAACCATTAGCATGTGTTCCACAAACACCCTTATGGACTTCTTCCAGGATTTTTTTAGCTTCAACAGCATCCACACATCTCAATAATATTTGATACTCTCTTCTTTTGTACAGGATCTCTCCATCTAAGACATAGTCACAAGCTAGCCTTCTCAACGTCCTTTTATCATTCTCGGTTGCCTGATCTTAGGGTATTCATGATTTCCCATGTATCGTAATATATCGTGGTACCAGGGGTGATCATCTCTTTCTTCTTCCTCTACATTGTAACAATGAGATGGTGCCTCGTAAATATTCATTTGAATGGGTTTTACATCATCTTGTTTGTTCACTTTGATCATGGAAGCCAAAGTAGCCAAAGCATCTACCATCTGGCTTTTGTCTCGCAGGAGATAATTAAAAGTAATATCATCAAACTTCTTAATTAACCCTAGGACTATCCTTTGATAATTAATCAATTTGGGGTCTTTTGTCTCCCATTCACCTTTTAATTGGTAGATCACCAGTGTAGAATCTCCATATACTTCAAGCGCTCTAATTTTGCGTTTTGTGGTTGCACGAAGTCCCATGATACATGCTTCATACTCTGCCATATTTTTTGTACAATCAAAGTCCAATTTGCATGTGAATGGATAATAATCTCCATTTGGGGATACCAAGACTGCCCCAATTCCATTACCTATAGAATTTGATGCTTCGTCGAAGTTCAATTTCCAAAGGTGATCTTTAGTAGCGCTTTCTTCAATAGCTACCACATACATTAGTTCTTTATTGAGGAAGTCAAAGTTCAGATGCTCATAATCTTCTAGAGCTCTGCTAGCCAAAAATTTGCTACTGTGCTTCCTTTCACAACTTTCTAGTTCACATAAACAATGTCAAATTCAGAGAGCAGAATTTAACATCTAGCCATCCTTCCATTCAAAGCAGTTGACTCCATCATATATTTTAGAGGGTCCAACTTCGAGATTAGCCGAGTCGTATAGTACAACATGTACTGCCTCAACCTCTAAGTTGTCTAAATCAAGGCACAACACAATTTCTCAATTGGCGAATATCTCATTTCACATTTAGTGAATTTCTTATTGAGGTAGTATATTGCCTTTTCTCTTCTTCCCGAATCATCGTGTTGACCCAGCACACATCCCATAGAGTTATTAAACACTGTCAAATACAATATTAATGGCCTATCTGGGCATGGAGGTGACAATACTGGAGGACTTGATAAGTACTGTTTAACCTTATCAAAAGCTTTCTGGCATTCATCATCCCACACGCCTGGATTGTGTTTCTTAAGAAGAAGAAATATAGGATCACATTTCTCAGTTAATTGTCAAATGAACCAAGCAATGTAATTTAACCTTCCAAGGAAACCTCGAACTTCTTTTTGAGTGTGCGGTGGAGGCAATTCTTGTATAGCCTAGACCTTGTTTGAGTTAATCTCAATTCCCCTCTCGCTGACTACTTACCCCAACAATTTTTCCGATCTAGCTCTAAAAGTACATTTTGTTGGATTGAGCTTTAATTGGAATTTCCTCAGTCACAAGAATAACTTCCTCAAAACTTGGATATGTTCCATTTCTGTTCGGGACTTTGTGATCATATCATCGACATAAACTTCGATTTCTTTTTGCATCATATCATGGAAAAGGTCACCTTGGCCCTTTGATAGGTCACTCCTACTTTTTTCAGCCCAAATGGCATCACCTTATAACAAAATGCACCCAACAGAGTTATGAAAGTAGTCTTTTCCATGTCTTCAGGATGCATTTTTATCTGATTGTATCCCAAGAAGCCATCCATGAAAGGAAAATAATGAATATCCTGTCGTATTGTCTATTAGAGTATCAATGTCAGGCAAGGGAAAATTGTCTTTCAGACTGGCCTTATTTAAGTTTCTATAATCTACACACATTCGCACCTTCCCATCTTTATTAGGGACAGGCACAATGTTGGCTGGCCATTCTAAGTTTTGACCTCCTGCAAGAATCCAACATCAAACTACTTTTTTACTTCCTCTTTTATTTTTAGCACAATGTAGGCCTCATTCACCGAAGCTTCTGTTGAACCAGCCTGCAATCCTCTTTTATGGGGAGGTGGTGTACAGCAGTGTCAATGCTTAACTCATCCATATCTTGGTATGACCACGCGAAGACATCTTTGAATTCTTGAAGTAACTCTATGAGGTCTCGCTTCGTTTCTTCTGTTATGCACGTTCCAATTTTCACTACCTTTCCTTCTTCTAAGGTCACAATCTTTACTATCTCTTCATGAGGTAGAATTTGTTTTTCCTCTTATTTTACCATTCTTAAAAAGTCCGGAGATAAGCCACAATATATGTCATCTTCAAAGTCCTGGGATCCCTCTAAAAACATGTCTTGCTCAAAAGGAGGTTCTAATTCCTTAGCAGCGCTACTCATGTCATTGATATTCGAGAACCTGTTTTAGGTAAAAAGGAATATACAAAGAAAGAATAAATTTAAGAATAATTATTTGTATGGTATGATTATGAATGAGATGAAAGAATAATTTGGGAAAAGGTCCAAGGAATGAAAGAATCTAATATAATTACTTGTATAGAAAGAATAAAAGAATCCACAAGAATGAAAGAATATTTACTCAAAAAGATATTAAATATGTATTTCATAATGATGTTTGGACATAAGCCTATTTCACAAAGGAATTCTTATTGCTTCTAGGCTTAAAGCAACAAGTGTGTTTTGAACATTAATCTGAGTAAGCTCTAAAAACTACAAGAATTTCTTCTGCAGTCCAATTGTTCAGAACACTCTCAGGCTCATAAGGGAGGATATATGACAAGGTCCCTCCTTCAGTTATTTCTTCATATATGGCATTGATGTAAACATTTCCCAACATTTCTTCAACCCTTTCTTTCCTTGGTGTCCTTCACTCGGGATGAATAATCCCTCTCAATATGAAAGTTTTGGATATGTGGAGGAATATCATTTGTTCGCATTTGATTTCTTTCCCACTCACGTGTGCCCTTCTTCTTTCTTTCCTCTTTTCCATTTCCTTCCTTCTTTGTCTTGCATCTAGCTTATACCCTAAGCCAAAGCGATCATGCTTGTCCTTCAGCATTGGAGCCTCAAATCTTCCCTGAAGATGTCTCCCTAGTCCTTTTCCCGATAGAGCTCCCTTTCCTACAATCAGTTGTAATCCCATCCTGGTAGCCTTGGATATTTTTGGCACTAGAATCTTGTTTCCTTAAGTAATGAATGTTGCATTTACAAACTCCAAAGACCGAAAAAACATTCAATCGCCTTATCATTTTCCTCCAAGTACGGCACATCACTAGTTACGACCGCGATAATATCTATTTCAGCATTTATCGCCAATAGCTGAACTTCTGATGTAGTGACGACGGCACTGCCTCTACTGAATGTATCCAAGGTCTTCCCAATAAGAAATTTTAGGAAGGCTTGATTTCCATCACTAGGAAGTCCACCTCATAGGTAGTTGGGCCAATCAACAGAGGTATTTTGATTCTTCCCATGACCCCCTTTCCATGCCATCAAACGCCTTCACTATATTCTGGCATACCTTCATGTGTGAGCTATCCACATGTAAGCTATTAAGTGTGGATATGGGCAATACGTTTAGTGCCGATCCATTGTAGATCAGAACCCCTGGAAATGTGTACCCTTTGCATCTGGTAGTAATGTGCATAGATTTAGTGGTATTTTATCAATGCACTTATGTTATTATTTCATCATCGTTGAAGAAGATGAAGTTATCAACACTTATGTTATTAACCAGCTGATCTAGTTTACTGACAGAGATATCATTGGCCACGTATGTCTCGTTCAACACTTTCATCAATGCACTTCGGTGTACCTCTGAACTCAAGAGTAAAGCTACTATAGATATGCGAGCTGGTTGTTTATGCAATTGTTCCACAACACTATACTTGCTGTGCTTCAAAAACTTTAGGAATTCCTTAACCTCCTCCTCTTTTGTTGGCTCATTAACAGGTGGCTCAGGTCTGACTGCTCTTTCCTTCTTTTGTTCCATCATTAGAGTCTTTTCTTTTACGGGTTTTGTTCGGCATTTATCAAATCATAACGGCTTCCACTATGCCTATGAAAACCTACATCTTGATCCTTTTGTGAAGCGCTGGCTGAGTTCTCCTTGCTCGGGATTGTCACGTTGCAATCATAATTCTAGGGGACCCTTTTGCTATCTTGATAAGAGAAGACTGCCGGCTTTTGAAATATAATTTTTGGTGTCATCTGTACTCCAGCTTCGTTGTTTTTAGGTCGCGAAATGATGACCATAGGATGATTAACTTTTGAGACCTTCATTGTTTATTCTGATGCACATATGCTTCTTTCTTCTTTAACTTCTTCATAGAATTGTATCTATTTATTGTCCATCAGACCTTGCACCAAGGCTCTAAATTTTATGCATTCTTGGATCTTGTGCCCCTCTTTATGATGGAACTCACAGTAGTTCCTCTTGTTTTCACAACTCCCTTCAGGATCCAAAATGCCCAACCCCCGTTTTACCATCTCCATCCAGACCTATGTCAAAGGAATCTTTACTTCTGCAATATCGATATTGATTCTTCTTCCCACATTTCCATCTATCACATTTACCCTATTATTAGTTTGATTGGGTAGCGGGTTTTCGCACTAGGTGCATCATCAAATTTCACAATGCCCATTTTAATAAGACTTTCAACTACTTTCTTAAAGGTAGTGCAGTTTTCTATTAAATGCCCCGAAATTCTGCATGGTAGTCACATTGAGCATTTTCATTGTACCATTTGGGGTATAGAGGCTATAATGGTTTTAGGTAAAAAGGGGATACCACGTGTGCGTCAAATAAACTTTGATACAACTCCTTATATGTCATTGGGATTGGCATAAATTGGAGCTTCTCAGTATTTTGCTTTGTGCCGGACTCCTACCTTGATAAACCTTGTTGACCAGTAGCCACCGTTTTAGCTGATTTACAGTAATCGATTTTGAGTAACCCTTGTTATATGTACTTGTGTTGTTCACCTCGTTTTCCTTTTTCCTTGAGGTTGACCTTTTGTTACTCTCTCCTCAATCTATCTTTCCACTTCTTATTGCATTCTTGATCATTTCACCAGTCATCACTATGTCTGAAAAACTTTTTTAGCGCTTCCTATCATGTGAGTGATGAACGGGCTTTTAGGGTGTTGATAAAGAGCATCGTAGTTTATTTTTCTAGGAGTGACGATTGAACTTGTATGGAAATTTCCCTCCACCTCTGTGCATATTGCCCAAAACTCTCACTCCGTTTCTTCTCCATATTTTGTAAAGTAATTCTACTATGAGTCATACCCGTCACATGACTATATTGGTTCATGAATGCTAAAACCCGGGGGATAGAGAGGTTCCTCATTATCTTCTCCAGTATTAACCATGAGTCTCTTTCCTTTATCTATTCCTCTAGTCAGTAGTTCGTCAACTAAGTTATAATATTTCTTTGGGACTCCAACATTCGATCCATCATGTCTTGCTGGATTTTAGCCAGTTGATCTTGCATTTGCAATTGTAGTTGATCTTGCATCTCTTTTTGGAGTTGTTCAAGTCTTTCCAATCTTTGATCCATGTCTTTTGTCTTTGCTCGGGTACCATAATGATGTTTGATTGGTAATTTTTTTTTTGGTTTCTATATTAACTTTGAAATGATTTTAACCAATTAATGTCTTTTCATGAAATTTAAATGCACATGATGTGATGTATTGCGAATGCATGAAATGAATGCAAAAAGGTGTCAATTCTGATTCAATTTCATTTAGAAAACCTTACTAGAAAACAAAATTCTTTACATAAAATGGATTAAAAACATGGCTTTGCTGTAATGCTCAAAGTTTTAACTTTCTTAAGCAACGAAGCTAACTTTTGACCTCGATCTGATTCTAGCTCATACTTCACGCTTATCATGTCGGCCTGGATTGCCAAGGTTTGTAAATGATCGGCTACCTCTTGGATCTAAGACATGGCCTCGCCGATAATGTAATATCTATTCGTAACTTAATTTTGAGAATGGTGAAGTTGTTCCTTCCAACGTTCATCGCTTACCTCAAGAAACTCTACCCGGAGCTCATAGTTTTGTAATGCAGACTCTAGTTCTTCTATCTTTCTTTTTATTTCTTCAATCTTGTTCAAACTTGCCCTCAACTCAATCATAGAATTACGATTTCTATGTTGATGAAGTAATTTTTCAAGTTCAGCCACCCTAGCCTTTAATTCTCTTTTGTCATTTTGGGTTTCTAACAAACTCCTTTCTAGAGCCTCTTTTTGTGTTTCAGCCACCTGGAATTTTCTCTCCCATCGATCAGCTTTGGTTCTTTCTTCTTGGATCTCTTGCTACCATTGCTCCGACATTTTTCCCAATACGATAGTTCTCATCGATAGACGTAATTTCTTGTAATCCGTCTTCAACTATCCAAGTCTTCCTCGGCTTTATTCTTTTCTTTCCTTAATCTCTCAGCTTCTAGCTTTTGAAGATCATCATCTAACCTTAAATGCATCTTCTCTTCCTCCAATTGTTCTATCTTCTTTTCAAGTTCCAAATTCCTCTCTCGAAGTTTTGCTTATGATTTCTAGTTCTGATGGGATCTCTTGTAAGTACTTCTCCATCAGTCGAACGCCTTCTAATTCGACCCAAGGATATTATCATTAATTCTTCTACTCCACCATCCACTGTACTAGGGAGTCGTCATTAAACCTACGGCCAACCTTTTCATTCGACGAGTCTAATTCCACGTGTTAGAAATCTTATTTACCCTTTTCTTGTAGTTATCTCCCCTGTATGAAAACTCACATTGAGCTAGTCCATGTATTGCCAGTATGAACTGTCTCTATTTGTACTGCCTCAATACAAGCAAAGGAGCATACCCAATGGCTCCCTAAATCCCAAGCAAAGGGACCCAGTCAAAACTCCCTATCGGTAAAGAATTTTGTCGGGAATGAACCAAGGAGCTATCCACTCTGCGTCTTCTTCCTGGAGATTTTGGAGCGCTATCCAATTTTCCTCTGATATGTTATCTCTTCTTGGCATGATCACTATCTCCTTTAATAGAGAGTAATTCTCAGAGAAAACTCGATAAGAAACCTTATCCACCTTACAGAAGTGACTGTGGAAACAAGCTAACAACAACTGTGCGCACCCTATAAATCTGCCCTCACTGGCCCTCCTACATGCGTTCAAAGATCTAAATGTCTCGATCAAGTTTATAGGAATAGGTGTGACCCCTTTTTCAAGTCGATCAAAGAGATCTGAGACTACCTTATCTACATACCCTAATGCCCTAGGGAAGATCATCAGTCCGTAGATTCTCAAAGCAAACACATCGACTCTCTTTTTCGTATCAGGATGCGCTAAAATCAAATCTCTCAAATTCTTCCATGAGATGCACTTACACTCACCTTTCTGCTTGATCTTAATTGTAATCCACGGTTCGTTCATTCCTATAATATTCATCAATTTCTTCCAAAAGGTTGGGACATAAGCGGCTCTAGAATAAGCTTTATCGACTTGAACCTTTGGACAATGCAGTAGGGCTATATATTTTTCTATAGTGGGCACTATGTCTACCCTCCCAAAGGTAAAGCAACTATATCCAGGGTTCCAACACTGAGTGAGGGCCTGGAATAAATGCTCGTCTACCTTGATGTCGAGTAGATACTGCAAATCCCCATAATTATAGTAGAACAACTGCTTGGCCTCATCATTCCACTGATCCCAAATCTTTTTAATTCTGAAGGCTATTTTGCGTCACACTGATACTATAACATCCTAAAAATTTGAGTATCGATATGTTGCATGTTTTGGTGATTTAGCTTGTGAATGATTAAATTTTGTGTGTTTAATATAGCATTGAGAAGGCACAGAATTATTCAGAAGTAGAATAATTTTTAGTAATGAGAATTTTATTGAAGTGGAATAAGTGATCCTGATGCTTAAGGTAATTTAAGTGTAAAAAGCTAGCATAATATAAACTAGTAGCAAGGTGGTGTTGGCACATGAGTGATTGCTTGAGGGAGAGGTTCGAATGCCATGGATAGCATTTTGGTGACTTTTATTTTTGCACCTATATGGCATGTTTCAGTCAAGCCTTACTTATGGTAAGGTTGGACTAATTCTTTTATGGAAAGTAGACTAATGGAAAAAGGCAAGTGTTAACTTAAGGTAAGGAATCAAAAGGTTTTGGTATGTAAGGGGGACATAAGGCTTGAAATAAGGGAAGGTGTTTTGGAAAATTTTGAATGGCCTTTTTGACCATGAATGTGGATGGCATAGGGGGCTAGGGGGGATGGCCGTTTTTTGGTGTTAGTTTGGTAGGATTAGGTGCTTGATGAGCACATTTTCCATTTAGTCACTTGGTGCTTTTATCAAATTTTTTCTCTCTCGTTTTCCCTCTCCCTAGCCGAATGTGCCATAAACTTTGAGTAAGCAATTGTTTCTTTTTGCCATTTCTTTTGACCATTTCGGTCTTAGGTTGTGCATTCTCTCCAAACCTTTTTCTTCTCTTTGTGACTGAAACAACATAGCCATCAAGGACCATTTCTTTTCTTCTCTTTTTCCTCTTCATTGCCGAATGCATTTTGGTCTCAAAGTTTCTTTTTGATTCATCTTCCATCCTTGAGAACCTAAATACAAACCTCTTATCTCCTTTATCTTTTCTCTTCTCTCTATTCTCTTTTCTTCTCCATTTTATTTACCATTCAAACACATCCTTCCTTCATTTTCCTTCCATGGCTGAATGCTTGTAACCATCCCCATAACCGAAATTTATTTTCCTATCTATTATATCATAGCCAAATCTCTTATTCTTCTTTGACCCTTGTTCTCAATCATTTCTTTCATTAAGCTTTGGATAATCATAAGATAGTGGAGGGTCGAACCACCATCTTGTCAAGTCATCTTGAAATTTATTCAAGTTTGGATTATATTTAGCAAGGTAAGAAGGAACTCTTCAAGGATTTTTGATCACTCTCATTTTTACTAATGACTATTATTGGGATTTGTTATAACCGAAAGTTTTCATGTATAGGAATCCTTTGGAAATCACTTGGGATTTTAAGGTAAGCCGAGTTCGCCCTTTTAAGCCATTAGTATTAAAATTTCCGATATATTGTAGGACTAATAATCCTTTGTCAATGGAGGCAAGCAAGATAGGGATGAAAAGAGTTGTTAATAGCATTTGGAAGGGGGTGGTTCCGCTATTCCTCCTAAATTCAAGCAAAGGGTTGTGTCGAGAATCGAGACTTTCCACCAAGTTGTGGACCCTCATTCGAGAAGAATCGATTATTTGAAGTTGTTCGTACTTCAGAGCCATTAACGGTTCAAGATTTTCCATTGGGTTGTGAACCGTCAGCCGGGGAGAACCGACAAATAATTGTCATTCAAGATTTCGAGGGTAAAGATCTAGATCGTTTATCAATAGTATAGTTTTTGTTAAATATTAGTGTTCTAATCAAGCGTGATAAATATTTAGGTATCAACGAGTGCGAAGGTATAGTTCTCACCGTAATCAAGTGTGTAACTTCACACTTATCTCATGGGTTATATTATACTGTAAGCACAGAATAAAAATCGTAAAATCAGTAAAATTGGAAAATATGAAATATTAGCACTTTTTATTTGAATGCATGAAAATGGTATTAAAGTTGTGGAAAAATTACGGATTTGCCCTTAATGGGCTATATTGTAAAAAAATAACATTTTGGGCCTTATGGATTATTTTGATAAGCTAGCCAAATGAGAAAATTTCAAAAGGGCCTCATATGTTAAATGGGCCAAATTTGCTAGATCGTTAAATGGGCCAAAATTTGCGTGATCGTTAAATGGGCCAAAATTTCTATTTTGACTAATGGGCCAAATTGATAACTTGTAATATGGGCTTTTGTTGAAATTTACCTTATGAATATATTGTTATGCATTATCTATATATACATGACTGCATGGGTTGGGGTAATTGACGAAGAGAAGAAAGGCCTGTTGCCAAAATCTAGTTCGGCGACTCTGTCACCATCTAGCTCGGTGGCTCTGTCACAATCTAGTTCGGTGGCTCTGCCACAAATATTATAATTGGCTTAATGCCTGCTATTGGTGTGTTGGCGGGGTGGGTTGACTTGATCCCCACAGGTGTGTTGGTTGGTATGGGTGGTGTGTAGCTGATGGAAATTAGGCTTGGTTTGGAATTGCATATCACATGCATTATTTTTATATTGTACATTTGTAAATGGGCTTAAGCCCAACTAATTTCTTAAATGGTTTTGGCCCAGTGAACACGGTAAGTGGGTTACACATTGAGTTCTAAGTAACTCACCCCGCTTTTCTTAGCCTTCTGTAATAATAATTGATAGAGGCTTGGTAGGGGATGACTTCGTGTGGAGGCCATACTACTTAATGATGAGTTATAAAACTTTGAACTTCTTTTAAGTATTTTTATTTAAGTACTATTTCAATTATGATGTAATAAGGCCTCTAGTATTATTTTTATGGATTTTTATGCGTGGATGGATTTTAATATGTTTTAGTTACTTAAATGGGGTTGTTTAATTTTTTATAAATGTTTTCTTAAACTTCATGTATAAAAGGGGTTTTTCTTAAATATCACTCACTGTAAAATTTTGTGAAAACTCTTTATAAATTTATTTCAACCAATTATTTAAACCAATTATTTCTCCGAAAATCAAATTGTAAACTCTTTTGTTTTAAAATCATGGTTTCCAAATAAATCTCGATTTTTGATAAACTCCATCTTCAAAATCGTTTTAAAGAATTATTTTCATTAAAAGCATTGATGACTGGACGTAAGTTCGAATTGTGTGGCATGCCAAGTCTAGTCTTAAATGCATAGGCCGAGTTTGGGGTGTTACATTTTATGGTATCAGAGCCAGTTTCAATACTCGGTTGTGGTTTGGGTTCAACAACAATTTTGTTTAAAACTGCTTAAACTTTTATATTTTATGTTTTAAAGGTAGTATGGCACCACGAGCATCCGGCACCAAGTCAAGTAAGTATTTGTATATTAAATATTTATTATTGTCACATGATCATAGGAACACTCTAGAACTTCTAGTTTTAGGTGTTGAAAACGATAGTGATTGAGACTATAGGATTTGATTGTGAAAACAACTTTATCTCTTATATCTCATAAAATATTGTTAATAAACACTAAAATAGTATTCTGATTCATAAAACTTGTAATTAGATAAAACCAACTTAGTCATTATGAGCACTAGAGGATGTGGTCATGGACGCGATAGACGTGGCCGTGGTAGAGGACGAGGTGCTGCATCTGAAGCGTCGGGTTATATGTCGGGAATGGATTCATCTGCATCACCCGGGAGTGAGACTGGATCACATGCCCATTCGAGAGAGGAAAATGCTTTGACTCAAGCGATGTTGCGAGTCTTAGAGAGGGTTGCTGGGACTAGAACTGGGCCAGTAGCTCATGGATCAATATCGGAACAACTAAAGTCAAGTGGTGCCGAGGTTTTTAGAGGTGTCTCTGGTGTAGCTCTGAATGTTGCAAAATCTTGGCTCGAGGTAGAACAAATTATGGATGATCTGGAGTGCACCATCGAGCAGAAACTGAGAGGAGTCGTGTCCTTACTAATGGATGAGGTGTATCAATGGTGGCTTACTATTCGTGAAGGCACCGAGGCTGCATTGGTTTCTTGGGATTTCTTTAAAGCTACTTTTCAAGGGAAGTATGTCGGGACAAGTTATGTAGATGTCCAGAGAAAGGAATTCCTGAATTTGGTTCAAGGATGTAAGACGGTGGCAGCTTACGAGGCAGAATTTCTTTGCTTAAGCTGTTATGCTTGCACAATAATGCCGACTAATCATGAGCATTGTGTACACTTTGAAGATGGGCTGAATGATGAGTTGCAGGTACTGATAGCCCCACAACAAGTACGGACTTTTACCTCGCTTGTAGAGAAAGCCAAGATAACTAAAGAGGATAAGAATTCAGAATGCCAGAACCGGGAAAGAGTCAGAGACAAGAGGGATTTTAAGTACACAAGTTCTGCTAAAAGGTTTCAGAAGAGGCCTCGAAATGATGAGCCAGCTCAAGCTAGAGCACCTGTGACTACCAATCAGAGTCGAGACTACGCCGATTGTGGGAAGCGACACCGGGAAATGTTAGAGAAAAACTAGTGCCTGCTACAAATATGGTTCCAAGGATCATCAATATAAAATTGCCCTCGACATACTGATACGATTCAGAAAGCTCGTAACCCTAATGCTCAGCCAGCTAGAGGCACTCAACAGCCACCGAGAGGCCGTGGGCCAAGTCGTGGTGGCAATGGTGTTGGTCGTAGTCAAGGTGCACCGGGTCGAGGTAATGGTTTAAGAGGTAACGCGAAGGCAAGATAGCCGGGATTGGTCTATGCGGTCTAACGTCGTGAAGATGGCGATGAACTTGATGTGAAAATTGGTACGTTTTTCATCTTTGATGTACCTATTACTGCTTTGATAGATATTGGGTCTACTCACTCGTATGTTGCTAGTGCCATATCTAGAAACCTGAATATTAGATCTGAGATTACCGATAGAGAGATGACAGTAATTAGTCCTTTTGGAAAGTTGGTAATAGTGAATAAACTATTTAGAGACGTGCCCTTGGAAATTCAAAGAGAGATATTTCTTGCGGACTTGATGGAATTGCCTTTTGGTGAATTTGATCTTATTTTGGGCATGGATTGGTTGGTGAAGCACCGGACGCAATTGGATTGTGCCGAAAAGCGGATGTCAATAAGGACTGTGGATGATGAGGAGGTAGTTATGATTGGTGAGCGAAGAAACTTTTTGGCAAATGTGGTATCTGCTCTGAAGGTAAAAAAGTTGGTGTAGAAAGGGTATGGAGCATTCCTAACCTTCGTTACTGCTTTGGATGCCAAGGAATTATTGGTGGAAGGTGTGAGAACGGTGAAAGAATTTCTAGATGTCTTTCCCGAAGAACTTTCTGGTCTACCTCCAGATTGGGAAGTAGAATTTGGCATTGAGCTTTTGCCCGGAACGGCTCCGGTGTCCATTGCTCTTTATAAAATTGCATCAAAAGAGTTAGTGGAGTTTAAAGCTCAAATTCAGGAACTGCTAGATCAGGGATTTATTCGACCAAGTGTGTCTCCATGGGGAGCACCGATTTTGTTCATCAAGAAGAAGGATGGGTCGATGCGTATGTGCATTGATTATAGGCAATTGAATAAATTGACAATCAAGAATAGGTATCCATTACCGAAAATTGATGACCTATTTGATCAATTGAGAGGAGCTTCAATTTTCTCCAAGATTGATTTAAGGTCGGGTTATCATCAACTCAAGGTGAAAGAGGCCGACATTCATAAGACGGCATTTGGACTTGTTATGGACATTATGAGTTTTTGGTTATGCCGTTTGGTTTGACCAATACACCAACTTCATTTATGGACATGATGAACCGAGTATTTCAACCCTATCTAGACCGATTCGTGGTGGTGTTCATAGATGATATCTTGGTATATTCAAGGAATGAGGAAGAGCATGATTCACATTTGCGCATCGTGTTGCAAATTTTGCGAGATAAGCAACTTTATGCCAAATTCAGTAAGTGTGAATTTTGGTTGAAGGAAGTGATTTTCTTGGGTCATGTGGTGTCAGTCGAAGGAATAAGAGTTGATCCTTAGAAGGTAGAGGCTATGTTAGATTGGAAACCACCGAAGTCAGTGGCTGAAATTCATAGTTTTTTGGGTTTGGCTAGTTACTATAGACACTTTGTTGAGGGGTTTTCATTGATTGCTGCACCCCTAACTAAGCTGTTGCATAAAGGAGTACTGTATGTGTGGACTGTTAAATGACAAGAAAGTTTCGAGAAACTAAAAAAGATTTTGACAGAAGCGCCAGTTTTGATTCAACCTGAGACTGGAAAAGAATTTATCGTTTACTGTGATGCGTCACACACGGGTTTAGGATGTGTACTAATGGAAAATGGAAAAGTGGTGGCTTATGCTTCTCGTCATCTGAGGGCGCATAAGGTCAACTATCCTACTCATGACTTGGAGTTGGTTGCGGTGGTGTTTGCTTTAAAGATTTGGAGACAGCATCTTTACAGTGAGAAGTCAATCATTTATACAGACCATAAGAGTCTTAAGTACCTCCTTACTCATAAGGAGTTGAACTTGAGACAACGAAGATGGGTGGAGTTGTTAAAAGATTATGACTTCTCAATCGAGTACCATCTTGGAAAGGCTAACATTGTGGTAGACGCATTGAGTTGTAAGGTTGTATCAGAGTTGAGAGTAATGTTTGCTCATCTTAGTTTGTATGAGGATGACAGTCTACTAGCAGAACTTCAGGTAAAGCCATTGTGGTTAGAACAGATCAAGGAAAAGCAGTTATCAGATGAGAAGTTGGGTTCTTTAGTGCAACAAGTTGAAAGTGGTATAATAGGGGACTTTGGATTGACCAAGGATAGCATGCTATGTTTTCGTGGAAGAGTTTGTATGCCCACAGATTCGAATTTGAGACAATTGATTCTTCGAGAGACGCATAGTAGCCCTTATGCTATGCACCCGGAGGAAATAAGATGTATCGGGATCTTCGTGAGCAGTATTGGTGGCCAAGGTTGAAGCGGGAGGTTACTAATTTTGTGGGAAAATGCTTGACTTGTCAACAAGTGAAGGCGGAACATCAATTACCATCGGGTTTATTGCAACCGGTAAAGATTCCTCTATGGAAATAAGAGCTGATAACAATGGATTTTGTTAGTGGGTTACCCTTAACACCTACTAAGAAAGATTCTGTTTGGGTGGTAGTAGATCGATTAACGAAGACTGCTCATTTTCTACTAGTTCATATGGATTACTCGTTGCAAAAGTTGGCTAAGCTATATGTATCTGAGATTGTGAGGTTGCATGGGTACCAAAGGTTCATTATATCGGACGGGATCCGTGTTTACATCACGCTTTGGAAACCTTTACATGAGGCGTTGGAAACTAAGTTAAACTTCAAGACGGCTTTTCATCCTCAAATGATGGTCATCGAAAGAGTAATTTAGATTTTGGAAGACATGTTACGAGGTTGTGTGATCGACTTGAGAGGTAGTTGGGAAGATTTTCTCGTTGGCGAGTTCGCAGATAATAACAGCTACTAATCCAAGATCCAAATGGCACCATATGAAGCGTTATCTACAGAGGTGTCGTACTCCTACTTGTTGGACTATTAGGAGAATGACAGCTTGATGGGTCCCGAGTGATTTCGAGATGGAAGAAAAGGTAAAGGTGATTCGAAAGCGGTTAAAGGAAGCTTCGGATAGAAAAAAGTCATATGCGGATCTGAAGCGTAAAGATATTGAGTTTGCGGTGGGAGATCGTGTCTTTCCGAAAGTCTCACCTTGGAAGATGATTTTGATTTGGAAGGAAGGGCAAGTTGAGCCCTAGGTTCATTGGATCGCACTGCAGTCTTTGAGCGTGTAGGACAAGTGGCCTATCGCCTTGAATTACCTCCAGAGTTGAGTTAGATTCATAGTGTTTTACATGTTTCTATGCTGAGGCATTATAGATCGGATCCGTCTCACATAGTACCGGAAGAAGAGGTGGAATTCAGGCCAGACTTGTCTTTCGAGGAAGAACCCTTGAAAATCTTAGAGCACGATGTTAAGGTACTAGGAAAGAAGACTGTGCCATTAGTTAAGGTTCTTTGGCATAATCATGGAGTGGAGGAAGCCACGTGGGAGCATGAGGACATAATTAGGCAACAATATCCTTACCTCTTTTAACCAGGTAAATTTCGAGGACTAAATTTTCTTTAAGGAGGGTAGAGTTGTAACATCCTAAAAATCTGAGTATCGATATGTTGCATGTTTTGGTGTTTAGCTTGTGAATGATTAAATTTTGTGTGTTTAATATAGCCTTGAGAAGGCACGAAATTATTCAGAAGTAGAATAATTTTTAGTAATGAGAATTTTATTGAAGTGGAATAAGTGATTCTGATGCTTAAGGTAATTTAAGTGTAAAAAGGTAGCACAAGATGAACTAGTAGCAAGGTGGTGTTGGCACATGAGTGATTGCTTGAGGGGAGAGGTTCGAATCCCATGGATAGCATTTTGGTGACTTTTATTTTTGCACCTATATGGCATGTGTCAGTCAAGCCTTACTTATGGTAAGGTTGGACTAATTCTTTTATGGAAAGTAGACTAAGGGAATAAGGCAAGTGTTAACTTAAGGTAAAGAATCAAAAGGCTTTGGTATGTAAGGGGGACATAAGGCTTGAAATATGGGAAGGTGTTTTGGAAACTTTTGAATGGCCTTTTTGACCATGAATGTGGACGGCATAGGGGGCTAGGGGGATGGTCAGTTTTTGGTGTTAGTTTGGTAGGATTAGTTGCTTGATGAGCACATTTTTCCATTTGGTCATTTGGTGCTTTTATCAAATTTTTTCTCTCTAATTTTCCCTCTCCTTAGTCGAATGTGCCATAAACTTTGAGTAAGCAATTGTTTCTTTTTGCCATTTCTTTTGACCATTTCGATTTTAGGTAGTTCATTCTCTCCAAACCTTTTTCTTCTCTTTGTGACCGAAACCACATAGCCATCAAGGACCATTTCTTTTCTTCTCTTTTTCCTCTTTATTGCCGAATGCATTTTGGTCATAAAGTTTCTTTTTGATTCATCTTCCATCCTTGAGAACCGAAATACAAACCTCTCATCTCCATTTTCTTTTCTCTTCTCTTTATTCTCTTTTCCTCTCCATTTTATTTACCATTCAAACACATCCTTCCTTCATTTTCCTTCCATGGCTGAATGCTTGTAACCATCCCCATAACCGAAATTTATTTTCCTATCTATTATATCATAGCCGAATCTCTTATTCTTTTTTTTGACCTTGTTCTCAATCATTTCTTTCATTAAGCCTTGGATAATTGTAAGATAGTGGAGGGCCGAACCATCATCTTGTCAAGTCATCTTGAAATTTATTCAAGTTCAGATCATATTTAGCAAGGTAAGAAGGAACTCTTCAAGGATTTTTGACCACTCTCGTTGTAACACCCTAAACCCAGTCAACACACCACGATCGAATCTGGCATGTTACAGGGTGAAAATGTTTGAATAAACAAGTTCCCCGGTTTATCTTTATTGGAAACTCTTTTATCGTTCTTAAAGTTTAGAAAACCCTAAACAAAGTGATGTTGGAAACGTTTTTGTGTTGCTTTAAAATCCAGAGAACTCATGCTTGAAAATCCATTTGTTGTTACTAGTTTGTTGAAAATTTAGGTTTGAAATCATCTTTGTTAACTTTGTTACTACCTTGTGAATAATGTCACCCAATGGTAACGTTGAAAAACCTGATATAGAGTATAGGTTTGTAAACTTTGATGTAATTTCAGTTACTCAAGCAAATCAAGTTATTAATCATATGCAAAAGGTAATTAAAATATAATCAAGAAATAAAAACCCAAATTAATACTTAGCGGCCTTATTACAAAACCAAAACCAAATTTAAGTAAATAAATAAAACCGAAATGGTAATTTAAAATCAAAACCGGAAACTAGCATGCATGGTAGCCTCGAGTCCTCCCCGGCTCCATCTCCGCAATCTACACCTCATCTGCAAAATACAAGGGAAGGGGTGAGTTACCGAGACTCAGTGTATAAATCCCCAACCCAATAATACAAGCACTTACGCAAATCATCAGTATAACATGCAAGTCATGCAACCCCATAACCTAACCATCCAATCTCCTTTATCTACCGCGTGTGGTCAAAACCACTGGTGACCATAGCCACAAATATATATATATCGGTGTGGTCAAAACCACTGGTGACCATAGTCACAAATGAAGTGATGGGGCTAACCCATCGCGTGGTCAAAACCACTAATGACAATCCCGTAATTAATCATGTGGGGCCAACCCACTGTGGTACCAAACCATTGGGACGAGTCACAATAATCCATGTGTGGTCAAAACCACTGGTGGTCAAAACCACTGGGACTTAGTCACAAATTATAATATCAAAGATGGGGCCAACCCGTCGTGTGGTCAAAACCACTGGTGACAATCCAAATAATTCTTCCCCCTCCTTTCAACGATCCCACCATCATGTCCATAACAATCATGGCATAATAACACATGAGGATGTAAATAACACATGGCATAACATTAAACAATGACATGATAGCATATAACGAGATCCATAATCGGGACTTACCCGAGTCCATGCTCAAACCCACAAGGCATAACTATCGGTTTTAATGGCTATAACAAGAATAATAATAAACATATCATACTAATGAAGTGTGTAAGCGTTACACACCGATTATTCGAGATCTAAGCGAAAACCCGAAACGTTAGCCTTCACTCTACCCTACAATCGGTCAACACTTAGTTAGCAACCAAAAGCCCATTCAGCTCCACTAGAAATTCCAAAGATATACCGCATGAAGGTAGCACCTTACCTTAATGCTAATTTGGTTTCCAACCAAATCCCGAAGCTATGTGATGAACCTTCCTTGCAATCAGCCAAGCACTAATACACACAAACGATTAGCTTTCAGCTTTTGAATGAATAAGAAATAGATCTACACGCTAGAACCCTTACCTAGATCGGCCACCAAATCCCAAAGATCTACTATATTCGGCTAGCCTCCTTCCTACAATCGGTTAGACACATCATTAGGAATCCAAAAGCCATTCGGCTTTAGCATGAATCCCAGAAATCAAAAGAGATTGTCACTCCCTTACCTTAGTCGACAAATCCCGAAGATCTAGAAGATCTAGATCCAAGCCATGATCCAAACAAAACTCGAGAACCTACATGTTGGCATTACCCCCTTCCTTAACGCAAGAGATCCCCTCGACTCTTAAAAAAAGTTTGGCCTAGCACCAAAGATGAGGGAATCGGCAACCAGAAGAGATAGAGAGGAAAAAGAGATGAAGTAACGAAGACTTACCACACCAAGGGTTGAGGTTCGGCTATGAGAACCAAAGAAGAGATAGGTTTCGGCACTTAAGATGGTGAAGAGAAACGCAAGAAGAGAAGAACTTATGAGCAGAGTATTCGGCCAATCACTTTGAAGAAACAAAAAGAGAACTCAGGGCTTTCGACTTCTCAAAACAATGGAAAGATGAAGAAGAAATTGGAGTAGGAATGAATGGATTCGGCAGAGGGGAGGTGAAAGTGATTTCGGCACAAGGAGATTGGAAGAAAGAAAAGATAAAGTGAAAAGAGTTGCTTTTGGCTTTTTACTGAAACAACAAGAGTGGTTCAACCAACAAGTAGCAAAGGTCGAATGAAAAAGGTCACTTAGAAGAGGTTTCGATTTTGACACTAAATAGAAAAAAGAAAAAGAAAGACTCCCAAAGCTAGTCGATTTAGCTTTTCCCCAATGCACATTCGGCCACCCCCCAAAGAACCCAAAACCGATTGCACTCCTCCTCCCCACAGTCCAACTTTTGGCCAACACTTTCAAATGAGTTTGATAAGATTCAAGCTCCTAAATTTCCTCACCTTCATCTATTTGACTCCTCCCATCCTTATCCTCCAGAGTCCACCCTGAGCACACCACTTCCTCAGCTTGGCGTCAAAATAATAAGCAGAAAATGAGATTTCTATTGCTCGAACCTGAGCTCCCTTTCTCGCTTGTGGCGTCACTGACTAAGGCCCTAAGTGGCGCCTCCTTGACACTTTACCAAGGCTTTTCTTGTGTCACAACACACCAAAAATATCTTTTAACCCCTAACTCCCTTAGCTCCTTATTCCTAAGCGCCAAAACAAAAAATTTAGCCATGACTCAAGCCTAACCTGAGGTCATGCCTAGCCCCCAAAACATGCTAAACTAGCACAGTAAGCATATCTCACATGTAAACACATGCAAAATGCAAAGACCCCGCTTTAAGGATGTTACAGTTCTACACCCCTAAAAAATAATTTTGGCCTCGAAATTACAGTCAAGAGTTGAGGGTATTCTTTGCCAAGATCACATCCTCTGGTTCCCACGTTGCCTCCTCCGTATCATGGTTCCACCATAACACTTTCACCAAGGGAACTGACTTCCTACGCAAGACCGTGACATCTCGATCCAAAATCTGTACCGATTCCTCCTCGAAAGAAAAGTTCGAGCTCACCTCAATCTCTGCAACTGGCACAACATGTGCGGATCTGATCGATAGCTCCTAAGCATAGAAACATGAAAGACATCGTGAATTTGACTTAACTCTGCTGGCAGCTCGAGCTGATAAGCTACCGGTCCCACTCACTTCAGTACCATATACGACCCGATAAACCTAGGGCTTAGCTTCCCTTTTCACCCAAATCTCAACACTTTCTTCCATGGCGATACCTTCAGGAAGACCTTGTCACCCACTGCATACTCTATATCCCTGCGCTTAAGATCGGCGTAAGACTTCTGCCTCTGTCACTTCCTTAAGACGAGCCTGAATCACCTTAACCTTATCCTCAGTTTCTGCCACCAACTTTGGACCCAATATCTGCCATTCACCCAATTCTATCCAACACGTCAGAGTACGACATTTCCTCCAGATAGTGCCTTATATGGTGCCATCCGGATACCGCTGATAACTATTATTATGTTTAACTCCGCCAATAGTAGATACTCCTCCCAACTACCATCGAAATCCGTAACATAGCCCCTTAGCATGTCTTCTAAAATCTGAATTACTCTATCAGACTATCCATCAGATTGCGGGTGAAAAGCTATACTAAAATCCAATCGCGTACCTAACGCCTGATGCAAGGCTTTCCAAAACCTCGACATGAACCTGGGATCCCCTATCCAAAATTGACACAGGCACTCCATGCAACCTTACTATCTCGGCCACATACAACTTGGCTAACTTCTAGAGCGAATAATCAACCCTCACCGGAATGAAATGAGCCGATTTAGTCAAATGGTCCACAATCACCTAGACTGAGTCCTTCTTGCTGGGCGTAAGGGGTAGCCCACTGACAAAGTCCATAGTGATCCTTTCCCACTTCCACCGAGGAATCTTTACCAGATGAAGTAAACCTGACGGCAAATGATGTTCAACTTTGACCTGCTGACACGTCAGACACTTACCCACAAACTCAGTCACTTCCGCTTGGACACGCCACCGTAACTTCTCTCACAAATCCTGGTACATCTTACTACCTCTAGGATGCATAGCATATGGGCTGCTATGTGCATCCTGAAGAATCTTTTGCCTCAACTCGATGTCCTTCGGCATACAAGCTCTCCCTTGAAAACACAACACTCCATCGTTGGTCAAGTTGTAACCTTTCAAATCACTACTCTGTACTTGCAAGCTCCGAGCATTCAAACCCTCATCCACTAACTATTTTTCTTTAATCTGCTCTACCCAAGTCGGCTTAACCCGTAATTCTGCCAAAAGACTCCTATCGTCATACAGGCTAAGATGAGCAAACATCGCTCGTAAGTCCGCTACCACCTTATGGCTCAATGCATCAGCCACTACGTTGGCCTTACCCGGATGGTACTCAATCGAGCAGTCGTAGTCCTTCAACAACTCGATCCACCTTCGCTGCCTCAAATTTAAATCCTTCTGAGTCAAGAGGTACTTTAGACTCTTGTGATCCGTGTAAACTATCAACTTTTCCCCATACAAATAGTGTCTCCATATTTTCAGGGTGAAAACTACTATAGCCAACTCCAGATCATGTGTCTGATAGTTAACCTCATGCGGTCTCAGCTGTTGAGACGTATATGCCACTACTCTCCCTTCCTCAGATCAAGACACATCCCAAGCCAAGATGTGATGTACAACGAGAGACCAGAATACCTTTCCCGCCTCAGTTGAACAGAATCGGAGCTTCCATCAGAATCTTCCTCAACTTGTCGAAACTTTCCTGTTGTTTCTCTGACCACACAAATGGAACTCCCTTCCTCAACAACTCGATCAATGGCGCCGCGATCAGAGAAAACCCTTCCACAAATCTCTAGTAATACCCTGCTAGACCTAGAAAACTCTGAATTTCTACAACCGACCTAGGTGATTTCCAGTCCAACACTACGTCAATCTTGCGGGGGTCCACCCTAATCCCTTCAACTCACACTACGTGACCCAAGAAAGTCACTTCCCTAAGCCGGAACTCGCACTTACTGAACTTGGCAAATAATTGCTTTTCCCTCAAAATTTTCAACACTACCCGCAAGTGCATATCAGGATCCTCCTCAGTCCTTGAGTACACCAATATGTCGTCTATAAATACCACGACAAATTGGTCCAAGTACTGCTGGAACACCCGATTCATCAAGTCCATGAATGCTGTCGGTGCATTAGTCAATCCGAACGGCATCACCAGAAACTCATAATTCCTATACCGAGTACAAAATACCATGTTATGAACATCAGCTTCATTCACTTTGAGTTGATGATACCCCGACCTAAGATCTATCTTAGAGAAAAACGATGCACCCTTGAGTTGATCAAACAAGTCGTCAATCTTGGGCAACGGATACTTGTTTTTGATCGTCAACTTATTTAGCTGGCGGTAGTCTATACACATCCGAATTGTACCGTCTTTCTTCTTAACAAAGAGCACAGGAGCTCCCCAAGGAGATATACTCGATCGGATGAAACCTCTGTCTAACAATTCCTGAATTTGAGCCTTCAGCTCCACCAATTCCTTTGGCGCCATTCTATACGGGGCAATAGACACTGGCGTAGTTCCGGGTAACAGGTCTATACCGAATTCAACTTCGTGATCAGGAGGCAGACCCGGAAGTTCCTCTGGGAATACATCAGCATATTCCCCTACGGTTCAAACACTCTCTAAAGCTGCATCCTTGGCTCCTAAAGCACAAACATGCACCATGAATGCCTCACAACCCTTTCTTACCATTTTTCCACCTTCAGTATAGAGACCACACTAGATAAGTAAACTCTTCTATTAACTATCATCACCACCTCCCCACCTTCCATTGTCATCAACACTATGCGCTTAGTCGTCCAATCCAAACTAGCCTGGTACTTCACCAGCCAATCCATCCCGAGAGTCAGATCGAACTCCCCAAGTGGCAGTTCCATCAAATTAGCCAAAAACACGACCCCTTGAAGTTCTAGGGTACATACTTATATTGTTTACTTACTTCTACAGAGTGACCTAGAGGGCTTATCACTTTCATCTTCCTAGAAGTAATCTCAGAGTCTAAATTCATAATTTCCACTATGCTACTGGCTACATATGAGTGCCGGGAGCCCACATCTATCAAAGCATTATAAGGTGGTCCAAAGATTAAGAACGTACCAGTTATGACGTCCGGTACGTCGCCCTCCTCTCGACGCCTCGCTGCGTAGACCAATCCAGGCTATCTCGCCTATGTACCACCTACACCTCTGCCCGGTGCTCCACGGCCTCTACCAGAGCCATTACCTCCCCTGGCTGCACCATGGCCCCTCTGTGGCTACTGACCATCCCTCTTGATTTGTGTATGATTCTGATTCCCAAACTGCAACCTAGCTGACCTCTATGGACAATCCCTCACTTGGTGCTCCATCGATCCACACTCAAAACATCCTCTATTTCTAGTCCAACATTCTCCTGTGTGAGACTTCCCATATCGAGCACATCGTGGCAGCCACTGAGTATTAGCAGCAGCAGGACTAGCAGCTTGATTGGCCCACTATCTCTACCTCGTTTCTGTTGATTCCTCGTAGACCCAGATGATCCAAAATTCTATTTATTCTAACCCTTGTCCTGATTCCGTCTTACCGACTGTTTCACTTCCTCCGCAACTTTGGCCTTTTCCACTAAGACCGCAAACTCCCTTTCCTGCTGTGGAGCAATCAGCAATCTCAGATCATCCCTCAACCCGTCCTCGAACCTGACACATCGCTCATGCTCCATAAGCACGATGCCTCGAGCATACCGGCTCAACCTTAAGAATTTTACCTCGTACTCCGATACGGACTTATTCCCTGAATCAGCCTCAGAAACGCCTTCCTCTGCGCATCAATATAAATGGTCCCAACATACTTCTTCTGAGAAGCTGCCTTGAAATAATCCCAAGTGAGATCATCTGCTGCAGCACCATCCCGAACCGTGAGCCACCACTGGTATGACTCATCTCGGAGAAGCGACACTACCCCTTTCAATTTCTCCTCAGCCGTCAGATCTAAATCATCCATGATTCATTTCGTCACCTCCAACCAATACTCAGTCGTATTAGGCGCCACACCCAATACACCTCGAAATACCTCAGCTCCATTGGTTTAGAGTCACTCAGATATAGATTTCTGAGCTCCTGTACCTCTACCTGCTCCAGCCACTCTCTCAAGCACTTGTAGTATCACCTGCGACACTGCATCATTCCCTGTTTGATCCTGTTACTCAACACCAGCAGTTGGTGGTGGTGGTATCTCATTCTCAGACCCTTGACCAGACCTAACTAGTTTCGATACGGTATTCTGCCTCTACCATGCCCTCGCACATTACGACCACGTCCCCTAGAACTCATGTTTATAATTGCGATTTAATCTACTTTAAGAAATTTTATGCATTAGCTTCTGTTCCACTGATTACCCACGAATAAGATTTATGTAAAGAAGTTTAGTAGTAGTTCTTTCGATCATTACAAAGTTTTCGTTTCAAGTCTTCTACCCTAATTCAGTGAATCACATTCATTCATCAATAACATCCTCCACCCATACTCCACTTGTAGGGGTATTCTGGTTAATTCACTACCCAAGGGTATTACCGTAATTTAACCTATCGGGTATTTTAGTAATAAATCAGGGTTAATTTGGAAAATCTTTACAAATCATATGTATTTCAAAAATTCCAAAAATTAGGGGGTATTTTGGTAATTTCATAAAATTAGGGGTATTTCGTAATTTTCCAAAATATGGTTCCAGGTGATTTTACAAAGTAAGGGTATTTTGGAAATTTTCCAATTTGGGGTACTTAGGCAACTTTTCATACTGAGGGTATTTCGATAAATTTTTACAAGTCAAGGGTAATTTGGTCAATTCGCAAGTTAGGGGTATTTTGGTCATTTTTTAAATCAAAATTTTTTCTAATCAAGAGTACTTTGGTAATTTTAAAACCAAGGTTTAATTTTAGGGTTGTACAAAACAAGGTGGCTGGTCCCTTTTGGGTTTTAATTATTGAATTTAGCCTGTGAATAGGTCATCTCAGTTAGGGTGAACCGTCACTACGCAGTAGGTAGGATTCGAGTGAAGAGGAGGTGAGTCACTAGGACTGCTTAAATACCAAGCTCCCCCTGAATCCATTCCTAGACATGCTCACAACGGTTGCCACACCCTTAACTCAATGACGCACTCTGTGTTTGTTTAGTTGATCTTTAAGTCATATGTAATTTTTCGCTGGAGTAGGCTATTCCTAGGGTTCAATAACTCCTAATCTACTAATCTACGATCCCAAAATACCCATTTCTTCCCCATACAATTCACACAATGGTTAGGGATACTTACCTGGCCGGATTGGTGCTGGAGACTCGGTGCCATGATGTTCAAACCCTACTTTTAAACATTTTGGGCCTTAGGCCCACAAGCCGAGCTTTTAAACTTGGCCCTGATACCAAAATTGTAACACCCCAAACCCGGTCAACACACCACGATCGAATATGGCATGTTACGGGTAAAAATGTTTGAATAAACAAGTTCCCCGATTTATCTTTATTGGAAACTCTATTATCGTTCTTAAAGTTTAGAAAACCCTAAACAAAGTGATGTTGGAAACGTTTTTGTGTTGCTTTAAAATCCAGAGAACTCATGCTTGAAAATTCGTTTGTTGTTACTAGTTTGTTGAAAATTTAGGTTTGAAATCATCTTTGTTAACTTTGTTACTACCTTGTGAATAATGTCACCCGATGGTAACGTTGAAAAACCCGATATAGAGTATAGTTTCATAAACTTTGATGTAATTCCGGTTACTAAAAGCAAATCAAGTTATTAATCATATGCATAAGGTAATTAAAATATAATCAAGAAATAAAAACCCAAATTAATACTTAGTGGCCTTATTACAAAACCAAAACCAAATTTAAGTAAATAAATAAAACTGAAATGGTAATTTAAAATCAAAACCTGAAACTAGCATGCATGGCCTCCTCGAGTCCTCCCCGACTCCATCTCTGCAATCTATGCCTCATCTGTAAAATATAAGGGAAGGGGTGAGTCACCGAGACTCAGTGTATAAATCTCCAACCCGATAATACAAGCACTTACGCAATCATTAGTATAACATGCAAGTCATGCAACCCCATAACCTAACCATCCAATCTCCTTTATCTACCCCGTGTGGTCAAAACCACTGATGGTCAAAACCACTGTTGACCGTAGCCACAGATATATATATATATTTGTGTGGTTAAAATCACTAATTACCGTAGTCACAAATCAAGTGATGGGGCCAACCCATCGCGTGGTAAAAACCACTGATGACAATCTCGTAATTAATCATGTAGGGCCAACCCATTGTGGTACCAAACCACTGGGACGAGTCACAATAATCCATGTGTGGTCAAAACCACTGGTGGTCAAAACCACTAGGACTTAGTCACAAATTATAATATCAAAGACGGGGCCAACCCGTCGTGTGGTCAAAACCACTAGTGACAGTCCAAATAATTCTTCCCCCTCCTCTCAACAGTCCCACCATCATGTCCATAACAATCGTGGCATAATAACACATGAGGATGCAAATAACACATGGAATAACATTAAACAATGACATGATAGCATATAACGAGATCCATAATCAGGGGACTTACCCGGAGTCCATACTCATGCCCACAAGGCATAATTACCGGTTTTAATGCCTATAACAGTAACACAATAAACATATCATACTAACAAAGTGTGTAAGTGTTACACACCTGATTATTCGTAGATCTAAGTGAAATCCTAAAACGTTAGCCTTCACTCTACCCTACAATTGGTCAACACTTAGTTAGCAACCAAAAGCCCATTCGGCTCCACTAGAAATTCCAAAGATATACTGCATGAAGGTAGCACCTTACCTTAATGCCGATTTGGTTTCCAACCAAATCCCGAAGCTATGTGATGAACCTTCCTTGCAATCGGCCAAACACTAATACACACAAACGATTAGCCTTGACTTTTGAATGAATAAGAAACAGATCTACATGCTAGAACCCTTACCTAGATCGGCCACCAAATCTCAAGATCCACTGTATTCGGCTACCCTCCTTCCTACAATCGGTTAGACACATCATTAGGAATCCAAAAGCCATTTCGGCTTTAGCATGAATCCCGAAAATTAAAAGAGATTGTCACTCCCTTACCTTAGTCGACAAATTCTGAAGATCTAGAAGATTTAGATCCAAGCCACGATCCAAACAAAACTCGAGAACCTACACGTTGGTGTTACCCCCTTTCTTAACGCAAGAGATCCCCTCGGCTCTTAAAAAAAGTTTAGCCCTAGCACCAAAGATGAGGGAATCGACAACCAGAAGAGATAGAGAGAAAAAGAGATGAAGTAACGAAGACTTACCACACCAAGGGTTGAGGTTCGGCTATGAGAACCAAAGAAGAGATATGTTTTGGCACTTAAGATGATGAAGAGAATTGCAAGAAAAGAAGAACTTATGAGCAGAGTATTCGGCCAATCACTTTGAAGAAACAAAAAGAGAACTCAGGGTTTTTGGCTTCTCAAAACAATGGAAAGATGAAGAAAGTGGAGTAGGAATGAATGGATTCAGCAAAAGGGAGGTGAAAGTGATTTTGGCACAAGGAGATTGGAAGAAAGAAAAGATGAAGTGAAAAGAGTTGCTTTTGGCTTTTTACTGAAACAACAAGAGTGGTTCGGCCAACAAGTAGCAAAGGCCGAATGAAAGAGGTCTCTTAGAAGAGGTTTCGATTTTGACACTAAACAAAAGAAAAAGAAAGACTCCCAAAGCTAGCCGATTTAGCTTTTCCCCAATGCACATTCACCACCACCCAAAGAACCCAAAACCGATTGCACTCCTCCTCCCCACAGTCCAACTTTCGGCCAACACCTTCAAATGAGTTTGATAAGATTCATGCTCTTAAATTTTCTTACCTTCATCTATTTGACTCCTCCCATCCTTATCCTCCAAAGTCCACCTTGAGCACACCACTTCCTCAGCTTGGCATCAAAATAATAAGTAGAAAATGAGATTTCTGCTGCTCGAACCTGAGCTCCCTTCCTCTGCTTGTGGCGTCACTGACTAAGGCCCTAAGTGGCGCCTCCTTGCCACTTTAGCAAGGCTTTTCTTGTGTCACAACACACCAAGAATATCTTTTAACCCCTAACTCCCTTAACTTATTATTCCGAAGCACCAAAACAAAAATTTTAGCCATGACTCAGCCTAACCCGAGGTCATGCCTAGCCCTCAAAACATGCTAAACTAGCACAGTAAGCATATCATCACATGCAAACACATGCAAAATACAAAGACCCCGGTTTAAGGATGTTACACTCATTTTTATCAATGACTATCATTGGGATTTGTTATAATCGAAAGTTTTCACATATAGGAATCCATTAAAAATAACTCGGGATTTTAAGGTAAGCCGAGTTCGCCCTTTTAAGCCATTAGTATTAAAATTTTTGATATATTGTAGGACTAATAATCCTTTGTCAATAGAGGCAAGCATGATAGGGATGAAAAGAGTTGTTAATAGCATTTGTAAGGGGGTGGTTCCGCTATTCCCCCTAAATTCAAGCAAAGGGCTATTTTGGGAATCCGAGACTTTTTACCGGGTTGTGAACCCTCATTCGAGGAGAATCGATTATTCAAAGTTGTTCGTAGTTCGGAGCCATTAGCGCTTTAGGATTTCCCATTGGGTTATGAACCATCAACCGGGAGAACCGACAAATAATTGTCATTCGAGATTTCGAGGGAAAAGATCTAGATCGTTTATTAATAGTATAGTTTTTATTAAATATTAGTGTTCTAATCAAGCGTGATAAATATTTAGGTATCGATGAGCGGGAAGGTATAGTTCTCACCGTAAACAGGTGTGTAACTTCACACTTATCTCATGGGTTATATTATACCGTAAGTATAGAATAAAAATCGTAATATCAATAAAATTGGAAAATACGAAATATTAGCACTTTTTGTGTGAATGCATGAAAATGGTATTAAAGTTGTGGAAACATTACAGATTTGCCCTTAATGGGCTATATTGTAAAAAAATGACATTTTGGGCCATATAGATTATTTTTGATAAGCTGGCCAAGTGAGAAAATTTTAAAAAGGGCCTCATATGTTAAATGGGCCAAAATTTGCTAGATCGTTAAATGGGCCAAAGTTTGCTAGATCGTTAAATGGGCCAAAATTTCTATTTTTGACTAATAGGCCAAATTGATAACTCGTAATATGGGCTTTTTGTTGAAATTTACCTTATGAATATATTATTATGCATTACCTATATATACATGACTGCATGGGTTGGGGTAATTGACGAAGAGAAGAAAGGCCTGGTGCCAAAATCTTGTTCGGTGACTCTGTCACAATCTAGTTCGGTGACTCTGTCACAATCTAGTTCGGTGGCTCGCCACAAATATTATAATTGGCTTAATGCCTACTATTGGTGTGTTGGCGGGGTGGTTGACTTGATCCCCATGGGTGTGTTGGTTGGTGCGGTGGTGTGTAGCGGATGGAAATTAGGCTTGGTTTGGAATTGCATATCACATGCATTATTTTTATATTGTACATTTGTAAATGGGCTTAAGCCCAACTAATTGCTTAAATGGTTTTGGCCCAGTGAACACGGTAAGTGGGTTACACATTGAGTTCTAAGTAACTCACCCCGTTTTTCTTACCCTTCTCGGTAATAATAATTGATGGAGGCTTGGTAGGGGATGACTTCGTGTGGAGGCCATACTACGAATGATGAGTTATAAAATCTTTGAACTTCTTTTAAGTATTTTTATTTAAGTACTATTTCAATTGCGATGTAATAAGGCCTTTGGTATTATTTTTATGGATTTTTATGCGTGGATGGATTTTAATATGTTTTAGTTACTTAAATGGGGTTGTTTAATTTTTTTATAAATGTTTTCTTAAACTTGCGTATAAAAAGGGGGTTTTTTCTTAAATATCACTCACTCGTAAAATTTTGTGAAAACTCTTTTATAAATTTATTTCAACCAATTATTTCTTTGAAAATCAAATTGTAAACTCTTATGTTTTAAAATCATGATTTTCAAATAAATCTCGATTTTTGATAAACTCCATCTTTAAAATCATTTTGAAGAATTGTTTTCATTAAAAGCATTGATGACTGGACGTAAGTTTGAATTGTTTGGCATGCCAAGTCTAGTCTTAAACGCATAGGCCAGTTTTAGGTGTTACAGATACGGGTGTAGTCCCATAATTCTAACGTGTACCGCTCGGCTAGACTATCCCCTTTCTCTAATTGCGTTTTCTCTGACCATATATAGACAATCGCATTATCTTTCACTTTATTAAGAAATTCATTCTCCATGACAAGCTCTCTAATTTAGTAATCGAACGTGAATTGACACTCTTTCAAATATGAAATGACATGCAAATATAGTAAAAAACACAATAAGTTAGTACAATACACAAAAACAAAACTCAAAGCAAATGAAAGAGAATCAAGCACCTATCTAGGTAACCACTATGGTTTGGTGCAGTGCTATCTAGGGTGGGCTCTTAGGGTCTCTTGCAAACAGTTTGGTTCTAAGTTGAGGTACCCAAACCAGTAGGTTCCTCGATCCTCACCCATTATAGGCTCATACGGAAACCGAGTTCAGTTTAGGGGAATACATTTACCTATGGCTGCACGGAGATGAAAATCTCACGAAGACATAGGTACAGATGTATCCCGAAAGCAATCCACTATCTTGCACGGAGGTAAAAACCTCACGAATGAGTAGCTTCTCACTTCCACTTAAAAGAGGTGAGACCAAACGATCCTTATGCAATATGATGCGAAAATATTCTGCGAGACCCAAACCACAACAATCATATGAAATAACACAAACAAATGCAATAAAAGGATCGTAATTTTTAAAATCAGATTTTCAATTTTTCGACAACAAGATAAAAAATAAATCAATTTTATGGCGTAACTCTCTTATTGGTCCCTAGTGGAGTTGCCAAGATGTCGAAACCATTTTTTTGAAAAAAATAGGTTGACTTTGGTTTTGAAAATGAAAACAAAAAATGATAGTCGCCACCAATCCTTTTTAATGAGGTGTGATCGGATCACCTCGTAATTTGGTCATTTTAATAATAGATTTGATTCATTAAAACAATGATTTTGGTCTATGAAATTCAAAAAAATGGGTTCGGGAGCCGATTACGTGCAGGGAAGGATTAGCACCCTCGTGACACCCAAAATTGGTACCTAATTGATTACTTTATGTCTTTATGTCAAAAGTTGAAAAGATTTTAAAATACGATCCTATTTATTTAAAAGAAAACTTGAATAAATTAAATTGGATGCTAAGACCCTCTTATTTTGAAGAAGTAAAATGTCACACCCAGTGAGTTAGGATACGACATTTTAAATCCTTGAAACTAAGCTTGTCTTTTGACTTTTAAAACTCATGCATTTAAGTTTAAGAAGGATATTCGGTTAATTGGGTCAAATGAAAAATCGAAACCCAGTAAGTTAGGGCACAATTTCTCAAATTTCCAAATATAGAATATTACCTTTATTTTTAGAAATCCTTACCTCGAGATAACAAAATGTCACATCTAGTAAGTTAGGACATAACATTTTTGAATTCTCGAGAATAAACTTTTATTTAACTTATATGCTTTTATTTAAAAAAAAATAATTGGTTCTTTAGACTCGACGAGAAAATTCGAAACCCAGTAAGTTAGGGTACGACTTTTCGACTCTCGAATTACGAAAGATTGCTTATTTAAAAAAATGATATTTTATGTATAGGGAAAAGATTAACATAACACGATTCATAGTAAAATGTATAAAAATAAATTACGGCTTATAGCATGATAATAAAATGGTGACACATGTGTATGGAACCATAATATAATGAAAATAAACAAATAGTGGCATTAATTAATTAAATCTAATACTAGTTAAGTAAAAATCAAAATAATAATCTTGATGAAATAATAAAAATGAATTAAAAAATTAAAAGTAGTAGTAAGTAAATAAATACAATGCATATATATAAAGCTAAATACAAATATTTTGAAAGTAGAGGAATGAAAAATAAACAAACAAGTGTGAAAAAATATGAAATTTAGGAAAAAATGACAAAATAAAATAATAATAATGATAATAGTAGTAAAAATAAAAATAAAAATAATAGTAATTAATTAAGAATAATAATAATAGTAGTGATAGTAATAATAATAATAATAATAATAATAATAATAATAATAAATAATAATAATACATTAAAAAACGAATAATAATAGTAAAAATAGTAATAATAATAGCAAATATAATAATGATGATAATAATAGTAATAATTAATTAATTTAAAAATAGCAAAAATAACAAAAAGGACTAATTTGAACTTAAAATAGAAATTTGGGGGCAAATATGAAATAAATAAAAAGAAAAAGGACCACATTGAACGCACGAATAATATGGAGGGACCAATAGGGAAATTAACCCCACCCTCCAAAACAACATCGTTCAAATATGGGCCTAATTGAAATTACAATAAATTATGAGGTAAAATTAGAAAACAAAAAGAAGCTTGATTCCAGAACAATAAAAAAGAGGAAGGGCTAAAAGTGCAATTAGCCCTTCCATTAGAAAACATGCAGATCCTGCTTGTGGGTCAGGTCAACGCATGAATCTTGAGGTGTAACGCCCCGAAGTTTGGCCTAGAAGGAATGGGCCTTGAGTGTGGGATCAGCTAGGAGACTGCACATAAATATTTATGTGTGAAAGAAAATGACACAAATTGCTTGTTTTCCTTGATGGTTAAGTGATTTAGGAGTGTTTGGGAGTGTTTGAGAAGTCCTGGGTTCAAGCCCTGGCTTTTGCAATATTTGTGGTTTTTCTCTTAAATGAACCTTGGCTTTAGCATGTAGGCTTTAAGAATATTTGTGTTCAAAATATTTCATAAAGAGTTGTTAGTACAGTGGTTGTGGCATTACAAGTGTGGCAATGGGCTTGAGGTTCAAGTTTTTACAAGTGTGGCAATGGGCTTGAGGTTCAAGTTTTGGGATGAGCAATGGTGTATATTATTTTGCAGCATGGATCGACCAATGGTTGTGTTACAGTGAAATTCTGATGGAGGAGTTTTGGAGAGATATGAGGAAGGATACAAGGAGCGATATGGGGAGTGATATGGGGAGAGGTTTGTGGAGAAAAGTTAGGAATTTGAAGTGTGTGGGATGTGTAGTATCGAATTGGGAGTGCTAGTACTTAGAATTTCGATAAAGGTAGCTTTTGAGAGTACTTCTGGTTTCGATTTTCTTTCTTCTGGGCATTTTACTTCTTTTGTGTTTCCTTCTGGTCGATTGACTGTTGTTTCTTGGTAACGTAAAACCAATTTGGTTAATTCCTGGTAAGTCAAGTGCCTCTCTATACCTTTCGGGTTTTTTTCCTTTGCTATTCTCATTTTGCTGAAAGTGTCAATTACTGAAACCTCTCATTTTCTATTCTCATTCCCATATTTCCCCTTTACCGAAACTATTGTTCTCCTCTTAGTTCTCCTTCATTTTTCCCTTTTAGCTGAATATAGTCTCCTTCTTCCCTAATATTCTATTCTTCCTTAGGTCTTCTCTGAGCTGACCATCCCTTCTTCTTCCCTATCAGGTTCTTGTCTGCTACTCGGTGTTTGGTGGATTGTTTCAGTGCGCTGGGGGTGGTGGTTCGGTCTTGCTGGAGTTTTACCAAATCGATGGGGTGCGTTGGGGTAAGAGATCTTGAGGAGCGAAGTAGGGCAAAGATTATTCAAGTCATCAAACTCTATCTCTCGTTAAGGGTAAGATCAGTACCATACTCTTAGATTAGGCCGAATATTCCTGTGGTTGGTAAGTTAGCATTTGTGGATTAAGGCCACATATTTGATCACTGCCTCTGTTAATAGGATCTATTTTCATACAGATATTCGGCATAGGCGTGGGATCAATCCTAATCAGTGGTCTTAAGAGATTACAGTCAGTAGTTAAGCAAGGTTGGTACTTGGAGATTTCTCGCGTGATTTCTCAAATAGGTGTGTATCTATACACCATAAATCATTACTATCGTAAAGCCAAAAGAGTGTGTGTAACTATTTTTCGTAATGATAATCGACTTAAAAGTCGAAAAGGGTGTGTAATCACACCCCTCTTTACTGTGAATCGATGAAAAGTCAAAACTTCAGCATTAGTGGCACCACAAGCATGCAATTATTCGTGTGGTAAATCGAGCCCACAAATCATGGGCGATTGATTGTAGAGGCCACTACGAGCGTTCTTGTGATCTTGGGCCTCGTTTGGCTAAAACGAGTTGTGTGTGCCCAATGGGCTCGTGGGCCCCACACGGATAAAATCCACGTTAAGTGGCACATACTAGATTGGGCTATAACGTTCACATAGCCGTGACTAAATTTGGGCTAAATGGGCCACAGAGCGTGTGGGTCCACTTGGGCCGATTATTGGGCTTTGGGCCTATTTACCTCGTTTTGACCATATATGTTATCTGTGTCGCTCGAGGCGACTGTATACCTTCAGGAAGGTTGTTATATGACCGTAATACCCCTATAGGATAAAATAACCGTAATACCCCTGTAAGGTAAAATGACTGTAATACCCCTGTAGAGTAAAATGACTGTAATGCCCCTGTAGCGTAAAATGACCGTAATACCCCTATAGGGTAAAATGATTGTAA
This sequence comes from Gossypium rotundifolium, assembly GCA_025506655.1. Lineage (NCBI taxonomy): Eukaryota > Viridiplantae > Streptophyta > Magnoliopsida > Malvales > Malvaceae > Gossypium > Gossypium rotundifolium. The sequence continues at coordinate 45,296,094 of CP106726.1, forward strand.
TGCCCCCATAGGGTAAAATGACAATAATGCCCCCGTAGGGTAAAATTACTGTAATGCCCCTATAGGGTAAAATAACCATAATGCCCCTGTAAGGTAAAATGGCCGTAATACCCCTAAGGGTAAAATGATCGTAATACCCTTATAGGGTAAAATGACTATAATGCCCCTGTAAGGTAAAATGATCGTAATGCTAGGGTAAAATCACCGTGATGCCCCTGTAGGGTAAAATGACCGTAATACCCCTGTAAGGTAAAATGACCGTGATGCTCTTGTAGGTGAAATGACTGTAATACCTCTGTTAGGTGGATTGACCGATATACCCCAAAGGGTAAAATGATTATTTTTCCCTCGAGGGTAAATGAATGATTTGTCTGTGACGTAAATGACTGATCTGTCTGTGATTTGTATGACTTATTCTGAGCATGGCACTTTTGTATACATGACATACTGCATGGGTTTGGGATACTGTTATGGCGGAAGTACTATACTGGTGACTCTGCCATAATCACTATTACTGGTGGCTTTGCCACATATACTATTACTGGAAACTTTGCTGCGATACTATTACTGGCAGCTTTGCTGCGATACTGTTACTGGCAGCTTTGTTACGATGCTACTGATGGCTGTGTCGATCATATCACTGCTATTGTTGGCTTTGTACCGATCATATTACCATTACTGATTGTTGTGTGCTGATCATATTACTACTACTGATGGCTTTGTGCGGTCATATTACCGTTACTAATGGCTGTGTGCCGATCATATTACTACTACCGATGGCTTTGTACCAATCATATTACTATACTCATAGCGTTATAGCTATCCTATTTACGGCTCTTAGCCATTCTGATTACTGGCAGCTTTGTTGCTATACTGATTAGTGCCGCAACCGGTGCTGATATTGGTGTATTGGCTGGGTGGGTCGATTTTATTCCAACATGGTGTGTTGGTTGGTATGGGTGGTGTGTTGACTGGATTGGGATGGGTTGCATGATTGCATTGTTGCATTTCTGTTACTGATAATGTCACTGTATTGGGCTTAGGCCCACATGTATTATGTTTCTATTCTGATACTATGATGGGCTAAGGCCTACACTACACTGTTACTGTTTTGGGTTAAAGCCCACAGTGTTCTGTTACGGTTAAAGGGCTCAGGCCTAGACTAATTCTGTTTCCGTATACTGATTGTTTCTTTAATAAGGGGATTACACATTGAGTTTTTTGTAAACTCACCCCGTTTTTAACCTTTCAGGTAATCCCCAGCGTTGGACGGTTCGGTGCTGCGAGGGACTCAGAGATGGCGACACTACTACTTCTGTTTTTGTTTACTTGGATTTTATCTACTATTAGTTTTCATCTAGGATTTTATATTTGTAATAAGGCCTCTCCAATTTTATGGCTTTCGATCTGGGATTTTAGTCATTATGATTTATACTTGTTAGAAGTAGAACGCGGTTTTCCCAAAACGGTAACTATTTTCAAAACACTATGTTTTCGTAATGATTTTTAAGCTTCCGCAACAAACCAGATTTTAGAAGTAATGACAATTTAAAATGATTAACAAAATGCTAGTATAATATGAGTTCTAACAAAGAGGCTTCAACCTCCAAATGAGTTTTTTTAACGAGAAAAATGGTTTCCAAAAAGCACTCCATTGTGACATCGCCAAATTAAGCCATAACTTCTAGGCCGAGTTTGGGGTGTTACATGTGGGGCAAACAGCGTCGTTTTATGCTTTGAAAATGAGCTCCAAAACGGCGCCATATTATACCACTATTCAAGTAACAAAACACAGAAAAAAACATTTGGAACCCATTTTTTTTAAAAACCCCATTTTCTCTAAAATTCTTTTAGGCCAGTCCCAGCTCCGATCAAGTCTCTAGGCAGCCTCCACCGTGGCTCCGCCGAGGCTCCGCTATAGGCAGTGGCTGGAGCTACATGAAAACTAGGTTTTAGGCTCCTTTTTTTAACCCTCGTTCTTTTCCCCTTAAAAAAACCTTAGAAATAGTTCATACAAATAGAAAAATGGTGTAACCCCTTTAGGCCCGATTTCGACAACGGAGAAGGGATCTCCAATGATAGGACTGCAAGACAATTCAGGTAAGCTTTTCTTTCCTTTTCTTTTTATTTTCATACGTAAAAAATATAGAAAAGAAAAAATAAGAGAAAGTATAGATAAAAATAAAAAAGGGTAATCACCTTTAAAAAACTTTTACTCAGTTTTTTGATTGATTTTTGTATCCAAAATCTGTTTCTTTTTGTATTTGATAATTGTTGCATGTAGGAAAAAAATAATAGTCTGTTCTTCAATTTTTATAACCGAAAATGATAAAAAATACATTATTTTTTTTGTTATTTTTCTGTGCTGTTGTGTTTTATTGTGTTTGGTCTACAGGTATGGAGGTCGTGCATGTGTGGCGTGAAGTAGAGGTACTGCAAGAGAGGGTGGTGGTCTTGGCGTGGAGCGTATGGGCGTCTGATTGCAACAGTTGTTAGGGATTAGGGTTTTTTGTTTTTGTATAAGTTTTGGGCCATTTGGGCCTAGGGTTTGGTTGGGTTATTTGATTTAGGCATGTATTGGGCGTTGTAAAAAAACTGGACTATTTATTTTGGGTTTATCTGCTAATAGGCCCGGGCAAATTTGGGCCTGTACAATACCATCGCAACATAGATACACAAAACACATTTTGAATCTCTTTCCAAGGCAATAACTTTGGAAGCATGCTATCGATGAACGAGAATTTCATATCCTCATGTTTCAAATTCACATATGTTTTCTGACAATTTGAAGTGGATTCTAAACTAGCACGAATCACCTTTACTTTTTGTACGATTTCTGATAGGATAGTCTCTGAAACATGTAACTCAACTAATCTATCATGTTACATACCCGATCACCAGAACATCTATTTCAAATAAATGTACATTTTATTACTCCCTGAATGAACAAACGGCCTACTATTGAGCTTCGTACAAAATTTTCTGCATCAGCTCTGAATTACTCAATGCGCAAATTCTATCTCGGAATAATGATAACAATCATCAGGTCTGACCTGAAATTTAGAATCAAAAGTCGTCTCTTTGCATAGTTGACCACTCACTATCACAATCCTAAGGTTCTCAATCTTGCAAAGAAAACATCGCTTTAGCTTCTAATTTAGCTAGATTCAGTCTGTCATTAAATAAGATTAATCATGTATCCAATATTCACAAAATAATCAAAGGTTTTCAATTCACACATTTGCAACTATATTTGCTTTCCCAAAGGTTAATCGATAAATGCTCATAATCTTTCAATAGTTCAAGCCATCTATGCTATTTTAAATTCAGGTCCTTCTGTGAAATTAGACACTTTAAACTTTTGGGATTAGGAAACATATGACATTTTTCGTCGGACAACTGATGTCATCAATTCTCAACACAGACGTAAAAAGTGGCCGACTTGAAATCACCCATTGGACAGTTCCTTTCATGTGACTTTATCCGTCTGAAAGCATAAACTATCACTTTACATTCTTGTATTAAAACACATTCCAATCCTTCCGATAGTGCATCACTGAAAAATTCAAAAATTCTTTACTCAATTTAAACTGGACTCAGAATCAGTGCTTCGATTAACAATACCTTCAACTATTTTCAACTTTGCTAACACTCAACAGACCATTCAAACTTTCACAAATTTGATAACGTTATCAATCAAAATATCTTTAACTCATAATAATATCATCCAATTAGAATTGATCTAATAGGTACATCTTTGTATCACACCCTTTTTGAATATAAATTCTTCATTCAGACTGTTCGTCAATTTACCCATGAATGTGCAAGGTTTTATCTTCTTACCTGAGGAAAAATTTAAATGCATATAACCCAAATTACCTTTCAACTAACAAGCTCGCTCAGATAAAAACAACTGAGTCGATCTCAACTATCAAATAATATCATATCAAAATACTTCCTTCTTCATGCTCTTAAAATAACTCAAACATACAATATTTTAAAATTTCCTCACATGCTAGTCAAAGATCTTTACAACTGCATTAGCTCAAGGAAACAAAATATCTTGATTGAACTCATTGACCATAATCAAACTTACCTGAGAAAAGAAAACCATCGTACAATTTAAGCTTTAGGTTCCACTATCTATACCTTTGCCGGTGTCAATTCCTTTCACGAAAATTAGAGAAATCCTAATACCAGAATCACCACATTCCTATGATCGAACCAGAAATACAACCATAATAGACATAGTTATCACAAACCAAAGAACACGCTTTAAAGATTAGCCATAATTGATAATTTCCAAAATAAGGATGATAAGAAAACCAGGATAAAGAAATCCAATATGCGATATCATACTAGAAGTCCGAGAACATAACTCATAAGAAAATAATAAAGATCTTGATGATTCATCGGAAAAATAAGAAGAAAAACAATGCTTATATGCTCTGGAATCAATTATAACAGAGATAATATATTTTCCAAATATATATATATATAACAAAACAACATCCAGTAGAAACAGAAGAATAACCTCACATAAATTTTTAACAACTTTTATTCCAAACATAATAAAATAGAATCTCAAAGAGAAATAGATAAGAAATGCTGCTCATTAACCAACTAGACCAATAGTGCTTTCATCTAACATTATAATCAGCTAGCATTCCCATACGATAAGAATTTCATCAGAAAACGATCAATCACATATATCTCTGAGGATAAATGAAGATATAAAATACCCAAGAGAGATCATTATAATCTATTCAATTACAACTGTTACACTCAGTCATCTTTATGATTCAAATATCATTTCTCTAACTAATTCTGTCATCACTAATCTCGTATTATTCCATTCACTAATGAAAATCAATCCGGAAGAAATTCCAGCAAATACATACTTTAAACATCATTCATGAATGAGTCGATTAGCCGAGATTAACTCTTTCTTTAATTGTGACATCTTGAAATATGAATGATCTTTAGAATAACCTGGCATCTTTTCCAAAACTGTATTCACTTGCCAAACTATTCTTAACTCTGACCACATTATTAGTTATTCCGCTATTGAACTCTTTAGTCTCTTGCTTGTGAGCTCATTCAACTTAAATATCGTGAAATTTCGTTATAAAATACCATATTGATAATGGGGTGAGGTCGTAAAGCTTCTAACTTGACTCTCATAAATACACGCATATAATTTAGCATTCATCATCAACATAATATCTTCAAAATCATATAATTCACTTCAAGCTAATTAACATATAAATTTATGTTACATGAACTTTCCGATTATCTTTATTCAAACAAGTTAGGCAGATAACATCATATGAATGCCAAACAAGCATGGATGAGCTTATCACAATATAAACTTTCATTTCATTTCACCTTTCCATATTTCAAGAATAATTCCTATTGAACTATTGTAATTTCGATGGATACTCGGGTAGTATACTCAAGGTATGCATGTCAACAATCCGTCAATTCATATTCAAAAGTGCCCTTTTGGCACATATTCATAGAGTGCTCTCGAGCCACATATGAAATAACAAGATTGCCAGTTCAGGCTAAATCCTTTCAGTAACGTATGCTCTAAAGGGCTTACTCTAGATTACCCGTCGGGCTAAATCCATTTCATAACATATGCTCGAGAGGGCTTAATTCAAGATTACCCTTCCGGGCTAAATCCTTTTTGTAACATTTAAAACATTTTATCCGTTTCATAAAATCACCATGATCCATCGAAATACAACGTTCAACTAGAATAATGACATTTTATCCATATTTCTCGACCTATGGTTATTTCATTTTGTACATCATCACATACATATCATGAACTCTTATTCATACCTTTCCAAGTTTTGACTCATCATAAACACATTTTCAAATATCTTAGTATCACATTCAACATTTTCAAAAATAGCTCGGTTGGAAAGCATCTCTGCCTCAACAAAACAATTCCATTAGAGTTGGGAGATATCACACTATCACATGTAGTAATATTGAATGTATAGCTAGACTTACATACGCTACGTTAGTTTAAGAATCGACTAAACTAGAGCTCTGATACCACTAAATGTAACACCCTTTATCCATATTCAATTATGGAACATGGCTCAAGGTATTATCGGACTTATAACACAAGCTTTCACACAATCTCGAGTCATAAATTTGCATCTAAATTAAAACCATTCATATTCGATCATCAAGTACCTATTACGAGCCTAAGAGGACCAAAACATGTATTGGAAGTGGTTCGAGATTGAATCGAGAACTGAGGAAACTTTTACAAAACTTAGAAAATTTTTGTTAGAAGTAGGGCTCACACGCCCGTATGGTCCAAGGGACATGCTCGTGTGACAACGAGGACACGCCCGTGCTTCAGACTGAGTTCAAATTAAGGTGCTGTCTAACTTGTGCCACACGATTGTGCCGCACGCCCTTGTGCGGCTGAGACACATGCCCGTGTGCTCAATTTTGGACATTCTATTTTACAAAATTAAGGTGCAGGGTACACACGGTCGAACCCCATGCTGGTAGACAAACCGTGTGTTACACACGGCCTAGACACATGCTTGTGTGTCTACCCGTGTGGACAAAATAAAGGCTATTTACCAAGCCATTTACCACCCTTGTACACACATGCACTTACACCAATTCAAGGAACATACATAACATACTTAGGTAACCAAATCATCCACATTTATGACCAACACAATATCCACATCTACCATACTCACAACATTTATTAGTCCACAATTGACTACTTTCAAGATACCTAATTGTATTCCACTTTATCATCTCATCAATAGACCACATTGCCAAACATCTCAAATTCATGTCATAAATCACATTTTCATGATTTACCAAGCATACCATAACCATATCACAAAGACATTGACACATATATAAATATACTTAGGCTTACAACCATGATAGCCCAAATAAGCCAATCTACATGGCCAATTATCAAAACAAGTCTCTGACAATCACAAGCCAACACATTGGCTACAATCACAATAACACATTTAACAAAATGACAAAGTCCTTATACATGCCATAAACTCAAAATACTTGAATTCATCAATACCCAAAGTGATAGCTTGATAGTGTGATAGGATCTCTGATGAACTCCAACTCAAGTTAGCTCAATAACACTAAAAAACATGGGAAAGGAAAGGGGTAAGCTATATAGCTTAGTAAGTTCATATGTAAATAATACAAAACATTATTCATACATTTGACATATAAATAACTTAACATATATCAGTATAAATGTCATTAAAACTTCATAAATGTCATTTAATATCAACATAACACATATCAACATCAATGTCATATACCAATAGTTCATCATATGAATAACATAACACATATCAACATAAATATCATTTAAGCTTCATAAGCACAACTTACTCAATCACATTCTTACCAATAGCTTTTCATATGAATAATATAACATACATCAACATAAATGTCATTAAACTTCATGAGCATAACTTATTCAATCACATCATTACCAATTGTTCATCATATATCAAATCCATTTTTTTGAGTTTTTCGTACATACTTGTACCAACTTGTAACATAATCATATACTTTCTCATCTTTAACAAACTTGTTGAACATTTAGTCAACATTTCTCGTTGAACCATTTGGAATACTATAAGATACTCAGGAATCTCATACACAATAGTACCGTATCAATGCCATATCCCAGATATGGTCTTGCATGTAGTCTCGTATCGATGCCAAGAGCCCAGCTATGGTCTTATACGAAGTCTCATATCGATGCCATATCCAAAATATGGTCTCACACGTAATCTCAATAACCTTAATGTCATGACATTTGTATCCTATCTATTCCTAAGGTTCAACTAGGATTTACTCGCTTGTCGAAACTTCGCCAATTTCATCCATAGAGTCAATCATACAATTCGTGAAATAATAAAACATTATAATACAATTATAACATTGCATTATTTACACACAAACTTACCTCGATGCAAAAATAGCGAAAATGGAACTAATCGTCAAACACTTTGGTTTTCCCGGTCTAGACTCGAACTTCATTTTTCTTGATCTATAATACCAAATTCATCTTATTTAATCAAAACATAATTCATTTCAGTCCAAAAGTCACATTATGGAAAAATTATATTTTTACCCCTAAACTTTTAACATTTTACAATTTAGTCATTAGGCTCGTAAAATGATTTCCATTTAATTTCTTCAAAACCCAAGCCTAGCAGAACCATTTTCATACTCATAATATCCCACATTTCTCATTTATGCACATTTTTCTACTCATTTTATAACGTTTACAAATAAGTTTTTTTCACATTTTTACCGAAAATCACTTAGCAAAAGTCGTTTAACAAACAACAAACCTGCATTTTCTACCGTCAAACATCAAAACACACTTATGTCTAATATGGGCCAAACCCTAGACCTTGATCATTTCTTAAATTAGTGGTAGAAATAGATAGATTGGGTTACAACGACTTCAAAAATGTAAAGAGCATTAAAAACGGGATAAGAATGGACTTACAATCTAGCTTGGAAGCTTGACAAACCCTAGCCATGGTTTCTCCTTGTAATATTTGGCCATGGGGAAGAATATGGACAAATTTTGGCTTTTTAATTCATTTTAATTACCAAATTACTAAAATGCCCTTAATGAAAAACTTTAGAAACATACCTAACCATGTCCATTTTTGTCCAGTATGATGTATAATTGTCTAATTTCCATCTAAGGACCTCTAATTTAAAATATCGTAGCAATGGGACACCTTTAATATACAGAGTTCAAGCTTTTCACTTTTTGCAATTTAGCCCTTTTAACTAAATTGAGTGCCCAAATGTTAAAATTTTCGAACGAAATTTTCACGAAATCGTTCCATAAAATTGTAGATTATAAAAATATAATAAAAACAAAATTTTTTGCATCAGATTTTTGGTCCTGAAACCATTGTTTCGACTAGACCCAAAATTGGCTGTTACACATTAGTTGTAATAGCCCAAATTTTGATGAAATTGGAATAGTGGTTTCGGGACCACAAATTCGATTCAAAAATAAAGTTTATTTTTATTTTATTATATGGTCTGTATTATGATAGATATGACATGTGAAAATTTTGGTACGAAAATTTTATCGATTGAGTGTTTAATTACGAGAAGGACTAAATCGCATAAAATGTGAAAGTTGAATTCTAGTAGCTATAAGGATTAAATAGCTATGAAATTCAAAACTTAAGGTCCTTATATGGTAATTAGACCATTAAGAAAAGTATGTAGATTTTTCTTGGTGACTCACCCATGGAAATATAGAAAAGGATAAGAACTAAACTTAAAAGTGAAAATTTTAATTAATTAAAAGATGATAAAATAGATATCCTCTTATTTTCTCATCATCTTCCCAAAATAAAACATGGAAACCCTAGGAGAGAGAGAAAAACTTTTATGGCCAAATTGGGTAAGTTTCATTATCCGTTTCCTACCAAATCAAGACCCAACAATGGTTCTTTTAGAAATCGGCTTCACCACAGAAAGAAAGTGGTTTTTAGTAATTTTGATATTTTGGAATCGGGATAGCTTAATCAATTGAGCAATCGTAGTCTTTGACTCAATCTATCTGCGTTGCCTCGATTCAAGTCCATACGAGTCGGAAGGTACTTGAACTCTTATGATCCGTGTAGACTATCGATCTTTCTCCGTACAAGTAATACCTCCATATCTTTAAGGCAAATACTATATTGCTAACTCCGGATCGTGCGTTGGATAATTCACCTCATGTGGCCTCAAGCTGCCGAGATCGTAAGCCACAACCTTCCTTCTTGCATCAACACACAACCCAATCCGTATGTGATGCATCGCGATTACTTGTGAATTCTTATCGGCCTCGGGTTGAATCGAGCAGAGCTTGGTCAAAATCTTCTTCAACTTATCGAAGCTCTCCTGCCGCTTCTCGGTCAAATGAACGGAACCCCTTTCTCAATAATTTAGTCGCCGGTCTTGCAATCAATGAGAAACCCTCTACAAATCTTGGTAGTATCACCCAAGCCGAGAAAACTCGAATCTCCGCTCTGCTTAGGCGACTTCCAATCCAAAGCGGCCTCTATCTTACGAGGTCCCTCTAATCCCTCGGTAGATACTACATGAACCAAAACGTCACCTCCACGAGCGAACTTCGCATTCTTGAACTTATAATTTGTTTCTTAGAATTTGCAATACCACATAAATCGCATCATGTTCCTCCTCGGTCCTTGAATATACCAAGATGTCGTCGATAAAAACCACTACTGAATGATCTAGATACTATTGGAACACCCTATTCATCGGATCCATGAAGATTGCCGGTCGTTAGTCAACCCAAAGCGGCATAACCAAGAAATCAAAGTGCCCATACTGATGCGAAATGCCGTCTTACGGATATCGCCTCCTTCACCCTTAGCGGTGATACCGGACCTTAAGTCGATCTTGAGAAAATCGATGCCCCTTGGTGATCAAACAAGTCATCTATCAGAGGTAGTGGATACTTATTTTTGATCGTCGACTTATTCGGTTGGTGGTAGTCTATACACATCCGCATAATACGTCTTTCTTCTTTACAAAATCTTAAGGCGCTCCCCATGGTGAAATACTTGGCACGATAAAGCCTCGGTCCAATAACTCACGGATCCGAGCCTTAAGCTCCACTAGCTCTTTAGGTGCCATCACATGCGGAGCAATAGATCTGATGCGCGATTACGAGTATGATCTATCCGAACTCTACCTCCCGTCTGGTGGCAAACCGGAAGCTCTCAGAAACACATCAACAAATTTCCTAAGCGTCAAACTGTCTCCACAAAGACTCCTTAGCCTCCAAGGCATACACATGAACCACATATGCTTCATGTACTTCGACCATCTTACGGGCTTTCAGGCAGATACCACATTGAGACAGATAATTCCTCCTATTACCGATCGAACTACCTCATCACCCTTAGTTGTGCTCAAAACCATGCACTTAGCCGCGCAGTCCAACTTTGCCTGGTACTTAACCAGCCAGTCCCCAGAATCAGATCGAACTCCCCAAACGGCGGTTCCATTAGATCGACCTCAAATACTACCCCTTGGAGTTCTAGAGGTACATCTCATATAGTTTATCTACCACTACTGAGTGACCTAGAGGGCTTATTACGGTCATCTGCCTAGAAGATATTTGAATCTAGATCCATGGTCTTCACTATGCTACTTGCAACATATGAATGTGTTGAACCGTATCAATCAAAGCGATAAATGGAGAACCAAAGATTAAAATGTACGTAATGGCGTCCGGTGCATCACCCTCTCTCGGCGCCTCATGACATACACTAGCCCCATTGTCCGGCCTCGAGAAGTACCTACACCTGCTTGGTACTTCTGCGGCCAAACCAGGACCATTACCTCCTCGCCATTACCTCGGCCCCTCTGCGGTGATGGTCCGTTATTCTGTCTTGAAATGCAGTGACGATTCTCTGGCCGAATCCTAGCTAACTTGCGGCAGACGGTCCCTCACACGGTGGTCGATGAGCCACACTCAAGCAGCCTCTACCATCGGTCAACATCCTCCCAATGAGCCTTCCCACAGCGGTTACCTGCTGCTGGCGGTCCTGTCTAGCGACAACAAACCTACCGTGATTCGGCCCCTCGGTCTAGCCGCACTACGCTAATTTCACGATGACCCGGAAGATCCAAAACTCCTATTGTGGCGGTTCCTATCCATACCACCTCACAGATTCCTTAATGCCCTCGGCTACCTTCTATTTGGGGATTAAATTGTCTTGATTGCGGTATTTGTCGACAGTGAGCCACCTGGTATGACTCATCTCGGAGGTAATCTGATCCTTTAATTTCTCTTGACGATTAGGTCCGGATCGTCCATGATCCGATTACGTCGCTTCCAGCCAATACTCGGCGATCTTTGAGCAACACCGAGACACCACGAAAAAATTGACCCGTTTGCAAGTCGCTCGATGCAATTTCCTAGCTCCTACGCCTCCCTACTCCAGGCTACCGTTCTAAAACCAGCGATCGCTTTGTGACCTGCGTCCTCCCGATCGCTCTTGGAACTCACCACCTCCGGTGGTGCGGAATCGGTATCTCATTCTACGAACCACGACGAGAACCTACGGGCTCGAGCTGCATCATCCCTACGCGACCACGTCCACGACCACGTCCACCTCGGTACTCATGACTAAATCTCGTCTGATTAAAGAATTTTATGTATCAGTCATTATTCCACTGTTTAAAAGCAAAGTCTTATGAATATTGCTTATTAAAGAAGTTTTGTTTTCGCGAGTCCACGAGTCTATCGGTTTCGGTCTCAAGGTAGTCTTACTAGCCATCCAATCATATCAATTAATATCACAACCAATAGTGAGGTACTTACAGGCGGATTGATTGGGTGACTCGGTGCCATGCCTTTCAAACCATACTTTTAAAACAAAACACTTAAAATAGACTTTTGAAAACATTTTGGGCCTCGGGCCCAGTAGAAACCTTTGAACTTGGCTCGATACCACAAATGTAACACCCCAAACCGGTCAATACACCACGTTGAATCGGTATATTCACGGGAAAAAGGTTTTTGAGAGGTTTAGGTTTGAGTATAAAAGTTTGAGAAACACTTCGCTAAAATTTTATAATTGAAGAAAACCTTAGTAGGTTTGATTGAAATTTGGTGATGTATTTGAAAACCGAAAAATTTAAAAAACTTACTCAGATGGGTAGACAAAAGCGAGGTTTATCTAGTTAAGAAGTTTGAGTTGTTTATTAATCGCATAAATGTGAAAGTTGAATTCTAGTAGCTATAAGGATTAAATAGCTGAAATTCAAAACTTAAGGTCCTTATATGGTAATTAGACCATTAAAAAAGTATGTAGATTTTTCTTGGTGACTCACCCATGGAAATATAGAAAAGGATAAGAGCTAAACTTAAAAGTGAAAATTTTAATTAATTAAAAGATGATAAAATAGATATCCTCTTATTTTCTCATCATCTTCCCCAAATAAAACATGGAAACCCTAGGAGAGAGAAAAAAACTTTTATGGCCAAATTGGGTAAGTTTCATTATCCAAGCGGCCAACTCCCCCATTCACTCTCAAACCACAAATTTTTAGTAATTTTGATATTTTGGAATCAAAATGGATGCAAAAGTGTGGGATACTTAATCTCTATTTGGGGATTAAATTGAAAATTTATCAAAGTGTGAAAATGGTTCATGGATGCATATGCTGGAAATTTTAATTTTATGATAGAAAATGAAAGATTATTGATAGATAAACGACTTTTATAAAGTGATTTCTTGATGAAAACATGATTTAGGGACTAAAATGTAAACTTGTGAAATTGAAGGAAAAATTCTAAAATTTTATGAATACATGTGCTGTAAATTTTGTAATGGGGCTTTGTTTGGGCTTGGAATAGGGTGTAATTTGCACAAGTTTTATTTTTCGAGCCTAAGGACAAAAATGAAATTGATTGAAAAGTTAGGGGCAAAATGGTAATTTTGCCTAGAATGAAAATTGAGTCCACTTCAATGTGAAATGTGGTCAATTAGTGTTAAATGTACTCGTATAGACCTGGATAGACCAAAATTAGAGTTAGAACTAGGAAAAAGAGGAAAATGTCGGATTAGTAGATGTTTGTACACGAACCTTTGTCGAGGTAAGTTTGTGTTACTAAATTGTATATATTTTTATGATTGAATTAAATGTTATGCTTGTGAATTGCATAAATGCCTTAATTTTTGTGAAATGATCACATATTCGTCAAAGCTCGATAAATGAAATGTGTCCGATCAGCAATAATGCTCGATAAATGATAAATGATAAAAATGTAAATTTTATACTTGAGTTGAATGTGAACGCTTGAATTGTATGAATGTATAAATTTATGAGATTAAACATATACCCAACAATTGCCTGATAAATGTTAAATCCCGTTTGAATAAATGGAAGTCAATGGATAAATGTGATTTCGCTGATAAAACTGCATGTGTTGCAAAATGTATTTAGCCAGGACGGGTAATCCGAAATGAGCCTCTCGAGTATATGTTTCAATTAGGATTTAGCCTGGACTTGTAATCCTAATTGTCTGGATTTAGCTAGGACTGGCAATCCAGAATGCACTCTATAGGGAATTCTTTGTTATATAAAGGATTTAGCCTAGATTGATAATCCAAAAAAGCCCTTAGAGTATACGTTATGTACTAGAATTTTGCACGGGTGGTAATTACAACGTATGATAGGTATTTCGAGTGTACCTATAAGGTACTGCTGAGTATGAATTGATAGACTCTGATTTGTACACCTCGAGTGTACTACCGGTGTATCCATCGATATTCAAAATAAATTCAACAGGTAAAACTCTTGACATGAGAATATTATGAATAAGAAATGAGTTATTACATGTATCTACCTGAAATACATGAAAAGGATGATAAGTGATAATTGATACATGGAAAGAAGAGATGATTTATACATATTAAATGAATACATGTTGTGGAAAGCATAAGTGCATGGAAACTTAATTGTTGTTGAGTTCATACTTGTCTTGATGTTACTATGGAATATGTGACAAACAATGTCAATGAAGAGATGTGTAGGGCTTGACGTCAAATTGATTGAATACGCCTTATATAGTTACCTCAAAATAGAATGAATGGTATGTTAAGTACCATGTTATATGAATTTACTAAGCATACACTGCTTACCCCATTTTATTTTTCCCCTATTTTAGAGTTAATTGGAAGCTCGTTGGATTGGAAGCTCGGCGAAGATCACTCGCACTATCCATCGCCCTACTTCGATACAATATTGGTAAATCAATTATGATTGTAATGGCATGTATAGGTTATATTGGTCATATTGGCATGCAAGTGTAAATGATGCTTGTAATCTATCCATTGGAATGGCTAGTAAAGGTTTGATTTGATATATTTGTAATGTCATACTATGGTAGCTACACATGTGTTCAGTAGTTGATCAAACTATGTCTAATATATGAACTAAACCAAAATAAGATAATAAACATGTATGCATATAGTGGTATGCCTTGTAAAGGATGAAATTTGCTTGAAATGGATGCTTGAAATCGTTGGATTATATTTGGTATGTTTTAGTGCAGGAACATGGTAAATTTGGGTGACAAATGGGGCTAGAAAATGGCTTAATTTTGTCCATATGGGTAGACACAGGGGCATGTGTCTATGTAACAACCTAGTTTAGACCCTATTCAAAATAGTGGTTTTGAGACCACAAATTCGAGGTCAAAAAAATATTTTAATATTATTTTTGGTGTTTATAATATGTGATTGAGTATGTGTGAAAATTTTATCGATTGTATGCTTAATTAGCAAAAAGGAATTAATCGCATAACATGCAAAATCTGTGTGCTGATTGTTAAAGTGCTTATTTGGCATGGCTTATTAAAATGTGAGTCCTTATGTTGTTATTATTCCATAAGATAAATGGATGGACATAAAAGCCTTAAGTTAGTGGTTTTTAAATGAAATTAAAAAGGCTAAAGTTGGTATTTAATATTTGTGTTATTATAACTTAAATAAAATAAAAAGATGACCATTTTATCATCATCCTTGGTCGAATATTAGCAAGAAAATAAAAGAAAAAGAGAGTTAGGGGTTCGGCACTTGAAAGCTTCAATTGGTACGTGTTTTGAGCTTTATTTTTAGTAATTTCTACGTTTTTGTGATCGTTGTTTTGTGTTCTTTCAAACCCATGCTTTAATTTTAGAATTTGATGGTTATTTTGAAATATTCCATTGATGAATGTTTGATCTTTGTGATAGTTGATGATGAAATATGAAATATATGTGAAAGATTAACATAGGTTATCTTTGAATTTTTGGTGAAATTGAGTAATTTGGGCTAAATTGTGAAACTAAGAAATTGGAGGACTAAAATGTGAAAAATGAAATTTTTGGGCTTGTACGGACATTAGGAGAATTCAGCTAGGCATGGGTGAAATGAAATTATGTGTATTTGATGATTTTATGAAATAGGGACTAAAGTGTCAAAATGTGAAAATATGAGGGCTATTTTGTAAAATGCCCTAAATATGTGTGTTTGGATTAAATTGAATGATTTGGTGATTGAATGAGCTAAATTTGAATATGTATAGACCAAGAAAGGAGAGATTCAGATCGAGATCAAGGCAAGGACAAAGTATTCGATTGTTCGACTAATATCGGTATTTCTACTTTCGAGGTAAGTTTGGATACGATACATGTGCTTAAATTACGTTTAAATGCTATGAAATGAATAGTTATGTGATTATTTGATTAGAAATGCTATGTGTGGAATCGGGATAGGTAGCACTAAGTGTGCATAATTAGAAATACGATAGAGATGATTAGCATTGTGTATGCGATACCGCATTAAGTTCGGTTTTATATTGAGGCACTAAGTGTGCGATGTTATTTAAGCTTCGACTATGAATTGGGCACTAAGTGTGCGATTGAATTGAAGAGTTAGTGAACAGTGAATGAATTATGGTATCGAGCATTGAATAGCAAGAACATTTGTTAACTAAGTGTTTGCAAAGGTATGTTTCAAACTTATGTGGTTGATGATATTGATTAAGGTTGAATAGGTGGATGTATGGATATATGCTTGAGGATGATATTGTGATTAGTTGTGAATCTATGTAAGTGATGTTTTATTTATATTTTGATATTGCATTATTGAGTTAAATGTATTATATTATGAACTTACTAAGCTCTATAGCTTACTGTGTGAAGTGTTTTCTCTGTTTTACAATGTCTTTAAAGCAAGCTCGGATCTGGGGATCGTCAGTGACTCAATCATACTATCAGCTATCTATTTTGGTACTTTTGAAAGATGTATATATTTGGTATATGGCATGTAATGGCTAGTAGATATGGTATATTTTGAGATGTTTGGACCTTTCCGTGGATATGGCTTGGAAGTTAAATGATTTTGGTTATTATATGTGAGCTATGAGAGTGATGAATGTGGTATGAAGTGGTGAGTGATGGTTGTGTTATATTTCATGCTTAGATGATTGATGAGAATTGAGATTTAAATATGAATTTGTGGTATGGATTTTATGATGCTTGACTTATAGGATTTGGAATGTGAAATCGGTATTTTGGATGGATTTTTTGAGTTGAAATTGAGCATAGAAGAAAATAGATGTATAGATGGTGATTAAATGGTGCATGTATTGGCATGTTTTAGTTGCCATTTGAGGTATAAATGCAAATGATTTGAGGCTTGTAGGTGATACTAAGTGTGGGTGGCAAGTTTGGCCTTGTAAGTGGCCTATAATTGCCCACACTGTTGAGCACAAGGGCGTGTGGCTCGACCGTGTTGTTTAAGTTTTCCAATTGAAACAAGTTGTAACACCCCAAACCCGGTCAACACACCACGACCGAATCTGGTATGTTACAGGGAAAAAGGTTTTGAGAGGTTTAGGTTTAAGTTTAAAAGTTTGAGGAAAACACTTCGCTAAATTGTGTATTTGAAGAAAAACTTGAGTAGGTTTGATTGAAATCTGATGATGAATTTGAAAACCCGGAAATTTTGAAAAACCTAATCCGATGTGTAGGTAAAACTAGTTTATCTCGTTTAGAAGCTTAAATTGTCTCTTATTGTTACTAAAACATTTTTGACTTAGTAGAAAATCGTAAAGCTTAAATTGTCTCTTATTGTTACTAAAACATTTTTGACTTAGTAGAAAATCGTATTTAAGTTAGAAAACATTTGAGTTCACTTTATCCCAAATCATAGTGTGATACCCGATGGTATAGCTTAAAACATCGCTTTTGTAGTTTTGAAATTGTTATCCTTTCAAGTTTTAGCACATTTTAACCCAATTAATTTGTTAAGACATATTATAAATCTACTTTAAACATAAACATAGCAAAACATAATTTAAGAGGCCATTTACAAACCCAAATAAAACCAAATAGTAATGAATATGCTTAAGTACCAAATTAATAAAAGTCTGAGCAAATCTTTATTTAAGCATGGCATGAGCACCTCGAGTCCATCCCGGCTCCATGTCCACGTCTAAGTGTCACCTGAAAAGTCAAAGGAGAGAGAGTGAGTCGCAAGAATCAGTGTATAAATCCCTCTCCCGGTATAACATGCCAACACACATCATAACAAAATAATGCAAGTAATGCACCGATCCTAACCAACCATATCACCTTTTCTACCCTGTGGTACCAAACCACCGGTGGTGCCAAACCACCTGGTGACCCAAAGTCACGATATCCATAATGTGGTGCCAAACCACTGGTGACCAAGTCACGAATAATCCAATGATGGGGCCAACCCATCGTGTGATACCAAATCACTAGCGACGATCCCGTATCTCATAAGTGGGGCCAACCCACGGTGGTGTCAAACCACAGGGACGAGTCGCAATGAGGTGCCAAACCTCTGGTGTCCCAAAGACACAGTGTGATACCAAATCACTGGTGATCGTAGTCACAAATCCGTGATGGGGCCAACCCATCGTGTGATACCAAATCACTGGCGTCAATCCCGTATAATCAACTGTGGGGCCAACCCACCGTGGTACTAAGCCATTGGGACGAGACGCTGAGGTGCCAAACCTCTGGTGACCCAAAGTCACAAAATATCGTTTGTGGTACCAAACCACTGGAGGTGCCAAACCTCTGGTGTCCCAAAGACACAGTGTCCCAAAGACACGGATATCATACTCCCCCTCCTCTCATATCACCCAATAGCACATCATACTAAATGCAGAATCGTGCAATCATGCTATCATGCTCACATGCTTAATATGGCATCTCAAAGTATATACACCAATAATCATGAAATCATATATCATCACATAACACATAATGAAACGGACTTACCCGAATCCGTATCTATACCTCAATGGGTACCAAAATAGTCAACCACACTGTTTCATTTACACAACAGGTTATCACATTACTCAGTTAAGAAAGTGTGTTGGTTTACACACCTGAATAGCGAAGATGTTAATCCTAAGAATCGGTCTACGTCCCTCGATCACCTCGACAACCTCGATCCTACAATCGGCCAACAATGGATTAGTCATTATACCATTCGGCCAAAAATAGGTAACCCGAGGGGTTGCGTTAAGCCTTACTTTGGAAATGGTTGGTTTCCAACCAAACCCGAACCAACACGGTTCCTTCGATAATCGGCCTCCTCTAAAAACACAAATCATTAGTCTCATCAATCTTAACAACTCTAAAGAAACCATTAAAGCAACCTCTTACCACCACTTACCGATTGCTTATGAGAGAAACAAGGCTCTTCTCCAATGTTCCCAAAATCCGGATGTCCTATAATAATATTGATTACACAATAGGTTAATACCCTTCAACCAATACCAAAATCGGCCTTTACCTTAGCCACAATACAAAAGAACGAGAGAGGGAAAATGGCCATTCGGCCAAGCTCTTACCACTACCAACCAATTGGAAACCAGACACCTAACAACACCCAATATTCGCCAACAAACACCACTAGGAGAGAAGAAAGATTCGCTAGCACCCTTTAATCAAGATGGAAAGGAGGTTCGCCTAAGTGTTTAACACACACCTATGCTCGGTTTTGAGTGGAAAGAAAAGGAGTAGAGATGAGAAGAAATGGAGGTTACTGACACAAAAGAGATGAAGAGAAAACAAATGGAGAAAAATCGGCTATAGCTCGAGAAGAAGAAAGAAATAAAAGATGAATAGAGAGGAGGGTATGTTGGGTTTGAGCAAGAAAAGAATTGGGAGAGTGTTTTGGAGATGAAAGCTTTGGCTACCAATGCTCAACAAAGAAAGAAAAATGTGGAAAAGAAAATACCAAATTCGGTTTACACAAATGACAAGGAAGGAAAAAAATGCAAAAGAACACTGGCCGCCAAAAGAAAGAGCTTTGGCTTCTAAGACTTTGATGAAAATGTACCAAAATTCCCAAACAAATTTTGGCACTCCCACTCCCCCCACACCAAGTCCACTTCCCCAAAACTCTCAAAAATTTGGCCAAATTCCCCAAAATCTCCTCAAAACCGCCAACCTCCCCCAAACACTCCCAAGCCACTAATTCAAATCTCTTTGAATTAGTCCACCTCTACAATCACTCTCCACCCACCGTTTGAATGAGAAGACTTAGTCCAAGGCAGAGTTTGAACTGCCTACAACTCCTCCCTTCCATGCCGTCAAAATGGATGCAAAAGTGTGGGATTTTCGCAGCTTGAACACAAGACCTCCTCCCTTGCACTTGACGCCACACACATGCTCCAAGTGGCGCATGCTTTGCCACTTTGCTAGCTCCTCATTTGTGCTCAAGAACACCAATTAAAATATATGAAACCCAGCTCCTTCAGCTCCTATCACATAAAGCCCAAAAACTAAAATTTTTCCACCTACTCAGGCTCACTCCTAGCCTACAACTAAGCCCCGAAACCACACAAACAACAACATAGCAAGCCATAAACATGTAACAATGCCAAAATAAAATAGCCCTTAACCCGGGATATTACAGTTCTACCCCCCTTAAAAATAATTTCGGCCTCGAAATTACCTGGTCAGAAGAGTTCCGGGTATTGCTGTCATATCATATCCTCAGGTTCCCAAGTAGCTTCTTCCACGCCATGATTCCGCCAAAGAACCTTAACCAAAGGCACAGTCTTCCTACGCAGAACCTTCACATCCCGATCTAAAATCTGTATAGGCTCTTCCTCCATAGACAAATCTGGGTTTACCTCAATCTCTTCTACTGTCACCACGTGCGATGGATCTGAGCGATATCGCCTAAGCATCGAAACGTGGAACACTTCGTGAATCTGACTTAGCTCTGCTGGCAACTCAAGCTGATATGCCACTGGTCCCACTCGTCTCAGTACCTTATACGGCCCAATAAACCTCGAACTTAGCTTGCCTTTCCTTCCGAACCTTAACACTTTCTTCCACGGTGAGACCTTCAGAAAAACTCGATCTCCCACAGTGAATTCAATATCTCTCCGCTTAAGATCGGCGTAGGACTTCTGCCAGTCTGAAGCTTCCTTCAATCGAGCCTGAATCAACTTAACCTTGTCTTCGGTCTTAGCAACCAACTCTGGTCCTAACAACTGACGTTCACTTAAATCTATCCAACAAGTAGGTGAGCGACACTTCCTACCGTACAACGCCTCATAAGGTGCCATCTTGATGCTTGCTTGGTAATTGTTGTTGTAGGCGAACTCAGCTAACGGTAGATACTCCTCCCAACTACCCCTGAAGTCCAATACACAACCTCGTAACATGTCCTCTAAGATCTGTATAACCCTTTTCGACTGCCCGTCAGTCTGCGGATGAAATCCGTCGTTGAAATCTAACCGTGTACCCAGAGCCTGATGCAATGCTTTCCAAAACCTTGACGTGAATCTTGGATCCCTATACAAGATGATCGATCATCGCACCCGCTGCGATCTCACTATCTCGACACATCTGACTTTGCCAACCTCTGCAGTGAGTAATCCACCCTCACCGGAATAAAGTGAGCTGATTTAGTCGATCGATCCCATTTAATTTTTCTTGATGATCGGTCTAGATCGTCCATTATCCGCTCTGTCGCTTCCCCACCAAGATTCAAGCGGTCTAGGAGCAACACCGAGACACCTCGAAAGAATTCACCCGTTTGCCGAAGTCGCTCGGGCATAGATTTCTAGCTCCTACACCTCCACCTACTCCACTACCCTTTCTAACACTGCAAGATCTTCGTGACATCTGCGTCATCGATCTGCTCTTGGAACTCACCACCTCCAGGTGGTGGCGGGCCGTATCTCGTTCTCGACCTGACCGGAACCCACGGGTTCGAAAGCGTCATCCTCTGCGACCTCGTCCACGACCACGTCCACCTCGGGTACTCATGACTAAATCTAAATCGATTTAAAGAATTTTATGTATCAAGATTTATTCCAATTGTTTAAAAGCAAAGTCTTATGAATATTGCTTATTAAAGAAGTTTCGTTTTCGCGAGTCCACAGAGTCCTATCAGTTTTAGTTTCTAAAGTAGTCTTACTATCACTAGCCATTCAATCACATCTCATCAATATCATTATCACAACCATTAGTACGGGTACTTACAGGCGATTAGTGCTGGGAGACTCGGTGCCATGCCTTTCAACCATACTTTTAAAATAAAACACATAGAATGGACTTTTGAAAACATTTTGGGCCTCGGGCCACAGATTGAAAGCCTTTGAACTTAGCTCGATACCACAATTGTAACACCTTAAACCGGTCAACACACCACTAATAGAATCTGGTATGTTACAGGAAAAGGTTTTGAGAGGTTTAGGTTTAAGTTTAAAAGTTTGAGGAAAACACTTCGCTAAATTGTGTATTTGAAGAAAAACTTGAGTAGGTTTGATTGAAATTTGATGATGAATTTGAAAACCCAGAAATTTTGAAAAACCTAATCCGATGTGTAGGTAAAACTAGTTTATCTCATTTAGAAGCTTAAATTGTCTCTTATTGTTACTAAAACATTTTGACTTAGTAGAAAATCGTATTTAAGTTAGAAAACATTTGAGTTCACTTTATCCCAAATCATAGTGTGATACCGATGGTATAGCTTAAAACATCGCTTTTGTAGTTTTGAAATCGTTATCCTTTCAAGTTTTAGCACATTTTAACCCAATTAATTTGTTAAGACATATTATAAATCTACTTTAAACATAAACATAGCAAAACATAATTTAAGAGGCCATTTACAAACCCAAATAAAACCAAATAGTAATGAATATGCTTAAGTACCAAATTAATAAAAGTCTGAGCAAATCTTTATTTAAGCATGGCATGAGCACCTCGAGTCCATCCCGGCTCCATGTCCGCGTCTAAGTGTCACTGAAAAGTCAAAGGAGAGAGTGAGTCGCAAGACTCGGTGTATAAATCCTCTCCGGTATAACATGCCAACATACATCATAACAAAATAATGCAAGTAATGCACCGATCCTAACCAACCATATCACCTTTTCTACCACGTGTGGTACCAAACCATCGGTGGTGCCAAACCTTTGGTGACCCAAAGTCACGATATCCATAATGTGGTGCCAAACCACTGGTGACCAAGTCACGAATAATCCAATGATGGGGCCAACCCATCGTGTGATACCAAATCACTAGCGGCGATCCGTATCTCATAAGTGGGGCCAACCCACGGTGGTGTCAAACCACGAGGACCGGTCGCAATGAGGTGCCAAACCTCGGTGTCCCAAAGACACAGTGTGATACCAAATCATTGGTGACCGTAGTCACAAATCCGTGATGGGGCCAACCCATCGTGTGATACCAAATCATCTGGCGTCAATCCCGTATAATCAAGCGTGGGGCCAACCCATCGTGGTACTAAACCACTGGGACGAGACGATTGAGGTGCCAAACCTCGGTGACCCAAAGTCACAAAATATCGTTTGTGGTACCAAACCACTGGAGGTGCCAAACCTCTAGTGTCCCAAAGACACAGTGTCCCAAAGACACGGATATCATACTCCCCCTCCTCTCATATCACCCAATAGCACATCATACTAAATGCAAAATCGTGCAATCATGCTATCATGCTCACATGCTTAATATGGCATCTCAAAGTATATACACCAATAATCATGAAATCATATATCATCACATAACTCATAATGAAACGGACTTACCCGAATCCGTATCTATACCTCAATGGGTACCAAAATAGTCAACCACACTGTTTCATTCACACAACAGGTTATCACATTACTCAGTTAAGAAAGTGTGTTGGTTTACACACACGAATAGCGAAGATGTTAATCCTAAGAATCGGTCTACGTCCTCGATCACTTGACAACCCGATCCTACAATCGGCCAATAATGGATTAGTCATTATACCATTCGGCCAAAAATAGGTAACAAGGGTTGCGTTAAGCCTTACCTTTGGAAATGGTTCGATTTCCAACCAAACCCGAACCAACACCGGTTCCTTCCGATGTCGGCCTCCCTCTAAAAACACAAATCATTAGTCTCATCAATCTTAACAACTCTAAAGAAACCATTAAAGCAACCTCTTACCACCACTTATCGATTGCTTGAGAGAAACAAGGCTCTTCTCCAATGTTCCCAAAATCTGGATGTCCTATAATAATATTGATTACACAATAGGTTAATACCCTTCAACCAATACCAAAATCAGCCTTTACCTTAGCCACAATACAAAAGAACGAGAGAGGGAAAATGGCCATTCGGCCAAGCTCTTACCACTACCAACCGATTGGAAACCAGCACCTAACAACACCCAATATTCGCCAATAAACACCACTAGGAGAGAAGAAAGATTCGGCTAGCACCCTTTAATCAAGATGGAAAGGAGGTTCGGCCTAAGTGTTTAACACACACCTATGCTCGGTTTTGAGTGGAAAGAAAAGGAGTAGAGATGATAAGAAATGGAGGTTACTGACACACAAAGAGATGAAGAGAAAACAAATGGAGAAAAATCATTTAAAGCTCGAGAAGAAGAAAGAAATAAAAGATGAATAGAGAGGAGGGTATGTTCGGTTTGAACAAGAAAAAGAATTGGAGAGAGTGTTTTGGAGATGAAAGCTTTGGCTACCAATGCTCAACAAAGAAAGAAAAATGTGGAAAAAGAAAATACCAAATTCGGTTTACATAAATGACAAGGAAGGAAAAAAAATACAAAAGAACACTCGGCTTGACCAAAAGAAAGAGCTTTGGCTTCTAAGACTTTGACCGAAAATGTACCAAAATTCCCAAACAAATTTCGGCACTCCCACTCCCCACACCAAGCCGTCCACTTCCCCAAAACTCTCCAAAAATTTAGCCAAACTCCCCCAAAAATCTCTTCAAAACCGGCCAACCTCCCCCCAAACACTCCCAAGCCACTAATTCAAATCTCTTTGAATTAGTCCACCTCCTACAATCACTCTCCACCCACCGTTTGAATGAGAAGACTTAGTCCAAGGCAGAGTTTGAACTGCCTACAACTCCTCCCTTCCATGCCGTCAAAATGGATGCAAAGTGTGGGATTTTCGCACTTGAACACAAGACCTCCTCCCTTGCACTTGACGCCACACACATGCTCCAAGTGGCGCATGCTTTGCCACTTTGCTAGCTCCTCATTTGTGCTCAAGAACACCAATTAAAATATATGAAACCCAGCTCCTTGACTCCTATCACATAAAGCCCAAAACTAAAATTTATCCACCTACTCAGGCTCACTCCTAGCCTACAACTAAGCCCCGAAACCACACAAACAACAACATAGCAAGCCATAAACATGCAACAATGCCAAAATAAAATAGCCCTTAACCCGGGATATTACACAAGTCAGGCTCGACCACGGGTTGGGCACATGGGCGTGTGACTGGCCGTGTGGTGCAGTCATTGTCGACCACGGGTGAGACACACGGGCGTGTCTCAGGCTGAGTGGACAAGTCAGTATGTATGCCCTGTTTTGCCGTGGCTTGGATGCACAGGCGTGTTCGAGGTCGTGTGAGGCATACGACCTACCGACACGGGCATGTGACCTCTGCAGTTTTGAAAAATCTTTAAATTTCTAAAAATTTTATTTGTGTTTGGTTTAGTCCCGACCCCTATCTAACATGTGTTTAAGGTCTTGTAGACCTCATTAAGGGACTATATGTTTATGTTTATGATATGTTTGAATATGATTGACTTTGTGTTATAAAATGATATGAAATATTTTGAAATGATTGGTAATGCCTCTTAACCCTAGTTCGACGATGGATATGGGTTAGGGGTGTTACAGTTTAGGTCGTGTGTGACACACGATCAACCCCATGGACGTGTAGCCAGGCCGTGTGTCCCCTGCACCTTAAATTTGAGAAAACAAAATGCTCAAAATTGAGCACACGGGCAGAGACACGACCTTGAACACGAGCATGTGTCTTGGCTGTGTGAAACCTGCACCTAATTTGAATTGAAATAAATAACCACATGACCTAACACACGGGTGTGTGGAATGGCCGTGTGGCAAAAGTCAGTAAGCTACCTAATTTCAAACATGGCATGCAGCACAGGCGTGTCCTAGGGTCACACAGGCTTGTGAGCCTTGCACCTTGGAAAATTTTAGAATTTCACAAAAATTCCCTGAGTTTCGATTTAGTCCTAACTTGATTCTAATGCTCGTATTTGGCCTCGAGGGTCCATTTAAGGGACATTATGAATGACCTTGATGAATGTGTAACAGCCTGACTTAGGGCCTAGTCGGAATAGTGGTGCGAGACTACAAATCCAAAGTAGAAATATGAGTTTTATGATTTCTATAAAGTATATGAGATGATTTCATGATTGTGTGAAAATCTCATGAAGAAATTTTATTAATTAGTAATTAAATTGTCCATTAGGACTAAATTGCAAAGATTGGAAAATATGAGATTCTATAAGATTTAAGTATGAAATAGAATTATGAAAATTACTAGAGGTCCTTATTTAGTAATTAGACCATTATATTTGATGATGGACAAAAATGGACATGGGAAGGAAAAATCTCAAGAAAGGACCATTAAGGGCATTTTGTTCAATTGGTTAATAAATGAATTAAAAGGGAAAAAGAAGCAAAAATCATGTCCATTTTCTCCTACGTTAGCTGAAATTTGAAAGGAGCCATAGCTAGGGTTTCTTCAACTTCCAACCTTGATAGTAAGTGCATCCTAACCCCATTTTTTAATGTTCTTCGTATTTTTGAAACCCTCGTAGCTCGATTTAGCTATTTCTAGCAATATTTTGAGCTAGGGTTCATGTTAAAAAATTTACCCATGTGTGACATGCATGTATTTTGATGTTTTGTGGAGGAATAAGAAAGTTTGATGTATGATAAACATCTTTTTCTAAGTGATTTTCATGAAAAATGCATGTAAGGACCAAATTGTAAAAGTTATGAAAATGGTCATACATGAGTGAAATAGTAGAAATTAAAGGTTGCAATAGTTGAGAATATGATTCGACTAGGCTTGAAATACAAGAAAGTTGAATGAAAATCATTTTACGAGCCTAGGGGCAAAAGTGTAATTATGTAAAATTTTAAGGGTAAAATTGTAATTTTTTGCAAAATATGAATTATGAGTTGATTTAGTCAATGTGTGTATTTAACAAGTGAAATTGTTATTATAGATCAAGAAACACAAAGCCTGGATCGAAATCGAGGCAAGAACAAAATCAAGGACTAAATCGAGTTTCGATACACATTTTGAGAATCGAGATAAGTTTGTATGAAGTTGAAGTTTCATAATGTTTTGATGTTTGAAACTACTTAATATTACGACGGATATTATTGCTATGAATAATCGAGAGATGAAGCCTCGATGAGGAAATGGTGAAAATAAATTATGTGAAATCCCGAATAAAGATTCAAAATTATGAGGTTACCCATGTTTAGCATTGAATAAAGAAGGTCTCGTGTAAGACCATGTCTGGGATATGGCCTTGGCACCAAAAAAAGATCTCGTATAAGACCATGTCTGGGACATGACATCGACATTCATGTACGATCTCATATAAGACCACATCTGGGATATGGCATCGACATCGAGCTATAAGACCCCGTGTAAAACCATATCTGGGACATGGCATCCGCATCAAGGGGTGATCCCATGTAAGACCATATCCGAGATATGGCATTGGCATCAAGATTTATGCATGATGAGTTCAAAAATCCTAGGATAATCTGATTTGGTATAGAGCCAAATCTATTTATGGATGGCCTTAAGATTCATTCATAATAAGAATGATGAAGATTTGAGTTTATGAAACACCCCAAACCCGGCCCAATGGCCCGATCCAGATCTGGCATGCTCCTTGAGTAAAATGTAGCTAAACCTCGTTCTGTCACTTTAGAAAAAAATTGGTGGTTTTAAAAAAATTTGATTTGAGTTGTGACCAGTTTGAAAATTGTGTTGTTTTTGAAGTTTGTATTGAAACATTATTATCATGTGTTCAAAAAAATTTCAAGTTCAAAGAAATGTCGAATTTTGGGTGTTTAGGTGTCAAAACAATTGAAGTTGTTTTACGAAAAATGTTTAATCATTTGTTTGATGTTGTTCGTATCATAATAAAAATTAAACCGCAAAAATAAAATAGTTAAATAGTAATGGCCTTATTACAACCAAACAAAACCCGAAATAAATCTCAAAAAAACTTAATAAGAAAAATCGATAACACTGAGCTGAGCATGGCCACCACTAAGTCCCCGCCGACCCAGTCCATCTACGGAGTATCACCCGCAAAATGTTAGCCCACGAAGGGTGAGTCAATAGACTCAATGTGTAACAGCCATCACAGATTCCCAATCAATAAAAGCATATTATTTCTCATATAATAAACATAGGCAATGATGCAACCCAAACCCACCTAGATATCCAACCTCTACACATCACCCGTATCGGCCAATCACACCGTGGGGATTACTAAATCGACCCTCCATCCGCTACACACCATCGAAGGCAGTCGCTGCAGTCAACTGCACATCGCCCTTATAATTGTGGCATAGCCACCAAATAATGTGACAGAGTCACCAGATTCATAATATGTGACATAGGTCACCAGATAATGTGGTAAAATCCACCAGAACACTTCCCCTTTATCACTATCACCCATATGCCCATGCAACATACAAATCATACACATATCATGCAATTTACCTTACCCCATGGCCATAACGATATTTCTCATATTTTCATATCAATATTTATAAACTTTATTAACCGAAAGTTAGGGTAACATACACAGAATACCTTTGTACCATTGAATGGTACCCTTAGCCATATTCATTCATTGCCTTATTAACATATACATTATTATTATTAATTGGGAATTTAGGGTGGGGTACACACCTGACTATTCGTAGGTTTAAGCAAAATCCGGAACTACGCAAAACTAACGAGATCCCAAAATGTTTGCCTTACCCCTTCCTACAATCGGCCAACACTTGTTAATAACCAAAAGCCTATTCAACTCAATTGGAAATCCAGAAGGATATGTCGCATGGAGATATCATCTTACCTTATGCCGATTTGGTTTCCAACCAAATCCTGAACTACGTGATGATCCCTCCTTGCAATCGGCCAAGCACAAATACACACAAACAATTAGCCTTCGGCTTTTTGAATGAATAAGAAACAGATCCGAAACACTAGAACCCTTACCTAGATCGCTTGGCCAAATACCGAAACTTCTCCTTATTTCTGTCGAATTCCTCCTAAGAAACATAGATAGAATCGGCCATCTTCAAAATGATTGGCCTTTGGCCGAATACTAACCCTTTACCTTGGATCTCAGATCCCGGTAGATCTCCTTTTACCGTCGATTACAAGTGGATCCCGAAAGATCTCCTTCATGGTTCGGCCAAAAGAAAATAAGAGGAATTAGATCCCTAAATTCGGCTAACCAAATGAAAAAGAAGAGAAATTGAAATGAAAAACCCTTACCAACTATTAGATCCAATCGAAATAGATCTTGACATCAATCTTGAAGAACAAATCGAGATGGAGGAAGAGAAAGGAAGGGTATAAATGCAAAGTGAAGAGGAATTTGTGGATAGTAGATTCGGCCAAGATTTTAAAGGCTAGAAGGGCTATTCGATTTTGAATGTGAAGGGTAAGTTTAAGACTACCAACATGGGAAGAAAAGAGGAGAAGAAAGAGAGGTATGGTTCAGCTTCATAGAAGAAGTAAAAAGGAAAGAAAATGCACCAAATGGTCACCTTCAATTTCGGCTGAGAAACAAAAGAGAAGAAAAGAAAGTAAAAGCTCAAAGATGCCAAATGAATTTCGGCTTCCCTTCCCTACCTACTTGACTGAAATTGTCATCCTAGAAGTCCCTTGGCCGGCCAACTCTCCTTCCTTCATCCAAATCCCTATTTTAACTCCTACTTAGCCAAATCTTTAAGCTATTTGACCCAATCTACACTTCATCCATGAAGTGTCCTTGTGCCATCCATCACTGCCCTTCCTTGCTGAAAAATAAAAGATTCAAAACTCTTCCCTTGCTGCTCAAACCTAGGTCCCTTTACACTCCCTGTGGCGTCACTGACTAAGGCCCTAAGTGGCGCCTCCTTGCCACTTTACCAAGGCTTTTCTTGTGTCCTAAGCCACACAATAAACTCCTTAAGGCCTAGCTCCCTTAGTTCCCCTTTTTAGGCTTAAAATCAAATATTTTTCTAAGGCTTCTACCTACAACCCAAGGTTCCTAAAGTCCCCAAAACACATTCAAATCACACACAAGCATGTTACCACATACATTTAAGTGAAAATGCATAACCCTTAAATCCTTGATATTACATTTCTACCCCATTAAAATAATTTTGACCTCAAAATTACCTGGCTAAAATAAGTGAGGGTATTGCTGTCGCATTACTTCCTCTGGCTCCCATGAAGCTTCTTTCGATCCATGGTTACGCCATAACACTTTGACTAGAGGAACTGATTTCCTCCGAAGCACCTTCATATCCTGTTCCAGAATTTGAATTTGCTCTTCCTCATAGGACAAATCTGGTCTTAGCTCCACCTCCTCAACCGGTATTACATGAGATGGATCCGATCGGTAACGACGTAGCATCGAAACGTGAAACACATCGTGCATCTGCTTCAACTCCGAAGGTAACTCTAACTGATATGCTACTGGTCCAACCCACTTCAAAACCCGATAAGGTCCTATAAACCTAGGACTTAACTTTCCCTTGTGACCAAATCTCATCACCTTCTTCCATGGCAAAACTTTAAGAAACACCTGATCCCCCATGGCAAACTCTATCTCCTTCCGCTTAAGATCTGCATATGACTTTTGCCTGTCAGATGCCTCCTTCAACCATGTCCGAATTACCTTAACCTTTTCTTCGAATTTTGCCATAATCTCTGGCCCAAAACATGACGTTCCCCCAATTCTGTCCAACACATAGGAGTACGACACCTCCTTCCGTACAGCGCTTCGTACGGTGCCATTTGAATACTTGCTTGATAGCTGTTATTGTACGCAAATTCTGCTAAAAGCAAGAACTCCTCCCAACTTCCTCTGAAATCTATCACGCAACCCCTCAACACATCCTCTAGCACTTGAATTACCCGCTCAGATTGGCCATCCGACTGCGGATGGAATGCCGTACTGAAGTCCAACCTGGTGCCCAGTGCTTGATGTAGTGCTTTCCAAAATCGGGACGTAAACCTCAGATCACTATCCGAGATAATCGACACCGGCACTCCGTGCAGCCTCACGATTTCTACTACATACAATTTTGCCAATCTCTACAGGGAATAGTCAACCCGCACTGGTATGAAATGTGCAGACTTCGTCAACTGATCTACTATCACCCATACCGAGTCCTTCTTAGTAGGCGTAAGGGGAAGCCCACTAACGAAGTCCATGGTAATTCTCTCCCACTTCTATTGCAGAATCTTTATCGGTTGAAGCAATCCTGACGGTACCTGGTGTTCAGCCTTGACTTGTTGACACGTTAAGTACTTCCCTACAAATTCGGTAACTTTCCGCTTAAGACCAGGCCACCAAAATTGATCCCGTAGATTCCTATATAACTTACTTCCTCCAGGGTGCATAGCATAAGGGCTACTATGCGATTCCTGAAGAATTTGCTTCCTTAACTCCTCATCCTCTGGCATACAGACCTTGCCTCGAAAACACAGCACTCCATCATTGTTTACACCATAGTCTTCTAACTCCCTATTTTGTACTTGTAGCAGCTTAGCACTGAGCTCGTCATCTACCATCTGTTTCTCCTTTACCTGACTTAACCATGTCGGCTTCACTTGCAACTCTGCTAACAAACTCCCATCATCATAGTGGCTAAGATGTGCAAGCATCGCCCTTAGATCCGACACCACTTTCTGACTTAGGGCATCTGCCACCACATTCGCCTTGCCCGGGTGATACTCTATTGAGCAATCATAGTTTTTCAACAACTCCACCCACCTTCGCTGTCTCAAATTTAGCTCCTTCTGAGTTAGCAGATACTTAAAACTCTTGTGTTCCGTGTAAATCACTGACCTTTGTCTATACAAGTAGTGCCTCCATACTTTTAGAGTGAACACTACTGTAGCCAACTCCAGATCATGCGTCGGATAGTTAACTTCATGTGGCCTCAACTGCTAAGACGCATAAGCGACCACTTCCCCGTCCTGTATAAGGACACATCCCAATCCTATATGGGAAGCATCACAATACACCACGAAGTCTTTCCCTGCTTTCGACTGAATCAAAATGGAGCCTCAGTCAATACTCTCTTAAGCTCCTCAAAACTCTCCTGCTGCTTATCCGCCCATACGAAAGGTACCTCCTTCCTTAACAACTTTGTCAGAGGTGCTACTATTGACGAGAACCCTTCAACAAACCTCATGTAATAGCCTACTAACCCCAAGAAACTACGAACCTCTGCCATAGACTTAGGTGGTTTCCAATCTAATACTGCCTCAATCTTCCGAGGATCCACCCTTATTCCTTCCCCAGACACCACATGCCCTAAGAACGTAACTTCCTTCAACCAAAATTCGCACTTGCTAAACTTGGCATATAGCTTCTTTTCCCTTAACACTTGCAACACAACCCGGAGATGCTCATCATGTTCTTCCTCAGACTGGGAATACACTAGGATGTCGCCTATAAACACAACAACAAACCGATCCAAGTAGGGTTAAAAAACCCAATTCATCATATCCATGAACGCAGCTGGGGCGTTCGTCAATCTGAACGGCATTACTAAGAATTCATAATGCTCGTACCTTGTCCGGAAAGCTGTCTTATGGATATCTACTTCCTTCACCTTAAGCTGATGATATCCAGATCGTAGATCTATCTTTGAAAATACTGTGGCCCCCTTAAGCTGATCAAACAAGTCATCTATCCTCGGTAATGGGTACTTGTTCTTGATGGTCAGCTTATTCAACTGCTGGTAATCTATGCACATGCGCATAGTCCCATCCTTCTTTTTCATGAATAGGATCGGTGCTCCCCATGGAGACACACTAGGTCGGATAAACCCACGATCGGGTAACTCTTAGATCTGGGCTTTAAGCTCTACTAACTTCTTTGGTGCCATTCGGTACAGAGCGATTGACACAGGAGTTGTAACCGGTAGTAAATCAATTCCAAACTCTACCTCCCTGTCTGGGGTAACCCAGGCAGCTCCTTTGGAAAGGCATCCACGAATCCCCTTACTATTCTCACTCCACTAAATTCTTCTTCATTTGCATCCAAAGCACTCACGAAGGCCAAAAATGCCTTGCACCCTTTCCGAACCATCTTATCAGCCTTTAATGCGAAGACTACGTTAGCCAAATAATTTCTTCTTTCTCCTATCATAATTATCTCCTCAACCTCCGGAGTCCTCAACTCTATTTGCTTAGCTGCACAATCTAATTTAGCCTGATGTTCCACTAGCCAATCCATGCCTAGAATGAGATCAAATTCTCCAAAAGGTAGTTCTATCAAGTCGGTAGGAAATACCACTCCTTGAATCTCTAGAGGCACACCCTGGAATATCCTATTCACCACTACCATTTGACCTAACAGGCTCATCTTCCTACCAGACAGTTCAGATACTACTCCTAGTGTTTCAGTTACTCTACATGCAACATATGAGTGGGTCGAGCCAACATCAATTAAAGTAAAGTAAGGCTTGTTAGCTATAAGGAACGTACCGATTATGACGTCCAGTGCGTCACCATTCTCCCTCCGAGAAACTGCATACACCAGACCCTGCTGTCTCGCCTTTGTGTTACCAACACCTCTGCCCAGTGTTCCCCGACCTCTTCCAGAACCATTACCTCTGCCAACCGGACCACGACTCTGCGATGGCTGCTGTCCACCTCTTCCAGCCTGATTAAGACCGTGACTTGTTGGTCGACTCCCGTCTATTTTCATAGGACAGTCCCTAATCATGTGATCCTTAGATCCACACTTAAAACATCCCCCTGCCTTCTTCCAACACTCTCCTAGGTGTATCTTTCCACACTGAGCACAAGTACGGTATTGTCCTCCCATGACAACCTGTTGACCTCGCGGCCCATCAACTCTAGGTCTCTTTTGAACGTTCCTGGATGACCCTGATGATCCAAAACCTCTCTTTTGTCTATTCCTATCAGAATTCTGTCTCACAAATTCCTTAACCCCTTCGGCTACCTTAGCCTTCTCTACCAACACGGCAAACTCCCGCTCCTGCTGCGGAGCTATCAGCAATCTTAGGTCATCCCTCAGTCCGCCCTCAAACCTAACATATCATTCATGGTCTGTAGCCACGATGCCTCGAGCATACCGGCCCAGCCTTCAAAATTTTGCCTCGTACTCTGCTACGGACTTACTCCCCTAAACCAGCCTCAGAAACGCCTTCCTCTGCGCATCAATATAGCTAGTCCCAATATACTTTTTCTGATATACCGTCTTAAAATACTCCCAAGTAAGATCATTCGCAGTAGCACCATCTCGAACCGTGAGCCACCACTGGTATGACTCATCGCGGAGAAGCGATACCACTCCTTTCAGTTTCTCCTCAGCATTCAGATCCAAATCGTCCATGATTCGCTCTATCGCCTCTAACCAATACTCAGCCGTATTGGGCGCCACACCAGATACACCTCAAAATACCTTAGCTCCATTGGCTCGGAGTCGCTCAGGTACGGACTTTCGAGCTCCCATGCCTCTACCTACTCCAGCCACCCTCTCAAGAACTCGCAGCATCGCCTACAATACTGCATCATCCCCCGTCTGATCCTGATATTCAGCACCAGCAGCTGGTGGTGGTGGCATCTCATTCTCGGACCTTTGACTAGACCTAACGGGTTCCGATACAGTCATTCTGCCTCTACCACGCCCTCGCACATTACGACCACATCCCCTAAAACTCATGCCTACGATCACGATTTAATCTGCTTTAAAAAGTTTTATGCATTAGTTTTTGTTCCACTGATTACCCACGAACAAGTTTTATGTAAAAGAGTTTAATGGTAGTTCTTTCGATCATTTTAGGTTTTCGTTTCAAATCTTCTACCCTAATTCAGAGAATCACATTTATTCAGTAGTATCTACTACACACGTTCACTGATTTGAGAATTTTCGTCCATTCCAGCCTAGGGGTATTTCAATAATTTTTTATAAATGGGGGATATTTTAGAAAATTCTTTCAAAACCTGAAATAGTTTTTACAAATCAAAGGCGTAATTCAGTGATTTTATAACTAAGGTTTTTATAAAATAGTGTAGCTAGTCCCTTTCGGGTTTTAATTATTGAATTTGGCCTGTGATTAAGTCCTCTTGGTTAGGGTGAACCGTCACTACACACCAGGTAGGATTCGAGCGGAGAGAAGGTGAGTCACTAGGACTGCTTAAATACCAAGCTCCCCCTGAATCCAATCCTAGATATGCGCACAACGGTTGCCACACCCTTAACTCAGTGGCTCACTCACAGGTTTGTTTGATTAGACTTTAAATTTTATGCAATTCTGTGTTGGAGTAAGCTAAACCTAGGGTTCAATAGCTCCTAATCTACTAATTTACGTCCCCGTAATACCCACATACAAATCACACAGTGGTTAGGGGTACTTACCTGGGGGACTTCGGGCCGGAGAGTTAAGTGCCATGCCAGAAAACCTACTCAACCTTTAGTAAAACTCAATTTCAAAATAAAAGCATATTTGGCCCCAAAAAGCCCTTAAGGCCGAGTTTTGAACTGGGCTCTGATACCAAATTGAAACACCCCAAACCCGATCCACAAGCCCTGACCGGATCTGGCATGCTCCTTGAGTAAAATGTAGCTAAACCTCGTTCTGTCACTTTAGAAAAAAATTGGTGGTTTTAAAGAAATTGGATTTGACTTGTGATCAGTTTGAAAATCGTGTTGTTTTTGAAGTTTATATTAAACATTATCATGTGTTCAAAAAAATTTCAAGTTAAAAGAAATGTCAAATTTTAGGTGTTTAGGTGTCAAAACAATTGAAGTTGTTTCTGAAAAATGTTTAATCATTTGTTTGATGTTGTTCAGATCATAATAAAAATTAAACCGCAGAAATAAAAGCAGTTAAATAGTAATGGCCTTATTACAACCAAACAAAACCCAAATAAATCTCAAAAAACTTAATAAGAAAAACCGATAACACTAAGTCGAGCATGGCCACCACTAAGTCCCCATTGACCGGTCCATCTCTCGAGTATCACCGCAAAATGTTAGCCCATGAAGGTGAGTCAACAGACTCGATGTGTAATGACCATCACAGATTCCCAATCGATAAAAGCATATTATTTCTCATATAATAAACAAAGGCAATGATGCAACCCAAACCCACCTAGATATCCAACCTCTACACATCATCCGTACCTGCCAGTCACACCGTGGGGATTACTAAATTGACCCTCCATCCGCTACACACCATCGAAGGCAGTTGCTGCAGTCAACTACACATCGCCCTTATAATTGTCGCAAAGCCACCAGATAATGTGACAGAGTCACCAGATTCATAATATGTGACATAGGCCACTAGATAATGTGGTAAAAACCACCAAAACACTTCCCCTTTATCATTATCACCCATATGCCCATGCAACATACAAATCATACACATATCATGCAATTTACCTTACCCTATGGCCGTAACGATATTTCTCATATTTTCATATCAATATTTATAAACTTTATTAATCGAAAGTTAGGGGCAACATACCTGAATGCACTGTACCATTTAATGGTACCCTTAGCCATATTCATTCATTACCTTATTAACATATACATTATTATTAATCGGGAATTTAAGGTGGGTTACACACCTGACTATTCGTAGGTTTAAGCGAAATCCCGAACTACACAAAACTAACGAGATCCCAAAATGTTTGCCTTACCCCTTCTTACAATCGGCCAACACTTGTTAGTAACCAAAAGCCTATTCGGCTCAACTGGAAATCCCGATGGATATGTCGCATGGAGATATCATCTTACCTTATGCCGATTTGGTTTCCAACCAAATCCCGAACTACGTGATGATCCCTCCTTGCAATCGGCCAAGCACTAATACACACAAACAATTAGCCTTCGACTTTTTGAATGAATAAGAAACAGATCCGAAACACTAGAACCCTTACCTAGATCGCTTGGCCAAATCCCAAAACTTCTCCTTATCTCTATCTAATTCCCCCTAAGAAACCATAGTTAGAATCGGCCATCTTCAAAATGATATGGTCTTTAGCCAAATACTAACTATTTACCTTGGATCTCAGATCCCGGCAGATCTCCTTTTGCCGTCGACTACAAGTGGATCCAGAAAGATCTCCTTCATGGTTCGGCCAAAAGAAAATAAGAGGAATTAGATCCATAAATTTTGGCTAACCAAAGGAAAAAGAAGAGAAATTGAAATGAAAGACCCTTACCAACTATTAGATCCGATCGAAATAGATCCTGACAGATTTGGCCTAGTGATCAATATGGAAGAACAAATCAAGATGGAAGAAGAGAAAGGAAGCGTATAAATACAAAGTGAAGAGGAATTTGTGGATAGTAGATTCGGCCAAGATTTCGAAGGCTAGAAGGGCTATTCGGTTTTGAAAGTGAAGGGTAAGTTTAAGAGTACCAACATGGGAAGAAAAGAGGAGAAGAAAGAGAGGTATGGTTCGGCTTCAGAGAAGAAGTAAAAAGGAAAGAAAATGCACCAAATGGTCACCTTCAATTTCGACTGAGAAATAAAAGAGAATAAAAGAAAGTAAAAGCTTAAAGATGCCAAATGAATTTCAGCTTCTCTTCCCTACCTACATGACTGAAATTGTCATCCTAGAAGTCCCTTGGCCGGCCAACTCTCCTTCCCTCATCCA
Source organism: Gossypium rotundifolium (assembly GCA_025506655.1). Lineage (NCBI taxonomy): Eukaryota > Viridiplantae > Streptophyta > Magnoliopsida > Malvales > Malvaceae > Gossypium > Gossypium rotundifolium. The sequence continues at coordinate 45,333,930 of CP106726.1, forward strand.
AATCCCCGTTTTCACTCCTACTTAGTGAATCTTTAAGCTATTTGACCCAATCTACACTTCATCCATGAAGTGTCCTTGTGCAAATCCATCAACGCCTCTTCCTTGCTGAAAAATAAAAGATTCAAAATGCTTCCTTGTTTGCTCGAACCTCGGTCCCTTTACACTCCCTGTGGCGTCACTGACTAAGGTCCTAAGTAGCACCTCCTTGCCACTTTACCAAGGCTTTTCTTGTGTCCTAAGCCACACAATAAACTCTTTAATGCCTAGCTCCCTTAGTTCCCTTTTTTAGGCTTAAAATCATATATTTTTCTAAGGTTTCTACCTACAACCCAAGGTTCCTGAAGCCCCCAAAACACATTCAAATCACACACAAGCATGTTACCACATACATTTAAGTGAAAATGCATAACCCCTAAATCCCAAATATTACAGTTTATGTTTACGTTAGCGTATGTGCTAAGTCATGTGATTTAGTGATACAGGTACTATGAGCAAGTACACGTTTCTAAATCATAATATGACATGCGATGGGTAAGAATGAACGCGAGTAAGTATGTCTAAACATTTGAGACATATGTTGCTATTGTTTCATGAAAAGGATGAATTTGGTTTAAGCAATTATGTTGCTTTAGAATTTTCATGGAAACTTACTAAGCTACCCCTCTCTTTTCCCTTTTTCCTTATAGTTTCGCCAAGTAGCTCGAAAATCATAGAACGTCGAAGCTCAGATCACATTATCAGCCGTTCTTTTGGTATAGTAAAATTACTTCATTTTGAGTATGGCATGTGTAGGAGCTTGATTGTTTTGTGTCATGTTATTTTTAAAGGCCAAAAGGGTTGGCTATTTATGCTTCACAATCAATTTTGTAAATGGCCATGATGAATTGGCCAATATTGTCAAGTTCATGTTCCAAGTTTGATAGATATAATGAAATGAATGTTCATGCAAGTAATTGAGTAAAGTATGGATGGAATGGATGATAATTTAAGGATTCTTAGTAGTTTGATAATTGCCATGTTATGTGCTACTTGTGATGAAATAAATGAGTCTATGTTTTAGGGTGGCAAAGAGGATTGGAGAATAGCCCTAAGTGTCCACATGGGTAGACACAATGGTGTATGTCTAGGCCGTTTGTGACACACGGCCAACCCATATGGGTGTGTTAATAGGCCGTGTGTCCCCTACATTTTAATTTTGAGAATTCGAATCATCACACAAGCGTGTGCCTAGGCCGTGTGCTTCTTGAGAGGTTGCTGACGTCATAAATAGAATACCCCTAGTTTTCACACATGAGTAAGGACACGTGTGTGTCTAGGCCGTGTGAAGCACACGGGTCATTGACACAGGTGTGTGTCCGTCCGTGTGAAAACCCTTGTAGGTTTGAAATAAAAATAAATTTTACATGGGCTAGGGACAGGGGCATGTGAGACTACACAGCCTGCCTTATACGGGCGTGTGACCCCTACTTACGCAAAAATTTTCAAGGAAAGTAAAAGTTTCCGATTGAAGTCAAAACCTTTCGGATGTATTTTTAAGGCCTCGGAGGCCCATGAAATGTACGTTAATAGTAAGAAAGAAAAGTCTCAAAATGGAACGAAATTTAATAGCCCAAAAATACATGTTCAAGTAAGGTTAAGTACGGTAATGCCTCATATCCGGTCCCGGCATCAGAGACGGGTAAGGGGTGTTACATTTAGTGGTATCAGAGGTATGATTTAGTCGATTCTAGGACTAACATAGCGTAAGCTTAAGTTCAGCTATACATGCCATACGTAAGAGTAATTGTGTAATGATAGTGTGACGACTCCTGACGATTTGAATTGTGTTTTTATATAGCAAAAGGATTCTGATCCTGACTGAGCTGCAGCCAATGATGCTGCAAGTAATGAGTCAACTCCCGCGTAAGGGACCACGCCAGTAGAGAGTAGACCCGAGACTTTGGGTCAAGGAGAAGAGGCCCGAGAAGTATTTCTCCTTATGATGAGTGATTGGTACATCGAGTATATTCGAGCAAATCCTAATGCTCCACCTCCTCTACCCCTGCCTATTCCTCAATCTACCCATGTAGCTCCCCAAGTGGTAGAAGTAGTGAGAAGAGAAAAGCCTCCAGTTGATAGAATCCGAAAATAAGGAGCCAAAGAATTCAGGGCTAGTAAAGATGATGATCCAAAAAGAGCCGAATTTTGGCTTGAAAATACCATCAGGGTATTTGATGAATTATCTTGTACACTTGATGAGTGCAAGAAGTGTGTGGTTTCTCTTTTGAGAGATTCCGCTTATCAGTGGTGGAATACCCTTGTGTTGTAGTACCAATGGAAAGGATCACATGGAAGTTATTTTAAGAAGAGTTTTGAAAGAAGTATATCAATTAGAGGTTCATTGACTAGAAAAGAAATGAATTCATTGAACTGAAACAAGGAAAGATGACGGTAACTAATTACGAGTGCGAGTTTGTGAGACTCAGCAAGTATGCTCAAGAATGTCTGTCCTTTGAACCTATCATGTGTAAGAGGTTTGAGAATAGACTAAATGAAGATATTAAATTGTTTCTTGGTGTCCTAGAGTTAAAGGAACTTGTTGTGTTAGTGGATCGGGCTTGTAAGGACGAGGAATTAGTGAAAGAGAAAAGAAAAGCTGAGATGGAGTTTCGTGACCCAAAGAAAAGATAGTGGAGTAAGTAATTTTAGTCCTCGTCCAACAAGTCGAGAGATTTCTCTACCCGATCCGCTACTTCAATCGAGTTCTCAAGCAAAAGTAAGAGCAAGCCATACTCAGAGTCTAAAGCTCAGACTACTTCAGTTGCTAGTGTTGGCAAAGCTTGACCGAGTAGACCGGAGTGCCTGCAATGTGGCAGACGTCATTCGACAAATGTCGAGCAAATGAGAAGGCTTGTTTTAGGTGTGGGTCTCTAGACCATTTGATTAGAGATTGTCTAGAGGAGGATGAGAAATAGAAGCTTCAGGATGCAAGACCGGGAGGCATTTCCAGAGGAAGACCACAGAGAAACCCGTGAAGCGGGGCAAGTAGTAAGAATACAAACAAAGAGCAGGCTATAAGATTTGAGGGTAGAGCGCCTACGAGGACCTATGCCATTCGTGCTCGTTAAGAGGCATCATCTCCTGATTTGATTATAGGTACCTTTTCTCTCTATGGTACTAAAGTTATTGCTTTAATAGATTCGGGATCGACCCATTCATACATCTACATAAAATTAGTATCTAGAATGAGTATGCCCGTAGAGTCCGCAGAATTTGTGATAAAGGTGTCTAATTCTTTAGGCAAAAATGTATTAGTTGATAAAGTATGCAAAGATTGTCCATTGATGATTAGAGGTCATTATTTTAAGGCAAACCTCATGTTATTTCCATTTGATGATTTAGATATTATTCTCGGTACGGACTGGTTAACTGCTCATGATGGGACAGTAAATTGTGAAAAGAAATATTTTGAGTTAAAATATAAAAGTGGGGACACTCTTCATGTTAAATCGAATGAACAAGATAGATTATCGATAATGATCTCCCACATGTCGGCTCAGAGGTATATAAGAAAAGGGTATGAGGCATATCTTGCTTTTGTGATGAACGCCAAGGAAATCGAATTAAAAATTGAATCGGTTTCGATAATATGTGAGTACCTAGATGTTTTTCCCGAGGAATTGTAAGGACTACCTTCAGTTAGAGAGGTGGAGTTTGGTATTGAGTTAGCTCCCGATACAGTACCAATATCGATTGCTCCTTACAGAATGGCTCCAACGGAGTTAAAGAAATTGAAGGCACAATTGCAAGAGTTAACGGACAAAGATTTTGCTAGACTGAATTGTTCTCTATGGGGTGCCCCAGCGCTATTTGTGAAAAAGAAAGATGGCTCAATAAGATTGTGCATAGATTACTGACAGCTTAATAAGGTAATAGTGAAGAAGAAGTACCCGTTGCCAAGGATTAACTATTTGTTTGATCAATTGAAAGGAGCCACTGTGTTCTCTAAGATAGACTTGAGGTCTGGCGATTATCAATTGAGAGTAAAAGATTCAGATGTGACGAAAACATCATTTCAAACGAGGTATGGGGATCATGAATTTTTATTCATGCCTTTTGGTTTAACAAATGCCCCTGCTGTAACACTCCAAACCCGATCTAAACGCTACGACCGAATCTAGCGTGTCACTGGGAAGAAAATGTTTTACAACTATTTTGTCGTCTTGATTTGAAAGGAAAACTCTTGGTGTAGTTAAGAAAAATGTGGTTGAATCGGGTGAATCGTTAAAACATTTTGAAACTTAATTTTAGTGTGTTAGAATTACCTTGTTGTTTATCATTCATTTGAAGTATATCTTTAAAAAAAACTCAAAAAATTATCTTAAGTTTATAAAAAACGTTCATATCATAAATTACTTGGCATGCCTTTTTCGTTTAATGGTAGTTTAAGGAAAAACAGAACAGATAACAACAAAACCCAAAACAAAGTTTAAGTGGCCTTATTTCAAATTGAAACCCAAACTTAAAGTAAATAAGAACTAAATTCAAATTAACATTTAAATTAAATGTTAAACATGGCCACCGCGAGTCCACCCTGGCTTCGGATCTACAACTTAAGCATTATCTACAAAATGTAACAGAAGGGGTGAGTCACCGAGACTAAGTGTGTAAATCCCCATCCCAAAAGATGTTATGCTCTCACACAGATTCATATAATATTATGCATGTCATGCAACCCATTGCCTAATTATTCATCCGAGTCTCCCAAATCTACCCCTTGTGGCACCAAGCCACTAGTGGTACCTAACCTCTGGTAACCGAAGTTACAAATATTCATGTGTGGGGCCAACCCACTTGTGGTACCTAACCACTTGTGACGATCCCTTAAATCGATATGTGGGGCCAACCTACTATGGTACCTAACCACTGGGACATGTCATTAAATAAGCATATGTGGTACCTAACCACTGGTGGTTCCAAACCACTGAGACTTAGTCACAAAATCATGATATGTGGGGCCAACCCACATGTGGTACCTAACCACTAGTGACAGTCTGAGAAATCATGCCTTCCCCCTCCTCTCATCATACCCACATGCTATGTATATGTTTCTCAATACAATATAATCATGCTTAATGTATAGGAAAATACAACATGGCACACACAAGTTTCACATAGATCAAGCACGATATTCACCATAATAGACTTACCCAGAGTCCTTGCTTATAAGGGTAACGTAATGTTTCCCACTGTTAATTCGGCTTTCAACAAACACAACATTTAACATAACACATATGAAGTGTGTAAGAGTTACACACCTATTTCTCGTCTGTCGCACTCACTGCTTTAACACTATCATCCCTCGAGACTACCACTATCGACCTACGATCTATCTCCGATGTCGGCCCACACCCCGGTGGCCAATCTTGCACTCTTGATACTGCTCGCTTCTTGTACTTAGGGGCCGAGTTTATAGATCTAACTCCTCCTATCGCTTGGCTGACATTTGAGTCCATAACAATCCATTGGTCACTAAACCGAATTTAAACGATGAGATCAAAACTAAGAGGTAATCATAATACTTAAAACGAAACCCTTACCTAGATTGTCAAATCCCAAAAATCCTCAAGAAAGCGTCACCACCCTACCTACATTCGGCCAAGCATCCAACATTAGACCAACATGATTATCGCACCTACGCTTGATGAGATCCGGTAAAAGAGAAAGGATAAGGGAGTGGCCATTCGGCCGAATCCTACTACCAACACATACCTTCATCTTTCCTCACAGTTTGGCACGAAAGATCAGAGCAAGAAAGATTCAGCTTCTATGAATAAAGAGTGAAAATTGACAAGATCTTAGGGAAGTAATTCGAGTTAGAAACTAAATGAGAAAGAGAGAAATAGCAAGGAAGAAAACCACGGAGAACTTACCAATCTTGAGATAATGATTCGGCTATGGTGTAACTTCGGGAAAAGAGACTGATCTTGAAGGTTTTGGTTATGAGAGAAGAAAGTATGGCCAAAGAGGGTTCGACTTTTAGGGAAAATATTGAGGAGAAGAGGAGAGCTAGGGAGTTGCGGCAAAGAAAGGGAGAAAGAGTTCACAAGAGAAAAGAAATTTCAACTAGAAGAGAAAATATGAGAAGAAAAAGATGACAAAAGAAAGTGATCACTTGCCTACTAATTTCGGAATATCAAACCCCCTCCCCAGAGTTTGATTTTCAGCCAACACTCCCGTGACCTGATAGCTCTTATCCCTCTTGATATCTTAATCTATATCCTCCCCTCAAAAGAGGCCTCCTTAGCACCAACTCTTCTCTTCCTATTATCAGTATACTATTAATCAAAATAAAAAGAATTAAATCCCCTATTTTGGAGCTATTGTGCCGTCCTCCCTTCCCCCTCCTAGGAGTGCCAAATTCTAGCCCAAAAGCATGGGCTCCAAGCGGCCAACTTAAGCCCAATCCTTCCCCTTAGTGACGCTGCCCACTTACTCCCCTACGACATCACCTAACTTTTGGGCCACAAGCCCACCTTGCAATTTAAACATAGATACCCATTTTTATTATGTCCTGTAGTTCTTTATTAGAAAATTAACCCAGGTCTCAGACCAAACCTAAGCCCAATTCGCACCTCTAAACCTCAAGCTAACACTTTAACCCTACAACACACAAAATTCACAGACACACTTATTTAGGATGTTACAGTTCTACCCCTTAAAATAAATTTCGGCCTCGAAATTTACCTGGTCAAAAGAGTTGAGGGTATTACTATCGCATAACATCCTCCGACTCCCATGTCGCTTCTTCTGATCCATGGTTCCGCCACAAAACCTTCACCAAAGGGACTGATTTTCTCTGCAACACTTTGACATCCCGATCCAGGATTTGCACTGGTTCCTCGTCAAAAGATAAGTTTGGGCTCACCTCAATTTCTTCTACCGGCACAACATGAGACGGATCCGAGCGATAGCGTCTAAGCATGGAAACATGAAACACATTATGGATTTGACTCAATTCAGGTTGTAACTCGAGTTGATAAGCTACTGGTCCCACTCGCTTCAACACCTGATAAGGCCCGATAAACCTAGGCTCGACTTGCCCTTGAGACCAAATCTCAAAGACCTTCTTCCACGCATTTACACCTTCAAGAAAACCATGTCACCTCTACAAATTCTATATCCTTCCATTTAAGATCGGCATAGGACTTTTGTCTATCCAAAGCATCCTTCAGACGACCTCGAATCAGCCTAACATTCTCTTCTGTTTTAGCCACCAACTCTAGACCCAACAACTGTCGTTCTCCAAACTCCGTCCAACACGTAGGGGTATGGCACTTCCGAACATATAATGCTTCATATGGTGCCATCCGAATACTTGCCTGGTAACTATTGTTGTATGCGAACTCTGCCAACGGTAAAATTCTTCCCAACTACCTCTGAAATCTAAGACACAACCCTTAGCATATCCTCCAAGACACGAATTACCCTCTCCGATCGTCCATCCGATTTGGGATGAAATGTCGTACTAAAATCCAACTTTGCTCCCAATGCCTGATGCAACGCCTTCTAAAACCTCAACGTGAACCTAGGGTCCCTGTCTGAGATAATCGACACTGGCACCCCATGTAACCTCACAATTTCTGCCGCATATAACCTAGCTAACCTCTGGAGAGAGTAATCAACACGAACCGATATAAAATGTGCCGACTTTGTTAATCGGTTGACAATCACCCAGACTGAATCCTTCTTAGTAGGCGTAAGGGGTAGGCCACTAACAAAATCCATCGTGATCCTTTCCCATTTCCATTGCGAAATCTTTACTTCTTGCAACAATCTCGAGGGTAACTGATGTTCATCCTTGACCTGTTGACACGTCAAACACCTACCCACAAATTCAATTACTTCTCGCTTGAGGCCCGGCCACCAGAACTGCTCCCGCAAATCCTAGTACATCTTACTACCTCTAGGATGCATAGCGTATGGACTGCTATGGGCCTCCTGAAGAGTCTTCTGCCTTAACTCCACGTCATTAGGCATGCAAACTTTCCCCTAAAAACACAGCACTCCATCGCTGCTCAGGCTATACCCATCCAATCCACCATTCTGCACTTACAAACACCGAGCATTCAAGACTTCATCCACCAGTTTTTTTTCCTTAACCTGGTTCACCCATGTTGGCTTTATTTGCAGTTCCGCTAATAGACTTCTGTCATCATACAAACTAAGGTGGGCAAACATGGCTCTTAGATCTGCCACCACCTTACGGCTCAAGGCGTCAGCTACCATATTCGTCTTTCCCGAATGGTACTCAATAGAGCAGCCATAATCCTTCAACAGCTTGATCCACCTCCTCTGCCTTAAATTCAATTCCTTCTGAGTAAGGAGGTACCTCAAACTCTTGTGATCTATGTACACGATAGACTTCTCTCCATACAAGTAATGTCTCCAAATTTTTAGGGCAAAAACCACTGCAGCCAACTCTAGATCATGCGTCGGGTAATTCACCTCGTGAGGTCTCAATTGTCGAGAAGCATACGCTACTACCTTCCCCTCTTGCATCAGCACACCTCTTAACCCTGCATGCGACGCATCACAATAAATCGTAAACTCTTTTCCTGCTTCAGGTTAATCAGCACCGGAGCTTCCGTCAAAATCCTCTTTAGCTTCTCAAAACTCTCTTGTTGCTTGTCTGCCCACACAAACGAAACTCCTTTCTTTATCAACTTGGTTAACGATGCTGCAATCAAAGAAAATCCTTTTGCAAACCTTCTGTAATACCCTAATAAACCTAGAAAACTCCAAATCTCCGCCACAAACTTCGATGGTTTCTAGTCTAATACAGCTTCAATCTTCCGAGGATCCACCCTAATCCCCTCAGCCGACACCACATGACCTAAAAAGGTAACTTCCTTCAACCAGAACTCGCACTTACTAAACTTAGCAAACAACTGCTTCTCCCTCAGAATTTGCAACACCACACGATGATGGACATCATGCTCCTCCTCAGACTTAAAATAAACCAGAATATCATCGATAAACACGATAATGAACCGATCAAGATATGGTTGAAACATCCGATTCATCATATCCATAAACGCTGCTGGGGCGTTATTCAACCCAAACGGCATCACCAAAAATTCATAGTAACTGTAACGAGTATGAAAAGTCATTTTATGGATATCTGTCTCCCTGACCTTAAGCTGGTGATATCCCGACCTGAAATCTATCTTGGAAAGGACTGAGGCTCATTTAAGTTGATCGAACAAGTCGTCTATCCTCGGTAACAGATACTTGTTCTTAATTGTTAACTTATTCAATTGACGGTAATCAATACACATTTGCATTGATCCGTCCTTCTTCTTAATAAAAAGCACAGGCACTCTCCAAGGCGATACACTCAGCCAGATAAAACCTCGATCCAGCAATTCCTGAATCTGCGCCTTCAGCTCTACTAACTCCTTCGGTGCCATCCTATACGGGGCAATAGACACTGGGACTGTTCCTAGTAGAAGGTCTATACAAAACTTTACTTCGCGATCCGGAGGCAAACCCAAGAGATCTTCCGGAAAGACATCGGTAAATTCTTTCACCGCTCAGACATTCTCCAAAGCTGATTCCTTAACCTCCAAGGCACAAACATAGACCACAAACGCCTTACATCCTTTCCTCACCATCTTATCAGCCTTCAAAGCGGATACCACACTAGATAGGTAGTTCCTTCTCTCACCTATCATCACCACCTTATTAACCTCGGCTGTTCTCAGACCATGTGCTTAGCTGCACAGTCTAGACCCGCTTGATACTTTACCAACCAATCCATCCCCAAGATTAGATCGAACTCCCCGAAGGGCAATTCCATCAAATTAGCTTGAAATAGTACCCTTTGAAGTTCTAGGGGTACATCCCTATATAGTTTGTCTACTACCACAGAGTGTCTTAGAGGGCTAATTATCGTCATCTCCCTAGTAGAAGTCTCATTGGTTAAGTTCAAAGTTTCCACTATACTACTAGCAACATAAGAGTGCATCGATCCAACATCAATCAAAGCAGTATAAGGCAAGCCAAAAATTAAAAATGTACCAATTATGACGTCTGGTGTGTCGCCCTCCTCACGACTCTTCACTGCATAGACCAACCCAGGCTATCTTGCATCGGTATTTTTGGCACCTCTGCCTAGTGCTCCACGGTCTCGTCCATTTCCATTACCACCCCTGGCTGCACCTCGACCCCTCTGTGGTCGCTGACCATCTATCCTAAATTGGGTATGCCCTTGATTCTCAGTCTGCGTCCTAGCCGGCCTCCGCGGACAATCCCTTATTCGGTGATCCATTAACCCACACTTGAAACACCCTCTATTACTTGTCCACACTCTCCCGAATGGGGCTTCTCACATCGGGCACACTGTGGTGGCCATTGAGCAGCAGCAGTTGGCCTTGCAGCTTGATCCCGTCCACCAAATCTAGCTCTTTTTTGAGAACTCCCAGCAAATCTTGAAGGCCCATAACTTCTTTTATCCCTATTCCTATTTTGGTTCTGCTTCTCTATTTTCTTCACCTCCTCAGCAATCTTGGCCTTTTCTACAAGAATGATAAATTTCCTTTCTCATGCGGTGCAATCAACACCTGGAGCTCGTCCCTTAGTCCGTCCTCAAACCTAACACAACGCTCATGCTCCGTAGCCACAATACCCCAAGCATACCTGCTCAACCGTAAGAATTCTACTGCACGAATACCGACTTACTCCCCTGCACCAAACTCAAGAACGCTTTACGTTGTGCATCTATGTAACTAGACCCAACGCACTTCCTCTGGTAAACCGCCCTAAAGAAATCACAAGTGATGTCATCACCACCGCACCTTCCCTGACCGTAAGCCACCACTGATTAGAGTCATCCCGGAGAAGAGACACTATCCCTTTCAACTTCTCCTCAGCAGTGAAATCCAAATCATCCATTATGCGCTCTGTTGCCTCTAACCAGTACTCCACGGTGTTGGGAGCCACACCCGAAACTCCCCTAAATACCTCGGCTCCATTCACTCGGAGTCATTCAGACACAAATTTCTGAGTCCCCGTCCCTACACCTGCTCCAGCAACTCTCTCTAGGACTCGTAGCATAGCTTGTAACACTGCATCATCACCACCTGCCTGCTCCTGATATTCGGCGCTTATAGCAGGTGGCGGCGGTACCTCATTTTTTAACCCATAATCGGACCCTATCGGTTCCGACACAGTTGTCTTACCCCTACCACGACCGCGCGCTAATACAACCACGACCTCGAGTGCTCATTCCACCGTTTGTGAATTAATCTGATTTAGAAATTTTTATGGGTTAATAACTTTTTCTTTCAATGATTAACAACGAACAATCTTATGGAAGGAAATTTTTAACAGTGGTTCTTTCGTGTCTGAACTATGTCTACATAGTTCAATTCTTAAGTCTGTATTTCTAATTCCAAAATTCACATTCAAATAACATCCAATAGGGCACCATACACAGGCTTCACACACAAGTACATCCATGGACTCACGTTCATTGCCTAGGGGTATTTTCGTTATTTCACTACCCATGGGTATTTTCATAATTTTAACTTACAGGGGTATTTTTATAATTTTCCAAAATAAGGTATCTTGGTAATTTTTCAAAATAGGGATATTTCGATAATTTTACAATACGAGGGTATTTTGGTAATTCTACAATTCGAGGGTATTTTGGTAATTTTCCCAAAGAAAAAGGGTTGTTTTGGTCATTTTACAAAGTGAATGGTATTTTTTTCATTTACCTCAACCTAGGGTATTGTGGATAAATTTGCAAAATTCAGGGTCATATAAGTAATTTCGCAAAGATAGGTATTGGTCCTTTGGGTTTTAGTTAAAATTTTGGCTTGTTAACAAGTCTTCGAGGCTAAGATGAACAGTCACTGCACTAGGAAGGATTCTAGAGAAGAGGAGGTGAGTCACTAGGACTGCTTAAATACCAAGCTCTTCCTAAATCCACTCTTAGACATGCGTATGCCTGTTACCACACCCTAGTCCTTTGACTTGCTCACAGACATGACTATTTAAGGAAGTTAAGTTTTATGACATTTAAAAGTTTGTTGAGCTAAGCCTAAGGTCCCCAAGCCCTAGTATAACTATCTACGTCCCTATAACCCATTAATCCATCATACATATATATATATCACATCAAAGGTTAGGATACTTACAGGTGGATCGATCTTTGGAGACTCAGAAGTATGCATTTCTATCAAATCATTTTTTAGACCCCTTTTTAAAACATTTTGGGCCTTATACCCACAGTCGAGCTTTTGAACCGGGCTTTAATACCAAAAATGTAACACTCTAAATTTGGTCTAAACGCTACAATCGAATCTGGCGTGTCACTGGGAAGAAAATGTTTTACAACTATTTTGTCGTCTTGATTTGAAAGGAAAACTCTTGGTGTAGTTAAGAAAAATGTGGTTGAATTGGATGAATTGTTAAAACATTTTGAAACTTAATTTTAGCGTGTTAGAATTACCTTGATGTTTATCATTCATTCGAAGTATATCTTTAAAAAAAAACTCAGAAAATTACCTTAAGTTCATAACAAATGTTCATATCATAAATTACTTGGCATGCCTTTTTCGTTTAATGGTAGTTTAAGGAAAAACAGAACATATAACTACAAAACCCAAAACAAAGTTTAAGTGGCCTTATTACAAACTGAAACCCAAACTTAAAGTAAATAAGAACTAAATTCAAATTAACATTTAAATTAAATGTTGAGCATGGCCACCGCGAGTCCACCCCGGCTTTGGATCCACAACTTAAGCATTATCTGCAAAATGTAACGGAAGGGGTGAGTCACCGAGTCTCAGTGTGTAAATCCCCGTCCCAAAAGATGTTATGCTCTTTCACAAATTCAAATAATATTATGCATGTCATGCAACCCATTGCCTAATTATTCATCCGAGTCTCCCAAATCTACCCCTTGTGGCACCTAGCCACTGGTGGTACCTAACCATTGGTAACCGAAGTTACAAATATTCATGTGTGGGGACAACCCACTTGTGGTACCTAACCACTGGTGACGATCCCTTAAATCGATATGTGGGGCCAACCCACTGTGGTACCTAACCACTAGGATAAGTCACAAAATAAGCACATGTGGTACCTAACCACTGGTGGTTCCAAACCACTGAGACTTAGTCACAAAATCATGATATGTGGGGCCAACCCACGTGTGGTACCTAACCACTGGTGACAGTCTGATAAATCATTCCTTCCCCCTCCTCTCATCATACCCATATGCTATATATATGTTTCTCAATACATTATAATCATGCTTAATGCATAGGAAAATACAACATGGCACACAAAGGTTTCACATAGATCAAACACGATATTCACCGTAATGGACTTACCCAAAATCCTTGCTTATAAGGGTAACGTAATGTTTCCCACTATTATTTTAGCTTTCAACAAACACAACATTTAACATAACACATATGAAGTGTGTAAGAGTTACACACCTGTTTCTCATACTATCACACTCACTGCTTTAACACTATCGTCCCTCGAGACTACCACTATCGGACTACGATCTATCTCCTATGTCGGCCTACACCCCGGTGGCCATTCTCGTACTCTTGATACTACTTGTTTCTTGTACTTAGGGGCCGGGTTTACAGATCCAACCCCTCCTATCGCTTGGCTGACATTTGAGTCCATAACAATCCCTTGGTCACTAAACCGAATTTAAATGATGAGATCAAAACTAAGAGGTAATCATAATACTTAAAACAGAACCCTTACCTAGATTGTCAAATCTCGAAAATCCTCAAGAAAGTGTCACCACCCTACCTACATTCGGCCAAGCATCAAACATTAGACCAACACGATTATCGCACCTATGCTTGATGATATCCGATAAAAGGGAAAGGATAAGAGAGTGGCCATTCGGTCGAATCCTACTACCAACACATACCTTCGACTTTCCTCACAGTTTGGCACGAGAGATCACAACAAGAAAGATTCAGCTTCTATGAATAAAGAGTGAAAACCGACAAGATCTTAGGGAAGTAATTTGGGTTAGAAACTAAATGAGAAAGAGAGAAATAGCAAGGAAGAAAACCACGGAGAACTTACCAATCTTGAGATGATGATTCGGCTATGGTGTAACTTTGGGAAAATAGACTAATCTTGAAGTTTTCGGTTATGGGAGAAGAAAGTATGGCCAAAGAGGGTTCACTTTTAGGGAAAATATTGAGGAGGAGAAGAGAGCTAGGGAGTTGCGGCAAAGAAAGGGAGAGAGAGCTCACAAGAGAAAAGAAATTTCAGCTAGAAGGGAAAAGATGAGAAGAAAAAGATGACAAAAGAAAGTGATCACTTGCTTACTAATTTCGACATATCAAACCCCTCCCCAGAGTTTAATTTTTGGCCAACACTGCCATCACCTAATAGCTCTTATCCCTCTTGATATCTTAATCTATATCCTCCCCTCAAAAGAGGCCTCCTTAGCACCAACTTCTCTCTTCCTATTATCAGCATACTATTAATCAAAATAAAAGAATTAAATCCCTTATTTTGGAGCTATTGTGCCGTCCTCCCTTCCCCCTCCTAGGAGTGCCAAATTCTAGCCCAAAAGCATAGGCTCCAAGCGGCCAAATTAAGCCCAATCCTTCCCCTTAGTGACGCCGCCCACTTGTTCCCCTGCGGCACCACCTAACTTTTGGGCCACAAGCCCACCTTACAATTTAAACATAGATACCCATTTTTATTATGTCCTGTAGCTCTTTATTAGAAAATTAACCCAGGTCTCAGCCCAAACCTGAGCCCAATTCGCACCTCTAAACCTTAAACTAACACTTTAACCTTACAACACACAAAATGCACAAACCCACTTATTCAGGATGTTACACCTGCGATGTTTGTGGATTTAATGAACCGTATCTTTTAGCCATGTTTGGACAAGTTGTCGTGGTTTTTATTGATGATATACTGATATATTCTCGGGATAGGCATGAGCGTTGAGCATTTGAGGGTAGATTTATAAATTCTATGAGATAATCAGTTGTACGCTAAGTTTAGTAAAAGTGAATTTTGGCTCAAGGAAGTTGGATTTCTGGGACACATTGTCTCGGAAGATAGGGTTCGAGTTAACCCAGGTAAGATTTCAATTATTATTGATTGGAAATCACTGAAAAATGTATCAGAGGTTAGAAGTTTTTGGGCTTAACTGGTTATTGTAGGCGGTCCGTCAAGGGGTTTTACATGTTAGCGACTCCAATGACGAATCTGCTATAGAAGAATGTAAAGTTTGAATGGACGGAAAAGTGCCAACAGAGTTTTGAGAAATTAAAGGCAAAATTAACAGAGGCTCCAGTTCTAGTACAATCTGAGTCGAGAAAGGAATTTGTGATCTACAGCGATGCATCCTTAAGCGGATTAGGCTATGAACTTATGCAAGAAGGTAAGGTGATAACATATGCTTCTAGACAGTTAAAGCCACATGAGAAAAATTACCCAACACATGATTTAGAATTGGCCGCCATTGTGTTCCCGTTAAAGATATGGAGACACCATTTGTATGGTGAGAGATGTCGAATATTCACCGGTCATAAGACTTAAAAGTATTTAATGACTCAAAAGGAATTGAATTTAAGGCAACGAAGATGGTTAGAGTTGATAAAAGATTATGAGTTAGTCATTGACTACCATCTAGGAAAGGCGAATGTAGTTGCCAATGCTTTGAGTAGGAAATCCCTATTTTCTTTGAGGGCTATGAATAAACAAGTGAGTTTATCCGATTATGGTTCAAATCTAGCTGAGTTGAGAGCTAGACCGATGTTCCTCCAAGAGATTCATGAGGCACAAAAAGATGACAATGATTTACAAGTCAAAAAAGTTTAATGCGAGTCGGGTGTTGAGTCTGATTTTTGAATCAGTTCAGACGGGTGTTTAATGTTCTGACAGAGTCTATGTGCCAAGGAATGATGAGCTTGTCCGGAAGATTTTATATGAGGCACATAATAGATGTCTATCTGTACATCCGGGTAGCACCAAGATGTATAATGATTTGAAGAAATGGTATTGGTGGCTGATCGTTGTTTTGTTGAGTCTTAAAATTTATATAAAGAATGATCGAACCTAGAAATTAACTAAGAAAATGATGGAGGCAAGTGCACCTATCGAATAGTAGTATAGTTTAGGTAAGACCGGAATGTCGAATCCCAAAGGAACCAAAAGTACTAATACTGACTCTCTTTTTATTATCTAGCCTAAGAATTAAGGGAATTTGTTGTTTAATCTAAATTAACTAACTACTGAACTAAAGACTCTAAGACAAAGAAGAACGAAATTTGGAAAATAACTTGAGGAAAAACCAATTGATTAAGATGACACCCGAGGAAGAATCCACCTAGACTTCACTTGTTATTTAACACTGAACCAGACGATTTATTCACTTGACTTGACCCGTAAGATTCCCTAACATATATTAATCCCTCTCTCGAGGCAATTAACGTCTAACCCTAGGTTGATTAATTGAAATCTCTTTCTAATTAAAACCCTAGAATTGCATTAACTCGATCTATGGACTCCCATATTAGGTTTCACCCTAATCCGACAAAATCTTGTCACCCTATCTCTAGATGCACGATCAACTCCGCTTAATTATGCTAGATCTACTCTTAGGCAGAGACTTTTGCTCCTCCACCTAAGCACATCATACTTGAATTAATATCCCAGAAATATCAACACAAGAATTAAGAACACATAATTAAGAACAAGTCAAATATTTATCATATAGTTCAACAAACGATAACAAGGTTCATCTTAGGTTTCATCCCCCTCAGACATTTGAGGGTTTAGCTCATAACAATAAAAGAAAACATCTCAAAAGAAAAGATAAAACAAAACATAAGAAATCGCTAAAACCCCTGAAGGAATTGAAGGAGAGATCCTCCGTCTTGAGTATAATTCCAACTTCTTGAGATGAATCAACTGGCTATCTTCGAGTAAATCTCCACAAATCTACCTTCTTTGGCCTAGCTGGACGCCCCTTGACTATAACACCCCAAACCCAACCTAAACGTTACGATCGGATTTGGTATGTCATAAGGAAAGATTGTTTTGCAATTTAAAAGTAACTTCATAATTTTTAAAACTTTTCGTTTTGTGTTTTCATCTTGATAATTTAATTCTGTTTAAGAGTTTCTTACCAACTTTTCATTAAAAAGAATTAATAGTCGAAAACAGGTATTGTAATACGAAAATCAAAGTTAGGGGATTTTATGAATGTGACATTGAAAAATAGTTTGTGTAGTTCTAGGAAAATTTCGAGTTTAATTATTTATTTGCTTATTATCCGTGTGTCACTATTAAAAGAAATGTTTGTTTTCATTTTGTTTAGAAAACTCCCAATTTACGTCTCATAAAAATTAAAATCACTATAATAAGTCAAAAACCAAATTATAAAATCTCAGAGGCCTTATTACATAACAAATTCCCAAATTAAAAGTAAGTTTAAATAAAGGAAACGAAATTTACAAAAGAAGTAATTCATGGCCACCTTAGAGTCCTCCTCGGCTCCAAATCTTGAACTAGGGATTACCTGCAAAATTAAGTAGAGGGGTGAGTCACGATGACTCATTGCATAATTCCCCTTATGAACGAAATCTAGGCCTAAGCCCACAGAAGCATATTGGGCCTTAGCCCTAACAACATGGCATATCAAAGAGTGTATGCAATGCAACCCAGCCCAACCTAGTATTCCATCCTCTACACGCTACCAATACCAGCCAATACACCTGTGGCACCAAGCCACTGAATGTGGTACCAAACCACTGAAATAATATGATGGAGTCTCCGATATATGTGGTACTAAACCACTGAAATAATGTGACAGAGTCACTGATATATGTGGTACCAAACCACTGAAATACACTTCCCCTTTTATTTAATATCATATCCCAATCCCATGCAACATATAATAATAATGTAATGAATGCACATATGTCAACGTAAATCAAATCATCAGAGCATATAGATATTCATGATAAAGAATTTATAAGACATCACCAAAGGTAACTAACCTGTTATCTCTGATTTTACCCCCCAAGGGTATCTCAACAGCTATTACCGATGTTTTGGCTTTTAAGTAATTCACATACCAATTAGTAACCAAACAAAAGATCGTATGAATATTACACACCTGATTACGCGAAGGACTAAACACTTCTGCTTGTTGCTACTCTCACTAGCGTGAGTAACCACTATCTACCTATCCCAAATGGATGCCGGCTCTCTACCACAACCCAGCAGAAAGTCTCGAACCGCTGACACAACACGTCATTTGAACTTGGGAGCAAAGACTATGAGTCCACTACCCCCTTATATTGGATAGCACTCGCATCCATAAAGAAAACCTTGATCAATACTCGAGAGAAATGTTGGTTGTCTAATACAGTACTTTGGTTAAGGCAGACTACAACGAAAAGGAGATAATAGCTGAGAAACCTAAAAGATGACTCCTTACCTTAATAATCAACGCAAATTAGTTCTATCCTCTTGACTGGTTCCCCCAAGTTCGGCACAAGTAGGTTCTTGATCAATCGAGAATCAAACCCTATACTTGAAAAACCCAAGTAGGAGATTCGACCCTTACTACTTAAGAACCTGAAGGAATTGTAAGATTTAGAAATCAACGGACCTTCAACCTTCAGACTACAAACTATTCGACTATTGGGGTTTACCGGGTAAACGTTCCATAAAGAGAGAAGAAAAAGGAGGGATTAGCCAAAATCTAACATTAAGAATAAAATAGCCATTTCAGCTATGATCACAATCGACCGAAAAAAATAGAGAAGGAATCAAAAGAGTTTCCATTACCTTGCACAAATAGAACTCGATTGAAGAGGAGACTTTCGGCAAACCACAGGGATGCTTCTTTATGTTCGGCTTACAATAATAGATGAGAGACATGGGTTTAGTTTGACACAAGGGGTGATTTGGTCTTGAAAAGGAAGAGAATAGAGAAGAATAAAGAAATAAAGAAGAAAGATAGGATTTGGCTATGGCACACATACTCAAAAAGAACAACTCAAAATGGCCACAAGGGGGATTCGACTATGGAGAAGAAACAAATCGCAAGAGGGAGAGGTTTGGTCGAAGAAGAAAAATAGTAGTTTGATGAGAATGGATGAAGGGAGAAAGAATGCACAAATGGCCACTTCCAAGATTCGGCTAATACAAAAAACAAGAAGAAAAAGAAGATAGAAAGTATGTTACGGTCTTGGTAAAAAAGTGAATAAAAAACTCAAATGTAAAAGAAAGAAAAAGCTTCTAAATGGGTTTCGGTTTATACTATTTTCCAAATAGCACAACGGCACTCTACTACCCCTTATGACCGAATGTTGAAGAATGCCTAAATTGACAAAAGAAACCGACACACACCCACCAGCTCAAAATCCAAAATGCACTCTTACCCACCTTCCCACATTCGGCCAAACTCCTACTTACCTCCCTCCTTGATTCTCTCGTCCATTCACTCTCCACCCACCAATTTGAATTGTTTGACCAATTCAAATTCCCCTCAAGCTCTCTTGTCCATCCATTTGAATTTGTTGACTCATTCAACAACCACCTTGCAGAGTCCCAGCAGAATGCCACCTTTTCCTCATCATAGCACCAAAAATAAAGCTCCATAATATGGCAGATGGGATTTGAACTCCTCCCCTTTTACTCCTACAAGTGACGCCACATCCACTCCACCATAAGCTCAACTTTGTTTCCTCAACACAAATAATTATCCTTAAGGCCCGCATCCACCAGCTCTCCCCTAAAGTTCCCTAAATAGAAAGTTTTACCAAAGCTCTATCTCAAACCCGAGCCTCCCCCAGACCCCCAAACACACCAAAATAACAAGCTAAACGAGCCAAACACCTAGAATAGTAAAAAATACAGAATCTCTAATTCTAGGATGTTACAGTTCTGCCCTCCTTAAAGAAATTTTGGCCTCAAAATTTACCTGATCAAAAGAGATGAGGGTATTGCTGTCGCATCACATCTTTCAGCTCTCACGTGGCTTCTTCTAAACGGTGATTACGCTATAACACCTTGACCAACGGAACCGACTTCCTTCTCAACTCCTTAACATCTCGATCTAAGATCTGCACTGGTTCTTCTTCAAAAGATAGGTATGGTGTCACTTCAATTTCTTCCACCAACATAATATGAGATGGATTCGAACGATAGCGCCTCAACATTGAGACATGGAATACATCATGTATCTGACTCAACTTGAAGGTAACTCAAGCTGATAAGCCACTGGTCCAACACGTTTCAACACCCGATAAGGCCGATAAACTTGGGGCTCAACTTGCCCTTCTGCCCAAATCTTAGAACTTTCTTCCATGGTGAAACTTTCAAAAAATCTGATCACCCACTGAGAATTATATCTCTTTATGCTTCAGATCTGCATACGATTTTGTTTGTCGAAAGCTTCCTTCAACCGAGCCCGAATCAACTTAACCTTTTCCTCCGTCTCAGAGACCAATTTTAGACCCAACAACTATCGCTCACCTAACTCTGTCCAGCAGGTAGGGGTACAACACCTACGACCATACAACGCTTCGTAAGGTGCCATCTAAATACTGGATTGATAGCTATTGTTATACACAAATTTTGCCAATGATAGAAAATCCTCCCAACTACCTCTAAATTCAATAACACAACCTCTTAACATGTCTTCTAGAATCTAAATTACTCTCTCTGACTGACTATCAGTCTGTGGATGAAACACTGTCCTGAAATCCAGTCTTGTACCTAATACTTTATGTAACGCCTTCCAGAATCGCGATGTAAACCTAGGGTCCCTATCTGATATGATAGACACTGGTACCCCATGTAATCTCACAATTTCTGCTACATACAGCTTGGCTAACTTCTGCAGTGAGTAGTCGAACGAATCGGTATGAAGTGAACCGACTTCATCAATCGATCGACAATCACCTACACCAAATCTTTCCTCGTAGGCGTAAGAGGTAGCCCACTAACAGAATCCATCGCTATCCTCTCCCACTTCCAAAGTGGAATCTTCACTGGCTATAGCATCCCCGAAGGCAACTAATGCTCCGCCTTTACCTGTTGACATGTTAAACACTTACTCACAAACTCGGTAACTTCTTGCTTCAGACTTTGCCACTAAAACTGTTCACGTAAATCTCGATGCATCTTACTCCCACCGGGATGCATAAAGTATGGGCTACTATATCCTTCCGACAAAATCATCTGTCTCAACCTAGAATCCTTCGGCATACAAATCTTTCCATGAAAGCATAATACCCCTTCACTATTCAGACCAAAATCTTCTGTCTCACCACCTTCCACTTGTTGAAGTCGAGAACTTAACAATCCGTGTAACAACTATTTTTCCTTAATCTGATCTGCCCATGAAGGCTTCACTTGAAGTTCAGCTAACAAGCTTCTATCTTCATACAAATTAAGATGAGCAAACATTGCCCCCAAATCCGATATTACCTTATGGCTCAATGCATCCGCCACTACATTAGCTTTACCCGGGCGATACTCAATCGAGCAGTCATATTCTTTCAACAATTCAATCCACCTCCGCTGCCTTCAATTCAAATCCTTCTGGGTAAAGAGATATTTTAGGCTCTTATGATCGGTATAGATAATTGACTTTTCTCTATACAAGTAGTGTCTCCAAATCTTCAGGGAGAACACTACCGCAGCTAACTCCAAATAGTGAGTGGGATAACTCATTTCATGTGGTCTTAATTGCCGAGATGCATACGCTATCCCCTTCCATTCTTGCATCAACACACACCCTAACCCTGTGTGCGATGCATCACAATAGACAACAAACTCCTTTCCAGCCTCAGGCTGAATTAACATTGGTGCCTCCATCAAAATCTTTTTTAACTTCTCAAAGCTTTCCTACTGTTTATCAGTCCAAAGAAACGATATCCCTTTCCGTAATAGCTTGGTTAGTGGTGCAGCAATCAACAAGAATCCTCAACGAACCTTTTTTTAGTACCCAGCTAACCCAAGGGAACTTCAAATTTCTCCTACTGACTTCGGCGATTTCCAATCCAAGACAGCTTCAATCTTTTGGGGATCAACCCTAATCCCTTGGCAGAAACAATATGCCCCAAAAAGGTAACTTTCCTCAACCAAAATTCACACTTGCTAAATTTGGCATAAGTTGCTTCTCTCTCAAAATCTACAGAACTATCCGAAGATGCAAATCATGCTCCTTCTCAGTCCTTGAATATACCAAGATATCATCTATGAACACTATGACAAATTGATGCAGGTAGGGTTGGAATACCCGGTTCATCATATCTATAAATACAGTTGGTGCATTCGTCAACCCGAACGGCATCACTAAGAACTCGTAGTGACCATAATGAGTTCAAAAAGCAATCTTATGAATATCCACCTCCTTGACCATTAACTGATGATACCCTGACCTCAAGTCTATCTTCGAGAAGACCAAAGCGCCTCACATCTGATCAAACAGGTCGTCAATCCTTGGTAACAAGTATTTGTTCTTAATCGTCAACTTGTTCAATTGCCTATAATCAATGCACATCCGCATCGACCCCGTCCTTTTTCTGAATGAACAATACTGGCGCTCCCCACGGAGACACTCTTGGTCGGATAAAACCACGGTCCAACAGCTCCTAGACTTGAGCTTTAAGTTCCACCAGCTCCTTTGGCACCATTCTATATGGGGCGATGGACACTGGAGCCGTTCTTGGTAACAGCTCAATGCCAAATTCCACCTCGTGATCCGGGGACAATCCCGAAAGTTCTTCAAGGAATACGTTCGAGAACTCCTTCACCATTCTAATATTCTCCACCAACAACTCCTTGGCATCCAAAGCACTGATGAAAACTAGGAACGTCTCACATCCTTTTAGCCTTTAGTGTAGACACCACATTGGACATATAATTCCTTCTCTCACCTATCACCAGCACCTCCTCATCCTCGAAAGTCTTCAGTATCATGCACTTAGAAGCACAATCCAAGTTTGTCTGATGCTTAACTAACTAGTCCATACCTAAGATCAGGTCAAACTCACTGAACGACAATTTCATCAAGTCTGCCAAAAACACTACCCCTTGAACTTCTAAAGGCACATTCCTAAACAACTTGTTCACTACCACAGATTGTCCTAGAGGGATAACCAAAGATATTTCTCTAGCAGCAATCTCAGATTTAATGCCCAAAGTTCTAGATACAGTGGATGCAATATAAGAATGTGTAGACCTAATATATATCAAAGTTGTAAAGGGTGAATCAAATATGAAAAACGTACTGGTTATGACGTCTGGTGCATTACCATCCTCATGATGTCTAGCCTAGCATCTCGCCGTGCTCCACCCTCGACCAACTCTACTCCTCTAATCGGACCATGACCTCTCGGGCCTACCTCTTCGGATCGTGTAAATGCATACTGCCTAGCTATTGTCATTTATCCGATGATCCATAGATCCACACCTGAAACATCCTCTATTTCTTACCCAACACTCCCTGAATGAAAATTCCCACATCAAGCACATGGTTGAGACCGACCAACGACAATAGGCATAGTAACTTGATTCGGCCCCTCAAACCTAAGCCTCTTTTGAAAACCCCCAGTAGATCTTGACGATCCAAAGTTCCTCTTATTCCTACCCCTATCCTTATCCCGATTCTGCCTCTCAGACTGCTTCAACTCTTCGGCTATTTTTATCTTCTCAACCAGAATGGCAAACTCTCTTTCCCGTTGCAGAGCTATCAGTACCCGTAACTCATCCCGCAGACCATCCTTCTCCTCCCCTAAGCACATCATACTTGAATTAATATCTCAAAAATATCAACACAAGAATCAAGAACACATAATTAAGAACAAGTTAAATATTTATCATATAGTTTAGCAAACAATAACAAGATTCATCTTAGGTTTCATCCCCCTCAAGTATCTACAAGTTTAGCTCATAACAACAAAAGAAAACATCTCAAAAGAACAGAGAAAACAAAACTTAAGAAATCCATAAAACCCCTGAAGGAATTAAAGGAGAGATCCTCCATCTTGAGTATAATCCCGGCTTCTTGAGATGAATCAACTGGCTATCTTCGAGTAAAACTCCACAAATCGGCCCTCTTTGGCCTAGTTGGATGCCCCCTGACTAAAGCCCTGGGTTCCCCCTTTTAGGTTATACTTAGGGTGTTTATATAGGCTTCGAAATATGTTTCTTTGCCTCTAAATATCCTAATCTGAGTGAAACTTATCTTTGTCACAACAAGGAGACGCCCATGGCACATGCCCGTGTGAATCAATTTCAGGCCGTGGTTGAGTTTGTTGAAGAGACATGCCCGTGTGTTTCGGGGTCCAGGCCGTGTTAAAGTAAATTAGGAAGGCACGACCGTGTGGTCTTAGGCCCAGACCGTGCCGATTTTCATTTTGACCCAACTTGGTCCATTTTAGGCCCGTTTGTCATTCTTTTCATCCTCCGGTGCTCTCTTGAGTATAAAACATGAAAACAAAGGATTAAGAGCACCAAATTACATAATTCAAGGCTTAAATCATCCAAAAGTATGCTAAATGTGGGCCTAAAATATGTTACTTTTATAGTTTATCAGTGGTCGAGTATGAAGAAAGATATTTCTAAGTTTGTTTCAAAATGCTTGATTTGGAAACAAGTAAAGGCCAAACACCAGGTACCCTCGGTTTTGCTTCAACCTATAATGGTACCCGAGTGGAAATGGTACCAAGTTAACATGGATTATGTAATGGGTTTATCGTTGACACCGAGTTAGAAAGATGCTGTATGGGTTGTAGTTGATAGACTTACGAAGTTAGCCCATTTTATACATGTTCGAGTTGATTACTCACTTGACAAGTTAGCAAACTTGTATGTTTCAAAGATAGTAAGGCCTCATTGTAACGCCCCAAAAATATAGGGTCATTGAATTTTCATGTCCTGACAAAATTTCTTGTTTGCTTTAATGGCTTAGTGATTTGGGTGTGTATGGGGGTATTTGAGAAGCTTGGGTTCAAGTCTTGGCTCTTACAAAATTTTAAATTTTTCCTTCAATAAACCTGGACACTAGCTCTTAGGCTTTATTAATAATAATGCTGGTTTTATGACAAAGTGGAGCTTGTGGTTTAGTGGCAAGTGGCGTGTGGTGTAACTGAGAGGTCTGACGTTTGAGTGTTGGTGTAGCATAGGGGGCATTTATTTTGCAGCTAGGACGGCTAGAGTTTGTGTTGCAGTTGAAGTTTGATGGATGAGAGGTTGAATTGGTCATGGAGAGATTGTAGGAGCAAATCGTGGAGAGGATTGCAGGAGAGAATTGTGGAGAGAAGGTTGGTGTGTTGTAGCCGAACAAGGAGTCTTGAGCATGCAAAATTGGCTAGGGAGGGGTTTCTGAGTGCTTTTCTCTTCACTTTTTTAATTTTGGGCACTTTTTGGGAGTGCCAAATTTCTTTGTTGAGGAGTTTTCTTTCATTTCTCTCTAAGTGTCGAAATAGCAACTTACCACTCGTGCATTTTTGTTGCTTGAGTTTTGCACCTTTTTCTTCAAGCTTTTGTTGGTCAAATATTTGCTTCCCTCTCCCTCTTCCAATCTAAGCTAAATAAATTTCCTCTCCCTCCCTTTTCACTCATTTGTTTTCTCTTTTTCTTCTTTCTTTTTTCCCTCTTCTCCATTTTCTTCTCCTAAGCTGAATGCCATCCTTCTTCTTTTTGTTTTGGTTTCCTATTAGCTTGTTAGCCGAATCTTTTCTCTTGATTAGTTCTGTGGCAACCAAATTCTCCATTTTCTTTCCCTCTCTATTGTAGTTCTGTAAGTTTTTCTGAAATTGATAAGTGTTCGTATTCTTCACTTTTTGTTTAAAATTGTACTATCCTATCCCCCTTTTCTCTAAAAGCTAAATATTTCTTTCCTTCATGCTCTTTGATGGCCAAATGGTGTGGTGATCGTTTGGTTTAGGTGCTCCCAAGGAGTGGAGAAGTGCAGAAGTTATTCGAGTCATCAAACTCTATCTCTCGTTAAGGGTAAGATCAATACCATAGTCTTCGATAGAGCCAAATATTATGGTGGTTGTAAGTTAGCATTTGTGGATTAAGGCTACATATTTGATCACTGTTTTGGTTAATAAGATCTGTTTTGATACAGATATTTGGCACAAGCGTGTAATCAATCTTGATCGGTGATCTTAAGAGATTAAAGTTAGTCGTCAAGCAAGGTAGATTAAGGACTAAGTGCTGTTAAGAAGGAGTTACCCTAATGATTAAGGACTAACATCAAATTTTGATTTTTCTAGGTTGGGTGCTCGTAGATCTTGGAACGACTCTGAAAAAAAGGTGTGTAATCACACTATCTACATGAGTTATCTCATCTTGGTTTCAAGGCCATGTCTTGACATGGACTTATATGAAGTCTTGCTCTTGATAACATACTCAATGCCAAGCTTGAGTCATTGGACTTAAATGATAACTTACTTGCTAACTTGATCAATGCCAAGCTTGCCTTGGACTTTCATGATATCTTGATCAATGCCAAGCTTGCCTTGGACTTACATGATAACTTGCTTGCTAACTTGATCAATGCCAAGCTTGCCTTGGACTTACATGATATCTTGATCAATGCCAAGCTTGCCTTGGAGTTAAATGATAACTTGCTTGCTAACTTGATCAATGCCAAGCTTGCCTTGGACTTACATGATGTCTTGATCAATGCCAAGCTTGCCTTGGAGTTACATGATATCTTGTGTGGTAGATCGAGTATCCTAAGTAATTCATCTCCAATCGGGACTTGCTTGTACTTATCATCATGATTTCTTGATTGAACATAACATGATCATTTCATAAGCAATTTAATGATAATAATCATAAAGCTTAAAAATCATGCAAACTTACCTCAATATACAAAATGTATGTAAATGTGCAATTTAGTCCTCCACTTTGTTCTTACCTCGGTTTTGATCCAGGCTTCATTTTTCTTGATCTATAATCAAAAATAGATCATTTAAAAACCAAATTGACTAAATTGATTCATAACTCATACTTTGGCAAAATTACTATTTTGCCCCTATACTTTCTAATATTTACAATTTTCCCCAATTCTCGTAAAATGATTTTCATGCAACTTTCTTAAACTTCATGCTCAACTGAATCATTTTCTCTTCTATAACAATCATCAATTCTCATTATTTCTAGTAGGTATGACTAATTTTATAATTGTTACAAAATGGTCCCTACTACCATTTTTCATGAAATTCATTAAGGAAAAGATGTTTATCTAACATCAAACTCTCTTAAAATTCCATAAAACATCATTTAACAAGCATGTCATTCAAGGGTAGATTTTTGAACATGCATCTTAGCTCATTTTATAGCTAAAATTAGCTAATTCATAATACGAGAACTTCAAAAATATGAAGAATATTAAAAACGGGGCTAAGATGAACTTACTATGAGCTTGAAAAAAATGAAGAACCCTAGCTATGGTGTTTGTAACATCCTAAAAATGTGAGTATCGATATGTTGCATGTTTTTGGTGTTTAGATTACAAATGATTTTATTTGTGTGTTTAATATAGTCTTGAGAAGGCTCGGGTTTATTCGAAGTTAGAATAAATTTTAGTAAAGAGTACTTTACTGGAGAGGAATCAGGTGCCTTTGAAGTTTAAGTTAATTAAAGTGATAAAGGATAGCATGAGTTGAGCTATTGGTGAAGGGATATCGCTACATGTATGGTCTTGAGGGAGAGGTTGAATCTCCTAGCATGCAAATTGTGAGCATTTATTTTGCTCTTTCCTAGCAAGTGTCGCCAAGCTTCATTCATGGATAAGATGGACTAATTTTTTATGGAAAGATGGCTAAAGGTTATGGTAAACATGAATTAAGGGTTGAATTTGCTTGATTTTAGGGATTGTTTTTTTAAGCATTTGGAAAGTGGAGGAATACAAGGCATGATACAAGAATGATGATTTGAAACTTTTGCATGGCCATTTTGACCATGTATTTGGACGGCATTGTGGACTAAAGGGTTGGCGAATGTGGTTGTAGCTTGGCTAGGATTAGAAGTTAGTTTTGGTCATTCTTAGCATATTTGTGCAAAATTTTTAATTCTCTTCAATACTTCTCTCCTAATTAAATTGATCATTTGGTAAGCTTAGTTCTTTTGACCATTTCTTTTTCATGTTACCATTTGGGCACATTTTTGCCTAGCATCTCAATACACTCTTCTCCTTATGACGAAATACCGAAGCTAAAGACCATTCTTCTTTTTCCTTCCCCTCTCCCACTGCCAAATGCATTTTGTTCCTAAACTCATCACTTTTCTCTTTCTCTTTTGTTCTTTTTGAAAACCGAATCATAAACACCTACTCCCCATTCTCTTTTCCTCTCCATTTTATTTATCATTCAAACACTTTCTCCATCCTTTTCTCCCCATGGCCGAATGGCACTAATACCATTTTCTTCAATTTTCCTTCAAAGCTGAATCTTCTCTTCATCTATATTGTTATGTTGATTATTCCTTCAACCTTTGTTTAAGCAATCGGTAAGAACGCTTTTGAATCTTTTCTTTTCCTTCTTTTCTTAGCCGAATATATATATGTTTAGGAGGGTATTATGACCGATAATAACGCTCTCTTTTTCCTTAGACTCGAGTTATGGTGAACTGCTACGCACTGTAGGATTCTCACAAGAGGAGGTGAGTCACTAGGATCGCTTAAATACCAAGCTCTTCCTGGATCCAAACCTAGACATGCGTATAAGGGTTACCACACCACTAGCTCAATGACTTAGCCATAGGTTGGTTTAGTACATTAAGTCTTATGTATCCGTGTTTGAGTAGACTAATCCTAGGGTTCAAGTTCCTATCATTCTATTCTACGTGCCCATGCCCTTTTTCTACCCTTATATAAATCATGTAATCACACATATAGTTGGGGTACTTACCGGTGGATCATGGGCCTGAGGCTTAGGGCCATGCCAAAGCCCGCTTATTTTTCAAAGAAAATCATTTGGGCTCGTGATTTGAAAACGTTTTGGGCCCGAGCCCACAGCCGAGAGTTTAAACTGGCTCGATACTAAAATCAAACACCTCACACCCACCCACGAGCCTCGAACCGGATCTCGTATGTTCCTAAAGTAAACCGGTTTATACCAAAGCTAAAGACCATTCTTCTTTTCCTTCCCTCCCATCCGCTAGAATGCATTTTGTTCCTAAACTCATCACTTTTCTCTTTCTCTTTTGTTCTTTTTGAAACCGAATCATAAACACCTACTCCCCATTCTCTTTTCCTCTCCATTTTATTTATCATTCAAACACTTTCTCCATCCTTTTCTCCCCATGGCAGAATGGCACTAATACCATTTTCTTTAATTTTCCTTCAAAGCCGAATCTTCTCTACATCTATATTGTTATGTTGATTATTCCTTCAACCTTTGTTTAAGCAATTGGTAAGAACGCTTTTCGAATCTTTTCTTTTCCTTCTTTTCTTAGCCGAATATATATATGTTTAGGAGGGTCTTATGACCGATAATAACGTTCTTTTTTCCTTAGACAATCTTTCATTTTTATAGTGTTATAAAGAAGGCCAAACTTGGAGTATTCGTTATCATCGTGATTCGTTAGAAATTGAGTCAAAGTATTAAGGTAAGGGTTCTTATTAAGGAGCTACATACTACTCGACATATTGTTATAGATGAACTATTAATCGATTTTGTTTTAGGGGACGTTATTGCTCAATTTTCATCTTGTGGGACAAGGATATTTTGTGATAATCAAGTTAGGGATGAAAAAGGTTGTAAGTAGTGTTCGGAAGAGGGTGGTTCCACTATTCCCCGAAATTTAAGGAAAGAGATTTTTCATCATTTGAGATCAATCATGAGAATTTGAGATTTTCCACTTGGATTATTATGTAATTGGGTTGTGGACCTTCATCGAGGAGAATCTATTATTTGAAGTCATTCGTACTCATAATGGGAGAGCCTTTATTTGTTCGTGGATATTCAACGGACTATTCCATAACGAACCAAAAATCGGGAGAAACGCATATAGAAGTTGTTGAAACTCCAAGGGTAAAGTCTAGATCGTTATTTATAAGAATAGATTTATAAATAGTATTAGTGTTCTAAATTATCGTGATGCGTGTTTAGGTATCAACGAGCGGAAAGTCTAGTTCTCATTGTAACCGGTGTGTAACTTCACACTTATCTCGGGTTAGATACTATGCCGTAAGTATTGGGATAAAATCGTAAAGATGGCAAAATCTTTTTAATGATTTATATAGAAATCTGAAATAATTAACACTTTTATGTAATGCATGAATTTCAGCTTTCTTGTTTAGACAAAATTGGTTTTGAGATAATTATTAAGAATAATTGTTGCGGTTAAAACCGTGGAAATGAGACATGGTATTTCACTCTCAAGGAAATGTGTCCTTCAACTCCACAAGAGAGAGAACGCATGAGTAAAATTCCATATGCTTCGCTTATTGGATCTATCATGTATGCCATGTTATGTACCGCCCGATGTCTCAGTATGCCTTAAGTATGACGAAGGTGTACCAAGTAGATCCCGTGAAGGTCATCGACCATTACCAAGAATATCCTTAAGTACTTGAGAAGAACTAAGGATACGCTCCTAATATATGGAGGTGAGGAAGAGTTAAGTGTAAAGGTTACACCGATGCCAGCCTTCCAACCGACAAGGACGATTCTCGATCGCAATCAGATTTGTGTTTTGCCTTAATGGTGGTGCTGTGAGTGGAAGAGTTCAAAGCAAAGTACAAGAGCTGATTCTACAACAGAGGTTAGTATATTGCACCAAGGAGGCAGAAAAGAAGCGGTTTGGATCAAGAAGTTCATTATGGACTAGGGGTTGTGCCTAGCATATCGATGCTATAGAACCGATGTGATAACAATGGAGCTATTGCACAAGCTAAAGGATCTCACCAATGATCCAAACATATACTTAGGCGCTATCATCTTATTCGAGAGATTATCGACGAGGAGATGTTGAGATATGTAGAGTACCCATGATGATAACATTGTCGATCCTTGACCAAGCCTCCGACATGACCAGGCATGATCGCCACACTAAGTCTCTTGGTATTAGATATATGATTGATTGGTCTTAGTGCTAGTGGGAGATTGTAAGAGTATGCCCAAAGATCAATCATGAGATGGTTGTAATAACATACTTGATTTACCATGTTTATTAATATAAAGCATTGTCATTATTATTTTAAGTACAAATAAACTGCTTTATAATAATGTCGAGACTAATATGATTATTCTTAAAATATCCTTAGTCAAGTATTATTGTTGACTCAATAATGCATTAAGCCTTTGTTTGTTCGTGGATATTCAATGGGTAACGAACCAACAATCGTGAGGGAGAAACCGCATATATAAGTTGTTCGAAACTCCAAGGGTAAAGTCTAGATCGTTATTTATAAGAATAGATTTATAAATAGTATTAGTGTTTTAAATTATCGTGATGCGTGTTTAGGTATCTATGGTTGAAATGAACGAGCATAGTTGGTATTGTGTTTGATTGTCACATGGAAAGTCAAATATTGAATATATTATATGTAGTTCTCATTGTAACTTTTTGGGTGTGTAACTTCACACTTATCTCCGGGTTAGATACTATCCGGTGGTAAGTATTCGACAAAGGGGATAAAATCGTAAAGATGGCAAAATCAGTACAATCGAGCCTTTGTTTGTTCGTGGAAATAACGAACCAACTGAAATAATTAACACGTTATTTATAAGAATAGATTTATAAATAGTATTAGTGTTTTAAATTTTGATGCGTGTTTGTAACGGAAATGTTCTCATTGTAATGTAACTTCACACTTAAAAGATACTATACCGTAAGTATTGGGATAAAATTAAAGATGGCAAAATCGAGAAATACTAAATAATTAACACTTTTGGTAAATGCATGAAAACGGTTAAGTGGAAATCATGAAAACGCCTCAATGGGTTAATTGATAAATAATAAAATTTTATGCCTCATGTGATATATGGGCCAACAACTGCTAGATCGATATATGGGCCAAAAATTGCTAGATCGATATATGGGCCAAAAACTACTAGATTGTTAAATGGGCTAAAATGTTATTTTGCCTTATGGGCCAAAATGAAAATTTGAGATATGGACCCACTTGTATTATGGGCCTTTTGTTAAATTTATCATGTGAATGTATTGTTATGTTTTATATATAAACATGATTGCATGGGTTGGAAAAAATTGACGAAGAGAAGAAAGGCCTATTGCCAAAAATCTAGTTCGGGTGGCTTTGCCACAATCTAGTTCGGTGGTGCACCACAATATTATTTAAAATGGCTTTATGCCTGCGATTGGTGTGTTGGCGGGGTGGGTTGACTTGATCCCTATAGGTGTGTTGGTTGGTACGGGTGGTGTGTAGCGGATGGAAAATTTAGGTTTCGTTGGGAATTTCATTCTACATGCATTATTATTATATTGTTAAATCCGTAAATAGGCTCAAGCCCAATATAATGTCTTGATGATTTGGCCCGATGGATATGGTAAGTGGGTTATACACTGAGTTCTGAGCAACTCACTCGCTTTATTATCCTTCTCGTGTAATGGCAATTGATGGAGGCTTGGTGGGGATGACTTCGTGGAGGTCATACTTCGAACAAGGGTTTTATAAACTATGAACTTCAATTAAGTATATTTGTTTAATTACTATTTTGGGTATGATGTAATAAGGCCTCTATTATTATTTTTATGTGTGGATGGATTTAATTATACTTTAGACACTTAATTTGGACTAATACTATTTTAATAATATTTCCTTAAATATTTTTTAAACATATGAGATTCTTTAAATATTCTTGTTTTGATTCTTTTGAACTCTTTAAAATTACTTTAAAGTCTTTAACAATTAAATATTAAATAATAAGATTTCAAACTAGTACTACTTTATTCATCGATTTTAAATCAAATTCTTGGTTTTACTAAACTTCATTTTCAAAAGGTTTTGTAGAACTATTTTACCTAAATCATTAGATAATTAAATGGATGTTCGTTCTGGGTGACAAATCAAATCTCGTCTTAACACATAGACCTGGTTTGGGGTGTTATAGTGTCTCCAAATTTTCGGTAGCCACAAGGAAGAAGATGAGTGAATTTTTCTCATCTTTATCCTATTTTAATCACTAATTAGGCCAAATGACCAAAATGCCCTTCCTCTTAAAAATTTCCATAATAGTCTCTTAAGGCCAATTTTGTCCAAAAATTAAATTTTTGGCGAATTGCTACTTAAGGACTTACAATTATTATTCTAAAGCTATTTTATGCAAAAAGCTTCTAGAAACTCATATATTGCAACTTTTGCAATTTAGTCCTTTTTGGACTAATTGACCTCAACTTAATAAAATTGCTTTACAAAACTTTCATACTAGCATGCAAACATGGCATAAACCTGGAAAACTCATAATTTCACCTCGGGTTCGTGGCCTCGCACCACTATCCCGACTAGGCCCTAAATAGGACTGTTACAGTAGTGGCCTTATTACAAAACAAAAAAATCCCAATTTTATGTAAACAAGTCTAAATAGAATAAAAGTAAGATTTTACTAAACATAAAGTGCATGGCCACCTCAGAGTCGATCCCAGCCCATGTTTGCCGAACTAAGAATCACCTGCAAACATTTAAGCAGTGGGGTGAGTCAAAAAGAGCCAATGAGCAATTACTCTTCATTAATCATAACTGGGCCCTAGCCCTTACAAATCAATTTGGGCGAAGCCCATATAAAATCAAACTGGGCCTTAGCCCTTTTTAGCAAAGAATGCCAGATAATTAGATATCAATGCAAGATGATGCAAATCCCAAACCAACCTAATTATCCATCTGCTACACACCACCCATTCCTGCCAAACACACTAGCGATGGCAATCAGCGACCAGAACAAAGTGTGGCAGAGACACCAGATCAGATTGTGGCTAAAGACACTAGATTAATGTGACATAGTCACTAGATACACTTCCCCTTTCATTCATAACATATACCCATCCCCTATGCGAACATGAAATCATGGTGTATGAACGCAATAGATATCAACATATTTTAGATGTTTAGAGTGTACATATAATCATGTCAGCAGAACCGCATATATAGCATAGTCAGAAGTCACTAACCTGATGTCTTGATTTTACCCTCCATGAGTAAAACACCAGCCAATGCCGAAGTTTCGGCATTAATAATGCATATACATGTAAAAAAAACAACGGGAAAAGGTGTGAGAATTACACACCTGAATACGCAAAGAACTATACTCTTAACGTCGTTGACACCCTCACTCACAGGTAAGACAACGATCTGCCTATCCCAAGCCGCTATCGGCTCTACCACACCCCAGCAGGAAATCTCGAATTACCGACACCGTATGCCTTTTAAAGTTAGGAATCGAAACTACTAGTACACTTTCCTCCTTCGATTGACTAACTCTCGCATCCATGAAAGAATTCTTGATCAATACCGTACTATATTGGAAACAAGGGTTATCTAACATCGATATTGTAATAGCCCGATTTAGGGGCTAGTCGAAACACTGATCTTAGAATCACTAAACTGAGGATGGATAAAATAATTTTCATGTTATTTCATGTGTTATAATATGTTTATAAGGATGCATGAAAATTTTGGTGCCTTAATTTTAGCAATTTCTAGCTAAATTGTGAAAAAGGACTAAATCGCATAAAGTGCAAAAGTTCTATTTTATTTGTTAGAGGTGCCAAATAGATATGGATTATAAATAGGATGTCTTTAAAGTGCAATTATACCTCCATAATAGTGATGGACGGTCAAGGGGACAAAGAATTAAAAATTTGACAAGAGTTTGTGACTTTTGTTGACTAAATGAATAAAACAAGAGGAGATAAGAAAATGCTATCATCTATTCATTTAGTCTTCTTATCCAACCAAAAATATCAGCCATGGGAGGGTTTTGAAAGCTTAAAATTCCAGCAAGCTTTTCTTCATTCAAGTAAGTCAATTTGATGGTTGTTTTTAATGATTTTTGTCTTTTTAGAGTCCCCAAAGCTTAACCTAGCTAATGGGGACTAATTTGCAACATGGTTGAAAGTCTAGAGACTTACCATGATAGATTTTATGTTGTTTGATGAGCTTTTATGGAAGAAAATGAATGATAGGATGTTGATAAACAACTTTTGTGAAAGGTGTTGTTGTGAAAATACCTAATTGGGGTTAAAATGCAAGAGTTGCAATTTGTTCATTAAGGCATGAAATAGTTGGAATTATGAGTAGTTGTAAGAGGATAAAATGTTCAGCTAAGTTTGTTTAACAAGAAAATAAGACGATAATTTATTTACGAGCCTAGGGGCAAAATTGTAATTTTGCCAAAGTATAAGGGCAAATTGGTCAATTTTGCCTAAGTGTAGATTATGGTGTATCATGATGTAAAAGTGATTAAATTAATAAATTCTATTGTTCTAGATCAAAGAAATCGAGTTTTGGACCTAGAACAGGTGAAAAGAGAAATGTGAGCAAAAAGTCTTTTTAGCCTTTTCAGTCATTGAGGTAAGTTCATGTGCAAATGTGGTATTTATGCATGAGTTAATTTAATATCCCAATGCTATATAGAAAGTATAATTACTCTATGAATGCATGAATTATCTTTTAATGAGATGTCAAGAGAATTGTTTCAAAGAGTAATGAGAAATATAGATAATATGAAATGGTGTTAGTTAAGGTTTCGTGTAAGACCATATTGGAATATGGCCTCGGTGAGAGATATTATATAATACCATGTCAAGGACATGGCAACGATGTGAGAATATGTATGAGACCATGTTTGGGACATGGCTTTAACATGTTGATGCAAGTGAGACCCTATTAGGGTATGACATCAAAGTGACACTATGGGCATGAGACTCAAGAGAGTATTTAACAATTTGAGTGACTCAACTTGTAGGTTGAAAGCGAGTACGTATGTGGTTGTACCATGAGGAGCATAAGTTTGTTAGATTTGAATTGAGACGAGTTCAGTTTATAATGAACCCTTAGCGAGATATGTGTAACCGATGCACTTTAATTGCATGAGATAGATTTATTAATGCATTGTGAGAATTCAAATGAGAATCGTAGAAAGCTAAGCAGGTATAGTAGAGTGTGAGGATGATTATGGCTAAACGTTTGAAGTAGAGGAATGTATATGGATAGATATTTGTAAATGTGTACTATCGGTGGGCTGTGTGCGATACCACCTGATATATATTAATTGATGGGCTGTGTGTGATACCATCAACTATATTACTATCGGTGGGCTGTGTGCATTGCCACCTAATTAATTAGTAATCGATGGGCTGTGTGCGATACCATCGCTTATAAATGATTGGTGAGCTAAGTGCGAAATCACCATTGGTGTAATAAATGGTGGGCTGTGTGCGCTACCACCCTATAAAAGATTCAATGGTGGGCTAAGTACGAAACCACCGGGAGATTTTTAGTATGAGTGGCTTATCAAAAATGCTTGATGTGTTGCTTTGTATATGATCTTGTAGTGATCAGTGCAGAGTTGTGTACAAATTAAACGAGCAATTGGCTTGTGGCATGGTAAGAACGTAGTAAGAGATAAAATGAGTAAACTTCAAGAGGGGTTGAGTAAGTAGCCATAAGTTAAGGGAAAACTCAGTGTAATACTTGTGATTATCTTTATTCAATGAATATCAATATATGTTAGTTTATGCAGATGAGCTTACTAAGCTTTATTGCTTACTCCTTCTTTTTTCCCATCTCTTATAGGATATTTTAACTAGCTTGGGTTGGATGCCGTCGGAGATGTTTTCACACTATCGGATAGATGCTTGGTATGATGATTCAAGTTCTTATGAGTCATGGCATGTATAGGGGCTAGACAAGTTAGGAATTTGGTTGTAAATGGCTAGGATGTGTTAGCCTATAGTTGAATAATCTATTCTATATAATGCCCAGCTTGTTGGTGTTATTTTATATGAAAAAGATGTAGTTATCCATGTGAAATTGTGATTTCTTTTAAGTTAATTAAGGATGTGGATGTGGTGGATGAGTGCCTGTTGTGTATGTTGTAGGGGTGAGAAGAGCTTAGCATATAGCTTTGTTCTTATCCATGTGGATAGACACACGGGCATGTGTCTAGACCATGTGTGACACACGGTCAACCCCCAGGCGTGTGACTTGGCCGTGTGTCTCCTGCAAGTTGATCTTTTAAATAAGGATAGGCCACGGACTACCTACGCGGGCGTGTCTAGGTCGTGTAAAAATAGTCAGTGTCGACCACGGGTGAAAGACACGGGCATGTTGTGAGGGTACACGGGTGTGCCTCAATTTCACATGGGCGTGTACCCTAGCCGTAGGAGTTTTAGCAGAATGCTGGGGTTTTTGGGTATGGGTTGAGCACTTGGGCGTGTGTGGCTACACATAGGTGTGTGTGTGTCATCTACCACGTGCGTGTACTCCCTGTTTAGATGGAGAAAATTTTTATGGTTCATAAGGTTTTTGATATAGTCTCGAGAGCCCTCGTGGTTCAAGTGAGGTCCCGTAGGTCGAATTTGAAGTTGTTGTAGTGATCAAGAAGAGTAGTCGCGTTGAGTCTAAATGGAAATTAAGTACTTTCGTACGGTAACACCTCGTGCCCTGTTCGACGGGGATCACGGGTAAGGGGTGTTACATTTAGTGGTATCAGAGCATAGTTTAGTCAGTTCTCAAACTAACCTAGTGTGAGTGAGAGTCTAGCTATACATGCCATAGGTGGACTGTGATAGTGTGATATCTTCTGGCTCTAATGAAATTATTTTTGTTAAGACATGGATGGTTCTCAACCAAGCTAAATCCAATAATGTTGTAAGTAATAAAGCGGTAATTGAAATGTTCTTATGCACTGATGAGACTCAAAGTGGTATGAATAGAAGTAAATGATATGTGTGTGAAAAATGCATGAAATGAGAGTTATAAAGTGGTAAGCTTATCTGTATTGGCGGGATGTGCATAGGTGTTATATACTCAACCTATTAGGTTAGGAGTATATAGTGAGAAAAATTTGCCCAGAGAATGGGGTATATGTGTGTGTATGATTGTTTGAATGATGTATGATCAATATGTCCACATAGTTGAATCTCATGTGTATTTATTAAAGTAGAAAATGTGTAATGTTTTATTTAGTGACTTCAGATGAAACCACACGTATTACGGTGTGAGAGTTAAACGTGAAGTTTGATTTAGTAGAATGCAGGAGATGAGTTTGATCGTCCAATAATAAAGTGATAAATAAAACCATGGTTGGACCATGGTGGTACATGTGATCCCGTGTAAGACCATGTCTGGGACATGGCTTTGGCACAAAAGAAAGATCTCAAATAAGACCATATTTGGGGTATGGCATCGGCATTGACATGAGGTCCATGTAAGACCGTATCAGGGATATGGCATTGGTATTGATATGATATTTCGTGTAAGACAATAGCGAGGCTATGGCATCGTGATAACATCTAAGGAAATAGCTGGGCTATGATGTGTGATACGAGTAAGACCATAGTTGGACTATGGCACTCAGGTAAACGACGTACAAAAAAAAATCGTAAGACATTATCTAAATTGATAAGAAATAGTAAGAGAATGTAGAGTTAAATGTTGAGTACTCAAGTAAATATTAGTATGAAACTTGAGTAAGTGCAGTCACTGTTCGAAAGTATGAGTGATAGAAACAATTGTAGCATGATAAACGTGAAAACTCACTTGGAGTGAGTTGTGTGACTATGATGGTATTATGCATTTTTGAGTATCCCTAGTGATCATTGGGACAGATAGATGAGTCTAGGGAAAGAAAAAAGAATTGTACTAAAGTCATGTGAATGATTGAATATAGGCACTCGTGAACGAGTCTCAAGGAAATAAGTACGGAGTGTGGCACGGTATGTGCTTAATAAAGGCAATTGTAAGTAAGTATGTTTGAATGCTTTGATGATTGTATTGATTATGCAATGTTAAGAACGAAGAGAAAGTTAGCCTAGGCTATTTGACTCAAGTGAGTAGGAAGCCTAAGGTTTATGATTATTGAGATCTTCTTAAGTTGATGTTCATTAATGAAAGGAATTGTTAAGGAGTTTTGAGGACGAAAATGGTTAAAGAAATAATGTTTGAATTGTGAGAGTGTTCAATTATGATAACCATAGTTGTATGAATCATGATGGTCTCTCTTTAAGTATTACGTGTTAATATCCTTTGCCTTTCAGGGGCGATGTAGTTGTTTATCTCATGAATTGAGATCGTGCGAGAATGTTAGCTGATTGTGAAATCAGATTTAAACGGTTGTTGATTTAGTAATGGGAATTGAATTCCTTTATCTCCTCGTAACTTTATTCGGGTACCTTGAGGAAGAAGTTATGGTGATTCAAGTATGAAGAGTGAAATCATGAGTTTCACATGTTGTGATGAGTTTTTGAGTATAAAGGGTGAAATCATGAGTTTCACGTGCTGTGATGAGTTTTTGGGCAAGCCAAATAGAGTTAATGAATTCGATAGAGATGTCCCTACTATCATGAATATGACGATAGTAAAGGTTTTAGATTAGCATAACAAGAGAAACTAGATAAGAGTGTGCTTGAAATATGTTCTTAGTATGGAGAAAAGAGTAGATTAATATATTGAATTATGATGCAAGGTTTGTGTATATTCACACATGAATCAATAAGGAGAATAAAATTCTGTGTGTTCATGAGTAAGGAACATGATACAGAGGTATGCTCTTTTAAATGCTCCAACTATGATGGTTGAGTTGAAAGCTATTGAAGGAACTATTAATTGAAAGTCCTAGTACTGAGTTCAGTCTGAATCGAGAAAAAGAGTTGTTAGATTCGTGATCTAGAGATGATCACTTTTGTGTATGTGTTGTGAATTAGATGTTATGAAATGACCCATGGGAAAATCGATGTGTATTTTCTGAATTTAATGATTGAGGGTATTTTATGCTATAGAAGTTTTGGTATGAAATTTAGTGGTAGTATATCTACTAATGCAAGGATAAGGAAGTATAGTTAGGTGCATAAATGTTTTGACAACAGAGTACATTTTGCGATATGATTGAGTTTATGGTCAGAAGTAGTCGACTACAAAAAGCAAAAATTTTTTTTCTAGAAAGTACAAGTCAAAACTATTACAATCGGTGGATATCCTAGTGAGAAAGTATGGTAAAATACTATAGATTTCAAATTTGGTTTGACAAAATTCCCAATGAGGGGGATGACATTCGAATTGTTGTCAATCAGTCAGAAAAGATTTGAATGATCATTTGGACATGTACGGCGTTCCAAGTTGGTGGATTACTAGATATAGTATATGCCCTAGAGGAAGAATAACCTGGGTCTCAAGTTACATTTCGACCTTAAGTACCACGACTTAAGAATTATTAGCAAGAGGAACTTGAGAATAAGTGGATTCACGATTTTAAAGAATGGATGGAAACGTTTTAGGAATGTTGGTAGCAACTCCTCCTGGTTAGATTTTCGGGGATGAAAATCCCTAAGGGGGAGAATTGTAACAACCCGATTTAAAGGCTAGTTGGTATATTGATATCAGAATCACTAAACCGAGGATAGAGAAAATTATTTTCATGTTATTTCATGTGTTATAACATGTTTATAAGGATGCATGAAAATTTTGGTGCCTTAATTTTAGCAATTTCCAGCTAAATTATGAAAAAGACTAAATCGCATAAAGTGCAAAAGTTCTATTTTATTTGTTAGAGGTGCCAAATAGATATGGATTATAAATGGGAAGTCTTTAAAGTGCAATTATACCTCCCTAAGAGTGATGGACGTTCAAGGGGACAAAGAATTAAAAATTTGACAAGAGTTTGTGACTTTTGTTAACTAAATGAATAAAATAAGATGAGATAAGAAAATGCTATCATCAATTCATTTAGTCTCCTTATCCAACCGAAAATATGAGCCATGGGAGGGGTTTTGAAAGCTTAAAATTCCAGCAAGCTTTTCTTTATTCAAGTAAGTCAATTTGATGGTTATTTTTAATGATTTTTTTTTTTGTGTTTTTGGAGTCCCCAAAGCTTAAGCTAGCTAATGGGGGGACTAATTTGCAACATGGTTGAAAGTCTAGAGACTTACCATGATAGAGCTTATGTTGTTTGATGAGTTTTTATGGAAGAAAATGAATGATAGGATGTTGATAAACAACTTTTGTGAAAGGTGTTGTTGTGAAAACACCTAATTGGGGCTAAAATGCAAGAGTTGTAATTTGTTCATTAAGGCATGAAATAGTTGGAATTATGAGTAGTTGTAAGAGGATAAAATGTTCAGCTAAGCTTGTTTAACAAGAAAATGTGACGATAATTTATTTACGAGCCTAGGGGCAAAATTGTAATTTTGCCAAAGTATAAGGGCAAATTGGT
This sequence comes from Gossypium rotundifolium, assembly GCA_025506655.1. Classification (NCBI taxonomy): domain Eukaryota; kingdom Viridiplantae; phylum Streptophyta; class Magnoliopsida; order Malvales; family Malvaceae; genus Gossypium; species Gossypium rotundifolium. The sequence goes on from CP106726.1 coordinate 45,375,362, forward strand.
CAATTTTGCCTAAGTGTAGATTATGGTGTATCATGATGTATAAGTGATTAAATTAATAAATTCTATTGTTCTAGATCAAGGAAATCGAGTTTTGGACCTAGAACAGGTGAAAAGAGAAATGTGAGCAAAAAGTCCTTTTCGGCCTTTTCGTCATTGAGGTAAGTGCATGTGCAAATGTGGTATTTACGCATGAGTTAATTTAATATTCCAATGCTATATAGAATTTATAATTACCCTATGGATGCATGCATTATTTTTAATGAGATGTCAAGAGAATTGAATCAAAGAGTAATGAGAAATATAGATAATATGAAATAGTGTTAGTTAAGGTTTCATGTATGACCATATTGGAATATGGCCTCGGTGAGAGATATTAAATAATACCATGTCAAGCACATGGAAACAATGTGAGAATATGTATGAGACCATGTTTGGGAAATGACTTCAACATGTTGATGCAAGTGAGACCCTATTGGGGTATGACGTCAAAGTGACACTATGAGTATGAGATTCAAGAGAGTATTTAACAATTTGAGTGATTCAATTTTTAGGTTGAAAGTGAGTACGTATGTGGTTGTACCATAAGGAGCATAAGTTTGTGTTAGATTTGAATTGAGACGAGTTCAGTTTATAATGAACCCTTAGCTAGATATGTGTAACCAATGCACTTTAATTGCATGAGATAGATTTATTAATGCATTATGAGAATTCAAATGAGAATCGTAGAAATCTAAGTGAGTATAGTAGAGTGTGAGGATGATTACGACTGAACTTTTGAAGTAGAGGAATGTACGTGGATAGATATTTGTAAATGTGTACTATTAGTGAGCTGTGTGCGATAGCACCTGATATATATATATATATTAATTGATGGGCTGTGTGCGATACCATCAACTATATTACTATCGATTGGTACGTAATGCGTTACCACGATTAATTACTAATCGATGGGTACGTAATGCGATACCATCGCTTATAAATGATTGGTGAGCTAAGTGCGAAATCACCATAGGTGTAAATAAATGGTAGGCTATGTGCGAGATACCACCCTATAAAAGATTCAATGGTGGGCTAAGTACAAAACCACCGGGATATTTTTAGTATGAGTGGCTTATCGAAAATGCTTGATGTGTTGCTTTATATATGATCTTGTAGTGATCAGTGCAGAGTTGTGTACAAATTAAACGAGCAATTGGCTTGTGGCATGGTAAGAACGTAGTAAGAGATAAAATGAGTAAACTTCAAGAGGGGTTGAGTAAGTAGCCATAAGTTAAGGGAAAACTCAGTGTAATACTTGTGATTATCTTTATTCAATGAATATCAGTATATGTTAGTTTATGCAGATGAGCTTACTAAGCTTTATTGCTTACTCCTTCTCTTTTCCCATCTTTTATAGGATATTTTAACTAGCTTGGATCGGAGGCCGTTGGAGATGTTTTCACACTATCGGAGAGATGCTTGGTATGATGTTTCAAGTTCTTATGAGTCATGGCATGTATAAGGGCTAGACAAGTTAGGGAATTTGGTTGTAAATGGCTAGGATGTGTTAGCCAATAGTTGAATAATCTATTCTATATAATGCCACAGTTGTTGGCTGTTATTTTATATGAAAAAGATGTAGTTATCCATGTGAAATTGTGATTTCTTTTAAGTTAATTAAGGATGTGGTGGATGAGCATGTTGTGTATGTTGTAGGGGTGAGAAGCGCTTAGCATATAGCTTTGTTCTTGTCCATGTGGATAGACACACGAGCGTGTGTCTAGACCATGTGTGACACACGGTCAACCAACAGGCGTGTGACTTGGCCGTGTGTCCCCTGCAAGTTGATCTTTTAAATTAGGATAGGCCACGGACTACCCACGCAGGCGTGTCTAGGTCGTGTGAAATTAGTCAGTGTCGACCACGGGTGGAAGACTCGGGCATGTTGTGAGGGTACAAGGGCGTGCCCCAATTTCACATGGGCGTGTGCCTTAGCCGTGGGAGTTTGGGCAGAATGCTGGGGTTTTTGGGCATGGGTTGAGCACATGGGCGTGTGTGGCTACACACAGGTGTGTACGTCATCTACCACGGGCGTGTACTCCCTGTTTAGAAGAAGAAAAATTTTATGGTTCGCAAGGTTTTCGATATAGTCTCGAGAGCCCTCGTAGGTTCAAGTGAGGTCTCGTAGGTCGAATATGAAGCTATTGTAGTGATAAAGAAGAGTAGTCGTGTTGAGTCTAAGTGGAAATCAAGTACTTTCGTATGGCAACACCTCGTGCCCTATTCGGTGGGGATCACGGGTAAGGGGTGTTACAGATATCTAACTAAAGTTGAGAACAACCAAAAGAGAGGTCAATTGAAAAACTAAAGAGAAATCCCCCTACCTTTGTCACACCCCAAGCCCGGCCCAAATTCCATGATCGAATCTGGCATGTCACTTGAAAGGAATTTTATAGAATATCGCAAACTTCAAAAAATTTTAAGTTATTTTTAAAACACCAAGTTTAGTGGTTCAATTGAGAACTCGTTATTCATTTAAGGAAAAAATTAATTAGCTAAATCCTTATGTTTAGGTGACATTCGAAAACACATGTTATTACATCTGATCAAGCTTGAGGGTTGTCGTAAGAAAAATCCATTTGTAAACCCGTTAATTAAATTGTATGAAAAACTTTATTTGCATTTTGTAAAAACATCACATCAATTATCTTATATTTAAAGCATCAAAAACTTAAAATCAAAATTTTAATCCAAATTAATAGAGGCCTTATTGCAACATAGAATCCCTAAAATTTAAAGATAAGTAAAGTTCTATTTAAAAAGAAATAAAACTATGCATGGCCACCTCGTAGTCCTCTCCGGCCCAGTCCATTGCACTATGTACTACCTGCAAAACGTTAAGCAATGAGGGTGAGTCAAAAGACTCAGTGTGCAATTTCCAAACACTAGCATTGGGCCCAAGCCCATTCATTAACCATCTTGGCCTTAGCCCCATTTTCATAATCACATTGGGAGAAGCCCATTCGAAATCGGATTGGGCTTAGCCCTATAGTACAGAATAGCAGATAACATATGAAAAATGATGCAAAAACCCAACCCAACCTAAATTTCCATCCGCTACACACCACCGTTCCTACCAATCACACCAGTGGGGATTTCTACAATTGACCCTCACCGCTACACACCATCGATGGCAGTCATGCTGTAGTCAGCTGCTCATAGCCAAAACATGTGGCATAGCCACTAAAATATTTTGACAACGCCACTGAAATATGTGGCAGAGCCACCGAAATAATGTGACAATGTCACCGAAACATGTGGCAAAGCCACCAAAATACACTGCCCCTTTCATCATACTCATATCCCCCCATGTCCATGCAACTTGCGATCATAGTAATGTAAATGCAACATTTAATGGGTACTCAAGATATTCAAGGTATATGCATATTCATGTAATGACAACACTTATCAAGTATATTTAGAAAATGAACGCACTTAGTATTACGATTTTTACCCTTTATGGCTACACAATGACTGTTACTACGTTTTGATTTTCCAAACAGCATACATGTATATATTAATAACGTACAAAGAATGTGTGGGAATTACACACCTATAAACAAGAAGAACTACACTATCAATCTCGTTAACACCTTCACTCGCAGGGATCACAACGACCTACTTATCTCGCTGTGAAGCTGGCCCACAACCCGGTGGAAAGTCTCGAATGGTGGACACCGCACGTTTTTTGAACTTAGGGGTAGGGACTACGAGTCCAACCCACTCCTTTGCTTGGCTGGTATTCGATTCCATGAAAGGGATCTTGGTCAGAAGATCGGGTTAAGCCATTGAAGAAGATAAAAGTAAGAACACACGCTCAAACGAAAAGGTTTCTTACCTAGAGTGACAGAAACCGAAAGCTTCAGGCTTGGATTAAGAAATCGGTTGAGTCCCTACACAATCTCTACATTAGAATCGGTCCCCCAAACATAGATTAAAAGAAGTAGCCTTTAGGCCAAACCAGTTGATAAATAATCCCTTCCCACTATTCACCAACCACACTTACCAAGAATCTTCCAACTGTAGGCTAGACGCAGAAAAGAATACTAACATGAAGCCCCTCCTACATTCGGCCAAAGCACCCATAGTACCAAGTTAACCCCTTCGGTTTAACAACCAGCAAGGGAATAAGAAAGAATCAAAAAAATAAGAAGACGCTTACCACCAAACAGGTAGAAACCGATTTGAGAAAGTTAGGGGAATGAGTGATGGCAACCCACTAAAACAAGAACGAACGGAGAGAAATGAACAGTCAGAGATTCGACTTTGAGTCAAAGAAATAAAAGAGAAAGATTAATTACTCACCAAAGAGTGAGATGAAGATTCGGCTATAAAAAACAAATGGAAGCAAATGAAATGAAGAAAGCACCACTCACTACTCTTATGTTCGTCTAGAATAGAAAATGGTATAGGGGAGGGAGAATTTCGGCTTGACAAAGAAGAAGTTTATAGGAGGGTTTGGCTAAGGGGAAGTGAAGGATAAAGTAAGTATGAAGCAAAAGAAAAGGAGGGTTGTAAAAGTAAAAATCGAAATGGTGTGAAGGAATTCGGCTAAACACCAAAGAAAATGATTTGATCCGAGAGCAAAAGAAAGAACAAATGATGCTTGCTAAGAAGAGATTACTTGCCGAAAAATGAAAAGGGTTAAGAACATACGGCACATTCAAAGTTAAGCTACCCAAAGTGCACCTAAAAACGGCACACCTTCACTCTCAAAAACGACACACCCCTAGCTATCACTAACCCGAATCCAACTCCCCCTAACAAGCTTCCACACCGGCCAACATTCTCACAAAGCCTCAAATCCCACACTTTTCTCCTACATTCATTCTCTTCCCATCATTCAAATCAGTTTGAATAATTCAACTCCCCAAATGCCTCTCCACCTCTTATTTAAACTATCTGAGTTATTCCACTCCCACTCCTCAAGGTCCCTAGTCAAATCCATCACCTCTCATCCTGAAGCCAAAATTAACACCAAAAAGGTAGACCATGCGACTTGAACTTGCTCCCTCACTGCTCCCCTGTGGCGTCACTTACCGGCATCCTAAGTGGTGTCTCCTTGCCAATTTGCCACTCCTTTTCTCGTGTCAACAAACACAAGAAATCAACATTAAAGCCTAACCCAACTAGCTCTCCCCTAAAGTGCCCAAAATTTAAAATTTCACCAAGGCTTTGGCTTAACCTCGAGCCTTCCCGGGGCCCCCCAAACACAATAAATTAACAAATATAGCATACCAAGCACACAGAAACATAACAGATGCAAAGCCCCTAATTCCCAGATGTTACAGCTCTACCCCCTTAAAGAAAATTCGGCCGCGAAATTTACCTGGTCAAAAGAGATGAGGGTACTGCTGCCGCATAACATCCTCTGGCTCCCACGTCGCCTCTTCCACACCATGATTTTGCCATAAGACTTTGACCAACGGGACTGATTTCCTTCTCAGCACCTTAACGTCTCAATCTAAGATCTGCACTGGTTCCTCCTCAAAGGACAGGTCCAGTCTTACTTCAATCTCCTCCATCGACACAATGTGAGACGGATCAGAATGGTAACACCTCAACATCGAGACATGAAACACATCATGTATTTGCTTCAATTCTGTAGGCAACTCAAGCTGATATACCACTGGTCCCACACGTTTGAATACCCGATAAGGCCCGATGAACCTGGGACTTAGCTTGCCCTTCCATCCAAACCTCATTACCTTCTTCCACGGTGAAACTTTCAGGAAGACTTGATCACCCACTACAAATTCTATATCCTTACGCTTCAAATCAACATAGGATTTCTGCTTATCGGACGCTTCCTTCAATCGAGTTCGAATCAACTTAACTTTCTCCTCTGTCTCGAAACCAATTCCGAACCTGACACCTGACGCTCACCCAATTCTATCCAGCAAGTAGGAGTACGACACCTCCGTCCATACAACGCTTCACAGGGCGCCATCTGAATACTAGACTGGTAGCTGTTGTTGTATGCGAATTTTGCCAACGGTAAAAACTCTTCCCAACTACCCCTGAAGTCAATGACACAACCTCTCAACATATCTTCCAAGATCTGAATTACCCTCTCAGACTGACCATCAGTCTGTGGATGAAAAGTTGTACTGAAGTCTAGTCTTGTACCCAATGCCTGATGCAGCGCCTTCCAAAAACGCGACGTAAACCTCGGGTCCCTATCTGATATGATCGACACTAGTACCCCATGCAACCTCACAATCTCTACCACATACAGCTTAACTAGCTTTTGCAAAGAATAGTCAACATGAATAGGTATGAAATGGGAGGACTTTGTCAATCGATCCACAATCACCCATACCGAATCTTTCTTAGTAGGCGTAAGAGGTAGCCCACTAACAAAGTCCATCGTGATTCTCTCCCATTTCCACTGTGGAATCTTCACCGACTGTAACAACCCTGAAGGCAACTAATGCTCCGCTTTCACTTGCTGACATGTCAAGCATTTACCCACAAACTCGGTAATCTCTCATTTTAAATCAGGCCATGAAAACTATTCACGAGATCTCGATACATCTTATTCCCTCCAGGATGCATAGCGTAAGGGCTACTATGTACCTCTAGAAGAATCATCTGTCTCAACTCCGCATCCTTTGGCACACAGACCCTTTTACGGAAACACAAAACCCCATCACTGTTCAAATTAAAATCCTCTACCCCACCATTCTGTACTTGCAGAAGTCGAGCACTCAAGACACCGTTTGACAACTGCTTCTCTTTAATCTGAGTTATCCATGTCAGCTTTACCTGAAGTTCAGCTAACAAACTCCCATCATCATATAGGCTGAGATGGGCAAACATCGCCCTCAAATCCGATATTACCTTCCGACTTAACGCATCTGCCACCACGTTAGCTTTACCCTAATGGTATTCGATCGAGCAGTCATAATCCTTCAACAACTCAATCCACCTCCACTGTCTTAAATTCAACTCCTTCTGAGTAAGGAGATATTTCAAACTCTTGTGATCGGTGTAGATAATGGACTTCTCCCCACACAGGTAATGTCTCCAGATCTTCAGAGAGAACATTACCGCAACCAACTCCAGATCATGCGTGAGATAGTTTATCTCATGCGATCTTAACTGCCGAGACGCATACGCAACCACCCTCTTGTCTTACATTAACACGCACCCTAACTCCGTGTGCGAAGCATCATAATAGACAATGAACTCTTTCCCAGCCTCAGGCTGAATCAAAATCGGAGCCTCCGTTAAGATCCTCTTCAGCTTCTCAAAACTTTCCTACTGCTTGTCAATCCAAACAAATGGTACCCCTTTCCGCAACAACTTAGTTCAGGGAGCAGTAATTAGGGAGAATCCCTCAACAAACCTTCTGTAGTACCCAGCTAACCCAAGAAAACTTTGAATCTCGCCATAGACTTAGGCGGTTTTCATTCCAACACAGCTTCAATCATTCGAGGATCAACCCTAATCCCGGTCCATATACAACATGACCTAAGAAGGTAACTTCTTTCAACCAAAATTCACACTTACTAAATTTGGCGCACAGCTGCTTCTCCCTCAAAATCTACAGAACCACACAAAGATGCGAATCGTGCTCTTTTTGGTCTTAGAATATACCAGGATGTCGTCTATTAACACCACAACAAACCGGTCCAGATAGGGTTGGAATATCCAGTTCATCATATCCATAAACGCAGATGGCGCATCTGTCAACCCAAACGGCATCACTAAAAACTCATAGTGACCATAGCAAGTTCAAAACATCGTCTTATGAATATCCGCTTTGACCTTGAGTTGATGATATCCTGACCTCAAATCTATATTTGAAAAGACCGAAGCCCCTTTGAGCTGATCAAATAGATCGTCAATCCTCGACAGCGAGTACTTGTTCTTAATCGTCAACTTATTCAACTGGCGGTAGTCAATGCACATACACATCAACCCATCCTTCTTCTTCACAAACAGCACCAACGCTCCCCACGGAGACACACTTGGTCGGATAAAACCACGACCCAACAGCTCCTGAATCTGGGCTTTAAGTTCCACAGCTCCTTTGGCGCCATCCTATAAAGGGCGATGGACACCGAGTCTGTACCCGGAAGTAGCTTCCAAATTCCACTTCACGATTCGAAGGTAACCCTGGAAGCTCCTTAGGAAAGACATCTTCGAATTCCTTTACTGTTCTAACCTCACTAACAATCACTTCTTTTGCATCTAATGCACTGATAAAAGCTAGGAATGCCCTGCACCCTTTCTGAACCATCTTAACAGCCCTTAATGCGGAGACCACGTTAGACAAATAATTCCTTCTTTCCCCTATTACAACCACCTCTTCGCCCTCTGGGGTACTCAATACCATTCGCTTAGTCGCACAATCCAATTTAGCACGATGTCTAACCAACAAATCCATGCCTAAGATGAGATCAAACTCCCCGAATGGTAATTCTATTAAGTCGACCGAAAACAAAACTCCTCGAATTTCTAAAGGCACATCTCTAAATAATTTGTTCACTACCATGGATTGTCAGCAAGAAATGGAAGCTATAAAAAATAAATGGAAGAAAAAGTAATAAAGAAAGCACCACTCACTACTTTTATGTTCGTCTAGAATAGAAAACAGTAGAGGGGAGGGAGAATTTTGGCTTGACAAAGAAGAAGGTGATAGGAGGGTTTGGCTAAAGGGAAGTGAAAGGTAAAGTAAGTATGAAGCAAAAGAAAAAGAGGGTTGTAAAAGCAAGAACCGAAATGGTGTGAAGGAATTCGGCTAAACACCAAAGAAAATGATTTGATCTGAAAGCAAAAAGAAGAACAAATGGTGCTTGCTAAGAAGAGATTACTTGCCGAAAATGAAATGGGTTAAGAACATATGGCACCTTCAAAGTTAAGCTACCCAAAGTGCACCCAAAAATGGCACACCTTCACTCTCAAAACCGAAAATGTCAAAAGCAACTAGGCTAAGTTTCGACACACCCTAGCTATCACTAACCCGAATCCAACTCCCCCTAACAAGCTTCCACACCAGCCAACATTCTCACCAAGCCTCAATTCCCACACTTTTCTCCTACATTCACTCTCCTCCCATCATTCAAATCGGTTTGAATAGTTCAACTCCCCAAATGCCTCTCTACCACTTATTTAAAGTGTTTGAATTATTCCACTCCCACTATACAAGGTCCCTAGCCGAATCCATCACCTCTCATCCTGACGCCAAAATAAACACCAAAAAGGCAGACCATGCGACTCGAACCTGCTCCCTCAGTGCTCCCTTGTGGCGTCACTTACCTGCATCCTAAGTGGCATCTCCTTGCTACTTTGCCACTCCTTTTCTTGTGTCAATAAACACAAGCAATCATCCTTAAAGCCTAACCCAACTAGCTTTCCCCTAAAGTGCCCAAAATTTGAAATTTCACCAAGGCTTCGGCTTAACCCCAAGCCTTCCCGGAGGCCTCCCAAACACAACAAATTAACAAATAAAGCATACCAAACACTCAGAAACATAACAGATGAAAAGCCCCTAATTCCCAGATGTTACAACCTTTGCTACTAATGTGAGCAAGCAAGATCGCTTAGAAAAGAGTTTCGGCACTTCTCCTCTTGATATTCGGCAGAACAAGGGAATGCCGATTGGATGAGTCAGAAGGGTGTATTTGCACTCAACAGATTGGCCTTTCAAATAACAACTACTAACGCAGAGAGAAGAAATGGTTCGACCCTCTTCCAAACGAACGGCCACAGAGATAAGTGGTGACTATGCAACAAGGAAAAGAGAATGGTTAGGGAGTAGAAGAGGATTCGACAACACAAGACATAAATGTGAGATGGAACGAAAATGGGAGATGGGAGCTATGAGAATTCGGAAAAAGGGATGGAAGCTTGAGAAATGAAGTAAATGAGAGGAAAAGAGAAAAGAAGAGAAAGAAAAAGAATGCCAAAAAGGTTTTAGCTTTTACCAAATAAAAAATGAACCAAATATTCTTGGGAATTTTTGGCAAACAAGGAAAAAAGTTGAAAGAAACCGAAAGAACACAATGCCCAAAAAGAGAGAAAACTCTATACACACTAAAAATTTGCAAACACCCTTAAGAATTTTTGGCACCTACCCCCTACCAAAATCGAATGTTCTCTCCCTCCAAAAGACTTCACTTTGACCAAATTTCCTCCCCCAACACTCCCAAAATTCGGCCAACTCCCCTTCTCACCTCAATCCCCATATTTTCTCCTTGATTCACTCCTTAATCCCCTCTCTTCCACTCATTCAAATGCATTTGAATGAGTCTTCAACTCCTCCAATAGAGTCCCAGCCGAACTCTCCCACCCTCACCTGATCAGCACAAAAATTAAATAGATTGTGCTGCAGGTGGGATTTGAACTCCTCCCCCTTAGCTCTTGAAAATGACGCCACACCACCGTTACACTTGCTCAACTTGTGCTAGCATTTTATCCACTTAATCCCTTATGTCTGACACCACCTACCTTCTACCACTTAAAGCCCAAACACGAAAAATTTTTAGCAAGCCCGACTCGATCCCCGGCCTTCCTAGGACCCCCAAACACACCCAACCAACACACAAAATAGCCTAACACATAACATAATACCAAAACACAAAAACCCAAATTTCAGGATGTTACAATCATTCATAATCACTTTGTCCCTTTAGAAGATCTAAATGACCTAAAACATACTTTAGAAAGGGGTCGAGACTAAACTGAGCACATACATATTTTTCTAAAAATCAAACATTTTTCAAAGTTACAGAGGTCACACGCCCGTGTGGACAGGCCTTGTGCCTCACATGGCCTCAAACACTCCTGTGTGTCCAAGCCGTGGTCGATACTGACTTGTATCACACGGCCAGTCACACGCCCGTGTGTCTGGCCCGTGTGCGAGCCTGACTTGAATCAAATTACAAATTTAAGGAACACGGTCGAGACACACGTCCGTGTGCTCAACCGTGTGGGCAAATATAGGCCATTTACAAGGCCAATTTGCCACCAATTTTAGGGTCAATCATACAAGCACAAATAAGCATCATTTCTTACACCAAAAACAACCAAAACATACCAAAAATGACCATCTTTTCTAACCATTCAAAAGCATGTGAAATATATCAACTTGTGCACAATTTATCTCAAATAATAACCACAAGCATTTCTAAGTAAAATCCATCCATAAACATACCAATTCATTATAACAACCTTTCATCAATAATATACCAACTTTGCATCACAAAATATAGACTAAAATTTACCATATTCAAATCCCATTTACAAGCCATATCACATGGCTTTATATACATCTCAAACATAAACTAAACAACTAGCTTATACGTGGCATACTTAACTATGTACACATTCAAAAGGTACCAAAATTGAGTTTGATAGTGTGGTGATGATCCTCGGCAATCTCCCGAGCCTTCCGTAGCTTTAATGATCTATAAAATAATACAAACACACGCACAAAGTAAGCTTTCAAAAGCTTAGTAAGCCATATACAAATAAACTTATCTTATAAACATTTATAACCATAACAAATACAAGATCATTAGCATATAACAATTGCAAATTCATATTTCTTCTTTGACTCAATTGTTTCTAACCATTTGCTTATTAACAAATCACATTTCCATGTATATCATTTGATCATAGCACATTTGTATATATATCACATATTGTCTCAACTAGTCTATGCACATATCTCAATTCTGCAATATTACGTATACTTACCATTCATATTCAAACTTTGCATACATTTCAATGTAACTGTTTCGGATACACATTTCACAAAGTCATTCATTTCTCGAAATGCCTGTTGAACCATTCGGAATCAAATAGGATATTCGGATAAATTGGAACACTCTACAATGCCAACGTCCCAGACGTGGTTTTACATGTAATCAAATATCGATGCCACTGCCCCAGATAGGGTCTTACTCGAAATCATATACGATGCCAATGTCCCAGACATGGTCTTACACGTAATTCAAAAATCGATGCCAACGTCCCAGACATGGTCTTACACGATATCGCATATCAAAATCCTATGTCATGACATATGTATCCTGACTATTCCTAAGTTCGTAGGGACTTTTTAGACATTGACACATTGTCGATACTTTCTCTAATTTCACATGTATATCTTCCATATTCATTCATCATAATTCAATTTCATAAGAACATGAATAAATCAACTCAATTACATTTATTTGTATATAGACTTACCTCATATGGATATGAACGGATAGAAACGACTACTCGACCAGTTTTGACTTCCTCGATCTAAATCCATTTTTTTTTTTGGTTCTTGATCTTAATCAAGCTATGTAAGTGCTGAATATCAAACCCTATTTTTAACTATCTTCTTTGCTTCATTCGGCCATGAAAGATGATAATAATGGCCATCTTTTGTTTTATTTTATTTAACTTAACTTATTATCTAATTTACATAATTAACCTTTGATAAAAGCATATAATAATACATAATGGTTTGTCATAAATGTCCATTAACCATATCAATGGTACATTTGCATAATAAGGACTTCATATTAGTAAAGACACATCAATTCAGTACTTAATCAATTAGAAGGCCACTTTTACACTTTCTGCGATTAAGTCCTTTTATCAAATTAAGCACACACACGAATAAATTAATTCACAGAAATTTCACACATGCTTAATCACATACTGTAGACACGAAAAATAATATTAAAATATTTTTTGACTGGATTTGTGGTCCTAAAACCACTATTCTGACTAGGGTCTAAACCGGACTATTACAGTTCTCCCCCTTAGGGATTTTCATCCCCGAAAATATTAACATTAAACAGATTCGAATATTGTTGTCTCATAGCATCTTCGGGCTCCCACGCAGCCTCTTCAACTTCCTGTAGATGCCACATTACTTTTACTAAAGGAATTTTCTTATTTCGCAATTTTTTAATCTCGCGAGCTAAGATACGGATTGGTTCTTCTTCGTAAGTCATATTAGATTGAAATTCTATCTCAGATGGAGAAATTACATGCGAAGGATCAGATCTATATCGTCTAAGCATTGATATGTGAAACACATTATGAATCCTTTCTAACTCAGGTGGTAGCAATAATCTGTATGTAACAGGCCCAATACGTTCGATAATATCATATGGCCCAATGAATCTCAGACTCAGATTGCCTTTACAACCAAATCAAAGTATTTTCTTCCAGGGTGAGACTTTCAAAAACACTTTATCTCCAATCTCAAACTCAATATCTTTTCGTTTCAAATCTGTATAAGATCTCTATCAATCAGATGCTGCTTTCAGACTATTACGGATTACTTTTACTTTCTGCTCAGTTTCTTTTATCAAATCAACCCCATGAATCTTATTCTCGCTGAGTTCTGACCAATACAGAGGTGTTCAACATTTCCTACCATACAAGACTTCATACGGTGTCATTTTAATGCTCGACTAAAAACTATTATTATACGCAAATTCAATCAATGGTAAATACTATTCCCATGTACCTTCAAACTCAAGAATGCAACATCTTAGCATATCTTCAAGGATCTGAATAATCTGCTAGAATTGACCATCTGTCTGTGGGTGAAAAGTTGTATTGAAATGCAATCTAGTACCTAAAGCCTCTTGCAGTTTCTTCTAAAATCGTGAAGTAAACCTCAGATCTCGGTCAGAAACAATAGATAGTGGCACCCCGTGCAATTTCACAATATCGAAATATATAGCTCAGCTAATTTATCAAGTGAATAATCAGATTGTATCGAAATAAAATGAGCTGATTTAGTCAATCTATCAACTACAACCCATATTGCATCTTTCTTCCTCGGAGTCAAAGGCAACCCTGAAACAAAATCCATCGTCACTCTATCCCATTTCCATTCAGGAATCATAATCGGTTAAAACAAACCAGATGGAACATGATGTTTAGCTTTAACTTGTTGATAGATTAAACATTTTGACACAAAGTCAGAGATATCTCTTTTCATTCCAGGCGCCAATAAAGTCATTTCAAATCATTGTACATCTTTGTACTTCCTAAATAAACAGATAAGCGGCTGCTATGAGCTTCATTCAAAATCAACTGAATCAACTCTAGGTTTCTTGGAAAACAAACCCGATCTCAAAATCTCAAACAATCATCAACATCAACTCGAAATTCAGAGTTGGAATTTAAATCACACTGAGTTCGTTTCGCTAACATTTCATTATCAATTTTCTGAACATCACATATTTGCTATAAAAACAACGATTTTGCTTTCAATTCACCTGAACTGAACTATCATCAAACAGTTCTAAATGAGCTTTCATCACACGTAGTGTAAATAGTGATTTCTGATTTAATGCATCAGCAACAATATTTGCTTTACCAAGATGATAATCTATCACAAGCTCATAGTCCTTTAACAATTCCAACCATCTTCTCTGTCGTAGATTCAAGTCTTTCGAGTCATCAAATACTATCTGAAAACACATGGCATTTTTCATTGCAAAGATAGTGCCGCCAAATCTTTAAAGCAAACACAATCGCAACTAGTTCAAGATCATGTGTCAGATAATTCTTCTCATGCAATTTCTATTGTCTCGAGGCATAAGCTATAACTTTGCCTTCCTACATCAAAACACATCCCAGACTATTCATAGATGCATCATTATAGATAATGAATTCTTTACCCGATTCTAGCTGAACTAGAACTAGAGCTTCAGTCAATAAAACTTTCAACTGATCAAAACTTTTTGGAACTTTTCAGACCAGTTGAATTTCACATCTTTCTGAAGCAATCTCGTCATTGGAGTTGCAATCATCGAAAAGACTTTTACGAATCATCGATAATAACCAGCAAGTCTCAGAAAACTGCAAACTTTAGACTCATTTATCGGAGGCTTCCACACTAAAATAGCTGAAATTTTATTCGGATCAACTCGTATACCAGATGCTAACACAATATGTCCCAAAAAGCCAACTTCATGCAACCATAATTCACATTTACTAAACTTTGCATAAATTGCTTATCCCGCAGAGTTTGTAGCACAATTCTTAGATGTTCAGCATGCTCAACTTCATCACACGAATAAATCAAAATGTCATCAATGAACACAACAACAAATCGATCTAAATACGGTTTGAAAATTCTATTCATCAAATCCATAAAGACAGCAGAAGCATTTGTTAGTTTGAAAGGCATAACTAAAAATTCATAATGCCCGTACCTTGTCCTGAAAGTAGTTTTCAGAATGTCTGAATCTTTTACTTGCAAATGATAATATCCCGATCTCAGATCTATCTTTGAAACACGGTGGCTCCTTTCAGCTAATCAAACAAATCATCAATTCTAGGTAGAGGATATTTGTTCTTAATAATCACTTTGTTTAACTGACGGTAATCAATACACATTCTCATCGTGCCATCTTTCTTTTTCACAAATAAAACGGGAGCACCCCAAGGTGAGAAACTCGGTCGTGCAAATCCTCTATCGGTCCACTCTTGCAACTAAGACTTCAACTCTTTCAATTCTTTTGGAGCCATTCTATACGGAGCTATTGAGATAGGAGTTGTCCCCGGCACTAAATTAATACCAACCTCAACTTCTCGTATCGGAGGTAATCCCAGTAATTCTTTAGGAAATACATCAGGGAATTCACAAACAACTGATACAGATTCAACCTTATTTTCAGTCACTCTTGAATCAATCACATAGGCAAAATAAGCTTCATAACCCTTTTTCACATAATTCTGAGCTTTCATCACTAATATCACAGCCGGTAACCCATTCGAATCGTTAGAATTAATCCAAACTATTTCATCATTCTGACATTTCAAATCTATAGTCTTTCATTTGCAGTTCAGAATAGCATCATTCAATGTTATCCAATCCATACCCAAAATTATATCAAACTCATGAAAAGGTAATAACATCAGATCAGCCAGAAAACAATTATCTCGAAACATCAATGGACAATTCTTGCATACTTTGTCAACCATGACACTTTTACCTAAGGGGTTCGATACTCTAATAACAAATTCAGTAAACTCTACAGCAAAGTCTTACTGAAACTAAGTTCATGCATACATACGAATGAGTAGACCCTAGATCTATCAATGAAATCACAAAAGTATCATAAAGAGTAAATGTACCCGTAATAACATCTGGAGACGAAACTTCCTCACGAGCTTGAATGGCGTAAGCTCTGGCAGGTGCTCTAGGTTCAAATCTCACAACTGTATCTTTCGTAGCTCTCTGGCTACCACTCACATTTCTTGTGTTTTTAGAAGATCTACTCCTAGTTGAAGCATTATCTAACTCTTGTTCAACCGACTGGGATAATTTGATCTTGCACAATCTCTTGTTCAACAATTAAATCTTTGACTCGATGTTTAATAAGTTAAAATTAAAAAGTAATTTTGAAATTCCATAATAAAGATAGTCATTTTAAGAAAACTTCAATTAATACTTTGAAAACAATTTGCCTTAATATTTGGATTAAGCTCCATTATTAAATTAATCGATCTAATGATTATTAAGCAAGCCATCCTTAACTCCTTTTCTACCCGTGTGGTACCAAACCACTGGTGGTGCCAAACCTTGGTGACCCAAAGTCACGATATCCAAAATGTGATCAAATCCATTCAATCTACAATTACTCGGATGTCTTTTACCACAATCTCTACATCATCTTAAGTGTCAAGTTCACCTTATCCACTTCACTAAATTCTTCAAACTAAAAATTACTCTAACTATGTAAATAAATCCAATCCTACACAAGACTATGCTAAACACACAAACAATACTACCCGAGCTAACACAAGTAACTAGATGACATACAAATTTTTCCTAAAGCCCAAGGCCCAATCGGCCCAATCCTACTAGGCCCAATTTCGGGATGTTACAGATCTAATGATTAAAGCAAGCTCAGTCATTCAATCTACAATTAGTCTTTTACCACAATCTCTACATTCAGGTCGCTTAGATCGGACATTTCCAACACTAGCTATCGAAATTGCTGGAGCTTTAAAATTTGAATGCGATCTAGCACGATCTCTGTTTGAATGTCCCATATTAGTCTTTGAACGGCTATGCTCATCTCTGAATTTCTTTGTTGCAAACTAAAATGATTTATTTGAGAATCTCTTTCTCGCATTTCTAGCTTTTGTCTCAGCTTTTCTTTTATCTTTCCCAAGTGCTTCAGCTTTACATGCTCGATCAACAAGTACAAAAAATTCTTTTATTTCCAGAATTCCAACTAGCAAATAGATATCTTCATTCAAGCCGTCTTCAAACCTTTTACACATTATTGATTCAGTTGAAACACATTCCCATGCATATTGACTTAATGTCACAAATTCTCGTTCGTATTCTGTGACAGACATACGACCCTGTTTCAATTCAAGAAATTCTTTTCATATTTGATCTATAAATCTCTGACTAATATATTTCTTCTGAAATTCATATTGAAAGAAATCCCAGGTAACTTGTTTTTTTGGAACAACAGAGGTCAAAGTCTTCCACCACTAATAAATTGCATCTCTTAACAAAGAAACGACGTATTTCACACATTCCTCAAGAGTACAAGACATTTCATCAAACACTCAGATTGTATTCTCGAGCCAAAACTCAACTCTCTCAGCATCATCATCGTTAGTGGCCCTGAACTCTTCAGCCCCATATTTACGAATTTTATCGATCGGAGGCTTATTCAACAGATTTAGATTCATAATCGAAGGTACAATAGAAGTCTGAGGAGGATTGGGTGGGGGCAGAGGTTGTGAAATAGCCGGATTTGTTCTAATGTACTGAGTGAACCATTCATTCATTATTTGGAAGAAGACTTGTTTATCCTTTCCTTCTTGACCGCTAGTAGCCGGTCTAAAATTAGATGGTGTTGTCCCTTGAGCGGGAGCAGGCGCATTACTTTCAACATCGTCAGCTATAGCTCTTTTGGGATCTATTTACTATACAAAAAAAGCACATTTATATGTCAGGATTCATCACACTATCACAGTTTGTATATATGGCATGTATAGCTAGATTCTCACACGCTACGTTAGTCCTAGAATCAACTAAACCGTAGCTCTGATACCAATAAAATATAACACCCCTAACCCACAACCATCACCAGAATAGAGTTAAGAGGCATTACCAGACATATCAAAACTTTTCAGAAACATACATTTCAAATCAACTAAACACCATCATTCATAATCACTTTGACCCTTTAGAAGATCTAAATGACCTAAAACATACTTTAGAAAGGGGTCGGGACTAAACCAAGCACATACAAAATGTTTTGAAAATCAAACAATTTTCAAAGTTACAGAGGTCACACGCCCATATGGGCAGGCCGTGTGCCTCACACGACCTCAAACAAGCCCGTGTGTCCAAGCCATGGTCGATGCTGACTTGCATCACACGGCCTGTCACACGCCTATGTGTCTGGCCCGTGTGCGAGCCTAACTTGAATCAAATTACAAATTTAAGGAACACGGTCTAGACACATGCCCGTGTGGGCAAATATAGGCCATTTATAATGCCAATTTGCCACCCATTTTAGGGTCAATCTTACAAGCACAAATAACCATCATTTCTTACACCAAAAACAACTAAAACATGCCAAAAATGACCATCTTTTCTAACCATTCAAGAGCATATCAAATATATCAACTTGTGCACAATTTATCTCAAATAATAATTACAAGCATTTCTAAGTAAAATCCATCCAAAAACTTACCAATTCATTATGACAACCTCTTATCAATAATATACCAACTTTGCATCACAAAACATAGACTAAAATTTACCATATTCACATCCCATTTACAAGCCACACCACATGGCTTTATATACATCTCAAACATAAACTAAACAACTAGCTTATACATGGCATACTTAACTGTGTACACATTTAAAAGGTACCAAAATTGAGTTTGATAGTGTGGTGATGATCCTCGACAATCCCCCGAGCCTTCCGTAGTTTTAATGATCTATAAAATAATGCAAACACACACACAAAGTAATCTTTCAAAAGCTTAGTAATCCATATACAAATAAACTTATCTTATAAACATTTATAACCATATCAAATACAAGATCATTAGCATATTACAATTGCAAATTCATATTTCTTCTTTGACTCAATTGATTCTAACCATTTGCTTATTAGCAAATCACATTTCCATGTATATCATTTGATCATAGTACACGTTATTTGTATATATATATATCACATATTGTCTCAACTAGTCTATGCACATATCTCAATTCTGCAATCTTACATATACTTACCATTCATATTCAAACTTTGCATACATTTCAACGTAACTGTATCGGATACACATTTCACAAAAACATTCGTTTCTTGGAATGCTCTTTGAACCATTCAGAATCAAATTGGATATTCAGATAACTTGGAACACTCGTACAATGCCAAGTCCCAGATCTGGTCGTACATGTAATCAAATATCGATGCCACTGTCCTAGACGGGATCTTACACGAAATCATATACGATGCCAATCTCCCATTTGCTTATTAGCAAATCACATTTCCATGTATATCATTTGATCATAGTACATTTGTATATATATATATCACATATTGTCTCAACTAGTCTATGCACATATCTCAATTTCGCAATCTTACATATACTTACCATTCATATTCAAACTTTGCATACATTTCAACGTAAGCATATCGGATACACATTTCACAAAAACATTCGTTTCTTCAAGGGAATGCTCTTTGAACCATTCGAATCAAATTGGATATTCGTTTATAAACTTTATTCAAAGATAACTTGGAACACTCGTACAATGCCAAGTCCAGATCCTTTGGTCATACATGTAATCAAATATCGATGCCCTTTGTCCTAGAGCATATCGGGATCTTACGAAATCATATCGATGCCAATCTCCCGAAATCATATACGATGCCTTGTCCCTGGATGGTCTTACAAGTAATTCAAAAATTGATGCCAACGTCCCAAACGTGGTCTTACACGATAACACATATCGAAATCCTATGTCATGACATATGTATCCTAACTATTCCTAAGGTTTGTACTGGACTTTTTAGACATTGACACATTGTCTATACTTTCTCGGATTTCACATGTATATCTTCCATATTCATTCATCATAATTCAATTTCATAAGAACTTGAATAAATCAACTCAAATACATTTATTTGTATATAGGCTTACCTCGTACGGATATGAACGGATAGAAACGACTACTCGACCACTTTCGACTTTCCCCGATCTAAATCCATTTTCTTTGGTTCTTGATCTCAATCAGGCTATGTAAGTGCCGAATATCAAACCCTATTTTTAACTATCTTCTTTGCTTCATTCGGCCATGAAAGATGAAAATAATGGCCATCTTTATGTTTTATTTTATTTAACTTAACTTATTATCTAATTTACATAATTAACCTTTGATAAAAGCATATAATAATACATAATGGTTGGTCATAAATGTCCATTAACCATATCAATGGTACATTTGCATAATAAGGACTTCATATTAATAAAGACACATCAATTCAGTACTTAATCAATTAGAAGGCCACTTTACACTTTTTGCGATTAATTCCTTTTATCAAATTAAGCACACAAACGAATAAATTAATTCACAGAAATTTCACACATGCTTAATCACATATTGTAGACATGCAAAATAATATTAAAATATTTTTTGACTCAAATTTGTGGTCCCAAAACCACTATTCTGATTAGAGTCTAAATCGAACTGTCACATCCACCCTGACACCTTCAACAGATTCTATATGCCCAAGAAAACTAACTTCCCGTAGCCAAAATTCACATTTACTAAATTTGACATACAATTGTTTCTCTCGCAAAGTTTGCAACACTATTCTCAAATGCTCAACATGTTCATTTTCATCTCGGCAGTAAACCAAAATATCATATTTAAATACCACCACAAACTTGTCCAAATACGGGCTGAAAATTCTGTTAATTAGATCCATAAACACTGCAGGTGCATTTGTCAAGCGAAATGGCATCACAAGAAACTCATAGTGTCCATACCTGGTTCTAAAAGCTAGATTTTGTACATCTGAATCTTTTACCCGTTGTTGATAATAGCCAAAACAAAGATCAATCTTGGAAAATAGAGTGGCACATTTTAACTAGTCAAACAAGTCATCAATACAAGGCAAAGGATACTTGTTCTTTATTGTAACCTTATTGAGCTATATGTAATCAATACACAGCCTCAACGACCCATCCTTCTTCTTTACAAATAAAATCAGAGCATCCCAAGGCGAGAAACTAGGTTGAGTAAAACCTCTATCAATTAACTCTTGCAACTATACTTTCAGCTCCTTCAATTCAGTAGGAGCCATCCTATAAGGTGCTATAGATATAAGTGTTGTACCCGGAACAAGATCTATAGAGTATTCTACTTCTCTATCTAGTGGTGAGCTAGGTAATTCTTCTCGAAACACATCAGGAAATTCACATACAATCGGCACTGACTAAATCTTTGACTCAGACACTTTAGTATCCAACACATATGCAAGGTAAGCATCATAACCTTTTCTGACATATTTTTGTGCTGATATTGCTGAAATCACATTATGTAATCCATCCAATTTATCAGATTCAACATGAAGTAATTCACCATTTTCACATTTCAAAATAATATATTTCTGCTTACAATTCACCACTGCATAATATCAAGTTAACCAATCCATTCCCAAAATCACATCAACTTCATCAAATGGCAATAACATCAAGTCAGCCGAAAAGCAATAACCTTTTATTATTATTGGACAGTTCTTACAAAACTTTATCCACCATAACACACTGGCCCAAGGGTTTTGAAACTTTAACCACAAATTCAGTAAATTCAACAGGTAAATTTTTAACAGTCACTAAGTTCGTGCATATATATGAATGTGTGGAACCAGGATTAATCAAAGCAGTAATATTAGTATCAAGTAGAGAGAATGTACCAGTAATGACGTCTAGTGCAGAAGCATCTTCTCTAGCACAAATAGCATATGTTTTTACAGGTGCTCGTGCCTCAGATCTAACTGTTGTATCCTTGGTAGTACCTCGACTACCATCAGCATTGCCAAGATAATGGGGTAGTCGCCTCTCAAGACAGGATTACTAGGCTTTGAAGCTGGTTCTATATCTTTTTAACTCTTTCAGGACAATCCCTAAGGAAATGGTCAAGTGAACCACATCCAAAACAAGCTCCACTCCTAGACCGACATTTCCCATGATGAAATTTGTTACAATGTTTACATTTCAGTTTGGGATTACAAACACTACCCACACTGGTCACAGATGGAGATGAAGACCTCGGGTTAGAATGTTGAGAGCCCCACTCTTTTCCAGAATATCCCATAGAAGTGGTCACAATCAATGGTCATAATACTTCTTTAATTTCTTAGAAGCAAATGATTGTGACTTACTCATAGTTCTTTTTCCAAAACCCGATCCTCTCTTTCAGCTTTTTTCTTTTCTTTACTCAATTCTTCAGCTTTGTGTGCTTGACCGGCTAACACCGCAAATTCCTTATTTCGAGAATTCCAATCAATAACTTGATATATTCATTTAAACCCTCTTCAAAGAGTTTACACATCTCAGCCTCATTTAGAACCCATTCTCTAGAATATTTGCTCAACCGAACAAATTCTTGTTCATATTCGGATACAGTCATGTTTCCCTGCTTGAGTTCTAAAAATTCTTTCTTCTTCTGATCCATGAATCTCTGACTAACATATTTCTTCCTGAATTTAACTTGGAAGAATTCCCATGTAACGTTCTATTTTGGTACAACTGAAGTTATGGTATTCCACCAATGGCAAGTTGTATCTTTCAGTAGATACACTACACATTTCAGACACTCGGCAGGTGTACAGGATAATTCATCAAAAACCCGAATGCTATTTTCCAACCAAAATTTAGCCCTTTCCAGATCATCATCTGCGGTAGCTCTAAATTCTTTCGCCCTATGCTTGTGGATTTTATCTATTGGAGGCTTACCAATTCTAGCGAGTTCAACACTTTGTGGTACCTCAGGAACCGATTGAGGAGCAGGTGGGGGAGGTCGTTGTATAGCCGGGTTTGTTCTTATATACTATGTAAACCATTCATTCATCATTTGAAAGAAGGCTTGTTTTGCCTCCTCACTTCGGCCCTCAGACACGGGCTTTTCACTACCAGACGTAGACGCAACTCTTTGAACTAAAGCTGAAGCATTGCTCTCAGCTTCCTTAGATTTAGCTCTAGCTCGGTTGGATGACATTACGATATGAAAAACACATTTAAAATGATCAAGAGTAATCACACTATCACAAATTATATAATGGCATGTATAGCTAAACTCGTGTTTGCTACGTCAAATTTGAGAATCGACTAAATCGTAGCTCTGATACCACTAAATGTAACACCCCAAACCCGTATCCGTTGTTGGAACAGAGTTATGGAGTATTACAAAAAATTTTCAAAACATTTTCAAATAATTCATGTAAATTACTATTTATTAACCAATATCATTGATATTGTCCCTTAAATAGACCCTCAAGGCCCAATACAAGCATTAGAATTGAGTCAGGACTTAATCGAAAACTCTAAGAATTTTTCACAAAATTTCAAAAATTTTGCAAGGTGCAAGGCTCACACGCTTGTGTGGTCTAGGGACACGCCCGTGTGGTTAGGTTGTGCGGTCTCACACGCCCATGTCCCTAACCCGTGTAACTCTCTAACTTGCAAGCATGAAGAAATTGAAGTCACACGACCCTAGCACACGGGCACTTGCAAGCATGAAGAAATTGAAGTCACACGGCCAAGTCACATGCACGTGTGGCAAATTTAATTTTATTTGAAATTAGGTGCAAGTTTCACACGACTAAGACACATGCCCGTGTTCCAGGCCATGTAGGACACACGGCTGAGACACACACCTGTGTCTCTGCCTATTTACTCAATTCTGAGCATTTTGTTTCTCAAAATTTAGGTACAGGGGAAACACGGCCTAACCACATGCCCATGTACCAGGCCGTGTATCACACATGGTCTAAACACACGCCCATGTGTCTGCCCATTTGAACAAAATAAAGTCATTTCTAGCTTCATTTTTCACCCCAAAATCACACCCATGACCTACACTTGAAACACACATCCAATACCAACCATTCCAAGCATTCAAATTAAACAATTCCATCATTCATCATGACATACCATTAAATGCATATGTGTTATTAAACTTACCATGGATTAACTTAGGCATTAGCATCATTTGATCACTTATACTTAACATAACACATATGAATATATCATAATAACCTATTACTAGCCATTCCAATAGCTAGGTTACAAAACATCATTTTGTGAGCCACCATTGGCCAAGTTTTCCTATACATGCCATTATACCAAAATGATTTTACTAAGTATACCCAAAATGACTAGTTGATAATGTGACGATGCTCCAATGATCTCTAACCTTCATGAGTTTTTGAGCACTATAAAATAGGGGAAATAAAACAAAGTAAGCATTACAAGCTTAGTAAGTTCGTATAATGGAAACTAAACTTACCAATCCCATTTATTAAGTCTAAGCATACAATAACATTTATCCATCCATTAGCAATATTGCCTAAACACATGCACTCAGTCAAACATGTTAGTCACCAAAATCTTCATATCAATCAAGTAAACATAGATGAGTTCATCATGCAATATCCATTTAAGTCATTATCATTTCATCTCATAATTCTCATACCATGTCAAGAGTTCTATGTCCGTTGAATCATTAAAATTCCAATGGATGCTCAAGTAGTACACTCGAGGTGTACAATTCAATAATCCGTCAATTCTTATTCAATGGTACCCATTAGGGAACTTAACCTGGGAACACATTCTCGAGCCACATATCGTATAACAGGATTACCAGTCCAGGATAAATCCTTTATATAACTTATGTTCAGAGGAGCTCGATTAGGATTACCAATCCAGGCTAAACCCTAATCATAACGTATACTCGAGAGGTATAATATTAGGATTACCCGTCTGAGCTAAATCCTTTCTATAATAAGGTCAATAGGGTTACTCATCCTAGCTAAATTCCATCTGCAACAAATGCAGGACCTCATCCATTTGGGAAAGCACATATATTCATCAAAATTCAATATTCAATTGGAACTTAACCCCTTTTTCACCATTCAAGCATGTATTAAATTGCTCATTATAGCATTCAAGTAATGTACATCAATACAATTCACATTTCATACAAGCACAACATTCAATTAAACATATTTACATGTCCAATTAAGTTACACGAACTTACCTCGACACTTGTTCACGTATTAAATCTACTAATCCAAAACCTTTTCCTTTCCTCTATCTAACCTCAAATTTGAGTTGTCCGGATCTATATAAATAGCTTTAATCATCAATTTCATACATTTTATACACATTGGGACTCAATTTACATCCTAGGCAAAATTACCATTTTGCCCTAACTTTTCCATAAATTCCAATTTCATCCCTAGGCTAGGAAAATGAAACTTGTGCAATTTACTCCCTATTCCAAGCCTAACCGAATTCCAACATAAAATTTACAGCACTTATTTTCTATAAATTTCATAATTTTTAGCAATTTTCACCACTTTGCATTTTAGTCCCTAAATCATGTTTTCATCAAAAATTACTTTGTAAAAGTTGTTTATCTATCAACAACCTTTCATTTTCTACCATAAATTTATAATTTTCAGCATATTCATCCATGATCCAAATTTCATACCTTGATAACTTTTCAAATTAATCCCCCAAATAGATAGATTAGACTATCCCAGTTTTAAAAATATCAAAATTACTAAAAACGGACAAGAAAACTTACCCAATTAAGCCTTGAAAGTTCATTTTCTCTCTCATAGGGTTTCCATGTATTTTTAAGGTTGAAGATGACAAAAATAAGATGATATTTATTTTTATCATCTTTTAATTAACTAAATTATTTCAATTTCAATTTAGTCCTTGCCCATTTTCTATATTTCCATGGATGAGTCACCAAGAAAATCTACATACCTGTCATAATGGTCTAATTACCATATAAGGACCTCTAGATTTTAAATTCATAGCTATATATTCCTTATAGATACTAGAATTCAACTTTCGCATTTTATGCGATTTATTCCTTCTTGAAATTAAGCACTTAATCGATAAAATTTTCATATCAAAATTTTCACAAGTCATGTCTATCATAATACGGACCATATAATGAAATAAAAATAAACCTTATTTTTGAATCGAATTTGTGGTCCCGAAAACACTAGTCTGATTTAATTGAAAAATGGGCTATTACAGATGATCCGGTACCAGTTCAATAGCAAACTCAACCTCTCTAACTAGTGGCAACCCAGGTAATTCTTCTAGAAATACATCCAGCTTTTCACAAACTATAGGCATCGATTCAATCTTTATTTCAAACACTTTTGTATCTAAAACATAGGCAAGATAAGCTTCACAACCTTTTCTCACATATCTTTGAGCCAACAACGATGAAATCACTATAGGCAATTTACTTGACTCATTTGATTCAATTTGAAGAATTTCACTGTTCTGACATTTCAATTCAATGATCTTTCATCTACAATTCACAATAGCATCATGCAGAGTCAACCAATCCATATCCAAAATTACATCAAACTTATCAATACATAATAACATCAAGTCAGCCAGAAAATAGTAACCCCGAGTCATCAAAGGGCAATCCTTGCAAACTTTATCAACTAGAACATACTTGCCTAAGGGGTTCGATACTTTAATTACAATTTCTGTAAACTCAATAGGAAATTTCTTACTAGACACTAAATTCTCACAAACATATGAATGTGTTGATCCAGGATCAATTAAAACAATCACATTAGTATCATAATGAGAGAATAAGCATGCAACAATATTCAATTAAGTAAAGATGAAGGTCCAATGAACACAGGACTTAATTTCCCTTTGCAACCAAATCTCATCACCTTTTTCCAAGGTGAAACCTTTAGAAAACTTGATCTCCCACAAGAAACTCTATTTCTTTCCGTTTGAGATCGTATACGACTTTTGTCATCGGATGCTTCCTTTAATCGAGCCGGATTACCTTAACCTTTTCTTCGGATTCGCCATTATTTTGGACCCAAAATCGACGTTCCCTAATCCTCGCCCAACACGTAGGAGTGCGACACTTAGTCCATATAGTGCTTCATATGGTGCCATCCGAATCTTGGCTTGGTAAGCTG
Source organism: Gossypium rotundifolium (assembly GCA_025506655.1). Taxonomy (NCBI): domain Eukaryota; kingdom Viridiplantae; phylum Streptophyta; class Magnoliopsida; order Malvales; family Malvaceae; genus Gossypium; species Gossypium rotundifolium. The sequence goes on from CP106726.1 coordinate 45,402,637, forward strand.
TTGTTGTACGCAAATTCGCTAACGATAAGAACTCTTCCCAACTTCCCCTGAAATCCATCACACATCCCCTTAACATATCTTCTAAGATTTGGATTACTCATTCAGACTGGCCGTCCGACTGTGGATGAAATGCCGTACTGAAGTCCAATTTAGTACCAAGACCGATGCAATGCTTTCCAAAACCGAGGCGTAAACCTTGGATCTCTATCCAAATAATCTTTAGGCACTCCATGCAATCTCACAATCTCGGTCACATATAACCGCCAATTTCGCAAAGAGTAATCAACTCAATCGGGATAAAATGTGCGATTTCGTCAATCGGTCCACTATCACCCATATGAGCCTTTCTTAGTAGGTGTCGGAGAAGCCCACTAACAAGGTCCATGGTGATTCTCTCCCACTTCCACTGCGGAATCTTTATCGATTGTAGCAATCTCGAAGGTACTTGATGTTCACCACACCACTTTTCGACTTAGGCGCCGCCACCACGTAAGCCTTGCGGTGGTACTCAATAGATCTCATAGTTGAGTCTTTCAATAATTCTATCCACCTTTGCCTCAAATAGAGTTCTTTTCGAGTCGGTAGATATTTAGACTCTTGTGGTCCGTGTATACGACTTTTCCCCATATAAATAATGTCTCCGAACAAGTCTCCCTCTCAGCAAAGGATATTGTTCTTGATGGGTCTTACATTCTAAGAAATTTATCTTTCTTAGATAACTCTAGGCAATCTTGAATAAAATGATAACCAAAATAAGAAGTGAGCCACATTTGAAGCAAGCTTTATTACTCTTATTCCAAAGACTTCTTCCAAAATTTCGTCTCCATCTTAAATATTAAAATTTAATATATCACTACATTCACTTACATAATGAAGTTGACACATATTTCGGGTTTATTGTTTACATACTACCCCCGCGGTAGATTGCTTGAGGACCGAAATTTAAGTTGCTTGAACTTTAGGACTCACATATTGATTTCCACATCCCTATTCTGACATCCCACTGAAGCATGTGATCGAATAAACGAATCTCGGGATTTCTTTGATGAAGACTGATATGACTTATTAATCGACCTTTTTCTTAAGTCTCTAGCCTCTAAATTAGCTTTGCTCTTTTCTCGGTTAAAGTCTTCAACTTTGAAAGCCCGGTCAACTAATACAACAAATTCTTTCAAATCTGAAATCCCAACTAGAAGCTTAATGTCTTCATTCAAACCGTTAACAAATCGCTTACACATGATCTCTTCGGTAGAAACATACTCTCGAGCATATTTGCTCAACCACACAAATTCTCTCTCGTACTCGGTCACGGTCATACAACCCTATTTCAATTCTAAAAACTCTTTGTGCTTTTGATCCAGAAACTGTTGGCTTATATATTTCTTCCTGAATTCGGTTTGAAAGAATTCCTAGGTTACTCATTCTCTAGGTACCACAGATACTAATGTATTCCACCGCTACTACGCGGTATCTCTCAATAATGAAATGGCACACTTTAAACTCTCAACTAGAGTACACAACAATTCATCACATACCCAAATAGTATTTTCAAGCCAAAATTTAGCTCTCTCAGGATCGTCATTAATGGTAGCTCTAAACTCCTCGGCCCGTACATACAGATTTTATCAACCGAAGTCTTATTTAGTCATTAAAATTCCACAACTTGAGGTGCTATAGGGATCAGTTGAGGATTAGGTGGGGGTGGAGTTGTTGAGTAGCTGGATTTGTCCGAACATACTGCGTGAACCATTCGTCCATCATTTGAAAAAAGGCCTCTTTAGCCTCTCCCCCGTGACTACTCGACATAGGTCTAGAATCAGTCGGTGCTGCCCCTTGAGCGGGATCTGGCGCATTACTTTCAACCTCATCAGCTACAACTAGGTTGGGATCCATTTACTATATGAAAACACATTTTAAAATGTCAGGAGTCATCACACTATCACAGTTTATTTATGGCATGTATAGCTAGACTCTCACACACGCTATGTTAGTCCTAGAATCAACTAAATCGTAGCTCTGATACCAATAAATGTAACACCGCTCACCAGTATTCAATGCCATAATAGGGTTACGGAGCATTACCTAACTTATAAAACATTTAAGCATTCAATTCACATATAATTTCACATCTCATGAAAACTTTATTCAAACTCAAGCATAGTGTCCCTATAACGAGCCTACAAGGCCCTAAACATGCTTTTGGAGTGGTTCAGACTAAACTAATAACTTAGGAAACTTTCACAAAACCTTGAAGATTTTTCTCAAAATAGGGGACACACGGCCACCAGACATGTCCGTGTCACAAGTCGTGTGCACATTCGAAATGGGAGCACATGGCTGTGTCCCAGCCTGTGTCTGACCCCATATAACTCTCTGACTTGGGTCACACTGCCAACACACACACCCGTGTGGCTAGCCTGTGTGCCCTAAAAATGGCCATACACGTCCGTGCGTCATGACGTGCCAAACTTGTAGGATATACTGACTTATGCCACATGGCCAAGTCACACGCTCGTGTGTGAGGCCGTATGGAGCATATTGACTTGGTTTCAAACTCAACACCAAGGGATACACCACCGTGTAACATGACCATGTGTCCCATACGGTTGAGACACACGCTAGTGTCTCTGCCCTTATGGACAAAAATAGGCTATTTACCAAGCCAATTTGCCACCCAAATTTGAATGTACCTACAACACATCAATTTGCACAATCACATAGCATAAATAGGCATTTAAACTAGCCAATTCAAACCTAATTCATGCATATTCTATACTAGATTTCTCAATACACATAAATTGCAACATAGACCAATCCATTTATGCCTAAAATCTCATAAACTTAGATCATCAATATGGCTACTTAAAACATACATTCTTTACCTTGATTCACAAACAAATAACATCACCAATATCAACATTCAACTTCCATAATACCAACTATTAATAAGCATCACCAAAACCAACCCCAATTTACATATCATAAACTATATGTACATACACATATACACAAGCAAATTAACACAAAATAAGCCAACTCTCATGGCTATTATATACAAACCAAGATATATACATTTACAAGCCATTTCAAATGACCAAAATCATTACCAAAAATAACCAACATGACCAAAGTCCCTATACATGCCAAATACTTATAATACCAAAGTTCATAGATACCAAGTGATAGGTGGATAGTGTGATGCGATCTCCGACGATCCCCTAATCTGAGCTAGCTTGAAATCACTATAAAACATAGAAAAATAAACAACGTATGCTTTATAGCATAGTAAGCTCGTATGAAATAAACTCAATATAATCATATATACGTAATTCATCAGTTGATTATAAATACATGAATTCACATCAACTAACAAAACTTTCAATTACTCATTCACAAAAATATATACTTTCTTCACCATTTATTTAATTCAAAATTAATATGGTTTATGCACATACCTGTACCATCTCATACTAATCTCATTCTCAACCACATCATTCATTTACCAATTGAACCATTCGCAATAGAAGTCGGATACTCAAGAGTCTCACACAATAAGTACCTATACCATGGCCCAAAGCCAAATCAAGGTAACTTATATCTGAATTACCGATATCATGGCCCGAAGCCAAATCAGCCGATATCCATGTCCCAAAGCCAAACCGGTATAACTCGCACCCAAAGTGCTAATATCATGGCCCGAAGCCAACTCAATGTATCCTCTAATGACATGTCACTAGTATCCTAAACTATTCCTAAGGTTCAACTGGGATTTCGAATGTTGAATTACCATCGAGTCATTGTCGAACTTATCCAAAGTCTCGGATTCACATCTTATACAATATCAAAGCATTTAAAATACACTTGTAATCAAATTTATCACATACAAACTTACCTTGGATGTGAAAGCGACGAAATACGTCGATTAGTTGATAACATTATTTTCCCCTGATCTTGATCCGAAATTCACTTTTCTTGATCTAAATATATTCAAAATTAACTTATTTAATAACCTCTCTATTCAATTTAATCCAAAACACACATTTAAGCATATTTACACTTTTACCCTAAAATTTCACAACTTTTACAATTTAGTCCTTATTACACAAAATCAAAAATTCATAAAATTTCTTTAATACCCATGATAGACGAATTACTATAATGCCCATAGCAACCCACATTTATCAACTTTTCACACATTTAACCACTCATTTTCACATTTTCATAAATAAATCCCTATTTAGCATTTTTACTCAAAATCACTATACAAAATATGTAATTCTAGCAACAAGATTTCTTATTTCATCATCAAACATCAAAGAAAACATATTTTCATCAATGGAAACTTTCAAAATCTTTAACATTTTTGCAAAATAATCCCTGATCTAGCTAGAATTAGTTGCAACGATCACAGAAACATAGAAATCATTAAAAATTGAGTCAAAATCACTTACCAATTAAGCTCTAAAGTGACCGAACCCTAAAATGAACAAAATGGTTTTCTTCTTCTTTAATATTCATTTAATAAAGATGATAATGGAGCTTGAATTTGGTTTTGTGTTATTTATTTTAAGTTAAATTACCAAATTACAAATATAACCTTAATAATAAACCATTTAAATCATCCATTCTATGCCCATAATTGTCCACTCACAATTAAAATGGTTTACCATTTAATGACCTCTAATTTATGATTCCTTAGCTATTAGATACTTTTAGCTAATGGAACTCAAGTTTTACACTTTACACGATTTAGTCCTTTTTATCAAATTAAGCATTCATATGATAAAATTTCTTAACAAAAATTTCACACAATCATATTTTCTTGTTGTAGACATTAAAATAATAAAAAACTAATTTTTTGACCTCAAATTTTTGGTTTCAAAACCACTATTCCGATTTGTCTAAAAATAGACTGTTACATGAATTATGAAAGATTGTATGTTTGAGTTGTTCTAGCAACATAAAGAAGAGATTACTTTGAAATGTTATTATTTGATGATAAGATCGATTCAGTTGCTTTAAATCTGAACGGGTTAATTAATTGAGGAATAGTTGGAGTTATATGCATTTAAGTTTATCCTTAGGTATGAAAATAATTTTGTGTATTTACGGGTAAATAGATTGACAATTTGAATGAAGAATTCATGTTCTAGAAAACATGATACAGAAATATATCTATTAGATTTTTCTAATCGAAAGACGTTATTTTGAGTTAAAGTTGTTCTGATTGATAGAGTTATCGCTTGTGAAGTTTGAATGGTCTAATACTCGTTAACAAAGTTTTAAACAGTTGAAAGCATTGTTAACCAAAACACTAATTCTGGTTCAGCCTGAATCAGGTAAAGAATTCATGATTTTTAGTGATGCATCATTGAATGGATTGGGATGTGTTTTAGTACAATAATGTAAAGTGGTGGTTTATGCTTCCAAACGGTTAAATCCATATTAAAAGAATTATCTGACACGCGACTTGGAGTTGGCTGCTATTGTGTTTGCATTGAAAATTTGACGACATCATTTGTTCGATGAAAAATGTCACATACTTACTGATCACAAGAGTTTAAAGTAGCTGATGTCACAAAAAATATTTGAATCTAAGACAGCATTGATGGCTCGAGCTATTGAAAGATTGTGAGTTAGTTATTTAATAACCTTTAGGGAAAAGCAAATATAGTTGCCGATGCTTGAGTGGAAATTTTTCTTTATTTTATGAATGATGGTTACACGATTGACCTTGAAATGATGGTACAATATTAGCTGAGTTAAAAGCTAAACCGATGTTTTTATTGCAAATATGAGAAGCTTAGAAATGTGATAGTGAATTGCAAGTGAAACGAGTACAGTGTGAATAGACTTCTGATTCTGAGTTTCAGGTCAGACCTGATGATTGTTATTATTATTTCGAGATAGAATTTGTGTACTGAAGAATCCAGAGCTTATATAGAAAATTTTGCACGAGGATCACATTGGTAGTTTGTCTATTCATTAGGGGAGTAATAAGATGTACAGTGATTTGAGGTAGAAAAACTGGTGGTCGGGTATGAAAAGCGATATTTCTGGTTTTGTGTTCAGATGTTTGATTTTTTAACAAGTTAAAGCCGAATATCAAGTGCATTCAGGACTATTATAGCCAATGATGATACTAGAGTGGAAATGAGATAGAGTTATGATAGAATTCGTATCAGGGTTATCCTAATCTCTAAAAAAGAAAGATGCTATCTGGGTTGTTATTGATCGGTTGACGAAGTATGTATATTTATTTCTAGTACGTATAGATTACTCATGTGGCAGATTTGTTGAGTTATGTGTTTCTGAAATTGTTAGGTTATACAGAGTGCCAGTCTACATTATTTTGAATAGAGATCCGAGGTCTATATCGTGATTATGGAGAAAGCTACAAGAAGCTCTGAGTACGCTTTTGTATTTTAGCACTACAATTCATCCTCAGATCGATGATAAGTATGAGAAAGTGATTCAGATTCTTGACGATATGCTTCATTACTATATTTTAGAATTCAAAGGTAACTGGGAAAAATGTTTACTGTTGATCGAATTCACGTATAATAATAATTTTTAGTCTAGTATAAGTTGGTAGTGTATGAAATTTTATGTGGTTGTAAATGATGAACTCTGTTATATTGGATGGAGCTCAGTGAGAAAAAGATACACGAGGTTGAATTGATTTATGATTCTGGAGAAAAAGTGAAAGTGATTCGTGAAAGTTGAAAGCAGCTTCAGATTGACATAAATGGTATGCAGATTGAAACGTAAAGATATTGAATTTCAGATCGACGACAGAGTGTTTTTGAAAGTATCTCCCTTGAAGAGGATTCTTCGATGTGGTCGCAAAGAGAAGTTGACTCTATAATTTATTGGGTCGTGTTAGTTTATTGAGAGAGAGGGCCGGTGACATACCGACTTCAATTACGATCAAAGTTAGAACAGATTCATAATGTGTTTCAGTTATCTATGTTGCGATTAGACCATTCGTATATAATTTCTCTAACAGATGTTGAGATTTAGTCGACATGCTAGATAATGAAGAACTGATTCGAATTATGAAACATGAGATTAAGGGGCTAAGAAACAAAAGCATAACCTTAGTGAAAGTTCTATGACATTTTCATGAGATAGTGAAAAACTATGAGAAAATAATACCATAACCTACTCACTAATAAGATTTTCAGGGACGAAAATCCCTAAGGGGGAGAGTTGTAACAGCCCATTTTTAGTCAAATCTAAACAGTGGTTTTGGGACCAAATATCTAAAGAAGAAATAAATATTTTATTATTATTTTAATGTCTACATTATGATTCATTAAGAAATTTTATTGTTTGAATGGTCAATTTCATAAAAATGAATAAATCACGTAAACTGTAAAACTTGAGTTCAATTTGTAACACCCCTCACCCGTATTCAATGTCGAAATAGGGTTACAGAGCTTTATCAGACTTACAACACATTTATACATACTTTTTCACATACATTTAATCATTTCATACAATCATCATTCAATCCCAGTCAATATGTCCCTAAAACAAGCCTACAAGGCCCTAAACATACATTAGGAATGGTTCAGGACCAAACCGATAACTTTTAAAGCATTTGGAACACTCAAAAATTTTTCTCAAAACAAGGAACACACGTCCTGTGTGTTTGTGGCCATTTAACATGTGTCTCACACGGCCATTGAGACACATGCCCGTGTCATTGCTAATGTGGACATTCAAAATGGGAGCACAAACTCAGTGGCACAAGTTTAAAGAATATATATAGGCATCCAAATCAACCACAACCAAAACTAAAATATATGATCGCTGCAAAACAGGCTAGTTTTAATATTTATAAAAGAGTGATCGAACCTGTAGACTGACTGCGACAACGATAGAGGCAAGAGCACCTAACGAATAGTAGTATAGCTCAGGCGAGAATATCTTTATCGAACCCAAGGAACCTAAAAGTACTATTACTCACTTTTTTTCTATTATTTAGCCTAAAATATGGAGTGTTTGGTTTATTAAATCAAAAACAAATGAAATACTTAAACTTAAATGCAAAGACAAAAGAACAAAACTTTGGGAAAAGACTTTGAAGAAAACTCAATTGATAAAGACGATACCCTCGAGAAGAATCCACCTATGACTTCACTTATTATCTAACTTTCAATTCATATGATTTCTTTTACTTAGCTTGATCCGTGAGACTCCCTAACCTATATTAAACCTTCTCTCAAGGAATAATGTCTAACCTTAGGTTAATTAGTGGAACTCTCGTTCTCTTATAATAACCCCCTAAGGAAGCAATAAATCGATCAATGGACCCCCATATTAGGTTTCACCCTAATCCGGCAAAATCTCGTAACCCTATCTCTAGGTGCCCGATCAACTCCGCTTAATTATGCTAGATCTTCTCTTAGGTGGTCTATTCCTCCTCCACCTAAGCACATCGATTAAATTGAGCAACATAATTAAGAACAAACTAAGTATTTATCATATAAATCGAAAGAATTAAATAACAAAATCCATCATAGGTTTCATCCCTTTGGTATTTGAGGGTTTAGTTCATAATAAAATAGGAAAACATCTCGAGAGAAAAGATAAAACAAAACATAAGAAATCCTAAAACCCTGAAGGAATTGAAGGAGAGATCCTCCGTCTTGAGTAGAATTTGGCTCTTGAGATGGATCAACTGGCTATCTTGAGTAATTCCCTAAACGAGTAAAGCTCGCGTAAAACTCTGCTAAAACCCAGCGCCCCTAATTGCTACCATGGATTTGTTTTTATATACATTTGGGATGCTTTACTTGGCTCCTAAGTACTCGTAATTCAAGTGAAATTCGTCCTAATTGTTTGAGTGGACTTAGGATTGTGTTTTTGGGATCCAAGCATCCAATTCTGAGTGAAATTGCTCTTTATTGTAACAGGGGCACGGCCTTGACACGCCCGTGTAAATCATGGTCTAGCCTGTGTCTCCATCCTGTCGATTTAGGCACGGCTATCACATGCCCGTGCAATATCCGGGTCTAGCCTATGTCTTGATTCTGCCATTTTGGGAACAGCCGTGTAGATCACTAGGTATGCCCGTGTGTGGACTTTATTGATGGGAAAACGGCCGTGTGAATCGGGGTAAGGCCGTGGTCTAGATGACTATCGAGACACAACTGTGTGGCATGAAGTCCAGGCCATACTGACTTCTTGGGTCGGCCCACTTTGGTTCGTTTTAAGCCCATTTTACGTTCTTTTTATCCTTGGGTGCTTTCCTGAGTATAAGACATGAAAAGAAAGGATTAAGAGCACCTTTTTACATAAATAAGGATAAATTCATCCAAAAGCATACTAAATATGGGATTAAAATATGTTACTTTTACGATTTATCAAATACCCCCACACTTAAGCTTTTGCTTGCCCTCAAGCAAAATTCTCAACTTACAAATAAAACAAACTTTCCATAATTCATTATTCCTATCGATATTGTCTCATCATAATTCATAGATAATTTATACATGGATAATTCAACTCAAAGAGTCCTAAAGATTCAAATACGATCAGTCATACCTTTGTAGTACGAAAACATAGGTGTTTCTCCTTATCTAAGTAATTACCTTTAATTCAAAGCCGACAAGGATTGACGTCCTCACAATAGATTCACTCAAGTCACTCAAAAGTGTTCAAGGTTCAAGAATAAACACTCTAAGTCGAACCTGAAAAGTTAATCCCATAGACTTGCCTGGAAATCAAATCTCTACCACTGTATATGAGTTGATACATAGATCAAAAGGTCTTAAATCAAGGTTGTAATGGGGTTAGGGTTAAAGGTGTGGATATAGGCTGAATTAGAGGTTTAGAATCGATATTGACTTGACAAATTGCCTAACTAGAAACCCTGAGCTAATATGAATATTTACTTCGAATGAAAACAAATAATATCTCTTTTGATAATTACTCCATAATAAGGAGTATTTTGATACTACTTTAATACGAGCTTTTTCTTTATCAATTGGAGTTTAAACGCTCTAAGCTCTTTTATATACTACCAATATTGAATATACTTGGATTTTTATTTTTTTCATTTTTATTTTTTTACGAACAAACTAAGTAAAATAAAAGGAACTTTGATAATTGAAATATCCTAGTTTGGCAATTGATCAAGTCAATTCTCGATAGGGGGTAGTCAAAGGAATGTTGATAACAAATACAAAGGGATTTTGGTTTAATATTAGTGGGTGAGTCAATAAAAAGGTTATTAGGATTCAACTGGGTTCACTAGGGGTTAATTTGTGTAGGTAGGCTTTTTAGTGGTTTGAACAGGTTGAAACCTAGGTGCCTTTATCATCTCAGTATATCAAATCATTAATGTGGTCTCAACATGTATAAACAAGGCAAGTTCTAGAATAACAGTTCAAAGTTGACATACTCATAATCAATAAAGTGAGCAAGAAAAAGAATATATGCTCTATAAGGCTCAAAATCTCACCAAAAATTATGGGAGTTTTTGACTTCAATCCCTGTAAATTTCAAACTTCAAGGTAATACTCAGATTTAGTTCGACAACCTATCAATTTTTATTTTGAAAAATAGACTTATCATGCTTGATTCTCTAGTATTCTTTAAATTTAATCATCAATGCACAATTAACTATGACTTACTCTAAAACATCTCAATAAGATTCATAAGTCATTAGAAATTTTATCCTAATTAATAATATGAGAATAATTCTTAAGATCAAGACTAATTTCAGGGTTTTGAGAATTATGCAAAAAGTTAGGCACTATTACCCCCACACTTAAGATGTACATTGCCCTCTATGTACAAAGATAGATAATGAAATTTATGTGCCAAATCAAAAAGATAAGTGGCGAAAGTAATACTCCCTGAAATCTGGATGATCCTTGGCATCTCTGGTGGTGGTGATGGCATTTTCTATGGGCCTGGTGGAGTGGCTACCGGGAAGCAAATTGCTAGATGAAGAAATTGGGTAGCCTATGAAGATATAGCCAAGAGATCTAAGGAAATAATAATACTATACTAATAATATAATTAAAGATTAAGGAAAAAAATGAAGAAGACTAAGAAGAAAACTGAAATTGAAAGAAAAGACTAATGGACTAAGGAGTCCTTATTGTTGGATGGTTTGTGAAGTGGGTGTGTCCTCTAAGGCTATGGTGTGTGATTCCTTAGCAGCCTTTAGAACATGAAAACAAGAACCTAATATGAAATAAATTAATTTAAGTATGAAATAAGTAAAGATAAGGAAAATAAAGGAGACGAGAAAAGAAAAATAGAACTAAAAGGTTTCCAAGACCCTTGGCGTGTCAATGAAGTGAAGTTGCAGGCATGAACTCATGTTGAGGTCTCCTCTAAGGAGGTGATGCTTACATTTCTTCGGCATGATCTTTGTGTTGCTCAAGTTTCTTGGATCTTTTCTATGAATAGGAAGAAAATTTGAAAGAAAAGAGAAAGAAGAAATAAGAAAGAGATGGGACAAAGAAGATGGGTTGTGGGGATTTAAATAGGATTTCAAATCGCACGTTTCCATGCCTGCAGTGTCCGAGGGTGTGTAACAGATCGAATTTGACCCTAATCGAACGGTGGTTTCGGGACCACGAATCCGAGTCCAGAAATATTTTAATATTTTATTTTGTGCTTATTATGTGTGAATTAAAATGTGTGAAAGTTTCAGTATAAAAATTTTACCTTTTAAGTGCTTAATTTGATAAAAGGATTTAATCATGAAAAGCGTAAAAGTTGCATGCTAAGGTGTAATGTACTAATTTGCTTGTGGCTTTTAAGTGAGTGTCCTAAAAGGCAATTAGCCCATTGACCATAGTGATGGACGACAATGGGCCAAGTTAGCCTTATATATATGTTAGTTTAATTATTTTTTTATATATATAAGGTTATGTTATTATTTTATAAAGAAATAAAGTTAGTGTATATATTAAACAAAACATAAAATAAAGCCATCATCACCTTCCTCCTCTCATAGCCGAATGTAAGAAAATAAAACACCATTGTAGAGCTTTGAGTTTGGCAACTTAGAGAGCTTGATTAAGATCAAGAACAAAGAAAACGAATTGGATGGGGAAAGACAAAAGTTCTCGAATAGTCGATTTACGGTCTAACGACAACCGAGGTAAGTCCTTAAGCAAATTTATGTCGAGAAATTATTTACAAAAGTAGTATATGATAAAATTGGTATTGAAGGCAAGAAAATAGAGGTAGGCGAATGTGGGTATGAAATTGTAGTAAATTTGTTTGTTGAATGTGATGTGAATAATTATGTTCGGTTTAACATGAAATTGTAAAATAAAGTATCTGAGATGGATGTGATTTTAGCATTAAGTAATGTGTATGAGTATGTTGATTGGGTTGATAATCGGCTTTGAGCCAGCGAGGGCTTCGTGCTTGATTTATTTGGGCTTTAATGCCTCAGCGAGCGTGTAGGTGATTTATTTCGGCTTTAATGCCTAGCGTGCCTTGTGCGGTGTTATTACTCGGGCTTTGAGCCCAGGTGCCTCGTGCATTGATTTATTTCGGGCTTTAATGCCTAGCGAGCTTCGTTGGGTGTTTAAATTTCGGACCTTTGGTCTAGCGGGTTTTATACCGGTGATGAAATATCAACTTGTGGTTTATGAGACTACATCATGAGGTGTTTATTGAGTAAGTAAGTTGATAATACAAGTTATTTATATTCAACCATACGGTAAGTGCCTATGAGTTAATTAATTGAGTTTCTATGTTCGATCAAATAGATAAGCATATATGTGAATTTAGTTGGGCAAGAATGTGACTAAAGACCATATATATATATATATATATATATATATATATATATCGGACCTTTGGTTATGTGGTCATATTGTTATTACATTGATATTGAATACTTGGATATATGAAATGTTGAATGGACAAGTGTATATATATTCATTTATGTGGCCTTATTGAATGATATGCATATGTAATGAGTAGATGGTTGAAAGTTGATATTTTCCATTTGAACCTTATGCGAAATAGTAATTTATTTGTTAAAGGCAAAATAGTGATAAATGTTAAGTTAAATGAGGTATTGGAGTTCGCAATGATAGACTATATGTTTAACTCGAGTAAGCTTAAGTCTCATTGAATTAATCAGAAATAAGGTAAGTTGTGATTAATATTACTTGGGTTGAAATATTATGTTAAGAACGGTGTTATGTGTGATTGAGCTTATTGATCGATGTGTATGAATGGTATAAGATAGAATTTGAGCTTAAATGTACTATTTTGGGAGGTTCGGTTACAAGTAGAAATGCTAAGAGTGAAAAGACTGTGAATGTGATAATATAGTTGATATGAATGTTGTACCTATGTGACTTGGATCATGTGATACATGTAATATATGTTTATACTATGGTTCGATGAATTCTGAATTATGGTAATGAAGTGTAAATGCTTGGGTTAATGAACTGTTAGTATTCGGCCCTGCATAAATTCATTTATGGAAATATTTATATTCAATGTCATAAGTTTAAAGAATAAAATGTTTAAGGGTTTGAGTGTTACATTATTATTGCTTGAGACTTACTAAGCTAGTAAGCTTATTCTGTGGTTCAATGTTACATTTTATAGATTTTGGTCTCGCTACGGGCTCGGAAATCGTCAGCAAAGTCAACCACACTATCGACTCATATTGGTACTTTTAAAGTTTGGACGTAAAAACTTAAGGCATGTGTAGGCTAGTTTAATGCTTGTATGTAAATGGATGTTTTGAATTTGATCATGGCCTAAATTATATATGGGATTTGTTTCTGGTATATATATATATGTATGGTTAAGGTATAGAGTTTAAATAAATTGAGTAAGGAAGTTATAAACTAGTTAATCATATTTTGTTATGAAACAGTTTTAGTTGTAGCAGTGATGTGATTTTGAAAAATCACCAAAAATAGGAGAAATTGATTTAGAAAGTGAATAAGACATAGAATTAAAGTTTATTGTGTCTATTTTGATATGAAAGAAACAAGTTAGGCAAAGGAATTATATATTATGAGATATTTAAGTTTTAGTGAGACTTGTCCTGAATGAATTCGTGAGTCCCTGTTCTGTCTTGGAAAAATTGTTAAAATAGTAAAAAATAATTATGGAGCATAGTTTATATGTTTAGAATCCTTAATGAGTCTATTTTTGATTGGAATAAACAAGAACATTATTGAAATTTTGTACGATGAGATAACTGAATTTTTGTAAAGATAGTTTAGAATTATTAAACAGTGAAATAGGGGTAACTTTGATGAATAAACTGTACTAATTGGACACATGAAAAATTCTGGAAAAATTATAGTAAAAATTTATATGAGTCTAGTTTCAAGGAAAATTTACGGATCTAAATTTTGAGTTTTTTAACTCGAGTTATGGTCAATTTAGTCAGCATGATGCAGTTGGATAGCTTTAAATTTTTATGCCCCAAATTAGTAGTTAAGTCTAGTAATGCCACATACTCGACTCCGACAAAGGTTTCGGGTAAGGGGTGTTACAGTGTGTCCCTTCACACGGCTGCCTAGCATGGCCGTGGCTAATGGCTTGTTGCTTCATTGAGAAAAAATGGTTGGAAGGCGGTGGGTTAGGGAAAGGGGACTGATTTGGTGGCTGGTTTGAAGAAAAAGAGTTTGAAATCTAATTTTTAGGGTTTGGGGTTGGGGAAGGGGATGGTCATTTAAAATATAGGGAGGGTAACACGGCCTTCGCCATGGTCGTGTTCAATTTAAAATGCCCGTGCTGTTCGTGGTTTTAAAAATTGAGCGTGATTTAGGGTTTTTAACACGTCCGTGTGTCAAATTGGCACACCCGTGCTTGGTAAGTCAGTATGTTCACACGGTCGTGGTGCACGGCCGTGTAATGTCCATGTTAGACAAGTCAATAGCCTCACACGGTTATTCTGCATGGCCGTGTTCTGGTGTTGCTATCCGTGTTTGAGAAGTCAGTGTCTTCACACGGTTATGAGGCATGGTCGTGCCTTTTTATCGCAGTCTGTGTTGAAGAAGAGGGGTTTTCCCTGTTTGTACACGGTCATCGGCGCGCCCGTGTCACATGCCGTGTTAATGATCCTGCATTTTTGTTAGACTTTTACAAAATAATTTTAATGCAGTTAGTGTTCGGGTTGCCTCCCGAAAAGCGCTTGTTTATAGTCTTAAGCTAGACTCTCCCTATTTTCAGTTCTAAAGGAAGGCTCATGGAGCATAAACTCCTCTCTCGTATCTCTAAAATCTGCACCATTATAAATTTTAAGTCGGTGACCATTTACCTTGAACATGCCTTTAGTGGGATAAGTTACCTCAATGGTGCCATATGGAAATATTTTTTTGATCATGAATAGTCCTGACCATCTGGATTTTAGCTTCCCAGGGAATAGTTTAAGCCTTGAATTGTATAGTAGGACTAGGTCCCCTACTTCAAAATGTTTTGATCACTTGAGGCGAGCATCGTGACGTCGCTTTGTTGCTTCCTTGTATAGCTTTGAGTTCTCATAGGCTTCCGTTCTCCATTCATCCAGCTCGTTTACCTGCATCATTCGTTTCTTTCCTGCAAGTTTGAGGTCAGTATTAAAAAATTTTATTGCCTAGAAAGCATTGTGTTCTAACTCGAGTGGTAGATGACAGCTTTTCTCGTATAAGAGCTTGTATGGGAATGTCCCTAGAGGTGTTTTGAATGCTGTTATGTAAGCCCATAAAGCATCATCTACTTTAACTGCTTAATCTTTTCTATTTGATTCAACCATTTTTTCTAGAATGCGCTTAAGCTCTCGGTTTGCTACCTCAACTTGCCCACTAGTTTGAGGATGATATGGGGTGGCTATTTTGTGGTATACTCCATATTTCTTTAGAACTTTTTCAAATTGTGTATTACAGAAATGAGTACCCCTATCACTGATGATGGCTCTAGGTGTCCCAAATCGGGAAAATAGTTTCTTGAGAAATTTAACTACTACCCTAGCATCATTGGTAGGTAAGGCTTCCGCTTCTACCCATTTTGACATGTAATCAACTGCTACTAAGATGTATTTATGTCCAAAGGAACTAGGGAATGGTCCCATAAAATCTATACCCCATACATCAAATATTTCACATAACAGCATATATGTTTGAGGCATTTCATCATGTTTAGAGATATTACCTGTTCTTTGGCATTTGTCACACGAGGCAACATACTTGTTGGCATTTTTAAATAGGGTAGGCCAGTAAAAACCTGATTCGAGTATTTTGTGCGTAGTCTTAATACCACTGTAGTGTCCTCCTGATGGTCCTAAATGACAATGTTCCAGGATTTTGTTTGCCTCTATCCTTGTAACGCATCTTCGAATTACCTGATCTGCGCATATGCGGAAAAGAAGGGGATCCTCCCAAAAATAACTTTTCACATCAGTAAAGAATCGCTTCTTTTGGTGATGCATCAATTTTCTTGGTAGGATGTTAGCTGCTAGATAGTTTGCAATATTTACAAACCAGGGTACTTTAGAATGTGTTATAGAAAAGAGTTGTTCTTCGGGAAACGAATCATTTATTTCATGTTCATCAAGTTCTTTGGTGTGTGAATTTTCGAGTCTTGAAAGATGATCTGCCGCGAGATTCTCAGCTCCCCTTTTATCCTTTATTTCCAAGTCAAATTCCTGTAAGAGTAAAATCCATCGTATTAGTCTAGGTTTTGCATCAGGTTTGTTTAAAAGATAACGAAGAGCTGAATGATCAGTGTAAACAACAACTTTAGATAATATTAGATATTGTCTAAATTTTTCAAAAGCAAAAACTACAACTAGCAATTCTTTCTCAGTCGTGGTGTAATTTTCTTGCGCGGGTGTCAATGTTCTGCTAGCATAGTAGATCGGCTGAAAATGCTTGTCTTTGCGTTGTCCCAAAACTGCACCTACTGCAAAGTCACTTGCATCACACATTAATTCGAAGGGTAAGTTCCAATCAGGTGCAATTATAATCGGTACATTTATTAATTTATCCTTAAGGACATTGAATGCATCTAAACATTCCTGATTGAAATTAAAAAGAACATCTTTTTCTAGTAACTTTGTCAAAGGCTTAGCTATTTTAGAGAAATCCTTAATAAATCTTCTATAAAAACCTGCGTGTCCTAAAAAACTTCTAATAGCCTTGAATGAGCTAGGGGGAGGTAATTTTTCTATGGTTTCAACTTTTGCTTTATCTACCTCAATTGCTAACATGCAATGCTGAAAAGTAGCAGGAGCATTACATAATCCAAAAGGCATTCTTCGATAAGAAAACGTACCGTATGGGCATGTAAATGTTGTTTTTTCCTGATCTTCAAGAGCTATGGGGATTTGAAAGTATCCGGAGAGTCCATCCAGGAAGTAGTAGTACATATTCCTAGATAATCTTTCTAGCATTTGATCTATGAAAGGCAAAGGAAAATGATCTTTTCGGTGGCATCATTCAACTTTCTATAGTCTATGCGGACCCTCCATCCTCAGAATCGTTCTTGTGGGAATTAACTCATTTTTTTCATTGGGCACTACTGTCATTCCTCCTTTCTTTGGGACTACCTGCACAGGACTTACCCAAGTGCTATCAGAAATAGGATAGATTATTCATGCATCTAGAAGTTTAATTACCTCGGCTTTGACCACTTCTTTCATGTTGGGGTTTAAACGTCTCTGAGGTTGCACACATGGTTTATATTCTTCTTCCATCAAAATTTTGTGGGTGCAGAATGTGGGGCTTATTCCCTTGATATCGAAAATTTTCCAAGCTATAGCTTTCTTGTGTTCTTTTGGTACTTTTATTAGTTCCTCCTTTTCTTTAGATTTTAATTCTGAGGAGATGATTACTGGTAGTGTAGAATTGTCTCCAAGGAATGTGTATTCTAGGTGCTTTGGTAACTGTTTGAGTTCCAATTTGGGTGGTTCTATGATGGAGTTTTTTTGTTTTATTTCATTATCATTCTCGATGCCTTCTTCTCTCCGTTGTTCATATGATGACATTTTCAGATTCGACTCATTGTCTTCATCTTCTTCTCCCTCTTCTTGAGCCGGACACAATTCCAATGTGTCACCTTGTATAATTTCCTGTAATGAATTTTTTATAATATGATCAGTAGTGTCGAGGAAATAACAGGAATCATCTTGTTCTTTAGAATATCGCATGGCATCACAGAGTTGAAAGATAATTTCATCATCACCTATCCTCAGAGCTAGTTTACCATTACCTACATCAATAATAGCTCTAGCAGTGGCTAAAAAGGGACGCCCTAAGATTAAAGGAACATTAATGTCTTCATCCATGTCTAACACAACAAAATAAACAGGAAAAATAAATTTATCAATTCTGACCAAGACATCTTCAATAATTTCCCTAGGATATTTGATAGATCTATCGGCTAATTGAATACTCATCCTAGTGGGATTTGGTTCCCCAAGATTTAACCGTTTAAATAATTTGTAAGGCATTAAATTAATACTAGCGCCTAAATCTGCTAACGCTTTCTTAATGTTTAAACTACCAATTAAGCAAGGAATAGTGAAACTCCCTGGATCTTTTAATTTTTGTGGTAGTCTATTTTGGAGAAGGGCTGAACATTCTTCTTTAAGCTCCACCATGGATACCTCCTCAAGCTTCCTTTTGTTCGTAAGAAGTTCCTTTAAGAATTTTGCATATTCGGCATATATGAAATAGCTTCAACGAAAGGTAGGTTGATATGTATTTGTTTAAAGAGTTCGAGGAACTTACCGTATTGAGCATCCAGTTGTTCTTTCTTCAATTTTTCTGGATATGGAATTTTTGTCTTATTCTCTGTAGGCAATGGATTATTGTTCTTACCTTATACACTCTTTTTCTTGGTAATTTCATGTGGTGTCTTCCTTTGTAGTTCAATTAACTCTTTGCCACTCCTTAGTGTATGCTTGCTTTTGCTCTTTGTGTGCCTTTGGAAAAATCTACGTCAGTATTTCACATAATATCTTAATAAGTAGTCCAACCGACGTGATGATTTCTCTTACGAATTTTGATTCCTCGATTGATCTTTGTTGTTCATCGAGTATTTCTTCACCTTTTGAAGGCGAGAGTTTGTAGCTGTCACCAATTTTGTCAGAATCTCTTCGAGGTTTGATTCCCTTTCCTTTGGATAAGGTTGTTGAAAATTTAGAGGAACATCCTGTCTTTGGTCATTCCACGAGAAGTCGGGATGGTACCTCCATCCTATATAGTGGACTCGTTTGTTTTTCATGCCATATCTGTAGGGTGGGTACTCAAGATTCACCACACCTCTCAAATTCGAGTTATACTGCATTATTAGGTGTACATGTGAGAGATTATTCAAACCATCAATCTTTTTATTCATTATGTCGAACTTATTAGATAACCTGGTGACCACGTCGAGGTTGAAAATACTGGTTGCTTCAGTAGGAATTGTCCCCACACCTTGCCACTGATAATTATTAGTGCCATTCCTTTTGAAAAACTAGAATTATCTGTCAAGAATTAAATAAAATAAAAGTTAACAAAGTAAAAATAATAATAATAGCTAAAGTAATAAAAATAGAGCTTTCGTAATATTTTAGAAGTCCGCAACGGCGCCAAAAACTTGATCGCTACAAAACAGTCTAGTTTTAATATTTATAAAAGAGTGATCGAACCTGTAGGCTGACTACGACAACGATAGTGGCAAGCGCACCTATCGAATAGTAGTATAGCTCAGGCGAGAATATCTTTATTGAACCCTAGGAACCTAAAAGTACTATTACTCACTTTCTTTCTATTATTTAGCCTAAAATATAGAGTGTTTGGTTTATTAAATCTAAAACAAATGAAATACTTAAACTTAAATGCAAAGACAAAAGAACAAAAATTTGGGACAAGACTTTGAAGAAAAGTCAATTGATAAAGATGATACCCTCGGGAAGAATCCACGTATGACTTCACTTATTATCTAACTTTCAATTCATATGATTTCTTTTACTTAGCTTGATCCGTGAGACTCCCTAACCTATATTAAACCTTATCTCAAAGCAAATAACGTCTAACCTTAGGTTAATTAGTGGAACTCTCGTTCTCTTATAATAACCCCTTAAGGAAGCAGTAAATCGATCAACGGACCCCCATATTAGGTTTCACCCTAATCCGCAAAATCTCGTAACCCTATCTCTAGGTGGTCGATCAACTCCGCTTAATTATGCTAGATCTTCTCTTAGGCAGGGTCTATTCCTCCTCCACCTAAGCACATCAGATTAAATTGAGCAACATAATTAAGAACAAACTAAGTATTTATCATATAAACCGAAAGAATTAAATAACAAAATCCATTATAGGTTTCATCCCCTTTAGGTATCTGAAGGGTTTAGTTCATAATAAAATAGGAAAACATCTCGAGAGAAAAGATAAAATAAAACATAAGAAATTCCTAAAACCCCCTGAAGGAATTGAAGGAGAGATCCTCCTTCTTGAGTAGAATTCCAGCACTTCGAGATGGATCAACTGGTTATCTTCGAGTAATTCCCTAAACAAGTAAAGCTCTGGCAGAAAACTTTACTAAAACCTGATGCCCCCTAATTGCTACCTTGGATTTGTTTTTATATACATTTGGCATGCTTTACTTGGCTCCTAAGTACTCATAATTTAAGTGAAATTCATCCTAAGTGTTTGAGTGGACTTAGGATTGAGTTTCTTGGGCTCCAAGCATCCAATTCCGAGTGAAATTGCTCTTTTTTGCGGCAGGGGCACGGCCTTGACATGCCCGTGTAAATCGTGGTCCAGCCCGTGTCTCCATCCTGTCGATTTAGGCACGGCTATGACATGCCGTGCAATATTTGGGTCTAGCCTGTGTCTCGATTCTGCCATTTTGGGAACGACCATGTAGATCACTAGGCACGCCCGTGTGTGGACTTTATCGATGGGAAAATGGCCGTGTGAATCGGGGTAAGGCCATGGTCTAGATGACTAACGAGGCACGGCCATGTGGCATGAAGTCCAGGTCGTGCTGACTTCTTGGGTCGGCCCACTTTGGTTCATTTTAAGCCCGTTTTGCGTTCTTTTTATCCCTGGGTGCTTTCCTGAGTATAAGACACGAAAAGAAAGGATTAAGAGCACCTTTTTACATAAATTAAGGATAAATTCATCCAAAAGCATACTAAATGTGGGATTAAAATATGTTACTTTTACGGTTTATCAATATACCATTCCCAATACTAACAACCAACATGCTTATAAACTCATGTTTTACTCATTCAAAACATACCAAATACCAATTACTTCAAACATCAATATGACCAAACTCAAATATGCATTATTTGGCCTAATTTCACAAGCATACCAATTCACAAATCATTACCTATTGACATTCAGTTTACATATTATCATCAATCATCACACAACCGTCAACCAATTCAATTCACAAGACATAATCATACATATATGTACATGATTCAAACATACCAAATAAACCAAAATAAGCCATCACACATTGCTATATATATACATACCAAAATATAAACATTTACAAGTGCCAACTCATATGGCCAAATTCATTATCAAGTCATAACCAAAATGACTAAAGTCCCTATACATGCCATATACTTAAAATACAAAAGTTCATAGGTACTGAGTGATAGGTGGATAGTGTGAA
The DNA here is from genome assembly GCA_025506655.1 of Gossypium rotundifolium. Lineage (NCBI taxonomy): Eukaryota > Viridiplantae > Streptophyta > Magnoliopsida > Malvales > Malvaceae > Gossypium > Gossypium rotundifolium. The sequence continues at coordinate 45,424,255 of CP106726.1, forward strand.
GCGATCTCCAATGATCCCCGAATTCGAGCTAGCTTGATAACACTATAAAACACAGGAAAAATAAACAAAGCAATCTATAAAGCTTAGTAAGTTCGTATACAATAAACTTAATGCAACCACATAAACATAATTCAATAATTTGAACACACTAATATATAGCTTACACTAGCTAACAAACCTTTCAAATACTCAATTGAGAGATTATACACTACCTTCACAAATCTCTTCCATTTGAATCTTATATAATTCATGTACGTACCTGTATCATTTAATATCAATCTCAAAATCATCCACCTCTTTCGTTTACCTGTTGAACCATTCGGAATAGAAGTTGGATACTCAAAGGTCTCATACAATAAGTACTTATACCATGGCCCAAAGCCAAATCAAGGTAACTTATCTCCGAAGTACTGATATCATGGCCCGAAGCCAAATCAGCCAATATGCATGGCCCAAAGCCAAATCGGTTTATCTCGTGCCCGAAGTGCTACTATCATGGCCCAATGCCAACTCAAAGTATCCCCTAATGACATGTCACTAGTATCCTAACCTATTCCTAAGGTTCAACCAGGATTCAAAATGTCGAATTATCGTGGAGTCAATATCAAACTTACTCGAAGTCTCGTATTCACAATTTATAATATATCAAAGCATTTAAAATACAATTATAATGAAATTTATCACATATGAACTTACCTTAGTTTCTAAAACGACGAAACGAGTCAACTATTACGTAACTTTGTTTTTTCCCTGATCTAAGTCTATATTTCTCCTTTCTTGATCTAAATATATTCAAAATTAACTTATTTAATCATCTATTTATTCAATTCAATCCAAAATATACATTTGAGCTATTTTACACATTAGCCCCTAAACTTTCACTTTTTTCGTAATTTAGTCCTTATTTCACAAAATCACAAATTCACGAAATTTCAAATAAACCAATGCTAGAAAAATTACTATTATGCCCTTAGCAGCCCATATTTTTCATTTATTTCACATTTTAACCACAAAGTTTCAACATTTCTTAATTTAATCCCTATTTTGTATTTTCACTAAAAATTACTTTACAAAACTTATTTATCTATCAACAAGCATTCAAAATCTATCATCAAACATCAAAATGCACATGTATTTATCAATGGAATCACTCAAAATCTTTAAAAGTTTTGTAAAATAGTCCTTAGGCTAGCTAGTACTAGTTGCAACGATTACAAAAACATAGAAATCATTAAAAACGGGACAAAAATCACTCACCAATCAAGAAATGTAATAGTCAAACCTAGAAAGCTCCCATGGCTTCTCAAGATTTGTATTTTCAGTGGAAATATCATTTAGAAAGATGATACTTTTTTTTTCTTATTATTTTACTTAAGTTTATTATTGATTTACTTATTTAACCTTGGTTTAAAACATTAAAAATCACATAATATATGCCCATAATTGTCCACCCACCATTTTAATGGTCTAATTACAACATAAAGACCTCCACTTTAATGTTCCATAGCTAATAGACACACTTAACTAATAGAACATGTATTTTACACTTTAATCGATTTAGTCCTTTTTACCAAATTGACCATTCAAACGATAAAATTTCTTAACGAAATTTTCACGAAATCTCTCAATCATGATATAAACATTAAAATAAGAATAAAATAAATATTTTGACCTCAAATTTGTGGTCTCAAAACCACTATTTCAATTTGACTAAAAATGAGCTGTTACAACTCTGCCCTTTAAGGATTTTCGTCCCCAAAAATCTTACCAGTGAATAGGTTAGGGTACTATTTTCTCATATCTTCCTCGAGCTCCAACGTAGCCTCTTCAACCCCATGTCGTTGACACAAAATTTTAACTAAATCTATGTTTTGTTTCTTAACTCTTTAATCTCTCGAGCTAGAATTTTGATCGGTTCTTTGTTGTACGTCAGATTAGGTTGAATCTCAATCTCTGATGGAAAAATTACATGTGATGGATCTGGTCTATATTGTCGTAACATCGACACATGAAAAACATTGTGGATCTTTTCTAACTCAAAAGGTAAAGCTAGTCGATATGCCATTGGCCCTATTCTTTCAATGATTTTGTACGGTTTAACAAAACACAAACTCAATTTGCCTTTGCGACCAAATCTAAGGATTTTCTTCCATGAGATACTTTCAGAAACACTTAGTCACCGATCTGAAATTTAATATCTTTTTGTTTCAAATCTGCATATGATTTTGTCGATCTGAAGCTGCTTTTAGGCTATTTCAAATTACTTTCAATTTTTCTTCATTTTGGATCAAATCAACCCTCTAAAACTTGTTCTCACTATGTTTGGTCCAATACAATAGAGTTCGGCATTTACAACCATACAAAGCTTCATACAGTGCCATCTTTATGCTCGATTGAAAGCTGTTATTGTATGCAAATTCAACCAGCAGCAAATAATTCTCTCAATTTCATTCAAACTCTAAAACACAACATCAGAGCATATCTTCGAGAATCTGAATTACTCTATCAAGCTAACCATCGATTTGCGGATGAAAATGGGAAAGAAACAAGGAACATTTTTGAAAAAGGGAATGATGTTCTAGGTTGATCGAAAATTAGTGTAGCCATTAGGGTGCTAGTTGGCCAAAAATCTAGCAAAATTGAAATTCAACTTCATACCTAGAGTTTATTGCAATTTCTTCCAAAATCGCGATGTAAACCTCAGATCTCTATCGGAGATAATCGAAACTGGCACCCTGTGTAATCTAACTATCTCAGAAATGTACAATTCAGCTAATCTATTGAGCGAATAGTCGATAAATAATCAATTAGGTGTACCCCAAGAGGGAGGAGAAGAATTTCTCACTATCACAAGGTGTGTAACCTTACATTAAAATTTCCATAGATCTATATTTTAAAAAGTGATTATATGACAATATGTATGTTTGTGGATACCAATCATTGGTATACAAAAGAATGAAATGTCTTGATTTTGTTAATCGATCAATGACAACCCAATAGCATTAGGCTTTTTGGCGGGTTTTTTTTTCTAAAATAGGGCCGCGATGGAGACAAAGGCAATCTCGCATTCTGAAATCCATCGTTAACCATAACGTTTCCTACTTTTTGGGCCTAGTCGAAATAAATGGTTCAAGACCACAAATCTGACACAATAAATTTTATTTTATTATATTTTTATGGTCTACAATTTTATGGAATGATTTTATGAAAATTTCGTTCGAATTTGATGTTTGGGCACTCAATTTAGTTAAAGGGACTAAATTGTAAACGGATGCAAAATGTACAAAAATGGTAATTAGGCCATTATACTTTAGTATGGACAAAAATGGACATGGATAGGTGAAGTTTTGAAGTTTTTCATTAAGGCCATTTTAGTCATTTGGTTAATAAAGACAAAATTTAACAAATAAAAGATGTTCATCATTCTATTTTTATACCCCATGGCCGAATTTTAGAAGGAGAAGACATAGCTAGTGTTTTCCAAGCTTCCAAGCTTGATTCTAAGTCTATTATTGTCTCATTTTTAACGAATTTTTTCATTTTTGAGATCGTTGTAACTTGATTTAGTTATTTTAAGGACTAATTTGAAAGAAAGGTAAAGTTTAAAATTTTACCCATGTTGAAAATGTATGTATTTTGATGTTTGATGGTAGAAAATGCATGTATGTTGTTTGTTAAATGACTTGCTATGTGATTTTTGGTAAAAATGTCAAAAAGGACTTATTTGTAAAAGTCTATAAAATGAGTGGAAAAATGTGAATAAATTAAAAATGTGGGCTGTTATGAGTATGAAAATGGTTCAGCTAGGCTTGGGTTTTTAAGAAATTGAATTAAATTCATTTTATGAGCCTAGGGACTAAAGTGTAAAATGTCAAAAGTTTAGGGAAAATGTAAATTTTACCATACTCTTCTTTTGGGCTGAATTGAATAATGTGATGATTAAATGAGATGAATTTGGTATTATAGATTAAGGAAAATGAAGTTCGGGTCTATATCAGGGGAAAAATAAAGTGTTTGATGATTAGGTCCATTTCCTCTATTTTTGCACCGAAGTAAGTTCGTATGTTAATAATGCAATGTTATGTTTGTATTATAATGTTTTGATATTGCAGGAATTGTATAATTGATTCTATCAACATAATCGACGAAGTTTCGACAAGAGAGAAATCCCGGTTGAACCTTAGGAATAGATTAGGATACAAGTGACATGACACTAGGAACCCATGTGAATATGTAATTATGTCATTTATGTGTCTCGGGTGCTGGTCTTGTGTGTCCTACCTGTTGCTGGGTATATTGGCATGAGTTGCCGATACCTGATAGCTTGTGTGAGCAGCACTGTATAGCTACGTCTCGACTGACAACTTCTGTGAGCAGGCCTATTGATAGCTCGAGAGCAAGCCTATATGTATTACGAGATTTGTGGTAGCATTGGCTACATATGTGGCACTTATGTGCAAAGTTTTCGTGTATCCAATAGTATTCCAATTGGTTCAATGGGTATGTCAAAGATTAGAAAGTATGTGATTATGTTACGAGTTGGTGTAGATATGTACAAAAAACTCAAAGGATATGGATTCGGTATATGATGAACTATTGGTAAGAATGTGATTGAGTAACTTATGCTCATGAAGTTTAATGACATTTATGTTGATATATATTATGTTATTCATATGATGAACTATTGGTAAGAATGTGGTTGAGTAAGTTATGCTCATGAAGTTTCATGACATTTATGTTGATATATGTTATGTTATTCATGTGATGAGCTATTGGTAAGAATGTGATTGAGTAAGTTGTATTTATGAAGTTTTAATGACATTTATGTTAATATATGTTAAGTTATTTATATGTCAAATGTATGAATAATGTTTTGTACTATTTGCATATGAACTTACTAAGCTATATAGCTTACCCCCTTTCTTTCCCTTATCTTATAGTGTCACCAAGCTATCTTGGGAGCAGAGATTGTCAGAGTTCACATCACACTATCATATGATTATTTTGGGTATTGATGAGCTTAACATTTTGAGTTTGTGGCATGTATAGAGACTTAGTCATTTTTGTGATATGTGTCATTGTAGCATAATCCATGCCGCTAGCCACTTTACCAACTAGCTCTTCTTGTTTCCAACATCATGCGCAACTAAATATAAATCTATGGCCAAATTCTAAAGTCCATATAAAAGGAAAACCAAATTTCAAGAGCCAAGACTTGAACCTTGGACCTCCTTCCTTCCTTTTGGTGTCACCCTATTGCCTCTTATGTGGCATCACTTTGCCACTGCACCACACACTCCACTTGTGTCATTTTCCTCTACATTTTATTCTTAAAGCCTACCTACTAACTCCTAGGGTTTTTTTCACCTAAAACCAAAATTTTTACTAAGCCCAAGTTTGAACTTAGGACTTCATAGAAGCCCCCTAACCTTCCAAAATAACTCACCTACTAGATCCAACTTGCACTTAAGCCGTTCTCTTGTTCTCAAAAATGCTACTATGCCCAAGGTCCATTGGGCCCAATCCTACTAGGCCCAACTTTGGGATGTTACAGTTTTTCTCCTAGTTTTTCTCTAAGGAATCATTAAGATCTTTATTATTCAATATGGGTTAAGTTCTCAAAAATTCAGTATGGTCTCACATCTTGGATTTCACTACCTCAGTTTTCTTATTGTTCTTACTATTTAATATATCAAACATGGCTCATCTGTAAAGGTATTCAGTGATCGGAAATAATTATATTTACCACGGTTATAATTTCTAGTTTGATCATGGGAGCATGGTGATGCTGATCTCAGTTTTTTCTAGTTTTTATGAAAAGGATTGAAGTCGAAAAAAGTATAGACAGTGGAAGCTCAAAGCTCAAACTTGTATAATGGTTTTCCTTTCTCAAGTAAGTTCAATTAAAGTAAACGAGTTAAATCGGGATATTATGTTTCGTTGAGCTAATGCAGTCTGTAAAGATCTTTGACTAGCATGTTAAAGGAATTATGAAGGAATATATGCTTGAGTTGCTCTAATAACATGAAGAAGAGATTACTTTAAAATATTATTGTTTGATAATTGAGATCGACTCAATTGTTTCGAATAGGGTGGTTATTTAGTTGAAAAGTATTTTGAGCTATATGCATTTAAGTTTAACTTTAGGTATGGAAATAAATTTTGTACATTCATGGGTAAATGGATGAACGGTTTGAATGAAGAATTCATGTTCTAGGAGACATGATACAGAAACATATGTCTATTAGATTATTTCTAATTGAAAGGCATTATTATGAGTTAAAGTTGTTCTGATTAATGAAGTTATCGCATTTGTGAAGTTTGAATGGTCTGATACATGTTAGCAAAGTTTTAAACAGTGAAAGTATTGTTAACTGAAGCACTAGTTATGGTTCGGTCTAAATCGGGTAAAGAATTCGTGGTTTCCAGCAATGCGTTATTGAATGGATTGCGATGTGTTTTAGTACAAGTATGTAAAGTAGTAGTTTATGCTTCCAGATGGTTAAATTCATATTAAAAGAATTATCCAACACACAACTTAGAGTGGGCCGCTATTGTGTTTGCATTGAGAATCTAGTGACATCTTTTGTTTGGTGAAATGTGTCACATGATTAATGATCATAAGAGATTAAAATATCTAATGTCATAAAGAGATCTGAAACTAAGACAGCAGAGATTCCATGAGCTATTGAAAAAAAAGATTATGAGTAGTTATTGATTAACCTTTGGGAAAAGTAAATATAGTTGTAGAGGCTTGAGTGAAAAGTTTTGTTTACCTTTTGAACGAAGGTTACACGATTGATCTTACCTGATGATAGTTTGATCCTAGATGAGTTAAAAGCTAAATCGATGTTTTTATTTTAAATCGAGAAACTCAGAAATATGATAGGGAATTGCGAGCTAAACGAATACAGTGTGAGTCGACTTCTGATTCTAAATCTCAAGTCGGACTTGATGGCTATTTATTTTTCCGAGGTAGAAATTGTGTACCAAAGAATCCAGAACTTATACGGAAAATTTTTGTACAAAGCTCATAGAGGTAGCTTGTTTGTTCCTTTGGGGAAAAATAAAATGTACAGTGATTTGAGACAAATGCATTGATGGTCGGGTATGAAACATGAGATTTCTGAATTTATACCTAGATGTTTGATTTGTCAACAGGTTAAAATCGAACATCAGATACCTTTAGAATTGTTACAGCTAGTGATGATGTTGGAACGAAAATGAGATATAAGTTCCTGAAATGGTCAAGCTATTTGGAATGTCAGTCTTTAATATATTCGTTAGAAATCTACAATTTATGGTTCACTTCTTGATTCCGGAATAAATTATAAGAAGTTTTGGGTAAGCAGTTACAAATTTTTGATACCGCATTTTTGCTCTCAGACTGACGATCAGTTTGAGTGTGTTATTCATGTTCTTGAAGATATGTTTTGATGTTGTATTTTAGAATTTGAAGGCAAATGGAAAAGACAAAATTGCGGTTAGTCAAAACTGCATGTCTCAACAATTTTTAGTTAAGTATCAAAGTGGCACTATATGTGATTTTGTATAGCTACAAATGTAAAACTACATATTATTGGATTAAGTGTGATAAGAAAAGCTACATGGAGTTGATATGATCTGTGAAATAGAATGAAATGTAAAAGAGATCCGAGATAGGTTTAAAGCTGCCTCTGATTGTCAGAGATTTTATGTGAATTTTTAAATGAAATAAATAGAGTTTCTAAATGGTGACAAAGTGCTTTTGAAAAATTTTCTATGGAAGAAAATTTTTCGTTTTGGTCGTAAAGGAAAGTTGAGTCCACGATTTATCGGACTGTATGAGATTATCAAGAAAATTGGGCCAGTGACTCGTCGACTTGAAATACCGTCAAAACTTGGGAAGATTTATATGTGTTTCATGTGCTTATGTTACAATGGTACCGGTCGAATCCTCCACATATAATTTCTCAGATAGATGTTTAGATTTAGTAAACATGTTAAATAACGAAGAACCGACTCGAATTATGACACGTGACATTAAAGAGTTAAGAAAAAAAAGCATAGCTTTAGAGAAGATTCTATGGAATCATCATGAGATAGAGGAAATTATGAGAAAACAATACCCAAACCTCTTTTCTGGTAAGCTTTTCAGGGACAAAAATCCCTAAATAGGGGAGAGTTGTAACAGCTCGATTTTGGGTCTAATCGAAATAGTGGTTTCGACACCACAAATTTGACGTATTAAAATTTATTTTTATTATATTTTTATGGTCTATAGCTTTATGGAATGATTTCGTGAACATTTCGTTCGAAAACTTTGATGTTTGGGCACTCAATTTAGTTAAAGGGACTAAATTGTAATAGATACAAAATGTGTGTTCTAGAAGTTAGAGGTGTTTAATTGCTACGAGATCTTAAATCAGGGGTCCTTAAATGGTAATTAGACCATTATACTTTAGTATGGACATGGACATGGATAGGTGAAATTTTGAAGTTTTTCATTAAGGGCATTTTAGTCATTTGGTCAATAAAGACAAAATTTAACAAATAAAAGATGTTCATCTTTCTATTTTCATCCCCCATTGCTGAATTTCACAAAGAGAAGACATAGCTAGCATTTTCCAAGCTTCCAAGCTCGATTGTAAGTCCGTTCTTATCCCGTTTTTAATGATTTTTGTATTTTTTAGATCGTTGCAACTTGATTCAACTATTTCAAGGACTAATTTGAAAGAAAGGTGAAGTTTAAAATTTTAACCATGTTGAACATGTATGTATTTTGATGTTTGATGGTAGAAAATGCATGTATGTTGTTTGTTAAACGACTTTTGCTAAGTGATTTTGGTAAAAATGTCAAAAAGGACTTATTTGTGAAAGTCTATAAAATGAGTAGAAAAATGTGAATAAATAGAAAATGTGGGTTGTTATGAGTATGAAAATGGTTTGGCTAGGCTTGGGCTTTTAAGAAAGTGAATGAAATTCATTTTACGAGCCTAGGGACTAAAGTGTAAAATGTTAAAAGTTTAGGGGCAGAAATGTAATTTTTTCCATAGTGTGCTTTTGGGCTGAGTTGAATAATGTGATGATTAAATTAGATGAATTTGGTATTATAGATTAAGAAAAATGAAGTTCGGGTCTAGATTGGGGGAAAACTGAATTGTTTGACGATTATGTCTATTTTCGCTATTTTTGTACCGAGGTAAGTTTGTATGTTAATAATGCAATGTTATGTTTGTATTTGGTATTATAGATCAAGAAAAATGAAGTTCGGGTCTAGATGAGGGGAAAACCAAAATGTTTGACGATTAGGTCCATTTTCACTATTTTTGTATCGAGGTATGTTCATATATTAATAATGCAATGTTATGTTTGTATTTTAATGTTTTGGTATTGCATGAATTGTATGATTGATTATATGAGCATATTCGATGAAGTTTCGGCAAGAGAGAAATCTCAATTGAACCTTAAGAATAGATTAGGATACAAGTGACATGCCATTAGGAACCCATGTGAATATGTATTTATGTGATTTATGTGTCCCGGGTGATGGTCTTGTGCATCCTACTGGTGGTTGGGTATACCAGCATGAGTTGTGGATACCAGACAGCTTGTGTGAGCAGCACTGTGTAGCTACGTCTTGACTGACAGCTTGTGTGAGCAGGCTCGTGGATAGCTCGAGAGTGAGCCTATATGTATTATGAGATTTGTGGTAGCATTGGCTACACATGTGGAACTTATGTGCAAAGTTTGTGTGTATCCAATAGTATTCCAATTGGTTGAACGGGTATGTCAAAGATAAGAAAGTATGTGATTATGTTACGAGTTGGTACATGTATGTACAAAAAACTCAAAGGATATGGATTCAGTATATGATGAACTATTGGTAAGAATTTGATTGAGTAAGTTATGCTCATGAAGTTTAATGACATTTATGTTAATATATGTTATGTTATTCATATGATAAGCTAGCTATTGGTAAGAATGTGATTGGGTAAGTTATGCTCATGAAGTTTAATGACATTTATGTTGATATATGTTATGTTATTCATATGATGAGCTATTGTTAAGAATGTGATTGAGTAAGTTGTGTTTATGAAGTTTTAATGACATTTATGTTAATATATGTTAAGTTATTTATATGTCAAATATATGAATAATGTTGTGTACTATTTGCATATGAACTTTCTTAGCTATATAGCTTACCCCCTTTCTTTCCCATATCTTATAGTGTCACCAAGCTATCCCAGGATCGGAGATCATCGGAGTTCGCATCACACTATAAAACGATTATTTTGGGTATTGATGAGCTTAACATTTTCAGTATGTGGCATGTATAGAGACTTAGTCATTTTTTTATATGTGTCATTGTGATTGCAGCCAATGTGTTGGCTTGTGATTGTCAAAGGCTTGTTTTGATATTTGGCCATGTAGATTGGCTTATTTGGGTTATAATGGTTGTAAGCCTAAGTATATATATATATATATGTGTGTGTGTGTGTGTGTGTAAAATTTTGGCAATGTGGTCTGTTGAAGAATTGATAAAGTGGTGTACAATTAGTGTAACACCTAAAAATCCGAGTATTATTATATTGCATAAATTGATGTTTAGTTTTAAAGGAAAAATTTTATTTTTTACTTTAGTGCTTATTGAAGTCATAAAGAGGAGTAAAGCATGATTTGGAGAAGAAAAAAAAATATTAATTGAGAATTTATTGAAGTGAAACAAATGTCATTAGGACTTAAGTTAAATTATGTGCTAAATAGTGTCATAAGATGAGCATATGGCATGGTGGTATTGGCGCATGGGTTATAGAAAGAGGGAAGAGGTTGAATCCTTGTATAGCACCTAGATGAAATTTTTGTTTTAATTTTCTGCTCATGGATAGGAAGTGTCGGCAATGAACATATAAGGAAAGTGTTGACCATGTTATTTTTGGTTAGTGTATCAATGGATTAAGGAAACAACTAACTTATGGCATGGAATCAAAGATTTAAGGAAAGATAGGGGGGACATAAGGCACATATCAAGGGGAAATTTTGGAAAGAAATCATGGCCAATTGACCATGTGTTGGACGGCATATTGGTAAGGGAGGGAGCCTAATTGTTGAATTAGTTTGGCTAAGAAATTCTTTTCTCTCTTTGGTCATTCTTTGCACTTTGTGCAGAATTTTATTTCCTCTCCTTTCAACTTTCTCCTTGGCCGAAATTCTCAATTGGTAAAGCCAAAGTCTTTTGACCATTTGGTCACTTTTATACATCTTGTGAATTTTCTTTTGTATTTCTCCTTGTGCCGAAATCAACCATACCAAAAATCAGTCTTTTTCTTTTTCTTTTTGCCATGGCCGAATGCAATAACTCCTAAAAGTCCATTCTTTTTTTTCTTCTCTTCTCCTTGAAATCAAAGCAACATCATCACCATCTTTTCTTGTATTCTATTTCTTTTCAATCAAGTTCTCTCAATCTACACTCCCATAGCCGAATGCTAATGTGCCTATAAGCCAAAAAATTATTTTCTTTTCCTTAATCATACATAGCCAATCTTCCATCTATTAAACAACACTCTCAATCCTTTCCTTTCGTAGTGGGAAATAGGTAAGGGTTCTTCTCCATTTTCGATTTATTGTTAATGTCATGGCCGAATATCATTGGTTTTATGAGGGTCTTTTTGGATTGATATAACGTTCATTCTAATAACGTCTCTTTCGTTATTATTTAGTGCAATAACGGAGATCGGAACACAAGTGAGCTGGAATCGTGGAAACGTTGGAAACGTTTCATTGTGGTAAGGAAATCCCACTCTTTAAAATCTCTAGTATTATTTGATATTATAGATCTAACTAAAATTCTTTTGGATCTTGAAGACTTTCAAAATAGGGAAGAAAAGGGCGGTGGTTAGTCACGTTAAGAGGCGGATCCAGTAAATCCCCATTCAAACGAAGAGCGATTTGGCGGTCAAGGATTTTCCACCGGGTTGCGGGCCATCTTAGAAGGAAGTCCATTATTCAAGTAGTACGAACTTCCGAGCCGTTATCGTTGGTGGATTCTCGGCTAACGAATCAATAAACGAGGAAAAGCCAAAATCAAGTGATTCAAAATCAAGAGGGTAAGATTTTGGATCTATTATCGATTAAGATTTATTTCTGAAATAGTTGTCTAACGGATCAAAATATGTTTTAGGTCGAGGAGCGAGAAGGATTAGTACTCTCAAGAACGAGGTGTGTAATTTCACACTCATTATTTTCTCGGTTGGATGTCAAATTTGGTATGGAAGTAAATCGTAAAACGATTAGATCGGTAAAAACGTAAAATTTATATTTTGACTAAAATACGTAAAACGACTAAATCGTGAAAATTACGAAAATGCCTCGAGAAATTAATTGTTATTATGTAAATTGGATGTTTCGATAAATTGGGCCAAAATACTCTAGTTTGATAAATTGGGCCAAAATACTCTAGTTCGATAAATTGGGCCAAAATACTCTAGTTCGATAAATTGGGCCAAAATACTCTAGTTCGGTAAATGGGCCAAAGCCCACTAAATTCTTGAATAGACAAATTGCTATAATATGGGCCAAATGAAATGATAAACCCACCATTGCTATGAATTAAATAAATGAAATTATTATATGATTATATTTTATGCATACGATTGCATGGGGTGGGATATATGAAGAGAAGAATGGCGGTTGCCAAAAATCTAGTTCGGTGGCTCGCCACAATAATGGCTTATTGCCTCTAGTTGGTGGCTCGCCACAATAACGACTTATTGCCTCTAGTTCGGTGGCTCGCCACAATAATGGCTTATTGCCTCTAGTTCGGTGGCTCGCCACATTAACGACTTATTGCCTCTAGTTAGGTGGCTATGCCACAATTATAAAAAGGCTTAATGCCTACGATTGGCGTGATGGCGGGGTGGGTTGACTTGATCCCACGGTGTGATGGTTGGTATGCAGGGGTGTTAGCGGATGGATATTAGGTTTGGGTTGGGAATTACATTTTACATGCATTTTTAATTGTTTTAAATTCATGATATATTGTTAAATTCGAATTGGGCTCAAGCCCAGCATAATATCTTGATGATCTAGCCCAATAATGGTGGTAAGTGAGTTACACACTGAGTTCTAAGTAACTCACCCCCTTTAATTTCCTTCTATCACAGGTAATGGAAATTGATGTGGACTTGGGCCGAGGATGACTTCGTGGAGGCCATCTTGTGAAAGAGGGTTATTTAAACTCGAACTTTTAATAAGTATATTTTACTATTATGGATTATTGTAATAAGGGCCTCTATAAATAACTTATGGATTTTATGTGTGTTTGGGATTTAAACTAAACTTTGGACTTTTTAATTATGGGTGTGATTTTATGATGTTTTACTAAAATAAATTTGGGTTTTCAAGTATATGGAATTCTTTTATAAATTATTTTTTTTGTTATAGTTAACTCTTTAACAAACTATTTAAAGGTTTTGATAATACAATGATTTTTAACTAATATTTTCAAATATTTATCAAATTCAAATACTCTTCAAATTTTAAACCACAGAAATAACATTGTAGTTTTCAACTCATTCAAGATTTAAGAATAGCTCGAATCATGTAACAAACCAAATCTAGTCTCAATGCATAGACCGGGTTTGGGGTGTTACATTTAGTGGTATCAGAGCACAGTTTCAAAAACTCGGTTGTGGTTTGGGTTCAAAAAAATAATTTCTGTATGAAAACGCTCAATGATATTTTTAAGATCAGTATGGCACCACAAGCATCCAGCAACAAGTCAAGTAAGTATTATTGCTTAATGATTATTATGATATGATCATAGGAACACTCTAGAACTTCTAGTTTTAGATATGAAAAATCGTAGAGATTGAGACTATAGGATATGTTGCGAAAAACAACTTTATATCTCAAATCTCATAAAATATCGTTAATAAAAGCGAAACAAATTTCGATTCATAAAACTTGTAATCGGATAAGCGAACAAGCTATCATGAGTACAAGAGGGCGTGGTCGTGGATGCGGTAGACATGGCCGTGGTAGAGGCCGAGGTGCTACGGCTGAAGCACCAAATCATATGCCAGTAGTGGGCCTTTGCGTCAATTGAAAGTGAGACCGGATCACGCGATCACATGGAAGAAGATCATGCATTGACTCAAGCAATGCTACGAGTCTTGGAATGGGTCGCTGGAACTAGAATTGGGCCAACAACTCGTGGGTCAATTTTAGAGTGACTTAAGGCGAATAATGCAGAAGTTTTCAGAGGTGTCTCTGGTGTAGCTCCGAATGTGGCCGAATACTGGCTCGAAGCTGTGGAACGGATTATGGATGATATGGAATGTCTTGTCGAGCAAAAGCGAGAGGAGTTGTATCCTTATTGAGAGATGAGGCGATCGATGGTGGCTCTTTGCTCGAGAAGGCAAGCCGACCGATTAAGCGGGAATTCTTTAAAGCGCCTTCCAAGGAAAATATGTCGGAACAAGCTATGTAGGCGCTCGAAGGAAGGAATTTACGAATCTTGTTCAAGGAAGTAAGGCCGTGGCGACATATGAAGCTGAGTTTTACGCCCGAGCCGTTATGCCCGAACAATTGTAGCAACGGATCACGAGCGTTGTATGCGTTTGAAGATGGACTTAATGATGGTGAGGGTTACGATTGCTCCGCAACAAGTTAGAAATTTTTCCACTCGGTGGAGAAGGCCAAAATAGCCGAAGAGGCTAAGAACTCGAAACGACGTAATCGAGAAAGATTCAGAAATAAGAGAGAGACACAATGATCTGGATCTTCAAAGAGATTTCGAAGAAACCGGAATGATGAATCGATTCAAAGCGAGAACCCGATAGCAAATAATCAAAGTCGAGATTGCACCGAGTGTGGGAAAAGACATTTTGGGGAATGTTGGAGGAAAGCGGGTACATGCTACAAATGCGGTTCAATTGAATATCGATACAAAAGTTGTCCTCGACGAATGGATACGACTCAAGAAGTCCGTAATAATGATGCACAACCACCGAGGTAATCGCAGACCACCGAGAGGGCGTGGACCGGTCGTGGTGGTAATGGGGCTGGTCGTGGCCAAGGTGCACCGGTCGAGGCAATGGTAATAGAGAAATGCGGATGCAAGACGACTGGGTGGTCTATGCGGTTAGACGCCAGCGAGGACGGCAATGCACGATGTGATAACTGCACGTTCTTCATTTTGATGTACTGTTATTGCTTTAATAGATATTGGCTCTACCCATTCATACGTAGCTAGTGCCATATCGGAAACACGAATTTAGAATCTAAAATTACCGAAAATGAGATGACAATGATTAGTCCTTTAGGACGTTCGTGAATTGTTAATAAAATATTTAAAGGCGTGCCCTTAAAAATCCAAGAGGAGGTATTCTTAGCAAACTTGATGGAACTACCTTTCGGCGAGTTCGATCTCATTCAGGCATGGATTGGTGGTCAAACATCGAGCGCAATTGGATTGTCTTTGAAAATGAATGTCGGTAAAACCTCGGATGATAAGGAAGTCATAATGATTGGTGAACGAAGGAACTATCGGCAAATGTGGTATCTGCATTAAAAGTTGAGAAGTTAGTGCGGAAGGGTGCGGAGCATTCCTAGCCTTTATACGTGCTTTGGATGCCAAAGAATTATCCGTGAATGATGTGAGGACGATGAAGGAATTTCTGATGTATTTCGAAGAACTTCTGCTATACCTCCGGATCGGGAAGTAGAATTTGGCATTGAGCTTTTGTTCGACTCGGTGTCCATTGCTCCTCATAGAATGGCACAGAAGGAGTTGGTGAGCTCAAAGCTCAAATTCAAGAATTCTTGGATCGAGGATTTATTCGACCAAGTGTGTCTCCGTGGGGAGCACCGATTACGATTCGTCAAGAAGAAGGATGGATCGATGCGTATGTGCATTGACTACGACAGTTGAATAAATTGACGATCAAGAATCGGTATCCTCTGCCGAAATTGACGACTGTTTGATCAATTAAAAGGAGCTTGATTTTTCCAAAATTGATTTAAGGTCGGGTTATCACCGACTTAAGGTGAAAGAAGCGGACATATATAAGGCGGCATTTCGGACGCGTTACGGACACTATGAGTTTGTAGTGATGCCGTTTGGACTAACCAATGCACCAATGCATTTATGGACATGATGAACCGAGTCTTTCAACCATATTTAGACCGGTTTGTGGTAGTGTTCATAGATGACATATTGGTTTATTCGAGAAATGAGGAGGAACATGACCGACATTTGCGGATAGTATTCTGACTACTTCGTGATAAGCAATTGTATGCCAAATTTGGTAAATGCTGATTCGGCTAAAGGAGGTGACTTTCCTTGGTCATGTAGTATCGGTAGAAGGAATAAGGGTGGATCCTCGGAAAATTGAGGCTATTCGGATTGGAAACCACCAACATCGATGAGTGAAATTGGAGTTTCTTGGGTGCATTTGGATACTATAGGCGTTTTGTAGGGGTTTTCATTGATTGTCGCACCTAACTAAATTGTTGCGTAAAGGAGTTCCAGTATATCTGGACTAAAAAGCGCAAGAGAGTTTGAGAAATTGAAGAAGATCTAACGGAGCTCGGTTTGATTGATGGGAGGTCGGTAAAGAATTCACTTGTTTATTGTGATCGTCTCACACAGATGCAGGTTGTGTGTTGATGCAAAATGGAAAGGTGGTGGCCTATGCTTCTCGTCAATTGAGACCACACAAGTAAACTACCCTACCCATGATTTGGAGTTAATGCGTTGTCTTTGCTCTAAAGATTTGGAGGCACTATCTCTATGGTGAGAAATCTATAATCTACACGGATCACAAGAGTCTTAAATACCTCCTTACCCAAAGGAGTTGAATTTAAGACAAAGAAGATGGGTAGAATTGTTAAAGGATTACGATTTCTCCATCGAATACCATCCGAAAGGCTAACGTGGTAGCTGACGCGTTAAGTCGTAAGGCGGTATCTGAATTAAGAGCTTTGTTTGCCCATTTGAGTCTGTATGAGGATGGCAGTTTGTTAGTAGAACTTCAGGTGAAACCTCTGTGGCTGGAACAAGTCAAGGAAAAACAGACAACAGATGAGAAGTTGGGACCCTTATTTCGGCAAGTTGAAAGCGGTGAAATTGAAGATTTTGGAATAAACACGGAGGGTGTGTTGTGCTTTCGAGGAAGAGTATGCATGCCTAAGGACTCGGACACAAGCAAGCGATTCTACGGAGGCGATAGTAGCCCTTATGCTATGCATCCGGAGGAAATAAGATGTATCGAGATCTCCGTGAATGTATTGGTGGCGGGGTTGAGCGTGAGATTACGAGTTTGTGGGAAAATGTTTGACTGTCGACAAGTGAAGGCGTAACATCAATTACCGTGCGGATTGTTACAACCGATAAAGATTCCTCTTTGGAAATGGGAGCGGATAACTATGGATTTTGTTAGTGGGTTACCTTTAACACCTACTAAGAAAAATTCCGTTTGGGTAATTGTTGATCGGTTGTGAAGACCGCCATTTCTTGCCGATTAAATGACGGATTATTCATTGCGTAAATTGGCGGCATGACATTATCCGAAATTGTGAGGTTGCATGGGTACTGTATCTATTATATCGGATAGGGACCCTAGGTTTACATCACGATTCGAAAGCTCTACATGAAGCCTTGGGGACAAAGTTGAATTTCGATGCGGCTTTTCA
The DNA here is from genome assembly GCA_025506655.1 of Gossypium rotundifolium. Taxonomy (NCBI): domain Eukaryota; kingdom Viridiplantae; phylum Streptophyta; class Magnoliopsida; order Malvales; family Malvaceae; genus Gossypium; species Gossypium rotundifolium. Next base: position 45,441,931 of record CP106726.1, read on the forward strand.
TCCTCGGTCGATGGTCGATCGGAAGAGTAATTCGATATTGGAAGATATGTTAAGAGGATGTGTAATCGACTTGAGGGTAGTTGGGAGGATTATCTACCTTGGCGAAATTGCGATATAACAATGACTATCGGTCTAGCATTTAGATGGCACCTTACAAGGCATTGTATGGTCGTAAGTGTCGCTCTCCTATTTGTTGGGTGAAAGGCGAAAAGATGATGTTAGGTCCCGAGATGATATCTCGAGACAGAGGATAAGGTAAAAGTTATTCGAAACACGGTTGAAAGAAGCCTCGAGATGAAGCGAAGTCGACGCAGATCTGAAGCGAAGGGACATCGAGTATGGTGTAGGAGATCAGGTTTTCTTGAGGTCTCTCCTTGGAAAAAGATCTTGTGTTTGGAAGGAAGGGCAAGCTAAGTCCTAGATACATTGGACCTTATCGTGTGTTGAAGCGTGTTGGTCCGATGGCATATCGATTGAGTTATCTCGGGAGTTGGATCAGATTCATAATGTTTTCATGTTTCCATGTTGAGGCGTTATAGATCGGATCCTTCGCACATTATCCTAGGAGAAAAATTGGAGTGAATTGATTTGTCTTTTGAAGAAGAACCGGTGGAAATCCTAGACCGAGATGTCAAGGTACTAAGGAAGAAAACCGTGCCGTTGGTCAAAGTTCTATGGCGTAACCACGAGTGGAAGAAGCTATGTGGGAGCCAGAGGATGCAATTCGCAACAATACCCTCACCTTTTTCAACTGTAAATTTCGAGGACTGAAATTTTCTTTAAGGAGGGTAGAGTTGTAACACCCTAAAATCCGAGTATTATTATATTGCATAAATTGATGTTTAGTTTTAAAGGAAAAATTTTTATTTTTACTTTAGTGCTTATTGAAGTCATAAAGAGGAGTAAAGCATGATTTGGAGAAGAAAAAAATTATTAATTGAGAATTTATTGAAGTGAAAGAAATGTCATTAGGACTTAAGTTAAATTATGTGCTAAATAGTGTCATAAGATGAGCATATGGCATGGTGGTATTGGCGCATGGGTTATAGCAAGAGGAAGAGGTTCGAATCCTTGTATAGCACCTAGATGAAATTTTTGTTTTAATTTTCTACTCATGGATAGGAAGTATGACAATGAACATATAAGGAAAGTGTTGACCATGTTATTTTTGGTTAGTGTATCAATGGATTAAGGAAACAACTAACTTATGGCATGGAATCAAAGATTTAAAGAAAGATAGGGGGACATAAGGCACATATCAAGGGAAATTTTGGAAAGAAATCATGGCCAATTGACCATGTGTTGGATGACATATTGGTAAGGAGGAGCCTAATTGTTGAATTAGTTTGGCTAAGAAATTCTTTTCTCTCTTTGGTCATTCTTTGCACTTTGTGCAGAATTTTATTCCTCTCCTTTCAACTTTCTCCTTGGCGAAATTCTCAATTGGTAAAGTCAAGTCTTTTGACCATTTGGTCACTTTTATACATCTTGTGAATTTTCTTTTGTATTTCTCCTTGTGCCGAAATCAACCATACCAAAAATCAGTCTTTTTCTTTTTCTTTTTGCCATGGCCGAATGCAATAACTCCTAAAAGTCCATTCTTTTTTTTCTTCTCTTCTCCTTGAAATCAAAGCAACATCATCACCATCTTTTCTTGTATTCTATTTCTTTTCAATCGAAGTTCTCTCCATCTACACTCCCATAGCCGAATGCTAATGTGCCTATAAGCCAAAAATTATTTTCTTTTCCTTAATCATACATAGCCGAATCTTCTATCTATTAAACAACACTCTCAATCCTTTCCTTTCGATCGTGGGAAATAGGTAAGGGTTCTTCTCCATTTTCAATTTATTGTTAATGTCATGGCCGAATATCATTGGTTTTATGAGGTCTTTTGGATTGATATAACGTTCATTCTAATAACGTCTCTTTCGTTATTATTTAGTGCAATAACGGAGATCGGAGCGCAAGTGAGCGGGGAATCGTGGAAACATTGGAAGCGTTTCATTATGGTAAGGAAATCCCTCTTTAAAATCTCTAGTATTATTTGATATTATAGATCTAACTAAAATTCTTTTGGATCTTGAAGACTTTCAAAATAGGGAAGAAAAGGCGGTGGTTAGTCACGTTAAGAGGCGGATCCGTAAATCCCCATTCAAGCGAAGAGCGGTTTTGGCGATGCGGGATTTTCCCTTAGGGTTCGGGCCATCTTAGAAGGAAGTCCATTATTCAAGTAGTACGAACTTAGAGCCGTTATCGTTGGTGGATTCTCGTGCTGAATCAATAAACGAGGAAAAGCCAAAATCGAAGTGATTCAAAATCAAGAGGGTAAGATTTTGGATCTATTATCGATTAAGATTTATTTTACTGAAATATTTGTCTAACGGATCAAAATATGTTTTAGGTGCCGAGAGCGAGAAGGATTAGTACTCTCGAGAACGAGGTGTGTAATTTCACACTCATTATTTTCTCGGTTGGATGTCAAATTTTGGTATGGAAGTAAATCATAAAAGCGATTAGATCGGTAAAAGCGTAAAATTTATATTTTGGCGAAAATACGTAAAAAACGACTAAATCGTGAAAATTACGAAAATGCCTCGAGAAATTAATTGTTATTATGTAAATTGGATGTTTCGATAAATTGGGCCAAAATAATCTAGTTCGATAAATTGGGCCAAAATACTCTAGTTCGAAAAATTGGGCCAAAATACTCTAGTTCGATAAATTGGGCCAAAATACTCTAGTTTAGGTAAATGGGCCAAAGCCCACTAATACAATTAGGTATCTTGAAAGCAGTCAATTGTGGCTTAATAATTGTTGTGAGTATGATGGATGTTGATATTGTGTTGGCATGTGTTGGTCATAATTGTGGACGTTTTGCTTGCTTGAGTATGTTATGTTTTGTGCCTTAAATTGGTGTAAGTGTATGTATGAATAAGGGGTGGCAAATGGTTGGTAAATAGCCTTTATTTTGTCCACACGGGTACACACACGGTCGTACGTCTAGGCCGTGTGTGACACACAGTCTGACCCATGAGCTTGTGTTTCGGCCATGTGTCCCCTGCACCTTAATTTTGAGAAACAGAATGTCCAGAATTGAGCACATGGGCAGAGACACGTTCGTGTGTCTTAGTCGTGTGTGCTACACGGCCTAGCACACGGGCATGTGGCACAGTCGTGTGGCACAAGTCAAAAAGCACCATAAATTGAACACGGTCTAAAGCACAGGCGTGTCCTAGGGTCACACGGGCGTGTCCCTTGAACCACACGGACGTGTTGTAAAAATTTCTTGAGTTCTCGATTTAGTCCCAAACCACTTCTAAAGTATGTTATGGGCCTTGTGGGCTCGTATTAGGGACTTTATGATTGATTATGAATGGTTTTAAATTGGACAAAAATTTATGACTCAAAATTGTGTGATTGCTTGTGATGTGAGTTTGGTAATGCCTCGTACCCTGTTCTGGCATCGAATATGGGTAAGAGGGGTTACAATAATTCTATCCCATTTACATTCTGGTATCATTATAGGCTGAAGCAAACCCGAAGGTGTAGCACCCCAAACCCGGCCTAAACGTTATGGCTGAATCTGGCGTGTCACATTGAAGTGTTTTTCGAAAACCATGTTTTCCTTGAAAACCCTTCTTGAAATTTAAAACTTCTTGCCATCCAAAAACTTGCACAAAACCTCAGTTTGCATTTGTTTATTTTCCATCGTGGTTTATGAAAATGTTATTCCCTTTTAAAATGTTATTATCTTTAAAACCTTATTTGTTGCGGAAGCTTAATTTAAAACAAATGATTTACGAAAACGTGATATTTAAAAATTGAGTTGCGAAAACGTAGTGTTTGAAAATAGTTATTATTTTGGAAAACCATGTTCTACTTCTAGCAGATATAAATCACAATCAATAAAATCCCAATTTAAAATCCAGAAATTATAGAGGCCTTCTTACAACCCGAATCAAAATCAAAGTGCTTAAGCAAATGAGCAAAACAGAATAAAACATGTGCAGTTGTGTGGCCCTCTCCGAGTCCCTCGTAGCTCTAAACCCTCTAATGTTGAGGATTACCTGAAAGGTTAAAAACGGGGTGAGTTTACGAAAACTCAGTGTAATCCCCTATCACTCAGTCAGTAACAATATATGCAGTAACAGTATGGGCCTTGGCCCTATTCAATAACAGTGCAATATGGGCCATAGCCCATTTTAGTAACAGTGTGGGTCTAAGCCCAATATAGTATCAGTACAATGCAAACATGCAACCTACCCCAATCCAGCCAACACACCACCTATACCAACCAACACACCATGTGGGGATAAAATCGACCCACCCAGTCCGCAGAGTAATATCGCAGCATAGCTGCCATTAATAATAACGCAGAAAAGCTGCCAGTAACAGTATGGCTAAGAGCCATAAATAGGATAGCTATAAGCTATAAACAGGATGGCTAAAAAGCCATCAGTAGCTGTAATATGATCGGCACAGAGCCATCGATAAATGTAGTATGATTAGCACAAAGCCATCCGTAGTTGTAATATGATTGGCACAGAGTCATCTGTAGCTGTAATATGATCGGCACAAAGCCATCAGTAGTTGTAATATGATCGGCATAGAGCCATCGGTAGCTGTAATATGATCGACACAAAGCCATCAGTAGTTGTAATATGAACGACACGAAGCCATCAGTAAGTCTAAGTCGTCTTGTGCGACCCGTGCGACCCAACAGTACAGTAATCTTCCTCCGTAACAGTACCCCAACCCCATGCAGTATGTCGTGTATGCCGAATGCCATGCTCAGAATCAGTCATACAAATCACAGACAAATCAGTCATTTAAATCATAGACAAATCAATCATTTACCCTCGAGGGGCAAAATAGTCATTTTACCCTTTGGGGTATTATGGTCATTTTACCCTATAGGGGCATTACGATCATTTTACCCTATGGGGCATTACGGTTATTTTACCCTTTGGGGCATTACGGTCAATTTACCCTACAAGGGCATTACAGTCATTTTACCCTACAGGGTCAATTTACCCTGTAGGGGCATTACGGTCATTTTACCCTATAGGAGTGTTATGGTCATTTTACCCTACAGGGGGCATTACAGTCATTTTATCCTACAAGGGCATTACGATTATTTTCCCCTTCAGCAGCATTAAGGTCAATTTACACTATAGGGGCATCACGGTCATTTTACCCTACATGGGCATTATGGTCATTTTACCCTATAGGGGCATTACGGTCATTTTACCCTACAGGGGCATTACGGTCAATTTTCCTATAGGGGCATGACGGTCATTTTACCCTATAGGGGCATTACGATCATTTTACCCTATAGGGGCATTATGGTCATTTTACCCTACAAGGGCATTATGGTTATTTTACCCTACAGGGGCACTACGGTTATTATACCCTACAGGGGCATTACGATCATTTTACTCTACAAGGGCATTACGATCAATTTATCTTACAGGGTTATTACGATCGTTTTACTTATTTTGTGGTCTCGGTGCAGATAACGACCTATTTGAAGGTCTACAGTCTCCTCGAGCGACACATATAACCTATATGGTTATAACGGTGTAAATGGGCCCAAGGCCCATTATTCGACCCAAGTGGGCCCACATGCTCGTGTGGCCCATTTAACCCAAATTTAGTCACGGCTATGTGAACTACATAGCCCAGTCCAATATTTTCCACTTATCGTGGATTTTATCCGTGTGGGGCCGACGAGCCCATTGGGCCCACACGACCCATTTCAGCCAAACAAGGCCTAAGATCACGAGAACGCTCGTAGTGGCCTCTACAATTTATCGCCTATGGTTTGTGGGCTCGGTTTACCACACGAGCGATCGCACACTCGTGAGGCCTCGAATGCCAAAGTGTCAGCTTTTTAGCTTTTCGGGTTTTTCCGATTCACAGTAGAGATAGTGTGATTACACACCTTTTCGGGTTTTGACAGTAACAAATTTGGTGTATGGTTACACACCCTTTCGGCTTTTAAGCCGATTATCATTTATAGAAACAGTTACACACCTATTCATGATAACGAGTAAACTAGCCCACGTGCACTCCAACCTATTACAACAGAAGCTTCGGTTATATACTTAACACACGAGTTGAAAGAGACACTAACCGAAACCTATTCAAAAGATTACTTACTATCGCCTTGCTTGAATGTGCGTGGATTTAGCCTACTTAGATAGCTGATGAAAGAGGATTACAGACCCCTCAATGATTATCTGCATACGAATAGAACCTCCCATTAATGCACATATGTGGCAATACTTGATCCTTAATAAACACATACTTACCGAATCGCAGAGTTAATATTAAGAGGAGGAAGAATCGGCCTACAAGAGTATGCCCTAAACCAAGGCACGAAAAGAAACGCACACACCAGAGATGGAAGATTCGGCTACCCAAAATCAACAACCAAAGAAAGAAAATTGCGATAGAGAGATCGAACGAATTAGTTGTTGAATCGAAGACAGAAGTGAAGGAGTAAGGGATGTAGTAAAACGGCTTGGGTACTAAAAAGAAGGGGTGATAGCAGGAATGGTTTGAAAAGAACAGAGGAGGGAAAAGGTAATGTGTATTCGATCACCAATGTCAGATGGAGAGAAAGACAACTATAACCAAAAAGAATCGAGGGAGGGAATGAAGAGTATATTCGGCCAAAGAAGAGAGACTAACGGCAAGTCAAAAACAGAGAGCAAGAAAAAAACAAAAGGAGAAATTTGGCACAATAGGGAACAGAGTTGACAAGAGCCGACACTATTTTTCCAAATACCCAAAAAATGAAACAAAACCTAAAAGAGCACCACCAAAACTGATAATGCTCATAACTCCCCCTCCTAGCCGAATTTCTCATACATAAGTTTCCCCAATTGGTTACACCACTTCCAATTTTGAATTCCTTGATTTGCTCCACAATTTCCTCCAACCTCATATTTCAAAATTCCATGATACACTCTCCTAACAACCCAGATTATCTCCTTGAATCTCTTTAACTTCCACTCTGGCCATTTCAAATTCCAATTTGCAAAGTTTTAGTTAAGCTCCACCTCTCATGCAGCAAGGAAGTAAAATAAATACTCCCTTGCACAACATGAGACTTGAGCCTAAGCTCCCTTGCAATTTAAGCCACGCCACTAACCACCTTACAAACCAGTTCCATGTGTCATAATTCTGCCATAATTTCTTTTAAAGCCTACAGGCTAACACCAAGGTTCACTTAAGAGAAAATCCAAAATTTTGCAAAAGCCAGGGCTTGAACCCAGGACTTCTCAGACACTCCCAACCACTCCTAAATCCCTTAACCATCAAAGCAAACAATCAATTGTGTCATTTTCTTGCACACATAAACTTTTAAGTGTTCCCACGCTTAAGACCTATTTCCTTCTAGGCCCAAATTCGGGGAGTTCTGAAGGTACTTGATATTCAGCTTTAACTTGCTGACACACTAAACATCTCGCTACAAATTCAAAAATGTCTCGTTTCATACCCGACCACCAATATAGTTGTTTCAAATCATTGTACATTTTGGTACTTTCAGGATGAACGGATAAACAACCATTATGTGCCTTGTGTAAAATTTTCTGAATCAACTTTGGATTTTTCGGTACACAAAGTCTATCTCGGAACATCAAACAATCATCGGATCTGATTTGGTACTCTAAATCACTAGTCAACTCACATTAGACTCTTTTAGCTTGCAATTCACTATCACATTTCTGAGCTTTGCAAATTTGCTGAAGAAATACTAGTTTAGCTTTTAACTCAGCTAAAATCAAATCTGTAACACCCACTAACCATTATTCGTCATCGAAATAGGGTTACGGAGCATTACCAAACAATTTAGATCAATTACGAACAATCACATAATAATTTAACATACATTTTACAGTTTAATCATAAAGTCCCTTTAATGAGCCCTCGAGGCCCAAAACACCTATTAAAAACAAATCGTGACTTAATTGGAAGCTTAGAGGATTTTTCAAGAAATTGCAAAATTTTTCCTAAGTGCAGGGCTCACATGCCCGTATGCCAAGCCCTGTGGACTCAAAATGAGCCTTATGCAACAAGTTTACCAACCCTGCAATTCTTGAACAACAAGCAACTCAAAATCTAACTTTTCAACCTGTCTAAAACACGATTAAATACATTTAAAACAGGTCAGAACTATCAATATAATGATCTAACTCATGTATGTTCATAGATATCTAACATAAATTATCTAAACAATTCATTTAAATACTAATCAATCAATTCAAATTAAAACCATGTAAATGACCATATTATAAGTCATATATTTGTATATATAGATCAACTAATATCATCTTATACATCATAAATATTCACATTTCAAAATGACATCAAAAGACAACATAGGTACATGCCATTTTCAAAAAAAAAAAAAATACTTCACCATGTATTTGAGTTCGGGATCGGCTTTGGATGCTAATTCAACGATCAGACTTTACCTAACCTGCGCACGGGAATAAACATGTATGCTGAGTATAAACTCAGTGGTATTTCTATAATCAGAATACTTATTAAGAAAAAATTTATAATGATTATATACATAATCAAACATAACAAAAATCATTCAATAAATAATAAATTTCATAAACTCATCATCCATATCACTTTCAATAATCATATCTTCTATTTCAATCTCACAATTGCCATTCAATAGCACTTCACAATAAAATTTTCATTTTCAATTTAAATTATAATATTAATTTCTTATTCAATATCATTCAATGTCAATCATTTAGTCAATTCATTCATATATTGTAACGCCCCGAATTTGGGCCTAGTAGAATTGGGCCTATTGGCCCTTGGGCACGGGAGCGTTTAAAAATTTTTGAGAACAATAGAACGGCACTAATGCAAGTTGGACCTATTAGGTGAGTGATTTTGGAAGGCTAGGGGGCTTCCATGAAGTCTCGGGATCAAACTTGGGCTTTAGGGAAATTTTGGTTTTAGGTGAATAAAACCCTGGGAGTTAGTAAGTAGGCTTTAAGAATAAAATATGGAGAAAAATGACACAAAAGGAGTTGTGGTCTAGTGGCAAATGACGCCATAAAGGAAGCAAGGGGTCCAAGGTTCAAGTCTTGGAACTTGCAATTCATTTTGTTTTCTTTTTAAATGAATTTAGACTTTGGCCCAAAGGTTTATATTTAGTTGCGCATGTTTTAAGTCACAAAAGGAGCTTGTGTTGTGGTGGCATGTACTGTATGGAGCATAGGAGAGGTCAAGGGTTTGAATCCCATTGCAAGCAAAAAGTGATATTTATTTTGCAAAGTTGGTGCGACAGGTGGTTGTGATGGAATTAAACTCTGCTAAAGGAAGGATCCCATATCGGGAAGCTAGCATGAGGGAAGGTGAGAAGCTGCTTTAAATAGAGCAATCTATGAGGAGAGTAAGGATACCTTGGTTAGCATTTGGGCATAGGAGTGTTCGAAGCACGGATTAGCTTCAGATTCCTATCAGGTGTGAATTTCACACTACTCTAACTGTAGAGCGGCAAATGCCGAAATGTCGGTCACACGACGATGGTAGCCACATGAGCGTGCGAGCACACGTGTAGGAGCTTCGACGTGATAGTTGAGGCCATCATGAGTGTTCTTGTGGGTTTAGGCTCTTTGGGCCATGATGGGCTGAAAGGGGCCAAGCGGGCCCAATAGGCCCATAGGACCATATGAATATGTTGTATGATTGTGTAGTAGATATTGGACTGGTCTATATGAATCTCATATCTGTAGTTAGATTTGGGCTAAATGGGCCACACGAGCGTGTGGGTCCATTTGAGTCGAGAATGGGCCCTAGGCCCATTCACATCGTTATCTCTGTTTAGACACTTTGGTTTAACTGGGCCAATCGCAATTTGATCACTCTAGTGAAGGTGACGGCGCTCGGGATTATTCAGTACTCTGCGTGATAAGGATCGGTGCTAAGGGATTTGGCACAATCGTAATCAAGGTGTGTAATCTCATACCTCTGTTTATTCTATTAATGCGATGTTCTGTGAATCGGCTAAAAGCTGAAATACCGAAAAGCTAGAATATTGGCATCTGAGATCAATCGAGCGTGTGAGCGCTCGTAGAGATAAATCGAGCCACAAGTATTGGCGATAGACTCACAAACTTTCTCGTGGAACTAAGGCTGTAATGGGCCTTGTTGAGCCGAAGTGGGCTAAGTGGGTCCAATGGGCTAACGGGCCCACAAGGGCAAAATCTATGGTAAGTACCGGATAATATATGTGGCTGCGAGGTTCATAGAATCGTAGCTAAACATAGGCTGAATGGGCCACATGAGTGTGTAGGCCCACTTGGGCCGAAAATTGAGCTTGGGCCCAATTACACTGTTTCCATCAAAACGAGTATCCGTGTCACTCAAGGAAATAGTAGGCCGTCGAAAAGGCCGTGATAGAGATAAAGTTACCGAAATACCCTCTATGGGTAAAATTATCAAATACCCCAATTGGGTAGAATTATCAAAATACCCCTATAGGGTAGAATTACTGAAATACCCTCTATGGGTAAAGTTACCGAAATACCCCTGAAGGGTAGGATTACTGAAATACCCTTATAGGGTAAATGTCTATTTTGCCCTTATGGGTAACTGACTGATTAGGACTATGACTGTTCTAACTGTGAATGTATGACCGTGTTTTAACTGATTTGATTGTGGTTGTGTGACTGTTATGTTTTTAATGTGTGTGTAAATGATTATTACTAAGCATGGCCATTTTGCATACACGTGTAATGATTGAGCATGACATACATAACATATTGCATTGGGTTGGGTTTGCTGATTGTGGGAAGTACCATTTTAGTGGCATCGCCACATACAGTTCTAGTGGCATCGCCACATACCGTTCTAGTGGCATCGCCATATACCGTTATAGTGGCATCACCACGTAATCTGGTTATGGCTCTGTGCCATCTTAATTATGGCTTTATGCCAATCACATTTACCCGTGGCTATGTGTCTAACATATATATCGATGTCTCTGTGTCGATCATATTTACCCAAGGCTGTGTGCCAAATATATTACCGTCACTAATGGCTATGTGCCAAACATAATATAGTTACTGATGGCTTTGTGCCAATTATAATACCGCTACTGAAGGCTTAGAGTCATATATATATATATTAGTAGCTTTGCTGCGTTGTTATTAGCAGCTTGGCTGCATTATTAGAGAGTTTTGGCTAGGTGGGTCGACATGGTCCCCACATGGTGTGTTGGTTGGTACAGGTAGAGAGTTTGGTTGGATTGGGGTGGGTACATATCCATTGCATTGTTATGTCTTAGGGCTTAGGCCCAGATTGATACCGAATAGGGCTTAGGCCCAAATTGTTATCGAATAGGGCTTAGGCCCAGACTGTGACCGTATAGAGGATTACACACTGAGTTGTCATAACTCACCCTTTTCTTTTAACCGTGCAGGTAATCACCAGCCTTAGAGGATTTGGAGCTGCGGAGGACTCGAAGGTGGCCACACGTCGATATGGTTTAAAGACTAAACTTAGCGATTTTAGTTTAATTTAGTTATTTTAAATTATTCGGTTAATAATTTTTGTAATAAGGCCATTGGGTTTTTCTTTTTAACTTTTATTTGGTATTTCTTTAAATTAAAACTGTTGCTCTGTTAAACACGGGTTTTTAAAACTATAACCACTATTTTCAAAATATCATATATTCGCAAATGTTTGAATAAAACTTCAGCAACAAACAAGGTTTTGAAAGTAATAATGTTTTTTTTTTTGCAAGAGAATGACTTTTAATAAACAACGTTTTGAACATAAGCAAACGAAATCTGAGGTTTTATATGGCAGAAAGTTTTAAATTCTTTAAGATGAAAGCATGGTTTTTGAAAAACTCTTCAGTGTGACATGCCAGATTCGGGCCTAACTTCTAGGACGAGTTTGGGGTGTTACATTTATAGTATCAGAGCCCGGGTTACAAAACTCGATTGTGGAATGGGTTTTCAAAATTAAATTTCTGAAGTTGTTGTTTCAAAAAAAACCTTGAAAAGATCTGAAGTTCTGAATGTTGTATTGACCATTTTCTAAAAGTGTGGTACAACGAGTCTCTAGCACCAAATCGTAAGTTTTTTGAATACTTTTGTTTGTTTAGAAATTTAAATACAGTGAGTTAGAAATACGGTGATTTCTTTAGGTATTGGACTGTATTTTTGGAATTTATTCTGTGTATGTTTGGTTTGGATGTGATGTTTGGATATAAAAATTGGTTGCATATGAGATATTTGTCTGCTTTGATGGTTAGGTGTTTTGAGTAGGTGTAGGGAGTTCCAAGTTCTAGTTAAGATATGATAGGGATATTAGAATCAGAGTACGCAACGAGAGCGTAGTTTGCTAGGTTAAGATGTGTGATTGTGCCTATAGTAGGAAATTTCGAGGACGAAATTTCTTTAAGGGGGTAGATTTGTAACGCCCCAAATTTTGGCCAAGTAGAATTGGGCCTATTGGGCCTTGGGCACGGGAGCGTTTAAAAATATTTTTAGAACAAGAGAACGGCACTAATGCAAGTTGGACCTATTGGGTGAGTGATTTTGGAAGGCTAGGGGGCTTCCATGAAGTCCGGGGATCAAACCTGGGCTTTAGGAAAAAAAATGGTTTTAGGTGAATAAAACCCTGGGAGTTAGTAAGTAGGCTTTAAGAATAAAACGTGGAGAAAAATGACCCAAAAGAAGTTGTGGTCTAGTGGCAAATGGCGCCACATGGGAGACAAGGAGTTGACACCATAGAGGAAGCAAGGGGTCCAAGGTTCAAGTCTTGGCACTTGCAATTCAATTTGTTTTCTTTTTAAATGAATTTAGACTTTGGCCCATAGGTTTATATTTAGTTGCGCATGTTTTAAGTCACAAAAGAAGCTTGTGTTGTGGTGGCATGTACCGTATGGAGCATAGGAGAGGGCAAGGGTTTGAATCCCATTACAAGCAAAAAAGGGATATTTATTTTGCAAAGTTGGGGCGAAAGGTGGTTGTGATGGAATTAAACTCTACTGAAGAAGGGATCCCACATCGGGAAGCTAGCATGAGGGAAGGTGAGAAGCTGGCTTTAAATAGGCAATATATGAGGTGAGTAAGGATCCTTGGTTGGCGTTTGGGCATAGGAGTGTTCGGAGCACGGATTAGCTTTAGATTCCTATCAGGTGTGTATTTCGCACTACTCTAGCTGTAGAGCAGCAAATGCCAAAATACCAATCACATGGCGATGGTAGCCACACGAGCGTGCGAGCGCACGTGTGGGAAATTTGACGCGATAGTTGAGGCCATCATGAGTGTTCTTGTGGGTTTAGGCTGTTTGGGCCACGATGGGCCGAAAGGGGCCAAGTGGGCCCAATGGCCCGTGGGCCCATGGGACCATATGAATAAGTTGTATGATTGTGTAGTAGATATTGGATTGGTCTATGTGAATCTCATATCTGTAGTTAGATTTGGGCTAAATGGGGCACAAGAGCGTATAGGTCCATTTCGGCCCAGAATGGGCCTTAGGCCCATTCGCATCGTTATCTCTGTTTAGAATACTTTGGTTTAACTGGGCCTATCGTAGTTTGATAACTCTAGTGAAGGTGACGGCACTCGAGATTATTCAGTACTCTACGTGATAAGAATTGGTGCTAAGGGATTGGCGGTACACTTGTAATCAAGGTGTGTAATCTCTCACCTCTGTTTATTCTGTTAATGCGATGTTCTGTGAATCGGCTAAAAGCGAAATATCGAAAAGCCAAAATATTGGCATCTGAGATCACTCGAGTGTGTGAGTGCTCATAGAGATAAACCGAGCCACAAGTATTGGCATAGACTGTTGGGAGTGTCACGAACTCTCTCGTGGGGCTGAGGCTGTAATGGGCCTTGTTGAGCCGAAGTGGGCTAATGGGCCCAATGGGCTAATGGGCCCATAGGGGAAAAATCTATGGTAAGTGCCAGATAATAGATGTGGCTGCGAGGTTCATAGAATTGCAGCCGAAAATGGGCTTAATGGGCCACACGAGTGTGTAGGCCCACTTGGGCCAAAAATTGGGCTTGGGCCCAATTGCACCGTTTCAATCAAAACGGGTATTCGTGTCGCTCGAGGTGACAGTAGTCCGTCTAAAAGGCCGTGATAGAGATAAAGTTATTGAAATACCCTCTATGGGTAAACTTACCAAAATACCCCTGTAGGGTAGAATTACCGAAATACCCCTATAGGGTAGAATTACCGAAATACCCTCTATGGGTAAAGTTACCGAAATACTCCTGAAGGGTAGGATTACCGAAATACCCATATAGGGTAAATGACTATTTTGGCCTTGTGGGTAACTGACTGATTAGGACTATGACTGTTGTAACTGTGAATGTATGACCGTGTTTTAACTGATTTGACTGTGGTCGTGTGACTGTTATGTTTTTAATGTATGTGTAAATGATTATTACTGAGCATGGCCATTTTGCATACACGTGTAATGATTGAGCATGACATACATAACATATTGCATTGGGTTGGGTTTTCTGATTGGAGGAAGTATCGTTTTAGTGGCATCGCCACATACCGTTCTAGTGGCATCACCACATATAGTTCTAGTGGCATCGCCACTTACCGTTCTAGTGGCATCGCTACATACCGTTATAGTGGCATCGCCACGTAATCTGGTTATGGCTCTGTGCCAACCTAAACATGGCTCTGTGCCATCTTAATTATGGCTTTGTGCCAATCATATTTACCCGTGGCTATGTGCCTAACATATATATCGATGACTCTGTGTCGATCATTTTTACCCAAGGCTGTGTGCCGAATATATTAGCGTCGCTGATGGCTATGTGCCAAACATAATATAGTTACTGATGGCTTTGTGCAAATTATAATACCGCTATTGAAGGCTTAGAGCCGTATATATATTAGTAGTTTTGTTGCGTTGTTATTAGTAGCTTGGCTGAATTATTGGAGAGTTTTGGCTGGGTGGGTCGACACAGTCCCCACATGGTGTGTTGGTTAGTATGGGTGGAGAGTTTGGTTGGATTGTTGCATTGTTATGTCTTGGGGCTTAGGCCCAGACTATGACCGTGTCAGGGGATTATACACTGAGTTCTCGTAACTCACCCCTTTATTTTAACCGTGCAGGTAATCCCCAGCCTTAGAGGATTTGGAGCTACGGAGGACTTGGAGGTGGCCACACGTCGGATATGGTTTAAAGACTAAACTTAGCGATTTTAGTTATTTTAAATTATTGGGTTAATAATTTTTGTAATAAGGCCTTTGGGTTTTTTCTTTTTAACTTTTATTTGGTATTTCTTTAAATTACAAATTGCTGGTCTGTTAAACACGGTTTTTAAAACTATAACCACTTTTTTGAAAATATCACGTATTCACAAATGTTTGAATAAAACTTCCGCAACAAATAGGGTTTTGAAAGTTATAATGTTTTTTGCAAGAGAATGACTTTTAATAAACTACTTTTTGAAGATAAGCAAATGAAATCTGAGGTTTTACATGGCAGAAAGTTTTAAATTCTTTAAGAAGGGTTTCTAATGAAAGCATGGTTTTCGAAAAACTCTTCAGCGTGACGCGCCAAATTTGGGCCTAACTTCTAGGCTGGGTTTGGGGTGTTACATATATCCCTATTAACACGATTTGGACTCAGACGGATACGCGGGTCCAACCCAAACACACCAGTACAGCAGTCAGTGCCTCATCGACCGTGCTGAAGTAAAACAATACGGTACTCAGTACCTCATTGGATTTATTTGAAGCAATAATAATACAATGCATAGTGCCTCATCGACTCGAAGTCGAAGTATCCCTGAACACTTCCAATCCTATGGCATGCCAACTATATCCGACTTAGCCCAACATTGTTAATAGGGTATTCAATTTACTTTCAATTTTCAATTAATACACATTCCAATTCAATAATCCATACATATTCACAATTCAAATTCAAATATCACAATATCAACACTTATCTCAATTTTCACTTACCATACATATCATTAATAAATACAATAAATAATTATTAAATTCGAATTATAGAAATACAAACCGTAATTTCTCGAATTACTCCTCGTTGACTTTCTCTTTTCCTTTCCTAGTCGAGGTCCCCGGCACCACGTTAGCTACGGGATTAAGCCAATTAAAAATTATCCATACACCACAATTTCATATTAAATATTTCAATTTACATTCAACTTTTTTATTATTTTCAATTCAATCCTTAATCAAAACTAACTTTATTTTATTTACAATTTATTCATTATTTTTCATTCAATTATCACTTAAAACTAATTTCAATTCTCTAATTTCACCATAAAACCCTAATTTCAAATTTCTTTTAATTTAGTCCCTACTACATAAAATTTATAATTTGTTTTACAATTCAATCCTTTTCTTAATTCTAAATTAAAATTCTATCAATTCAAACCCTAATTCTTCAATTAATTCAACATAAACCACATCTAAAAATCAACTAAATTTCAAAATTTCCACTTATATCAAGTAGTATTTTGTTCTAGGATTCCAAAAACATCAAAATTACAAGAAAAAGGACTAAATTGACTTATCAATCAAACCATGAATCTTAAAACCCTAGTTTCTCCCTTTCTTTTTCTTTCCCTATTCTTCTCCCCTGTTTCATTTTCCAATTCTATTTCTTTTTCATCCTTTTGTTTCTTTATTTCTTTTATTTACTTTATTTTATATTATATAATATAATAATATAATAACATAATATCTTTTACTTAAATAATAAGTAAATAATTAATTAATATATGTATTTTATTTTACCACATGTATTTCACTACTACCACACACTTGTCACTTATGGTTTTATTGCTAATTTAGTCTCTTGACTTTTTTGATTTTATAATTCAACTTTTTCCATATATCCAATCTAGTCCTTATATTAAATTAACCTTAATTAAGCTTATTCATTTAACCAAAACCTAATTAACCACACAACTAACTTCATAAATAATTTTAATAAATATTTACGAATTCGTTATACGAAAATGGAGACCTGAAAATGCACTTTTCCAATTATCGTAAATTTCAGGTCGTTACAGAATCATCATCAGATAATGTCAACTATGTATTCATGGCTCTCAAGGCAAACAACGATTTTCTACTCAAAGCATCCACAACCACATTCACTTTCCCCGGGTGATAATCGATCAATAACTCGTAATCTTTCAATAACCCGAGCCATCTCTGTTGTCGTAAATTCAAATCTTTTTGGGTCATAATATACTTTAAACTTTTATGATCAGTAAATATGTGGCATTTTTCACCGTATAAGTGATGACGCCAAATTTTCAATGCAAAAACTATAGCGGCCAATTCTAAATCGTGCATCTGATAGTTCTTTTCGTGTGGTTTCAACTATCTGGAGGCATAAGCTATCACTTTTCCCTCTTGCATCAACAAGCAACCTAAACCGTTCAATGACGCGTCGTTGTAAATCACAAATTCATTACTCGACTCAAGTTGAACCAAAGCTGGCGCTTCAGTTAGCAATACTTTCAACTGTTCGAAACTCTGTTGACATTTCTCGGACCACTCAAACTTTACATCTTTCTGTAGTAGTCTGGTCATCGGTGTAGCAATCATCGAGAACCCTTTTACAAAACGTCGATAGTAACTAGGCAATCCCAAAAAGCTTCTGACCTCGGATACATTTCTAGGTAGTTTCTAGTTAATAACTGCAGAAATCTTGCTCGGATCAACTTGGATGTCATCCGCCGAGACAATATGTCCCAAAAATTTGACTTCCTAGAGCCAAAACTCACACTTACTGAATTTAGCATACAGTTTCTTATCTCTCAAGGTTTGAAACACAATCCTCAAATGCTCGGCATGCTCAGACTCATCTCATGAATAGATCAGAATGTCATCAATAAACACAACAACAAATCTATCTAAATACGATCTAAAGATCTGATTCATCAAATCCATAAAAATGGAAGGAGCATTAGTTAGTCCAAAAGGCATAACAAGGAATTCATAGTGTTCGTACCTAATTCTGAACACAGTTTTTGGCACATCTGAGTCTTTAACTCGCAACTGATAATAGCCAGATCTCAATTCAATCTTTGAAAACACTATTTCACCTTTCAACTGATCAAACAAATCATCTATTCTCAGCAATGGATACTTATTCTTTATCATAACCTTGTTAAGCTGACGATAATCAATACGCATTCTCATTGACCCGTCTTTCTTCTTAACAAACAATATTGGCGCACCCCAGAGTGAAAAACTCGGTCGTGGACAACCTCTATCTATCAACTCTGTCAGGGCCATTCTATACGGAGCTATAGATATCAGTGAAGTTCCCGGTACTAACTCAATAGCAAACTCAACCTTTCTGACTGGTGGTAACCCAGGCAAATATTCTGGAAATACATCCGAATATTCACAAAATACAGGCACTGATTCAATCTTCTTTTCAGACACTTTGGTATCTAAAACATATGCTAGGTATGCGTCACAACCCTTTCTCACATATCTCTGAGCCAACATCGATGAAATCACTATAGGCAATCCACCTGACTCATCAGATTCAATCCTAAGAATTTCATTATTCTGACATCTCAATTCGATAGACTTTCTTTTACAATTTACAATGGCATCGTGTAGAGTCAACCAATCCATACCCAGAATCACATGGAACTCATCAAATGGTAAAAGCATCAAGTCAGTCAGAAAACTAGTAACCCCGAGTCATTAAAGGGCAGTTCTTGCATAATTTGTCAACTAAAACATACTTGCCTAAGGGGTTCGATACTTTAATTACAAATTCTTTAGACTCAACAGGCAATTTCTTACTATACACTGAATTTTCACAAACAGACGAATGTGTTGATCCAGAATCAATTAAAGCAATCACATTAGTATCGTAAAGAGAGAATGTATCGATAATAACATTTGGGGACGATGCCTCTGTGCGAGCACGAATAGCGTAAGCTCTAGCAGGTGCTCTGGTCTCGGATCTCACAGCTGAGTCATTTGTCGCTTCATTTCCACTAGATACTTTTCTCACATTCCTCGGTGGTCTTCCTCTCAAGTCGTGTTGCTCGGTCTTGCGGTCTAAAATTTATCTTTATCAGATAACTCTAGGCAATCTCGAATAAAGTGATCTGGTGAGCCACATTTAAAACAAGCTTTATTATTCTTATTACAGCATTCTCCAAAATGTCGTCTCCCACAATGTTGATAGTCAATTTTGTTATTTTTCACCCTGCCAATGCTCGAGACAGAAGTAGCTTGAGCTTTAGGATTCATATGTTAATTTCCACGATCTCTATTCTAGTATCCCACTGATGCATTCGATCGACTATACGAATCTCGGTTTTTTTTATGAAGAATGATAAGGTCTATTCACCGATCTTTTCTTCGAATCTCTAACCTCTGAATCAGCTTTCCTCTTTTCTCGGCTAAAGTCTTGACTTTACAAGCCGGGTCAACTAATACAACAAATTCTTTCAAATCTAAAATTCCAACTAGAAGTTTAATGTCTTCATTCAACCCATCAACAAACCATTTGCACATGATTTCTTTAGTAGAAATATACTCTCGAGCATATTTCCTCAATCGTACAAATTTTCTCTCATACTCGGTTATAGTCATACGGTCCTGTTTCAATTCTAAAAACTCTTTATTCTTTTGATCTAGAAACTATTGGCTTATATATTTCTTCTAAAACTCAGACTGAAAGAACTTCCAGGTGACTCTCTCTCTCACCGCCACTAATACCAACGTATTCCACCACTAATATACGGTGTCCCTCAAAAGTGATATAGCACATTTTAAACATTCAGCCGGTGTGCAAGAAAGCTCATCAAACACTTGAATCGTATTTTTAAGCCAAAACTCAGATTTCTCAGGATCATCATCAACATTAGCTCTGAACTCTTTAGCCTCGTATTTATGGATCTTATCAATTGGAGGCTTATTCAATCTTAAACGCTCGACACCTTGAGGAGTTACGGGAACCGATTGGGGATTAGGAGGAGGTAGAGGTTGTTGATCAGCCGGGTTTGTTCAGATATATTGTGTGAACCACTCGTTCATCATTTGGAAGAAGGCTTCTTTAGCCTCTTCTCCCTGGCTACCCAATATGGGTCTAGATTCAGAAGGCACTATCCCTTAAGCAAGAGTTGGCGCATTACTTTTGTAATATCCGAGAATTAGGGCTTGTGCATTTTTGCTCAATTGCATGTGCTTGTATGCCTGTGTATATTATGAATGTGCTTTATGAATTTCGGGAACAGTAGAATGTAGGAGAATGCCTTAGAAATTATTTAATTTTAAGTTTAAAAGAGGAAGCTAAGCCTAAGAGGCCTTAAGAAAATTTGTAGGGGAAATATGCCACTAAAATGGGCCTATTTAAGTGGCTTGGAGGCGCCACTTAGGGCCTTAGTAAGTGACGCCACAAGCAAAGGGGGAAGGGCTTAGGTTTGAATCACAAGGGAAGCAAAAAGGGAGTTTTTATTTTGCTACAAGGATGAGCAGCAGTGGACGGCATATGGACTCTGGAGGAAGGAAGTATAGATTGGGTTGGAGTGTTAAGGATTCGGCTAAGGTAGAGTGAAATAAGGGATTTGATAGTGAGAGGAGGAATTGGCCGAATAGGGGACTCTAGGTGTAGTAGTTTCGACAAAAAGGGGAGGCCATTCTCCATTCTTTTCTTTTCTCTTTAGTTCTCTACCGAATTCTTAAACCAATCTACCCCTATCTTCTTCTTTTATTTTGTGTTAGTCGAATCCTCCTTTGCCACCATAGCCGAATTGCTCAACCCCTTCTTCTTTTCTTTTCTTTCACAATTCTTCCAAAAGTTGAAATACTCCTGAGATAGCCGAATATCCCATCTCCATTAGGAGCCATAGCTGAATCTCAAGGTGGCCTTATTCTTTCCTCTCTATCGCAAGTTTTAAAAGCCGAAACCCAATATCTTTCCCTCCTATCGACATTTAGAACTTGTGGACTACTCGAAAGTGGTAAGTATTTCTTCTTTGAGCAATCGGTTTTGGGTTCTCTTTCTTTTAGTGTGCCGAACCAATGATTAGGCCTTGGTATAAGGTTGGCCGAATGTTCTTTAAGGCCATAAGTGATGTGTTCTTTTGTGTGTAGCCGAAGGAAGGAAGCACTAAGGATTCTTTCGGGATTCGATTCATCAAGGTGAGTGATATGTGGTATTCGACCAAAGGCCATTTTCTTAGAGTATTGTTATAGCCTAATCTAACAATGGTTAAGCAGGGATTTCAACAACATCAGGAACAAGTAGTGGTTTTCGTGATTTAAAATCGCAAGGTGAGTGTACATGTACATTCGGCCATATTTAAGTGACTGAGATATGTTTCTTATTTGTTCGAAAGTCGAAACTAATCAAGTCCAGTGAACTAGTGTTGGCCGATTGCAAGGGAGAAATATCACGGAGTTTCGGGATTTGATTAGTAGTGAAATCAGCAACAAGGAACTAAGGATCTAAAGCATTAGATCGGGTTTTGGGATTTCAGTGAAAGCGTTAAGTGAATCAGGTGTGTAGCCCACACTAACTCTCAATAGATTTACGGCATCAATTTTATATATGTGTTTATAATGATGTGAAATGTGGCCAAAGGTACCATGCAATGGTACAATGTACTCAGGTACGTTAACCTGCTACTACAGTGGTTATAATATTATGAATACTTGTCATGGCACTCATGTGAAGCTGTAACGAATGTGAATAAGGCATAAGATAAGCTATTGGCATGATTGGTATGACATGGGGCATATAGGTGATATGATAAGGGGAAGTGATTTGGTGGTTTCATGCCACAATATCTGAATGTGGTGACTCATGTCCCAAAAATCAGAATGTGGTGACTTATGTCACAAATGATTATCTGGTGGCTATGCCATAATATATATAAGGGCGATGAGCATGTCATCTGTAGCGATTGCCTTCGATGATGTGTAGCGGATGGAGGGTCAACTTAGTAGTCCCCACGGTGTGATGGTTGGTACGGGCGATGTGTAGTGGATGGTTAACTAGGTTTGGGTCAGGAATGCATCATTACTTATATTTTCTATCTGTACATGTTTGAACTAATGTGCCTAAATTTGTTGAGACTTAGTGTTGGCTGTTACACACTAAGTCTGTTTGACTCACCCCATTGTGGGATATTTTTTCAGGTGACACTTAGTAATGGACCGGCCTGGCAGGAGCTCGATGGTGGCCATGCTCATTTAGAGATTATTTTATTTTTATTAGTTTTAATTTTCAAGTTTTGGATTTATTTCGGGATTTATTTTTTGATGTAATAAGGCCACTAGTATGAAACTGTTTATGCATGCATTTTAATTATTTTAGAATGATACGATTTTCTCAATTTAAAGTTTAAGTAAGTTTTATTAAAAATAAATGTTAAATGTTTTGACACCTAATCAACACCGTTTAAAATTTGAACCCAACACTAATCAGTTATTTTTCAAAAACACTCTTGAATTTGGCAAAGTTCAAATAAGATTTGAATGGTTTTTCCCTAGAAGCATGCCAGATCCGGTCAGGGCTTGTGGGCCGGGTTTGGGGTGTTTCAACTTGGTATCAGAGCCCTGTTCAAAACTCAGCCTTGAGGGCTTTTAGGGCCCAAAATGTTTTCTTTCTTTTGAAAATGGGTTTTACTAAGAAACGAGCAAGGTTTTTCAGACATGGCACCGAGTCTTTGGCCCGAAGTCCACCAGGTAAGTACCCCTAACTCCTCTCGTGACTTGTATGGGGAAATCATAGGACGAGATTAGTAGATTAGGAGATATTAAACCATAGGATTAGTCTACTTCAACACCAAGTTACATAAAACTTAAAGTCAACCAAACAAACACAGGTCTCGAGTCACCGAGTTAAAGGTGTGGCAACCGTGGTGCGCATGTATAGGATTGGATTTAGTGGGAGCTTGGTATTTATGCAGTCCTAGTGACTCACCTCCTCACCGCTCGAATCCTACAGTGCGTGAGTGACGGCTCACCATAACCAAGAGGATTCACCACAAAGCTAAACTCAATAATTAAAACCCAAAAGGGACCATCACCTTGTTTTGAGAAACTCAAAATTCAAACCATGATTTTAAAATTTCAAGTGCCCTTGATTTAAAGACAACCAAAATACCCCTGATTCGCAACTTGACCAAATTACCCCTAACCTGTACAAATGATCGAAATACCCTCAGTGTGGAAAGTTACCAAAGTACCTTCAAAATTAAAATTTCTAAAAATACCCTTGTTTTGAAAAGTCACCAGGAACCCTATTTTGTGGAAAAAAATTTACCGAAATGCCCTTGGTTTGAAAAATTACAAAAATACCCTTAGCTTATAAAATTACCATTTTACCCTTGAAATTTTCTTACCAAGTATTTCAATTTTGTAAAGATACCAAAAGTCTCTATTTTGCAACATTTTTAAATACCCTAATTTGGAAAATTATCGAAATACCCCTATAGGGTAAAATTACGAAAATACCCCTGGGTAGTGGAAAACAACTATAATGAACGCAAGTTCATGAGTGTGATTGAATGAATGAATTGAGACTGTATATGTATGAAATCGAAAGAACTACTCCCTAGAACTATTGAACATAAGACTGTTCATGATAAATCAGTGGAACAAAACTAATTCATAAAATTCTTTAATCAGATAAACGCGATTTGGAAGCATGAACTCTAGGGGACGTGGTCGTAGCGTGCGAGGTCGTGGTAGAGGCCGAATGATCGTGTCGAAGCCCGTTAGGTCCGAACAAGGGTCTGAAAATGAGATGCCACCACCACCAGCCGCTGATGTGGAATATCAGGATCAGATGGGGGATGATGCAGTATCACAGGTGATGCTGTGAGTTTTGGAAAGGGTGGCTGGAGCGGGCGGAGACATGAGAGCTCGAAAGTTGGTACCTGAGCGACTTCGAGCTAATGGAGCTGAATTTTTCCATGGAGTTTCTGTTGTGGCACCCAATACGACTGAGTATTGGTTGGAAGCAACAGAGTGGATTATGGATGACTTAGACCTGATTGCCGAGGAAAAACTGAAAGGGGTAGTGTCGCTACTCTGTGATGAGTCATACCAATGGTGGCTCACAGTTCGGGATGGTACTGCCGCAGACGATCTTACTTGGGAATATTTTAAGCCGGCATATCAGAAGAAGTACATTGGAACTAGTTATGTGGATGCACAGAGGAATGCATTTTTGAGGTTGGTGCAAGAAAATAAGTCTATAGCGGAATACGAGGTGAAATTCCTAAGGCTGAGCCATTATGCTCGAGGTATTATGTCAACGGAGCATGAGCGGTGTGTCCGGTTTGAGGATGGACTGAGGGATGATCTAAGATTATTGATAGCTCCACAGCAGGAGCGAGAGTTTGCCGTGTTGGTGGAGAAGGCTAAGGTAGCCGAAAGGATTAAAGACTCGGTGAGACAGAATACATATCGGAGTAGGCAAAAGAGAGGCTTTGGATCATCAGGGCCTTCAAGGAATGAGTAAAAGAGGCCTAGAGTTGATGGGTCGTGAGGTCGCAAGTCGCCATCGGAGGCGATCGCACTTGTGCCCGCCCGAAAGATGCATTTGGGGGAGTGTTGGAAAAAGACGGGAGGATGTTTCAAGTGTGGGTCCAAGGACCACATGATTAAGGATTGTCCTATAAGAACAGAAGGGGGTCGACCAGTAAGCCAAGGTCCTAACCAGGTTGAAAGAGGAGGACAGCAGCCACCGCGAAGCCGTGGTTTGGCTGGCAGAGGTAATGGTGCTGGTAGAGGACGGGGAACACCGGTCGAGGTGTTGGTAACACGAAGGCAAGACAACCAGGTTTAGTGTATGCAGTTCATCGAAGGAGAACGGAGACGCATCAATGTCATAATCGATACGTTCCTTATATTTGGCAAGCCTTACTTTACTTTGATCGATGTTGGCTCTACCCACTCTTATGTTGCATGTAGAGTAGTTGAAACTCTAGGAATAGCCTCTTAACTATCTAATAGGGAGATGACTGTAGTAAGCCCATTAGGTCAAACTGTAGTGGTGAATAAGATGTTTCGAAAAATACCTCTAGAGATTCAAGGAGTGGTATTTTTCACCGACTTAATGGAACTACCCTTTGGAGAATTCGATCTTATTCTTGGCATGGATTGGCTAGTGAAGCATCGGGCTGTATTGGCTTGTGTAGCTAAACGAATGGAGTTCAAGAC
Organism: Gossypium rotundifolium; assembly: GCA_025506655.1. Classification (NCBI taxonomy): domain Eukaryota; kingdom Viridiplantae; phylum Streptophyta; class Magnoliopsida; order Malvales; family Malvaceae; genus Gossypium; species Gossypium rotundifolium. The sequence goes on from CP106726.1 coordinate 45,467,155, forward strand.
CCTAGAGGATGAGGCGGTAATTATGATAGGGGAAAGAAGAAACTACTTGTCTCAGTAGTTTCAAATTTTAAAGGTCGATAAGATGGTTCTAAGGGTGTAAGGCATTTTGGCTTTCGTTAGTGCTTTGGATGTAAAAGAAGGGGAGTTAGTGGAGTTAGAACCGTAAGAGAGTTTGTGGATATTTTTCTGGAGGAATTGCCAAGAATACCCCGGACGTGGAGGTAGAGTTGAATTGACTTGTCGCCAGAACAACTCCGTGTCAATTGCCCGCATGTAATGGCACCAAAGGAGTTGGTTGAGCTCAAGGCTCAGATCCAAGAATTACTTGACCGTGGGTTTATCTGCCCTAGTGTGCCTCCATGGGGAGCACCGGTCTTGTTCGTGAAGAAGAAGGACGAAACTATGCGCATGTTCATAGATTATCGCCAATTGAATAAGCTGACCATCAAGAACAAGTACCCTTTGCCAAGAATAGATGACTTGTTCGATCAGCTTAAGGGGCGCGGTATTCTCAAAGATAGATCTAAGGTCTGGATATCATCAGCTTAAGGTGAAGGAGGCTGATATCCATAAGATAGCTTTTTAGACAAGGTATGGGCATTTTGAGTTTGTAGTAATGCCATTTGGTTTTACGAATGCCCTAGCCCATTCATGGGCATGATGAACCAGGTTTTCCAACCCTATTTGGACCGGTTCATTGTTGTGTTCATAGACGATATATTGGTGTATTCGAAGTCTGAGGAAGAACATGATGAGCACCTCTGAGTCGTGTTGCAAGTGTTAAGGGAGAAAAAGTTATATGCCAAGTTCAGCAAGTGTGAATTTTGGTGAAGGAGATTACGTTTTAGGACATGTGGTATCTGGCCAAGGAATAAGGGTGGATCCTCGGAAGATTGAGGCGATTTTGGATTGAAACCCCTAAATCGTGGCGTAAGTTCGTAGTTTCTTGGGATTAGTAGGCTATTACCAAGGTTTGTAGAAGGGTTCTCGTCATTAGCCGCACCTTTGACGAAGTTACTAAGGAAGGAGGTACCTTTCATATGGACTGATAAGCAACAGAAGAGCTTTGAAAAGCTTAAGAGAGTCTTGACTGAAGCTCTAGTTTTGATTCAGCCTAAGGCAGGGAAGGATTTTGTAGTATACTATGATGCTTCCATACAGGATTGGGAGGTGTCCTTATGCAAGACAGGAAGGTAGTTGCTTATGCGTCTCAACAACTAAGGCCACACGAGGTTAACTACCTGACGCATGACTTGGAATTGGCGGCAGTGGTCTTTGCTCTAAAAGTATATAGGTACTATTTATATGGAGAGAAGTCCATAATCTACACAGATCACAAAAGCCTCAAATATCTGCTGACTCAGAAGGAGTTGAACCTGAGACAGCGAAGGTGGGTAGAATTATTGAAGGACTACGATTGGTCTATAGAGTATCACTCGGGCAAGGCGAATGTGGTGGCAGATGCCCTAAGTCGAAAAGTAGTGACGGAGTTATGGGCAATGTTCGCACATTTAAGCCTCTATGATGATGGAAGTTTATTAGCAGAATTGCAAGTGAAGCCGACATGGCTGAATGAGGTGAAAGAGGGATAGTTGGTGGATAATGATTTCAGTACTAAGCTACAGCAAGTGCAGAGGGGGAGTTGGAGGATTATGGTATTAATAACGATGGAGTATTGTGTTTCAAGGGAAAGGTTTGTATGCCAAAGAACGAGGAGTTAAGGTGAAGAATTCTTCAGGAATCGCATAGTAGTCTTTATGCTATGCATCCTAGAGGCAGGAAGCTGTACAGAGACTTAAGGGAACAGTTTTAGTGGCCTGGTCTTAAGCGGGAAGTTACGGAATTTGTAGGGAAGTGCTTAACATGTCAGCAAGTTAAGGATGAACACCAAGTTCCGTCAGGGTTGCTTCAGCCAATACAGATTCCACAGTGGAAGTGGGAGAGAATCACCATGGACTTCGTTAGTGGGCTTCCCCTTACACCTACTAAGAAGGACTCGGTGTGGGTGATAGTGGATCGGCTGACAAAGTCCATGCATTTCATTCCAATACGGGTTGACTATTCTCTCCAAAGATTGGCAAAGTTGTATGTTGCGAAAATTGTAAGGTTGCACGGAGTGCCGATTCGATTATCTTGGATACGGATCCGAGGTTTACGTCTCAGTTTTGGAAGGCACTACATCAAGCTTTGGGCACCAGATTAGATTTCAGTACGGCATTCCATCCGCAGTCGAACGGTCAATCTGAAGCGGGTAATACAAGTGTTGGAAGATATGCTGAGGAGCTGTGTGATAGACTTCAGAGGAAGTTGGGAAGAATATTTACCTCTAGCGAATTTACGCATTACAACAATGCCTATCGTGCAAGTATTCGATGGCACCGCACTGAAGCATTTGTATGGATGGAAGTGTCACACTCCTACATGTTGGACGGAATTGGGAGAATGTCGATTTTGGGTCCGTAGATTGTGGCGTAATCGAGGAAAAGGTTAAGGTAATTCGAGCACTGCGGTTGAAGGAGGCGCCCGACAGCGTAAGTCGATGCCGATCTCAAATGGAAGGACATAGAATTTGCCGTGGGAGATCAAGTGTTTCTCAAAGTTTCACTTTGGAAGAAAGTAATTTGGTCGAAAAGGGAAGCTAAGTCCCAGGTTTATAAGACCTTATCGGGTGTTGAAACGAATTGGACCGGTGGCATACCAGTTAGAGTTGCCTTCAGAATTGAAGTAGATGAACGATGTATTCCATGTTTCCATGCTACGTCGATACCGATCGGATCCATCTCATGTAGTTCCGATTGAAGAGGTGGAGCTGAGACCAGATCTATCTTCTGAGGAAGAGCCGATTTAGATTTTGGAGCATGATGTAAAGGTGCTTCGAAGGAAGTCGATCCCTCTGGTCAAAGTGTTGTGGCATAACCATGGATCGAAAGAAGCTTCTTGAGAGCCGAAAGAAGCAATGCGACAGCAATACCCAACCTATTCTAGCCATGTAATTTTGAGGTCGAAATTATTTTAAAGGGGGCAGAACTGTAATATCCGAGAATTAGGGCTTGTGCATTTTTGCTTAATTGCATGTTCTTGTATGCCTATGTATATTATGAATGTGCTTTATGAATTTCAGGAATAGTAGAATGTAGGAGAATGCCTTAGAAATTATTTAATTTTAAGTTTAAAAGAGGAAGCTAAGCCTAAGAGGCCTTAAGAAAATTTGTAGGGGAAATATGCCACTAAAATGGGCCTATTTAAGTGGCTTGGAGGCGCCACTTAGGGCCTTAGTAAGTGACGCCACAAGCAAAGGGGGAAAGGCCTAGGTTCGAATCACAAGGGAAGCAAAAAGGGAGTTTTTATTTTGCTACAAGGATAAGCAGCAGTTGATGGTATATGGACTCTGGAGGAAGGAAGTATAGATTGGGTTGGAGTGTTAAGGATTCGGCTAAGGTAGAGTGAAATAAGGGATTTGATAGTGAGAGGAGGAATTGGCCGAATAGGGGACTCTAGGTGTAGTAGTTTCGACAAAAAGGGGAGAAGTGAGGCCATTCTTCATTCTTTTCTTTTCTCTTTAGTTCTCTGCCGAATTCTCTAGCCAATCTACCCATTTCTTCTTCTTTTATTTTGTGTAGCCGAATCCTCCTTTGCCACCATAGCCGAATTGCTCGACCCCTTCTTTTCTTTTCTTTTATCTTCCAAAAGCCGAAATACTCCTGAGATAGCCGAATATCCCATCTCCATTAGGAGCCATAGCTGAATCTCAAGGTGGCCTTATTCTTTCCTCTCTATCGCAAGTTTTAAAAGCGAAAACCCAACATTTTTCCCCCTCGTCGACATTTAGAACTTGTGGACTACTCGAAAGTGGTAAGTATTTCTTCTTTGAGCAATCGGTTTGGGTTCTCTTTCTTTAGTGTCAACCAATGATTAGGCCTTGGTATAAGGTTGGTAGAATGTTCTTTAAGGCCATAAGTGATGTGTTCTTTTGTGTGTAGTCAGAAGGAAGGAAGCACTAAGGATTCTTTCGGGATTCGATTCATCAAGGTGAGTGATATATGGTATTCGACCAAGGGCCATTTTCTTAGAGTATTGTTATAGCTGATTCTAACAATGGTTAAGCAGGGATTTCGACAACATCAGGAACAAGTAGTGGTTTTGGGATTTAAAATCGTAAGGTGAGTGTACATGGACATTCGACCATATTTAAGTGACTGAGATCTGTTTCTTATTTGTTCGAAAGCCGAAACTAATCAAGGCCAGTGAACTAGTGTTGGGCGATTGCAAGGAAGAAATATCACGGAGTTTTGGGATTTGATTAGTGGTGAAATCGGAAACAAGGAACTAAGGATCTAAAGCATTAGATCGAGTTTTTGGGATTTCAGTGAAAGCGTTAAGTGTATCAGGTGTGTACCCCACACTAACTCTCAATAGATTTACGGCATCAATTTTATATATGTGTTTATAATGATGTGAAATGTGGCCAAAGGTACCATGCAATGGTACAAAGTACTCAGGTACATTAACCTGCAACTACTGTGGTTATAATATTATGAATATCTGTCATGGCACTCATGTGAAATTGTAACGAATGTGAATAAGGCATAGGATAAGCTATTGGCATGATTTGTATGACATGGGGCATATGGGTGATATGAAAAGGGGAAGTGATTTGGTGGTTTCATGCCACAATATCTGAATGTGGTGACTCATGTCACAAAAATCCGAATGTGGTGACTTATGTCACAAATGATTATCTGGTGGCTATGCCACAATATATATAAAGGCGATGAGCATGTCGTCTGCAGCGATTGCCTTTGATGATGTGTAGCGGATGGAGGGTCGACTTAGTAGTCCCCACGGTGTGATGGTTGGTACGGGCGATGTGTAGTGGATGGTTAACTAGGTTTGGGTTTGGGAATGCATCATTACTCATATTTGCTATCTGTACATGTTTGAACTGATGTGCCTAAATTTGTTGAGACTTAGTGTTTGTTACACATCGAATCTGTTTGACTCACCCGTTGTGGGATATTTTTCAGTGACACTCAAGAATGGACCGGCCGATTGTGAGCTCGATGGTGGCCATGCTCATTTCGTAGATTATTTTATTTTTATTAGTTTTAATTTTCAAGTTTTGGATTTATTTCGGATTTGTTTTGATGTAATAAGGCCACTAGTATGAAACTATTTATACATGCATTTTAATTATTTTAGTATGATACAATTTTATCAATTTAGAGTTTAAGTAACTTTTATTAAAAATAAATGTTAAATGTTTTGACACCTAATCAACACCGTTTAAAATTTGAACCCAACACTAATCAGCTATTTTTCAAAAACACTCTTGAATTTGGCAAAGTTCAAATAAGATTCGAATGGTTTTTCCCTAGAAGCATGCCAGATCCGGTCAGGGCTTGTGGGTCGGGTTTGGGATGTTTCAACTTTCAACCTCATCAACTATAGCTCGATTGGGATCCATTTACTATACAAAAACACATTTTAAAATGTCAGGAGTCATCATACTATCACAGTTTATATATGGCATGTATAGCTAGACTCTCACATATGCTACATTAGTCCTAGAATTGACTAAACCGTAGCTCTGATACCAATAAATGTAACACCCATCACCCGTATTCAATGCTAAAATAGGGTTACAGAGCAGTATCGAACTTACAACACATTTATACATACTTTTTCACATACATGTAATCAATTCATACAATCATCATTCAATATCAATTAATATGTCCCTAAAACAAGCCTACGAGGCCGTAAACATACATTAGGAGTGGTTCGAGACTAAACCGATAACTTTTAAAGCATTTGGAACACTTAGAAAATTTTTCTCAAAACAGGGGACACACGCCCGTGTAGCCAGGCTGTGTGTCTCACATGGCCACCAGACACGCCCGTTTCACAGGCCGTGTGGACATTCGAAATGGGAGCACATGGCTGTGTCCCAGCCCGAGTCTGACCTCGTGTAACTCTCTGACTTGGGTCACACAGCCAACACACACGCCTGTGTGGATAGCCCGTGGTCCAAACCGTGTGCTAGGTCATGCCAAACCTATAGGGTATACTGACATATACCACACGGCCAAGTCACACACCTGTATGTGAGGCTGTGTGGAGCATACTGACTTGATTTCAAATTTAACACTAGGGGACACATGGCCATGTAACATGATTGTGTGTCACACAAGGCTGAGACACACGTCCGTGTCTCTACCCGTGTGGAAAAAATAGGCTATTTACCAAGCCAATTTGCCACCCAAATTTGCATGTACCTACACAAACTCAATGGCACAAGTTTAAAGCATATATAAGCATCCAAATCAATCACAATCAAAACTAAAATATACCATTTCCAATACTAACAACCAACATGCTTATAAACTCATGTTTTACTCATTCAAAACATACCAAATACCAATTACTTCAAACATCAATATGACCAAACTCAAATATGCATTATTTGGCTTAATTTTACAAGCATACCAATTCACAAATCATCACCTATTGACATTCAATTTACCTATTATCATAAATCATCACACAACTATCAACCAATTCAATTCACAAGACATAATCATACATATATTTACATGATTCAAACATACCAAATAAACCAAAATAAGCCATCACACATGGCAAAATATAAACATTTACAAGTGCCAACTATATATATATCAAGTCATACCCAAACCCTACTAAAAAGCCTAACCGGATTTGGTACAAAATATAAACATTTACAAGTGCCAACTCATATGGCCAAAATCATTATCAAGTCATAATCAAAATGACATTTTGAATTATTATTTATCGAAAACCATTTAGTTATTTAATCACCGGATTTCAAATATGTGACCAAGTCACCGGAGCCAAATATGTGACCAAGTCACCGAGTCAAATATGTGACCGAAGTCACCGGAAATGTGGTAAAACCACCGAATACTTCCTCCTTTATCAAATATACCCATATGCCCATGCACATACATATCAAATCGATTTTCATGCTATTTACCCCACAAATCATAATATAGTCATGCTTATTTCACTTTTATGCATATAGCAAAATGAACAAAATATTGGGGTAAACATACTCGAATATCGTATACCATCGAATGGTATCCAAAATCACAATCATATACATGGTCATATAGTCACATTTAAATATATGTAAATCTTATGAGAATTTTAATGCAAGGTTACACACCTAGTGACGGTGAGAACAATACTCTCTCGTCAACACCTAATTAATTAACACACTTGATTAGTATAAACTTTAACTAATAAAACTATGTTTATTGATGAGGATCTAAATCCTTACCCTCGGATTCTCGAAGCAGCAGTTATTTGTGGTTTTTCCACTAGATGGATCAAAACCACCGATATTCCACCAACGTAAAGTGGTTCGGTTGTCCTCACTACTTCAAATAACCGATCCTCATTAGTAGAGGGTCCACAACCCGGTGGAAAGTCTCTAACCGCCGATATAGCCTTCGTTTGAAGTTTGATGGTAAAGGAATACCTCCTCTCTTCCAAACACTCCGTACGGCTCTTTTCTTACCTATCTTGTTGGTCTTAAATCGCCCCTAAAAATACGATCGATTAGTAGTCTATCTAAAGAAATCGATATGATCTAAATTAATAACCTTACCTTGATGATTTCGAATGGTCACTTCTTAAGAGTTGTCTACAACAAAGATCTTTGAAAAATCTTTTCAAATGATTCGGCCTAGGAGAGAAAATAAGAGATCATAATTCTAAATTTTCCAAAGTAAAAAGAAATGATGAAAATGATTGACAAAACCTTACTTTGAGTTCTTCAAGATTCAGCCTTGAATAAGAAGAAAAGAAGGATTGATGATTCGGCTTTAACAAAAAGATAAAGGAAAAAGATATTGATTTTAGCATAAATAGTTTGGTTTTCAAAGAAATAAAAGGAGAAAAGAAAATCAAAATAAAAATTGATTCGGTTGACAAAAGAGATGAGAATGATATTGATTCTCAAAAGAAAAGAGATTGGTTTTGGAACCTATGCACATTCGGCCAAGGGTAAAATTGAAGAAAAGTGGTTCTTGAACCTTTGTAGTTTCGCAAAGAGGGAAGAGAAGGAGAAATAGGATGAAAAGAAAAGAAAAGGAGAAATGATCAAAGAGAGTAAATGGGTTTCGGTTATGGAAGAAATTGAATAAAGAAAAGTTTTTGGTAATGGTCAAGTGAGAAAAGATGAAAGAAAATGCCTTCAAAAGTGGTAATATTTTGGTACCAAAAGAGAGAAAATCTTGAGAGGAAAAGAAGAAAAGAGTACCAATTTGGCCAAATATGATAGCCAAAACAAAACAAAAGAAATTAAAAGTTTCACTAAACATTCCTATACATTCCATATACTTAAAATACCAAATTTCAAGTAAGATGCATAATCCCCAATTATCGGGATGTGATAGGTAGATAGTGTGATAGGTAGATAGTGTGAAGCGATCTCCAACGATCCCCGAATCTGAGCTAGCTTGATAACACTATAAAACAAGGGAAAATAAACAAAGTAAGCTATAAAGATTAGTGAGTTCATATACAATAAACTTAATGCAATCACATAAACATAATTCAATAATTTGAATACACTAATATATAGCTTACATTAGCTAACAAACCTTTCAAATACTCAATGGAGAGATTATACACTACCTTCACAAATCTCTTCGATTTGAATCTTATATAATTCATGTTCGTACATGTATCATTTAATATCAATCTCAAACTCATCCACCTCTTTCGTTTACCCATTGAACCATTTGGAATAGAAGTCAGATACTCAAAGGTCCCATATGATAAGTACCTATACCATGGCTCGAAGCCAAATCAAGGTAACTTATCTCCGAAGTACTGATATCATGGCCCGAAGCCAAATCAGCCGATATACATGGCACGAAGCCAAATTATTTTATCTCACACCCGAAGTGCTATTATCATGGCCAAACGCCAACTCAAAGTATCCTCTAATGACATGTCACTAGTATCCTAAACTATTCCTAAGGTTCAACCGGGATTCCAAATGCCAAATTATCGTCAAGTCAATATCGAACTTATCCGAAGTCTTGTATTCACAATTTATAATATAACAAATCATTTAAAATACAATTATAATAAAATTTATCACATACAAACTTACCTCAGTTGCTAAAATGGCGAAACGAGTCAACTATTCCGTAACTTTGTTCTTTCCCCGATCTAAGTCTCGTATTTCTCCTTTCTTGATCTAAATATATTCAAAATTAACTTATTTAATCATCTATTTATTCAATTCAATCCAAAATATACATTTGAGCTATTTTTACATTAGCCCCTAAACTTTCACATTTTTTACAATTGAGTCCTTATTTCACAAAATAAAAAATTCACAAAATTTTAAATAAACCCGTGCTAGCCGAATTACTATTATGCCCTTAGCAGCCCATATTTTTCATTTATTTCACATTTTAACCATAAAGTTTCAACATTTCTCAATTTAATCCTTATTTTGCATTTTCACTAAAAATCACTTTACAAAACTTGTTTATCTATCAACAAGCATTCAAAATCTATCATCAAACATCAAAATACACATGTATTCATCAATGGAATCATTCAAAATCTTTAATAGTTTTGCAAAATAGTCCCTGGGCTAGCTAGTACTAGTTGCAACGATCACAAAAACATATAAATTATTAAAAACGGGACAAAAATCACTTACCAATCAAGAAATGTAATAGCCGAACTCTAGAAAGCTCCCATGGCTTTTCAAGATTTTTATTTTCGGTGGAAATATCATTTAGAAAGATGATACATTGTTTTCTTATTATTTTACTTAAGTTTATTATTGATTTACTTATTTAACCTTGGTTTAAAACATTAAAAATCACATAATATATGCCTATAATTGTCCACCCACAATTTTAATGGTCTAATTACAACATAAGGACCTCCGCTTTAATGTTCCATAGCTAATAGACACATTTAACTAATAGAACATGCATTTTAAGCTTTACACGATTTAGTCCTTTTTATCAAATTGACCTTTCAAACGATAAAATTTCTTAATGAAATTTTCACACAATCATTCAATCATGCTGTAAACATTACAATAATAATAAAATAAATATTTTGGCCTCATATTTGTGGTCTCAAAACCACTGTCCCGATTTGACTAAAAATGGGCTGTTACACTGTTAGTTAAAGGTGTCTATTGGCTATGGAACATTAAAGTAAATGTCTTTATGTTGCAATTAGACCATTAATAGTTTGAGTGGACATTTATTGCATGATTAGGTGAATTTTTAAAGCTTATTAGTAAGGTTAATATTGTAATTTATAATTAAAAGTTATTAAATCAAATAAAACAAAAGAAAGATGTAACGACCCAATTTGGGCCTAGTTAGAACTGTGGTTTCGAGAGCACAAACCCGACGAGAAAAATTTTATTTTTATTATATTTTTACGGCCTACAATTTTACGAAAAGATTTCATAAAAATTTCGTTCAAAAATTTCAATGTTTGAGCAGTCACTTTAGTCAAAAGGACTAAATTGTAAAAAGTGCAAAAGTTGAGTTTTATATATTAGAGGTGTCAAATTACTATGAGTTTTAAATTTGAGGTCCTTAAAAAGTAATTAGACCATGAATAGGACAAAATTGAAAGGAAAGCCTTTTGGGGTATTTTAGTCATTTAGTATTTTAAATGAATAAAAAGACAAAATAAGAAAAAAAATATGCTCATCTTCTTCAAGGGGGCTGCCGAAATTTGCTTGACTCCATGGGTAAGGGTTTCAAGTTTTTTTTTTTTTTAAGCTTCATAGTAAGTGATTCTTAGACCCATTTTTAATGTTTATCGTATTTTTGAAATTCCAATAACTTGGTTTAGCTATTTCCACCATTATTTTGAGCTAGAGTTTAATTTTAAAAATTGACCCATGTTGAATAATTGTGTATTTTGATGAATTATGGTAGATTATGCATGACTATGATTGGAGAAACAAGTTTTATTAGATGATTTTCGATGAAATCCTATAAAAGGGATTAAATTGTAGAAGTTATAAATTGGTAATAAGTGTGTGAATTAGTGAGAATTTGAAGTTACCATAAAAGAGAAAAATATTCAGCATGTAATGAAACATAGGAAAATTGAATAAAAATTATTTTATGATTTTAGGGGTAAAAGTGTAATTTTTGAAAAGTTAGGGGAAAATTGTAAATTTTCCAAAATTTGATATGTGAATTGAATTTATTAGTGTGTTGATAAAATGTATTAAATGAGTGTTAATTTGACATGTTAGATCAAGAAAACATGAAATTTGGAGTAAGATCGGGGAAGAAAGAAGTTATGGGCTAAGTCGGGAAAATTAGCTGTTTTGGCATTTGAGGTAAGGCCGTGGGATTAAATGAGCATGATATTGATGTCATTGTTATTATACTTGAGAATCTATCTTGCCATGATTGTATTAAAGTTTATGTTGATGATATTGTATATGAGAAAGTGATGTCAAGTGTAAATAACATTTATGTGTAAATAATGCACTATTATGTTTAAATAAATTTATATATTATTAAATTGTTATACATGTGATATTATGATTGTCATTACGAAAATTTGATAGTTGCAAAATTAGTATGTGAAACTTGTATTGATTTGAGAAATGAAATTGTATGTATAAGTGATACTGAACAAATAAGTGAAATCCCGGTTGAAACTTAGGAATACTTTAGTGATAAGTGGTAGCTCTGGATACATATCAGCGGTAGCTCTGGCTACATATCAGTGGTAGCTCCAGCTACATATCAGTTGTAGCTAGGCTACATATCAGTGGTAGCTCCGGCTACATATCAATGGTAGCTCCGACTACATTTCAGTGGTAGCTTCGGCTACATAAAAGTGGTAGCTTCGGCTACATATCAGTGTGGCACTTATGTGCAAGATTTTTGTGTATACTTTAGTATTCCAAATGGTTCAACGGGTAAATTGATGATACATAAGTGAGAAACCATGTAATTGTATATATAAGTAATGTGCAGGTATGCATGTAAGTATGAAATAATATGTACAAATGGTACAGGTATGTACGTAAATTTTATAAGTGTTGGTCTTATGACATTATGAGTTATTATCATTATAAAAGTAACCTTAAGTGAATCTTAGGAATAAGTAACTATGTTGATGATGTATGCATTTGGTTGAGAATCATGTATTAGGCTTTTGAGCCATATCAAATTGAGAGATAAGATGTTTACTATATTTGTTTTATGATGCTTTGGATATTTGTGAAAACATAAAATGTTAGTGACACTCATGAAATCATTTTTATGCTAATTACAAGCTTAAGTCTTTGGTGTTATGTATGTTTAAATCAAGTGATTGCAAAGAAAACATGAAAGAGTGAAATTAGCATTAAAACAGTTTAGACAGCAACAGTTATATGAATTTGAAAAATCACCAAAAATATGAGAAATGGAATTAGAAAGTGATTAAGATATTTAATTAAATCTTATTGTGTCTATTTTCATATGAAAGAAACATTGAAAGAAAAGGAATTTTATATTCTGAAATATTTGAATTTTAGTGAGACAAGGTCAGAATGAGTTTCGGAATCCCCAGTTTCAACTTTGTAAAATAATTATAAATTTTACAAAAATAATTATGAGATATAATTTATATGCTTGAAATCTTATATGAGTCTATTTTCATTAGAAACAAGTGTGAATGGTGTATAAAAACTGTACAATGAGATAATTTATTTTTAGTGATGAGAGGTCAGAACTGTTGGATAGTGTAACAGGGGAGAATTTAATGAATAAAATGTACTAATTACCCAAACCAAAAATTCTGAAAATTCTGAAAATTTAATTATCGGAACTTAATTTGGAGTTTCGTAGCTCCAGATATAAATAATTTAGTGAATATGACTCGAGAAAATAGCTTGACTAGAATATGAGTAAAGATGCAAATTGGGTTGTATTACCATGAGAAACAAGGGGATAAATTGTTTTTATTTATTTTATTTTCATACGGTCTTACTAAGATATAAAGCTTACTCCCTCCCTTCCTTTCCTTTAGTGTTTTCAGGTTAGCTCAGGGTTGGAGATCGTTGAAGGCAACATCACACTATCAAGTAGCTACCTTTGGTATGATGAAGCATATATTAGAAATTTCAAGTGAGTGGCATGTATAGGGATTTAGTTGATTGACATGCATTATTTTGCTGTGGCCAAATGTGTAAGCTTATATTAAGTTATATGCATATGGCCATGAGATGCGGCTTATATTGATTATAAGCGAGTTATTCATGTTATATCTTAATGTTTATAATGTGATTATGTTTGTTTTCCATGTATGGTTAGTAATATGACATAAGTGCATGATGGATAAGTTGGTAACCATATTATAGTGGTAAAAGTTGTAACACCCCAAACCCGACCTAGACGTTACGACCGGATCCAGCATGTCACATGGTTGGGTTGCTTAAAAGTCGTGTTCTCGTTAAAACTTCATATATTTTTATTTTAAGACTTTGGCTTTGTTGTGTGTGAAAATTAGTTTCGCTTTTATGGTGTTGTTGTAAAAATGTTGTTTTTTATAACTATTGAAACCTCTGTTTATAATAGCAATTAGGTTTAGTTATTTGCAAAGATGCGATATTTTGAAAACGGTTATCATCGTTTTAAAAAAACCACATATCAATAAATTTAGCAATTATTAAAGAAAAATTAAAGAAAATAAACCAACGGCCTTATCACAAAAATATTAACCCCAAAATAAAAATAAGACTAAAGTAAAGAAAAACAAAAATTTACTAAGTTCGCGATAATAAATCCTAATGTATGGCCACCATAGAGTCCTCCATAGCTCCAAATCCACTAACGGTGGGGATTACCTGCAAGGTTAAAACGGAGGGGTGAGTTACGAGAACTCAGTATGTAACCCTAATTTCGGTCACAGTCATGGTTTTAGTCTGGGCCTAAGCCCCATACAGTATCAATTTGGGCTCACGACCCCAAAATCATGGTAATGCAAACAGAAAATGCAACCCAGCCTAATAGTCCATCCGCTACACTTCACCTGTACCAGCCCTACACTCCATGTGGGGACCAAGTCAACTCACCTAACCCTACACTCCAAGAATGCAGTCAAGCTGCCAGTATAAACGCAGCAAAACTACCAGTATCAATATATGTGGCTGAGCCACTGAAATCAGTATATTGTGGCATAGCCACCAATACAGCACTTCCTCCATCATTACAACCCATCCCAATGCAACATGTCATGGCATATTAATTCAGTGTATGCAAAATGTATCATCATGGCAGTTAATCAAGTTATACACAATCACACCAAATCTCCCCCAAAGGGTATAATAGAAATTTTACGAGGGTATTTCAGTAATTTACCCACCGAGGGTGTTTACGTAATTTACCCATCGAGGGTATTTTAGTAATTTTACCAACTAATGGCCTTTTCGAAGGCCTACCGTCGCCTCGCAAGCGTCATGAGACCCTTTTTGGGTCTCTACGGAGCAACTGGGCCTAGAATCCATTTTAGGCCCAAACGTGTAACATCCCAAAATTGGGCCTAGAAGAATTGGGCCCAATGGGCCTTGGGCGTAGGAGTGTTTAAAAATTTTTGAGAACAAGAGAATGGCATTATTTCAAGTTGGACTTATTAGGAAGGTGATTTTGGAAATTTACGGGGTCCTAGGAAGCTTTGGGTTCAAGTTTTGCTATAGGAAAAATTTTGTGTTTAAGCCTAATGAGAGAGAGTAAGTGACCTTAAAGCTTATGAAAATTAATGAGTAAATGGTTAGCATAAGTGAGCTATTAGTAAAGAGGTTATGGCGCCACATGTATTACCTTGAGGGAAGAGGTTCGAATCCCTTTGTGTGCATTGTGACTTTTATTTTTTTCTTTCCTTCCTTAATGTGTCGGTCAAGGAGTATTTATGGCAAGGGTGGACTTCATTATTTTTGGTAAGGTGGCTAAAAGAATAAGGCAAGGTTGAGGTTAGGGAAAGGAATCAAAAGGAATAGGTAAGTAAGGGGGACAAGAGGCTTATTTCGTGGGTGGTGTTTTGGAAAGTTTGGGTGGCCAAACTCTTATCCTAGGGGGGATGAATGTGGATGGCTTGGGGCTAGGATGATAGCCAATTTGGTGCTTGATGTTTTGGTATCATTTTTCTTTTCTCCCCAAACTCCTTTTCTTCTCCTTGCCGAATCTACACAACTTGGAGAGTGCAAATTCCATTTCTTCCTTCTTGCCGATTGTACCCCAAACTTTGAGACCATTTCTTTTGTTCACTCATCCTTCTTGAAAACCGAAACTAATCTATCATTTTTCTATTTCTTCTTCTTCTTCTTTTCTTTTTTGCAAAATCTTTCAAGAATCACTTCCCCTCTAATATTGTTTTTCACCATAGCCAAATATTGAGTCAACTATTTCTTTATAGCCAAATCTTTCATCTCAAACATATTTTCTTCTCAACCATATTGCTACTCATACTTTGATCAATCAGTAAGCGATCCATTTCAACATTTTCTTTCTATTCTTTCTCTTAATGCCGAATCTATGTCTTGGTGTGGGATGGTCACATTGACCAAAACCATCATCATACCTTCTCTCATATGAAATCACTTTTCTTTCCGTAGAAATATTGTGGAAGGCCAAAACTTGGAGTTTCCAAAGTTATCGTTTAATCGTTAGAAATCGGAACCAATATCGTTAAGGTAAGGGATTCATCATGGTTCTTTTTGGATCTTTTCGTTGACCGGTTATTTTGCTTAACGAGATAGTGGTTGTAACTAATCGATTATATTTTTAGGGACTAAATCGTTCGATTTATCCCTCGTAATAAGAGACTCGGATTGTTGGTAAGTGATATAGATTGTTAATCAATCACAATACTTGGATGAAGTTGTAAATTGGGTTTGGACTAATTGTTGACCGATTGTACTTTTAGGTGCCGCGAAGAGTATTGTGTTACGGATCCCGTAATAAGGTGTGTAATCCCGTACCTTCCGTATACATATCTGAAATGGTGTGTAATCTCACACTTCTCTGAAAGTTTGTATGGAATATTCTGTGAATCGATCTAAATACCGAAGAAAACCAAAAATCGGCATCCATAATCACTCAGGCGTGCGTATGATCGTACTGGTAATTATTTTTTGTAATAAAATAGTTTTGGTTAGAAACAGTGACGTGATTTTGAAAAATCACGAAATTTAGGAGAAAGGGAATTAGAAAGTGAATGAGATATCAAATAAAATCTTACAGTGTCTATTTTGATTAGGAAGAAACGGAGAAGGAAAAAGAATTTTATATTCTGAGATATGTTAATTTTAGTGAGACTGGTTCTGAATGATTTCGTGGTTCCCTAATCTGTCTTGGAAAATTCATATAAAATTGTACAAAGTGAATTATGGGATATAATTTATATGTATGGATTCCTTAGTGAGCCTATTTTCATTAGAAACAAGTGGGAGCAGTATATGAAAATCGTACAGTGAGATATTTTAAATTAAGGAAGGAGAGGTCAGAATCATTGGACAGTGAAATAATGGAAAATTTAAGGAATAAACTGTACTAAATGGTTAAGCCAAAAATTCTGGAAAGATTGTAGTAAGAAGATATGTGAGTCTAGTTTCAATGAAAATTTACGGATTTAGATTTCGAGTTTCCTAACTCAAGTTATAGTCAATTTACTCAGTACGATGCAAATGGACAGTTTAAATTTTTATGCCCAAATTAGTAGTTAAGTTTGGATTGCGAAATGACCAAATTACCCTTAGTGGGTAATATTACCAATTTATGAAAATGCCCCTATGGGCCGAATAACCGAAATACCCTTAGTGGGAAAGATTACCGAATTACCGAAATGCCCCTAAAGGGTCGAAATACGATATTGCTTAATGGACTGAATTAACATATTTCCTTATGGGCCGATTGGACATATTGATTAATGGGCCAATATGATATTTTGTTATATGGGCCGATCTGATATTTTGCTATATGAGCCAATTTGATATGTGACTAAATGGGCCGAATTGATATGTGATTAAATGGGCCGAATGGATATGTGCTTTAATGGGCCGATTTGATATATTGCTCTAATGGGCTGATTTTGTAAAGTGTTATTGGGCCAATTTGTTTGTCATAAATTTCTGAATTTTTAATTATTGTTATTATATTTGTAAATATCATGATTTGATATGTACGATGCATATACAGGATGGGATAATGATGAAGAGAAGTTTTGGTAGCTTTGCTACATAATTTTGGTGGCTCTGCCACATATTGGTGACTCTGTCACAATCTGTCTGGTGGCTATGCCACGTAAATTTTGTTATTCTGGTGGCTTGCCCACAAATAATCTGTTATAAATGGCTTAATGCCTACATTTGATGTGTTGGCGGGGTGGGTGACTAAAGCTCCCCACAGGTGTGTTGGTTGGTACGGGTGGTGTGTAGCGGATGGAAAACTAGGTTTGGTTTGGGAATTGCATTTCATATTCATGTTATATTCATTACATTATTATTATTTATATGGGCTTAGGCCCAAATAATTGCTTAATGAGATTTTGGCCTAGTGAACAACGGTAAGGGGATTTCACACTGAGTTCTTGTAACTCACCCCCTTCTTTCTTAACCCTATTGGTAATGCTCCGTGAGGTGGACTTGGGCCATGGATGACTCGGTGGAGGCAATACTTCAAAAATGGTGTTATTAAATTTTAAATTTCTATTTCCGTTTATTTTATTATTTTGCTATATTGGTTTAAGTTGTAATAAGGCCTTTGGTGTATTTTGTTATTTGCTTTATGGTTGATATACTTAATATTTTGCTTAATTTGTTTTAAACAAGAATTTTTCTAAAAACTTAAATAAAGGTTTTCCAAAATCGATTAACAAATGAATTTCATAATAAACTTTATAAATATTTTAACATAGAAGTTATTTTCTCGAACTATCAAACAATATTTTCAAAAGTCACGGTTTTAAAGTTTACTACCTTGATTGTTGACTCATCAATCAATCTCTCAAAAATACTTGTATTTTATCTACATTTCCGTAACTTTCAAAATACTTCTGCAACTCTCTTTCAAAACATCACTTATTTGAAAATCGTTTATTTCAAATACGTTTTCGCCACCAAAAAGGTTTTTCTTAAAAGATAATTACATTTTCAAGTAGTTAACATTTGCTTAAAGTGTTTTGGGTTTTAACAAAGAGGCTGAAATTTTCAAACGAGTTTTTTTTTTTTGTGACATGCGATTCTGCCTAACTTCTAGGCGGGTTTGGGGAATCATTGGACAGTGAAATAATGGAAAATTTAAGGAATAAACTGTACTAAATGGTTAAGCCAAAATTTCTGGAAAGATTGTAGTAAGAAGATATGTGAGTCTAGTTTCAATGAAAATTTACGGATTTAGATTTCGAGTTTCCTAACTCAAGTTATAGTCAATTTAGTCAGTACGATGCAGATGGACAGTTTAAATTTTTATGCCCAAATTAGTAGTTAAGTTTGGATTGTGAAATTACCAAATTACCCTTAGTGGGTAATATTACCAATTTATGAAAATGCCCCTATGGGCGAATAATAAAGAAATACCCTTAGTGGGAAAGATTACCGAATTATCAAATGCCCTAAAGGGTCGAAATACGATATTGCTTAATGGGTGAATTGACATATTTCCTTATGGGCCGATTGGACATATTGATTAATGGGCCAATATGATATTTTGTTATATGGGCCGATCGATATTTTGCTATATGAGCCAATTTGATATGTGACTAAATGGGCGAATTGATATGTGATTAAATGGGCCGAATGGATATGTGCTTTAATGGGCCGATTTGATATATTGCTCTAACGGGTTGATTTTGTAAAGTGTTATTGGGCCAATTTGTTTGTCATAAATTTCTGAATTTTTAATTATTGTTATTATATTTGTAAATATCATGATTTGATATATACGATGCATATACATGAATTGCATGGGATGGGATAATGATGAAGAGAAGTTTTGGTAGCTTTGCTACATAATTTTGGTGGCTCGCCACATATTGGTGACTCTGTCACAATCTGTCTGGTGGCTATGCCACGTAAATTTTGTTATTCTGGTGGCTTGCCCACAAATAATCTATTATAAATGGCTTAATGCCTACATTTGGTGTGTTGGCGGGGTGGGTGACTAAAGCTCCCCTCAGGTGTGTTGGTTGGTACGGGTGGTGTGTAGCGGATGGAAAACTAGGTTTGGTTTGGGAATTCATGTTATATTCATTACATTATTATTATTGTATGTGGGCTTAGCCCCAAATAATTGCTTAATGAGATTTTGGCCTAGTGAACAACGGTAAGGGGATTTCACACTGAGTTCTTGTAACTCACCCCCTTCTTTCTTAACCCTATTGGTAATGCTCCGTGAGGTGGACTTGGGCCATGGATGACTCGGTGGAGGCAATACTTCAAAAATGGTGTTATTAAATTTTAAATTTCTATTTCCGTTTATTTTATTATTTTGCTATATTGGTTTAAGTTGTAATAAGACCTTTGGAGTATTTTGTTATTTGCTTTATGGTTGATATACTTAATATTTTGCTTAATTTGTTTTAAACAAGAATTTTCTAAAACTTAAATAAAGGTTTTCCAAAATCGATTAACAAATGAATTTCATAATAAACTTTATAAATATTTTAACATAGAAGTTATTTTCTCGAACTATCAAACAATATTTTCAAAAGTCACGGTTTTAAAGTTTACTACCTTGATTGTTGACTCATCAATCAATCTCTCAAAAATACTTGTATTTTATCTACATTTCCGTAACTTTCAAAATACTTCTGCAACTCTCTTTCAAAACATCACTTATTTGAAAATCGTTTATTTCAAATACGTTTTCGCCACCAAAAAGGTTTTTCTTAAAAGATAATTACATTTTCAAGTAGTTAACATTTGCTTAAAGTGTTTTGGGTTTTAACAAAGAGGCTGAAATTTTCAAACGAGTTTTTTTTTGTGACATGCCAGATTCGGGCCTAACTTCTAGGCCGGGTTTGGGGTGTTACAAAATGGGCCCACACGCTCGTGTGGCCCATTTGGCAATGTTACAATATCAGATTTCCAGATTTCGCAACTACACTTACTACTTTACAATTTTCCATCAATTTTGCCCATGTGGGCCGAATAGCCCATTGGGCCTGTTTGGCCCATTTTGGCCCGGATAGGCCCAATTCAGCCTCAGTATCGCGAGAGTGTTCTTGACACCCTTAACAACTTAACGTCACATTTTCATCTCGTTTTACCACTATGAGCGCTCGCACGCTCGAATAGACGCAGTTGTTAGCTTTTCTGATTTTTCAACATTTGTCTGATTTGCAAAACATCTCACGCAAACATTCAGCTAAGTGTGAGATTACACATCTGATACTAGCATTGCATGAATTCCCGAAATCCCGTACCTACGATCCAATATATTCAAAATGGTTATTAAACACCCTGCTAAAATGTACCTAAGTTGAACTCAAATAGCTACTAACACCACTTACCACCGGAAAGATCTCCTTCAATAGTGAGACAAGATTTGGATTTGCCTCTCTCTTGGCTAGAGCAACCGATTACCTACACTGGTTGATGTTCAAGGGGGTGTTAGCATCTATCACCTTCGGCACTGGGGAGAGATTTAATAAAGATAAGTGTTACCTACCCTTAGATTCGGCAACAGTAGCCCCCTTGAAGAGGAGAAGTTTAACCACGCATAGTCCTCAGAGACGACGATTATAAGGAAGAATAAGAAAGACTTAGAAGTATGCAAAGAATAAAAGAACATGATTCGGCCTACCCCCAAATGCTAGCTTAGTACTATGAAGAGAGGAGTATCACAACATGAGAAATAGATGAGAAGAGATTCGGCAGTTGCTTCCAGATAAAATCGGCCTAGACACAAAGAGATGGGATCAAGATTTTTGGTTTTTAAGAGAGAACAAGAGAGCAAACAAAACAAAGACACAAAGAAGATAGAGAAAGAACCCAAGGAAAGAAGCATTACCTTGATCACAGAAGAATCGATTAGGAAATGAGGATTTGGTAGACAAAGAACACTAATCTTTCAGTTACCAAGCATTCTGCTCAAAGAATCAAGGTAGAAGTAGGATGAAATGAGGGAATAAATGAATAGGAGGGGGTTCGGCTATGAAGAAAAGCCAACCGAAGGAGATGAGAGAAGAAGAAAGAAAAGGTTCGGCCAACAAATGAGAAAAAGAGAATAATAGAGACTGGGATTTCGGCTAAAAAGAGTAAACACTTAGAAAATGGAGTTGAGAGGAAAAGGTCTCGAAAGGTCATGAAATGCCTAAAAGAAAGGGAAACAAAAGCTACAAAAATGAAGAACTTACTAAACAAAAAAAATGAGAGAAGAAAAAGACCCCAAAAGCTCCTACACAAATTCGGCACACCCCCACCAAAAAGGTTTCAGTTTCTTTTTTTTTTTGCTACCTACCAATTGTCAAATTTCCTTCCCTATACTAACCTCTAGCCGAATTTTCAACCCCCCACACTCCACATTTGGCCAACCACTTCCACACTCTCAAATCCCCCGATTCTCTCCTCAATTTGCTCCTCAACTTTCTCTCCATCACCCATTCAAATAATTTGATCAAGTCCTCCCTCTCTCCTACAGAGTTTGGTCTCCACTCAACTACCTCCCTTTCCTGAGCATAAAATAAAAGCCTCCAATAAGCTGTATGTGGGATTCGACCCCCTTCCCTCCATGCTATCATACTGACGCCACCACCACTCCACCATGTGGCCATTTGTGTCTTAAATCATGCACAACAAAAGTTAAGCCTACAGCCAATGTCTAATTCCCTTTAAAAGAAAATAATCTAAAAGAAAAGCAAGTACCAAGACTAGAACCTTGGAACCCTTTCTTCCCTTGTGGCGTCACTCCCTTGCTCCCTAAGTGGCGTCACTTTGCCACTACACCACAAGCTCCTCTTGTGTCATTTTTTTCCACATTTTATTCTTAAAGCCTACCTACTAACTCCCAGGGTTTTACTCACCTAAAACCAAAATTTTCCAAAAACCCAAGTTTGATCCCGGGACTTCATAGAAGCCCCCTAACCTTCCAAAATCACTCACCTAATAGGTCCAACTTGCACTAATACCATTCTCATGTTCCCCAAAAATTTTAAACGCTCCCACGCCTAAGGCCCAATGGCCCAATTCTACTAGACCCAAATTCGGGTCATTACAAATCTACCCCCTTAAAGAAATTTAATCCTCAAAATTTCAAACTTATAGGAATAGTCGCACCTCCTAACCTACCACACTACGCTCATGCGACTCTGATCTTAATAACACTAATACACTTTTAACTTAATCTAGAAACCTCTTTCCCCAACCAGATATCCAACCACACTAACAAACAGGTATTTATCACACATTCATAAAATTTCCTACATTCAACCAAAACATACCTGATTTAATGGGGATGGAATAATCTCGAGCCCTATGCTCTTTAGACCCGCATCTCACGCATGCTACTGACCTCCTCCAGCATTCACCCGGATGACGCCTTTTGCAATGTTTGCAAGCCAGAAAGTTTGAGCGTGCCTTAACACGCTTCACAGAATGAGACTGCGACCCCAGAGGATTGCGATCTCTTTTTCTCTTACAGTCTACGCACCCAACTCTAAGTGCTTCACCGATTCCTTTAACCTCTTCCAATACCTCCCTAACAAGCTGAGTCAGCACATCAGCTCCAGTTCGGTCATGGGACCCTGTCTCAATAACTGGTGATGTAGGTGCTTCCATTTCAGGTATATGCCCTGATGCTGAGGATTCAGCCCTAGCATCTCGGCCTCTACTGCGGCCACGTGTACCTCGTTCGCATCCTCTGGTACTCATGTTGTTGAATCGAATTAATATGATTAAGAATTTTATGAATCAGTATATAATTCCAATATTTATTAACAGATGTTTTATGAAAATAGGTATAAAAGTTGTTTTCGCAGATCGAATTTCCTAATGTCTCAGTCTCTATAGTCTTAGCTCCTATAGTTAACAGTTTTAGTGTACTACCACTAACTCTAGTAGTTTCTCACTACAGTCATTGCATCATATAATCAAACACAAAGTAAGAGGACTTACGGATTTGGTGCCGGAGACTTGGGTGCCATACTTTCAATAAAGATATACTTTTCTAAACCAAATTTCCAGCAAATTTTGAAAAATGATTTCGAGCCCACTCCATAGCCGAGCTTTGGAATCGGGCTCTGATATCATAAAATGTAACACCCCAAACCCGGCCTAGACGTTACGACCAGATCCAGCATGTTACATGGTTGGGTTGTTTAAAAGCTGTGTTCTCGTTAAAACTTCGTATATTTTTATTTTAAGACTTTGGCTTTGTTGTGTGTGAAAATCAGTTCCGCTTTTATGGTGTTGTTGTAAAAACGTTGTTTTTTATAACTATTGAAACCTCTATTTATAACAGAAATTAGGTTCAGTTATTTGCAAAGATGCGACATTTTGAAAATGATTATCGTCGTTTTAAGAAAACCACGTATCAATAAATTTAGCAGTTATTAAAGAAAACTTAAAAAAATAAACCAACGACCTTATTACAAAAATATTAACCCCAAAATAAAAATAAGACTAAAGTAAAGCAAAACGAAAATTTACTAAGTTCACGATAATAAATCCTGATGTATGGCCACCACAGAGTCCTCCATAGCTCCAAATCCACTAACGCTGGGGATTACCTGCAATGTTAAAATGAGGGGTAAGTTTGAGAACTTAGTGTGTAACCTCGATTTCATCACAGTCATGGTCTCAGTTTGGGCCTAACCCCCATACAGTATCAATTTGGGCTCACGGCCCCAAAATCATGGTAATACAAATAGAAAATGCAACCCAGCCTAATAGTCCATCCGCTACACTTCACCCGTACCAGCCCTACACTCCATGTGGGGACCAAGTCAACCCACCCAACCCTACACTCCAAGAATGCAGTCGAGCTACTAGTATAAATGTAGCAAAGCTGCCAGTATCAGTATATGTGGCTGAGCCACTGAAATCAGTATATTATGGCATAGCCACCAGTACAGCACTTCCTCCATCATTACAACCCATCCCAATGCAACATGTCATGGCATAATAATTCAGTGTATGCAAAATGTATCATCATGGCAGTTAATCAAGTTATACACAATCATACCAAATCTGCCCCTAAGGGTATAACAGAAATTTTACCCAACGAGGGTATTTCAATAATTTACCTATTGAGGGTGTTTCAGTAATTTACCCACCGATGGTATTTCAGTAATTTTGCCAACTAATGGCCTTTTTGAAGGGCTACCGTCGCCTCGAGCGTCATGAGACCATTTCTAGGTCACTATTTAGAGCTACTAGGCCTAAAATCCATTTTAGGCCCAAACGGGCCCACACGCTCGTGTGGCCTATTTGGCAATGTTATAGTCTCAGATTTACAGATTTCGCAACTGCACTTACTCCTTTACAATTTTCCATCAATTTTGCCCATGTGGACCGAATAGCCCATTGGGCCCGTATAGGCCAATTTCAGCCTCAATATCGCAAGAGTGTTCTTGACACCCTCAACAACTTAATGTCACATTTTGCATCTCGTTTTGCCACTACGAGCGCTTGTACGCTCGAATAGTCGCAGTTGTCGGCTTTTCTGATTTTTTGGCATTTGTTTGATTCGCAAAACGTCTCACGCAAACATTCAGATAAGTGTGAGATTACACACCTCATACTAGCGTTGCCTGAATTCCTGAAATCCCGTACCTACAATCCAATATATTCCAAACAATTATTAAACACCTTGCTAAAACGTACCTAAGTTGAACTCAAATAGCTACTAACACCACTTACCACCAGAATGATTTCCTTCAATAGTGAGACAAGATTTGGCTTTGCCTCTCTCTTGGCTAGAGCAACCGAATACCTACACTGGTTGATGTTCAAGGGGGTGTTAGCATCCATCACCTTCGGCACTAGGGAGAGATTTAATAAAGATAAGTGTTACCTACCCTTAGATTCGGCAATAGCAACCCCTTTGAAGAAGAGAAGCTTAACCACGTACAGACCTCAGAGACGAAGATTACTAGGAAGAAGAAGAAAGAGTTAGAAGTACGCAAAGAATAAAAGAACATGATCCGCCTACCCCCAAAATGCTAGCTTAGTATCGTGGAGAGAGGAGTATCACAACACGAGAAATAGATGAGAAGAGATTTGGCAGTTGCTTCCAGATAAAATCGGCCTAGACACAAAGAGATGGGATCAGGATTTTTGATTTTTAGAAGAGAACAAGAGAGCAAACAAAAAAGACACAAAGAAGATAGAGAAAGAACCCAAGGAAAGAAGCATTACCTTGATCACAGAAGAATCGATTAGGAAATGAGGATTGGACAGACAAAGAACACTAATCTTTTAGTTACCAAGCATTCGACTCAAAGAATCAATGTAGAAGTAGGATGAAATGAGGGAATAAATGAATAGGAGGGGGT
The DNA here is from genome assembly GCA_025506655.1 of Gossypium rotundifolium. Taxonomy (NCBI): domain Eukaryota; kingdom Viridiplantae; phylum Streptophyta; class Magnoliopsida; order Malvales; family Malvaceae; genus Gossypium; species Gossypium rotundifolium. The sequence continues at coordinate 45,492,691 of CP106726.1, forward strand.
TCGACTATGAAGAAAAGCCAACCAAAGGAGATGAGAGAAGAAGAATGAAAAGGTTCAGCCAACAAATGAGAAAAACAAAATAATAGAGACTGGGATTTTAGATAAAAGAGTAAACACTTAGAAAATGGAGTTGAGAGGAAAAGGTCTCGAAAGGTCAAGAAATGCCTAAAAGAAAGGGAAACAAAAGCTACAAAAATGAAGAACTTACTAAACAAAAAAAAAATGAGAGAAGAAAAAGACCCCAAAAGCTCCTACACAAATTCGACACACCCCCACCAAAAAGGTTTCGGTTTCTATTTTTTTTTCCTACCTACCAATTGTCGAACTTCCTTCCCTATACTAACCTCTAGCCATATTTTCACCCCCACACACTCCACATTCGACCAACCACTTCCACACTCTCAAATCCTCCGATTCTCTCCTCAATTTTCTCCCCAACTTCCTCTCGTCACCCATTCAAATAATTTGACCAAGTCCTCCTTCTCTCCTGCAGAGTTTGGTCTCCACTCAACTACCTTCCTTTCCTGGGCACCAAAAAAAAGCCTCCAATAAGCTGTATGTGGGATTTGAACCCCTTCCCTCCATGCTATCATACTGACGCCACCACCACTCCACCATGTGGCCATTTGTGTCTTAAATCATGCACAACAAAAGTTAAGCTTACAGCCAAAGTCTAATTCCTTTAAAAGAAAATAATATAAAAAAGCAAGTACCAAGACTAGAATCTTGGATCCCTTGCTTCCATGTGGCGTCACTCCCTTTCTCCCTAAGTGGCGTCACTTTGTCACTACACCACAAGCTCCTCTTGTGTCATTTTTCTCCACATTTTATTCTTAAAGCCTACTACTAACTCCTCAAGGTTTTACTCACCTAAGACCAAAATTTTCCTAAAACCCAAGTTTGATCCCGGGACTTCATAGAAGCCCCTAACCTTCCAAAATCACTCACCTAATAGGTCCAACTTGCACTAATGTCGTTCTCATGTTCCCCAAAAATTTTAAACACTCTCACGGCCAAGGCCCAATGGGCCCAATTCTACTAGGCCCAAATTCAGGTCGTTACAAAAGTGGTCATCAAAATAACAAGTCTTATAAGGGTGAAATATGAAATCTACACTTGGTATTGCATGAATGTGTATGTTTAAGTCTGGTAATATCTCGTACCCTATTTCGGTGTCGAACGTGGGTAGGGTTTTTACATTTAGTGGTATCAGAGCTATGGTTTAGTTAGTTTTCAGACTAACATAGCAAGTGTGAGAGTCTAGTTATACATGCCACCAATATGTGTTAGTGTAATGTTTTTCGACATGATTGAGGACCATCTTATTAAAAGAAAAGTACTCTCCAACTGAGCTATATCCAGCCACTTGATAGTGCTACTGAAGTATTTAAATAAAGTGTAGTTATGATGAGTTAAACTCGGAAAGGTATGAATAAGAATTCATAATGTGCATATGTGATAATGTTTGAAATGAAAGTTTATATAGTGATGTTCTTATTCATATTTGTTTGGCCTTTATATGCTGTTGCATGCTAACTAAAACTGATTAGTGAATATGATAAGTAAAGTTATTTAAATTTCATAGAATGTATGAATGAGTGCACTTGTTTGAACGAGATGATTGGAAACTTTGTGTGAGACAAATATGAATGATAAATTGCTTGAAGTGGATAGTATAATTGTAATGGCATATGTTGATAATGAAAGATATGCCATATGTATAAATATGTGAGAATCGAGTTAGAGGCTGTACGACCTTACCCCTTTACTGATAAGGTGTTTATAACGAAAATTCATAAGAATCATTTTGATTAAGTTCGTAAGTGTGGAATTAAAGAGTTCAGTGATAGAATAACTATAGATATGATCAGAGACTGAAAATGGTTGACAAGTCAAGGACAGAGTTAGAAAGATATTAAATTGATCGAAGAATTATTCGGTTTATACAATATCATAATTAGTAAAGAAGTTAACTTTGATAAATCGATTTATTCAAATACAATACCGAAAGGATGTAATAATTAAAATTTTTCTGAACTGATTTTCTTTAGTGAAAGGAATAATGTGGAAATTAGTGAGGGTAGAATTAGGCAGAAGAATGATGTTGAAATGTGAAGATGTTTAAGTATGACAGTCATAGTTGAGCAATTTACGACTATCTCTTCTGGGTATTATATGTGTTCATATATTCGCAGAGACAATTATGATTGTTTGTTTTATGATGAAAGTATCGTTAGTCTGATTGATATATGATCAACATTCCACTATCTTCTATTGGAATTCAATTCCGTTAAGACTGAGATAAAAGTTGATAGTGAGCTTACATGAAATTGTTCTTCTGTTTCTTCTGGCTATTGTTTTGTTTATATGTGTATGGAATACATCTTATTTCTATTACAATTGATTTCAGGACATATGAACCATGTTTCTTTCTCTTTTGGTTTTCTTTATGGAATCGTCAGGATTTCTATTATTTTGTATGAATGGTATTCTCGGAAATTCACTATGGTCTTGTATCTTGGATTTCATTATATTGGTTTCCTTTCCATCCTTATTGTTTAACTTATCAAGTGTGATTTATCATTGAATCAAGATCGACAAAAGTGTGAATTGTGACAGTCAAATTCAAATGATATAATGATTCTATTTCCTCGGGTAATTATGATATTTTTTAATGAGCTCAAGTAAGATGTTATGTTTAGTCTGAGTTAATACCTATTGGATTTATCTTAAATAGGTGATGTTATTCTGAATTAAAGTTGTTCTGTTGATAAAGTTATTCCAATTGTGAAAGTTTTGACAATTTGGGCATGCTGACAAAGTTGAAGCAGTTGAAGGTATGATTAACTGAAGCTTTAGTTCTGAGTTTAGTTTGAATTGAGCGACAAAATTATGATTCCTCAGTGACGCACTAGTGAATGGACTAGAATGTGTTTATCTGCTAGAAAGTAAAGTAATGGTACATGTTTCCAGATGGATCATATTAAATGATAGTTTAATTTTAGTTAAGTAAAAAACTAAAGTGATATATACTTGCAAATTTGAGAAACTCAGGATGTGTTAGTGGGTGATCAGCTAAATAAGTACGGTGAGGATCAACTTTTGATTCTGAACTTTAAGTTGGACTTGATTATTATTATTATTATTATTATTATTCTGAGGTGGACTTCATGTACTGTGGAACTCGGATTTATGCAGAGAATTCTATTTAGAATTTATAGTAGTAATATTTGGTTTATCCATTCAAGTAGTAATAAATAAGTACAGTAATTTGAAACAAATGTTTTGAGCATAAAAATATGAACCTGTTATTTCTGACTCTGTATTCAGATGTTGATTTGTTGATAGGATTAAGTTGAATGTTAAGTGTATTCAAGATTAGTAATGTAGTGATAATATTAAAATGATAATGAGGCAGGACTATTGTGAAATTCGAATCTGATTTTCCTCAATCTTCAGATCAAGAGAAATGCTAGTAGATTGTTTTCGAGCATTTGACGGAATTAGCATAATTATTTCAGTATGTATCGATTCTTTATTTGACAGAATTGACTGAGTTATATTGGGATTTAGATCGATGACAAAGTGTTTCTGAAAGTATCGTCTTGAAAAGGGTTATTTAGTGATGTTGGAAATCGTGAGAAAGATATTAAACTTCATTCCGGTAAGATTTTCGGGGACGAAAATCCTAAAGGGGGAGAGTTGTAATAGCCCAAATTTGGGTCTAGTCGAAACAGTGGTTTCGAGACCACAAATTCGACAAGAAAAATTTTATCTTTATTATATTTTTATGGTATACAATTTTACGGAAATATTTCGTAAAAATTTCGTTAAAAAATTTCGACGTTTGAGCACTCAATTTAGTCAAAAGGACTAAATTGTAAAAAAGTACAAAAGTTGAGTTCTATATATTAGAGGTGTCAAATTGCTATGTGTAACATCCTAAATTTTTGGGCCTATCGTTTAATGGGTGAATATGTGGAATGAGTTAATTTAAGTGTTAGGGGTCCAAATTGGGCTCAGGCTTAGGCAGAGGCCTTGATTAAAATTATCTATTTGGGCATTATAGGGTTTAAAAGGTAGTATCTATGTTTAAAATACCAAAGTGGGCTTGTGGCCCAATCTTAGGAGGTGACGCCACACACAAGGAGTAAGGGGCCCAAATTTAAGTTTCATGGAGCCCAATTCTTTTAATTTAAGTTAGCTAAATTTTGGGCATTAGGATTAGGTGGAGTGGATGGCAACAAGGCTAAAATTTAGGGGTTTTAATGTTTAAAATATGTGGATAATAAGCAGATAAAGGCTATTATTTAGGAATTTATTTTATGTGGATAATAAGCAGATAAAGGCTAAGATCTAGGGATTTTTATGATTAAAAATGTGGATAAGATGCTGATAAAGGAGGGAGGAGTTAGAGATAATTAAGTCTCTTTTAGATGAGCTAATAGATTAAGATAAAGGAGAAAAGTTAGAATTTATCTACAAAGAGAGTGATGGCCAAGAATCCATCCTTGAGAGGAGTAAAGAAAGTACCTACTACATGGCAAAGGGTTTGAATTTCCTATAAATAGGGGCTAGCTCCTTGTTTACGACATTAAATCCTCTCCCTTTGTGCCGAAATTCCTTAGCTTCTTTTCTCCAAATTTCTTTCTCCAATTTCTCTAAAATCGAAAACTCCATTATTCTCTTCTTTCTTCTAAAAGCCAAAACTCCATTATTCTCTTCTTTCTCCTAAAAGCGAAAACTCCATTATTCTCTTCTTTCTTCTAAAAAGTGAAAACTCCATTATTCTCTTCCTTCTCTAAAAAGTCAAAATCTCTATATTTTTTATTTTATTCATCCTATTTGAGAAATTGTTCTATACTTAGGCATTTAAATCCTCCATTGACATTGTCAATTCTCTCTCTAGTACTAGCCTGAATCTCCTAAGTTAAGGTAAGAGTAGATTTTGATTAGTTCTCATAATCTATTCCCTATTTTTGAAAAGGCAAAAGTTGAAAGCTAATAGTTTAATGGTTTATGATGGGCGGCAAGTCGGGATTTGAAGGAAGCCTAGTCGACTAGATCTAAAAGCCGAAATTCATAAGTCTCCAATTTCGAGATTTTTAAGGTAAGAAGATTTTCATAGATTTCTATTAGATTTCATCATTATATACAAGATTTTAACTTTATAAGGAGGATTAACAATTAAATGTTATTATAGTAACTCTGATAAGGATTTATGATGGAATTAAATATGGATCAGGCAAAAGAAAGAATCCCTAAGTTTAAGAAACGAGCAGTATCTGCTGTTCGAGATTGGCCAATTGGTTGTGGACCGGCTTCTGAACAACACCTTAGGCAGATAGCAGTTGTGTTGACTAAGGATAGCATCGATATAGAAAGCCTCATTTTATCAGTAATCAGGTGTGTAGATTCTTAACACATAAGCTTTGTTATATTATATGTATGTTATGGGCTAAAAGTTTAAAAGGTGTGTAGATCTCTATCACACTAGTTAATTTGAATTATATGTATGTTATGGGCTAAAAGCCGAAAATGAGGTCAGATGAACAGATCGTATTACCCGTAAAGGGTAGGCAAGGGATGCAGTGCGTAATCATAGAAACTTTCTATGTGTATCAAGTATGTAAAAATATGTGATCTGCTTAGATGTTTAATGTTCTGATTCTTGCATGTATGCATGGGATGGGATTGATTGATTTACGGAAGGGGAGCAGGTCGCGAGGCGATCGGTGGCTTTGCCACATAGGTCACATAGTGATCGGTCTTCATGACAGGTAGCATAGTTGTAGGTATATTATTAAGGTCGCACAACGATCGGTGGCTTCACCACATAGGTCACATAGTGATCGGTCTTTATGACAGGCAGCACAGCTATCGATATGGTGTGTAGTGGATGGAGGGTTGATTGTAGAAATCCATACGGTGTGATGGTTGGTACGGGGGTGTGTAGAGGATGGACTCATAGGTTTAGGATGGGCCATGTTGCATATTTTGTTACCCTTGTATACGGGCCAAGGCTCATAATGTGTTTGTGGGCCTCAAGCCTTTTTATGTGTTCTCGGGATTTGCACACTAAGTCTTGGTGACTCAACCTTTTATTTTTCCCAACATTTCAGATGAGCATTAGATCGTGAACATGGGAGCCGAGGCAGACTCGAGGGGCCATCAAGTTTTATTTCTACAAATTATTTCGGGATTTCTTTAAGTTTATTTTATTTTTATTTAGGATTTTTTAAGGCCCTTAGTTTTTATTCAACTAAGAAGTTTTCAATGTTATGCAACTTATAAATTTTATGTCAAGGTTTATTTATACTTAATAATACTAATATAAGATTTTATTTTTAAAATGTCACTTATTTACTCTAATAATGTCTAATTAACTTACGACTTCCAAAACTAACAAGGCAAAAGTTTTCAATGTACAAGCCGTGACACGCCAGATCCAGTCGAAACGCATGGGCTGGGTTTGGGGTGTTACATTATGAGTTTTAAATTGGAGGTCCTTAAAAGGTAATTAGACCATTGCATAACTTGATGGACAAAATGGGCATGAATAGGACAAAATTGAAAGGAAAGCCTTAAGGGTATTTTAGTCATTTAGTGTTGTAAATGAATAAAAAGACAAAATAAGAAAAACAAATCTGCCCATCTTCTTCAAGGGGGCTGTCGAAATCTGCTTGACTCCATGGCTAAGGTTTTCAAGTTTTTTTTAAGCTTCATAGGAAGTGATTCCGAGCCCCGTTTTTAATGTTCATCGTATTTTTAAAATTCTGGTAACTTAGTATAGCTATTTCTACCATTATTTTGAGCTAGAGTTTAATTTTAAAAATTGACCCATCTTGAATAATTCTGTATTTTGATGAATTATGGTAGATTATGCATGTATATGATTAGAGAAATGAGTTTTATTAGATTATTTTCAATGAAACCGTATAAAAGGGGTTAGATTGTAAATGTTATAAATTGGTCATATATGTGTGAATTAGTAAGAATTTGAAGTTTCCATAGAAGAGAAAAATGTTCAGCATGTAATTAAACATAAGAGAATTGAATAAAAAATTATTTTACGAGTTTAGGGGTAAAAGTGTAATTTTTGAAAAGTTAGGGGGCAAAATTCTAAATTTTCCAAAATTTGATATATGAGTTGAATTGATTAGTGTGTTGATAAAATGTATTAAATGAGTGTTAATTTGACATGTTAGATCAAGAAAATATGAAATTTGGACTAAGATCGGGAAGAATGAAGTTGTGGGCTAAGTCGGGAAAATTAGCCGTTTCGACATTTGAGGTAAGTCCGTGTGATTAAATAAGCATGATATTGATGTCATTGTTATTATACTTGAGAATCTATCTTGCCATGATTGTATTAAAGATTATGTTGATGATATTGTATATGAGAAAGTGATATCAAGTGTAAATAACATTAATGTGTAAATAATGCACTATTATGTTTAAATAAATTTATAAATTGTTAAATTGTTATACATGTGATATTATGATTGTCATTAAGAATATTTGATAGTTGCAAAATTAGTATGTTAAATGTGTATGGATTTGAAAAATGAAATTGTACATATAAGTGATACTGAACAAATAAGTGAAATATCGGTTGAACCTTAGGAATACTTTAGTGATAAGTGGTAGCTCCGGCTACATATCAGTGGTAGCTTCACTACATGTAACACCCCAAACCCAGCCAAACACCACGATCGGATCTGATATGTCACATAAGAAGAGTTTTATGAAACTTCACATTCATCTAAAAATTTTAGAATCTCTTTTTGAAAACTTCAAGTTCGATGGTTAATCTGTAAACTCAGTGTTCATTTTATGAAATTACACTTAGCCCAACTCTTGCTTTTAAGTGACGTTTGAAAACACTTGGTGTTGCATTAAGTTAACTTGAGATTGTTGTATAATATCATTTGTAAATTCGTTGGTTAAGGTTTGAGAAAAACCTTCATTTGCATCTTATTAAGAAAACCTCTTACCAATTACTTTATAATTAAACTGTTTAAAGTTTTTACCAAAAATAAACCAAAATATTAGTGGCCTTTTTACATAACAAAATCCCCAAATTAAAGAAAATTCAAAGAAAGGTAAAGTTTAATTTAATAAAAATCGTGCACAGCCACCTCGAAGTCCACTCCGGCCCAAATCCACTGAACTAAGAATTACCTGAAAAGTTTAAGTAGAAGGGGTGAGTCATGAAGACTCAGTGTGCAATACCTCATATAAACCGTATCTGGGCCTAATCCCCATTATTCAATCGACCGAAGCCCAAGCACAATAGCATAACAGATAACCAATATAATAAACCCAGCCCATCCTAATGTTCCATCCTCTAGACTCTGCTCCATATATCCAACCTAAGCAAACCTGTGGGGATTTCTACAATCAACCCTCCATCCGTTACCCTCGTTCTAGAATATGGGTCGTTACTAAGAAGAACTTTTGAAACCCATTTCTAAATCCACTTAAGTTTTGTTGGCTCGCTCATTTAAGTTATCTTGCGAAATCATTCCAACATAAAAGAAAATAATTAAAGTAAAGTTTAATGAGGCCTTATTACATCCAAAATAAAACAACCCAATAACCAAATTTAAAATAACAAGAATTAAAGTCAATTTTAAGTCCACCGCATGGCCTCCTCGAGTCCCTCCGGCTCCATGTCCGCGATCTAAGCATCTCACGAAAAAAATATGGAGAAGGTGAGTCACCAAGACTCGATGTAACCCTTCCCGTTTTAAAAATATTTTTCATACACAACATATAACATTTAATATGCGAGAATAATGTGTACCCAACCTAGCCAACCATACGCCCTTTGTCTACCCCATTGTGGTACCAAACCCTTTGGTGGTGCCAAACCACTTTGGTGACATATAGTCACAATGTGTTACCAAAACTTTGGTGTCCGTGACACAAATCGGGTGATGGGGCCAACCCATCGTGTGATACCAAATCAGCGGGCAGACGATCCCATATCTCAAGTGGGGCCAACCCACGGTGGTGTTAACCACGAGGACAAGTCGCTATTGAGGTACCAAACTCTGGAGGTACCAAACCTCCGTGACATATAGTCACGGTGTGTTACCAAAACACTGGTGCCCGTCGGCACAATATCACTGCCCCCTCCACTCATCAATCCCACAACAGATAAACATACATGTGTTTCATGCCATCACATTCTTAAATTTCATGTGTCAATACATCATGCTTACCAAAAGCATTAATAATAATAAATCGTTAACAGTACTTACAGAATCACCACTTATACCGATTTGGTATTAATTCCAATGCTACATTAATAAAATGAGCATTCACAAAGTTAAGCATAGTTAATATATTATATAGTGTGTATGTACACTGTCACCACTGAGTGATCTAAATCCGAATGAAGGAGTGACCACCCTTGATTTCTTTGTACCTACATTCGACCAACCATGGGGTTAGCCCTATGGCCTATTCGACCAATCCAAGGAATTTAAAGGGTAACCTTTTGTACCGAATGCTTACCCAATCGCTTGAATCCTAGCCGCACCACGAATCGCAAATCTGGTTCATAAACTACAGTTGGTCAATATTAATAATCATAACCCTTTTTAAATGAACACCAATCTATATGTAACTCCTTACCGAAGATTGATTGGCTAACGTTGGCGAACTTACTTGCTTATCTCCAAATCCCGAAGATCCTACAGCGGATTAGTTTAATCTGTGATTAGTATTCTTAATCAATAGTTGCCGAAACCCATACCTATCTCTACCAAAGTCGACATAATGAGATACCAATAATATAGGCATTCGGCCTAAGATCCTTACCTTCTGAGATCGTCAACAAAAAGATGCCTACTTCTCATGCACACAATTCGGCCAAGTAGAGTTTAAAGAAAAGGGATTTCGGCACTTTGATAGAAGTTAGATTCGGCTAGGGGTGGTTTAAAACAAGGCTGGACTTTTTGATGAGAAAAAGGAAGTAGAAAGGTAAATAGGGATTAGAGGATTCGGCTAGTAGGAAATAAAAGAAGAAGGGATTAAAGAATTAGGTTTCGGCAAGGATAAGTAATGAGGGTTTCGGCTATGGTTTTGGAGAGGATGTAAAAGAAAAAGAAAATATGAGATGAGAGGGTTTAGAGATTGACTAGCAAACTTGGAAAAAGAAAATAAGGTGATCACTTAGGTGCTTATATAAGCATTCGGCACCCCCTAGTGTCCTTGCAGTCCACTTCTTCTAACAAAGAGTTCAAGATTCATCAATCTTCCTTGAATCACTCTAGGCCACCCATTCAAACTAATATGATTTAATTTCTAATAATAAGTAATAATCCCTTAATAATCCATGTAATATCCCTATTATCCTTAAAATAAAATCCCTATTATCCTCTTTTAACTTATTATTTATCATCAATAAATAAATAATAATAAGAGTTTAAAAGAGAGAAACTCTCCCCATGTGTAGTCAAAATAAAAAAACAAAAGAGGATTTCATGACTCGAACACAAGCTCTCCTTGCCCTTGGTGGCGTCACATGTAGCTCTTAAGTGGGCTTACTTTGCCACTTAGTCTAAGCTCATTTTATGTCCAAATTATCCCCATTTATTCTTATAACACCCTCTTGCTAAGGCTCCCTACCTTAAAAGTTAAAAACTAAAATTTCCTACCAAATCGAGCCAACACAAAGCCTTAATTTGATCATTATTATTTCATAAGTAATGCCTCAACCATTCATACATAGGAAAAATAATTAAATTCGAGTAACCCCATTTTGGGATGTTACAGATTCTACCCCTTAAAATAAATTTCGTCCGAAATTACATAACTAAAATAGATGAGGGTATTGCCGCGTATCACATCCTCGGGTTCCCACGTAGCTTCCTCGGCACCATGATTCCGCCATAGCACTTTCACTAAGGGCAGCGACTTCACGCAGAACCTTTATATCTCTATCCACGATCCGAACGGTTCCTCCTCAAAAGATAAGTCTGCGTTAACCTCGATTTACATCACGGGCACCACGTGTGATGGATCGACCGATACCGTCTCGGCATTGATCGTGAAAGGCGTCATGTATCGACTTAACTCTGCCGGCGATTCGGTGATAAGCTACGGTCCTATTAAACTCCGATCAGATATGGCCCGATGAACCTTGGGCTTAGCTTCCCTTTTCGCCCAAACCTTAGTACCTTCTTCCAAGGCGACACCTTCAGAAAAACCTTGTCTCCCACAGCATACTCCATTTCCTTGCGTTTGAGATCGGCATAAGACTTCTGCCTATCCGATGCTTCCTTGAGACGAGACCGAATCACTTTGACTTTGTCTTCAGTCTCTGCTACCAATTCTGGGCCCAACACTTGTCGTTCACCCAACTCCGTCCAACACGTCGGAGTTCGGTATTTCCGTCCATACAGTGCTTCGTAGGGTGCCATCTGAATACTCGCTTGGTAGCTATTGTTGTAAGCAAACTTGGCCAAAGGTAGGAATTCCTCCCAACTACCTCGGAATTCCAAGACACAACCCTCAAACATATCTTCTAAGATCAGATGACCCTTTCATTGCCCGTCGTCGAGGATGGAAAGTCATCTTTGAAATCAATCGTGTACCCAATGCTTGATGTAACACTTTCCAAAACCTCAAGTGAACCTTGGGTCCCTATCTGAGATAAGCGTCTGGTACACCATGTAATCGACTATCTCGCCACATACAACAGCTAGCTTACGGGTGAGTAATCCATTCTCACCGGTATGAAGTGAGTGATTTAGTCGACGGTCTCACGATCACCCAAAGCGCATCTTTCTTCTTTGGGCGTAAGGGTAGACCAGCGCGAAATCCATAGTGATCCGCTCCCACTTCCATTGAGGATCTTAACCGGTTGAAGTAACCCGATGGTGGCGGTGCTCACCTTAACCTGGCGACACGTCAAACACTTCCCTACAATTCGTTATCTCACGCTTCAACCCGGGCCACCGAAGCTGTTTAGTAGATCTCCATACATCTTGCTTCCTCCGGATGCATAGCGTATGAAATTGCTATGAGCATCCTGGAGAATTTTCCGCCTCAACTCCATATCTTTTGGCATACAAGGCCGTCCCTGAAAACATAGCACACCATCACCGGTCAGACTATACCCTTCTAAACCACCATCCTGAACTTGCCTTCCCTTAGCATTTAACCCTTCATCCACCAATTGTTTATCCTTAATCTCCTCGATCCACGTTGGCTTAACTTGAAGTTCTGCCAAAAGGCTTCCGTCGTCATATAGGCTCAACTGAGCAAACATTGCTCTTAAATCCGCCACGACCTTCCGGCTCAACGCGTCGGCCACCACGTTAGCCTTACCCGGATGATATTCGATGGAGCGATCGTAGTCCTTTATGACTCAATCCATGGTATTGTCTCGATTGAGATCATACGTGCCGAAGATACCTCAAACTTTGTGGTCCATATAAATTACCGACTTCTCCCATAAAGATAATGTCTCCATACTTTCGAGGCGAACGCATTGCGGCTAACTCCGGATCGTGAGTTGGGTAGTTAACCTCATGCGGTCTCGGTGACGGGGCGCATAGGCTACTACCTTCCCATCTCGCATCAACACACACCCCAAACCGGTGTGGGATGCATCACAATAGATCGTGAATAATTTCCACGCTTGGGTTGTACTAAAGCGGAGCTTCCATCGAATCTTCCTCACCTATCAAAACTTTCTTGCGCTTCTCCGACCATACAAATGGAACACCTTTCCTTAGTAACTTAGTCAAGCGGCGTGATCGAGAGAACCCTTCCACAAATCTCCGGTAATACCTCGCTAACCCCGAAAACTCCGTATCTCGCCAATCGACTTAGGCGGTTTCCACTCCAACATCGCTTCAATCTTGCGGGGATCCACTCTAATCCTTCCGCCGACACTACGTGACCTAAGAAAGCCACCTCCCTTAGCCAAAATTCGCACTTATCGAATTTGGCATACAAGCTATTTTTCCTCAACACTTGCGAACTATCCGTAAATGCTTGTCGTGCTCCTCCTCCGTCTTTGAGTAGACCAATATGTCGATCTATGAACACTACGACAAATTGGTCCAATCTTGTTGAAAACTCGTTCATTAGATCCATGAGCGCCGGTGCATTGGTCAACCGAATGGCATCACTAGAAACTCGTAATGCCCATACCGAAGTTCAAACGCCGTCTTGTGAACATCGACCCCTTCACCTTAAGTTGATGGTAACCCGACCTAAGGTCTATCTTCAAAACAAAGCGCCCTTCAAGCGGTCAAACAAGTCATCGATCCGAGGCAATGGGTACTTATTTTGATCGTTAACTTGTTTAGCGGCGATGTCGATGCACATTCGCATAGAACCGTCCTTCTTCTTGACAAACAACACGAGCGCTCCCCACGGAGATATGCTAGGTCGAATAAACCCCTTATCCAAGAGCTCTGAATCGAGCCTTCACTCCACCAATTCCTTTGGTGCCATTCGGTGAGTGCTATGAACACGGTGCGGTTACGGGTAGCAAGTCTATACCGAATTCGACTTCGATGCGGGGTAGACCCGAAGTTCTTACGGGAATACATCAACAAATTCCCCAACCGTTCGGACCCTTCCAACTCTCGACCCTTAGCTTCCAAAGCACAAATTCGAACCAAATACGCCTTACAACCCTTCTTGACCATCTTTTCCGCCTTTAAAGGCGGACACCACATTGGATAGGTAATTCCTTCTATCACCTATCATAACCACTTCACCACCCTCGGTAGTCTTAAGAACCATGCGCTTAGCGTAATCCAAATTCGCCCGATACTTAGCGACCAATCCATTCCAAGGATCAAATCGAACTCCCGAATGGTAGTTCCATCGGATCGACCCGAATCGACCCTTGGAGTTCTAAGGTGCGTCCCTAAAAGTTTGTCTACCACTACTGAGTGACCTAAAGGACTCACTACGGTCATCTCCCTAACGGCAGTCTCGAGTCTAGGTTCAAAGTCTCTACCACACTATCGGCTACGTGCGAATGTGTAGACCCCACATCAATCAATGCATAATAAGGAGACCAAAATCAAAAGCGTCTGGGTTATGACATCCGGTCGTCACCCTCCTCATGACGCCTTGCAGATAGACTAAGCCAGTCGCCTAGCCTCGTGTTACTGAACCTCGCCTACGAGTTCCTCGACCTCGGGTAGGACCATTGCTTCTCTGCCATTACCACGACCCTCTGCGGTCCCACATTTCGGTCCTGATGCAGTTTCGCCCTCTGGCTGATTTCGAGCTCGCTTCGGGACAATCTCGACCCGATGTTCTAAAGACCCACACTCAAAACATCCTCTATCGCCGGCCGAGCAACCTCCCAATGGGACTTCCCAACGATTGCCTTGGTAGGCCTACGATTATTAGCTACGGGCCTTCTTTGCTGATTTGGCCCATCTGTCTAGCCTTCTTGATCATTACCCTGGATCCGGTGACCCAAATTCTCTCTTGATTATTTCTACTATAATTACGCCTCACGACCTCCTTAATCCCCTCATTTGCTTTAGCCTTTTCCACGGAGATGAAAACTCACGAACTTCTTCATGGGCAATCGGTAACCTCAAGTCATCTCGGAGTCCGTCCTCAAAGCGGACACAGCGCTCGTGTTCAGTGGCTACGATTCCTCTTGCATACCTACTCAGTCTCAGAAACTCAGCCTCGTACTCAGCCACGGACTTAGTCCCTTGTATTAGACCCAGAAAAGCCTTCCTCTGCGGCGTCGGTGTGGTGGTGCCCACTACTTCTTACAGCGGTTTAAAGTAGTCCCACGTAAGATCATCATTTGTGGCTCCATCCCGAACGTCAGCCACCACTAGTACGCTTCATCCTTTAGAAGCGACACCGCCCCTTTCAGCTTTTCCTCCTCTGTCAGGTCAAGATCATCCATTATCCTTTCGTAGATTCCGGTAATACTCTTCTTTGCCTGGCGCCACTCGGACACGCCCAAAACACCTCTGGCTCCGTTGGACCGAATCCGCTCGAGAACAGATTTCGAGCTCCTAAATTTCCACCATTGACCACCAATTGAGTACTGCAACACCGCCTTGCGCATCTGCCTCTCCTCGTCTCGATCTGCTCCCTGCTCCAAAAAGTGGAGGTGGTGGTGGCGGTGGTACATCGTTTGAGAACCTTGTCCCGGCTGGCGGGTTCGGACATCGTCATCCTACCCCTACGCGCCCACGGCGTCCACGTCCTCTAGAACTCATTCTATCTCTGCGCTTTTAATCGATTAAGAGGAATTTTATGTATTAGCGTTTGTTCCACTTCATTACTCATGAAGAAATTTTATGAAGAAATTTTAATTAGAGATTCTTTCGTGCAAACAAGGTTTGATCTTCTATCTTAGTTCACACAAGGGAGTTCTTGCATCCATTCCTAATACTTTCCATACCTATTCGCTCTTTGGACATTTACGCCCATTTCTAACCCGAGGGTATTTTCGTCATTTTCCTCTGAGGGTATTTACGTAATAAAAGAGATTTTAAAACTTTAGTAGAGTAGGTTGTTTTGAAATTCCCAACACTGGAGGGTATTATTAAAATTGATAAGATTTGAAGTTATGGCATTATTTGAAAACCGGGGTATTTTGGTAATTTTGTCCTCGGGGTAATTTTGTAATTTTGTAAATCAAGGGTGTTTTAACCATTGTAAAACCACGAGGTCCTTTTGAGAATTTTCCTCCTTAAAACGGTGATGTTGCAAAAATTTTGTACCCAGGGGCGTTTTGGTAATTTTATAAGTTGAGGGCGTTTTCGTAATTTTTTTCCAAAACCAAATATTTTGCTGATGATTTTCAAGGCTAAGTTTGTTGAATATTTATAGAATAGTTAAAATTTTTTGGACAAAATCATTGATTTGATATTTTATGAACCGAGGGTATTTTAGTAATTTTACCCCTAAGGGCATTTTGTAATAATAATTTTTTTTCCACAAATCAAGTTTTTCAAGGAAAGCGTTGTAAAATGATGTTTTCCGATTTGAAAGAGTTATTACTGAAATTTTGAAAACATTAGGATTCTTGTTGTTTCGTTCCTTTCAAAACATGGCTAATTCCTTTGGGTTTTAGTCATTAGGTTTAACTATATGAGAGCCTTCTTGGTCGGGGTGAACCCAAGCTACACACTGAGCAGGTTTAGTGTGGAGAGGAGGTGAGTCACGTGATTGCTTAAATACCAAGCTCCCACCGAACCTTTCTAGACATGCGCACAGAGGTTACTACACCATCGAGCCCTCGAGTTAAGGTGAACCCAAGCTACGCACTGGGTAGGATACTGCGAAGAGGTGGTGAGTCACTCTGGATGCTTAAATACCGAGCTCTTAGGTTCCAATCCTAGACATGCGTGGGGGTTACCACACCCTAGCTCAGTGACTAAGTCATAGATTGGTTTAGTTCTTTAAGTCTTATGTTTAGCTTGTGTGTTTGAGTAATCTAATCCTAGGGTTCAAATTCTTCTAGGTCTATCTACGTTCCATGCTTCCTACCCTTCTACAGAATATAATTCACCAAGAAGTTTAGAGGTACTTACCTAGGCGGATCGGTGCCGGAGACTCGGGCCATCTTCGCTTAAAACCCAAAATCAATTAGTAAGGCCTACTAAAACATTTTTGGGCCTTGGGCCCCACAAGTAGAGTTTTGGCGGGCTCGATACCAATTTGTAATATTCAAACCCAATCAATCGTTAGGACCGAATATGGGTCGTTACTAAGAAGAACTTTTGAAACCCATTTTCTAAATCCACTTAAGTTTTGTTGAAATCGCTCATTTAAGTTATCTTCTTGAAATCATACTTAGCCCAAATTGAAAATTTAATTAAGTCAAGTTATTACACAAATTTTCGAGATGTGCGATGTACGATAAAACATTTTCGTGTTAATTTAGAAAAGCGTGTAATTCAAATTTTAATTAAAATAAAAATATCCAACATAAAAGAAAATAATTAAAGTAAAGTTTAATGAGGCCTTATTACATCCAAAATAAAACAACCCAATAACCAAATTTAAAATAACAAGAATTAAAGTCCATTTTAAGTCCACCGCATGGCCTCCTCGAGTCCCTCCGGCTCCATGTCCGCGATCTAAGCATCACCTGAAAAAAATATGGAGAAGGTGAGTCACCAAGACTCGATATGTAACCCTTCCCGTTTAAAAATATTTTCATACACAACATATAACATTTAATATGCGAGAATAATGTGTACCCAACCTAGCCAACCATACGCCACTGTCACCCGTTGTGGTACCAAACCCACGGTGGTGCCAAACCACTTGGTGACATATAGTCACAATGTGTTACCAAAACAACGGTGTCCGTGAGACACAAATCGGGTGATGGGGCCAACCCATCGTGTGATACCAAATCAGCGAGGCGATCCCATATCTCAAGTGGGGCCAACCCACGGTGGTGTTAACCACGAGGGACAAGTCGCTATTGAGGTACCAAACCTCTGAGGTACCAAACCTCCGGTGACATATAGTCACGGTGTGTTACCAAAACACTTGGTGCCCGTCGGCACAATATCACTGCCCCTCCACTCATCAATCCCACAAGATAAACATACATGTGTTTCATGCCATCACATTCTTAAATTTCATGTGTCAATACATCATGCTTACCAAAAGCATTAATAATAATAAATCAGATTAACAGGTACTTACCTGAATCACCACTTATACCGATTTGGTATTAATTCCAATGCTACATTAATAAAAATGAGCATTCACAAAGTTAAGCATAGTTAATATATTATATAGTGTGTATGTACACACCTGTCACCACTGAGTGATCTAAATCCCGAATGAAGGAGTCGACCACCCTTGATTTCTTTGTACCTACATTCGGCCAACCATGGGGTTAGCCCTATGGCCTATTCGGCCAATCCAAGGAATTTAAAGGGGTAACCTTTTGTACCCGAATGCTTACCCAATCGCTTGAATCCTAGCTTCGGCACCCGAATCGCAAATCTGGTTCATAAACTACAGTTGGTCAATATTAATAATCATAACCCTTTTTAAATGAACACCAATCTATATGTAACTCCTTACCGAAGATTGATTGGCTAACGTTGGCGAACTTACTTGCTTATCTCCAAATCCCGAAGATCCTACAGCGGATTAGTTTAATCTGTGATTAGTATTCTTAATCAATAGTTGCCGAAACCCATACCTATCTCTACCAAAGTCGACATAATGAGATACCAATAATATAGGCATTGAGCCTAAGATCCTTACCTTACGAGATCGTCAACAAAAGATGCCTACTTCTCATGCACACAATTGACCAAGTAGAGTTTAAAGAAAAGGATTTGGCACTTTGATAGAAGTTAGATTCGACTAGGGGTGGTTTAAAACAAAAGGTGGACTTTTGATGAGAAAAGGAAGTAGAAAGGTAAATAGGGATTAGAGGATTGGCTAGTAGGAAATAAAAGAAGAAGGATTAAAGAATTAGGTTTCGCAAGGATAAGTAATGAGGTTTTGGCTATGGTTTTGGAGAGGATGTAAAAGAAAAAGAAAATATGAGATGAGAGGGTTTAGAGATTTGGCTAGCAAACTTGGAAAAAGAAAATAAGGTGATCACTTTGCTCAAAGCCGATATGATGTGGCCTAGCCACCGAATCAATGTGACCAAGTCACCAATACACATATATGGAACCGAGCCATCGAAATAGTGTGACAAAGTCACCTATATACACTGCCCCTTTACATCATTATCATTTCCCCAATCCCATGCACATGCAATCATAGTGAAATGAATGCATCATATAACCGCATACATTGAATATTTAAAGCACATGTGTATTCATTCTAACGAACATATTTATAATGCATAATCGGAGAATAACTAACCTGATATTTCGATTTTACCCTACAAGGGTAACTCAATAGCCATTATCAAGTTTTCAGCTTTCTAAGAACACATATACTTTTTATAACAAACAAAAGAAGGTGTGGGAATTACACACTTGTAAATGTGAAGGACTAAACTCTCGATACCGTCGATACTTTCACTAGAAGGAACAATCGCAATCTACCTATTCAGATTCAAAATCGGCCCACAACTCGGTGGAAAAATCTCGAATTGCTAACGTTGCGCGCCATTTGAATCTAGGGGCAGGGACTACGAGTCCGCCCCCTTTACTTGACTGGCATTCGCATCCATGAAAGGATCTTGGTCAGGAAACTAAGTTAAGGTAATGAAGAAGAAAGAGAGAATAGATACTAACTCAAAAGAACTTCTTACCTTGATCCACGAAATCTAAACACTAGAAGGTTGGCTTACGAAACCGAATGAGTCCATGTATAGCACCCAATTAGAACCGATTCCTCAAAATAGAATAAAGGAAATGACCCTCCAGCCAAACCAAATGAGAAACACCCCCTTACTACCCATTCGGCCAACATCCATACTTACCAGAGACTTCCCCAAACGCAGGCTAAACGAAGAAGAGAAGATGAGAGTGAGTCTCTCTACATTCGGCCAAAGTCCCAAAAGCAATGAGTCAACGCCATCGGTTAATCTCAATAGTAAGAGAAAAAGAAAAGGATGGGAGGGAATCAGAGATGAAGAATCCTTACCGAAACAAGGAGATGCCAATATGGAAGGCTATATTGATTCTGGCAAAACAATAAAAGAATGTCTTCAGTTGACACAAAGAAAGGTTCGGCTTCCACAAGAATATGAATAAAGAAGAGAGAAGAGAAAGTAAAGATAGAGAATCAACATTCAGCTAAAGCACTTACCCAAAGAGGAACTATTCCAATCAGCTACTAGGGAGGTTTGGCTATGGAGAAGTAGAAATTAGTAAAAGGTGGAAAAGAAAGGAAGAAAAAAAAGATGACTACTCTGAGATTCGGCTTTTACCAAAGTGGCAAGAAGGAGGAGAAAAGATGTCAAAAGGGGTTGCGGTTTTGGTAGAATAAGAGATGAATCAATGCTTGAAAATGCAAAAGAAAAGAGGGACTTTCAAGAATAGATTTAGTTAACACTACTCTCAAAATGACCATAAGAAGAAATGACACTCCCCTTCAGTAATGACCGAAATTGCTCACCAAAATGCCTAAGCAGCCAAAAGGAAATTCGACCCTACCTACCCAAACTAAAACCGCACATGCACCCCCACACCTCCCTTATTCGGACAACCCCTCTTCCTCTCTCCACATCCCATGAATTCCTCCACCTTTCACTCTCCACTCCCCATTTCAAATGTGTTGACCGATTCTTACTCCTCCAACACCTCTCCTCCTCCAAATTTGAATTATTTGACCCATTCTAACAACTACCATGCAGAGTATTGGCCGAATGCACCTCTTCTCCATCCTTAGCAAAATAAAACCCCCAAAATGCAAGCTGTGAGACTCGAACCTACTCCCTTTTCCTCCAAGCTCCCTTTTGACACCCACACCACTCCACCAAGTGCCTTTTTACATCAACATCCACCCCCAAAATACATAAGACCTACTTCTACAAGCTCTTCCCTCTTAAGCCCTAAATTTGAAATTTACCCATGGCTCTGGCTTAAACCCGAGCCTTCCCAAGACCCCCAAACACAATCAAAAGGCAAGCAGAGCAAACCCAACACACATAAACATAAAACGCATAACCCCTAACTTGGAATGTTATAGTTCTACCCCCTAAAAGAAATTTGACCTTGAAATTTACCTGATCAAAAGAGGTGAGGGTACTGCTATCGTATCACATCTTCCGGCTCCCATGTGGCTTCCTCCGAACCGTGGTTTCACCATAAGACTTTAACCAATGGAACTGATTTCCTTCTCAGTACCTTAATGTCTCGATCTAAAATCTACATGGGTTCCTCCTCAAAAGACAGGACTGGACTCACTTCAATCTCCTCTGCTGGCACTATGTGAGATGGATCTGAACGGTAGCGCCTTAACATCGAGACATGGAATACATCATGTATTTGACTCAACTCTAGAGGTAACTCAAGCTGATATGCCACTGGTCGCACACGTTTCAATACCCAATAAGGCCTAATAAATCGAGGGCTTAGCTTACCTTTTCGTCCAAATCTCAGAACCTTCTTCCAAGGTGAGACCTTCAGGAAGACTTGATCCCTTACTGAGAATTATATATCCTTACGCTTCAAATCTGAATAAGATTTCTGCTTGTTGGAAGCCTCCTTCAATCGAGTCCAATCAACTTAACTTTTTCCTCAGTTTCTAAAACCAATTCGGGCCCAACAACTATCGCTCACCCAACTCTGTCCAGCAGATAGGGGTTTGACACTTACGACCGTATAATGCTTCGTACGGTGCCATCTGAATACTGGATTGATAGCTATTGTTGTATGCGAGTTCGCCAACGATAGAAAATCCTCCCAACTACCCCTGAAGTCGATAATACAGCCTCTCAACATGTCTTCCAAGATATGAATTACCCTCTCAGATTGACCATCAATCTGTAGATGAAACGCCATGCTGAAATCAAGTCTTGTACCCAGTGCCTGATACAACGCCTTCCAAAATCATGACGTAAACCTAGGGTCTCTGTCCAATATGATAGACATGGGTACCCCATGCAACCTCACAATCTTTGCCACATAAGCTTAGCCAGCTTCTGCAATGTATAGTCGGTATGAAGAGGTAACCCACTAACAAAGTCCATCGTTATCCTCTCCCATTTCCACAGTGGAATCCTTACCGGTTGTAGTAACCCCGAAGGCAACTGATGTTCTACTTTCACTTGACTGACACGTCAAGCACTTGCTCACAAACTCGGTAACTTCCCGCTTCAGACTTGGCCACCAAAACTATTCTCGCAGATCCCGATACATCTTACTTCCACTAGGATGCATAGCGTATGGGCTACTATGCACTTCCCGGAGAATCATCTGTCTCAATTCAACATCTTTCAGCATACAAGCCTTTCCACGAAAGCACAAAACCCCTTCAATGTTCAAACTATAATCTCTTGCCCCACCATTATGTAACTGCTGAAGTCGAGAACTTAACACATTATCCAACAATTGCTTCTCTTTAATCTGGCTTACCCACATTGGCTTCAATTGGAGCTCAGCTAAAAAAATTTCATTATCATACAAGCTAAGATGAGCAAACATTACCCTCAAATCCGATATTACCTTACGGCTCAATGCATCTGCCACCACGTTAGCTTTACCCGAGTGATACTCAATCGAACAGTCGTAATCTTTCAACAGTTCAATCCACCTCTGCTGCCTTAAATTCAACTCCTTCTCGGTAAGGAGATATTTCAAGCTCTTATGGTCGGTATAAATGATGGACTTCTCCCCATACAGGTAGTGTCTCTAAATCTTTAGAGTGAACACTACCGCAACTAACTCCAGATCATGCGTGGGATAGTTCATCTCATGTGATCTCAATTGTCGAGATGCATATGCGACTACCTTCCCTTCTTGCATCAACACGGACCCTAGCCTTGTGGGCAAAGCATCACAATAAACAACGAACTCCTTCCCCGCCTCAGGCTGAATCAATACTGGAGCCTCCATCAAGATCCTCTTCAGCTTCTCAAAGTTTTTCCGTTGCTTGTCAGCCCAAACAAATGGTACCCCTTTTCGTAACAACTTGGTTAAGGGTGCCACAATCAAGGAAAATCCCTCCACAAATCTTCTGTAGTATCCGGCTAACCCAAGAAAACTTCAAATTTTGCTACAGACCTCAGCGGCTTTCAATCCAGAACAACTTCAATTTTTTGGGGATCCACCCTAATCCCCTCCGCAGAAACAACATGTCCTAAGAAGGTCACTTCCTTCAGCCAAAACTCACACTTGCTGAATTTGGCATACAGTTGCTTCTCTCTTAATACCTCCATAACAACCCGAAGATGCGAATCATGCTCCTCTTTTATCCTGGAATAAACCAAGATATCGTCTATGAACACTATGACAAACCGATCCAGATAGGGTTGAAACACTCTGTTCATCATATCAATAAACGCAGCTGGTGCATTCGTCAACCCGAACGGTATCACCAAAAACATGTAGTGACCATAACGAGTTCTAAAAGCAATTTTATGAATATCCACCTCCTTAACATTAAGTTAATGATAACTTGACCTCAAGTCTATCTTCGAGAAGACCGAAGTGCCTCGCAGTTGATCGAACAAGTCATCAATCCTTGACAGCAGGTACTTGTTCTTAATCATCAACTTATTCAACTAGCAATAATCAATGCACATACGCATCGACCGTCCTTTTTCTTCACAAACAACACCGGCGCTTCCCACGGAGATATACTAGGTCGAATAAATCCACGATCCAATAGCTCCTAGATCTGAGCTTTAAGTTCTACTAGCTCTTTCAACGCCATCCTATATGGGGCGATGGGCACCAGAGCCGTACCAAAAGTAATTCAATTCCAAATTCTACCTCGAGATCTGGAGGCAACCTCGGAAGCTCTTCAGGAAAGATGTCCACGAATTCCTTACTATTCTAACCTCCTCTACAGTCACTTCTTTTGCATCCAAAGCACTGATAAAGCTAGAAACGCCTTGCACCCTTTTCGTGCCATCTTAACAGGCCTTATTGTAGAAACCACATTAGACAAATAATTCCTTCTTTCTCCTATCACAACCACTTTTTTATCGTATGGAGTTCTCAACACCATTCGCTTAGTCGCGTAATCCAAATTATCACGATGTTTAACCAGCCAATCCATGCCTAAGATAAGGTTAAACTCTTGAATGGTAATTCCATCAAGTCTTTGAAATACTACTCCTTGAATTTCTAAAGGCATATCCTTAAACAGCTTGTTTACTACCATGGATTGTCCTAGAGAGCTAACCACAGTCATTTCTCTAGCAGCAATTTTAGATTCTATACTCAAAGTCTCGGATACAGTACAAGCAACATAAGAATGGGTTGATCCAATATCAATCAAGGCAGTAAACGGTTTATCAACTATAAGAAACGTACCGGTTATAACGTCCAGTGCATCGCCATCCTCTCACCGCCGTGCTGCATAGACTAAACCCAATTGTCTTACATCTGCATTACGGACACCCCTGCTCGGTGCTCTACGACCCTGACCAAAACCATTTCCCCCTCTGATCGGACCACGACCTCTCGACTGCTATTTTCCACCTCTTCCGGTGGCACATAACCCTGACTTATCGGCAGTGCCCTAACTAACTCTTGTGGACAATTCCTTATTAGATGATCCCTAGATCCACACTTGAAACATCCTCTATCTCTTCCCCAACACTCCCCCAAATGTGATTTCCTACACTGAGCACATGGTTGAGACTGACCAACAGCAACCAGCATCTCAATTCGACCCGGCCATCAAACCTACGCCTTTTTGAAAACCCCCAGATGATTCCGGCGACCCAAAACTTCTCTTACTTTTGTCCCTATCCTTATCCCTGTTTTGCCTCTCAGTTCGCTTTACCTCCTTGGCTATTTTAGCTTTTTCTACCAAAATGGAAAAGTCTCTCTCTCGCTACAGAGCTATCAATACTCTCAACTCATCTTGCAACCCATCTTTAAACCGTACACAACACTCATAATCGGCCGCAACTATCCCTCGGGTGTAACGGCTCAAGCACAGAAATTTTGCTTCATATTTAGTTACAGATTTACCCCATTGAACCAAATTCAAGAATGCTTTCCTCTGGGCATCCACATAGCTTGGCCCAACATATTTCCCCTGAAATGTTGTCTTGAAAAGCCCCAGTTAATACGTTCTACTGGAGTACGCTCTCTTACTGTGAGCCACCACTTATATGCCTCATCTCGGAGAAGAGACACCACTTCTTTCAATTTTTTCTCTACCGTCTAGTCTAGATCATCCATAATCGCTCAACTGCCTCTAGCCAATATTCAGCTACATTTGGGGCCACACAAAAAATACCCCTAAACATTTCAGCCCCGTTTGCTCGAAGTCGCTCAAGAATAGACTTTAGAGATACTATTCCAGTGCCTGCCCCAGCAACTCGCTCTAGAACCTGTAACATCGATTGGGACAAAGCATCATCCCCACCAATCTAGTCTTGAGACCTCGCTTCTACCATGGGTGATGTTGGCGCTTCACCTTCAGGCTCATGTCTTACTTTTGAAAACTCAGCCTCGACACCCCGCCTCTACCACAGCTGCGTGTACCATGTCCACGTCCTCTAGCACTCATGTTAATGGAATCGTCTTAATCTAATTACAAATTTTATGAATTAGCATCTCTTTCACTATTTATTACTGGGTATGTAACATCCTAAAAATCTGAGTATCGATATGATGCATGTTTTTGGTGCTTAGCTTGTGTATAATTAAAATTTTGCAAGTTTAATATAGTCTTGAGAAGACTTGGGATTTATTCGGAAGTAGAATAAATTTTAGTAATGAGAATTTTATTGAAGTGGATCAAGTGACCCTGATGCTTAAGTTAATTTTAAGTGTAAAAGTTAGCATAAGATGAGCTAGTAGCAAGGTGGTGTTGGCGCATGAGTGATTGCTTGAGGGGAGAGGTTCGAATCCCATGGATAGCATTTAGGTGAATTTTTTTTTTTTTTTTTTGTATTTGTATGGCATGTGTCGGTCAAGCTTTACTTATGGTAAGGTTGGACTATTTATTTTATGGAAAGTAGACTAAGGGAAAAAGGCAAGTGCTAACTTAAGGAATGAAATCCTAAGCTTATGGTAAGTTAGGGGGACATAAGGCACTCTTTATGGGGTGTGTTTTGGAAAGTTTGGCATGGCCAACTTGTCCATATATGTGGACGGCATAGGGGGCTAAGGGGGATGGCCAAATTTTGGTGTTGGTTTGGTAGGATTAGGTGCATGATGAGCACATTTTCCATTGACCATTTGGTGTTTTATCAAACTTTTCTCTCAAATTTTCCCTCTCTCTAGCTGAATGTGCCATGAGCATTAAGGAAGCAATTGTTTTTTTTTTTTTGCCATTTCTTCTTTCTGACCATTTCAATCTTAACTTGATCACTCTCTAAATCTTTTCTCTTTTCTTTGTGATCGAAACCATATAGCCATCAAGGACCATTTCTTTTCTTCTCTTTTTCCTCTTCATTTCCAAATGCACATTTGTCCCTAAACTTCTCTCTTTTCTCTTCTCCCCATTCTCTTTTCCTCTCCATTTTACTTATCATTCAAAAACATTTTTCTTTCATTTATCTTCCATGGTCGAATGTTTGTGATCATCATCATTGCCGAATCTTTCATTCTTCATAACATCTATTTTTCAATCATTTTCTTCTATTCAAACTTTGGATCATCGGTAAGAATCATTTTGCTTTGTCTTTTCTTTTTGCTATTCGGTCAACATGGCCAAATTTATAGAATGTCTTGGAAGAGACTTTTAAACCGAATAACCAATCACTTATTCAGATGATTTCTTTCGTTACTTTTAGTGAAGTAGTGGAGGGTCGAATCATTATCTTTTCGAAGAAATCTTGAAGTCCATTTAAGATTTGATCATAACGTTCAAGGGATACTTTTGAGATCATTCGGGATATTAAGGTAAGCTGAATTCACTCTTTTAAGCCATTAGTCTTAAGATTTTCGATATATTGTTAGGACTAATGATCCTTTGTCTATGAAGGCAAACAAGATAGGGACGAAAAGGGTTGTTAATAGTGTTCGGAAGAGGGGTGGTTCCGTTATTCCCCCTAAATTCAAGCGAAGGACTATTTTGGGAATCCGAGACTTTCCACCGGGTTGTGGACCCTCATCCGAGGAGAATCAATTTTTGAAGTCGTACGTACCCCCGAGCCATTATTTACTCGTGGTTCTGAACCATTTATCAGAGAGAAATTACAAATAGTTATCGTTCGAGATTCCGAGGGTAAGGATCTAGATCGTTAATCATTAGAATAGTTTATATTAAATATTAGAGTTCTAATCCATCGTGATGCGTGTTTAGATATCGACAAGCGAGAAAGTGTAGCTCTCACCGTAATCAGGTGTGTAACTTCACACTTATCTCATGGGTTATACAATATCGTAAGTGTTAAAATAAAAATTGTAAATCCGGTGAAATTGAAAAACATACGTTATATTAATACTTTTATGTGAATGCATGAAATCGAAATTGAAGTTGTGGAAAATTATGGATTTGCCCTTAATGGGTTATTTTGTGAAAGAAAGTGATATTTTTGGGCCATGTGAATATTTTGATTAATTGGCCAAGTGTAGAAATTGTGAAAAGGCCTCATGTGTTAAATGGGCCAAATTTACGAAAATGTCCCTATGGACCGAATTACATAAATACCCTTTTATGGGCCAAATTGAAATATGTTGTTTTATGGGCCAAAATGAAATATGTTGTTTTATGGGCCAAAATGAAATATGTTGTTTTATGGGCCAAATTGAAATATGTTGTTTAATGGGCCAAGTTGAAATACGTTGCTTTATGGGCCAAAAGTGATATTAATGTGATATGAGATGAAATGGGCCAAGTTGCTAGATCGTTAAATGGGCCAAATTGCTATTTTTGACTAATGGGCCAACTTGATAAATTGTAATATGGGTTTTTGTTAAAATTACCTTACGAATATTTTGTTATGCATTATATATATATACATGACTGCATGGGCTGGGATATTTAATAAAGAGAAGAAAGGCCTATTGCCAAAAATCTAGATCGGTGGTTCTACCACAAATATTATAAATGGCCTGTTGCCACAAATATTATAAATGACCTGTTGCCACAAATATTATAATTGGCTTAAAGCCTGATATTGGTGTGTTGGCGGGGTGGGTTGACTTGATCCCCACAGGTGTGATGGTTGGTACGGGTGGTGTGTAGCGGATGGAAATTAGGCTTGGTTGGGAATTGCATATCACATGCATTATTATTATTTTATATACTTGATTTATATATATTGAACATTTGCAAAATGGGCTCAAGCTCAATTATATGTTTATATGGTTTTGGCCCAGTGAATATGGTAAGTGGGTTACACATTGAGTTCTAAGTAACTCACCCCATTTTTCTTACCCTTCTCAGGTAATAATAATTGATAGAGACTTGGGTCGGAGATGACTTCGTGTGGAGACCATACTACAAATGGTGGTTTATATAACTTTAAAACTTCTTTAATTATTTTCATGGATTTTATTATGCGGATGGATTTTATTATGTTTTAGTTTTCCTAAATTGGACGGATTTAGTTTTTCATAAATGTTTTTTAAAACTCTCGCATAAAATAAAGGTTTTTCTTAAATATCACTGAAACTTAGGAAATTCTTTTAAAACTCTTCGATGAAATATTTCGACTAAATAAATTTAAAATTTTAATCAACTACTACTCTGTAAATCAAATAATAAACTCTTGTGTTTTTAATCATGGATTTCAAATAAACATCGATTTTCGATAAAGTCATTCTCTTAATCGTTTTGAAGATTTGATTTCCTACATCGTTGATGATTTGAATGCACGTTTAATTTGTGTGGCATGCCAAAATCCGGGCTTAATGCATAGGCCGGGTTTGGGGTGTTACAGGGTAGTCTTATGATAGTAGAGTTAAAAGTAGTTTTCCTCGGAACATACGTATACCTAAAGGTTTCAATCTTTAGAGTTGAGTTTCTAGCATTCATAGCACAATATAGTTACTTCATGCAAATCACCCAATTCAGTCAGAAAACTTACCGTACGGACTTGGTGCCAGAGACTCGGGTGCCATACTCCCAAAAACATGTACATATATCTATATTTTTTTCCTAAACCATTTTCAAACCAATTTTGGAAAACGTTTTGAACCAAAAACCCATAGCCAAGTTTTACAATTAGGCTCTGATAACACAATTGTAACACCCCAAACTCGGCCCAAACACCACGACCGGATCTGGTATGTCACATAAGAAGAATTTTATGAAACTTTGCATTCGTCTGAAAATTTTAGAATCTCTTTTTGAAAACTTCAAGTTCGGTGGTTAATCTGTAAACTCAGTGTTCATTTTATAAAAATTACATTTAGCCCAACTCCTGCTTTTAAGTGACGTTTGAAAACACTTGATGTTGCATTAAGTTAACTTGAGATTGTTGTATAATATTATTTGTAAATTCGTTGGTTAAGTTTTGAGAAAAACCTTCATTTACATCTTATTCAGAAAACCTCTAACCAATTACTTTATAATTAAAGTGTTTAAAGTTTTAACCAAAAATAAACCAAAATATTAGTGGCCTTATTACATAACAAAATCCCCAAATTAAAGAAAATTCATTGAAAGGTAAAGTTTAATTTAATAAAAACCATGCATGGCCACCTCGAAGTCCACTCCGGCCCAAATCCACTGAACTAAGAATTACCTGCAAAAGTTTAAGCAGAAAGGGTGAGTCATGAAGACTCAGTGTGCAATACCTCACATAAACCGTATCTGGGCCTAAGCCCCCATTATTCAATCGGCCGAAGCCCTAGCACAATAGCATAATAGATAACCAATATAATAAACCCAGCCCATCCTAATGTTCCATCGTCTACACTCTGCTCCATATATCCAACCTCAGCACACATGTGGGGATTTCTACAATCAACCCTCCATCCGCTACACTCCTCTTTGGCAGTCATGCTGCTCAAAGCCGATATGATGTGGCCAAGCCACCGAATCAATATGATCAAGTCACTGATATATATATATGGAACCGAGCCATTGGAATAGTGTGACAAAGTCACCGATATACTCTGCCCCTTTTCATCATTATCATTTCCCCAATCCCATGCACATGCAATCATAGTGAAATGAATGCATCATATAACCGCATACATAGAATATTTAAAGCACATGTGTATTCATGCTAACGAACATATTTATAAGGCATAATCGGAGAATAACTAACCTGATATTTTGATTTTACCCTACAAGGGTAACTCAATAGCCATTACCGAGTTTTTGACTTTCTAACAACACATATACTTTTTATAACAAACAAAAGAAGGTGTGGGAATTACACACCTGTAAACACGAAGGACTAAACTCTCGATATCGTCGATACTTTCACTAGAAGGAACAATCACAATCTACCGATTCAGATTCGAAACCAGCCCACAACCCGGTGGAAAATCCCGAATGGCTGACACTGCACGCCGCTTGAACCTAGGGGTAGGGACTACGAGTCCACCCCGCTTTACTTGACTTGTATTCGCATCCATGAAAGGATCTTGATCAGGAAACTAAGTTAAGATAATGAAGAAGAAAGAGAGGATAGATACTAACTCAAAAGAACTTCTTACCTTGATCCATGGAATCCGAACACTAGAAGGTTGGCTTACGAAACTGAATGGGTCCCTGTATAGCACCCAGTTAGAACCGATTCCTCAAAATAGAACAAAGGAAACGGCCCTCTATCCAAACCAAACGAGAAAGACCCCCTTACTACTCATTCGACTAACATCCATACTTACTAGAGACTTCCCCAAATGCAGGATAAACGAAGAAGAGAAGATGAGAGTGAGTCTCTCTATATCGGCCAAAGTCCCAAAAGCAACGAGTCAACACCATCGGTTAATCGCAAAAGTAAGAGAAAAAGAAAAGGATGAGAGGGAATTGGAGATGAAGAATCCTTATCGAAACAAGGAGATGCCAATAGAGAAGGCTATATTCGGCTTCTGGCAAAACAATAGAAGAATGTCTTCAGTTGACACAAAGAAAGGTTCGGCTTCCATAAGAATATGAATAGAGAAGAGAGCAGAGAAAGTAAAGATAGAGAATCAAGATTCGGATAAAGCACTTACCCAAAGAGGAATGATTCCAATCAACTACTAGGGAGGTTCGGCAATGGAGAAGAAGAAATTAGCGACATATGGAAAAGAAAGGAAGAAAACACAGATGACTACTCTGAGATTCGACTTTTACCAAAGTGGCAAGAAGGAGCAGAAAAGAGGTCAAAGGGGTTGCGGTTTTGGTAGAATAAGAGATGAATTAATGCTTGAAAATGCAAAAGAAAAGAGGGAGTTTCAAGAATAGATTTAGTTAACATTACTTTCAAAATGACCATAAGAAGAAACGACACTCCTCCTTCACTAATGACCTAAATTGCCCACCAAAATGCCTAAGCACCCAAAAGGAAATTTGGCCCTACCTACCCAAACTAAAACCGCATATGCACCCCCACACTTCCCTTATTCGACCAACCTCTCTTCCTCTCTCCACATCCACAAATTCCTCCACCTTTCACTCTCCACTCCCTATTTCAAATGTGTTGACCTATTCTTACTCCTCTAACACCTCTCCTCCTCCAAATTTGTATTCTTTGACCCATTCCAACAACTACCATGTAGAGTCTTGGCTGAATCCACCTCTTCTCTATCCTTAGCAAAATAAAACCCTTAAAATGCAAGCTGTGAGACTTGAACCTACCCTTTTCCTCCAAGCTCCCTTGTGACGCCCACACCACTCCACCAAGTGCCTTTTTACGTCAACATCCACCCCCAAAAATCCATAAGACCTACTTCTACAAGTTTTTCCCCTCTTAAACCCTAAATCTAAAATTTACCCAAGGCTCCGGCCTAAACCCGAGCCTTCCTAGACCCCCAAACACAATCAAAAGGCAAGTAGAGCAAACCCAACACACATAAACATAAAATGTAGAACCCCTAACTTGGAATGTTACACTACATATCAGTGGTAGCTTCGGCGACATATCAGTTGTAACTCTAGCTACATACCAGTGGTAGCTCGGCTACATATTAGTGGTAGCTTTGGCTACATATCAGTTGTAGCTCTAGCTACATACTAGTGGTAGCTCTGGCTACATATCAGTGGTAGCTTTGGCTACATATCAGTGGTAGCTCGGCTACATATAAGTGGTAGCTTCGACTACATATCAGTGGTAGCTTCGGTACATTTCAGTGGTAGCTTCAGCTACATAAAAGTGGTAGCTTCGGCTACATATCTCTGTGGCACTTATGTGCAAGATTTATGTGTATCCTTTAGTGTTCCAAATGGTTCAACGGGTAAATTGATGATACATAAGATTAGAAAGCATGTAATTGTATATATAAGTAATGTGCAGGTGTGCATGTAAGCATGAAATTATATGTACAAATGGTACAGGTATGTACGTAAATATTTTAAGTGTTGGTCTTATGATATTATGAGTTATTATCATTATAAAAGTGACCTTAAGTGAATTTTAGGAATGAGTAATTATGTTGATGATGTATGCATTTGGTTGAGAATCATGTATTAGGCTTTTGAGCCATATCAAATTGAGAGATAAGATGTTTAGTATATTTGTTTTATGATGCTTTGGATATTTGTGAAAACATAAAATGTTAGTGATACTCATGAAATCATTGTTATGCTAATTACAAGCTTAAGTCTTTGGTGTTATGTATGTTTAAATAGAAGTGATTGCAAAGAAAACATGAAAGAGTGAAATTAGCATTAAAACAGTTTAGACAACAACAGTTATGTGAATTTGAAAAATCACCAAAAATAGGAGAAATGGAATTAGAAAGTGAATAAGATATATAATTAAATCTTATTGTGTCTATTTTCATATTAAAGAAACATTGTAAGAAAAGGAATTTTATATTCTGAAATATTTGAATTTTAGTGAGACAAGATCAGAATGAGTTTCAGAATCCCCTGTTTAGAATTTGGAAAATAATTAAAATTGTAAAAAATAATTATGAGATATAATTTATATGCTTGAAATCTTAAATGTGTCTATGTTCATTAGAAACAAGTGTTAATGGTGTATAAAAACTTTACAATGAGATAATTTATTTTTAGTGAAGAGAGGTCAGAAACATTGGACAGTGTAAAAGGGGAGAATTTAATGAATAAAATTTACTAATTTGCCAAACAAAAAATTCTGAAAATTTTATAGTAATAATTTATGTGAGTCTAGTTTTAATGAAAATTAGCGTAACTTAATATGGAGTTCCGTAGCTCCAGATATAAATAATTTAGTGACTGTGACTCGAGAAAAAAGCTTGACTGGAATATGAGTAAAGATGCAAATTGGGTTGTATTACCATGAGAAACAAGGGGATAAATTGTTTTTTTTTTCATACGGTCTTACTAAGCTATAAAGCTTACTGCCTCCCTTTCTTTCCTTTAGTGTTTTCAAGTTAGCTCAGGGTTGGAGATCGTCGGAGGCAGCATCACACTATCAAGTCGCTACCTTTGGTATAATGAAGCACATATTAGAAATTTCAAGTGACTGGCATGTATAGCGATTTAGTTGATTGACATGCATTATTTTGATTTGGCCAAATGTGTAGGCTTATATTAAGTTATATGCATATGGCCATGAGATGTGGCTTATATTTATTATGCTTGTGTCGAAACCATTTTTTTTCAAAAAAATGGGGATCGACTTTAAAATGACTAATGGAGTTGCCACCGATCTTTTATTCGAGGTGTGATCGGATCACCTTGAGATGGATCATTTTAATAAAATATTTTGATTTATTAAAAAAATAATTTTGGTCAACGAAATCTAAGAAAATAGGTCCGGAGTCGGTTACGTACGAGGAAGGATTAGCACCCTCACAACGCCCAAAATTGGTACCACATTGATTAACTAATATCCTAATGAAACACCCCAAACCCGGCCCACAAGCCCTGACCGGATCTGGTATGTTCCTCGAGTAAAACTTCAATTAATTCTCGTTTTGTTTTATAAGAAAATATGATGGTTTCGTATAAAATGGATCTATTTAGTGGTCGAGTTGTAAACGGTGTTTAATATAGTTGGTGTCTCATTAAAACGTTATCTTTAAGAGAAAGATTTTAAGTTAAAAGAAAACCAAATTTTATGAAAAACTTATTATCATTGTAAAAACCATAGGTGTTTAGGTGCCAAAATAGTTTAAGTTATTTTTTTTTTTGGAAATCATTTAATTATTTAGTAAATATTTGATCGTAGCAGATTAAAAATCTAAAACGTAAAAATTTAAACAGTTCATAGCGGCCTTATTACAAAAATAACATAACCCAAAATAAATCGTAAATAATAAAAATAAACTGAGTAAGTTTAATTAAAAGAAACTCCGAAATACTTAGTTGAGCAATGGCCACCACGTAGTCCTCGTTACCCGATCCATCACGCTAAGAGTCACCTGAAATATATCCCATAAAAAGGGTGAGTCAACAGACTCAATGTGTAACATTACACTAAAAGCCCACTCGATCAAAGCCATTAAGCTCATTTAAAACATATTTAGCCATAAGCCCATTTTATATCAAATCAGATAAAATCGATTAAATCACATGTATATATATATAAATGAAATGCAATCCCAAGCCCACCTAAAAATCCATCCGCTACACACCACCCGTACCTACCAATCACAGTGTGGGATTACTAAATCGACCCTCCATCCGCTACACACCATCGAAGGTAGTTTCTTTGCAGTCAACATGCACATCGCCCTTATAATTTTGTGGCATGGCAGATAATTGTGGGCAAGTCAGATAATTGTGACCAAGTCACCGGATTCATATATGTGACCAAGTCACGGATTCATATTATGTGACCAAGTCACCGGATAATGTGGTAAAACCACCGAACACTTCCCCTTTATCAATATCACCCATATGCCCATGCACATACATATTATTCGGATTTTATGCAATATACCCAAAAATCATAACAGAGTCATACTTATTTCATATTTATGCTTATAGCATTATTAATGAAGTAATGGGGTAAACATACCTAAATATCGTGTACCACTGAATGGTACTCGCAACTATTATCATACATAT
This sequence comes from Gossypium rotundifolium, assembly GCA_025506655.1. Lineage (NCBI taxonomy): Eukaryota > Viridiplantae > Streptophyta > Magnoliopsida > Malvales > Malvaceae > Gossypium > Gossypium rotundifolium. The sequence continues at coordinate 45,527,386 of CP106726.1, forward strand.
TTTTATACAAATCATTATTATTTTAGATCTATGAGAAATTTAGTATAGTGTTACACACCTTATAACAGTGAAAACGATACCTTCCCGCTCGTCGACACCTAATTATTTATCACACTTGATTAGAACACACTACTACTTATAAATCTATACTATTGATGAATAATCTAATTCCTTACCCTCGGAATCTCGGACAACTGTTATATGTGATTTTCTCCAATAGATGGATCAAAATCCGATGACAAACCAGGAACAAATAGTGGCTCGGTGTATGCATACGACTTCAAATAATCGATATTCGTTGGCGGAAGGTCCACAACCCGTGGAAAGTCTCGAATCCTCGATCTGACCCTTCGTTTGAAATTTGAGGGTATAATGAACCACCCTCTTCCAAACACTCCTTACCGCTCTTTTCGAACCTATTTTGTTTGCCCCAAAATCTTACGTTCACGGGAAAATGATTGAGTGATAGAGTCCCCTAAAATGAAAGCGATTAGTAGTCTATCTAAAACGATATAATAAGTATATAAAACTCCTTTACCTTGAATATTTAAATTTCCGATGGATCTCTCCTTAATCGTTGGCTACAAAAAGAATCCCAAAATCCTCCTTCAAAGATTCGGCCAAGGAGAAATAAGAGGATTAGATTCCTAAAATAGGCTAATTCAAAAGAAAAGAAAGAAGAATGATTGATAGATAATCCTTACCCGTAACGCGGAGAATGATTGTACCCTTACTTGAACTATAAAGAGATTCGGCCTTAACAATTAAGAAGAAAAGAAATGGTGGTTTCGGCTTTAACAAAAGAGAAGAGAAAAAGATGATGGTTTTGACTTTAACCAAAAGAGAAGAAAGAAAGATGGTGGTTTCGGTTTTAATAAAAGAAAAGAAAGAAAGATGGGAGGTTTAAGATGTTATGATTATGGTGAAAATGGAGGATGGTTTTGGCTAAGAGAAAGAAGGAGAAAAGAAAAAGATGAAAAAGGACCTTAGTGCTAGGATGATTTCGGCACTAGAGAGGAAGAAAAGAAAAGAGAAATGTCTTCTAAGCTTTTTGGTGTTTTCGGCAATAGAGAAAAAGAAACTTGAGAGAATAGGCAATTACACCAAAATGGTCAAAAATGATAGCCAAAACAAAACAAAACTTTCACCTAATGCCAATGACAAATTCGGCTAAGAAGAAAGATTTTGGAGAAAAGGGAAAAAAATGCACAAAATGTTAAGATTTTGGCCAACTATCATCCCCTAATCCCATACAACATTCGGCCAACTCACATGCCAACATAATCCCACTTTTTCCTCCTCATTTCTTCCCTATCTTCCCCCTAATCACTATCACAATTAAGCCAACCCCCTTAGCCCCTTATGCCATCCACATTCATGGTCAAATGGCCATAGAAAAACTTCCAAAACATCACCCATTCATCAAGCCTTTTGTCCCCTTATCCTTCCATAACATATTGATTCCATACCTTAACTAATAACTTGCCTTTTCCCTTTGGTCTACTATCCAAAAATGAAAGAAAATCCATCCATACTAAGATAAGGCTTGACCGACACTATAGGAAAGGGAAAAAAAAATAAAAATCCTTCCAATTGCTAGCTAAGGGATTCGAACCTCTCCTCTCATGCATTCACCCATGCGCCAACACCACTTTGCCAATTGACTTGTTGTGATTAAAACCTCATGCCAATTTTTCTTAAAGCCTATCTTGCTTAGCTCCATCTTAAGACTTAAAAATTTAATATTTTTCTAAGGCATTCTCTTACATACTGAAGTTCCTAAAACTCCCAAAGCACACTCAACTACACATAGGCATGCAACCACATACAATTAAGTTAAAAATGCATAACCCCTATATTCTGGATATTACAGTTCTACCCTCCTTAAAAATAATTTTGACCTCGAAATTACCTGGTTAGAACAAGTGAGGGTATTGCTGTCGCATTGTTTCCTCTAGCTCCCACGAAGCTTCTTCGATCCATGATTACGCCATAACACTTTGACGAGAGGAACTGATTTTCTCCGTAACACCTTTACATCCCGTTCCAGAATTTGAATTGGCTCCTCTTCGTAGGACAAATCTAGTCTTAATTCCACCTCCTCAACTGGTACTACATGAGATGGATCCGACCGGTAACGACGTAACATTGAAACATGAAACACATCGTGCATTTGCTTCAACTCCGAAGGCAATTCTAACTGATATGCCACTGGTCCGACTCGCTTCAAAACCCGATAATGTCCTATGAACCTGGGACTTAACTTCCCTTTGCGACCAAATCTCATCACCTTTTTCCAAGGTGAAACCTTTAGGAATACTTGATCCCCCACAACAAACTCTATTTCTTTCCGCTTAAGATCTGCGTATGACTTTTGCCTATCAGATGCTTCCTTTAACCGAGCCGGATTACCTTAACCTTTTCTTGGATTCACCACTATTTCGGTCCCAAAACTTGACGTTCCCTAATTACATCCAACACGTAGGAGTGCGACATTTTCATCCATATAGTGCTTCATACGGTGCCATCCGAATCTTGGCTTGGTAGCTGTTGTTGTACGCAAATTCGCTAAAGGTAAGAACTCCTCCCGACTTCCTCTCAAATCTATCACACATCCCTTAATATATCCTCTAAGACTTGGATTACTCGCTCGGTGGCCGTCCATTGTGGATGAAATGCCGATCTTGAAGTCCAATTTGGTGCCCAAAGCCCGATGCAATGCTTTCCAAAATCGAGACGTAAACCTCGGATCCCTATCCAAAATAATCGACACCAAGCACTCCATGCAATCTCACAATCTCACCACATACAAGTTCGCCAATTTCGCAAAGAGTAATCAACCCAATCGGGATAAAATGTGCGATTTCATCAATTGATCCACTATCACCCATACCGAAGTCTTTCTTAGTAGGCGTAGGAGGAAGCCCACTAACAAAGTCCATGGTGATTCTCTCCCACTTCCACTGCGGAATCTTTATCGGCTGAAGCAATCCGAAGGTACTTGATGTTCAGCCTTGACTTGTTGACACGTTAAGCACTTCCCTACGAATTCTGTAACTTCTCGCTTAAGACCAGGCCACCAAAACTGATCTCGTAAATCTCGGTATAACTTACTTCCTCCAGGATGCATAGCATAAGGGCTACCATGCGACTCCTGAAGAATCCTTTGCCTCAACTCCTGATTCCTCGGCATACAGACTTTACCTTTGAAACACAATACCCCATCACTATTAACACCCTAATCTTCCAACTTCCCACTCTGCACTTGCCGTAGCTTAGCACTTAGATCATCGTCTACCAACTGTCTTTCTTTCACTTGACTCAACCACGTCGGCTTTACTTGTAATTTCGCCAGCAAGCTTCCGTCGTCATAAAGACTAAGATGTGCAAACATCGCCCTTAGATCTGACACCACTTTCCGACTTAGAGCGTCTGCCACCACATTCGCCTTGCCCGGGTGGTACTCTATAGAACAGTCATAGTCTTTCAACAACTCTACCCACCTTCGCTGTCTCAGATTCAGCTTCTTCTGAGTCAGCAGATATTTCAGACTCTTGTGGTCCGTGTATATCATTGACTTTTCCCCATATAAATAATGCCTCCAAACCTTAAGAGCAAAAACTACTGCAGCCAACTCCAAATCATGCGTCGGGTAATTAACCTCGTGTGGCCTTAATTGTCGAGACGCATACGCAACTACCTTCCCGTCTTGCATCAGAACACATCCTAATCCTGTGTGAGAAGCGTCACAATACACCACGAAATCCTTCCCTGCCTCAGGCTGAATCAAACCGAGCTTCAGTCAAAACCCTCTTAAGCTTCTCAAAGCTCTCTTGCTGCTTATCTGCCCATACGAAAGGTACCTCCTTTCGCAACAATTTCGTTAAAGGTGCAGCTATCGATGAAAATCCTTCGACGAATCTTCTGTAGTAGCCTGCTAAACCCAAGAAACTGCGAACCTCAGTTACGGACTTAGGTGGTTTCCAATCTAGTACTGCCTCAATCTTTCGAGGATTCACCCTTATCCCTTCTGCAGACACCACATGGCCTAAAAATGCAACTTCTTTCAGCCAAAATTCACACTTGCTGAATTTGGCATAAAGCTTCTTCTCCCTTAACACTTGCAACACTATCCGGAGATCCTCATCATGCTCTATTTCTGACTTAGAATACACCAGGATGTCGTCTATGAATACCACGATGAACTGATCCAAGTAGGGTTGAAAAACCCGATTCATCATATCCATGAACGTAGCTGGGGCGTTCGTCAATCCGAACAACATTACCAAAAACTCATAATGCCCATATCTTGTTAGAAAGTCGTCTTATGAATATCGCTTCCTTCACCTTAAGTCGATGATACCCGACCTTAGATCTATCTTTGAGAATACGTAGCTCCCTTGTCGATCGAACAAGTCATCGATCCTTGCCAAAGGATACTTATTCTTGATGGTCAGCTTATTCAACTGCCGGTAATCTATACACATTCTCATCGTTCCATCCTTCTTCTTTACAAACAAGACCGGTGCTCCCCATGGAGACACACTAGGTCGGATAAACCCACGATCAAGCAACTCTTGAATCTGAGCCTTAAGCTCAACCATCTCCTTTGGTGCCATTCTATATGGAGCGATAGAAACTGGTGCCGTTCCAGGCAATAAGTCAATCCCAAATTCTACCTCTCGATCCGGAGGCAATCCTGGAAGTTCTTCGGAAAAACATCCACAAATTCTCTTACATTCCTGACTCCTTCAACAGTTGCCTCCTTAGCCTCCAAGGCACTAACCAACATCAGAAAAGCTACACATCCCTTTCTAACCATCTTTTCTGCCTTAAAGGCAGATACTAAATTTGATAAGTAATTTCGTCTCTCGCCCATCACCACAACTTCTTTGTCATCAATAGTTTTTAATGACATCCACTTAGTAGCACAATCCACATTTGCACGATATTTTACTAGCCAATCCATGCCTAAAATCAGGTCAAATTCCCCGAATGGCAACTCCATTAAATCAGCCAAAAACTGCGTCCCTTGAACTTCTAAAGGCACTTCCTTAAAGAGTTTATCTATTATTACAGTCTGTCCTAAAGGACTAAGTACAATCATCTTCCTAGATACAGTCTCAGAAGTCACATGCAGAGTTCCAGATACTTCACTAGCGATGTATGAATGAGTTGACCCTATATCTATCAAAGCAATAAAGGGCAACCCAGAAATCAGAAACGTACCCGTGATAACATCAAGTGCGTCACTATCCTCTCGCAATGAATCGCATATACCGGACTCTAATTTGTCTCGCCTCAGAACTACCACTGCCTCTGCCTGGAGTCCTGCGACCTCTACCAGAACCATTACTTCTTCCATTTGGACCACGACCCCTCATCGGTTGCTGTCCACCTCTGCCAGCCTAATTAACACCCTGACCTGTTGGGCGGTTCTTATCTGTATTCATCGGGCAATCCTTAATCATATGATCTTTAGACCCGCACTTGAAACATCCCCCGGTCTTTTTCCAACATTCTCCCGGGTGCATCTTCCCACATTGAGCACAAGTACGATATTGTCCTCCCGTAGCAACCTGCTGACCTCGCGGCCCATCAACTCTAGGTTTCTTTTGAAAATTCCTGATGACCCTGAAGATCCAAAACTTCTCTTATTCTTATTCTGACCTTTGTCCGGTTCTGTCTCTCAGTCCGCTTAACTTCTTCAGCTATCCTTGCCCTATCCACTAAGACTGCAAAGTCTCTTTCCCGGTGCGGAGCAATCAACACTCGCAGCTCATCTCTCAGTCCATCCTCGAATCTGACACACCGCTCATAATCAGTAGCTACTATCCCTCTAGCATATCGGCTAAGTCGTAAAAACTCTGCTTCATTCTCAGCTATCGACTTATTTCCTTGCACTAAATTCAGAAACGCTTTTCTTTGAGAGTCGATGTAGCTAGCTCTAATGTATTTCCCTTCAAACTTAACCTTAAAATACCCCCAATCCACTCGATCCACAGGGGTACTCTCCTTGACAGTGAGCCACCACTGGTAGGCCTCATCACGAAGTAGTGAAACAGCACCTTTTAACTTTTCTTCAGCAGTGCAGTCCAAATCGTCCATGATCCTCTCGACTGCCTCTAACGAGTACTCCGCTACATTCGGAGCTACTCCAAATACTCCCCTAAAAATCTCAGCTCCGTTTGATCTAAGTCTCTCAGCTACTGGCTTTCGAGCCCCATTTCCCATACTAGCTCCTCGCTACTGTTCCAAAACTCGCAAAGATAGCTCTGCGATCTGCATCATCTCCTCCAGTTTGCTCTTGAAATTCCACCCTAACAATGGTGGTATGAGCTTCATTTTAGAACCTTGACCAGATCTAACTGGTTCCGACACGACCATTCTCGCCTCTCAAGCGTCTCACTGACGACCACGTCCCCTAGAACTCATGTCTACTACGCGTCTTATCTATTTTTATGAAAAAGTTTTATGTATTAGAGTCTTTTCACTTCTTGTTTAAAGAAAGTTTTACGTAACAAAGATTTATTCAGTGGTTTTTCCGTAAAAGTACACATACACCTAGGGTCCATGTCTCTAAAGTATAGTTTCCTTAGGCTTATCACTTAAAATATCATACATTCACATCAATTTATCGACAAAAGAACTTACCTGATGGACCTGGGCCGAGAACTCGGGTGCCATGCTTCTATAAAACCATTTTAACTAAAGAAAATTTTCAAAAAGTCATTTGGGCCAAATTTTGAAAACGTTGTGGGCTTCAAAACCCAAGGCCGAGAGTTTAAAACTGGGCTCTGATACCAAGTTGAAACACCCCAAACCCGGCCCACAAGCCCTGACCGGATCTGGTATGTTCCTCGAGTAAAACTTTAATTAATTCTCGTTTTGTTTTATAAGAAAATATGATGGTTTCGTATAAAATGGATCTATTTAGTGGTCGCTATTGTAAACGGTGTTTAATATAGTTGGTGTCTCATTAAAACGTTATCTTTAAGAGAAAGATTTTAAGTTAAAAGAAAACCAAATTTTATGAAAAAGTTATTATCATTGTAAAAACCATAGGTGTTTAGGTGTCAAAACAGTTTAAGTTTTTTTTTTTGAAATCATTTAATTATTTAGTAAATATTTGATCGTAGCATATTAAAAATCTAAAACGTAAAAATTTAAATAGTTCATAGCGGCCTTATTACACAAATAACATAACCCAAAATAAATCCTAAATAATAAAAATAAACTTAGTAAGTTTAATTAAAAGAAACTCCGAAATACTTAGTTGAGCAATGGCCACCACGTAGTCCTCGTTACCCGATCCATCACGCTAAGAGTCACCTGAAAAATATCCTATAAAAAGGGTGAGTCAACAGATTCAATGTGTAACATTACACTAAAAGCCCACTCGATCAAAGCCATTAAGCCCATTTAAAACATATTTAGCCATAAGCCCATTTTATATCAAATCAGATAAAATCGATTAAATCACATGTATATATATAAATGAAATGCAATCCCAAGCCCACCTAAAAATCCATCCGCTACACACCACCCGTACCTACCAATCACACCGTGGGGATTACTAAATCGACCCTCCATTCGCTACACACCATCGAAGGCAGTTGCTGCAGTCAACATGCACATCGCCCTTATAATTTTGTGGCATGGCCACCAGATAATTGTGACCGAAGTCACCGGATTCATATATGTGACCGAAGTCACCGGATTCATATTATGTGACCGAAGTCACCGGATTCATATTATGTGACCGAAGTCACCGGATAATGTGGTAAAAACCACCGAAACACTTCCCCTTTATCAATATCACCCATATGCCCATGCACATACATATTATTCAGATTTTATGCAATATACCCAAAAATCATAACAGAGTCATACTTATTTCATATTTATGCTTATAGCATTATTAATGAAGTAATGGGGTAAACATACCTGAATATCGTGTACCACTGAATGGTACTCGCAACTATTATCATACATATTTTCATACAAATCATTATTATTTTAGATCTATGAGAAATTTAGTATAGTGTTACACACCTTATAACAGTGAGAACGATACCTTCCCGCTCGTCGACACCTAATTATTTATCACACTTGATTAGAACACACTACTACTTATAAATCTATACTATTGATGAATAATCTAATTTCTTACCCTTGGAATCTCGGACAACTGTTATATGTGATTTTTCTCCAATAGATGGATCAAAATCGATGACAAACCACGAATAAATAGTGGCTCGGGTGTACGCACGACTTCAAATAATTGATCTTCGTTGGCAGAAGGTATACAACCCAGTGGAAAGTCTCGAATCCCCGATACAGCCCTTCGTTTGAAATTTGAGGGTATAACAAAACCACCCCTCTTCCAAACACTCCTTACCGCTCTTTTCGAACCTATTTTGTTTGCCCCAAAATCTTACGTTCACGGGAAAATGATCGAGCAATAGAGTCCCCTAAAACGAAAGCGATTTGTAGTCTATCTAAAACGATATAATAAGTATATAAAACTCCTTTACCTTGAATATTTAAATTTCCCGATGGATCTCTCCTTAATCGTTGGCTACAAAAAGAATCCCAAAATCCTCCTTCAAAGATTCGGCCAAGGAGAAATAAGAGGATTAGATTCCTAAAATCGGCTAATCCAAAAGAAAAGAAAGAAGAACGATTGATAGATAATCCTTACCCGTAACGCGGAGAATGATTGTACCCTTACTTGAACTATAAAGAGATTCGGCCTTAACAATTAAGAAGAAAAGAAATGGTGGTTTCGACTTTAACAAAAGAGAAGAGAAAAAGATGATGGTTTCGGCTTTAACAAAAAGAGAAGAAAGAAAGATGGTGGTTTTGATTTTAATAAAAGAAAAGAAAGAAAGATGGGAGGTTTAAGATGTTATGATTATGGTGAAAATAGAGGATGGTTTCGGCTAAGAGAAAGAAGGAGAAAAGAAAAAGATGAAAAAGGACCTTAGTGCTAGGATGATTTCGGCACTAGAGAGGAAGAAAAGAAAAGAGAAATGTCTTCTAAGCTTTTGGTGTTTTCGCAATAGAGAAAAGAAACTTGATAGAATAGGCAATTACACCAAAATGGTCAAAATGATAGCCAAAACAAAACAAAACTTTCACCTAATGCCAATGACAAATTCGCTAAGAAGAAAGATTTTGGAGAAAAGGGAAAAAATGCACAAACTGTTAAGATTTTGGCCAACTATCACCCCCTAATCCCATACAACATTCGGCCAACTCACATGCCAACATAATCCCACTTTTTCCTCCTCATTTCTTCCCTATCTTCCCCCTAATCACTACCACAATTAAGCCAACCCCCTTAGCCCCTTATGCCATCCACATTCATGGTCAAATGGCCATAGAAAAACTTCCAAAACATCACCCATTCATCAAGCCTTTTGTCCCCTTATCCTTCCATAACATCTTGATTCCATACCTTAACTAATAACTTGCCTTTTCCCTTTGGTCTACTATCCAAAAATGAAAGAAAATCCATCCATACTAAGATAAGGCTTGACCGACACTATAGGAAAGAGAACAAAAATAAAAATCCTTCCAATTGCAAGCTAAGAGATTCAAACCTCTCCTCTCATGCATTCACCCATGCACCAACACCACTTTGCCAATTGACTTGTTGTGATTAAAACCTCATGCCAATTTTTCTTAAAGCCTATCTTGCTTAGCTCCATCTTAAGACTTAAAAATTTAATATTTTTCTAAGGCATTCTCTTACATACTGAAGTTCCTAAAACTCCCAAAGCACACTCAACTACACATAGGCATGCAACCACATACAATTAAGTTAAAAATGCATAACCCCTATATTCTGGATATTACACCTAACGCCGAGAATTTGAAAGATTTTAAAATTACGACCTTCTTTGACCCATTTGAAGATACTTGGGTTTGAATATTAAGATTCTCTGGTCGAAGGACTAAAATATCACATCCAGCACGTTAGGATGCAACAATTTAAGTCTTCGAGTTCTAGATCATCCCAAAATCCTCAAAACTCATGCATTTAGAAAAAAAATTAAAAGGATACTCGAGGGTTTGGTCATGCGGAAAAACTAAAACCTAACACGTTAGGGCACGATTTCTTGGATTTTGAAACACAAGATATTGCCTTATTTTTAGAACTAAGAGAACACTAATGAAATCTTAAAAGGATATTCGATTATTTGGTCAAATGAAAACCTGAAACCCAGCACGTTTGGGCACGATCTCTCAGATTTCTAAACACGAAATATTGCCTTGTTTTTTTTTTAGAAAACATGGGCAAAATTTAAAAAGGATACTAGGTTATTTGGTCAAATTGAAAACCGCAACTCATCACGTTAGGGCACTATTTGCGAATTTCCAAACACAAAATATTACCTTGTTTTGAGAACTTTTGAAAGAGGTGATTTTAAAACTAATAAAATATGGTATCTTAGAAAAATAAAATATGTATACTAAATTTAAAAGAATATATATATACATAAGTAGTTTTAAAAGAAGCTAAATATACGTAAATAGATTAACAATATATACATAATATGAAATTGATAATATATGCACAAGACTAAAATAATTTTAACATAAATTATATACACGTATATTAGGAAATAGTTTAATCTAAATAGTGTATATAAAGTAATGATATATAAAAGTGTATAAATCTTTAAATCAAATAGATATACATAAAAGTGGATTTTAAAATGAACAAATTATATTAAAATAAGTTTAAAATATACAAGTTAAAAACAAAAAAAAAAACTAGATAATATGTATAATATTCCAAAATAGTATGTTAAAACAATTAAACAAACATGAATGACGAATTAATTAAGAAAAATAAAATAACATATACAAACTCAAATAGAAAAAGACCCTAATTGGAATAAAAATAAAATAAAAGAGCAATTTTAAACAAATAAAATTGTGAAAACAAAATCAGGGACATAAATAAAATGCGCCTAAATGGTTAGGGATTAAACTAGCAAATATTTGAATAGTCAAAACACAGCGTATAGACCAGACTAAATTAAAATGCGCGCAACATTTAAGGGAAAAATTGAAGAACAAAAGAAATAAAATCGAGCTCAATCGATTGATGGCTCAAAATGTAGGGACTAAATGCACAAATATACCTAGAGATCAAAACGCGGATCCTGGCCACATATGGATCGGGTCATCGGGTCACACCATACAATGTCGTTTTGAGGCTATTGAAAATAGCCAAAACGGCGTCATTTTCTTTAATAGATACCGACCCCTTTTTAAGCAGATTTAAACCATCTGCTAAATTTCGAATCCCTAGCCCCCTTTCTGTTTAATCTATCAGCCGTAGAAAGAAAAAAGAAAATATGGCCACTCGACG